>OX438759.1:3742500-6420917 GCA_949316235.1 Oegoconia quadripuncta
CACGTAGTGAAAGGCCGAGCATCACCCTCTCCATAGCTCGTTGCGTGACTGTGAGCTTTCTTATGAAGTCCATAGTTAACAGCCAGGGGTTCTATTACATAATTTCATCGTTATCGTCATTGGTTACGTTCTGACATGTGATTGGTTGGCTCATCGCTCGCTTGGCAATTTGACGGTTTCTCATTGGTCAACGTAATCGATGACGATACCGAAGAGGTTACATAATCTAAGAGCAGTATCGAGTGCTATAAGTCATTACAGTGTGGCACTACTCCTGAACCAGACTTCCAATTGATTGCTCAGGAGTAGGCCGCAATAAATAATAAAAACAGGAACACTTGGCCGAATATAATTGTAATAAAAAGGCACTCTGAAAAAGGTATAAAAACACTGAATAAGAACATAAAAGATAGATTGAATAAAACACAGAAGAATTTGGAATAGAAACCGAACATAATAAACACTACAAAACACTCACGTTATAAAACAATGCCTTTACAAATGATAATGAATTTTATGATACTGGAAGCTCCAGCGCACTCAGCGGAAATATAATAAAATAGGGTTATAATATAATAAGTTTGACAGAAACGTCCGACCTTTAGAACTGTTGAAAATATAATGACGTTGTTTTGTTCGGCCGTCTGAGTTCGAAATAGGAATTTGAATTTAAATATAGAGAAACGAAAAGGAAAAAGAACAAAAAGATTACTAACTAAAATCACCAACGAGACGCAATACCGTCACGTTACAACGCAGATAACAGATATTGACTATCCGAAATATTGTCTTGTCAAATAGGTACAAACAGCAACACACTTAATTATACATTTTGCAGGAGAAAGACTTACGTTTGACGTTGACAGTTATGAATCCTACCACTAGCTAAGCAACTTAACTTAATTTCGTCTGGTTGTTAAATCGGGCAAATTCGGTTATAGAGCCGTTTGTTTTTGATTTACATTAATCAGATATATATTACTCGCTACTGTTTTATCGACTGTCATAACAACACACTCTAAATAAAAGCAATCGTTTATCATTATTATTTTATTCACATTATTTTTATTTTATGTGCAACATGGTGTCGATAAAACAGAGTTGCAATACGACCGAATTACGAATCATTCCTTTGGATAACTTGCGACTACATTGACAGACATATCTCTATATCTTTCGAACAGTAATATTGTCACTTAGTTCCGTCTTTAATGGGCAGTTAAGTATGTTGCTGTTTGTACAAACAAAATTCTGCATTGACGAATTTCTTCTTGTTTGTTGTTGTTACAGGTCTCTAGAGACATTTGTACAATTTTTGGAGCGAGAGGCAAGTGGTGTCGCAAAGAAAAACTTTTGCATCGCACTGTCAAAACATTGTCATCCGGTATACGTATATGTATACCACGGGCTGTGACTTTGACGTTCATAAATTGACGTCACTTATCTGATGTCACCTGAAAGGGGGAAGGATGTATAGGATGTGACTAAAATCATATACTTACTTCATATTGTTATTTATTTTTCTGCTCGGCTGTTTTAAATAGTCCATTGACAATGTGTGAATATTTCAAAATTGGTAACTAACTGCATTGCAATGTGGTTTTAGTTCAGCCTCAGATTATTCTAGAACTTAATTGTTTTTTTTTTTTTTTAATCTTATCTTTTTAAGCTCTTTAAGCTTAGTCATTTCAATGACTATGTCGCCCTGTACTGACTCAGTGAATATTTACACGCTATTTACACGTTATTTATACCGACTCTGACTAATTTATATATTGCCCTGGCCATTTCGGATGTAAGGAATGCCAATACAATATTACAGCCCCCAACAGCTTCAAGTGGATGGCCATATGTATTGTATTGTATTGTATTGTATGTGGCTGTTGCAGGTCAACGGAGACCTGTATCACTGCGACCGTTGCCGATCTATTGTGATCGCCACTAACCTACAGTTCGTTGCTCAGGTTTGCCTCTTTGAGGAATTGGATAATTTTCCTGGCACCGATGGTTTTTATCTCATCCGGGTGTAATAAGTGGCTGCCCAGGTGGATATTGCGTTTACGCATTAGCGGGCCACATTCACACAGCAGATGTGCAGGTGTTTCCTCTGCGAGGAGGCAAAATCTGCACATTCCTGTTTCTCGGAGCCCTATGTTGAGCATGTGTTTGCTCAGACAGCAGTGGCCCGTTAGTGCCCTTGTGAGAATGCGTAAATTGTTCCTACTGAGTGCCAGCGCTTCGCCGGCCGCCTTCTTGTTGAAGGCTTTGATTAGTGATTTGGAGTGTGTTAAACCTGGCGTGTTCGTCCAGAGTTTAAGAGCTGCTTGGGTGCACCGGTTCCTTAGGGTAAAGCGAATTAGGCTTTTTGAGATGCCGCAGAAATGGCCATATGTAATATTAATTTGTCTTCTACATGCTTCATTCCGGACACACTCCATCAAGGTATGGAAATCGTCTTCTATAACGTCACATTCTGTACAATTTGGCGAAGGTACTTTCCGCATCATGAATGCAAACTTGTTAAGTGTGTCCGAACTTAATTGGTTGGTGGTATGGGTATTTTAAATGTAGGCTAGCTACCAGCATCTTATTTAAATCTGCCGCCAAACAGCAATGTTAATAGCATTGTTGTGTTCCGGTTGTCAGAGATAAGATAGCCAGTCTCCCAAATAAGATGGGGTTTCCGGGTCAGTACGTTACCACCTTCGGCCTCATTTTTACTTAACATCAGGTGTGATTGAGGTCAAGTGCTAACCCGTTGTGCATAAAAAAAATTAATGACCGAGATTCATACATTTACACATACTGGATGAGTTTTTTTTCCGTAAGGAAAAAATAGAGTATATTAGATAAGTGACATAGAAGTATTGGCATAGGTAGTTTAATTTTTTTTTTCTCAATACCATAAAATATAATAAAACACTGTGTTATTTGACGGCAGCGTTTGTAGTCTATTCCACATAATTAAATTGAATAAATAAATAAAACTTGGAAGAAATATGAGTAACAAATAAATTTAGCATGATATGAACCCTATGAATCAAGCCAGTCGCATATCAATCTCAGGTCGGCGCGTAAGTTTTTCTTTTTTTTTAAAGAAACTACCTATGCCAGTACCTTCTATTTCACTTACCTAATATGCCCTATTTTTTTCCTTACGTTAAAAATCTCATCCGGTATATACGTCCGCGTGAAAAAATCTTTTTCTTTTTCATAAACACCATGTATATCTCTAACCGAACAATGCACCCCTCATGGTAGGGTGGGACAATATTTTTGCAATGTCTTCCTGTCACCTAACCCTTTGAGATTTGCGTTATTTATCGGTTAGTCTCTTGTTATTAAAAGTGAATATATATTTTAAACGTCCGCCTGGCTAGCTACCACCATCTTATCTAAAATCTGCCGCCAAACAGCATTCATTATATTATTATATAAATTCCGGTTGTCATGGATAAGATAGCCAGTACCCCAAATAAGATGGGGTTTCCGGGTCAGTACGCTTCCACCTTCGGCCTCATCTACACTTAACATCAGGTGTGATCGAGGTCAAGTGCTAACTCGTTGCGCAAAAGAAAAATTACTTTTGGCAATCCTTGATAGACTCAGCATTATGCTGGCAGGTACTCCTCAGTCTTCACTGCACGTGCACAGTGCTGGTTTTCATCTTTAAATATAAATTCGCACAGCGAGGGCATACACCGTATGTACATTGTAGTAGTGTGTGTATGTATGCGTGTGTGTGCATGTCTATGTGTTGTTTTGATTGAGGTGATTTTACAATAGACTATAAATCACGCGTATTAAAATGTGATTGTTATTTCATTGAAAAACTTTTGAAACGAATTATAGTAAGGTTTAAGTTGCTAACTGATTGGGTTCATAATTGACAGGCTGCAAAATTAATTGGTCTTATAGCAACCAGGGTAGGGGTTAATTTTGTATTGCCTGCTGTTACTTCAACAAAAACATTTTTCTCTCTCGACGTTTACTTATAGAGTAATAGGTACCTACACCAAGGTGCTTATTTTCCTTTTATTTTTATCAAGAAGTCAGTCGTCTCCTCCCCCTCACAATCGATGGTTCGTTATTGAAAAATTCAAAACAGAACATTTTCCGAACAATATTAACCCCTGTGCAAATGGTAGAGTGCAAGTCACGAACGAAAAGCCGATGTGTTGTAACCTATACCTAAATACGTCATGGAAATAACTATACATTGAAAATTTAAGAGACTAAGATTTTTTTTTTATGCACAACGGGTTAGCACTTAATCTCAATCTCACCTGATGTTAAGTGAAGATGAGGCCGAAGGTGGTAGCGTACTGACCCGGAAAACCTATCATATTTGGTGAACTGGCTATCTTATCTCTAACAACCGGAACACAACAACGCTATTAACATTGCTATTTGGCGGCGGATTTAGATAAGATGGTGGTAGCTAGCAAGGCGGATGTTTAAAATGCCCTACCACCAACCAAACCGAGTACTAAATATGTACCCCGTTGGGGATCGAACCCGCGACCTCCGAATCGTAAACCCAATGTTGTTTACATTGAGCCACGGAGGCGGTTAAAAATCATCAAAGATCATATCATCTAAAGCATATTAAAAGCTAATTGTAATTTTTTTATAATTAAGAGAGTTTATTACGTCCTGTAGCGCCCTTATTAGGTAGTTAAATTAAGATTTCTTATTAGATACAGAATAAATTAAAAAAATCGCTCTGAGAAGTTCGCGCTTTCGAGAAATGGCTTTAATAACTAGTGTTTTCGAGAGTTTCAAATTATTGATAAAACGGACACTTTTTATCATGAATTCTGGAAAGTAAGCCCCTATCAAAGCTATTTACTTATTATTTATGACGACCGATTGGTGTAGTGGATAGTGACCCTGTCAGCGAAACCAACGGTTGCGGATTCGAATCCCGCGACGGGTAAATGTTTGTGTGATGAATATGAACATTTATTCCTGAGTCATGGATATTTATTTAAGTATTTATGTATGTTTATCCGTTATCTAGTATCCATAGTACAAGCTTTGCTTAGTTTGGGACTAGATGATTGGTGTAAGTGTGCGAAATATTTATTTATAATTAGCATCTAGTCTTCTCAAATGCAGGTCAGAGCGATTTTTTTTATTTATTCTGTATTTAAAAATAAAATTTTAATTTAACAAATAAGGGCGCCACCTCCATCAAATACCTGATGAAACATGACGATGCGGCCGAAGATGAATCATACGATCTCAATAGATGCCTATTCACCTTGCTCTTGAAGATGCCAGGGTTGTGGGATTCAGGAATTGGAGCGAAACGATACGAAACAGCTCAATTAGTTTCCATCGAGCTAAGATAAATTCTCAAACTCCAGCTTTTTAAAATGAAAATGCCGTTTTGTCACATGCCACAGATACACTTTTTGCGTTAGGGCTTATAACTGCGTTACGTTGTGTCAGCAGAAGCAGCAGCAGCAGCTCTCATAATGTTGTTAACACATACTCGTCGGTTTAGGGTACTTTTGACTTGGCTTTACTTTATGACGTCCCCGATTTAATCATGATACGTTCGCCGTGGTTTTCCCCTACCAACACCAAATTTTCTTTACATTTATTTAAAACACTTATATGATGACGATGTTTAGAAAAGGTTGATTTTGGATACATTTCCTCGTCTAGCAGAAGCTAATTTACTACATACTTAGTCGATAATTATTTAAAACTACACGGAGTTAGATGAGGGAGGCCTTTGCCCAGCAGTGGCATATAATAATAATAATAACACGGAGTCAATACGAATATGATATATCCTCAATGCGAAGCTGTAAACTATGCTTATATGTTTAAGAAATGTGGATATAAATGCATCGCTATCTTCTATGAGTTGGCCCACTTAATCCGTACTGTGACTGACACCTCCAAGCAACAGCTTCCCCTTTTCCCTAACAAATATCTTTTGAGCGATTCCAAATGATGTGCGTGTTATTGAATTTTTTCAATAAGCAAACAACATTGAAGGTTTTAAGTAAACTTTTGTTTATCTACCTCTTTGCTACCTCGTGATCCAAAAAGGCTTGTTATATATACAATGTGTAATCTCGAACCTTGATCAAACGAAATGGGCGGATATTAGAGACAAATTTATCGATGAAAATCAGAGATATATTTTTTTAAAGTTACCTACCCCAAAATCCCAGCGGTTTAATTTTTTTTTTTCATGAAAACTTAATTTATTAACTTTTTCTTCTTTATTTCTTAAGTAAACATTGCATTTTCTTCAAAATAGTCTCATTTGAAAGCTGGATAATGTGCCTATCTAAAAAAATAAAAAACGATATTAATATCAAACAAAAACTTAAAAAAAAAAAAATATGAAAAGAAAATTTTGAAAAAAAAATCAAGTTTATTCTTATTTTTTGTCTGTAACTTTAAAACTAGGTCGTTATGCTGTACTTTTTTGCACAGTTTATTAAACTTCATGATTTGATCTACAAATTCACCAAATTGCAAAGCTCTATCTCTTTTCATTATCATAATATCCACCGTCAAAGTAGATCAATGCAAAAAATGCTTTGATTTTACTGAAGTCGAACAATGGCAGGTAAAGGTCGGAAGAGAATAGATACATGCCACCAGTACGAGTGAGTGAGAGAGTGTAGTATACCTATCAGTTATTGATGACTCAGACTTTTTGTATTTACATTTAATTATGAAATAAAACAAAGTTGTATAAAATCAATTAATTTATTAGATTTTCAAAATGACCCCCATTTTCCTGAGCACAGACTGTAGCCCTTAAAATTACACTGCGGGTTGTTTTTTTTAAAACGTCTCTAAGATTATTTCTAATGTCATTTCCCGCTGCAGTTATTCTTTCCAATAGCTCCTCTCTACTTCCGATTGGAGTGCTGTAAACCAGCTGCTTCATATGACCCCACAAATAAAAATCAAGTGGGGTCAAGTCTGGGCTTCGTGCAGGCCACGCCACTGGTCCTCCTCGTCCTATCCATCGGCTTCCATAAATTTGATTTAAATACGCACGCACGATTACGCTGAAGTGGGCTGGAGCGCCGTCATGCTGGAACCACATCCCGCGTCGCGTTTGCAAATTAACATCTTCCATCAGGTTTGGAATATCTTCTTGCAAAAATCGCAAATAGGCCTGTCCTGTCAACCTTTCCGGTAATACCAATGGTCCGATTAGGTAATCGCCGATCATTCCAGCCCAAACATTAATAGAAAATTCAATTTGGAAAGATGCGGGCCGCACCGCCAACGGATTTTCATCCTGAGGCATCCACAAGTGCAGGTTGCGGAAATTTGTAATTCCAGTCCTATTGAAATTGGCTTCGTCGGTCCACAGGATGTTGTCAGAGAAATTCATGACAAGACGTCTTTGCCGCAATAACCACGAACAAAACACAGCTCTGGCGTTGTAGTCTGGCTCGTGTAAATTCTGCACTTTTCGAAAATGAAAAGGGTACAAACCTTCTTGTTTTAGGATTTTCCACACTTTGTAATGCGACATCCCCAACTGACGCGCTATTCTTCTAGTGCTAGTTGTGGGGTCTTCATACACCAAACGCAGCACTTGTTCCTCCATTTCCACGGGTACAATGACAGCACGTTCACGAAGGCGACGTCGTAGGCCATTTTCACAAAACTCTCTATGCACAGCTGAAAAAACTCTGTAGTCAACGGCAGGTCTTCCCGGAAATCGCTGACGATATTCTCGAGCGGCAGCGCGAGCATTGCCATCGCAGAACCCGTAAATGTAGTGGATATCCGCTAACTCGCGAGCAGGTAAGTTGTCTATCGCAGCAGAAATTACGAAAAAAATGAGCGTATTCAACGTGCAAGTCCGGAAACGTTACAAGATGAACTGTTTACAAAAGTGAAACCCTGCCTAAACAGAGTTACCAATAACCGATATAACGCTCTCTCACTCACTCGTTCTAAGTGGCATGTGTCTATCTCTTTCGACCATTACCTGCTATTGTTCGACTTCAGCGAAACAAAATTTCTTTTGCAATGACGTAATTGGCGATGGATATTATGACAATGAAAAAAGATAGAGCTGTGCATTTTGGTGAATTTGTAGGTCGAATCTTGAAGTTTAATAAACCGTGCAAAAAAGTACACCATAACGACCTAGTTTTAAAGTTACAGACAAAAAATAAGAATAAACTTGTTTTTTTTTTCAAAATTTTCTTTTCATATTTTTTTTTTTTGAAGTTTTTGTTTGATATTAATATCGTTTTTTATTTTTTTAGATAGGCACATAATCCAGCTTTCAAATGAGACTATTTTGAAGAAAATACAATGTTTACTTAAGAAATAATGAAGAAAAAGTTAATAAATTAAGTTTTCATGAAAAAAAAAAATTAAACCGCTGGGATTTTGGGGTAGGTAACTTTAAAAAAATATATCTCTGATTTTCATCGATAAATTTGTCTCTAATATCCGCCCATTTCGTTTGATCAAGGTTCGAGATTACACATTGTATATAACATAAACTAAGCCTGAGTCTATCTTTAGCATTGAATTAGTAACTTCTTTATCAAATAAAGAACTATAAATAAGTACATTCAAATATGACATTTATTTCTTATCCTCCTTTTCTTTTGGCACCGTGGGATTCCAATGATACTTGTCATAGATCTTACTCCAGAACTGATATCCCTCAACGAACAAATTTTTCCTCATCTCTGATATGAGATCAATGTGCAGATAATTTTGCTCCTTTTCAGTGTACTTCTGCCATTTGTAATTAACTACAGGACTTTCGTATGCCGTGGGGTCTCTGAAATATAAAAAATATAATTATAAACTGAGCAGTTTACCTGCCCAGTTATGAGGTAAACGGTTACCCTTAACTTTTAAAACTATTCTATGAACACCACTAAGTTTGTGGGTATAGTTGGCTTGGAGCGTATATCAACTGAGAAATATGTCACGACCGGAACTATCCACGCCTATCTATAGTCTCGCATCCTCAAAAGAATATACGCTCGCATCACCGCTTAACCCTCTCGCTCAAGATGAAGCTTGATATAGGAAAAACCTGACTGAACAGAGGACGGAAAAGGTGACTAATCAAGGATTCGATGAATATGATCCAATACTACTTGTCCAGTGGAACAACGTGGTCTTTTCAATTTTTTTAAAATACATTACAAATTAAAATATCACACGCGTTTACGTTCCACTTTTCTATATTGCTATTTTTCTATATATCGATGTAATTCAAACTAACTCAAGTCGATCTATTTGTGCAGATTTTTTTTTGTAAATGGTATTCTAATCTTCGTACTTCGATCTTGTTTTATTAAGACAATGCTATATAGTAGTAAAAAAAAAGAGCGTTTCTAATTATTGATTCGGCCATTGTTGTACGAGTACTACATTTAGTTTACAATAGGCTATATTATATGACATTATTCCACGTAAATAAACAGCCATTGCAAATATTAACTTATTTTTTACTTACTCATATTTCACGAAGTCGGACCACATTACAGTCATTTTGTCTCTCATCTCCAAATCTTTAATTGTAGAATCGGTAGTAAAGAAATCCAAAACGTAAGACGTCTGGTCCCTATGGCTTGCTCCTTTGATTCTATCTGAGTATTGATGCGCCATGCTAAACATTCCAAAGTAATCGAATACATAGAAATAAACAGGTCTCTTAGATTTAGTAACGTGGACATTAGCCGATTTCATTATTGAGTACTTGAACATTGAATCCGAAAAATAATCTACGTAATTTTGTAGCGTTTCAGTAGATATCTCTTTACCTTTGAAATAATATTCTTTAATTTGTTTAACGGTTTCATCTCTTGATTTGTCATTATCGAAAACTATATCCGCTGGTATGAAATCGCTGAATTTCTCGTTCATCAGTTTGCTCCATGATTCAAACTTAATTGTTCTACTTATTCCTTCTTGACTTGATATGCCAATTAATACAGAAAAATCATTAAATTCTCTATTTTTCATTATATCTAATGGTGATTCTGTTAGGAAAGGATTGGGTTGCTTGCCATCTTCTAGGCATGGAGCAAATCCAAATGTACTGTTAGTTAAGAAGAAATTTAGACTTTTGGCAGCTAAGAGGTCAGCAGGTGCATTCAAATAGAATTCTGTTAAATCCTTCAATTCGCCTGTCCCATTATAACCCATAGCTACAGCTATATTTCTTGCTGTACTTATAGGATCTCTATTAATAGTGTAAGGGGCTAATGCTGAACCACTGTCTAAAACTAATTTATCAATTAATCCTTGGGTTGGTTTAGATATAGCTAATAACTCAGCCATAGATGCACCGACACTGAAACCAGCTAATGTTACTTTCTTTGGATCACCTCCAAATCTCTTAATGTTTTTATTTATCCATTTAAGAGCCGCTACTTGGTCTTTCATTCCTGCATTACCAGGGATTTCTTCAGTACCTAGACATGCGAATCCTATGGCCCCTAGTCTGAAATTAAAGCTTATAACAATTATATCGTGTCTTGCAAGATAGTGGTATTTTGCCATATTGCCATTTCCAGCAGCGAAGGCTCCACTGTGAATATAGACGATCACTGGCACCAGATTTTTCTGACTAGCAATTTCAGGTACAAGTAGGCTCATAAGTAGACAGTCCTCATCGCCGGCCAAGTATATTTTATCACTGTCTTCACCGGTATAGAATGTTTGAGGACATACTGTGCGCTTATCATTTGCATTTAAGATTCCTTCCCACTTTTCTGCCGGTAATGGAGCCTGAAATTTATACATATAATATTTGTTAATAGCATTCTGAGCAATAACAATCACTAATTCTACACTGTTACATAACAACGTGATATTTGCATAAATAAAACACAATAATGTTAAGCTTTATTTAAAAAAATTCTTGAATTATATTAATCACATCAATAATTTTTGAAAAACCACTGTTATATGTTTCTCGAATGGTAAGACTAGAATCACTCCCCGTGGGAGAAACCCTCTAGTCGCCACCCTAGTTCCTCGACAGTGATGCTAGTGCCTAGCTCTGTGGCCTTATATTTTAATGCCCTGTCTACTCTGGTAAGAACCACCTGACTAAATATTTAAATAAAATCCTCGATGACTTTTTATATTTTATGCACAGCGGGTCAGCGCTTGAGCTGAATCATATCTGATATTAAATGAAGATAAAGCCGAAGTGCTCACCAGGAACTTACAACTTAATTGGGAGATAGCTATCGTATCTGAAAGAGCTGGAATACAATAAGGCCCTTGATATTGCTGCTTGGCGACAGACTTACATTTAATTGCACATTTAAAAATCCCTACAACCAAACCGAGTACTAACCAGGTACAACAACAGAAACAGATGAGCATTTACATGTATAACACAAATTAATATTTTACAGAAATTATTGATATTTCTTTATGTAGTGACAACAATTACTCAGATAACAATAAAGAAAAATTCTATCGAAAACATTCACGATTTACTGAGAAAAATGTATTGTATTGTATTGTATGTGTGTGTGGCTGTTGCAGGTCATCGGAGACCTGTATCACTGCGACCGTTGCCGATCTATTGTGATCGCCACTAACCTACAGTTCGTTGCTCAGGTTTGCCTCTTTGAGGAATTGGATAATTTTCCTGGCACCGATGGTTTTTATCTCATCCGGGTGTAATAAGTGGCTGCCCAGGTGGATATTGCGTTTACGCATTAGCGGGCCACATTCACACAGCAGATGTGCACGTATTTCCTCTGCGAGGAGGCAAAGTCTGCACATTCCTGTTTCTCGGAGCCCTATGTTGAGCATGTGTTTGCTCAGACAGCAGTGTCCCGTTAGTGCCCTTGTGAGAATGCGTAAATTGTTCCTACTGAGTGCCAGCGCTTCGCCGGCCGCCTTCTTGTTGAAGGCTTTGATTAGTGATTTGGAGTGTGTTAAACCTGGCGTGTTCGTCCAGAGTTTAAGAGCTGCTTGGGTGCACCGGTTCCTTAGGGTAAAGCGAATTAGGCTTTTTGAGATACCGCAGAAAGGCTCAGGGCCGTACTGGGATCCGCTAGCCCCTAATTTCGCTAGTTCGTCGGCTTTTTCGTTGCCTTCGATGCCTGCGTGCCCCGGGACCCAACGAAGAAAGACCCTGTTTTGTTGTTTTTGTTTAAAATGTAACCTAATATTGTTTACATTGAGCCACGGAGGCGGTAAATTGTGTAATGTTATAACTCACCTTAAATCTATCCCTTCCTGTAGGAGCCTTAGCGTACGGCACGCCATAGAACTCGTAAAAATCTCCACTCCAATATTTTTCACCGGCAACCACCCCCTGAGGTAATGACACTGTTCTAAATTTCTCCTCCTCCCCCACAACAATAGTCACTAGAGCGCAAAATATAATTATTCGCAGCATGTTCGTCGGCTCCGTTGATACCACCTATAGTGAACTGTTAATTTTATCAGTACAAACGTTTTCACTAGATAATATATTGATAAGTTTATTAATCCGGGGAGCAGCTGATTGCATTTTACTTTAAACTGATTTGTAAATGTCATAAGTAACTTATCGGGTTTGGACACGTGGATCAATTAAAAAGTTATTCGTGTTCGTCTTTTTAATTAATATTAATGTAGAATAAAAAATTGTCAATTAGTTTTTTTTTTGCACAACGGTTTGGTACTTGGCCTCAATCACACCTGATGTTAAGTGAAGATGAGGTCGAAGGTGGAAGCGTACTGACCCGGAAACCCCAACACATTTGGGGGACTGGCTATCTTATCTCTGACAACCGGAACACAACAATGCTATTAACATTGCTGCTTGGCGGCAGATTTATATAAGATGGTGGTAGCTAGCCAGGCGGACATTTAAAATGCCCTACCACCAACCAAACCGAGTACTTACCTCCGAATGTACTGATTTAATATACCCCTCTGGGGATAAACCCTATCAAAAAAGGAAATACACATCAAAAATAGGTGGATGAGATTTTAGTAATAAGGCCGCCAAATTACTATCCCTTTTTCTTATTTATCGTTGTTATGCTTCTTATTGTTGTACAATATTTTGTTTGTTTGTTCAGTTCCTATCGTGTTTCATCCCCCGCCATCACGAAACCTTGTCAATGGATATATTATATTCATACCTCCTAACCTCTATACCTTTTCCCCATCTCGATTAAATACACAACCGCCCTTGAGGCCCCCATCGTAAAGTATAGTCACATATTTTATATGATATATAGAAATACGTTCGGAGGAGGAAATCGCAAAGCTACTCGCAAAATATATTATCATATAAGATATCCTATGCGGGCACATTTCTTGTGTCCGGTGGCCGTGTGTTGTTTGCGATGGTGTTTACACTCAGAGACTAATCTAATCAAATCAAAAATTTTTTTTTCGTAAGTCATAAGAATAACATTTGAAATCGTCATGACATACAGTTATCGCTCATTCACTAGGTAGTCTCCCCAGAGAAGAACTCAGGGGTTGCACTTTTTAAATAAGTCTTAATAAGTTTTTTTAATTAGTATATACAATTGTTAAAATTATGATTCGCCAAAGAAAAATAACAATAAAATATACTGGTTCATATACACGCATTATTATCAACCAGATAGTCAGAAATTTTATAATAGCCTATGGCTTTAATGATTCGGTTGGTGGTCGGACATTTTAAATGTACGCCTAGCTCACTACCATCGTCGTATCTAAATCGGCCGCCAAGCTGCAATGTTAATAGCATTGTTATGATCCGGTTGTCAGAGATAAGATAGCCATGCAGTCCTCCAAATATGTTGGGGTTTCAGTTTGGTCAGTACAAAAATCCCACTACAGGGTGAAATTGAGTTCGTGTAATTCCCATTCCGGATTACGAACAAATTTTCAATAACTCAAGAACTATAGTCAAATTCAATCAAAAATGTTCGATTACCCATGCAAAGTAAACTATTCTGAAATCACCTTTAGTATGGAAGCCCAGCTGAATTCGGCTATGGTTCCTAGTGAAAAGTCGTTCGTAATCAGGAGTGGAGTCACTAGCCCATGCAAAATGGTTCGACTTCCATTCGATCTTATGACTTTCGCATATTTGTCTTTTCGATTAAATGGCCCATCGGCTAAATGGCGTTTCGTTCATATGGACTTCGCTTGGCTTGACTTCGCTACTACAAATGGCTTTCGCTTACCTATATGTTTTTCGAAATCGGGTCCTAAACGTCGTCGAGTCGTGTCGTGGTCTACAAGAAGCTTTTCCGCCTGTTTATACGGAATACATTTGGTTTAGTAGGTTCCCATGTAGACCTGTGCATAAAATATGTTCTACCGTACACACTTCGCGCCGCTTCGCCGCTGGATATTATTTGTGTTTTCTGGTTTACCGTCTGCTGGTTCCAACACTTGCTCTTTTCTAGACTTGAATTTTCAGTTGATAGTGGTTTTGATGTAGTTCTTCAGTTGAAGAATTATAGCGAACCCTCCATTTGGTTTCACGCTTAGAATGTTGCTTTAAAATTGACCAATTGAAAGTGTCAACTTGCTGAATTTTTAAATCCCGATGAAAAACGACGGGTATTATGTATTTGACGGCATTGTATGTATGTGTCCAGGCTTTTATCTGAATGTAGGTTAAACATATAAGCATAGTTTACAGCTTCGCATTGAGGATATATTATTTTCGTATAGACTCCGTTATATTATTATTATTAAGAGTCAATACTGTCCTACTGCTGGGCAAAGGCCTCCGTCATCTAACTCCGTGTAATTTTAAATAATTATCGACTAAGTATGTAGTAAATTAGTTTCTGCTATAGACGAGGAAATGTTTCTAAAATCAACCTTTTCTAAACATCACCATCATGCAACCGCCTCCGTGGCTCAATGTAAACAACATTGGGTTTACGATTCGGAGGTCGCGGGTTCGATGCCCAGCGGGGTACATGTTTAAGTACTCGGTTTGGTTGGTGGTAGGGCCTACCTAGCCACCACCATCTTATCTAAATCTGCTGCCAAACAGCAATGTTAATAGCATTACTGTGTTCCGGTTGTCAGAGATAAGATAGCCAGTTTCTGAAATAAGATGTGGTTTAGTACTCTTCGACCTTCATTCTCATCTTCACTTGACATCAGGTGTGATTGAGGTCAAATGCTAAACCGTTGTGCATAAAAAAAAACAAATAATTTATTGGTGATATACAGGTGAAATACAATAGAGTTATGTTAGTGACAGAAGTATGTGAAGTGGCTTTGTAATCCGCACATTGGCATAGAAAACAATCTTTCTACCTACTATTATATTAACTAGATAGTGGGGACCGGATGCTCACACTCTTTGGGACACAGATAGGGTGTTATCTGAGCGTCTGGTTGATGCATCCCACGATCGGAGGGCTGGCCAATACTTTGGCCAAAGAATCAGCCTAGATATACAGCGAGGCAACGCGGCCAGCTTTCTGGGTGCCATTCCACCAACCTAGTTTTTTATATATGATTTTTTTTATAATAAATTGTATAATTCTTGTAAATTACATGGTTAACTAATACACCAAAAATGGAAAAGTTGTTTTAAAACCCAATTATGTCCGATACAATAGAGTTACCAGCACAATCTGTTGATGTCAATATAATTAGAAAAGAAGTATGAAATTTCAATACAATACAACATAAATACTCTTTATGGCACAAAATAATTTACAATAATTTTTGATGGTAACAATAGAACACAAGTAGGCGGTCTTATCACTAAAAGCGATCTCTTCCATACAGGCCACAGCTATGGGATTTTTTTTATATAATGAGATGATGAGATGAAAAAAAACTTTCGTATTTATAATATGAGTTAGATAACTTTAAATTGAAAGTTAAGAAATCCCCAGAGTAAGCAAGCCTATCATTCAGATAAACTAAACCAACTGTTTTAAAAGTTAAATGCCTTAGAAACGGTGTAACCGACTTTCATCAAACATGGCTATGAACCTATCCCCTTGTTTAATCTTTAATAAAAAAAAAAAACGCCTTACTGACATACGACCAGACAAACCAGGGGTTAAAATGATCAACCACAACTTTTAATTCAAAATTTTTCTTTGAAAGTTTTTTTTAAAATCTTTATTTAGTTTAGGGGCTTGAGTCCTTCTAGACATGACAGTCCCATCGTACCATGACCAAGATTCACTGATGAGAAGATACAAACATATTACATAATAATCTGGTCGCTATTGATCTAGGTTTACCCAAAATTGATTAAGCCAAACCTACAGCGTATTGACCCAGCTTTAATTGTCTCATCAGTGTATTTCTTTCATTTCGGTTTCTAGCACATTCATCACAGGTGCTGGACATCCTCAACTAATCCACAGACTTCACAGTTAGGAGTGTCAGTTCTTTTCAGTTGAAAGTAATGTCGGTTATTTACAAAGAAATATTAATCTTTCACCAAATCCTCTGCTTCGCTTAATTACTTCTGAATTTCTGTGGGGGACTTTGGGACCTGTAATCTCGATATAGCCTTTAATATGATGGAAATAAGGAAAGCAGTCTCAAAGCACCGTAAAAAAATCACGGAAGTTTGACGTCTAGAACCTTCTAGGTAGAGATGCTTTATGTTGGACCGTGAGAGGGTTTGTGTGTTCTGTTTAGTTTACTAGAGTTGGACTCCGCTGGTGCAAAATTGGTTTATGCGCGAAGCTAACAAGATTTCATTTAAAGTAACTCGTTTTACGAATTTCGGAGGTTCCTTGGTTAGCTAAATAATTTGTAATTTTATACACGCCGCTAGATCTTTCATAGCATCGTGAAAAGACTTCTGGTATATAAGGAATTAGACATTCTGGCAATTAAGACTTGAGTACATTAAAAATTGCCCACATAAAGCAGATGGGCACTGTTTTCTTAATTCAAAGTCAAAGTCAAAGTCAAAGTTGCTTTATTTTGTAGGTACACAGAGTACACTTAAAATAGTCAATTTTACATTTTTTAAGCTACTGCTTGTTCAAAATGCAATTTTCCCCTGAGAAGAACAAGCAAGAAACTCGAAGGGTTGCTCTTTTAAAATCAGGTTTTGATTTTACATAAAGGTTTTTATATTACAAAAAGGTTTTTATAAATCATTATTAATCGTGAAATAGCCTGGCATGCGAACAATCTCATTATGTCCAGGGATGATTATCATCTAAATAGTCTGATATTTTATAATATGCTTTGTTAATAAGTTTCTGTTTTATAGTATCTTTAAATTTATCAAGTGGAAGATTTTGTATATCAACTGGGACCTTATTGAAAAAGCGTATACATAACCCTTTGAATGAATTACTGACTTTGCGGAGGCGACTTATGTGACCTGCAAGTTTATCTTTATTTCTTGTATTGACATCATGTTTATCACTATTTTTCCTAAATGATGCTATATTTTTTTTGACATACATTAGATTTTCAAAAATGTACTGTGACGAAAAGGTTAGAATGTTATACACTTTAAACCTATCTCTAAGTGACACTGCAGGTTTCAATTGATAAATTGCGCGAACGGCTCGTTTTTGTAAAACAAAGATTGTATTTATATCCGCGGCATTTCCCCACAGTAAGATACCGTATGACATCAAGCTGTGGAAATAACTAAAATATACTAATCTAGCAGTATTTACGTCTGACATTTGTCGAATTTTTTTGACTGCGTACGCTGCAGAGCTGAGCCTTTTCGCCAATTTATGTATATGAGGACCCCATTGCATTTTGGCGTCTAAAGTAATGCCCAAAAATACAGTAGAATCTACGAGATCTAAAGTGGCATTTTTTATCATTATATTTGTGGGCACCGCTCTGACATTGGGTAGTACAAATTTCACACATTTAGTTTTTTTCTCATTAAGTAACAAATTATTTGCCGTAAACCATTCTACTATTTCAGAAATAGCATTGTTCACATCGTCATAGCTTAATTTTTGTCTATTTACTTTAAATAATACGGAGGTATCATCTGCAAACAATACTATTTCATGTTTATTATCCTTTACAAGGTTAGGCAAGTCATTTATATAGACCAAAAATAAAAATGGCCCGAGTATGGAACCCTGCGGGACGCCCATGCAGACTGTGGACCCTGACGATGTGTTGCCACTGATACTAACCCTCTGAACTCTGCCACTCATATAAGAATTCAAAAGGTCAATAGCACGGCCTGTTACACCATAATGACGTAATTTCCTGATTAAGATGTCATGATTAACGCAATCAAATGCCTTGGACAAGTCGCAGAACACTCCTATTGCATCCCGAGAATCTTCCCAAGCTTCAAAAATATGTTGTAAGAGCTCGACACCTGCGTCGGTTGTCGAGCGGCATTGCTCGTGACCTCAATCACACCTGATGTTAAGTGAAGGCGAGACTGAAGGTGGAAGCGTACTGACCCGGGAACCCCATCTTATTTGGGGAACTGGTTACTTATCTCATTTAACATTATTTTCAATGTAACATTTAGATATGGAAGAGCGGGCCCTCCTGGCACAAGTGTACTTGTATACTTAATAGGAGATCCCAACCTTAGTCTATAGTTTATACCTACTAAAGTCGAAAATAAACTTTTTTCATTTTTCATTTTCATTTTTCATCTCTGACAACCGAAACAACAATGCTATTAACATTGCTGTTTGGCGGCAGAATTAGATAAGTGGTAGCTAGCCAGGGGGACATTTAAAAGGCCCTACCACCAACCAAAACCAAATATTCATTAAAATCTTGGAATCTTCAAGTGAATAAATAGGCTTCTGCAATACAATACAATATAACACAACACAATACAAATACTTTTTATTGCGCAAAATAATTTCCAATAATTTTTGATGATAACAACGGAACACAATTAGGCGGTCTTATCACTAAAAGCATCTTACCTACTAGGGATCGCTTTTACATCTTCATGCTATTATGGCGACAGACTTACCCTAGATAAGATGGTGGTAGCTAGCCAGGCAGATATTTCAAATGCCCTACTTCCAACCAAACCGAGTAGTAAACATATACCCCGCTGGGGAACCAATGGTCAAAATGTATAACAATTTGCCCCACTAACCCAATTTAAAGGTTAATATTCTGGAATCCCTTTCATTTTCGTAACAATTTTAAAATAATAATAACGAAAGCAAAAATATATTTCTTAAATATGAAATACGTCTCCCTAGTTTAGAAATAATTAATCGCGGCAATTATATTTAAAATGGATACACATTTAACAGGATATAATTAAAAAATATCTCTCTGCGTTAGCAAATTTATTCGAGCCGGATCTAATTGGTCGAAACTGAAGTTTCCCGAAGGATATATTGGTTCAAATGTAAAGCGATCATAATATTTTATTTCACAGGAAGTACAAACAGAATACAGTCGTAAATATATACAATGATGAGCTAATCTCTAAAGAGTCCTCTTCCAGTTAACTATACAATACAATACAATACAATACAAATGCACTTTAATGCACAACAGAAAACAAAATACAGTTTCAGAAAAGTGGTAAGAATAGAATGTATAGTTAACCCTACTGCAGGTTAGAGAAGTTACACGGGGTGGGCAAAAAAATAAGAACGCAAATTAAAAAACTATATGATATTATTGGACACGACCCCCCTCGACGGCGGGGCAAGCTGTGACGTCGAGCCTGCCCCTATATAAACGGCGCACCTGCAGCGAGCGGTCTCTTTTTTTTCGAACCGGCGTGTGCAACAAGCGTGCTTTTGTTACTCCTTGTCCATATTTTCACGTAGCCATTCTTATAGTCTGCTTTCGATTTTAGTTAAGTTTGATTTAATTTACATAGTTTGTTAAAATTTGAAATTATAAAACACTTCGACGTCTCAAATTGTTTATTTTTACTAAATTCCACTTCTGTTTCCTAACATCAGAAGTGGGATAACAGATTCTCCACTCCCACCGTTTAATTTTATAACTTTGGCTATTTAAATTGATTGTAGTAACTGGGTTACGACTTTATCAATTTTTTCCGCAAAGCACGTGACAGCACACGCTCACTCGTTGCGTTCGCGCAGAGGAGGTTATTTTACTTGCTTTCAGTGTACATAGTGAGATATGAGATCGAGTCGTTCACGGTCTCGCGGTCGCTCTCCGCGTAACCTGCGCACGCCGCGATCACGCAGCAGGCACTCACGAGGTCGGCGCTCTCGCTGCGGCAGTGCGTCACGGGAACACTCCTCTCGGCGCAGGTGCACCGATCGCAGCCGCGATCACAGCCGTGTCCGTCATGGGCACACTGGCCGCAGTCGTTCGCCGCGAACGCGCCACTCATCCTCATCGCGGGTCTACCGTGAGTCGCTTGAGACTATTGTCTCGCGCCTAAATGCATTGGAGAATCGATCGCGAGCGGCGGTGTCCGTGCTCCCTTCGGCCACGCAGGCTACGGAGCAGATCGTCGAGGCCATACAGTCGCTAAAGTCAGTAAGCACCCAGCATTATTATGTTTCTAATTTTGACCCGAGCATTCACGATGTAGACGTGTGGTTTGCCGAAGTAGATAGGGCTAAGTTAACAAATCGTTGGGACGATCGCGAATGCTTATCGCGTATAGGAAATTGTTTGAAAGGGGATGCCAAATCGTGGCTGAACGAGTGGGTATCGAATGACCGCTCGTGGAGTAATTTCAAAAAAGACTTTAAGCCACTGTGTGTTAAAAGATTAGACGTAGCAAATATTCTATTCGAAGTCATGTCCACCGATTCAGACAAGTTCCCTACGTACGCTGAGTATGTGCGAAGGTCATTGTTGCGATTGCGAATTGTAAAGGATCTTAGTAACGAGCTAATTACAGCTATAGTAATACGCGGCATCACAGATCCACAAGTAAAAGCATCCGCCACGAATGCTAATCTTTGCCCTGACGATTTAGTAAATTATTTATCTACCTTCATAAAACCTAAAAATTTGGTCATCGATTTTCGCAATCGCAATAAACCCGGTGCCAGTGACACTGGCAAGCATTTGAGTCGTTATTCTGACGGTAAATTACAATCCGGTTGCAAACGTCCAATGATGTCTATGAATTCAACCAAGTGTTACTTGTGTGGCACAATAGGTCATCGACAGGCGAATTGCCCAAAAAAATCGAAGATTAGTGAGTCTAGTACTAATACGAACCCGGAGCCTTCTAAATTTGAGGGTAAGCGGGATAACATTATACGTTGCGCATATTGCAAGAAACCGGGCCATGCTATCGATACTTGTTATGCCAAGGAACGCTCCGGCCAACGCAATAATAACAACGTAAACTTTTGTTCTGCCCCCTCGCGTAAGAGCAGTGATATTGTGGTAGGAGTTATTCAGGGTATACCGGTCGATATATTAATAGATAGTGGCGCCATAGGTGTGTCGCTTATCTCCTCAACTGTAGTGAATCACTTGTCATGCACAAAAAAGCCTATCAATTACCAAATTAAAGGGGTAGGTGAATCGATTACCCAAATCGATTCTTATGTCACTTTAACGATTGAACTTGAAGGCATTTCATTAGAAGCTGGTTTGTTAATTGTACCTAGCGAATCTATGAACTCGCCCATTATTATTGGTACGGATGTACTTAATCGGGACGGGATTACTTACATTCGTACCAAGGACTCGCAGCGAATCATTCGTGACCCTGAATTATTAGAAGTGTCTACTGTGAAGTCGGATGAAAATTCAATTAAAACATCTTTGACCGGCGACGATTTGCTCAAATTAAAATCGATACTTAATGACTACTCGGACTTTATGATTTCTGGTACTGCCACATCTACAGTCATTACGGGTAGTATGCACATCCGACTCAACAGTGACACACCTGTGAATTATCGCCCGTATAAAATGTCACATGATGAGAAGCTAAAAGTACGTGACATTATCCAAGACCTCATGTCTAAGGGTATCATACGAGAGTCTGAGTCACCCTATTCGAGCCCTATTCTTCTGGTTAAGAAGAAGGATGGCTCCGATCGCATGTGCGTAGATTTTCGTGCGTTGAACCGGACCACAGTAAAAGATAGGTACCCTCTACCTCTAATTGATGATCACATCGATCGATTAGGGAAGAGCAGGTATTTTACAACCCTGGACATGGCCACTGGTTTCCACCAGATCAGATTAGACGAGGAGTCTATTCCTCTTACTGGATTCGTAACACCCGAAGGGCATTATGAGTATATCAAAATGCCCTACGGTTTAAGCAATGCTCCGATAGTGTATCAGCGTATAATCAGTAAGACACTACGTGACCTTATTATTGCGGGAAAGGTCTAGGTGTATATCGACGATTGCCTGATCCTCCAATCGTCGATTGAAGAAGGACTGCAGACCCTTAGAGAGGTCCTCGATACTTTAACCAAGGCAGGATTTTCTATAAATTTAAGCAAATGCTCGTTTTTGTGCACCGAGATCGAGTACTTAGGTCGTGTGATATCAAACGGCGAGGTTCGACCTGCTAAGAGTAAAATACGGGCTCTTGCGAACTCACCTACGCCACAAAACGTAAAACAAGTGCGCCAGTTTTTAGGCCTAGCAGGGTATTTTCGAAAATACATTGCCGGTTACTCCACTAAGACTTCCTGCATAGCAAGCTTAACAAAAAAGGCTACTGAGTTCTGTTGGGGCCCTGAACAGGAGCGTGTACGACAAGAAATTATAACATGCCTCACTAACGAACCTGTACTTGTCATATTCGACCCAGAACTTTTTACTGAAGTCCATACTGACGCGAGCAGTCTCGGTTACGGGGCAATATTGTTCCAGGTTCATAGGGATGGTGGTCGCCGTAATCAGTAATCAGTAATCAGTCATTTATTTACATAAGAATATAGTAATGTAGGTACAGGTGTTATAATCTTAGTTAAGTTTCTATATTCTACCAAATCGGCATGTAAACATTCTTTATTCTATAAAACATCTAAAAAATACATTCAATAATAAACATAATTCTTCAGTGCTATATTGATACGCAATGTCGTAATAATTTATTTTTTATTTATATAATTAAATTTATCCACGTCAAGTTTTATGATTTCATTTTAAATTTATCATTGAGATATTCATTTACACTGTAATAGCGTTTGTCCAGAAGCCATTCGAAGAGTTTATGTTTAAATTGATTTAATGGTAATGTTTTAAAAATGTCAGGTAGATTATTAAATATTTTAATTGCCATACAGAATGAATTTTTCTTATAGATGTCAAACCTAACTAAAGGGTAAATAAGTCTATTTTTGTGTCTGGTTTTCCTTTGTAATACATCGCCATGTTTTTCAAAATATGCAGGGTGCTCTCGAACAAATGTACAAATTTGTCTTATGTACATGCATGGCAAAGGTAGTATTTTTAATGCCTTAAACAGGGGTTTACAAGAATCTAAGAAGTGTACTCGACTTAAGGTTCTTATACACTTTTTTTGGACAATAAATGCTCTATTTATATCTACAGAGTTTCCTCATAACATTAGACCATAATTTAGTACAGATGACACATAGCCGTGGTACGCCATTAACGCTACATCTGTACCACAAGTGTTACTAAGGCGACTGAGGGCATAGACAAATTTATCTAGCCGATCACATATATTGTCTATGTGAAACTTCCAACTACAGAATTTGTCGACATGTATTCCTAAAAACTTAGTTGTATCTATTTCATCAATTTTATTACCATTATAATTAATATTAAGGAGTATGTCTTTTGATCTATATGTCCTAAATTGCATAAGTTTCGTTTTGTTTATATTAATTGTCAAATTATTAGCACTAAGCCAGTCCATTACTAATTTCATTTCGTCATTTATAGCCTTGTTTAAATTATGTAAGTTGTCAGATTTTAAAAGTATTGTTGTGTCATCGGCAAACATTATGTACTTATGACCTGATTTGTTTGGCATATCATTGATGTACAAAAGGAATAAAACAGGTCCTAGAATACTGCCCTGGGGTACGCCACAGCCGTTTAGCTTATATTCGGACCTATACGCTTTTAGTTCCGAATTTACCACAGCCTGGATCTCCGTGCACTGCATTCGACCTTCTAAATAGCTCTTGAACCATTTATTGGCGATTCCTCTGACTCCGTAGCGTTCCAGTTTTTGTAATAATGTCTGATGTGCTACATGGTCAAATGCTTTGCTCATATCTAGATAAATCGCAGCTATATTTTTTTTCATATTTACAGAATCTGTTATAATTTTTATAAGATTGAAACACGCTAATGTAGTTGAAGAATTTTTTCGGAAGCCATATTGTTCATCTTTAAGAATTTTGTTTTTATCTATAAAACTCAGCAATCTCTCCAACATCGCTTTCTCAAAAATCTTTGATAACACCGGGGTAAGAGTAATCGGACGGTAATTATTTAGTACAGTTCTTTGGTTATTTTTGGACAGCGGCTTAACTATCGATTTTTTAAACAAGCTAGGATAATAACCCTGTTCGAACGACAGATTAACAATATGGGCCAGTGGTTTACATATAGCTGATGTACAGAATTTAATTATTTTTGTATTAATGTCATCATAACCAACTGCATTGGTACTCTTCAGTGACATTATAATTTTGCATATTTCCTTTTCATCTGTAGGATTCAAAAACATTGTATTCGAAGACGATGGAAACGAGTTAGAGTCAGGGTGGGTATTCTTAACAATATTATTGTGTTGTGGCTTGTTGTGGCTTACTATAGCCAAGTCACAAAGGGAGCCGAAGCAAAATACCATTCCTATGAACTTGAAACTCTGGCTGTAGTAAGGGCACTGCGACATTTCAGGCACTATCTGGTGGGTATTCGGTTCACTATTGTTACCGATTGTAATTCTCTTAAAGCCACCCAAAACAAGAGGGACCTACTACCACGCGTCGCAAGGTGGTGGATCTATTTACAGGATTTCAATTTCACAATTGTCTACCGAAAGGGCGCTTTGATGCCACACGCGGATTATTTGAGTCGAAATCCATGTGAAAAGGTAAACCACATAGACCGGCCTCGTAACTGGGCTCAGATTGCCCAAGCAGGGGATGAGGAGACGCGAAATTTGATCCAGACGTTGGATCGGGGAGAACTAGATTCAAGTCGCTATGTCAAGCGCAATGACGTCCTCTATTACCGGTACACGCCAGTCGGCGAGGAGGCTAGACTCCTTTGTTTTATTCCTAAAGGTCATCGTCTAAGTCTCCTAACAATTTTTCATGATGAACATAGTCATATAAACACTGATAAGACCCTAGATTTAATTTTGCGACACTTTTGGTTCCCAGGACTGCGAGCTTTTGTTAAAAAATATATAGCTCATTGCTTAACATGTATTGCACACAAGCGTGTGCCACGTGCTCCCCTTCAACCAATTACTTCCTGGAGTAAACCAGATATCCCGTTTGAGACACTTCATGCTGATGTATTGGGGCCCTTGCCTGAATCCAAGGGTTATAAGCATGTTATGTTGATAGTAGATGCCTTCACTAAGTACTGTGTACTCACACCTATACATCGTCAAGATCTTATTGAACTTAAACGAGTTTTGCAAAATTTCATTTCGTTATTTGGTACTCCAAAACTAATTGTTACCGATAGGGGTAGGATGTTTGAATCCGCAGCTTTCACTACGTGGATGCAGGTCTTGGGCATTCAGCTCCATTACATCACTCCAGAAATGCATCACGCCAATGGACAAGTGGAGCGATATGTTCGAACAGTCCTTAACATGTTGAGAATTGAGACGAACCATAAACGGAGCGATTGGGCTGACGAGTTGTGGCAATTACAGCTTATACTAAATATAACTAAGCAAAAAACTACTCAAACCTCCGCCCTGAATTTGCTGATTGGTCATGAAAATGCCACGCCGGCTATAAGAGTCCTTATTCGGGATGTTGCCTTGGAACCTTCTGCATTGAATCGCGAGTCGCGGAGAACGATGACTAGACAAAGGACGACCGAACGGCTGGTACAAAATAAGGCGCAGCAGCACGCCTATGTAAACAGGGACAGGCGTTTACCTTATCTGTTTCAGGAGGATGACCTGGTGTTCGTCGTCAAGTACGCCCAGTCGAAGGGGAAGCTAGACCCTGGTATGCGCGGCCCCTACCGTGTCGTTCGGGCACTGGGGAGCGGCCGCTATGAGCTGAAGTTGCTGGCTGGCGCATACGGGAAGAAAACATATGCCGCTGCTCAGTATATGGTGCCTTGGCGGGGCGAGTGGACCCCTGAGACCTGTGCCTCTTTCTTCGAGGGTGAGTTGGGTGCCGTTATAGGTAAGCTAACTAAGGCAAACTTTCGTTTGGCGCCTCTGCCTACAACGGTTACCTCCTTGTGTTAGCTTCACCACCAAGGTGAACTTGTGCTGTACGGTTATGCAAACTAATGCAAACTATGTTTGGCGCCTCTACCGACAGCAGGTGGATGTGTCGGGTCGACCCTCTGTGCTTTGTAGTCTGTCACTCTTTACTTGGTATTTGGCAAAAATATCAAGTGAATGTGTTACAGATGATCCTAACTCTGTTTGGTATATGGTTCTAACGATAATTTTGTTAACAACTAATAACCTAACATGATTTAATCGGACTAATGCCATAAGTGGTATAGTTGAACCATATAAAAACATATGCACATTTCAGATGGAGATGATGACGATGGTCCTAGTCGTGACGAGGCTACGGCATCATCGCGTGACAGCCCGTTGGATGATACAGCCAGCGGATCCGGGTCCACAACAAAGCCTGATCTCCCCGTGTGCGGTCCCTCCACTGACCCTGACGAGGACGTCAGAGTGTCAGGAGAGGCCGTATTGGACACGACCCCCCTCGACGGCGGGGCAAGCTGTGACGTCGAGCCTGCCCCTATATAAACGGCGCACCTGCAGCGAGCGGTCTCTTTTTTTTCGAACCGGCGTGTGCAACAAGCGTGCTTTTGTTACTCCTTGTCCATATTTTCACGTAGCCATTCTTATAGTCTGCTTTCGATTTTAGTTAAGTTTGATTTAATTTACATAGTTTGTTAAAATTTGAAATTATAAAACACTTCGACGTCTCAAATTGTTTATTTTTACTAAATTCCACTTCTGTTTCCTAACAATATATATATCGGACACTTACCCTCTACTTACACCAATCATCTACCCCCAAACTAAGCAATTGTACTATGGATATTAGATAACGGATTTTATACATAAATATTTATATAAACATCCATGACTCGGGAATAAATGTTCGTATTACACAAATATTTACCCCCTCCCTCGCAGGATTCAAACCCACAACTGTTGGTTTCGCTGAAAAGGTCACTGTCCACTACAGTAATCGGTCGTCCTGCCTATACTTAATATTATATATTATTGATAAGGTCACCAAATTGTACATTCTATTCTTACCACTTTTCTGAAACTGTATTTTCTTTTCTGTTGTACAATAAAGTGTATTTGTTTTGTATTGTTTTGTATTGTATTGTATTTTATTGTAAAGTCCGTCCAGATTGACTTGTCTTATTTGGTAAACAAACCACACTCGTAACAAAAACACGACTTGCCGTATAAATCACGCCATGTACACTGTGTATAGATGTCTTGAATTATATAAGAAACACATGGAATGTGAATTTCAACGAAAACTGCTGCGAATTATCCTTAAAAATACTTATTTTCGCTGAAAATATAAATTTCATAACCACATACTGCCACAGGATAAAAAAACTTTGACATTACTGACGTCCGGAAATCTATTTTGGTTGTGATTTTTAGGGATGGGAAAAGTAATGTAATGTGATGAGCGAAAGAACTGAATCAATGAACTGAATTGACATCATCTATTTGGAAAATATTATTTTTTATAGGAATCCAAAACGTATTTAATTAGTTGTAAAGAAATTTTAGGCTCTCTTCACACTAGCGATTTCTTATTTTTGATTGATTTAATAAGCTTGTTAATATTTTTTTTATTTCGGTTATATATTGTTCTATTTGTGGGGGAGGCCTATGTCCAACAGTAGACTTCTGTGGGCTGAAATTACGATGATTAATCAAATTAAATGATTAATTGAATTAGATGATCAAGTTCACGTCATTTTCGTACTCATTCACCATCATTGGTTCGGTGATACCCCAACCCTATAAATTGTCTCTGGTTGCTAGTACGCCATATTTGTTTACCAAATAGGACAAGTCAATCTGGACGGACTGTATTGTATTGCATTGCATTGCATTGCATTGCATTGTATTGTATTGTAATGTTTTCTACCAACTTTTTAGATCTGTGTATCCTGCTTATACGTATAAAGTTTTAAATTCATTCCGAAAAGTTTGGACTTAAAATTTTGTATAAAATACCGTGCGGAAAAACAACATTCTTGATTAAAATCGATTCAGCCGTTTCGAAGATATTTAACTTTTAACACAGTTGCTTTATATACCTGAATGATATGTTCTCAGAAATTTTCTTAATTTTCAATTTATAGTTCAAGAAAGCCCTACCAATAACCATACTGAGTATAATGTTATGTGCCCCGTTGGGAAATGTAACCGCGCCTGTAGTTTCGAAAATCATATCTTAGTATATTCTTTATTGAACCAAAAAATTACATATGACAGAGTACAAACAATAGGTCATGTATAAAGAGTCCACCTTTGAGCATTCAAGTAGAAAACGGAGTAAATTTGGTGTTCAGCAGCAAATTGTGTGCAAATGAAAAAATGCTACAACGAATAATAAACAAAAGGAAAAGATAACTAAATAATAAACTTACATTAAATATAATACATATACCTACTGCGATATAAATACATAACCATTTATTTCCACACATCGAAATCAAAACAGAGCTGACTAAAGCCCGTATCCCACAAACCGCTTTCGAGACTGAGATGGTCACAAGCTGACGCTTTAGAATCTGTTGCATATTAAAACAGTATCAAAAAAAAAATACAAAAATGAAAACTATAATATCGGGACCGAGACGCGATCCCAATCTCAAGATCGATCCATCAACACGGCTTTATGACTAACTAGGTACTACAATGAGTGCGTGTGTGACAGTCTCAGTAAACACTGAGTAACATAACTCGCTCAGCACTGGTTTTCAGCCTGCCCTCAACATATGTTACAATTATATCTTTGTATTGCGGGCTTGTTACGCAAGTTAGCAAAACCAACGGGTTTGTAGATGTTAACACTGGTTTTTACAACAAGTACATACACTATTTCCATTGAGTTAATCAAAATTATGTTGTATTTATCCATTATGTTGCAAAGATCATGCTTTTATTTATCCTTACTATGTTTCACATTACTTAAACATAAAATATATATATTAGGTCTTTACATATGAAATTGCCGTTTTGTATGAAAAAATTTAAACGAATTTTGTTCATGTATTTTTTAATTGTATTAATCGAAGTAATCACCCATGCAATCAATGCATCTTTGCCAACGCAGTGGCAGTTTATTGATGCCCTTCTTATAGAAATCTGCTGGACGGGAGGCAACAAATTCTTCAAAGGCATTTTGTACTGCCTCTCGGGTATTGAATTTCATAGGTAAAGACCTATTATTATAAACCTACTTACATAATAATATTATGATAGATGGGAGAGAGGTAGTTGGTATCTTGTTCTCATTATAGATCTTCACCCGGTAATGTAATATCACGTCCAGTTGACTAATTCTCTAATGAGTCTGAGCTTAACCATGACGTATTTTGCATGAAAATGTTTTTATTCCATCGTTTTTATCTTCAGCGAATAGTATAGTGTGTTTTCAATATATTTCTTTTGTGAACTACAACTTTTACCTGCTTATACCGTACTAAGATATCTGACATATCTGTTTATCTTTAGTTAGTGGTGGTATCTTAGTTAGTGGTGTGCCCTTCATACAGGCCGAAAGACTCTGCCTACCCTAGCAAATTGTCCTACATATATAACAAGATGAACAAGTCGTATCGCTGCACAATCGATTTACCAAAATTCAAAACTTACTTCAGATTATTAGAACGACCGTTCCTCGAAATGCATGTCAAGACAGCTGATTCATACTGATGTGAACAGAAATTTGATAAAATTGATAAATTTAAAAATTTTAATCCGCTAATTACATCCGCTAAAATGTAAAAATTTAAATGCATACAAAAGTTGAGTATTTGGCTAAAAACTCTCAGTACGAAGACACTGAAAAACAACTTACGATAGTTAAATAGAAGTCATAAAACACACACACACACACATATGATTTTATATATATAAATATATTAACGATCCTTATGTGCGTTAGGCCAATTCTATTTAATTTCCAGGGGAAGGGCATTGTATGCTGAAACACAGGTTGCATGAACCTAGTTCAGCAGCTATGGCCTTTGTATTATTAGTACTAAGTATAGCCTAACATATTTAATTTCCACTATATAACAATTTCTAAATAAACATTATTCTTATTATTTTGTAGTTGTATTTTTCTCATTTAATAGCAAATTTTATCATATTGCCTACCCTGTGACAAAAGGCTGTGCACGCCACTGCTTCTTAGGGTAATAATAATTAATAATATTATGAGAAATTCAATTTAATATAACTTCATTTCAACAGTTCGCCAACAACACACATTTTCCAGTCCCAGTATTCCGGACAGTGGGCTGGTTACAGAAGCAATCTGGGATGCCGCAAGCGCCACCGTGGGGCAAGTCGTGAACCGTCGGATTTTCACAAGAGGGCTCGGCCTTCTGGGGACAGTACAGCACTGAATGTTCCCCTAGTGGACATTTTCCTGAAAACGAATTATTTTATTACAATTTCTGAATTAGTATATGTCTGTTACAGCAAACCGTTGAATCAGTCATTCAATTGAATAAGTACATAAGCGGCTCGTAATATATAGGTATCGCAATGTATTTCTGAAAACTTAATGGCCAGAAAGAATGTGCAATTGCAAATTAGAAAATATAGTGAAATACACAATGTAAATATGTACAAGACATAAAATTTACTTTCTGTTCATTGCAGTCGCTTACACACAGCCACTAAGACATTCAAAGGATAAAGTATACGCTTTTATAATAAGGTTCCTGAAGCTATGTGGCAAAGGCTATTATAGAATTTCTAAATATCTAGATGATAAGTATATGCATGGATATGAACCGCTCGGCCATATTCAGTCTATGATTTTCCTTTTTTCTTTGTTGAACCCTAAGTTGTTGTCATCGTAGTTGTTTGTCAGGCGGCTGGTATACTTGTTGTGCATGTCAAGGCGTTTGACATACATTTTTTGCTTGTTCGTTGTGGTAAGCAGTTATGATTAAACAGCTATAAAACGAACTGAATCACGGATTCATAATAATTATATTTATAATTTATAAACTGTCTTTTTTTTGGTTTATTTATTCACAGAATATTATTTGAACAATCTTCATTATAAGACGCCTACCAAAACTTGTAAAGGTTTGTGTGTAGTGCGAATGAGGTCACTGACTCGCCGCATTATTAATTATTACAAAAGATTATGTAACGTAACTTAAATATCTAGATACATAAGATGATATGTGAAAGCAAGTAGACGTGTCTAAAATCCAAGGCCTTAATAGTTATTTCCCGGTTAAAATAGATTCGTTTCGTTTTCAGTGTTCGCCAACCCTATCACTAGATAAGTGAGGCTTGGATAAAGCGTGTACAACATCAAGCAGCGCATCAAGCAGTCGCTTCAAGAAATAATATAAATTTTCATGAAGTGCATATCAAGCACATAGCGGCTTAATTCAAGCCAGCACACCTTCTAAACGATCAAACAGCCTTGATTCAATTAAAATCTACAGCTTTGTGTCATGCGGCTTGATAGTATCGAAGTTCTCAAATAAGGTGTACAGGGTGTAAAGCACTTCAAGCCTTAAACCTTGAGTACATTTCATTAAACATAGAAATTGTAAAAAACCTAAGTACAAAAAAGTACTATCATACATAAATCTTTCGAAACATACTTACAATTTCTGGGTTTAAGAGGGTTTATTACGTGCCATGGCGCCCTCATGGGATAAATTAAGATAAATCGTTCTGGCATGCACTCTAGAAACGTAAAAGCTATTATAAATATAACATAGTTTTGATAGTATTCACGATTATAAAAAATGTGCCCGATTTTACCAATAATTTGAAATTCTGGAAAATAACCGTAATTTAACCTATTTATGTAATTAGCATTTAGGTTTCTTGAGCGCAGGTTACATCATTTTTTTGATTAAATTCTGTATTTAAAAAAATATTATAATTTATTTAATGACTGCCACTGGACGACGTAAACCTTCCTAATGAAAACTCGAGTAACTTAAGCGTGCTGATGATGAGAAATATCAAAAATAACTTACTCATAGGTACTCCTTGGCAATTAACTAAAGCCAAACTCAATCCAACCGAAAATACAACAAATAAATACTTCATTCTTACAACGTTCAACTCAGGTCACAATATAAACTATTTCTAAATGCTATAGATGATTAGCGAGGTGTTATTATATAGGCATTGCGGCATGAATCACGAATGCAGGTCTTAAATTTTGTGGTAGGCTAGGGGATGTACCTATGAGATGCAAAGCAAATACAAGGAAACAACATGACATCCAACTGCGCTGTAACTTCCTCATAAACTGTTCATTGACGATCGAGCATCTATTACGTAACTATAATCATAGAGGAATAACACTACCCGCTATAATGATGGGCTCATCGTAAACGATTATTACGATTGTTAAGGCTATCTTTCTTTGGCCGTATTACTTTTTTTTTTTTTTATTTATTTGTCCATAGAACATTATTTGAACAATCTTCACTATAAGACGCCTACGAAAACCTGTAAAGGTTTGTGTGTAGTGCGAATGAGGTCACTGACCCGCCACGTTATTAATTATTACAAAAGCAACTTAAAATATCTACATACATAATACATAAGATTGATATACGAAAGCAAGTAGACATGTGTCTCGCTATCGAAATAAAATTTGTTGGAAAGGCACTTCCTACATATTTCCATCTATAAAGTACTTCTTTAATGCATTTTTACATAGTTTTACGTTATGTGAATATAGTTCACTTAATACATCGGTTGAATTCGAATCACAAATAGGTCTGTTATCCTATCCCTTTCCTACTTGCACGCCTACAAATTTAACTGTCGCTCGCTAATGCGAACATACGCGGTAATGATAGTGGGGAAGGACATCGAATGATGATATAGAGGTCAACCTGTCAGTTCGTCATCGGTGTTGAGACACTTCGCAAGGCACCCGCGCAGCCTCCGCCTCCGTGGCTCAATGTAAACAACATTGGGTTTACGATTCGGAGGTCACGGTTCGATCCCCAGCGGGGTACATGTTTAAGTACTCGGTTTGGTTGGTGGTAGGGCATTTTAAATGTCCGCCTGGGTAGCTACCATTATCTTATCTAAATCTGCCGCCAAGCAGCAATGTTAATAGCGTTGTTGTGTTCCGGTTGTCAGAGATAAGATAGCCAGTCCTCCAAATGTGTTGAGGTTTGCGGTTCAGTACGCTTCCACCTTCGACCTCATTTTCACTTAACATCGGGTGTGATTGAGGTCAAGTACCCACCAGTTGTGCATAATAAAAAAAAATACCACATTAGAAAGGCTGCCTACTAAGACTGATAACACCACGCCGGGAATCCAACTCGCCAGTAGAGTCACAACCAGAGGCGGTTAAAATTTCAGTACAATTTAGAATAAAAAAAAGACGCTCGCAAACAAAGGGTGTTCTAAGCTTTATCTCGTTTACGTACCATTTTACGGGGTGCCATAAAGCTAATACCCCTTTTGTCCTTTCCCCTTCAGAAAGAAAAGGGATAACAAAAAAGCGACGAATCTCGACAAAAATCTCTGTGAGGGGGCGTTGTAGCGACTCTGTATAAATAAATTGGGAAAGATTAATCAGTTTTCTTGGTGAATTAAAATTCATACATACATAATATAAATACATGACATCACGACCTTTATCCCAAATGGAGTGGTCAGAGTAATGTCCAATATTTGAAACGTGCAAGTGTATATTTGTTTTCAGTGTAGAGTCCCTAAGAGTTGGATGACATTTTGGTACAGTGAACGATGCCTTAGCAGGTTAGCATAACCAATATCCTCGCTACAACATAACAGTCACATAAAAGTGCAAAAAAAAAATACAATATTATACGAAAATATTAGTTTTACGAGTAATACATTATGTTTGATGTACTTAAATGGTGTACTTTTCATTCCATACTCGCATTAATTACTGTGTGCTTAGTTACGTACTATTCTATTTAATTTGTATAAATTTAAATATAGGTATATATTATATGTATTATTTTTTATATATATTATGTATGTATGTTTGTATGTATTCAATTAACGTATGTATTTATATGGGTGATTTATTTATTTTATTAAAATTAGTTTACCGCACGCTACTTACATATCATGTGCGTAATGCTTCCTAACCCAAAGGTTGCCTGGAAGAGATCGCTTTTAGTGATAAAGCCGCCAAATTGTACTAACCCCTTTTTTTCTTATTTATCGTTGTTATGTTTCTTATTGTGGTACAATAAAGAATATTTTGTTGTTTGTTTTATTGTTGTTAAAATCTACTCGCATATCTTTGGTCGCTTTTCTGTGGTATAGTGATGGATTTTTTTACAACATAAATGAGCAATTGTACGACAGTCCGCGAACGAATTTGGTGTGTGTGTGAGTTCCCATTGGTTCCAAACTCCTGTTTTAACACCAATGATGTGGTACCATTTTGATTATTTCAACGACCCGGTCAACGTTGTAATATATAAGTCTATGGATATTATCGAAGTAAACCAAAAAACTGTATTTAAAGCTAAATATCCACGAAAAGGTTCGATTTCCAGGTAGGCCAGTTTCTAAATTTAATTTTATGTCTGTGTTTATTGACTTATTTTAAACGGTGAAGGAAAACATCGTAAGGAAACCTGCATACCTGAAAAATAAAAATTCAAAGGCATGTGAAGTCACCAACCTGCATTGGGCCAGCGTGACGGACTATGGTCCATATTTTCTCATATACGAGGGAAGGCCTATATCCCTGCAGTGGGATGTTTACGGGCTGATGATGTATGTACTACATAACACAACAATTCCTTTTTTAAATATCTTTGCACATACACACAGCGCCATCTAGGGCCACAGTAAGCATCTAGGCTTGTGTTATGGATACCACATGGTTGATAAACTACACAAATACATTGTTTTTTGTAAATAAATACATACATAAATGAAAAACATCCATAACTCGGGACTACATGTCTGTATTCATCATACAAACACATACCCCTAGCGGGATTCAAACCCAACGACCTCTTGGTAAAACAGTCAGAGTTTCTAACCACTACACCAAATGGGTCCAAAATATGGAACATCAATCTAAAAGTAAACAGTAGCTAGTTTTCGGTGTCGCTAAGTCAAATCAGGTCCCCATCTCAGCACGGGCCAACATTACCTGGGCCGATAGTTAGCCAACCAGCCTTGCGTATTTAAGGATGCGCATACTAAGTACGTTTCCTGAAATTTAATTATAATAATTCAACATAATAAGGGTCAAGCGATAAATAAACTATTGCACCACGGCGCCGGCGCTTACATCCTTAATTAATAATGTGGCTCAGATTTAAGGATAGAGGTCACACCTGCGTAACTAGTAACTACAGTCTACAACTTTGCGACGTAAATGCGGTCCCAACTGGGCCTAGTAGGATCTGGGGGTAATCTCGTTGCTACGTCCGCACTCAACGCTCTTTCAATGTTAGTCAAGACATTCCAAAGTTTTTTTTTATGCACAACTGATTGGTACTTGACGTCAATCACACCTGATGTTAAGTGGAGATGAGGTCGAAGGTGGAAGCTGACCTGGAAACCCCAACACATTTGGGGGACTGGCGAACTTATCTCTGACAACTGGAACACAACAATGCTATTAACATTGCTGCTTGGCGGCAGATTTAGATAAAATGGTGGTAGCTAGCCAGGTGGACATTTAAAATGCCCTACCACCAACCCAACCGAGTACTTAAACATGTACACGCCGCTGGCGATCGAACCCACGACCTCCGAATCGTAAACCCAGTGTTGTTTACATTGAGCCACGGAGGCGGTTATAGACCAATCCGAATTAAGCAAAACAAAAGCAATCCGTGATAGTCACATACTCGATCCCCAGAATTATGTTGTCAACTTTGTCAACTACCTTCATCCGCCGTGACGAGGAGTATGTACGTGTTATGTACAGTCTCATCCTATGGAACTTGCTAACCATGCAAACAAAAGACAATCTCAGATCTCTCTCGTACCTACTTGTTTTCTACTTTCGGTATTTTATTATTCGATAGGGTTTGACATAAGTAAAAGAGTAAGAGTCTTGCCCATCACTAGTAAATTCATCATTCAGAGACAATTTCAATATGGCGGTTAGTTTACATAGCAAGTTTCATAGAATGTTAGTCAGGGGTATTTTTTTTTATGCATAACGGGTTGGTACTTGACATATTTCGTAAATATTGCATTGCATGGCATATGCCAAATATAGTAGATAATAGCATCTATTTCTTACCACAATCGAATAGGTGGTGGTTATAATGTGTTGTTCTGTTTGTCCTTTCTCCAACTACACTAACTAGAGAAGCTTAACTTACCCCACAACCATCAACTTTAGCATTGTGAACTTCAACCCCGACATTGGCTGAATCATCGTGCACAACGATGCAGCCATAACACTAAAGGTCTTAGCATACGTGACGTGTTTATTCTCGTGCCGGACGGAACGGGACGATTTTTTGACATCGTTGCATTTAAAAACATAGCAATAAAATACACGTGGCGAGAAACACGGGCGGAACGGGACGGCAATAGAAAAAACATCGTTATGGCATCTTCTTCATCTAATACTACGGCAACCATTGCTAGTTCTTCAAAAGTAAAATCGAACATTTTGTGCTGAAATATGGTTGCAGCACTAGCACGACTATCGTTGAACACCGTCCTGTACGTATGTTTTAAAACCACTTTCACGTTAGGAACTATACCTGTCCCGTCTCCGTTCCGTCCGAGAAATTACCCGTCACGTATGCTAAGACCTTAAATTGGAATTGGATAGCCGACTTTGTCTTATGTGCTGTTACTATAGCAACAGATAATCACGTGACTGTGACGAACGGTTATTGGTTGATGCTATGGGTGATTTGAAAATATTAATGGCAGGACAAACTAATAAAAAGATTTTAGCTCAACTATTCATAGTCAAGGAACACTAGTTCGGCGAAATATGAACCCTGTGTTCAAAGAGTTAAGCATAGTTTTCTATGCAACATTGTGGTGTGTTACTTAGTTTAGAAAGGTAACATGTGCTTCCTAACTGTTAAATTAAAGTATTGGAAAACTGACGAACCTTTTCATACCACGACTGTACCTGTCAAATCAAATCAAATCAAAAAATATTTATTTCGTAGGATAAAAATTATCTCTTAAAAACATCACGAATGGTGATGAATGAGCACTGCCGATACGTTCAAGCTGCAAGCTTAAATACGATGTAAACCAAGCTATAATCTCGCCACCGGGCACCGCAGCTGCTTCGTGCGCTCCTGTGTATCACAAAGAAACAAATGAACCATGGATCGAATACGGAATAATTAACGGCAAACCCGGTACGGAAAGCGCGAGTTGTTTGGAACTGCCAAACTATAATTGGCATCCGGTCCATAGGGGCGCTTATTGAATTTAATAACTACGGAACTCTGTTAACTTATACCTTATGGAATATAATAATTAATCTTTTTATATAATTAGGTTATTACTAACACACTGTAACCGACATCTAATCGTTGCTAAATTGGGTAGGACAATATTATTTATATCACGCAACCTGTGAACGTTGTAAAAACAGTGGCGGCCCAAAAGCCCGGCTTGTCTTACTGAATACTCGAAATTCGAAAACATCTACATTTTCATATTTTAACGACCATAGGCTCATCCCCTGTCACGTGTGCATTTCTGTATATTTCAAAAGGTGAACCGTGGATCTATTTTTTAATAATTTAAAAAAGTATGTACATGAAACAACTATCAAACACAATTAAAAATACCTATATCTTATAGGAAAAATACGCCGTCCCACTCGCTACCCTGAGGCATAGTATCTAGTACGCTAGCGCTATTGCCCCGCTGAATGCATAAGCTCAGCTGCTGAGCAAAGTAGGCACCAGCTCTCACATCTCCAGAGGCGTGGACCAGTCTAACGGATAAATCCTTTACAAATTGTTTCGTGTCAGAAGACCACGGGCCCAATGTCTCCACTGCAAGCACCGCAAACTCGTGGTTTATAGAGATTGACGCATATTTAAGGCGCTTGTTACTTTGAGCTTGTTCAGCCGCGGGTCCAGCTCTTTACGCAGTTCCTTGTATATGGGATGGTGCCAAAGTATCCGCACAACTTGCCTCCCATACCAAGGTGCGCCCCAAGCACCAGGGTACCAAGGTAGCTCCATCAGGTCTTTTCCCGTCGTCACCGAATAAGCCACAAGGCTCCAGAGATGCCGGGACCGCTGCTGCTTGACCGTGGATCATGTTTCCAACATTAAACTCTTTGTTACACCCATACTCTAATATTTGGAATATCTCTAACCTTTGGGATGAAGATCGTGACTATGTATGAATGTTATGTATGTAGGTGTCGCCTTTATTTTTCTAGCGGCTTCCAAATGGTCGTTTTAAGAACGCGTTGGACAAATAAAATTGTACCATGAATTATAAATCTTATACCATGTATAACACTCATCATTATATCAGACACAGGACGTTCACTGCTTAACATAGGCCTCCATAGATTTCAGAACGACCGGACAACATTAGTCGATGCAAATTATATTTCAACTACAAGTACCTATATTGAAGTATGAGTTTAAATAAACTTGGAAACTGCTATAAAAAACGCTAGTTATTGCAACAGACAGCACAAAGGAACGATACTTCTTATTTCCTTTGAGATTATGTTCTTTGAGGGCGAGTCGCTGCTGCTTATGGAACAAAAAGAAATGCCAATTTCCTAATAGCGGATAGAAAATGGAAATGCACCGGTATTGTTTATCTTATATATTTTAAACCGCGACGAAAAACGAGGGGTGTTATGTGTTTGATGATGTTGCTTGTGTGCACATACGTCTAGTCTTTGACCGAATGTATCTCAAAATAATGGGAATTTGGGGGCACTGAAAACCAGCGCTGTGATTTGTCGCAGCATGTGCTGAGTGCTACCCATTTGCGTACGCCGCAACACGTGAACAGCATTGTGCGCATTTTATTTATCAATAACGTATTTCTTTCTTACCCGATTGCCCAAGAAAGGAGGGTAATACTTACAACTACAACATACAACATACATAATACAACCTACAACATACATATGTAGCTTCATAAAAATTATAACTATTGGTAATTAAAACGACATTATTAACATAAATATCCCTTTCCTCCATATTGCATTGATGTAGTTTAAAAAAAAATAATAACATGTTGACTTTCAATAAGTTTTTTTTTTTTTTTTTTTTTTTTTATGCATAACAACATAATAAGTGATATTTTTGTATCCTACATTGAATAAAATATTTTTGATTTTGATTTTGATTTTGATTTTGCCATGACTGACAAGGTACATGTATATATTAGTACTTACCTATGTATTGTGTAACTATGACATGTGTAATGCAATAAATATATGAATTATGAATTAATGGATTTTCGAGTGTTTGGTAAGTATGTATGCATAGATGAATGTATGTATGTATGTACCCTTGTCCGTTCCCTTGGCGCATCCTGTAGCCTAAACGGCTAGACTGATTAAGTGCATGGTGTTATTAGATTCGTCTTGATCCCCAGAGAGTTATAGGATACATTTTATTGTAAAAAAATTCAATATGGCGTCCGCGAAATATAAAGTATTATGCTGTCGGGTGTTTCGGTGTTTTTTTTTTATGCCCTATTAAAAAATATAAAGTAATGGGTCATAGCTGAGTGTGTATAATTGTTCAGAGAGCAAAACACTGATTTTCAGCTATTACCCATGAGGAGACACTGGTTCAAAAGAGAACAATCAGACAAGTATATTTTACTGTGCGCGTCACAGCGAGAGCGACTGAGATTAATGCTTCTCTTCTTCAAATCTCACTTCTCATAAACTTAACAAAAAACTCTATTCCGTCAAGTAGGCGGGCAAAATCAAATCGTTTAACTGAAAAAGGGTCATAGTGTGGGGTGATTGAGAGTTCAGCTGACAAAGGACACAATTTGTCCAATCAAAGAGAAACAGGTTGAGGGAACATGGGACGATAAGGCTCGCTGTTGGAGTTGATAATTTTTAACATTAGAGGCTTTCTTTACATATGTCGTGGCCAGACCGTTGAATTAACCATTTAATGCCTAAGCGGATCGTTATGTATGGCGGATATTGCCTACATTATTTCCTACGCGATTGCTTGTGCTAAAATTGTAATAGATGCAAATGAATATACAGAGTGGTACTAAATATTATTGGAAATATGTATTCACAATGGTTTTTGTTATGGTTGACTGGATTCGCGTTTGACCACAATCTCACCTGATGGAAAGTGACGATGTTGTTGAATATGAAGCACGCGACCCCAGTAAATGCCTAGTCACTCTGCTCTTGAAGATCCCAAGGTTGTAAGATTCAGGAAAGACTGACGCCGGAAGGCATGCATGTGTTATGCATTCGATTTTGCGCAGCCCTTACACTGCGTCATATTTAAATATAATTATAGCATATGCAAAGTGCACTAGTCATTCGGATATAGGTACAGTATTTAGGTATTTAAGCATTATTTACCTACATGTATCCCGTTGGTAGTTTTCAGTGAAAATGCTGAGATTCGAAAAAACTGGCTTGTCTCTGACTTAGAAATCTTATCAAGCTCGTCGACACGACAAATTGATAACCCCCACATTTTTGGAAGTCAGTAAAAAAGAAATCAAAGACCATAACAATTTTATTATTAGCACATAGGAAACGCAGCCGTGCCAGCAATTGTGCTAGAATTTAATTACGCTTGCCTCGTAAATATCTCGCAGTGAGGGCATTAGTTTAACTTTCAGGGAAAGATGCTTTAACTTCTGCTCACTCGAATTCATTTAAATTTATGTTCGTTACTTTTTGTTTTGATGGGTACAGGCTTTGACTGCTAATATTTATTTAAAATGTGAACCAAACGCTCTTTATTTCTTAAGGAATACGTATGGTATGGTAATTTAAATAATATGATGACCTTTTTAGTGTCGTAGTTAGGGACCCTCGAGAGTTTTGTGTGTATGTTTGTGTGTATGTTTGTATGGTGAATAGTTATGGATGTTTACATTTATGATATGTATATGTCGCTGGCAGATCGTTAAATTAGTCATTTCATGAAATGCCTACGCGGGTCGTTATGTATAGCTGATATTTCCTACATTAAATCTAAACTACGCTGCTCAGAGCGAGGTGGTCATCTCTGATCAATCTGAATCACTATAGGTAACTGTTCATTGAGCGAGAATGCATGCGCTCGTAGATTTTTAGGTGTTTCGTAACAATAAAACAAGAGCCTATTCATGTTCTTTGTTATGCTCAAGATGGACACCTTAATCGCCTTAGGAAAAAACGGGTCGGTCCAATATCTCTTTGTTAGAAAATATTAAGTTGCCGCGTCCATCTTTTTCTAAGCCTCATCGTCCCTACGCACTTCACGCTCAATTTGGCGGCTTCAGACGGCACAACCAAAAAGTTTAATGCTCTTAACGCATGGCGAGTTTACTTAACTCGATTCACTGGCAATTCCTTCGGAGACAGCTTTCAGTATCTTCCGGTAATCTCCAGTATAGGGCGCGAAACATTCTCCCGGGGTTCATTTTGTTAAAGTGTTTTTGTGCAAATGGCTTTGGATTGTGTTATGTTGCTTCAGAATTCTTTCCTCTTAAATTCTTTTCGTTTAGGTGGTATGTTTTATTTAAAAGTACTACTTCGGCTGTTACATATTCCATTCGTGTATGTTATTTGTAGTAGCCACATATACTATGCCATACGGTTCACTTAAAAGATATAAGTTGCAGTTTCGAAATGTCGTCACGAGATTCAAGTATTTCTTAGTCGTCTGGTGCTTTCTGTTTATTCTGTCAGCCAATAGGTTGTTTGGAAAAGCCATTTGTTAGTGATAAACTCACAAAGAGTGTACTAGCATTGGTAGTAATAAAATAGTGGCTGACAGATTAGGTCAACGAAGTTTCTTCTCGTTGGAGTACAGTGGGACCCATGTCACGTCTTTAGTAGGTAGCCATAGTACAGTGGGCTAACGCATCGACATTATTGTTTAACACTTTCTGAGACGCAATACTCTGCTCATTCGATGCATCACATAGAATTTAGATCTGTCAAAATTTCTGCAAAAAAAAAGTTTTTGAGAAGTTGAATTTGATATGTGGGTACATATTGGTAAAATGACATGGTACTCGTATGTAATATTTAATATTGACTAAGGCTTACATGTTAGGTTAAGTACTGTTAATGTAAGTTGTTAGAATAAATGAATTGAATTGAATTGAATATTTGAATGTCGAAAATTAAAATACCTACTATTAAAAAATCGATGTTCAAAATATCGAAAATTTAAATATCGAACGGACCATGACATCGAACAATTAAATTGATGAAAGTTTATATTCTCGAATGGTCTATGTCCAATGTATCGAAAATGAAATTATCTACAAAAGTAACATCGAAAGTCCAAGGTATTGAAGTACACTACATCAAGTAGCCCGATGTACGTGAGTTCGAAAATATTACAAATATGTCAACCTAACATGGAAGGTTAAGGCGGGAGCGAAGCAAGCTTCGCTTTGAACCTAATCAACAGAAAAGTCATTTTTTTATTTTCAACACCTGGTTTTAGGCAGGTGTTTATAGATATCTAGCTTTTACCTAACACAATTTTTTTATTTATAGAAGCTATTGTTGGCTCTCGAGGATTTTCTGAATTTTAGATTTGTCATTATTAGATAGGTAAACGAGTCTCAAAGTTGTAGAGGAGTATGTCTACCTATGGCAACACATCCGATTAGATAGGTCCATATACAGAGACCAATCGACGAATCTAACTCGGATGGGCACCCTTCGGGTAACTGTGCAAGGTCTTCGCGTCCAAAATACCTCAGTACTTGAAGATGAACGTGTGGTACCAGTGATGACATATTATGGTACTAAAACGTGGTCTCTTACTAAGGGCCTCAAAGAAGGCTCAAGGTCACACAACGAGCTATGAAGGGGGAAATGCTCGGCGTTACGCTGCGTGATCCAATCAGGAAAGACGAAATCCGTAGACCAACGAAAGACACCGACATAGTCCAGCGGTTAGTAAGTTGAAGTTGCAGAGGGCAGGCCGGTTCGATGAACTGATGGGCAAAAGGGCATTAAAGTTCTCGAGTGGAGACCACACACTAGATATCCACTCACAAGGAGGACGCTGGATGCAGGTCGTTTCCAACATGTCGCTTTAGAAATCTATGGAGTAGGCCTATTAGCAGTGGTGGTCCAGTGGCTCATAATGTTGAAGATGAGGTTAACAATAAATAGTGATAAAACAGATGCCCCAAAATAGACGTAAAATAGATACACTCTTTCAATTTCCATTCAACTTCAAATATTCCATCTTCTAGAGCTTTATCTGAAAGAAATTTAATTTAGACATAAAACTTTACGGAAGTCGTTTGCTCGGTCTTTATATTATTATTCTCTTTAAAGTTTTTGTGACTTTTTTTAGTGCGCCGGAGTTTGGGTTTTTATGAGTATACCACTTTCCAGTCGTACCTAAGCATGCCAGTTTACTGTACCATAATCTCTATTGACACATGTTGTATGTGTCATTATGGGAACTTAAGTGTGTTATTTTCTAGTTTAAGATTTAGAATATTTACTTAGCTTTTGAGATAAATACGCATAACGATGTCTTTAAACGTTGGCCACTCTATGATGCCCTTGAGCTTAGCTTGGCTAGACTCTCGGCCTTCAAGCTAGGTCATCATGTCTGTCCGCGCTGTGATAGCCTAGAACTTTACTGCGCTACGACGCTCGGATATCATTAGTGCTACCAGGAAAACAGTTATTACAGATTGCGATAGTAATGTACCATTACTTACTTAGGTCCTGAAGGACAAATTATTGCCCTTTTTGTTAGCAGATCGCCTATATCACAGATTTATTAAATAACTAAAACATAATTACCATCTAATTCCATTCCTCGTTGTGATCTTACATTCTGTTCATTCATCTTGTAAAAACGAATTCTCAATTCAATAGGAAATGCTTTTACATTTTCCAACAAAAATCTTCTAATGAATCCCTAATTCACAAATCAGAATCATCAAGGCGTTCAATTCAGAATGGAACGCTTTTTCTAAAATCAAATCAACCAATCACAGGCTCGCTCGCAAACACGTCATCAATCATGGCGGCAAGGATTCCGAATTTGAAAGGACTGCCATCTGGCGAGTTCTCAGGCTTTTCTGGGTCGTCGCACAGAGCGCTGTCAAAAATTATTTTACTCCAACGTTTCTCTCCATTTTTAGGCAAAGAAATCTGGTCGAACAGCCTTTTTAATTTTACCTTTTTTTATCAAAGCTGTTTAATTTTTATTACGCACGATTATTTTGATGCTTTACAGTAACAAGGGGTTTGGGGCATAAATTTTTAATGCAATTTTTAAGAGGTGCTTCGAAATACGCCGCTGGGTGTATTCGCTCATTGTTGAGTCAGTTTATGAACGCCATTTGCTTTTTGAATATTTTAATAAGCCTTCAGCTCGTTAAGGTGGGTCTTTATTAGATACGAACATTAAAACGTGTTTAATCTCGCAGCATGGCCCACAAAGTGGTTCACAATGTAATCTTAATGACTAGAATACGACCACGGTTACGCCCCCCTGGTTTACGCTCAGTTTAAGAGTTAAATAAGTATGATGAGCTTAATTGTATTGTGAAAATGGATACTTATTATTGTTAACACGTTCACAGTCCATACATAAAATGTCCTCTCTGTCCTCTCTTTCCTTTTTTCTTTTCCGCGGGTCAAGTATCTCGACGCGCCTGTCAAATTTTCGAAAATACCTGCGGTGTTAAAAACGTTTATAGATACTCTTCTACTGGGTGTATTTGTAATCTGTGAAAAGCAATAGCTACGGGAATATATTATCTATGGATATAATGAATGAACACTACTTCAGCTATAATACAAAAAATCAGAAAAATGTTACGAGTTGTAATATGTAGGTATACCTATATCCACGATATAATTGGTATTTTTACGGAAAGTACAGATTTATTTCATGTTTTTCTTAAAAAAACGGGTAATTCAATAAATTGTTATGAGAATTGAAAGCTCTATGGCCAGGTTCCTAAGCCTGTTCTAATAAAAAACAGTAGTTGGAATTCTATGCCTATACTCCCACCCACAGAGAAAAAAAATATTTTCGCAAATACAGACTAAATATCATAGCTAACATGACATGGCGCACATTATTGGATGCGGAATTTAATAGAGAACAAGTTCAAACACAGTCCAAAGGAATTGGAACTCTATAATCATTACAATTGAGAGTTGAAAGTCGAGTGTACCGCCGACACCGATCGGTGTTCGCGTCTGTTGAAGGTATAAAAGTATTTTGGACACCGATCGGTGTTCGCGTCCGCCTAAAGGTGTTATAAGAGTCCCGTATATTATTTACCCGCGACCCGTGCCAGCTTCGCACGGTATTTCTTTGTTGCGCGAATTTTAAATCGTGATATATCTTCTAATATATTCACAATTTTGATCTACATTAAATGCCTAATGTATCTTATATTGAATTGGATAAGGATTTTTATTTTATTAATAAACAAAATTTATCAACAAATTTGCTTTAAAAGTATTACTGAGATAATTTGGGAAGCTACGTAACATCTTCTCGTCCCAAATACCGCAATTTCTCAAGACGAAAATCTTTGATCAGTGTGTGTTGCCAGTGATGACATATGGAACTGTAATGTGGTAGCTCAATATCGGCCTCATAAGAAGGCTCAAGGTCATTCAAATGGCTATGAAGAGAGCTATGCTCGGAGTCTCCCTGCGGAATCGAATCATAAATGAGGAGATCCACAGGAGAACCAAGGTGACCGATATAGCCCAAAGAATTGCCACAATTAAGTAGCAGTTGGCGGGCACATTGCTCGTAGGACCGATGGAAGACGCAGGGTGGGCAGGGAGGTGGACGGACGAATTGGTAAAGAAGGCGCAGCACCGATCCTTATGGAGATCTTTCGGCTGATATGACGTGATGCGGACAGCGAGCAAGAGAGAGAGAGCGATGGCCGGACGCCCGTCGCACCTGATACACGCAACCTTAACTAGTTGCGTGACTGCGTTTCAGAAACCAGCAAAGTAGCGCGAGAGGGCGATATACCGCCCGCTCACTTCTATGTCCAGTGCTCACATCATGCCTCCCGCTGCGCACGAATCTGGGGATATACAAAACCTACATAAGATCTCGCCTGACGTACGCGGAGGCGGCATGGTACGCGCTAACGTCGGACTCCAGCTGCCGTATACTCCGTGCGCAGGAGACGACCACGGTCCCCCACGCTTCGTGCGCAACGACACCATTATGAGGGACCTCCAGCTCCAGAGCCTGGACCATTTAATAAGCCGCCTCGCCAGGAAGATGTACGACGGAGCGGACAACTCAGCTCATCCCCTGGTGCAGAACATAGCGCCGCTGCACACGCGCCCACTGGACAGCAGATCGCGAGCTCTGCCAAGAGAGCTCGTGTGCAGTCCACGCAAGAAGTGGAGTCCCGGGTCTAACGACGACCTGTCCAGCCACCACCAACCACCCAGGTAACTCAATACCCAGCCCGTAGTTACGGGTAGCGAATGCACCCTTTGAAGGGGGACACCCTCCCCGGTACAAACTACCTCACGTTCCCTGGAGGACGCGAGAAGAAGGATGAGGGCGATATGATAGAAGATGACGCCCGCCGCGCCTACTACTCAAGGACGCGTACTAGTTGAGAAACTCGTTTAGGAATACAAGTATAGCAATATTGTAAAATTGTATATTCTTGTAACTATTACAATTACTATGGTAAAAGGAAAAATAAAATCTGATAAGAAAAGTAACCAGTATATTCCATTACAAGCAGGAATCAACCAACATACAGTCCACTGCTATCGCCCACATGACGAAAGACTGGACACACATGCACAGACACACACAACGCTGTCAAAAACATAACACCCGTCGATTTTCGTCAGGGGTTCTTCCTTCAGACACATACACCTTCAGACAAATATATTCCTCTGTATTGGCCGTAATTTTATGCGAATTTGCGATTTTATGTCAGATTAGTGATCACTTAACATGTCTTTTCAAGTCGTATTTCGGCATGCGACTTCTATACAAAACATGCGGCACTGGCGATTGTTTAAATCCTATTAACACCTAACTAAACCATTAAGGTTCACTAAGTAGCTACCTAACGTTTATTCGAAATTTACATAATACCATCCTCGATTCTCGTCGGCACTCATGGATTTTGCATAATTAAACACGCCAAGTCGTCAAATTATTCTGCAGCACCAATCTTGTTTTTAACCGACTTCAATAAAAAAAAAACGGACAACTTACATACGCACGTTGGAAACTAAATCAACCGCGAAATAGTTCCTAATACTAGGGCCCGTATTAATAAATCGTTCTTGAGATTGAGATCGCATCTCGGTCTCAAGACCATTTTTTCTGAAGCTGTTTTAATATGCAACAGATTCTCAAGCGTCAACTTGAGGCCATGTCAATCTTGAGAACTATTTATTTATACGGGCCTAGGAAACGCATAGTGTTACTAGTTACCCACACTATTACTAAATTATTATGACTTACTAATGTTATTTGTTGAAGTTTGTTTGTTTGTTACTCAATCACGGCTCGACGGCTGAACTTTTTATCCCCATAAACTGAGTAGTTCCTGCGGGATAAACGAATCCGCGATAAAGCTATTCCACGCAGACGAAGCCGCGGGCGGAAAGCTAGTTTATAATAAAGGAATAGATCGATGTCGATGAAACTTTATACGTATAAGCAGGAAACATAGATCTAAAAAGTTAGTAGAACACATTTTCAAAAATTATCGAATTTAAAAGAATACATTGCATTTTTTCTGTTACTATGAAAAACTTGAAATGGCTGTAATTTATTAGTTCTACTCTTTTTCGAAAATGTTCTCTACTAGATTTTTTTTAATCTATGTAGGTACATGCTTTATGCTTATAAAATTTTGGGCCCTCCGTAGAATCGAACGCTAAAACAGCGGCTAAGAAGCTTGGCACTCTTCTTAAGGTCAGGCGATATTTCACACCAAAACAACTTTTGGTGCTTTAACAGGCTCTGGTCCGCTCGTGCATGGAATACTGCTGTCACCTTTGGAATAGCTCAGCCAAGTACCAACTAGCTGCGCTCGATTCTGTGGAATGACGTGCCATGAGACTCATAGGCGATAATTCGATGACTGCAGAGCCTTGAACACCGTCGCAAAGTCGCCTGTCTCTCAGTTTTTTACAGGATGCATTTCGGGGAGTGTGCGTTGGAATTACATAATCTTATTCCACCGTCACCCTTCCATCTTCGGACCACTAGGCGTGGGGAGGGATTCCACCCGTATATAGTTAATATACCGAATATTCGCACTAAGAAGTTCGATTCTTCATTCATCATCCGAACAGCCAAGGCATGGAACTCCCTTCCGGCGTCAGCCTTTCCTGAATCCTACAACCTTGGGATCGTCAAGAGCAGAGTGAATAGGCATTTACTAGAATCGCGTGCTTCATCTTCGACCACATCGTCACTTTCCATCAGGTGAGATTGTGATCAAACGCGAATCCAGACAATCATTAAAAAAAAAATTTCATCAGATTTATTCATTTTGAAAAAAAGTTTCGAAGTAATTTAGGTTTTAACACAGTTGGTTTGGTTTATAGAAATAAAGATATAGTTTTTATTTGGCACCCTTATTGCGTAGTTCTACTCAACAATTAGTACAATAGGAAGTGGTTGTGCCAAAAGCATCCACTTAGTATGATGTCACAACATAGAATCCAGTTACGTGACCCTGGTATTCTGTGGTATGTGCACTGATGGATGATTATAATCATGTTTTTTCTCGAACTTTTAATAAATTTTCAATCTATTATATTAAAGGAATAACCTCCTGGCGAGGCGACTCTTAAGGCCGGGTATTCCTGCAACAGTAGGCATTTAACGCTAACCCGGATGCGCGCGCGAAATATACTTCGCGACGACACGCAGCGGCAGTACTCGCATGTCCTCGCAAGCGACATAGTATAGAAATAATCAGTAGGACAATTTTATTCGACTGTAGAAATGCATTTTTTATGATACTTTGTTTATAGTAGGATGTTTTAGAGTTTCGTAAGTAAATGAGGTAAGCCATTAATAATTTATTTCCTTACTTAATTGGTTTAGGCGTAAAAAGGTAACAGATAAACGACAGAGTTACTTTCGCATTTATAATATTAGTATTGATTATAAAATATAATTATAATAAAATTACATTATAATCATTTAACATTATCCTAAATGATCACAATATCAAACAACTGGCTATTGGTATTTTCACTATCCATCACTGACCGCAATCCAAATTGAACAATGATAATCACATACATTACATTCGAAATGTACTGTGAGTTATTTGCGTTAAAGTTGATTTTTCGTTGCGACATATCGTTGCGCGGCTCCTTTGTCGGTCTTTTGATGCTATAGTATCAAAATTATTTTAAAACTCCTCTAAATTTAACTGGCGTGTGCCATGTGCCGATTGTATATCATCAGCTTTACACAATTAACGCTTTATTCCAAGATGGTTTTGAAAAAAAAAAATAAACTACCTAAGCCAATACTTTCTATTTCACTTACCTACTTTCTATTTTTTTCTTTACGGTAACAAAACTCATCCAGTACTGAAGAGGTAGAGCCACGCTGCAAGCTATTTTTTTAGCTCGCAGCATGAAAGAGTCGGCTCGATCGGTGAAGTACCACCCTCACGCAGAAGACCGACGTTTGAGTAACGGCATTTTGCCACTGCGCTTCGCCCGGTATGCGAGGGCGCCGGAAGCCCAACCCAGTCTCCCCTCAGAATAGTAGCGGTATTTGAAGAAGACCCCAGGAGGATACCAGCACGCTTCGTGCTGGAAAATACCTCCATGAGCGTCGCTCAGGCTGCCCTACGTATTCTGGGGTGAGCAACCTCAAAGGCCGGCAACGCATCTGCGACCCTTCTCGTGTTGCAGATGTCCATGGGCGGCGGTGTTACTTACCATCAGGTGACCCGCAGTTTGCTGCCCTATCTCATAAAAAAAAACACACACTATTAAATAGACGTTAACTATAAGGGCTGATCTAAATCAGCAACTGGTTCTGGCGCAGATGACGAAGATATAGGAATATCTTGTAAATGTACATCAGTTGGCGATATCCATGTCCTGAAATAATAATTCTTCCTTCAACAGATATGTAAAAAATACATATATCTATACAAAACAAATAATTTTTGATTTGTATAATGTTTATGTCACAGAAAGACAACAAAAAATTAACTTACTTAGTAGCAGAAGGTTGCAAATCAACAGGCTTTAATGTTATTAAAGATTCTTCAGACCTGTTAGAGGCATCGTCACAAGGTTGTCTGAAAAAAGAAACGACTTCATTAAAATGCAAAATTGAGCAGGTAAATCTAAGTATGTTATTATTATTATTTAATCATTTATTACAAACATGTTTACTTAAATGCATCACTTTATACTCTTAAATTTAAAACAAGTTTGTGTGATATTGCACACACCATTTTAATACTAGGTACCTAGTTCTATGCATCTGAGTTAACATAATATGTAGGTATGTACTATTTACTCTATGGTCAGGATAGAGATTGTCAAGAAAACAAAGACAATACTTACTGTGCTTCTGTGCTATTTGTTTGTAGAAATAAGCCTTTCTTATTTCGTGTTACTTTAGAACTGAAACAATAAATTATGTAATTATTAAAAAAAACATCATAATTACAAAATCATTTAAAGCTAAAACAATTAAGATAGGTAAGTGAAAGGAAAACAGTAATGTAATGGTACGTCCCCTCACTAGCAACTCGTTCCAACACTATAGGGCACGCACGACTCGCGCATTGTGATTGGCTGGCCTCCATGCACTGACCGGAAACCCAAGCTCGCGTCAATGCTCCCCGCACACCTCAGTCCTCATTTTTCGTTATGTGTAGCATTTATTTTGAACGCATTGTATCTTTACTAATTTTATTGTAGGTATTGCTCATCATGACGTGACGAGACATGAACTTTATCAATAAACGAGAGACTAAATTGTAGAAACTGATTATAACATAATATTTACTGGTAAGACTCGTAGAAACTACTGATATAGGTGTATACTGTGGTCAGGAGTTACGGATGATGTTGAATCCATACTAATATTATAAATGCAAAAGAAATAAAACTTACCATATTTTCTTAGCAATGTTTTTCTTCTTCGTCAGCGATTGTTTGGTTTTTTTATTTTTTTTTATTTCCCATTTTCACAGAATTTTTATTTTGCAATTAAATACTTTATACACAAAATAAAACTATTATACACACAAAAAAAACTTAAGAATGTTAACTACCTACTAATATTATTAGTTCAATAAATCACAATATAAATATGACACAAAAAAGTACTTTATAATTCGACGAATTTACACAACAGAAGGGTCGCGACCGCGCAAAATTTGGAACAGGTCCTACCTCGGCAAGGTCTCGCGAGACACTGGCGAATGCCGCGTGGATCGAAAATCACTTGAATAATCGATAAAAAAATTAGAAGATGATATAAAAAAAATCGATCGGGAGTAATCCCTCGAGTTATCTATAAACTTTATTTTAGTAAATGATTCGTAATATAAAATCATTTATTATAAGAATAACATCGAAAATAGAAGATAAAATGACAGGAAAAGAGGCAACTTTGTGAATTAATTCTATCGAGCCAACTTTATCAAATCGTGTTTCCATCGGATACATTCCCTAGAATATATCCTCAACAATATAAATAAATTTTCGTAGATTTTAATTTCACTGTTTACTACTTCAAAAATAAATTCAAAAACGTGTTTATGTGGGAATACCCGGCCTTAACCTTGCACCTTGCATAATACGAGTTTCTCTATTATTTCCAAAAAGCAAATTGCGTCTTGGTTCTATTTATAATTCTACGCTGCTAAGTAGGGTACATATTATAAGCGGAGAGCGATAAAAACTGATTAATACGGAAGCGTATAGTAACTCGGAAACCCCATCATCTCATCTTTGACAAATGGAATACAACAATGCTAGTAACTTTGCTGTTTGACGTCAGACTTAGATAAGATGGTGGTAGCTAGCCAGGCGGACATTTAAAATGCCCTACCACCAACCAAACCGAGTACTAAACATGTAGGGGATCGAACTCGTGGCCTATGATTTGTAAACCTTATGTCGTTTACATTGAGCCACGGGAGTGGTTTAAAAGAGGTTGACATCGTAAAATGAAGCGGAGGCTTTTTTAACCAACGTCTAAAAAGGAGGTTAACTGATTTTGATGATTATTTTTTATTTATAAGGGTGGTCCTATATATGATGATTAAGGGGGATAGATAACGGAACCTTAGTGAAATCATTAGGTGCTTTCATCTATCTAACTAATATTATAAATGAAAAAGTTTTGATGTTTTTTGTTTATTGTTTATTTCTATAGTTGCTTAAAGTGGAACTAGGTGACATTGTGTGCATGTCCAAGGATATTTATCAATCAATCAATCAAATACGATCTTTATCTTTATCAAATACTTATCTCGACATTAGTCCAGATTAAGGCCAAGAGCGATCTCATTCTAATTAAAAAAAAAAAAAATACTCTTTATTGCGCAATTAACAAAAACTACAAGAATACAGCGTACATTATTAATCGCACAAAACAAATTTATTTTATTTATTATTTATTTATTTAACACTTTATTGCATATATAAGTATACAAACATACATTAAACAAACATAGGACAGAAATGACAATACACAAAAGGCGAGCTTATCTCTGTAAGAGATTTCTTCCAGCAAACCCTCGGAAGGAAAAATGAAATTAAAATATTTTATTGCAGACAAAGAGTGATACTTATATTTATATTTATTATTTATATAAAAAAGGGTGTAATAATGTCTGTCTGACAGACATATCAAATTTATTTGGATATTTATTTACGACAACGTAAATAAGACATTTTAATTTGGAATTCGGATTTAAATTTATTTTGAATGAAATAACATGCCCATAAAGGGAGTTCGAGTTGTCCCTTATACACAGTATATTCTTCAGTTCTGTTAATTTAAATAAATGTACTATTGTTAAGAATAATTAATTTAATAGATCTAATATCTTATCCCTTATACCACACACCATAGCAGTATTTTCACACTACGCCACCTGAGAGGTCAGAGGACTACAAATAGAGGACGTCGCACCTCTTATTTCCCTCGGGCCTCTCACTCATAAGTCGGAGGTTTTCCACCATGTTTACATGAAGCCTTCCACCTATGAGGCGTCTTGAGAATGTTTGCTAAGAAATGGCTTCTATACAAACTGTTACATACAGATCCAGGATATAGGTCCCTTGGTGGTGTTCTCTGTTTTGAAATTTTAAAAACTTGCCTTTCGGAAGCGGGTTATCAAACTCTGGGATGTGCTTAGAATACGCAAATAAACCAGTAAAATACAATACAATACACTTTATTGCACAACAGAAAAGAAAATACAGTTTCAGAAAAGTGGTAAGAATAGAATGTACAATTTGGCGACCTTATCACTAAACGCGATTTCTTCCAGGCCACCTTTGGGTATAAGGACAGTACATTTGTAACAGGTAGGTTGTGCGGTATTAAATAGGGATGCAGATACAAACTACGTGAATAAATAAATACGTAGTTTGTATTGTGCTGTAACTTCCTGTAATCTTAAAGTTCCTGATTTTTTGTAGAAGGATAAAGTACCCATTAGTAATATCTTCGGCTACATCGTCACTTTCCATCAGGTGAGATTGTGGTCAAACGCGAAACCAGTTTTTAATAAAAAAAAAAGCTATTAACATTGATGCTTGGCGGCATATTTAGATAAGATGGTGGTAGCTAGCCCGGCGGACATTTAAAATGCCCTACCACCGACCAAACCGAGTACTTAAACATGTACCCCGCTGGGGATCGAACCCGCGACCTCCGAATCGTAAACCCAACGTTGTTTACATTGAGCCATGCACGGAGGCGGTTTAAAGTAATAATAAAAATAAGAGAATAATAGTAGATTAAGCACCAAGGGGATAAAGTAGTGTCTTATGTCACCAGCATATTGAATCCTGAGCGAAATGAGGGAATCTGTAGTTAATTCCCGAATGTGGTGAGGGAATTATGGTAAGTATCCTGAATGAAGCGAAGGATTCAAGTCTGCCCAAGGCTAAGACACTTTTATCCCCGAGGAGCATTCTCTACTTTATACACCTACTGCAATGTTAAATAAAAAAGAAATTGTAAATTCAATTAAAAGTTTATTAAATTAAAAATTAAATATTATGTTAGAAACATTGGTCCAGTTATAGAAACTTAATGTGATGTTTTTATTTGGTTTGTCTATTGCGTTTAAGACGTGGAATTGACTTACGTATAAGTTACACTTTCAGCGCTTTCATCCATATTAGTAATTTGAGATTGCAGATTATCTTGAATAATGCTTTGAGCTTCCGTTTCTATATCAGTGTCGCTACCACTCGACATTTTACTGTTTTATTTTAAAATCAATTTTATAATTCGCGGTAAAAATCACGGATCGAAAAATATAGACTTTTTTTAGATGGGTATTTAGTTCCGCAGGCAGTGGAAAGACAATAGCTCATATGTTTAGGATTAAAGTCTCTTTGATGAGGCAATTTTTATAGTAAAACACTCCTTGGAGCAAAGATTGTATTGTTTTAATTCGAAACTATTTTTGATAGAAGTTTTTTGTGCACATTTTGGCGTTCCTAAATTAAATGTCTTACTTTAAATTGAGAATACTTGACAGATGCTCCAGATGCGTATGGTGTAAAATGTTTTTTACCATTCCGTAGCTTGCTTTAGGTATACTATAGGTATTTAGTTATAAAATATACAATTACAGTTACCATTGTGAGCTACGCTTCGGTCTATCAGGTGGTTGTTGAGGACTTTGTGGTACGACGACCGATTACTTTTATCTTATCCGGTCCAAATTTCACTGTGTTCATTGGTTATTTTCACGTTTATACATGTATGTGTGTGTCGCTTAATGGCTCCAATAAACGATTTTTATTCTTATATATGTATATGTGTGTGCGTTTTTGTGTATAATTCTATGCAATAACACTCATGGAGTACGAAAACCTCTGGCCGACAAAAAGCCGTCTGCGCTGTGCTGTGCCACTTTTAGTTAATCTCTAAAATAACTTCGTTCTTCAAACTTCGTTGTTTTTTAAAACTGTTTATGGGACTTATATATTTCGGTAGCAATATTTATGCACAGTTTTTTGGCATATAAATTATGATCATAGGTAAAATGTGTATGAGAATTAGGATTCCATCAAACCAAATCAAAGTATATTATTTCATAGGATAAAATAATCACTTGAAAACGTCACTATTACTATAAATATTGTGCTTTACTTTAAAATGCTAGGTTAAGTTTTTTGTGGTACTCTATCTACAGTTAGCACGAATCCTAAAGAGGAAGATACTCCCTACCAAACGAAACTTAAATAACGAATTGCCCCGGAAACGCGGCGGCAAAATAATTCATTCCAGTAGAAAAGGCAAGAAAACAAAAGAGGGGAGGAATGAAATTCCACTGAAGACAGGTGGTGATGTAAAAACCCGGCCAAGCGTGAGCCGGAATATAGCCTTATTGTTCTTTACAGTTGAGAGGTATGTCAATAATAGCAATAATATTCGGAGCGGAGTGAAACTACATATGGTTCGGCATTGATGAACTGTGTCAAGAATAAAATGCATGGAAAAATTGCTTTCGAAGTCGGCACCAATGTTTGCTACACATATTGTGTCTTTACCTCTGAAATTGGAGTAATTTTTCTTCGTTAATCATATGCACCAATTCCTGCGATTTTCAAAGCTATATCCAAATTTGTTTTTTATTTGGAAAATGGAATATTATTTCAAGGTTTCACATGAAATATTTTTTATATTCTGGGCTAAATCACATAATAAAAAAAATTTGAACAGAGATCTTCCCATAATCATTTCTTAGATTCGCTGAAACTTTTATAAAGCGGTTACTTTTAAAAACTAACGCAGCCTATACTTAACCTAATGTTATCCGATAATACACACAAAGTTTAGCTAAATTTTGATTTGCCATTCCGAAAAAAAAAAAACAAAAATGGAGAAAACAGTCTTAATGAAATTCTTCATACAAAACGCCAATTTCATGGGTAAGGACCTAATACATAGTTTACGTGTAGATTGATTTACTTTCTTAATCTAATTTATTAAATCATGGATATCTGTAATTTGTTTACCCGCGTGAACTACTCAAAGTGAGTCCAAACTTTCGCATTTATAATATTAGCTAGATAAATACGAAAGTGCAAACCAACTGGTATCGACAACATAAGCCTAGTTGCTTAGTGTGGAACTAGATGGCGCTGTCTGTGTATGTCCACGGAAGGAAGGATGTACAGTGATTACTGTATAGATAATCATCAGGACATCGAAGTTGTAAAATTTTGAACCGTTATTTCGTCATCGATGTATATATGTATGTATGTATTATTGCCTCAACAATTATTATAACAGAGTACAAACGATAGGTCATGGAGAAAGGTGGACTTATCTCGATAAGAGCTTTCTCTGAGCATTGAAGTAGAAAACGGCGTAAATTTGGGTTTTACCAGCAAGTTGTGTGCAAAAGAAAACACAATAAATATACGAAGGACCGCTTACTTTTAACACGTTCAGAGACTGATCGTCAGACACAATAGAAGTTTTATTGTTATAACGTACAGAGGCGGGTTGTGTCCCGGAACGTGTTAAGACAAAATACGTGTTAATAAAACAGTAAAGGTGATTTTTACTAAGTAGATGGTCTTCTTCCAGATACTCTTTACTAAACTGACGGTCTGTGTGTGTTGTGTACTACAACCCTAAAAATGCAAGAAAGGGGAAAAAGGTCGAGCGGTACTGTTCCACACGTCATACGACGGAAGGAGCGGAATTTTAAAGCTATTCGCTAAAACACTTAAGGAGCTAAGAAAAAAATTGGACATGTTATCTGTCAAACTCATCCTCCTTCATGACTGCGCCACGAATGCATAATAGAATTTTTTTTTATTCTTTATTGCACAAGAAATACAAACACATTACAGTTAGTTTTTATCATTCGTGATGCAATCGCATTGTCTGTCCGTTTTCGATAAGCGAAATTAAGCAACGTCTGGCGTAGTCTGGATGTGAGGCCATTGGTGACTTTGTTATAGGAGTATTTCCGTGCCTCAGAGGACTTAACACTGCTCGGCGTCTACAACTGGGAGTGTAGGCAAATGTAAAATGGCACTAGGGCCAACATTTTTAAAGCTACTGCTCGTTCAAAAGGCAATTTTCCCCTGAGAAGAACAAGAAAGAAACTCGAAAGGATGCTATTAAAAAAAAAAAGGTTTATGTACTACAAAATTATTAATTTTTATTTTATATTATAATGTTTCGTTATTAATTGTGAAATAGCCTGGTTTTGCGAACGGGCTGGTTAGGTCCATGAATGTTTATCATCTAAATAATCTGATATTTTATAATATGCTTTCTTAATAAGTTTCTGTTTTATAGTATCTTTAAAGTTATTGAAAGGAAGATTTTGTATATCAACAGGAACCTTATTAAAAAGCGTATATATAACCCTTTGAATGAATTACTGACTTTGCGGAGGCGACTTATGTGACCTGCAAGTTTATCTTTATTTCTTGTATTGACATCATGTTTATCACTATTTTTCCTAAATGATGCTATATTTTTTTTGACATATACTCCTACACGTCCTTACTCCCTACGTATACCTCCACCATACGGTTTAGGTAACATCCTAGTCCTATTTGGTTCCTAAATATGAGTTTGTGTAATAAATAATTTATATTTGTTTTATTTGGCGATGCCGCATCCATTTCTAAGTATATCTCGATGTTAAAACCCGCAAAGAAATTCTTTACAAAATGAATATAGCTAGCTGAGCGCCGCGCCGACGGACTTATCCCCCTGCATGTCTTTACCATATATTTCAACACAGGGGTTATTTACACTCGGTAGCTAGTTTAACATTGGGTAGGTACTGTGACGATTTAATTTCTTACTTACTGTATATGTACCGTGTGGTTTTCGGCAAGTAAGGAGAACCAACTTATCTCTTCCCGTGACTGTCGTAAATGTTTTATCAAACGCATATGTTTGGGATCACTTTGACTATACCTTATTTGGGATAAATGCATGAAATGAATGAAGTTTTCAAAATGAAATGACAGACGGTGGTTAAATTAAATGACGTAATAATTCATCATCATTATCATCTGATTTAAGAGCCATGCTCTTGTCGGTGGAGATTTTTCCATATCTCTCTGCTCTCCGCCTTCCTCTTGACCTCCTGATACGACACTACGTTCAACTTCTCTTTTATCTCCTACATGTACCTTATTCTCGGTCTTCCTCTTTTTCTTTTCCCCTCTATTCTTCCTTCTATTATGGTTTTGATGAAATCATCGTGTCGTATAAGGTGTCCCAGCATTTTCCCTCTTCTATTCTCAATCATTCCCAACAATTTCCTTTTTTCCTTTACTATATTTAAAACCTAATCGTTCGTTTTCTTCTCTGTCCAGCTGATACGTTCCATTCTCCTCCAGCACCACATCTCAAAAGCTTCCAAAAGTAATAATTGAACCGACAAAAATTTATGAAGTTACCAACTTCAATGCGGTTACATTCTCAATGTACCAGTGCGTCATCATATACATCAGCTCTGTTACATCATACAAAGTCACCTAAGAAGAAAGCTATAGGTTGAAATAGTAGGTAATTTTATACCTACATACCTATAGTTATACCTATAGTATAACTATAGATATGTATGTAACGGTGTCGTTCTTTTGAGCTGATACACATTGGTGGGGTTGGGTTATTGGAGTTCAAATTCGAAATTTTAAACTGACTGACTGACTGACGAACTGACGGATCCTTTTTTTTGACACATCCATTTCCAGATTTCACTCAGTCGCACCGTTATTTTAATCATTATTTTTCATCTCAATAGTAATTTTTTTTTAGTTTTAAGGCCCTTTCGATCCTCTGTATTATCACTTTCATGCAATAAATACATAAGTTGGTGTGGTGATCCGTGTTCTGTTTTGACCCTAGACAGAGCTGTCCCACCCCTTCTGTACATATACACCTCGTGACTCGACCCAGTTGGGTATAGGTGGGCTGGGAAGGCCACATATACTCACTAAAAATTCATCAAGCTTCATCCACAACCAAGTTACAGCTAAAATGCCCTGATTGGCTTCGAGAAAAGGATGGTACGCCTGTGCTCATGGCCCGTATTAACAAACCGTTCTCATTATTGAGATGATCTTAAGTTGACGCTGAATCTGTTGCATATTAAAACAGCATCAGAAAAATTAGACTGATATATAGACTGTGACGTGATGTCAATCTTAAGACCTATGTATGTATTAATACAGCCCTAATGTTTACGTAGGGGGCACTGCGCGGATCCCCAGATATTGTAAATTAATCCAAACTAGGCACATTTGCAATGTAATACAATACAGTACAATATAATGCATTACAATGCTGCACTAATACTAGTACTCTTTACAATAAGTTTTTGATGACATCTAAAAGCGATATTTTCCGATACTGCGATAAGAGACTGGTTGGTTCTATTCTTTTAACGTGCCCTATTTTTTTTATGCACGACGGGTTCGTACTTGACCTCAATTACACCTGATGTTAAGTTACAATTATTTTTTTGCTATTACTGATGGGTACTCTATCGTTCTACTAAAAACTATAAGATTTTAGGGAAGTACACCACAAAAATTACCTATTTTTACTGAAGTAGAAGTACTTGCCTTTTTATTTCGCACATCGGTCATATTCAGAGAAATATAGACACTACTTCTACTATATGTCAGATTAATACAATACTCCAGATATCGACAAATGGCGTAATCAATAACATTTCAGATCCTATCCATCATTTTCTCCAACTCCAACATCCATTTACCATCACTTCAAAGTACCATTTTACAATTTTCAACCTTACACCTCACGTGATACGATATGAGGAACTCAAAATTGGTGTTAGGTAGATGGATATAGTAAGTTTGGACTGTGGAAAGCCATCTGTCATACTATGATTGAATTTAGCAATGGTTTTGATTTATAACTGAGTTTTGATTGGTCGTCCAAATGTGTTGGGTTTGTGCGTCAATTATATCTAACATAAGCCATTTCTCACTAAATTGAACTAAGCCGACTTACCTTTAGCCTCTTAAGATAAGACTAATTCAAACATACGTTTTAGGCTCAAGTGTTTATAAGAATATTAACTGGAAGTTGGAAAAGCAATTGGTAATGAGTTTTAAGGGTACCTGTGCATCTGTGCGCTGCTCTTTTGCCCACATGTTGCAAAAATTTATATAACCATATCTATAACAATTTCATGAGTGAGTTTGATTTTACAGAGTTGCACGTAACTTTTTTTTTTTTTTATATGAGAGGGCGGCAAACGTGCATGCGGGTCGCCTGATGGAAAGCAATCACCGCCGCCCATGGACACCCGCAACACCAAAAGGGTCACAGATGCGTTGCCGGCCTTTGAGGAAGGTGTAGACTCGTTTCTTGAAGGTTCCAATGTCGTACTCGTTCGGGAATACCGCTGCCGGAAGTCCGTTCCACAGGGTGGGTTCTAAACGTTTTGCTTGGTCGTAAAAAGATGCCGAAGACTCCTTAAAAATTGTTGCTTAAAGCATACATAAATACATGTTTCCCGTAGGGGTTGGCAGAAATTTCCACTTGCTACGACCCTGACACACTTCTTTTGCTTCATTCACTCTCATAAGGTTGTTCATACATGCTCGTCGCTTTAGGGTACTCTTGACTTGGCCTTTCTTTAAAACGTCCCCGATTTGACCATGGCACATATAATTCCATATACCATATATCCTGTATATTACGTTGAAATAAATGCATGAAGGTTTCCATATACATATCTACTGTATATACTTAGCATTAAATTCGCAGGAATAACTTTAAATTGAAAATTTAGCAAAGAAAATAATCTAGATAAACCAAACCAACTGTGTTTAAGGCTAAATATCTTCGATTTTTTATCATAAAATATATCTTATGATATGACTTATGATTTGATTTGATGTGGATAACGATGTTGGCTATGCTATTACTAAGTATTATGTTGTACTGTCAGTAGTTTATATATATAGTATAGCTGTTTGTTTTCCTAAATAAACGAGAAAAAAAAAACAAAAAAAAATGACACTCCGGGTACCAAGACGAATCTAACGACACCATGCACTTCGAAATCGTTCAAGCCGTTTTAGCTACAGGTGCGCCAAAGGAACAGACATTATATACATACACTCGAAAAACATTACCCTCCTTCCTTTGGCAGTCGGGCAAGAAAGGTGAAGAAGGAAGAAGGAAGAAGAAGAAGAAGGTGAGGGTAGGCATAAGGCTAAGTCGTAAATAAAACGACTCCGTGAATATTATTTTGATTTTAATATTAATTACGATAATTAACGCATAAACCAACTTCATTACTATAATTAAGTGTATAAATGAGATAACTGTATAGTTTGTAAGTGCTTAAATTGTGTTTTTCAACGTAAGTATAGTGACGTAAAACTTACCTATACAAATTTCTTAAATCATCTCCAGTGACTGTTTGAGGAGTTTATTTTTGGATATATATCGTAAGTACATAATACTATATTATATTGTTGTACTATTAATATACTTAGTTCTTAATGAAGTTACTTGAAATTAACCTCAAATAGTCAGCTGTAGTGATTGCTCACTCGATCCCTTGTTGACATTCGTGTTTTGTACCTACACTATTTGCTTAATAGGTACAGTTAATACAAAATGACCACCCGTAGTATGTCCATCAAAACTCGTCAGTTGGAGGACAACCTTCAACGGACACTAAAAGAACTGCAAACATCAAGGACCTTGTGTGAGCAATTACTCTAAGAGAGAGATGATCATGACAAGGAAATATTGTCTATCAACAATAAATACAAACTTTTAAAGAGTGAGATGGCAGAAATGTCTACTGGATTAGAGGAGGTTGCAGACCATCGAGACCAACTGCAGCGAGTGGTGGATGAGTTCGACAAGAGCTGCAGCGTGTACCAGGATGCCCTGGAACGTATTACGTCACTGGAGAAGGAGCTACGCGATGCCCATAACCACATTTCGGCATTAGAAATCCAAAATGCTGACCTCAAATCAAGTCAAACTCAGTCGTTGTTTGAAGAACTCGTCACTACTGCGCCTTCCATGATTTCTGCCATCTCCTCCCGTGATCACCCTACTGTCACTATTGGCTTGACCAGTGACAAGTCAATACCCAAGTCAGTTCAGTGTTCAAGTAAAAATAAGTTAAAAAAATATATTAAAATAAATAAATATATTAAGAAGACAAATAAATTAATTAATAAAGATAAAGTATTTTGTAAAAATATTAATTTTATAAAAGAAAGAAAGGCATTATTATGTGAATTAAATAAATTTCAATTAAACTTAGAAAAAACTCAGAATGCCTATGATTGTGACACACGGCGCCTCCAGTCAGAAATATTACAACTAAATAAATCTTAAAATTATATTAACACGCAATATGAATTATCACAGAAACAAATTAAGGAGCACACACTGGCCATGGACGATCTGTTGGAGTTGTGTAAATACAACCATGACAGATTTGAATCATTGACAAATAATCACCAATGTGATTGTACTAATATGACTAAAACGTCAACAGATTTCTCCCCGGCAGTGTGTCAGACAAACTCCATAATTCTGACGCAGGAGCCGTGTGAATATAACGAGAATACTTCCTTCTCTCAGTCAACCGGCAAAAAACATAACATAGAAATGTTTAGTGATGAAGTTGGTAAAGACATGGGTTTGCGACTTAGCCATTATATGGGACAGGCAATACTTAATAACTGTATGCCTGGTGCCACCTACTCAATTATATTAAAAAAGATCTTGTCAAAGACTTTTAAAGAGAATACTACTCTGATAATTTTTATAGGACGACGGGGAAATGTAAATAAAAAAACTCTGATAAATTATTTCTCTCAATTGAATAATTTAAAAAATGTTCATAAGGTTTTATTGTTTGCATTTCCATTTAGCCAGAGTTTAAAAAAAAATGAAAATGACTTTAGACATAATTTAAATTTAACATTGCATACTCTGACATGTCGTCATGAAAATAAATTTAATTTTTTTGACACTAATAAATTTATTAGTTCCAAATATTTTTATGTGACAGGAGATAATTATTATCTTCCCAAATATTTTAGGAGACAATTAGCAAATATGCTATCCTATTTTATTTTAAATTCAGTCACTTTAGTGACTGACCCAACAGACGCCTCTATTGGGCAGCCATTAATTATTAATAAATCCTTGGAAATCATTCCAAATAATTTAAATTAAATCATAAGACAACAGAGACTACCTCTGGCATTATAAAATATATGTTTGAAAAAAAAAATTATAAAAGGGTTGCCACGCCCCAAAATAGATATAAAAAAAATGGTTTAAAAATTCAAAAATGTATTAATCTGGTACACCAAAATATTCAGGGTATGAGTGGCAAAGAACTAGAGGTGGAGCTGTTCATGAGCTGCACTAACATTGATGTATTATGTTTAACGGAGCACTGGTATAAGCAATGTGAGCTCATGTTCGGCTTCAAGGAGTACCAGATTGCAAGCTCGTTCAGCAGGACGAAGGCAATACGAGGCGGTAGTCTCATTCTAATTCGTAATAATATTAAATTTAAAGAGCGCCTCGATATTGTAAACCTTTCTGTTGAGCGAACTATTGAAATAGCCTGTGTGGAAATTGCGCGGCTTACTGTATTATGTGTATATAAACCCCCTTCTTCATCTTATGAATTATTTGAGAAAATCATGGATGAAATCCTGTGTAAAATTAGTAATTCAAATAAATACATTGCAATTTGCGGAGATTTTAATATAAACATATTAGAAGATAGCATTCAAACCAGAAGACTTAAATCTTTCTTCAGTTGCTATAATCTTGCTAATCTTTTTTCAGTGCCCACTAGAATAGCTTCTACATCAGCTACTTGCATTGATAACATTTTCTCGAATTTACAACCCAGTGATAAATCTATTTTAAATAAATTAAGTTCAGATCACTGTGGTCAGTTAGCGGTTTTTAACATAGCAATTAATAAAACGCTGAAAAGAGATATATCGTACGTGCCAGTAACTGAGTCACTACTCGATCAATATAAGAGTAAAGTGACTGCGAAATTAGATTATTTACCGTACTGTGACGATCCTAATGTATTATATAAATCAGTTTTTGACATTTTAAAAACTGAAAGTAATAAAGTTTTCTTAGCAAAATCTGTTAAAATCAACAATTCCCTCGTTTTTAGTGATTGGGCGACGGTGGGAATTCATAAAAGTAGGCAAAAGTTATATGAGCTTTATGATGAAAGGACATATAATAAGAGCGAAAGTTTTATTGAATATGTTAGGCAATACTCGAAAATATTCAAGCGAGCTTGTGCCACAGCAAAATCAAATTTTATAAATAATAAAATAAAGAATAGCCGCGGACATAGTAAAGACAACTTGGAAAGTTATAAATAGCGAAATTGGCAAATTTAAAACTCTTAACACTGATACGCGATTAAAAATTAATGATCGAATTCTAACTTCACAATTAGAAGTTGCAGAAGCTTTTGAAAAATTCTTTACTGATATCCCAATATTAACTACAAATTCTCTGAATTCATGTCCCACACTCGCTGAATCGCTACTTAAACAAAATGTGGAGATTTGTGACTCCCATTTTAAATTTAATCATGTAAGTCCTATAGACATCTTAAAAGCATTTCGTTCTTTAGACAAGAAAAAAACTGCCGACCTTCACGGTTTATCAGTAAAAATTATTAGTGCCGTAATTGATTGTATTTCACCACACTTAGCTTATATCTTTAATAAATGTACTGATGATGGCATATTTCCTGATCTGATGAAGCACAGTAAAGTCATACCTTTATTTAAATCCGGTAGTACATCAGACCCCTCTAATTTTAGACCTATTTCAATACTGCCGACTCTCAGCAAAATCTTTGAAAAAATTATATTAAATCAGATATCGAGTTATTTTTACAGTAACAATCTAATGTCATATAAACAATTCGGTTTTACAAGGGGCCGCTCGACAACCGATGCAGGTGTCGAGCTCTTACAATATATTTTTGAGGCTTGGGAAGATGCGCGGGATGCAATAGGAGTATTTTGCGACTTGTCCAAGGCCTTTGATTGCGTTCATCACGACACTTTAATCAGGAAATTACGTCATTGTGGTGTAACCGGCCGAGCTCTCGACCTTCTGAATTCTTATTTGAGTAACCGAGTTCAGAGGGTTGATATCAGTGGTAATACATCGTCAGGGTCGACAGTCTGTATGGGCGTCCCACAGGGCTCCATTCTCGGACCATTTTTGTTTTTGGTTTACATAAATGACTTGCCAAACCTTGTAAACGATAAACATGAAATAGTATTGTTTGCTGACGATACCTCTGTAATGTTTAAAGTAAATAGACTAAAATTAAATTATGACGACGTGAACAATGCTATTTCTCAAATAGTAGAATGGTTTACGGCAAATAATTTGTTACTGAATGAGAAAAAAACTAAATGTGTAAAATTTGTACTGCCTAATGTCAGGGAGGTGCCCACAAATATAATGATAAAAAATGTCACTCTAGACCTTGTTGAGTCGACTGTATTTTTGGGCATTACTTTGGACGCCAAATTACAATGGGGTCCTCATATCCATAAATTGGCGAAGAAGCTCAGCTCTGCAGCGTATGCAGTCAAAAAAATTAGACAAATATCGGACGTAAATACTGCTAGATTAGTATATTTTAGTTATTTCCATAGCCTGATGTCTTACGGTATCTTGCTGTGGGGAAATGCCGCGGATATAAATACAATCTTTGTTTTACAAAAACGAGCCGTTCGCGCAATTTATCAATTGAGACCTGCAGTGTCACTTAGAGACAGATTTAAAGAGTATAATATTCTAACCTTTTCGTCACAGTACATTTTTGAAAATCTAATATATGTCAAAAAAAATATAGCATCATTTAGGAAAAATAGTGATAAACATGATGTCAATACAAGAAATAAAGATAAACTTGCAGGTCACATAAGTCGCCTCCACAAAGTCAGTAATTCATTCAAAGGGTTATGTATACGCTTTTTCAATAAAGTTCCTGTTGATATACAAAATCTTCCTTTCAATAAATTTAAAGATACTATAAAACAGAAACTTATTAAGAAAGCATATTATAAAATATCAGATTATTTAGATGATAAACAATCATGGACATAACCAGCCCGTTCGCATAACCAGGCTATTTCACAATTAATAATGAAATATTATAATATAAAATAATAATTTTGTAATATAAAAACCTTTTTTTAAAAGAGCGACCTCTCGAGTTTCTTGCTTGTTCTTCTCAGGGGAAAATTGCCTTTTGAACAAGCAGTAGCTTTAAAAATGTAAAATCTGACTATTTTAAGTGTACCCTGTGTACCTACAAAATAAAGCATTTTTTGATTTTGATTTTTTGAATGACAACTCGGGTAAGGCATTACTGAAACATCTCCGGTCAAAGACTCGACACACACACACACACACACACACAACGGCGTCAAATACACAACACCCGTGAGTAAAAAAATCCCATGTTTTCATAACTATATAAGAATCTAAATTCTCTCGAAGTTTCTCCCGTAAATTGAAACACTCGAAGACTCGACGGAGAAAGGAAAGCAATGGGATATTAAGTAAAATTAATTATGGATTAATTAATTCACGAGGTTCACAGTCTTATATTAAGTTAATTAAGTCGAGACAGAAAGGAAAAATCTGTTGATGACAAGTTTAATATCTTGGGGACTCCTCAAAAACGTGACCAAAGTAATGTTTCTATACTTCATCTGTTTTATTATATTCATCATCCCACCCCGTAAACATCCCATTGCAGGGATATAGGCCTTCCCTAGTATAATGAGGGAGTATGGACTATAGTCCACCACGCTGGCCCAATGCGAGTTGGGGACTTCACATGCCTTAGAATTTTTATTTCTCAGGCATGCAGGTTTCCTCACGATGTTTTTCTTCACCGTTTAAGAGTAGTCAGATAAATGCACATAAGTAATTAAATTAAATTTAAAAACTCATTGGTACATGGCCTGCTTGGGAATCGAACCCGGACCTCCCAAATTGGGAGACCTTGTCTTAACCGCTGAGCCACCGATGCTCCTCCTCCTGTTTTAATATATTATATGAAGATTCGGGTTAGGGCTTGTCCTTGCAATTAATAGCATTGTTGTGTTCCGGTTGACAGAGATAAGATAGTCAGCCCCCCAAATAAGATAGGGTTTCCGGGTCAGTACGCTTCATCTCTATTTAACACCAGGTGTGATTGTGGTCAATTGCTTGCCCGTTGTGCATGTATTATTTTTTTTTTAAAAAAGCTTTTATACCCAAACATGTACCTACCAGGGAATCGTAACCACAATCTGCGAATCATAAACCCTATGTTGTTTATATTGAGTCACGGAGGTAGTTAAAAGAGAAAGAAAGAAAAGTTTGTGGTAGAGTATTTTGAAATATCCGTGTGGATAGCTAACTACATCTATTCTTAGATAAGCAGCGTAGTCGATTTTTGCATTTTGGTGTTTGAGATAAGATATCTAAACAACCCCGTGGCTTCATCTTAATCTAAAAACAAGGAGTCCAAGTAATTTTAGTCCAGGAAAAATGCGCAATTTTTGTGGTGTACCTATCTTCCTATTTTATTTATTTATTTATTTTATTTATTTACATAGAATCAACAGCATTATTACAAATTCTCATACAAAAAACTAATACCAAACTTATGCCAATTAAAGATTATTATTGTGTTACTGACAATGGTTACCCTTAAAATTGAATGGGTAATGTTTTAATTAAATTACAATAAAATTGGTACTATTACATTATTAATTTATAATCTTAAAGTTTCTGATTTCTTGTAGAAGGATAGAGTATCCATCAGTGTTGGTAACTGCGTGGTGTTTTTAGATCTTTTCTTTTTTTTAACATTTTTAAATGTCAGTGTTCCTAATATATTCGTATGTGTCAAACGCTTGGATTTTTCTTTGCTCACAAATTCCTACATTAGCAAACAATCAGTAATAAAATAAAAATGTTTTCTAACAATTCCGTAGCTTGCTTTAGGTATAGTATAGGTATTAGTTATAAAACAATATTAAATTAAAGTTACCATTGTAACCTTCATTGCGTCGTATGTTAAGATGTCCGTGCGATATTTGACTTCGGTGAAATTTAAATAAGTTATTGATCAATTTTTTTGATAATAGTTACAGGATTTCTAAGTATATTTAATGGAATTCACAGTGGTAATTTCAATCATAAAGACTCCAAAGTAAGTTACCGATTTCTTAGAAAACATTTTTATTCTATCATTGACAGGTACTCTATCCATGTGCAAAAAATCACGCCTTTAAGGTTACAGGAAGTTAAAAGTGTATCCTCACTGAACTATTTCGTAGATATTGTCTTCGATTACGTTCTAATGTGCAATTGGTTAACTCACCTCGCTTGGTAATTTGACGTTTTCTCATTGGTCAATGTAATTGATGATGATGCCGATAGAGTTACTATATGGCTGATAGGATTAAAGTTAAACACTAATCCGTTGTGCATACAATTCAATACAATACAAATACACTTTATTGCACAACAGAAAAGAAAATACAGTTTCAGAAAAGTGGTAAGAATAGAATGTCAAATTTGGCGACCTTATCACTAAAAATCTCTTCCGGGTGACCTTTGGGTATAAGGACAGTACCTTTGGGTATAAGTTTGAAATAGGCAGGTTGTGCGGTATTAAATAGGGATGCAGATACCTACAAACTACGTGAATAAATTTCACATATTTACATACACATACATACATAGATAAATGGACAAATATACCTACATCTATAAATTAGCAACAAAATATAAACGTAAATATATAGGTGTACCTACTAAATAAATGTTTATTGATATATAATATAATACATACAAGTATATTAGGATGATATTGATGAGGAACATATTTCCATGTGTTTCTACAGGATGATCTTAGCTTATACCACAGTATTATTGTAATACTGTGCTTATACCAAAGACAGAGCGAGACACAAAAGCCATAATATCTCTCTAGCGATAAAAACTTAATACCATGTAAATCACACCAAATGTAATGTCCAATTTTCTCTTGTAAAAGGACGTATATAACTCAAGCGGGATCCCGGAGTCCGGGATTGGTGACAAAAACTATCCGGGATGGAAAGGAACGCGGATGGAGCGATAAATCTGGCCGAGATTGATTCCGGGATTCAATGTTTGTGTCTTCGGGTTAGGTCTACTATTTGTTAAAAGTTTCCAGATTAGAGATGAATGAATTTGAGCATTGTGAGTTATTAGTCAAGTCAGAATACACGACATCGAGTATTTTACAAAAACATACATTAAAAGGATAATGGTGTCGATTCGGTTGTACGTAAACTAAACTAAAACCAATTTTAAAGTAGGTCTGTCTTTTTCTCTCTGGAACAATATAACGTGACAGCACCAGTCTAAATTTGGTTTTAGTTTTGTTCGTGTGCAACCGAATCGACACTAATGTCTCAAACACACATGCATATAAAGCAGATTCAGAGCATATATTATGTATGATGGCAAGCAATAAACCGGAGTGGTCTCCTTTGAGTCTAGTATTTCTCTACAACACAAGTTGGAGCTTAGACCGGGATTCAATATGGTAAAAGGTACTAAATCCTTCATACAGCTCAGATGTGTTTTTGAAACTGGTGTAGTTTCATAATGCATGTATGCATTTGTAATAAAAGTACCTACTTACCGAAACCGTGAGGCAGCATTCGCTATTCGTTTTCGATTAGCGAAGTTAAGCAATGCCTGGCGTGGTCAGTCCTTGGATGGGTGACCACTAGTGGAATTTTTAACAGACTTCAAAAAGGATGAGGTTACCAATTCGGTTGTGTTTTATTTACGTTTGTTACCTCATAAATAAACCGATTCGATTTTTTTTAAATTTAATACGACATTTTTTATGCACAACGGGTTAGCACTTGACCTCAATCACACCTGATGTTAAGTGAAAATGAGGTCGAAGGTGGAAGCGTACTGACCCGGAAACCCCAACACATTTGGAGGACTGGCTATCTTACCTCTGACAACCGGAACACAACAATGTTATTAACATTGCTGCTTGGCGGCAGATGAATCACCCAAACACTAATGTTTGGAACATCTCTGACCACCCCATTTGGGACAAAGGTCGTGACGTTACGTATAGTGATGTAGGTTTATTAAACAAATATTTATATAACCCATGACTCAAGAAGAAATTCGTAATATAAATATTTACCCCTGGCGGAATTCAAATCCCGCAACCTTTTGGTTTCCAATATTGTGTCATGAGCCCACTATAACAATCGGCCGTCGTATTATATCGAGGAATTAAATCAAACAAACATTAGACTCATCCAGAATGGGCCGACCCGAGATTGCAGTCGGACGTATCTAATTGAAACGGATCTATCGTATAATGATATTTATTCCATCATAGCAAATGGATAGCCGGCTGATCCGTGTCCTGTGTAATTCAATGGAAAATTGAATCCTATCGACCTGCTGACTATAGTTGATTTTTTTCAATAAACGGATTCATTCTTATCACAAAAAGACTAAGTATTTACCTTTAGTGTGCCCGCCCACGACCGACTTTTTATAAGACCGATAATCGGCCGATTTTTTGTAGGACGTGGGCGTTGAAACATTGCAATCAGTACGTTCCATTTTTCTCCTACAATCGGTCACCGATTATCGGCACAGCCGATAGCGATAGCGATAGTGAAGATGAGGTCGAAGGTGGAAGCGTACTGACCCGGAAACCCCAACACATTTGGGGGATTGGCTATCTTATCTCTGACAACCGGCACACAACAATGCTATTAACATTGCTGCTTGGCGGCAGATTTAGATAAGATGGTGGTAGCTAGCCAGGCGGACATTTAAAATGCCCTACCACCAACCAAACCGAGTACTTAAACATGTACCCCGCTGGGGATCGAACCCGCGACCTCCGAATCGTAAACTCAATGTTGTTTACATTGAGCCACGGAGGCGGAGGGCTACGAATTTCTGCCCTTTTGGGAAGAGACCATAGACCGTGGAGACCGGAAGCGCGTCAGTTCTGGAAAGGGATGTTAGAAGTATCATGATCAAAGACTGGCAGCTGCCTGGACCAGCGCAAAAGTCAGGCTATACAACGTGGCAACGCCGAGTCTTCTGGAACATGTGTTCTACCGACGTGAACGTATGTTACAGGACCCTTCTTTTCTCTTTTTCAATATAATTTTGTTATCTTTTATTATGTCCCCTATTATAAATAAAAATGTATTTATATTTTTATTTATTTCCACAATTTGTTATACAACAGTCACGAATGAAATGTTACGGAACGTCTTACGTTAGATGGGGCGGAGTACCTTTACGTACTTTCAGAGAGGGGGAGCCATATTGGTTCATAGGTTCACAGGTTCATATTTTGAACCTTTTCTTTGATTGAGTTTGTTATGAGTGGTAGTTGTGTGACAAACAGGTGAGTTAAAGTGTATTTCCTGTTTGGTGTAGTGGTTAGAAACTCTGACCACTATACCAAATAGTCGCGGGTTCGAATACCGCTAGGAGCATATGTTTGTTTGATGAATACGGACATGTGTACCCGAGTTATGGATGTTTTCATTGCTGATAAGTATTTATTTACAAAAAAAAAATATGTATTTATGTAGCATATCAACCATCTGGTATCCACAACACAAGCCTTTTGTTGCTTACTGTGGAACTAGATGGCGCTATGTGTATGTTCAAGGATATTTATTTATTTATAATGGATGTCACAAAATTAATGAAAATTATAACTTTTTTGTATGAAAAATATGTTTTTTTATGTTTGAGACTTTGTATATATATACGTTCAATGATACTATCTGCATTGCTCCTCATTCGGCTTTTAAGGGGTATTTTGTTACACGCTGTATAAGAAACATGTTCAAAGAACACCTTAGGGCACATTTAATGGAAAAACAAAAAATTGGAATTCCAAAGCGTTACCTGTAGTGGAACTGCCTATGCACTTCTCTTTTTCCTTTTGTCACATCATTATCATTCATTTAACTAGTTATCATAATTACTACTCAACACTAGCTGTATCAACAACCGACACTTTTCACTCACGATTGACCCCAAATGTACACGCAGACGGGAAAATGCACGTACTTTTATGCACTCGTACTTGTAGGGGTTGTAACTGAAAACGAGTGTTTCGCTCTTTGAGTGATGTGCCACACTGGGTTATAACCCATTTGTGCTACTGCGGCACACACTCGCTCTAGTCTTTACGTTTATTTGTATGTATAGTATATTTCTTTGTAATTTAAAAATTATGTAGTTGTGTGATCGCAGTGGCGTAAATAAATGCTTTTATCTATCTATCTATCTAAGTATATATTGTCCATAGTTTCGATTTAACTTAGAAGTTCGTGACCGGCGCGACGCCGTCCCGCTAATCTCGTTAACTCCTGAACTATAGCGGCCAATCCCCTAGAGATTTTCTCTTACCTGGGATATAATCGGAACTGCATCGAACTATGTTAAGATGGATTTACTTTTGTTCCAAGATGAAAATAGACAAATGGGATTACATTGTCTATAGATTAATGTTACGTATCAATCATCATCATATCAGCTACAGGACGTCCACTGCCAAACATAGTTCCCTTCCCACGTATATGAGGGAGTATGGGGCGTATTCCACCACTCTGGCCCAATGCGGGTTGGGACTTCACATTATGCCTTTGAATTTTTATTTCTCAGGTATGCAGGTTTTCTCACGATGTTTTCCTTCACCGTTTAGGAGCAATATTACCCTCCACCTCCCATGGCCATACCACCTTAGGGTATAATGTTCGAATCACAGGGGATGCACGACCTACTGCTCGAGGCTCTGTTCAGTCGTGCACTTCTTGATCCCCCTACACTTTATTTAAAAAGCTTTGTCCCCTCCACTGTGCGGTTCTCCCCCTTCTGGGGCCCGACACCACAGCACAGCTTCCACTCCGGGCAGCTGGTATTCACTTTTAAATGCTCATTGATCCAATGCCATTCTCTTGGCGTGCCACTGCCGACAGGGCCGACCGTTTAGGAGCAGTCGGATAATGCACATAAAAAATTAAATTACATTTAAAACTCATTGGTACATGAACTCCCAAATTGTGAGAACGCGTCTTAAGCGCTGAGTCACCGACGCTCCTATTTTAACTTACTTCACTATAATTGTGTCACTGCTTACTACCTTTTTGCAGTTCTTAAAACTTACAGATAGGTACCAAATTACATATTCGAATCTTGATCCCTACAGCAATAACCACTGAAAACTTTCAGCAGTTTAATCTAACGGAATATAGATTTTACTGGTCCGTAAAACTGAACCGGTTTACGATCAGCGGCTGTATTCTGGTTTTAAGATTTATTATTAATTTCTTATTTAAACACTACTTATTACCCGCGGGACTCCTCGGTAGTATATGTCCGCTATATACTATCAAAAGGCCGATACAGATCATATATTTTGTAATGTTACTGTTATGTTCAATTTTTTTTGTTAATACGATAAATAATTAAGGAAAAAATATAACCCCATATTTTTATAGCCGGAATCGATTCTAAAAGTGTTCCCGATCTCACTAATTTAAGGTTTCATGTATACAATAAATAACCTTGTATAACTATCGGCGTAGAGGCCAATTTAACCATCTACCACCACATTATGTGTATCAACTCAAATACAGTAAAGATTCAACGATCGGACAGCGATATTTAAGAGACGGCCACTCGAATCCAACTAATATTTTAAATGCAAAAGTTTGGATGTTTGTTTATTTGTTTATTGCTCAATCACGGCGAAACGGATGAGCGGATTTGGATGAAACTTTTGTAAATAGGTAGAATATACCCTGAATTAAGATATAGATTACTTTTTATCCCGATAAAGGAGCGTCGGTGGCTGAGGGTTAAGACGCGATCTCCCAATTTGAGACGGGTTCCATTCCCACGCAGGCCATGTACCAGTGAGTTTTTAAATTTAATTTAATTACTTATGTGCATTTGCCCGACTGCTCTTAAACGGTGAAGGAAAACATCGTGAGGAAACCTGCATCCTGAGAAATAAAATAAAAAATTGTAAGGATGTGAAGTCCCAACCCGCATTTTGCCAGCGTGTTGGACTATGGCCCATACTCTCTCATTATAAGAGGAAAGGCCTAAATCCCTGTAGTGGGATGTTCACGGGTTGATATGATGATGATGATGAAAGCAGATAAATTATACTTTAACTACTCGTATAATTATGTTTACATAAATATATTGTTTTCAAATTACAATCCACTATTCAAAAGGGCAATGTGATGTGCACCCTGGTTTAATGTGCCATGATCGGACACTCCATGTCCATTCGGACCACCACAGTCTGCAGGACACTGTTGGGGCTTCCCCGTACCCGGCGAATCAGGGATGCAATTCTATTGCGCAATGTTACACGACGACCGTCAAAGCATGCCTCAGCAAACCTCCCCGATGCAATCCCCCCAGCGCTCGGAAGGCATTATTTTTTTATTTTTTTTATGCAGGACGGGTTTGCACTTGATCTCAATTACACCTGATGTTAAGTGAAGATGAGGTTGAAGGTGGAAGCGTACTGACCCGGAAACCCCAACACATTTGGGGGACTGGCTATCTTATCTCTGACAACCGGAACACAACAATGCTATTAACATTGCTGTTTGGCGGCAGATTTAGATAAGATGGTGGTAGCTAGCCAGGCGGACATTTAAAATGCCCTACCACCAACCAAACCGAGTACTTAAACATGTACCCCGCTGGGGATCGAACCCGCGACCTCCGAATCGTAAACCCAATGTTGTTTACATTGAGCCACGGAGGCGGTTAATTATTGTAAGTCTCCTTTCATTCATCCTCTCCACAGGCCCAAACCATCTCATACTTTTTTCACACTTTGTCACTACCTTTTCTTTCTTATTGAATAACTCGCCAATTACGCATTCCTGATTCTACTTTTCAAAGTCATACTTCTCAATGATCTCATTTTGACGACAGTTTGGTATAGTGGATAGTGACCCTGTCAGCGAATCCAACGGTTGCGGGTTCGAATCCGGCATATTTGTGTGATGAATACTTACATTTACTCCCATGTCATGGATGTTTATATAAATATTTATGTATGTTTATCTGTTATCTAGTATCCATAGTACAAGCTTTGTTTAGTAGTTCATTTAGTCCGAAATATTTATTATTCCATATGATATAATTATAATCATTTTGTGTATGATACCGTCTTTTCTTGTCTTGTACAAATACCTCGATTCATTATTAACATATCCAGAATACAGACGCCATCTTTAACTTCGGATGCACTCACGAGATTACTAAGTTGTAAATCCAGAATTGTTTTTGAAATTCAATCCGCTCACTGTCTTATCTTATGTTTGTCTTGCGATGTACGAGTTGTATATTATGTCGAAAAGGGTTACGAAATTTTTGTAGCTTACTTGTATTAATAACTTTAAATAATAAAACTATCATTAACTGTACGTAACATCATTTTACCTCAGAGGTAAAGAATAGTAACTCCACTTTTTGCCAAAATCATATTTGTTTTTATATGATAGGGCGGCAAACGAGCATGCGGGTCACCTGATGGAAAGCAATCACCGCCGCCCATGGACACCCGCAACACCAAAAGGGTCACAGATGCGTTGCCGGCCTTTGAGGAAGGTGTAGGCTCGTTTCTTGAAGGTTGCAATGTCGTACTCGTTCGGGAATACCGCTGAAGGATGCCCGTTCCACAGGGTGGTCGTACGTGGTAGGAGGTTTAGTTATGCTATTATAATGCCAAAAACCAATTGTATACCCCCTTGTAACCCCTTGTATACGATATTAGATTCTATATTATAGCGGTATAGGAACTCAACAGATCATATAAGTTCGTAAACCTCTAAGCTTTTCGTGTACATAATGTTGATTACTGGAGTTAATGCTTTTTACCTCGAAACAGCACGCGAATCGCGGGATGCGTGCCACTCCGTCCCCAAGTGAATTTGATATTTATTTCTAAATGATAAGGTATTTATTGGAGTACTACTGAATAACTGTACCTATCAATGAGCTTTTAAATTATTACTAGGGACTAATTAACTGAATTCTCGTTAATTGTAGTGGTATAACACGAATGATATTTTATTTCCTTTGTAGTGTGTAGTGTGGATAGACTTCGCTTCAATCAGAAGATCGCAGGTTCGACTCCCAGTTGATACATTGTTGACTGATGTATCAGATAGTCATTAACACGAACAACTTTATTTACGTGGCCACTGAAATCTCGAAGAGAAACCAGCTGTTTCATACATTTTGGCAAAGTATGTAGGATATTGGTTTGTATGAAGCTGCTGATACGTTTATCTCGATTTGAGAGGGGTCGGTCCCGCAAAATGTCCGCAAAATCAACCTTGTTGTCATTTTATCGTAACAAGATACATGGTATATCATTTACCGCTATAAATAGAACTAACCACGATTGTCTTATAAACATTTTGCCATAAATTTTAATCACAATTTAAAACCGCGCATTTTTTCCTGTCCTGTAAATTTTTTGTTTTGGCACTTAATATTGAATACCTCCGAGGTACAGACAGTGCTGTATGGTCTCGGCACTCAAATAGAATGGATCCAATCTGTCTCTACCCGTAGGTGTCGTAAAAGGCGACTAAGGAACATTAAAGAACATAAGGAAGGACAAGGAAGGAGGCGAACCGCCTCCGTGGCTCAATGTAAACAACATTGGGTTTACGATTCGGGGGTCGCGGGTTCGATCCCCAGCGGGGTACATGTTTAAGTACTCGGTTTGGTTGGTGGTAGGGCATTTTAAATGCTGGCTAGCTACCACCATCTTATCTATATCTGCCGCCAAGCAGCAATGTTAATAGCATTGTTATGGTGGTCGGCACCAGCCAAATCGGAACGTCTGTTAATACTTTAACCAAACACGTTTAAGAGGTAATGACATGAAAACATACTTGAATCGACACAAAGTTGTTCGAATTCCCCCTTTTACACCGTCACCCAACTTGGAGTTGCCAACATGTGGGACAACAACGCGTGCGCAGATTAACACACACGCCGTTAACTGACAACTTTGCGGTGCGAGTCATGGGCGGAAGGAGAGTTAACTAAATCAACTAGGATTTTGTTTTTATGCACAACGGATTGTTACTTGACCTCAATCACACCTGATGTTAAGTGAAGATGTGGTCGAAGGTGGAAGCGTAATGACCCGGAAACCCCAACACATTTGGGGGATCTTATCTCTGACAACCGGAACACAACAATGCTATTAACATTGCTACTTGGCGGCAGATTTAGTTAAGATGGTGGTAGCTGCCAGGCGGACATTTGAATTGCTCACCAACCAAACCAAGTACTTACATGTTACCCCGCTGGGGATCGAATCCGCGACCTCCGAATCGTAAACCCAATGTTGTTTACATTGAGCCACGGAGGCGGTTACCTCACTAGCATAATCTGCTTTGCTTTGCTTAATGCCTAATAGAAAGGAGCAAGCAAACCGATGCGGTTCAATCGCCGGGTAGCAACCACAAATGCGCCTAAATTGTATTGTATTGTATTGTATGTGTGTGTGGCTGTTGCAGGTCATCGGAGACCTGTATCACTGCGACCGTTGCCGATCTATTGTGATCGCCACTAACATACAGTTCGTTGCTCAGGTTTGCCTCTTTGAGGAATTGGATAATTTTCCTGGCACGGATGGTTTTTATCTCATCCGGGTGTAATAAGTGGCTGCGCAGGTGGATATTACGTTTACGCATTAGCGGGCCACATTCACACAGCAGATGTGCAGGTGTTTCCTCTGCGAGGAGGCAAAGTCTGCACATTCCTGTTTCTCGGAGCCCTATGTTGAGCATGTGTTTGCTCAGACAGCAGTGTCCCGTTAGTGCCCTTGTGAGAATGCGTAAATTGTTCCTACTGAGTGCCAGCGCTTCGCCGGCCGCCTTCTTGTTGAAGGCTTTGATTAGTGATTTGGAGTGTGTTAAACCTGGCGTGTTCGTCCAGAGTTTAAGAGATGCGCCTAAATAGTCGCCTATATGACACTTATGACTCCATTTGCCAAGATATCCTGCAGTCCCATTGATTTTTAAATAAACACAGCTTAACGCCTAATAATTTCGACGACCGATTGGTGCAGTGGATAGTGACCCTATCAGCGAAACCAACAGTTGCGGGTTCGAATCCCGCGAGGGGTAAATGTTTGTGTGATGAATATGAACATTTATTACCGAGTCATGGATGTTTATATAAATAGTTATTTATGTTTATCCGTTATCTACTATCCATCGTACAAGCTTTGCTTAGTTTGGGACTAGGGTGTAAGTGACCGAATTATATTATATACCTATGTCGCAGATAGCGATAAATTAGCGTTAGAATTCATTATTCGAACGTTCAATTGACTATCATAATACGCGGTTAATGGGATGTAAATCTGGTGGCGCTGGTATCGCCGGAAACGGCGCGGTGACGACGTTAACAGTAATATAAGGTCCGCACATCGAAAATGACAGGGACTTTGCTACCAGCCGTTAAAGAGGTCGGACCACCACCTACCATATCAACGACCGTGAGTGACTGATTATCTACTATCACCGACGCTTGGAAGAATCCGGTGAGTCCTACTTTACCTACATTACCTAATAAGAACTTGATCATGATCGAATGTGAATACGTTGACTATAGTAGCTTGCAATAATATCTCCTTTGCCCGAGCCACCCTTTACCACGCGACTGGCACCATCCCGGTCTCTAGCAACGCCCACCCAAACCCATCTCCGACATATATATATATATATATATATATATATATATATATATATATATATATATATAATATACCTACTCTTGACCAATGCAAACATTCCGAAGGCAGGTTATTATCGCTGGATCTTGTGAATCGTACCACACCCCATGCACACCTTGTGTTGATGCGCTCCCAACTTCAGGAAGCGGTGTCGCCTAAATTATCAGTGCCAAACACAGGGCCTGTGGGGGGTTCGGTATCAAGGGGCCTGAGGGGACTATAGGGACCCGATGCATAGAATATTTACAGGCAGTAAATCAATTGTGATCATGCTTTATTTCATAGTTTCATAGTCCCATAGACGAGTATCTAACTTACCCCATCATCATAATATCAGCCACAGAACGTCTACAGCTAAATATAACCCTCTCCCATAGACTTTCAGAGGGAACAGTTGGAAGCGGCATCCAGGTCATACTACGCTGGGCTTGCCGGTGTGCGGTCTCCACTCTTGAACTTCGCTGCCCCATAGGCCATCAGTTCAGTTTGTCGAGTCACATGGAGTTGAGCTAATTTGAATGATGGATGGCAACCTCAAGGCACCCACCATAACCAGTACTAATATATGCATAATTTGGAATGAAACCTGCAACCTCCTTTTATATGGTACTCGTACCTACCCATGAACCGCCTCCGTAGCTCAATGTAAACAACATTGGGTTTACGATTCGGAGGGCGCGGGTTCGATACCCAGCGGTTGGTTGGTGGTAGGGCATTTTAAATGTAAAATAAAAGTTTTCACTGACAACAATTTCCAAAGATTTCCGCCGGCTCATCTTCATCTGACGTTTTTCTTCATACTGTGGCCTACTCCTGGACATCCTCTACAGCATCATCCTGGGAGTAGTGCTTCAAGGGTCCCTATCCACTACGCCAATCGGTCGTCTATTATGAGTTGAACGTATGGATGAGTGACTGATGAGTGGGACTACTGGTAATCAATGTTCCCAATTCAAATCTGGGAGGTTTGCTACTCGACAACTGGCACAAGTTTGTCGGCAGAATTAACGTGCCGCGTTCTCACGGATGTTGGTGTTTAGGCGATTACTTTGTTGGTACTTTGTTGGTTGGTAACCATGGAGATGTGGTGTTCATTGTGTAAGCTCCTAAAGTAATTCCTACTTACTCAAAAGGAGGTACCAAAACCCATGCATGATAAAAGAAATAGACAAACAAAATATTTTTTATTTCACAACAATATGAATATACAAGGAAAAAAACTTTTTAACAGAAATACAATCAACTTTTTTTTTCTTTTTTTTATGCAACTTCAGTTACTACAAAGTAAAAAATTATTTTACTGAAACGCTCGTATCACTTAATCAGTTATTTTCTTAGTTCACTCTCGTAATTATTGTTATTTCTAGTATATGAAAAAATATCTATCGAAGTCGGCGTCAATGTTGAATCAATCTACAATAAACTTCGGATGATATTTTTTCATATTATGCTAGAAATAATAATAATTACGACGGTGAACACAGAAAATAACTGATTAAGTGATACGACCGTTTCAGTAAATTAATTTTTAACTTTGATGTGACTGCAATAGGTTGTTTTTTATTTTTTTTTGCGTTTTAGTATTTTACCTTGTTTGCCAATAAAATGGTCATTTTTATGTGATGGCGACCTTTCTAGTTCCTACACTTTAGATGGCAACTGAGTTAGACTAGCTTGAGGCTTTTTGGCGGGATCTCGGCGAGTGAGGTAACATTTTTGTTTATATTTCTTATAATTTGTGCTTTCTAACTTTTGAAGCGGATGAATCGAATTTACTAATCTACACTTTTTCCGTACAAACCCAAATTGCATTATTATATAGCCATCCTGCGAGTGAGTGTGCAAATATTAGATAATCGCCTAATTATATATTAGCTATTCTGATTATCTAAATTTAAAAAAAAAGCTACAGGATTTTGTTATATTTTTCTTTACACATATGAGAGATAAATTAGAGTTAAACTTGAATTAAAGTTTCACTTTAAACTTCTCCTTAATTTATAACTATAAAGAAAAATATTTATAACCAAAGTCCTTCGTTGTCTTGCCAACTGTACAACTGTACTATTCGGTTTTCTGGTATTTGGCTACGAACGGTACCCTAAAAAAACAAAAAAAAAAATACGCGTACAATCGTAAAGCAAGACACAAGTTCATTAGGTAGCCAAGTAGGCACGTTCGGTTGTGTTCGCAAGCTAATACTGTCAGAATATTAATGACATAAGTTGCAATGTTGCCGAATGATAAATGGGACAGGGGAATTAGATTAATGACAAACTATAAGCAGACGTTGCTTGCTTAATTAAGTTTATTTATGGCAATGATAATAATGATATTATTATTAATGGTGACAATTATTTGCTATTGTTTGAGACGTGGCAACTGTCAGGGGGTCTACCATGGACCATGGTAGCCCCCCTGAAAGTTGACTGACGGGAAACAGGCGTGTGCCTTTCTATGTATGTGAACAGTTGGTGTCATAATGTGACTGTGCGACCTGCAATCGACCCGCAATATATATATCCTTGGACATACACACAATGCCATCTTGTTCTACACTAAGCAACTACCCGGCTCCATCATCAGATCAGCTCGATGGTACCAAAATATTGCATTGTCACCGAACTTACATAAATATGCCTCAGCTCAATCCTATACTAGCAAAAGGTTGAAAAATGGTTTGCAAAATTGATCACTTAGGTACATTTTTTTTTTTATATGAGAGGGCGGCAAACGAGCGTGCGAGTCACCTGATGGAAAGCAATCACCGCCGCCCATGGACACCCGCAACACCAAAAGGGTCAAAGATGCGTTGCCGGCCTTTGAGGAAGGTGTAGGCTCGTTTCTTGAAGGTTCCAATGTCGTACATACGAACATTGCAAATTAAATTAAAGCTTGTAACTCACATAACGGCCCGTCAAACACAATACCCGTCGTTTTTCGTTAAAAAGCACAAACACATTAAAAATGGAGTTATCTGTTATCAAATTATAATTATATAAGGAAGTTTGTTTAATAGACACCCCCCCCCCATACACACACACACACAAATCTTAAAGTAAATAAATAAGGAAATTAATATACCTAAATATATATTTTTTTAATCTCTATTTAAGTTTAGGGACTTTTGTCCACATTTAGACATGTCAGTCCCATTGTCTCCCTAGTTTGCATATATTTATTTAACTGGACAAAGTTATGGAGGGGTACCCTGAAGTGCAACTAAATTGCAGATCAATCTTGCCGCCTCTGAGTGTAGGTCTGCTGAAATGCTATGAATAATGCCAACATCTAAAACATTGATTTGAAATTTGCTCACCAGAGCATCCCTTTCCCTCTGGTTCTTGACATATCCCATCAGCAGATGTTGCACATCGCGACCGTACCACAAACATCGCAATTGGGAGAGTCCGCTTTCTTCATTAGATGGGCAAACCAGCCTGAGGAATAGTGTCCCGAACGCAACCTAAACAATGCTTTTAAATAAGGTCTACTAATCAGGACTCTAATAAACCATGGCACTCGAGGAGGTTTGCAGTGTTCTGTACCAAATACCTTTTTCTTTAGACCGATCGTTAAAATATTCCTTCCAATTATCAAAGATTAGATTTCCGAATAGTATGGTACAATATCAGTAGCCAATCCTTTAGATGCTGCCAATTTTGCTGAGCGGTCAGCCTCCTCATTGCAGTGACCTAAATAATTAAATGCAGATGTAATTGTACTGCAATGGAAGAGGCCTGCCATCTTTCACAAGCATTTTGCAAAATATTGGGTCTTTACTTATGAAATCGGAGTTTTTTTTCTTCGTTAATCATATATACCAATTCCTGCGATTCTTAAAGCTATATCCAAATTTGTTTTTTATTTGGAAAATGGAATATTATTCCAAGGTTTCACATGAAATATTTTTTAATTTTTAATTTTTTAATAAAAAAAATATGAACAGAGCTCTTTCATGTGCTTCCCATAATCATTTCTTGGATTCGCTGAAACTTTTAAAGAGCGGTTACTTTTAAAAATTAACGCTGCCTATACTTAACTTAATGTTATCCGATAATACACACAAAGTTTAGCTAAATTTGGATTTGCCGTTCCCAAAAAAAAATGTTTGTATGGGGAAAACAGTATTAATTAAATTCTTCATACAAAACGCCAATTCCATAATACTAATACCTAATGCTAATACGTAGGTGTGTCTTCCAACCATTGTGTACGGATAAGGATTAATTTGTAATCGCAAATAAACATAATGATTACGTTTTATTTTTTTATTTCATAGCTCGTTGTTGCACAGAATATATTAGGCATTAATGTTGCACAACGGTCTTCTTCTCCATAAATATACCCGCCAGTCGGCTAACAAATTGCGATCGGGAAATCCTCTCAATGGAAACTATGTAAATCATACCTCATGAGAGTCCTTTGCCCATTGTTCATATATTCTGTGTGTGATTGGTTCACTTCTGTGGAAATTTCAATATTTCGATTCGTAACGCATTCCGAGAATACATATTGGTGGAAAGTTTCAGCTGATGTACCTTTAACATACTAGTAAAATCAGCACCAAAAAGCTGAGTGTGCACACAAAGAGATCCGCACGTAAAATATTTTCCACAGATAAAACGATTTGCTGAATCAACTGCGTGGTAAAAAGTGCCTCAAATAAAGCGCTCCATGACGAATCCCTCGCAAAGCTCAAATAAAAAAGCACTGGTTTAAACGACTATATACGTCACATAGTTTGGGAATACAGAAATGGCAGATTTTTAAAAAATTACTTCTCAAAGACATTTTTTTGACAACAAAAATACATCATGAATATATCGTTAATGACCGTGTGGTCGGCAGAGTGGAATTGGGACAAACCCATCTCTTCCCGTGGGTGTCCGTATATGCGACTACGGGATATATAGCAGTGCAGAAGGCAGTGGTACCACAAAAAAAATTATTTATCGGGGGGCACGGTAGTGCCCCCGCCAAGTCGAGCGCGAAGCAAACACTGCCGTACCATCCTTTACTGGAACCATTTCGCCGCATTTTCAGGCCCCTATTTTAGAACCTCTGGATAAGACTAGAACGCAGAAATTTTCGTCATCCAGTAAGCTATAATCACATACTTAAAATCCAAAATTTCAAGTCTGTAGGTCATTTAGTTCCGAAGTTAAGCGAAAGCAAAGTTTCGCATTTATGACACTCACTCACTCATGATCATCAAAATAGAACTAGTACTTCCCATAAACTCAGAGAGCTGAAATTTGGTACAGAGTTATGGTTTAATGGCCACATAAAGGGAAAACTATAAAAACTAGGATAATCGAAGATCTGGAGTACCTGGTGACCCTGATTAGGAAACACAAGAGCCCAACCAAACTATTAGAGATCGACATATACCGCCTTTACAAAAAATATTCAACTTGGTGGGCCGCTTCATTTGATGTCCAAAATCGAAGGTCTGAAGTATCTGATGAAGAACCCTCAGCTGGTCTCAGCTGTATTAGAGATATGGTAATGCCCCCTTCTACTATTGGTACATAGAAAAATCGACTGTCATTGCAAAAATCCAGCGTAGTGGGACACAACATTAATAGCGGTTCTGGCGACAGATTGGTGCAATGGTGTCATGGAGCACCTGGTTTTGTACCCCTGTGTACCCTTCAACGGCCAAGTCACACAACATTAACTATAATAATAAAGAAATCGCAGTAAGGAACTTGGCACGACTTTGTATAGATTTCATTACTTTTTAGAGATAATCAAGCAGCTCCATCGCGACTTGGCTAGTTTTTTACAGAATGTTTTTGGTGGGATTAGAGTTAATGCACCCAGGGTAAATCACCTGGGTGAACTAAGTCTACTTACTGTTAGATTTAATACCGTTAGACTCGATGCACCGGTAAATCACCTAGGTGTACAAATTCTACGTCCCTTTAAATTTAATGCACCTAGATGTGCTAATGCATCTCCTTGGAGTACTGGACTGGCCACTAATATTTATTATCCTTTTACAAGTGATTATAATTAAATCTCTTAAATCACTGGCTCCACACATCAATTCGGTGTTGCACTCACTGCAGTCACAATAAAAATGTTCTTGGGTTTGATAATTTTAAAAATTACATGGGATACCCATATGTAATAGCTGGGAAAGTTACTTTGATATGTAAACTTATCAAAGTTTGATTGGAACTCAGTGTTTACTTGTTTACGCGTGTAAGTGTTTACTTTGGAATTTTATTTCTAGCCGCGCTCAGTCCTTGGATGAGTGATCACTAGTAGCATTTTAATACGAGTGTTTCCTTGCTTCGGTACATAGGTTATATAGTCTGTCACCGTTGTTTACAATTTAAGGCTATGGTTACGCCGAGTCAGTGGCCTACAGGGGCGGCTTAACACTGCCGTTCAGTCAGAGACAAATCCAGCAATCTGCACTGGGCCGCGAAGTGGATTTTGGCCCAAACCCTCTTCCAGTGCGAGGAGACTGTTCGTGTAAGAATGTTAGAAAGAAAGAAATCGTTTATTGTCACAACATTATTTGCGTAATATACTTAACATTAGGTACTTACATTAGCAAATACACATAGGACAATACCACTTTTGTGACAAAAGGATCTGGTTCAGCATAATGCTGACAGAAACTAGCTGTTGTTGATGTTAGTGATAATAATAATAATAAATAATAAATATCCTTAGACATACACACAGCGCCATCTAGTTCCACAGTAAGCAACTATATACTTGTGTTGTGGATACCAGATGGTTGATATAATACATAAATACATATTTTTTTGTAAATAAATACTTATTATAAATGAAAACATCCATAACTCGGGTACACATGTCCGTATTCATCACACAAACATATGCCCCTAGCGGGACTCGAACCCGCAACCTTTCGGTATAGTGGTCAGAGTTGCTAACCACTACACCAAACAGGTCGTCAAATGATAATGATAATGATGACGTTCCTATATTTCAGAAGTGACCAACTTTTATTTTTGAAATGTTTTATAGAGGCACATTTGCCATTCTAAAGCGCCCAGACTATAATTTCACCCCAAAAGGGGAGTTAGCCCTAGGTTCCCTAGGGATAGGGTTGAACAACAATACACCACTTGTCAGCCCTTCTGATCTCTAGTGCTGTTAATGACTGCATTTGTTCTCTGCTGCGGGTACCACGACTGCTTTATACTCGTGTATCAAAGGGTCGTTACTCGCATGTAATATGTATACATTTTGCTTTGGATAAAGTGGAGTGAGGAATTTTAATGGAAAGCTATTTTATTTAGCAACGTATTTTTAACTGCTGTTGAAATAATAATCTTGAAAACACGGGTTGAATACGGTTGGATAATGCCGTTGGAATGGAACTTAACTTTACTATTTTGATATTTGAGGGCGCAATATATATTAGTCTAGAGGTATATTATTCAAACCTTTTCGGCACAGTACATTTTTGAAAATCGAATATGATAAATGTCAAAAAGTAGACTCGTTAAGAAAGCATAGTATAAAATATCAGACTATTTGAATGGTAATCAACCGTGGACGTAACCAGCTCGTTCGCATGCCAGGCTACTTCACAATTAATATTGAAATATTATTGTGCGTTTTTGTAAATAAAAATGTGTTTTCAAAAAGAGCAACCCGTCGAGTTTCTTGCTTGTTCTTCTCAGATGAAAATTGCCTTTTAAACAGGCAGTAGGTAGTATAAAAAATTTAAAATCTGAATATTTTAAGTGTACCCTATGTTACCTTCAAAATAAAGCATTTTTGACTCTGACTATTTACGAGAGATTTTCTATTGATTTGAACAGGACCGTAGATATTTATAAATTGACAAATTAGAAAACCCCTGAGGAAACAAATGAATATAGAAAAAGAAAAGTTTATTTAAACCTATGTCATGCATGACACAATACCATCAGGTACAAGTTTTACACAGTCGAGACACATACAAAAAGTAAATATTGTGTTTACCATCTAATAGTCGGTGTCGCAAGGTGGAGTCGAAAAGGTCTCCAACTCAGCATGTGTTCACTACAACGCTGGTTTTCAGTGCAGCCTGCAAATGACGCACGGACATTGGTAAACGAATACACATACTTATAATATCGAGGATCGATTGGTGCACATCTGTCAGCGAAACCAATAGTTACAGGTTTGAATCCCGCTTGGGTAACTGTTTGAGTGATGAATACGAACATTTATTTATTCACAAGTTAAGGATCTAACTAATATTATGAATGCGAAAGTTTGGATGTTTGTTAATTTATTTGTTTGTTTGTTTGTTGCTCAATCACGGCGAAACGGTTGAAGGGAATTGGATGAAATTTGGTATATAGGTAGAGTATACCCTGGATTAAGACATAGTTTTATCCCGATAAAGTGAGTAGTTATACTAGGATTAACAAATATCCATTCTTTATTGCAAATAAACACAAAAGATACATTTGTCAGATACAAAGATACAAAGGTGAGCTTATCTCTAAGAGAGATCTCTTCCAGCCAACCCTATAAATCAGATCTAAAATCGGCAAAAACATTTTAGCCGTTTCACATGATACTTCGAGAGAGATGCCAATCGACGAATCTAACTCGGATGGACAGCGTTCGGGAAACGCAATTCTGGTCCAAGATATGTCATACGTATAGCAATCTATAACGACCAGTCTTAGGCCCGTATTAATAAACCAATCTCAATACAAGTCTTGAGGCTGTATCAACCGAGATGCGTCTTAAGCAGTTAACGCTATCTCAAGCTTCGTGATAATTTATAAACCAATCTTGAGGTCTACTCAGCTGAGATCACTTCTCAAGTATTCGCCTTAGTGGCGAATGAATGATAGTCTGAGTTTTATAATTTAATACGCGCACCTCTCAAATGAGTACTGCTGGAGTATGCACGTGCTTTTCAGGTCTCAAGTTCGGTTTATTAATCAATACGTTTATTTGAGAGCGGTCACAAGACTGTTCTCAATCTTGAGAATGGTTTATTTTTTCGGACACTTATTTCGGACACTTACACCAATCATCTAGTCCCAAACTAAGCAAAGCTTGTGCTATGGATAGATGGATGGACGAGTTTATTAATACGGGCCTTAATCAATATGTGTTACTGTAATAACTTATGGCACTGAAACTTGTTCTCTCACGATTTGACATGTCCTACTAACTACGGAATCATTTCTACAATGACTATAAGTACACCACACCAACTATATTAAACATTAGATATCGCGAAACTGCTTAAGAGATTATGATCAAACATGGCTATTAAATTTTGAAATAAGTGCACCGTTTTTTTTTTTATGCACGACGGGTTTGTACTTGATCCAAATCACACCTGGTCGAAGCGTACTGACCCAGAAACCCCAACACATTTGGGGGATTGGCTATCTTATCTCTGACAACCGGAACACAACAATGCTAGCACCGTTCCTAAATAGGTCATCTGTAAAAGCTCACCTATTGAAAAATAAAAATGATTACTTTTGTCACTGTTGTGTCGTCGTTGTTGTGGACCAAGAGCGTCGATGGCTCAGAGGTTAATTCCCAGCCAGGCCATGTACCAATGACTTTTTAAAAAATCCGATTGCTCTTTAAACGATGAAGGAAAACATCGTAGGGAACCTGCATGCCTGAAAAATAAAAATTCAAAGGCATGTTGAGTCCCCAACCCGCATTGGGCCAGCGTGGTGAATTATGGCCCATACTCCCTCATATACGAGGGAAGGCCTATATCCCTGCAGTGAGATGATGATGATTATCAACGCAATTCCAATTATAAAAACATCACATTATGGCTAAGAATCTGTCTACTCGTAAATTCTCTAATATAAAAGAGCGCACTCAAATAGGACCACGCGTTACTAAGATTCATCCGGAAAGGGACAGACAGACATTTATTTTTATTTTATTTATTTATCATTTATTGCACACAAGAAAAAAACATACCGATACAACATAATACAGACAACACATCGCTGTCAATCACATGTCAATAACCCGCTTTTCGTGGGAGGTTAAGAATATCAGCAGTAGTGGTAACCCATTGAAGGACTGCAGTCCCACCGCACTTCACTAATCGAAACGACCGGAGCATACCTAAATAATTAATCAACAATTACTATAAACACGGCATTGTCGTCAATAATTCAGTGGATCCAACAACCATCTCTCCAAATTCGAACTATATACATTATTGTAAGGCACCTGTTAAAAGCTTTACTATGTAATGCGATTAATAAATTACTGGCAACACTGCTAGGCAATCATCGACTAACGACCCCCCATTTCGCTCCCTCTTAACTTCATCCCCTTTATTGCTATCTCGTTTACTGACACGGTTTTGTATAGCGACATTGTTGTAAATGACTTGGTAACAAGACGGATTTTGATAGTACATGCCTTTTGAAACTAGGATTGAGCTCTGACCATTTTATACGATATAATTATTATAACGATTCGGCAATTATAACGTAATATATTTGAGATAGGTTTACGGGTTGATACTTGACCTCAATCACACCTGATGTTAAGTGAAGATGAGGTCAAAGGTGGAAGCGTACTGACCCGGAAACCCCAACACATTTGGGGGACTGGCTATTTTATCTCTGACAACCGGAACACAACAATGCTATTAACATTGCTGTTTGGCGGCAGATTTAGATAAGATGGTGGTAGCTAGCCAGGCGGTACATACCAGTTTATTGTCTTTGAAATCTTCGTCCAATATAATTATATGAACGATACAGGAGTGTAGTGCAAAATGATTTTTTTACACGTATGTGTAAGTGTTATACCTTTAGCCAATTTCCAGAATTTTGAATTAAACATGATTTTGTAAGAAATGTTTTTATTATTTAGAAAAAGTTATGGCCCAGCTATATTAACTTTTAGACAGTCTTTGAAACAGTTGCAATTACTATGTTAAACATAAAAGTTTAATTAAATTAAATTTAAAAGCTCGAAAAAAATCGAGCCAGTCACCAAATAGACAGATTTTTAGGTTGTATGTCATAGGACGATTTCAGGTGTTATTTTTATAACTTACCAAATATGTATAATTTTATTTTAATTTGATAAAGAATCTAGTTCTTTTTAAGTTACGAGTATTAAATGTCTATCAGTAGTAAGAAGATGTTTTGTGTGATCAGTTTTCTTTGCTTTAAAATCAGAACCTACCCAATTTGAAAGATTGATCTTTGAAAAAGCCCTCTTCGAAATCAAAACTCTGTGCGTCACAAACGGCAGTGGGAACATTTTTCACTAAAGCCGACCTGAATCTGTTTCCTCTAATTTCCTCAGCCATTATGTCGCATCCAGACTATCTGGCGAGTAGAGCCGCGATTTATGATAATGTCCCATCGCTGGAATATAGCTAATAATCTTGTCTGTTCTTCTGGACGTTGGTAATTTCTTTATATCATGAAATAACTCTTACATGTTTGTTTTTTGTGGAATATTAACAGCATACACCCCATTTCATGCTTTCGGTTTCAATGTAAACGTCCCTTTGCCAGGTTTTAACCCTCGACGGAAAACGACAGGTGTTATGTATTTGACGTCGTGTTGTAATGTCTCCAGTTTTGTCCGGATGTATACACGTAGTAGTCACGACGACATGGTGTATAGGTCGTTCAAGAAATCTATGGGAGATGCCTATGGATATCTTATGGCTGATATGATGATGATTGGAAATTTTTGAATCCTGGAGCAATGAAGATACAGCAAACACAATCAGATGATTATTACATATTCTCTCTGACATCACTCAACCAAAGGTTAAGCCTTAGTAATTGTTTTGAATTCATTTAGCTACACTCCCATTTGCCGAGGGGGGGGGGGGGGGGGGGTGAGAAACTTCTTTCCTATTTCACACCTTTAACTATTCTTTAATTCGTCTGGGGCCCAAGGCACCGTCTACGTCTCAGTAGGCGCCGTGCAGAGAACCACTGTTGATCCTGACTTACAGGAGTTGCAGTGGTGGAGGCGGGTAATGTCATCACTCAACAGACAGAACATGTGAAACAGAAACAACTTCCGAGCTTTCAAGGCCACTTCTGCTACCGCCACACTCACTGCTCTAAGCGCAGTCCGTGACGTATACGAAAGCAGGAGGCCGAGCTTCACTCGACCTCCTTCCCCACGGGGATGGTCCTAGTGCCATAATTTTTTTTATTATTTATTAAAGAAACCAACAGCGTTACAGATGTGTATAAATATTACAAAGTACGAATGCAAAAAAATATGGCAAATTACAGATTTCACTTAATTAGTCTGGGGTCCAATATAGCAATAGAGTAATGTAGAGCACCGTCTACCTTCAGCAGGTGCGTGTCGAGTATCACTGTCGATCTTATCTTATAGGAGTTACAGTGGGAGGAGTGTCGAAGCGGGATTGTCGTCACTGAATGTTACTTTTCAATAATGTGTTCGTATTTTATGTCTGCATGAATACGAGTTTGACAAAAATATTACCTGGCGGAAAGTAATAATGTAGCCGAATGCGATGCTTGAAGCATCCCGAGATATTTCGCCAAGAAAAACAGATATTATTTTCTATATTAAAAATACTTTAAAAAATAAGCTTTTAATAATTATGATGAAGTATTAAAAGCATTATTATCGAATATTATTCTAGTACAAAAGTCCAGTGGCAATCTTCTGACTCCATCTCCTCGTCATCATGTGTGTCAAGGAGTTCCAGTACCTAAATCCCGGCTCCATTATCAGATCAGCTCGATGGTACCAGTTTGCGTTGATATTGCGTTGTCACCGAACTTGTTTCAGCTCAATCAGATACCAAGTGCTTGAAAAATGGTTTACAAATTTAAGACGGATAACTTACATACGAACATAGCAAGCTAAGGTTGTCAGAGATAAGATAACCAGTGCCCCAAATAAGATGGCGTTTCCGGTAATACGCTTCCACCTTCGGCCTCAACTTCACTTAACATCAGGTGTGATTGAGGTCAAGTGCTTTAAAAAGTTGTGCGTTGTGCATTAAAAACAAAGCTAAATAAAAGCTTGTAAAAATAAAACTTCAAGAACCGAAGCGAAACCGGGTACCGCAACTAGTATTGTGTAATTATCTAAACCAGACCACTGCCGGTTGAGGTGGACCCCTGATTCATGATTATATCGATTACTCCTGTTGGATGTAAATTACATGGCCCGCTTCCAGGATATACCACTTCTAACTCCCTATGAAAATGTATGCAGTCTTTGTGCGGGTGTATTTCAATAATGCCTGGGCCGATTTGAGCGCTCATTTTTTTCTCCTCCGCGTCCGTGGCTCAATGTAAACAATATTGGGTTTACGATACGGAGGTCGCGGATTCGATCCCCAGCGGGGTACATGTTTTTTCTTACTATCTGGAGGATAATAATAATAATAATAATAAATAATAAATATTTCGGACACTTACACCAATCATCTAGTCCCAAACTAAGCAAAGCTTGTGCTATGGATACTAGATAACGGATAAACATACATAAATATTTATATAAACATCCATGACTCAGGAATAAATGTTCATATTCATCACACAAACATTTACCCGTCGCGAGATTCGAACCCGCAACCGTTGGTTTCGCTGACAGGGTCACTATCCACTACACCAATCATCTAAATATATAAAGGAAGAAACTGACTGACTGACTGACTGACTGACTGACATATCAACGCACAGGCCAAACCGCTGGGTCTAGAGTTTCCAAATTTGGCAGGTAGGTTCCTTACGAGGTCTAGGGGAGCACTAAGAAAGGATTTTTCAAAATTCACCCTTTAAGGGGGTGAAACAGGGGTGGGAAGTTTGTATGAAGAAACAGTATAACTTGGACATTTCGACTATTTTCGACTCGAAACTTCGCAAGAGTACTCCTAGGAACAAATAAGCTAATACGTGTTTTGAGATTTTTCGAAAAACAACCCCCTGGGTTGTGAAATGGGGGTTAAAACCGTAAAATCGATATTGGTGTCGTTATTTAGGTTTTATGGGATGTTGATTTTGAAAATGACATTTATTTTAAGCCAACCCTCTAGGGGTGAGATAGGGGTGGGGGATGATACCAAAAAAGTCTATATTGGTGTCGTTATTTAGGTTTTTTGGGACGTAGATTGCGAAAATGACATTTATTTTGAAGCTAACCCCTTGGGGTTAGAGAATGCGATAAGGGTGAGTTGAGATTTTTCGAAAAACAGCCCCCTGGGGTGTGAAATGGGGGTTGAAACCATAAAATCGATATTGGTGTCGTTATTTAGGTTTTTTGGGATGTTGATTATGAAAATGACATTTATTTTAAGCCAACCCTCTAGGGGTGAGATAGAGGTGGGGGATGATACCAAAAAAGTCTATATTGGTGTCGTTATTTAGGTTTTTTGGGACGTTGATTGCGAAAATGACATTTATTTTGAAGCTAACCCCTTACGGGTTGCGATAGTGGTAGGGGTTAAAATCACAAATTCAAATTGGTGTCGAAGTCGAAGAGTCAAAGTCGAAGGCTCAAAGTCGAAGGCTCAAAGTCAAAGGCTCAAAGACGAAGGCTCAAATTCGAAGGCTCAAAGTCGAAGGCTGAAAGTCGAAGGCTCAAAGTCGAAGGCTAAAAGTCGAAGACTCAAAGTCGAAGACTCAAAGTCGAAAGCTCAAAGTCGAAGGCTCAAAGTCGAAGGCTTAAAATCGAAGGCTCAAAGACGAAGGCTCAAAGTCGAAGGCTCAAAGTCGAAGACTCAAAGTCGAAAAGTAAAATTCATAGTCAAAGTCATGTCAAAGTCATAGTCAAAATCATAGTCAAAGTCATAGTCATAGGCAAAGTCATAGTCAAAGTCATAGTCAAAGTCATAGTCAATGTCAAAGTCATAGTCATAGTCAAAGTCAAAGTCGTAGTCAATGTCATAGTCGAAGTCATAGTCAAAGTCATAGTTAAAGTTTTAGTCAAAGTCATAGTCATAGTCAAAGGGGTGAATAGAATTTCCAAATTTGGCACGTAGGTTCCTTAAGAGGTCTAGGGGAGCACTAAGAAAGGATTTTTCAAAATTCACCCTTTAAGGGGGTGAAACAGGAGTGGGAAGTTTGTATGAAGAAACAGTATAACTTGGACATTTCGACTATTTTCGAATCGAAACTTCGCAAGAGTACTCCTAGGAACAAATAAGCTAATACGTGTTTTGAGATTTTTCGAATTCAACCCCCTGGGTTGTGAAATGGGGGTTAAAACCATAAAATCAATATTGGTGTCGTTATTTAGGTTTTATGGGATGTTGATTATGAAAATGACATTTATTTTAAGTTAACCCTCTAGGGTTGAGATAGGGGTGGGGGTTGATACCAAAAAAGTCAATATTGGTGTCATTATTTAGGTTTTTTGGGACGTTGATTACGAAAATGCCATTTGTTTTGAAGCTAACCCCTTGGGGTTAGAGAATGAGATAACGGTGAGTTGAACACTTTGAACCCACCGGGTATGCCATATCACAGACTTTTACTACGTGTGGGTGCACCTGTTATGTTATTGAGAAATTTAATGTCACCCAAACTTTGTAACGGTACTAGGTTGCAAGTCAAGGCTTTGCACCGGAACGTAGTAGAGGCCACTATTTTAACAGGACCTGCTCAGGGAGAAACAGTGTTTGTACCGCGTATTCCATTAATACCAAATGATCTTCCCTTTGAATTCAAAAGGCTTCAGTTTCCACTAAAGGTCTGTTTTGCCATGGCAAAACAGACCTTGTCATGACAATAAATAAGTCGCAGGGGCAAACTCTCAAATTCGCCGGAGTAGACCTACGACAGGACTGTTTCTCTCACGGTCAGTTCTATGTGGCATGCTCCCGTGTAAGTTCACCTCAAAGTTTGGTTCTATTGCTACCACCTTCAAACATGGCAAAAAATGTTGTTTATAAGGAAGTACTTTAATAAATATAACCTACTTACTTTAATAAATATAAAGTACTTTAATAAATAGAAAGGTCTTTTAATGGATCCATGTCTTAATTCATTTACCTGGCAAAACATCAACATGGTTCCACATACCTGTTATCTGCCCAGGGTCTTTTCCTGTTTGAGATAAACTCTACATGGTAATTTTTCTGCTGAATGTATTCCCGTGGGAAAGTAATAAAGTGTTGATTCATGTAGTCTACGCGGACGAAGTCGCGGGCAGCTGCTAGTATATAATAATAAGCAAACATGAACATAGATCGCTCGGCGATATTCAGTCTAATTCGAATGTAAGGCTGTTGTTGATGAACCTATTCTGTTGCACTTAGACTGCGTTAATTTTTAAAAGTATTAGCGAATCTAAGAAATGATTATGGGAAGCACATGAAAAGAGCTTTTTTTTATATGTGATTTAGGCCTGAAATTAAAAAAATATTTCATGTGAAACCTTGAAATAATATTCCATTTTCCAAATAAAAAACAAATTTGGATGTAGCTTTGAAAATCTCAGGAATTGGTACATATGATTAACGTAGAAAAAAAACTCCAATTTCTTAGGTAAAGACAAAATATATGTATACACACAGGAGTGTTAAAATACATTTACCCTGCTTTCGGCTTCGCTATGGCTAAAAAAATTGCACTCAAATTGGATCACGCAGTATTGAAGTACATCTGGACAAAGATTCACACACGCACAATACACAAACCGTTTTTCGTCGGGGGCTAAAAATACTAAAAAATCTTACTTAAACTTACAATGTTAAATATTCAAGCCATTCTTGCGCCTACAGCCGCTTATATTTTTCATTTTAGCCCAGTTTTACGTACGTACAGACTGAACGGCTAATTTGCATATTTATAGCCACCCTCGTCTATATTAGCACTTCAGGTGACATTCCCCGGGCATTATTCCCGGGAATAAAACCCCGGGCATAATGCAATTTCCCGGGAAATAGACGATTAACGCTCAGTTGAGATCGAGTTATTTGAGGCTGTTTGTAGTGAGACGATTTGTTGGCAATTAGATTTCGTTTCTGATTCCCGTTAAGTAATAGTATTTTGTTGCTATAACCACAGCTTTATCATGCCTTTCTGAGTGTAGATTTTACTAAGCGACTTACTAACAATATAAATTGAAAATTTAGAAAGCCCCCGACCAACTAATTATCCAGTAAAAAGAACCATGTGAATCAACCGCCAAATCTCGGAGATATCGGTGTACATATATAAAAAAAAAAAAAAAAAAAATACGCCTCGAATACAGAACCTCCTTTTTCGAAGTCGTTTAAAAAATACGTAATTTTTGTGGTGTTTCCTATAATTTTAAAGTTCATGATTTTTTTATAGAAGGACACAATAGCCATCTGTAATAGAATTGAAATGTTTCTAACCATTCTGTAGCTTGATTTAGGTTAGTATAAGTTTTTTTTTATCTACAACGGGTTAGCACTTGACCTCAGTCACACCTGATGTTAAGGGAAGATGAAGCCGAAGGTGGTAGGTGGTAGATCTCTGACAACCGGAACCCAACAATGCTATTAACATTGCTGTTTGGCGGCAGATTTAGATAAGGTGGTGGTAGCTAGCCAGGCGGACATTTAATATACCCTACCACCAACCAAACCGAGTACTAAATATGTACCCCGCTGGGGATCGAACCCGCGACCTCCGAAACGTAAACCCAATGTTGTTTACATTGAGCCACGGAGGCGGTTAAAAATAAAAAATTAAAATTAAAACGTTAGTTTTATAACCTACAATATTAAATTAAAGTTACAACTTCGAAATTAATTGCTTTGTCGAAGTTGCTGAAATCTCCTAAAGCAATTTTCTACAAAATTAATCAAAGGCACTCAAAATTTTCTAAAAAATTGTTTATTGCGTCGTGATTTATTTGCCCTCGCTGATTTTTCATAAATATAAAGGAGTTATTGATTGTATTTTTTTTATATTTACTTGAGTTCTAATTATGTTCTCCGACGCAAATTCACAATACAATACAATACAATACAATGCAATGCAATGCAATACAATACAATACAATACAAATACTCTTTATCGCGCAAAATAATTTACAAACATTTTTGATGTTCACGTTCGTTGTTGGGGGTAGTAGCTCCATCTCTTCCGGATATTCTTAGCAAACGGCCTGCATACAGCGACTTGCGGCAACCTTCATCAGGTCGTCTGTCCACTTGTGGGTGGACGACCCATGCTGCGGTTGCCGCTCTAGTCTCCACTACAGTACCTTAACGCCCTCGGCCATCAACTCGCCGCGCTATGTGCCCTGCCTTCTCTCACTTCAACTTACTAACACTAGACTATGTCGATGCCTTTCATTCTTCTATAGATTTCATCATTCCTGGTTTAATCTTGTAGTAAAATGCCGAGCATCGCCTTCTCCAGAGCTCATTGCTTGCCAAGATATACATTGTCTAAATACTTAAAATACCTATATATAACTTACATCTAGGGGAGTGTTTCAGTTCAGTCGAAGTTTCCCAAACTTTCGCTCCTCGCATTGTTCTCGCTAATTTACAGGACACCGCTTCTCAAACTTAGCGCGTGTATGTGGCGGTCTCCATTTGCATTTTCACTCTTGAGCTCGTCAGGGCTGGTACTGTAGGCTTTACGAGGTATATGATCTGCCTTTTTGGCATGTTGTATACTTAGAGCAAATGCAGACAGGCACTGAGTTCGATTACCAGTCGGTGCAATAACTAAACGAGCATTTTTTTTTTTGGTGGTAGTTGAGTGGTCTGGGGAAGTGGTGAAATATATAAATTGTTGTAACCTTTTTAGATTGTAAATGACTGATTGAAAAGAGACAAACCCTCTGAGTTTCTCGCTAGCTCTTCTCAGTAGTGGTCGCGTTCCGAGCTAGTGGTAGTTTTAAAAACAAGTGACGTTGATAAGTGCATATTGTATTGCCTACATGAATAAATGATTATCATTTCATATCAAGAAGAACTCCGTGGTATGTTCAACATGTTAAACCTAACATCGAAGGCTATCGCTCCGCCCCTACTAACAGTATCGGAGTACTCCGCTAGCATTCGTAGTAAGTAGTAGTAGTAGTAGTATAAGAAGTATTCTGTCGTTATATCGTTTATCGCCTAAGCAATGTAGTGACCAACAGAGTATCGAAATTACGATCTTTTGAACCACAGTTCCTCTCACGTTTGCATTTCGACGTTCTGTGACGCCGATTATATCGAAAGTGGGCTACAGCTTTATGCTTTTTTCATTAAAATAAACCTGAATATCTCTAGTACTCGTACTATAAGACTTTGTACTATAATAATATAATGCTAAATTACAGAGCCTCGATCACCGTCGCACGGTCGCCTGTCTCTCAGTCTTTTACAGAATCGTATGTATTCGTGAGTATGCGTTGGAATTATATAATCTTATTCCACCATCGCCATTACATCAGGCGTGCGGAGGGATTCCATCCATATGTAGTTAACATACCGAACATTCGCACTAAGCCGTTCGACTCTTATTCATAATGCGAACAACCAAGGTACGTAACTCCGTTCCGGCGTCAGTCTTTCCTGAATCCTGCAACCTTGAGATCTTCAAGAGCAGGGTGAATAGGCATCTACTGAGATCGCCTGCATCTTCGGCCATATCGTCACTTCAGGTGAGATTGTGGTCAAACGCGTATCCAGTTAATCATAAAAAAAATATATAATTTAACATGAAGTCGGTTAAAAGCTTTCCATGTTAAAATAAAATACGCTGTCAAAATTGCCGTTGCTGAACAAAATAGGTGTTACGTCTGTGGATTTTTAACAATTTTCTTTGTAGACGACCTAAAAATTAATGTTTAAAAACACAGAGACGGACGCAAATCTGTGGATAAACAGATATCAAACAAGCTACAAAAAATATTCGTAAGTTGTTTAAATGACTTAGAAAATCTATGACTTTTCCTCTCGTTTAATATTTAATATAAAAAAACTGTGTTCAAATCGGATTACGCATTACTGAGGTACTTCCGGACAAAGACTGGACACATGTGTGACACTACGTCGTCAAATACATAACACCCTTCGTTTCTAGTCGGGGGTTAAAACCATGTCAATTATCACGTCCGCCCGTCTCGAATGTTGGCAACCCTAACAGCGCGAATGTGTCAGTGTTTGAGAGTCATTCCGTGAAGTTTTGTTACAAAGTAGTTTTTAAGCACAACGCTTATTGTCTCGACGCGGCGTTGGAGTTCTCAATTAATGGCTTCGTAACTTACGTGGGTAGTATGCAATTTGTCTTTGGTAACTGAGTGAACAACATTCAAAACAAAGACACGAGTAGAGTGTTTATGCGATATACTCGTTCATTTTTATCCGACTACAAGAAGGGTTATGTTTTTCGTGCGTTTGCCTGTATGTGGGATTAATTATTCCCTCGTATCAACAGAACGGCTGGATGGATTTTAATAAATGAGGAGGTCAGATTCGTCGTTACATTCCAAATAGCATAGGACAGTTTACGTCACAAAAAATTAACGACTGACCACTACATGGGATAAAGGCCGTGACGTTATGTGGACGTTATGTGACGTTACGGAAATTAAAACTAAAGCACAGATTACTAATAAGTTACACTAAAATACAGACACATCATACTCTGAGAATAGCTGATGATAGGAAAGAACATTTTCTACATGTGTTTACCTGTACCTACTCCATGTTGTGTGTACGTGAGTGTGTGTGTAAGTTTATCGTCGATGGGTGGAAATGTATGGGAGTATTAATGCTTTATAGTACAATCTCACCTGATGGAAAGTGACGATGTGGTCGAAGATGAAGCACGCGATTTTTGTATACAATTTGTGATATGTATGAACATATACATTGTAAAAGTTGAACTATTACGAGTAAGTTGCAACAGTAAAATGTACGTGTATTGATTGCTACGTTCCGATATAATTTAGAGTGACCGTAAAATCCTGCTAACACTTTGTTGTAACACGTGCAATGGTTACAAACATCTGATCCTGGTGACTAGAATACAGAATTGAAATGGACTGCGCAACATTTTCAATGACAAGGTAAGAAGATTAAAGAAAGAGATGAATTATATGCAAAGCTGTAAGGTGGTGATAGTTGAAGTGACTTGGCACATTTTAAACCAAACTTATTTTTACAATTAGCTGGATAAGCAAAAATGACCTCAAACTCACTTGATGGAAAATGACGATGTGGCCGAAGATGAAGCAGGCGATCTCAGTAGGCGTCTATTCACCCTGCTCTAGAAGATCTCAAGGTTTTAGGATTCAGGAAAGACTGACGCCGAAAGGGAGTTACGTACCTTGGTTGTTCGCATTATGAATAAGAGTCGAACGGCTTAGTGCGAATGTTCGGTATGTTAACTACATATGGATGGAATCCCTCCGCACGCCTGGTCTAATGGCGATGGTGGAATAAGATTATATAATTCCAACGCATACTCACGAAGTGCATTCTGTAAAAGACTGAGAGACAGGCGACCGTGCGACGGTGATCGAGGCCCTGTAATTTAGCATTATATTATTATAGTACAAAGTCTTATAGTACGAGTACTAGAGATATTCAGGTTTATTTTAATGAAAAAAGTATAAAGCTGAAGCCCACTTTCGATATAATTGGTACGAAACTTCGAATAGCAGAGGTGCGAGGAACTGTGGTTCAAAAGATCGTAATTCCGATACTCTGTTGGTCAATACATTGCTTAGACGATAAACGATATAACGACAGAATACTTCTTCGACGAATGCTAGCGGAGTACTCCGATACTGTTAGTAGGAGCGGAGCGATAGCATTCGATGTTAGGTTTAACATGTTGAACATCCCACGGAGTTCTTCTTGATATGAAATGATAATCATTTATTCATGTAGGTAGGCAATACAATATGCACTTATCAACGTCACTTGTTTTTAAAACTACCACTAGCTCGGAACGCGACCACTACTGAGAAGAGCTAGCGAGAAACTCAGAGGGTTTGTCTCTTTTCCATCAGTCATTTACAATCTAGAAAGGTTACAACAATTTTTATATATCGTGTAGAGGAGCCGTTTAATCCCATACCATTAATGTAGTCTGAAAGTAATATCCCTTTTTACATAATGTTTTTTTTATAATAAGTTTAAATTTATTAAGCGGAAGATTCCGTATATCCATGGGAACCTTGTTGTAGTAGCGCACACATTGACCTCTGAATGACTTACTAACTTTACTAAGTCTACTAAAAGGTACAGCTAATTGATTTTTGTTCCTTGTATTGACATTATGTCAGTCACAATGTTTCTCGAAGGAATATACATATATATCTCTTAACATATACAAGATTTTCATATATATATTGTGACGAAAATGTTAAAATATTAATTTCCGCACTAGCGTTCGTCGAATAAGTATTCTGTTGCTGTGTGGTTTAATCGACCAACAGAGTATCGATTCACACTAATCACAATTCTTTACATGTTTGTATTTCAAAGTGCAAGCTAAATAAAAGCTTCATCTCTCATCCCGTAAACATCCAACTGCAGGGATATAGGCCTTCCCTCGTATAATAAGGGAGTATGGGCCATAATCCACCACACTGGCCCAATGCTTGATAGCGACTTCACATGCCTTAGAATATTCATTTTCCTTCACCATTTAAGAGCAGTGTGATGCACATAAGTAATTAAATTAAATTTAAAAACTCTTTATGGTCATATATGACCTGCCCGATTCATGGATGTCTATATAAATGTTTATGTATGTTTATCCGTTATCTAGTATCCATAGCACAAGCTTTGCTTAGTTTGGGACTACATGATTGGTGTAAGTGTCCGATATATTTATTATTATTATTATAAACAAGAAAAGCTTTCTGTTTTCGTGCAACAATACTGCAGACAGACAAAAGTTTCAAACTATAAAACCTCTCTTTGCGGTTACTGGTTGAAAACAGACAATAACATGACGTTTTGTTATGTAGAAGAGTAAAACAATTCCCCTTAGCCTCCGAACAGCAGTCAACGTCCAAACTTTACCTAAAGAATATTTTATAACCCCAATAGCGAGAAATTATTGTCTGATGCTGCACTGCCCCCTGGAGAACAAGTTTCATACAACAAACTGTACCTTGAACTGTAGGTACTAACGTATATATTATGCGAACTGAAATTTGAAACTATAACTTCAATTGGGAATTTTTGTAACACAGAGTAATATTGCCATTGCAGTGTGGTTCTCGGAAAAGTAAAATTGATCCAATCTTCTTCCCGACGACCGATATGTGTAGTGACCCTGTCTGCGTCATTGACCGATGACACTCACTAGCATATATGCTGGTAGACGACCGATTGATGTAGTGGATAGTGAGCCTGTCTGCGAAACCAACGGTTGCGGATTCGAATCCCGCTAGGGGTAAATGTTTGTGTGATGAATCATCATCATCAGCCCGTAAGCATCCCACTGCAGGGATATAGACCTCCCCTAGTGTAATGGTCTGGGCCATAGACCACCACGCTGGCCCAATGCGGGTTGGAGACTTTGGAATTTTTATTTCTCAGCCATGCAGGTTTCCTCACGATGTTTTCCTTCACCGTTTAAGAGCAGTCGGATAAATGCACATAAGTAATTAAATTAAAAAAAAAAATGTTTATCTGTTTTCTACGAGTAGTATCCATAGTACAAGTTTAACAACCGTAGTTTGCCGTTGACTCGATGGTGCTGGGCGGTTTCGGTCAAGGAATAACCATAGTGCTGTATTATCGTAGATCTTCTTAGTAGAGACTCTGATAGATTAGGATAGACTAATTTACATAATAAAAATCGTACACTTTTATTCTATACATTTACAATTAGTGTAGGAGGGATGTTATGGAGACCTTTCATGTAAAGACGTGAGCCGTGCGTTGCAGATTGCATCTCTACTTCCTATGTAAAGACGTGAGCCGTGCGTTGCAGATTGCATCTCTACTTCCTATGTAAAGACGTGAGCCGTGCGTTGCAGACTGCATCTCTACTTCATATGTAAAGACGTGAGCCGTGCGTTGCAGATTGCATCTCTACTTCCTATGTAAAGACGTGAGCCGTGCGTTGCAGATTGCATCTCTACTTCCTATGTAAAGACGTGAGCCGTGCGTTGCAGATTGCATCTCTACTTCCTATGTAAAGACGTGAGCCGTGCGTTGCAGACTGCATCTCTACTTCATATGTAAAGACGTGAGCCGTGCGTTGCAGATTGCATCTCTACTTCCTATGTAAAGACGTGAGCCGTGCGTTGCAGATTGCATCTCTACTTCCTATGTAAAGACGTGAGCCGTGCGTTGCAGATTGCATCGCTATTTTCTATATAAAGACGTGAGCCGTGCGTTGCAGATTGCATCTCTATTTCCTATGTTAATTGACGATTCAGCAACGCATGTAATTTGCCAAACGTGTCTCCATACAAGCCTTGCTTAGTTTGGAACTAGATGATTAGTGTAAGTGTCCGACAATTTACCACTGCAAGCGGCCTGCATCCATCAACTTCTATTCGTCCAACACTGTGCTGAAACCAGAACTCGCGATATTTCTATACCATACGTTATTTCGAGCCTCGAAGGTGAACAGAATAGTATACAAATCGTTAAACATAAGAATATAAAGCAACAATTGGACAAATTTCCCTAATTTCCTTTCATATACAGCTCTAAAAGGTGTCAGGAATATCAAAGACTAGAACAGAAAGGGGAGATTAGAGGATCGTCTCAAAAGGGAATCGTTAGAAACATGCTAACACAGTTTTTCAGCAGCCTTTGTGTATAGTGTCCACGTATACTTTGAACTTAGCTTATTTTCATTCCGAAAGTAAGATTAGTTTTGTTATGGGAGAATTATACAAATACAATATACAATACAAAGCCAAACGCGAAACCAGTTTTTGATAAAAAAAAAAAATCTCAGTTAGCATACACAAATTAGTAAACGCATTTACCAAATTCATAATGTATCCTTAGCCACATTACGTCCACTGCTGATCATAGCCGGATGGTTCAGTCAAGTACCAACTAGCTGCACTCGATTCTGTGGAACGACGTGCCATGAGACTTATAGGTGATTATTCGATGACTGCAAAATTGCAGAGCCTTGAACACCGTCGCAAAGTCGCCTGTCTCTCAGTTTTCTACAGGATGCATTTCGGGGAGTGTGCGTTCGAATTACATAATCTTATTCCACCGTCGCCCTTCCATCTTCGGACTACTAGGCGTGGGGAGGGATTTCACCCTTATAGTTAATATACCGAACATTCGCATTATGACGTTCGATTCTTCATTCATCATCCGAACAGCCAAGGCATGGAACTCCCTTCCGGTGTCAGTCTTTCCTGAATCCTACAACCTTGGGATCTTCAAGAGCAGAGTGAAGGCAAGGCATTTACGGGGATCGCGTGCTTCATTCACTTATTTATTTATTTATTCATTTATAATTATTATTATCAAAAGGACGATAGAAAAAACTATTTAATGTTCTAAGTTTAATGAGTAGCACTCTAATAGTTGGCCCAGAGGCAAACTCTCAAAGATAGGGGCCGATTGGTTCGCCTTACAAGACGGTGCAGGCAGAACCTTTTGAAGTGGAAATTGCCCTTAAACTTTCGTCAGGCGTCTATAGCTTGAACCCTGATTTGAATGAATGGCGTGTCTAGAGCTTTAATTTATTCGTTGTTACACTTTAATGTATGCTTCGCTTAACTGTTTTAGAATAATAGAAACCTTTTCTTTATTATGTAATAATTATGGTCCAACCTTTTCCTCATCATCATAAGACGTCCAATTCTGACTATGGGCTGAAAGTGATCCAGCGAGTTCCGTGGTCTCCAGTCCATCCCATTATGATCATAACATCCATCTATATAGAATATTTTGTCTATCAACAGGTTATTATAACCTACATATTCCATCCAGTCCATTGTTGTTTTTAATATACATAAATGATTTTCCTGAAGTAACCAATCATGGAAGCGCTCTACACATCAATTGTTGTCCGCACTAAGAAGTTAGAGAGTTTAAAAAAGCATGAAAGTGACGTCAATAACACAATAAAATTAGTAATAAAATAACTCGCAAAAAATAACACCAAAAATACAAATAAATATTGACAAATCTAATTATACTAATTTCAATAATATAAGTACTTCGGATAACAAGTTAAATATACATTCTAATGGACAACTTCTTCGGAAACCTAACAGTGTGACATTCTTAGGGATAATTCCTTGTATTTCTGGGAAATACTTCTCTAGCTACTTTGAGGATCTCGGGATAACGTTTTACAAATTTTGTCACTTCAAGCACATATAGGTATGCAAGAAGCAGTATTTTCAAACTTCGAAAGAGTGGTCTACATGAGTGAAAGGGTGCTACACCACATATAACTCGTATACACCTTATTTGTGTTATTTTTTCTTCATAACCATAAAACATAATAAAACGTTGTGGCATTTGACGGTCGCGTATATAGCCTATTGCACATAATTACATCATTAAATTAAATAAATTTAAAAAACTTGGAGAAAATATAACTTTCAATTAAAATTCGCAAGATAGAAACCTTAGGAATCCCGCCAGTGGCATATCAATTTCCGGCAGGCGAGTGGGTCGATGATGGCTTTGAAAAAAAAAAACTACCCATGCCAATAACTTCTATTTCACTTACCTAATATGCCCTATTTTTTTCCTTACGGTAAAAAAACTCATCCGGTATAATGGGCCGCATATTATGTACAGTTGCTTTAGTTGATCTCGATGGATATTTAAAAAAAAATACTCCACAGCTTCCAAAGAAAACATTGTTTAATCCGCTACATATTTCCCAGTACCGTGGCAGAACTGCAATAACCCGGCAAAATTACGACTGCCCCCGCAGCGAGTGCGGCACATCGTATAACGGTATACAATACAACTGTTTGGATAATGTCTGTACTGTTAACTGTTAGAACGTTAAGTCAGTCCTGTAAAACATTAGTGTATGTGAAAGCCTTTAACATGGTTTTCTAAATCTCACGTATCTGGTCCTCCTTAGTAGACACCATCTTTTGGAGATTTACATTTAATATAGGAAATATAAACTAAAAGATGATTGGCAGATATAATATCCCTTAACTCAAACTGAGTACGAAGCACATTCTTCGCTGGGAGTCGAACCCGCGACCTCCGTATTTAAAATCTTATATTATAGTATACATTCGTCAACGATGCAGAATTGATGGGTGTATAAATGTTTGATATAATTTTGCTTAGTATAATATTCAAATGATATAACGTTCTGTTTATATAATTTCATAAGATATAATTTTACTTAATATAAAACTCGTTTAACATAATATTTACTTTCTATAATGTTCATTTTATTTAATGCACACACCATCACGCCCTGGATGCCTGAGGACAGGAGACGTCGTCAGGGTCGGCCGCGCAAACGTTGGAGAGATGATCTCATTGCGTTTCAAGAGGAATGGTGGGAAACCGCCAAGGATAGAAATGAGTGGAAGAGTTTGGGGGAGGCCTTTGCCCAGCAGTGGGACACGATAGGCTAATTAAAAAATAAATAAATAATGTTCATTTGATATTTTGATATAATAAACAATAGGTCTGTGGAGTCATAAAAAAATTATGCACAAGCATTATGACTAGCGGTAATTATATGAAATGAACGTTATAACAAATGATAATTATATTTAATAATTATTATGCCAAGTGTTGTTATAGCAAATGATTGTTATGTTTCGTAAACATCATACTAAATGAAATTATACTTTATTATATCCAACATTACACATACAGAATTGTTGTGTTATGGGTCCAGACTAATGTCAGGGTCGGAAGATGAGCATAATGCAAGTAGATACTTCTTCATTTCGAGTCGACGCAAGTTTCTAAATTTATTTGACCAAAACAATTAATGCAAGTACTTCAATCCGATTATTAACTTATAAACGAAACGTTATCTAACTTACGTAGTTTACTATAGTTTCTAAATTCAAATGTCAAATGTTCTGAGAAAGTCATAAAACAATTCACAAACATATTTCGTAATGCAAAGACAAATTTCGCACATAAATCTTTATAAAGAGGACAGAACAAAATTTGCACCCCTTTGTCCCGTGTTGTTAGAGAACTCAAAGAATATTTGAACGCATTGAAGTTTGTCTCTATCTAGATATGCTTTGAAGTGAATAGATAGTATGTATAATGCTTGTTTGTTTTTATATGTTATCAGAGGCAGTGCAGTAATTTATTGAAGTCGCTACAGACAGACAGACGCTGACATTTAATAATTATAAATTAACCTAATACGGTGGCTCAGCGGTTAAGACGCTGTATCTCTATTTGGGAGGTCCGGGTTCGATTACCAGGCAGGCCATGTACCAATGAGTTTTTAAATTTAATTACTTATGTGTATTTATCCGAGTGCGCTTGAACGGTGAACGTGAGGAAACCTGCATGCCTGAGAAATAAAAATTCAAAGGCATGTGAAGTCCCCAACCCGTAATGGACCAGCGCTGTGGCCCATACTCCCTCATTATACGAGGGAGGCCTATATCCCTGCAATGTGATGTTAACGGCTGTTGACGATGTTGATGATGAACCTAATACCTGAGAATATCATTAATCTGAATGAGAAATAATTTAAAGACCATGCCAAAACAACATTAACAAAAAAAGGTTATTACAATATTAGTGACTACCTATAAACATGCTTGATACACTTCGCCCAGCTCCCAAAAATTATAAAATTGTCTTATTAAAAAAAAAGAACAATGTCCTGTTGGTTTTTTTTGCTCCTTCTTTTCCCACAGATTCCGTCAGCGAAACCAACGGTTGCGGGTTCGAATCTCGCGACGGGTAAATGTTTGTATGATGAATATGAACATTTATTCCTGAGTCATGGATGTTTATATAAATATTTATGTATGTTTATCCGTTATCTAGTATCCATAGCACAAGCTTTGCTTAGTTTGGAACTAGATGATGGTGTAAGTGTCCGAAATATAAAAAAAAAAAAAAACAGATAATTTCCCTTTCCGAAGCGGTAGTAGGTTAGACATACCGACTGAGAAAGTAATGCTGCCCTATTTTTATTTCCAATAGGTTTCAATTGATATTCGACAAATGATGTATCTTTCTTTCGTTGAAATAAATGCTTGAAGTTGAAAGTTTGAATACTTTATAATATTATTATATTTATACCTTAATTTCGTCTATCAGCCCCCGTAGCATGGCAGGCGCGATTAACGCTTATGTCACGCGAGATATTTGTCCTGCTCATTCGCTTGGACGAAATATACACCCATCACACTCACACTCTACGTCGCGCGTTTCAAACGATGACATGCTACGCAGGCTGGATGATACGAGTATAATCATTTATTTCCTCGTCGATTTTCTAAATTTTCAATTTATAGTTATTTGTGAAGTTCTTTAAGGTTTGTTAGTAAAGTTTGAGGCCTGCCTGGGAATCGAACCTGGACCGCCCAAAATATATATATATATATATATATATATATATATTATTAGTTTTTTTTTCAGATTTAAAAAATCCGGCCTGTCGGGCCAAGCGCATTTCCGTACTTGCTCTTACAATATACGGACTTAGCGGGGCTTTTTGTTGTTTGACAAATAATTTTCAAGAGAAAGTACATTTTTATAAGTTTTTTATAAGACAGACAGACAGACGGACATGGCGAAACAACAAGGGTTCCTTGTTCACTACGGAACCCTAAAAAGATGGTCAAATGTGAGTAGGCTTTTTACCCTGACGGTTCCGTACATATAGGTACCGGATGAGTTTTTTACCGTAAGGAAAAAAATAGGGCAAACTCGTAATAAGTAAGTGAAATAGAAGTTACTAAAAGAAACTCTGTGTAAGAAGGGTTATTACAGGATAGATGATTATTTAGGCGATAAGGAGGTCTGGTGTTAGCTGGTCGTTATGTTAATTGCTATTGTTTTGTAATATGTAATATTATTGTAAAGATGGAAACTAATTGAAAAGATGTGTTGTTGCGGAGTTACTTGTCGCTTCTTCTCCCTAACCATAACACCTTGTGAAGCGATGTAGTTTAAAAAAAAAATAACATGTTGACTTTCAATAACTGATATTTTTGTATCCTACATTGAATAAAATATTTTTGATTTTGATTTTGATGGTTATTGTCATAGGTAGTTTTTTTTTTTTTTCAAAACCATCATCTACTTGACATCTGCCGGTGATTGATAACGCGACTAGCAGGATTCTTAGGGTTCCTAATCATGCGAAATTTAGTTGGAACTCATATTTTCGCCAAGTTTCTTTTATTTATTTAATTATAATAACGCATAATAATAATAATTAAATATCTTTGCACATACACACAGCGCCATTTAGTTCCATACTAAACAACTAGACTTGTGTTATGGATACCAGATGGTTGATAAACAACACTAATACATTTATTTTTGTAAATAAATACACGTATAAATGAAAAACATCGATAACTCGGGAACACATGTCTGTATTCATCATACAGACATATGCCCCTAGCGGGATTTGAACCCGCGATTAATTGGTATAGTAGCAGAATTTCTAATCACTACACCAAACAGGTCTGATTACTACACTAAATGATGTGTTTATGTCTAATACGCTACAAACACGATCTTCAAATGACACAACGTTTTATTATATTTTATGATTTTGGAGAAAAAAAAAACAAAATTAAACTACCTTATATTTCACTTATTTCCGTAAAAAAAAAAAAAAAAAAAAAAAAAAAACTCATTCGGTATAACTAAGGAACTAAGGACTAAGGAACTTTCCATCAAAAGCAAATTAGCACGTTTTAATGGCGTTGGCTCAGCCCCTATCACGTGTGCATTTCTGTATATTTCGTAAGGTGAACCGTGGATGATTTTTCAAGTATTAATTCTTATCTCAATTCTTACTCACTCACATCACTCACAATATTTGGAACACCCAAACGCAAATGTTTGGAGTATCTCTGATCACCGCATTTGGGATAAAGGTCGCGTCGTTATGTATGTATGTATTCGATATTAATTCCTACTAGTTGCCTCCAGCCGTTTCTGAAAATGGGGCCTTGAATTCCGTACAGACACACAGATAGACGGACAGACGTACAACAAAGTGATCCTATAAGGGTTCCCATTTTGGAAAATGTGGTTCGGTACCCTAAAAAGTACGTAACAAAACCTTTGTACCACAAATAATATTACTTACCAACACCTTAAAATATTTTGAAAATGTTAAATTCTCATAATCACTTTTAAGTCCACCCACTGCCTTAAGTGAATCTTGGATAGTGTCAAATGGAAGACAAATTAACCCACCATCATAATATCGGAGTGACAGCTCCAATGGCGGACGACAGGACACTTTGGCCCTAAAAACTTGATTGTCTTTCGAGGAGCAGACGGTAAATTGACAGGGAGTAGAATATTGGTATTGAATGCGGCATTATTAATGAAAGGAAATTTCATGAGAAAATATGATTGATCGGGATTTAAAAGATATTTCATTGCATTGGAGAACATACAACCCGTGTAAATATTTTTATATATTTATGAAAAATTTCACCGAGGGCAAATATCGTCTCAATAAACCTACTTTTAGGAAATATAAAGTGGCCATTGATTAATTTTTTTAGTTTTTTTTAGGAGATCTTAGCATCTTCAACAACGCAATGAAGTTCACAGTGGTTACTTTAATTTTATACTGTAGGTTTTATAAATAAGTACCTATACTATACCTGAAGCAAGCTACTGTTGGGAGAAGACAAACGGCAGCTGTGGTCTGATCGAGGGTTTATTGTTGGAATGTTGCACCGATTGGAAGAGAAAGCAAAACTGGCCGTGCGCCAATACATTTAGATTTGCGCCATCTATCGGATTGTCCTAGAACCCGTGAGAAAAGGTACACTTGTACCTATTGACGTGAATAAATCGATTAGTGGTGGGTTCACGGGTTCGCCGATAGATGACGCCAGTCTTTACATTTTTGTACCGACAGCGTCAGGCGAGGTTCTATACTGAACAGCTACAGAATGGTTATAAAACATTTTTTTCTATTACTGATGAGTACTCATCTTTCTACAAAATATCAGCAAGTTTAAGACTATAGGAAGTTATACCACAAAAATTACGTATTTTTACTGGACGACGAATACTTGCACAATTACGCTATACGACATTTCAAAACCCCTCATAAAATGAAAACAAACCAACGTTATATTTATTTCCCGAGTACACATTGATTTTCCTAACTCCTCCGCAGCCGTCACTAAGGATTCATTGGAGCGAATTGACGAAGGCTTTTACTGGAAATTGTGACATCCTTTCCGACTTGGGGAAAGTTTGAACATGCCCCGCTTTAGTACATAGTTATTTAATGTTGTATTTGGGGAGATTAATTTACAATTGGTAACTTTTATTTGATTTTATTTATTTAATGATTTATTTGAAATCACAGCCATAATTACAAATTTAAAATATAAGTTATACATTTAGAAGCCAAAATAGATCTCAGTAAGTTTATACATAGCTTATTATGTTACCTTATCTATCGAGACATCAAATTGTTGTGTTTGTTTGTGTAAGAAAGAGAGAAAATGTATAGTGTAGTATGTGCGAGTGTGTGTGTGTGTGTGTGTGTGTGTGTGTGTGTGTGTGTGTGTGTGTGTGTGTGTGTGTGTGTGTGTGTGTGTGTGTGTGTGTGTGTGTGTGTGTGTGTGTGTGTGTGTGTGTGTGTGTGTGTGTGTGTGTGTGTGTGTGTGTATGAGTTGAGTGAATGTGTACACAATTACCTAATCTATGTACTGATATAGATTGAAAGCACTGGCTTTCAATACTGCTGATTTGAACTGATTACGACTCAGATGAAAAATGTCCAAATCCGAAAATTCTTCATTGTATTCTTGCAAACATCGAATCATAGTGGAGTGGTGAGCATAATTAGTTCTTGTGGAGGTGCAGCAATGGTGGAGGTTCTTCGGAGGGTAGAGTGTGTGTTTTAATTCGATACAATTGACCATTTGATCTATGCAGATGCGAGCTATTTGCTCCATTTATAAATTAGGACCTAGTGTATCTTGGTAGATAAAGCAAACATGATCGCACATAGATAATAAATAATAAATAAACAAATATCCTTGGACATACACACAACGCCATCTCGTTTCACATTAAGCTACTATAAGCTTATGTTGTGGATACAAGATGGTTGATATATTACACAAATACATTTTTTTTGTAAATTAATAAATATATAATGAAAAACATCCATATCTCGGGAACACATGTTTATATTCATCATACAAACATATGCCCCTAGCGGGATTTGAACCCGCAACCTTTTGGTTTAGCAGTCAGAGTTTCTAACCACTACACCAAACGGGTCGTCAATAGATATAAAGCTTAAGTTGAAATAACTTTAAGAGCTTACTGCACACGCATACATCAAAATTGGCTAATAGTCTTTACTCGTATAGTCTTCAATATAAAAAAAACTGCACTTATGCACTACATGCCTACATCAGGACAAAGGCTCGACACACACTTACACACAACGCCGTCAAATATGCAATAATGTCCGTCGTTTTTTGTCGCTCCAGTTCATATTAGAGCAAAAAATTTGTAGCACAAACTACGGCAACTGTAGCTTATATACTAGGAGTAGTAAATAGAATAACATTTCGATTTTAAAATTGGGAACTACAACTACCAAAGCACTTTACTCAAACGTGCATTTGTGAGATGGTTTTTATTTATTTATTTTTCCAACTAGGTACGTTGCAGTTTCCTGATTACTTTTCAATATGGCGATCAGAAATTCCTTAGTTAATGCTGCCTTAGCAGCAAGCAGGTAATTTTTTTTTTAGTTTCGAACAAAATAGGTCCAAAAAGTTTGATTAAACTTGTGCCTACAGGACTGGTCGAAAGACATTCAAATTCAGAACAATCTTTGCATACCGAGTGTGGGACCAGCTTGTTCTAAATTTGAACTAAAAAAAAATCCCCCGCAAGATTATCATTTCGGGATAATTTAAAAAAGATTTTTTTCCTTAATGGAAAATATTATTTTATGAAACGATTCTTCGTTTTAGTTCAAAGAATATTTTTGACCTAATAACTTTTACAACCTTTTGTATGTGGCAATACTAAATATTGCTGTATAAGCGTGCGTTGGTGTTGCTAAATAAATAATAAAAGAACGAGAAATTGATTTTATACCGTTACCTATGAAAAATATCGGCATCGTATAAGTCTATGATCGACATTTATTTTAAATCACATTTTATTACACTATCATGAAATATAATACAATACTTTGTGAGACGTGTAGCAGTACTTTGTTGCTTTTCCCATTAAATCATATTATAATATAACACCTGATTGTTTGTGTCGTGAAATGGATTACTATTCTACATTCTGTAATATAGATTTACGACTAGGTGTTAACGTTAATCTTACCATAGAAATATTTAAATAAAGACGGGTCTCCGCCAAAACAAAAAGCGGGTTGAAAACTGACGTCACATAAATATTTATGCAAGACAGGATGCAGCTGTTGTCTCCTTCTGAAAGTTTTAAATTTGATCAAATATTGAAGCGCGCTGAAATGCGCGGGTTCTCTTTTTATAAAGAGCTGTATTTTATGTTGATATATTTTTTTTTTACTAAACCAAAGACTATAATTTAATGTTATACAGTGCACTCAGTAGTACTGTGTTATTATAATTATAAAAGCATTATGTTTCTCAAGAACACAATTGATAATTTGCACCTCTTGAATGTTGAAAGTACCAGGAGAGTAGAAGCGACTAAGAGGTTGATGGCTAATTAGCTGACGAAATGACCATATTAGATAGAGAAAAGAGTTCGATAGAAGAAAAAAAATTAATTGACCTGAGACCGTCTGTATATTCCAATCCAAGCCGCATATCAAGCTTACTTACACCACTAATATATTGTAAGACGTGCCCATTTCTTAGCCGCAAAAATAAAATATTCATAAACCTTGGCAAATAGGTGAGTAGTTCGCGTCTCAAACGCAAACTTGAGACATATTTAATCTCCTTAAATTTCCCGTTAATTTAACGCTAGAATAATTAAATTTGAATAATTATTAAACCGCGAGCAGGTGCAAGCGTATTTAACCACAGCATATAAATAAAGCAGTAACTAAGTATTACAATCAAGGATACAAGAGAAAGAGAAAAGAGAGGAAAATTATCATCATCATATCAGCCACAGGACGTCCACTGCTGGACATAGGTCTCCCCCATAGATTTCCAGAGGAACAACATACTTCATACTTATAACCGCATTATTATAAAATGCAGCATTTTGTTTTGCCTTCACGCTATTACGGAGCATCAGAACTTGACTTGATTTGATTTGATTTTTTGCAGAACAATGGTTAAGGGTTCGAAGAATAAAATAAAAAACAATCCAAACTGACGGAGCCTAGAAGACAGTGACAGAGACAAAATCAAGACCAGGATGAATAGGCATTTACTGACATTTTCCAATTAGACGAATTTTCGAACTTATGTATGAGATATCCATTATTTGACCTATGTAAATTTTTTCACACTAGTGGTAGAATTTGTAGAATATGAATTCATTTTTCTGTGCAATTATGATTAAAGATTTTATCTAAGATGTTATTTACCCCATTTCCACAGAAATTTCCATCGATCACATTTTTTTTTTATATGAGATACATAACATACACACTCCCAATAACAGGCAACGTGGATCTGTCAGCATATCAGGATAACAGAAAAGATGCCTAAAAACTTCGAATTAGTTATTAGCTAGTCTGGTCAGCTTAGTGCACTCCCATTGGATCAGTCAAAGACACGTGAGCAATGACCTTGACAGGGCCAATCGAATGTGAGTACAGTGCCACGATCATACCTCAGCTAAGTTGACAAAATTAATTTGGCACAGTAAATTAAACATGAGGCGTCTCTATGTTGTGTGATCTCAAATCTCGTTTTAAATTGTTGACGCATATCCAACAGTGAATGATTTCATACTGAAGTTTAAGATTATTTTGAACAGTTTGCGATCGCTAACCGATGTGCTAACCTAGCGATAGGTGATGTGAAGTCAGTGGACTTGTACCCCATCATAATAATGAGGTAAAAAGAATAGCATAGAAAATATTTATTTTACCCAAAAAATTACACACAAAATGATAAAGTACAACTTATATTTAAAAAAAAATAAAAAAATCAAATGATTTATTTAGCCCTACCCAAGCCCAATTTGAGGTAATTCCTTCGATTACATAGACCTTATTCGGTGTCTCAAAGTACCGCTAAAAAGGTCTACATCTCTGCATAATTTGAAATTACATTTGAAGTTGCCTTACTGCTTACTCAATGAGTAGGCTCTGATCTAGCCAACTTCCTCCAGAATTAAGTGCAACGGTCTTAAATCCCACAGAACTCCACTGCCGAGATTTGCAAGTACATACCGACATCCTGTCTGTCGCTATTGGCGACGACCCGAATTATCTTATATGAATAATGTTTTTTTTTTCATTGTATACACAACAACGCTATCGATATATTTCTCGAAGTTGATTGGATATCTATAAACAGTGAATAGTTCACAGCCAATCAGTTGCAAGAGTCGAAGCATTAGCGTATGACATTACAGATACGTTTTCCACTTGTCTAGGAGGACAGGTTGCTTTCAATTGCTGCCAAACAGAGGCGGCTTATAAAAACTATCAGTCACAATAGTCTGACAAATTGACCACTTGGTGGTTTATGGCTCATAACCTCTCCTAACCACAGGAGGCCTTGCACCAACAGCGGGTTCGTGTGAAATCCGAACTTATGGACCACGTTGTCTTGGAACACCAATAAAAATTCTCCGCGGCTCATTGAATACAGGGCTTATTTTCCAGATATAAAATACCATTGTATCCAGGGAATTCCGGCTTCCATTCTCAGGTGTAAAACGTATTTTAACCGCTCGCAATAATTCTATATGGTATCCTACGATACGGTTCCCGTAATGGCAATTCGCTGAATTTATTAGCGCAAGACAATAGAGGCGAGTCTAACATCTGTTCTTACTAACAAGGGAGTTGTTTATACAAGATTGTGCGAAGTTTTAATGTGAATGTAGTAACACTTTAAAGGTCAGAGTTGGAGAACTGTTTATAATTGACTAATACATTTTTATTCTTTCATTGACAAACGATTGGCCTAAAGAAAATTGTTATACCTAGATTGATAAAAGCAGATTTGGCTCTGGCCTTTAATCTTACAAAATAATAGTAAGTAAATACAGACGAAGTTTTACAGTTTCGACAGAAACTGTAAAACATTACCACATAAAAAAAATATATTGTTGAACCGTCAAAAACATTATATTTTGTTAGTAAATTTATGTTTTGTTCCTAGAAAGCCACATAGGGCCTATGTATTAATAAACCGTTCTTAAGATTGAGATGACCTTAAGTTGACGCTTGAGAATCAGTTGAATATTAAAATATTATAAAAAAAATAGTATTGAGTCTGATATGCGATCTCAATCACAAGTTCGATGTATTAATATGGCCCACAGACTCACAGAGAGGCATCGGCTTCAAACTTATATGTAAAATAGACTATAAAATTTAGAACCCTTGACAAACTATGAAGCCGCAGACCTAAGATATTCCAAACATTAGCGTCTGGATGTTCCCAGCATTAAAAGTTTAATGCTGGAAACAATTTCCATGGTTCGCCTTTCGAAATATACAGATATTCACACGTGACAGAGTGTGAGCTATCGCCGTTAAAACGTGCGACTCTATAGATACTTTTTGGTGCAACTTCCCATAGTCACCGTTTATGCCACCTATCGGAAAAGATGGGTTTGTTCAATTCTTTTTACGTTTCGAAACCATACAGCCCAGTTCATAACCTTGCCATAAACTTGCAGCTTCCAAAATCAGTAATTCATTCAAAAGGCTATGAAAACGTTTTTTCAATAAGGTTCCTATTGATGTACAAAATCTTACTTTTCAATAAATTTAAAGATTCTATAAAATAGAATGTTATTTTAAAATATCAGACCATTTGGATGCTAATACAAAGCCAGGCTATTTCACAATTAAAAACTGGTTTTATATTACAAAATGGCTCAATAATATTAAAAATCAAGCCATCAAGTTTCTTGCTTGTTCTTCTCAGTGGAAAATTGCCTTTTGAACAAGCACTAGCTTAAAACATGTAATATCTGACTAAAGCATTTTTGACTTTTGACTTCTATGAAAACGGTAATGTTCGACATACGTAACGATCAGCTTAGGCATATACTTGATGGAATAATCATCTGCCTACGACATTATACAAAATGCAATTTCCGGGAACATTTTATCTCACTAATATTTATAGGCGAAAGTTTGGAGTTTGTTTATTTGTTTCTTTGTTGCTTAATCACGGCGAAACTGATGAACGGATTTGGATGAAATTTGATATATATTACCTTACCTATGAAATTGGCGTTTTGTATGAAGAATTTCATTAAGACTGTTTTCTCCATACAAACATTTTTGATTTTTTTTTTGGGAACGGCAAATCCAAATTTAGCTAAACTTTGTGTGTATTATCGGATAACATTAACATAAGTATAAGCAGCGTTAATTTTTAATAGTAACTGCTTTATATAAGTTTCAGCGAATCTAAGAAATGTTTATGGGAAGCACATGAAAAGAATTTTTTTTATTATGTGATTTAGCCCAGAAATTAAAAAATATTTCGTGTGCAACCATGAACTAATATTCCATTTTCCAAATAAAAAACAATTTTGGATATAGCTTTGAAAATCGCAGGAATTGGTACATAATGATTAACGAAGAAAAAACCTCCAATTTCATAGGTAAAGACCCAATATAAGTAGAACATACCCTGGATTAAGACATAGGATATTTTTGATCCTGATAAAATGAGTAGTTCCCTAATATTGTAAATGTAAAAGTTTGGATGTTTGTTTGTTTGTTTGTTCGCACAAAGGGATTTGGATGAAATTTGGTATATAGGTAGAACATACCCTGGATTAAGATAGGATATTTTTTATCTCGATAAAATAAGCAGTTCCTGCGGTATAAACAGATTTCCGCGATAAAATTATTCCACACAGGCGAAGCAGAGGGCGGAAAGCTAGTTAAAAATAATTACGAAGAGACTGATTCAGAACAGTACGTATATATAGGAGCTGTCGCTTATTTACGAAATTTCACCCGATTAATGTTATATGTAAAACTGTTCCATCGGTACTACCCGCAAGTCAATTACTGGTGAATGGAAAACAATTACACTACTGTCCATTTTTGGTGCAGTTGGTTAAATAAAATCGAAGTCCACAGGGTTTTTGCGTTTGTCTGACAATTACTGGGCCTTGAATGCAGGAAATCCGTTCAACGTTTCGATATTATTGGATATTTACATAAATTTTAATCGGCTTTAAAAAAGGTGAAGGCTCTCAAACTGACTTTGTTATGTACACTATTTTCTGCCCAATCTAATAAACACTGTGTATCTCTAAGGTTTGCTGGTAGAAAACTCTATCGGAGTTAAGCTCGCCTTTGTACATTTTATATACAATGCATATTTCTGTAACAATTTTGTGTACAATAAATTTATACACACCACGTGTTAGCACTTGACCTCAAACAACTGGAAACTCCATCTTATTTGGGGGGCTGGCTATCTTATCTCTTATATCTGATTAACATGATTATGATAACATAACTGATTATATGTATGTAGGTTTATAATATATGTATATGCTATGTATAAATTTCGCAGTAGGTATATGTAGTATATTTACTCATACTCATTTATTTTTTCCATAGGCGTCTTCCGCGCACTTGGACATGTCCATTACAATACAATAAATTAATTAGGTATACCTAATTAAATGTAAAAGCGAAAGTACATTAATTATTAACTAATATTTGGATACAAATAAGAGGATTTTAAAAACAATTTAGAGTAATTTAGCTGCTGTAAAGAGGCATTGTCAGTCTGCATAATAAGTGTATGTTATCTATTCATTATTTGGTTATTTTTTCTTTTTTCATTTGTATTATTATTCGTTGTACGATTTTTTCTTTTGCACATAATTTGCTGCTGAACCCCAAATTTACTCCGTTTCCTATTTCAATGCTCAGTTTGGATGGAAGAGATCTCTTAAATAGATAAGTCCACCTTTATTATTATTATTATTAAATTCTTTATTGCACACAAAAATAAAATACAAAGAACATTTAACATAGATGATGAAGTGTACAAAGGCGGTCTTATCGCTGATAGCCTTTGTACGTGACCTATTGTTTGTACTTTGTTATTGTAATATTTTGGTGCAATAAAGAACATATACCATTGCTGTGTGGCGGTAGACTTAGATAAGATGGCGGTACCAAACCCAGGCGGAAATTTAAACTAAAACATGTATACCCCGATGGAGTACGAACCCGCGACCTCCGATTCGCAAACCAACTTGTTGTTATATCAATAGTTTCTAGTCCGTATTACTCGAACTAGGATTTGGGATGTCTGACTATTATTGCCATCCCTGTCTCACCGTAAAAACATTAATGTATTGTATTCCCCTTTTCACCTTGACTGCCGGTTGCTGTAGTGGATAGTCCTGTCTGCGAAACCGACGGTTACGGGTTCGAATCCCGCGAGAGGGTAACTGTTTGAGTGTCAAATGTTTATAAAATTATTTATGTATGTTTATCTAGTATCCATAGTAAAAAATAATTTATAAATATTTATTTATTTCTAAATTATTTTATTTATTTAACATTAAACAAACATAGGCTAGAAATTACAATACACAAAAGGCGAGTTTGTTTTTGTAAGAAATTTCTTCTAGATTTGCTAGAAGAATAAATAATTGAAATTTTATTGTGAACAAAGATCATATATTTACGAATATAGAATAAATAATAGTTAATACAACACATCACTATTATAGGAACACAATGGAATGACTTGATTATTGGACGACCTTATTAAATAGTAAAATAATTTTATAAGACCAATTATATATTATTTCTATTTAAGTAGTTTTAAGTAGAGTTAGAGTCACCTACGACACGATATTTTTTTGAAGAACATAACTAATTGAAAGATTGAAGGAAAGAGAGGAAGGGGAAGACCTAGGCGTAATTACTTTGACCAAGTGAAAGAAAAGGTGAATGTCGTGTCGTACCAAGAGGTTAAAACGAGGGCGGAAAGTAGAGAGACGTGGTCGTTACTCCAACGACAAGAGCATAGCTCTTAAATTGAAGAAGAAGAGTTAGAGTTTTATGTTGTACTACGGGTCTGCTTGTGATTAATTGGTGTGTAATTTTAAATCGTATGCACTGTTTTTATTTGATTGATGAGCTCAGTACTTATTATAATTCTTCGGCTTCGTCGTGTTGATTAAATTTTGAAGCCAAACCAAAGTCCACTAAGAAAAACTCTTTACACTTGTATCTATTTATTATTTTATTAAAAGGTTTAAAGACGAATGCTAATTAGACACTAGCAGAATGGAAGTCCGAAATTGATAAAGGGAGAAAAATCATTTCATCCCCAAAAAAATTAAGAAGTGTGAATGTTATCCTTTCGAGTAACGATAAATCAGTTTATCTGTTAGTACTATTAAAAGTGCTCCCCCTTAACTACCACAGATGGTTAAAAACTGTGGAGAAGGCATCATTTAGATATAATATAGATTTTATGTAATAAAATATAGACTATATAACACAGTATACAGTGATTGGTATCTTAAAATAGTATAAAATATTACTAAGCTAATTTTATATACAATACTTACATAACTATAAATAAGGCATTATTTATAGGTATTATTAGATATCTACTTTCAGAAAATTCGACAACAAGGAAATCTATCGAAGTTCCTGGCGCCGCTTTGATTATTAGGGTATCCTGCCTTTTCGCCGAAAATTGTTTGGCAGATTATCACTTGCCAACCAACGTTTCGCCGATGTTTCACTTTGACAACTAACGATTAGCAACTATTAGACGAATGACGTTTTGTCAGTGTAACAGTTCCCTTTTCATACTGAATGATCTAAACTGTCTCCTAAAAAGGAAAATAATAATTTAGATGAATGTAGGTAAGTACTATACAAAATGTTTATAGGGCGGGTGCGAGCGTAGCGAGCACGGGAGTTCGGGGCACCTCGACATCTGTTGGTTAGGTTGGAAGGTAGGAGCAAAGCTCACCCACCATTCCCTTCTGATAGGTTGACATGTATACATAGTGAAATGAAACCCTATTTAATTGAACATTTGGTAAACAATAAACAACTAAAGGAATATTACGCAAACTAAAACATTCTGCTACTTGAAAGTTCGCATTTTAAAAAGTGTCGTTATGAAAAGCAGACCAAACGTACAGTTGGTAACTGTGAGGTTGGGAAATAAAACAAAATTATATGATAAGTTGGCAAATGATTATTCGGCGAAGTAAATTCTGCGAAACGTTAGTTGGCAAGTGAAAATCTGGCAAACAATTTTCGGCGAGAGGGCAGAGAACCGATTATTAGGTACACATTACTCTCCTATTGTCGGTAGTCGATTGATACGGTTAATTTTATATACAACGTGTAATAATTAAATATTTGTTACACAATTAGTTTTATATCGATATCTGCACAATACTCGAGCACGTATCGGAAGACGCAGTGTGGGCAGGGTCCCCACGAGGTGAACCCACGATTTGGTAAAGATCACTTTATAATCCAGATTCTGCAAACCCAGGAAATTTAATTAAAACACATCCAAATATTCTTCTTCTTCAATCGTTCACCGTTCGTTCATCACAGGAACCCCTTCGGCAACTCACGACAATCGGCCCCTCTTCAAAGGGAAATCATCTTACAATGAAGGGGAAAATTCTGTAAATTACAACCCTCATGACACCCCATTTACCCTATGCGTGGGGTGAGACTCCTACCATCACTACAGAAGGGTTTAAGCCTATCACAATATTTCCGCTAATATTTCCGCTCTAAAGAAATAGGTTTACCGTAGGCGATAGACTCTGGGGGTACAGGTATCACCAGAGATACGTGTAACACGTAATGTGTTTGTCAGTCGATTTATGTGTATATGTTCCTTTGTAGCGTTCTAGATACGAAATGGGAGAGCCGATTTTTATGATTTCCACGTCAATAAGTTCGTGTCATAATATTGTTAGTGTCATTAAGCCTTATCCGACTATCTGATGCAAAAAAAAGAACGGTAACGATATGTTTAGCATTGAAAGTTGCTTAATGATTCCTACGATCTTAACTCTCTTAATGAATTTTTTTTTTATTTACTTATTTATACTAAGCATTAATGCCAGTATTTCTGTCTTTCGGTATGAAGAATAAAGGAGCAAATTAAATTTTTAAATCACTTAAGAGTTCACATAGGACATCATATCGTATGGCGTTGATATATCAGCCATTCGCACTAAGTTCTTTGGTCCTTCATTCATTATATTTAGCTTTTCATTCACTCTTGATGTCAGTTTTCGAAATTCTAAATACAGGATCAATATCAGGGTGAATAGGCATTTACTGAGATCGCGTACAGAGTACAGTGGTTTCAAAATACAAGAAGTAGTGTAGGGATAGCATCAAAGTGGCTTCAATGTCTTTGGGAATGTCACGGTTATGAGATCATCATCTTCCTGCCCTTATCCCACTCTACGTGGGGTCGGCACAACATGTCATCCTCTTCCACTCTCCTCTATCAGCCGTCATCTCCGTACTCACCCCTTTCACACACACACGAGGAAGCGCAGTCTATCCACACTGTCTTCGATCTTTCTCTGCCTCTGTATCACTGATAGACCATTTTCAACAAAATATACTAAGTGCTATGCTTTCGTAATTAAAAATGTCCATTTTTAATTTTTTTTACGAAGAACGGTTGGTACTTGACCTTAATCACACCGAAGCGTACTGATCCGAAAACCCCAACACATTTGGAGGACTGGCTATCTTATCTCTGACAACCGGAACACAACAATGCTATTAATGGTGGTAGCTAGCCATTTAAAATTGCGGACATTTAAAATGCCCTACCACCAACTAAACCGAGTACTTAAACATATACCCCGCTGGGAATCGAATCCGCGACCTCCGAATCGTAAACCCAATGTTGTTTACATTGAAGCACGGAGGCGGTTACAACGGAGGCGGAGCATCACGAATTATGCTTAAAATTAAATAAAGATACAATTTATTTAATACAAAGATGATTGAATGGTATTATCTCAATGTCAACAAATTTAATACAAATAAAATAAAAGCATACCATAATTTAATCATGATAACCAATTTAAACCGGCAGTAGTCACGGCCCTCGCGGGGCGGACCTCCGGGCGTGCCGCTTGGAGGTCCTTGTTGCTCTATGGGCAGCAGCAGTGTAGCGAGTACATTTAGTGAAGAATGATTATTTTTATCCGACTGCGCCAGAAGGAAGGTAATGTTTTCGACATTCGATCATATGTAAGTATGAGCATCCTGTAGCCTGAGCGGCTTGACAAATCTTAATAAATAGCGGAAGTTTTTTGTATTATACATTTTATAAGAGAAACAAATATGGCCGCCGTCATCCACCATTTTTTCGCACACGATTTTTAATTATTATCATACGCAGTCGGGTTTTTTGTTTTTTAAATAATTTACTTTTTAACCAGTTCTAAAAGGAGGAGGTTCTCAATTCGGCCGCTTGTAAGTTTTTTGTAATATTTAATAATTCATGTTATTCTTTATTCCATTTTCATAGTAACGTTTACAGGTCTCAAACATTTTTTGATACTAAAAACAGTGATGTCCTAACTGTTGAAGGTTTGATTTTTTTTTTTCAAATTAACTCATGAAGTGTTCTAAATAATAAATACCTGTTGAAATAAACAATATTCAATGTTACTAACCCAAAACACGGAGTATATCGGGAAATCAACATAAATATTCAAAACGTGTAATGTTTTCATTAGCCCTGATGAGGGCTCTAGTAACTTAGTTACAATCACGTGTGAGCAAACCCTTTGATATCATTATAAATAGCTACGCACGTACAAATGTTATTTTGTACCTATCAACTCAGATGTGTGGGAAATCCATTTCGTATTTTCATATATAATTCAATATTTGCTGAACAGTCTTTTTAACCCTTATTGCTCGCGCCTAAAAACTTATACAGATGCTCGAGTGGGGTACTTACGGACCCCATTTTCAAAATCAAAGTGAAGCTCCTTGCACTACAAATTTAGAGATTATTATTTTGGAATCTGAAAAATCAACCAAAACAAGATGATTAATAAGTTAACCTCACACGTTACAATTTAGAAAGTACATGTTTTTGTAGACAATCAGCACATGGCATAGGGTCATTACAAATTTAGGTCATTTCAAATGTTATTATTATAACTTATGAAATAAAACATTTTTGATTTTGATTTTGAGAGCATCGTGATTTCATTTTTACGTCTATAGACCGTTGACAAAAGATGCAGCTGCCTTTGGAAATTTATGGAGGTCTTAGAAGATTCCGGTCTCTCAATTTCCATATCTGGCTTCGTATGTTTTTTTAATGATTCAACAAAAATCGAAGATAGTTGCAAAATTAGAGGAATGGCACAACTTTGAAACTGCACTGGGGTCCAATATGAACCCCGAGCGAGGAATTAATGGTTAACTCACACAATGAATATTTCTGCATAGTCTTTGGGTCATTAAACAATCTAAATGTCACCAATGGATTGTGAATGTGAAATCAGTCATACGACTATTTCGTTCACGAACTGTTATTGCCGTCATTGTGCCATTGCCGTCATAAAGAAATGCACCAATTATGATGGAAAACTAACAAAAGGAAGCATAATTCTTCTAGAGTAACTTATGTATACATATATATAATAATTCTTCGCTTTTAAATAAGAACATGTTAACTAAACTACTAAGGCGAAAAACGAGGGGTGTTAAACGTTTGACAACGATGTGTGTTTGTGGTGGGGTGCATTGGGTGAATGCGTGGACCGATTTGAGTGGGGTGTTTTTAATTTAAAAGACTAAACGAGACAGATTCCTAACCATAATGTGATGACAAGCGGTTCAGCCATTTCGAGGGTATTTAACTTTAAACATTGGTTTTTGGTGTATTAAGTACGATGATGTCATAGCTTTTTAATGGTAATCTATTTTTTTTTATATACGTCGGAGAAGGGGCTGGGCGTTGCTAGCGACCGGGACGGTGCCAGTCTCGTGCGTCAGTCTAAAGGGTAACTCGGACAATGGCGATATTATTGCAAGCTACTAGCAAGAAGTATAGACAAGAATAGACAACGTATTCACATTTAATGATCAGGAAACCTGAGATGCTTACTGGTGAATAGTAAACATTTGCACGCCCCTCATGCTATACAACTTGTCTGTGGAATTCAATCGGACCGGAAGTATACAATCCCTCCTTGCTCAAATCTCATGACCAACTTGTTAGTAACTATCGACTCACCGGATTCTTCGACGCGTCGGTGATAGTAGGTAATCAGAATCACTCACAGTCGTTGATGTGTTCAGTGGAATTCCGACTCCTTTGAAGGCTGGTAGCAAAGTCCGTCCCATTTTCGATGTGCAGACCTAATATAACTGTTAACGTCGTCACTGCGTCGTTTCCGGCGATACCAGCGCCACCAGGTTAGCTTCCCATAACAAACCGCGTATTATGATAGTCAGTTGAACATTCGAATAATGAATTCTATCACTAATTTATCGCTATCTACGACATATATCGTCGTATGTCGTATATATATATATATAGATGCACATCGAAAATGGGACGGACTTTGCTACCAGTCTTCAAAGGAGGCGGAACTCCACTGAACACATCAACGACTGTGAGTGATTCTGATTACCTACTACTATCACCGACGCGTGGAAGAATCCGGTGAGTCGTTAGTTAATAAGAAGTTGATCATGGGATTTCAGCAAGGAGGAATTGTGTCAAGCCAAGTTCAAGAAAGGGAGCAGGCGACGCAGCAGCCGTATGTTACATGACGGATACGGAGCTACTTTGACACCATAATTACTCAACATCTATTTAACTTAGACACGTGAAATTTGCTTTATTTATTAAAGCCTCTTAGTTTGACTAGATCATACATTTCATAAATGTTATTGATATGTTATTAACGTCTGTAAAACAGGATTTTTATCACTGACTGACTGACTGGTCATCATAAACCTAACCCACGTTCAGATGACCTAGAAAGTTGTTGGCGTCGAGCTGAATAATAGCGTGTATACAAAGGAAAAAATCAGAAAGAGAGAATTTTTCCAATATTTTAAAAAAATTAAAAAGAAAATGGACAAAGACTAATTTTAGAGATTTCATGATACATAAATCGGTAGATAATTTCATTATAATTCACGATTTCACTTGGCTAGTTTTTAACAAAATGCCAAAGTTTTAGAAGAGTGTAATATTATGTCAACCTGGCAGTATAACTAAAGTTAAGCTGCGTGTAATATAAATAATCCTTGGACATGCACACAATGCCATCTAGTTCCACTTTAAGAAACTAGGCTTGTATTGTGGATACCAAATGGTGGATATACTACATAAATACATTTTTTTTTGTAAATAAATACATATTATAAATGGAAACATCATTTAAAGAAGATAAAGTTGTCTATAAAAATATAATATAAACCGTAAGTGAAAACTGGTGTGTTGTGAAGTCACATCACGAGGTTGCATTATAATTAAATTATCTACATAACTTGGCATCCGTTCAGATCTCAATATTTTTGTCAGCGAATTCGACAACCACGTTAATGCTTAATATTGAACTTGGCTCTCATTTTCACTGTTTTTTATTTTTACAAAGTTGGTTAGGTTTCTAAATTGATAGGTACCTATATCTCTAACGAACTATGGATCCCTTTGACGTGAGCATATCTCCAACAACAAACGCCCATTAAATTCTTAACATAGCCAAGTACTTCATAGCTTACATACCATACAAGCAATTCGAATCTCGCATTCCCTTTAAGCCCTATATTGGGTACCGAAATATTGTCCCACCCTCTGAATATTAACTACGGATCCCTCTATTTAGTGGTTTCTAAATTATTCACCTCCCTGCATATTGACCAGCGGAATATTAAATGCACCTCTCGACCATTTTAGAAAGACCCGTGTAATGTTTCAATTGTTTTGTACAGCGGATTTAGATAGATATTTCGCTGGGTCTTGTTAGTTTGGTTGATGTATAATAGGCTTGCTTGACGTAAGGTTGTTGACAAACCCGGTAACCTGTTAGTGTGTAAGTTGAGATTGTATAATTAGGCAAATGGTATTATCATTGCATAATGATTTTAACCGCCTCCGTGGTGCAATGTAAACAACACAGATTTACGAATCGGAAGTCACGGGTTCGACCCCAGCGGGACACATGTTTAGTACTCGGTTTCGTTGGTGGTAGAACTTTTTAAAAATATCCGCCTCGCGAGCTACCACTATCGTATCTAAGGCTGGCGCGGTAATCCGGTTGTCACAGATAAGATAGCCAGTCTCCCAAATAGGATGGAGTTTCCGGGTCATCAGGTGCAAAAAAAATACCATTATGTTAGATGATTTGGCTGATAACACTTAGAGACGCACGCGCCCCTTCTATTTACGTAAGTTTTTCACAAATAATGGTATATGGACATAAGATTATTGTCAAAACAACATTAACAAAAAAAGGTTATTACAAAATTAGTGACTACCTGAATGACAAAAACGCTTGGTAAACTTCGCCCAGCTCCCAGAAATTATAAAATTGTATTAGTTGTATACTGTTATATATATAAAAAAAGGAAAAGAAAAGAAAATGATCCTGTGGGTTTCTTGCGCCGCTTCTTTTCCCACAGATAATTTCCCTTTGCGAAGCGGTGGTAGCTTGGACATACTGACCGACCGAAAAATGCTTAGCCCTATTTTTATTTCCAATAGATTTCAATTGACATTCAACAAATGATATCATGTAGGTATCTTACGTTGAAATAAATGCTTGAAGTTTGAGATGTTTTATGATGGTAACAAAAAAATTTTTAATTAACTAAAATAAAAATCCACATCGAATCAGGAATGAAGAAATCCGTAGAAGAATGCAAGTCACCGACGACATAGCCCAGCGGATTAATAAGTTCAAGTGGCAGTTGGCAGGGCACGTAATTAACTCGAAGAACTGAAGACCGGTGGGGTAGTGAAGTTTTTGAGTCGAAGCCACGCACCTACAAGATGGACGGATGGACCTAATGGAGGTAGCGGGAAGTCACTGGAAACAGGCCGCTTACATGCTGCTGCTTTGGAAATCTATGGGGGACACCTGTGGGGGTCCTGTAGTGATATAATGATGATGTTGAGACCAAAAAACCTCTTAAATTCTTTTCAAATCACGTGAAAATTCAACATTTTTGACATGGTTGTAATTAATATTTTTCACCAAGTACCGGAAACAAGCCAACCTTGTAATCGGGGCATTTATTGACCGAGCATAAACTTTTGCATATGGGAGTCTCCCAATCTGGGAGGTCCGGGTTCGATTCCCAGGCAAGCCATGTATCAATGAGTTTTTAAATTTAATTGAATTACTTATGTGCATTTATCTGACTGCTCTTAAGACGGTGAAGGAAAACCTCGTGACGAAACCTGCATGCTTGAGAAATAAAACTTCAAAGGCATGTGAAGTCCCCTACCCCGCATTGGGCCAGCGTGGTGGACTATGGCCCTGATTATACGAGGAAAGGCCTATATCCCTGCAGTGGGATGTTAACGGGCTGATGATGATGATGGAGGATGTTACACAATACTAATCCGTAACAGTTTCTGAAGCTTGGAGCAAGACAGGTGCAAACAATAAGAAGACACAATCACAATGTAAAATATTGCCCTGGTCTGCAGCAGTACTACACGTGCGACCGGGACCTACCTGACCCGACCGCGGGGGTGTCGTCGCATCGCGCCCTGCCGCGCTTCATACCGCCCTCCCGACAGGGAGGGGAGTCTCACATAACCGTCTCGCAGTCCCCCAGGCGAGCGATACGCGTAATGCGTTTCCCCGCGAAAAAAAAGTACCACAATTGTGCACTCTAGAGTTAAAGTGATGATTGAACGTTTACTTCTATATTAGTTCAAGGGGTAAATAGGAGAGCGAGAGTGGTTATTTTTTTTTTATTACATCTCAGCATATAGAGCCTTAAGGAATACATATATGTCCCTAAAACGCTGGCAGCATTTCCATGTAGTATTGCTAAACTAAGCTTTTGAGCGACATTCGTTTTAATTCGCATTCTATTCTTGAATCGTCAGATTCGAGTACTACCTAGTCTAATGGAAACGTTTACTCTTTTTGGAATCTGCAGACCCAGGACCCATAGCTTGGAGTATCACAAAGTTATGATATGAAGCGAAGAGTATTTGTGATGTTTCAGCATTTAAGTGCTACAGCACCAGTTCCTAAGAGTAGTACCACGATGAGATGGGGCTAAGGAGTCTACACAGGTCACATTACACGCCAAAGTACTTGACAGGTTGTACGTCTCAGCAACTTAAACCCACAATGTCGTCGTCCCTTGATAAACTACGTGGTTCCAGCGTTGATGATATCACTGATTGGGCCAGTCCATGATACTCGTCACACAGGAAACTCCGTGTAGATCAAAACGATTAAATTCACTTGACCTATAAAGCAATGGGATCTAGATTACTTCTTCTTCTTTTTCCTTATTATTGGCAATTGTGAGCCTAATTCTTGTCTTACAATTTCCCAGTGTCAAGTCTAGTCATACCACTAGCGAATAATTTTTCTTATTTTCCCTGATCTTCGTTGTGTGACTGCGGTGCCTTATGGAAGATTCTGGCGGCTTCTTGTCGATACATATTTACATATTATACCTCTTTTCAAACAATCATTGACTTTTTCTCCACAAAATTTTGCCTTTATTAGAACCTTAAAATATACAAAAAATGAAATATTACGCTCAGAATTCAAGTCAAATGTGACTTGTGACTTATCATGCTGAGAAATCATTGAAATTTAAATCTTCATACATCAACCTCAGGTAACCAACATCGGTAGTGGTATATGGTAAGGAGTGAATACCGGCATTATAATCTAGTTTAGCTTACGCCGTGTCACCAATGGCCCCTGATTGAGTTCAGTAACGATGTTACCGTCAGACACTGATGAACTTTGCCGTATTTTCCTGTTCAATTGACGAGAAGTCGCGGGGTTGTGCCAGAAAATGTCCAATGAAGTAACTTTTTTATTCAAAATGGATTCGCACTTTATTATTAACTTTATATACTTATGATTAACTAGATATACTTTTGACCATAATTTCACTTGAAGATCCCAAGATGTCGGAACGATTGACATTGGAAGGGAGTACCAATTCCTTGGCAGTTCGCATTATGAAAGAAGAGCCAAAAGAGAAGAATTTATTTGGGGTTATTTATATTAAACGGTGGAAAAACAGTAATGTTATCACCCTGGTTACTTAGACACACGGACAGACATAAAGGTGATTCTTTAGATGTTCCGTTTTGCCATTTTTGGTACCAAACTCTAAAAAAATAGCGTATGTTACCACAATTATTCGAAGGAAATCAAGAAGACGCTTCAGACACAACAGTGCAACGTATCATACCTCATGATGGTGCTTTCAGTAGGAGGCTGATGGGAAGCACGTATATGACTTGGAAGTACACCTTTTTCTGAGGCAGTTTCACATTAGTGTTAAAAACAGTCCTTTGTTTCACACTAAAAAACTAGTAAATTGAAAAATGAAGATTAATTATTTATTCAACAAGAGAGTAAAGACGGGTTTTGTCGGAGTTTGTTCTCTCCTTTCAAGCAAAAACAGCGATCTTTCTGGTAAGGTGAAATATTTGGCATAAGTTAAATAGTGTGGTATAGTGTTATCGCTCATTGCGATTCCGTTGAGGCAATTCAGCAAATGTGACTTTAACCCCGAGACTATTAAGTAATGCAAAGTAGGAGTATTTAGTAATTAAAGCTGTCTATAAAGATGAAGAAATATATTAACAGGTTGACTGCCGACCACGCACCGGTGCGTTGGAGTGAGTTCACGCAATATGCCGAACGCGCACCGGTGCGTGTTGCTTACAAACTCTCATAAGGAAGTTTGCGATTGGGAAGGGGCGTACGTCGTATTGTGTTGAGTGGCACTGAGCATGGATTTTTGTCTTTTTTTGACAATTTTGGTTACTTATGCTATCTGTATTCGTTTAGTTTTTGTTGGCAATTCACAATGGCTAATTTACACAAAAAAAAGACCCGATCCTCGCGATTCGGCAGTGAACCTGTTAACATACCTAAACATTTGATATTATCCTGAGTCTCTGCATTGTACCACCCAGCAATACGCCGGATGGTTCAAACGACACCGTCTGGAAAGTACGGACAAAGGTGAATTTGTTAGCGAGCAACGACAGACGGGAGACAATGATTGTATTAATGTTGTTAAATACGTTAACAGAGATAGTCGAGGGGAAATTGTTACTAGGTGTAGTGTGGATCAGATGTAGTCATATGTATGTACAACATCTAGAAAGCTTGTGGATAAAACATTATTATGTACCTTTTGAATTTGAGATGCTGTGTCAGTAGTAAAACAGCATCATATCATCTTTACTAAAATTTAGTTATGCTTTTCACCACAAATTACATTTCACATGATTTTATGTATTGAGCGAGCTGCACGGAGCTTCGTCGGGTTAGTGCTGCATTTGGAGTTGCTGTAGTCACTCTCCATTTCACATGGCAGGGTAGGGACGACAGTAGTACGTCATTAATTCTGTGACAGTAGCCTTGATGTAGCGTTGGACTGGGTGGAGCTGCGTGCAATTCGCCGATAGTATCCCTAAAATCCCAAGCAACAGTTTTACAACTATATTAGGATTTAGTATAGTGATTTCATTGCCTAGTATGAGCCTAGAAAGTAAACTGTTCGACCTAAGCTGTACGGTATTCAGACTATAGGTATATATTGCTAGTGCGGGGTCTGAGAATTGTGCGACTGGTCTCAGAGTGAATTTCCTGTCTAATTTTAAGTAAATGTGGTGTATGTGAGTTAATATCTACCAAATAAAAAGTTATTGTATCGTATTTTTCTTAGCGAGTCGATGGCAAACACATTAAATTCTTGACGACCAGAATGCAATCACACGTACAGAATTGTCTGTGGCATCGTAGAGGCCCTGTAGCGTACAAGTATCGGGACACACAGGGCAGCATAGAAGATGCCCCATTTATGTATCTTCGCACAAGCACCGGTTGTCATCCCTGTAGCCCCACTTGGATATTTTCTTTCGGCATCTACTCGGTAGGCAGTCTATTGAGTGGTTTCTATACGGACCACTCCAGATCGTCACCCGATGGGAGCTTCTTTCTTCTCTCTCATTTAGTTATTTTTTTTTATGAAAGACTGTGTGTGTCGATGTGAATCTTACCTGGAGGAAAGTGACAGTATAACTGAAGATGAGGCACTTGGTTCCAGTAAATCCCTATTCTCCCTGGACTTGTAGATCCCAAGCTTATAATACGGGTAACATCGACGCCGTCAGCGAGTTTCATAACTTCTTCTTCGATTTAAGAGCTATGCTCATGTCGGTAGAGTCTCTTTGATTTCTTTTTTCGATATCTTAGTAGTCCATGTTTGAAAGGAAGATGCGGAACGCTTAGTGCGAATGTTCGGTATGTCCACAACGAATGAGTGGCTCCTCCCCGTGCCTGATAGTCTGAAAGGCAATGCTGGAATATTTACTCAATGTCAGCTTTATGGATCCAGACCATTTTGATGAGGTCCAGTTTCAACAAAGGTAAGTATAAAGATCAAGGTTAAGAAATATTGCATATAGTGGTATCAAGAGGCTATTTCATTGAAGCATAAGGCAATGCACAAGCCAAATACTCAAAAAAAGTAAGTTTATACTGTGGCAAGTAATATTTACCTGGTCGCCTTAATTTTTATTGGTTGAAAACTTGTCAAGTTGTAACCTAAATAAATAGATAATAATAATATCTTCAAAATTGTAAAATCAAGCAAATCTAATTGTTATTATCATCTTATGAAATTCTGCAATATGTTGCATAATTCTATAAATAGATATACTAATTTATAGAATTATTCAGCAATGTAGGACTCATTGCAGTAATTTATTTGAAACTCTTGCGAAAAGACATTAAAAGCAATGTAGGTACTTTGGTTTTGTTTAAACACGGAAATCTAGAAACTTAGCTTTGCATCTAAATTTCAACTATTTTGTAGGTCTAAATGACAGCTGAAAGAGAAGTTGGTCTCTTTTTTAACATGCTTTTATTAGCTTCACTTGTAACTAACAATGTAATCAAATCTTGAAAATTTATTTAAACTTACTTTTAATTCTCGTATAGAAATGAAAATTTGTATATATATGTAATTCCGATGGTAATACTATAATTTGGTATCTTGGAGCTGCTTTGATGGTGGAGCCAGGAGGTGGACGGTGAAAGTCTTCAGTAGCTACTAGGAAACCCCTCGAGTTTGGGCTCATATGATTCGTTTTGACGAGTCCAATATATTACACTTGGTGTCGACGATCTGATGATGGAGCCAGGAGATGGATGGTGGAAATGTAGCGTGTTTTTTAGATTTTTTTAAACTACATGTTATTTACAATAATGTTTATTTATTAAATTTAATTTGCAAGAATAGGTATCCTATTTGATAGTACCTACGCTAACAAAGACAACAGAATACTTCCTAAATTTTTGTAAACAAGTTTTGTACACCTCCAGTCGAGATCTAGCTGCGCCTTAAGGTCACATCACGTAGCGTCTCGCAGCCAGATTACACTGGTAATGTTAGGTTCGTTTTGGCGTGAAGTATTCCAACGAAGTGAAAAGTTAAAGGTCTCTAAACATTTAGTTACCGGGGACATCGTAAAACGTTCAGTTGATACTTTTCTGCATAGGTTAAGCCTTATTTTGAATTCAATTAGCTAATCTTCCATTTGCCGAGACGGGGTGGGTAACTTCTTTTCTATTTCCTTCTTCTTCCATTTAACGCTTCCTTAATTAGGCTGGGGCCCAAGGTAAGAATAGTTACATAGGGCACCCTCTCCCTTCAGTAGACGCCGTGCAGAATATCACTGTTGATCCTGGCTTAAGAGTCAGAGGGAGCAGTGGGGGGGGTAATGGATCATGATTAAGGGTGTCATCATTACCTATATCAGCTCTAAGCGTCTAATTGAAAAACTCTTAAGAATCTAGATGGCGTTACATGTATATTATTTTTTTTTTTAAATATTTCGGACATTTACACCGATCATCTAGTCCCAGATTAAGCAAAGTTTGGACTATGGATCAACGTTCGTATTTATATATATACCTATTCACTCGCGAATAAATGTTCGTATTTATCATATAAACAAAATCGTTGGTTTCGCTAACAGGGTCACTATCCATTCCACCAATCAGTCGTCGATAGGAGATTAAAACGCGCTATCTTTGTGGCCATCTCGTGTACTAAGTAATGTGCCTATATTTCGATAAACGGGCTCAGCTTCAGCTCAGGGCTACACGTCATTCCGGAATCCTTGTCCCTGAATACTTCGGTGTTAACTTAATACCCCATAGCTATTGTAATGTAAGTATACATTTGGAGCATTGCTCTACATGGAAGTGAAATGTGGACTATGACACAATACGATAGAGAAAGTTTAGAAGCATTTGAAATGTGGTGTTCGCGGAGAATGGAGAGAATAAGCTGGATGGAAAGAAAGAGCAATGAAAAGGTCCTGCAGATAGTTAATGAGAAGAGAGTGTTTTTGAATATAATTGAAAACAGAAGGGGAATGATGTTGAGTCATCTGATACGTCACGACAACTTTATCAAGAACATCATTGAAGGAAAAGTGGAGAGGAAGGGGAAGAGAGGAAGGCCTAGAAGAACATAAGTGTACAAGTAAATGAAAAAGTAAATGCCGTGTCGTATCAGGAAGTCAAAGAAAAGGTGGAATGTAGACTATACCGACAAGAGCATAGCTCTTAAATTAAAGAGAGGGAAGGTCGTCGACTTCGGACCAACCCTTACAGTAAAAATTTTAGAGTTCTAGCTGAATATGAATCTCATCCAGTAGGTATGCTTATCATACACTAACTTCTATGAAAAAATGCAGTGTAAAAAGTGTTACCAGATTACTTAACCATCTTGACTCCGTAAGTTAGCGATCTCGTTAAAAACCCGTTCGTTTGACAATATCTTAGTGCAAGCACAGAGGGTAGCGAGGCCACAATTAATTTCAGCTGGGCTTGCGGTCGCCTCCAGACGTGGTACGATGGTGGGTGCCGCTTAGAACCGTGACAGTATCAGCGAACCTAATCTGTTTTCTATATGATATATTATGAAAAATTTTATAGCAGCAGGTGAGGACGAGGAGTCCAGCAAAAGCGATTAGTTGTACAGAGGTCGAACGACCCTCTCGAATTGTTCATAATGAACCCACGTGGTGTCGACACATAAAAAGAATTAAAACATCTATTGACTTTACGTTTTAACGGAGATTGGCTTACCACTTGCATTTCTGTATATTTCGAAAGATGAACCATGGATATCGATTCAAGGATTAAACTTAAAATTTTTTTTTTTATACACAACGGGTTAGCACTCAACATCAATCACACCTGATGTTAACTGAAGATGAGGCCGAAGGTGGAAGCGTACTGACCCGGAAACCCCATCTTATTTGGGAGACTGGCTATCTTATCTCTGACAAGCGGAACAAAACAATGCTATTAACATTGCTGCTTTAATAGCATATTGCATGTATGTACCATATAATATGCAATTAAAGAATATCATTATCATCATCAGCCCGTAAACATCCCACTGCAGGGATATAGGTCTTCCCTCGTATGTGAGGGCATATGGGCCATAGTCCACCACAATTGCCCAATGCGAGTTGGAGACTTCACATGTCTTTGATTTTATTTCTCAGGCAGGTTTTCTCACGAAATGAACCAACCCATCTCTTCCCATTGTGCGGCGGTTAGGGTTGTTCTTAGGGCGTTTAGCGCCCGTTTAGCCGCCAGCAGGTAGATATAGAAAAAAAAGAATACCAATTTGATTGAATTTAGTGGGTTTATTCTACAAACAGCTCACTCCCCTGCACCCCTCGGCAAATCTCCCGTACGGTCACTGGCCTGAAGGTCTTGGAGCTGCAGTGGACGTAGCCCTAGAGTCCTCTCGTAGACGACACGACGAGGTCAATGCTGGATCAGCGGTTTCGGGGGAGGGTAGATCTACCCCGAATGTCTCCCAGGTGCAGACCTGGATGTCGACGTCGACAAGTCGTCACTCAGGACCTTGATCCCTAGAGGGATCTTCCGCAGTCTACTTAAGAGGGTTCAGGTGGCAACCGAAGCAGTGTTCTCCCGGTAGCAAGGTCGCGGTCAAACAGAGGACGATTCGGGTTCCCCCACTCTAATTAGAAAGCGTCTTAACGACGTCATCGCAACCGGACAAATTAGCGTACCGCAAAACCGTGGTGAGACCCTTTTTAAATAAAATAATAATTTGAGGGTTCCGTAGGAAACTTTTATTATAAAGATGAAGTAGTGTGTGAAATAATAAGTAACTTTAAAGGTACAATCGTAACGGCGCTAGACGCAACGTTACAATTGGTGTCATAAAAAGCGACTAAGGGACTATACACCAAAATCATCCAAAAGACTTGCAAGCTCAACGGCGATGGGTTCACCGTCACACGTATATTTCTAAAGGTGAAGCATTAAACTTTTAATATTTTATCGATAACGACTTCATCATCATCACCAGCTCGCAAACATCACACAGCAGGGATATAGGCCTGCCCTCGTAAATGAGGGAATATGGGCCGTAGTCCACCACGCTGGCCCAATGCGGGTTGGGGACTTCACATACCTTTGAATTTTAATTTCTCAGGCTTCCTCAAGATGTTTTCCTTCACCGTTTAAGAGCAGTCGGATGAATGCACATAAGTAATTAAATTTAAAAACTCATTGGTACATGGCCTGCCTGGGAATCGAATCCGGACCTCCCAAATTGGGAGACCTGCATCTTAACAGCTGAGCCACCAACGCCTCTTATACCTAAATAGTTAATATGAATATGAAATAATACCTTCAAACCAAAAGCAGACCAAAGTGGAACAAACCCATCGGCAGAGACACAAATGTGTAGGGCCGATACAAATGGCGATTCGACCGCGGCTATCAATTATAAAACAGAATTGGTTCCGTACCTCTTCCAGCGAAGGCCTTTGTTTACGTATGCCGGTAATAATTTAATTGGAATCGGCCAATTTATAAGGTGGACTTGCCCGGAATTGTAGTGATACGTCAATATTAATAGTTTTTGATGAAATTACTGGGATGTTGCTAGATGCTTTTTATTTTAGTTATTTCCGCAGCTTGATATTTTACGGTATTCTGCAGTATCTGCGATTTTAGTCATCCCAACTAATATTGTCACAACCACATAATATATGGATTGTTCCAAATTCAAATAATAATATGGTGTTATGGAATATCATGTGCTGTGTGGTTTCGGCACTCAAATAGAATAGAATGTAACCCGTTTCTACCGCTGGGTGTCGTAAACGGCGACTAAGGGACTTTCCACTAAAAACGGCAATGGATTTGCACGTTCAACGCCGATTGACTCACACCCTGTCACGTGTGCATTTCGGTATATTTAATAAGGTGAGCCATAGATGTTCTTTCAATCATTAACCTTTTAATGTTTGGAACACCCAAATGCTAATGTTTGGGTTATCTCTGACCACCTCACTTGGGATAAAGGTCGTGACTTTATGTATTATGGAAATCATACTTCTGGGGTTTTGTTGATTTCAAATTCAAAATCACTCCATTTCTCGGTGACTTCAAATTAGCTCTCCCGCATTCTAATTCTTCACTAAGATTCTCCAACAATGTTGGAAGGCAAAGGTAGCGCAGCCCATACAGCCTAGTCTTCTGTGGTAGTCTTCAGCCAAACCAGAAAGCTTCGATACGCGCTTTAGTTTATACTTCCCTTCACTTGTACACCATCGGCACTGACTTTTGCAATACAATAATGCCGTTATTAAACTTAAAAACACGAGATACACAAATTTCAAGAATGAAATACAAAAATGCAACATCACTCGTTGAGTTCCCGCCAAACAGCTCCCACATCCTAAATGGTTCGTCATTCAATATTTCTGTTCATGGAAACGCATTCCAAATTTGAAACTAGCCGATACCGAATCGTATATAGATCACCAAAGCAATAAGAACTCGAGGCATTCATGACTTCTGATTACGGATGTAAGTGCAACATTTAATAGCATTTTTAAAAAAAACAAAAATACTGTTCCACGTTCAAATTTCAGTAGGTTAATATTACACATATTTAATATTTCTCCGACAGTGACTTACAAAACTCCCGCTCAAATGAGTAATGACAAACGTCACTCTGTAGGGTAAATGCGATACATTCACTCCTTTTAAGGCGCACATTGAGAAAACGAGACACTTTTTCTTTTCAAAGCTCCTTTGAAAGCTACAGTGTAGAAATGAGCGCACCTTTGAGCGAGGGATGCCACGTTAGTACAGTGAAAAGGGAAACTGCAAATAAACAAAAAAAACTGAATTTTTTTAGACATGTCCCAAGTAAATTGTGTCAATCAGAAAAAATACTGGCTTGCAATAAAATTCACGACGTGAAACACTTGTGTAAACAACTGGCTTTGCTTTATGCTACGCAGCAGTAGTGTAATCTTTTTATGCACAACGAGTTAGCAGTTTACCTCAATTACACCTGATGTTAAGTGAAAATGAGGCCTAAGGTGGAAACGTACTGACCCGGAAACTAAACATACTCGGGGGACTGGCTACCTTATCTCTGGCAACCGGAACACAACAATGCTATTAACATAGCTGCTTAGCGGCAGATTTAGATAGGCGGATATTTAAAATGCCTACCATCAAACAAAACCGAGTACTTAAGCATGTACCCCGCTGAGGATTGAACCCGCGACGTCCGATTCGTAAACCCTATGTTGTTTACATTGAACCATTGTTATTCGTACATTTTGGATAAAGGTCTTAGCATACGTGACGTGTTTATTCTCGTGCCGGACGGAACGGGACGATTTTTTGACATCGTTGCATTTAAAAACATAGCAATAAAATACACGTGGCGAGAAACACGGGCCGAACGGGACGGCAATAGAAAAAACATCGTTATGGCATCTTCTTCATCTAATACTACGGCAACCATTGCTAGTTCTTCAAAAGTAAAATCGAACATTTTGTGCTGAAATATGGTTGCAGCACTAACACGACTATCGATGAACACCGTCACTGTACGTATATTTTAAAACCACTTTCACGTTAGGAACTATACCCGTCCCGTCCGAGAAATTACCCGTCACGTATGCTAAGACCTTAAATCAAATCAAAAATATTTTATTTCGTAAGTTATAAGAATAACATTTGAAATCATCATGACATACAGTTATCGCTCATTCACTATGCAGTCGCCCCAGAGAAGAACGAGCAAGAAACTTAGGGGTTGCTCTTTTTAAATAAGTCAATACAAATACAATTTGAAATAATTGTTAAATTTATGATTCGAGAAAGAAAAATAAGAATAAAATATACTGGATATTGCCGAACGGTTCATGTCCACGCATTCTTATCATCCATATAGTCAGAAATTTTATAATAGCTTTGGGCACATAGTTTCCGTTTCCGGGTCCGTACGCTTCTACCTTCGGCCAGCCTCATCCTGCCAACATCAGGTGTGATTGACGTCAAGTACTAATCCGTTGTGCATATAAAAAAACATAACACCCATCGTGCTTCGTCGGGATTTAAAAATGTAACAGACGCCCCATAAGTTTCCCAACTCATCTCAACGTCCTAAAATCGTAAAACCTCTAAGAGCGAAGTATCGAAAAAGCTTCGGGTGGGCCATTAACCGTTTTATTGTGAACTTTAGATAACTTGAAGAATTTTCTTAATAGCCCATTTGCTTGGAGCCATTGGAACGATGGCCTGTCATGTATTCAAAATACTTTGGTGAAATCGGGAAAGTTGAAGGTCAGAATAGTCGATAATCATGTATTTGTGATCAGATTATCTACTGGGTATTTTTTTTTTTTGGCAAACGAAATACAGACTGTTAACCGAGTAATCTATTGAGTAAATGGAGAGAGTAGGACAGGTAATAATGAATAATAATAAGTAAATATTTCGGACTCTTACAGCAATCATCCAGTCCGAAAACTGAGCTTGTACTATGGATACAAGATAACGGATAATACATAAATATTTATATAAACATCCATGACAGGGAATAAATGTTCGTATTCATCACGTAACAATTACCCCTCGCGGGATTTGAACCTTCAACCGTTGGTTTCGCTGACAGGGTCACTGTCTATAACACCAATATGTATTGGTGTAAGAGTCCGAAATATTTATTGTATTTATTATTATTATTATACACGTGAAAATCAAAACGCTCCTTTCTGGGGCAGTCGTTTGAAAATATAGCTAAATTCTATCATTTTCCATGGCAGGCAGAAAAACGATTATACATTTTTGGAATAAATCAATTTGGTATAAAAGATTAAATTCCCTTTGCATTCACTTGTCAAATTTCCTTACAAATTTTTCTCCAGTAAAATTTATAGCTGCTCTAGAAGTTGCTGCTTGGAGATACTATCACATACGGACATTGTATATCGCTCTTTCAGTTATGCTACAAGAAAACTGCATAACCTAGACATGGCGGTGCACTAGCGTGGAGTCGCACTAGCGTGGCGTCGCACTAGCATGGAGTCGCACTAGCGTGGAGTCGCACTAGCGTGGAGTCGCACTAGCGTGGAGTCGCACTAGCGTGGCGTCGCACTAGCGTGGCGTCGCATTAGCATGGTGTCGCACTAGCGTGCTGGCGCACTATCATTATTGGCACTTTCGTTTGTCGTATTTCAGTAGCAGACTCGTTTAAGTCATAATATTTTAATGAAACTTCATAATTCTCACTTAAAACACACTTTGCATATTAAAAAATCAGCAGCGGTGTAATAAGAGAATATAACTGCATAAAATTTCAGCTTCTTTATTGCGGTCATATAAGGTCTGAGTTATATTCAATGTAATAGGTACTCTGAGATGGTTGGTAGGTTAAATGAAGCCGTTACAAAGAATTTCACATTTACTTACTGAATTTGAAGCAAATGGTATATAAAGCTAATAAAATACAAAAATATTACTATTACTTATATTTCATATCTTTGCAAATTCAGGCGTTATTAGATCTGGTCCATTGTATTTATATTTATATCGATACAAGCAGCACCATATTTTAGTTGCACTAGTCGATTAATCATTTCCCAAACAGTGAACTTCTTTCTTTCTATCTTTGATCTTCAAGGGGAGTTTATATATATATTTATGTCACATAACAAGTATCTTTATGTATTTATTTAATTTACATAGCACATTTTTATTTGTTTGACAGGATGTCTTTATGCAACTAGCGACGGTAACTCGTCTGCTCTGGGTGCGACAGTAAACCAGCGCTGAGCCCTTAGAAGCTCAGCATATAGCTGAGTCGTTTCCCTTTCGCTGCTGCGATACTTTTTTTATTTTTATTGAAGAGGTGGGCAAACGAGCAAGAGGCGCACCTGATGGTAAGTGTCACCGCTGCCCATAACCATCCACGGAAACGGAAGATCAGTGGCGTTGCCGGCCTTTAAGGAAGGAATATGCTCGCTTCTTGAAGGTTCCCAGATCGTAATCGGTTCGGAAAGACATCCGCTGGGAGCTTATTCCAAAAAGTAACGGTACGTGGAAGGAAATGTCTACTGAACCGCACCGTGGTGGATTTCCAACTGTCTAGGTGTTAATACTTATCTGAGTGTTCTGTTATTTTATTTGCCTAACAATTGTTGTATATGTGTTGAAGTGGTGAATAAACAGTTTCTTTCTTTCTTTCTTCTTCTTTCTTCTATTTAAAAAGTTGACTGTTCCATTGGTACTTTATTAGTTTAAAATTATTAAATTATTATTATTAAATATTTCGGACACTTACACCAATCATCTAGTCCCAAACTAAGCAAAGCTTGTGCTATGGATACTAGATAACGGATAAACATACATAAATATTTATATAAACATCCAAGACTCGGGAGTAAATGTTCATATTCATCACACAAACATTTACCCGTCGCGGGATTCGAACCCGCAACCGTTGGTTTCGCTGATAGGGTCACTATCCACTACACCAATCGGTCGTCTTTTTGATTTTAAAATGATTTTAAACTATCTAATTAGGAACACTCTAGTTGGGAAATCATAAGCTAGGAAGCGCCCCATCCTAAATGCAGAGACTAATTCGGCATACATTGCTGGTTGAAGTAAAGATATTTGAATTAACACAGCTAAGCCTCCCAGCAATGTATGTCGAATTAATCACTGCATTTAGGATGGAAGCTTCGATTGGGACCAATCCATTAAATTGGAATCTAACTGTTCTAACTCGATTACACCATTTCCTAATTAGATTTCCTGATAGTGTAATAAGCGCTGTACACAAATATTGGTCTCGTCAGAATTTTACTTCTTGAATAAGACATACTTACCTATTATCTATGTAGTTACATAATATTCTAATAGCACATATTTTAATTCTTTATACAAGAAACTGGCAGTCCAAAGTCTAGTTTTTATTTCGCAAAGTAGTTACGTTGCGTTTCAAAAACAAAATAAACCCAAGTAGTAATTTACATGGGTACAGTTTGCAAAAAAATTATCATGGACAATATTATAATTGTATTACTTAAAATTGGGAAAACAACCGACTTCATAGATGTCTTTATTTGCCTTAAATGTAGTTACAAAACGTGCTACATTTTCAAGTCGTTTCATACATTTTAGAAATTTTAGAAATCATTGATATAAAGTTAATAAATCTAAATAATATTATAAATTCGAAAGTTTGAATGTTTATTTGTTTGTTTGTTGCTTAATCACGGCGAAATGGATCAAATCAAATCAAATCAAATAGAAATACAATAAGAAAAAGAGTAGACACTTATAATCTTAGTCACACGGTTCATAAACTTGACCAATTTCAGAAAACCGTAATAAATAATAAGTAAGAATCGATTTTAATAAAAGGTAGATGTCAATATTTTTGATGTTATTACAAGCAAATAGTGTTAATAAACATGGGTCCAATTTTGCCATTTTAACTAAATTAATTTGCGATACAAAATAAATCAATTATTTTTAAGACAAAAAATTTGGGAATAGCTTGTTTGGGACTAGATGATTGGTGTAATCATCTAGTCCCAAACAAGCAAAGCGTGTGCTATGGATACTAGATAAGGGATAAACATACATGAATAGTTATATAAACATCCATGATTCGGGAATAAATGTTGGTATTCATCACATAAACATTAGCCCTCGCTTGATTCGAACCAGCAAGCGTTGGTTCAGCTGACAGGTTTACTATCTATTACACCAATCGGTCGTCAAATGAACTACAGTGTTTCATTGTACATTAATCCTTAGCCGAGAGAGTGAATTAGAAAACTCGCGGACTTTTTTGTAGGGAACAAAAACAAAACAGAAATTAATAAAGTATGGCCAGTAACTTCACATTTCTCGCTTCTGCGTACAAAGTGGCTAAGTCATGTGACGTCTCACAATTATTAGAGCGTGTTATTTTTTACCTTAAAAAATTATTAAAACCAACGAATATCTCAAAAAGAAAACATTTTACGGCTGTGTTGTATTGTGACTTTTTGACTCCAATTAAGTTGTACAATCGAGTTGAAGTCTGTCGCTTATCTCGTACCCACGGTATATAGTATTAATAACCAAAATAATATTCTGCTACTGAATTTATTTATTTTGCCAACGCTACCCATATAAAATCCCACCCATCTCATAGTGGAATGTAAAAGGCCGGCTTCGAGATCGGGCTGAATTATCTCAAATGAAGACATTATCCTGCCGGGGCCGGCGCGCGCGCAGACGTGATGATCCGACGCCATTTTGATTCCAGGGCAGAGTTGAAGGCCATGATTTATTGGTTTTCAAATGATAGACGGTTTGATAATAATAGGAGGTTTAAAACACTGTAGATGTTCTAATAACTTAGTGTATGCAGGTAAACCGGACAGATTTTCAAACTGCAAGTTGTAACACTATAAGCATTTAAAATCATCAGTCGATCTCTGATCGAATCAGAAATGAAGAAATCCGTAAGTGAACAAAGGCCATTGACATAGCCCAGCGGATTAGCAAATTGTAGTGGTATGTGGGAATTGCATACAGGGGTGATGAGAATATTGAGAAATATGAGTGGAGTAACGAGGATGGATAAAGTAAGGAAAATATACGGGCCGCTCAATGTCAACAACATTGGGTTTATGATTCGGAGGTCGCGGCTTCGAACCCCAACGGGGTACATGTTTAAGTTACTCGGTTTGATTGATGGTAGGGCATTTAAAAAAATGTCCGCCTGGCTAGCTACCACCATCTTATATCTAAATCTGCCGCCAAGCAGCAATATCAATAGCATTGTTGTGTTCCGGTTGTCAGAGATAAGATAGCCAGTCCCCCAAATGTGCTGGGATTTCCGGGTCAGTAGGTATGCTTCCACCTTCGACCTCATCTTCACTTAACATCAGGTGTGATTGAGGTCAAGTACGAACCCGTCGTGCATAAAAAAAAATCTTTTAAGAGGTGGTAGTTTCCATCATTTCTAACTGATTTGACTATGGAACCCTATACCCCAAACTAAACCGTTCTCAAGTTATGGGACTTTGAAGTTCTTTTATAAAAAAATCCTGGTTTTTTGTCTATTGTCCCTTTTTTATGTTTTCTGTGCCTCAATTTTTTTGGTTTTTTTTTGTTTAGTAGACTAGTTGCCTTATTATTTTAAATACTAAAACTGCAAGTAGACGATTGATCGTTAAAAAAGGAATACATTTGTGAAATGTTTTTTTTTTCTTCGTAAGATATTTTTAAAAAGTCTATGACGGTTGTGCTGCATATATGCTTCAAAATATCTACGGTTCTTCAGCTTTCAGATAAGGTATAATAAGATAGGTTATCATTGGAATTTTTTAACAAAAACATTGATTAAATGCTACCAGGTAGTAGTAAAGAATAACGTTTAACTTGAGTCAGAAAACATTATAAAACAATCTAAATAAAGAACAAATTAGGTTTATTAATCCTTTTTACATACATGTCCGCCCCTATTTCGCACACGTACACGCAATCTGTGTCTGAAGCCGCTTCTCACTACCCCAGTTGTTAATCCTCTTCTTATTTCGTTAGCGGCATCAATAATTTTTTGTCTCAAAACATCAACAGATGGTTTTCGGTTCGGTTCATTGTACACCAAACTTTTCACGTGCTTCCACACATAAACCATCCATGGGGGTCGAGTCTGGACTCCTAGCAGTAAGAGCAGGCTCACAATTTGTAAGTTATAAATTTATAATCCTAAAGATGCAATGGCTAGTATAAATGGTGAGCTCTTGCGTTAGACGAATTGTTTATTGTGTATTTATTCTTGCATTTTTACTTGCGAATGAAATTAAAATTCTTCAAGTCATATTCAAATCATATACAGGCTGATATTGAATTCGTGTAATTCCTGTTTACTGCTGACTCCACTCCTGATTACAAACAACTTTCCCAAAGGAACCATAGCCAAAATCGATCAAATGGAAGTCCTACAATTTTCGGCTGAATAAGGCTATATATAGTTTCTAGTGGAAAATTGATCGTAATCAAGAGTGGAGTCACCAGCCGTAACTTGATGGAGTTCCATTCTAAAGGTGGTTTCAAAATGGTTTATTTTGTATGGGTAATCGAAATGAAATGAAATGAAAATCATTTATTCATGTAGGCAATACAATATGCACTTATGAACGTCATTTGTTTTTTAAACTTCCACTGGCTCGGAACGCGACCACTACTGAGAAGAGCTAGCGAGAAACTCAGAGGGTTTGTCTCTTAATTTTTTTGTCTCGAAATTTTTTTTTAATCGAAATCGACTATGGTTCTTTGGGGAAAGTTGTTCGCCATCAATAGTGGCGTCACTTGTTAATGGGAATTACACGATTTGAAATTCACCCTGTATACTTATTAAACATATGAAAAAATGAGTAAACCAAAAACATACCTATTGTAATATACCTATGTATTTTTAAACCACATCATTCTCATTATCATTAAAATTTTGAGATTTCATCCTAAACACATCCGCTTTTACACAAAAAATGTATTTGTTTGAAAAAAAAAATATGGTATTCAAATTCAAACAAGCTTTATTTCATAAATTTCAACAAAAGAAACATAAAAAATCATCAGGTATTTAACTTAAAACTACCGCTGGATCACATGGCATCTCCATTTATTATGTAACTTCACTTACGTCACCATATTTCATCAAGTGTGTTTTGTCTCCGAGTGCACTCCAGTAAACACTAACCAGAGGACGTAGCAATGAGGAAAAATAATACCAGAGAACAATTTTACGATCTCCCACCCGGGTATTAAGTGTTCCCCCCATAAAAATGGTGTAATAAACTTCACAGACCGCCCGACCTCAAAAATAATGGTTGAATTCTTCATGTGCAATTTTAAAATGGTCTGTAGGTGTACACTCTTAATTTATGAGGAGTTTAGGTAACCTAAAATATGTGGTGTAAAAGATAGATTCTTGTTTTGTAACCACCTTCCTATTTTGTAGGATATTCGTAGTAAGTTTCATACAAGGTGAAACAAATGGTCACACGTGTGATTGAGGTCAAAAAGGATTTGATTTAAAAAAGTAATTGTGAAATGAGATTTTTTTTTTGAACTAGATTTTCTTGCAATTAATTTGAATTTACCTTAAAATATTTAATGTATTTGTCTTGCAGTAGGAATTATAATGAACCAATTTTGTTTTAAAAAGTTACAAATCGTACCCTTGCTGGCCGCATTACCTCGCTGTATAGCATAAGTGATTCTATGTTTAAAGTATCTACCAGCCCTCTGATCGTGCGATGCGTCAACCAGACGCTTAGATAACTCTCTAAAAAGGGCGTGAGCACCTGGTCCACAAGGCCCAAGTGTTTCTATGCCAAACGACGCAAATGGGTGATCTCCATTGAGACTGGCATATTTGCGCTGCTTAGCGCTTTCTATCGAAGCGGCAGCGGAATCGGCTATAACACTGGAAGTTGGAAGATGGGAAGGTGGATGGCTATCGATGCAGTTTGCGTACCATGAAAGACAGTTTAATTGTTTTCTTTTACATTAAATAATGTCATTTCAAATGGACTCCGACAGGAAGAGCGAAAACTGATATTTTTAAAATTTCATTTCACTGTAATTCTTGGCGTTAGGTTTTAATTTTGGATTTAATAAATGAAAAGAAAAAATAAAAACCTTTTTTTTTAAATAATAATTCTCTTATTTCATTATACTGTGATGTGTAATAGATAATGATGATGACTGTACTTTTTTATGCAATAACAATTTAAGTATTTAAAAACCAAAAAACCCGAAAGCATATATTTAGTATTTTTCGGGCGCCATGTTGTATTTTTTTACCATAAAATGTAGGTATCCTATAACATTGCGGATCAATACAAATGTAACATCTTGCACTTTAAAATTGATCAAGCCGTTTGAGCCAAAGGAGCTAATACAGAAATCTACGAACATATTATATAATATACGTTCGAAAAAAAATTGCCTCTTTCCTGTGGAGTCGGGTAATAACAATCTCTCTGTTTCGAGTTGATAAAGTTTCGTATTTCACTAATTGGACTCACTTGTGTCCAAGGCAGCGATAGTGTATCGTTCGCTTCTGTATGCGCATATGAAAATTACAGATTCACCTTTGCTTTGTGACTTTGTAGCTTTGGCATCCGTATTCTTCCAATATGATATCAAACATCGCACACCAAATCCGCGTGTACAGTTATACGAAAAACCCAAAACACGAGTGAATAAAAACATACTTTTACAGCTCATCACACTCGACTTGAATTTACAACGTCATGTTTATATACCACAATGAATAATAAGGTCCATTCTTTAGAACGTTCGCAACGTTTCACACGATGGCCGAGCTGGGGGCCATGGTGCCCATTAACCGTACGGAGATAGCAGTTCATAATAAAGTCATTATATGAGTAAATGTTAACGACTATATTTACAAGGCGTCTACGCGTCGAACATTAGGGTTAACCATTATTGGACACAGATTGATACACCTATGGATCGGACTCGTACATTTTCTATGATTAAAATAAAATATGTACGAATACGACATTGGAACCTTCAAGAAACGAGCCTACACCTTCCTCAAAAGCCGGCAACGCATCTTTGACCCTTTTGGTGTTGCGGGTGTCCATGGGCGGCGGTGATTGCTTTCCATCAGGTGACCCGCATGCTCGTTTGCCGTTGTAAAAAAAAAAAAAATGTAGTTTCGGCGTCGGTGGCTCAGCGGTTAAGACGTGGTTTCCCAATTTAGGAGGTCCGGGTTCGATTCCGAGGCAGGCCATGTACCAATAAGATTATAAATTTAATTTAATTACTTATGTGCATTTATTCGACTGCTATTAAACGGTGAAGGAAAATATCTTGAGGAAAATAAAATAAAAATTCAAAGGCATGTGAAGTCCCCAACCCGCATTGGCCCATACTCCCTCATTAGTCTCTAATATAAAATTTGACGACCTGTTTGGTGTAGTGGGTAGAAACTCTGCTACTATACCAAATGGTCGCGGGTTCGAATCCCGCTAGGGGCATATGTTTGTATGATGAATACAGATATGTGTTCCCGAGTTATGGATGTTTTTCATTTATACATGTATTTATTTACAAAAAAAAATGTATTTGTGTAGTTTATCAACCATCTGGTATCCATAACACAAGCCTAGATGCTTACTGTGGACCAAGATGATGATGTGTGTTTGTGCAAATTATTATTATTATTATTAATATTAAAGAGCGCACTCAAATAGGACCACGCAAAGTAATAAAAGTTCTAAGGCATGTGAAGTCCACAACCCGCATTGGGCCAGCGTGGTGGACTATGGCCCATACTCCCTCATATGCCTAAGTAGTGGTTTTTGACTTGAAATTTAAAAATATTTATTGATTGAGCTTTCCTAATAGATTCCGGCAGAGTTCCACAGACGAGTCGCTTGCAGTCTGAAGGACTGGCTATAGAATTTTGTTAAATTAGGAGGGACGTAGAGTCGAAGATTTTCGGAATACCTATGTTCAGCAGTTACCTATGTTCAGCTGTGAAAATTTGTCTTGACAAGCCAGAGAAGGCAGCAAAAATCAGCGGGCTCTCTCGTCCAGTGGTCACACCTCCATGTTTTTGTAGCCGATATCAGATAGGTGGTGAGGTCGGCGCCGCTTTGTTTCGACATAACGAGCCTTACTTAATGGCTTATTGTGAAGTTTTTGCGAGACGCAGCGCCGAGATGCGTTAGCTTTGGTTTTTGGATGAGAAAGAAAGAGGCTTAGTTTCAAAGGATAGCGCGTCGGTGAAAAAATACTGACGAAGCGCGAGCCGCATTTAGAGAAAGCCATCATAAGCTTATTTTTGTGGAATAATATTAGGCCCTTACCTATGAAATTGGCGTTTTGTATGAAGAATTTCTTTAAGACTGTTTTCTCCGTACAAACATTTTTGATTTTTTTTTGGGAACGGCAAATCCGTGTGTATTATCGGATAACATTAAGTTAAGTGTAGACAGCGTTAATTTTTAAAAGTAACCGCTTTAGAAAAGTTTCAGCGAATCTAAGAAATGATTATGGGAAGCACATGAAAAGAGCTCTGTTCAATTTTTTTTATTGTGGGATAAGCCCCGACATTAAAAAATATTTCATGTGAAACTTTCAAAATAAATTGGTACATATGATTAACGAAGAAATAAAACTCCAATTTCATAGGTAAAGACCCAATATTTGAATGAGCAAATTGAACGTATAACACACTCGTGGTGCTGTTGCATTAGACAATAGTTTCCGAATAAAATGGTATGGGACAGGAAGGGGTGGAATAGGATTTTTAATTATTCCATCGTAAAATTTTGATGCCTGGAGAATTAATAAAAAAAATTGACAGCAGTCTTTACGTTTAATTATACATTCTGTCAAGTATTGGAAATTTATGATTTGAAAAGTGTATGCTAATGATTTAAAAACAAATATATTTTTAAGTTGGCAGCACTGTCTGTTTATAGTTATTAGGTGGGAGTGGGCTTTTTGGCGGGATCTCGGCGAGTGAAGTTGCAATTATCTTTACAATTCTTATAATTTGTGCATTCTGACTTTTGAAGCTTAATAATGGCAGGATATTGTGCAGCAAAAGTTAGTGATGGTGTTCAAGTGAAGGGTAGTGTAAATTAAAGCGCGTAACGGAGCTTTCGGGTTCCAACAAGAAGCCGCCAAAATCATTTGTAAAGCATTCTGCCACTTTACTGAATAATGGCTTGACCGTGCCTAGACTCTGTATACGCCAAGTATACGACGATTTACTTGTTTTGACTGAGACGGACTTATAAACTGAATAAATAAGAGAAATAAGACATGGCTGTATGGGTTTAGATCTGATTTGAATAACAAGTTGAACCTCTTTATAATAGTTAACAAAGGCCATTAAAAAAAAAATAACAACGTTATATTATAATTTATCTATCATGTCTACTTCTTTGAGTTTATCGTCTATTATATTAATTATGTGTTGAGGTGGTGGTTATATGTGTTGTACTGTATGTCCTTTCTCCAGTTACACAAACTAGAGAAGCTTAACTTACCGCACAATCGTCAACTTTAGCATTGTGAACTTCAACCCTGACATCGGCAGAGTCATCGTGCACAACGATGCAGCCATAACACTAAATTGGAATTGGAAGTTGAACCTCAGTAGTCTGTCCAAATAGACCTAAGTATTGAACAAAGAGTTTGTCTTCAATTTTGTAATGCGAACGAATTTTCATTCCTTAAAAATATTAGAAAAGCCGTATAGTGAATCAACGTTATTAAAACAAGGGCTTACGAGTGGTACAAGGTGTACAAGGAGGGCTGCGAGATTGTAATAATTCCCTGTGCTTTTTCGATACAGCAGTATATTATTATCATCATTTGTAGGTAATGAAACTTATTCATTACATGCTGCAATCTGTGTTTGTTTTTAATTTTTAATAAGTACAATTCACTCCTCTCGGAGAAGGCAAAGGGAAGTAAGCCTATACAGTCATGTCTGATTTTATATTATTAACATATATTTATAACATTCTCACTCAATTTTATTAATTTTTATTCCACATACTACTTTTTATTTATATTCAGTGTTGGTGAAACGTCCGTACGTCACGCGAGGCTCCACAGAAAATCAGCGTTGTAGTTATTAATACAACTGCAACTCATGCTGAGTGGAGACCTTTTTGGCACCGATTTGTAATCTATCTTATAATTTTTAGCTGTATATTAAGTATGTTATTGTTATTTTTTTTCTCTCTGTTTTTGTATAACTAATGTGTCGTCCAGTGTGTCAAATAAACGCTTTCTATTCTATTCTATTCTATTATATTAGACGACCTGTTTGGTGTAGTGGTTAGAAACTCTGACCACTATACCAAAAGGTCGCGGGTTCGAATCACGCAAGGGGCATATGTTTGTATGATGAATACGGACATGTGTACCCGAGTTATGTTTTCATTTATAATAAGTATTTATTTAGAAAAAAAAATGTATTTATGTAGGATATGGTTGATATGCTACATAAATACATTTTATCCACAACACAAGCATATAGTTGCTTAATGTGGAACTAGATGGCACTGTGTGTACGTTCAAGTATATTTATTATTATTATTATATTATTTATTATTCAGTTCTTCGCAAATTGTTCCCGAGTTATGGATGTTTTTCATTTATATATGTATTTATTTACAAAAAAAAATGTATTTGTGTAGTTTATCAACCATCATAATACAAGCCTAGTTGCTTAGTGTTGAACTAGATGGCGCTGTGTGTATGTGCTAAGATATTTATTTTTATTTTATTTATTTTTATAAGAAGATTTATTTATTATCTATTTATGAAACATAATTTGCTAATAAATAAATCAACACAATAAATAAATAATTAAATATACCAAGGTTCATCACATAAAACATAAGCATCATGTATGAATTGGAAATTACAATATTGTGATAAATGGGTAGGGACTCAGTTCAACCATTACACTGTTCATCTATTGATAGCCGCCTCCGTGGCTCAATGTAAACAACACTAGGTTTACGTTTCGGAGGTCGCGGGTTCGATCCCCAGCGGGGTACATATTTAGTACTCGGTTTGGTTGGTGGTAGGGCATATTAAATGTCCGTCTGGCTAGCTACCACCATCTTATCTAAATCTGCCGCCAAACAGCAATGTTGATTGCATTGTTGTGTTCCGGTTGTCAGAGATAAGAGTCAGTCCCCCAAAAAAGATGGGGTTTTCGGGTCAATACGCTACTACCTTCGTCCTCATTTTCACTTAACATCAGGTGTGATTGAGGTCAAGTGCTAACCCGTTGTGGATAAAAAAAATATATTGATGGGAAAGAAAGTGGTAAATAAGCGATTAAATAAGTACCTATATACTTATTGCTGAGGTATCGCCCTACAGACTAAATACTCGTGCCGGAGTAAAAGTTGAAAAACAAGAAAGGCTAGAAAAAGATAATTGGCCAATACCGGAGCGATCGTCTGCGCCAGTTGGTGTAATGATAGCCTTCGATATATAAAGGTCTGTGCACATTGCCAGCCTTAATTTAAGGCCAAGCCTTAAATACATACATACATTCATATCATCACAACCTTTATCCCATATGGGTGATAAATACACTTAAATTCAGCTAGGACACCACGGGCTTTCTTGCGTGAAGAGTGCCGGCCGCGCATATCGCCACGGTGCAATTAATCAGTTAATTAGACGCGCTCTCGCCATTTCAGCGGTCCAGGCGTCTCTGGAGCCTTGTAGCTTATTCAGGGACGACGGGAAAAGATATGATGGATCCACCTTAGTACCCTGGTGCTTGGGGCGCACCTTATCCCATATACAAGGAACTGCGCAAAGACCTGGAACCGCGGCTGAACAAGCTCAAAGTAAGAAGCGCCGTAAATATGCGTCAATATCTATAAACCACGAGTTTGCGGCGCTCGCAGTGGAGACATTGGGCCCTTGGTCTTCTGACACGAAACAATTTGTAAAGGATTTATCCGTTAGACTGGTCCACGCCTCTGGAGATGTGAGAGCTGGTGTCTACTTTCCTCAGCAGCTGAGCTTATGCATTCAGCGGGGCATTAGCGCTAGCGTACTAGGTACTATGCCTCACGGAAGCGAGTTGGACGGCGTATTTTTTCTATAAGATATAGGTGTTTTCAATTGTGTTTTATAAATTTGTTGTTTCTTAATTATGTGAATAAAACTGAAATTCTGAAAAAAATTCTTAATCTCATTTTACCTTACATACTCATACCGGATCACAAATCAATACCTGAGCTAAGTATACTATTGGTTACAGACACTCGTGGCGCAGTCACATTCGCTATCCGTTTTCGATTAGAGAAGTTAAGCAATGTCTGTCGCGGTCAATCCTTGGATGGGTGACCACCTGTAATAGGAGTTAATAACACTGACTGTCAGGTGGCCACTAAATGGTAGATTATGGTGCAGGCTGCGCCCCAACATTGGAGATGTGTAAGACTGTTGATGATGGTATTGTTAGGTCATCACCTTATCAGCCACATGACGTCCACTGTTGAATCTAGGCCTTGCCCAAAGAAATTCAGAGAGATCGGTTGGAAGCGACCTGCATCCAGCGATTTTATGCGACCTTTATCAGGTCGTCTGGGCCCCAGAGTGTCTCTTAGGAATAAATTTAAAGAAATTAATATAATAAATGCTTTTATAATAAAGCCATTCCACTCCAAAGCCTCTTCACATGTCCAAACCATCTAAGCATTTGTCACTACGTCTTCTTTCACACTGCTAACTCCCTAATTACACTAATCCTGATTCTATGTTTCAAAGCCATAAAATACAGGTAACAAAACCCAGCTTAGACACTGGAAGTGTCACCTGTTCAAATGCACGCACTTTAATATGTTATAAGACTTTACTGATTTTTTTTTTTATTAAAAACTGGTTTCGCGTTTGACTACAATCTCACCTGATGGAAAGTGACGATGCAAAATAAACTATTTGGTATTATTTTTAAATATACCTTGTCCATCACCATCAGTGATAATTTAATAATAAATAGTATATAAATATCCTTGGACATACACACAATGCCATCTAGTTCCACTTTAAGCAACTATAGACTTGTGTTGTAGATACCAGATGGTTGATATACTACATAAATAAATTTTCTCTTTTTTTTTTTCTAAATAAATACTTATTACATGTGTACCCGAGTTATGGATGTTTTCATTTATAGATAAATGAAAACATCCGTAACTCGGGTACACATGTCCGTATTCATCACACAAACATATGCCCCTAGCGGGATTCGAACCCGCGACCTTTTCGTATAGTGGTCAGAGTTTCTAACCACTACACGAAACAGGTCGTCGAATCTCACTACATTATGCACAGTTCTTTACATTATTGTATGTGTGAGAGTCGTTCCATAATTTACACAAGCATTTTTCAATCTTATTAGACTTTGATGAGGATATAAACGACAATAAACTTTATGATTCCTGGAACTTATTATGGAGTCGGTTATAATCATGGTCAAAGTCTACTGTGTATACAGAAATTGCCTTCATTTATTATTATTATTTTTAATCCCACGATGAAAACAAAGCGTATGTGTATACTAAAGTGTTATACTAAAAACATCAACTTTACAATTATTTTTGTCTCCGGTAAAGAGACATTTACTGGGATCGCATGCTTTATCTTCGGATACATCGTCACTTAATTTATAAATTTATTTATTTACCTGCCGCCAAGCAGCAATGTTAATAGCATTGTCGTGTTCCGGTTGTCAGAGATAAGAGAGCCAGTCCCTCAAATGTGTTGGGGTTTCCGGGTCAGTACGCTTCCATCTTCGACCTCATCTTCACTTAACATCAGGTGTGATTGAGGTCAAGTACCAACCCGTTATGCATAAAAAAAAAAAAAAAAAAACCTGACTATTTTACGGGTGTAAGTAGCATGTAAATTTCTATGTTACCTACATTATACAACCTAAACGGGTTAACCGGGCTTTTTGGTTTTTACCTGATTGCTCCAGGAACTGAATAATGTTTTTGGGGTGTATATATTAGGTCCTTACCCATGAAATTGGCGTTTTGTATGAAGAATTTCATTAAGACTGTTTTTACTCCATACAAACATTTATGATTTTTTTTTGGGAACGGCAAATTCAAATTTAGCTAAACTTTGTGTGTGTTATCGGATAACATTAAGTTAAGTATAGGCAGCGTTGATTTTTAAAAGTAACCGCTTTATAAAAGTTTCAGCGAATCTAAGAAATGATTATGGGAAGCACATGAAAAGAGAAATTCATTTTTTTTTATTATGTGATTTAGCCCAGAAATTAAAAATTAATTTGATGTGAAACCTTGAAATAATATTCCATTTTCCAAATAAAAAGCAAATTTGGATATAGCTTTGAAAATCGCAGGAATATAGATATGATTAACGAAGAAAAAAACTCCAATTTCATAGGTAAACACACAATATATATAAAGATGTAGGTATATATATATAAATTTCCAAGTTACCTTCTGTAGCTTAAACAGCTTATTTGATTTTGAAGTGCATGACATGGCGCCCGCAAAATATAAAATATACTGTCGTATTTACTGCTTTAAAATTTTTAAATAATTGTTATTAAATACTTAGGTATATGGGTATTTCCTTTTACTCCGTTTATTAATTGAGATTATTATTATTGTTATAATACTTCATAGCATACACAAAAAAAACGATAAGGCGAGTTTGTCCCTAAAAGAGATATTTTTCAGCAAACCAGACATAAGACAATAACAACAGTGAAGCGAAACGATTGCACACAAATAACACATTCTTTTTTTAGAAAATATTAAATTATAGATTAAATATGGCCTTTTTTTTCTTTTTTTTTTTCGCTGGGAAACTCATTACGCGTACCGTATTACGGATATCTAACACCAAAACCCCGCGGCGACCTTCTTCGGCAGTAGGGAGGACCTGGGAACGCATAAGCGGCTCCAGCCCCCCCCCCCCCTCAATTCCCCCCCTCCAAAAATTATAGATTAAATATGACCTACCACCAAACGACCAGCATCTGTCACTGCATCGAAAGATAGCCATCTCTCCGGTCCGTCAATTACACAGCCCATAGATTCCAAATGTTTCTAAAGCGTTCCAATTGGTCCTACCAAGGTTGTTATTCACGTCCTTGACGGAGCCAATGAGAGTGCCAGTGGGAATGGAGTTGACAGGTTTAGCCAATAACTGATTCAAAGTTTTTGGGTATCTGTTACAGTATCCTGACGTCTATGGGGCATCTTCTACACTGGCCTACGATAATGTGGCCGCATTCTGGTCCTCAAGAATTGGATGTGTCTGCCATCGACCCTTATCTGTTATTTGGAGTCTATGGTCTATGTGGTCGATGCAACGACTTCCTATCTATAGGGAATTCAATCTCGTTCACGTGAGATCTCTGTCGAAAATCGAACGATAATCTCTATTTACCGAGATTATTCTCGGCTGATAATCGAACGATTATCTCGCGAGATTAACGAGAAATAGATATTGCATTCCCTACTCTTAACATCGTGTGATTGATGTCAAATGTTAACCCGTTGGACAATAAAGCAATCTATATTTCCATCTCATCATCATCATTGTATCCACCACATGACGTCCACTGGTGAACATAGGTCTTGTCCATAGATTTCCAGAACAACCGGTTGGAATCTGTATCCTGCGACTTCCCGCGACCTCCATCAAGATCGTCCGTCCACCTTGTGAGTGGACGTCCTCTGCTGTACTTGCCGTTGCCTGGTCTTCCATCTTATAATTAAAAATGCTCTTTAGAATGAAAATGTGAAGTAATTACATTCAAAACAAAATTAAAAATTAACACGGATGTCCACAAAATCTTTAAAGCAAATTTATCTCTACAAATTTCTACAGAATGTAACACAGTGTTCAGAGAATTAACCTTTTACCATGTCACGTTAAAAATACACAACAACATTTTGCGTCAAATGTCCGTCATTAAGCGTGATGTCAAGGCATAAACTTAATAACACGTATAAACGCGTCCCCTAGTTAGGTGGCAGTTATCACGTCAACGCAGCCACGAGTTCTGTTTGACGTAATTTCCTCGAGGAAGAGATGCCTTCTAAGTAAATAAGACTTGCATATGTAGAGCCTAATCGTATGCTTGTAAGTCTCGAAGCTGGTAAATTTGGATATGGTTTATTGTAGTCTATTACGAGAAAGGGAAGATTGTTATTATAGAAAACTAGAAGAAACAACACACATTTATAAATAGATAGATAAAGCGTTCATTTGTCACTCTCTCTTACCGCTATAGGTGAGGATCCACACTAAGCGATGGCCCATTTGTGGTACAGATACACATACAACTCTATTATAAGTTGTAACAGTTGTTCTTAATTTTGGTTTTTATTTTTATTACTGTGAAATAAGGCTACATTTCGTAAGAATAACACCAAGCAGAATGATTGTTGCGTCGTATATTTTTGAATGTGTTTCTGTAATAATATATGCAAATATTTTTTTTAAATAAATATTTCGGATACTTATAGCAATCATCTAGTCCCAAACTAAGCAACGCTTGTACTATAGATACTAGATAACGGATAAACTTACATAAATATTTATATGAACATCCATGACTCAGGAATAAATGTTCATATTCATCACACAAACATTTACCCGTCGCGGATTCGAACCCGCAACCGTTGGTTTCGCTGACAGGGTCACTATCCACTACACGAATCGGTCGTCGTACAATAAACGCTTTATCTATCTATCACTCCAATCACACACATTAAGTTTTAAAGGAATTCCTTTAACAGTAGCAGACCAAACATTAACATGTTTATTCAAAAGGCGACGCATTCCCGTGCAGCTTTGTCAACTACAAGACTTTTTAGGGTTTAGTATTGGCACGGTTACAGTTTCGCCGTGTCCGTCTGTCTGTCCGAAGCTTAGCTCACAGGCTCTGAGTACTAGAAAGTTGTAATTTGGTGGGTCTACATATTAATCACGCCGACAAAGAGGTAAAATAAAATTTGAAAAATATTTTTTTTTTGTGTACTACCTCCCCAACACGTGAAGTGGGGATGAATTTTCATTTATTTTTGTACCCCATCGTGTGGGGTGTCGTTGGGTAGATCGTTCAAAAATATTGCAGGCTATCTTAATTAATTTTTCGATTTAGCGATTTGTTCAAGAACTATTAAGCTTAGAAGTGCAAATTTTTTGTTAGAGTCGAGTGAAAAGTTTATAAGTATATAGAATAACGTTATAAAGAAAAATATTACAGGTAAGTCGGTTTTAAAAGTTAATTAACTTATAAAATGTATTTATATAATATGTAATTATAAAGATAATCATTAATTAAAAAATAAATTCTCCATAATTAAAATAAAAAACAATCACATATTGACAATAATAAATAATTAAATAATAACAATTCAATTCATTCATTTACTAACGGAAAACATAAATATCTAAAATATATAAACTGCAATTCTTATAATAATAATCTGATAACTCGCACATAATATAGCATATAAATTATCTCACATGTACTTAATTATAGTTGTTGGTTCTTTAAAAAGGGAAATAAATAAAATAAATAAATTGTGAGATTACACAAAAATTGCATAGTAGATAAACAAATTAGACAGGACGTCCTCTGACCGCTGCTTCACCCTGACAGGGTATGTGCATGAGTACTATACTATAATTACCTGTTATTAGCATAAGTATTGTGTACATGTTGCAGTTACAATAAATAAATAAATAAATAAATGTACATTTCGTTCAAAATTATTTATATCAAGTAACAAAATGCCCCCTGTTAAGTTCCCATAGTGTGAGGGGCAAGTACGAAACTGCCTCCGTGGCTCAATGTAAATAACATTGGGTTTACGATTCGGATGTCGCGGGTTCGATCCCCAGCGGGGTACATGTTTAAGTACTCGGTTTGGTTAGGTTAGGTTAGGTTAGGTTATTAGTGGTGGGGTGCGATGTCAGACAACCTCCTCGTGTGCCTGATGGCTACTTGTCCCCCTGGATACGTCTGGGGGGAACGGTAGTCGTTGGGCCGGTGCACCCTGGGCATCGGTCAACAACTTCCCTTTTAAGGGTTCTTGTTGACCGATGGCGAATAGTCTGACACCGGGGGGCTCCTCCGCGTGTCCCTCTGGTTTAGCAGAGGGCACTGCGGATGGAGCAGGAGACGCTCCCCTCCTAGTGGGGGAGTAAGGGTGGGCTCGGTGTGCACTCGCACTGCCGCCGAGCAGGCCTGGGGAGGAGGTTTGGGGTGAACCTCCTACCCCTTGCCACCGCCGGGCTCGTAATCCGGGACCGCGGCTTTCAGCTGCAGTCCGGGACCGAGGGTCTTGGCTTAACCGCCCGGACCGCGAGGAAGGAAAACCTCTATAAAAAACCAGCCCAAGTCTCGGCTCCGAGGCCCGCCTCGGCGCCGAGATGCCCTCGTCGTCCCACTCCCGAAAATTCGTTTTCGGGAGTGGAGCGACTAGGGATGGTGGAGGGCGAATTCCACCACAGTGGGCTGCGGCGAGGAAGCGGCGCTCCCTGAGGAATGCCCATATGTCCATATGGGCAGGGGACGCCGTGGAATCGTCCGCAGCACTTGGGCGACCTCTCCTTGACGACTGCAGCTAAGGCTGCGGCCGTCGACGAGAGGTCGCGGGAAGCGGCTTTCTCCCTCTGCTCGCAGGGGGAGACGGCGGGAGGGTTGGGGGGGCGGTTTTCCCCCGCCTCCTCTCCGGGCCTCCCGCTGTTGCAGGCCGCTATGGTAGGGGACGACCTCTCTGCTGAGAGGTCGTAGCCGTGCGGGACGGCCACTCTTTGCCGGCCGCAGCCAGGTTCGAGCTGCGGACGCGAAGGAGAGGCCGTGGAAAGCGGTCCTCTCTCTTTGCGAGGTCACTCGCAGAGCGAGGGGAGATGCAGCCGCATGGGGGGCCCGGAGGAGAGCTTATCTTTAATGATAGGCGATCCTCTGCCCCCCTACCCTGCGGGGCCGTGGGTGGCGATCCGGGGGGATCACCGCCCACACATAGGCCCCGCGAGAAGGCGCGCGCGGTGTTTTCCGCGCGCCTTCTAGAGGTGGCTGGACCAGGCGATTCCTCCCTGCTCCAGCCCAGAGGTGGGCCTGCCGCCGCTTTGTCCTGGCGGCGGGCACCGCGCTGGCGTGGCTGCGGACGAATACCAGATGGTACCCGCGGCCACGCCGTCAACGGCGCGCGCGAGGGAACACCCAGGAGTTTTTAGTCGGTAGGCCGGCACCTTCTGTGCCGGAGTCCGACATAATCCGCCCCCCTCCCCCGAGGAGGGCGGATAAGCATGAGCGTTTCTCCTGGTAAAAAAAAAAAAAAAAAAAAAAAAAAAAAAAGGTTATTAGTGGTAGGTCATTTAAAAAAATGTCCGCCTGGCTAGCTACCACCATCTTATATGTAAATCTGCCGCCAAGCAGCGATGTTAATAGCATTGTTGTGTTCCGGTTGTCAGAGATAAGATAGCCAGTCCACCAAATGGGTTGGGGTTTCCGGGTCAGTACGCTTCCACCTTCGACCTCATCTTCACTTAACATCAGGTGTGATTGAGGTCGAGTACGAACCCGTCGTACATGAAAAATACCCAAAACTCCGCGTGGCCTGACATGCACTTGGCCGGTTTTTTTTGTTAATCATTGTGCCGTTAATTACTAAGAAACTGTGTCTATTACAGCTCTGTATAACTTTGCCACCTCCAAACATTCCTACTCCGTGTATCGGCAACAACGGATATTTCTCGGGTAACTTTGATGGTGTACGTTAGTGTAAGTAATGCTTGTTACTCGAGTTATGAGCTACGCTAGTTCACCAAGGAGACCGTACATAATGTAATATTAAAGTAATATTACATGATCACTGAAGTGTTTATTTTCTATTCATGTTTTAACAACTTGTTCACAATTCTTCAAATATTCAGGTAATGTGAATGCCGCCGATACAAAAGGGTAATACCACCCGGTATTACGTTTGAAGTCTATGTCTGTATGTGGCATTGTAGCGCCGAATTGGGTGAACCGATTTGAAAATGGTTTTTACCCTTGTGTTATTTTCATCAAATTGGGGACGTTCTACCGACAGCGTTGGATTCGCTGACAGGATCATTATCCACTACACCAATCGGTCGACAGGTATACAGGTGTTTAAGGATATTGACCTTGGTATAATAAGTTCACTGAAAGTAATAAGGCATCTGCAGTGTATATTGATGAACTAATTTCCGGAATCGACTTATTTAACCCTCGCGGGATTCAAAGCCGCCACCGTTGGTCACCTATCGGTCGTCGTCAATCGGAAGATTACTAAATAAAAAGACAAAAACAATGCAAACATATTGTTATTTATATATTTCTCGTACAATGTAACCGTTCAAATAAAAAACCCCGATAACACATAATACACGTTCACTGTTAAATGTTTATATATCATCCAACACGTCATAATTTAACAAAAATAAACATGTTAATCCGAGTGTAACAATGTTGATAGCAACCGACCCTGGCTACAACGTGTTTGTTCGATAATACTGTTCATTTTACGCAACGAACTGTACTATGAGCTGTAACTAAATATTGTTTCAAGTAATCTTTTATTTATGGTCTTAAGTTGTAACTAAATTTCGGGCAGTGTAAAAAATATTTCAAATAGTTTATGTGTAATTCAAAGGTGAACCGTGATTATCATTTCAAGCAGTAAACTTTTTATTTGGAACGCAAACGTTATTAAATTATATTTGGGATATTTTTATCACTCCATTTGGGATAAAGATCGTGATGTTATAGATAAAAATAAATAAAAGCAATATGCTGGAAAACATGATTCTTAAAAACGGTTATAATTATAGATACCAATTATGAAAATAAGTAGACAAAATCCGTTTCTAATTGTCGTCGTTGTTGCCAAGTATACCAGTCTGATCATCATCAGGGCCTTGAGGTCGTGGAATATTACAGTTGTTTTGGGTGTAATCTTTAAGAAAGATTTCGTCTCATTTATAAAAATAGAATGGGTTTGTGTGCTGAGTGAACAAATATACAAAACTAAAAGAATATATTGAATAGAGCTTGAAATAACAATCTAAACATTCTGTTTGTACGCTTTCGAAATTGCACAACAGATTTTAGAGAATTTCTTCCGGAAGGTTTATAATTTATAATAGGAATAATAGTTTATACTATATTTTGAGATTTACGCAGACGAAGTCGCGGACGGTCAGCTAGTTAACAATAAACCGCACTATGAACTTTTCTCAGTTGATATATTTCCGTTTTAAGTAGTACATTAAATAAATTATTAAACTTTCTCTTCTACTGGATAGTTGTCTTTATTATTACTTACGAGAAAGTTGAAAAGTGTCTTGTGTATATCAAAGAATTAATAGTCAAAATTGATTAGAAAAATGTCAAATAAAACCTACAATGACATACTATGTGAAACGTCAGAGTTAATAGGAGAGGCGACGCAAGCCGATGAAGCTGTATTCTCAATCGGTCAAACAGAAAAAGCAGCACTTCATCCACTTTTGTCAGAATTACGAGTGAGATATACAGTACTTCTCGCTAGACTGGACACCGTGTATGATCAGTTGTTGCAGCCTCAAAAACGCTTGATTGTCAGGCGACTCTTGGAGGCTTGTTTGGGAAGGCTCATAGAAATCAAACACGACTTGGTTGAAATACATCTGTCAGATTATACTTTTGATGACGATGAGGTAAGTATACAGATGAAATCATAATTTATGTACAAGTATTTGATGCCACTCAGTCATCCAATCTTAGGTGGAATGACAGAAAAAGAAGAGAATTAGTAAGGCAATGTTATTATCAATACCAACACGACTAAATAAGCAATCAATTTATTATTTGTGGAAATGGAGCAGCAAAACATTTTATGTGTGTTTGAAAAAAAAAATACTGCTTAACGTAAGCAGAAAGAATATTTTGTTTGTTTGTAGATGCTTGACAACGGTTAAAACTGCCGTAATGGTTCATCTTAGTATGCTCACAAACAACAATGTTGATAGCATTATTGTATATCGGTTGATTAGGTTAAGATAGCCAGTCACCCAAATAAGTTAGGCCTGGGGTGAGCGTATTATATTTGTCTTTATCTTTACTTAACATCAGGTATAACTGAGCTCAAGCGCTAATTATGCTTAAAAAAAGGACGGTAGTATCTATTGTAATTCGTGTTATAAGCACACGTCATGTTCACATAATGCAGGATCCACCCCTATATGCTACGCTAGTTGTTCCACACACTAGCCGACTCTAATCTAAGTCAGATTATATTTATTAGCTTCTAAGCCAACAGAGTTTGACATACTATCTCAGGCACTCAGCGTCCAATGCCCAAACCTTGGTTGCTTGTGCTGGCTAACATTGTAGGTACCCCACAGCATTTACCACGCATGCAGGCTATTACTGCCGAGTGGAGAAAAATGGTTAGCGACCGCCTGTCATACTACATCCAATCAGGCGAGGTCTAGATGGAACTCAACCCACGCGACTCCTTTACGGAATCGAAATCCTTTTTGACCTGATCCCGAGATCCGATAGCCTTTGAAATACGATCGAAATGGCTGCTGGAGTGGCAATCACGTGAGTTTCTGGAGAGTGGCCTTATTCGAGAGAATCTTGACTCGACATCTACAGTCTAAAGGGAAAGGTCGGGTCGGGATGTTAAGGAGGTTCAAAATATGTTATAATAAATGTAGGTAACTGGACCTTTACAATTGCTGTGTCACACATTTCCCCTAGGGCCGGCCTGGAAGACCTCAACAAGCTTCCTTCCAAGTCGGCAGCGGATGTAGTCTGTGGATAGACTGAAGTTCGTACATTTATACATATTTAGCTTACAGTCCTATAGATAAACAAACCAATTTTAGATGAATTTCTAGAATAATGCACAAGTAATTTTGAAGAGACAATTCAACAGTAAAGTACTCAGGTATATTACATTATTACTTTAAGGTACGTACGCGTAACTATTGATTTATATTGTTTTGTAACAGGCATTTACAAAACTTCAAGTAACGCCCTTTGAAGCTGAGCCTTGTGTTCCACAATACTTCATAAGAGAACGAGAAGATGAAGTCAATGATAGACGTCAATTTATTGAAGATACACTAAGGAAATTGGGTCATGAACCTCCGAAGCCCCGACCTTTGGTTTTGACTGAACAGCAGGCTGTATTAATCATACAGAGTCATGAAAGAGCAAGGCAAGGTAGATTAAGGTATGTGATGCAACAAGTTCCAAGATTTTTATATTCTGCATCATCGCTTAGGGTTGTCCTCCAAATATTCAATATTTTTTCATATAATTTATTCTTTTCTCTGCACAGTTTACTTTTCAACATTTTCAAGACAAAATTCATCCTCCATAACTGTTCCGTGTAGATTATAATTTGTAATGGTAGTCGGCGACCCCATAACTTGCTTATTATCTTCCATGATCATATATTATAAGCTACATTATATAATTGTTTTAACCACATAACATTCTCCATTCCTATCTAAATATTATATTCTAATGATTGTTTTTAACTGCTAACTTCAGATCAACACTGTCATTTAATACAGTAAAATATTTCCAAATATTTAAACTCTGCGCTTCTTGGTTTTACTCTCTAAAACTTGAATAATTCTCCAATATGTAAATGTAAGTATAATAAAAAATATTTTCGACAGGGGTCAGTTCATGAAAGAAATCCGATTGTTAAAAGAGAAAGGTAGAGATCAAAGAGGTGAGATGTCAGCTGCAGCAGCCACTGCTATACAGAGAGTTTGGCGAGGATTTATTGCTAGAAGAGCAACAAAGAAGAGGAAAAGGGAGGAGCAGTTGTTGATTGGAATGGAACTACCTGCTTACGCAGAATCCCAGGAAATTAAGAGGGCAACAGAAGTGAGTATAAAAATATAGACTATCATTGTCATTAAAATCAATTTACTCAAGTTCGTAGACAGCTATGTAAAAATTTAAATGTGAAATCCCTTTAGAATTCAACAGAATTGACGAGAAACTACTTTGTTGTTACAAATATTCATGAACGGCAGTGACTACGGCGGTCTATAAGATTAAGTAGAAAACGGCCAAATATGGACTATATTGTAACAAAACTTAGTTGATAATTAAACTAATTATTTTGTTATAAGGTAAAACATTATCGACACAAGCTACAGTTTGAACGAGAGAAAGAGTATCAGGAAGCTTTAGTTACAATGGAAGAACAGCTGCGAGAACAGCATGGGGTTAGACTAAATGAACAAATTACTGATGAGCTTAGAAGATGGATTAAAGAGTACTATGAAAGAACTGGAAGATTTCCGGATTTGCCTTCTGAAGACGGGGGTGGAAGCAGAGCAATGTTTAGCAGACAAGGTAAAATATATCTATTACGTATCATTTCATGATGATTTTATACATTGAGTATAATATAAGAGCGTTCAAAGTGTACATAGTCATGTAACTAAAAGCGTCAACATTCTATTAGTACTATAAAGTAATATTCTATATATGAAGCATTTAGCTTGTTATTGATACACAGCTAAGGTAACAAATCAACAATATTACATAACTTTGTAATACTAACGCAACTAAACAAAAAAGGTATAGCTCAGTGTGTTGAGCAAAACTCGGCGTTTTCCAGCTACTTGTTCATATAATTGTTCGTACAGGTACAGGAGTTGACAGTGAACTACTTAGCAAATCTTCACCAGTAACATCATCAAAGGAATCAAAGAAAAGTAAAGATAGCAAAGAGAAGAAAAATACTAAGTCAGAGGACAAAAACAAAGACGAAGCGGAAGATTTACAAACATACAAATGTACCACCTCCGTCTTTTTGCAAGACGTTATAAATTCCAACGAGGAGTAAGTTTTAGACCTATATAAATTCCATCTTATAGTCATGGCTTAAAACTATTTCTTCAGCTTAGCTATTAATCACTTAAATTTTGCAATTTGTGTATAGTCAATGACAATTACAGATTTGAAGATATTTGGAAATTCAAGGATGACCCCGATAACTTCCACGAACATTATTACAAGGATATGATAGAAAGAGAGAAAATGGTGAAGATAGAACAAGAAATCAGGAATATAGTCGATGAAATGATGAGAAGTGAATTAGAACTTTTGCAAGCGGCATTTGATAGAGATAGGGCACATAAAGGAAAGAAAGCTAAGAAGCCACAAAAGAAGGTATACAAAATTTTTAATATAGTAATGTCTAGTATAAATGTAATAGTAGTCTAGTATAAAGAAATAAGTAATAAACGAAATTTGTAGGTGTGTAATATAATAGAAACTTATATTTTATACAATTAATTTGATATGGGTCTAAAGAACTTGTTTAAAATTTTCACTAACTCGTATAATTTTGCTGAAGTTATTTATTTTGATGAGTACATTGCCAACAATATCACCGCATATGTATGGTACAATGTTGGCTGTTTTTGATAATATGGAAATATTTTAATCATTCAAGGTTCGTCGGGGTGGTAAAAAGAGTAAAAAGAAGAAAGAAAAAGATTTGACGCCAGATAGAACAACCGAATCTCTATTCGAGGAATTAGTCTCTAACGGGATTATCAAACCTTATCCTCTAGTTAATATACATGAATTTATAGGCGAAAAATGCTTTGTTGGAGCAGAGTGGAGGAATGAAGGTCGTGAACCATCACCGTGTTTAGGTGATATCAGACAGTTAGTTAAGGAATACTGCATTCTGCCGTTAGGTTCTGAACATGTCAGAACAAATGCACCTTTGGTTCGATCTGTTCTGATTTCAGGTATGATGATAATATAGTTTTGTTTTTAAATGAAATTGCTACAGCGTGCTTATAGATTTATCTAAATTGATTTTAGGTCCTTCGGGAAGTGGAAAAAAGATGTTGGTGCACTCCATCTGCACTGAAGCAGGAGCTATGCTTTTTGATTTATCACCAGCGAATATAGTTGGAAAGTATCCTGGGAAATCAGGATTGATTATGCTGATACATTTAGTTATGAAAGTCTCCAGACTTTTGCAACCATCTGTAATATGGATGGATGATGCTGAGAAGCCATTTGTGAAGAAAATACCGAAGACGGATAAGACTGATCCGAAAAGACTCAAGAAAGATTTGGTGAAGATTATAAAAGGTAACAAATAACTAATTAAATTATTATTTAACCTAATTTTACCCTAAGTATTAGGGAGGAAGAACTTTGCGAAGCAAAACCATCGCCCATTTTATTTCTTAAATCTATTTTGTAGTGATATAATCAGATGTTTATGTTGGATGAGAAGTACTTAAAATAAATATTATTTTAGGAATATATCCCGAAGACCGCGTTGTATTCGTGGGCACTTCCAGAAATCCATGGGAAGCTGAACAAAAGCTGCTTTTCCAATGTTACCAAAAAGTAATTCAAATACCAAGAGCTGACCATGGAAGCATATCAATGATGTGGCGGATGAAACTACATAAAGCTGGAGCCCTGTCGCCTAAACTTGATGTGTCTTGCTTAGCACGAGTTTCAGATTCTTACACAATTGGTTAGTATGTGGAGCTTACTATAAACCTTGCATCGAATAATTATCCACCACTGATGTTATGATAAACAAAGACGTTATTGTACTCTAAATAATTTTTATTGCTACTCTAAATAATTAACATTTAGATGAAGCATTTTTTTTATTATTGGTTAGTGCAACACTTATTATTCCTCATCTCTTGGTATTGATCATTGATCGGGCCAGTTTTTTTTTAATAAAATAAGTATGGTTGTTATCCTGTATCCTATCTATCCTATTCTATCCTGAATCCTACAAACTTGGGATCTTCTAGAGCAGAGTGAATAGGCATTTACTGGGATCGCGTGCTTCATCTTGTCAATCATAAAAAAAAAAAGTTATCCCACCAAAAACATTCTGTAAAAAACTAGCCAAGTCTCGATGGAGCTGCTTGATTATCTCTAAAAAGTTATGAAATCTATACAAAGTCGTGCCAAGTGTAAGGTTCCTTACTGCGATTTCTTTATTATTATAGTTAATGTTGTGTGACTTGGCCGTTGAAGGGTACACAGGGGTACAAAACCAGGTGCTCCATGACACCATTGCACCAATCTGTCGCCAGAACCGCTATTAATGTTATTAAGAATGTTCAACGGCAAACTATTAGCGAATAATCTGTGTGGCGTTTACATAACATTCTTTATACGTTAGTGGCTTTATCAAGCCTACAATTGACTGGTTATTGAATCAACGTTTTCCAAGTGGCAATTTTCCATCGTCAATGCGTAGCGGTTCTGGCGACAGATTGGTGCAATGGTGTCATGGAGCACCTGGTTTTGTACCCCTGTGTACCCTTCAACGGCCAAGTCACACAACATTAACTATAATAATAAAGAAATCGCAGTAAGGAACCTTACACTTGGCACGACTTTGTATAGATTTCATAACTTTTTAGAGATAATCAAGCAGCTCCATCGAGACTTGGCTAGTTTTTTACAGAATGTTTTTGGTGGGATTTCACTTCTTTTTGTAGAAACGTGGGCATATTATATATATGCCCACGTTTCTACAAATATACTTGATACTGCAAGTTGAGTCAGTTCTACCATACACCAAGAAAGATATTGCATGGAAGAGACAAGACTCGTCTTTGGGCATACCAACTACTTGGTAGCCACTAAGTTCATCGTCGTCTTTTAATATTATCGACATTTTTTACGATAATTATTATCTTGCGAAATCAAACACAATTAAACTCAACGACCTTTAGTATATGGACAACAAATCAGAAATATCGATAATATTTAGACTAAAACCTACTTATATCTTTAAGACTTCTTTTGTCTTAATAAAAAAAACTTAAAGAAAATATTACTCTGCCTACTCAATCTATACAAACTATAAGCAAAACGTTAACTCTTAATTATTAGACAAGTGTCAATATAATTAATTATCAATGAACTTTCTACCAAAGGTACTACCTACCTAGTACTGAAATACAGCTAAATTAATGATATTTTTAAACGAAACGAAGTAATATCTAACTAAATAAACTAAACTAGAATACTAGAAAAGTACTTATAAACACGAACGCAATTCGAAGTACTGCCTAACTGTAAATTAAACCTATAAAACTAAAAGTAGGTACTAAATAATTAACAATTAAATAAAGTATTCAATTGAAACTCCTTTTAATTCTGATAATTAAGTAATAATCAGTAATCCGTCACTAACCATATAATTCCTAACCTGTTTAAATCTTTGAATTAATATAATAACAACCTGCCAATTAACCTTAGCAAACCTCACGAAATAATCAGCGAAATCAACGAAATGCAAATAATCCCTCCTAATCCCTAGCAAACATTTTCAAGCGCAATAGAAGAATGTCGTAAACGACTGTAACGCGGCCGGTTGCCACTTTGCCATATAAGGTTATCGGGAAAACAAAACGTAAGCGCGTTTTAAAATACAGTCAACGCCATCTAGCGACGCGTGCGGGTATCACCGCCACTCTTAGCCAATGCATTATATTTTGACTAAATTTTCGTTTGTTTATTTAATTTGTGTAATGTTCGAGTAGAATAAAATTAATCGTTTGACTATTTCTTCTTGTAAACTTGTAATAAGTATAAGTAAGTATAAGTATAAAAGCCAGTCTAGTCTTATCCAGAGTTTTCCTTTAATTTTATTTATATTCGTATTAAAAGCAGAAGGGGAGGCATTCGCCCAGCAGTGGGACGCTATAGGCTAGATTAAATTAGAAGATGTGTCCCACTACGCTGGACAGTCGATTTTTTTATGTACCAATAATAGTAGAAGGGGGCATTACCATATCTCTAATACAGCTGGGACCAGCTGAGGGTTCTTCGTCAGATATAAAGTTAATCGTTCGACTATTTCTTCTTGTAAACTTGTAAGTATAAGTATAAAAGCCAGTGTAGTCTTATCCTGAGTTTTCCTTTAATTTTATTTATATGCGCATTATAAGCAGAAGGGGAAGCATGCGCCCAGCAGTGGGATGCTATAGGCTAGATTAAATTAGAAGATGTGTCCCACTACGCTGGATTTTTGCAATTACAGTCGATTTTTCTATGTACCAATAGTAGAAGGGGGCATTACCATATCTCTAATACAGCTGAGACCAGCTGAGGGTTCTTCATCAGATACTTCAGACCTTCGATTTTTGACATCAAATGAAGCGGCCCACCAAGTTGAATATTTTTTGTAAAAGGCGGTATATGTCGATCTCTAATCGTTTGGTTGGGCTCTTGTGTTTCCTAATCAGGGTCACCAGCTACTCCAGATCTTCGATTATCCTAGTTTTTATAGTTTTCCCTTTATGTGGCCATTAAACCATAACTCTGTACCAAATTTCAGCTCTCTGAGTTTATGGGAAGTACTAGTTCTATTTTGATGATCATGAGTGAGTGAGTGAGTGAGTGAGTGTCATAAATGCGAAACTTTGCTTTCGCTTAACTTCGGAACTAAATGACCTACAGACTTGAAATTTTGGATTTTAAGTATGTGATTATAGCTTACTGGATGACGAAAATTTCTGCGTTCTAGTCTTATCCAGAGGTTCTAAAATAGGGGCCTGAAAATGCGGCGAAATGGTTCCAGTAAAGGATGGTACGGCAGTGTTTGCTTCGCGCTCGACTTGGCGGGGGCACTGCCGTGCCCCCAGATCCATAAATACTGTTTTAATTTATCAGGTACACTGCTGGCAGCTTTAAATACGGTATTGACAACAAAGAGGCGTTTGCAGTTGCGTATAAGAGCTTTATCAGCTCAAGAGGTTGCTGTCCAGTTGAGTTCTAGAGAACCAGTGTATGCTGAACAAGTAAGTTTAATTTGTATAAAGTAAAGCCTTTACACCGATAATTTGCAGAATTAAACTCTTTCTCTTATTCACTATTAGCTGCTGTAATTCTGTGTGGTTAATAGCCGTGTCTGCATGAGGAATCATAAAAAGCCAGTGATGGCCACTCGTTAGAAGCGTAATGGATTTGTGCGGAAGTCCAAGTTGAGCAATTCAAATCGTGCCATTGGTATCGACGAATGAGTCACTGAAAGGAAATATCGAGCAAATTTGCATCAAAAGCATAAGTAAATTATATGAAGTTTTCTGAAACAGTCCGCAGCACAAATACCGTAGATTCTAATGTTTCCATAATATCGTTTTGAAGTTATAATCTATGTCATTAGTTACTATGTACTCTTGAAGCACTCGTTGCGCAATTACAGTCGGTAATCGTTTTACATAGCGCTCCAGATTGTTTTAATCGAAGGCAGACGTGAGACCAAATATGTGGCCTATAGGGCTGGCTTAAAAGCACTGACTGTCAAGCGGTGACTAGCCTAAGACAAAACCTTCAATTTGCGCTAGGCCCGCATGGTGAATTATAAGTCTGCCCTAGAAAGAGGAGGCTATGCCCGAATAGTAGTGACGTAAGACTGTTGATGTATTACTTTTAGAGTCATATTCAAAAGTTAGGATGGTCCTACTTTCAAAAGTTAGGATGGTGTAGTCTTACGTCACTACTATTTGGCAGAGCCATTAGGGCAGAGTAATAATTCACCATGCGGGCCTAGCGCAAATTGAAAGTTGTCTTAGGATAGCGGCGGCTTGTAATGTTACTAACCCAGTTAAAATCCATCTTGCTTCGCTTGTTATTCTACAAATCATTGTCGCTCAGGATTCAGCTGCTGAATCTTGGTGGAGTAAAACCCCGTTGGAAAGGAGACGGCAGAAATCCATACAGCGACTGTTGGAGTTACAGCAGGAAGCTGAAGAAAGAGCTGCCAACGCTGTGAAATAATTTCTCGTCATTTTCAAAACAAGTTTTATAATAGCATAAGACTAGTTTTATATTTATATTACCTAATCTATTTAGAAAGCAAAAGTGTTAATATTATCCAATAAACTTTCTCGAAAGGAGTTAAAAGCATTCACAGACTTACAACCCCTGGAATAATTTAAAATTCCTAAAACATTTTCAAAGAAGAGTGATGCAAAAAAATCCAGTAATAAAGAATTTGTATTTCACTAAACTTGTTAAACTTCTGCAGCAAACTCTGAAGGTAGTACTTAAGCAAGCAGTAAGTTCAGTTTTAAACAAAATAATAAACGATTCTATAGATGATCTAAAGATTTGCACATTGATTATTATCAACTATGAAACTAAAGTCATAAAGCGAGTGAAGCAATTAATAGCACAATTTCATCTGACAGATAGTGACGTTGTAGTCGAAGTCGATTATGAATACGACGCTTGTGTTTCTTCTACAGTTAAAAGAGTTCCAGACCGAGAATAAGTTTATTTCGAGTAAAATTATTTAAAATTCCTTTGGTATAGGCTATGTCGGAATATCATACAGTTTGGTCGTTTACGAGCGATGTGAGTTACAAGGCGCACTTTTCGCATACCTTAGCTAAAAGATTTAGTGCTTATTTATTGGTGTCTATCATGTAGACAACGATTCTTGTGAGATGTCAGTCGAATCAATGTATAATACAGGGCATAGGACATATATCTTTAAGTAAAGGTGATTATATCCATGACTGAATTAAGAACAAAAACGCTATCATTCTATATTGTTGTTTCGGTAAAAATTGAAGCAGGAATGTGGTTATAACTGGTAAATATACGGACTTTTCCTTCGGGTCTGTAAATTAATATGGAATTTGGAAAAACCAAATCATGTCTCACGTCTTGTAGAGACCACGTATTTTTTCAGTCAAGAAATTACTTGTTAGTCTGTTTCATTAATATTTTACGAAGAACAGTAAGCTTCAAAACGTAACGAATAATCACACTAATATTTGGGACATCCCTGACCACCTCATTTGGGATAAAATCGAGATGCTATGTATGAAGATAATATTATCGATTAACATTTAACATGACTAGTCGGTCACTAGTAGTTAATAGTTAATACAACACCACTATTATAGGAACACAATGGAATGACTTGATTATTGGACGACCTTATTAAATAGTGAAATAATTTTATAAGACCAATTATAATATATTATTTATATTTAAGTAGTTTTAAGTAGAGTTGGAGTCATCTACGACAGGATATTTTTTTTAAGAACGTAACTGATTGAAAGATTGAAGGAAAGAGAGGAAAGGGAGGACCTAGGCGTAATCACTTTGACCAAGTGAAAGAAAAGGTGAATGTCGTGTCGTACCAAGAGGTTAAAACGAGGACGGAAAGTAGAGAGACGTGGTCATTACTCCACCACAAGAGCATAGCTCAATTGAAGAAGTCGGGCACTAGTGCCATCTATCGGACACTTACATTAATACGTGACGTTTTCGCCATAATGAGTGAACATGTAGGTAAGTGCATTGTCCCTGGAAGCGACATTTAACGTGTCACTTTTCAGCGAAGAATAGCTCTGTGCATTTGTTTTAAGTTTTAAAAGTGTATTTCTTCAACTGATTTCAATAATTGTGTCTCTCTTCTGAAAGTATGCCTTTTCTGAACTTACTGTCTTCCATATCATCTGTGGTGGAAGGGTACTAAGCGGATGTCGGGGTTACAACGTCCACCTGTCTCTTCTCACGAGTATTTTTGAGAGTAAGATTAGAGCAACACTGGATTGAAAAGACATGGGTTAAACTGTGGCTGAACTCGGCTTTAACATATTCTGGAGGCGCAGGTAATCATTATGTAAATATGATTAAGTATGGAAAGTTATTAAATTTTGCGTTGTACTTTGTATAATTAGCACCATTTATTATGTAGATACATATTGCTATTATACAAGGACAAACCGTGTCATACATCTAAAATTTATATTCAAAGATGTTTTTAATCAAATTTATATTAGCTAATAATCAGGTAAACTAAATTAGACAGGGCGTCCTCTAATCGCTGCCTCACCTTGAGAGGGTATGTGCATAAGTACTATAACTGTAATTATGTGTTATTATTACAATTAAGTATTGCTTAGGTGCAAAAATAGTTACAGTGTCCCATAATGGTCTGGTATCTTGTACGTTCAGGTAAGTTTTTTTTTTAAGTTATTTATCCATAGAACATTATTTGAACAATCTTCACTATAAGACGCCTACGAAAACCTGTAAGGGTTTGTATGTAGTGCAAATGAGGCCACTGACCCGCCGCGTTATTAATTATTACAAAAGACAACTTAAAATATCTACATACATACATAAGATACATAATCTATCTCGGGGGCCGGGCGCTCTTAAATTTTTCTTTAATATTTCAAAGCGCTTAGTCGATGTCACTGGTGACCCGAGAGCTGGTTGTTTCCTCTGCATACAACGAGGAAACTCTGCCAGCGTTTTGGGTACCTTGCCTCGCGGCCCCAATTTTTTACATTTGTTCTAGTTTATATTTAAATTCCATCTCTTTATTTGTTACTGTTTTTAAATAAATATATATTTAACTTCAAATATCTACATACATATATAAGATACATAAGATGATATACGAAAGCAAGTAGACATGTGTCTCGCTATCGAAATAAAATTTGTTGGAAAGGCACTTCCTACATATTTCCATCTATAAAGTACTTCTTTAATGCATTTTTACATTGTTTTACGTTATGTGAATATAGTTCACCAGGAATACTATTTAAAATATCTGGTAAAATATAATCCCATGTTCTGATGCCATATACATTATTAAATTTAGGTAGTTGATATATAGTATGTAACTCTGCATTTTATATAATATATCAAAATTATGTAAGTACAATAAGAAACAACAATTAAATCATGTTCTAAAAGAAATAAAGCATCGAGTTTATTTTATTTTATGTTAATATGCATCTTTCATTTCATTACCGCCTCGGAGGCTCCATGTAAACAACACAGGGTTTACGAATCCGGGGTCGCGAATTCGATCCCCAGCAGGGTACATGTTTAGTACTCGGTTTGGTTGGTATTTTAAATGTCCACCTGGCTAGCTACCACCATCTTATCTAAGTCTCACGCCAAACAGTAATATTAATAGCATTGTCGTGTTCCGGTTGTCAGAGATAAGATAGCCTGTCGTCCAAATAAGATGAGGTTTCCGGGTTAGTACCTTCACCTTCTAGTCTAGTCACCTTCGCTCTCAGCTTCACTTAACATCAAGTGTGATTGAGGTTAAGAGCTAACCCGTTGTACATAAAAAAAAACACATCACATTGTGTCTTATTAAATATACATATATCTTATGGTAAAAGTACGCCGTAAAATAGGAAAGTGATTTTTTCTCAGAACTTATCATCAATATTTTCCTTTAAAACCAAATAAAAGACATTTATTACATTTACAAAGAGCTCCGCTTTAAACAGTCGTTCGAATACATGAAACTATATACACTACTCTGATTTAATTTTATGATGATTTTATATTTTTTAATCGCCTCCTTGTCTCAATCCCTCGATTAAGTACTCGGTTTGGTTGGTGGTAGGGCATTTTAAATGTCCGCCTGGCTAGCTACCACCATCTTATCTATATCTGCCGCCAACCAACAATGTTAATAGCATTGTTGTGTTCCGGTTGTCAGAGATAAGATAGCCAGTCCCTCAAATGTGTTAGGGTTTCCGGGTCAATACGCTTTCACCTTCGACCTCATCTTCACTTAAGATCTGCAGGGCTACTCTTGACTCACAATTCCAATATCCAATTACAATTTCAAGCGAAAAATCGTCAAATGGCACTCTTGAATTCGATGGTGGCGCTCCATTGGCATTAAATTGCGTGAAAATTTAGTGAACTAAATGACATTGAGATTGTTTTCCGGGATTGTAAACTGGCACTCTTGAGACGCGTTTGACAGCTATAAATTGCATTGACATTGTGCAATTATTGTGGATTGTCACAATAGCGACAGAGATACTTTTTTGAAATTGAAAACTGTAAAAAAGTGAAGTGAAGTGTGTTTTTCGGTTTAAAATGGCTCGACTACTGTTACAAAATGTTATTTTGCATGAGGGATATTTAATGGACGTAAGAGAAAGACGCAATATGAGACGAATCGCTCGGTACGCCGATAGAGCGCTATCTATGAGTCCAAAGAGGCATGGAAGCTCGTGCAAATTTGGTACGACAGTTGTGGGCAGCACGTGGCCGGCATTAGATTCTGCATTTAATATCTTGGTATATTTCTTTAGTTTTTATTAAAGTTTTCATTATTACCTACAATTTTTATGTTTCATTGTGTTGCATACCTTATCATTGTCATAAAATATTTTAAAATAAAAATTAAGGGATTTTGACTGGTATCCTCAATCACACCAAATGCTGCCTGCTGCCATTAATTACATTTTACAATAGGAAAATGGGAATAGGGAAGCTAATAAATAAGATAATAGTTCTTTGTCTGTGGCGCTTTGACGCAAAGACAAAATTCGAACTAACTTCATGTTGTACAATACAATCCCATTATAATCGCAAGCGTATTAAAATCCCGGCAAAATTTATGTCAAGAGTACCAAACGGTAGCACGATCGGAATTGGATTAAAATTAAATTGAGATTGATATTGCGTTCAAGAGTAGACACGCAGGTGTGATCGAGGTCTAGTACCAACCCGTTGTTCATATTTATTATTTTTCATACATTTTCGGTGTGACTTAGCTGCGGTTTCATACACTGCTACGAGTATGAGGTGCCACGAAAGATCAGCACTACAGAGCGCTACTGTGGCTTACGCTCAGGTAACCAACTTCGATGACAAATGTTCGTAGCAGTACCACAATATGTACTGATTTTTGTTACTCAAGTCATCAATATAAATAAGTCTTCTTTTTCCTTTAGAATCTTTAAATTACAACTGAGGAATTATGGTTATTATTGTACAAGTATAATCGTAATTCTGTCAATATTTATCTTGGAATTTTCTACATTTTTCCGCTCCAATGAATTTCACAGAAAACAGCGAGCCGATATCGCTCTTAGAAATTCTTGGAATTACAATATTTTTGAAGTATTCTCAGCAAAATGCTTCCATAATTTCACCTCTCTTTAATTGACTATGTATTTAGATATTTTTCAGTAAATTAAATTATATTTAATATATTGTGCACGTCAAATGGTGCAGATTGTAGTTGCCACCCCCTTTGGTGCGGGAGTGGGAAAATCTCTCCCGAATTAAAGCAGGAAGTGTGCGTACATACTACTTATAACAAAGGTGAAATTGCAGTAGATACTACGGGAGTACAAGGAAATTTAAAAGCGTAGGAAATTTAAAATAAGTTGTTCGTTTCGGGTGAGGTGAGTGAATTTCCGTTCATCAGCATCTTATTAGCTATCAAATTTATCAAGTATCAAATTTCGCTCTCACGGGTTTGGTGGAAGAGATTTCTTATAGAGATAAGTTCGCCCTTTGCACATTTTTCTTAAATCTTTTTTAATGATCATTTCATTGTGTTTGTGTACAATAAAGTGTTAAAATAAATAAATAAATAATTAGCAGCAACCTCAGCTTACACAGCTGCGGAAGGCTCGCTTGTGAGATTTCTTATTGTACTCCACGCTTTCTTGCCATTGTGTGTCAGGTCTACGCTTTTCACAGTGTTGACCCATTTCTCACTTCGACTCTCTGAGATTTTGGACATCTCACCCGCTCTGGCTTTGACTCTTCACTTAACTGGATGGTTTCCATAGCAAAAGGATTGCTGATGTACAGAGAGTCGTATATTGAGAGTAGTTCCGCAGAATGAAAGGATAAGCCTAGTACGTAGACAATGTGGCAGCTCCTTGAGATGAATTTCCGTGATGCTGTGGCGGTGGACTATGGCCCATACTCCCTATACGAGCGAAGGCCTATATCATTGCAGTGGGATATTTACGGGCTCATGATGATGAAATATATTTTTATTTATTTATCTCCAAGTCTGTACATACGCAGTTCGACCGCGAATTAATTCCAGAGTACAAATTACTGACGTCATTAATTACATTACTCTGTTTGTTTTAACTAATTCCTAAGCGCAAGGGAAGAAGGCGAGGGATGCCTCAGAGATTTTTCATAAGAGTTACGAGATTGCGAAAATGTTCCTTACCCTTCTAAAATTAAACGAGTCATTACAAATAGATATAATAATCTCATTTAGAGAGCTTAAGCGCACCTACCAAGAAACGTACCGTATATACACGCATTAGCTATTCATCTTCGTATATCAAAGTTAAGCTACGTTTACGCAGTCACTTCTTGGATGGGTGACAACCAATGGCATTTTATTTTGACCGCCTCCGTGTATCAATGTTAACAACATAGGGTTTACGAATCGGAGATCGCGGGTTCGATCCCCAGCGTGATACATGTTTAGTACTCAGTTTGGTTGGTGGTAGTGCATTTTAAATATCCGCCTGGGTAGCTACCACCAACTTATCTAAGTCTGCCGCCAAACAGTAATGTTAATAGCATTGTTGTGTTCCGGTTGTCAGTGATAAGATAGCTAGTTCCCCAAATAAGATATTTCCGGGTCAGTACGCCTTCGGCCTTATCTTCACTTTACATCAGGTATGATTTTTTTATCACTTTTCTGTGGTAAGTGATGCATTTTTTACAACATAAAATCAGCATTTAAAGAGATAAATAAATAAATACCTTTTGCACATACACACAGCGCGATCTAGTTTCACAGCAACTAGGCTTGTATTATGGACACCAGCGTGTCTACTCTTGAACGCAATATCAATCTCAATTTAATTTTAATCCAATTCCGATCGTGCTACCGTTTGGTACTCTTGACATAAATTTTGCCGGGATTTTAATACGCTTGCGATTGTGATGGGATTGTATTGTACAACATGAAGTTAGTTCGAATTTTGTCTTTGCGTCAAAGCGCCACAGACAAAGAAACTACAAAAGAGAACGAATGAAAGTACGACAGTTGTCAAGAAATGAAAATAAATCTCATTTTGATTATAAATAAATAGCTATTAGGTTAATTTTTAACAATAATCACCTAATATTTAACGATTGAATGTGTTTTACTCAGGAATTATTAAATTATTTTCTTTGAAAGTCAAATTGGCTGTTGGTACCTATGCCTTAGTCCCTTCGCCAAGTAAGTCTTAAAAAACCAAAAGAGAACGTTTGTTTGTTTGTAATAACTCGTGGTGTTAACTTTTATGTTTGTGGTTTGTTTTTTAAGTCTAATCTAACGCAGTTCTTTCTTTAACTTGGTAAAAAGTTTAGTATACTTAGTGTTTTCTCTGCCTCAATTCTTTTTAGCTTCCTATTCCCATTTTCCTATTGTAAAATGTAATTAATGGCAGCAGGCAGCATTTGGTGTGATTGAGGATACCAGTCAAAATCCCTTAATTTTTATTTTAAAATATTTTATGACAAGGATAAGGTATACAACACAATGAAACATAAAAATTGTAGGTAATAATGAAAACTTTAATAAAAACTAAAGAAATATACCAAGATATTAAATGCAGAATCTAATACCGGCCACGTGCTGCCCACAACTGTCGTACCAAATTTGCACGAGCTTCCATGCCTCTTTGGACTCATAGATAGCGCTCTATCGGCGTACCGAGCGATTCGTCTCATATTGCGTCTTTCTCTTACGTCCATTAAATATCCCTCACGCAAAATAACATTTTGTAACAGTAGTCGAGCCATTTTAAACCGAAAAACACACTTCACTTCACTTTTTTACAGTATCTCTGTTGCTATTGTGACAATCCACAATAATTACACAATGTCAATGCAATTTATAGCTGTCAAACGCGTCTCAAGAGTGCCAGTTTACAATCTCGCAAAACAATCTCAATGTCATTTAGTTCACTAAATTTTCACGCAATTTAATGCCAATGGAGCGCCACCATCGAATTCAAGAGTGCCATTTGACGATTTTTCGCTTGAAATTGTAATTGGATATTGGAATTGTGAGTCAAGAGTAGCCCTGCAGATTGTTGATAAACTACACAAATACATTTTTTTTTGTAAATAAATACATAAATAAATAAAAAACATCCATAACTCGGGAACACATGTCTGTATTCATCATATAAACATATGCCCCTAGCGGGATTCGAACCCGCGACCTGTTGGTATGGCAGTCAGAATTTTTAACCACTACACCAAATAATAACACAACACCAAATAGGTCGTCAGGATTTGATACAACAGTTTGCGAACGAAGTCGGTGTATGACTGAATTCCCATTGAATCCAAACCCCCTCTTTAACACTAATGAAGTGATGCCATTTTGATTGTTTTAACGACCCGGATCATATGTAGTAATATATGTTTATGGGATTTACCATATCCTCGGGATAGGAGGCTATGCCCCAGCAATGGATGACGCCACACTGCCGCAACGCGTCTCTTTCAGAATGCCTACGAATTAAATATTGTTAAAAACATAACATGTTAATAAATGTTACCAATACATGCACAATTAGAATACGGAAAGAGCTATTTTAAAATATCGAGTAGAGCGATTTTGAAATAAGAACTATTAAAATTAAATAAAATTCCATTCCATATTATTTGAATTTGGAAGTGTGTGGGTACATGTGCATGTCATTTCCTTGCTACAGTATTTGAGTTTTGAATAAGGAATTGACGACATGGATAAGTAGACAAAGCAGGTATTTGATTAAAGAATTTCCACGTTAAGGCTAAACGATAGTAATCAGTTTTCATTCAAACTGTAATCGACCCCATGTCAAAAACCTATGAAATTGGCGTTTTGTATGAAGAATTTCATTAAGACTGTTTTCTCCATACAAACATTTTTGTTTTTTTTTTTGGGAACGGCAAAACCAAATTTAGCTAAACTTTGTGTGTATTATCGGATAACATTAAGTTAAGTATAGGCAGCGTTAATTTTTAAAAGTAACCGCTTTATAAAAGTTTCAGCGAATCTAATAAATCATTATGGGAAGCACATGAAAAGAGCTAGCTATGTTCAAATTTTTTTTATTATGCGTGAAATTAAATTTAAAAAAAAATCATGTGGAACCTTGAAATAATATTCCATTTTCCAAATAAAAAACAAATTTGGATATAGCTTTGAAAATTGCAGGAATTGGTACATATGATTAACGAAGAAAAAAAACTCCAATTTCATATGTAAAGACCCAATATAACAGTAGCTTTATAACACAAAAGAATATCCACGCAAATAAAACAGTAGCCCCAATCATTTAGAAGAGAGGGAAATCGAACACTGCCCCAAGCTAAGGGGTTTACAAACGTACCTAACTGCATCTAAAATTCATGTACATGGTCATTATTATGAGGGGGTTGTGAATGCCAATTCTAATATAACCAACGTGTGTATACTAACTCTTGGTAATGTCACTGATTTAGCTTCTTAGTAGAGAACAGCGTTATTGCATAGTTGGTTGGTTACCAACATAGTTATAAGATCGCAAAGGTTATTACGAAAATTATAAATAAGTACGGAAGGTATATTTGTTATGTTTGTAGTATCCATATATGTATATAATATATATGTATAAATGTAAGGTTTTAATTTTGTTTATTAATTAACTAATTATGTAGCTATTTCAAATCTGCATCCGTATTTTGAACCACCTGTCTGTTCTATAAAGTTCCTACACCCAAAGGTTGTCTAGAAGAGATCGCTCTTAGTGATAAGGCCGCCTAATTGTACTCTTTTCAGTATTGTGCTTGGTAAAATGTATATCCCTTTTGTGCAATAAAGTGTATTTCTATTGTATTTGTATTGTACTTATTTATAATTCAATCTTTAAAATTCCTTTGGCAATTTTCATTCAATATTCTGATATAACATTTACTAGTTATCTGCCCGTATAGCTTCGCCCGCGTGGTATTAGTCGAGGTTAGCGTTTTGATCTCAATTATACCTGATGTTAAGTGAAGAAGAGGTCGAACGTGGAAATGCGCTCACCCAAAAACACACACACACACACGTACACACAACAGGAGAACAAGTAAATACATGTAAAAAAAGTTCCATACTATCATCTGCGAGTGATGTCTCTGTATTTTTGGCACTTAGTACTAATCTGTGCTTTAGTTTAATTTCCCCGTGTTTTACCGCGTGTTATGTCATGCATAGTAATATGTCAAACTTTATAATTGGGCTTAATAAGGATGTAATTTAATTTTAAGTAATATATAAGTATATGCTGCAAAGCTTGCTGAAAATAAATAAATTATCGATTACCAAAACGATTTAGTTAAAAGAATACACGATAACTAATTCATCGACAGCAACTAAACTGCCGTTGATCGACAATTTAGAGGCTAGGCTGTGGATAAACAACCCAGGTTAAACTGTCGGCAGGCACATAGAATATTCATGCCAGATAAACACAGACAGGACTGCCTCGACGGATTTCGTAGAGTATGGGGTTCTGATGGAAATATTAAATTTTACATGAATAATACGTTATTGGATGAAAATATGTATACACATACTCGTATGTAATGCACCTTAATTCACTTCAACATGAACGCAAAGGTTTTCTAAATTGTCATTTTAGATTATCGGTATCGAAAATGAAGTTGGTGTACATACTTAATTACTTGCCAACAAAAACTTCCATGTAGCTGGTAGAATTACTTTATTGAGTTAGTATGAACGTATATAGCTAAACGTCGAGACCGAAACAACATTGCGATTTAAAATCGATCAACGCCATCTAGGGGTTCTCGACACAACTAAAAAGACTTAGCCGATTGAACAGTTGGAGATCACGCTCTAGAAAAGTGGACTTTGTCCATAGACTACCACGAATTGACATAAATTCACAATGAGAATAATTTCTTTTTTCGTTTGGGTCAATTGAAATCTATATAACAACTCAGTCAGTAATAATGTGAATTTACTAACATCAATCAAAAATAATCATGTTTTTGGATTTGACATAAAAACTCTTCTTCTTAAATAAATTTGGGGCCCAAGGTAGCGTAAAGTCTTTTCTCGGGACCCGCTTACTTTCAGTAGGAGACGTTCAGCTGTACCTATGTTGATCCTGGCTACCAGGAGTTGCAGTGGGAGGGTGTGGAGGTGGGTCATGTTCATAAAAGCTAGTTCATAGAAATAGCCAGGCGGACATTTAAAATGTACCACCAACCATAAGTTGACAAAAATATCCTCCTAAAAATTGACTAGGTCACATCGAAATCTATTTGCAGTTTGACCAGACACCGGTGACAGAAAAAATGGGAACAACCGCGACAACTGCGAGTGTCGAGATTCAGTGCTTTATAAACAGATATAGAACTTTTCGGGCCGGATACTAATTATTGCTTCACCTCAAAGAACACTATATGATGCGCTTTGAGTACAGATGAGTTCTGTTTCGGTATTCCGTGAGTGAAGTTTTGGAATAATAATTTGCAATAACCTCACAAAACTTCCAAAGGAAATAATATCAGAGTTTGATAACTGTCATTTTCGGCAAAAAATAGAACTAACCCATCTCTTCCCGAGATGAGGGGCTTTATACCAAAAACATTTATAGATATTTTTTATACCTAACGGGTTGATACTTGACCTCAATCACACCTGATATTAAGTGAAGATGAGGCTGAAGGTGGAAGCGTACTGACCCGGAAGGCAAACTTACCTTGGCTTCGTAAACTTAATTCACCTGAGATAATTCACCTAGGTGTATTAAATACACTTTTAGTAAACTTTAAACACCTGGGTGCATTTGGGGAACTGGCTATCTTATCTCTGACACAACAATGCTATTAACATTGCTGTTTGGCGGCAGATTTAGATAAGATGGTGGTAGATAGCCAGACGGACATTTAAAATGCCCTACCACCAACCACAAGTTGACAAGAATATCCTCCTAAAATTTGACTGGGTCACATCGAAATCTATTTGCAGATTGACCAGACACCGGTGACAGAGAAAATGAGAAAAATCGAGACAACTGCTAGTGTCGAGATTCCGTACTTTATAAGCAGACATAGAACTTTTCGGCCCGGATACTAATTATTTATTTAGTGGCGTTTGGTTTCCGGCGCTTAAAAAGTGCAGAACCAACCCATTCTTTCCCCTGAGTGTCATAAAAGACGACTAAGGAACTTTACTGAGTCCAAAAATATCTACAGAGTGAAATAATTCGTGTAATTCCTCTTTGCTAGTGATGTCACACCTGATCACGAACAGCTTTGCTAAAAAAGAACAACGAAATGCTAAAACACAGCTAAGCTGGCATTCTCCTTAAGGTCAGGCGATATTTTACGCCGAATCAGCTTTTGGTACTTTACCAGGCTCAGGTTCGCTCGTGTATGGAATACTGCTGTCACCATTGGGATGGTTCAGCCAAGTACCAGCTGGCTGTACTCGATTCTGTGGAACGACGTGCTAAAAGACTCATTGGTGACCATTCGATCACTGCTAAATTGCAGAGCCTCGAACACCGTGGCAAGGTCGCCTCTCTATCAGTCTTTTACAGGATAAAAAAAAACTTTCTAAGAGGAATCATAAACGAATTCGATTTACAATTACCCATACAAAGTAAACCATTCTGAAACCATCTTTAGTATGGAAGGGCAACAATTTTCTGCTGAATGAGGGTATGGCTCCTAGTGGATAGTTGTTCTTAATCACAAATTGAGTCATCAGTTGAAAATTGTTGAACTTCCAAGGTGTTTCACATTTACTTTGTATCGAATCGAAAATTTTTTGATCGATTTCGACTATGGTTTCTTGGGAATATTTGTTCGTAATTAAATGGCATCACCAGTTAATGGGAATCACATGAATTCTAATTCACCCTAAATACCGGGGGCCTTGTGACATGTACATTTCTTTGTATTTCGAGACGTGAAAAATGGATGATGTTTCAATATTTGTAGTAGTTAGAAACTCTGCTACTATACAGAATGGTCGCGAGTTCGAATCCCGCTAGGGGCATATGTTTGTATGACGAATACAGACATGTGTTCCCGAGTTATGGATGTTTTTCATTTATATATGTATTTATTTACAAAAAAAAAATGTATTTGTGTAGTTTATCAACTATCTGGTGTTCATAACACAAGCCTAGATGCTGCTCTGTGTGTTTGTGCAAAGACATTTATTATTATTAGTATTATTGATATTTGAAATAAAATTTTAATATTTGAAACATCCAAATGTTTGGGATATCTGACCACCCCATTTGGGATAGAGGTCGTGACATTATGTATGTATGTAAGAATTTAACCACAAAACCTTCATCCAATATTTATAGTCGTGGTAAAAATGTTAATGATTATCAAATAATCGATATTGAAAAGACTCACATCACTATAACAGAAGCGTAACTCGATTCAACGTGAACGCTATCAAAGGTACGAACTTAGTAGGATCTCGTAAAATTATTACTATAACACCACCTGCTGGCTTATGACAAGGGGGATAAGCGGCGAAATATGGCGGTCCACCACCACTACCAGCGGATTATGGGGCATTATACCAAATTATTATAGTCGAATAATGTACGACGGTCGTAATAAGGTTTCAGTTTTTGTTAGACGATTAAACATTGTTAGAAGTGTTATTTAGACCTCCTGGCGGAGTCGCATTCGATATTCACTTTCGATTAGCAAAGTTAAGCAATGTCTGCCGCGGTCAGTCCGTGGATGGGTGACCACTAGTGGTATTTAATATGAGTGGTTCCTGGCTTCGAAAGGGTATGTTAATTTTTCGGTTCCAGTTGTTTTCAATTGAGTGAACACGGGGTTCTTATTTCGAAATATACAGAAATGCACACGAGACAGGGGGTGAGCTCATCCGTTAAACGTCTATAGATGTTTGTTGTGTAAAGTCGCCTTTTACGATACCCACGGCAAGAGACTACTCTTTTTACGTGCCGAAATCAGTGTCTTACCGCTATCGGTGAGTATCCACACTGAGCGATGGCCCATTTGTGGTACAGATACACATACAACTCTATTATAAGTTGTAACAGTTGGACTTAATTTTTGTTTTTATTACTGTGAAATAAGGCTACATTTTGTAAGAATAACACCAAGCAGAATTATTGTTGCGATCGAATATTTTTGTATGTGTTTCTGCAAATAAACGCTTTATCAATTATGATTATGATTTTAATATATTGACAATATATTAAAATCGTAGTATAATATTGATTCACTGAAAAATTTATTATTTCTAATCCCTTACCCCAACTGTCCATTTCTCTATTTTAATATAACGAAGGTACGGGTAAATACTATTTAATTATAATAATAAATCTAATAATTTATTTAGCTGTAGTAGTAACCCTATTTTATACTCTGCAACACCAATTGAACAGTAACAAAACAAAATTTGACCCAAGTACAATCACAATCGATAGGATTTCCCGGAGAGATCAGACTTATGGACTTGAAGACGTCCCGACTAACAGACAGAAGTCTCATCCGAGGCCCGACAGGTTGGGGCTTAAGCTCAGTCCTGTACCTATCCGAACATGTCCCACCCTGTCCATTGTGGTACAAAGAATGGGTGAGATGCGATTATATGGATGATAAATTTGAAAGAAAACCATTTTTCTCAGTTTGATTTTTAGATATATCCTGGTTTATTAAATCAATGACAAATGAACATACACAACATACATAAAGTCATGCCTGTTTCCCGTAGAAGTAGGTAGAGACCACAGACTTCCACTTGATACGATCCTGACACACTCTGTTACTACATTTACTCTCATAGGGTTGTTCATACATGCTAGTCGGTTTAGGGTACCCTTGACTTGGCCTTTCTTTAAGACGTTCCCGATTTGACCATGGTACCTATGTTCGCCGTGGTCTTCCTCTACAAACTGAAGATGAAGATATTATGTAATACCGACAAATGAAGATATTATGTAATCATTGTAAAAAAACTTGTCAAGATGATAGGTCAAACCCGGAAGGGGAGGAGAAGCAAGAGTTATCGCTAACATATCACTGCGACTGCGATGATCATCCGCTAATTTAGCTCTTAAAAACACTGTCATAAAATTATTATTGTATATTTTTGACAAATAACTTACGTACACAAGAATTTGCGAAGTGAAATTCCGTGCCAAAGAGGAAATTTGTCTTTATAAATTGTTGTATAAGTGAGAGACATTTTTGCTGAGGTTCACGATATTTTTAATAATGATTAATATTAAACATTTTGGATCCATTCACAACACAACACGTAAGTTATAAATATTTGAGTACTCAGCAGTTATGGTAACCACTACCGCACAATGTGATAATCAAAACGCCAATGAAATCTCCAAATGTTCGAAAACGTGTGGTGAGGAAGGAAGAAAAGAGACAGAGAAGGATAGAAAGAAATAGTTAATACGATCGACTTTTTAGAGAAAGTTGGCAGATTGAACGTTGTCAATAATGATTATCAGTTTTTGGCTAAATGTTGTTTTATAATATTGATATATACGAGTAGGTACATAGTCCAATTCACGTGTATGTAAACGAATAATATATATTTAAATATTTTCGAAACGGCTTTTCTCTAGTTTATTTTTAACTTTTTATAGTCGGTAAAGGTCGACGAAGAAGGACGTACGTCAATCAAGTGACTGACGTATTCACAAAAGGTAGTGCAGTCAAACATTAACAGACGAGCGTGTATGAAGAAGCATTTGATGAAAATGGAAAAAGCCAAAATAGTATGTTAATATCGTTGCAAGTGGATATTAATAATTTCTAGCTAATAACTCACTCAAATTGAACCGCACGTTGTTGAGATACGTCCGGATAAAGAATAGACCCACACACAAGACGCCGTCAGACCCACAACATTCGTCGTTTTCTTTCGGGGTTAATCTCAAATAATCGTCAGTTATGATAGGAAGAGTCAACTTGTTCTTGTTGTCTTATACTATGATAATGTTAGGTAAATATTGTATAAATGTAAACATTTCCTTTAGACATAATAAAGTACAATACATATTCCAACCCCATGTGGCATAGCGAGAAAAATCTAATAATACATTCTTATTTTCGCCGTTGCTAGGGTAGGCTCGCCCAAAATGATAAATGACAATGACGGGGTTGGCAGTCACTTCATTCCTGTGACCGCTCTCCCCAGCTTCCCCTCATGGAAATGACTTGAATGAGTTTATAGGATTGAGGAGTTTTGGGTTAAATTGCCAATGTTTGGATGATTTATAACTTTTGAAGTTCGGCTGAAATTAAAGAAAAAGTGAAATAATTTGGATTGGATGATTTTTAAAAACGTATGTAAATATATATATTTACATAAGTTTTTAAAAATCATCCAATCCATGAGTTTTTTTTACCGTAGGTAAGTGAAATGGAAGTTACTGGCATAGGTAGGTAGTTCATTTTTTTTTTCAAAACCCTCATCGGCGCTCGCGTCAGCCAGAGATTAATATGCGACTAGCGGGATTCATAGAGTTCCCTACCATGCGTTTATTTACAACTCATATTCTCTGCAAGTTTTCTTTATTTATTTAATTATGTAATTAAGTGGAATAGGCTACAAACGCGACCGTGAAATGATACAATTAAAGGTTTATTCGATGATGGTTTTGAAAAAATAAAAATAAAGTACCTATGAAAATATCTTCTACTTAGCTAAACTCATCCAGTATAGGTATTTTTGGATATATTGAAAAAAGTTTAAAACATGTTGTATCTTGACAAATCAAAAGAAAAATAATTACATAAATTATTATACTAACGGTTACGATTCATGTACTAACTTGTGTTTTTCTGGAGAACGAGTTTCACAATTCGACTCTAATGTTTTTTTTATGCACAACGTGTTGGCACTTGACCTCAATCACATCTGATGTTAAGTGAAGATGAGGCCGAAGGGGGAAGCGTACTGACCCGGATACCCAAATATTTGGGGAACTGACCAGTTTACCTCTGACAACCGTAACACAGCAATGATATTAACACATTGCTGTTTGGCGGCAGATTTAGATAAGATGGCGGTAGTTATCCAGGCGGGCATTTAAAATGCCCTACCACTAACCAAACCGAGTACTAAACATGTACCCCGCTGGGGTTTGAACCCTCGACCTCGAATCGTAAACCCTATGTTGTTTACATTGAAACACGGCGGCGGTTACGGAGCATTTTCGTAGCTATATCAGACGCCATTTGTATCCTTTACTAGTGTGGGCCTCTCGAACGTACACTTTCAATGTAAAATCTAAAAAAAACTGAAATAAACCTAGAACTACCTACTTTACTCGTTTTTTAACCGCCTCCGTAGCACAATGTAAACAACATTGGGTTTACGTTTCGGAGGTCACGGGTTCGAACTCCAGCGGAGTACATATTTAGTACTAGGTTTGGTTGGTGGTAGGGTATATTAAATATCCGCCTGGCTAGCTACCACCATCTTATCTAAATCTGCCGCCAAACAGCAATGTTAATGGCATTGTTGTGTTCCGGTTGTCAGAGATAAGATAGCCAGTCCCCCAAATAAGATGCGGTTTCCGGGTCAGTACGCTACCACCTTCGGCATCATCTTCACTTAACATCAGGTGCGATTGAGGTCAAGTGCTAACCGGTTGTGGATAAAAAAAAAATATAATCATTGCATATTTACGTCGTTTGATGCAGAGGGATTTGATAATATAAATGGAAAACGGGACAAATGTGCCACAAAGAACACAACAATATGAGTTTAAAAACCAAGATCCCGACAGCATATTTTGTATTTCGCGGGCATATTGGATTTTTTTCCATAAAATGTATACTATGACACTCCAGATTTCCACGACGAATTTAACGACACCGTGCGCTTCGAAATCGATCAAGCCGTTTATAGGCTACAAGATGTAACATAGAAATCATATTTTTTACATACATACAAAAAGTCAAAGTCAAAGTCAAAAATGCTTTATTTTGTAGGTATACAGAGTACACTTAAAATAGTCAATTTTATATTTTTGATGCTACTGCTTGTTCAAAATGCAATATTCCCCTGAGAACAACAAGCAAGAAACTCGAAGGGTTGCTCTTTTAAAATGAGTCTTTGATTTTACATAAAGGTTTTTATATTACAAAAAGGTTTTCATATTTCATTATTAATTGTGAAATAGCCTGGCATGCGAACGATCTGATTATGTCCAGGGATGATTATCTTCTAAATATATTGATATTTTATAATATGCTTTGTTAATAAGTTTATGTTTTATAGTATCTTTAAATTTATTGAGAGGGAGATTTTGTATATCAACTGGAACCTTATTGAAAAAGCTTACACATAACCCTTTGAATGAATTACTGACTTTGCGGAGGCGACATAAGTGACCTGCAAGTTTATCTTTATTTCTTGTATTGACATCATGTTTATCACTATTTTTCCTAAATGAATTACACTTGAAAAACTTTGCCCTCCTTCCTTGGGCAGTCGGGTAAAAACAGCAACTACTAACGTAACCAGTGACTGAATGGCTTTAGAAAAACAAGGAGATCCGGAAAAAAATATACAACGAGAACGAATCGTGTACCATTTAATAATTTACATGCCGGACGCACATAACTAAGTCAGGGAAAAAATGTGCCGAAAACAGTGGCTGAAACATTTTCGCCATCTGTGTTATGATTTATATTCGGTGTTTTGCGAGAAACACGTTACAGTGAAGCGATAAATCAGGCGAGTCACGAAGTTGTGATACGTCTAGTGTCGTAAATAAAGAAATCTTCAGATACAAGGTTTCTGTTACGTTCGATTTTTATATGTGACAAAATGTTGTTGGAATTAATTGTGTGATAAACAAGTTTTGCTATTACATTGTGACCTTCCTCGTTATTTGTGATTATAAACATATTTAGAACACTTCAGTAGGTAGAAACTTTTGAACTGTGTAGTCTACTTGTGTACAAAAATATTTCTTACGGTCGACTGCAAGGTATAGTTTAAAACAGAGAAATAAATAAATTTTTGTAATAATCTTAATCTTAATATCTTTATTGTACACAAAATTGTTACAGAAATATGCATTGTATACAAAATGTACAAAGGCGAGCTTAACTCCGATAGAGTTTTCTACCAACAAACTTTAGAGATACATAGTGTTTATTAGATTGGACAGAAAATAGTGTACACAACAATTGAAAATTATTTTATATAAAAAAAAAATATATATAATATATATAAATAAATGTACCACATAACCTATCCAATATACATATATATATATAGTACAAAGTATAAACAAGTATATACATTATCAATACTCATATTATAATAAGTCCTATTTTTTAATAATTTAACGATATTAAGTACAAAATTTTCATTTTTCATACCGCCTTACGTTTTTGGGTGGATATTCTCCACAAGTTTATTATGTTTTTTTTTTATGCACAACGAGTTTTTGTGCTTGACCTCAATCACACCTGATGTTAAGTGAAGATGAGGCCGAAGGTGGAAGCGTACTGACCCGGAAACCCCAACACATTTGGGGGACTGGCTATCTTATCTCTGACAACCGGAACACAACAATGATATTAACATTGCTGCTTCGACCTCATCTTTACTTAACATCAGGTGTGATTGAGGTCAAGTACGAACCCGTTGTGCATAATAGAAAATAAAAAAAAAAATAATGAGACCCAAAACTTTTTAGTTAAATTGATTGTTGGTTAATATCATCAATCAATCTCTGTGCAAAGTATGGTAACTTAACTCTAGATATGCACGTGATTCTCACATATTCAACTTTAGAGCCGTGGTTTTGTTATAAAATGAGATGAAAAAGATTACAATGAGGAAGGGCGAATGAAATTGTTTGTAAAAGGATATAAATATATGCCTGTTTTGTTCGCCTTCAGTGTTGTGTTTATACAGCGAAAGCGAATGATAGAGATGTTGATGAAAGATCGCAGATAACATTCGCTATTTTTGAAGTTTCATTATCGAGGCTCTTACTTGTAAAGCTCTTGACTAATTCGGACCACTCAATGCCTGGTATACTTTGCAAAATAAAAATATCTACATGTCCGCACGTAGCGACCGCTTGCCCATACTCACTGCGATTCACAATACAATAACACTTCACCGCTTGACTTGGCTACTATAATTTCCCTTGACGTAGCGACAACGCCCGAACGCGAATGAAGGTTAGCTCTCGTTCGGTTTCGCTAAATCATTCACAACGGTTCGATCGCGTTCGCTAAACATTTAGCAAAAGCAGCAACAATATAATCAAGGAACACAACAAATTGTCAATCCAGTTGAGTGAGTCGAGACGAAGAAGTAAAAGCTAAGTTCATCAGTACAATTATAAACGGTAAAATTTATGGTCCTGTCCGAGTGAACTTAATCACCGAGACGGAGTGCGTCGGAACCGTCTAAACAAATTTGGCCGATTAAGAAAATTAAATTTTCTGCTCGCCTGAATTGTTGGATAAATTAGATAGCTTAAATGTTAATCTATGCGATTGATTTGCATGCATAATTAAAGGAATCTTTCATTGTTTTGGTAAAATAATGTCTTTTGCCTTATGAAAAGAAGTGATATAACTAATTTTGCCCGGAAAATCAGTTATATCACTTCTTTTCATTTCTCATTTCTCATTAGGCTTAGGTACATGTCTCTATTATTGGGGCAGAGCCTTCTTTCACTGGGAGAGGGAATGGACCATGATCCAGATCCAGATCCTCTAGGTGCCACGGAAGATGTCAAGGTGTCAGAAGTGCCAGGTGCAAGAGCGACCGCTACTGTGGCTTATGCTGAGTGGTAACCTTTTTTGATACTCAATGTTCCTGTGTTTAGTTACCACCATTTGTACTGACTTTTACTATTAATGTTATCAAAATAAATAACTTTCTTTCTTCTTTCATGTTATCCTATGTAATTTTTATTGGTGAACTTGTGTCGGATTAGTGACCACCTGACTATCGGAGTGTTGTTGTTAAGTAGGCTATGATGGCGTAACGACTGCCTTAAATTGAAGAATATTTCGAAGCACTCGTAATAACAGCCACTGTAGTCACCCATTCAAGAACTGACCGCGCCAGACATTGCTTAACTTCTAACGAAATGTTACTTTTGACAGATGTAATCTGTTGCATTTGTAGGATCTGTTCCACTAGTACTAGTAGTATGTAGTAGTAGAATTTTTATTTATATTCAGTGTTGGTGAAACGTCCGTACGTCACGCGAAGCTCCACAGAAAATCAGCGTTGTGGTTATTGATACAACTGCAACTCATGCTGAGTGGAGACCTTTTTGGCACCACCGACACCGATTTCTAATCGATCTTAGGATTCAAAAAAAAAAAAATATATATTCTATTCAATTCTACCTCTTGTATGCCAGGATCAATAGGGATAGTCTGCATGGTGTCTACTGAAGGTACAGATGTAGAAGTCTGTCCTACGTGAGTCCACTTTGAGCACCAGACTAATTAAATAAAGAATTTAAAGTAGAAAAAATAGGAAAGATAGAAAGTCCCAACTCCATCCCAGCAAATGGGAGCGTAGTTAATGAGATGCAAAAGCCAAACGGCTATCCCTATGAGGTAGAAAGCTGATATATGAAAGATGCAACAATTTTAAACCAAGCCCGGGCTATGTGATTGCTATCCTTAATAGATGTAACACTGGGTAAATAGGAGGTTAAATTAGGGTCCCGGCCCTGAACAAGAAACTTGTTAATGGATTACAGTGTGGTCACAAACGGTATACATATAGCTTCTATAAAACTTTCGGGGCGAGCTGGACCGTCATCTAATTTTCTTCGAACGAGTGTCGAAGTTTTTGATAGAATTTTGATAATATCAAACTTGATATTGATATAGATGATGATCGTTATTGCGAATCAATTATTTGCGAGAATGTCAGAAGTTTTTCTTTTTATATACCTCTACACAAAACCGCTTAACATGTAAGTTAGGTAATGGTAAATTTGACACTATTTACAAATCCTAAATTTTCGAAAACTGAAATATAAAAAATATACCCTAACCTACTGGCTCTTTACTGAATAAATAAGAAATTTTCAAAGTGGATCAACTTAAGATATTCCTATCAAAATAAGCGAAAAATAGCAAAAAGCAATTAGCTCTTCATGGACTGGCTCTTTCAAATATTATATCAAGCAAATAATTGGATCACAACACTAGCTAGCAGTGATAGCTAGTCAAGCGGGTATTTAAAAATGCCCTACCACCAATCAGACCGAGTACTAAATGTGGACCCCGCTGGGAATTGTACTAGCAATTTGTAAATCTTGATGTTCAAACTAGCCACGGAGGATGAAATTATTTTTTGAGTAGTGCCGTGTATTTATTAGGCGACATATTGTTAGCCAACCGATCGTTTTGGAGATCATTGGGGAGGCCTTTGTCCAGCAGTGGACGTCTTTCGGCTGATATTGATGATGATAATGATATTGTTCGCCAACATGGATCGTAGCCAATCATCTCGCAAAGTTGCCATAAATCTTGAGTATCTGAAGATTATGTTGATTGTTAGACACTCAAAATGTGCGACAAGGTTGTGCAATCTTATCCCTTGTGATGTCTAGCAATATTAAGATATAATTTGTAGAATCAGTTGGGAAACATGTTCGTTAACTTTTGTCGCCAAACGAGTACTCGTGTTTAGACTACTGGGTCTTTTCGAGAAAATTCATTTCAGACATTGATAAGATAAATGGGATACCGAATACCAACTGACTCCGATGCCCAAAGTTACCAAGTTGTAATAGCAATGCTATTATTATAATATAACATACAACATTACATACAAATTGACGCGACCCTCCATCCTCCATCGACCCTCCTGTAAACAACTCGTTAATAATTGGTCTTAACCCTTTGTATGTTTTATTCATATCACCCTGTAAGCCGAACTAGCCTAATGAAAAGGGACACGATCTCGTCATAGCGACCGCACCTTACACCGAAGCGTAATCAACTCCTGTCACAAATAAAAGAATAGATAAATAAATTCGAATAACTCATTCGTCAAAATCAGTTAGTTAGAAGCGACGCCAAATTGTAAACACAATTACATTAAAAACCCTTGTTTTCTTCGTCGTAGCCCGAAATTGTGAAAACAACCGACGTGAAAGTCTCACCATAATCAGATTTTGACTATTAAAAAAATAATTACAAAGCGGCGTCACAAAATATCGCAAATATGCGACAATACATATTAAAATATATAGGACGCATCGAATAACTACACTTGTTTGAATTCGCGTATGGAGTACTGCTGCTCATACCACTAGGCCGGAGTGCTTAGAAATCAGTTCAAACTAACTTGACTCAGTGCAACGACGTGCAATTCGAAAAGTTTTCTTTGACATGGCTTGGAAAGTTGGAACCTTTAATCCTGTACCTTATTCATGATTACTACCATTATTGAATGGTGAATTTATGAATATAATGAAATAATCATTAATGTATCATTGTAGGTATATTTTGAATTCAAGGATTATTGAATTGTTTACTTATTTAATTAAATTTAATAGAATTGTGCTGAGTTGATTAGACTCAATGGTAATTATGCTAAAATATTGACAAAGGTGAATAATTTAATAATTAAACAGTGTAAAACTATTACAAATAAATTTGAATCTGAATCATGTTCCATTATTTCCACAAGAAAGACATCTGCCCTCGTAGCATAACATCACTTGTTGCACGCGACTTACAAGTAGAGTGGGATGATTGTATATTTAGTCCAAGCGAATGAGCAGGACAAAATATTAACCCGCGCGATATAACCATTTATCGCTGTCGTGCTTCTAGTACTGGTGTTCTCCTTCAGGCTCTTCTGCAAATCGCTTACTTTAGACTAGATTAGGTACTATTACTCTTAAATAGAGGCATGAAAGGTTTCGGGTGGGAAATGCATACGATTTATCAGGTATTGCGAATGTCTAGGCGGTTGTCACCGGCCACCCGAAATTCGGTTTATATTAACGCTCGGGCCCGTAAGACGAAACCAAATGGCAATTGTGTAATACACGGCTTTATGCAAACTTATTAAGGGCTGGTAGTGGGCGTTACATTTGATATCTTGTTCACAAGTAGTTTGTACTTGAGAATATTGTTCAAGTTTTAGGTACGGTTTTATAGCTTTGACTTGTCTATTAATATTGTTTATTTAATGAATAGCTTTGCGTAGTTTGTTGCAAGATAGCCGCAACCGTTTCAACCGCCTCCGTGGCTCAATGTAATAGAGGTCCTGGGTCGAATTTTTCCAGCTCTCTGAGATAAGACAGCCAGTCTCCTACTTAACATCAAATGTGATCTATCATACATAACAAAAAATAAATACAAACAAAAAAATTTACCCGCCGCCTTTGCTTTTATATTCTAGTGGTAAAACTAACCCTGTATCACTAAACCCTTCGTCTCCTAGCCCCAATGTTTGCCCGTCTCTGTGAGTGACCTCGTAATGAGAATTCTTCCGACCCTTTGTTTATATCAGTCAATTTATACTTAATGACGACCTTTTAGAAATGTCGTAGGGAGATAGTTAAATTATCTATTCAATTGAATGCCTAGGTGGATCGTTATGTGTGCTGGACATTTTTCGCTTTAACAGAAAACTGTACTGTAAGGTGTTAGGTTTCTATGGATACTACCGAGGAGCCCCATGTTATGACACAGTTTCGTTAGTTGTTTTAAGTTACATTTAGTATGATATTAGTTAATTGTATTTCTTACTTAAAAAGTAACATCTGAAATCGTTATTTACATAAACCGGATGAGATTTTTTGCCATAAATGGAAAAAATGTGACATAGTAGGTAAGGTATTGGCATAGGTTGTAAAATTTTTTTTTCAAAACCATCATCGAATAAAACGTTAATTGTGTCATTCGACGGTCGCGTTTGTAAAATATTCCACATAATTACATCATTGAATGATATATATAAAGAAAACGTCGAGAAAATATGAGTTCCAAATAAATTTCGTTTTAGATTGATAATCAATCTCGGGTCGGTAATGTGCGCTTTTGAAAAAAAAAATGGAACTACCTATGCCAATACCTTCTATTTCACTTGCCTAATATGACCTATTTTTTTCCTTACAGTAAAAAAAACTCATCCGATATACATACATACATAAGGTCATGACCTTTATCCCAAACCCTGACTGGTTAACAATATAAATAAACAATTGTAAGCTATGTCCAAATAGTGTGGAAAGGAGTCCACTGACAAGAGCATAGCTCTTAAATATAAAAGAGGGAGATGTCCAAACAACGATATCATAAGCTACTACCAATTTAGTAAACATAATTATGAGGCCAAATATATTTAAAAAATAAATACCCAATAAAATACATGAACAATAAATGTAAAAAAATTTAAAATAATAATATATATTAACATTTGTTAATATATATTTAAATAATAGTCATGTAAAGAGTAACTTGTGGAGATCCTTTAGGGTGGCCTTTGTCCAGTAGTGGACATCTTGCGGCTGATAATAATGAAAGAGTAACTGTAAAGTCATGTGTACTTATATATTCATTTGTGTGTCAATATATTTACAATAGATAGATATGTATTTAAATATTAGTTAAGAAAGCACTACAATTATATTGAGTAAACAAATAGATGTTTATGGGTAGTTGATATGGAGAGTTGTGTTAATATTAAGTAGTACAGTGGCACCACTCTGCCTATCGGCTCCACAGAATACCAGCGTCGTGGTTGCTCCAACCCGACACATGCTGAGTGGAGACCTTTTTGGATTTAGTATAGGTATTGTAAACTTATGTATAAAATACTCTTTATAACAGAAATCTAAATAAATACTTTTCTTTTCTTTTTTCTTTTAAAGTTTCAGGAAATTAGACGAAAGGATTAATACAAGAAGTTAATATCCGTATATAACGTCACGATATTTATCCCAAACGGACTATTCAGACATTTCCTAAACATAAGCGCTTGGATATTCCAAATATTATAAGTTTAGCGCTTGAAACATCATCCACGATTCCATAAAAAGGTACTCTGTGCACGATTCACATTTCGAAAAATACCGAAATACCCACGTGACAGTCCATCGTCATTGAAAGGTACTCTATATATGTTTTTTGGCTTAGCTATTGAGTAAATCAGTAAACAGAATGATTGGAGCCTTCAATTAGCCCGTACAAAGCTGCTCATTCACATTCAGTCACAGGTCTGTGTATACGCCGAATTACACCTGAACTGGCATTTAGAATTGGCTGAATACTGTGAATGACGGGCACTGGTTTAGGCAGGACAGACTAGGACACAGATAATAGATACTAGGTCACAGATAAATCACCCCCATATACTTAATAGCCTGCAATATGCAAGGCTTGCCCTCAGGAAAATACTGTGAATCTGAGTTTTATTGTTGACAGTTTTCTTTTTTCTTTTTCTTGACTCAAAAAAAATCAAAAAACTCGAAAAACCCAACAAGCAAAATATTATTGTATTCTTGAACAACTTCAAGTATGCAACAGTCACAGTGATAGATGTTTTGAGTGGTGATATGGATTTTCCCAAATTTTAATTTATATAACTGAATAAAAAATATATATAATATTACCCGTACTTTTTTCGGTTATTACTATACATATTAGTGTTGCAATTTTTACCGAAACAAAACAATAATTTATTATCTTGTATATAAAACATTATTGCTTGATGTGGTTTTTTACTGTTTGAAAAATAAAAATGCTTTTGTCGCATCAAATCTACCGCATTCCCCACGCCGCCCATTGGTCAGGAGGAACCTTAATAATACCAAGCGTTCGCTGTGAGGAGAAATGTAACTTAATACATATGCCGAGAGTCGAGATAGCATTGCCTAATCTACGATCTTCAAGTGAGCGAATTATCAAACGAATACGTTAGGGTTGTCAACGAAGATTAGAAAATATATAATAGTCGATTAATACGAATGAAACATTTCAATCAAAAAAACAATCTATGTTTGTAAGTTTAAGGTAATAATAATAAAGAACAGTGCAACATTAACAGAACTTATTTGAGATAAGATAGTCACGAAAAAATCTGGCTGAGTGACAAAATTTGCGTCACGAAATTATATGATATCGTAATGATGAAACGTCGAAAGGTTATAATAATAATAATAATAAAAGGCATTTATTCACCACAAAGTTCATTTAACAAGTAATTAATTGATTATAAATTAGGTCAAACTGTGATGAAAAGGTTACATGTCTATCTCGACGGCGATTTTCATACGACCTATGTCGCGCTCGCGACACGTTCTCACTCGAGTTGCGCAGCGTTGTGCCAGCAGCCGTGCTGCTTAGATCTCCTCAGTAATTGGTGAGTAAGTTTCCATACATTTCATGAAGTTAATCAATCCAGTACAAACTAAATCCAACAAGTCTAAGCTACTCCCGACCAGAATTACTCCAACTGATTTACGGGGACTGAAGCAATTAACCGTAGAGCCATTTAGATGAAATTTATTTCTGTAATGAAAAGAAAAATCTCTTAGCCCCCGCTGTAAATTAGCATATCTTGGGGGAATATGATGAATCACCGGCAGGGAACTGCTGGCTTTTATAATTAGAAGGTTTCCACTATTAACAAAATTGGATTTAGAAACATTTGAGGTGATAGAAGATATAATGACGATTGAAAAGTTACTTGAAGGGTTTGGGCACATGGAGATGACATCGCTGGCTAAAGTTTTCTTCCAGAACTTCTACTTAAATGAATTAAATTATGACAATGAATTAAAGATTGTAGAAAAGTGCATAAGTAGTTCAGTGTTATCTAGGACTGGACTAATACACCTAGTAGAATATGATGTTAACCGCCTCCTGGCTCAATGTAAACAACATTGGGTTTACGATTCGGAGGTCGCGGGTTCGATCCCCAGCGGGGTACATGTTTAAGTACTTGGTTTGGTTGGTGGTAGGGCATTTTAAATGTCCGCCTGGCTAGCTACCACCATCTTATCTAAATCTGCCGCCAAGCAGCAATGTTAATAGCATTGTTGTGGTCCGGTTGTCAAAGATAAGATAGCCAGTCCCCCAAATGTGTTGGGGTTTCCGGGTCAGTACGCTTCCACCTTCGACCTCATCTTCACTTAACATCAGGTGTGATTGAAGTCAAGTACGTACCCGTCGTGCATAAAAAAAAATGATTTTGTAGTCTTGTATTACCAAACGAATGAAGACGTCGCCGACTGACCAGTATAATATATGTTAGTTAGGTAGTAAGTTGATTTTTATGAAAATAGAGATTTAATTAATTTTTCACCAGCAGCAATCCCGTTTTTCCCGTTCCTACCTATAAACTACCAATTTTTAAATGGGAATTTGGGAGAGCAACTTCACACTGTGGCGAGCGCGTCGCGACTACTACTGAGAACTTCAAGGAGCGCAAATACGCACCTCTGGATAACCAGTAGGTACTGGTTACATATTTGTGCCCTTTGGTATTATAGGACGTTAGGCCCGTGGGGTCCGGAAGCGCGACGATTTTTTAAAGATCTAATCGTCGCGCTTCTTTGAGATCTCTGGTGACAAAAGAGCCGGCAGCTGCCAGGGGCAGCGTATTAGGATTGCTATACAACGAACTCAACTGAACCGCCTCCGTGGCTCAATGTAAACAACATTGGGTTTACGATTCGGAGGTCGCGGGTTCGATCCCCAGCGGGGTACATGTTTAAGTACTTGGTTTGGTTGGTGGTAGGGCATTTTAAATGTCCGCCTGGCTAGCTACCACCATCTCATCTAAATCTGTGGCCAAGCAGCAGTGTTAGTAGCATTGTTGTGTTCCGGTTGTCAGAGATAAGAAGCTAGTCCCGCAAATGTGTTGGGGTTTCCGGGTCAGTACGCTTCCACCTTCGACCTCATCTTCACTTAACATCAGGTGTGATTGAGGTCAAGTACGAACCCGTCGTGCATAAAAAAAAAGCAGTCTTTTGGGCCACTCTCCCACGCTAGATCTCGAACACGTTTTCTACCTTTCATAATCATCGAGAATACGTGTTCCAGTCTGCTTCCGTGTTTTATTATTCCCTTTTAATTTTTATTTTTTAATTTCTTGTAAATAGCTTCTTTTTTCTATTGTTCATAATTGATATCATGTAAGTTATGTTGAAATAAAATATTATTTAACTAATATTATAAATGCGAAAGTTTAGATGTTTGTTTGTTTATTTCTTTGTTAGTTTGTTGCTCAATCACGGCGAAACAGATGAACCGATTTGGATGAAATTTAGTATATAGAAAGAATATACCCTATGTTAGATACGGGATGTTTGTGCAAGTGGACTGTATAAATTGAATGATAGGTAGATCGCAAGCTAATAATAAAATATAATAGTAAAAATAACCTAAAATAGCACTTCACCGCAAGAGCAGAGACAAAACACCACCTGACATTTATTGTATTCTTTATTGCACATAAAAACATGTTGACAATCAGTCGGAAATATTGTACAAAGGTGAGCTTATCTCTAATAGAGATCTCTTCCAGCCAACCTCAGTGGTGGTTAGAGCATTTACCGAAACAAAACAATCTTCAAACTTAAAACTAAAGTTGTCAGGTCTGATTGCCAGTACCCAACACCCTAGTTAAGACACAGGATACTTTTTATCCCAATAAACTGAGTAGTTCACGCGGGATAAAAAAATAAACATCCGCGATAAAGCTATTCCACGCAGGAAAAGCCGCGGGCGGGAAGCTAGTAAAACATAAATATTATTAAAATATCCGTATCCCAAAATATATTTTAGCCTCCATCTGTAAGCGTAGGAAGTACATAGTGCAGTCCATCCCGTGGCAATCCCACTCACAGCCCGGGATGAATTCGGTAACAGACAGTGCTTTGTGGGAAATCCAACTCCCTTTGACGTATGCATGGAACTAATTGGGCCATAGAAAACCACTCTGTAGACAGAAAACAAGTAGAAATTTCGTTTGGAACACTCAAAATTTACTTACCGTATTTGATGATCTCGACGATGAGGTCGCGGGTTCGAATCCCGCTAGGGGCACATGTTTGTATGATGAATACTTTATAATTTGACATGTCGTCATGAAAATAAATTTAATGTATTTGATACTAATACATTTATTAGTTCTAGATATTTTTATGTGACAGAAGATAACTATTATCTTCCTAAATAATTTAGGAGAAAATTAGCAAATATGCTATGTTATTTTATTTTAAATTCAGTCATATTAGTGACTGATCCAACGACTGCCTCTATTGGGCAGCCAATAATTATTAATAAAACCTTGGAAATTATTCCAAATAATTTATATTAAAGTATAAGATAACAGAGATTACCTCTGGCAGAATTAAACATACAGTTATAAAAATAGGGGTACGAGTATTGCCACTCCCCAAAACAAGCCTGGAAAAATATGTTATACTACTCTGTGTAAAAAGTATCGGGAATATGTCAATAAAAAGACCCGCGTAAAAGAGGTCGTTCTAATTTTTTTACTGCATGTTGGTAGCACTGTACTGATTTAGCGCGCAAAATTTGAGCGGGATCTGTCATTTAATTTGTTTTAAACTACACTTTTTGTTGGTCATAGTTTTGAGTCCTCGGCGATTTTTACAATGGAAAATATTGTTGAACAAAGAGTGTGCCTTAAATTTTGTGTTTCAAATGATATTTCATGTGGTGAATCACTAAAAATGTTGCGAAATACCTACGGCGAATCGTGTATATCGAAAACAAGGGCTTATGAATGGTATAAGGCTTTTAAAGAAGGCCGAGAAGTAGTAGTAGACTTGCCTCGTTCTGGTAGACCTTCAACCGCTACGACCAAAGAAAACATCGACAGAATCAAGAAGCTAGTGCTCGAAAATCGACATATGAGTCTGAGAGAGTTGGCTAGTGAGGTGAACATATCTTTTAAGTCCGTCCACAACATTCTCATTGACATTTTAGGCATGAAACGCGTCGCCGCTCGACTAGTTCCAAAAGAGCTCAATTTTGTTCAAAAAGCGCAGCGAAAGCATGTCGCTGAAGACATGGTTTCCCGAGCTTCTACGGATCCGACCTTTATGAAACGTATAATAACTGGCGACGAGACATGGGTTTATGAGTACGACATGCAAACAAGCCAACAGTCTTCAGAATGGCGTCTCGAAAACGAGCCGAAACCCAAAAAACCGCGGCAAAGTCGCTCCAAAATCAAGGTGATGCTGACAGTTTTTTTTGACTACCGTGGTGTGGTTCACTCCGAATTCCTTCCAGAGGGAGAAACAGTGAATAAAGAATATTATTTAGGCGTCATGAAGCGTTTGCGTGAGAGTATCCGCCGAAAACGTCCAGATTTGTGGCAACACAACTCATGGATGCTGCACCATGATAATGCACCATCACACACAGCCATTATAGTGAAAGAGTTTTTAGCGAAAAATTCAACAAAAGTTCTCGACCAAGCACCGTATTCACCTGATATGGCTCCGTCTGACTTTTTTTTATTTCCCAAGTTAAAATTACCACTTCGAGGAAAACGTTTTGAGTCGATAGAAGCCATAAAAGAAAATTCGCTGAATGAGCTAAAGGCCATACCGCAAATAGCCTATGAAAAATGTATGGAAGACTGGGTGAAGCGGTGGAGATGTTGTATTGCAAGCGATGGGGCCTACTTTGAAGGCGATAAAATAAATTTAGATGAATAATTTGTATTTTTTGTTTTATTGACAAATTCCCGATACTTAGTACACTGAATGTAAATCTTAATTTATCAAATGTTCGCCACTAAATGGAATAAACCCTCTTAATGTTTATGTACATTTATTTATTAATAAGGGCGTATCAAATACTACATACCTTCTTCTATCTATGGGTATCATCATCATCATATCAGTCGAAAGACTGCAGATATCGTGTGTCTTACGTAGAAATGCTTGAAGTTTTAAAGGGAAGTTCAACTACTACATAAATATAGTAATACCATTATTTAAAACAAATCAAATTACGTAAAAAATCTTCTTTAACTTTGTAACTCACCCGTAGGCCTTAACTTCATAAACGCGAATATGTAGAGACGGCGTCATCGCTCAGAACTTTTGAAGGATCCTTCGGAAAAGAATGTAAAAGCTCCCATTTACCGCCTAAAGCTGTTCCGTCGCTGTAAATGGAAAAACTTTGATTGTCACGAATTTTTTTTTGTCACTCCATGATTTGGACATTTCATTCTCAGTGCGCTGCTTATTTTTGTTTTTAAACAAAGGGACGTTTTGTGATTGGTTAGCACTTGGGTTGTCAAAGTCAAAAATTTTTTTTTGGTAGAAAAATAGTCAAATTTTACAATTTTAAGCTACTGCTTGTTCTAAGGCCATTTTTTATTATGATTGGCTGGATACGCGTTTGACCACAATCTCATCCAATGCAAAGTTTTGGTTGGTTGGTTGAGGTTTGAGGCTTACAAGTACAACCTGTACAAAATTTAGATAATAATGACATATAAATAAATATCTTTGACGACCTGTTTGGTGTAGTGGTTAGCAACTCTGACCGCTATACCAAAAGGTTGCGGGTTCGAATCCCGCTAGGGGCATATGTTTGTGTGATGAATACGGACATGTGTACCCGAGTTATGGATGTTTTCATTTATAATAAGTATTTATTTCGTCGCACACTAGATACGTTCTTTTGTAGTTTTAAATAAATTAACGGTAATTTCTGAAAATTTTCACAATTTGTTATCACAATCTTATAGAATACGAGATCAGGCGTCTTTTAATATCTAATTGTACGCCTTATTCTCAGCGACGTTTGACGAATTTGACGAATGACTCACCATTTTCTAGAATTTGACCTACACGTCGGCGTATCGAAAAACCTTCCCCAATTATATTAAAATTACAAATCACAGCTTTTCTTTGTTTTAGATACTTACACACTAACAACACGACCTTTATCCCAAGTGGGGTGGTCAGAGATATCCCAAATATTAGTGTCTGGGTATTCCAAATATCTTAATATTTGGAATACCTTATTAATGTTAATAGCATTGTTGTGTTCCGGTTGTCAGAGATAAGATAGCCAGCTCCCCAAATATTTAGGTTTCTGGGTCAGTACGCTTCCACCTTCGGCCTCATCTTCACTTAACATCAGGTGTGATTGAGGTAAAGTGCTAACCCGTTGTGCATAAAAAAAATAATATCTGGCTATTAATATCCGGATATTTCAAATATCTTAATATTTGAAATACCCAGACACGAATTTAAAATAGTTTAATGCTTTAAACTAGTGTATTGATAACATTACCTTATTTCGGTATTTAACCGTAGCGTAATGGTTTACTGCAACATAAACGTATATCGCTTAGTCAGCGCCGATACCGATGTTTTATATACGCTTTTAAATAATTAAAGGACCTTGTTCGTGCAACATCACATAGACAACGGAAACCGCCGTCCTTCGATATAACCAACTAAATTACCACAATACAACATCCATTCACCATACAAAGTATACAGAAACGCACACGTGTAAAAGTGTAAGCTCACCGCCGTCAAAACGTGTAAATCTATAGCAGTTTTTGGTGGAAAGTCCCTTAGTCGCCTTATACGACATCCACCGGAAGAGACGAGTTAATTCTATTCTATTTGAATGCCGAAACTACATTACACATGCCGGGGATTCGAACCCGCGACCTTTTAGTATATCAGTCGAGGTGTCTAACCACCGCACTGTACCAACAAAACATAAACCATTAATTTCAAATCGAATTTTGAACACAACCGTATTCATGTTTTTTTATTTTTGTACAATAAAGCGTTTACCAACAAGCAAACCATATGAAAACAGTTACAAAAGTATCTCTTAATATTCCATTTCTCATTCAAGAAACAAACATCCACTCAAGCGCAGTTTGTGTATGTGAATGGAGACCTCTAGTACTATACATCAACTGGACACAAGTTGTTACGAGTTATGAGTGTATTCAACACAAAAACGGGCAAACAAAATACTCCAGAGCACACAAAGAACAGAAAAGTGGCCGGTGGTCTGTCTAGGGCTGCTGTACTTCAAAGTTCTTACTGTTTGAACTCGATAGATTGTCGCTCTTTAATTTCAAACATGAATTAAAAAAAAAAAACAAGACTGGCAAGAAAATGATTTTATTGATTTACAAAAATTATTTTCAAAAAAAAATTATTTATGTAGGATATCAACCATCTGGTATCCACAAGACAAGCATTATAGTTGCCTAATATGGAACTAGATGGCATTGTGTGTACGTCCAAGGATATTTATTATTATTATTTATTATTTAAATTCTTATTTACTCCTCTTTTGAGGGTATTACCTTATCATGCGGGCCATAGCCAAGTATGATAAGGGATAACCGAGTTATGGTACGCGATTGTCAGTTATGGTTGCAGACCTTAAACATTTCCTTGCAATGCAGCATTTATTTAGAATTGTGGATTTTTGCAATGTTAATTATAATTATTATTGATGGGCTAATCGTGTTTTCAAGAATGTAGTTAAAGTTTTATGTTTGTATACAGGGACATATACATTTACTTTATGTTTGTATATTTCAAATAAGACAGGACTTGTAGATAACTGGTTTTTAGAAACACGGTAGGTAAATAAAGGTTTATAGCGGATTTTACAATTTTTTTCGTTCAGAGCGCGTTCGAAATGAATGCAAAACAAATCAAATCAAAATACTTTATTTCATTGGATTAAATTATCACTTGAAAACGTCACTATTAATATTAATATTACATTTAAAATTACTGCTCATTCATAAAGCTGACTCCCCAGAGAAGGACGAGCAAGACACTCTAGGGTTGCTCTTTTATTCACTATCCAAAACCTTAATAAATCGGTTTAATCCAGATAGTGCAGGCGTCGACGTCATTTGAAGTTTGCAGTGATATGAGAACCATTAAAAACCGCGTAACTGATTGAAAACCTTAGGAAAACCGTTATTTTTAAGGTAAGTTAGAGCCAAACCTAAATAAAACACTCCTAATGTAATTGACGCTGATTTAGGTACCAAAATAAACCGGTAATACCAGTTTTGGCTTCAGGAATAGGTAGTAGATTAATGCATCTAACAGAATGTGATTTAAAAAATTTCATCGACTGTCGCTCAGTGTGCAATTTCAATTCACTTATGCGAGGTCCATAGTCCGCTCTTCTTAAAACTGCAATATTTTTCTTTTTACAAAATCTAATTTTTACTCGTCGTAACTCTTCACTGGTACCCGCCAAAAGCGTGACGTTCGAATTAATATTCGTTATTTGAAACCGTAGTAAGGCTTGTCAGGCCCGACTAGCTAGACATTCGAGTCACTGTTTGGGTTGTTCCGGGATTTCCATTTTGCATTCGCTTCTCCGAGCGGGCCATGCATTGTGACGATTCCTGGAGATACTACGGATTTGTTTAGGAACTTCTTTTTAGCCGACTACGCGACAGAAGAGAGGATTGCAATTTTACTATAACTATACTTTAAATGGTTAGTCAAATAATAATATATCTAACTTCGCGAAAATTTGGAAATTTTGTTATTCAGTCACGGCAAAACTGGTGAACGGATTTTGATAAAATTTGTGTTTTTTTTTTAATATAATTAATTATTTGCACAGCGCCATCTAGTTCCATTCCATTTGGTATATAAGTAGACCATACCCTGGATTATAATATAGGATATTTTTATATAAGTAGAATATATCCTTGATTATAATGTAGGATATTTTTTATAATTTGCAATCGGACAACGCATTACTGATATACTGTAAGACGACCTGTTTGGTGTAGTGGTTACAAACTCTGCTGCTATACCAAAAGGTCGCGGGTTCGAATCCCGCTAGGGGCATATTTTTGTATGATGAATACAGACATGTGTTTCCGAGTTATTGATGTTTTCATTTGTGGAAGTAGATGGCGCTGTGTGTATGTGCATTTAAACTAAAACAAAAAACTGTGGGGTGCGCTTGAGCATACCTAGTTAAAAAAGATGTCGCTATTCAAGTCACATAAAGCTGTCCCTTTTCAACTGACCTCAAGCGGAGATCTATGCTTGAGTAACATTCAGTAATACGGCCCTAACAGCCAACGCCAAGAAACAAAAAAAAATTACCTTTTTCTTTCTATTGAGAAGATCCTCGAAATACTATTATATAAGCTAAATAATATGTTTAAAACGGTGTAACCGATTTTCATCAAACCAGGCTAACATGTCCCCTGGTTTACTCAAATTGGACCACGCATTACAAAGATACCTCTGGACAAAGACTGGCCACACACAGAGACCCAACCCACAAAGCCGTCAAACACGTCACACCCGTCGTTTTTCGTCGGGGTTAAACATAGACAATCGTTACCATTTTTTATAATTTTATTTTAAAAAATTGTTTTCGCCTTACATAACTCCCGAAGAGGTATTATTTGACAGTTCACTCATACCCTTACTCTCAACATTCACAACGTTATGTCAATGTCTTACGACTTTCTATACAAATACTTTCTATATATAACAAACTTTTTAATAGGGTTCCATTTGATATACAAAATCTTCCTCTCAATAAATTTAAAGATACTATAAAACAGAAACTTATTAACAAAGCATATCATAAAATATTAGACTATTTAGATGATAATCATCCCTGGACACAATCACATCGTTTCACATGCCAGGCTATTTCACAATTAATAATGAAATATAAAAACCTTTTTGTAATATAAAAACCTTTATGTAAAATCAAAGCCTGACTATAAAAGAGCAACCCTTCGAGTTTCTTGTTTGTTTTTCTCAAGAGAAAATTGCATTTTGAACAAGCAGTAGCTTAAAAAATGTAAAATTGACTAATTTAAGTGTACTCTGTGTAACTACAAAATAAAGCATTTTTGACTTTGACTTTGACTTGTCATATGAGCGATAGGTAAAAACATTTCCAATTGAATTAGCAAAACGTTGAATCCTAAAGTCGTTTTAAAACATCGAATACGACTAAAACATACGTCAGTATGCAAATTCAACGGCCCTATTCGGTGCCAAATGATTTAAAAATCCACGCGACACATGCGTTTTATGGACGAACACCAATAACTTTGACTCTCAGCCACTTTGGTACATTTTTATTGAGCCATTAGTATAAAATTGTTGCTCGTCTGTCAATATTATATTAATGTGCAATGTTAAGAAACTTATAAACTGTCATATCCGGAGGTCAAGAGGAAAGCAGAGACCAGATGGTAAAAACTCCACCGACAAGATCAGGCCTCTTAAATAAGATGATGATGATTAAGAATCTTAATCAGAAAAGTTCAAAGGAGGAGGAAACGCATGTTACTAAGAGAGTGATGAATATGGATGTCGATGGATGGAAAGGAAGAGGAAGACCGCGGAAAAGATGGATGGATTGTGTGAGGGGTGATATGAATGAAATGGGCGTGAAGGATGAGGTAACGGCTGATAGAGGAGATTTGAAGAAAAAGACGTTCCTACTACGCTGACTCCAAATGAATTGGGACTAGAGCATGAAGATGATGATACAAGTTAATCTTAACATTGGATCAAATTAATGAATATTCTGCTCCTCAAGAATTTAATGTTCTTGCCGTCGAATCGCTTAGAAGAAGAATGCTTTGTATAATTCAGTTGGCAATCAGCAACTATTAATGTACTAGACAGCCGTACTAAGGGAAAAATTTTTGCATTCGCTTACTTATGCTGTTTAGCTCGCTTGCGTTCGATCGCTAAATTTGGTACAGTCAGCTAGTAAATAAATAAATAATAGGTTATTCATCACTAAAAGTTTGCTGGAAGAAATCTCTTACAGAGATAAGCTCGCCTTTTGTGTATTGTAATTTCTGTCCTATGTTTGTTCAATGTATGTTTGTATGCTTATATATGCAATAAAGTGTTAAATAAATAAATAAATAAAAACACAAGCATTCATGAGAATCGGGAACCACAGTATTGTGATGAATGGGTAGGGACTCAGCAGTGTTGCTTGCTGCCACCAAGAAGTATGGGCGACTGGGCTATCAATTATTTTTATGCTTAGGCGTGGCTCTGGATAATGTAGAACTTGAATTAAAATGTAAAAAACAAAGAGGCCCTGTCTGTCAACGCCATCTATCGAGCCACTTTGAACAAAAATTTAGATATTGTTAGCATAAATTAAAAATACAAAGCGTTTCATTTTCCTGCGGCCAGAGAGTATGTAAAAGTATACCTTGTTGTTTTCTATTTTTTTTTTTTTTTTTTTATATGAGAGATTTTCTAGCGCGCCTCCAGACATAATAAATGTAATATGTCCAATATTACATTTATTATGTATTGCAAATAAAATCAAGCCGGTGCGTAGGTAATGCACCCTACATGTGTACTACTCATAGATAAATCTTGACAATATTTGCGCACCACACAGTGGTAGAATTTGTGGACCAAATGACCAATTATTTGTCATTAATTTCTATCAATTTAATCCTAAAGAAAATGATTTTGACAGACAGACAGATGGTCAACGAGGTAATTCTATAAGGGTTCCTTATTCCCCAAAACCTTTTTTCCTTGTAAGATACGGAACCCTAAAAATGTACGATACAAATGTTTTAGTGGCATAAAACTGGGTTTAAAGTTATAATGCATTATTTTAACAACTCGACACCAAAATTTTATCGGACATGCACAAAAAGCTTCATAAACATCCGACAAAATTATTCAAATCGCCACAAATGGAATTGTAGGTACTAACTTTAAACACAACATTTCGTCCACGTAGCCGGGTAATCCTGGCGCAGAAACATGGTAACCGTGGTTTATGCAATTTCCAACCGCCGCGGTAACGCAACGCAAATCCCACCATTTCCACAAAAGGAGAAATCTCGTCTCCGTACATTATGACACGTTTTCAGGTATTCTGGGGTTACGACTTTATCCCGCAGGACATTGGACGTTGTTTGCAGTTAGAAATTGAGTTTCGGAGCTTGAAAAGGTGTAACTGTGTATTCACGTAATATTGTACTTTAAATATAATATTTGTAGTTGTTTTGTAAATTTATAAATAAACCAAGTATCTGCTAGATAATCTATTAAAAGGGATTATTCCGTCATTTATTAAGATTACAAGATACAGAATAAATCAACAAAATTGCGTTGACATACACTCGAGAAGCCTAAAAGTTAATTATATTTCTTATAACGACCTGTTTGGTGTAGTGGTTAGAAACTCTGTTGCTTTTACCAAAAGGTTGCGGGTTTGAATCCCGCTAGGGGCATATGTTTTTATAATGAATTCAGACATGTGTTCCCGAGTTATGGATGTTTTTCATTTATATATGTATTTATTTACGAAAAAACTTATTTAAAAAAAGAACTAGATGGCGCGGTATGTATGTGGAAAGATTTTATTATATATTATTATTATCTATATCTAACGCAGGACCTAGGCTGACCAATCCTTTCACCACGATGGCAAGTTCTAAATTTGAAACTTGCCTCGACACGAAAAGAAGAAGATCTATATTTTATACAGGTTGTACTTGTAAGCCTCAAACTTCGAGTAAACCTATAAAAAGGCGTAGGTGACTATTATCAAAAGAAAAAAACGCAACTTGGCACGAAACTGTTCAATCAATCGAAGTAGAGAATTAGCTGTAAGTTTTGATGAAATGTTGGTAAAAGTTTTTGTTTTACTTGGTATTTTGTTTTTTTTGAATTCTCAATTCAGCACCCTTCATCCATTTCCCCGTTCGTCTACTTGGTCCCCGTTCGTCCATTTCCCCGTTCGTCTACTCGGTCCCCGTTCGTCCATTTCCCCGTTCGTCTACTCGGTTCCCGTTCGTCCATTTCCCCGTTCGTCTACTCGGTTCCCGTTCGTCCATTTCCCCGTTCGTCTACGCGGTCCCCGTTCGTCCATTTCCCAGTGTGTAATTTTGCCTATGCCTATGTCTACACAAATATTTTTTGGTAGGTAAATACATATACCGCCTCCGTTGGGTTAGGTTAACAACATTAGGTCTACGATTCGGAGGTCGCGGGTTCGATCTCCAGCGTTACATGTTTAAGTACTCGGTTTGGTTGGTGGTAGGGTTGGTAGGTGGCTAGCTACCACCATCTTATTTAAATCCAAGGAGCAATATTAATAGCATTGTCCGGTTGTCAGAGATAAGATAGCCAGTCCCCCAAATGTGTTGGGGTTTCCGGGTCAGTATACTTCCACCTTCAACCTCATCTTTCAGATGTGATTGTGGTCAAGTATATACCAACCCGTTGTGCATAAAAAAATATATCATATCGTAATAAACATATATACTCGGGAACACATGTCTATATTCATCATACAAACCCGAGTCGAACCCGCGACCTTTTCGTATAGCAGTTAGAATTTTTAACCACTACACCAAAACCGGTCTTCCAGATAATAAATATAATAAATACTAGAGGTCGCCCTGTGCTGATCCCGTGGCACCGTTCTCATGGGAATGTTACCAACTCCCTTCTTAGTGCACCTCTAAGTAACCCAAAGTCTGCCTTTCAGCAACATGGATGCGTTTAGGCTATGTGTTGATATAAACCAGACAGTCAGTTTCTCCTTTTATACTATAAAGATTACATTCGTTTGGACGATCCCAGTTTCGCGGGTGTCTTAACTTTTCCCCTCCCTGATTATTATTCTGGAAGAATAAAAAATTGATTGTCCATAAATTTAGAAAATAACAATTTGACAAAAAGAGCACGTTTCCAGCAATAAATTGCGTCCCCTCGAAGTACGGAATTACTCTCGAATATGTTTTTCTTTTTGGGAAACTGGGAGGGGTGTAAATGTACTGTAATTTCGATCTCACACCCCGGAGAGAGATTTCAACCCCAATTGCTTTTTTTTTTGCAAAAAATGTTTATGTCCCATTGTTTCTGTCCTGCGGCTTCACCCACGGCTTTACTTTATCTTAAACTCTTATCTTTGTCTGTTTGCCTCTGTTTTGCCTTTTGTATTATATTTTGTCTCATCTTAAAGTATTCTTTGCCCTTCTCCAGATACCAGGAGCTTTCCATCTATCGACCTTCATTTCTCATTCTCATTCACATTTATCGACATTCATCACTCTCTTAACATGCGTTTCGTTGCATTGGGTTTGCAGTATTTATTTATAAAAAAAATATGTATTTATGTAGTATATCAACCATCTAGTATCAACAACACTAGCCTATAATTGCTTAATGTGGAACTAGATGGCATTGTGTGTATGTCAAAGAATATTTATTTATTATTTTATTATCTCTCCACGTAATATTTACAACGATTTCGTCTCAACTTTTCTTGTCACGGTTCCTAGTTTTAAACTTCTCCCTACGTACTCATTCCTTATATCCATCCTTGTGCACTCATCCAGCTTAACAATGTCATCTCCGCTGCATTTACCATTATGTGGCTAGCTAACTAATGTAATATAGGAGGAAGTTCCTATATTTTCTATTTCTCTCTTAAAAAATGTAAAATCTGACTATTGTAAGTGTACCCTGTGTACATACCTATAAAATAAAGACATTTTATTTTGTCTTTGAAGCGCTGGTGGTGTAGCTTCATTCACTAATTGAATGATTAACATACCGAACATTCACACTATGCGGTTCGACCATTCATTCATATTGCGAACAGCCAACGCATGGAACTCTCTTCCGGCGTCAGTCTTTCCTGAATCCTACAATCTTGGGATCTTCAAGAGCAGGGTGAATAGGCATCTGCTGAGATCGCGTGCTTCATCTTCGGCCATATCGTCACTTCAACGCGTGGTCAAACGCGTATCCAGTTAACCATAAAAAAAAAAGATTAGTGAATAGGGCTACACCACCAGCGCTTCAAGGTGAAAGTCAAAAATTGCATTGTACTGTATGATACAAAATTATTTCACCAGCTCCTATAGATGGAGGCCTAGAGGAGACCTGTAAAACTATTCCCGTCGATTTTTTTTTCTAAGACTTAAACGTATTATTGTAATACAATACACTGTAAGGCACGTATAAATGGAGAGAATAAACTATTTTTGTTTTTGTATTTTCTATCGTACCGTATGAAGTTTCAAATTTAATTCAATTATTTAAGTTTGTACTATTAGAACTAGCAGTAAAATAACTGATACGGAACACCATAGCTGGCGTCCCAACTAGCACTTGACCGTTTTTTGACTACAAAAATAAACACTCTCTACTACTCCATCTAACATCTGAATACCAACGAAAATCCGACATCACAATTTCCTCCGGACATGGGAGCGGTCATATTTTATTTTTGCAAGACGAAAACCATTAAGAGCATCTGAAGGTAGGCCGCGAATGCCTCTAACTCCTATAACCCATAAATAACTGAAGTCTTAGATGAAAGAAGTATCTCTGTGTAACTAGAAATGGCAACACTAGGGGTACGGTCAGGATCGTATTAATATGGAATAGGCATGTGAAATATTTTTCTACTTTGTTTTGTGCTGCCCTATTTTTTTCTTATATAGGTATATTTTGATTAGTCGTTGATACCAAAGCGGAGAGCGTCGGTGTCTCGCTATTAAAACACGGTCTCCAAATTTAGGAGATCCGGGTTCGATTCCCTGGCAGGTCATATACCAAAGAGTTTTTAAATTTAATTTAATTACTTATGTGCATTTATCCGACTGCTCTTAAACAGTGAAGGGATAAATTATAAATTCGAAAGTTTGTTTGTTGCTCAATGATGATAAAATTTGGTTTATAGGCATTTTTTAACCCGATAAAGTGAGTAGTTCCCGCGGGAAAACAAATTTCCGGCTAGTCCAAGCAGGCGAAGCCGCGGGCGGAAAGCTAGTAATATTATAAATATAAACATTCATAGCTCGGGTACACGTTCAAAAATTCAAAATATTTATTTTCATTCAAGCATAACGATCTTGTATACACAATTGTGAGGTTATCCTATTAAGCTTCTTAAAACTTGTGTTAGGATACTCTGCTCTCCCTTCTTGTAGTTTTTAGATAAGATTTTTACATTAGGCGTAATTGAAATCCAAAAACCTGGATTAGTTTGGTTAGTGCATAAGCACTTACTATTTACAACTCATATGCAACTATTCTGTATCAAAAGTCAAATATTTTTTTGTGTCTCTGTCTAAGGCCCACGACCTCAATCAGAAGGACAATAAGTGGCCGATTTTTTGTAGGAGATAATTGGAACGTACTGAGGGCGGAGTGTACGTTTTGTTTCGACTTAACTTTACTACCGCGTTCACGTTTACGTGACGATTTGCATGGAATTTCTCCATGCATGCGTGTGCAATCATGCACATTTGTGCAGCGTCTCTAGCGGATGGTTTGCAAAACGATTTTTTTCATAGGGACTTCTTTCGTAAACGCGAACGCGATGGTAAAGTTAAAAACGAGAAAAACACTTACACTTCGCACACTGATTGCCAAATTTCAACGCTCACGTCCAACAAAAAGTCGGTCACAACGGTGATAAAAGTATTGACGAAAAAATCGGTCCGATTATTGGTCTTACAAAAAGTGTGTCGTGGGCGGGCGCCTAAACAGGTCAGCATATGATTTTTAGCTTATTTTTTTTTAATAAGGTACTTTCTTGCTGCCCTATATCTTTGTGACAGGCTTTTGTATTGGACTGTTTCAATTAAACCAAGCAGAGTAATAAATTTGTCGCGACGAGATTTACAATATAAATCAGTATTTATCTTACGTTCAACTTTAACCACTTCTTGGGTTTGGAGTTCAGAAGAGATAATTCGGTAGAAATTAAATTTCTGTTTATGTTTCAACGGTTTCAACTAACTTTAACCCGCGATTTCGGTTAAGCCAATGATATTTTAAAGTATACATGTGACGTTCCTATTAATGCCTTTGTACTCTGTGTGAGCTGTATAGATACCTATTATTTTATATATTTATTGATATATAAAATAATCATAATAAGCGACAACAGGATTGTGCTAAGGTATAGAGAGAAGCTAAGAAGAGAACACAGATTAAAGCACCAGGAAATGCTCCTTGACGGCTACTTTGAAAGCATTCAAAGTTTGAGCTTATATTTTTTTTGAAGCTATATTTAAGAAGTGTATTGTAGAATTTTGTACAATAAAGTGTACTTGATTGATTGATTGAGCTCGTCTGATCATCATCATCAGCCATCCAAGTGCATTATTGCAAGAACTGTGTGGGTCTCTCCCAAAATGTGCTACTGAATCCGACCGACCGTTCTCTATTTACTAGTTAATGCCAGCCACCTTGCACACATTGTTGCACCATCAGTCAGATGGGCCTTCCCACATTACGTTTACCGAGACATGATCTCCACTTCAGAAGTAATTTTCACTGTTCTACGACAACGACAACTTCAGATTATCTGAGCTTTGTCAAGACTTTTGTTCCTTGATCTGACTTATCTTATCCATCAGAATAATTATCGAGCATAGCTTGTTTTATAGCGCTTGGAAAATAGAAAAAAAACATGAACATTGAAACTGAGGTGCAGAAGCGAGCAAAATCAGCATGTTTGCAATTTCTTTAATATTTAACTTTGGTTTGCAGGTTTTGACATATTTGCTTGAAGCCTCCGGAAGGGCGTTTGGTGTCGTGGAGCTCATTTTATTCCACGCATCGAACACTCATTGCCCTGGTCCCGTTCAACACGTACTTGAACGGATTTTTCTAATTTAAAGTATTTAAAATAACACTTAATTAATCTGTCTCCATTATGAAACATCAACCAAAGTAAACAGCAACAAGATGGATAGTGACCATGCAATCCTGAACAGGGAACCCCACTCCGAGACCGGATACCGCGGAAATGGCGGCGGCTTCCGGTCTTGGGGTGTGTTAAAATGGGGATGTCTTCGGATTATTTTGTTTGTTTTCTCCTTAATTTATTACTTTAAGAGTTTCTTGATTCCAGAGATGTTGACTTTGGTTTGAAACAGTTCTTACACTTTTCACCACGTTACGAATGCAAATTAAAAAATCCTTTTTAATGAGCATCTAATATCGTGCAGTACATACAGTCTGCCGGCCTAGGGACAAACTTTAAGCATGGGATATAGCAAAATAGATCTGTAAAAGTATCAGCCATAGATCGACCATTGCTGAAATACTCCTCCTCAAGGGAAGATTTTCAGAGCAACCGCCTAGAAGCGGCCTGCATCGGCGACTTCACACGACTTTAATCAGGTCGACTATCCACCTTGTAGGGTGGACATGCTATGCAGCGCTTGTCGGAGCGTGCTCTCCACTCTAGAGCACAATGCCTCAAAGGCCATCTATCTGTTCTACGAGCTATGTCCTGCCAACTACCACTTCACATACTAATTCGCTGAGCTATGTCGGCAACTTAGAGTGTCGGTGGCTCAGTGGAGGAGACATAGTCTCCCAATTTGGGAGTTCCGGGTTCGACCCACAAGTATTCCATATACCAATGAGTTTTTAAATTTAATTTATTTACTTATATGCATTTATCCGACTGTTCTTAAAGTGTGAAAAAAAATACCATGAAGAAACCTACATGCCTGAGAAATTAAAAACAAATACGAAGACATGTGAAGTCCCTAACCCACACTGGGCCAGCGTGGCGGACTATGGGCCCATACTCCCCCAATATAAGGGAAGGTCTATATCCCTGCAGTGGGATGTTTACGGACTGATTATGATGTCGGTAACTTACGTTCTTCTACGGATTTCTCCATTCCTGATTCGACGCGACAAATGATGTCATGTTACGGGGGCTGATCGCAGATTTTTTGTGCAATACAATGTCATGCTCACGATTGCTTCGTTGCCTTTAACGACACCCACATTAAAACGTGTTGATCCTATTATACTCTGCTGGAAACCACGCAGCCACTACCCCAGCGTTTACCCAGCGTTTTCACAGCTTACTGCGAGAAAAGAACTTCTCTCCGCGCTCGCACAGTTCATAGTTTAGTTAACGCGCTTAACTGTAATGTCAAAGGGATTAATTTTAACAGATATCCCACTAACTTCCTTTAACGTATTTCGTATGGTTGACTGCAAATCAAGCTTAACATGGATAAGTTTCGTGTAACACTGCGCAATGTAGGCAATTTGATCAAATACAAAGTTGAAGGGTAAAGGGTGACCATGCGATTATTTCGTTAGTTCATTAAAAGCTCACTGACTTACAGGAGTGAATCCTAGGCTTAGCACAAGAAGAATGAAAATAGAATAAATTTCCAATGAAATGAGACCACTGGAAAGTATGAGTGGGATGACATTGAAAGATAGATTCAGTTAGTTAATAATAGAGTTATGCAGTGTGAAAGAAGATACAGTGACAAAGATAGAAAAAGATATGCTGAGATGGTTTGGTTGTGGAGAGGATGAGTGAAAGAAATTTTCTCAATGGGTTTATGATTCGGAGGTCGCGGGTACATGTTTAAGTACTCGGTTTGGTTGGTGGTAGGGCATTTTAAATGTCCGCCTGACTAGCTACCACCATCTCATCTAAATCTGCCGCCAAGCAGCAACGTTAATAGCATTGTGTGTTCCGGTTATCAGAGATAAGATAGCCAGTCCCCCAAATGTGTTGGGGTTTCCGGGTCAGTACGCTTCCACCTTCGACCTCATCTTCACTTAACATCAGGTGTGATTGAGGTCAATTATGAACCCGTCGTGCATAAGAAAAAAAGACTAAGTAAAGAGATATATGAAGCGAATGTGAATGGCAGTGTTGGTAGGGAAGGTCACAGGCGAACGTACCATGATCAAATCAAAAATGACAAGTCAATATTACGCTACACCGACGAGCATTGTATGACAACATTACGAGAGTGAATGAAGCAAAAGAGGTATATCAGGATCGTAGATCGTAGTACCCCTAAGGACCCCTGGGATGGTTCAGCCAAGTACCAACTAGCTGCACTAGATTCTGTGGAACGACGTGCCATGAGACTTATAGGTGATAATTCGATGACTGCAAAATTGCAGAGCCTTGTACACCGTCGCAAAGTCGCCTGTCTCTCAATTATTTACAGGATGCATTTCGGGGAGTGTGCGTTGGAATTACATAATCTTATTCCACCGTCGCCCTTCCATCTTCAGACCACTAGACGAAGGGAGGGATTCCACCCGTATATTGTTAAAATACCGAACATTCGCACTAAGAAGTTCGATTCTTCTTTCATCATCCGAACAGCCAAGACACGGAACTCCCTTCCGGCGTCAGTCTTTCCTGAATTCTACAACCTTGGGATCTTCAAGAGCAGAGTGAATAGGAAATTTTAGTATTTCAACCATATGGTTATATATGTATGGTATCCATGCCTGGTTACTAAATGTAAAACTAGATGGCGCTGTGTGTATTTCCAAGGTTATTATTATTATTAGCTACTTATTAGATGCAAAACAGTAATAAATAATGCACAAAGATGAGCTTACCTTTAAAAGAAATCTCTTCTAGCCAAACTCAGTGATGGTTGAATAGTTTTACGGGACGGTGAATAAAATGTGCATTAATAAAGTGAAAAATAACAAATATTGTCTAGAATCAGCTTGAATTAGGTAAATCATATTACAAATAAATATAAATAATAGATAAGTACGATAACATAGTTATACGGTAAACTATATAATATTATAACCTAATTATATATGAACAATACAATACAATACAATACAAATACTCTTTATTGCGCAAAATAATTTACAATAATTTTTGATGATAACAATACAACACAATTAGGCGTTCTTATCACTAAAAGCGATCTCTTCCAGACAACCCTCAGCTATGGGACATTTGTAGGTAGAAAAACATTATATATGTATGTATGTATGTAACAATATGTAATTTTTCATGTCATTGAGAGAAAGGTAATGCTCTTTTAGACTTCTAATTAAATTTTAAAATCCACATTGTTATTATATTTTGAAATTATCATTCTGTCAAGTGTGTTGCTGTGTATATATAACAAGATAATAGACCTGGCCGTGTTCCAGATAGTTTCATGCGGCGGTGCACTAGTCGGTGATGGCTCGTAGGATTAACCAATGCTGTTTGCACTACACTGTACGTAGTAAATTGCTATAGTCATTCATACGTATTCTAGTTAACTGCAGTGTTTAAGTTGTATATCATTGTTTTTATTTATAATACAGTTTCATTCAAATATTCAGACATTCCAAATTTGCTTTTAAATGAATTCAAGTGCATCACCCTTCCGACTCCCGTTCGAATCGTTCGAAATAATAGAACGAGCCCGATTCTTCCCGTGGGAGTCGTAAGAAACGGTTAAGGGACTATCCACCAAAAAATATCTATAAACTTGCGTCACGGGTTCGAATCCCGCTAGCAGCATATTGTATGATGAATTCAAACATGTGTCCCGAGTTATGGATGTTTTTCATATATTATACATATTGACTACCTGTTCGGTGTAGTGATTAGAAACTCTGCTGCTATACCAAAAGGTCGCGGGTTCGAATCCCGCGAGGGGCATATTTTTTTATTTAATGATTTATTTGAAATCACAGCCATAATTACAAATTTAAAATATAAGTTATACATTTAGAAGCCAAAATAGATCTCAGTAATGTTTGTATGATGAATACAGACATTGTGTTCTCGCGTTATGGATGTTTTTCATTTATACATGTATTTATTTACAAAAAAAAGATGTATTTGGGTAGTTCATCAACCATCTGGTATCCATATGACAAGCCTAGTTGCTTACTATGGAACTAGATGGCGCTGTGTGTCTGTGCAAAGATTTTTATTTATTTATTTCAACAACGATGGGCCCACCCTCTGTCACGTGTCCATTTATATATATTTTGAAAAGGGACACGTGGTTGTTGTTTCAAGAATTTAACTTTTATGTGTGGAACACCCAAACGCTTGTTTGCGATATTTCTGACCATGCCATTTGGCATAAAATTCGTGAGTTTATGTATATGTATATGTAAAGGAGGAAACCAGCATGAACCAGAAATTATTTACAAAAGTCTATTATAATACTTAGCTAATGATAAGCAAGTGGAGATATAGGCTGCTAGGCGATATTCAATCTAATTTATAATATTATACATTATATAGTTCCTTGTGTTGTCTAATCACGAATTGTAAACCAAAACCTACTCACAAAAGAGCAACCTTTGAGTTTCTTGCTCGTTCTTCTCTGGGGAGTCAGCTTTGTGAATGAGCAGTGATTTTAATATTGAGTTAAAAAATGTTACGTTTTCAAGTGATATTTGTATTTTATGAAATACAATCTTTTAATTATTGCCTTTGTATTTATATGAAACCACAAACTTAGATACATTGAGCCACGTAATGGGGGGATGACAAAAAAGAACGCTAAAATTTTAATAGATACACATATAAACGTGAATTGCTACGATTTGCCTGACTAAATCCAATCCAAGGTTATACCAGAAAAAAAAACGACAAAGGCATTGCCGAATAGGTGTAAATCATTTTTCAGGTGATATACGATCACATAAAGCGTTTCCGAAAGCAATTAGTTGCTGTTACGGCCGCAGACGTGGGATGTGAAAAAATAATGACGCACTGGTAGGAAAACACGTCGCTGTAATGCAGCTATCGGTTGATTTAATAGCATTGTTGTATTCCAGTTGTCAGAGATAAGATTGCCAGTCCCCCAAGTGGGGTGTTCGGGTCAGTACACTTCCACCTTCGCCCTCATCTTCATTCAACATCAGTGTGATTGAGGTCAAATGCTAACCCGTTGTGCATAAAAAAACGAAGCATTTTCTCTTTTTACCTAATAAATTTTTATTTGGGATCAAGGTCGTGACAATGAACGTATACATGGTAAATTGAATGAGCTCTGTATGTTGGTTAACCTCGTAGTTCCATTCAAATATAAACAACCGAATTTTATTGGAAAAACTAGATTATTAGTGCAAAACTTAGCAAGTGGTAAGTCGTTTTCCATTTACCAGGACGCTAATGTAGCTATGAACTACCATCTTATATATAAGCTTTAACGTGTTGGAACGTACAAGCTCGTATACGCGAGACATAGGGACACATGCCACTATGACAATCGCGTCCAAGCTTGAAATATAAAGCGTGTTATGCTATTACACGAGTGTACGTGGCTTCGCTTGTAATAAAATGCGAATACTGCGCATAATGTGAGGAAAATACCATATATTCAATGTCATCATTTCCTAATATTCCATCAACCTTTGTCTAATATGTTTCGGTGTGACAAATTTGTGTGATAAATACACCGAATATTTAGGCAATTAAATTAGCAGCTAATTAAGACATTATTTACAGGGTTACAGCATATCTGTGATGTGTATCTGTGATCGAGAAAGTTTATTTTTTTAAGGTTTCAGGTGTCAAAAGCCAGTAGTCATCACTTTCCATCAGGTGAGGGTTCATTACATTTCAGAGTGTAATACAATGACATAAATAAGACAGTATTCGCAGTATTTATGGGAGAAAGTAGATTATGTTATGGTGAACAATCACAGCTTCAATAAATATCAATTTTATAATTTAAAAGCGGCGCTTCAACTGTTTAGTGCGTACACAGACTTAATAAAAATAAATATTGTATGGAACAGGAACGTACCAGGTTTACGATATAGCCACAATAATTTAATACGTTGCTGTATTAGGTATTTATTTTGGTACCCAATAAAATGGTATAATAATATATCGTTTCGAACGTTACCTAACTAATTTTCGATGTGCATTGAGTCGAATTAGGTACTTTATTAAAAATCCAGCATGAAAATGTAACAGCAACTTATTAAGTTTTTGACCTTCTTTTTTGTTGCGATTTATTTTACCTATGAATTTTGATACAACTTTTGTTCATCAAATTAAATATTGTACCTAGTAAATTAATCTAAACTCTCTTGTCTAAACTATAATTTTAAAGAGGTTGCGGATAATATTGGGTCTTTAATTAAATAAATATCCTTAATAAATAAATAATGGAATATTATTTCAAGGTTTCGCATTCTGGGCTAAATCACATAATAAAAAAAAATGGAACAGAACTCTTTTCATGTGCTTCCCATAATTATTTTTTAGATTCGCTGAAACTTTTATAAAGCGGTTACTTTTAAAAATTAACGCTGCCTATACTTAACTTAATGTTATCCGATAATACGCACAAAGTTTAGCTAAATTTGGATTTGCCGTTCCCAAAAAAAAATCAAAAATGTTTGTATGGAGAAAACAGTCTTAATGAAATTCTTTATACAAAACGCCAATTTCATAGGTAAGGACCTAATACAACATAAATAGCCAGTATTCTACCATTAATCATTGAAATAGCCCTATTTGATGTCTACATCTCCACAGCTGGGGCGCAGCCTCCTCTCACTAAGCGAGGGTATAGGCCATCTACTGCACAGGCCCCGTGTGGTTTGGTGGGTTTGGGTCAGATTAGTGGCCACCTGCCGTCGTACCCAGTAAATTTGGTAGCACGTAAGCACCCTAGAAGTAAGGATAAATGAATAGACGTATCGACTTACCATAATTTACTTCTAGGGCGCTTATACTCGTGCATCACCATCATCTGATTTAAGAGCCATGCTCTTGTCAGTGGAGATTTTTCCATATCTCTCTGCTCTCCGCCTTCCTCTTGACCTCCTGATACGACACTACGTTTAACTTCTCATTTATCTGCTGCATGTAGCTTATTCTCGGTCTTCCTCTGGTTCTTTTCCCCTCTATTCTTCCTTCTATTGTGGTTTTGATGAAATTATCGTGTCGTATAAGGTGTCCCAGCATTTACCCTCTTCTATTCTCAATTACTCCCAACACTCTCCTTTTTTTCGTTACTATATTTAAAAGCACTTCGTTCGTTTTGTATGTATAAACTCGTACGTGTTACTAAATTTAGGGATAATTAATCGACTAATACTATTAATATTTAGCCACCGAACGCCAAAATTTTTACATGGTACGACTGCTGACCTGACGCATATTGAAAACTACCATACCACATGTTGCTTAACTTTGCTAATTGAAAACGAATAGCGAACATGACTACTCCAATATACTTACCTACTATAATATAAAGTAGTTTTATCATAAAGCTATAACGCTAAAGTTGGCATGTGTTAGGAATTTTGCAGAAATTCAATAACGCTCAAAGAGTATAGCTTTTTCCACAATATACGTCCCTAATACTCTCGTCAGGCTCTATTGTTGGCGGATTTGCTGGTCACTCGTTGGTGTCCATTACTTCGAACTCGTTTTTATGTATTATTCATTAATTATTTTCATAGTTCATTTATAATAAGTATTTATTTACAAAAAAAAAAATGTATTTATGTATTATATCAACCATCTGGTATCCACAACACAAGCATAATAGTTGCTTACTGTGGAACTAGATGGCGCTGTGTGTATGTCTAAGGATATTTATTATTATTATTATTTATTATAGTTAAAATTAGTATATAAGTCGTAGATAGTGATAGATTAGCGACGGAAATTATAATTTGAGCCATTGCATGACTATCATAGTACGCGGTTTGGAAGTGAATCAGGTGGAGCTAGTATCGCCGGATCGGCGCGGTGAAGGTTACTGTAATGTTAGGTCTGCACATCAGTAATGATCTTTCATAATGCTGCCGGCCGTCGAAGGAGATGGACCACCAGCACACCAACGAGCGTGGGTGACACTGATTTATTATTATCTAAGTCGAATGGAAGGATTCGGCGAGTCGTTACTTGATAAGAAGCCGATTATGGAATTTGAACAGGAGGGATTGAAGATTGTGATTGCTGGCGGGGACAGATCTCATCCGATCCGGTCGACCAGGGGGCCGATCGCGCTAAATTTGAACGATAATACCAATGCTAAACCTTAACCAAAAACGTTACCTTAAACAAACACATTTCTTGTGCGCGATGCTCCTGATTTTGGAATACTCAAATCAAAATATTTTTTATTTCATAGGATAAAATTATCACTTCTTAAATTTCATATTAATTTGTGATTAAAACATCACAAATTAATATGAAATTTAAGTTTACTACTCATTCACAAAGCTGACTCCCCAGAGAAGACCGAGCAAGAAACTCAAGAGTTGGTCTTTTTAAATAATTATTGGTTACAATTTGCGGTTTGACAATTAGAGAATATATATATTATATGATTAATAAGACAGCTATATCCATGCTTGTCTATCATCCAGATAGTCAGTGATTTTATAATAGCCTTTTGCTAGTAATTTCTATTTTATTGAAACGCTCGCTTTAAATTTATTGAAAGGCAAATTCTGTTATATCTACCGGAACGTTATTATAAAAGCTTACACATTACCCTTTGAAGGATTTACTAATTTTGTGACGTCGGCTAACATGAACAGATAACTGGTTCTTATTCCTTGTATTAACACTGTGCCTATCACTATTTGCCAGATGTCATTGTTTAGATATTAATTTCCTTAAACTTATCTCTAAGAGATATTCTAGGTCCGAATTTATAAAGACACGAATAGCACGCTTCTGCAGAACAAAAATGATATGTATGTCAGCATTTTTTTTATGGTTAACTGGATATGCGTTTGACCACAATCTCACCTGATGGGAAGTGACGATGTGTCCGAAGATGAAGTACGCGATCTCAGTAGATGCCTATTCACCTTGCTTTTGAAAATCCGAAGGTCATATATAATGTCATGCTGTGGATATAGCTAAAGTAAATCAGTCTTGCGGTATAAACGTCTGTTAAATTTCAAATTTTTTTACTGCATACGCTACAGAAGCAAGCTTTTTCGCAAGTTCCTCAATATGAGGCCCCCACTGAAGCTTAGCATCCAATGTCAAACCTAAAAAGACAGGAGTGTCTACAAGGTCCAATTTATCGCCTCGTACAAATATGTCTATTAACTGTAAAATAATAATGAAATAAACATTTTAGACATTACATTGTAAGAGAGAGACAAATAAATCTAATCTAAAATTATCGCTTTCAGTGGAACCCCAACCCGAAGTCTATTTTAATTAACTGTGAAACTGGAATTTTCTTTATTAACCACCGGAAAAAGTGTTGGCTCCGGGGAATTTTTCAAAGGGACTAATTGAGATATGAAAATTTCATTTTTCATGAAGTTAGTTCAGAAACTATAGCACCACGAGCACCGTTGGCTTTTACAGTGACTTATATTTTAATAACAAATGAAATTATAGTCGATTTAAAATTAAAATATACAAACGCATTGGAACCTTGCCGATGCAGCACATTCACATAATAGTACACTCGAATAAACGGAATCATGATCCACCTTAAGCTTTCTTAAAAACATTCTAATACTATTTGGTCGAAATTCATGTATCGTTTTTTCTCTCTGACTATACACATTACGAAACGGTGGTAGTTATAGTTGTAAATTTCAAAGCAACGTTCTAAACCAAGGTTCATGAGCCGTAGGCCTGTTGCTAAACTCTTATTGCGTGCTGATTGTTGCTTTGAGCAAACTCTAACGGTGTACCCACTCTCGCACTCGCTTTTCCGCCCTATGTCACTGAGGACTTATCAGTCAGTAGTCAATATAAAAAAAAATATCTACATCTGTTGCCGTCACCATTTGTTAAATCAACCGATTTATCATCATCATTCATCGAATACAGATTTATTGATAAATAGTAGTCTACTTTTGACCATACGGAATAATATTCGAAATTCAAAACAATTCCAGGCATAATCTAAAATACATATAAGTAGCTATAAATCAAATTATTATTCTACTGCTTTAATAACAAATATCAAAATTAAACATAGTTGACGCAGTTTATCTAATATTTAAAGTCTGCCACATGCTAGATGATTAAAGAAAACGTTAGCTACATTGAAGATTTCAATCGAATTATCGGCTGAGTGGGTCATGATTCAGTTGGTTCGACTGTACAATACACGTTGAAGTTCTGTGGATATCCTGTGCATGGTAAGAATTAATATAGCGTTAAAATAAAATACGATTACAGTACACAATATACGTGGGTATGTGGGTCAAGTAACGAGGATCAGGCGGTATGCGGCGCAAATGCACGTGACGACATCGGGATGTCGGCATGCAACCACAAAGTACCTCTGCTCTCCTGGTATTTTAAAGCTCACTGAAAATGTGTTGAAATGAGAAATAATGCTGTAATCTTGGGTATAATTTGTGACATTTAGGTTTTTGTTTTCTTGATATGGCATTTAGGATACGGGGGAGCAGAAAAATTATATTTACCTATATTGTGCTAACCGACAAACAAGGGTAATATTTATTAGCCACTTTTAATCCATAAATAGATTACTGTAACGTTTTCGGATAGTCAATTTATCATGATTTAATTTGTGCGTATAAGCCATAGGAGTAAGCGAGATGATACAATAATTGTGGCTGCAGGGCCAACGCCTTACGTACGACGACAAATGAAAAACGACGGGTATTATTGTTTGACGGCATTGTCAGTCTTTGTAGGAATGTAACTCAGAAATCCGTGGTCCGATTTGAGTGTGGTTTTTTTATATTAAAGGTTAAATGACGGGGCAGATTATTAGCCTTGTTTAATAAAAATTGGTTAAGCTCTTTCGAAGATATTCAGCTTTTAACTTAGTTGATTGGCGTATTTGGATGACGTCATAGTTTTCGGGGGTTTTGTAACTTTCAATTTGTGTTATGAGCACACCAGGTTGGTGGTGGTGGCATATGTTTGTGTGATGAATACGTACATATGTAGCCGAGTTATAGAAATCTACATATATACCTACATTATACACTGGAAAAACATTACCCTCCTTCCTTAGGCAATCGGGTAAAAAGAACACCAATGGTCCTGTGCATTTCTTTTCTTCTTTTTTATCAGATGATTTCCCTTTCCGAAGTGGTAGTAACTTTGACATACTGACTGACAGATAAATGCAATAACCCCTTTTATTTCTTGTAGATTTAATTTGACATTCCACAAATAATATTACGTAATTTACGTTGAAATGCTTGAAGTTTGCCCACTGTTACTAGTAGCTCCATATTAATTTGTTGAAAATTAACAAAAGCGAAAACGCTCCCGCTTATTATTTGCACAAACTCGGGCCCCGAAAATTTTGTTTTCCGCAATAGCACCCCAAAATCTACGATAATACGTGGATTTACCGACACCAGTACAGCGTTGAGCTTAATATGAAAATATGAGAATGATGCCATAATTGCTATCTGAATAGGTCGTCGATAAAATATTACGCGGGGTTTCAGAATAGGGTGTTATTTATGTTGACGCGGTCTTAAAATCGTTTACCGTGGATTATGTGTTTGTTGTTTTATACGCTTGTAGGGGTCCGTTTTCAAAACGTTTTAAGTGTGCTACATTCTGGGGGTATGTTCTCTTATTTTGTGGTAGTACTTGCGCATTTAAAATAGTAGTATTTATGATTACGTGCTGCAAATTGTTCTTTTTGAATTTATTAATAACTTGAACTCTAGTTGTAAAGTTCCTGGTTTGAACTTGGTCTATGACTGCAATTTGGAACCTGACTGTACATGTAATTAAGTCAGTAATGGCTCGATGTACTTGTACATGCCAGTTTATATTAAGTAAATCCATATTATTGACCAATAATTCACATTGGAAGGCAATTAATGGCTCAATGGGGTTTTATAGGGACAAACAAGTTTAGGACGTCTGATGATGTCGCCTGTGATAACGGAATTAGTAGGTGAGGGTTACCAGCTACGGGACTAGTTTTAATTTATTAAAAAAATTGAATAAAATTGAATATTTTTATCGGACGAATCAAATCAAATATATTTATTAATTCAAATGGTACATTGAAACATAGAATCTAAATAATAATACTTAATTGCAACTGTAACACTAGTGCCTGAACTAGGAAAATCCTGTGTTTCAGGCGAAGCTAGGGCTTCTATAAATTAAAATAATATAACCATCTGTAGGTACAAACTAGATATCTACAAATAAAGTAGGTATACAGAGTAAATCTATGCTTAAATGCTACTTAGTCTTAGTCACGCCTAGTCTAGTTAGAACGCTTAGTCAGCCAATACTCGGTTAGAACAACGGAATGAGGATTGAGGGGTCCAATTTCCTCCTTTTTTCCTGCATTTGCTCACTGAACACCCCATTTGGGGTAAAAGTCGTGACCATATGTATGTATGTAAAAAAACTGTATGTATTTAAATATTGGTGTGGATTGTTTGATATTTTTCCAATTTCTTTATTCACAGTAAAATTACCATCGGATCATATGGTTAATTAATATAAACTAATCGGTCGCTCTGGTAACCTATCCTATGGTATGGTGGAGGCCTGTGTTCAGCAGTGGACGTACTATGGCTGATATGATGATTTTTTTATGAATAACTGGATACGCGTTTGACCACAATCTCACCTGATGGGAAGTGATGCCTATTCACTCTGCTCTGTTGTAGGATTCAGGAAAAACTGACGCCGGAAGGGAGTTCCATGCCTTGGCTGTTCGCATTACGAATGAAGAGTCGAACCGCTTAGTGCGAATGTTCGGTATGTTAACTACAATTTTATGATGATTTGATATTTTAAAAATCTGTGCTATTTTTCTTGCAATTTACTATAGAATTACGTAGAAACATAAAAACTCAAGACCGATTGTGATGAAATGTTATACGTATAAGCAGGATACATAGATCTTAAAAAGTAGTAGAAATCAATATCTAATAATAGCATTTTTTCTGTTTCTATGGAAAACTTAAAATCGCTCTGATTTAGTTTCAATATAATTTTTCCAAAATTATCTTTACTAACTTTTTAAACATATGTAACTGCTTTATGATTATATAAAGTTTGATTGGAATTAGTTTATTCATTTCGAAAAATTTGGACTTGAAAGTTTGTATGATATACCGGGCCGGATACGGAACCGCCTCCGTGGCTCAATGTAAACAACATTGGGTTTACGATTCGGAGGTCGCGGGTTCGATCCCCCGCGGTGTACATGTTTAAGTACTCGGTTTAGTTGGTGGTAGGGCATTTTAAATGTCCGCCTGGCTAGCTACCACCATCTTATCTAAATCTGCCGCCAATCAGTAATGTTAATAACATTGTTGTGTTCCGGTTGTCAGATATAAGATAGCCAGTCCCCCAAATGTGTTGGGGTTTCCGGGTCAGTACGCTTCCACCTTCGACCTCATCTTCACTTAACATCAGGTGTGATTGAGGTCAAGTAACAAAACGCTGTGCATAAAAAAAACTGCTTTATGATTATATAAAGTTTCATTAGAATTGGTTTATTCATTTCGACAAATTTGGACTTGAATGTTTGTATGTAATACCGTGCCGGATAAACGCTCTTAATAAATAGTTATCTTTATGTGCGTTATATATACTCTGGTTAGATAATTAAAACAATTTCCCTTTTATAAGTAAGTCACCAACTATAAAACTCATTAAGTCCAATCCTGTTGCCTCCCACTCCGTGTATCGTCAACAACTAAAATCGTAAATTAAACGCTTTGGCATAAATCAAATGACACACCAAATAGCCCAATAAAACGAGAATGACTGTACCGCAAGGTTAATGATCTCTAGATGTAGATAGGAGCGTCGGTGGCTGAGCGGTTAAGACGCGGTCTCCCAATTGAGGAGGTCCGAGTTCAATTTCCAGGCAGACCATGTACCAATGAGTTTTTAAATTTAATTGCTTATGTGCATTCATCCGACTGCTCCCTTAAACCTGGAAACGCATAGGCGGCTCCAGAACATAGCATTGTTATGTTCCGGTCGTCAGAGATAAAATAGCCTGTCTCCCAAATAAGACGGGGTTTCCGTGTCAGCAAGCTTCCACTTTCGGCCTCATCTTCACTTAACATCAGGTGTGATTCAGGTCAAATGCCAAACCGTTGTGCATAAAAATAAATGACGTCACTCACAAGCTGGACGGTCGACCTATGAAGTCGTTCTACAAATCTATGGGGAGGCGTATATTCAGAATTGGTGTGCTGTAGCCGATATGATGATGATAATGAATGTCCAAGTAATAAGCAAATGTATACTTGTAAGATTCAGTCATATGCAGAATATTGACGACCTGTTTGGTGTAGTGGTTAAAAATTCTGACTGCTATACCAAAAGGTCGCGGGTTCGAATCCCGCTAGGGGCATATGTTTGTATGATGAATACAGACACGTGTTCCCGAGTTATGGATGTTTTTCATTTATACATGTATTTGTTTACAAAAAAAATGTATTTGTGTAGTTTATCAACCATCTGGTATCCATAATACAAGCCTAGTTGCTTAGTGTGGACCTAGATGGCGCTGTGTGTATGTGCAAAGATATTTATTATTATTATTATTTATTCACAGGGTGCCGCGTAAGTAGTCATAAACTTAATATTTTTTTTTTCCTTTGATTGTGTATAATCTTTTTGGTGAACAAATTTAGTCTACGTATCCAGTCCAATCTCTTTACTCCTTGTAAGCATACAGCTCGCCGCGCCCTCGCTTTCTGGTCTCTGCTGATTTCCTGTGGCCCAAATCTGTGCACATCCTGGCCCATATTACATGACCCGCCCAATCCCTCATTAATGTGGCCGCTTTGACAGTAACATATTTTATAGGCGATATTTCAAATGAATTATATTTCGTTCGTGTTTATTTTTATGCAACAGAAATCCATCACAAAGTTAGATATTTATTATAAGTTTATACAAAACGTCATACTTCTATACTACATTTGTATGAAAAATCGAGCTTACTGGATTTAACACTGTCACAGTCTAATGTACCATATATTGTACACGAGGTCAGTACTCAAGTGAACAATTTATGGTACACTATCAAAGTCAGGGTTGTCAGTGTCGAAGTGTTTCTTTACTTAAATTTTTTAATTAAATTTGATTATTAATTTTAATTATTAGTAGGTATTTGAATGATTCTGCTACCAATACGGGGTGTACTTTACGTACTTTTAAGTCTTCTACGTATAGTTACATATGTACCTACATTTCATTATACCCAGAAATAAAATTGTAAAAAGAAGTACAAGAAGAGTATTAAAAAAAAGTATCAAAGTTTTTTTTTAAGCGCAACGGGTTGGTACTTGACCTCAATCACACCTGATGTTAAGTGAAGATAGGGTCGAAGGTGGAAGCGTACTGACCCGGAAAAGTAAAAATAAACTACTAAAGCCTACTTTGTGTAACATCACCGAACGTATATTGTTCAACATTAGAAAAGCTTCTGAAACATACAATTTTTGGGGTTAAAGATTTATACATACTATATTTAGTACTAATTTTAAAACTAATGAAAATTAATATCTACCTATAACATTTCATAAATGTTTGACATTTGTAAAAATGTCATATCGAAAATGTATTGGACTTACTTTACTTTTTCGTATATGTACGTACTTGTTTCAATTAGCGCAGTTCAATGATAACGAAAATCAGTGAAATCACAAATCACTGTTCTCTATCGTATTTTCGTGCACTGTGCCATTGCTAATAGATTCTTTTATACAGATTTTTAGAGGCCATAGGATACATTTTAAAGCGAAAAATCGAACATGACGTTTGAATGATTTTGAATTATGAATTTTGAATTTTGAATTTTGAATTTTGAATTTTGAATTTCGAATTTCGAATTTCGAATTTCGAATTTCGAATTTCGAATTTCGAATTTCGAATTTCGAATTTCGAATTTCGAATTTCGAATTTCGAATTTCGAATTTCGAATTTCGAATTTCGAATTTCGAATTTTGAATTTTGAATTTTGAATTTTGAATTTTTAAATAGCGCAGACCGTGACGACCGATTGGTGTAGTGGATAATGACCCTGCCTGCGAAACCATCGGTTAGGGGCTCGAATCCCGTATGGGGAAAATGTTTTTGTGATGAATACGAATGTCTATTCCCGAGCCAAAGATGTTTATATAAATATTTATGAGTGTTTATCTATTATCTAGTATCTACAGTACAAGCTTTGCTTAGTTTGAGACCAGATGATTGGTGTAACTGTCCGATATATTCATTATATTTGGGAGACTCTGATGAGAAGACCCGCCTCCGTGGCTCAATGTAAACAACATTGGGTTTACGATTAGGAGGTCGCGGGTTCGATCCCCAGCGGGGTACATGTTTAAGTACTCGGTTTGGTTGGTGGTAGGGCATTTTAAATGTCCGCCTGGCTAGCTACCACCATCTTATCTAAATCTGCCGCCAAGCAGCAATGTTAATAGCATTATTGTGTTCCGGTAGTCAGAGATAAGATAGCCAGTCCCCCAAATGTCTTGGGGTTTCCGGGTCAGTACGCTTCTACCTTCGGCCTCATCTTCATTTAACATCAGGTGTGATTGAGGTCAAGTACCAAACCGTTATGCATAAAAAAAAGAAGATACAAAACAATACCCGGAAACCCCATTCTATTTGGGGCACTGGCTATCTTATCTCTGACAATCTGAGGTTATTTGATGTAATAGGCTTAATTCAACGTTCCCTCACTGATCCCACCTCGGATGAAGCTTTGGTGTGTTAATTGGTGACGGCTTCTCACCAGTGACTCTTGGGTGTCTTTCGTGAGGTTCTTTTTAATTAATTAGTATATAACTGTAATATATGTTTAGGTTTACTTAGGTTAAGCTACGATGAGATTGCCATGTCCCGATTAATAAAAATCCCTACCTAAATAATAACACAAAAAAAATATTATATTTATTAAATACTTACCTTGTTATGCTGTGGTGTTCCTTCATTTGGAGTTAAGCACAAACCAATCAAGAATAGAAAGATGCCTTGTATATAAAGCAATAATTTAAAGATAAAAACTAAATGGTGGTAATCAATGCCATGAAATAAAACGGATGAACGTACATTTAATAACACTAAATTTTATGGGCCGTCCGGATATTTATGGTCGCAGCGTTTTTAATTTGAAGCATAAAACGTTAAATACTTTGTAGTTAATTGTAAATTGTTTATTTTATTATAAACTAATATTAATTTCACAGAAAACAGGGTCTCTCACAATTTTTCTGTAAAAATAAAAGAGTTTGGCGCATTTTTGTGATCCCGTGAATATGCGAAACTTCTACTTCACAAACCTCTAAGACCCGTACTTCAGAATGTTGCTCAACTGCTCTTAAGCATAGAAAGAGGCGCCGCTATAAAAGTTACATAAAGCTGTCCCTTTTTAACTGTCCTCAAGCGGAAATCGTTGCTTGAGTAACATTCTATAATTCTAGAATTTGCGCCTAAGTCGCAAATGTGTGACAAAAAGTCCGAGCCTAAAAGCAGATATAAGATCAAATAATATACATATATATATATAAATTTGTCAAGTACCTACCAGTCGGATTGGCACCTACAGGGCTTTGAAATAACATTTTAAATAATTACTTAACTCCGTCTTAATTTATGATTAGATTCCCGACTGCTAATATCTTAAACATGTGGGACAACTCTGTCAGTTAAGAGGGTTTATACCGTCCAGTGGCATGAAAACTAATATTATAAATAATACCTAAATAGTTTTAATTACGGTTATTTTCGAGAATTTCAAATATTGATAAGAAAGCTATTTAAATATTCTTTATAATATTAGATTTTAGGCTTATCGAGTGCAGGTCAGAGCAGTTTTTGATTTATACTGTATTTTAATGCAATGAAATCTTTATTGTGTATGGTATTCAGATTGTATAATAATTTCGCCAATGAGGGCGCCACTGGACGAAATAACCTTATTGAGCAAAAAAATTATCAACAAAATTGGTTATTATGATGAAGATAAATAATATAAATAAATATCTTTGCACAAACACACAGCGCCATCTAGGTCCACAGTAAGCATCTAGGCTTGTGTTATGGATACCAGATGATTGATAAACTTCACAAATATTTTTTTTTGTATATAAATACATGTATAAATGAAAAACATCCATGACTCGAGAACACATGTCTGTATTCATCATACAAACATATGCCCCTAGCGGGATTCGAACCCGCGACCCTTTGGTATAGTAGCAGAGTTTCTAACCACTACACCAAACAGGTCGTCAAGGAAGATATCACGTTATAACATACAAAATAAAACCATTCTAAGGGTTTAAATTCACTCCTCTATAGATCAAGTTGCTGACGGAAGAGCGGTGTTTTGGTCGCACCCTTCTTTGAGGCTCCTCAGTAGGTATTTAGTTTATTACCCGACTGTCCAAGGAAAGAGGGTAATTGTTGACGTAACTCCGTTGATGTTGTATCATTTTTCATCCCACAGTAACTACTCAATTTATTGGGAAAAAAGTATGATATGTTTATTCCGGGACATTTTGAGCCCAACTAAACTAAACTAAAACCAGTTTTGGAGTGGTGCCGTCGCATCGTACTGTTCCAGGGAGAAAGAGACAGTACTACTTTAAAACTGGTTTTAGTTTAGTTTAGTTGGTGTACATCCGAATCGACACCACTATCAACTAAACTAGTGACGTTCATAAGCGCATATTGTATTGCCAACATGAATAAAATGATTTTGATTGTCATTATCGATTTAATATTATTGGTTGGTAATTGGATTCTTCTTTTCGTGTCGAGGCAAGTTTCAAATTTTATTGGACCAAACTTAGGCACTCTAAAACAGCATCGTCTGTGGCGTTAAGGAGGTCGTCAAAGGTGCAGCTGTCAGGACACGCGGGGCAAGACAATACGTGATCCATTGTCTGTGGGGAGACTCCGCACCCGCATCGATCAATTATTGGAAAATTGGATATTAGTTGCAAGTAGAATAGTTCGAAAATGGGAAACCTTGCTGGGGCCCAGAAATGTAGTGAAGTACTCACAATTACTCAATATGATGCTGTAAAATTTCATTTTTACCTGACTGCCTCAGGAAGGAGGGTCGCGTGTTTCGATTGTATGTATGTAGATTTCTGTGTTACCTCCTACAGTTTTTTTTTTTATGCATAACGGGTTGGTACTTGACCTCAATCACACCTGATGTTAAGTGAAGATGAGGTCGAAGATGGAAGCGTACTGACCCGGAAACCCCAACACATTTGCGGGACTGGCTATCTTATCTCTGACAACCGGAACACGACAATGCTTTGATCGATTTTATAGTGCAATATAACGTAAGATTTTAGGATACATTTTATCGTAAGAAATCCAACACATGTATATACAAAATACAACATGTTCTCCCTGTTTTTTTTTTGTTTTTAAATAATTAATAAATACAAAGGTAAGTAAACCTTTATCGGTATCGTTACTCGAAAACTCAATTTATTACTGCCATAAATAAAGAAATACAATAAACTAAAGTAAATCAATAAACGGGAACAATAGTAACCCCAAATAGTAAACGTCAAATTTTTAATTTGGCAACATTGTTCGGAACTTTTAAAACTTTGATGTTGGTATAACTTCTCAATCACAAACACGGGAAATAAAATTCCGTGACGTGCATTTTATGTTTAAATTTTTAATCAAAATAACAAACCAACTTATTTGTAAATTATTTTGCACAATAAAGAGTATTTGTATTGTATTGCATTGCATTGCATTGCTAAAGTGTTGTAAATGTAGTAACAGTTGCTAAAAATTAAGCATTCGTAAGAAACGCAAGTACTAAGTAACTAAATAAGGTAAAGTTGAAAAATGTGTTTCTTTAAAAAAAATGCACATTTGATGAGTATTTCTATAAATTCAAAACATTTAGGGAAATTATCGTTACAAAATATTAGTTCTTATTTTTATTTCTTAAGCAATGCAGCTCCTCGATATTTTCAGCTAAAACACATGCATGCCTAACTATAACATACTTAGTTTTTTATCCATCAATAAGTAAACCGTGAAAAGATAAGTTAAGTGTGTCAAAGTCTACCTAATTAAATATCAGTTAGCATTTATTGTTATCTATTAAATTACAAATTTTCTAAAAAAATCTAGACTAAACGCTCATTTTTTTTTAGGCTTAATTTTTCAAAATTACATCTATACATCTATAAGATAGCAATTATATAAGTCGGTTCTGAATTATGTCTAGCTAAGCTAATTTTTTATCGTATTTTCCTTGGATCCAGTATCCATAATACAAGCTTTGCTTAGTTTGGGACTAGATCATGTAAGTGTCCGAAATATTTATTATTATTTACACGTCCGGACAAATACTGGACACACACATAAAACAGTTTATGAAAGAGACGCAAATTGCAATTGCTTCGAATTTATAACCGTTATTAGAGCACGTGATTTAGGTAATATACCTAAATCATTCATTATTAACAGTACTATTACAGCGGCTCGTTGAACCCATCGCAGAATAATTGGCAAAATTTATGGGAAACCAATGATATTGTTCCGTTATTTACGGTATACCCTTTGAAATGGAAGGGTATGGATTTCATTGTTGTAATGTTTAATTATTAAAGCTAACTAGATCCTCGCAATATTCGTAGACCATGAATCTCTCTTATTAATATTATTATCGTATCCACTAACTTTGGTAGAGGTATATACCTGTTTTTGACGTCTGACGTAAAACGAGGTGTTGTGTATTGGGACTGGCTTGGTCAGCTATCTAATAAAAGCACAGAAACTCATTTCAATCGCTAATATGCTTCTAACATCGTTTGTAATTAATACTTTAGGTAACATTTATGATATGAATTTATATATAAAGCTTTAAAATAAATTTAATCGGTGACTCAGACTACGAGACTACAAGAAAGGGATATATCTTAGCTTGTAAATCTAGAAATATTGGAATTTAGATTTCCTACGCAATATCGATTGGTAATACATGGAAATTCATTTGATCGGTGACGTGTAAAAAGAACGTCCATAGATCGTGGTGTCCTTAGATTGAAAAATCTTTATATGAAATGACGAAGTTGAATTATAACAGATTTAGAACAGTACCTTTTGAATATATTTGGGTGAGCATCTGGGTTTTACTCTGTACAAGAATTTTTAAATAAAGAAATCTGTTTGATATCTTGAATGCAATCTGTTTATGTAATTATTAATACTGTACTCTGATTATATGTCATAATTTTGACATCTTCTATTAATTAATGTATTTTAGTTTGTTTATTTTATAAAATTTAAATTATGATTAACTTCATTATTTATGTTGTTTAATTATATTAAACAATTGCACGTCGTTGCATGATGACAGAACGTGATAGAATTGTTTTTGATTGAACTTTATTTTAAACATCAATCTCATGTTTTGGCATCGTTTCGTTTCGTTACGTTTCGCTTCGCTTCGCTTCTCTTCGCTTCACTTCACTTCACTTCAATTCATTTCATTTCATTTCATTAAGAAACAATTGAAATCTCGATAGTGATCTTGTATCGATGTAACATTAAAACTGCGTTCGCGTTTCTGTGACGTTTTCTACGTAGGCATGTATAGCGCCCCTAGCAGTTAACAAAACTATTTTTTCCTTAGGCACTTGATATTTAAAAGTGAACGCTGGATAGTCGCTTCTTCCCGGTCGCCCTGCAATTTTATGGGCCTCTGTTTTACAGTGAACGTCCTGTGGCTGATGTGATGATGCTGAACGCGATAGTAAAGTTAAAATCGATGCAAAACTTGTTTTTCATACACCGATTGATAATTGATGACGACCTGTTTGGTGTAGTGGTTAGAAACTGATTGCTATACCAAAAGGTCACGGGTTCAAATCCCGAGAGGGGCATATGTTTGTATAATGAATGCGGACATGTGTACACGAGTTATGGATGGCTTTTCATTTGCATATGTATTTATTTAAAAAAAATGAATTTGTGTTGTTTATCAACCACCTGGTACCCCAAATAAAAGGCTAGTTGCTTAGTGTGGAACTAGATGGCGCTGTGTGTATGTGCAAAGATATTTTTTATTTATTAGATCGAATGAAAAACAATCGAAAAATCATTTTATGTTTGTAATCTAAATATATAAAGGAAGAAGCTGACTGACTGACTGACTGACTGACGACTGACTGACATATCAACGCACAGGCCAAACCGCTGGGTCTAGAGTTTCCAAATTTGGCACGTAGGTTCCTTACGAGGTCTAGGGGAGCACTAAGAAAGGATTTTTCAAAATTCACCCTTTAAGGGGGTGAAACAGGGGTGGGAAGTTTGTATGAAGAAACAGTATAACTTGGACATTTCGACTATTTTCGACTCGAAACTTCGCAAGAGTACTCCTAGAAACAAATAAGCTAATACGTGTTTTGAGATTTTTCGAAAAACAACCCCCTGGGTTGTGAAATGGGGGTTAAAACCGTAAAATCGATATTGGTGTCGTTATTTAGGTTTTATGGGATGTTGATTTTGAAAATGACATTTATTTTAAGTTAACCCTCTAGGGTTGAGATAGGGGTGGGGGTTGATACCAAAAAAGTCAATATTGGTGTCATTATTTAGGTTTTTTGGGACGTTGATTACGAAAATGCCATTTGTTTTGAAGCTAACCCCTTGGGGTTAGAGAATGCGATAAGGGTGAGTTGAGATTTTTCGAAAAACAGCCCCCTGGGGTGTGAAATGGGGGTTGAAACCATAGAATCGATATTGGTGTCGTTATTTAGGATTTTTGGGATGTTGATTATGAAAATGACATTTATTTTAAGCCAACCCTCTAGGGGTGAGATAGGGGTGGGGGATGATACTAAAAAAGTCTATATTGGTGTCGTTATTTAGGTTTTTTGGGACGTTGATTGCGAAAATGACATTTATTTTGAAGCTAACCCCTTACGGGTTGCGATAGTGGTAGGGGTTAAAATCACAAATTCAAATTGGTGTCGAAGTCGAAGAGTCAAAGTCTCAAATTCGAAGGCTCAAAGTCGAAGGCTGAAAGTCGAAGGCTCAAAGTCGAAGGCTAAAAGTCGAAGACTCAAAGTCGAAGACTCAAAGTCGAAGACTCAAAGTCGAAGACTCAAAGTCGAAGACTCAAAGTCGAAAGCTCAAAGTCGAAGGCTCAAAGTCGAAGGCTTAAAATCGAAGGCTCAAAGACGAAGGCTCAAAGTCGAAGGCTCAAAGTCGAAGACTCAAAGTCGAAGACTCAAAGTCGAAAAGTAAAATTCATAGTCAAAGTCATGCCAAAGTCATAGTCAAAGTCATAGTCAAAGTCATAGTCAAAGTCATAGTCATAGGCAAAGTCATAGTCAAAGTCATAGTCAAAGTCATAGTCAATGTCAAAGTCAAAGTCATAGTCATAGTCATAGTCAAAGTCAAAGTCGTAGTCAATGTCATAGTCGAAGTCATAGTCAAAGTCATAGTTAAAGTTTTAGTCAAAGTCATAGTCATAGTCAAAGGGGTGAATAGAATTTCCAAATTTGGCACGTAGGTTCCTTACGAGGTCTAGGGGAGCACTAAGAAAGGATTTTTCAAAATTCACCCTTTAAGGGGGTGAAACAGGAGTGGGAAGTTTGTATGAAGAAACAGTATAACTTGGACATTTCGACTATTTTCGACTCGAAACTTCGCAAGAGTACTCCTAGGAACAAATAAGCTAATACGTGTTTTAAGATTTTTCGAATTCAACCCCCTGGGTTGTGAAATGGGGGTTAAAACCATAAAATCGATATTGGTGTCGTTATTTAGGTTTTATGGGATGTTGATTATGAAAATGACATTTATTTTAAGTTAACCCTCTAGGGTTGAGATAGGGGTGGGGGTTGATACCAAAAAAGTCAATATTGGTGTCATTATTTAGGTTTTTTGGGACGTTGATTACGAAAATGCCATTTGTTTTGAAGCTAACCCCTTGGGGTTAGAGAATGAGATAAGGGTGAGTTGAACACTTTGAACCCACCGGGTATGCCATATCACAGACTTTTACTACGTGTGGGTGCACCTGTTATGTTATTGAGAAATTTAAAGCCACCAAAACTTTGTAACGGTACTAGGTTGCAAGTCAAGGCTTTGCACCGGAACGTAGTAGAGGCCACTATTTTAACAGGACCTGCTCAGGGAGAAACAGTGTTTGTACCGCGTATTCCATTAATACCAAATGATCTTCCCTTTGAATTCAAAAGGCTTCAGTTTCCACTAAAGGTCTGTTTTGCCATGACAATAAATAAGTCGCAGGGGCAAACTCTCAAATTCGCCGGAGTAGACCTACGACAGGACTGTTTCTCTCACGGTCAGTTCTATGTGGCATGCTCCCGTGTAAGTTCACCTCAAAGTTTGGTTCTATTGCTACCACCTTCAAACATGGCAAAGAATGTTTGTTTATAAGGAAGTACTTTAATAAATATAAACCAGAATTTTTCAGAAAGGTCTTTTAATGGATCCCTGTCTTAATTCATTTACCTGGCAAAACACCAACATGGTTCCACATACCTGTTATCTGCCCAGGGTCTTTTCCTGTTTGAGATAAACTCTACATGGTAATTTTTCTGCTGAATGTATTCCCGTGGGAAAGTAATAAAGTGTTGATTCATGTAGTCTACGCGGACGAAGTCGCGGGCAGCTGCTAGTCTAAATATATAAAGGAAGAAACTGACTGACTGACTGACTGACTGACTGACATATCAACGCACAGGCCAAACCGCTGGGTCTAGAGTTTCCAAATTTGGCACGTAGGTTCCTTACGAGGTCTAGGGGAGCACTAAGAAAGGATTTTTCAAAATTCACCCTTTAAGGGGGTGAAACAGGGGTGGGAAGTTTGTATGAAGAAACAGTATAACTTGGACATTTCGACTATTTTCGACTCGAAACTTCGCAAGAGTACTCCTAGGAACAAATAAGCTAATACGTGTTTTGAGATTTTTCGAAAAACAACCCCCTGGGTTGTGAAATGGGGGTTAAAACCATAAAATCGATATTGGTGTCGTTATTTAGGTTTTATGGGATGTTGATTTTGAAAATGACATTTATTTTAAGCCAACCCTCTAGGGGTGAGATAGGGGTGGGGGATGATACCAAAAAAGTCTATATTGGTGTCGTTATTTAGGTTTTTTGGGACGTTGATTGCGAAAATGACATTTATTTTGAAGCTAACCCCTTGGGGTTAGAGAATGCGATAAGGGTGAGTTGAGATTTTTCGAAAAACAGCCCCCTGGGGTGTGAAATGGGGTTTGAAACCATAAAATCGATATTGGTGTCGTTATTTAGGTTTTTTGGGATGTTGATCATGAAAATGACATTTATTTTAAGCCAACCCTCTAGGCGTGAGATAGAGGTGGGGGATGATACCAAAAAAGTCTATATTGGTGTCGTTATTTAGGTTTTTTGGGACGTTGATTGCGAAAATGACATTTATTTTGAAGCTAACCCCTTACGGGTTGCGATAGTGGTAGGGGTTAAAATCACAAATTCAAATTGGTGTCGAAGTCCAAGAGTCAAAGTCGAAGGCTCAAAGTCGAAGACTCAAAGTCGAAGGCTCAAAGTCAAAGGCTCAAAGACGAAGGCTCAAATTCGAAGGCTCAAAGTCGAAGGCTGAAAGTCGAAGGCTCAAAGTCGAAGGCTAAAAGTCGAAGACTCAAAGTCGAAGACTCAAAGTCGAAAGCTCAAAGTCGAAGGCTCAAAGTCGAAGGCTTAAAATCGAAGGCTCAAAGACGAAGGCTCAAAGTCGAAGGCTCAAAGTCGAAGACTCAAAGTCGAAGACTCAAATTCGAAAAGTAAAATTCATAGTCAAAGTCATGTCAAAGTCATAGTCAAAATCATAGTCAAAGTCATAGTCATAGGCAAAGTCATAGTCAAAGTCATAGTCAAAGTCATAGTCAAAGTCATAGTCAAAGTCATAGTCAAAGTCATAGTCAAAGTCATAGTCAAAGTCATAGTCAATGTCAAAGTCATAGTCATAGTCAAAGTCATAGTCAAAGTCGTAGTCAATGTCATAGTCGAAGTCATAGTCAAAGTCATAGTTAAAGTTTTAGTCAAAGTCATAGTCATAGTCAAAGGGGTGAATAGAATTTCCAAATTTGGCACGTAGGTTCCTTACGAGGTCTAGGGGAGCACTAAGAAAGGATTTTTCAAAATTCACCCTTTAAGGGGGTGAAACACGAGTGGGAAGTTTGTATGAAGAAACAGTATAACTTGGACATTTCGACTATTTTCGAATCGAAACTTCGCAAGAGTACTCCTAGGAACAAATAAGCTAATACGTGTTATGAAATTTTTCGAATTCAACCCCCTGGGTTGTGAAATGGGGGTTAAAACCATAAAATCGATATTGGTGTCGTTATTTAGGTTTTATGGGATGTTGATTATGAAAATGACATTTATTTTAAGTTAACCCTCTAGGGTTGAGATAGGGGTGGGGGTTGATACCAAAAAAGTCAATATTGGTGTCATTATTTAGGTTTTTTGGGACGTTGATTACGAAAATGCCATTTGTTTTGAAGCTAACCCCTTGGGGTTAGAGAATGAGATAAGGGTGAGTTGAACACTTTGAACCCACCGGGTATGCCATATCACAGACTTTTACTACGTGTGGGTGCACCTGTTATGTTATTGAGAAATTTAAAGCCACCCAAACTTTGTAACGGTACTAGGTTGCAAGTCAAGGCTTTGCACCGGAACGTAGTAGAGGCCACTATTTTAACAGGACCTGCTCAGGGAGAAACAGTGTTTGTACCGCGTATTCCATTAATACCAAATGATCTTCCCTTTGAATTCAAAAGGCTTCAGTTTCCACTAAAGGTCTGCTTTGCCATGACAATAAATAAGTCGCAGGGGCAAACTCTCAAATTCGCCGGAGTAGACCTACGACAGGACTGTTTCTCTCACGGTCAGTTCTATGTGGCATGCTCCCGTGTAAGTTCACCTCAAAGTTTGGTTCTATTGCTACCACCTTCAAACATGGCAAAAAATGTTGTTTATAAGGAAGTACTTTAATAAATATAAACTACTTACTTTAATAAATATAAAGTACTTTAATAAATAGAAAGGTCTTTTAATGGATCCATGTCTTAATTCATTTACCTGGCAAAACATCAACATGGTTCCACATACCTGTTATCTGCCCAGGGTCTTTTCCTGTTTGAGATAAACTCTACATGGTAATTTTTCTGCTGAATGTATTCCCGTGGGAAAGTAATAAAGTGTTGATTCATGTAGTCTACGCGGACGAAGTCGCGGGCAGCTGCTAGTAGATATATAAGAGCGTAGATGACGTAATTGGAATCCATTACGCAATTGCTAAAAATGTACAAAGGAATCTCGAGCCGATGAAAACTAAAACTGCTTCACTAGAATAAAAATGTTTGGTCGCCCGATCCTTTTGCTCGCAAGTGTTTTTTTTCTTCAAAAACTTAACTCAAAACATACGATTACATCTCATACAGTAGCAATCCTTTCTACCTGCGCCAACCTATCATTTTGTGCCACAAATCACGCCTACAAATGAAATTATAGCTCTTACACAGCCGTTATAAAGTCATTGTGGGTCTAACGTCTCTATAGACGAGGGTTTAATTAAGCAAGTCTATTAATAAAATGTTGACAGGTTAATTTTTGATAGTGTAGGTGTAGGAGGTACGGTCGGCCACACATTCGGTGTGCACTACGGATAGTTCTATGAAAGGAGTTACCTCGATGTACATACATAATGTCACGACCGTTATCCCAGATTAGGCGGTCAGCGTTATCCCAAACATCAAAATTTTATACAACATCCACGGCTCACCTTTGAAATATACAGAAATGCACATGAAAGTGGATTGACCAATGAGATGAGTTCAAGAGGTGTGATAACATAAAATTTGCGAGCACTAGTCCATAACCCTTTTAATTTAAGGATACTATAAAACAGAAACTTAAATATCAGACTATTTAGATGGTAAATAGCCTTGGATATAACCAGCGCGTACGCATCGCCCAAATGTGTTGGGGTTTCCGGGTCAGTACGCTTCCACCTTCGACCTCATCTTCACCATCAGGCGTGATTGAGGTAAAGTACATAAGTGCATAAAAAAAGGCTATTTCACAATTGATAATGAATGGTAAAAATCTATTTGTAATATAAAAATCTGTTTTTAAAATGAGCAACCCCTCGAGTTTCTTGCTTATTGTTATCAGGGGAAAATTGCATTTTGCACAAGCAATAGCTTAAAAAAATGTAAAATTTACTTATTTCAAGTGTACCCCGTGTACTTTTGACTTTGACATTAAGAACAACCTGGTTGTTCGCCGCTTCTACCTTATTCTATCACTTATATTCAAAGAGTAATAATCTTTTCATAAATAAGGAGTAACATAAATAAATCGCGGAGTAAAAAAAGGACACATAAAAAAAACCAATATCATTTTCTACTTTCCATAAATAAATAATAAATAAAAATAACTATACATACATACACATGCTCACGCCTGTATCCCGTTGGGGTAGGCAGAGACTATTGATTTCCACTTTTTTTTATGCACGACGGGTTCGTACGACCTCAATCACACCTGATGTTAAGTAAAGATGAGGTCGAAGGTGGAATCGTCCTGACCCGGAAACCCAAACACATTTGGGGGACTGGCTATCTTATCCCTGACAACCGGAACACAACAATGCTATTAACATTGCTGCTTTAATAAGGTGGTGGTAGCTAACCAGGCGGACATTTAAAATGCCCTACCACCAACCAAACCGAGAACTTAAGTAATGTATCCCGCTGGGGATCGAACCCTCGACCTCCAAATCGTAAACCCAATGTTGTTTACATTGAGCCACGGAGGCGGTTGAAGCCATTTGCAACGATTCTGACTTTTACTTCGTCCGCTCTCATCATACACGCTCATCGGTTAGTTGTTGACCGCACCTGACCTTTTGTGAGTAGATCAGTAACTTGATTGACGTACGTCCTTCTTGGTCGACCTTTACCGACCCTTTCATTCACGCTTTCGTTATATGTATATTGCTTTGGTTAATCTCCTTTCACTCATTTATTCTATATGTCCAAACCACCTTTACCTACCTTGTTCTATCTTACTAAACTCGAGGGTTTGCTCTTTCCAAAACAGATTTTAATATTATAATATTTTGTAAAAAGATTTTTATATTTCATTATTAATAGTGAAATAACCTGGCATGCGAACGAGCTGGATAAGTCCACGTATATTTATGATCTGAATACTCTAATATTTTATAATATAGCTTCCTTAATAAGTTTCTATTTTATAGTATCTTTAAATTATCTACGAGTACAAGATTCTTGTTGAAATACAAAATTTTCATTTCAATAAATTTAAAGGGGTTGAATGAATTATTCACAGTGAAATTACTATAGGTAAATTTTTGGAAAGTGTACGATAAAATTAATAAAATATAAACACATTGATTATCTTTTGTTATTTTGTCGTCAAGGTGCGTTGGGCTATTTAGTGGTGTGACTATGGATAAATGAAATGAACCATAGTCACACGAATGTGGCAAATTGGTGTGACTACGGATCGGTTGGGGAATTACTGACTTTGCGGAGGCGACTTATTTGACTTGACAGTTTATTGTTATTTCTTGTATTGATTTATGCACTATTTTTTTGACGTGAAGGGAAGTTTAAAATATTATACCTTACAATAAGTACGATTTTAACAACACCTGCCTGTTACATAAATTCTGTTAAACCTTTGTAGTAATAGTTTCTACTAGTCATAATGTTCAATACATTTTGCTCTATAGTAATACAGGTCGAAGATTTATTCATCGCAAACCTGTCTGGCCCGAAGGAATCACGCCCAAATAATAAATCTACATAATAAATTGCTTATGTTATTACCGACGATTCTATCTCAGTTCTAACTTTAACTTAATTAAAATGTTTGGTTATGTAACGATAGCTGTGAAGTTTGGAATATAATTTGATTGTTGGCTATTTTTTTTCTATGCACAACGGGTCAGCACTTAAAAATGTGAAAAAAAATGAGGATTAATTTGATTCTCTAATCCTAATATTAACGCATTAGAGAATTAAGCTTCTGTTTTTCTTTGTAAATATATCCACTTCCTACTTTGATGCCTATAGCATCAATTTTTCGCAAATAATTTGTAATTGTAAATATTGTGGATTTATTATTGTGGATTATATAAGTGCGTTAATATAGTTCAATGCACATAACGTAATATTTATTACTTTTGTTATTCTCATATATATATACGTCTACGTCACGTTATATAAATGAGATTGTATAAATGGATATCCGAACACTAAAAGTTTAATGCTTTAAACAGCACCTAACGTTCATTTATCGAGATATACAGAAATGCACACATGGTAGGAGGTGAGCCTGTCGCCGTTAAAACGTTTAAATCTATAGTCGCTTTTGATGAAAAGTCCCGAAAAAGTCGGGTTGGTTCATTCTTTTGCGTGCCAAAATCACACAAATGCGCCATATCTATTTTCTTTTTACATAGGGTATGTTTTACATGCATAATGTCATGCCTATTTCCCGTAGGTGTAGGCAGAGACCACAGACTTCCACTTGCTACGATTCTGACACACCTCTTTTGCTTCATTCACTCGTATAAGGTTGTTCATACATGCTCGTCGGTTTAGGGTACTCTTTACTTGGCATTTCTTTAAGACGTTCTGATAAAAAATAGTTTATGTTTCGAGATCAACGCGGACGAAATCGCGGTCAGTACGCTAGTTACCCTAATACATATAAGTAGATATACTTATTATATAAGAACTATAATACTGGGTGGAAATGTTAACAGGCCCATCTTTTTGTAATAACGAGCACACAAACGAGCTTCGTATATAAATCATGACCTCAGCAGAATTTAATTATTTTTAGTATCATTTCTAAACAATACTCTCTTAAAAACATTGTGGTTATTATTCTGAACGAACTAAATTAAACCTATTGTTTGTACTCTGTTCTTGTAATATTTTGGTGCAATAAAGAATTAAAATTAATTTAAATTAAAACGACTAATTGACTAAAAAAAAACTAATTCAAATGACATGACTAAAATATCAAGGTCAAGAGCGATCACATTCTAATAAAAAAAAAAAAAAAATCATGTTGCCCTTTACATGTTCTCCTAATTGGATAATTGAACCGCCAAGAATTGGTAAAACTCTTTATCTGCGGAGTGCATCATTAAATCTTAACAAAATATGTGACCTTTTTGGTGGTAAACTCTATAAAATCGAATATAATAATCAAAATCGGTTAATAATTGATGAAAATATGGGTGAACATACATAATAAAAGATTCATTGAGAACCTCCTCTTTTTTTGAAATGAGTTAAAAATACATACAGACGAACTTAGAACCTCTTTCTTTATCCTTCTACAGACTAAGTAACTTTTCTTTTTGTGCACAATAGGTCAGTCTTGATCAATCACACCTGATGTTTAGTGAAGATGAGGCCGACGGTGACAGCGCGCTTACCCGGAACCTCAAGTTGAGGGTTACCACTATGGAGGACTGACCATGTTATCTCAAACAACCGGAACACAGCAATGCAGCTGAGCGGCAAGACTTGTGCTATATTTTGTACAGTGCCATTATTAGACTAATCGGCTATGCCATAATGCAACCCCACGCATAATAGAAACTATCTTGAGATTGATCTCAAGCTTTAAATATTATTATCAACACGATAGGTGAGAATTTCTTTGTTACACCAGGTGAAAAATAAATTTTTACTTTTTAATATTTAATATTTCAACCTATCTAAAGCTAAAAGCTGTAGCGAAAATCCGTGTTCCATTTTCACTCAAAAACTTCTTAGAAAACACGTGTCGGAAAGACGTAAATGACAGAATGCCTCGGGCAGCCGGCGTGAAAACTGCAAGCCTTTGTAGAAGCGACCATCCACTACGAGATGAAATTTCCCATTAGAAGTATTAGACTTCCCTCGATGCTCCTTTTGTTGGTACTGAAGGCGGAATAAAATAAAAAGTCAGAAGATATTTAGTTCTAAGAACAACGTTTTTTAATATAGGTTTCCAGAGATTTGTGGTCAACTGAACTAACTGATTTTAATGTAGATTAACTTTCAACATTGACACCGGCTTGGATATATATTTTTAATACACTTGAAATAATAATTATGACGTCAGTGAACAAAAGCAGTAAAATTAGTTTTCACTTTGTAGCGACTGAAGTCTTTTTGTTAAAATATTTTTAATACTTAATTCATTTATACCTATTTGGTTCTTTCCACATTTTAAAAGTAATCTTTTTTATTTAATACCTAATTTGCTTAGAGCTCACTCAATAGTTCGCTTCTCTTTTTAAACCTTTTTACCTCTTTCTTTAATATAATATAATGCAAAAGAAACTATCTTTGTACGAAATATTCCTTTGTCTTCAAAAGGTTGGTTAAGCTTTTAAGTTCGCTTGAACGTTGTGTTTTTCTGAAAGAATATTCCATCTATCTGATATAAATCTGATCTGAATAATATCTGAAAGAATATTATATTCGGTAGTTGATATTAAAAAATATAATTTTTCTTCTTTTACGACAATACGAAAAATAGTTTTTCAATCATCTCACAATCAACCTTGTGTGTAGTGTAATCCATCGTCTCCAATGACCCCATCAACCATCTTGATTTTTGGGCTCAAATTTGAGAGTTGGGCATAGTGTTGCTCGGATAGCTTGGATAATTATACTGAATGACAGAGAAATGTTTAAGCCCTATTATTATTTTCAAAAAGTTCAAATTGACATTCAACAAATCGACGTTGAATGTATTGACGACCAATTGGTGTAGTGGATAGCGACCCTGACTGCGAAACCAACGGTTGCGGGTTCGTATCCCGCGAGGGGTAAACGTTTGTGTGATAAATACGAACATTTATTCTTGAGTCATAGGTAAATATTTTTGTATGTATGTTTATCCGTTAACTAGTATCTATAGTACAAGAGTGTCCCAAATATTTATTTCTTTAAAAAAATGTATGTATGTATCTTACGTTAAAATAAAAATTTTAAGTTTGAAGATTGCTCCTCCTTACCACTCTTGACTATAAATATATTCAAAGTCGGGGAGACTAATGCTCTGGTCTTCTTGTAGCTTTTCTGGTCTGCCGAATTGAGAGGTCGAGCGCACTACGTAGAACGCACGACGCCAGGACCAATCTGGTGGTGAGGTCGGAACTGAACATAATCTCTACAGCAAATATCGTAAACTCATTGTAGTCTATCGCAGGTACGAAATATAACATATCAAATAATAGTTCTCATCGGAAACGTTTAGATCGGCACATATTTTTGCACGAATATTAAATCACAAGTGAATACTCAAGCTCCTCGTGGATGTTGTGCCTATAACATAAGATTCTATACAAAACGCGCCCGTATTCTGCATAACGTCGAAGTAAAAGTACAGGATTTTTCCATAACTGCGATTATGAATATTTTATTATGCACTTCACGACGAACGTGGGCGCTAGCTACAACAGTGCAGACGAGAGACTATTCTTAGTTTGCATTATTTGGAGTAAATAGACAGGCTTTCTGTATTAGACCAGCGTTTATTCGGGAAACTGCACAACATTTTCTCGTCCAACATACCTCAGTTCTTGAAGACGAAAGTCTTTAATCAATGTGTGTAAACAGTGATGACTGATTGCACTGAAACGTAGTCTTTTTTTTTTAAGCACGACTGGATTTTACTTGACCTCAATCACACCTGATGTTAAGTGAAGATGAGGCCGAAGGTGGTAGCGTACTGACACGGAAACCCCATCTTTTTTCCTGAAAAATAAATGACCTTATCGGGCCTCGCCCAGGGTCAACGCAAGTGCAGCTTCAGTCACTTTGGCGAAATTATCAGGTAACAAGTGTCCAACAGGTAGCACTGTATGTAAACAGTAATGTGGCCTAGTCGTAGTATATAAATATTTAAGGAAAATTTACCGTCTAGTGTTACGTAATGCTATGGTGGATTTTAATGTGCATGTCTTTTTTAGTTTCCAAGTCAGTTATTGATGTATAACCTCTTACTTATTTATTTATTATACTTATTTATCAGGTTTTATTTTTATTTTAGTAAGTGTTTATCTTTGTATATATTTTCTAGGTATCGTCTATGTACCTGCTGATATTTTAAGTTATTCACCTTTTACTTTGCACTATCCAACTACTTATTAATAAGCTTCTTTAACTGAGGTTGTCTGGAAGAAATCGCTATCAGCGATAAGACCGCCTTTGTACACTTTATCATTCATGCTAAATGTTCTTTGTATTTTATATTGTGTGCTATAAAGAATTTAATAATAACAATTACCTCTGGAAAGGAAGTCTTATTTCAGATATAGCGCCTGTATAAAGCGGAATTCAACATTCGGCTCTGCACTTCAAATTACTGGCCTATAGTCTAGACGTCATCACCTCTGACATAGATCTGACTACCTTATTGCTGCAGCAGCTTGATAACTTCATTCTTATTGTCAGCCGAATATTTTATTAGTGATCCTTAGAGCCGTATGCAACTGTTAAACGCAACTAACTCGCAACGTCACCGTGTTCATACCACGAGTAGGTACGAATAATTAATCGATTTACGACCATTATAAAACAATTTGTTCGATAATACAACAATAAATTACAAAACACCAACCTCAATTTTGTCAATTTAGATTTACACAGGAAATTGGAACGCGTAAATTATTATTTTAAACAACAATGGCGTAAATGTTGACCTATTTACGGTGAAGCAGAGAATTCGGCTTCTGGTTTGAAACATAATGATATTGAGTAAACATTTGTGGGGTGTATAATTACTCGGGATCCACAATTTAAAGGAATGTGGCATTCCTTCTATTGCTACTTAAAGCTCTGTTATGACAAATGACTTAAATATTATCCAATAGTATTTTTTTTAACCATAACAACATTACATTACATTGATTGATGATTGGTTATAAATCCCAAATCACAATACAAAATTATTTTAAGTCTAAAAACTCCTGAACACTGAATGGGAGAGGCGTTTGTACAGCAGTGGAATTTTAAATGCTGCAGATATGTGTGTATTAGGTACAGTCTACTCAAGACGATGATATGTCCACTTTCCGCCCGCAGCTTCGTTTTCGTAGTATTACTTTATCTGTGATAATGTAGTTGGTCGCCATGTGGTATTAAAGATGGTGGTTGGATGAAGGATGGAGGGTTCCGTAAATAAGACTAGTTGTCCATAGTGATGTTGCACGAACAAGGCCCTTTAATTACGAACAAGCCTATTATAATATTGGTGTCGACGCTGACTAAGCGATATGCGTTTATGTTGCAGTAAACCATTACGCTACGATTAAACAAAACACCTAAATTAGGCGAGGTTATCAATATACTGCAATCAGATGAAAAATCTTGTTTATTTTCTTCCCTGTTCTCTGTCTTACTTTAAAGCAGCCTATATTTTCTAGGTCCCAGGGTACCTTCCTGTTAAATATCAATACAATCGGTTCAGAGCTTTAGTCTTCAATAGATAACAAATAGATAGAAAATCCATTCGCATTTAGGTACGATAATAACCTGGATAAAAACTCCTGGAACACAGACGATAAGAGAATTTAAGCTGGCGCAGTCTTCGGAAGGTTGACTACTAGTGGTATTTTAATACAAGTTTTTGGAGCTTCGGAAAGAGAATGTTGAGTAGTCGATCCTGGTAGTAGATGGCTAATAAGGACGACTTCTAAATAGTGACCAGGCGGCACCTGTTCAGACGCAAATACTCCAGAACGCTTTAGACCTACGAGGCTGTCCAACTGTGGGGATAGGAGCGTGTTAATGTGTGGACCCTAATAAATAAATAGTTGATATTTATATTCTATAGTTTGTATTTGATTGTGATGAAAGGTACATTGTTGAAACTCTCTTCAATCATTAAATACACGGGAACAATGAAATTAAAATCCAATATTTAATTTGAACAGAATAAACGAAGTGAATGGATTGGATTTATTTATTTTAAAATTTCAAGTATGAGTGATAGGTACTCACGCCAAAGGTTCCGCAGCTTACTTATTTCAATCGAGAGGGTGAATGAAAGGAGACTAACGAAAGTGATATACGATGCGAATGTGGATGGTAGTGTTGGTAGGGGAGGACATCCTGATGAACGATGAACAATCTTATGAGAGTGAATGAAGCAAAAGAGATGTGTCAGGATCGTAGCCAGTGGAAGTCTGTGGTCTCTGCCTACCCCTAAGGGAAACAGGCGTGACTTTATGTATGTATATTATGTATGTATGTATTTTTACTCTGCGTCAATCAACTCTCCTTTTGTTAATGTGTGTGTTTTCAAGCCCCGTTTAGGCCACGGACTTGGTACAACGTACTCTCCGAAGCACGGAAAAGCAAAACAAAGTAAATATGTCAATACAAATTGAACAAAGGTTCTTAGACCTGCCAAAAGACTCATAGGTGACAATTCGATGGTTGCTAAATTGCAGAGCCTAGAACATCGTCGCAAGGAGCGTGTTCGTCAGTGTTATAGCTTACATTTCAGTGAGTGTGCGTTGAGTTGCAATGCAACACACAATCTTGTTTCACCATCGGCATCCCATCTTCGGACTACTAGACGCGGGGAGATTTTCTACAAGTATGTCGTTCATATTTCGAACATTTGCACTAAGCGGTTTGACTCTTCATTCATAATGCGAGCAGCCAAGAAATTCGGCGTCCGGCGTCAGTCCTTCCGAAATCTAACAATTATGAGAAGTTCTCTTGAAATTGAAGACTGCTCTTGGAGAGTGAAGAGTCATCTACTGAGACCGCGTACTTCTTCCACCACATCGTCACATTCCAACTTGATATTGTGGTTAAACGCGCATCACATCATCATCATCATTATCATCAATAGCCACAGGACGTTCACTGCTGAACATAGGCCTCCATAGAATTCGATAGTGACCGGTTGGAAGCTGCCTGCATCCAGCGATTTCCCGCGACGTTTATCAGGTCGTCTGTCCACGTCGACGTCCCACGCTGAGCTTGCTGATGCGTGGTCACCACTCAAGAACTTTAATGCCCCACCGGTTCATCGAACTATGTACCCTGCTCACTGCCTTTTCTACCTGCTAATCCGCTGGGTTGTCAGCGACCTTCGTCCGCCTGCGGATTTCCTCATTCGATCACGTTGTATCTAATCTATCGTAAATAAGACTCTAGTCAGTACTGATAGGTAAATTTTTTTGCAAGTTACAAAATATACAAAAGTTACATCGAACTGGTTCTTTTCTCGTACCTATCTTTGGCGAAGGAACTCAAAGGATCATAATATTATGTTTACTATTGACAAGTAAGGTGTACTTACATTAATTTTTGTTCAAATATTAGAACTTTCAGCTCGAGTCATGAAATGCTCGGTGCATTCTAAAATAATAAACGCGAGCAAATAATGGACATACGAGTAAAACATTTAATATTCACAAGAATTTCGTAGCAAAAATTGTTGCAACTTTACGTCAACTCGGATATTATGATATGCAAAATTAGAATTGTTTCTGTGCAATTTATTCTGCACATGTGTGACGTTCCTTTGTTTTTAGTGATGTTACCGAAGTATCGATAATCGATAAATATGAGACGTCACAGAATGATATTACAAGATATAATTATTGTATTGTTACCCGAAATTAGTGCACTTTAATTAAGCGAAAAGCTGGCAACTATCGATGGGTGTGATAATTTCCTCATGCCAAAGTTAATTGAAGTGATCAAAGTATTTTATTACACCTATGATATAGATAAATAAAACGTTTATTTGTGAACGCTTTATTCTACTTCTATATTTTTGACGACGACCGATTGGTGTAGTGGATAGTGACCCTATCAGCGAAACCAACAGTTGCGGGTTCGAATCCCGCGAGGGGTAAATGTTTGTGTGATGAGTACGAACATTTATTCCCGAGTCTTAAATGTTTATATAAATATTTATGTATGTTTATCCGTTATCTAATATCCATAAGCACAAGCTTTGTTTAGTTTGGGACTAAATGATTGGTGTAAGTGTCCGAAATATTTATTTATTTATATGATTTATCCGCTTCCAACCGATCACTGTGGAATTCTATGGGGGAGGCCTATGTTCAGCAGTGGATGTCTTTCGGCTGATGATGATAATTTTTTTTCCACAACGGATTTGTACTTGACCTCAGTCACACCTGATGTTAACTGAAAATGAGGTCGAAGGTGGAAGCGTACTGACCCGGAAACCCCAACACATTTGAAGGACTGGCTACAAGATCTCTGACAACCGGAACACAACAATGCTATTAACATTGCTGCTTGCTATTGCAGATTTAGATAAGATAGTGGTAGCTAGCTAGGACATTGAAAATGCCTTACCACCAACCAAACCGAGTACTTAAACCAGCGACCTCCGAATCGTAAGCCCAATATTGTTTACATGGAGCCACGGAGGCGATATGATATGATATAAATATGAATAAATTAAATTCACTCCGCTTGGTGTTATGTTGTCTAAATGTATTATTTCGCAGTAATTAATAAAGTACAACGGTTACAACTTATGACAGAGTTCAGCAGTGAACGTCCAGAGGCTGGCTTTAATATACTGGTATTCATATTTGCATTAATATATGTATTTCATCATCATTCACCCCACTCCGTACATTTTAGACAAACACATCATTAATACTGACATCATTAAGATGGTCGTGTATCTGTATCTAGCGCACTAGCCTTTAACCTGTCTTCTCTTGTTTTTTTGTCTGAAATTGGGCACCGTTTACTGATTTTTGATCCATAATCGCATTCATTACTGTGTTACCTACTTAGTTACATATTATTCTATTTATTTAGTATTAATTCACATATATGTATGTTGGTATGTATTTAATTACAATAATAGGACCGTGGGTGGCTCAGCGGTTAAGACGCCGTCTCTCAATTTGGGAGGTCCGGGTTCGATTCCCAGGCAGGCCATGTACTAACCAAAGAGTTTTTAAATAAAATTTAATTACTTTTGTACATTATTATATCCGACGCTCTTGAACGGTCAAGGAAAAACATCGTGAAGAAACCGGCATGCCTGAGAAATAAAAATTCAAAGGCATGTGAAGTCTCCAACCAACATTGAGCCAGCGTGGCCCATATTTCCTCATTATGCGAGGGTAGGCCTATATCCCTGCAGTGGGATGTTTACGGGCTGCTGATGATGTATTTAATTAACATATTAATTTATTTTATTTATGGGTATGGAACTCACTGCCCGCGTCGGTTTTTCCCGACACTTACAACCTTGGGATCTTCAAGTCTAGAGTGAATAGGCATTTACTGGGTGCGCGTGGTACATCTTCGGCTACATAGTCACTTTCCATCAGGTGAGATTGTAGTCAGTGTAGTGTAGTCAGTCCAGTTTTTAATAAAAAAAATTAATTAATTTATAGCACAAGTTTATAGTAGCGTGGAAGAAAGTTTTAGTGATAATGCCACCAAATTTACTGTTCCCTTGCTTATTTTTCCTTGAGTTGTGCTTATTATTGTTGTGCAATAAAGAATATTTTGTTTGTTTGTCGTGCACCGCGTGTTCCTGCTGACACCCACTCCAATTAGAAATTATATTGCCAATACATAACACGACCTGTAACTCATCAAAATTTCAGGTTCACAAAGTTCATGAATAACGTTAGCTGTTACGTAACATTTTATGACGTCATAACATATAGCTGGCTGCTCCAGGGAAATTAGAGGGAAGCTACAGCTTTACTTGTAACTTAGAGAGTCGTTAGTTCGCAATTTAATCGCTCAACACTTAAGTGTGGTGAAAATTCCTAGAAGAAAGTTTAAAATTCAATAACGGCACCTCTTGAGAACTTCCTGTGAGATCGTGCAGATGGGTATTGTAAAATTTTATACATGAAAATTAAGTCATATTGGTATTTAGTTAAAGTTGTAGTAGTATGGATTTTAAGTACTAAACATTTACTAAACTATATTTAACCGCCTCTGTTGCTCACTGTTAACAGGATAGGGTTCACGATCGGAGGTCGCGGGTTCGATTCTCAGCGGTACAAGTTTAGTACTCGGTTTGGTTGGTGCTATAGCATTTTAAAAGCATCCGCCTGGCTAGCTACCACCATCTTATCTAAGTAAACAGCAATGTTAATAGCATTGTTGTGTTCCTGTTGTCAGAGATAAGATAGCCAGTCCCCCAAACAAGATGGGGTTTCCGGATCAGTACGCTTACAACTTTGCCTCATCTCACTTAACATCAGGTGTGAATGAGGTCAAGTGCTAACCCGTTGTGTATTAAAAAAAAAAATTCGCTCGAGCATCCAAACGCCTGAATAGATGTACAAGTGTGATAATGCATGTTATTGAATTTTATAATGTATTTCTATTTGTGAAGACCTGTAATTGGCTCTCTGTTTCCTATAATAGTTTCTATTAATGTTATTGCAGCTGTTGGTTTTCCGAATAAATAAAAATAAAAAGACTTTCCACGAAAAAACATTTACAGATTTGCACGTTTCAACGGCGATTGGCTCACCACTTGTCACGTGTATGTTGTTTCAAGCATTAAACTCCCAAACACTATTGTTTCAGATATCTGTAGATTTATCTGTTCAGAGGTTATATTTAAGTTTAAAATATTTAATTAAGCTCTTTTAAACTCTTCTAAACCAGTGCTTACAAACCTTTGTAAGTTATTCTTTGTGATTTAACTTTTGTTACGTATTTTAATAAAAGATTATTATTATATTATAATTATTGTTTATATTCTTATTTTCTCCTTTTTTAACGGTCTAGCGGGCGAGCCTTAGCTAAGCGTGACAAGGGGTGACCTAAGTGGGATACTGAAATGAAATGAAATGAATTTGGGTGACAAATTTGCAGATTTTTTGCATTCAGTAAAATGGTACCGCAAAACCCTAACTTTTCAGGTGCACATATATTATAGTGATTAAAAATAAAGTTGTCAATAAAACCGAATATTCAGTCAACTTCTGATGTCAAAATACAAGAAAATTAAAATATTATAACATTCAACTTGATATTTATTATTATTATTATCTCTAACCATGGCATAAAGCTCGTGACGTTACGTATATGCATGTTGATTAAATAAAAATTATTATCGATGAATCCACGTGCCAGCACTAGTCCCGCCGCCTGCGACTGTACGTGAGCCAACAACGCCTGACGTTTGTACCGCCCTACGTGATCTAACATTGTAAAGGATTTTGTTCGACAATAGTGCGCTAGACATTTCTTACGGAGACGTCTACGAGATTGGTTCACAGTAGCGGATGTGTGTCGACTTTCTATTGCTTCCGATTGCATTAAATGCTACTTTAAATGTGAAACATTTTATCTTATCAGACAGGTATTTCGCTTTTGCTTGTTTTCTGCCAGATTAGACTTAGGCCCGTATTTATAAACCATTCTCAAGATTGAGAACAGTCTTGTAACTGGTCTCAAGTTAAACCTAACTTGAGACCTGACAAGCACGTGCACACTCAAGCAGTACTCGTATTAATAAACGAAACTCAAGACTATCATTCATTCGCCGCTAAGGCGTATACTTCAGAAGTGATCTCAGCTGAGTAAACCTCAAGATTGGTTTATAAATTAGCACGGAGCTTGAGATAGCGTCAACTTCTTAAGACGCATCCCAGGTGATACGGCCTGAAGACTTGTATTGAGATTGGATTATTAATACGCGCCTTAGACATCAGAAACATTAAAGCAATACATATTGATTTTTTGAATATTACTTTTTTAATGAAAATGTTCGTACTTGACATCTGTAGGAATCATCGAGTAGACTGTGTAGGGCTGGTTGATAGATGATGAAGTGTACAAAGGCGGTCTTATCGCTGCTAGCGATTTCTTCCAGACAACCTCAGTTAAATTAGCCTTTTAATAAGTATTGGGTAGGGCAAAGTAAAAGGTGAATAACTTGAAATATCAGCAGGTACATAGATGATACATAGAAAATACATAGGTATAGTAGAATACATACAATACAAAAATAATGTGACGTTTTAATATCTGCCCTTAGATTATGTAATTTCCATCGCTATCGTCATGGATTACGTTGACCAATGAGAAACCGTCAAATTGCCGAGCGAGCGATGAGCTAACCAATCACAAGTCAGAACGTAACCGATGACGATAACGATAAAATTATGTTATAGAGCCCCTGGTCTGTTAAACTCGATACATGTTTTGGTATTTTATTGTAAAATCATACATACACACATACATACAAACTTCCGCATTTCTCAATTATAATTTCAGGCTCCGCAACAATTTTAACCGCCTCCGTGGCTCAATGTAAACAACATTGGGTTTACGATTCGGAGGTCGCGGGTTCGATCCCCAGCGGGGTACATGTTTAAGTACTCGGTTTGGTTGGTGGTAGGGCATTTTAAATGTCCGCCTGGCTAGCTACCACCATCTTATCTAAATCCAGCCAAATAAGATAGCCAGTCCCGCAAATGTGTTGGGGTTTCCGGGCCAGTACGCTTCCACCTTCGACCTCATCTTCACTTAACATCAGGTGTGATTGAGGTCAAGTATGAACCCGTCGTAAAAAAAAAGGCTTCTCGAGTGCAGGTCAGAGCGATTGTTTTTAATTATTCTGTATTTAATAAGAAATCTTAATTTATCCAATGAGAGCGACAGTAGACGTATTAAGCCGGTTAATAAAAAAAAACGAAACCTACTTTAAATTTAACCACTAATCTAAGTTGTAACTAGTTAAGTCCCCAGATAGTTCAGATGACCATAACAGACAGAATCAAGTTTAAACTTATTTAATTGGCACCGGACCTTGTCCAGAGAGAATTCGCTAACTTTGGTAACTAACTGAATTGACTGTGTAAGTTACCTATATAACTAACCTAACGAACTAAATTTAACTTGAGGTGTAAATGTACAAAGGTGTCTTTGATAATACCAAATCAAAAGTTTCCACAGATGTATATAAAATTACTAGCTGTGACCCGCGACTTCCTTCGCATTTAGCTTGCCGCCCGCAGTTTCGCCTGCGAGGAATATTGCATGTTAAATTTTACATGCTATCAGGTGTTGAATTACATTGGATGTAGGTACGCGTATATACATATCAATCTCCACGTTTCCAGCAAGAAATTCTGACAGAATTATCATGACAAATTTCAAGGAGGACTAGAGGTGATGGGTAACCTGTCTCACAAATAGATCAGTACTTTGAAGATACGATAGAACGATACCCTACTGATGATTCTTAATGATTGTTAACCATGACTACAACAAATAAACTGATTATAGGGGAGTGTTTGGTCGGTTTGTCATATTTCACCCTCAAGATCTTTGATCCTTCTGATATCGAACATCCAGTCTCGCCATTCCTTGGACATTCACTTCCCTGAATATTGAATGTTGGAATTTCACCGACCTGTGAGAAGTGGTTGAAGTTTTCCCAAATATTCACCTCCAATCCAGTCGAGTATTTCTAAAGCGGTCTTTGCCATTGTAATGGTATATCTCTTTTAACTCGGCTAAGAGATGGAACCAGAAGACGATCAATCAAACCGAGCTCTAAACATGTACACCGATGGGAGTCGACTCCGGAACCTCAACAAAATTGGTGACGAAACCTTATTTTGTTTACATCGATCTACAGAAGCGGTTTTAGTTGAAAAGTTCATTTTGGAATCGAAAATGTTTGCTAATGCGAACACTTTTTTGCAAAATTAATTAAAATAATTCTAATGGACAATTATCATCTTCATTAGCCCGTTAACATCCCACTTCAGGGATATAGATAGGCCTTCCTGATCCACCGACTCTCCCCATTTTTCAATCTATTTTCAAAAAATTATATTATCGGTGTGGAGCAAAATAAAGACCGTTTAAAACAATGTTTATTCTAAACGATTCTATTGTAGATTAGAAATTGTTACACGTATAATAACTAGAGGATAGATGTGATATCTTTCTACCATATAATTATATAATCGCCGAACCAAAAAATATTGGATAATGTAATAAATGGAGCGGTTAGTATCAGATACGTCCAGATTGGATGCGGCCTCTAAAACTGTGAAGTATCATGTCATGACCCTATCTGAGATTACGAAACAGATATAATAACACCTCTGCATTTGTGGCCATTGAACCAGCGGCAGCGGCACGCGTATAGCGGATTAATCATAGGCAGTTCAGGAGTTATTGATATTATATCATTTTAAAGCCTGAAAAGACACTGGATAACAAATAAATACACGTAATTATTTATTAATGTGTACCAAAATCCAGTTGCCCCTGGCAAGATTCAAACTTCTACTCGATGTTTTGAAGGCAGGGTCGTTATCCTCACACCTATGTAAAATGTAGATGCTATAGTTCCCAAAAATATGGCACAGCTTCCCACAATCCACATGCGGGCCTGGCAAGTGCTTTCAAGCCTCTGGAGTCACCAACTGAAAGATAAAGCATTCATTTATTTCCACAGTCAAATACATACATTTAGTTTACATAGATACATACAGCACCGCCCGCTGCCTGCGCAGACATCGCGCACGGTAGCTCGCCGGCGGCGGCGATGGCCGTCTCGTTGTGGTAAACAACACCTACGAGCCACAATTCTTAATACAAATTTAAACACATTATTCACTGGTAATAATTATATTAAACTGTAGCAACTAAGATCCCAAACTGAGTCGATCAGTTTCTCGCTAGTTTCCTGGCCGCATACTAAAAATACAACCAAAATGATTGACGCCCACGGTGATCCGCGCCCGACACCGGCGCACGCGCTTAGATACCATCACGTCGTTTTGAATTAGGAACACAATTGTCGACCGCCGTGTTAGTGGAGGAGACAGATTTTTGATAGTTGTATGTTTGTTTCGCATCGGTGAGCTGGTTATGATACCTACATACATAACGTCACGATCTTTATCTCAAAAGAGATATCCCAAACATAAACGTTCTGGGGGCCGATCGCGCTAAATTTGAACGTTTCCAAAGCAACGTAACGCAAAGCTAAACCATAACCAAAATTCGTGTCCCGCTAATAATTTGAACGGAAATTAACATCGTTTTTTTTAATACTCGTGGTTAGCTCTACACATTTTGGGTTTGGTTTTACTTTGGTAACGTCAACGATATAATCGTTCACAAAAAATAGCGCAATACCATTTTTTACATCAGCTAAACCAAAGCTAAACCAAAACCAAAAACGTTCCATTCGAACGGCAAAACCGTTGTAAAATAGCGCGATTGGTCCCCAGGTGTTCCAAACATTAAAAGTTTAATGCTTGAAACAACATCAACGGTTCACCTTCTTAGGGTTCCCTTGTCAACAAGGAACATGTCGGTCTGTTCACGGTTTACCTTGTGTAGTAGATTTATTGGTGTAGTGGATAGGTGGTGTCAGCTATATACAAATATTTATGTATGTATATCCGTTATCTAGTCTCCATAGCACAAGCTTTGCTTAGTGTGGGTCTAGATGATTGGTGCTAGTGTCCGAAATATTTATTATTATTTAATTCTAAATTGTTTTCTAAAACAGAAGGGAGTCGTTTTTCGGAACTGCTACGACGAGGTCATTCTCTCTATCTGAAATAATATTGTATTGTAAGTGTTAATAGTTATAATTCCACTTTATCTTGATCAATTACAATATTACTATAAATTTTTCTTACATTTGGAAGGCGGAAGTTTATGCATTTTGTTTTCTTAGCATTCAAAACCAAGTTATTGGCTGTGAACCATCGTAAAATTGACTTTAGAGCACTATTCACCCTGTCAAGAACATTGTCTTTCCTGTCAACTTTATATATATATATATACAAATAAATGGTAGATCATTTATGTAAACTAGAAACAAAAAACGGCCCCATATTGAGCCCTATGGTACGCCTATCTTTACTTGAGAACCTGTTAATCTTACGCCATTAACGTCTACTTTTTGTATCCTATTTTCTAAATATGATTGAATTATGCTAAGTCTGTCATTTTTAAATCCGTAATATTTCAATTTCATTAATAATGTTTTGTGATCAACCAGTCAAATGCTTTTGGTAGATCGCAAAAGACACCAATTGCATTTGGAGAGCATTCCCAGGCCTTAAAAATGTGTTTAATTAAGCTAACTCCCGCATCAACAGTATTTCTTCCTTTGGTAAAGCCAAATTGCTGATGATGGAACAAGTTATTAACATTAAAATGTGAAAGCATTTGGGTTAACATGATCTTTTCAAAAAATTTGCTGAATACTGGAAGAACTGAGTCCTTGTTGTCTGGGACTACTTTACTAATTACGAAAGATAAACATAATTGACAAAAATTACAAAGGTGAGGTTTCTTCCAGTACACCCGTTTCCAGTAACTTTTTAAGCACTTAAATTGTTATTTCTTTCTCAAACATTATTTTCAAACGTTGGTGTAATCCAATGTTCGAACTGAGGACTAAAGAAACTCCGGAATAAGATGCCTAGATTTTCCCACGTTCAGTTTAAATTAGATTCCCGGATAAGGATTTAGTTCTGGCTTTTATTTTTAAACCAATGATGTTATTTCACTTCGAAGCCGCATTTACATATAGGGTACATATTATATAGTTTTTTTCAAAGGATTGTTATTCAGTTCCTGCGTTACCGAGTTATTCAAGCGGCTTAGGTGAGGCTTTGGGGATAAGATCCTTCTATATATTACTCTGAGTACTATATAAAAGGAGCTGAGTACTCAAAAAATAAATATTTAATTCGGCTTCATATAATACTGCTCTTATTTACCTGTAAATCTTTAAGCCATGGCTTATAAATATCCGTGGGTAGAAGCACTATATGGTATAGGCCACATTCTATCACGTTGCCTCAGTGCCAATTGTTGAAAAGTTGAAAATCCTTTACACGATGGGCCATCGATGGTCCACCATAGGTGTTCCAGTGATGATTGCAATCGTCTACACGACATCGACATTAGTTCTAAATTCATCGTATTTCTGGGCCGCAGTCCATCACGCTGGTTCAGTGTCAGTTATGAAAATCGTCATTGTTCCTTTACACGATGGGCAATCGATGACTCACAGTAATATGGTTAGTAAGGTGATCCAGTGATGATTGCAACCGTCTACACGACGATTCGTCGTATTTCAACTCGCTCATACTTAAACAAAATTAAACATCACTGGCCCACCTATCATTTGATGTGAAGACGAAAGATCGACACCTAGGCCATCCCAGACCATCGCACCATAAGCCATCTGAAGCCACTATTTCCTCCACAAAATGGGAGGTCTTAGTAGACCATCATGGTGGCCCATCGTGTAGAGGTGTATCAGGCTTGATAATGCAATAGGGATAAGTACAACCGGGACTTTCTGTCTAACGGCCACTATGAAGCACAGAACAGAAGCCAAAATAAAGATTTTTTTAAATAGATAAATAAATATTTCGGACACTTACACCAATCATCTAGTCGTAAACTAAGCAAAGCTTGTGCTATGGATACTAGATAACGGATAAACATACATAAATATTTATAGAAACATCCATGACTCGGACAAACGGAAAAAATCATCACACAAACATTTACCCCTCGCGGGATTCGAACCCGCAACCGTAGGTTTCGTTGACAGGGCCACTATCCACTACACCAACCGGTCGTCAAGATTACAAAATATTTACACAAAATTTTCTAAAAACTGCAGGAGAGTTTCCGAAGATGTCAATCGTGGAATCTTTACTGGAGCAATCAATGTAACCCAGAATGACTATACCTGTATATGACTATATATATAATAGGACCCCCTATACATAGAGGGGCTGAAACCTCCAATGAACGATGATAATAAAGAACAATTATTTCTACATCTTAAGATTTTCCACAAAAAGTTACATGTAAGATATCTCCTTTTCTTTAGTGAATGCATTTTAAATCTATCCAATTTATTTTCATATGACTTCGTCTCCTTTGTAATACTAGAATAAGCCAGATGCCAGAGAAACCTTTTCTTTACCCGTTCTAATCTCAACGAGTGGGTCGCTACACCAGAGAATAGTACTCGAGGATGTGCACTAGATATTTGTAAAATTATTTTACTATTGCAACTATGGAGAACCTTGGCAATACATATCACAAATACATCCTCCAAAAAGCGAGCTAGCTGTCAAATGTGACGCCTATATCTCTTCAACTATTGAAGAGTCGTAGAACGGTACAGTCAAGCTATCGTCTAATTTTTGAATTTTGAATTGAAAAATTTATTTCAGACCAGGTCCATAGATATTAGTATACACTGACTTACAGACTATGTTAGTATATCACAAACGTGGTAAAAATTACAATCACAAATTATTTCCTAGTAAAATTAATGTAAATAAATATTTTGGACACTTACACCAGTTTTCGTGTCATATCGTGTCGTACCAAGAGGTTAAAACGAGGGCGGAAAGTAGAGAGATGTGGTCATTATTCCACCGACAAGAGCATAGCTCTTAAATTGAAAAAGAAGACACCAGTTTTCTAGTCCCAAACTAAGCAAAGCTTGTACTATGGATAATAGCTAACGGATAAATATACATAAATATTTGTTTATACAAACATCCATGACTCGGGAATGAGAGTACCTATTTGAACGATTATACTATACTAATCACTAACTATACATAATGTCACTATCTTCATCCCAAATAGGATGGTCAGAGAAGTCCCAAATAACGTTTCCGTGTCCTAAAAGTTATTGCATCAAACATCCCTTTAACCGAACTAATGAAATTAAAAAAAAAACAATACGATACCGGAAAACAATCGAACTACTGGAACAAGAGGGGCTTTACACTAGGTATTTATATACGCGAGGTACCTATCACACTATTTTGTTACAGCAATTCGTATTGTTTCCATTACTTTTCATGAATTTGATGGATATGATGATCATAACGCACCCCCACCGTAAATAAGATTTGATATGACGATGAGGTTCTAACACCGCTTGGTTAGTATGGAATGCGCTACTATTGAAGATGTTTTATTTATTTTATGATGTCATTTCATTACTCAATTTTATTGGAATTGTAGGTAGGCAACTTCGATCAACTACAACTGATCGAAGGTAAGCCATTAATTTTCTTTGGGTACACCCAGTCAAACTATAAGACCGCTCTTGTAAGTCACATTAAAATAATGTTATATTGTGAATTTCTTTGAAGTGAAGCTGAAGTGGCAGTGGGCAATGCACATAGAGCTTACTACTCATAGCTGTTACCATAGATATAACTTCTTCTTCTTAGCGAGTCGACGGCAAACACATCAAATTCCCGAATACCAGAATGTGGCTACGCGTACAGCATTGTCTGTGGCATTGTAGAGGTCACTAATTAGTCACTATTATAATTAAAATGAAATTATAGATTAGTTATAAATTAACTATGAAACAGAGATAGATGGGATTTCCGGGTCAGTACGTTTCCACTTTCGGCCTGATCTTCACTTAACAGCAGGTGTGATTCAGGTCAAGTGCAAATCCGTTGTGCATAAAAAAAAGGAAAATTACACAGTAATGATTAATATAAATGTGTACAAGTATTACCATGAAATATAAAACACAAAAAATAGGTAATTATCGCCATTTAAGTTCCGTGATGTATTGAGAGACAGGTTATAGGTAAAGTAGGTAGCGGATCTTTTTAGATAACAGCAGAGATCCTTTCACCTACTAAAAGAGTGACAAATAAATGGGGATATTGTGTACAATTTAACTCTTTTAAAGCAGTTTGTTGCAATTACTAAATCATTATAATGTAAGTATTGGGATATACTTTTGATACCTCTTTAGTGTACTTTATTTTACTTTGCTTATCTATGTCTTTTGGTAATTTTGTCAGTTATTTTTCCTGGTCACAACAGGTAATGAACAAATTGTACAATCGAAACAGATAAGCCAAGAAAAATCTTTAATTGGCATAAGTTTGGTATTACTTTTCTGTATAATAATCTATGTCAAAAAATAAAATAAAATTGAAATTACATTTACTCAGGAATTCGTGAATATTTTTCGATAGTGCTTTATTATAATATATTATTGAATTCGAAGAGCAGTCAACCCTTAGTTTTCACTTCGATTTATAAAACAAGCCGTCTCCACACTGTCGTACCGTTTAAGCGGCAATGCATCACACAACCCAATATTGAGTAGACTATACGGCGCGTAAATATTACCCGCTATACCTTTACCAACCATAAAACGTAACGTAAACGTGACGTAAACCCAAATCAGGCTCATCGGCCTACGGTTTTTACGTTCGCTGTTTACGATCCTACAAGTGGAATCCCTAAAAATCGAGGGGAATTGTAGGGTTCTCGTGCTCATTGTCGATAACGATTAGCGAAATTTGCGAAGGTTTTGTGCTTCCTAGTAGTAAAGGTTAGGTAGAGCGCCGCCTTGTGGGTATGCGACCGCCACCGTGCCTCGACGTAAATAACAAAGGGTTTACGAATCGGAGGTCGCGGGTATATGTTCAGTACTCGGTGTGGTTGGTGGTAGGGTGTGGCGGCAACCGCCGTTGCTGTGTGTCCCCTTGCGCCGTGTGTAGCGCTGGTCCCAAGGACGCTTGACCAGACTACGCGATGCGTGGGCTACCGGCGGTACCTGATTACCTGCGAGCCAACATCGTGCTTCTGCGCTGTGGGCGCCACTGGTGCGCGCCGGCGCGTCGGCTAAGTTGCGTGGTTGGCTTAGCAATGTGGCCGATGGCCCTCGATCTTCAACGTCCCGAGGATCCCGAGTGCAGCCACCGTGGCGACCCGTGGCGGCTGGCAACCAGACCGCACTCCATCTCCGCTCAGCCCGCATGGAGCCAAGTGTCATACATTTATTTAGTCAATAAATAAACATTAATAATAGCAGGTTTGATACGGTCATGCGACCCACTACAAGGGCATTTTATATGGCCGCCAGGCTAGCTACCACCATCTTATCTAAGGCTGCCGCCAAGCAGCACTATATTGTTGTGTTTCGGCTTTTTGGGGCTCCGGGAGAGAGCTACCATCATCGTCGTCATGTACCTTATCATCAAGTATAATTGAGGTCAAGCGCTTACTCTTTAAAAAGTACAGCGTGCCTAGACTATTTCACTCGCCAACAGTTCGAACTCGAACGTGAGATTTGAAATTGGAAGCCATAAAGGCGCGAACCCACCGGATGTCGGACGCGGGACTCCATCAGATCCGTATCACGACAGACGCCGCGGGCGGATTCATTTCCGGTAGACGGGTGCATTTTGAATTTTAGAATTCCATTCGAACGAAATAGGTCAGAGATGTGATTTTTATTCCGTGATAGAGTGGTGTTGATAGTTCGACTCTTTTATGTCGATCGGGATGCCATTCGGTTGTTGCAAGATAGAGGAAATTGTGTCTTTCCAGGTCAATGGATTAAACTATTTAAAACATTTTTACAAATTTAGATATTATTGTATTACAAGTGATAAGTCTCACCCGTGGGAAGTATTTAAAAAAGCGATAGCAGCATCTGCACATTGCAACCGCTTGTTTCTATCGGTGCAGTCGCACTGTTATCGATTCATCGTAGCTCTTGAGGCTAACCGCCTAACTTAAAGCTATAGCGATAGTGACACAAATGGACTATCCGTCCTTGTCATTGTGTTACGACATGACAAGGATGGACAATGCATTGACGTCATAAACGATTACAATTTCTAAAGTAATTGAGTTTGGCGGGCTGATTGCTGCACCTAACACCTAAACGATGCATCAATGCAGCCGCGCGTTTGCACAGCAGTTACTGCTACTAAATCACTGTATACCGACTGTGTAGGTGCTGCTAATGCATTTGTATCGGTGCTGAATCGTAAAATTAACCTGTGCCAACGAAATTAGACTCTGTTACACGTCTTTTTTTTAGGCAATTGACTAGGTCAAATAGTGAAATAAGTGGTGGTAACATACGGACTCGCACCGAGGTAAATCCGTTTTACTATATTTGATAAGGAACATTGGAAACATGTTTTGTTTGTTAATCCAGGATACCTAATAACAATTATTAGGTATACCATATTTTTTCATCGACCACGTATCGAACACATTGCACGTATTTCTCTGCGTTAAACATTTAAGTCACAGTATTTTTTAAAACACAGTAATACTACTTTATTCGAAGTTAGACGTCGCTCTTCCTTTCCCGTCACTTATTTATAATATGTGATGATCTCCAATGATAGTTGTTAAATCCGTCAGCATCAAGATGACTGAACAAACTTTGAATTTAAAAATTTCGGTACGTCATAAAATACAAGTCAATTTAACACATTACAGCTATAAATCGAAAATTTTGGAAACCCCTGAAAATTTGTGTTAAAAGCTAAAACCTTGGAAACGGCTGAACAGATTTTTATCAAATATAGAGCTGTCCTGTTAAATATTCTGTCAAAATGAAAAAAAACATGCTCTAATCGGACCACGCATTACTGAGACACACAACGCCGTCAAACACACAATTGTTTCTCATCGGTGTATAAAAATGTTCCTAATCCCGTAGTTATTATTAAAATTTCAGCTACGGTATAGCTCTCTTTTTTTCATAAACTAATGGTGAATTATGGATTGTGATTTACTGTTCACCTGCAATTATTTATATTACTATAATAACAGTACATAAACTGAGTGAAATTTAATTCGTGTAATTCCTGTTTACTGGTGACTCCATCTCTGATTACGAACAACTTTCCACAAGGAACCATAGCCTATTCAATCAAAAAATGTTCGATTATCTATACAAAGCCAACCACCTTTAGCATGGAAGTCCAACAATTTTCGGGCGAATTCGACTATGGTTGCTAGTGGAAAGTTATTCGTAATCAGGAGTGGAGTGATCAGCCGAAAATTGTTGGACTTCCATAGTAAATTTGATTTCAGAATGGTTTAAATTTTTTGATCGAATTCGACTATTGTTCCTTAAGGAAAGTTGTTCGTAATCAAGAGTGGCGTCACCAGGTAAAGGGAATTACACGAATTCAAATTCACCCTGTAGTATAGGTTATTTAGTTGTGAAACCTACAATATTAAATTAAAGTTACCACTGTGAACTTGCTGTCATTCAAGATGCAAAGATCTCCTAAAACAATTTTCTGAAAAATTTGTCATTGGCTACTTTATATTTTATAAAAATAGTTTCAATAAACTATTGTTTTCTACAGTTTGTTACTATTTACTACAGTTACTATTGTGATTTACAGTTCCACCTGCAATTATTTATATAACACACTGTTACTATAATAAAGTGAGTGAAATTTAATTCGTGTAATTCCTGTTTACTGGTGACTCTATCTCTGATTACGAGCAACTTTCCAAAAGAAACCATAGCCCATATTCGATCAAAAAATGTACGATTATCCATACAAAGTCAACCACCTTTAGTAAGGAAGTCCAACAATTTTCGGCTGAATTCGGCTATGGTGGAAAGTTATCCGTAATCAGGAGAGGATTGACCAGCCGAAAATTGTTGGACATCCATACTAAATGTGGTTTCCAGAATGGTTTACTTTGTAGGTGTGGGTAATCGAAATTTTTTTGATCGAATTCGAATGTGGTTCATTTGTAAAGTTATTCGTAGAGTGACATCGCCTGTTAATAAATTACACGAATTTAAATTTACTCTGTATGTTTTATCAATGGTTTTAAAAAAAGACATTATTTCCTAACGACATTTTCCATCATCGCAAAACTAGCAACGAAAGTATCGCTTACTGCCTCTATTACACTGTGTCATAACGTCCCGCTTGGCAATAGATTCACCGATACCTATCTTCGTAACAGCAGGCGCTAAATCTCCTCGTTCAACTTATTTATGTCGCTGAGTGTACATCGCTTTACGCGGTTAGAACTGCCTTAGACAGCAGCAATTGTGTTTGTACTGAATAAATGGTAGCTTTTGTGTCACTCTGAGGCAACTGGAATATTGTTACCATTGGTTTATAGGTATTGTTATACATAGGGTTGGAACCGAAATGTGGACAATGACAGTGTGGTTAATTCGAGTGTAAGACTTAACTGCGACAGACACTACCGCGACAGACTGAAAGCGACAGGACAAAACTGCGACCGTAAAGTAATAATAATAAATATAAATAACAGGTTTACATTCATTACAAAAACATAAGCCTACATGAGAATTGGAAATTACAATATTGTGATGAATAGGTAGGGGCTCAGCAGTGGTTTTCAGCCTCCAACAGCAGAGCAGTTGCTACCACCAAAGAAATAATGAGCGACTTGCCAATCGCTATAATTTGCGCCCGAATTGAACTGCGAAAGGTACTACTGCGACAGACACTACTACGATAGACAATACTGTGACACACACCATTGCGACATACTTAAATGCGACTGGACCGAACTGCGACAGGACCAAACCAACTAAGCACTACGAAATTTTGTTAACAAATCATGCATCACACTTGACGTAAGCTTCTGTAGTATTACATGTGATTTGAGGGACTTGCACTGCACCTTGGGTCACCGTAAGAAACTGAGCCTAATATAAATCCATCATGGAAGGATCTACTGAGATGGAAAAATTCAATGAACTTAAGGAAGCAACACACATTCAATATCCTAACCTCATTTATCTAACAAAATTAACCCGACAAACTGTACTTCCTATCAAAATTTAACAAATTGTGTTTGTACTGAATAAATGGTAGCTTTTGTAGCTTTACGTGCAATTGCACGTACATGACAATAAAATAATATATTCATTAAAAAAACTAGCCTCAAAAATTTTGTTTCCGCGTAAAAAAATTAAATGTAAGTGCAAATGAAAATACACATTAACAGATTTACTTCATTTCGATTGTACTTTGTTTTATCAATGAGAAGAAACAGGCAACGTTCCATTGATATGGAAGATGCCAAAGGGGGTGGCGGGTGGCGGGGCACAGGACGCAACCAATCACAGCAAGTCGCGGCGGCGGGCCAAGCGCCAGCGGCGAGCGGCGAGTGGTCGCCTTTCGGCGACTTCAAAGATACCGCGGCACGTGTTTGTGTGTTGTGGCAAAGTACTTAGAGGGGGAGGCCATTAATGTGAAACTCACAAAATTTACATTACTAAATTTTTTTTTTTTGATTAAAATCTGTAACTTTAATGTTATTTTTCTCGTAATAGGTAGATCCTATACATACACTCTGCAATGTTTGTCGGGTTAATTTTGTTAGGCCTTATATCTCAATTGGAGCATGACGGAAACCTCTCCTACTGCGTTAAGTGCATCACTCTGAGCTTATAAGGAATTGGATTATAGATTGTCTGCTAGGCTTTCACAACACAACGGGGTATGGAAAGGGGGTGTATAACTCGGTACACGTCGCAGAGTTTTATTGGACGGATGATGGCCTATTTTTTTTTTTTTTGTTTACATTAAGTTGGTTAACCGATACGCATTGGCGATAACATGCAATTATGATAGTTATGCTATGTACTATTTCTACTTTAACGTCGATACGTATGACACAGAAATTGATACGTTTTGGTTTTAGATGGTTTTAGATTTTGTAATAAGAAAATTTACGATACGGGATTAAAATAGAAAAGGTGGAAAGTCAAAATTCAAAATTATTTATTTTCAGTAAAATATCAGTTTTAATAAATGAGTTGTAAAGGTCTCCTTGTAAGTATAGCAATACCTGTATCAGAAGACCTCACCCTTCTATAGCTGTTATATTATTTTACTAAATAAAACAAACGGTGTAAATTTAGTAAGAAACTTAACAATAATAATAAAAAAATGAATACTTGAGTGAGAAATTGTGAGAGTTTAATTAACTGTTATGAAAGTTCGACGTGGTCGTATGTAGCGGTGTGCATTTGTTAGTGTGTGTGTGTGTGTGTGTGTGTGTGTGTGTGTGTGTGTGTACAACAGGCACTTGAGTCGACAGTGGGTTATCATCCAAAAAATCTGTATAGAAGCTTGTAAAAGTTTCGAGTAGACATCGGGGCGGTAGTTTTCCCTACCATCATGGTATCCTCAAATAGGTCAGGGAAACAGTCTTATCTTATTTTTGATGGTACTGTTTACACCTGGTTGACTTTGAAACCTTTAGAAGTTGCCATTCTGGAAATTTTCACCCGTACATAGTGAATATACCGAACATTCGCACTAAGACGTTCAATTCTTCATTCATCATCCGAACAGCCAAGGCATGGAACTCCCTTCCGGCGTCAGTCTTTCCTGAATCCTACAACCTTGGGATCTTTAAGAGCAGAGTGAATAGGCATTTACTGGGATCGCGTGCTTCATCTTCCACCCATCGTCACTTTCCATCAGGTGAGATTGTGGTCAAACGCGAATCCAGTCAATCATATAAAAAAAATATAATAACAATTATTTACTTAAAACCCCAGAAGCAAGAGAGATGAATGTATGACGGATTGCTGTACTTTAATTGATGGAGAGAAAGTGGAGCAAGTACGTGAGTTTGTAATTTGGATTCATTGTTTATAAGGGATGGACAGTATGAGAAGGACATTAAAAGAAGAGTGCAAACTGGAAATCAGGTGAATGAAGCATTGCTATGAGGAGCCAGAAGGTGTCCAAAGGTGCTCGTCTGGCTGTTCATGGCAGAGTATACTGGGTTCAATATTGCTTTACCAGAGCGAAAGCTGGTAAGGCAGAAGCAAGAGAAAAGAAGGTAAAGAGATGTTTGTATATATGTAAAACTCCAAAACATCCGACAGCATATTTTGTCTGACACTCTAGGAATTACGACAAAACTAACTACACCTTGCACTTCAAATTCGGGCCAGCCTTTTAGACTGCAGGAGGCAACATATGGACACACACATACATATGTATATACGAACACCAAGGCTATTCAATCCACCTTCAGCCGTTCCCTCTGGTTCAATGGTAGTAAGATTTGACGACGTCATATTGTTACGCAAAGCGTGTTTTAAGGTACTGATACTCCCAATTGCGCTGTATTGCATAACAGTGGAAGACATTCACCTTATCCTCGCGGAATGCTACCGAGTCGCTGGCCAATGTTATCGGATGTTCCCAATGGGGCCACAAATTAACAATTTTAATAGCATTTGAACAAAATGGTAGAATTAGGAATTAGTGATTTACATTAGGTAACATTATTTTATAGGAATTATAAAGAAAATTGCAACTTCACTCGCCGAGATCCCGCCAAAAAGCCCCTATTTCTTTTTTAAACGACGCGCCGTCTAGCCCGGCCAGCATCAAACCAGACGATCCCAAGCTTTCTCCTTGGACTGTCGCCACAGTACTGAGACCCTCTGTGCTTAGCCACAGACAGACATGGCGTAACTATAAGGGTTTCTTGACTGCGGACCCATAAAAAAGTTGTCCTTTAGGATCTGAGACGAAGAGGAAAATAAATATAGGCACAACCAGCACCTGAAACCAGAGTGAGACCCAAATGATTACAAATTATGTCCAGCCCATGTTTACAGAAAATCTCAAAACAATTTCAGATGTGAACCACATAAACAATCTTACAGAATAACAATTTCATTTTATTGCATTCTTGTTGTACATAATATGATCTTAAAATATTTTTAGGTATCAAACATAAACCCTGCTAGGGCACAACAATTAAATTTAAAATGCATGCACATAAATATACAGATTAATTAATTACAACTACAAAACAATATAACACTTAAATGTCCTCAATAATTATATCTATCTTTACATTCATATTTATAAATATATATAATAATATATTAAGTCCTTACCTATGAAATTGGCATTTTGTATGAAGAATTTCATTAAAACTGTTTTCTCCGTACAAACATTTAGCTTTTTTTTGGGAACGGCAAATCCAAATTTAGCTAAACTTTGTGTATATTATCGGATAACATTAAGTTAAGTATAGGCAGCGTTAATTTTTAAAGTAACCGCTTTATAAAGTTTCAGCGAATCTAAGAAATGATTATGGGAAGCACATGAAAAGAGCTCTGTTTAATTTTTTTTTATTATGTGATTTAGCCCAGAAATTAAAAAATATTTCATGTGAAACATTGAAATAATATTCCATTTTCCAAATAAAAAACAAATTTGGATGTAGCTTTGAAAATCGCAGGAATTGTTACATTATGATTAACGAAGAAAAAAACCTCCAATTTCATAGGGAAGGACCCAATATATTTCTTTATCGTCCAGGAACTCTTGCATGAACATGGAGCACGTAATCATTATCAGCCCGTAAACATCATCACATGCGTTTGATTTTTTTTATATCTCAGACATGCAGGTTTCCTCACGATGTTTTCCTTCACCGTTTAAGAGCAATTAGATAAATGCACATAATTAAATTAAATTTAAAAACTCCTTGGTACATGACCTGCCTGGGAATCGAACCCGGATCTCCCAAATTGGGAGACCGCGTCTTAACCCCTGAGCCACCGACGCTTCGTACAACGACCAACCGTACGATGGAACACGATAATGATGTAGGTATAACAGAATAAAGATGAGTGAATATTTTTTTATATTCTCTCCGTTCTGCCGTCAGCTTTTTGAGACTCGCGCTGCGGTAGTCCAATTTGTAGAATTGGTTAGTTGTGAATTTAAATTTTGTACATCTACTTACTTTCGTCTTGTTTCCAAGTAGTATCATTATCGCAGGGCGGTAACTCATACAAATATCTTTTGGTCAAAATAATTTACAATAATTTTTGATGATAACAATAGAACACACTTAGGCGGTCTTATCACTAAATCTCTGCCAGACAACCTACCGCTATTCCCGACATTTTTAGGTAGAAAAACAGGTAGGGTGCACGATACTACCAACTAAAGAAATAATTTTATTTATTTTAACACTTTATTGCATATAAATATACAAACATACATTAAACAAACACAGGACAGAAATTACAATACACAAAAGGCGAGCTTATCTCTGATTTCTTCCAGCAAACCCTCGGAAGGAAAACCCAATTTCAAGTTTTTTAATGCAGACAAAGAGCGATACTTAAAATATAGAACAATACATTAATAAAACATCACTGTTATAGGAACACAATTGACAAAAGACAAAAGATTAAGATTAATTATAGCTAAGTATCCATAAATATACTTATAATATCATATTAATAGACGTTATCATATTAATATATAGTATAAAACACAATAGCTAGAAGCACTTACAAACTGCTATAAAAAATATACAAACAAGACTACGGTTATATATACATTACGTGACGATTTTAACCCAAATGGGGTGGTCAGAGATATCCCAAACATTAGCGTTTCGGTGTTCCAATAGTGTAATGCTTAAAACCAACAGCCACGTCTTGCCTGTCAAAAATAACTGATATTTTTAGAGTAAAGCCTATTAACACTTTCGCAGACACTGAACGCCTATAGAAGTAATAACAATAAAACCGCTATTGTGTCTAGTTCACTGTACGTGAAAGTGTTAAATAGTCGCCTTTTACGACACCCACAGGATGAGACAGGTTGGTTCTATTTTTCACAGAAACCAAATAAGCTAAAAACAAAACGGGAACGTTGTATTATTTTATCAAGAAATTTATCAAATAATGACCCAATTCACACAGCTGCTGAAACAGTTTAATTTCACTGTGGCAATTTTGTTCACGTCATTCATTTGTTTAATTTATTATTTTCCAACTGTTCGCAACGCTTGAGTTGTCAGTGAAGCGACCGAGATAGTAATTTTATTATCGAGAAATTCACCGACGAATTACTCTTTTATTTTGTCGAATGCATTGTATTTATTTCTGTCAACAGAAATACAGTACTTACATAACTATAAATAAAAAATTTACAAAGCCCCCCCCCACCAATATTAATGGAATAAATGAACATATCGTCCGGTAGTGTTAACAGTTAAATATCTTCGAATCGGCTTAAATGATTTCCATGACATTAAACTTGGCTAAGAACCTGTCCCTACTAGTCTTTCATATAAAAAACCGCACTCAAATCGTTATTGGTGTTTACTACTCAACATTCTATATCGATAGCCATTTTTTTTAATAAATAATAAACACACTAAACAACTAATGCTAAAAAAAATTTAGGCTTGTATTATTTTTTATTTTTTTAATGCAATTTTTTGTATTTTTTTTTTATTATGGATATCAGATGATTGATAAACAACACAGATACATTTTTTTGTATAATATATATATAAAATATATAAAAAAAACATCCATAACTCGGGAACACATGTTTATTTATATCTTACTTATTACATGTATAGTATGACGTTATTTAATTAAACTTACACATATAAATAGGTTATTCATATCTTAAGTCAATATGAGACGAAAAATGATCGGTTACATTAGTTTTTGTGTGAAATAGTGTTACTGCATCTACATTACTACTCTGTGGTGCTAAAGTTGAAACTCAACCGTTCTTTTTTCAAATATGAAATCGTCGATAGTTTGGGATTGGATTATGCAACGCTATTGTATAAATTACCAAGGAATCTGAATTTTAAATCTATTGTTAGTGTCCTCAGATCATTTTGGCGATTGTCGTTACTATGATATATACCGATTCTCTGGATCCTGGATCATGCACTTATAGGTTATAACAATATGAACATTTAGTAAATGCCTGATGAAACAAATGATTATTATCATCCAGATAAACCCAAAGGAAAACATCGCGAGGAAACCTGCATGCCTGATAAATAAAAATTCAAAGGCATGTGAAGTCCCCAACCCGCATTGGGCCAGCGTGGTGGACTATGGCCCATACTCCCTCATATACGAGGTAAGGCCTATTGCAGCCTGCAGTGGGATGTTTACGGGCTGATGATGATGAAACCCAACAGTGTTAAAAGCTACATACTCGTAACTTCGAATTGGTTTAACCAATTTATTATTTATTTAAAAAGGTTCATCTACAGTTGTTACACCATTTCTTAAACTATTTTCAAACTTACAGTCTGATTCCAGATGCACAACTTTTTTCAAATAAACACAACATGCATATTAAATTGCCGTATTTACATTAATTTAGTTTTGGGAGAATTTATACATAGCTGGTAGTTAAATGAATTTCGAATAAATTTTGCGATGTTTTTTATGAAAAATACGTAGCGTAGAGTCAAATATCTTTCCATCAAATAAGGCTTAGTTTTTACCTGTCCCGAAATTAATCTTCAATATTAATAAAAATTAAAACGCCCAAATTACTATGAAGTCATCCAAAAGCATCATCTTCGAAACGGTTTAACCGTTTTTTTTAATATGGCTAATAACCGGTCGTTATAAAAAAACGAACTCAAATTGGACCATGTATTACTGTGATGTGTCCGGGCAAAAGCTGAACATACACCCATAACATATTTTCGTCAGTGGTTAAAATATTCTCATGGATGTAGGTTTAATGCCAAAAAATCGTTTCTAATGTATCGCACCATGCCTTCAAAACTGGATCTAATGAGATAAATAAATCTATAACCGAAACTAATAAACCGAATAAAGTTTTTAGTAGACACACTTTCAATACTGAATATATATATATATATATATATATATACCTATTCAGTATTCAGTCATATATATATATATAAAACGTTAGACGTTTTGGTCCTATAATATTATAAACATACCTCGACACTTTTCTATCGCCTCCGTGGCTCAATGTGGCCGAGGGTCGCGGCTTCGATCCCCAGCGAGTTATGTTTAGTACTCGGTTTAGTTGGTGATAGGGCATTTTAAATGTCCACCTGGCTAGCTACCACCATCTTATCTAAGTCTGCCGCCAAACAGCAATGTTAATAGCATTGTTGTGTTCCATTGTCAGAGATAAGTTTGCTTGTACCGCAATAAGATGGGGTTTCCGGGTCAGTAAATTTCTACCTTCGGCCGCATCTTTATTTAACATCAGGTGTGATTGAGGCCAAGTGCAAAACCGTCGTACATAAAAAAAAAACAAAAAAAACACTCGAATTAACCATACTGTCATTGTCCACATTTCGGTTCCAACCCTATGTATAACAGTACCTACTCGTATAACTCAATGGTAACTCAAATATTCCAGTTGACTCAGAGTGACACAAAAGCTACCATTTATTCAGTACAAACACAATTGCTGCTGTCTAATGCAATTCGAACCGCGTAAAGCGATGTACTCTCAGCGACATAAATAAGTTGAACTTCTTTTTTTCTACTTTTCTTTTTTCTTTTCTCTTTTCTTTTCTACCTTCGGCCGCATCCTTATTTTAACATCAGGTGTGATTAAGGTGAAGTGCTAACCCGTTGTGTATAAAAAAACACTTGATCCATTGAATTGAATGAAAAAAAATTCTCATTCCATCACTTTAATTTTATGTACGAGATTGACTTGGATTACTGTTGTGTGATTTGTACTGTGGCATATGGTAGGGGGGGAATAAACAATATGGCAGACGTGCGTGATTTACGTGGCATACGTATAATGTTGAAATTCGCGTCGATAGCGCTTTTGTTTTACCGTCTGCCTTCTTATCGCCGGCTAGGGATGGAATTATCGATGAATTTATTGCTTGTCTCGATTTTTTACTGGTCTTTGTCGTGTTTTATAGCTTAATCGTGTTCCAAAAGCTAGTTCCTTGTGATTTAGACTTAAATCTTAGTGTCATTTAGCCATTCTATGGTGTGGATTCTGATGTCTCTTCTCTAATTAAAAACTGGTTATATAATAGTGTCGTATTTTTCTTTCTAAAAGAATAAAACACGATAATGGTATGACTCCTCTAAATATTTCAATATTTGATAGTTTAAATTTAATAATTTATAATTATGAATACATTATATAAGCCACTTGTTAAGAAACATATTTATTATAAGTTTTCAATCAATGAATGGTAATAGGTTTAAAACGATACTGACAAAATGGCTACTAGATCATTGCTTTTATATTGTTAAGTAATATTTGGAATTTAAAAAAAATAAGATGTTATTCATTTATATATGTATTGAGGTATTTACAACAAAAAAACGCATTTATGTAGAATATCAACCATCTTGTATCCATAATACAAGTCTAGTTGTTTAGTGCGGAACTAAATGACGCTGTGTGTATGACCAAGGATATTTATTTATTTATCATTTTTACGGCTGCATAGTAAGTTAAGCTTTATATTGGCTTAATAAGTATGTAATTCAATTTTAAGTGATATAGGATGCTATATTTTTATGCTTGCTTCCGCGCGCCTCCTGGGTGATAGCTGAAAATCAGTGCTTGCTCGTTCATTGAGCATTTTTAATGCACTGAGCTATGACCTTGTTGCATAACTGTTGCACACCTACCCACATATAATGAATCGGCACTAAGTCTTGAAGGTATTGGGAAAATTTTAATTGTTATGGTATAATTTGTTTACATCTGTTTGTATTTGTTAAAAATTGTATGTCTGTTGTTGTTTCATGAATGTTTGTTTCTTATTTGTCAATGTAGTATTTAGGTTTCTCTCTTGTATGTGTGCCAGTTTATGCAAAAAACTTTTTATCAATCTGTCGCAGATAGCGATAAATTAGCGATAGAATCCATTATTCGAACGGTCAACTGACTATCATAGTGCGCGGTTAATGGGAAGTGAACCTGGTGGCGCTGGTAGCGCCGGAAACGGAGCGGTGACGACGTTAACGGTAATATAAGGTCTGCACATCGAACATGACAGACACTTAGCTGGAGTGCTTCAAGGTAGCTGCCTGTCGCCGATCTGCTACGCCAAGTACACAGACGACATCCCACTGGAAGACGGTACGTCTCTAGCCCTGTTCGCGGACGACGAGGCATACTATGCGTCGTCCATGAACGCCAAACATGCCGTCAAAAAAATACAGAGGACTCTGGACGCTCTCCCCGACTGGCTAAGTAAGTGGAGACTTTCAGTTAATGTTAACAAAACGCAAGCCATTAACATTTACAGGACACACCCTCGTCAAAAAGAGCCACCACGCGTCAGACTGTTCGCACAGGAGATCGAGTGGGCCCCCGTGGTGAAATACCTAGGGGTATACATCGACCGGTGCTTGAACGTGAAGGCGCACGTGAAACACGCGATAGGGCAGTCGCGCGCAGCACGGGCGCTTCTCCGGCCGGTGTTGACCTCGAAGCTTCCAGTACGCGCGAAAATAGGCGTCTTTAAGATGTATATTAGACCGCGTCTCACCTACGCAGCACCATCCTGGTATTCACTGGCCGGTGAAGCGACCAGAACCCAGCTGCAGTCGCAACAATCGATGACGCTTCGTATGATAGTATGTGCTCCTCGTTTCGTCAGAAACGCAGTGATCCAGAGAGACCTTAAATTGGAAAGCCTGGATCGCTTCGTGAGACGCTTAGCCAAGTCCCAGTTCTCGCGAGCGGACGAGTCCTCACTTCCACACATCCACAGATAGACAGCTGCCCAGAGACCTAGTGGTGGACACCACGGATTCCGAGTCCTGAACCGCCCAACCACGCCACGCGGTGAGATCACCGGCCGGCCAGGGCGAAGTCCTGCGGGGGGGGGGGGGGGGGGGGCGGATCGTGCGCTCCCATTCTACCTGTGTAATTATTATTTTTATACTTATATTTAAATATTAATAACCACCCTAATAACCTATTTGTCTCAACAGATAGCGGCAGAAACCCCTAGCAGCAGATCATTGTCTGGAGAGTAGGCTCCCCACGAAGAATACTACTATGACAGACACTTTGCTACCAGCCTTCAAAGGAGTCGGAGCTCCACTGAACACATCTACGACTGTGAGTGATTTGATTACCATTATCACCGACGCTTGGAAGGATCCGGTGAGTCGTTAGCTAGTAAGAAGTTGATCATGGGATTTGAGCAAGGAGGAATTGTAGACTACTCCGGTTGAATTCCACAGACTGCACGCGAGGGCCAAGTTGTATTGGCACGAGGGGCGTGCACATGTTTCCTCTTCAACAGAAAGCATCTCAGGTTCCATGATTATAATCGAATGTGAATACGTATTAGATTTGCCTATAGTAGCTTGCAATAATGTCGCTAATGCCCGAGCCACCCTTACCATGCGACTGGCACCGTCCCGGTCGCTAGCATCCCCCAAACACCCACCCGGTGCATCTACGACATATCCTATATCTACAATTTGCTGTAAAGTATGTTGAAAAAAAATTACTTAATTCTGTACTAAAATGAGTTTGGTTTAACAAGGAAAGTTAACTATCTGAAATGACTTCAACTATCATCCTCTTACGACTTTGCGTCAACCTCCCTAACAACATCCATATCTATATCTATTGTTATCTCGCTCTCTCTAATGGGAACGCGGCTTAATCCAGCATTGGTTTTTGTATTCGATTTTTTATCCAAGCTTCAAATCCACTGCACTGCAATATGGACTACAATGCAAATATGAGAAATGAAAAAAAGAAAAAGTCTACTAGATATTGTTTCGGTTAGTTTTTGATAGCTTTTCCACGTCGGAATATTAGATTTTTCAAATTCACTATGCAGATTTTGTTTGTTTCTCTGTGGCGGGAGACTGCGCAATGTACTATATTATGTTATGCTTGTGTATGCCGAAATGGGTACTTATCAAACTCACAGAATTTTATAATGATCATCTCGCACTTTTATCACCTTCGCCTTTATTTACCTATTTTAATTTTCAATAGAGGATAGCATTGGTATTTTAGCAGGGTATATTGTTCACTTTATCCTATTCCTCTCTGGCCACAGGAAAATTTAAACTATTTGTACTTTATTATGCTATTTATTATTTCGTTCAAGTGGGCGATTTTCTGATCGCTTAATAAGGTAGTTCAAAGTGGCTCAAAAGATGGCGCTAACAGATGGGGCCTCTTATTTCTTACATTTTAATTTAATTTGTACCTTGTCCAGAGCCACGCCAAAGCATAAAAACAAAAATAAAAAAAATGTTAGCCATTGGAAAGTCGCCGATACTTTCATTGGAGGCAGCAACTACTCTGCAAGATCAGCAACACTGCTGAGTCCCTACCCATTCATCACAATACTGTGGTTCTCGATTCTAGTACGCTTGTGTTTTATTTTTTGTGATGAATAGAAATACCTTTTATTTTATTTATTTATTATATTAATTCTGTCAGGATTAATGGGGCGTATACTAAATGGTTTAACATCGAGAAAGGTGTTAGACAGGCTTGTGTTGCGTCCCCATGGCTGTTTAACTTATTCATGGACAGTTGCCTGCAAATATTGAAAGAGTATGAATGATTTGGATTTTTGAATTTTTATGATTGAATGAATTTGAATTGAATGGGTTACTCGTCAAATGTCTCCTCTATGCCGATGATCAAGTAATCCTTGCGTCGTCCCAAGAGGAGTTAAGGCCAAGTCAAGAGTACCCTAAACCGACGAGCATGTATGAACAACCTTATGAGAGTGAAGGAAGCAGAAGAGGTGTGTCAGGATCGTAGCAAGTGGAAGTCTGTGGTCTCTGCCTACCCCAACGGGAAACAGGCGTGACATTATGTATGTATGTATGTAATTCTGTGGCAATATCACAGAATAAATAATAGTAATAATGGCAATGTGCCGATAGCTTTTGTTTCGTTTTTGTTGCCTTACATGTTGTATTAGTACAGAGACATATAAAATAAGTGGAATTTGTATAACGGTAGTAGCTATGTTGTACACATTATATTAGAGCGTCGGTGGCTCAGCGGTTATGTGTTTCTGTAATGTAATATGCAAATAAACTTTTTATCTATATGATGATGACGACGACCGATTGGTGTAGTGGATAGTGACCCTATCAGCGAAACCAACGGTTGCGGGTTCGAATCCCGCGACGGGTAAATGTTTGTGTGATGAATATGAACATTTATTCCTGAGTCATGGATGTTTATATAAATATTTATGTATGTTTATCCATTATCTAGTATCCATAGTACAAGCTTTGCTTAGTTTGGGACTAGATGATTGGTGTAAGTGTCGAAATATTTATTTATTTATTTTTATTTATTTATTTTATCACAAAAAACAACTTGCAGTGTTTAAAGCTAAATATCTTCGAAACATCTTAAGATAAGATATATTTTCAATGTTGTATTTATGGACTTCAGAATTTGTTGGATAATTCACTACGACGCGATATACAAATGCAATTGGTGGATTTGGTTCAGACTAGCGACCGAAGACAATGTTTTCAAGTAGCCAACCAACATTACTTCGTTGTCTTCTACTGGACATGAGAGGTTCGGAAATAACACTAATGGTCATTCTTCCTAACACTGGCTACACTAGACATTGTTTAACTGTCAATATGAGTATAATATTAATTAATACCTAATAATAATAAAATATTAAATATCTTTGCACATACACACAGTGCCACCTAGTGCCACACTAAGCAACTAGGCTTGTATTATGGATGCCAGATGGTTGATAAACTACACAAATACATTTTTTTTGTAAATAAATACATATAAATAAATATTATAAATATTTTGGTCACTTACACCAATCATGTAGTCCCAAACTTAGCAAAGCTTGTACTATGGATACTAGATAACGGATAAACGTACATAAATATTTATATCAACATCCATGACTCGGGAATAACGGTTCGTATTCTTCACACAAACATTTACCCCTCGTGGGACTCGAACCCGCAACCGTTGGTTTCGCTGATAGGTTCACTATCCACTACACCAATCGGTCGTAAACCAATTAAATTCTAACTGCAGTAAAATAAATTAAACACAATTAATAGCACCTTCGCAAAACTTCACCGTGACCTTGCCTTCACTCGCAAAAATAGGTTTTAATTAAAACAGCCTTTACAAGTTATAAACCATCTAACTTAACTAGGTATTCAGAAATTTTATACTTAATTTAAGGGTGCCGCGAACGTCCTATTTACTTGAATAAATGATTCATTTTTCGCTCTCTTTAAATTTTCCGCCTCCTTAAGCTGTGAGGCACGGTAATGACGTTTACAGGTTGCAATGACGCCATAAAACGAAGCCAAACCTTCTTTAATATCTTTAAGGGTAGGTACTGTCACACCTGAGGGCTTAGGCTTCGTATAGATAATGACTGGATAGTCAAGCAACTAGGAAAGAACAAAGTCAAATTAAAAAAAATCTTTATTTTGTAGGTACACTCACGATAGTTGGTTATTAAATTTGTTTAAGCTGTAAGTTTTTCGAGTGTGTCTTTATGTGTGTGTGTGCGTGCGTGTGCCTGCGTGTGCGCGCGTGTGTGTGTGTGTGTGTGTGTGTGTGTGTGTGTGTGTGTGTGTGTGTGTGTGTGTGTGTGGGTGCGTGTGTGCGTGTGTGTGTGTGTGTGTGTGTGTGTGTGTGTGTGTGTGTGTGTGTCTGTGTGTGTGTATCCCGTAGCCTAAACGGCTTGACGATGTTTTTCGGGTGTATATGTATATGCATAAGTATATGTACGAATTAAGTATGTCCGTTCCTTTGGCGCATCCTGTAGCCTTAACGGCTTGACCGATTTCGAATTGCATGGTGTCGTTGGATTCGTCTTGGTACCCAGAGTGTCTTAGGATACATTTTATGGTAAAAAATCTAACATGGCGTCCGCAAAATACAAAATGTTGTCGGGTTTTTTGATTTTTAAACTCATATTTTGTTGACTGTGCAGTTTCTGATATCACACTTTTTCATTATTTTATTAGGTATATCAATAAGGGTGTAAAAACTATACGTATAGTTACGTCATCACCTTCAGGACTATCCTTCAGATCGGAATACGTCAAGCCGTTGATGCTAAGGTTATATTACAATTATATTACATGATTATCCTTACAGGCATCTATCACGCTCCAACTGATGACAGGATACTTTAATGTATCCTGTCATCAGTTGTCATCATGCCTGTAGTTGGCAGACCCTTTCACACATGCGTCATAGGTTAAATTAAATAAGTTACGGAGGAGATACAGTTTCTGGCATGCGTTTTTCGTATGCTAAACACATGCTAGATAGCTTGCACAGCAGCTTAGACTGGCATGACATATGTATTTTCGCCTTAAGGCTGATGATGATCCCTACAGAATGAACACATATACTCCTTCAATGTAACGTATAATTTGCCCCTGTTTATCTGCTAATTCTTTGTAATTTCAGAAGACTTAATTAACCTGCCAAGTTAACGAGAATGACAAGCCACCATTGTGTAGATATGAAACGATACGCACCGAAGTTAGCAAAATTATCAGGATACAATCAATTTTGGTACACAAGCGGCGCTGAAAGTATAATATACACCACATGAAGCGTGGCAAGTCAAATGTTTAGGGCTAATATCGTATAAAGCCTCTGTATAACTTGAGTTCTACTTGTATTGGTTTGGCACTTGATTTGTTCTGTACTGTACATCGCGAACAAGCCCGATGAGGGAGTTAGCGATATTGGTGCTTTGTGTGGTGTCGTTTATAAGCGGTAGCGTTTTAATGAATTAATAATTAATATCTAGGTGAGAAGAAATCATCAATAAAGAAATCAATCAAGTATGTTTTTTTAAAGTATTTTAGTATATTGTTAAACTCAGTAATTGCTGTAACTAAATAAATAATTATCCAAAAACGTTTGTTTGCTTGTAAACGCTAAATTGTACAAAAGAAAATAAACACAAAACAAATTTACTTAAAACTATGCACAAAGGCGGACTTACCCCACAGCGGGATTTCTTCCGTGATTGTAAGGAACAGTAGATTGGGCGTTCAATAGCGTTCAGGTCAGTGAGAAAATTCTGCAAGTCTGTAAAGGATTATCTGTTGTTTATTATGTAAATTAAGCCGTATTTATTGTGCAGTTAAAATCAAAAATACAAAATATTCTGTCGAGTTTTTTGGTTTTTTAACTTAAATGTTAATTCGTCAATTGTTAATCAATTTTGATCCACATTTTTTTTGTGAAATCGATTGATTGAATGTGAATAGAGAGTAGACCCTTACTGAAATTGGTTGTTTTGCCAATTTTTGGTGGTTCAATTATTTATTTGAAACGCTACACTAGACCATTTAAAATTATTTTTACATTACTGTGGGTCTATATATAGACCCACTTTATACTATTATATATATACTATATAATAGACAATATTATTTTATTGTCACGTACGTGCAATTGCCAAAGTTTGTCGGGTTAATTTTTATAGACCTTATATAGTTTCAAGTCAATGACGATTGAAATCGACTTACCTGTACTAGTCCTAAAGCTTTCAACTTACACCACTCATTAATCGCGATACTAAGAGACAATGGCACCATTATTCCAAGCGGGACGAGTTAACAATGAACCGAACGCTGATTAAGCGGTTGCCTGGTGATCGTAAATTATCTTCCTCCTCAGCATCCGAAGAACGTGAAGTAAGCCCACCAATAAGGATTCGCCCTTTGGAATGTAAAAGGAATCTACACATAGTTTAACTAAAATTCATCATCATATCGCCAATAGGACGCCCACCACTGAACATAGGCCTCCCCTACAGATTTCCGGAGCGACCGGTTGGAAGGCTTCCCGCGACTTCCTGCAACTTTTTTTTTAACGTGTATAACTTACGACATTATTAACAAACAAGTATAGATGATTGCAAAACCAGCAGCATTATCCACAAATTACTAACATATTAACAACTCAGTACTAAGTACAAAACTAAAGGAATAACTAAACTAAAATAAGTAACGCAATCTGCCTGTCAATTATATGAAGTAGTATCAGATGTGGTCGAAGAAGCTACAGTTTAAATATAAGGAATATAATATGTAGAAATAGTTGATGACAGCATAGTGCAGATGACAGCAATTTAAAATGTTTACAAGTTGTATATTTTATTAACTCACACATATGTCTGCAAAACAAGGAAGAATGAAATATATACGGTGACCTTTGTTTATTTACTTGTGAGTACGTCCTACTACGCTTAGGTACGACTTATGACGTCTATAAGTTGGCAGTAGGAGAGAACGACAGCAGGGGAAGCGTACAAAAGATCCCGATTGGGACGAAGTGCCTTTGGGCATATACCCCACGGCAAAAGTATAAGAGTAAGCTTAGCACCTCAATTACGGATTTAATTTTATACTGTGTCATTTCGTAACACCTTGTATCGTAGTGCCTATGACGGGTGTCCAGAGCAATTGAAACAACCTCCTTGTGTTTTCTCCCAATGTAGAAATTAAGTATACCGATCTCCTAATTATTTAGAAAGAAGAAGAAAGAAAGAAAAAGTATTTATTGCCAACAAATACAGAAAATTTCGTAGGTTTTGCATAATTAAATGTATTTGTGGCAAAAGGATTGAGCTTGGAATGCTGACTTGCTGCCAATATGTCGTATGGCAATTGACAGCGCTGGTTTTCAGCGCAATCCCTCTCTCACTTAGGTTTTGAAAATAAAACGACACAGTCAGGCGCGTTCCCACATACGCTTAAAAGTGTGATGAAAAAAAACAGGAAAAAAGAAAAAAACTGCTTTAGTATGAGAAGACCTTGAAATTCTATAATTTTCAAAATTCGTAGAAAAAAAAACAATTGGCTGTAGTTTCGGGCATCTGATAAATTCATATTGGTCACTTAATAAGAGATAACAAAACAGCATAGTCATATCTCCGTTATCAACATAATCTAAAGCTCCATTCCCACAGGCCGAGATCCGCGATCCGCGATCGACGACGTATCGGGACGTGAGAGTACGTGAGCTGATTTATGCGCAGACGCGCGACACGGCGGTACCCGGCGATAAATATAATTGTGCCGCTCTGACCCACCCAGGGAGCGGCAAGTGCGTAAGGCTCTTTACACAGCATTACGATTGCAATGTATTTTTGTGGAACAGTATCGGAAATGCATTGGAGAATTTTCGGTCACCTATGAGTATAGTCCCTCAAGTAATTTAGATAAGTTCCAGATGATCGCGTTTCCACCTTCGGTTGCCTCTTTATTGAACATCAGATATGATTGTGGTCAAGCGCTATGGCGTCTGACGTAAAACAAAAAGAAATTAAAGTTGTTATTTAGTGACCTTTACTAATATAGCAGTAGCATGACAGGCCCGATAATATTTGTCCTTCACATTCACTTCGACGAAATATACAACTATCCCACTCATTCCTATGAGGCCTGCAGTACACCTAATTTAAAGCGATCACATAGCTATTTTTGAGTTGAGAGCTAACAGCTTTTATATCCACATACGTAAGTTACAGATTCACTTGTGTAAATTTGTAGTTTTCGCATGCACTTTTCGCATTCAATCAGTTTTTTATACACAACAGATAAGCGCTTGACCTTCACACCTGATGTTAAAGAATAATCAGGCTCTGTAATTTTAAATAGCCGAAACAATCACAAATCGAAGACAATCGTAATTGAAACATATGAGACCTAAAATATTGAATAACATTCTAATTGCAAGGCTGTTTGTGAAGCAGCACAAATACCTTATGTTATAATGTACAACAGTTTGAATACACCCTATGAAGATCAGAGTTGTACCACAAGCAATGGTCCAGGAAGGCTGTTACATCAAGCGGTCGCGAGTCTCACATTCTGCAAAACTCGTCTTGTAACGGAGAGTAAAACTTATGATTATCGCAGTTAGACTCAAAATGTGTAGTTATCTATCGAATAAGTTCGAGGACATGCTCAACAACCTTGTACTTTACTTTTGTCTCTTGATAATAAGATATTTCGTACTTTATATTGTATACAATACTTTGAAGATTCCGAGATTAGGGTTAGGTCTTTCGTTGTCTGCAAAGTTTGTTTTGAATTTTGGATTAAATAAATACAGTTGGAGAATATCGCTTATACCAGAGGATAGAGATTAGTGAAATGAGGCTGTGCCCCAACAGTGGGGACCTGTAAGGTTTTGATGACGATGATGAGGATGTTGTTAGTTTTAATTTTATTCTACCTTCCACCCCTCAACTCACGCACCGGAGAATTAGGTATCACCAGCTGTGGTTATCACAAGGTTACTCTATTTTTCGCTTTCTAGGGGAGGAATTGCCATATCGTCACTCTGCTCTGGCAGGATGGCGATCGCAGTTTTCTTCGTAAGTCCATATTAAACGGTAACAATGACATAATGAATTTGATTCCATACCGAATGGTGCGACCCCTGGGCTTTAGGATTATCGCAATAAAAAAGATCTTACGAAACTAAATTAGAGATATAATGGTAATTGCAGATACAATCTGTCTAGAGTTTATTATCTATATAGCATATTAATATTTGAGATAAGATTAAACAGGGAATCGATAAGTGTAATATAAGGATAAAGTAGATGATTATTTAGCAAACGCTTCTAAAAATTAGATCATTTGTATCCCATACTGCTTTGTGGATTATATGAAATGAGTGCCAAAACCTTAGTGTTAATTTTATTTATTTCTTCATCAGCCTTCGCTGTAAAGAAAAGATATGATGATTTTAAAGTGTACAGAGTGGTTCCAAATACAAAAAGTGAAGTGGATATATTGAAAGATATTTCTAAAAGTGGGGTCGGGGAGTTTTGGGAGGAGCATTTTGATGTCAATCATGAGGTCAAAATAATGGTGTCACCGGAAAATCGAAAGTTATTTCTCGATCTCATGATGAACAGCAAAATAGATGTTATGGAAGTTATAAGTGATTTACAAAAGTAAGTAATCTTAATTTGTAATGAAAAGGAATTAATTGCCAAAATCGACTATTAAGCATAAACAGGACTTTTTAGAATCATAAATAGTTTTGTAACAAATAATATTAGAAATGTGGATTAGTAAATGTCTTACAACTTCCATTTCAGAACAATAGATGATCAATTAAAACCTGCGAGTCGTATGGCACGTAACGAGTTAACCCTGTTGTCCATGAACTGGAATAGATACCATACTCTCACTGAAATCCATGATTGGCTCGACGAACTTGAAGATGCTTACCCCGATATAGTAACCACAGTAAACATGGGACCATCGAATCAAAATAGGCCTATAAAAGGAGTTAAGTTAAACTTTCGACCAGAGCGAAACGATACACTAATTGGTGTTTTAGAAGGTGGCCTTCATGCGAGAGAATGGATATCACCAGCAACGGTTACATGGATATTGAAAGAATTTCTAATAAGCACAGATCCTGCAGTCAGGTTTTTGGCTGAGAACTTTGAATGGCATATATTTCCTGTAATCAATCCAGACGGATACTCTTACACATTTACTGATGTAAGTACAGTGTTGTGCATATATCACGGAGTATGTCACGGAACGAGGCGTGAAGTTTTTTAAAAGTTGTAAACTCTTTAATACATTGTGCTATCTGAATTTCGAAATAGTGTAAAAAGAAAATTTTGAAATCAAATCTTTACAGGTACTCCTCAGCTCGCTATTATTATAATATACATTTTTTATTATAGAACAGGATGTGGAGAAAGAATCGCAATCCAATCTATAACACAACCTGTGGGGTCAACGTTGATGATGATATGAGTAATGGAGTGGACCTGAATAGAAACTTTGGGTTTATGTGGATGAGTAAGAATTTAGTACCTAATTTTAAGCATCTATTGACTGCAGCTAAAGAGCGAATAATCATCTACATTTTCAACTTAACCTTATCATCGAAATGTTATTCTTGTTGTGCAAACAAGAGGTTCTGAACCGACTAAGATTTTACATTTTTCTCAACAACTACAATACGAATGTTTTTCTCAAAAGCCACACAAAGTGAGCGTTTATTTTCAATCACACTCATGTGGCTAAATGAAGCTAGCAACCCCTAAATTATGAAGAACGATGTAAATCTTCCCACAGACAATTGAAACTCTGTCATACCATTGCCGATGGTGATGGTAAAAATCCATCTCCATCAAAAGAGAGTGCGAGTACCTATTAACATTGAACAAAGAGACAATTAAAATGAATATTAATATATTTTTAATTTTCAGGCGTAGGAGCATCTGACGATCCCTGTTCAAATACTTTCGCTGGACCTACTGCATTTTCTGAACCTGAAAGCAGGTTTCTTGCTCAATATGTACAAAATTTGAAGTCCCAAGGGGAAGTGATTTACTACATTGCTTTTCACTCTTATACCCAACTCGTTGTAATACCTTACAGTCATTTGGAAGGTGGTATGGATGTTTTGGAAGTGAATAACTATGCTGACTCGGTAAGTTACCAATATTTTAATAATTTTTGATTTCATGTGAGTACAATTTTGGACTGTAAAATAGTTCATTGATGTTGTTCACTGGGAGATGGGCCAATGTTAAAATATAAATTATGAACGATTCTACGGTTTAAAAAAAATCCAATCCTTATGTTGCAATGGATTACGGTACCTATACATTAATTGCCTGAGAAAAAAGAGCATTGAATTACTATTTTAAAATAATATGGCATTATTATATTTTGTATAAACATTTTGTATGTCTACAAAAATAGTTGGAAAGCATGAGTGTTTCTAAAGTTAGTTCCAAATCTCTTGATACAGGCCTACGTGGATTAGAATATAAATAAATTTAACAGTCTTCAGTGTTACAATCATACAAGATATACAATGCGTTACGTGTATATACATAATTAATTATTAAAACTGAGTACCATTTCGCGACTCAGAGTCACCTAGTAAAATCTAGTTGTGATTTATTTTTGATAGTTTAGCTCTGATATTTCACAAAACGTTTTCTAAAATATGAATTTTTTTTTAGTATTCTAGTTGTGGTATTACTTAATTTCACGTTTATTTTAAGTACGAAATTGCAATCAGAGCAGCAGAGAAGTTAGAAGAACGATTTGGAACTGAGTATACTACAGGTGTATCCGCTGTTGTCATGTGTAAGTGATTTCCAATTTATAATAAATCATCTGGTATTCATCATCATTAGCCCACATATTCCATTTCTGGACCTTAAGATTCCCCTAAGGCGCGTCACAGATTCTGATCTTTGGCTGTACATATCCAGTCCAGTATCATTCCATCAAGCTTGGGCGTGTCCCATGATACGTTTCTCTACAGTATCAGTCTGTTAACTTTCAGAGGTATGTCTACGACTTTGGTTATCTACCTGATCACATCGTTCAGGATCCTCTCTCCCAGAGTAACTTCGATTATAGCTCTCTAGCTTCGATTAAGCGATTTTGGGCTAATTGTATCGTCAATGGTTACATTTTGGCCACCTTCATTACAGATTGAACACACTGATTGAAAACATTCATCCTTAGAATCCGAAGATTACTAAATTTATCATCATCATTATATAAGCTTGTGGATGGACGTCCTATCTGAGCTTGCCAGATTGTAGTCACTTCTCCACAACTTTTATAACGTATCGGCTGTCAATTTTTGAAGCGATATACATAACTTTCGTTCATCTACGGTTTTGTTCATTCTGAATCCATATTGTATTGAAACCCTGAGCCCCTCTCTGTAGCTTGAGATTTCTAATGAAGGTCATAGTGAGAGACCATGTTTTAGTATCTTAAGTAATTATTGGTATGCACTGATTCAAGACTTTCGATTTTAAGCACTGAGATATTTTGGACTAGAAGATGTTGCGCAGTTTTCGGAGCGCTACCCATGCGAGTTGTATTCGATGATTAGCCTTTGTCTCGAAGTTGGACTTATAGGCTATAGCCTATTAGATTAGTAATTAACGTTAGTACGTTTATTCTTTCAGATCCAATGAGTGGCACGAGCTTTGATTGGGTGAAGTACGAAGCAGATGTACCCGTAACCTATCTTCTAGAACTACGGGACCGTGGTGCATTCGGTTTCTTATTACCGTCTGAAGAGATTATACCTAATGGTGTGGAAATTGTTGACTTTCTCCTTGAAATGGACAGGACTACAAGGCACTTGGGATATTATAGATCTGCTGCTACGGGAATCTGTTTTTCTATGACCCTTGTGTTTAGTGTCATCTTTGCTTTGTTATATTAATCTATCAGTATATAATGTTGTTGTTTTATCGCAACTAGTTTTTATATGTTATCTGCCTCTCATGTATGTTCCTACTGCCGCGGTATTTTAGATCATTAAATTATTCAGACAATATAATACAAAAAAGTCTAACCATTCTTCAGGATCTTGTTAATGCTGTGAATCGAACACGCAACCAATTGGTATAGCACTCGGCGTTTCTAACCACTACACCAAACAGGTCTTCAAAAATCTTTGGATGGTCAGACCACTAAGGCCATTTTTAACCTCCGGCGAAAAATGACTGACGCTATGTGTTTGACGGTGTTATGTGTGTCTGTATATCCAGAAGTCCAGTAAGGATACACTTTTACCTTCTTATAATCTTAAAGGGCATTATTTTTGGCACATAGATAGAGTACCAGTTAGTGATAGAACAAAAAAAAATTAAACAAATTGGTAGCTTGCTTTAGATATACTAAAGATATTTATTAATAAAACATAGACTATTACATTAAAATTACTACTTTGAATTTCATTGCATTGGAGAATATACAAAGAACGCCTAAAACTTAAAAAAAATCGATCAATAATTTGTATTTTTGAAATTTTCACAGAGGGCAAATATCCAATAAACTATTTTTAGAAAATATAAAGTATCCATTGACAAATTTTCCAGAAAATTGTTCTAGGAGATCTTTGCATCCTGCATTACATCACCTGCAAGTTCACATTTAATATTGTAGGTTTTATAACTAACATACAAGCTACAGAACGGCGAGAAAACATTTTTATTCTATTACTGATGGGTATTCTATCCTTCTACACGAAATCAGGAACTTTAAAAACTTAGGACACCACAAAATTACGTATTTTTACTGGACTGTAGGGCCCATATCCTCCCCGCCCGGAATGTTTTCCGCATGTGCTCAATACTAAATAATACTAATTGGGGAAGTTTGCCGATGTAAAATATTGATGCTGGAACATAAATATTTTTCACGTCTATTTGTATACTAAAGAGCTACACTGATTACTACTGATATTATAATTTAATCTGTAAATTAGCCTAAATTCGGTTATCAGATATTAAAATTCTTTGCGTTTATCAGTTTAATGTCAGAAATTGATCCAAGACCATGGATTTTAAATTAGTAATATTAGTTACATTATTTATTACTTTAACGACTGCTATATATAAAAGTTACGATGGTTACAAAGTGTACAAAATAGTTCCAACGACAGAGAAAGATGTGAAAATTCTTCGCGATTTACAAAAACAAAATGCCTACGATTTCTGGACGGACAGTGTCAGAGAGATGAGTGATGTTAGGATTATGGTTGAAGAAAAGAAACAGAAAGAATTTGAAGAGCATTTAGGAAATGCGGGTATTGATTTCATTATTGCAATTGACAACGTACAAAAGTAAGTATCTTGAATGTATTAATACATAAGTGATAATTTTGTTTGCGAAATTACTCAGTTAAGAAGCTATCCCAGAATAACTATCAACACACGAAGCACACTTCAAATAAGAAAAAAGTTAATTAATTTTGTTTTAAATTTACATGCATCATCAGCCTGTAAACATCCCACTGCAGGGATATAAGCCTTGCCTCGTAAAATGAGGGAGTAGTAGTATAGTTTACATGCATAATAGTTGTAAATGATTCATTATTACGAAGAATGACAGTGAAGTCGAATTGAACAACACTCAGCCCGACAACAACGTAGAAAATTCTGCAGCGCATGTACTCAGTAAAATCCATAGGTCGTTTCGAACAGCGTTTTGATTGGTGGGTATTAGTGAAGGATAAACTATAATCGATTTTGCATAAATTAATGTGCCAATAATGATAAATTAAATTTCATTCCTAATATAATTGTAAACATGTAAATACTATTATTTTATAATAATCACGTACTATATATTATAAGCGGTGTGATAATTAAAGATATTTATCCACTTACAATAATAGATATAGAAAAGTGAAATATTAGTGATGCTTGTATTATTATTATATCTTTATTGCTCATCAAAATCTATCCAAAATGTACACACATACTAATACAAAGTAAATAAATATCAATTGTACTTAGAAGTATAAATTAAGTTAATATGGGTGAAGTGTGACATATCACACTAATGTGCTCATATCATAATATGCTCACCGTTATTATTGCAGACTTCAAGTAATTGCCAGATCCAATGATCCACGCTGTTATGCTCAGAAATGGTTGATGTATGCAAATTATCGAACAATTATTTGAAAATGCTTTCAATATCTTTCCAGGTTAATAGATGCGCAGCTTCGACGACCAAATCTTAACCGCATCAACACTGATTACGCTTGGGAATACTATCAAAACTTGGAAGAAATTCACGAATGGTTAGACAATACAATTGCAGCTTACCCCGACGTTGTCACTGCCCTAAATATTGGTACTGTTACTGCAGGAGGTAACCTTATAAGAGGAGTCAAAATTGATTATAAAAGACATGAAAACAGTACCATAGGTATGATTGAAGGTGGTATTCACGCAAGAGAATGGATTTCACCAGCCACGGTAACGTGGATCATAAAAGAATTTCTAACTAGCTCTGATTCGGAAATTAGAGCATTAGCTGAAAACATAGTCTGGCATATCTTTCCTGTAGTAAATCCAGATGGCTATGCTTATACTTTTACAGATGTAAGTTGTCTCTTTATTTAATAGTGACTATTCATCTTAAAATTTATTCAGACGATGCATTGGGCGAACTACACTTTATTTTAGCCTTAGCCTAGGAACAACGCTAATGTAAATACTTCGGCGGTGGAGATCTGATGATGATGATGATGATGATGATGATAATAATCAATCGCATAGTTTATAAAACCAGGGGGGTGTCGTGTGAATTATGACAGCGCTGCCAATTTCTAGCCATAAGATAGTCACAGAAAGGTGAAAAATGTTGATGTCTCGAGTCCAAAGTACAAAAATTTTGGAAAACAAAAGAACGGCCTTATAACTGATTTTATCTGTAAACGAGTAACTACATTCTTAATTTTAATAATTTTTAACAAACTTGTTTAGAACAGAATGTGGAGAAAGAATAGAAATCCTGAAAATAATGGAAGTTGCTCATGGACACATGACGATATGAGTAACGGGATAGATCTCAACAGAAATTTTGGCTTCATGTGGATGAGTAAGTAACATTTTATTACAATGTGATTTCCTTTTGAATTGAGTTGCGGGTGCCCATGGGCGGCGGTGATTGCTTTCCATCAGGTGACCCGCATGCTCGTTTGCCGCCCTCTTATATAAAAAAAAAAAAACTACTTATTGTCAAAAAAGTTAAAAACTCGTGGCATACGATTGTCTACAAAAAATTACTGCTCATTCACAAGGCTGACACCCAATAGTAGCAAATGCAAGATACTCAAAGGTTGCTTTTTTAAAGAAGGTTTAGGGATATAATTTGTGAATTAGTGTAACAAAGAACAGAATGTTATTATGTTTTAATTAGGCTGAAATACCGCTAGTATGCGAAAGTGTCTCCGTCTTTTAAGGCCACGACTGCTGAACTGGTTGTATAGAATAGGCAGATTTAGAGGGACCTGGAGAAAGACATAATAGACAAAGAGTAGGAGGTCGACACGAGGAAGCCGCGGGTAGAGATATATTTTTGTATCAAATAATGGCTATTCTGTTGGCGATCACATTAGAAATACATAACCTTTTGTTATTTTCAATTGCCTCAACAATTTATCCACCTTCAGTCCTTATCTTCATTAAATATTGATTGAGAAATGCTATGTGCAAAAAATGGTCAGTAGGTTTGACATTCCAGGCGCAATCTCATTTTCTAAACAGCGACTAACAAATGACGTCACTACCTATTTGGTACCTTTAGTATTCGACGATTAAACATAGATAATTTTGAGTACAACAAAATTGGTGATAATAATAAAACAGAGATAATGAATTATCAAGAGCATAGATTAATGTATTTCCAAGTCACAAATTATGCAAAAAATACAATAATAAGTATTAACAGCAGTGATGATTTCGGAATTGTTTTATGGCTGAAAGTTGTAATTAAAATTACGAGCATCAATTGCAAAATAAGAAACCCTAACAGGCTTTGCTTTAAAAATCTTAGAGATATTTTAGCGGCTACTACTCACAACAAATAGATTATAGAACATTTTATTCCATAAAATTTGGATTTGATCAGAAATTCATCCTGAGACAATGCAAAAATATAGAGTTGGCTGGAAAAGATCTCCTTAGAGATAAACTTACCTTTATATAATATTATCGAACTGTAATCTCTTTGTATTTCTTGTGCAATAAAGAATAAAGAACATATTATACAATTATTGAGTTAAAATAAAAAACAGGACTCTTAAATTTTTTAATACAAAGTAGTTAAGCATAGTATGAGACAACTGTGCTGGGATCAAAATAAACTCGATGAAAAGTAAAAATATGAAACTCTCATTTACAGCAACTGGAGCATCACAAGATCCCTGTTCTGAAGTCTACGCTGGACCTACAGCAAACTCTGAAGTAGAAACCAGGGCAATTATAAACCACGTCAACGCAATCAAGGAACAAGGAAACTTGGTGTACTACTTGGCTTTCCATTCCTTCTCTCAAATGGTGCTTGTACCTTTCAGTCACGTTGGTGGAAGTGACGTATTAGAAGCACCGAATTATGCTAATATGGTAAGAAGCAAGTCTCTTCAAGAAACAAGTGTAACCAATAAAATTAACCGGACATGTTATGGTTAGATGCTGTTACAAGTACAACTGTAACGGTTTCTCTTATTTTGTGATCATTCACATTTGAATTTTACTGAAATAAGGAATTGCAGCTATTTGCTTGCTAACTGTGATTCAATTTCTAAATTCTTTAAAGTTACACACTGTAGAGGATTCTTTCAGCATCAAAGATGAATCTGCACCATTTTGTATTGGGCAATTGATTTTTCTCAAACAATATTGTCATTACTTTCGAAAAAAGAACACGCGAAGTATCTAATTTACGGACAGTGAAAAATAAATCCATTGCAGGAGCGTTTTTTGAATTTGGAACATTACAACGCTCCAGCCATGTTGTATGAAACGGCGTGCTGGGGTTGTTATTACTCTTTGATTGGATCTCTTTAATCATTCTTGGCATACCAAAATCTCTTTGCTTAGTACAAATTGCGTTCACGTGGCTGTATGCGTAAATGCGTTTGCCTTTCGGCACAGATGATAAATAGAAAATCGGCGGCAAAGCTAAAAATTCGTCTTGATTTGTTATTTAAATATTTATTATTTCCCTGTATTCTTTTGAGAAAAGCACTATATATGCCTCGGCGGAAATGGCAATTGCCTATTTCCCGGCCTTTGCAATATTGTACCATTAACCATAATAATGGCTCACTCACATAACCATGTAACGTGAATGCTCTGGTTATAATACTGTAAACTATTTCTGATGTCAAGTCATGGTAGCAATGGCATGACATAGAACTCCCAGCCGGAATCAGTTTTCTGTTATTTCTGTATTCTGAGATGATCGTATAAAATAACATATATTCGTTAGAGTATATCCATCGTCAGCTCTATAGTCTATGTCAAAAAAATGATTATTCGTTAAAATTCATCGAATATTTAAGCCTCTACGATGGAATAGAGAATCTGAGACGAACACTTTCATAGAAACGATCGAAATCATTTCTACGAAGTTTATAACGAATACTGTTGACTGACGACCTGTTTTGGTGTAGTGGTTAGAAACTCTGACTGCTTTACCAAAAGGTCGCGGGTTAGAATCCTGCTAGGGGCATATATTTGTATGATGAATACAGACATGTGTTCCCGAGTTATGGATGTTTTTCATTTATATATGTATTTATTTACAAAAAAAATGTATTTGTGTAGTTTATCAACCATCTGGTATCCAAAACACAAGCCTAGATGCTTATTGTGGACCTAGATGGCGCTGTGTGTATATGCAAAGATATTTATTCATTTATATTAAAAAGTTAGTACGGTCTTAGCCCGGTGCGGTCATTACCGTACTAACAGCATTACCTAAAGTTTCGGTCTTGAGTGTTGCCGGTACAGTCAGACCACTCTTACGGCAAGAGCAGCTGTACTAGCACACAGCACTGGAATTAAATATGTTAGCGTGTTTGTAATGGAATACTTAGGCGCGCCATAGTAAATCCAACGGCAATACCCGTACTGCCACTGTGCGCGACATACATTTTCCCGACTAATATCGAAAGTAAAAAAATGAGAGTAGGTTGTGGGTTGACAGTAAATTCTGGTCTTTAAGAAATTCATATCATCATGGTACTGTGATACCCGTAGTGGCTTTTAATCCATTATTTACTTACGGCAATTGCCGTTCTGTCGGTTTATTAACATAATCAACCCCTTGTATAACCGTACTGTCCTGCAAAGTGTTTAAAAGTCCCTAGTAGTCTGAAGGCTGGCCGCGTTGCCTCGCTGTATAGCAAGGCTGATTCTTTGACCAAAGTATTGGCCAGCCCTTCGATCGTGCGATGCATCAACCAGACGCTCAGGTAACTCGCAAAAAAGAGTGTGAGCACCCGGTCCCCACGGCCCAAGCGTTTCTACACCAAACGGCGCAAATAGGTGAGCTCTACTGAGATCGACATATTTCCGCCATTTAACGCTTTCTGCCGAGGCGGCAGCGTAACCAGCTGTACCGCTTGTACTTGGAGGATGGGAAAGAGCAAGGGTATCGACGCAGGTTGCATCCCATACCAAAGACCGTCCCAATTTCCAAGGTACGAGCGTCATACCGTCCGGCCTTTTGCCGTCATCCCTCGCCAGTCCATTAGGTTCCAGGATTGCGGGGGACCCAGCCGTGGTAAAGGCCCGGCGGATTACGTCGTTTAATTCCGCATGTCGTAAATACAGATAATAATAATAATTTACATAGCTAAAGAAGACGGTTAGAAGACGTACCCAAATCAGTGAGTACTGATCCAATCCAGACTAACGACATTCAGACCTTGAACTAGGAATAAACTAATGTGAACGGATGATGCTGATGCTGACTTCTTAATTTTCAGTTCGAGATCGCCATCAAAGGAATGGATAAGCTAAGGGAAAGGCATGATACCGTGTACACTGTAGGTACTTCTGCGGACATACTTTGTAAGTACGATTAATATTGCACTTAGTAACTGATTGGATACAGTGAGGAGTCTTGATCATTAAGCAGAAGCATGGATGTTGTTTCAAGGATTAAACTCCTAATGTGTGGAACACCTAAATACTAATGCTTGGAATGTCTTTGTGCTATAGGTTGTATGTTACGTTTGTATGTATGACGACCTGTTTGGTGTAGTGGTTAGAAACTCTGACTGCTATACCAAAAGGTCGCGGGTTCGAATCCCGCTAGGGGCCTATCTTTGTATGATGAATACGGATATATTATGTTCCCGAGTTATGGATGTATTTCATTTATATATGTATTTATTTACAAAAAAAATGTATTTGTATAATTTATCAACCATCTGGTATCCATAATACAAGCCTAGTTGCTTAGTGTGGAACTAAATGGCGCTATGTGTATTTGCAAGGGTATTTATTTATTTATATTATTATTATTTACGTATGTTTTTATTTATGCACAATGGCTTAGCACTTGACCACAATCACACCTGATGTTAAGTGAAGATGAGGCCAAAGGTGGTAGCGTACTGACCCGGAAACCCCATCTTATTTGGGGGACTGGCTTTCTTATCTCTGACAACCGGAACACAACCAAAAAAGTAAAAAGTAAAGTAATAATCATTTATTGTGTCAAAAACAGTGTGACAATAGAAGCAATGAGGTAGCCCTGGTCCATGCTATTAACATTGCTGTTTGGCGGCAGATTTAGATAAGATGCCCGTAGCTAGCCAGGCGGACATTTAAAATGCCCTACCACCAACCGAGTACTAAATATGTACCCCGCTGGGGATCGAACCCGTGACCTCCGAATCGTAAACCCAATGCTGTTCACATTGAGCCACGGAGGTGGTTGAATGTTAAAATGTAGAGCGCTTCTATGAAACAATTTTTTTTCGTGGGTACCTATTTTTTACGTAAACGAGAACATGATAGTAAAAGTCGCGCTGATGATGCACTTCAGTGTCAGAGATCGAAACCTCACAATCGACTGTTTTGCGAGTTTTTGATAATTCAGTTATCGTGGTTATAAAGTAGTTGATTATGTGTCATTTTTTTTTGTGCTGTCTTTATCACGCCGTTCCAGAGACTAAGTATAGATTTATGACGACGATGACGACCTGTTTGGTGTAGTGGTTAGAAATTCTGCTGCTATACCAAAAGGTCACGGGTTCGAATCCCGCTAGGGGCATATGTTTGTATGAGTAATACATCCATGTGTTCCAGAGTTATGGATGTTTTTCATTTATTAATATATTTATTTACAAAAAAAAATGTATTTGTGTAGTTTATCAACCATCTGGTATCTATACAAGCCTAGTTGCTTAGTGTGGAACTAGATGGCGCTGTGTGTATGTGCAAAGATATTTATTTATTTATTCGTCCTCGTCCTTATTCTGTAACTGTGTCGCGAAGAGTGTATTTTCCAATTTAATCATCTCTCGTAACATTTTCTAAAATCTCTGTTCATCATATTTCAGATGAAGTAAGTGGCTCCAGTTTCGACTGGGTTAAAGGCGTGGCTGAGGTGCCGATAGTATACCTCTTCGAACTCAGAGACGTCGGTCAATACGGATTTCTTTTACCAGTGGAATTAATTGTGGACAATAATGAAGAAATCATGGATGGACTAGTAGAAATGGACAGAATTACGAGACAGATTGGATACTATAGCAATGCTTACGCAATAAGGTTCTGTGCTTTGCTGATTTGTTTAGCGTTAACCATTGTTATGTAAATTAAATAAAGTAATATTAACGGTTGTATTATTAATTCTTAGTTACCCTACTCTGTAATAAATATACGAGTTACATGATGAATAACAGTCGGTACTGAAAACTTCAGCAATACTTCTAGCCACAGGTCTCTTGGGTTGGTGGAATTATATTTAGAAGGCTGGCAACGTTAACTTGCTTCAAGATGAGACTGATTCTTTATTCAAAGTAATGGCTAGCACTCTGGTCGTGCACTACGCCAAACTGAGACCGGCATAATTGCCCGCTTTATATTATCTGCCGAGGTATCACCGGAATCTGCTGTAACTCTTGTAGTTGGAGATGGGAAAGTGCAAGTTGCATCGCCTACCAAAGAACTTCCCAAATTCGAAAACAAGAGCGTTATACCGCTCAGCTTTTCGCCATCGTCTCTCGCCAGTTCCTTAGATTCCAGAAATAAAGATCCGGCGGATAGTCTTCGGCATGTCGTGGAAAATGCCCGGTGACTGTCTGTGGCGGCCGGGCCTTGCATGTGCGCCGCCCGTGGTGACTCTATACGTGGAGCGGTCCAGTAGCATATCACATGAAGCTGGTTTCTAATAAAATATTAGTATTACCATTAAATTGTTTTATTTTTAAACATAACTCAAACCTCATCATCATCATATCAGCAACATGTAATTGAAACTTGGAATGGATTAAATGAATCACTGCATCAGATAGATAAAGATAAAAACACTTAGTTACAATTTTAATCAGATAATAAATATCATAACAGTCGCTTCACTTTGCGAATAGGGAAGTAAATATTTCCTCCTACCTAAAGAATCTGATCAAAATGAGCAATAAATTACTCGTGCTTCTATTGATACTAAATTACAGTTTTGGTTATAGGAATTATGAGAACTATAAAGTTTTCACTGTAACTCCAATAACAGAGGAACAAGTGAAAATACTGACTAAAATAAATTCAGGTGATATTGACATTTGGAGCAAAGTTGTAATTGATAGAAATGTTAGTATTATGGTTGCACCAAACAAAGTGGAATACTTTTTAGAACATACAAGAAGAATAGAGTTATCTCCGAAAATAACGAATCACAATGTTCAGGAGTAAGTATACTATTTTTATTTACACCAATTCTGTTTATTGCCATAGATTGAAATAAGCTTCTAACGTCCAACTACTCAAATGTTTCTTAATTTTATGAACTCCTTAAACAATTCAGTTCTTTGGTTTTTGGCAACTCCATTGTGCGTTGCATTGCTTTAAATGTCAATGACATGCAAGCGGCTCTTAAAGTTAAGAAACGTTTGGGTATTCAAGTTAGCAAATTACATAGATAGTACACTTAAGTTACTAATTTTACCTTAACACAGAATTTAACAAATCTTCCTGACTTTAAGGGTTCTTAGATTAAAAACATGAATTTGTTTTAGGTTAATTGACAACCAATTGAAATCTGCATCCACCCAACAAAGCAATATTCTTGGATCGTTGACCTTCGAACATTACCATACGCTTGATGATATTTACGCCTGGTTGGACGAATTACACGAACTATATCCTGATGTTGTTACCATTGTTAATATGGGAACTTCTTTTGCTGGTCGCATGATCAAAGGTGTTATAATTGACTATAAACCTGGTGAAAGAGGAAATTTCCCTCGTTCAGCAATGATAGAGGGTGGTATTCATGCACGAGAATGGATATCACCATCTACGGTTACATGGATCATCAAAGAGTTACTTACTAGTAATGATCCTGAAGTTAGAACTATGGCTGAAAATTTTGCTTGGCACATATTTCCTGTCACCAACCCAGATGGTTATGTCTACTCATTTACAAGTGTAAGTATACACAGAATATTATGTTTGATCGTAAATGATGTAAGGATTACAAAAAGAAGGTTGTAGTCTGACTAGAAACCACCACGTCACCGAAGTCAGTTGCCAAGCAATAATGTTGACACCATTCTTGTGTTCCAGCTGTTTGAGATAAGATTGCCAGTCCTCCAAATAAGTTAGGGGTTTAGGGTGAGGTGCCGCTTGCACCTTCGCCCTTATCTTCACTTAACATCAGATGTGGTTCAGACGTCGTCGCGCATACTAAATGATGGCAAAATAAACTAAATAAATTTATACAGGATCGTATGTGGAGAAAAAATCGTAATACAATGTTTCACACCAACTGCTCGCATGTTGGAGAGGATGACGATTTAAGCAATGGAGTTGATTTGAATAGAAATTTTGACTATCTTTGGATGTGTTAGTATCTGTTTTTACCGTGTCAATTTTTATTAGATAAGTAGAATATTTTACTTTAATCAAAATGTTTCTAATGTTGTAGCAATCGGGGCTTCAGATGATCCTTGCACATTAATATATGCTGGACCCTTTCCGTCATCCGAACCAGAGACTACGGCCATAGTGAAGTATGTTCTCAAGTTGAGAGTAGAGGCAAATTTAATTTATTATATCTCTTTCCACTCTACATCTCAATGGATAATGATTCCGCAAAGCATGAGTTCAGGTCAAGATGTATTGGAAACTTCAAATTTCGCAGATATGGTAAGAAATTTGTCATCACATGAAAGAAACTACTATTTTTTAATGAATGAAGAAATATTATGGACTTGTTTGATTAATATACACATAAATTAATTAATAACATATTAGGAAAATAAATATTATTAGGTACCTATAATAACATAATTATAAAAAATGTATCTCCTCGAGCTCTCCTACCTGCTGCATTGTCCCGAGCACGCTAGCCGCGTTTCTCCGCTGCACCGCCAGGCTGTCTTTGTACAAAGAAGGCGCCTGCCCATAGGTAACCTGATGCTAGCATTAGCAAGTCCGATATATCTTTTATGAATTCTGATGAGTAGTTAAAAACGTGTATTTGCGGCACTTTGTTGTCTGGGCGAGGTCGACAGCGGCACCGGTCTTACGGGCTGAGTTTTTACATACGTGGCACTCCAGGCCAGGCATGTCGTTTGACTACCTAACCTGTGGTCTCAAGATATATCATATTATTTCGTATAGGTACTTAAACCTATGTTAAAATGTTGTACAAAATTGAGTCAGATAATTATTCCCAAAACAAAGTACGGTCAGTAATTGCAGTAGGTAGGTTAACCTGTCTCATAAAATTTGCAATCGCTTATTCTTCTCAAAGTAGCAATTACGGCAAATGTCCAAATTTGTCCATTTCAGTAATAATGTTGTAATGGGATTTCTCTTCAAAACCAGCTAACAAGGTTTAACACATTCCAGAACACACCACGCCACTCGCCGTAGTAACAATAAAACTTCTATTGTGTCGGGTGATTTACATAATTCTAATTCAGAGGTCATTTGACATTTAAGTGTGTTTATTGCAGTACGAAGTAGCAATACGTGGAGCTGAAAAATTGACAGCTAAACATGGGACAAAGTACGAAGTTGGAACATTACGCCAAATTCTTGGTAAGTTATTACAGATATGAGGATTAGAAGTTGAGTTCAATCTAAATATTAGGTCGTTACCTATGAAATTGGCGTTTTGTATGAAGAATTTCTCCATACAAACATTTTTGATTTTTTTTTGGGAAAGGCAAATCCAAATTTAGCTAAACTTTGTGTGTATTATCGGATAATTTTTAAAAGTAATCGTATTGTAAAAGTTTCAGCGAATTTAAGAAATGATTATGGGAAGCACATGGAAAGAGCTGTGTTCAAATTTTTTTAATTATGTGTAAAAATAAAAAATATTTTATGTGAAACCTTGAAATAATATTCCATTTTCCAAATAAAAAACAAATTTGGATATAGCTTTGAAAATCGCAGGAATTGGTACATATTATTAACGAAAGAAAAAAAACTCCAATTTCATAGGTAAAGACCCAATACTAAGTGAGAAAATTAATAGGAATCCTGCAAATAGCCGTCGATCTTGATGATAATGTGGCTGCGGATTCGATTTTGTTAGTGCTAAAGCATTTTTAAACTACTGTCTTGCTTAATCCTATCCATTATTTCAATTAGATAGGATATAAAAAATAATCTGTATCAATAACAAAGAACAAGCAGCCAAAATAGAGACGTACTACACATGTAGATTTGGAACAAGAATGAATAGGATTTTTATCTCATCTCCTCTGAGTATGAACGTTGAGTTTCTAAAATTCTTTCTTATTGCATGTTTAAGCTATGAATGAGCTTAGCTGTCGAAATATTGTCATGTCATGTTTCTGGGTTCCAGCAGTTCAGGTTCTGCATTTATGAGTCAGTCACTGATGAGTTCTCTCCTCATTACTGTATTAACTCACACAATAGCATTAGAACTGCAGCAATAGAACTGTTAATTTATAACGAAATATAAATGCCCGATTTCCTAGTTCGAGCCTAGTTAGAATTTGCGCTTGGCAGGCTTTTTTTATAATAACTAATTGATGCTAATTTAACAAATGTAACTACCTTATTTGCTAAATGTTAACAACAGTTGGTACTGATGTTTTAAAATATGATAGCTAGAGCTCATAGCTACCTTCAACATTATTTAGATCAGGCCTGATTGAGATCAAGCATTAAACCATTGAATACCTATTATAATTTAAAAAACCCCTAAGCTGCTGATTGCATTTGAAACCTACCGCTTTATAATGTTAATACATTATAAGCCATCTACTACTGCTTTATTATTATATTACTATATCAGTTGTATTGCATTTTTTACAAGTATTGCTGTTGAGAATCTTATACTGTTCTGCTTTGATTTTATTGAAAAATTCATAATTGGCTCATTGTAATTATTATTCTAGAATATAACACTCTTGCAATGATTGATTGAAGCAATGATGTCGAATAAGAAAGCGTAATTGTATAGAACAGAAAATGTTCATAATGATTAAGGTAACAAAAATGAGAAAAAGTAACGTCAAGTATTATACTAAAGACAAATATAAAAAGAAAACCAATGTTTTCTATAAAAGTACAGATAACATAATAATACATACTATAATTTGTATGAATATATAAAATATTATCATGATTTGTATGAATACCACAAACGTTCAACGATAGTCGGCTAAAATGTGATTGCATAATGGTTATGTAGAGACTGCGACAACCAATCGAAAGATTTACCCACGGCAAACATAAATGTTGTTTTAGCAAAAGTGCCAACATTATTAATAAAACTTGTTTAAATTAAAACAATATACTACTTTTTCCGATAACCAAATTTTACTTTTCACTTGTTCAACATGTAAAGTATTAACGCGTTTGTATTTCTTTGTGTAGGCACCTAAGCGGTAAACACTTTAAAATAGATTAGAAAGGGATAAAATAGGACATTTTTAGGTGGCTAATTATCTTTAACATTTATTATTCAGTAGTCGATACCATTACATCCGATAATTTTATATGATTTGATAATAACGTGGTTGAATTATATCTGGAAAGATTTATAATACCCACTACATATGCGATAGTGGGGTGTTTGTATACGATAAATATTAATTAATTAGCAAAAGTATTAGAAATACGTCCTTCAGCTTCAATTACGACCTTTAATGTTTTTCAATTTAGATATAACGTAATATGTTCGTCTGAATTTTTAGAGCACGCAGAATTAAGTGGATCAAGTTTTGACTGGGTAAAAGGAGTTACAAATGTAGCTTTTGTGTACCTATTCGAACTAAGAGATCAAGGAGAGTACAGTTTTTTATTACCTCCTGAACAAATTATACCAAATCACGAAGAAATAATGGAATGTCTACTGGAAATGGACAGAACAGTAAGGAAAATAGGATACTATGCCGATGCTGCATCGGTTGTCAACTCAATTATTCTAATTACATCTGCCAGCGGATTATTACTGTTACAATACATATTTTGATCCATTAAAATATCTACATAAGATAAACAATAAAAATTATAATTATCGGTATTATTTATTACTTTTTATGACGTCCTGTATAAAGATAATATCTTAAAAGATAAATTTTATCCTATCGATGGTAATATTAAAAACATTAATCGTAGTTTATTCTCTGACACCATATTGAATTAGAAGGTGCGAGCTTAAAAATGTTTTTAAAAATTTTGTTCGCATTTATTGGAATAGTAGTTGTGGCTCACGCAAAAAGCTATGAATACTACAAAGTGTATAGTGTAGTACCAGTAACAGAAGTGCAGGTTCAACGTTTGATAGATTTAGAAAGAACTGGATATGATTTTTGGGACGACAAAGTTATTGTTGGTAAAAATGTGAGGATTATGGTGGATCCAAACAGAGATGAAGAATTTTTGAGGTATACTAGAAGCATAGGAGTAACTACGGAGCTACAGATTTCCAATGTTCAAACGTAAGAATTCATTTTTAATCCTTTATACATTACGGGTAAAACATAAAATAAAAAATAAATGCCCGAATGAAGAGTAATCCTAAGATTACTCGGTTTTACTTGTTTTCAAGATCTTTGGGTATAGTTCGAAATATAAAATAAACTTAAGTATTTCGTAAATGAACCAAAAACATTGATTGTTTAAACAAAATGTTCACTGATTTGTAAGTCTTCATTAACGATACTTCAAGTGGTTTTTAAAACTTGTTATTTCTTTCAGGCTAATAGATGCTCAACTAAATCCTGCGACCAATATGCAACGAAATACAACTTTAGGCTCATTAACTTGGACCAGATATCACACGTTAGATGAAATACATGCATGGCTAGATGAACTACAAGTGTTATACCCTGACGTGGTTACCACACATAGCATCGGAAATTCCAATCAAGGAAGGCCTATTAAGGGAGTTACTATTGATTTCAATTCTGAAAACAGAAATGGTAGCTCTTTGATAGCTATGATTGAAGGTGGCATTCACTCTCGTGAATGGATTTCACCAGCCACAGTCACATACATCATTAAAGAATTCCTTACTAGTAGTGATCGTGAAGTCAGATTACTAGCAGAGACATTTGTATGGCACATCTTTCCTATTGCGAACCCTGATGGTTACGTTTACACTTTCACTGATGTAAGTGCTGATATTTTTGATAATTTTTATCATCATCATCAAACATCTCCTGAGCATTGCATGTTTCTTTTTATGAATTGTTCTTTCTGTTTATTGTTTATTTCTGAAAATGTGTATTTTAGGATCGCATGTGGAGAAAGAATCGTAATACAGCAAACTTTACCACTTGCCCTGGTGGTAATAATGATTTGAGTAACGGCGTTGATCTCAATAGGAACTTCGATTTCGTATGGATGAGTAAGTATCTACTTCAGTATCTCTAGCTACGAGTTTCTATTTGAAATTTTGATAGTGCATGGTTTATGGATACAAACGAGAACTAATGCTCTGTAATGGGCAAATCACGACGTCACTTGCTGCTAATTTGTGAATCAAATTTGGTAGAATCCTCGATTATGAAAGAAAAGTTGGCTATTTTTCCGAATAACTTATAAAATATTGAATATAAATATTGTTTAAAACAATTATTATTTTCCAGCCACTGGAGCCTCTTCGGACCCTTGCTCTCAAACCTTTGCTGGTCCGTCACCAGCATCAGAGCCTGAAACCAGAGCAATTAGCGAATACGTATTACGACTGAAGCAAAGTGGAAACTTGTTGTATTATTTCGCGTTTCACTCCTTCTCTCAAATGGTATTGGTACCATTCAGTCACTCATCAGGGTTCGGTGTATTGGATGCTGGCAATTATCCTGATATGGTGAGTTTGCATGCATTTTTTTTAATGTATAAGTAGGTCAAAGCAAACAAGCAGCCTATGACACTATAGTCTAAGCTAAGGTAAAAAGGTTGTGGTATTTGAAAGCATCATCATGACTTTGTTGCAGCTATGTATATTGAACCAATATTATGTGCACTGGGAATGGCTTTGTTTTATAAATATTGTTATACTGCATATAATGGACAACCTGATTTTCCTGCCGGATATTTATTTCATGACTGAAACTAACCTAAAATCCGATATATATTTTAAAATAACATTCAAAATCAAATTTTAGATTTCCCCATACCAAATTCAATCAATCAAATAAATTATTCGGCGATCGTCAATCAAAATTTACGGATCTCTGATTTAAGTTTTACCATATCTCTCTGCTCTCTACCTTCCTCGACGTTCAAATTCTCTTTAATCTGCTGCATGTAGCTTATTCTCGGTCTTCCTCTTTTTTTTGTTCCCTCTATTCTTCCTTCTATTATGGTTTTGATGAAATCATCGTGTCGTATAAGGTGTCCCAGCATTTTCTCTCTTCTATTCTCAAATACTCCCAACAATTTCCTTTTTTCCTTTACTATATGGAAAAATCTCTACCGACAAGGCAATGCTCTTAAATCAGATGATGATGATTTAAGTTTCTCCTAAAAATCAATTACTGGCAGCATAGTATCGTTGCAGATTTATTTTATCTTATCGTATTTTTAATTAGCTTTCACAAATTAAATACTAATTACCTACTGTTATTTCTTTCACACGACAGTCTAAGCTTTAAAATTTTCGCATTACGTTACGATAACTTATGATAAAAGTATTGATGGAAAAGTATACTTCAGATTATCAATATATATATAAAAAAGATTACTTTATGATTAGGTCAACTGGAATTTAATTAACTGCTATCATCATTGCAATAGCAATATTAAAAGTTAATTCATTAATCTCCACGTTAAAACACCTTAAAATGTTAACCGTTATAATAAACTCATCTCGAAAGCACATAAAATGCTTTACGTGCGGTTTTAGTACTCCATTACTTCTTTTGAGAGAGTGCTAGTCGGGTTCTGCACTAGTTATTTTCCCTGACTTCATTTTCATTTATTTTCATCGTAATGCATCTTAGTTTTTGCTAGTCCTTTCAAATATCATGTGTCTACTTTCTCGCACAGTTTACTCGAATTTTACCTTCCAACAATGTCAAATGGTCATTAACTATGAACGAACAGATATGTTTCTTTAAATAATTATGAATTCACTATTGATCGGGCTTAAAGGATATTCTTTGCAAGAAACGAGTCAAACTTCTTTCTTTTCTATATTTTACACCACCTTCTTCTGGTTCCATCTCTTAGTGGAGTTAAAAGAGATATACCACTATAATGACAAAGACCGCTTTAGAATCGCTCGACTGGATTGGAGGTGTATATTTGGGAAATTGAATAAATTGGAAAAACTTCAACCACTTCTCACATACATACACAATGTCACGCCTGTTTCCCGTAGGGGTAGGCAGAGACCACAGACTTCCACTTGCTACGATCCCGACACACCTCTGCTGCTTCCTTCACTCTCATAAGGTTGTTCATACATGCTCGTCGCTTTAGGGTACTCTTGACTTGGCCTTTCTTTAAGACGTGAAACATGCAGGACCCGACTAGCACTCTCTCACATGTTGGTGAAATTCCAACAATCAATATTCATACAAGAACATTCAGGAAAGTGAATGTCCAAGGAATGGCGAGACTTGATGTTCGATATCAGAAGGGTCAAAGGTCTTGAGGGTGAAATATGACAAACCGACCAAACACGGCTCCTATAATCAATTGATTTGTTGTAGTCTTCGTTAACAATCATTAAGAATCATCAGTAGGGTATCGTTCTATCGTATCTTCAAAGTACTGGTCTATTTGTGAGACAGGTTACCCATCACCTCTAGTCCTCCTTGAAATTTGTCATATGCATTTGTCATTGCAGAAAACGTGGAGATAGTCACATACATTGATATGTATATACGCGTACCTACATCCAATGTAATTCAACACCTGCTAGTATGTAAAAGTTTAATATGAAACACCTGCATAGGTCTTAAAATTACTAAAATGGGTAGGTAATCGGTTTTTATGAGCCTTGTTTATGGGTTTTCAATATTTTAGAGGCTTTAGTAGGTAGATAATATAGTCAAACTAGATAGAAATAACCAAAGACTATATTGTTGGACAGTATACCACGTCGAAAGGGAATTCAATCTCCACAATAGATTGTTTCAGGGCTTTTTGTAATGAAATTCTTAAAGAGTTTCCGAACGACAGGTCCCCATGAAGCTAATGTTTCCAGACTAAACGAAGCAAAAATATGAGCAACTCCCTTGGAGAAGCGTATAGCATATTTGGGTGGCTAGAATAAGTTATTATATTTACCTTTTTCAGTACGAAATTGCCATTCGAGGTGCTGAACGATTGACAGAGCTTCATGGCACTCAATATCAAGTTGGTACCTCAGCAGAAATATTGTGTAAGTTTCTTATTATTAGTTGCCATATCATCATTAGGGATCGTCGGTGGCTCAGCGGTTAAGACGCGGTCTCCCAACTTGGGAGGTCTGGGTTCGATTACCAGGCAGGCCATGCACCAATGAGTTTATATTAATTTAATTACTAATGTGTATTTATCCGACTGCTCTTAAACGGTGAAGGAAAACATAGTGAGGAAACCTGCATGCCTGAGAAATAAAAATTCAAGGGCATGTGAAGTCCCCAACCGGCATTTGGCCAGCGTGGCGGACTATGGGGCATACCTCCGCATATACGAGGGAAGGTCTATATCCGTGCAGTGGTATGTTTACGGGCTGATGATGATGATATCCATCCATCATCAGCCATCCATGATGTAATTCCACCTTCGGCTTTATCTTCACTTCAGGTGTGATTGAGATCAAGTGCTAAACGCTTGTGCATAAAAAAATCTTTGTCAGCGCGTTGTGACAACAACATGTTTTGTTTATATTTAAGCTTAAACTAGGGAATAGCTTCTTAGGCGCGTATTAATAAACCATTCTCAAGATTTAGAACAGTCTTGTGACAGTTTCAAGTTAGCGTGTTGATCAATAAACCTAACTTGCGACCTGAAACGCAAGTGCTTACTCAAGCAGTACTCACTTCAGAGGTGCGCCGAGTTTCACGTATTAATAAACGAAACTCAAGACTATCATTCATTCGCCGCTGAGCCAATACTTGTGAAGTAATCTCAGCTGAGTAGACCTCAAGCTTGGTTTATAAATTAGCACGGGGCTTGAGATAGCGTCAACTGTTTAAGACGCATCTCGGGTGGTACAGCCTCAAGACTTATATTGAGATTGGTATATTAATACGGACCTTAGATATGTGTGATGAAAATTGGTTCAGCGATTTCGAAGATATTCAGCATTTAACATGGTATATTTGGATGATGTTATTGTTTAGTGCCTCTGAGGCTTTTTGAATTTGCAATTGTTGTATGATGTTTATTTCAAATCTTACGGTCTAGCTCGCTGCTTCTGTTATTTCTACATTGGAACAGAATAGAAATGCTTTATTTGGTTACTTTAAAAACGACACAAACATACACAAACAAGACATAAGCAACACAAATCGGAATAATAAGGGAATTTGCACCCAGCTGCTGGCGCCGAAAAAGTGAAACCATAAACCTCTCCAACTCAGCATGGGTTGGAGCATAGGTATATACTACAACGTTGAATTTAAGCCAATGGATTGACAGTAAATAGCTTTTTAGCCAATAGATTGACAGTCAATAGATTTTCAGCCAATAGATTGAGGTTCAATAGATTTTATTCCATTATTATATTTTTGGTTAGCGCTTGCCAAGAACAAAAACGACTGGAAACAGATGAGGGAGGCCTCTGCCCAGCAGTGGGACACTATGGGCTCATAATAATATATATAAAAAAATATTTTTTATAACTTTGTATTTAAAAATCAGAAAACCCGACAGCATATTTTGAATTTTGCGAACGTCATGTTGGATTTCTTACCTTAAAATGTACCCTATGACACACCAGGTGTCAAGACGAATCTAACGACACGCACGCACAAACGCACAAACGCAAATCTTCGAAATCGGTCAAGCCGTTAAGGCTACAGAATGCGCCAAAGGAACGGACATACATACGTACACTATACATATACTATACACCCGAATAACATTACCCTCCTTTCTTGGTCAAGTAAAAATATCACTTTAAATGTTACATTTCTTTTAAATTAACATTAAAACTAAAAGTACTGTTCATTCACAACGCTGACTCCATAAAGAAAGACGTGCAAGAAACTCAAAGCTTGCTCTTTTTACGTCGGGTTTGAATTTTAATGTATAATTCGTCAAAACAAGGAAAAAATATAGGTATATTATATTCATGTGTGCCTGCCTCTTAACTACAAGGCGACTGAACACACTATTAATTAATAATAGCTCGTAGGTATCAAGCATGACATGATTAAGTTTGGTTTATGACCCACAAAGTCATAAATAACATGACATATATGGCTCGTTTGATATTGAGGCAATCAAATTTACGTCTTTGCTCAGGTATAGATGAAGGCAAGAAATTAAAGAATATGAATAAATAAATAAATATCCTTGGACATGCACATAGCGCCACCTAGTTCTACACTAAGCAACTAGGCTTATATTATGGATACCAGATAGTTGATCACAGAAGTTGTTAGAAGACAAAAAAGTTTTTTTTTCTATAGAAAAAATATAATACATTATAAATGAAAACAAGTATACTCAGGAACACATGCCCCTAGCGGGATACGAACCCGCCACCTTTTAATATAGCAATCATTGTCTCTCACCACTACACTAAATAGGTCCGTAAAACAGTCTCTAGAATGACCAATCATTATATTAGAAAGGTTTAGCTTCAGCGTTTGTGTACATTTAGTTAGAAGATGAATCGTGCACCGTGGATGCTATTTGAAGCATTAATCTGTTTAATGTTTTAAACACCCAAGCGCTTTAGTTTGAGGATATCTCTGACCACCCCATTTGGGATACATTTCCTGACTTTATGTATGTAGGTATGCTATATTGAAAATCAATGTAGGTACATTAGAAATTAGTAATAGTAGTATAATTTAAATCTCTTTGTTCCAGACGAAGTGAGCGGCTCAAGCTTCGACTGGGTGAAAGGTGTAGCTGACGTGCCCATAGTATATCTGTTCGAACTCCGAGATGTCGGACAAACCGGTTTCATACTGCCACCAGAACAGATCATCCCGAATAGCGAGGAGATCATGGAGTGCCTTCTGAAGATGGACGAAACTACGAGAACTTTGGGATACTACACGCGTGCAAGTGCTGGTTCGGTGGTCACTAGTTCCGTGATCTCATTGTTTGCTGCTATTGGATTCTTAAAATTCTTTCAATAAATAAGGTTTACATTAAATTTTTTTTGGATACAAGCGTTTAATGCTCCATCATGAGACCCAGATCATCCTATATTATTCTAGCAGGTATTGTCCTGCCAACAGCCTTTTGGGGCACAGTTTCCTCTCACTGAGAGAGGGTTTAGGCCTTAATACAGATATTATTAGCAAATCACTGACTATTTGAATGATAAGCAAGCTTGGACATAGCTGTCTTATTATTCATATAATTATCAAATCACAAATTGTAACCCATAATCTGTTTAAAAGCGCAAACCCTAGAGTTTCTTGCACGTTCTTCTCTGGGGAGTCAGCTTTGTGAATGAGCCGTAAATTTAAATGTAATATTAATATTAATAGTGACGTTTTCAAGTGATAATTTTATCCTATGAAATAAAATATTTTGATTTGATTTGATTTGATAATCTACCACGCGAGCCCAGTGCGGATTGGTGAATTTGTATCAGACAAGTGGCCTCCTGACAGTCAATATTTCGTCGCTCCTGTAGACCACCGACTTGACTTAAGGACTGTTTCCAATTGAAACCAACAGGAACCGATTACTTAACGTGCCGTCCGAAACACGAAAACACAACTATACAGGGTGTAACGGTTAAGTGTAGTCATATTTTAAGGGCTTGTTCTACCCATCAATACGAACAACTTTTACTATGGGGGCAACTTCGAAATCGCGAAAAAAAAATCAGCTGTTTCATACATTGCATCGGGAGGTTATTGAAATTTTCTATGGAACAGCTGATTTTTTTTTCGCGATTTCGAAGTTGCCCCCATAGTAAAAGTTGTTCGTATTGATGGGTAGAACAAGCCCTTAAAATATGACTACACTTAACCGTTACACGGTGTAGATAAGTGAAATAGAAGTCATTGGCATAGGTACTATAATTTTTTTTTTTTCAAAGTAATCATCAATGCACGTGCCGGCCGGGGAGTGATATGCGACTGACGAGATTCGTAAGGTTCCTATCCTATCATGCAAAATTTGGAACTCATTTTCTAAATAAATATAAATATAATTTATAAATTTACAAACGCGACCGTCGAAAGGCTTTATTCTTCATTCATATAATGATGGTTTTGAAAAAGTAAAATTAAACTACCTATGCCAATACCTTCCATTTCACTTACCTAATATGGCCTATTTTTTTCCTTATGGTAAAAAAAATCATCCGGTATTTATCAAAATTATAGGTGGTCTAAATTAAAGATCGTCCCAAAATTTTGCCAATAAAAAACTATTTAGGATTTTACAAACGAGCGGTCGGATAACGTTGATGTATTATACATATTAAAGAAAGGAAGTCATATATTTTGCGTGTCAATAAAGGAAAGGTATTCGAGCTTCGTTCAATATACACCGAAATGGTGTCCCAACTCGATACCCATGGGGATTTGATCACTTTCTTTGATGCCATAATTACTACTATAAATTAGGGAAGAATGTTCAGAAATGTTTTCGTTACGGTTAGTTATGGAGACAGGAATACAAACGAACAATTTAACATAATAATTAGTTAAAATACTTAGTTTTGTGTTATTTTCAAGAGCAGGGTGAATAGGCATCTACTGGGACCGCGTGCTTCATCTTCGACCACATCGTCACTTTCAACACGTAAGTGTGTTGTCAAATATAAAAAAAGAAATGAACACTCGTACTTCAAATTACAAAAAGGTGTTTTCAATAAAAGAGGAAACAAAAGAATAAATTTCAGTGAAAAAAATTGGCTAAGTGTAAGTTGAGCTGGGCAGAGCAGAGCGGAGCAGACCGGAACGGAGCGCAGCAGACCGGAGCGGGCCGAAGCAGATCGGAGCGGACCGAAGCGGAGCAGAGTAGAGCAAAGCAAATTAAAATAAAAAAATCTATATGTTGTATGTACACAGGGTTTAAAAGAGTCTATATTTAAGATATCGTAGCATAAACCTTCGACTTCTGATAGTTTTGAACATTGCGGATAGATTTTTTTTTTTATATGAGTGGGCGGCAAACGAGCATGCGGGTCACCTGATGGAAAGTAATCACCGCCGCCCATGGACACCCGCAACACCTAAAGGGTCACAGATGCGTTGCCGGCCTTTGAGGAAGGTGTAGGCTCGTTTCTTGAAGGTTCCAATGTCGTACTCGTTCGGGAATACCGCTGCCGGAAGTCCGTTCCACAGGGTGGTCGTAAACTTATAATAAACTTATAATAGATAGGTTTGTTGTTGTGAAGGAGCGGTAAAAATATGTCAGATTACTTTCATATACAACGTTTCAGCTTCGTTCTCAATCACATCTGCACTAGTAGGATGACAGTCGCGATAAATGTTTATGTCGCGCGAGATAATATTGTCCTGCTCATTCGCTTGAACAAAATATACAACTATTCCACTCTCACACCTACGTCATGCTACGGGGGCAGATGCTAAGTAAACATGAGACCGAAGGTAGAAGAGCGCTCACCCGGGAACCCCCAACTCATTATGGGCACTGTCTATCTCAAATAGTCGGACCACAACAATCAATGTTGAGTTAAAGACTCAATATATAAAAAACGCATATAAATTGGACCACGCATTATTGAGATACGTCCGAAGAAAGACTGGACTTACACAGACACACACATACACACAAACAATTAGCATGAGTCGATTTTTGTTGGGATTTAAAAAGTTGCATAGGAACCTTCACTTTTTCATTTTTAATGACCTACCCGCCATTACTCTACAATGAAACTGATTGTCATGTCAAAAAATTTAAACAGCTCTCTGACTTCAAAACCTGTGATTTGCCGCAACAATGTCCTTTAAACAACACATTAAAATTAACCACCCCGTAATATGACACCGGATGACACAAGTATAATGCATGTAAATAGTAATAAATAACTATACTTCCCCAACCATGTGACGCTTGAGTGAAATCAAATGTCAAAACGGGAACACAAATCATAATGGTTACCTACTCGCTGTGTTCAGAACTGCGACAGTCGTGGAGTATCTTTAATAATTTATTTTAATTTTTTTAGCCGTGTGGTTTATGCACATAAAAAGAACTTATTTAGGTTGGCTCTACCAACCCGTCTCTGTCCGTGGGTATCGTAATAAATTGCCTTTCAATTTCAAATTCAATAATTGAAGGCAATCATTAACTCAAGCTTGCCGTCGGGAAGTGACGAATCCATCGCCCGCTAGTGGTCGTGATTACCACTAGTGCAGTCAGTCAACCGAGCAATGGAGGTCAATCCATTCCAACAGGTCCGAAGAAACGTTAATACAGGATGGGCAACAGACCGAGAGCGATCGCCAACCCGCCTGCCAAGCGTGGCGATTATGGCAAATACCTCCCAAATATATGGACGTTGTGGAGATCCTTGGGGGGGGCCTTTGTCCAGCAGTGGACGTCTTTCGGCTAATATGATGATGATGATTAACTTAAGCCGTCTATACATACAAAATGTATTATTTTTTTAATGTCAGATCCGGCAACGCGTCAGTAGTATCCATCCATTGATGTAGAAGTATAAGAATAATAAAAAATCGAGTATTATTTATTATTCTTATGTGACGTGGCCGTTTTAATAAAGTAATCTCAAGATTGAAATGAGTCTCGCTTTCAATACAAATTTCTTATATTATACAAGTGTCAACTTAAGTTAAACTCTGATTTGAGATCTTTTTATTAATATTAGTCTAAATAAGTGAAGGAAACATTAAGATCGTTGATAAATCTGCTCCAAAGTTTTCTCTGTTCGTTGAATATTTTCAATTTATATGATAATATTTTGTAATGATCCTCTTTTTATTGTTTTCTTTTCTAACCTTGCGTAAAATTAAATTGTACGGGTAATATTACGCCACTTGGGTTTTTACGGAGATAAGCGAGATCGGATAACCGTCATGGACCACGTGTGAGCTTCGGAGACACTGTTCAGCAGAAATATTGGATCTGTACTTAACACTTTACGGGACACATCACCAGACACAATAGAAGTTTTATTTTTTTAACGTAGAGAGGCGGGTTGTTGCCCGGAACGTGGTAAGGGTGTTTGAATTTATATATTAATTTCATATGGCCTGTTGCAGATGACAATCACGTTAAACCAGCAATTACTATAAATGTGAATTACTGAAAGGCGAGCGCCTCGGGTCTTTGTCTATTATCAATATGTCAGTGGATCAGAAAGAGATGCTAATTGTCCCAGTATATTTATACGGATACTCCAGATTAAATTCTTGTTCGATTCTTTAATAGTTTGACTTAATAAATATTCTAATGTGGCTCTTGATAACGTTCAAAAATGCACCTAAACTCTTACATCTTAAGTGCCTACTTAAGATAAAATAAAGAGTCATCTGTAATGACCAAGAAACAAGAATTTCTCATGGTATACTACTTGCTCGTCTGTCCATAGTTTGACCTAAACCTAACGCTCTCTGTACAAAATATTAATTCTTTCTGATACACTCTAAGACAAACAAACATACTTTTGCATTACAATACTCCATCATGATACCCTGATCATAACATTGTAGTACTCACAAAAACGCATAACATGACATAGTCCAAACTCGAAACTTTTTCTGTAGTTATGGCGCTGCTGAGTTCATGTGCTCACCTTATAGCATCATGATCAGCCCTTGGATACCATCTATGATCAGACTGCTTCTTAAGACAATTTAAACAAGCTAAAACTCTATTTTTTATGCACTACGGTTTAGCACTTGACCTTAATCACAATTGATGAAGTGAAGATGAGGCCGAGGGTGGAAGCGTACTGATCCGGAAACCCCACCTTATTTGGGGCACTATATATTATCTCTGACAACCGGAACACAATAATGCTATTAACATTGCTCTTGGGCGGCAGATTTCAGATAAGATAAGCCATCAGTTTAGTATTTCTCACCAATACAGATATTGACGAGAAATACACCTAAACTACAAGATAATGAGCCATTCCACTCTATAATTAGCAAGAGCAAGAACTCTGCGAAGTTTCCGAGAAGCAATTTATGGAATAAGTTTTAACATTTCAGTAGTTATCCATTACTTGTTCTGGTTTGTAAAATATTTCTTTCACAACCCTTCGTCTTCAGGTTTGTCTCGATCAATCATTTTGAATGCCGTTAATGAGCTGAAACTAAAGCTTCCTCACAACCAATTTACAAATTACCAAAATAGCCAGACCTTCCCACTCGAAGACCTGTTAAACAACCATGGATCTTCAATATAATAGTTGCTTTCATAACATGATCTCCAGTGAAGTGAGGATTATATGAAAGAGGAGGTTAAGATACATTGGACGCAATCCGTCTATATTTAACAACATAGTAGACCGTTTTGTGTCCAGTAGTATTAAAAAACTCATAAACTAGTGGCGTTGTCGTTTACTGCGCCTTTAAAACTTTTATGCTTGAGTTTCGTAGCTATTTCAGTTGGAACGGATGCTTATTTGTAATAATTAGTGGGTGCGATCAAAAGGGTTGTTTTATTTTGGACTATTTCGTTGTGACGCGATTTGTTTTGAATTATAATTATTATTGTCGCTTTGCAAGTTATATATAACGTCACGACTTTTACGACAAATTGGGTTATCGGAGATATCCCAACCGTAAGCATTTTGGTGTCCCAATAGACGATATCATATAACATATAATAGAATATAACATTCACAGAAATGACATGTCGTAGACCATTACCGTCAAAACGTGGCAGTACATATCTATATATGCTTTTACTGTCTCAGATTTCATTAATACTTACTAAATTAATCTATTGTATTTAGGATTATTATAATTCGTCATCATCATATCAGCGCACAGGGCGTCCACTGCTGGACACAGACCTCCCGCATAGATATCTTTATATCTATTGATGATTGTAATGTTAAATGAAGGTGAGGCCGAAGGTGGATGCGTAACTGACCCGTAAACCACATCTTATTTGGGGGCTGGCTATCTTATCTCTGACAACCAGAACACAACAATTCTATTAACATTGCATATATGTATATATATTTTAAATCATTGGTGCACAAACCTACTTGCTTTTATCCCGTTCTACTTTTTTTCCCTCTACCCAAAGCTTGTCTGGTAGAAATCGCTTCATAGCGATAAGACCGCCTGGTTGTACAATTATAATTTTTTTGAAGCTATATTAAGAAGTGTATTGTAGAATTTTGTGCAATAAAGTGTACTTGATTGATTGATTGATTGATTGCTGTTTTGTGGCAGACTTCGATAAGCTAGTTGTAGCTAGCCAGGCGGATATTTAAAATACCCTACCACCAATAAATCGAGTACGTATTTAGTAGTTATTTATTTAGTATCTAACTAATATTATAATATAAATAATATAATATTTTTATAGCGATAAAACCGCCTAATTGTGTTCTATTGTTATCATCAAAAAATATCGTAAATTATTTTGCTCTTTAGTATCTTAAATATATATAACTCAAAGGTGACTGACATAGTGATCTATCAACGCCCAGCCCAAACCACTGGACGGATCGGGCTGAAATTTGGCATGCAGGTAGATGTTATGACGTAGGCATCCGCTAAGAAAGGATTTTGATAAATTCTACCCCCAATCTTCCAAAAAATCTTCCACGCGGACGAAGTCGCGGGAGGAAAGCTAGTTGTATTATAAATGTGAAAGTTTGGATGTTTGTTTGTTGCTCAATAACGGCGAAACGACTGAACGGATTTGGATGAAATTTGGTATATAAGTAGAACATCACATGGATTAAACTATATTTTTATCGCGATAAAGTGAGTAGTTAGAGATAAAGAAATTAAACACGATAAAGTTCTTTCGCGCAATCGAAGCCGCGGGCGGAAAGCTAGTATGTACAATAATTGTGTTCAATGCCTACTGTGCATCTACCAACGCTTGTTTTAATATGTCCTTTTGGCTACTCTAACGGTAAGTCTCTCAGTGGGATAAGTTCTGTAACAACTTGTTCACTCCTGTTGCTGCTTTTTTTCGTTCCTTTCTGTTATAAAATAAAGTGTATAAATAAATATAATATAAAATATCCTTAGACATAAACACAGCGTCATTTAGTTCCACAGTAAGCAACTATAGGCTTGTGTTGTGGATACCAGCTGTACTACAGAAATACATATTTTTTTGTAAATAAATACTTGTTATAAATGAAAACATCCATAACTCGGGTACACATGTCCGTCTTCACACAAACATATGCCCCTAGCGGGATTCAAACCCGCAACCTTTTGGTATAGTGGTCAGAGTTGCTAACCACTACACCAAACAGGTTGACAAATAAATAAATGTCAAATGACATTCAACAACAATTGCATAAAGCCATAGCTAGTTTTTCCTTCGTCTCTATCGAATAATCTAAGAAGAGCAACGTTCAACTCCATTACGGGATGGTCGACCATAAATTCAGGTTGAAAATGACGTCAATGACGTGTTGACTTTACATTTTCGGCTCCTAAAACGCCCCTACTTTAGCTGCAGCTTCATAACGTGTCGTTCCCGCCAAATGCACATTCTTCACACTGTCAACATTACTGTTAAAGGTGATGGTAATAAAAATAAGCGGAAGCGATAAGTGGTGGCGGATTTAACAAACGTGAAGCTAAAATGATTTTATTATGCCCCCATGGCAACAAAGTGTCAATGAAAGCCATTGTTCTGTATAAGCAACACTTTCAAAGTTCAAATTATTATTACACAATTCATATTTGTTTCAGTAATTACATTCATATTCATAATTACAGTTCATACTTGTTTACGTATTTGTGAGCTAATTATTGCATAATTCCCTAGTCACCTAGCAGTAATCATGTATATTTCCGTTCGATGATATTCATTCTACTTTTTTCTTCGCTTTTTGAACCATAGATTGTAAAAAATACTTATTTAAAAGGGGCAACCCCCGACTTTCTTGATCGTTCTTGTATTAGCCTTGTGAATGAGCGGTAATTATACATATACAGGGCGTCCCACGGCTATGCCACATGGAGGGAAAGTACCTTGAATTTTGTAGATGGAACATTTTACTGAAAGAAGACATTATTTTAATTTAAAAAACAATTTAAACTGCATTCATATATTTTTAAATAAGTACATGGTTGAACCGGGAATCGAACCCTTTATTTATAAAAAAAAAAAATTACCATGTAACTTTATCATACCGATCGAAAGGCTTCATCATAAGGATAATTTTTTGCTAAATAACATAGTGTCAGCAATAAAAGGAAGACCATGAATTTTAACATTTTTAATACAAAATTAATCAAATTTATCAAATGCTCAAAATGAGTCGTCCCATCCTGTTCAATACAAAGTCGCACTCTTTTGATTATTTTTGACTGTCGATTTTTGATCATGTTGTGGTGGATATTTAGAATAATACGTCGAAGTTCAGTTTGTAGCTCGTGGACACTTTGACACTGGTTCTTGTACCGTAAATTTTTTACATAACCCCATAAAAAAAATCTAACGGAGTTAGATCTGGGGATCTCGGCGGCCATTTTTTCGTCCATTTGTCCCGATCCAGGAAAGAAAATGTTCATTGAGATAGTCCTACTTACTAATTACGTATCTCTTTATCATTTTATCATGAACTTAAATTATAATAGGGAAATGATGCATACTTTTCGAGTGGGTAATTAGTATTAGTAATGATAATGTCAGTTGTATGTCCTTACGGCAATGTCAGCTTTTCATTTTTCTGAACAAAATTGAACATCTAATGTTAAAATTCATGGTCTTCCTTTTATTTCTGACAATATGTTATTTAGCAAAAAATAATCCTTATGATGAAGCCTTTCGATCGGTATGATAAAGCTACATGGTAATTTTTTTTTATAAATAAATGGTTCGATTCCCGGTTCAACCATGTACTTATTTAAAAATCTATGAATGCAGTTTAAATTGTTTTTTAAATTAAAATAATGTCTTCTTTCAGTAAAATGTTCCATCTACAAAGTTCAAGGTACTTTCCCTCCATGTGGCATAGCCGTGGGACGCCCTGTATATCAAAAGTTTTAAGATGTTATATTATAAAACTTTTTTTATTCAAATTGATTAAAGTTAAATCAATATTCTATAACTTGTTATAATGATAGGAAATAAAAGAAATCAAATGTGTAATAATATAATTTTGGAATAAAAATGATATTTATCTTAATATCTGTATTGTACACAAACTGTTACTGAAAAAACTGTTACTGTTAGTGATTGTATGTAAAATGTACAAAGGTGAGCTGAATTCCTATAGAGTTGTCTACCAGCAAACTTAGAGATATATAGTGTTTCTTAGATTGGGCAGAAAATATAGTGTAGAAATTGGAATTGGGTAGAAATCCTTACGACGCTCGTCACTTCTCGCTTTGTTCATCACTACGTCCGCGACTTTATATCCTTGCGTGTGAATTAGATGATCCAAATTTTTTTAGCTGCATTCTATTGCGTTTAGGGAATTCAAATGTGGTGCTTCCAGTAATTACGTGAAAGTTTGTGACTTCCCTGTGCCATGTTCCGTATTTTTTGCTAGGATTCCTAGAGCTGTGCTCGTTCTCAATTTAGTTAATTAATTCGTTAAATTAGTGCCCTCGTTAGTATTTTTATTGGTGGTGCAGTTAACTTTGTATGATGTAGCTTATGTTTACTTACTAAAGATACCGAAAATAAATATTGTGTCGTATTAATTCGAAAACGAATTTGAAATTAACTAGTTTCGAATGATCTCCCTACGTGCCAAATTTCAAAGTTGTCGCTCACCTGGAACAACTCTATAGGTTTCGATGATTTGTCAGTAAGTGGAACTTGTGATATAAAAATACGCTTTGTAAGGCCATAATTTTTTATTATATTACACTAAAAACTGGAATATGTTAGCTTAACATAAATATAAGACCGTAGGCTTTAGTATTTGCTATTAATTTTAATGTGATACGTTAAGTCGTTTCCGAAAAAAACTGTTATTAAATGTATGGTAATGGGAATGTTGCACAGAACCCTCAGGACACGAGTCCTATTCGCACGTGACCGTCTTTTTTATAACTACCATGCAATTCGCATTTGAGACAAATATCTACTACGAAGAACGCTACCAAGTTAATCATTACGCCGCCATTGTTTAATTTTATGGTCTCCATTCGATTCCATACGAAATCATAATCATAAAATGAATTGATTGGTGCGATCAGTCCATGTAAATATAATAATATAAAATGTCACAATATCACATTGTTATATTGTCATGTCAATGTCCATATACTAGAAATTTTACATTAAAATATAACAAAATGAAAACATGTCCGTATAATTGAATTGATACACTAAAATCTGATAATTTTATGGTCTCCTTTCGATTCCATACGAAATCATAATCATAGAATGAATTGATTGGTGCGATCAGTCCATACAATATAATAATAATAAAATGTCACAATATCACATTGTAATATAGTCATGTCAATGTCAATATACCTACTAAAAAAATTACATTATATAACAAAATGAAAACATGTCCGTATAATCGAATTGAAACACCAAAATCTGATATTAATAAATGTTACCATGTCGTATTATAATCAGGTAACCTAGCCAGGTAACGCAGACATAAGAAATTTGCTGAAATAGAAGCGTAGCCAAAAATAATTCGCTCACCTATTCTGACACCGGAAAGCGACTAGCATCCCCGCTCCGGTGATGTCTACGTCAAAAAAAACATAATTGATGGAGCAACGACATCCCTTTTCGTCAGCTGTCGCCTCTCGATGACATTCGAGATGATGTGTTGCTTGTAGCGATTTAGGTTCTACGATTTTTTAGTCGTGCAGTAATGTCGTTGGGCCTTTAGCTCGCCGGCTCGCGTTGGTGAGCTATTCTGCCAAATAGTTGAAGCGCAAACCTCCGTGGAGTAACTACACGTTACGTTTATTTTTTAACCGACTTCAGAAAGGGGGAGGTTATCAATTCAGTTGTTTTTTTTTTATTTTTTATGTTTGTAACCTCAGAAGTCAGTCATTAATAAACCGATTCGGAAAATTCTTTTTTTGTTTATAAGCACATACTTACAGAGTTCTCCCATGTTCATCATAATCCCTGTTCTCATGATGAAATCTATAAGGAATGGAGGGAAATCCTGACATATTATAGGCATACATATAACGATTTTTTTTACTAATTTGTAGTTTCTATAAGATATTTAAATGTGCGTTCCTTATTTAAACAGTAAAGCGTATTTGATCGGTTGATTGATTGATTGATTTTGATATTTACACCAACGAGTCAAGAATTTACATTCAGAAAGTGGAATCTGACTGAAGTCGGTTGTTTTGACAATTATTTTTTTAATGCACAGTGGGTTTGCACTTGACCTCAATTACACCTTATGTTAAGTGAAGATGGTAACTGGTCAAATTAATATTATAAATGAGAAAGTATGGATGTTTCTTTGTTTCCTTGTTTGGTTGTTTGTTGCTCAATCACGGCAAAACGGACGAACAGATTTGGATGAAATAATGCAGGGGCATTAAAACGTAAGATATGTTTAATTCCCCGAAGTGATTAAAGCATCCGCGATAAAATTATTCCACGCAGGCGAAGCCGCGGGCGGGAAGCTAGTACATAATATATAAATATATACAGACGAACATAGAACTCCCTCCCTTTTTGAAGGTAGTTTGAAAAACGATAATGTTCCTCAAAAACAGAAAGTAGGCCGAGTCATCCACCTCATTACTAATACCACCCTGACGGCTAAAATTATAATAATGCTGAAATTATTATGGTTAATACTTTTTGTATCAAAATAAAAGTATATAAATAATAAAATAAATATTTCGGACACTCACACCCACACACACACCAATCTAGTCCCAAACTAAGCAAAGCTTGGGACGGACGCTAAATAACGGATAAACATACATAAATATTTATATAAACAGCGAGAATAAAATGTTCGTATTCACCACACAAACATTTACCCCCCGCGGGATTCGAACCCGCAACCGTTGGGTTCGCTGACAGGGTCACTATCAATTACACCAATCGGTCGTCGAATATTAGTGAAACAAAAAAATAACAACCTCTGTTAGATTAAATATCGTGATGTCGTGAGATCTAAACGATAGTAACATATGAACGGGTGGTTTGTCTTACTGATGTTTGAAAGCTTTTTAAGTTTAGTTTATTATTTTAGTAATATTCAACTAATGCTTCTAAAACGGCTACAGTTCAGTAATTTTGTTTAAGAGGAGTCGATGAGGTGAAAACAAGAGACCAGCTCATTTTGTTTTTGTTGGCGTTATCATGCGATCAGCCGGTTACTATGAGCAGATTTATTCCACCAAAGTCTAACCTAAAAATGCATGCATATCTAGAATATTCAATAAGCTACCTAATTACATCAAAAACGAAGCGAAAGATAAGAAATTCATGCAATTATTAAAGCAACTATTAATTAAAAAATGCTATTACACAATAAATGAATACATGACCGAAAATTTTAGAGATGAAATAATATAAATAAATGACATAAATAAATAATAATATAATATGAATAAATGTCGTAAATAAATAATAATACAATATAAATAGATATATAATATCATATTAATAAATAATTTAAAAGAGAAATAATAATATAATTGGAATACAATGGTAAAAATACATATGATAATATAATAGGTTAAACATCTGGCTGGTAAATAATGTATTAAGAATTTTATGTAATTATTTAAATTAGTACATTTTTTTTTTTTTTTATGCACGACGGGTTCGTACTCTCTCTCTCATGTTGCTGTGCCTTCAGAAGGTCCTTTTTGACACAGTACACCATAATGTCATCAAATCAAAACATAAGGAATGCAATAAATGATTTGAGTTTGAGTTTGAAAAGTGCATACCCCAATGGATATGCCTCCTCATATTTCCATTCACAGGTTGTCCAGATTTTTCGCCTTTTCAGCCGTCTTAGGCTAACAGATATAGTCAACTGGACTGCTAGCTTAATCCGGTCTATCAGCCGGGTTTTGTATGCTTTGGTGTAAGCCTGGATCTCCTCGCTCACTGTGTTCATTTCAGGTAGTGGTGGACCTCCGCGTTCCTAATAAACGTGCGAGCGTAGCAAACAAGCATACATACAAAAATATAACTAAATAAATATCTACTAGTAATTCTGTGGTCTCTGCGTAACCCTACGGGAAATAACCGTGTTTTTATGAATAAGTATTACAGTTCAGATTAGTTTTAAATCAAACAAAGCCCTACTAAACCATTTGCGCAGTTTGTCTGTGGAAATTCGAGTCTCACGGGCAAATTACAAATGATCAAGTTACTCGCCCACGGAGTTAGAGGTTGTCTAAATAGAATTCCTTAAGTAACTTGACGGCCTATTTGATGTAAGTGGTTAACAACTCTATGACCACTATACCAAACGGTTGCGGGTTCGAATCCCCCTAGGGGCATATGTTTGTGTGAAGAATACGGACATGTGTACCCGAGTTATGGATGTTTTCATTTATAACAAGTATTTATTTCCAAAAATAAAATGTATTTATATAGTATTAGGTCCTTACCTATGAAATTGGCGTTTTGTATGAAGAATTTCATTAAGACTGTTGTCTCCATACAAACATTTTTGATTTTTTTTTGGGAACGGCAAATCCAAATTTAGCTAAACTTTGTGTGTATTATCGGATAACATTAAGTTAAATATAGGCAGCGTTAATTTTTAAAAGTAACCGCTTTATAAAAGTTTCAGCGAATCTAAGAAATGATTATTGGAAGCACATGAAAAGAGCTCTGTTCAACATTTTTTATCTGAGTCAATACGCTGTAGGTTTGGCTCAATCAATTTTGGGTAAACCTGGATCAATAGCGGCCAGATTATTATATAATATGTTTGTATCTTCTCATCAGTGAATCTTGGTCAGGGTACGATGGGACTGTCATGTCTAGAAGGACTCAAGTCCCTAAATTAAATAAAGATTAAAAAAAAAAAAAAAAAACATTTTTTATTTTGTGATTTAGCCCAGAAACTCAAAAATATTTCATGTGAAACATTGAAATAATATGCCATTTTCCAAATAAAAAACAACTTTTGATATAGCTTTGAAAATCGCAGGAATTGGTACATATGATTAACGAAGAAACAAACTCCAATTTCATAGGTATAGACCCAAATCTAGTATCCACAACACAAGCCTATAGTTGCTTACTGTGGAACTAGATGGCGCTGTGTGTATGTCTGAGGATATTTGTTATTATTATAACTTGGTGAATCTTTTTTTATGCACAACGGGTTGGTACTTGAACCGAATCACACTTGATGTTAAGTGAAGATGAGGTCGAAGGTAGAAGCGTACTGACCCGGAAACCCCAACACATTTGGAGGACTGGCTATCTTATCCTGACAACCGGAACACAACAATGGTATTAACATTGCTGCTTGGCGGCAGATTTAGATAAGATGGCTGTAATGGAGCCACGAGGGGGATATTGGAACTCTAGTAAAATGGAAAAAAATAGAACGTTTGTAAATTTGGTACCCGTCAGTCTGTCAGTGATCTAGAAATATCATTTTAACCTCGATCCTTTCCCGCCAACTTCTGTCTCCGTAAAAAAGATATATCGTGTCCTCGCATAGTAGTGATTTGTACCATTGTTCACAACAATCCAACACGGCTACTCCATTAGCAAGTCATGTCAAGTCACTCGGCTCTATTGACAGATGATGCCATTTCGGTCGGGAATCGAACCCGCACCGGTGGGGAGCGTGCCTAACGATCCGTATGATTTATTACTGTCATTACTATACACCACTATTGAAACGGGGAATATTCGGATTCCTTCGTATCGGAAACGATGTTTTATTTGGATAAAAATAGGTGTCGGTTTTGATTGAGTTGGGATTGGTTGGTTGGGTTTGTGTGTTTTTGTGGACGGATGAAAGGACCTTTATTATAAGACAATAATTGCGTTTGAAATTTCCTCGCGATAATAGTCCTTTTCTATGCGAAATGTGTTTGTTTATTGTACCTACAGTAATTAGCGATTTTTAATGCCCGACGCAAAAAGGGGTGGTAATAATCCTAATGTACGTATAGTCTGTGGCAATGTAGTGACAAAGCAGCGCTAATTTGAAAACTGCTGTTTTTGGTTTAGCCGTTTCGAGGCAATCGGGGGTTTTAACATTTTTTTATTTATAATACCTAGGTTACCGCTCGGCATTATCCAGTATTCTTATTTTTCTTTGTCGAATCATAAATTTAACAATTATTCCAAAATGTATCTGTATTGACTTATTTAAAAAGAGCAACCCCTGAGTTTCTTGCTCGTTCTTCTCTGGGGAGACTGCCTAGTGCATGAGCGATAACTGTATGTCAAATGTTATTCTTATAACTTACGAAATAAAACATTTTTGATTTGATTTTGATTTGACCTATAATATTGTAATTTGAAGTACACAGTTCGATGAGTTTATCTAGATAATGCGTTGTTGATTAGGAAAAGTAAGCAACATCTGGCGCTGTCGATGGCTTTGGATGGGTGACCGCGGTGATTTTGTCGGACTAAAGGCGGAGAGGCTGCCTGTCAGATGGCCTTTAGTCGGACAATAGTTCTCTAATGATGAAAGGAGCCTTTGCCCCAATAGTGAGGATATACGAGTCTTGATGACGATATGAGGTATACGTACCTTTCTACATGCAATTAAAAACCAAACTCCGTAATCACAAAAAAAAAGTATTTTATACATTTATTTCGAGTAGAAGTAATAATTTATATGGAACATTAAAAAAATATATCGATCATTACAATCCATCGATACATTCCAATTCCATTCCAAAAGATGGATGAAAGACAATTGTATGCAGCGGAGATAAGAATGTTGAGATGGATGAGTGGAGTGACCAAGATGGATAAAATAAGGAATGAGTATATAATAAGCAGTTTAAAGTGGTACCTGTGAAGTTGAAAGGGAATCGTTTTGCTTGATATGGACATGTTATAAGGAGGGATGAAAGAATGTTGATGGATGAAGGGGAATAGAAAGACCACGAAAAAGACGAATGGATTGTGTGAGGGATGATATGAACGAGAAAGGAGTCAATGATGATGTGACGGGAAGAATGGAAGAAAAAGACATAGGTATTGCACCAATTTCAAATAAATTAGGTACAGGACAAGATGATGATGATGATTTATTATTAGTTACAGACACATTTTATATTAATCTCGCATGCTCGTTTGCAGCCCTATATAAAAAAAAAAACAATAATTACCAATACTGAGATGCACCCATGTCCATTGCAAACATAACTGTCAAGTCTGTTTGCAAACATGACCAGGATGCTATCGAATAAATAAAGTTGGTTATGGTAATTTGTGGGCTTAAGCCACGGATAAATTTTCCAAAGTAAGTAGTATCACTGTAGTTAATCTGCTATGTTATTCTGTAATTCCATACCACGGTTAGACTCCAAACGACGAACATTACGATTAAAGCTTAAATTGACCACTACAGATTTCACTGTGGCATCAGATACGAGCCGCACAAACAAGGTTGCAAAATGGTCACATAGGATTTCATGGATTACACACACATAGTATGATGTGGAGATGTAGGGAGTAAAGGCGATCCTCCAACAAGTCTATCGTGATTCCTTGTGAACCACTAAAGCAGTTAATCTCATTTGGCCTCATATTCATATCACATTCATTTAGAAGAAATAATTTTGAAATCTCTGCATTTTTCAGAACCAGGTATTTGAAATAAATTTTCATCATGGCAACGAGAGAAGTTTAAAGAAACCTAAGTTTGGGAGTCTCCGCGGTACCTTAACTTTTACAGCATGGACAGCTTTATGCTATAAGTAATAAGTGAGCCAATAAGAATTCATAAATTCGTATTACTATAGAGATTACAATAACGAGTTCCTCAATTGTCTGATAGAACTTAAGAACTAGTACAGAAATTAATAAAATATCTGCTGTCCCATATTATCCAATAGTTCTAAAATAAGTAATAAAAAAAAACAATCGATTTTAGTAAGGTACTGCTCTCGTTACGTATAGTTAATGTACCGAACATTCGCACTAAGAAGTTCGATTCTTCATTCATCATCCGAACAGCCAAGGCATGGAACTCCCTTCTCCCTGAATCCTACAACCTTGGGATCTTCAAGAGCAGAGTGAATAGGCATTTACTGGTATCGCGTGCTTCATCTTCGACCACATCGTCACTTTCCAGATTGACCTGGAGCTCTCTTATGAGGCCCATACCATATAATTATAGACATAGACATATATTTATGGTCTATGTTTCAGTGCCATCATCACTGGAACACACTTCGTTTGAAGACTTTCCTCAGGAATATGTTCTACAATAACCTTGATGTTCTCTCGAAAGATAAATCTAAAATTCTTGACATTTGCGTTAATAGCATCGGGATATCCACATCTTCAGTCGCAGCGTCGGTGGCTCAGCGGTTAAGATGCGGTCTCCCAATTTAGGAGGTCCGGGTTCGATTCCCAGTCAGGTTAATGTACCAATGTGTTTTTAAATTTAATTACTTATGGGCATTTATCCGACTGCTCTTAAACAGTCAAGGAAAACATCGTGAGGAAACCTGCATGCCTGAGAAATAAAAATTCAAAGGCATGTGAAGTCCCCAGCCCGCATTGGCCCAGCGTGGTGGAATATGGCCTTTACTCCCTCATATACGAAGAAAGGTCTATATCCCTACATTGGGATGTTTACGAGCTGATGATGATAATCCACATCTTACACAGCCGGTATCTGGGGCCGTGAACTCTTTGCTCTTACTCCTATTGCAGCGTACCTATGATTCCTGTAGGTTTTTGGACGCCAATTTAATTCAAGATCACTTTAATCTCTTTAAAACTACTTATCTCTTATTATCAAATTAACATTGATAAACGACAATACATGTGACATTGATAGATAGATAAGTAGTAATTTATAATTTAATGCAAAATTACAATTGTGACCCAAATCCTTTAAGATCTCAACTATAAATTATATTATCTGCATGTCAAAATGTCTCCTGGTGAAATAATTTTGTAAGTACAGTAAATGTATTTATTAGTTTATTACAGGACTAAGTAGAAAGTGACTAATAAGTTAGCATGATTAATAAATACTTTCATTGATAAAAATAATCCCGAAAGAATTAGGTACTTCAGAGAAAAAAACAATTTTAGAATAAATAGCATGATTTTTTTCTTCTTTATTTCAATATTTTTGTACACTCCCATTGCATACCTGTGATATCACATCCCTTTACTAAAAATAGAACATTTTTGCTGAAGCTGAATAAAGAAAGTAAGAAAGAAACATTTATACAGCTTACAATGTGCATGCACGTGAAAATTTTGAGATAATAATGCTAAAACATAATAATAATGCAAGCTGATATAGGTTCTAGCTTAGCATAGTGCTGTGTACCACAGTACTTATAGCGCTGATTTTCAGCTGGCACCTTTGTAGGAGGTTAGGCGCTCACAGAATAATTTAAAAAAACAAAATAAATTAATCAACTTCACATAATAATATTGTAATTAATATATTCTAGAAAATAGACGTAAAATAAACTACACATTATAGGTACCTAAAGGTATATAAACAGCTGTAATTTAATAGGGGGGTGCAATACCATCATTATAATAAGCCTTTATTTACTGAAAAAAGTTTACATATTAATTATATAAAAAATTTTAAAACACTATTTAAACATCAGCAACCCTTTCAGTCTGTCCTTCGACATAGGCCTCCTCTAGAATCTTCCAAATATATCGATCTTGTGCTATTCTGGTCCAACATGCACCTGCCACCTTTCTTATATCGTCCTCCCATCTTTGGTTTTGTCTGCCTCTCCTTCTTTTTCCGTCTCTTGGATACCAGTATGTTACTTTATGTGTCCACTTATTTTGTCTGTCTCTAAGCATATGTCCTGTCCACTTCCATTTCAATTTTCTAATTGTTGTTGATATTTTATTGACTTTTGTTTTATTATACTTATTATTCTTTATATTTAATATACTTCTTTGCATTCCATTTTGACATACTTCCAATTTTTTCATGTTCTTTTTAGTGATAGCCCAGGTTTGACATCCATATGACAGACATGGCATCACACATGTTTTTAATATTTTACTTTTGTCTGCTATAGAGATTGACTGGTTTTTCATTACTTCTTTTAATGACCAATATCGCTTCCATGAATTGCATATTCTTTTGTCTATTTCTCTTTTCATTTGGTCAACTGGTGATATTGTTTGTCCAAGGTACTCATATTCATCTACATATACCATCATTAACTAATATTAAATAAGGTACACCGTCAAGTTGCCATCTCAAAGCAATCTCTTTCATCAGTTCATGAGATAATATGTCATGGTTGATCCGAACAATTATTCGATTCAATTATTAGTTCCTTACCTATGAAATTGTCGTTTTGTATGAAGAATTTCATTTAGACTGTTTTCTCCATACAAACATTTTTGATTTTTTTTTTGGAACGGCAAATCCAATTTTAACTAAACTTTGTGTGTATTATCGGATAACATTAAGTTAAGTATAGGCAGCGTTAATTTTTAAAAACAACCGCTTTATAAAAGTTTCAGCGAATCAAAGAAATGATTATGGGAAGACATTTTTTTTAATATGTGATTTAGCCCAGAAATTAAAAAATATTTCATGTGAAACCTTGAGATAATATTCCATTTTCCAACTAAAAAACAAATTTGGATATAGCTTTGAAAATAGCAGGAATTGGTACATATGATTAACGAAGAAAAAAAACTCCAATTTCATAGGTAAAGGTGACGACCGATTGGTGTAGTGGATAGTGACCCTATCAGCGAAACCAACGGTTGCGGGTTCGAATCCCGCGAGGGGTAAATGTTTGTGTGATGAATACGAACATTTATTCCCGAGTCTTGGATGTTTATATAAATATTTATGTATGTTTATCCGTTATCTAGTATCCATAGCACAAGCTTTGCTTAGTTTGGGACTGGATGATTGGTGTAAGTGTCCGAAATATTATATTATATATTATTATAGATAGAGCATTGTCTAATTATTGTGTATGCATAATTTAAAAAAAATAAATAATTAAAGACCCAATATTAATTATTCAATTCAGCCTCCACCAACGGACCACTGCGTCCTATTTAGAAACGTAGCGATTACAATCCATCAGAATGTGTTGCAGATCATCAGTTTTCTTGCACCCCCATATAGGGGGAGTCCACCTTCTGCATCAGATAAGTAAATAAATTGTTTGGATGGTAGGCATAACTCAGTGTATTCATCAAATTCTAAGGCCTTGGGAACATTTACACCCTGAATGGTTTCACATACTTAAACGACGAACTGAGTGGTTCTGACGGCTCGAGAATGTAATTTTTTACCCGACTGCCTCAGGAAGGAGGGTTATGTTTTTCGAGTATACGTAGGTATGCAGATTTTTATGTTACCTCCAGGTGCATAAATGTTTGATCGATTTTGAAGTGCAAGGTGTCGTTAGATTGGTCTTAGAATACATTTTGTGGTAAAAAATCCAATGTGGCGCCCGCAAAACACTAAACATGCTCTCAGGTTTTTTGGTTTCTAAACACTTAAATTATTGGACAATATACTCACTGACACTAATCCATAAACAGAAAAAAATCATGTTATTTAATTGTTACTTTAATATTTATCAAAGTAGATTTTTTTTGGAATTTGAGCCGTAGAATGGACATGCATCTAGAAGCATTTTAAGGTGCAGTCGCAGATTCTAATCAACATTGATTATCTGGCTAACATTATCGAAAATGGTTATCTACAAACAAATACTGGGTTTTACGTTAAATCAATCAATATTTAATTGTAGTAACACTTAGTCTATATTTGACAATAAATACATACATAAAGTCACGCCTGTTTGGTGGGCAGAGACCACAGACTTCCACTTGCTATATTGCACGACCCTGACACACCTCTGTTGCTTCATTCACTCTCATAAGGTTCTTCACACATGCTCGTCGGTTTAGCGTACCTACTCTTGACTTGGCCTTTCTTTACACTTGACAATATTAAACTTAAAATTTTTCTAATATCTTGACCACCCCATATGAGATAAAAGTCATGACGTTATGTTTGTAATGTATCGATGGCGATCTTCCATCAACATCCATAACTCGGGTATACGTGTCCGTATTCATCATACAAACATATGCCCCTAGTGGGATTCGAATCCGCGACCTATTGGTATAGCAGTCAGGGATTCTAACCACTACACTAAACAGATCGTCAAATTTTTTTAAATACCGTGAATTCTGGAAAATAACCCCAACTAATAGCTAATAGGTATTATTTATTATTAGCTTTTTGGAATCTCGAGTGCAGGTCAGAGCGATATTTGTGATTTATGCTGTATTTAAAAGAAATATTAATTTATCTAATGAGGGCGCCACTGGACGAATAGTACTCTTAACATTAGTACAAACATGTATTATGGCAATACACCCGAGCTGTCAGGCCACCTTTAGTGAAAAAAATAATAGGTATTTTTTATTGTCTGTGGTAGCGCCCTTATGGCATTTGCCGTACAACCGCCATTTAGTATAATCTTTGGAACGTATTGCATATCGCTATCCCGCGATATACGTATAACCAAATATAAATTAATAACCTCTAAAATTAATTATAATATAACAAAAAGATACTTGAGGTTTTATCTTCTGTCATTGTATACAAATTGTTGACTTAGCTTCCAAGTTCGGAGTGACAATTAATTATACTCCACAGTTGTTTCGCGAACAAAATACAGTGCGAGACTTTAGAAGCGAGTAAAGTATGGTATTCTGTTTTAGAAGTTGGTGGCTTGTAATAACGTTGATTTATATTAAAATACATTTATAAGTTACCAACTTTTACGGGCTCTATCTTATCTCAAACAGTCGGAATACAACAATAAAAACGCTTTGTTTCACAAGATTACGAAATGATTGGGTATAGGGTTTTGATTAAGTCTTTGATAATGGCAGGCTCTGAATTATTTACAAAAGGCTTCTGTTTCTGTCTATTTGGATGATAAGCAAACATGAATATATGCTGCTCGGTATGAAATATATATTTTTTCTTGTTTTGCCGAATCACAAATTGTAACCCAAAACCTACTTATAAAGAGCAATCCTTGACTTTCTAGCTCGTTTCTCTCTGGGGTGTTAGCTTTGTGAATGAGCAGTAACATTAATATTAACTTCAACCGCCTCCGTGGTTCGATGTCAACTACATGGGGTTTACGAATCGTAGGTCGCGGGTTCGATCCCCGTACATGTTTAGTACTCGATTTGGTTGGTGGTAGGGCATTTTAAATGTCACCAAATAGCAATGTTAATAGCATTGTTGTATTCCGGTTATCAGGGATAAGATAGCCAGTCCACCAAATAAGATTGGGTTTCCGGATCAGTACGCTTCCACCTTTGGCCACATCTTCACTTATCAGGTGTGATTGAGGTCAAGGCAGCCTGGCTAGCTACCACTATCTTATCTAAGTTTGCCACTAAATAGCAATGTTAATAGCATTGCTGTATTCCGGTTATCAGGGATAAGATAGCCAGTCCCCCAAATAAGATTGACTTTCCGGATCAGTACGCTTCCACCTTTGGCCACATCTTCACTCATCAGATGTGATTGAGTTCAAGGGCTAGCCGGTTGTGCATGAAAAAAAAGAAAGTTTTCCAGCGATATTTTTTGAAATAAAATAATTTAATGATTGATAATTGATCACAGAAAAATGAAATACATCAAAATGGTTTGAATCGATTCGACAACTATCAAGCTGATTTGGACGAGACAAATCTATGTTAGGGATAATGCGCAACGTCATCTCGTCCACAATACTTATAACGTCTAAAACAATGTGTATCACCAGTAATATACTTATGGTTGTTATTGAAAATTTTTGCACTAGCACCCTACCCTCGCTTTCTCTCGCAGGGCACTAGCTGAAAATCAGTGTCTTACCGCTATAGGTGAGGATCCACACTGAGCGATGGCCCGTTTGTGGTACAGATACACATACAACTCTATTATAAATTGTAACAGTTGTATTTAATTTTAGTTTTTATTTTTATTACTGTGAAATATTTTATTTGTGTAAGAATAACACCAAGCAGAATTATTGTTGCGTCGAATATTTTTGTATGTGTTTCTGTAATATGCAAATAAACGCTTTATCTATCTATCTATCTATCTAATAAATGGCCCTTATAAGAAAGCTCAATGCCACGTAACGAGAGCTAGAGAGAGAGTTTGACGTTTCACTATGAGATCGCATCTCTTTATTTCTATGCTCTTGTCGGTGGAGTCCTTTCCACACTCCTCTACATGCCGCGTTTTCTTTGACTTCATACAACACGGCTATTAGTTTTTTCTTTACTTGTACCATGTATGTTCTTCTAGGCCTTCCTCTCTTCCCCATATTCCACTTTCCCTTCAACGATGTTCTTGATATAGTTGTCGTGTCGTACCAGATGGCCAAACATCTTTCCCCTTCTGTTTTCAATGATCTTCAGAAACACTCTCTTCTCATGAACCATCTGCTCCTCCTCATTGCTCTCTCTGAGATCGCATCAGGAATGAAAAAATCCATAGAAAAACTAAAGTCCCAGACATAGTTCAGCGTATAATAATATTAGGTCCTTACCTATGAAATTGGCGTTTTGTATGAAGAATTTCATTAAGACTGATTTCTCCATGCAAATTTGTTTTGGGAACGGCAAATCCAAATTTAGCAAAACTTTGTGTGTATTATCGGATAACATTAAGTTAAGTATAGACAGCGTTAATTTTTAAAAGTAACCGCTTTATAAAAGTTTCAGCGAATCTAAGAAATGATTATGGGAAGAATTTTTTTTTTATTATGCGATTTAGCCCAGAAATTAAAAAATATTTAATGTGAAACCTTGAAATAATATTCCATTTTCCAAATAAAAAACAAATTTGGATATAGCATTGAAAATCGCAGGAATTGGTACATATGATTAACGAAGAAAAAAAACTCCAATTTCATAGATAAAGACCCAATATAATATTATAAATATTTCGGACACTTGCACCAATCATGTAGACCCAAACTAAGCAAAGCTTATGCTATGGGTACTAGATAACGAATAAACATACATAAATATTTATATAAACATTATAATTGTTAGTTGATTGGAATGGCAGAAAATGGGCCAACTAGATGCTGTATCGACACGGTATCAGAAAGAATAGAATAGAATAGAATGGAATGGAATAGAATAGAATAGAATAGAATAGAATAGAATAGAATAGAATAGAATGGAATGGAATGGAATGGAATGGAATGGAATGGAATGGAATGGAATGGAATGGAATGGAATGGAATGGAATGGAATGGAATAGAATAGAATAGAATAGAATAGAATAGAATAGAATAGAATAGAATAGAATGTCTTTATTTGCTTTAAATGTGGTTGCATTACATTGGTGGAAATATGAAATACTTAGTATGTTTCTCACACTTAGTCTTCTCCAGACATGCAAATATGTAGTTGGATATAATTCAATAAAACTTATAATATATTTATATCTACTTAAATCAACGCAATTACTAATATATTACAAAATCTCTCCACTATTTAAAAACATGTCAAATTAGTAATGTCAAATATTTTTACAATTTATATTACAATTAAATACAATTACAAATACTTAAATTTAAATAAATCTTAAATATAAGGCAACTTCCAATTCTCTACAGACTGATGACAAAGAGACTGATGCCTAAATGGTAAATGTCCGCCAATCCACATTATGGGACCGCGTGGCGGCCTTAAGTTGACACATGTGGGTGAATGCCTATTTCCCACAATAACACATGATCCGTGTTTCAATTTTAATGAGAATATTATTATTGCTTACGTCACAAAAGCGCAAAACTCCCATTAGTGACGTCACGAATGTACACCGGAACTCCGTAGAGATTAATAACTCAAATGAACGAGAACGTGAAACATTTTTTTTAATTAGTCCCGCTGTTTATTTTATAATTGGCGGGAAACATGTTACGTAGGCAGTTTTTCAGCGATTGAAAATATGGAAGATTTATTAACGTTGTCAACATCAGGGATTTCTGGATAAATAGCATGCATCGTTGAATCGATGTATACGTACATACATAGTGTCACGATCTTTATTCCAGTGTAAACAACATTGGGTTTACGATTCGGAGGTCGCGCGTTCGATCCCCAGCGGGGTACATGTTTAAGTACTCGGTTTGGTTGGTGGTAGGGCATTTTAAATGTCCGCCTGGCTAGCTACACCACCATCTTATCTAAATCTGCCGCCAAGCAGCAATGTTAATAGCATTGTTGTGTTCCGGTTGTCAGAGATAAGATAGCCAGTCCCCCAAATACGTTGGCGTTTCCGGGTCAGTACGATTCCACCTTCGACCTCATCTTCACTTAACATCAGGTGTGATTGAGGTCGAGTACCTACCCGTTGTGCATAAAAAAAAAAGATGGGGTGATCAGAGAAATTCCAAACGTTACCAATTAATGCTTGAAATACCACCCACTGCTCACATACAGAAACGCACACGTGAAAGGGGGCGAGCCAATCGCCATTAAAACGTACAAATCTCTAGATATTTTTGGTGGGAAGTTCCAGTGACATTTTACGACACCCACGGGAAGAGATGGGTTGGTCCTATTCTTTTTATGTGTTTAAACTAGAGTTGCCGCTCGATAGTCCACTGTCTCGATTTCGATAGTCTATCGATAGTTTTCGATAGCATCGATAGTTTTTCATAGTATCGATCTCTCTTTTAGTGCAAAACTATCGGTAAACAACCAATACTATCGATAGTATTGATCTCTGGATGGATCATGGATATACGGAATCTTCCGCTTAATAAATTTAAACTTATTATAAAACAAAAATTATGTAAAAAGGGATATTACAAAATTTCAGACTATATTAATGAAAGTAATCCATGGGATAAAAAACAAAAGACGTTCATTAGTGCATATTGTATTGCCTACACGAACAAATGATTTTCATTTCATTTCATTTCATTTCTGACAGCGAATAAACTGTCGATACTGTCAATATGTCGACCTGATATCGATTCTACCGATACGGAAATGTATTTGAAATTTACCGATGGAATTCCGCTATTGTGTTATGTATTGCAATGCATGCATGCTTTTGTGACGTAAGCATACGGGCCCAAGAAAGACCATAAGAACAGGCAAATTTTGAAAAAAATATAAGAATTTAGAATTTACGAACTAAGCACCTACCTACGCTCGCTATACAGTGACGTAATGCGGCCATTCTTCTGGGTATGATTCCGCCAATCAGGGACTTATGGGCAAATGTTTATTTGTGACTTTTTAAAAACAAATTGTATCACTATTATTGCTACTGTAGTAACCACTTCTAAGTAAATTGTAAGTTGTTGTTCACTTCCCTGTTATAAGAAGAGATTCCCTGTTAGCGATAAGGCCACCTAATTTGTAGTTTCTATAAGATATTTAAATCACCTTGCTTATTTAAACAATAAAGCATATTTCATTGATTGATTGATAGAACGCGAGCCATTTATATTTTCTGTAGTTAGGCCATGCTATGTTCCGGTGTAGAGGCAAGAGAATCTGTGGGCGAATGGGAATTAGACACATTATATATGAATGCTTAGTATAATAAAGGATTTAAAGTAATACGTATCCCATAAACATTATTTTCTGTAGGATGATTTGACACCTTAAGTAACATCAAACTCTAAATCTAAAAGTAATTTTGCAATGTCACGAGGTCTCTCGCTGTTAGTCCAAAAAAGTTGTGGAACCATTTTCAAATTAGCTTCAGCTTCATGATAGAGTGGAAACGCGTTTGACCATAATCTTATCTATCGGGGAACACCGAAGACGACATGGAATTTCATACCTTAGCTGCATTATTGAAGAAGAAGCTATTAAAACTATTTAGTTATATTGTAATAGATATAAATCATCCTTTAATAGCTGTCAATCTGTTTGTTTACTATTACTCTTTTATCTTCCTTCTTGTCAGTTCGTTGTATCTATAAAATATATCACAATACGCTAACCATTGTTTTCCTTATTACTAAATAGGAGAAGCAAGTTTTGACAATAATCAGAATCTGTCAATTTAAATTTGAATAATTTCTCCTTTGATTAAAAAAGTATAATTTATAGGTAAGTAGTAGACTTGGGAATTTACCATTAAAAACGCTTAGTCATATAGTGGTAATAATTTTACTAAAAATGCGTAATAAAAATGACAGCGCAGTGGGGTGGCTTCTAAATAGGCCTCTGGTTTTACTAGTTATAAATATTTATTAAGTGTTTTAGTTTGCAAAAAAGGAGCGTTTATGGGTGATAAATCGGTGTAATTTATCTATTAGCTCATATGCATACCTAGTTTAGCATTTGTTTTAATAAATGTCATATCTTAAATCTTCTCTGTTTTATGGTGACTGTTTATATAGATATTTTAAATATTTTAGAAATGTATTACAAGCCTAAGCCCCTAATTACAGACCACAAGGAATTGTAATAATGACTTGAGCAGTGATAGCATACACGTTTGAAAAAGTGGCCTCACTTATGACGAATACCCGTGACATTCCCACCCCAATATCGAACGTTGCGAATTTAATATTGAAAAGCGATACTTTTTTTAAATTTTTTATTTATTTGGGATAACAATAGCTAACATTACATATCGCTAGAATTGATATCAGGTCGAATCGAATATCTAGATTGTTTAGTAGACAGAGAAGTCTTCCAAATATCAAAATTTTAATCGAATAAGGAAATCGAAACGTTATGAATGACTGGATTCGCGTTTGACCACAATCTCACCTGATGGAAAGTCGGAGATGAAGCACGCGATCTCAGTAAATGCCTATACACTCTGCTCTTGAAGATCCCAAGGTTGTAGGATTCAGGAAAGACTGACGCCGGAAGGGAGTTCCATGCCTTGGCTGTTCGGATGATGAATGAAGAATCGAACTTCTTAGTGCGAATGTTCGGTATATTAACTATATACGGGTGGACTCCCTCCCCATGCCTAGTGGTCCGAAGATGGAAGGGTGACGGTGGAATAAGATTATGTAATTCCACGTAATACCTATGTATAATTTTCCTTTCCTGAATGCGTTAAAGATTGTCAATTTGATTGATAATGTCAAAGGTCAAATTAGGAGTAGACCAAGTGCCAAATACACAATACCACTTGGTTAGTTTAGGGGCGCGTCTGACATAACATATTAAGCTTATTCATCACATCTCATATATCGTGCCGGTGAAATATGCCTATTGTTTTAGTTAATTACAACTTCGTACACGCCCTTAGAGACAGTAGTTAACTAATGAATGGTGATTAGTAACTTATTGTTTTTTGTTGTTTTGTTTAATTTAATTGGATCGTGTAGCCTTCCGTGCGGTGGCTGAAGTGTAGAGAATTTTTTTTTTTTTGCGTAACTATCTAATTAAATAACGTCACGATCTTAATGCCAAATGGGGTGGTCAAATAAATTCCAAACATAAGCGTTTGAGTATTTAAATATTAAAAGTTTAATGGTTGAAATAAAATTTACTGTTCACCATCTTATCTAAATCAGCCGCCAAGCAGCAATGTTATTTGCATTGTTGTGTTCCGGTTGTCAGAGAGAAGATAGCCAGTCCCCCAAATGTGTTGCGATTTCCGGGTCAGTACGCTTCTACCTTCGACCTCATCTTCACTTAACATCAGGTGTGATTGAGGTCAAGTACCAACCCGTTGTACATAAAACAATCAATTGTCTTGAAATATACAAAAATGCATAAGTGACAAGGATTGAGTCCATCGCCGTTGAAACGTAAAAGTCTATAGTTGTTTTTTCATTTAAAATCCCGTAATCGTCTTTTATGACACCGGCGGGAAAAGACGGGTTGATTTTGTGCATTTGAAGAGTACCCGGACCCACTATTTAGCATGCCCTCCGAAGTACGCGAAACACTCGTATTAAAATGCCACTAGTGGACACCCATCCATCGGCTGACGGGAATATTGCTGAACTTCCCAAATGGAAACCGAATAGTCAATGCGACTGCGCAACGAGTGCTGATCATCACATATTAATCTTGTACCAACACTCAAAATCGAGTAACATAAGCCTAAACTCGAAAGATAAAGATATGCCGCTGCTGCGGTCCGGTACCCATCTTCCGATTCCATCATCACTCCATGGATTTGTAATCAGATAAGACAACAGACCAAGATAAATTCGACGACTTCTTTGGTGTAGTGGTTAGAAACTCTGCTGCAATAGGTACCAAAAGGTCGCGGGTTCGACTCCCGCTAGGGGCATATGTTTGTATGATGAATACGGATATGTGTACCCGAGTTATGGATGTTTCTATTTTTTATATGTATTTATTTACAAAAAAAAATGTATTTGTGTAGTGTATCAACCATCTGGTATCCACAACACAAGCCTAGTTGCTTAGTGTGGAACTAGATGGCGCTGTCTGTATATATTTATATGAATCAAACGAGCCTAAAGTCGATGGAGTTGCATTGTTTTATATTAGTTATTACAGCTTCTAAGACCACCTTTTCTTTTTTTTATGCACGACGAGTTCATATTTGACCTCAATCACACCTGATGTTAAATGAAGGTGAGGTCGAAGGTGGAAGCATACTGACCCGGTAACTCCAACACATTTGGGGGACTAGCTATCTTATCTCAGACAACCGGAACACAACAATGCTATTAACATTGGCTTGGCGGCAGACTTATATAAGATGGTGGTAGCTAGCCAGGCGGACATTCAAAATGCCCTACCACCAACCAAACCGACGACTTAAACATGTACCCCGCTGGGGATCGAACCCGCGACCTTCGAATCGTAAACCCAATGTTGTTTTGTTGAGGCACGGTGGAGGATGCTAGCTACCGTTGCTAGAAGTAGCTTGTTTCAGATATTATAAAAAACAATTATCGAACACATCCTGAATATTACAGCATGTGAATTGATAAGTAGAAACATAATTTATGTAGTTAAATGTCTCAAGGGCTACAAGCACCATGGATTGTCGGGCCCTTGGCTCGAAGACGGAGTAAAGATGCGCCAGACCTGCGAGACCGAATATCAAAACCACTGACCAGCAAACACATACAACGGCGTCAAACACAGAACACGGTTTAAAAATAGACACGATTAACAAAATCCAAGTAGTCATTATCAACCAATCCTACAGTTCACTGAGCATCACAAAGAGAATGATCTGTTAAATAACGCTGCCAAGTTTGGATGACAAGCCCAACTTTTCCTATTAGTCACGAGGAAAGGTATACACATTTTTATTTAACTTGGTAATCTTCTGTCCCATTGTTAAGTGACAGGTGCTTAAAAAGATTTCAACTTTGCTTACTTTAACAGGCAGCTTTCAGAAATTTGAATGTTATCCCAACATGTTAGTAAGGTAATTCAGTTTTTTAAAGTATAGTACCATACTGTGTGACTCCCAAAATTGGAGCATGGAACACGTTTCCCCTGACTTCGAAATAGGTTATAGGTAATAATATTTGGGTTTCCGGGTCAGTACGCTTCCACCTTCGACCTCATCTTCACTTAACATCAGGTGTGATTGATGTCAAGTACCAACCCGTTGTGCATAAAAAAACAAAATAGAAGTTGTATGAAGAAAACCACAAATTTTGTCACATGATTATTACTGGTACCAACATCATTTGTAAACATTTTTTGGTTTTTCTCCTCAATTGTCTCATAGTACTATCGAACTAATAAACTATCGGACTAATGAATAATCACCGTACGGTTTGTCGCAACTGATTTCAATTCCAATTTAGTGTTACGGCTGCATCGTTGGGGTGTACTACGCAATAACGAAAGACGATAGCTCGAATGACAATAGCGCGAAGACGATAGTGCGAAAGTACCATTGCTCAAAAGTTAAATTTTGCGACACACAAGAGCGCGAACGTGACAACCGGAGAACACACACACACACACACACATCCCGATATTATCCAAAAACTACCTGGTTACAACTTTCAAACTTTTCTAGTTAAGATTATTCTTATTCTTCATTTTTCGGTTAAATGTAACTACCTACTGACTAGAGGGAAAGTGACTGCATATGTGATTGATTATGTTTGGTGTTATTCTGTATATTTGTGTGACTACACTGTGATTGTGTGTAAAAAATGTGAGGGTAATTTATTATATCATAATATATCTACATAATAAAATGATCTTAGTAAACCATAGATATAATGTTCTTTACAAGGTGTTTAATATTACAAGTATATCTCTTTACATTCACGAACCAAAGTTCCGCAGAGTGCATACAAGCGAGGCTAATAAACGATACACGAAAAGTTTTGAGTGCGTTCCCAAACTTGTGGGGTGCTCTCATCTAGCGATTAAGGGGCATCCGGTGTTCCGCATTGCAGGGCCGGCTTTGGTGAAGATTGTTTTAATGGCAAACCGAAACACTTATTGGTATCTGTCAACTCCATTTATTTGAAAGAAAAAAAAATATTTAAACAATTAGGTACAAGTACTACATAGTCGATTCATATACCAAAATTGAACATTGTGTTTGCCATCTAATTGTCGATGTCATAAGGTGGAGACAATAAGGTCTCCAACTCAGCATGAGTTACAGCCATCATTATAACGCTGGTTTCCAGTAGAGACAGCATATGACGCACGGACAGTGGTCAACAAATACACATACTGATAATATCGAAGATGGGTTTTAAGCCAATGTGTGCAAGAGATAGCCTCCATGATGAGGCCCATGTGGGACAGCACTAGCAGTTTGAGGCATTGGCTCAAAATATATGTGTTGGCTCAAAGTATATCAAATCATATAATACAAATAATTTATGGTTTTGTTTATGAGATATATATATCTGACCCCTTATATAATACGGGGCATCCTAGTTTAGGAGTCAGAGTTCCCCTACTTAAGTTACTATAAAATTGTTGAAACCAACCTCCGATGATGTATGCTGTAACTTCAACAAAATTAAAGTAACGACATAAAAATATTTAAAAAAAAATTGAGTGGCAGCACCCCGTTGATTGTCGTTCCACAGAGTATCCCCTTAATACAGCTCTGTCGAATTTCGTAAATTAATTTTCAGGCATGAAATTTGAATTGTATTATGTATAATGGTGCATGCAGAACCTACATAATTTACTTATACTCTTAAAACATTGTTATTATAGTAGCAGTTTTGTTTTAATGCTAGTATTTTACAACCAACAGCTGCAGTACCCTAAATTTTAAGTGTACAATGTTCAGCCATTCGTTTGTTTAAATTTTCTTTTAAGAAACTCCGACGATTAGTGTAGTAGATAGTGATCGACCCTGTCAGCGAAACCAACGGTTGCGGGTTCGAATCCGTGAGCATTAAATGTTGTGTGAGGAATATGAACATTTATTCCCGAGTCATGGATGTACTTAACAATTCGTATTGAATTCCGTAACGATAGCTTTGCATGGAAGAGATCACTGTAAGCGATAAGGCCGTCTAATTTGTAGTTTCTATAAGATATTTAAATGTACCTTCCTTGTTTAAACAATAAAGCGTATTTGTTTGTTTGTTTCGTTGATTATATAAAATTTATGTATGTTTATCCGTTATACAGTATTCATAGAACAGGCTTTGCTTAGTTTGGGACTAGATGATTTGTGTAAGTGTCCGATTATATATATTATTATTTTTAGAATTGAACCGAATAAATTTATTCGTCGACCATGATAGTCACTATTACTACATTATACGTGTACAATATAAAATAGTTAGTATACAGAGTTTGTTAAATTACAAAATACATGACCCATATCCGGGCAACGAAATGGTCCATATTCAGGTTGTGCTGAATATAGAAACCCGCAGCGCTGTTTATTCTGTCTGAATCATGTGAGGTACTCGTAGTTTAGGTAGATAAATAGATAAAGTCTTCATTCAACCGCCTCCGTGGTTCAATGTAAACAACTTTATGGGTTTACGATTCGGAAGTCGCGGGTTCGATCCCCAGCGGGGTACATGTTTAAGTACTCGGTTTGGTTGGTGGTAGGGCATTTTACGAGTAAATGGCCGCCTGGCTAGCTACCACCATCTTATCTAAATCTGCCGCCAAGCAGCAATGTTAATAGCATTGTTGTGTTCCGGATGTCAGAGATAGATAGGCAGACCCCCACATGTGTTGGGGTTTCCGGGTCAGTACGCTTCCACCTTCGACCTCATCTTCACTTAACATCAGGTGTGATTGAGGTCAAGTACCAACCCGTAGTGCATAAAAAAAAAATTAACATGACTGAGTTCACACGCATACACAAAAAAAAAATTAACACACAAATAATAATTGAGCCGCCAAAAATTCGCAAAGCAACCGACTTCAGTCAGGTTCCACTTTCTGAATGTAAATTCTTGACTCATTAAATTCCACTCAAAAAAATATATATAACCGAAATGATAACCTTCTCCTTTTTGAAGTCGGTTAAAAATAATGAAACAGATAATACAATAACTCTGTGTGTGTGTGTGTGTGTAGGTATACATAGTCAAATTCATAAAGACTAGAAACATAGACGAGGACGACCTGTTTGGTGTAGTGGTTAAAAATTCTGACTGCTACAGCCAAAGGTCGCGGGTTCGTATCCCGCTAGGGGCATAAGTTAGTATGATGAATACAGATATGTGTTCCCGAGTTATGGATGTTTTTGATTTATTTATTTATTTTGAAAAAAAAAATGTATTTCTGTAGTTTATCAACCATCTAGTATCCATAATACAAGCCTAGTTGCTTAGTGTGGAACTAGATGGCGCTGTGTGTATGTGCAAAGATATTTATTTATTTGTTAGAAGCCTAAATACTTCCTATGCCCACTGTCAGGTTTCAATTTAAGGTCCTGGATACCTACTATCAGACTATTTATTCAGATAAGTCAATCGACCCCAAACTCGATGGGGATGCATTGTTTTATCAGAGTTCCTATGGCCACCTTCCGGCTTTATCATCGGACCAGCTCAATTAAATATCCAATATCGGATATTGGATCTTTAACTTGTTATTTCATACGAACGTACAAACAAATAAAGAACAAGCTTGTAAATGGGTAGGTACAACTTAGTTAATTTAAATTGTCACGTTAGAAATGGCTTCCTAAAATATTACCTTCAGAACTTGGGTGGATTTTAGGTGTCATTCGAAGGAGAAGTTTAATTAATTTAATTAATTAAGTGAGGAAGAATAAAAATTCGTGAGATAAGAAACAGGATCTGAAAAGTAAAGTTTCTTAAAAATGTGAATAGACGCGGATTATGAAACTTCGTAGATGTGGTATGCAAGTTAGGCCACACTTTAGATTAAATCGTTAAGTTCACATTCTTACACGATTCTTCAATTCGAACATAAACAAGACACCTTCAAAAAAACATAAGAAATATATAAAACTTTAAGACACTTTGTTAATTAAGATGTCCCAAACTTGGCAAAGCTTGCTACGGGTACTATATAACGGATACACAACACATCATAAATATTTATATAAACATCCATGACTCGGGAATAATATTAGTATTCATCACACAAAAATTGATGCAATAAATGATAAATAAATAAAAAATAAAATAAATAAAAATTTGTACATTTTTCTAAAATATTTGTTAATGACCATTTCTTTGTGTGTGTGTACAATAAAGTGTTAAATAAATAAATAAAAAAAAAAAATTATCCTTGTGCGGAATTCGAACCCGCAACCGTTTGTTTCGAAGGCAGGGTCACTACCTACTATGCCAGTTGGTCGTCAAATATAAGTACATGAAATATTCCATTCCATGGGCGCGACAGTAAACCAGCGCTGAGCTCTAACGAGTATAAGCTCAGCATAAACTGAGTCGTTTCCCTTTCGCAGCTGCGACACTTATCTGAGTGTTTTGTTATTTCATTAATTGTTATTTATGTGTCGAAATAGCGAATAAACAGTTTCTTCCTTTCTTTATTTTCTTTTCTGATAGATAAATACATCACGGCTCTAGGCGTAATAATAATAACCCTTCTGTTGTGTCTGGTGTTGTGTCCCGGTGTGTGTGGTGACTTAATTACTTAAAATCTTTTGTCACAAAAAAAAACTCCCATTCTTTTCTTTTTCCGTTTTATTTAAAAAAATAATTTACATAATTGGTTATGAACTTCATCGCAAACTGTCAAATTCGACTAATATCGGGACATCAACAATCACAGTTAACTAATGGAAAGGGATGGCAACGAAGTCAATTACCACGGCACCCTTATTGTCTAACTTACTTCATCCGCCAACTATCAAATTTGACCAATGAGTCCATTGCCATTTCCTCAAATGGCCATAATGGGTTGGCGGTAGGGTATTTTACTAAGCTACCACCATCTTATCTAAATCTGCCGCCAAACAGTAATGTTAATAGCATTGTTGTGTTCCGGTGTGTCAGAGATAAGATAGCCAGTTCCCCAAATATTTGGGTTTTCGGGTCAGTACGCTTCCACCTTCGGCCTCATTTTCACTTAACATCAGGTGTGATTAGGTCAAGTACATAAAAAAAAGCTTACCTGTTGTGTTCTTGCTAATTGTAAGCTAGCCAGTCTTTTGAGTGATTTTGATATTCGGTCTCGCTGGTCTGGCGCATCTTTACCCCATCTACGAGCCCAGGGCCCCATAATCCATGGTGCTTCTAACCCCTGAGACATTTAACTACATAAAATATGTTTCTACTTATCAATGCACATGCTGTAACAATCAGGATGTGTTCCATAATTGTTTTTTAAAATATCTGAAACAAGTCTACTTCTAGCAACAGTGACTAGCATATATAGATAAGATAGCGTTCCCAAATAAGATGGGGTTTCCGGGTCAGTACGCTTCCACCTTCGGCCGCATCTTCACTTAACATCAGGTGTAATTGAGGTCAAGTGCTAACCCGATGTGCATGAAAAAAGCCATATCTACTTTTCTTAGATTGTTCAGTGAGCAACTGTCTTCAGAAATAAGTTTTGTGAATAATACGAAAAGTTGGTGTAGTTTGAGACCGGATGAGACGGCGCGCCACCATTTGGAATCTGTTCCGTTCACATTTTAATTGTAATTATTTTTTGGTCTAATAAATTTTTAAATTTACCGAAATACCCTTTCATCTTTATTCAATGAAATCACACAGCATAGTTTGAAATTTTTAAAATATACTATGAAAAGAAAAAAGGCCTGGAATATTTTGAAAATTAAAAATAATTTGAAAATGTAGAAAATCCCCAACAACATTTTATCGAACAAATGATTATATCATCCAGGCAGATTAAAGCAGAAGAAAAACTTCCTTCAAACATGCCGCTAGAAAACCTGCTTTCAAATAAAAAATCTGCATCCAAATCGGTTCACCCGTTTAAGAGCTACGGTGCCATAGACACACACATACACAGGTTAAAAAAGAATGCATACACCACGCAATGAGAGTCTCCATCCCTAAAATGCATACGTAACGAATTTATCGGTAAAACAATACATAGTGGATCGTTCCGCAGAATTATTTCGGCTTATTAGATACTTTTCATGATATTTAATGGGCCAGAAAAGGGCAGGAGAAATTTATTATATGGCAATAAATCTGTAGCAATTGGGATACACGCCCTGGCACTTAGCTCGGATTGGGGTTTTGTCTACGTGTACCTATCACAGATTATTGCGATGTACCACATGTTGCGAATGTTTTTATTTCATAACAATATGTTGATATGTTGGTATAACTAACCAATATTATAAATGCGAAAGTTTGAATGTTTGTTTGTTTGTTTGTGTGCTCAATCACGGCGAAACGCATGAGTGGATTTGGATGAAATTTGGTATATAGGTAGAATATACCCTGGATTAAAAACATAGGATACTTTTTATCCCAATAAAGCGAGTAGTTCCCACAGGATAAACAAATTTCGCGATAAAGCTATTACGCAGGCAAAGCCGCGGCCGGAAAGATAGCGTTGGAATAATTTCCTTGAGACATTACGTTTCAGTGCCGTAAATCACCACTTGTAACACACATTAATTGGTTTGGTTGGTGGTAGAGCATTTTAAATGTCCGCCTGGCTAGCTACCACCATCTTATCTATGTCTGCCGCCAAACAGCAAAGTTAATAATATTGTTGTGTCCCGATGGTCAGAGATAAGATAGCGTTCCCAAATAAGATGGGGTTTCCGGGTCAGTACGCTTCCACCTTCGGCCCCATCTTCACTTAATATCAGGTGTGATTGAGGTCAAGTGCTGACTCGTTGTATATAAAAAAAAGCTTAGCGGTGGGGCATTAAAGGTTTCGAGTGGAGGAGACCACGCACCGCCAAGCGCATGAAAACATCGCGAGGAAACGTGAATGACCGAGAAATAAAAATTCAAACGCATGTGAAGTCTCCAACCCGCATTGGGCCAGCTTGGTGGACTTATACCCCCTCATATACAAGGCAAAGCCTATATCCATGCAGTGAGATTTTTACGAGCTGATGATGAAACTACGTATTTGGGGATTTGGTCGAATATACATATTTCGCAGGAATGGAAAGTTATTTCAAAATTGCTTCTCAATCGAGAGTCAGAATTCTCATGAAATATGAGTTAAAAATGTTGTATTTGCCAAGCGAAGTTAAGCAATGTCAGGAGAGACTATTCCTTGGATGGGATTGCTTCCGAGGGTACGTTAAAGAGTTTTGTTTTCAAGACAGTCGTTAAACCAAGTCGTTGCCGTCGTCGAACAGTGGATGGAGTCAACCTAGCAATCATAATAAGTATAGAAATACGTAGTTTATTATTATTCTTTGCCCAAGGATCATTGACCACCAACCTACACGGCACCTCTGCAGCCGCGGTACCTACCGCGTGAGGTTTAGCCTCGCGTTTCTCCATTGGTGGTGTTTCTCACACAACAAGCGCTGCCAATCATGCAAGAGAGAGACGCAATCGCCGAAACGCTTATAATCATGACGATAACTTACGTTCGTCTGGATAGACTCTAAAATTCGATATAAAAGACAAACAGTAAATATTTTACTGGTGGTTGTGCTTGTATTTGTATGCGCATGCGAATCGAATAATTTACCTTTATACTATGAAAGAAACAAAAGTGCGTTTATCAACCACCCTATAACCTAAGGACAAGTTTGGTCATCGTGTCCCTAATAGAAGGGACAATTTACGACCACCCAATAAATCAGTAAGGGACCAACTTTCACGCATATACATACTTTATAGGAATGAACATACGGGATTTGGTTATTCATAGGGATTTAGTGCAAATCTTGGATTTATTTTATGGAGGGACATGACAATATTCATATCTCGATATGAAAAAACTGGATAATTTTATCTAGAAAATTAGATTATTGAGTAAGTTATATGACAGTCAGAACAAGTCAGAGATGAATCATTATCACCAAGGGCGATATCTTTATTTTATTTTTTTTTGGTTTCATTCTCTCCTTTAGGAGAAGGCAAAGGGATCTAGCCCATAACAGCCATGTCTTATTTCTCTTATTTCTTCAGTTTGTAAGTCAGTCTCAGTAAAAACAAGTAATTCGTCGTACACTTGGTGTATACAGAGTCTAGTCACGGTTAAGTCATTCTTGAGAAAAGTGGCAGAATGCTTTACAAAAGAGCGGCTTCTTGTGGGAACCCGAAAGCTCCGTTACGCACTTTAATTTACACTTCCCTTCACTTGTACACCATCACTAACGTTTGCTGCACAATATTCTGCCATTATTACGCTTCAAAAGTTAGAATGCACAAATTATAAGAATTATAAAGAAAAATGTTACTTCACTCGCCGAGTTCCCGCCAAAAAGCCCGATATCTTTATTGTCATTAGTGTCATCGCCTTTAACGCTGTATGCGTTTTGTGCACATACATAAAGCTCAAGTCAGGACTCATACCAGCGAATTAATTTGCATGCAAGAAAAACGATGCCATCTCGGTGCAATGTAAACTTTATGCACATTATAAGCTCTTGACACCTTGTTTTGTAAACGACTTCAAAAAAGGAAGAGGCTCTATGTTTGTCTGTATGTATTTTTTATTGATTTTGCTGATTATTTGTTTAATAAATAAATATTTCGGACACTTATCCCAATCATCTAGTCACCAAACTAAGCAAAGCTTGTGCTATGGAAACTAGATAACGGATAAACATACCTAAATATTTATATAAATATCCATGACTCGGGAATAAATGTTTGTATTCATCACACAAACATCTACCCCTCGCGGGATTCGAAACCGCAACCGTTGGTTTCGCTGACAGGGTCACTATCCACTACATCAATCGGTCGTCTTTTTTTTTTAAAATAAAGGGTTTGAAAGCTTTATTACCACCATAGTGCATGGATGCACTCCGGCGATAGAAAATGCAACCTTCGATGTTTATTTTGCCAAGTCTTGGCGGTTCAATTATGGCAACCTACAGCCTGTCTAAGCTAGCTTGTAAAATAGCTTGATAAACGTATCAATTTATTTTATTACATTTATCAAATAAGAGCTGACCTGTTAATGATTAGGAGACTGATAATATGAGTAAATTTTTTTTTAATTACCAATTGTATCGCTACATATTAGATTTTATACATATGTTCGCATTACATTTTTTACGCATTACGCATTTCACGTGTAGGTATTTAGATTGCTATGTTTCGTCCTGAAGCCGTTTACGGCCTGACGGGTCTTGACGCACTAGGGTATCGTTAGATTCATCTTTGTCGTTAGATTATATGATAAAAATCATGGAGCCCGCAAATATGTTATCGGGTTTTTTGGTTGAATACTTAGTGTGTTACTCAAATTTTAAATGTGACTGTATATCTCATATCTATTGTTGTACAATTATGTGTATACAAATAAACACTGCTTAGATATGTCTGTTAATAAACTAATTAATTTAAAGGGGCCCTAAATGCCTTACAGTGCCAAAGGCCCTCGCTAGGCTAAAGACTACCCTGCGACATCGTCCAGTAATGTCGTAACTATTTAAAAAGTTGCAAACATTGTGTTCTGCACCTGGTGTTTAAGTAATCAAGAAAGGAGAAGAATTCATTAATATACAGAGAAAAAAAGAATAAAACATCACAGCTGTCAATGTCACCACAGTCATATATAAATTGTGCGGTAATCTTTCCAATTTTGTGAAAATTGTTCTCACTTAAAAGAATTGAATTGAATTGAAAATTGTTCTAAATAACAAACAACAATAATGACAATAAAAACCCTCGCCATAGTCATAATATTCGTTACAAATTTCCGTTTATGCCAAAGCAAGAGATATGATAACTATACCCTTTTCAGTGTCAAGCCGTCCAGTACGGGTCATCTGAGTTTCTTGCAGAATGCAATAAAGCAGAAGTACATGGAGTTGATCTACTGGAAACAACCATATACGTTGCATGATGATATCCAATTGATAGTCCATCCAAGGGATTTGGAGCTCTTCACTGAGAGAGTGAAGCATTTCAATTTGCCAGTCAGAGTCTTGATGGACGACGTGCAAAAGTATTACTATATTATTATTATAAGTACAGAGAAGGACAGTGTCTATTCATACCTCCAGGTTATCCCGGGATGGAGCTCGATATTGTATGCTCGAAATCGTTCTAGATATGCAGTACTACCGCGACGGAGAATGAGAGGTGTGGCGGTGTTTGTAGGTGTGAACGACGTTGGAGCAGCCTAGGCTGTGGTTTTCCTTGTCATTAGTATGACGATCGATACACTCCTCAGGATATTTTCAGACGTTTGTCACAGTAGAGATAACGATTGGTAATTAACCCCTCCCCTCTGACACCTGCAAAATGTACCCATACTTATATCGTAGGAGGAACTTGTGGCGCAGGCGCATTCGCTAATCATTTTTGATTAGCGATGTTAAGCAATATATATCGCAGTCGTTAGCTTTATGGGAGCACTTGTTTTTAAATGACGGCAGTTATTTCTAACCGGTGACTTCAGGGAGCAGGTTAATAATGATTTATACAAGACCACTAGTCTGAAACAAATCCTCAAAACGGAAACTTCAAATCAGGTCTGATGACGTTAAATGCATAATTTAAAACATAATGTCAATTATTATTTCAGAGCATTCGACAACCAATCTGTGACTCGATACCTTCGACTACGCCCTGAGTCCTTTGGATGGAGTTACTACTACGATCTAATTGATATTTATCAATGGTTAGCTGACGTAGCATCAAAGTATAAAGATATAGTCGAACTTGAAAGCATTGGTAAATCTGCTGAAGGAAGAGATATCTATGCTGTAATTATTAAACATAAAACAAGTAGCAGTGGCAAAGTAATAGTTGAAGGAGGTATACATGGTAATGAATGGATCTCGACAGCATTCGTGACATATTTAATCGATCAACTGATACAGGCCAAGGACTCGAATGTGAAAAATTTATATACCATCGCCACAAGATATCACTGGTACTTAATACCGCTGCTAAACCCGGATGGCTATCAATATTCCCATAGAGAGGTTGTGTATCATATTTTTTTTATTGTTCGAATCGAAACAAATTAAAAACAAAGAAAATACATTAGATGGAAAATAGTTATCGCTAGCTCTAGAATATTAGAAACAGAGACTTGCTTACTAACGTGAATATAAAGGTAATTTGGGTTGCTATACATTCATGTATGCCTTGCCTTCAGAAGAAATTTAATAAAACCAATTCTAACCGTTTTAAAAATTTGCGAAATACTTCAGACGTAGAATTTTCAATGGCCATAGATTTTCTCCACCGGGAATAGTAGGAACTGTATCGGTGTAAACATAACGAATAGCTCTTTAAGATCTGTCCTCATTCTCTAATCAGTAGAAGACACATAAAGAGCTAATGTTTCTGTGGAATCTTAGGGATTAACCGTCATTGAGTTTCGAATCAAGGCTGCATTGAGGAAGTAAAACGAAGCTAGAAATTCTCACAAACAGAAAAATGTTGTTCCTATTGATGAAACATTAATTAATAATTAAGAAAAAGTTACATACAAGTAAAGTTACATACAATTTAAATTACATGGGTGATTTAATAATCGTTAAAATTTCAGGATCGTCTATGGAGAAAAAATAGAAGAAAATTTATGGGCTCTGGTGTTGGTGTGGATTTAAACAGAAACTTTGGCTATAGTTTTGGAAGTTAGTAATTTAGGAGTAAACATTTTTTTCTTCTTTCAAAAATGTGACGTAGTAAGAGTAAAAATATTTAAAAGGCGAGTGTCGTGTGCATTAAGGAAAACACTTATGGTGGACACAATATCATCTTTTTTATTTTCATGGCTGTATGGTTTCTGACACGTAAAAATAAATTAACTAACCGGGCTCTAGAAAAGACACATCAGTTGGCACGATAAGCGCAGACTCCGTGCGGAAACTGCCACTCTGGTTTCTCTGCAGTCTTCCTGTGAGGTCTAGTCCTAATTTTGTAGTGAGACTAATAGACTAATTTTGTAGTGAGAGAGTCCACTGGTTAGCGACAACAGAACAATTGGCCCTGTATCAACCTGCTCGCCAATTTGTCCACGACTTCATTGCCACATATTCCATTGTACTCTTTGATCCACCGAGCCGTAATGTCGTTATCTGAGCATACCACCATCGGTGACTGGTGACACTCTTCTCGAAAGCATTTAAACTTATTTGAGGGACAGTATTTTGCTCTCTCTCACACATAACTTCATTGCCGCCAAATTTGGTGAGACATACTTTTCTATATGCTCGTCTTCAGTACCTACTTCCTTGTTTGAAACTGGTGTAATAAAAAATATTTTCAATATAATTTTCCTTTCATCGCAAACATTCAAAGTGTTATTCCTTTTTTAGGATTTGACACAAGTAAAGACCCGAAAGACGACTTTTATTGTGGTCCTAACGCATTTTCGGAGGCTGAAACAAAGGCTTTAGCAGATTTCATCAACAGAAATCGAGATAAACTTAAGTTCTATTTTGCATTCCATGGATACGGAGAGAAAGTGGTACTACCATATTCAGATAAAATACAGCATTTGGAGAACTATTCGGAAATGGTAAAATATTCGCCTTAGTTTTGGTATTTGTATAAAAAACGAGTTACTTTAATATCGCAATGATTAAAAATCTAAGAGAAATACACAAAGAACATCTATGAGGGGTGACTATATTCAGGAGTGGACGTGCTTTGGCTGATATGATGATGTTAATTTGGGATAGGATTACCTTTTCTCTATATATTTTTGATTTCATTCAATATCAACAGTCTTGACTTTCTCTCACTTCGAGAATATGTGGTTATTGTGATATGTTTGTATCAGGCAGCTAGATACCACCATAGATATCATCCATAATCAAGCCTAATTGCTTAATGTGGAACTAGATGGCACTGTATGTCCAAGGATGTTTATTTTATTATTAATTACTGAATACACTTTTTCTATGTCTAGGAGAATTATGCAAGACAAGCGATCATTAAGATGTATAATAAGAATGGTATCAAATACAGTGTTGGTACCATGTACGATACACTAGGTAAGATGGACTATAATACAATATATAATTAGTATAAAACACAGTAGATATGCTCGTCTGTCTGTTTGTGCGCTTAGTTGTTCTAAACAATCCACGGATTTAGTATTTATTTAGAGTCTCAAATTATTTCATCATTAACAAAAAATATTACAAAATTAGTGACTAACTGAATCACAAAACGCTTTCGACCTCTAAAAATGTCCATTTACTTAAAAAAAAACAAGAAGGCCAATGATCCTGTGGGTTTCTTCCGCCGCTTCTTTTCCCACAGAAGATTTCCCTTTCCGAAGCGGTAGTAGCTTGGACATACTGACTTGACAGGGAACTACCTACTTAGCCTTATTATTATTTCCTGTAGATTTAAATTGACATTCAACAATTGATCATACATTACTTAGACCATGATTTATGGATTTCGTTAAGCCTTTATTAATTTAGGAGTTCATTTTATTTACTTTTTTAGGTGCAAAAATGTCTGGAGACAGTGCTAGTTGGGTAAAACAGAATTATAAAGTGAGGTAAGTGGAATTAGAAACAAGATTATATCCCAATATACTCCTATTTCATAGGTAAAGACCCATCTTTACCTATGAAATTGGAGTTTTTTTTCTTCGTTAATCATATGTACCAATTCCTGCGGTTTTCAAAGCTATATCCAAATTTGTTTTTTATTTGGAAAATGGAATATTATTTCAAGGTTTCACGTGGAATATTTTTTAATTTCTGGCCTAAAACTAATAATAAATAAAATTTGAACAGAGCACTTTTCATGTGCTTCCCATAAACATTTCTTAGATTCGCTGAAACTTTTATAAAGCGGTTACTTTTAAAATTAACGCTGCCTATACTTAATTTAATGTTATCCGATAATACACACAAAGTTTAGCTAAATCTGGATTTGCCGTTCCCAAAAAAAAAAAATCAAAAATGTTTGTATGGAGAAAACAGTATTAATGAAATTCTTCATACAAAACACCAATTTCATAGGTAAGGACCTAATATTATAAGCGTAAACCATAGTAACTGGTTTTCATATAAATTATAATCTACCATATCTAAAAAAATATGCAATATCTAACTAATATTATAAATGCGATGGTTTGGATGTTTGTTTATTTGTTTGTTTGTTGTTCAATCACGGTGAAACATATGAAAGGATTCATTGAAATTTGGTATATAGGTAGAACACACCCTGGAATAAAAATATGATACCTTTTTTACCGATAAAATGAATAGTTCCCGCGGGATAAACATATTTCCCCGATAAAATTATTCAACGCAGGCAAAGCCGCGGGCAAAAAACTAGTTTTCTATGTTTTAGTATAAAAATCTAACTAATATTATAAATGCGAACACACACACAAACTGTCGCATTTATAATATTAGTTGGGATTAGTTTGTGATTACCATCAGCGGACGTCTCTTAGTAGTCTAATTTTTGTTGCTACCCACGATATAGGTATACCATAAAATGCACTTACCTTAAATAAATTTTTATTGACTCCCTAATAAAAAAATATAATAAAAAATTTATTTAAACATATAACAAAGAAATAAGCAATATATTATATTTTCCTAGGTACGTATTCACATTCCTCCTTCGCGACAACGGTTCCTACGGCTTCGCTTTGCCTACAGAAATGATAATGCCTACATGTCAAGAGACCATAGAGGGCCTGTCAGAACTGATGACGTGTCGTCCCAGGTACGTCCGGACGGACTTCTTCAACTTGGCGCAGAAAGTCCAAGTGATTATGGAGCTGGTGATTGTGTTACTGTGTAGTATTTTGGCATTAAATTAGAAGTACTTATGTGATAGTGCTTATGTTTCATTTCAAGCTTAGATTGGCATTACCACTGTCGGTTTCCCTAGAATTTACCAAAAGTAAGATGTAGTGGTGAGTCCTTCAAAATGTGTTGCCAATTTCATCAAAAAGTCAAACATTATCCATTACACGCAGAATATTATGTACAAGAACTTGACTGAACTCAAAGGCGTTACGTTTTAGAGATAAAACGAAACATAACTGAGTTAGTGTTATTCCTCTATGGTTATACTAACCAATGGTGAACCAATGGTGTCGATTCGGATGTACACCAACTAAACTAAACTAAACTAAACTAGAACCAGTTGTATTTATTTATTTATTTAGGCTCACCTACAGAGTTCATATATTACATCTTACAAAATTATTTAAACTAAAGTTATCTGGTATGAACTTTACTGGTATTACAGACGAGCACAACACTCAAATGCATGTAGTACGATAACACTATAAAACTGTAGGCATACAATTTTAAACTAAAAAAAAGAATTTTGAAAGTATCTTAAATAAGTTTTAAAGTAGTACTGTCTCTTTTTCCCTGGAACAGTACGATGCGACGGTACCACTCCAAAAGTGGTTTTAGTTTAGTTGGTGTACATCAGAATCGACTCCAACTTACAATAAAATTATTTAGACTTTTTTTTATATGAGAGGGCGGCAAACGAGCATGCGGGTCACCTGATGGAAAGCAATCACCGCCGCCCATGGACACCCGCAACACCAAAAGGGTCACAGATGCGTTGCCGGCCTTTGAGGAAGGTGTTGGCTCGTTACTTGAAGGTTTCAATGTCGTACTCGTTCGGGAATACCGCTGCAGGAAGTCCGTTCCACAGGGTGGTTGTACGTGGTAAGAAGTTTCTTGACAACCGTACAGTGGTAGACTTCCACTCATCCAGGTGATGTGGATGGAAATTTAATTTTCGGCGAGAAGTGTATCGGTTAAATTGAGCAGCGGATATTTGAGTATCAGATTCGAAAATAAAATCGTAAAAATAAACTTTTAAAAAGCAAACTTAAAACTCGTACGTGAATCTGAAAAGTGGTGGACATGTTTAAGTACTCGGTTTGGTTGGTGGTAGGTCATTTTAAATGTCCGCCTGGCTAGCTACCACCATCTTATCTAAATCTGCCGCCAAGCAACAATGTTAATAGCATTGTTGTGTTCCGGTTGTCAGAGATAAGATAGCCAGTTCTCCAAATGTGTTGGGGTTTCCGGGTCAGTACGCTTCCACCTTAGACCTCATCTTCACTTAACATCAGGTGTGATTGAGGTCAAGTACCAACCCGTTGTGCATAAAAAAAAACTAACAAAAACTATTATTATTATTATTAGGAGCCCATACTGTCCCACTGCTGGGCAAAGGCCTCCCTCCTCTTTCTCCAAGCCTCTGTACCGGGTCTCTTCCGACCAGTTGGTTAGGAACTTATCCAACTCATCCCGCCATCTCCTTTTCGGTTTGCCGCGACGCCTTTTTCTAACGGTGGGCTCCAGGTGGTGGCGATTTTGGCTCACAAGTCATCTGGCATGCGACAAACATGGCCCGCCCAGTTTCACTTCAGCTTGACGGCCGTTGTGGCTACGTCAGCAACAAGGGTCTTAGAGCGCAGTGTAGTGTTTCGGATGCGATCGGTCAGTTAATAAATAATAAAATAAAAAAATATATTATGTTTATATATTAGGTCCTTACCTATGAAATTGGCGTTTTGTATGAAGAATTTCATTGAGACTGTTTTCTCCATACAAATATTTTTGTGTTTTTTTTTGGGAACGGCAAATCTAAATTTAGCTAAACTTTGTGTGTATTATCGGATAACATTAAGTTAAGTATCGGCAGCGTTAATTTGTAAAAGTAACCGCTTTATAAAAGTTTCAGCGAGCGAAGAGCTCTGTTCAAATTTTTTTATTATGTGATTTAGCCCAGAAATTTAAAAATATTTCATGTGAAACCTTGAAATAATATTCCATTTTCCAAGTAAAAAACAAATTTGGATATAGCTTTGAAAATAGCAGGAATTGGTACATATGATTAACGAAGAAAAAAATTTCATAGGTAAAGACCCAATATTTATAAAAAGTGTATCGCGTCGAGCTCTCCTACCTGCGGCATTGTCCTAAGCACGCTAGCCAACAACAACTTTACCCCCCACCTATCGATTGCTCCTCTCCATAACAAAAACTTACAAATACAAGCAAAGAAATTGGAGAAGCTAAGTGAGCAAGATATGAATAGGTTTAATTCTCCAGTTTCCATAAAGGAATGTGGCCTCCATATTTAAATCTAACTTCATGGTCGTAGTGATATAAAATTTTTAACACTACTGCAGATAGGCTAATACGATGATAAGTTCGATATCTGCCTCTGCGAAAAGAGTATACCTAATAGTGTTATAATTTACCTAATAGCTTACAATGGGCATGTACATGAAAATTTTGAGATAATAATACTAGAACATAATAATGCAAGCTGATATAGGTTCCAGCTCAGCATAATGCTGTGGCATGAACCATATAGTACTGGGTATATTAATTCTGTGCCACAGCGTGGTAACTTATTAGTAATCTGTGCCACAGCGCTGACTTTCAGCTGGCACCTTTGTAAGAGGTTAGGCGCTCATAGAATAATTAAAAAAAACAACAACAAACAAATAAAATAAAATAAGTTCACGCAACTGTCAAACTGACAGTTAAGATGTAAGGAAAAATGTGAAATCTCAGAGGTCACGTTCGTAATTTTAGTTATTCCTACGGTTTTTGTTAGCACAAGTAAATTTTACCTCATAAAAAAATATGAATCGAGCACCGCTCCTAATATTTCTACTGTATATAAATTCTTGTGTCTGCAAGAAATATTACAATTACACTTTGTATCGGAGCATACCCATAACAGAGTACCAGTTGTCATTTTTAAGGAATTTGACAACAGAATATGGTGCTGACTATTGGAGGCATCCGGGACTGCTTCACAAACCTGTGGAATTCCTTATAGGACCTGAAGAAAGAAAGTCGTTTCTGAGAACTGCTGTGAACATGGATATGTATCTGACCACACTTATTGACGACGTGCAAAGGTATATAGTTTAACAATAAGATCACGACACACAGAGCTCGTGTAATAATATGAAAATACTTGGATATATTCAAAGTTTAATAAAAAAAGAATAGTATGTAAGAGAATTACGGACACATGTTATCCTGCCATTATTAATGTACCAATATTCATATAAATAAATAAATAATAAATAAATATCCTTAGACATACACACAGCGCCATCTAATTCCACAGTAAGCAACTATGGGCTTGTGTTGTGGATACCAGATGGTTGATATACTACATAAATACATTTTTTTTTGTAAATAAATACTTATTATAAATGAAAACATCATATTATTATGCTATTCATTCTCGATTAGCGAAGTTAAACAAAGTTCTTGGATAGGTGACCCTATCGGCATTTTAATACGAGGGTTTGCTTGCTTTGGAGATCATGTTAAATAGTCAGTGCCGGTTGTTTTCAATTGAAGGTAGTCATTTTGGCTTAACCAAGTCGGTGGCCTGTAGAGGCGGCTTAAAACCCTGTCAAGAAGCCACTAGTCTGACATAAATACACCAATCTGTACTGGGCCTGCGTGGTGGATTATGGGCTGTACACTGACAGTTTGATGATTCATATACGAATTTCAATATATTTACGAGATGATTTTAGTTTCTCTACATGTAGAGATTGCAAATGACTGTGATCATGTAACAGTTTTCTTTTGGCTACATATCATCGCGGATTCAGCGCGCTTGTTGACCCAGGGGTTATTCAATTTTGGGTTCAATACTGATTGTATAAAGTTTATGTTAAAATCTCAGCAAACACCACGTACGGGCATCCTACGCACAGCCTACGGGCAGTCTACGCGCAGTGCCTGCGTCGCTTCTACGTCACTGCTTTGTAAGCAATCCTCACCTCGCTCTTGCTATTAAATATACAAGTATTTTATTTATTTTGTTTTGGGCGCAGTATGGTTGCTGCGCGTTGGCAGTTTGAACACGTAGTCTTTGCGGTTGCTGCGTGTAATAGCGTAATCAGCGACGCAGGGCGGTCTGTGATTTGGTGCGGTGGGAAGTCGCGTTGTATTCTATAGAGGTATATTAGTGACGTCACACTTGCGTCCCCGCCTCTCTTGCAGTCCCGTTCTTCTCCCACAATACTTTCAGTGTGACTTCGTCCATAGAATGCAAAATGGATTCGTACAACACCGAGTCGCTTGCCGTCTCGCCGTTTTCAATATGACGATGAGCGTGTCCTCATTATCAGAAACATTGTTCAAATCGTGGATTTTCTCTTTCCTATAATTTATTGCTTATAATATATTCCATTCTAACTATATTTAGTGCCTTTGATAAACAAACCGTCAAGACTTACATAAGACGTCAAATGGATTCCTTCGACTGGCAAAGTTTCTTCCGACTCAAGGATATCTACGTTTGGCTCAAAGATTTGGCCAAGGCTCATCCAAAGGTGATGCAGATTCGAAGTATAGGCAAGACTCACCAAGATAGAGATATAATTGCAGCCACCATTATTTTCCCAGGACGTGCAAATAGGTAAATTATTAGTCTAAATCTTTCAATCAAATTGTTCAGTCAAGGATTACCTGTTTGGTGGACTTTTACTTCTATACCAGAGTTATGGATGATTTATTATAAATTCCAACCGGTTGCTCTAGAAATATATGGGCCTATGTTCAGTAGTGGACATCCTGATATGATAATGATGAAAATACATATCTTCGGCCATAGACTATATAGATTGTAGTTATGGAAATTTTATGCTGATTATGCTGGAGATTATAATCTGTTGCAGAACCACTTTGAATTAATGTTTTGGAACGAAAATTTGTTTTTAAATTTGGCTACAGTGTTATACATATTTCATACATTTTAATCTTACAAAATTATATTCACTAAACCTAAAGTTGACTTTGTAATATAAAATCAGGAATAGTGTTATTAGGGAGTTAAGCAGTGTCAAAGAAGACATAGTGACAAAGATTGAAAAAGGTATGCTACGATGGTTGCGTATTGGACATGTGGAGAGTGGCTAACGTACCATGATCAAACGTGGACGTCTTAAAGAAAGGCCAAGTCAAGAATACCTACCCTAAACCGGCGAGCATGTATGAACAACTTTAGGAGCATGAATGAAATAAAAGAGGTGTATCAGATCGTAGCAAGTAGAAGTCTGTGGTCGCTGCCTACATGCGTGATTTTTATGTTACATACCATGATCAAACGTGGACGTCTTAAACAAAGGCCAAGTCAAGAATACCTACCCTAAACCGGCGAGCATGTATGAACAACTTTAGGAGAATGAATGAAGTAAAAGAGGTGTATCAGATCGTAGCAAGTAGAAGACTGTAGTCTCTGCCTACAGGCGTGATTTTTATGTATGTATATTTGAAGGAGATCGGTTAAACCGTTTTAAAGATATTTAACTTGAACACTGTTTGAACACTTGGATGCTTGCTTATGCTTGCGGGTTTTCTAAATTTTTAATTTAATGTTATCTATTTAAAGCTGAGCTGCAATCACCAGGTACTCTTTAATACAATGCCGTGTCACTGTTAGATCTGGCAAATATTTGCGTGAAGCTTATAGAAGTAATCAATTTATTTTGCTTGTAGATCAAAAGTGATCGTGGAAGGGGGTATCCATGCCAGGGAGTGGATAGCACCAGCATTTGTCACTTACTTCTTGTATCAAATACTGAATTCTCCAAAATCTGGTAACAAAGAACTGGAAAGCATTGCAAAGCACTATGAGTGGCATTTTGTTCCGGTATTGAATGCTGACGGTTATGAATATAGCCATACACGGGTTTGTCTTCGCTTATTTTTTAAACGTTATCAACTAAAACATCCATAAAGTTATAAACCTTCTTTTATGTTTGATTGAATAAGCGTTTGGCCACAACTTCGCCTGATAATCTCAGTAAATGCCTAGACCAACTGCTGAGATACTGACAACAGAAAATAATTCTTTTTATGAAATTAACTTCGGGGAGTTGCAACTCGTTCGAGCGATCTTTCTCCTCCTCTCCTCCTCCTCCTCTTTCTCCTCCTCCTCTTCTTTCTGGCTCTTGCCTTGACCGTTGATCATCTTTTAGATCCTTAGCAAATATAGACTGTTTTATTTATTTGTGTACCTAATTTGTGTTAATCCTGTATACATAATAATTTGTGCCTATATGTTTTGTTGGGAGCCCAATGTCAAGCAGTGGACGTGATGTGACTGATATGATGATGTGTGTTTTTGTTGACCTGGATCGGTGCGTTATTTAAGAGGCTCCACTGAAAACCAGAGTTGTAGTACAACAGCCACACTCATGCTAAGTTGGAGTCCTTTTAGTCACCACTTTGCGACCAAAAATACAATGATTCTTTTTTTTTACTTAATTAAGTCCCGGTAAACGGAAAGCGAGATTAAGTATTGTCTTTTTATTATGTATACCTGATGGTTAGTTATCCATATCTTGAAATCGGGAGATTTGTTCAAATTGAAATAACCTGAAAAACTCTTCGAAGGTCTCTTCAAAACCCATAAGGATCACATAACAAATCAAGTGTATCACAATTAGATATCATAACTTTAAGCCAATTTATAAATTTTCAGTTTTCTTAATCTAGCAGAATATTGTTCAACAGTTTTTCGTGGATTTATGAATTCCAGGATAGATTGTGGAGGAAAAACTGTAACGGACGTGGTGTGGATTTAAATAGAAACTTTGCAATGGCTTTCGGAAGTAAGTTATATCACATTTCTATTTAAAAGAATTATTAGCCAACATGCATTATTATGCCTGTAGATCCTAGATGGTAGACACGCATAAGTACTAGTAAACGTAATCGAAGTAGGTTGCCGTATTATGAAATAAAAATAAAAATTATAATCACCATGTCCCAAGGCAGCCACGATAAGATTCTAATTTTACGTTATAAACGGGTCTGGCGTATATTATGTGTACTCGATGCTACTTGAATTCAGAAGGGAATATTTTGTGAGCCAACCCTGTTTGACTTCTTCCTTCTGCCAGGAGGATAGCATGAAGTCACACGGTTCGAGATATTTCTTACCCAGATGACGCTAAGGTTTGCAACCATGGATTCGCAGTCATACATCAGATGTATATTGTTTCTCTTCTCTTTAGAAGGTGTTGCATTGATTTCTATTCCTTGTTACAGGCTTTGCAGGTTGAATTTTCAGCAAGTCTATCTTGAATAAGAGTTTAATCATGACGAAATTCCTAGTAAGCGAGCCCATTATGAAACGGCTTTGCTCTCTGTTCAATCTGCAGATCTTTTTGTTTAAGCCTGTAACGTTATTACCAACAAACATTTTTCATGGCTGTCGAATTTGCTCCACTCCGTACCGTGTTGCTCTCTAACGTGTGCTTATTATAAACTTAAAAATGGCTCCGGTGCAATTAAATCTTGAACCCCTTCTAGCCAATCCTGTCAATGTAGGACAATTAATGTACATTGAACTTCCTACATCCGTAGGTGTAAGTACCAATAAGAACGCCCCAACATATTGCGGTGAGGCAGCATTTTCTGAAAAGGAAAGCAAGGCGATGTGTGATTTTATTGGATTACATCACAAAAATTTGGAGTACTATCTAGCATTTCATTCGTATGGCCAGTATATCATTCTTCCTTACGCTCATTCATCGCGACATTTGGATAATGGTGGCAGGGCATTTTAAATGTCCGACTGGCTAGCTTCCATCACCTTATCTGAGTCTGCCGCCAAACAGCAATGTTAATAGCATTATTGTGTTCCGATTGTCAGAGATAAAATAGCCTGTCTTCCAAATAAGATGTGGTTTCCGGGTCTGTAGACTTCCACCTTCGGCCTCATCTTCACTTAACATTAGGGGTTCTATTACACAAATTCATCGTTATCGTCATCGGTTACGTTCTGACATGTGATTGGTTGGCTAGTCGCACGCGCGGCATTTGACGGTTTCTCATTGGTCATTGTAAATTGGTGACGATACCGATAAAGTTACATATTCTAAGGGCTGGTGTTATTGAAATTTATACTTTAAAGATTGTTGAAAACAAAGTAGATACAGATATATTTTCATTGGACTCCAATTCTACAACATTACGGACTGGTTTATGGACGGAGACGATACAAAGAGCATGTTTTTACCTTTTGGTACGATATTCTTAAAACAGGAAAAAATTAGAGGCAAGCGAAACATATGAGTCCATCACAAGGGATGAACGACTGATGATAGTCTCGGGAAATCGCTGGATGTAGACCGCTTTCAACCGGTCGTTCTGAATAGAGGCCTAATATATGTTCACCAGTGGACGGATGGATAGAGGATATTGATGATGATGAAATTAGACCGTGGGAGATTGACATGTGTGGAGGAAAAGGAAAGATCTTCCACCCGAGTGTTGCTATTGCCCATGGACCGTGCTTCATCAGTTATTGGTGGCATCTTGCCTATATGCAATGTCTTGAGATAATGTCGTTATCGCGATGTAGGATTCGTGCTCTGATTGGTCAGTTAGTAATGACACGAAATATACATACAATATTTCTAAATAGCAGAGTTATGAGTATTAAAATTTTGTCTGAATTGTCTCATCTTTATGTGACTTACACCTATGCTGTAGGTATTTAAATGTTAACTGTTTTTTAAGGGTAACGAACAACGAAATATATAGAGATTATGACAATGGCCATGTTATTGGCATTGTTTAATTGGAAAGACAGTTTTATGCTATACAATACATACATCGTCCATTCACATCCATACGTTCACGCCTGTTTACCGTTGGTATGGAGATACTATAGATTCCCCTTGCAACGATCTTGACATACTACTTTCGTTTCTTTTGCTCTCATCAAATGCTTCGTATACGTTTGTTGGTTAGTGGTCGACCTGACCTGAGGTCGTCAGTGGCTTGACAGACAGACGTCCTTCTTGGTCGACCTTTATCGACCCTTCCATTTAGTTTTTATATCTACATATCGCATTCGTTATTCTTGCTAGAACAATATCATTTTAGCAGATAATATCCAATTAGTTCTTAATTCTTTTGTTTATGCTTGCTCAATTAAACCACGTCGGTGATAGCTGAAAATCAGTAGATGCTTTGGAGCATTTTATACACATAACCACTGATGAATCAAGAATGAGACTTGAATGTAATTAAATAGTTTTAATACCATTTAGATCATTGTCTCTGTTTTGTATTGTTAAGGTTGTATGTTTCTTACTGGTTTTATGTGTTATTTTGTTTATTACTTTGGATTTGTTAATTATTGGGTTATTTGTTTGTTTCTTTGTTTCTCATATGTGTGCCAGTTCATTCAATAAAATTTTTACTAATCTATTGGCTCAAGTTCGCGTAACATTTAAAACGCGTAAATTTTGGCTTCCAAGTCGTTCCAGTCTGGTTTAAATGAGCGACTTTACACATATCCAAATACAAACATCTACAGATGTTTCATTTTTGAAAGAACTGGAACTTGTAAGTTTTTAAATCAATATCTTTCGTAAACAAGTTTCAAAAACTGAAAGACTTTCAACATAAATTTGCACAATTAAGCATTGTGATGTTACAAAACGTCACGACCTTTATCCCAAATTGGGTGGTCAGTGATATCCTAAACAAAAGCGTTTCGGTATTTCTAATATTAAAAGCATAATCCAATGCTTGTGTGCAATGGATCCAAGATCCACCTTTCAAAATATACAGTGTTATGGGTGTAAAGCCCCTTAGTTGCCATTTGAACACCAACAAAAAAATCATGGTTCTATTCTTTTTACAAGCTGGGAACCACATTATACTAAGAGTAACAAATTGTGTTGGTTCGAGGTAAGGTGGTCCGGCCCACCATTAGTAAAGTAAACGCCATTAGGCTGATTTACAAAATTCATGGCAGTATTTACATATATACATAACGTCACGCTTGGTAACCATAGGGATAGGCCACAGAGTAATTCTTTAGTAATTTGTATTTATATTGTGCATTGCTTTAATTTGTTTTGATATGATTTTATTCGTTTTGTTCTGATTCGTGCTACGCAATCATCGTACAGGGCGTATATTTGAAACGAGGTAAAGATCTCATACGTAATATAATGGCGACTAAATTGAAAACGAAAAAAATATGTACATTCTTCTTCTTTTCGAGTCGAGGCAATTAAAAAAGCAAGTCCATTAAACATCAATCATTTGTTTTGATAACATTTATGGCGACTTGTAGCCCAATTCAGCACTGGCAATGCCATCTATCGGACACATGATAGTTTCGTCAAAGTGATGGAGCCTGTACGTGTGAACTTCTCAGCGAAGACCAGCTTTTATGTATACATAAGTTTATTGTGAATAGTCCATCATAACGGACACTGCGTTCCAGATATACGCCCTGTACTTCCCAGATCTCTGCAAGAATCTTGGACGCTAGCCTGTTATTTTGTGGCTGGCCACACAGCTCGAGGAATTGATAAACGGTGGGGCATTACAGTTCTAGAGTTGCGAACAAGCAGCGTAAGATCGCAGGAAGTCGTTAGATCCAGGCCGCTTCCAACCGGTTGCTCTGGAAATCTATGGGGGATGCCTATGTTCAGCAGTGAATGTCCAGTGGCTGACATGATGATGATGAGATTCTTATATTGTCAACTGTCCAACATAATAATTACCACAGCACAAAGGAAAAGTGATATTAATATTAAATACAATTAAATTCCAATAGCAATAGGTATAAGTGGCGTTAAGAAAGACGAGGATTATTGCGGGGAAGCCGCATTTTCTGAGAAGGAAAGTGCAGCGATGGCAAAATTTGTCGAATCAGTGAGCCAAGATTTGAAATATTATCTTGCTTTTCATTCTTATGGCCAGTACATAATCATACCGTATGCTCACACATCAAACCATTTGGACAATTACTCAGACATGGTGAGTTTTATTTTTATTTTTTTTTAGTTAGTTTTTTGATATTACTAATATAAGTGGAAAGAGCTATGCTCGGAATTCTTCTGAAGGATAAGATCAGAAATGAGTTGAATCGTAAGAGAGCGAAAGTTGTAATAGCTCACAAAATTAGTAAGCTGAAGTGGTTACATTATTATGTCGTTGAACCGATAAACGTGGGGAAAAACGAGTTTTGGAGTGGAGACCACGTCTCGGCAAACATAGTCTACCTGCTAGATGGGTGCGATTAGAAAAGAAGAATCGATGTTTGGGTTAGGTCAGGCAGTGGACTAGGTTAGGCTGGTGATGATGATAAGACACAAAATATATTGGTAACATAAGCAAACCTTACCAGTAAAACAACTTAAAAGAAGCAAGCACAAATAAACGAAGAAATGAGACAGCACAAAAATTTACTGCAATGTGAAGTTTAGGATGGCAACAAAGCAATGAGAATACAGAGGGATCATTTAAATAGAGTAAATGGAACACTAATATTTTATATGTGTGCGTATATCATAATATTTAATAACGACCAAAATATTTACCGGTATATAGAGTTGTTAAAAGATTCACTGTGGTTCTTCTTTATACAGCATGTTAGTGTGATCAAGGGCCATAGAAAAGGAAGCAATAATATTACCGGAATTAAAAATATCGGCACCAATAAAATATAGTTATCATGAAAAATGACCTGGATAATCACCGCCATAGTACCTTTAAAAATTACATGATTGGCGACCCCTGCTAAGAGCGCACATGCATGTACGCTATGATCAATCGTATAGGATTTTATCGTAAAGTTACCACTTTTAAATTTTGGACATAATTTTACAAAACAGGAAGGTCCCATTTTTTTATTGAGACCAGTCTCTTTAAGCTTCTGAATGACCTCTTTTGATAATGAATAATACAACTAACGTTTTCAGAAAAACATCTGTGACGACGCAGCATCTGAAATTAGGCGAAGATTTGGCACTACCTATTCTGTAGGAACGGCATACGATACTGTTGGTGAGAAACAGCCATATCTATATTATAATAACACCAGCCCTTGTACCATGATATCGTTTGTCGCGCGCGACGCGACGTGAGAGTGGTTGTGTATTTCGTCCAAACGAATGAGCAGGGCAGATATTATCACTCGCGACATAAATGATTAGCGTACCTGTCATGCTATTGGTGCAGTTTCGACTATAATACACAGCACAATCAATACAAAGTAGGTATACCTTAGTAGGTAGAATACATAATTACTAATTATCTAATTAGACAATAGATGATTTTTACATAACTTAGCAAACATGCCCTTGCTTCTATCATTTCTGATTTCTGCTGTCAAGATTTATTTTATCGCGCCTGTCATGACATGTACTGATATCATGGTATTAGAACGTAAGTAAAATGACCATAAAAAAGCAGACTAAACTAAACTAAAATATCTACCTATAAAGATTCAAAAAACGGGACGAAGTAACTCAATTAAGCCGGAGTCAGAGGCTTCAATACGGTTCCCCGTACCTAATATTTTTTTCGAGAATTGACCTAGGCACTGCCGTATACTTCGATTAATTCGTGATTCTATTCTTTTTTTGCCATGGGGTTGAGTAGCATTGATTGATGGGGTTTTTCCCCTGCTTTCACTTTCTTCTGCTGCCAGCTTATAAACTTCGTAAGTCTTGATACAGGTTAGTGAAAAGAGCATGTAGTCACTGGGTTCGTGATACCCCTTATCTAGATGACGCATACGTCTTACGGCCATGGCTTCACAGCCACACAGAAATTGCTTAGTTGATTCCCTTTCTTTGTTGCATGCTCTGCTGGGTGAATTTTCAGCTATTTTTATTTTTCTCACAAAATTTACTAATAAATGTTTATGTCAGTGAAGTCGTCACATGATCCCGCCTTACTCCTTCCACTATAACTCCTATAAACTAGAACAGACAGTGATCCATGACACGGCCCCTACTGCAGGTAGACGGTGCGTGACTCTATTGCTACTTTGGCTCTGAACTAATTAAAGAAATAAATGAATGTGTAAATAGTAAAAGAGGATTCCCACTTCCCATCTTGGCAAATGGGAGTGTAGCAAATTTATTGTAGTTTTACAATACATTGGCTACATGACCTACGGAGAAATGTCCGTATTCCCTGTTACAAATATACACCAAATTTCCAGACACCGACTACCCTGATACGGTGCCCTAATCCTCACTTCCATTAACCGACTAATCATAGTGTAAAGAAAAGAATATAGGGGCAACGCAAGATGATCGCGACACGGCAATCGTGCGGCGTTAGCGGGGCGCGGGCGGCGAGCGGCTGCGTACCTCTGCTCCTACGGTGCAGTACCACGCCGTTATTCCGTGTTGTGGTAATAGCCGGTGGCATGTCAAAACTGATTCGCTCGAGCGAAATATTTTCACAAGCTTTTATTTAACTTACTATGTTCGTATGTAAGTTGTCCGTTTCAAAATTTGCGAGTAAAATGAAAACCATTTCCTGTTTACCTAAGGAGTTGAAATTTTACGTACTCGTTCAATTCTGATCTCAATACATAATAGATATGAACTGATGCTGCAGCCAGGAGCATCTCCTCACGAGAGGAATTTTTTAATAGTTCATAGCATGGATACTAAATTTAGTATACACAGTTAGTTTCATATTCTAATATGATTTTCGCGACGTCCTGATACGAACTTGCGTTAGTGCACACACACACGTGTTAGTGTTACAATATTATGTTATTGTTGTAAATGTGTTACCTTATCTGTGTATCAATATGTATAAGCTAAATGTATGTGCGTGACTGTGGAAACAAATAAAGGCTTTATCTATCTATCTATCTATCTATCTAACTTTGTAAACAGGGTTACATTTGAAAATTAAAAGTTTGTTTTAAAAGTATTATTGGTGAACTTAAATTACTCAATATTATTTTTCTTTCCACTATGACTTATTAATCGCATTTTCTCTTAAATTTCAATATCGCTTCAATTTCGGTTAGGCGAGACAGACAGACTTTCCCATTTATAATATTACTAAGGATGGATTCCTACAATCGATAGAAGTCATTTTCTTAAAAGCGTCTTTTACAGGTTATATGACTTCGGGAGTCAGTGGATGTTGGGCGAAAAAGTCCTATTCGATACCGTAAGTAAATATTCTTCGTATTTTTTTTTTTAATTTATTCGAGGCTTTTGGTAGATGCCATCAGCCTAAACCATTGACATTATAAAAGATTAAACTAAACTAACAAATATAATTTTATTATTACAAAAATGGAAAGAAAATTAAAACAAAAAAAAACAGGATAAAAAAATCTAAACTTAGCTTATTGTAAAAAATGGAATAAATTAAATTAATATATACAAGGGGGTGGATACTTCGTAAACAAAACTATTTAGAGAGTTGTTACCTAGTTTTATTTAGTTAAATACTTTAGGTTGGTATGGTTTACATTTTTAACCGACTTCAAAAAGAAGGAGGTTCTCAATTCGGCTGTTTTTTTTTTGGTAAAATATTTTTAATTTTATTTGACTTACAAATGAGATTGTGATGTATTATGATAATTTCATAATAACAATAATCAAATATAATATCAACACAAGATAATTTTATAAAATTACCCACTACCCACTGTTAAAACAGGGTTCACAACTCATTATAATAGCGACGATACGACCGAGTATATGGAGTCAGAGGTTTATGCCTTTGCCATGGCTTACTGGTAGTGAAATAAAAAGCATAACCTAACTGTCAGTGTTCATTCTGATTGGTCAGTCAGAAGACGAACGGTTTATGCGAGATAGTTTTTTCTTTTAGCAAAGGAAATTACTTTATAATGCTTAGTTTAAGCGTTTGGTAGATATGTTGGGGATATGACCTAAAACATGCCTTTAAAAACATAATGTACGTATTATGTAATTATCAATAAGTTATTCAAATTTTTCAAAAAAAAAAGTAGTTGGATAAAAGTTTCATCTTTCACGTGTGATTTACCTCAGATAGAAAGTTAGAAGGTTGTCGAGGAATATGGTAACTGTCAATATTATGATGTGGATGATGATGGCCGTGTGGTTCATGGCCTCCCACAAGGTGAACCGACGGTGAACCTGATGAAGGTCGTCGGAAGTCGCTGAATGCAGGCCGCTTCCAACTGATCGCTTGGAAGACCTATGGGAGAAGCCTGGCTGTGTGCTTCCTGGAGAGTATTAGACCTACCTCTTCCCTTGTGCTCGTACAAGCCGACTTCGGTATTGTCAGCGTAACAGCATAGATCAGTTATGAGAAGCAGCATCATTGGTATAGAATTCCCAACTAGTGAATCAAAATCAAAATGCTCGTGGCGCAGTCGCATTTGCTATTCGTTTTCGATTAGAGAAGTTAACCATGGTCCTTTGATGGGTGACCACTAGTGGCATTTTAATCCTTGCTTCGTAGAGCACGTTGAATTGTCCCAGTTGTTTTCAATTGAAGGCAGTCGTTAAGCCAAATTGGTGGCCTACAGGGGTGGCTTAAGAAGACTGACTGTCAGGTGGCCACTATTCTGACATAAATCCACCGGTCCGTACTGGGACCATGTGATTGATTATGGCCCATATACTCTTCCAGTGAGAGGAGGCTGTGACCCAACAGTGGAGACGTGGGGACGAGGGGGGGGGGGGAAGAGAATAAAATCGCGATGCGATGCGATTTCATTCTCTTCATCATCATCAACAGCCTTACACGTCCCCATTGTTGGGTCACAGCCTCCTTTCACTGGGAGATGGGCCATAATCCACCACGTGCCCAGTGCGAATTGGGCCACTGACTTATCTTAATGACTGCCTTCAACTGCTGCTGCAGTTGCAGACAACTGCTTATGATTACTGGAGTAAAGAGTGCACATGTTACGATTTTCTTTACCTGCAGATATGTGGCCACGTTTGAGCTTCGTGACGAGGGTCAGCATGGCTTCGCTTTACCACCAAATCAGATCCTGCCAACATGCCTGGAGACTATGGACGGTATGATGTCAATCCTCACACCTCGTGATGAGAGTGTGCGGCCATTCATTGGACCATTATTACCAAATAGACAAGACAATATCGTGCTTCTGGACAAAATTGTGATAGCGTTCAATATTTTGCTATTCATTATAGTGCGTTTTGATTGAATTTTGTAGTTTTCAATTGATTGCAAAGTCAAACAAGTAGTTCACCGCGTGGGTCATCATTATCGTTTAGGATACATGATCCTAATTGAGCTCCTATAGACAGCTGTATAAGGTTTTTTTTTGTACAACAGGTTAGCACTTGACCTCAATCACAATGAAGAAGAGGCCGAAGGTGGAAGCATACTGACCCGCAAACCCCATCTTATCTTTGACATCCGGAACACAACATTGCTGTTTGGCGACAGATTTTCATAAGCTGGTGGTAGCCAGCCACTCGGACATGTAAAACCATTCAAACTGAGTACTAGACATGTACCCCGCTGGGGATGGAACCCGCAACCTCAGATTCGTAAACCCTATATTGTTTACGGTCATCCACGGAGACAGTTTGAACAGTGCTGGATTTATAGAGAAGATTTTTATTCCGGAATTTAAAATAAGTCGCGCTGGGGAAGGCTAGAACCTTATATAACAATCGTTTATTTGATCCACTTAGCGATACAGACACACACGTATGTAAATGTGACAATAACCAATGAACACAGTGAAATTAAGACCGGAGAAAATAAGAGTAATCGGTCGTCGTACCACAAAAGTTGTATACATGTTGTACACAATCATTATTATCTTTAAACAGGGGGCTTTTTGGCGGGATCTCGGCGAGTGAAGTTACATTTTTGTTTATAAGTGTTATAATTTGTGTATTCTGACTTTTGAAGCTTAATAATGGCAGAATATTGTGCAGCAAAAGTTAGTGATGGTGTACACGTGAAGGGAAGTGTAAATTAAAGTGCGTAACGAAGCTTTCGGGTTCCCACAAGAAGCCGCCAAAATCTTTTGTAAAGCATTCTGCCACTTTACCGAAGAATGACTTGACCATGACTAGACTCTGTATACACCAAGTATATACGACGAATTACCTACTTGTTTTGATAGAGACTGACATATAAACTGAAGAAATAAGAGAAATAAGACATGGCTATATGGGCTTAGATCCCTTTGCCTGAGGAGTGAATAAATCTAAAAAAATATCTTTAAAGAATAATTAACTACATGTACTATTATTTCGTTCGTGTTTCTATATTACCTACATTATACTGATATTACGATTTTAATAAATGCCCAAATTAAATTGGAAGACCGTCTCGGTAGCAAAAGTAACGGGCCACCCAATAAAAATATTAATACACTTATCTGTAGAAACTAGATAGTTGTTAGCATTCGAAAAATACTTTATTAACTTCCCCTTTGTATACACTTTTCTGTACCTGCTAGTAATTTACAATTGTTTTAGAGAAATTTAGATCGTGTTTATGCCGGTGGCTGGAAAACTTCGAATGTGAAATTGCTGAGGTCCTGAATAATCCTTTATTACGATATTTGTTCCGGATCATTGCAATTAGTTGTATGTTAGCTAAAGAGTCAATGCAACATGATTTTTTCATAGCATAAAATTATCACCGGAAAACGTATTTTTTTCTTCTTAATATTAAAATTACTATTACTATTTCTTCATAAAGCTGACTCCCAGAGAAGAACGAGCAAGAAAGTCAAAGGTCTGGTCAGTACGTTTCCACCTTCGACCTTCACTTAACATCAGGCGTGATTGCATAAAAAAAAAGGTTGCTGTTTTTTTTGAGCAGGTTTTGGGATACAACTTGACAAAACGAGGAAAAAAATATGTATACTGTTTGATGTAATATAATCAATGGGTTACCAGTGATGATATAATATGGCACTGATGGTCTCACTATGGGCCTCATATAAAAGCTCAAAGTCACGCAACGAGCTGTGGAGAGGGTGATGGTCGGCGTTTCACTACATAATCGAATCAGGAATAAAGAAATCCATAGGTGGACGAAGGTCGCATATAGCCCAGCGAATTAGTAGTTGAAGTGGTAGTGGGCAGGGCACATTGCTTGAAGAACTGATGGCCATGAACCAACCACCGGCAAGCGCAGCGAAGGGCTTCCACTCACAAGGTGGGCAGACGACCTAATAAAAGTCGCGGGTAATCGCTGGATTCAGGCGCTACTTACCGGCCACTCTGGAATTCTATGAGAGAGGCCTATGTTCAGCAGAGAACGTCCTGTGGCTGATAGGATGATGGTGATGAATCATGGGTTTATGAATCACAGTTCAAAATTCCAAATTATTTGTCAGATAAGAATATGACGTTAAAGTATTTTACAAAAGGTATTAATTTCATTGGGTAACAATATCACTTGAAAACATTACATTTCTTAACTTAATGTTAAAATTATATACTCAATCACAAGGCTTACTCCACAGAAACAAGAAACTCAAGGGTTCCTCTTAAGTAGGATAAAGTTTACAATTTGATAAAACATGAAAAAAAATATAATTGTCGGGGAAACGCGGGCGATGCTATCGACTGGGACGGTGCCAGCCTCTCGTGGTATAGGGTAGCTCGAGAAATTGCAATATCATGTCAAGCTGCTAAATGCGATAGGATATCAGAATGACAATAGAATTTAATAGAACGAGGTAATGGTCTGCCTATAATGAAACACAGGCCAGATAACTATATACCGATCAATTTATTATATGATTAGAGTGAATATCGCCGAACGGGCTATGTGCATGCTTGCTTGTCATCTAAATTGTCAGAAATTTTAAAGCTAAAAAATAAGTAAATACCTTATTAAAATGATTGACTTACTTTTTGGGTTATTTAATTTCGAATCTAAAACATAATCGAGGCGACCCGTTATTGTTGACTTATTTAATTTCGAATCTAAAACATAATCGAGGCGACCCGTTATTTTTGAGTTATTTAATTTCGAATCTAAAACATACTCGAGGCGACCCGTTATTGTTGACTTATTTAATTTCGAATCTCAAATATAAGCGAGGAGACCCGTTATTTTTGCTACCAACCGTAATTTTAATTTACTAAAACCTTAATTTGATTCACACATAAAACATTATTTTCCCTCCACTATGAAACCCCATAAATTCGGCAATGAAAGCATAAATGATGTTATCAAAGGTGGTAATATGACTAATGATCCATGTAATCGCTTAGGCGTCACGACAAATCGTCGTATCACGTGACCCAGTGCCATTTATTTTAGTATCAACGACCATACTAACATGACCTGACTCTCCTCTTTCTAATACACCTAAAACTATCCATTTAGGGGTGTTTTGTCTACTATTAAGAGGCCAAGTGAAAATGGTTGGTCGTTCTTGGCAGTTATGCTATGAGTCCCGCTTTAATTCCATACAATCCTTTTCATACTGTATTTCCTTACATTGTGAGTTGCTATTAGAATGGATATAATAGTTAATAAGTAGAAGAGTTTTTAGGGTCCTCTGGTTTATTGGAGTGTTATTCGTGTCTTAATTTTGTTATGCGATGATACGCTGGATTTAGATTTATAATTAAGAAATAAATTTTAGCATGTAGGTCAATTATCCGTTTGTTTAAGAAACTATTTATTTTTCTATTAATATTATCTAAGACTACCGCAAAGCAGTGATGTTGTTAGCATTGTTGTATTTCGGCTGTTATAGATTAGATAGCTAGCAAATAAGTTGGGGGTTCCAGGTGAGTACGCTTCCACCTTTGGCCTAATCTTCACCTAGCATCGTGATGACCTAACCGACCACGTTGTGCATAAAAATTTAGAGTTATAATTAATGTATTTTAATATGTTAGTATCACAATTGCCAAAAGAAAGGATTACCCTGTCTCTCCATCTATTGTTCCATTATTTCAAAAACTATAACATACACAGCATTGATAATTGGTTGAAAAAATAGTAGTCCGAAACAGCGTGAATATGAAAAAAAAAACAAAAAATTAGCATCATAATGCTTGCTGAAACTTCAACTTATTTAGTGAACTAGCTGGTTTATCTATCACAAAATGTTAATGCTTACCGGCAGATTTAGGTAAGATAATAGCAGGAAAGGCTTTACTTTTTTTTTTTACTATTTACTACCAACCAAACAGGATCCAGACCTCAACGACTGAATATTAATATTTACCAAAACAATTCGACAGCTAATAGATCCAGATTCTTTCCTAATATAGGTAGAACCCTTTTTATTAAAATCCTAGCTTTAATATTCTAATTTCTTTTAAATAATGTAAACACATTTCGGACTATTTAGATGATAAGCGACATTCAGTCTAATTGTTATTATTTTTTTCTCTGGTTTTGTCGAATCACAAATTGTATAAACATTAGGTCTTTACCTATGAAATTGGAGATTTTTTTCTGCGTTAATCATAATGTACCAACTCCTACGATTCTTTAGCTATTTCCAAATTTGTTTTTTATTTGGAAAATAGAATATATTTTCAAGGTTTCACATGAAATATTTTTTAATGTCTGAGCTAAATCACGTAATAAAGAAAACTTGAACACAGCTCTTTTCATGAGCTTTTATAAAGCGGTTACTTTTAAAAATTAACACTGCCTATATTTAACTTAATGTTATCCGATAATACACACAAAAAGTTTAGCTTAATTTGGATTTGCCGTTCCCAAAAAAATTTCAAAAATGTTTGTATGGAGAAAACAGTCTTAATGAAATTCTTCATACAAAACGTTATTAATTTAATTTCATAGGTAAGGACCTAATATTAAAAAAAAAACAACCTCGTGAGCACCTTACCGATTTTAGGTGTTATTTCCGAAATCGTAATTTGGATTTTGATATTGACCTTAAAGATCTTTCCCTTCTGATCCCTTATTTATAAATATTTCTGATTCCATCATGGTTTGTCCTGGTGTTTTGAATGCCTCTTACCAGCAAAGAAAGTAAACACACTCCATTAATACTTTTTTACTCTGCTACAAATTGGGTATATTATGTGGTGGCTTTTATTTACAGTTCACATCTTTTCATATCGCACACTTAGTGTTTTGTGTAGTCGTGTGTTATGTTATTGTTGTATATGTTTTCAATAGATATATAAATATAACAATATTTTAAAGTATCTTCTGCCACAGTATATATGATGGCATGAGTGCACAGTGTACAGGGAATACCCCACAAAACATTTGGTATAATAATTGCATTGGTTTCGCTACGGAAATGTTGCGTGAGTTTTTCAGTAAGTGGTTACTGGCTGAATAACCAGCGCTGTGGTATGGACTCTATCTGTGCTGCAACATATGCTGAGTCAGAGCCCTTTCAGTGCACAGTGGGTACAGCCCATCGCTGGGAAAATCTTGTATGGTGTGCGTCAGTATATTAAGCTTTCATTTATTTATTTATTCTATTTGTTGATTACATAGGTTTTATTAATTGTTGTTATTAATTGTTGTTCTTGTATTTTGGTTGTATGTACTGTGCAGTGAATAAATATTTATATCTATCTATCTAAAGAGCAGCATTACGGGTAAGTTTTAATAACGCTCATCCACATAAACTCATGGTACACCAGCCCCTGCCTGCAATTAACATATTAATGTACCAGAAAATGATTTTTCTCACTATAGTTAACGTTTCGCTTTGTTAAATTTCAATGCGCGGCTCATTTCTTTTATCCCGCTTTATAACCTAGATCACAATGGTAAATGGAAAGGCGACGACAAAGGATAATTTTGTGTTTGAGTGCAAGTGTGCTCCTGTATCTTTTAAGGTGGGAGGGCTAATAAAACATTAAAACGGTCAGGGGTACCTACAAAATAAAATAAATTGCAAATTCAGAAAATCCCGAGGCACTAAATAATAATAACAAATAATAAATATCTTTGCACATAAACACATCGCCATCTAGTTCCACACTAAGCAACTAGGCTTGTATGGTTGATAAACTACACAAATACATTTTTTTTTGTAAATAAATGAAAAACATTCCTAACTCGGGAACACGTGTCTGTATCCATCATACACAAACATATGCCCCTAGTGGGATTCGAACCCGCGACCTTTTGGTATAGCAGTCAGAGTTTCTAACCACTACACCAAACAATATTATCATTATAACAATATCATCAAACAACTTAGTTCAAACATATCTTCGAAATATCATATAAACAATTTTAATAGTCGTATTTCGTCGAGGGTTAGAAACTGAATTCGAAGTGTCGGTGGCTCAGCGGTCTCCCAATTTAGGAGGTCCGGGTTCGATTCCCACACAGGTCATGTACCAATGAGTTTTAAATTTAATTTAATTACTTATGTGCATTTATCTGACTGCTCTTAAACGGTGAAGGAAAACATCGTGAGGAAACCTGTATGCCTGAGAAATAAGAATTCAAGGGCATGTGAAGTCCCCAACCCGCATTGGGCTAACGTGGTCGACTATGGCCCATACGCCCTTATTATACGAGGGAAGGTCTATGCAGTGGGATGTTTACGGGTTGATGATGATAATCCAGTGCAGGATGACACAGCTTTGTAAATTCAGTTTTCTTTGAATTATCTACCTATCGTTAATTGGTAGGAAAGTTTGTGGCAAACTTTTTGATAGCAAGCTTGCCACATCTAGGGTTTACAATATTGGTGAACATAGCTCATTTTAAAGTTAAGTCTTAAATAAACAATACTAAATGATCAGATAATCACCTACGCCATTAACCCAAAAATAACAAAACTAGACAATAAAACTACTGACTGCACGAGGCTTTGCCGCACCGATTCTCGTTAACTTTAATAATCACTAGAGAATACTCGGAATTAAGGCAAATTTAAAGATACAGCAGGAATTCTTGCCAAGGCCCGAGTGGCCCCTGCCTCTTCACTCGTCTTTGTACCCTCGAATAGTTGGAATCGGGACAATAGCGCCTTTGGTTTATAGCTTTAACCTAGTTCCAGTAGACATAATATTAACATGCATTTGAAGTAGTTTTCTTATAATAATATGACAGAATTTAATCATTCAATCAGAATTAATAATTAATTTAATCATTAAGGCGAAGACAGCCTCCAAAAAACTGGGCGTTCTGAGTAGAGCGAGACGGTATTTCACCTCTGCACACTGCTTGCAGCTTTATAAGGCTCAGGTTCGGCCTCACATGGAATACTGTTCTCATATCTGGGCCGGAGCGCTACCAGCTTCTTCCACTAGATCGCATTCAACGTAGAGCAGTTCGCGTTATCAATGATCTAGCTCTCACCAATCGCCTTGATTCGCTTTCCTTACGAAGGGTCGTAGCATCTCTTACTGTTTTCTATCGGATTTACCATGGCGAGTGTTCCGAGGAATTGTTCGGTTTGATTCCTGCTGCTGAGATCCATCATCGCACTACTAGGCATAAACTTAAATTCCACCAACACCACCTAGACAGTTGGAAATCCACCACGGTGCGGTTCAGTAGACATTTCCTTCCACGTACCGTTACTTTTTGGAATAAGCTCCCAGCGGATGTCTTTCCGAACCGATACGATCTGGGAACCTTCAAGAAGCGAGCATATTCCTTCCTTAAGGCCGGCAACGCCACTGCGGATCTTCCGTTTCCGTAGATGGTTATGGGCAGCGGTAACACTTACCATCAGGTGCGCCTCTTGCTCGTTTGCCCACCTCTTCAATAAAAAAAAAAATAAAAAAATTCATTCTTGAAGTTGTCGGCGACACGTCTACCTGAACAACAGATGCAATTAGATAAGTTCGTACTTTACGAGAGAGGCCAATCGTTGGATGTGCCTCAGCAGTGGATAATTTACCTGTATACAATTCTAATTTCTTTTAAAAGGAATATTATGGACACAACAATGCTATGAATGCTGAAACCAGTGTTTCGCTCTTTGAGTGATGTGCCACAGTGAGTTATGACCCATTTGTTTTTCCCATTTCTATTTTCCTAACCCATTCCTATTTTTAGTTTATATCAACGATTTACCTCACCTCGCTAAGGAAAGATACGAGATGGTATTGTTTGCTGATGACACTTCTTTAATATTTAAAGTTGACAGACATCAATTAGCATATGACGAAGTGAATAATGCTGTCTCAAAAATAGTCGAATGGTTCAACAGTCAATAACTTGCTCCTTAATGAGAACAAAACGAAATGTCTTAGATATTCATTACCTAATGTTGAACAGGTTGCCACCAAAATAAGAATGAAGCATGAAGGGTTGGACCTTGTGGACACAACTGTATCCCTTGGTATGACTTTAGATTCTCGATTACAGTGGGGACCCCATATTAAAAAACTAGTGAAATGACTCAGTTCTGCCGCATATGCAGTTAAGAAAATTCGAAATATCTGTGATATTGAAACAGCGCGCTTAGTCTACTTCAGCTACTTTCACAGCTTGATGTCATATGGTATCCTGCTGTGGGGAAACGCTAGTGATACAGATAGCATATTTGTTTTGCAGAAACGAGCTATTCGTGCAATTTATAAATTAAGGTCAAGAGATACATTAAGACAAATATTTGAAGACATTAATATTTTAACATTTTCGTCACAATATATATATATATATGAAAATCTTGTATATGTTAAGAGAAATATATATTCATTCGAGAAACATTGTGACCGACATAATGTCAATACAAGGAGCAAAAATCAATTAGCTGTACCTTTTAGTAGACTTGTAAAGTTAGTAAGTCATTCAGAGGTCAGTGTGTGCGCTTCTACAACAAGGTTCTCATGGATTTACGGAATCTTCCGCTTAATAAATTTAAACTTATTATAAAACAAAAATTATGTAAAAAGGGATATTACAAAATTTCAGACTATATTAATGAATGTAATCCATGGGATTAAATGGCTCCTCTACACGATATATAAAAATTGTTGTAACCTTTCTTGATTGTAAATGATTGATTGAAAAGAGGCAAACCCTCTGAGTTTCTCGCTAGCTCTTCTCAGTAGTGGTAGCGTTCCGAGCTAGTGGTAGTTTAAAAAACAAATGACGTTCATAAGTGCATATTGTATTGCCTACATGAATAAATGATTTTCATTTTCATTTTCAATCAATCAATCAATCAAGTACACTTTATTGTACAAAAAAAATCTACAATGCACTTCATGAAGTGTTACCAGCGAGTCCAGTGACACTGAAACATTACCTCTGGCATCTTGATAAGGAAGCTCAAAGACGCACAACGAGCTCGGTGTTTCACTACAAATCCGAAGCAGAATGAAGTAACAGAGCAGATATGGGTAGAACTTTCGGGGATAAAAAGTTCTTGGGTGACTACTCGCAAAAATCGCACGATTGCTCTTCAATATCATCCGCTAAGGTTTTTACACTTGTCAGTACGATGCAACTTTCAAATTAAAATGTCAAAAATGTTAAAAAATGACAATAAATTCATATTTGCTACATTTTCATAATAAAAATGTCTTAAATTGCTTTTCGTTTTTTTTTTACTTTTTAAGGCGATAATAATCTCGAGGGCAGCTCGCTGCCCGAGAACTGCCCCTGAAAAGTAGTTTACATTACCTATAAAGCTACTCGTACATCTCGGTTTTTCATTACCTTTTCTTCCTTGGTTAAATGTTTTTAATAATTTTTGCTCAATTATTCTTGCTCTTCTCTTATTTGACCCTTGATCTTTTCCATAACCAGATTGAAAACTTCTAACGTCAATTTTTTTTCAGTCTTTAGGTATCGAATTGTCACGAATGTTACTTGGAATTTTATCATTAAATAAAATCAAATTGTGAATGTTCTAATGCGTAAGTAGTTTGTCATAATTAAATGATATGGAAATTTAGATTTAATCTTAATATTTTGTTATTACTTTGATTATGATAATTGTTGTATATTGCGTACTTACAATGAATAATTATAAACTGAAGGCTACCTGTATTTAGATGGTGTCATGCATTTTAGTGTCACTTTTCACGGGTGAAGTGAGAATACCTTATAGGTTACAATTTCTTGCTAATACAATTAGCTATAATTCTAGCTAGCTATAATTGTCATTAATCATGGGTACCAGTGATGATTCCTGATACTGAAACATGGCCTCTTACTATGGGCCTTAAGAAAACTTAAGTTCACGCACCTAGTAGATAGATAGATAGATAGATAAAAAGTTTATTGCATAAACTGGCACACATACAAAGGAGAAACATGAACAAATAAGAAAACAAGAGACATACAATTTTTAACAAATACAAACAGATATAAACAAATAGGTATACCATAACATTAAAAATTAAAAATAAACATAGAGTATATGTGGGTATGTGTGCAACAGTCATGCAACAAGGCCATAGCTCAGCGCATTAAAAATGCTCAATAAATGAGCAGGCACTGATTTTCAGCTATCACCCAGGAGGCAGGAGGAGTAATGGACAGGGTGATGTGCGGCGTTTTTTGCCGGAATCTATTAGGAAATTTCAATCTTTAAATATTTTTAAATTTCTAGTCAAACATCATTACTTAGGTCTCTGAATTTTTTCTTTTCGTTAACTCCCGCCTCGTGAACATTAGTTGACTATCTACAGTGGGCAGTTAGCTTAAAGAACTAATAGCCGGTGGCAATATGGACAGATGACCTGATAAAGGTCGCGGGAAGAAAAAGGTGAAGAAGATAAAGGTGGCTGGATACAGGCCACCTCCAACCAGTCGCTCTGGAAATCTATTTGGGAGTCCTATGTTCTGCAGTGGACGTCCAATGGCTGATATAATGATGATGATGGTGGTGATAATGGGTACGTAGCAGTATTATTGGCGTAGTCGCGTATTCTACTTATTTTAAGCGACGCCTGGTTTGGCCAGTCCTTAGGTGGGTGGGTAATTGGGTCTACTGCTCTCGAAGGTCTTGAACACTAGAGCCACTCGTTAAAAAAATTATCGTCGCTTAATAAACAAAATGTCGAAATTCTGTCTTACACCATCGATGCACGATTCGTGTATTGGAACTTAGAGGTATAATTTATAGGTGAAAAGGTATGAAAGAAAAAAGCCTCACCTGACCCAGCAAATGAGTGTAGCGGTCAGATTCAGTCGAAATAAATATATTATGTTCTGTGGTAGCGACCCTACCGTCATTAGCAGTATCAGTACCACTGAATGGTTCTTTTTTAATTTTCAGGGTTCCGTAGTTAATAAGGGTTCCCCTTAGTTTCGCCATTTCCGTCTGTCTAGTCGAGGCTTAACTCAGAGGCTCTTATTACTAGGAAGCTGTAATTTGGAATGGGTATACATAATAGCGTCGGTGGCCCAGCGGTTAAGTCGCGGTCTCCCAATTTAGGAGGTCCGAGTTCGATACCCAGGCAGGCCAATGAATTTTTAAATTTAATTTAATTATGAGCAGTTATCCAACTACTCTTAAACGGTGAAGGAAAACATCGTGAGGAAACCTGCATGCCTGAGAAATAAAAAATCAAAGGCATGTGAAGTCTGCAACCCGCATTGGACCAGCGTGGTGGACTATGGCCCATATCCCACATATATATTCTTTATTGCACCAAAATATTACAATAACAGAGTACAAACAATAGGTCACGTACAAAGGTGGACTTATCTCTTTAAGAGATCTCTTCCATCCAACCTGAGCATTGAAATAGGAAACTTAGTAAATTTGGGGTTTAGCAGTAAATTGTATGCAAAAGAAAAAATCCTTTAACGAATAATAAAACGATATACGAAGGAAGGCCTATATCCCTGCATTGGGATATTTAAGGGCTGATGATACATATTAATCGCCCCGACAAAGTGGTAAAGTAAAATCTAGAAATTTTTTTTTAGAGTATCTCCCCTACACTTAATGTGGGGATGAATTTTCTTTTGTTTTTGTACCCCATCGTGTGGGGTGTCATGGGGCTAAACGGTTGGTTTTTGATACATGAAAAAATTCACGACAGTAGTATGTTTAATGAAGTTAATAGGAAAACTATTACAGGTAAGAAGGTTGTACAAGTTAATGAGCAATAATCGAAAACCTTAACTATACAATGTACTTTCCGTTGAAAATTTAACAAAAAGTCCCCTTCAAATTCCGTGTGAGGGCAAGTACGGAATCCTACACTGCCCGTGGCCCGACACGCACTTGGACGGTTTTATAAATTTCTATATTAATCCTATATTGGGTAAACAGAGAAATTATTCATGACAAGACTTCACTAAACTATACCTACAAGGACAAAGTTGGAGAAATTATTCATGACAAGACTTCACTAAACTATACCTACAAGGACAAAGTTTTTTTTTAAAGTATGCTTTTAATAATATATGAATATCAAATCTGTTTGCATTGCATACCTCATAAACATCTCTCTCAATAGAAGATAAGGCATTTATCGTCAAACAGCAATCAAGTTTGCACCAACTTTGTTATTCTCTCAGTTCAACATGTTCAGAAATGTCGCCTCTCGATGTTATGGACGTTATAAGAATTGTTATTGCAATTTAAGTGCAGTTAAATTATCTAGTTATAGTTTGTAGGCTTAGTTTATGTATTTTTATCTTTACGTTATACAATAATTACCAACTATAAAATACACCCGTATTGCTACTATTAGTGCAAACCTCACCTACTGGTAGCTTGTATCTTTACCCTAAGGTTTGGATGGAAGAGATCGCTGTTAGTGATAAGGCCGCCTTTTTGTGCGATTAATGATGTACGCTGTATTCTTCATGTAGCTTTTGTTTATTGTGCAATAAAGAGTATTTGATTGATTGATTGATTGATTGATTGATTGATTGATTGATTGTTATGTGAGTGTAGCCCATCTTGCTATTTTACAACAGTTCTATCGTTGAAACAGAATGATTTTGGTTTTGATTTAGATTTACTTTAGCTGCTGTCAAAATTGTTATCGTGCTATTTTCTCTTCAACGGGTTAGCACTTGACCTCAATCACACCTGAAGGTGGAAGCGTACTGACCCGGAAACCCCAACACATTTGGGGGACTGGCTATCTTATCTCTGACAACCGGAACACAACAATGATATTAACATTGCTGCTTGGCGGCAGATTTAGATACGATGGTAGTAGCTAGCCAGGCGGACATTAATTAAAATGCTCTACCACCAAACAAACCGAGTACTAAACATATACCCCGCTGAGAATCAAACCCGCGACCGTCGAATCCTAAACCCAATGTTGTTAACATTTAGCCACGGAAGCGGTTACTTGCTACTGAACAAAGGTAAGTTTTATAAACCATTCAGAATTTTAAAAACTAGGTATCAAATCGTTCATCCGAGGTTAAATGCTAGGTTTTAATACAAGATGAGCTCAAAGTGGCCATTGTTTGCCGGGATGCGGTTGCCGACCTCCTGGCCGTGTTCCAATAACGGAATTAATTAATTGGGACACCGGAACACTTCTCGGCCCTCTCTGAGGTTTAATTTTTTAAGTGCATTAGGTCTAATTCAGTTTGTTCTATTTTTGCAGCGATAAGACTATTGTCTACTAAATACTGTACATTCTTCGCAAAACTTACTGGGTGGCTTTTGTTTTATTTTATGGGCTAACATTCGCACTAAGAAGTTCGATTCTTCATTCATCATCCGAACAGCCAAGGCATGGAACTCAGTCTTTCCTGAATCCTACAACCTTGGGATCTTCAAGAGCACATTGAATAGACCTTTACTGGGTTCGCGTACTTCATCTTCGACCACATCGTCACTTTCCATCAGGTGAAATTGTGGTCAAACGCGAATCCAGTCAATCATAAAAAAAACATCCCACATATTACTTGGCCAGAGAGTAATATGAAGCGTTTTCTGAAGAGACATTCTCAGCCCACAGGTCCAGCTCCTTTTTATGAACGACAGATGGTACAGGAGGCAAGAATAGGGTGAACTGTAACCATAGAGAAGTCATCTGTATCTAGATTAATCGACGACATGCAGGGAGGTCCCTGTTTCATTCCATGACATAAGTCACATTCTGGTTAATGAGTTAAAAGACATACTTGCTGATTTGTTAACATTGCCAGTTATTCTTCTCACACTGTGCAGTGAACAGTACAATCCAATAATTAAATCGTACGTCGCAACGATATACACTGAAGTGTTCAATACCCAACAAGGGGCGTTTGGCACACAGCCAAGAGGAATCGTGCTCAAACGTAGTTGAACTATCCGCTGTTAGATAGACCATAGCATTCGTTGAGCAGAAGTACAAGTTATTACAAACGTTTAAAATTCCTGCCTCCTCACTCTTGGCAGTCAAGTCCTGTAAGCCAGGATCAAAGTAGAGAAAAATGCAAGAAAATTGTTTTATGACATAATTTAAGGGGGAGGAGATCAAGTGAAGCTTGACCCGTGGTTTTGATATGCCACAGACAGCGCTAATTCACAGTTTTCTTTGTTTCTGTGTATGCCAATGCTACCTTAACACTATCTCTGGAATGTCAAATCTTTCAGGATCAGCCGTAATGGCATTAAACGTGAGCCATCACTCGGAGGGCAAGACGGTCGGACTTCCTATTAAGGCGTCACGATAAGTTAGTGGCTTGACAATACGGACTGTGACCAGTCGAATAACAAAAATCTAAAAATCCACACTGGGCTTGCGTAGTATATTATGGCCCATATCCTATCCTGAATCATGCTAATACATCATTTGTGGGACACTGTATACGCCTTTATAACCTTATACCTGAGAATATCATTAATCTAACTGAGAAAAAAATTAAAGATCATGTCTAAATAACATTAGCAAAAAAGGTTATTATAAAATTAGATAGATAGATAAAGCGTTTATTTGTTACTCCAGTCATACACATACAATAAGTTTTGCAGAAATTTTTATAAAACTTATATATCTATTAGTAACTTAAAACTAACTTATAATTACAATTATAATGGTTGTACAATTATAATTTTTTTTTTTTTTTTTTTTGAAGCTATATTAAGAAGTGTATTGTAGAATTTTGTGCAATAAAGTGTACTTGATTGATTGATTGATTGATTATAACTAAAGCATATGTGTGCTGCAGCAGGACAAATGGGTCACAGCTCAGTGTATGAAATTGTTCAAGGAACAAAACACTGATTTTCAGCTATTACCCTACCCTAATTAGTGACTACCTGAATGACAAACAAGCTTGGTGTACTTCGACCAGCTCCCCAAAATTGTAAAAATGTATTAGTTATATACTTTATTTAAAAAAAAAAGGTCAACAATGATCCTGTGGGTTTCTTGCGCCGCTTCTTTTCCCACAGATGATTTCCCTTTCCGAAGCTGTAGTAGCTTGGACATACCGACTGACATATAAATGCAATAAACCTTTTTTATTTGATATCATGTACCTTACGTTGACATAAATGCTTGAAGTTTGTAGTTTTGAAGTTTGAATAAGGTTGTTGATGATGATAATCAATCTGATTGTTGACGTTTGCTGCTGCCTTTCCCAGAGCGCACTACAATAATTTCAGTATTTAGCCAGTTGACCTTTCGAAGATGAAATCATCTTACCCAGTGACCACTTCAGTTTACTAATTATTAAAACTTGATTTATCTCTGAATTTCCTAATCTTTGTTTACTTGTAATTGAATATTCTTCTCCATGTTTATTGAATGATATTTGTCAAGGAGTTTAAGATGGATAACTCCGGCTTATAAAGTATTCTTATTCTGCAGTCACACCACGTAAAATTTTTGGCGCACCCTAGAAGTAGCAGCAATAGGGCCCTAGCACACCCTGCGTCTCTAGCAGCCAAAAATATGTATAATTTATATAAAATTGCTGTGCGACGGAGGAATTAGTCGTCTAGTACATAAGTAATAAGCTGTACCAACGAGAGGCATAGTCGCTTTCGACTATAAGCTCCTTAAAATAAGATTAAAACTAAAGCATACGAGGTTAAACGTCTAATGCATAGAGGATTGTCAAGTTTAGTTTACTTCTAAGGCCCTCGTAGTACAAAATTTTACTGGCCAATGTAACTGCTCAAATTAAAGCAATTGCGTTTAGGTATTTGTGAATATTGGTCAGATACAATTGATTGATATTAGAGTTTAATGCACGCCTTTTTGTGTCTTATTGAGCATATTAGTCGTTGGAGCAAGCCGCTTCCAATCTGTCTCTTTGGAAATCTGTGGGGGAGGCCTACGTTCAGCAGTGAGCGTATTGTGGCTAATATGATGTTAATGAGTATATTAATCAAAATCTTTTGGTTATTTGAAACGTTATCACGGAAATTTGTTTATCCCGCTGGAACTACTAACGTTATGGTGATAAAAAATAATTATAATTAAAATTAAAAAATCCTATTTTACCCAGTGTATGTTCCATCTATGTACCAATATTCATGCAAATGCGTTCAGCCGTTTCGCCGTGATTGACCAACAAACAAACAAATAAACAAACATCCATACTTTTGCATTTATTTATTTATGCATTTGACGACCGATTGGTGTAGTGGATAGTGACCCTATCAGCGAAACCAACGGTTGCGGGTTCGAATCCCGCGACGGGTAAATGTTTGTGTGATGAATATGAACATTTACTCCCGAGTCTTGGATGTTTATATAAATATTTATGTATGTTTATCCGTTATCTAGTATCCATAGCACAAGCTTTGCTTAGTTTGGGACTAGATGATTGGTGTAAGTGTCCGAAATATTTATTTATTTATTTTATTTATTTATAATATTAGTTGAGATAATGTTATACTTGACCTCTTATTACCCATTACTAAAATAATTTTTACTAATAAACGGTAACATGCAGCCTTAATTTATGTAACATGTATATGGATCGTTATCTGTCTGCTTGTTTATTTATCACTCTACAGTACTAGGATACACTGAGCTGCATACTTCTGAATCAGTTTGATGGATTGCCTGCGGAACGTTTAGATTTTGTGGTCTTTTTAGATTGGTTTGTTTCGAATTTTACTATAGGTAGTGATCAGGTTTATTTATATATATATATATATTAATCTTTATTTAAAGAGCTTGGTCACTTTTGTGGCTATGTCGCTCTATACGTACCCTTACCTGCCTTAAGGTTGAAATTAAGACAACGTGGAATTTATCTTAATTTCAACCCTAACCTAACCAATTTATACAGCGCTCGTGCCGCTGTCGATAGCGGCGAGGCCAGCGCCGTATTACATCCTCCGACCTCCTTAATAATAGATATTATACTCTACGTATATTTGGAATCTGTAGGACTCGTTCCGGACACACTCCATCATTATGTGGTATGCGTCTTCTATCATATCGCACTCAACGCAATTTGGTGACTGAGATTTTCCCATCATAAATGCAAGTTTATTTAATTATTTATGAAGTTTATTAGGATAAATAATTGCTTACGTACTCTGAACACAGCCCTCCCCCATACACTTCCAGAGCAACCGATTGGAGGTGGCCTGCATCCAGCAAATTTCGGCGACCTTCATCAGGTAACCGCCTCCGTGGCTCAATGTAAACAACACTGGGTTTACGTTTCAGAGGTCGCGGGTTCGATCTCCAGCGGGGTATATGTTTAAGTACTCGATTTGGTTGGTTGTAGGGCATTTAAAATGTTGTTGTGTTTCGGTTGTCGATAGCCAGTCCCCCAAATGTGTTGGGGTTTCCGGGTGGATGCACGTCTCGCGCTGTGCTGTGTTCACTCCAGAACCTTAATGCCCCAACGGACATCAGTTCCTCGAGCTTTATACCTTGCCCACTACCACATTCATACTAATTACGCTGGGCTGAATTTTATTACTCATGTGCAAACATTTGACAGTATTCAGTTACACCAGAGATTACTGGTTCTTTAACGTTATCTTCATTTCATAAAATATAGAATTACATTTAGCCTTATATCTCCACTGTAGCTATCTGATGAACATCATCATCAACAGCCTTATATGACTGTTGGATCACAGCCTCCTCACTAGAACAGTGTATGGGTCAAGTTCACCGAGCTGGTCTAGTGCGGATTGGTGGATTTAACGTGAGGCTAATCACCACTGACAGTGTTTTCAAGCCCTGTCAGGGCTTAGCTCAATAGTTGCCTTCCGAAGCATGGATACAATCAGGTAAATCCATTAATAGTCGCCCTTCTCAGAACGTACTAGACATTGCTAAACTCAAATAAGTACTTCAATTATGATTTTTTTTTTAAAGTAAGATTGAAACGAAATAATATAATCATCAGCCCGTAAATATCCAACTGCAGGGATATAGGCCTTCCTTCGTATATGAGGGAGAATGGGCCATAGTCCTTCACGCTGGCTCAATGCGGGTTGGGGACTTCACATTCTTTAGAATATTCGCAGGCATGCCGGTTTCGTCACGATGTTTTCATTCACCGTTTAGAAGAGCAGTCGGATAAATGCACATAATTAATTAAATTAAATTTAAAAACTCATTGGTACATGACCTGCCTGGGAATCAAACCCGAACTTCCTAAATTGGGAGACCGTGTCTTAACCGCTGAGCCACCGATGCTCACACTAAATAAGATATTGTAATTCAATAGAGATAGATACTCATACATTTTGCACTCACAAGAGAATACTGTCTTCGATCTAAATCATATAAAGATGGCTGGACAGACAGACCAGCGTTGGTAAGTGATCAATCACCAGTCCCTTGGGACGATGCCATAGGAATTTCCAATACGCAGTTACTCGGCGTTCCCTTCGACTCGTTTCATAATAAAAATGCAGCTCGAGGTTTCTCCATGTTATAGCGAAATTGACTACTCACGGTCGGATGAACAAATTGTAGGAATATTAGCAATACATAAATATTATTGTCTTTTTGAGAACAGATATTATAAATATTAAATGTAGATGATAGTTTCTAGTATTCATACAGACTTTTGCTGTGTGGTTTCAGAGGTTAACCATTTTTGTAAGATGCTCATCCTCCAAGCCATAAAATATTACCTACATAAATATAAAAAAAATAAGCAACACGTGACATTCTGAGAGCTGTATGTGCATTAGACAAGTGTCGACGTAATTGCTTGTATTCTGTAAGGAATAAATATTTCGTAACAACAGCATTTTAGTTTACATATTATTTAACCGCCTCCGTGGCTCAATGTAAACAACATTGGGTTTACGATTCGGAGGTCGCGGGTTCGATCCCCAGCGGCGTACACGTTTAAGTACTCGGTTTGGTTGGTGGTAGGGCATTTTAAATGTCCGCCTGGCTAGCACCACCATCTTATCTAAATCTGCCGCCAAACAGCAATGTTAATAGCATTGTTGTATTCCGGTCGTCAGAGATAAGACAGCTAGTCCCGAAATGTGTTAGGGTTTCCGGGTCAGTACGCTTCCACCTTTGACCTCATCTTCACTTAACATCAGGTGTATAGATTTGCACGTTTCAACATCGATGGGCTCACCCCCTTTTCTGGCACCACCACTTCCTATTGTTCTAATTGTTAAGTAGAAATTAAGGAATAATGGTACCAAATAAAAACTTTTTCTTTCCTTTTTTCAAACGTAAATTTGATCTTGAAATAAAGTTTTGTACGCACTATAAGTCAGCGCTTAACCTTAATCACACCTGATGTTAAGGAAGATGAGGTCGAAGGTGGAAGCGTGCTCACGTGTAATTTCCAAATTACTTCGGGGGCTGGTTGTCTTATCTATAACAGCCGGAACTCAATACCTATCAACTGCTGCTTGGCGGCCGACTTGATAAAATAGTGGTAGCTGGTCTAACGGACATTTTAAAATGCCCAACCATCAACCAAACCGAGTGCTATACATGTATATATTGGGTCTTTACCTATGAAATTGGAGATTTTTTTCTTCGTTAATAATATGTACCAATTCCTGCGATTTTCAAAGCTATATCCAAATTTGTTTTTTATTTGGAAAATGAAATATTATTTCAAGGTTTCACATGAAATATTTTTTAATTTCTGGGCTAAATCACATAATAAAAAAAATTGAACAGAGCTCTTTTCATGTCCTTCCCATAATCATTTCTTAGATTCGCTAAAACTTTTATAAAGCGGTTACTTTTAAAAATTGACGCTGCCTATACTTAACTTAAAGTTATCCGATAATACACACAAAGTTTAGCTAAATTTGGATTTGCCGTTCCCAAAAAAAAATTTTAAATGTTTGTATGGAGAAAACAGTCTTAATGAAATTCTTCATACAAAACGCCAATTTCATAGGTAAGCCTACAAAAAGCCTAATACATATGATTAAAAATAATTTTTAGGCAGCGGAAGCGTTCTTAAATGTTTCAACCATGTAAAGGTACAGGACACTTCCTTTTAACTATAAAGTCACACCTATCTAAAAATCGCTCGACAATCGCACATGATCTCATTCATTACAACAGCACGCATTAGCGACTGCAACCGAGCGGCATAGACGACGTCCCCTGATTTATCGGACCACCTCCTGCCCTTAACGACACGCTGTGATGTACGGCTAATAGGAGCTGGTTAGTGTGATAGGAGTTAGCGAGAACGGCAGCGGAAGCTGATGATGATATTATTATTATATTTATGCATACTTATCGATAATTATTTCTTTAGTTGGTAGTATCGTGCACCCTACCTGTTTTTCTATCTACAAATGTCCCATGGCTGTGGGTTGTATGGAAGAGATCGCTTTTAGTGACAAAATCGCCTAATTGTGTTCTATTGTTATCATCAAAAATTATTGTAAATTATTTTGCGCAATAAAGAGTATTTGTATTGTATTGTATGAAGGTAGAAATGACGTGTGCATAAATATAAATGCAGAAGTGGATGCCAACGGTTATAATTACGCCTACATTGAACAGTATGTGCATATCTTTAATGTATCCGCCTAGTTCATCGTTCCAAACATTTTTGCGTAGCAGAAAAGAAATATTATAACAACCGCCTCCGTGGCTCAATGTAAACAACATTGGGTTTACGATTCGGAGGTCGCGGGTTCGATCCCCAGCGGGGTACATGTACAAGTACTCGGTTTGGTTGGTGGTAGGGCATTTTAAATATCCGCCTGGCTAGCTACCACCATCTTATCTAAATCTGCCGCCAAGCAGCAATGTTAATATCATTGTTGTGTTCCGGTTGTCAGAGATAAGATAGCCAGTCCCCCAAATGTGTTGGGGTTTCCGGGTCAGTACGCTTCCACCTTCGACCTCATCTTCACTTAACATTAGGTGTGATTGAGGTCAAGTACGAACCCGTCGTGCATAAAAAAAAAAAAAAAAACGACCTGCGACAATGGCTTTACTTCGGACATCTTACGTTCTTACGTGTAGATGTTCGTTTTAGTAAATTGTCTATTAAATTTGTGATTTATTAAACAATTTGAATTCCAGAAGACAAGAGAAGATCATGTTTCGGATAGAATTATTTTCTTGTTTCATGTTTTTCATTTCGGTTCATCTACAGCCCTGCTTTAGTCTTTAAACTTTTATTTATTAGGTTACGTGGGAACTACTGTCCCACCACCAACATTTAACGTTTACTTTTAACCAAGACTTCCGTGGCTCAATATAAACAGTTATACAAAACGGAGTTATAGTTTACCATAATATTCTTGGATTCCGGCTACTAGATATGATAACCAGTCTCCCAAGTAAGTAGTCTTCCACTTTCGGCCTTATCTTCACCTGATATCACGTGGCTCAATGAAAACAACATTGGGTTTACGAATCGGAGGTCGTGGGTTCGATCCCCAGCGGGGTACATGTTTAGTACTCGGTTTGGTTGGTGGTAGGGCATTTTAAACGTCCGCCTGGCTAGCTACCACCATCTTATCTAAATCTGCCGCCAAACAGCAATGTTAATAGCATTGTTGTGTTCCGGTTGTCAGAGATAAGATAGCCAGTTCCCCCGAATATTTGGGTTTCCGGGTTGCGGGCACGCTTCCACCTTCGGCGTCATTTTCACTTAACATCAGGTGTGATTGAGGTCAAATGCTAAGCCGTTGTGCATAAAAAAAAAACTAACCGCGTCGTGTATAAAAAGAATTCTACTCTGCACATCCAGATTTCGCTTGTCACTTAGCCCAAAACGAAAAAGAAACAGCGAAAGCCGATTGCAAGGAACAAAGAGAATTATTCGAAGATGAAGTCAACCATGTTATTGTGCCACAAGAGACATGCGTGATAAATGTCGTGTGTAATTTACACTCCAGTTTTTGTTTACTACTGTTTTCTGTCTAATGAATGTGCACTTTGAGATTTCCTTCTCAAATATAGGTGGTAAATCTTATAACTCCATCTGTATGTCCTTTTAGAAGTTGATTTTGAATTCAGTCGCGACTCTGAATATTTTCCAAAGCTAGTATATTTGCAAGATGAAGAAAGAAGAAACAATTTATTGGGATTTCTGTTTTAAAAGTATTACCTACAAAATTATATGACAGGTTTCTCAAACCAAAAAGGTTTTCACTCAACACGTGTCTGGTTGGAACAAATACGACACTAGTATCCGGTTTTCGTCAAATATATGGCTGCGAATCTATCCCCAAGGGATGGGCAAATGTCTCGGGCTTCCTCTGACCAGTTGTTGAAGAACTTATGCAAATCGTCCCGCAATCTCCTTTTCGGTTTGCCGCGACTCCTTCTATCTAACGGACCCACCGTTAGATAGAAGGAGTCCAGATAGAAAAAATGCAATGTATTCTTTCAAATCCGATATGTTGAAAATGTTTTCTACAAAATTTTTAGATGTATCCTGTTGATAAAGTTTCATTAGAATCGGTGTATTCACTTTTTTTTTTTTTATGGTTAACTGGATACGCATTTGACCACAATCTCACCTGATGGGAAGTGATGATGTGGCCGAAGATGAAACTCTCAGTAGATGCCTATTCACCCTGCTCTTGAAGATCCTAATGTTGTAGGATTCAGGAAAGACTGAAGACTCACTTCGAACATTTGTATTGTATTTGAGGTATATTTGTAAATATTTGTATCGTTTATTTTTGAGGGTTCTGCTATGTGGGATAAACCCTCTTAATTCCTTTTACTCTTGGAATTCTGAGCCAGCAACTCGTTCCACCCAAAAAACCCAGATACCGGTTTTTGCTCTTTAAAAAATTAGAAGTCGTTACAAGTACCCCTCAAAATGTCCGCAAACAATGGGTACACTAAGTTGGAAAATTAATTAATATTTATTATTTACATAACCGGCTGCCTCAAAAGTAAGTAAGCAATATGAATTATGAAGTCAGGAATTTCTTATTCTTTGTCGCGGACACAAAAGGTAAAAGGTATTAATTATTTCAAACCAAAGCCAAGTTTCAGAGCCTTCATTCAATATTGAAAGGCAACTGCGAGAAAAGCAATTAAGTTGTATTGTTAATATAACCTGGAAGGTAAGTGAGGATGTAAGTTGAAGGCCAACTTATTGAATCTCGTAAGAATTTTGACCAAAATGCGAAAACGATATCTGTCTGTCATGTTGTTGCATCAATAAATGATATGTAGATCGGAATAGGCAGTTATTTCTTTACTCCCGACAAAAACGACGGGTGTTGTAGTTTGTATATAATAGTCATAGTCACATCTTAAATTCACAGTAAAATAATTCTAATAAAACCTGTCAAAGGAAAAAACTAACTACAAGGCAAGAATCAAAAAATGGCCTGAGGTTCTTCCCTTGATTTTCGGTATTCATAAAAATAATTATATAACAACCACAAAACCCGACAGCAAACTATGTAATTTATGGGCACATGAAGATTTCTTTATCATAAAATGTATAATTTAACAGTAATAATTCTGTACATTTAACACTGTGGGGATCAAGACAGTTCTTTTCAAGTTCCGTTCTGTTCAACAACAAATTGAACTTCAAGATCGGTCAAGTCGCTTCGGTTTAAGGTAACATAGAAATTTACATACTTACACCGCAATAACGTTACTCTACTTGGGATAGTCGAGTAAAAACTAATCGTACCTTATGCTGCATAGTTGGCCTATGCATCGCCAACCTATGTTTGCCATATGTTTATATTAAAGATGTTTCATCCAACATAATATCTTTCAATTTACAGCCAATATCTGTAAGAAAATTGAAAAGCTGAACCGCAAGCCCAATAATCAAATAATCTCGACTCGACAAATACCGAAGAACATGGGTGGAAGGAATAATATTTTCATTGAAATCCACAATTCACTGTCAATGGTAGTTGGTACTTCTGTAGTGAACATAATGAATATTGAAGACTGGCAATTTAACAGCCACTGGGAAATATTATCATAGTGATAATGTTTATTTCATTTCTTTTTACATCAAGAAGTAAACATTCAACAGTCTTCTTGGGCATCCCTTATGCCCCTAAAAATAAAACCATCTAATTAAAAAGGAAAATAGCACTCGACTATGTAAATGTAATTTTATGTAATTATTTAAATGAGTGCATGCTACTCTCTCGTGTTGCTGTGCCTTCACAGGGTCCTTATTGATACAGTACAGTACAGTACAGTAATGTCATCACAACAAAACATAAGGAATGCAATAAATGATTTGAGTTTGAGTTTAAAAAGCCAACTAACGAGATGGAAACTCTTATGGGATTTTTTTTTATGCACGACGGGTTCGTACTTGACCTCAATCACACCTGATGTTAAGTGAAGATGAGGTCGAAGGTGGAAGCGTACTGACCCGGTGGGGAAGCGTACTGATCACATTTGGGGGACTGGCTATCTTATCTCTAACAACCGGAATACAACAATGCTATTAACATTGCTGCTTGGCGGCAGATTTAGATAAGATGGTGGTAGCTAGCCAGGCGGACATTTTAAAATGTCCTACCACCCAACCAAACCGAGTTCTTAAACATATACCCCGCTGGGCATCGGACCCGCGACCTCCTAATCGTAAACCCAATGTTGTTTAAATTGAGCCACGGAGGCGAACTAGGCCGCTATGATTTATTTTTTGTGACGTAACCTATTGTATGACACTTGGACTGTCACGGCGAATCTAACGTTACCTAATTAATTGAAATCCATACACCCGTTGGGTTCATAGCAATCAACCAATAAAGAATCCCACATAGATATGCTCGGAAAACATAACGCTTTCTTCAGTTGGATACAAAGCACTTTACAACTATTTTAATAAAATATAAAATTCATTCATTATTTATAGATATAGTATATAGTTCATTTAAGGAAGTAATCTTCTGCCGCAATCCCTCCTATAATTTGAAATTTAGTTATTAGTAACCTAGACCATTTTGACATTCTATATTATTTTAGTTACAAATTTGGATTTATTTCAGAGTAATGGAAAGTGTATTTTCTTTTCTGTTGTGCAATAAAGTGTATTTGTATTGTATTGTAAATTTGACATTTCAACATTAGGACATTTCTAGACCTATATATATTTTGTTATCAGCTTTACCACTAGCTAGCTTTTTTTGGTATGTTTTCTAATTACATGTGTTACATTTAAAAGGCACTTACTGGTTTTATCCACAAAAAAAAATGAAGCACAAATGCAATTAATCATATGCATGCTGATTTTCTTTGTACCAAACTTTAATATTAACTGGTATATACACGTATAATGGCTGAATAATACACTATTCTATTCTTCCTTTCCGATTGGTTGACACTGCTGAAGCTGAATCGGCTGAAGCTACTGAACTTATTATAGGAAATATAAAATTACGTACTCACTCAAAGATTGCCACAACATGAAGTCTCTCTAACATTTGGTTTAGTTTATATCTGCCCCAAGTATTAACGCTACAAATTGAGCAAACAACCTAACACAATTTAAGTTGTCACGTACAAAAACCACAATATTACAAATTCCGTGTTTAACGCTGTCCGAAATGGTGTCTCGCCATATTTTATTCTGGACTAAATCGTATTAGTTCTGTTTTAGCCGCACTCGGTCGTCGAATCGTGCGGTAAGCAATAATTACGCGGTTTTACGCGGTGATTTCAGTTTACCGCAAGAATCACGCCAGACGAGCGACTAAAATGTTGGTTAATAAAAATATCCTTCTAAAATGTTAGTTAATAAAATATAGAATTATACTTGCCATACAGATTAATACAAGCCTATTTTGCCCTATGTGGATCCCCATAAAGAGAAAAATGTGAAATCTTGCATTCTTCCTTTCAATAATATTACCACCAGAAAACAAACATACTAGTAAATAAGAAAGCGGCGGAGTCGTACTAATTGCGTCATAATGAAAAGTTTTCTAAGATTGGTTTTATATAGTTAATTTAGTATATTTTATAGCTTTTCGCCAATCTATGGGATGATTCATCATTAGGCGTATATGATGCAAATCACACCACAGCAGAGGTATTCTTTCAGCAGTGGACTGCAGACACTTGATGTGATGTGAAATAACTTGTACAGTACCTAGTATTTTTGGAAATTAAAAACAAACATGCACTGGCAATCGATTTAAAATATTTTTATATTGCGATCGATTTAAAATATTTTTATATTTCCTAAAAGATAGACTATTTAATACAATTTAGACTATAACTTTAGTTTTGACGCCTTGAGTTTGATAGGAAGGAAAATACTTTGGGCGGCATACTTCTTTACTATTTAAACACTTTTGACAATTGCAATAGTATATAAATTATTGTTTTATACAGAAGTTATTCGTCACCCTTCCGCTCGTCTACAAAGTAACGCGACCTATAGCGAGTGAAAAGTAAACTGTCTGTCGCGACGGACCCGAAAGACAAATGACGTCGGGAGGACCGAATGGTCGTTAATCACAATTAGCGATGCCAAACTCGCCGCGAGTGTAAATGCGCCTTAAGTCGATACGGTATGACTCGTTGAGTCGAATTAAGTCGAGGTGTGTTTGATTAAGGCACTGAATCATAACACCAAAACACTATTTCAAATATAATTTTTTTTTTCACGACTAGTAAACAAATATGTTGGTATTTATTTTGCATTACTTATGACTGTAGATTATGTACATCGTTGGATACGAAATGCGAGAATCACGAGAGACAAGGGGCCGTGATGGTCCCTGGGTACCTTTACTCCATGCCGCTGCCGCCATCTGCTGATGCTGGCTAGAAAATTTTCCGCTCGTCTTCCACAAAGACACAGTTCAGAGAGCACATATCATAAGCGCGTGCTTGAGTTTTAATAAAATGAGATATAAATGACTTATTATTATTAATGTAGACTTTACATTAAAAATATTTTTTAAAACAAGCTTTTAATATTCCGTCATGATTATCACATATTATTCTAGGCCACAGACGAGTAACATAAAGTCCACCAAGGGGGTTCCAGTGGCAATCTTCTGGCTCCGTCTTCAGATCCTCTTCATCATGTATAATAGAAAGTGCTCATGGCAACAAAACAACCGAAGCTAGCCCACATTCGACTATCCTGCCATTTGCCATCGGGGAGTTCCAGTCCCTACATCCCAGCTCCATCATCAGATCGTACCATAATATTGCATTGTCACCGAACTTACATCTCTCTATCTTCAATTTACTGCTATACTCTTGTCGGTGGAATCCTTTCCACACTTTTACATTCCGCCTTTTCTTTAACTTCCTGATACGACGCGGCATTTACTTTTTCGTTTACTTGTACCATGTATGTTCTCCTAGCCCTTCCTCACTCCGTCTTACATAAATGTGCCAAAATTCAGCAGATACCAGCAAGTCGGTAAGTGGTTGAAAAATGCTTTTCAAATTTTGAAACGGCAACTTACAAACGAACATTGCAAACTAAATAAAAGCTTGTAAAAAATACATACGAAGTAAGTTAATTGAAAGCTTGTAAAGTAACTAATATCATTCAGGTGTATAAAGATATTCATGTATTAATAACACTTTCTACGTCATCAGGTGTTCCTGCTCTGGTTCCAACAAACCCAAACGTTCTCCTAGTGACAAGAGACGTTCAGACTTAGGCTGCCGATGACGGTGTGCTCACCCAAAAACCTTAATTGACCTACCCTCAAACAAGATTGTGACCAGTTAAAAATCTGTTTATATTTTTAGAATCATGGCAGGCATCACTTCTAGTAGTCCTAACGTCTAACCTGAAGCAACACCACAATTTGTTATTGAAAAGTTTAAACGTGGCGCAAGTCTTTCAGTACCGCTAATTTCCGTTGCAAAATATAAACCACGGCAGCTTACCTGTCAAAATGTCAGCAGTTAAAAATGAACTGCGAAGAGCTGGAACCACCGATCCGTGGCTAATTACCAACTGGCAATCAATCTTGTAAAGCCAAATTTGTTCACAAAGTCCCGTGAATTGCATAGTTTTTGTATGTGAATTGGGGGACTTGGCGCTCGGGGGCATAAGTTTTGTGCGGTTCTGATCCCAACAAATTGTCATTGTGCCCGCGTCCCGACGTCGGCTTAATTACTGACGCGTATTAACGGATTTATGATGACCGGCAATTATTTTGCAATTAACATTTTTGCGCATCCCCTTTTTATGGTAATTTCATGATATCTATCGTAATAATGTCCTATAGTAGGTAATCGGACTGAGTCTTATTCGAAAATAAGGTTGGCTTCTTCGCATTTTAGCTTTCTGAATTGAGATCAATTTGGCTTATCTTATCTATTATTATTGAGACCTTATCTTAAATAAATTTCTTAACCAATATATTCTTCTTCCTCAATTTAAGAGCTGTGCTCTTGTCGGTGGAATTTATTAATACACGTGATTGTGTAAGTTCACATTATTTCAAATAATAGTTTTGTTTCGAAAAATAATAATACAAAGCAAGCGTCATTAACCCTAAAAATACCGAACCATTTGGCGAAAAGAATTACGAATTTGGCATTCATCCTAAGATTATTTTTAAAAATAACAGTGTTATTTGGTATACTTTGGATCTATATAATCTCGTGTTCAATGGATCTTGACACATATAATGAAGCCTTCTACATATTATGTTTCGTCTTGACGTGTCTGACGTAAAAGACTTTAAGACAGAAATAAAAAGTTTTTAGTACCCGAAGGTAAAACCTAGAAACCTATTTATGAAATCAAAGAGACTAAGGGCAACCAAAGTACAAATAAACGGTACCATGTCACTGATATGTTTAAGATTATGGAGACTCAGGTAAGGAATTCGTTTGTAATATTTTAATTTTGTGATTAGGATGATAACTTATCATTTATCGATTAAGTTGGTGATTATATGCAGATAAGGCAATAATGATAATGCCATATCATTTTTTTATGTTTCCAAGTGATCATAAATTGTGCAAAAGAATAACACCTTTATGGCTTTGCTATTAAACGTTAATTTTCTTAAACAATACTTTTTCATATAGCAGTTGATAAAACGATCCAAATTAATGCCATTTACGAGTACGTGTAGCAAACGGGAACGAAAAAAAAAACATTAGAAATGTTGTTAAAATTAGTAGTTTTTAGTGTTCTAAGTGCATTCATATTAGCAGAGAAAGTTCGTTACGACAATTATGCATTGTACAAAATACATCCTGAAGATGAAGGTGGTTTAGCGTTCTTGAAAGATCTTTATGAAGAATCTAATGAGTTCGATTTTTGGAAACCGCCATCGAAAATAGGTGAATATGTCAGTGTTGTGTCGCCGCCTGAAATTAGGAAAGACTTCGAGCATTCATTGAAGAAACGCAGCATTTATTGGGATTTGATGCAAGACAATATTCAGGAGTAAGTAAATGTAGTTATATATTAAAATAGCTAGTTGTATGTCTGCTCAGATTTTGTTAAATGCTACACTAATGTGAAAGAAAACATATCTTCCCGCAAATTAGGTAGACGATCCACAAATAGTCAATGTCTCACGGAGTGTATGGATACAATACTGATGATGATTTGATGATAATCAATCAATGTTTGCTTTATAATAACTTAATTGCAGAGCTTTCGATGCCCAAGTTAACAGCAGAAGAAAGCGTGACGCTAGTAGACAACTGTTTTGGACAAATTATCAAACACTTGAAGAAATTAACGACTGGTTTGATTATCTAGTCGAAACGTATCCCGATGTGGTGACCTTAATATCATCAGGACAATCATTTGAGGGTAAATACAAAATGTTTCGAGCATTTTTGGCGGTACCGAATTTTGTATTTTCGTTTCTCAAACAAAATAGTAAACATTAATGAAGGAAAAATTGGAATGAGTGACATAATATTAGAAATTATTGAAACACCCATAAATAGAAATAACTTATTACAGATATGTATTTTAGAAATAAAAATATCAGCTATCCCAATATAAAACTGTATCAATATTAAGCTAAGAAGGGTTCCTAAAATTCAAGCTGCCCTTGAATGTTTGATGGAATATATATATTGTAATTTGATTAAAGTCGCTATCTATAGCGACTTCAAATATATAAATTCTAAGTTATAATAGCAAACTCTACTGAATATGACAATAAAGTCGCTATCTATTTTAGTTTGGCGAGTCGGAAAAGTAAAGTATAGTTTTTTTAGTAGCTAGCGACTAGTTAATTCGATGGTAGGTGATAACTACTGTATATGATATCTGCAACCTCTAAGGACGATACTTTCGAATTCAGAGGTCACAGATGCGTTGTCATTTCGGGCTCTCTTATTCTTTTACACTGGAATACAACGATGCATGTATGGACGCTTAGAAGAGCAGACATAAATATGAGGGTGTGCGTACCCAGAATACTCAGAAGTGTTAAAGAAAATTCTGTGTGATTTCAAAATGTATGGCGTTGATTTCAATCAAACAAAACCGAGTCATTGGCACAAATGCCATCCTTTATCGGCAATGGTCGCAGGCGCAATCAAGTACCATGTCCAAGTTGATTGAATTAAGAGAACATTTGTTGAACAATTTATGAATTGGAATCTATTTTTGATACAGCTAAAATTATAGAATTTTAGCTTGAGTATAGCTCACTGGCGACACAAAGTACAATGTCCGAATTAATTAAGCTACGCTTGCGAGCTGGCAGTTGCTTGTGGGTAACGACAATTTTACCGTTCCAATAGTTTTAATGATTTTCATTTTGGGTTGCGTTCCGATTTGTAATAGATTGGCTGGCTTTTATTTTCAAGACATTCCTTCTTTCAAAAACTGTATAGAATAATAATATCGTAATTTTTCACAGGCAAAAACATCACAGGTGTAAGAATATCCAGACGCTCTGGCAGACGTGTTTTCTTGCTTGAAGGCGGTCAAATTGGAGCTGATTGGCTATCTCCCACAGTTCTTACTTATTTCATTGATCAGCTAGTTAGAAGTGATAATGCTGAAGCAAGAGCGGCTTCTGAAGATTATGATTGGCACATCTTTCCAATAATGAACCCCGATGGATTCCAATTCAGTCAGGATTCTGTAAGTATTCATTACATTCACGGTCCAATAGGGATTAATAGCTTGTAAAGCCAGCAATTAATACAAATGGTCATTTCGTCATACGTCATTAATTATGATGCACCGCAAGTGTTTAAAAATTTTCACATGGTCTCAATAGTCCTTATTCATTCGAACGTAAAGACCGCAATTTAAACTCACACCATTTCGGTAGGTATGTACAAAAGAAATGTTGTTGTTTTTCAGATCAGGCTATGGATAAAGAATAGGAGACCGATTAATGCAAATGATACTGGTGTAGATCTATCCAGGAATTGGAATTCTCAATGGGGAAGTAAGTTCTTTCTTAGTTACGATTATAATAACATTACTTTTATTAATGTTCATGCAACCAAATTTATAATTATCATGTATGATCTTCTTCATTATACGAGAATTACCTAATCTATATATATATATAACTCAAAGGTGACTGACATAGTGATCTATCAACGCCCAGCTCAAACCACTGGACGGATCGGGCTGAAATTTGGCATGCAGGTAGATGTTATGACGTAGGCATCCGCTAAGAAAGGATTTTGATAAATTCTACCCCCAAGGGGATAAAATAGGGGATGAAAGTTTGTTGTTTGTATTTTGATAAAATCTTCCACGCGGACGAAGTCGCGGGAGGAAAGCTAGTCAGATTATAAAACAGGGAATAATAGGCCGCTGGCTTGTCAAATTTGAAAACGTCGACTGATATGAGACAGAAGGGCGAAGAAATCTTGCGACCACGCGTATGAGCAGAACCTGTCTGGTGGCTATGTTCACTAAATGCATTCGTTATTCTTTTTATGAAACTCTAAATAATATGAAACACATTTTTCTTTCATTATGATAATCTTAACACAGTAAAGAGAGCATGACGAAACGACGCTGCTATCGAACAAGTACCTGCAGGCTGAGAGGTTGAGTATGCACAAAACACGTTGATTAAAAGCAGCGACACTGGAACCCATATATAATGAATGACACGACATTCTTTACTTTTCCATCAAGTTCGGATCTATGCCTGTCCATCAATTTTCCTACCATTGATATTAACTATTGATAGGCATAAACTCTGAGTAGATTGATTAAAAATGTGAAACCTGAACAGAATAGTAAATTCGTCAGTCACTTCGGGAAGAAGAGGATTGTTGTACTTCCATCGATATATGGGTTGGTGTTGGCAAGATCTGATCCAAGCCTAGGCACCTATGATTGGAAAAATTTCGGGTTATGTTTAATACCATTACTCTTTCAGTGAACCTTGTTACTGGCGGTGGTTAAGGTGTTGAATATTTTCTTTTCCAGCAATGCATGCTAGTTTTAACCCTGCAGACAGCAACTTCGTGGGGCTTGGTCCTTTCTCAGAGCTGGAGACTAGATCTTTCGCACGTTATATTGAAAGTATTGCATCTAATATGGCTGCGCTATTGTCATTCAGGTCTTTTGGACAAAGACTGCTAATTCCTTTTGCGCATTCTACAGAACCAATGTTCAATTATCAGGACGTAGTAAGTACACCTTTTGTTTCTAATGATCTTTTACATACACGAACATCCCAAATAGGGTGGTCAGAATTTTAATACTTTGATTCTTGAAACGTGGGGAGAGAGGAGGGAAGCCATTGCCCAGCAGTGGGATAGTATAGGCCCCTAGTTATGATGATGATTGGAACAACAGCCACGGTTCACCTTACAAAATATGAAAAAATGCACACGTGACAGAGCATGAGCCCATCGCCGTTGCAACGTGCAAATCTATCGATGGTTTTTGATGGAAAATGCCTTAGTTGCCTTTTGTTTTTGTAAGTTATTACTAGTTGGGTGTTACCCACGAGTTGGTTATATTCTTTTCACGTGCTGAAACCATGTTTTTTACATGCATGCAAAATTTTGTTGAACAAATGCAAATTCAAAAAGATTCATTTTCACTTAACATCTGGTGTATTTGGATTAGATACATTATGTTATAAAAAAACGACCCTCACAGACTTTGTTTCTTATGAGTATACTATTAGTCAATCTTGGAAAATTGTATTGATATGTGGATAGACCTTATTTTATGACACACGTGAGGGGTCAGCCAATAAGAAGTGGCAACCGCTCTCAATAAATAATTGCAACAACAGGGGAGCTGCTTACATATTTGTTTGATTTTATTAAATTGACAGGTAACAATTGGGAGGAGAGCAATGGGGTCTTTGGCTGTGAGGTATAACACGCAGTATATAGTTGGAACTTCTACAGCTGTACATGGTAAGTAGAATTTTACAAGAGAGTACAAACTCGGTGAACAATTTTTTTTTATTTTTAACAGGTTGAAACCAAAGGTAAGGTTTAAACAATTTCGGCAATGGTTCTGTTCTAATTGACAACCCAAAATCTGCAAATAAAACATGAACAACTTCTGTAGAGTAAACTTAACTTAGACATAAATATGCACTTAACTAATGCTAATATAATTTGTGTAGGGATTTGTGTGTACAAAGTGACGAAAAAATTGCTTCCCTAAAAATAGAAGACAGAAAGGAATTTCTACTACATATTTGTTAAACAGACCCTGAGAAGAAAAAAAGAAAAGCAATTATGTAGAAAACAACTTATATTTAGATGAAGGAAACTAATCAACCTTAGTTTATTAAGGACATCCTTGACATATCTAACAAAACAAAAGCTCTTATAGCACACAAATCAACATTGAGGCTGAAAGTTCTTTAAACAATCTGCAACTGCAATTTGAAAAATTCGCAACTCTTCCATTCGCCGCAGAGTCGCTATCGTTTTCGATAAGCAAAGTTAAGTAACATATGTTGCGGTGAATCGTTGGGTGGGTGATTAGTGGCATATTTTCAAAGAAGTGTTTTCATGTTTTGGATTGCTTGTTAAAAGTAGCCCGAAGATTGTTCACAATCGGTTGGTTGTTTTTGATTCAAGGCAGTCGATGGCCTTACTGTTAGGTGGCATCCAGTCCTAGCAAGTGATGATTTATAGCTTCATCTCCTAGTGAAAGGAGACTGTGTCCCAAAGGCGAGTAAGACACTTACCAGCAACTTGAGCAGGCTTTCAGTTTGAGGTTGAGAGTTAAGGCATTGAGATCAATTTTGTAAAAGATATGGTCAATTTGTGTGATTAGAGAAATGTGTGGCGTGCAAGATGATGTAGTAAGATAGAATGTTGAAGTGGTTTGGGCATATAGAACGAATGAGTGAAAGGAGATTAATGAAAGCGTGAATAGAAGGGTCATGACCCACCTCCACACCCTCCCACTGCAACTCCTGTAGCCAGGATCAACAGCGCTACAACTGAACGTCGCCTACTGAAAGTAAGCGTGTCCCGAGAAAAGACTTTACGCTACCTTGGGCCCCAAATTTTCATAGAATAGGAATAGAAGGGTCAGTAAAGGTCGACCAAAAAGGACGTACGTCAATCAAAAGACTGATGTACTCACTAAAGGTCAGGTGCGGTCAACCACTAACCGACGAGCGGGTATGAAGCATTTCATGAGAGTGGTAGAAGCAAAAGTGTATGTCAGGGACCAACTTGGTCTCTGCCTGCCCCAAACGGGAAACAGGCTTGAACAGTTGTGTATGTATGTATAGTCGATCAATTTCTTTTCCAGATGGTACCACCGGGGTCCTAGCTGATTGGGTCAAACGTCGCTTCAACCCACCTATTGTTGCTACCTACCACCTTAGAGACACCGGCGCTTGGGGCTACACATTACCCGTGGTGCAAATCCAACCAACCTGCGAAGAAACCTTCGATTCTTTATTGGCAATCATTAGAGAAGCCAGATTCGTTAATGTCCTGTAAAAGTGTTTGACGAAATAAATTAAGATGTTGACTATTGTTTGTGTTTCTTTTTTGTGCATCATCAAACTCTAGTATAATTTTATATTTATTTTTTTGATACGGTGGGTAAAATTATTTTTTAAATGTAAAAAGGAGGTGTAATAAGTTTGAAGCCTAGGCTTCTGTAACTGTCTGTGTAAGTCTGTATGTTACTTTGCAGAGCTAAAACGGCTGAATCGGTTAGAAAAAAAAAATTATATTCAAAGGCAATATTTGCAAGATATTCATTGTCTATGTTTGATGGAAATCGGTTTATCCCTTTCGAAGATATTTAGCTTCTAACAGAGTTGAATTATATATCTAGATGATATTTTCGTTTCAAGAGATTCTCGAAGATTTTCTTAATTGTCAATTTATATTTTTATTATTTTTAAGATCTAACCCGTGTCTTCCCGTGGGTATTATGAAAGGCGACTGAGGGACTTTCCACCGAAAAGCAGCTACAAATTTGCACATTTTAACAGAGTTGGGCTCAACCACTGTCATGTGTGCATTTCTGTATGTTTTGGTGTAACGTTGATGTTATTTCACGCATTAAATTCCTAATATTTTTGGTTGTTGATAACTCTAAGTGTGGGATAACTCTAAGCACCCAATTTGGGATAAAAGTCATGACTCTATATATGTATATATACTAATTAGAGAAGTCTAATTAGTAAAATTAATTTATGGGAGAAGTCCCATAAATTAATTTTTGTGCAACGAACCTTTTTCATTTCCATACTTAGAAAGATTGGTGAAGGACTGACAGTAATAATTTAAGACTTAATTGACTATTTATTGTTACCTTCGTTACGTCCGTTTACTTATACTATATAGACCAAGCTATAATAAGTGTTGTTAAAGAATTTCTATTACCTTTTGATATACTGCTAAACTTTTTTAATATGGCAGTCAAACGCCAAATTGTATCATATTATTCATAAGAATGTTATGACATAAAAGATGAAAGCTAAATCTCTCATAAATCTGGCGGTTGTTAACATTTATATTAGTCTTACATTTTAGTTTCTTGATATTAATACGCGTAAAATGAGTATTAAAGTGGAAATGTGGCCAAATACTGCGATATGAATAAAATAGCAGTTATTTATTTTAATTTAAGGGTTGCAGAGCGTCTTGTCTCGTATTGGAATGTAGGATTAATTTTTTCCTCATTAAAGTGCTTATACTAAAACTACATGAATAAACGTAAACCACGACCTTTACCCCAAATGGTGGTCAGAGTTATCCCAAACATAGCGTTTGTAAAAGTTTAATGATTGAAATAACATCCACGGTTTGCCTTTCGAAATGTACAAAAATGGACATGTGACAGAGGATGGACCCATTGTCGTTGCAATGTGCAAGACTATAGATGTTTGCGGTGGATTTGCTTAGTTACCTTTCTCGACATCAAATGTAAGACGTGGTGGTTACGTGCAGAAACCACACTTATTTTCTAATGATTTCTTTAAAATTTACCTGAGTGTAAACTGCGATGGTGCCGTTTTGGAATTCCATTTACGCCAACCATATAGACTCTGGACAGAGACAGTCTCCATCAAATTTTATGTCCTTGACAGCAGCCATTGTTTATTTATTGTATCTGCTTAGTCTGGTTAATAATGAGTCGCACCTGGCTGAGGCTGCTCCACTTATCATAATCGAGCATTATATTTACGCTCCTTGCTTCCTTATCCTCAGTCTCATCAGTAGTATCTTAAATTTCCCATGTCCAATTGATGCTGATTTGACCGGTTTGAAGGAAGCTGGGTCTATTCGGTTCTCCCAGTGTCCAAGAGAAAGCATTTCCAGCGAAGCATGAGACCAGATCATAAATGTGAATTCGCCGGGCATTATAGCCCATAATCTAAGTGGACACGCTATCAAAATATGAAAATAAATATGCCTCGAGTTTTTGTCTATCCATATGGAATATGCTATAGAACCACAAGTTACTTAATAGTTACGCTAATTCCATACGGGTGAAGCCGCGTGCAAAAGCTGGTCAATATTAAAAGTAAATGATTTTGATCAGTTGATCATTGACTTTGATAAGATGTAAAGATAAAAATAATAAGTTATACATAATCATTATTTTTATCAGGTTAGATCATTATTTAAAATTTATTCAAATTAATGCAATTTATTTATTATAGTTCATGCAATTGATGGACGTATTACGTAATTTATAGTTAAATGTAACTTTTATCAGTGATTTTGTGTGTAAAATTTTCTGTGCTAATTTGAAGAATTTTTGTTAAAAAGTTTTTAAATTTTAATCATTTATTTTGAAGTTCAACAAAATCTAAAAACTTGTCTTTGTTGTTTTTTCACTAAGACTTTTAAACTAATTAACCATATTTATAGACTTCCCTTACAATTAGTTAATTTTCCACGGAAGCTACCATTTGGAATGTTATAATCTACGTAATCAGATTTGAAAATTTATGAAACTGGTTGAAAAGGCGTTGGATATATACAAAGAACTGATGCAATTGCATTATGATATAGGTTCACTTATCAATAATAATATATTTTTATTGTATTCTTAGATAAATTATAGGTATTATTAACATATACATACAGACAACATTAATTGCTATCAATAGTTATAATTAATATGTCAATAGTTATGAATAATATATCATAAAACTATATCAGTGCCATAAATTTATATTGCTCCAATTATTAGTTTCATAGTAGAAAACTTACCAAATATACATTGTGAACATAACATTGGGAAGGCAAGGATCTCTGGACTATCCGTCATTAACATATTTAATAATATTTTGAAAAGGATAACATTGTGATCCACCATTATGAGAATTTTGGTTATAAGTTTAACGCTTATTGCGTTTGTCGCAAGTGAAAAATTTAGATTCGACAATTATGCGCTATTCAGGATTGTGCCTGACAGTGATGAGCATAGGAAATTACTCCATGATCTTGAACAATCAGACGACACTCTAGACTTCTGGTCTGATCCTGTGCCGAACGTTGATTATGTTTCCATCATGGCAAGTCCAGAAAATAAAGGAGACTTGGAGGGATACTTGAATTACCACGGAATGAAATATGAAATTACTATATCAAACATTCAAGAGTAAGTATGTTTTTGTTTTTTAATAACTAAGACGAAGGGTTCTCTATCCAAGACCGTCATCATAGAGACTAGTTGTTCTATACCAAACAGCTGGCTAAATATAAACAAGCAGAAGGTTTATGAAACGGAAGTTATGGGTTCCATTTTTAGCGAAGTTCATAATTTAGTATAATCATTATAGTAAGGTGTAATTAAATATCCGCTTGGCAAAGGTGCTACCATCTTAAGTCTACCGCTAAGCTACAAAGTTGATTGCATATTTATATTATAATTGTTTGAGACAAGATAGCCAGTCCTAAAAATAAGTCGAGGTGGTTCCAAATGAGCGCGCTTCCACGTTCGGTTCCCTCTTTGCAGTGGCTTCAAGCCAAGCGACCCATCGTACATAAAAGAAAACAAAATAAACTACATTATTGTTGCTTGGCGACAGATTTTGAAATTGCCACTTAATGAGCAAACAAAGCGAGTGCTTCTTATTTGATAGCACGAGAAACGAGCCAACACCTCACGTGAAGGAAATAATTAGGTTGAATATTATCATCCCATGAGATCATATCATGATGTCTATAACTTTCCATAACAATAAAGATAATAATTTTAACCTTGACTCTTAGGAATCACAGCACAAATGCATTCTCACCCTGTACATTAAGGACAGCTTCTTAAGCACTATTAGATAACCTGTACCTTAAGCCTGCAATTTCACTAGTTCTTTTACCTTCAACAATGTTGGCATTGATCAGTGATATAATATTTAGATAAGAGGGTTGCACCCACTCAGGCTGCGATCATTAATCTTAAAGCCTTTGTCAGCAGGACCACAAAAAAGTAAATCAAATGAATGTTGAAAAAGCTACAGCTAACAAAAAGGGCTAGTTCATAGTTGTCATACCTATGTAGACTCGAGATAATTGGCTGGTAGACATTTTAAAGTTAGATATATATATTAAGAATCACAAATCCTTTATCTAAGTAAATGAACAGTTGCCAATCAAAAGTTTAATGTGATATTATTCAGTTGAAATTTTCAACTTTGTCTAACACTGAGAAATCTTTCGTCCAATAAATTTTAGACGTAACAATTTCCACAAATCTTTAGCAACTTCAGTCTTTGTTGGCAGTTTCGTTTGCCTATAAAATTTTAATAATTATTTTAGTGGTCTTTATATAAAGTCAAAGAGAATATTTAAGTGGTAATGTTAATTTAAATATTTTTGAATTGGAAACACATAATACAACGCGATGATAATGATTATAGAGAAATGAAGGTATTCTATTTCCCCTTTTCTATCTGTTTTGAAATAAACTACTAATTAGGTAAACTCTCCAAAAAGGTTACCGATTGCTTAATCAAAATAGCAACTTGCAAACATTGCAAAAAATAATTTAAAAAGCTATGTTAAAGTTTCAATATTTTGTTCTAATTTTAGAGCTATTGATAAGGAAACAGTAGCTAGCTACGCAAGAAACAGTAGGAGAATGGGTTGGGACGTCTACTACAATCTGTCTGATATAGAAGCTTGGATGGACGATATGGCTGCAGCACATTCTGACGTAGTAACGCCTATAGTTGGTGGGTCTAGTTATGAAGGGCGTCCCATAAAAGGACTCAAAATATCTCACGGAGAAGGCAAAAGGGTTATATTCATTGAAAGCGGGATACATGCTAGAGAATGGATCACAATGACGACGACTTGTTTCATAATCAATGAGCTACTTACAAGTACCAATGAAGAAACCATGGCGGCTGCAAGGGACTTCGATTGGTATATATTCCCTGTGACAAATCCTGATGGATATGTTTGGACTCATGAATCGGTAAGTTAAAGACAAGTATAAATAGGTATAATAAATTTCTTGTCAAATATTACAAATATGTAGGTAAAAAATTTCACGAATGGTAAATCATAAGAATTGACAGTTTAGTCTTCGATATAGCGTTGGACATGATCTTATAGTTTAAACAGATAACTGCTTAAACATAAGTTTATTAATCGATATATTAAAAAACCCTGAGGGACTAAACATTACATTATAGACAGTGACGGTTTCTTCACATAAAACTAAAAGCCCGGCTTACCTTACTAAATACTTGATCAGGACTATAACTTATTTGAACAGCATAGGAAATCCTTGATTTATACATTCACACTTCTCAAACCGGGAAAGTCGTGCTTTTTACCTACCTAATTTCACTAACTGTGTAAATACCACAAAAACATTATCGGGCTTGCCCTAATTTGAAACCCTAGGTACGCCACTGCATACAGAAATACAACGCAACTGTTAGAAGTTAAATATCTTTGACTGCTATCCCCCGCTTTAATCTTAAATATTACAACTGAAATGAAGTTGGACCGCGAATTAATGAAATAAATCTGGACAAAGACTAGATAGACACACAGCATCGTCAAATACATAACACTCACCTCTATCTATGAAAAGGGTCACCTACGGAAGTGGCTAAAGCTGAGAAAAATCATGACAAACTATTAATCCGACTAAGGTAATTAACATTCAAATGTTATCAACTAAAGATAACTAATGCGTGACAATAGGCAAAACGAAGTAAAACTAATACTAATGGTAATCTCAAGATAATGGGCTTACGATTATGACGACAGCTCTAGCTCATAGACAATAGTAAAAAAACATATTCCATAAGATAATAGAATAGACGTTTTTATTGATGACCTGTTTGGTGTAGTGGTTAGCAACTCTGACCACTATACCAAAAGGTTGCGGGTTCGAATCCCGCTAGGGGCTTATGTTTGTGTGGTGAATACGGATATCTGTATTCGAGTTATGGATGTTTTCATTTATAATAAGTATTTATTTACAAAAAAAAATGTATTTATATCAACCATCTGGTATCCACAACACTAGCTTATAGTTGCTTACTGAGGAACTAGGTGGCGCTGTGTGTATGTCTAAGGATATTTATTATTATTATTTAAACTTTAATATTAAAATTACTGCTCTTTCGCAAAGATTAAGCTTCAGAGCAGGACTAACAAGAAAGCCAAGGGTAGCTTTTTTAAAGTAGGTTTTGAATTACAATTTGTGATTAGATTAAATAAGGTTATTTAACATCAGGTGTGATTGAGGTCAAGTGCTAACCCGTTGTGCATAAAAAAAAATAAGGAAAAATATTACATATATTGTCATCCCAGTAGTCAGAATTTTTATAACAGCCACAACACAAATTCCGTTTTGTGATGGTTTTGAATTTATTTAAAAGCAAATTTTGAATGACCACTAATACTTTATAATTGATACTCCAAAAATTTGTAAAATAACCGACTTCAGAGCTCAGCCACAATCATTACGACCACTTTGTGACCTTAAACTAGCTATTGCTTACTTTTGATTGATGTTTCATATTTTTATGATGTGTTGTGTAGTTAGTACATACAACCCGATCAATTAACGTAATGTATGTGTGTCGCTAAATGAATCAAATAAATATTTCTTATTCTTAACATGTCGTCAAAGTATACAACTAATTAGGTCTATTTCCGGAGTGTAACAGCAGATCTTAACTAAATAAAACATTATCGAATATATTAACCGCCTCCGTGGCTCAATGTAAACAACATTGGGTTTACGATTCGGAGGTCGCGGGTTCGATCCCCAGCGGCGTAGGTACATGTTTAAGTACTCGGTTTGGTTGGTGGTAGGGCATTTTAAATGTCCGCCTGGCTAGCTACCACCATCTTATCTAAATCTGCCGCCAAGCAGCAATGTTAATAGCATTGTTGTGTTCCCGTTGTCAGAGATAAGATAGCCAGTCCCCCAAATGTGTTGGGGTTTCCGGGTCAGTACGCTTCCACCTTCGACCTCATCTTCACTTAACATCAGGTGTGATTGAGGTCAAGTACCAACCCGTTGTGCATAAATAAAAAAATAATCATCAAAATGAGCCAACAATTGAAAAAAATAAATACATGTGTAGAACCGCAGAATAGATGTGGCAGACCACGAAAACGGTGGAGAGACGAGCTTGACAATTTTAATAAGGGACGGTTTGTGCTCGCCAAGAATAAAAACGACTGGAAACAGATGAGGGAGGCTTTTACCCAGCAGTGGGACACTATGGGCTCTTAATAATAATAATAATAATGTATAGAACACCCTCCTTTTAGGAAGTCGGTTTAATCGTGTACATTGCTCCTTAAATTTCTTAGTGAATTTGTATAAACGGCTAACATGAAAGCAAGTTCATTTTTATATCTTGTTTACATTATTTATGTCGTTATTATTCTTTAACGATTCCAGACGCTTTCGTAAGCACATTGATTTGTCTGAAGTGTCCTTTTATGTCTTCTTTCAGTTCCGAATGTGGCGTAAGAACAGACGACCAGTTGGTTCAAATTTTGGAATAGATTTGAACAGAAACTGGAACAGCAACTGGATGGGTAATTTTTTGAACTTATTTAAGAAGGTTTAACCCTCACGGTATTCCATACAAAGGTTTAAGTACAAATTTTGTCCAAACCGATTGTAATGAAATTTTATTCACATAAAGCACCTCCATAGATCTAAAAAGTCAGTAGAGGACATTTCCGAAAAAGAGTATTGAAATTAAATTACAGCAATTTTAAGTTATCCATTAGTAACAGAAAAAAAGCAATATATTCTTTTAAATTCGATATTTTCAAAATGTTTTCTGCTAACTTTTTAGATCTATGTATCCTGTTTAAACTATAAAGTTTCATAGGTATTAGGCATTTCAAAAAATTTGGCCTTGAAAGTTTGTAAAAGATCATATCAAAATAACATTAGCAAAAAAGGTTATTATAAATTTAGTGACTACCTGAATGACAAACACGCTTGGTGTACTTCGACCAGCTCCCCAAAATTATGAAATTGTATTAGTTATATACTTTTTTTAAAAAAAGGGGACAACAATGATCCTGTGGATTTCTTGCGCCGCTTCTTTTCCCACAGATGATTTCCCTTCCCGAAGCGGTAGTAGCTTGGACATACCGACTGACAGATAAATGCAATAAACCATTTTTAATTTCCAGTAGATTTAAATAGATATTCAATAAATGATATCATGTATCTTATGTTGAAATAAATGCTTGAAGTTTGAAGTTTGTATAAAATGCCGTGTGAGACAAACCCTCTTAATGAAATGTGATTGACATAAGTACACTAAATTGTACGTAATACTCACAAAATCACAATACTCGAAGCAGACAGTTCTGTAAGGATCAAATAGCATGGAATGTTTTCATACAAAAGAACAAGTTGATTACATTTAGGATTTGACGAATGAGGAAACTTCTAGAAAGTTATACTCCCTGGCTAATTAGATAACGAATTTGTTTATACCTAATCTAATTCCTCAGGAATATTTTGTATGGATACAAGTAATATTTATATTTAAAAAGGGCATGTAACTTACTAAGTTATGCGTCACCTTTTGCGTTTTAATGTTTGCTCTGCAAGTCTATGGCAATACTAATATAGACGATGACCTTTTTGGTGAAGTGGTTAGAAACTCTGATCACTATACCAAACGGTCGCGGGTTCGAATCCCCCTAGGGGCATATGTTTGTATGATGAATATAGTTACTTAAAGTGGAACTAGATGGCATTATGTGCATGTCCAAGGATATATATATTCTTTATTGCACCAAAATATTACATATAACAAAGTGCTGACAATTGATCATGTACAAAAGTGGATTTGTCTCTTTAAGAGATCTCTTCCAACCAACCTGAACTTTGAAAGAGGAAACGGAGTAAATATTGGGTTTAGCGGCATATTGTGTGCAAAAGAAAAAATACTACAACGAATAATAGAACAAATAAAAAAAAGATAACCAAATAATACCTACTGCGAAATACATACATAACATAAAATATATACAGCAGAAAAACGTAGACATTAAGGTAGTTGATAACCTCTCTTTGCAATGTCTATGAGGGTGACATTTTCTTATTAGAAAAAAACCCTCCTAAAACTAATCAGATAAAAAAAAAAAAAAAACATGAAATATATAAGATTATTATAAACCTTCATACACAATACTAAAAATCGTACAAGATACTTTCATGCAGCAATTCTCGTGAAGCCCTTAGGTTTGCTCTATCGTCTTTCTGCCATCGGTTAAGTGCTCTGTTAATAATCTGTATTTTAAATCAGTGATGCTCAATAACGACCGATGTGTATTATAAGTCCCTATACCGGATGAGTTTTTTTACAGTAAGGAAAAAAATAGGGCGTATTAGCTAAGTGAAATAGAAGTTATTGGCATAGGTAGTTATTTTTTTTTTCAAAAACGCATGCGGCTGTCAAATCAAATCAAATCAAATCAAAAATATTTTATTCAATGTAGGATACAAAAATATCACTTATTGAAAGTCAACATGCTATTTTTCTTTTTTTAACTACATCGCTTCACAAGGTGTTATGGTTAGGGAGAAGAAGCGACAAGAACTGTCAGAAATTGATATGCCACTGGCGTGATTCTTAGGGTTACTATTATGCGAAATTTATTTGGAACTCAAATTTTATAACTCATATTTTCACTAACCTAATATGGGCTAGGTAAGTGAAATAAAAGGTCCTTGCATTGCATTATTTTTTTCTAATTATCATAGTGTCATTTTACAGTCGCGTTTATAGCCTATTCCACATAATTACATCATTAAATTAAATAAATAAAGAAGTCTTCCAAATAAATTTCGCATAATGGTAACTCTAATCACGCCAGGGGCATATCAATCTCAAACCGGCGCGTGCGTTTTCGAAAAAAAAATAACTACCTATGCCAACACCTTCCATTTCACTGACCTAATATGCCCTATTTTTTCCTTACGGTAAAAAAAAACTCATCCAGTATATTGTTATAATGGAACAATAATGTAATTAATTTATCTTAAATAATGCAATGCTTTCAGATCGAGGAGTAAACGTAAATCCAGCATCAGATACTTACCCTGGTTTAGGACCGTTCTCGGAGCCAGAAGCCAGAACTCTGTCTACTTACATTAGAGCAATTGCTTCGGAGATTGATTTATATATATCATTCCACTCATCTGGGCAGCTTTTGCTGATACCCTACGGAAACACTACGGATCCTTTGGACAATTACCATGATGCCGTATGTTTAATATTCTAAATTTGGATAATTAGATCATTGTCAGGGTAGCACCTAGGTCTTTCAATGTTTTCTTCAATAGCGACGGTAATTCTTGCATCTATATGTAATGTGAGAAGGTGCTTGTAAAACCAAGCATATCACAACAGGATGAAGAATTTAAAAGTGCATGCTCGCACAAACTCCTCAACGCAGATGTTATAACAAAATTTGTGATGCTGTTGAAATTAAGAAAAGGGATCGCTAAAGTTTATTATTTCTGGGAAATGATAAATTTTATTCATATTATGGCTAACCTTGTCCATTAATCATATCATTGTCATCATCTAATTAAACCGCCTCCGTGGCTCAATGTAAACAACATTGGGTTTAGGATTCGGAGGTCGCGGGTTCGATCCCCAGCGGGGTACATATTTAAGTACTCTGTTTGGTTGGTGGTAGGGCATTTTAAATGTACACCTGGCTAGCTACCACCATCCACCTTCGACCTTTTCTTCACTTAACATCAGTTGTGATTGAGGTCAAGTACCAACCCGTTGTGCATAAAAAAAAATCTTAAAGATAAAAAAAATTTACAGGTGAATATTGGAAGGCGTGCAATGGGTGCTCTCGCAATCAGACATGGAACTCAATACACTACAGGAAATATTGCCGAGGCGATATGTAAGTTATACAAATACCTACTACTTATATTAGAGACATAAGTGGACGGTCCTTTGGTCCGATGAGACTATCTTTGAAATCAACGGTTGAGGGTTCTAATCTCGCTAGGGGTCGCGCCACTCTGTCAGCTGTGTATACTACGCGGATGACAGGGATGATGCGACGGGAAGGTTTATGCAGCGGGCAACGGCTGCTTCGACGAAGAGCATTTTAGATTACAATCTGAAAATGGCAATACGCCATCGTGACACAGCGGTCGTGGAAAAGCTGAAAAGGTCTGGAGAGGGAGGAAGTCAGAACCTCCAATAACGAGGCACAGTCCATGACAAGCACACAAGATTATACAAGATTATTCTATCACTGCCATTGTACTCACTCCCGTAGTTAAATTACATATTTATGAATTTTTTTTTTTTTTTTTTTTTTTTTCAAGGGTTGTTTCTTGTGTTAATTTCAAATAGTTTACAATAGAAATAACATAATATTTACATAATTACAAAAAATGTATCGCGTCCAGCTCTCCCACCTTGGGCATTGTCCCCAACACACTGGCTGCATTGCCTCGCTGAATAGCTAGGCTTAATCTTTGAGCGAAAAAAGAGCCCGCCCTTATATCACCTGATGCCACAATTAGCTTATCAGACACCGCCTTTACGAAGTTTTTGGTGTCTGAAGACCAGGGGCCCGGAGTCTCGAAGGCAAGTGCCGCAAACTCATAATTAGCAGATAGAAATGCGTATTTGCGGCACTTTACTATCTGGGCGAGATCGGCAGCAGCACCAGGCTTGCGGGCAGAGCTCTGCACGTAAGACGGGGCCAAGGTGTCAACACATGTGGCATCCCATACCAGAGAGCGACCGAGTCGCCAAGGCACCAGAGTGCAACCGTCAGGTCTCTTGCCATCCACAGATGACATTCCCGAGGGTTCCAGGGTTGAGGGAACTGAGGCAGAAGCAAGAGACCGACGAATGAGGTCATTGAGGGTACAGTGCCTAAATACACGACCGGCACTTCTGGGGCACGAAAGGCCATGACGACCAAGATTGTCCACTTGCTGGCCACAAATGCAACGATGCGTTGAACAAACATTGGCCCCGAGCCTAAGGCAAACAGCAATTCGTAGTGAACTGGGGTCCAATACCGTCCCTAAATTGACAGAAGGTAACGCGTGCAACCAATGCCCGGATTCCTTCTCGGAGACTGCCAACAATCTAGCAATTTCCGAGGGGTTTGGACAATGCTGGATTAGGGCAGAATGCTTAGACTTAGTAGAGACTGAATCCCAAGCACTCTGAAAACCCTTTTCAATAGGTATACTTCCATGAGGATTAGCAACACACCAAGCTGACTCCGCCTCCAGCAAGCCCGACACCCGCAAGTCAGCAAGATTAGAAACGTTGAGAATCTTGCTGATGAGGGTAGAAGTGCTGTGGATGGAGGAGATAAAGCCCGGCAGTGCCAAATCTGAAATTGTTCAAATGCCCAAACCTCCGTATTTTACAGGAAGAACCGCCTGGGCCCATGACGACGAAGTTAACTGTACATCTAAAATTTTGCATACCTTCCTTCCTTTAAAACACAATCAATGTCAAGCATTATATCATTAAATTTCCAAACGGGGCTACAGCGGATCAAGTACAAGAATTTAGAAGAAAAGAGACATAAACGAAGAACAAATATTGCCATATGGGGTTTTATTTCAAAAAGAAGTTTTGAAGTGTTGTGAAAATTATTTAATTTTGAATTTAGGACGGAGGGAACAGCGTCATCAAAAATAGGTGCTCCCAGCAAAGTGAGCGTGTCACGTGTGAGAACTGAAATATTAGGAGTAAGGATATTGAAACGGTTGATTATATCTGTTTTATCCTGAGAGTAAATTGAATCGGAAATATAGATCTCACACTTATTAAAATTTAATGTCAAACCTATATCCGAAAAACGACGAATTATGTTTTCAAGGTCGCTGAGAACACTTGAAGCTTTGCCTGCAAGAGAACCATCATCTAAATACCAAAGGTTAAAAGATGAAGTTAAACTGGAAATGATAGGATTGATGGCTAAACTGAAAATAGCGGGCCCAAGCGGATCCCCTTGTTGGCAGCCTACGCAGGATGAAATTTCTTATTTATGAATGTTTATCCGTTATCTAGTATCCATAGCTCTTACTAGTTTGATGTAACTGTCCAAAATATATATTTTATTATAATTATTGACAGTGTAAATAGTACCCCATTGTGATTATAATGAAATTATTAGCAATTTTAAACATTCAGCAAAAAGAAAATGCCATTGCCGCTTCTCTTTAATTTACCATTTCACTGTCAGATTTAAATCAAAATAAGTTTCATACTTGATTTCGACAAACAAAACTGCGATAAATTTACGCGGTAGTCTATACTCTGCCGACTTTTAATGCGAATAAGGTTTCTTAGCCTTGCTACAGACCGTTTGACATGCCTGAATCTGCACCTCATAAATTGTGAGGTAAATATCTCCCTATACTCCACACCATTATATTTATATTAGCAAGCAGCAATGTCAATAGCATTGTTGTGTTTCGGCTGTTAGAGATGAGATAGCCAGTCCCCCAAATGTGTTAGGGTTTCCGGGTCACTAGGCTTCCACCTTCGACCTCATCTTCACTTAACATCAGGTGTGATTGAGGTCAAGTATGAACCCGTCGTGCATAAAAAAAAATTTTGAAGAAAGACCTCTTCCTTTCTGATGCTGTAATTATAAATGTTAATTCTATTAACCTATATTTTTTATAGATTTCGCAACGGGAACGAGCATCGACTGGGTGAAGGAACATCTTAGAGTGCCTCTTGTATACTGCTATGAATTGCGTGACAGAGGGCAGTTTGGACACCTGTTGCCTGCTGAACAAATCCTGCCAAATAACCTGGAAGTTATGGACTCGGTGCTGGACCTCATTTATCAAGCGAAAAGATTTGGTTACATGAATAGTGGAGCTGGTATTCAAGCTTCAGTGATGATGACGGCTCTCGTGTTTTTCATAAATTTCTTGTAAAATAAAATATTATTTGATTTTCTTTAACTTCAATAGCCATTAGTACCGATAATCTGAAAGTGTTATCTATCAACCTTTTGGTTACTCAATAAACAATTCGTTATCTATTCTTTTATTAAATAGATAATCTTTTATGGGTGTGATAAATCGGAATTATTACTTTCATGATATTTCGAGGGCTAATAAAAACATTGTAAAGTGAAGTGCCGAAAGGCATGTGCTACTGAATCTTATGTGTCATTATAAAAAGACGCAGTAATAATGTGGAAAATAATAATTTTTAGTATAACGCTTATAAGTTTTGTTTGCGCTGAAAAATTCCGCTTTGACAATTATACTTTGTATAAAATTCAACCGGAAAATGCGCAGCATATACAATTTCTACAAGAGCTACAAAATAAATTTTTGAACTACGATTTTTGGTCGGATCCTATATCAACGTCTCACGCTGTGGATATTTTAACCAGTCCAAATGATAGAAGTGCTTTGGAAAATATTTTAAATCGTAACGAGATTAAGTTTGAAGTAACCGTGTCAAATATTCAAGAGTAAGTACACTTTTACAATTGTTATTAATTATTAGCTACATCTACCTTTTGGTGGAGGTAAGATAATTTATTTTTAATCTGTAGGGATTGATTCAGGTCTTCTTTATTGTACGCGACAGGTACATAGAGGGTCTTCTTCATTTCTCGCGATAACTTTTTTGTGTCTGGGGTTTCGGCGAACACAGGGGGTCTACTCTCTAACGAATATAGCTTCGGATGGCCGTAACTACGTACTTTTTCTTGTGCAATTTGTTGTGTCAATTATAAACCAATTGTCATTACTTACTTTTGATGTAGGTATATAGTTGGACATCATAAAGTTAGTACGCGACGCAAGGAACGTCTGAAGTTATGCAAATAAAGGATTCTTAGCAAAAGAAAAAGTCTGAAGTTACAACCGTCCGAAGCTATTTTCGTTAGACAGTAGACCCCCTGGTGTTAACAGCATTAAATCTTAATTCATCATCATAATTTTGTTACTTACTCGTATTTGGTTGACGCCAACAATAACTGTATCAGTAATAAAGTAAAATAATTCTAGAAAATAAAAAACTTAATAGCTATACAAAAACAGACAAACACCAGCGTTAGCACACTAACCAGAACACGATTTCCCCTATTGGAAAGTAGAAAACATATGCGAGAATACAACAATCTAAGCCGTATCATTGTTGCCTGAGGTCGCAGTCAAAGTCTGCAGCGGTACTGTATAAAAGTTTTTGCGTTCGATTGCTAAAAATATACCGCTTAGCTCGCTTGCGTTGGATCGCAAAATTTTGTACCACGAGCGCCTTAGGAGTAAATTATACATACATACCTAATATGCCCACGCCTGTTCAAGTTAGGGTAGGCAGAAACTATTGATTTCTACTTGCAACGATCCTGACATGCTACTCTAGCTTTTTCCACTCACATCAACTGCTTCAGAAACTCTCGTCGTTTAGTGGTTGACCGCACCTGACCTTTTGTGAGGTCGGCAGTCATTTGATTGACCTTCGTTCTTCTTGGCTGACCTTTATCGACCCTTCCATTCACACTTTCGTTAATCTGCTTTCACACATTCGTTCTATATGCCCAAACCACCTTAACATACCTCTTTCTATCTTACCCACTACGTGATCTTGTACGCCACAACTTTGAGTAAATTATGGTACCTACCAAGATACGTCTATCCATTTAGACGTTTATCCCCTTAGAGAGTTTGATTTTAATAAGTTTATTTTTCCTACAGTTTTATTTATTAAAAAGTCGTTGACCACGTCAGCGGGGTTCTTTTTTATGATGGTTTGCAGACCCATTTGGCTACCGCTTGATAGAAATTACGATGTAGTCGAAGATGAAGCACGCGACCCCAGTAAATGCTTTTTCCGGACCTTAGCAGTATTACGAACGATAAAAGCTTAGAGCAAATGTGCGGTATTTCGACAACAAAGAGGTAGAAACTTTCTTCTCGCATTGTAGGCCAAAGATAGAAAGGGCGTGGAAGAATAATTTCATGCAATTCCAACGCACATGCACACATAATTGGAGATTCGCCAAATACAATGGATATTTTGTTTGAGCGTGAAGGTATAGGCCAGCATCCTCTTTAATTATGTGATGGAGGTGCTAGCTACAAATCTTAATTCAACCTGCAACATGCACAATAGTTTTATTTTCGTAATTTAGAAAAAGTTATTCATTCCTAATTTCAGAATAATAGAGAAAGAAACCGTCAAGTCTTACACACGAAACAATGTAAGAAGCATGACATGGGATGCCTACTATCAGCTTAATGATATCGAGGCATGGATGAGTGACATGGCAGTTGCCCATTCTGCTGTAGCTACAGAAATTGTAGGTGGTGTCACTTACGAAGGCCGTGAAATAAAAGGCATAAAGATATCACACGGTGAAGGCAAAAGGGTGATATTTATCGAAGCTGGTATACATTCTAGAGAATGGATCGTAGTCCCATTTGCGTGTTACCTAATTGAACAACTTCTTACAAGCACTGATCCGGATACTATGGCAGCAGCAAGAGATTTCGAATGGCATATTTTCCCTGTGACCAATCCTGATGGCTATGTGTGGACTCATGATTCGGTTAGTATAATACACGCTATTGTAATGAATGACAGGTCAACAGACAGACAGCTAAGGTCGACAATTTCGACCTCAAAAGAACATTTCAGCAAGAAATTGGTTTATTAACTTTGAAAGACTCTCTTGAATGTATGGTGATATCGCTAAAGTTGATATTAGGCATTGGATTTTAATATTGAAATGGAAGCATTTATTAATACAGAATTGAAACGTGACACAAAACATACGTAACAAACCACTTGTTTCGAAGCAGCATGGCAATTTCTGAACATTGCTTAATATTTAAATAAGTACCAACTAAAGTCCTAGTGTAAACTTAGAATAACTAAGCAATAGAGGGTTTACATACAAGGCCCCATTTTTGGTGCGCTTGTCACCACCTTCTTTGTTATTTTAATTGTTTTTGTTTCGTACATTGGGATACTTTTACTCTTCCTGAAGTAAACAACAACATGAACATTTTGGTTACTCCCTACCTTTCTGTAGGGACTTATCTATATAACTAATAAGATTTTGAAGTTTAGATAACTAAACTCTACCAGATAATCTAAACAAATAGAAATTTGAAGCGCCAAATTTAAAAAATAATAATTTTGTCACCTGTAGTCCATTCCAGTGCCGTCAACTATCTCAAAGAACTTCCAAACATTTGAGCTTTTTGATAAGAGCCTATGCATTCTATTCAAATATCAATACCTGATACATTTTAATATATGCCTATACAAGCTGAATCAAATAATAAATAATTAATATTTATCAAGTTTCCCTACGATTGTAACTCTGATAAATTTACAACATAATAAATCATAGTGTTGATAGAAATAATCTTCAGCTTTAATGCAGATCGTATTTTTTAGTCAATTTGATAAATTTTATCAAAAACGGCTGCAAGATACGATCTGCATTAAAATTATCTTACAAGACTTAAGAACATTATGTTAATACAAGTAAGAATATATGACATTCCAGATAACTTTTTAAGTAAGTATCATTATTTAAATGAATTATAATGTTTGATCATCAGTACATTCTTTCCGGGAAAAACACGGAACGAAAAGCACAAATTGTAACATTAATTTTTCGTTTCTCATGCAGCTTTATCTTAGCTCACTGCTGGGGAAAATTCCTCCTATAGAGCTGATTTTCACTAAAAATGTTTAAGTATGGTCTAGCAATTTATCCAAAATAGGATCTGAACTATTGACATCTTTTTTTGTAAATCTTTGCCCGTTGGCATCCGGATGTAGGCAGTATGTGCCATCCCGTCTCGTGTTCTTCGCAGTCTCTTAATATCTCTTTTATGAGTCATGGAATGCTGCGGTGGTATACATTTTGTTTATATAGGCAAATTCTAGCGAACAGCTCAAGTAGTGGAAATTGATGGATCATATTTAAAACAATCCCAAATATAAAGTCCACCGACACTTCAGACTAAAACACAAGAGTTACAGAATACATTGTCATAATCTTTCACATTAACACGCACAGTGCTTGATTCGTGATAAAAGGGCCGTTCGTACCCAGCTGCACCTCTTGGTAAATTGAAAGACGCTATTCTTTGTTTCCAGTTCCGAATGTGGCGTAAGAACAGACGACCGGTTGGATCAAATTTTGGAATAGATTTGAACAGAAATTGGAACAATAACTGGATGGGTATGAGAAGTTTGCTTTATTTGTACTGGTGTTAGCTTACTAGAAGAATCTACTTCATCATCATTACATCGGCCACAGGACGTCCACTACTGAATATATAATCCCACATAGATTTCCGGAGCGATCGGTGAAAATGTTTTGCATCTAGTGACTGCCGCCTACCTTGTTATGTGGTATGTACGAATACATGTATTTTGTGTGAGCTAGAATTTAGAACAACCTGTGAATATTGCCTTCTTTACCATCGCTCACGCTTGCATAAATATCTCATACAAACATCCAATTCATGTGATGATACTATACAATCAGACCGGACGTTCTTCGGGAGTTTGGTCAAAAGCCTTCCCGATGGTATAAAGCCGAGTTCAATCGAGCGGTTAGGCATCTGTAACATAAAGAGAGTAGCGTATGCATTACAGAACTTAAAGAGCTCTATTTATGCCTTTCTAGAAAAACCCCATGTTGTGACGCTAGTAGAAATACTGAGGCGGAGAGCACATTCTACATCCCTATAGCCTTAGAGGACTTAAGGGGCCAGATTATCACAAGGTTGTAAAGAGGAACCTGTGAACGTAAAGGTGGCTCGCATTCAAATAATGCTGAGAGAAACATTATATCATCTAATTCTAATTTTCAGTCGCTGGTGTGAGCATCAACCCTGCATCAGACACCTATCCCGGCCTAGGCCCATTTTCTGAACCTGAGACCAGGACGTTATCCAGATACATCAGGAATATCGGCGACAGGATTGATATTTATCTGTCCTTCCATGCGTTCAGTCAACTGCTTCTGCTTCCTTATGGAAACACTACAGCCCCACTGGCAAACTATGACGAAGCGGTAACTGTTTTCAATTTACTTTTACGAAAATTATAACATTAACAAGAAAAAGATGCAGTTCTATCCATAAATAAATAACCCATCGATCAATCTTTTATCAATCGGCCAAAGCTGAATGAAAGCATAATGAATTGGCTAGTATTACAATCTACAACCACAAAGTCTCTCAATCAATGCTTGATCGATACTTGATCAATCGCCGGTTTTAAATAAATAAATAAGAATAAAAAGATATTTACTCTTCCCAAAATTAACAAACTAACACTTTATTAGATCTAGGACTTGAGACCTCAGCAAAGCTGCTGATTTTCAGTCCCCGCCAGCAGAGTAGTTGCTGCCATCGAAGAATTTATTAAATTATTATAGATAAAATGTTACAATTAATGTTAATAAGTAAATATAATGTAATTAATGCAAAGATTGTTTTCATAGAGCGATTTTTACTATGAAGCTGAAGGTGGTATATTATTCTATAAAAGAAAAAAAATCAAAGGATTATAAGCAAAAGAAGTAGTAAACAACGGTGCTTAGCAGGATTAATGTAATATTAAATTAAACGTGTGTATTGGTGTCGGTCGATAGGGACAAATATGCGATCAAGGCGTAATAGCACGCGGTATTCATCGACATTGATCAGTTCCATCAATCTGTGTCTATCTATTTGAAGATGAGCAACTGGGGGATGTCTCAAAACATGCGAACACCAACAGGCCTTAACGGCCAATTCACCCTTCTGAATCACGCCTTTTAGAATCGTACGGTAGACATGTAGACTTGTGTAAGTCGCTGATGATGATGTATGATCATCTATCACATTTCATTCATTACCACATTAAAAGAGATATCATAATTCTCCTTTATAATGATTTTTGAAAATACACAAAATTTTTCACAGATGAATGTTGGCAGACGAGCAATGGGAGCTTTGTCGGTCAGATATGGAACGAGATATGTTACAGGAAACATAGCCGAGGCTATATGTAAGTATTTGTATTGGACTGGGTATCGGTTAAATGCAATACCAAGTTACCTTGTAAGTACCAACCAATGGACCATTGATCGGCAGCAGCGTGTGGTAAATAGGGCAAATTCCCTTGTGGAAACCAATGTAAATCGCGCCACAGAATCTTACTTCGCTACAGTGTGAACTATGTAGGTAATTTCTTACCTAGTAGGTGTATTGAAATTTAGCAATGTACCCTTCGCGACTCCTGTAAGGAACTGGAACCTTTCGAAAATTGGACATATGCGAATACTAGCTTTCCTCCCGCGACTTCGTCCGCGTGGAAGATTTTATCAAAATACAAACAACAAACTTTCATCCCCTATTTTATCCCCTTGGGGGTAGAATTTATCAAAATCCTTTCTTAGCGGATGCCTACGTCATAACATCTACCTGCATGCCAAATTTCAGCCCGATCCGTCCAGTGGTTTGGGCTGGGCGTTGATAGATCACTATGTCAGTCACCTTTGAGTTATATATATATTTAGATTACTTGTATTCAGAAAACTGGATGTTATGCAAAAATAAAATATTCACTTTTGCTGACTTTTCAGTGCCGGTAGATTAAAACCATAGTTCTCTTAAGGAATGTCATTGGCAATATCCCTTCAACTTGCTCAGTTGCTGTCTGGTTTTAGTAAAGAAAAATATACTTAGAAATACTTTCGTTGACATCCAAAGACAATTTTAATATAATTGTTGTTATGTAGGAGTATATTGTGCGAAACTTCAAAAAAGAAATACTTTTTAAATAACTCAACTAGTGATTAGTGTAGTGAAGATGAGGAGTTGTTCTCTTGTCTCTTACGGATAGAAAAAAAAACATGAGGTTTACAAAATGGTGCTCAGAGATTTGTTTCCCAGCGAGGTACGTGGTCAACACTGGGCTCGGTTGGCCGTAGGGCATTTTAAATGCCACCACCTCTTTGAGCTGCAAGCAGCAATGTAAATAGTATTGTTGTATTCTGGCTCTTGAGATGAGCCAGTCAATGGCCTAAAAATGAAGTTGAGTTTGCTGGATTCTTCCACTTTCGGCTTAATTACTTCAGTCAGGTATCATTAGGGTAACTTTGATTTAGATACATTAGTACTAAATTAATTCTGTGATTTAGGTCTGAGTTAGTTGTCGATGGCAAAAATATCAAATTCTTGAGGACCAGAATGTGGCTACGCGTACAGCAAAAGTAGTTTAGTTCTGTAAATTAATGATGTTTTTTTTTTTAGATCAAGCGACAGGAGGCAGCGTCGACTGGGTGAAAGAACATCTCCATGTTCCTCTAACTTACTGCTACGAGCTTCGACCAGCTTCCGGTGGTGTTGGCTTCCTCCTGCCACCAGAACAAATCCTGCCTTCTAACCTCGAAACCATGGATTCGGTTTTAGACATCATCCATCAAGGAAGAAGATTTGAGATTATTGGCGCCAGCAGCGCAAGGAGTCTTCAGGCTTGTCTCTTTACGATCGTTGTGGCGTTGTTGTCACTATTTTTGTGAAATATGGTACTTTAATAAATACTCACTCTTGATCTAAATCCTCACCATTTTTTTTTTGACGGGGGGAAACACATTTACGCGTTCGACCCGCCGCTGACGGGGGTCAGCGGCGAGGATATGTGGAACTCACCGCTCCAGACGGGAGCGGTCCTACCCACTAAAAACCCCCCGGTGTTCCTCCGCGCGCACCGAAACGGCGTGGCCACGGGTACCCCTCGGTAATCGTCCGCAGCCACGCCAGCGCGGCGCCCGCCGCCAGGGCAACGGCGGCGGCGGGCCCTCCTATAGGCTGGAGCAGGGAGGAATCTCCTGGTTCAGCCACCTCAAGAAGGCGCGTGGGAACACCACGCGCACCTTCTCGCGAGGCTTGCGTGTGGGTGGTGACTCCCCCGAGTCGCCACCCAGCCTCGCTAGGTAGGGGGGAGAAGGTGGGCATACGCCCTTCTTCGGGTCCCAGTGCGTCTGCGGCGGATGGGATGAGAGCAGGGATCGGTCTCCCTCTCTCTCTCTCGCAGATCTAAATCCTCACCATAGTCAACCTAATTTGAAGTAATAAAACAAATGAAATGCAAATTGTTCCTATAATCAGGAGTAATACCGATACCGTCCTTTTTTTTTCGTTTTATTCTCTCCTCTCGGAGAAGGCAAAGGGATCTAAGCCATACAGCCATGTCTTATTTTTCTTATTTCCTCAGTTTATAAGTAAGTCTCAATCAAAACAAGTAATTCGTCGTATACTTAGTGTATACAGAGTCTAGTCACGGTCAAGTCATTCTTCAGTAAAGAGGCAGAATGCTTTACAAAAGATTTTGGCGGCTTCTTGTGGGAACCCGAAAGCTCCGTTACGCACTTTAATTTACACTTCCCTTCACTTGTACACCATCACTAACTTTTAATATTATTTAACATTATTAAGCTTCAAAAGTCAGAATGCGCAAATTATAAGAATTATAAAGAAAATTGCAACTTCACTCGCCGAGATCCCGCCAAAAAGCCCCGATACCGTCCTGTACCAATCACATGAGCGCATGCGCCTAATAATTAGAACACCAGATAGACTCGCGGTCTTTTCAGACGAGTTTATTTCACTTTAGCCCTTAAACCATACTTTATTATCCTTTATAACAATTTGGCTATCAATTAACAAAATGAAATAATTTAGTACTTGCATGTTTTCTTAATAAATATCGCGAGATTACTGATCAGTAACTAAGTGTGAATACGAGTAAAAGTTTTGTACATTAACATAATTTATTTAGACATAGACATATTTATTTGACACCACACCATAGCGACAATGTATTGTATTGACCACTATTTGTAGTTTTTATTTATTATATCACTGCTAACTCTGAGGAAGTAGCAAGGTAGAGTCAGTTATTGAAAAATTGTGAAGTGATAGGCTAAGGTGGTATGGACACATGTCATTAGGCGAAGAAGTATGGATATAGGAGTAGAGGTAAGCCAAGAAAAATATGGACAGATTGTGTTAATGATAGTAAGAAAGAAAGAAAGGAAGAAAGAAAAATTTATTTAAACCCATCTCATGACACAAACAATCGGGTACAAATATTACACAGTCGAGACACATGCAAAAAATAACATTGTGTTTGCCATCCATTTGTCGGTGTCGCAAGGTGGAGTCAAAAAGATCTTCAACTCAGCATGGGTTGTAGCCGTTCACTACAATGCTGGTTTTCAGTGGAGCCTCCAAATGACGCACGGACACTGGTCAACAAATGTACATACAAATAACAAGTAAGACCACTGATGGATAAATTTGATCAATAAAACAATTAAACCGAACCCATACAAAGGGGGTGGAACACAATGATAAAGTACTGCTAGCCTTGAAATGTAAAAATATTGTTGATTTTGGATGGCCACACTTAGATTTCATCATGTATTATTGACGTGGAAGACAATAGAAGCAAGCCAGAAAATATTAGTACCAACGCATTTCTTCTTGTGTATGTCGTGAACGGTAACTAGGAGTTTATTATCGAGTAATACAATACCATAGGTCATTGGACTGAACTGAACTGAACGCAACTGAACATCGAAATACAAACGTGCGAAGGACTGTGGTTCGAAAGATCGTAGTTCTGATACTCTGTGGGTCGACACATTGCTTGTACGACAAACCATACAGCGACAGAATACTTCTTCGACGAAGGCTAGTGCAAAAGAACTCCTCGGTATGTTCAACCTAACATCATCGATGGCATCGCATCGCTTCACTCCCACCTTAATCTTCTGATCCTAACCTACAGTGTCGGGGTGCTCGGACCCATCCTGCTCGCTCCCTACAAAGGTCTTTTTCGCACTAGCGTTCGCCGAAGAAGTATTCTGACGCTGTACGGTTTATTACATAAGCAATATCTACCAACAGAGTATTGGAACTACGATCTTTCGGACCACACTGTCGCACGTTTGTATTTCGATGTTCAGTGACGCACCGGCCGTTGGAGCATCAGCCGCCAGCAGCATGTTGCAAGACGCCTAATAATTTTTCTAATAAAATGGGGAAATCATTATGGGTATGGCATTGGACAGAGCGCTATTCATTGGGCAGATCGCTACATTGGCCAGAGCGTTACATTGGGCAGAGCGCTACATTGAGCAGAACGCAATATTGGCCAGAGCGCTACATTGGCCAGAGCGCTACATTGGGCAGAGCGCTATTATTGGGCAGAGCGCATATTGGACAGAGCACTACATTGAGCAGAGCGCTATATTGGGCAGAGCGCTATATTGGGCAGAGCGCATATTGGACAGAGCACTACATTGAGCAGAGCGCTATATTGGGCAGAGCGCTACATTGGGCAGAGCGCTATTATTGGGCAGAGCGCATATTGGACAGAGCACTACATTGAGCAGAGCGCTATATTGGGCAGAGCGCTATATTGGGCAGAGCGCTATATTGGGCAGAGCGCTACATTGGGCAGAGCGCTATATTGGGCAGAGCGCTACATTGGGCAGAGCGCTACATTGGGCAGAGCGCTACATTGGGCAGAGCGCTATTATTGGGCAGAGCGCATATTGGACAGAGCACTACATTGAGCAGAGCGCTATATTGGGCAGAGCGCTATATTGGGCAGAGCGCATATTGGACAGAGCACTACATTGAGCAGAGCGCTATATTGGCCAGAGCGCTACATTGGGCAGAGCGCTATTATTGGGCAGAGCGCATATTGGACAGAGCACTACATTGAGCAGAGCGCTATATTGGGCAGAGCGCTATATTGGGCAGAGCGCTATATTGGGCAGAGCGCTACATTGGGCAGAGCGCTATATTGGGCAGAGCGCTACATTGGGCAGAGCGCTACATTGGGCAGAGCGCTACATTGGGCAGAGCGCTATACTGGGCAGCGCGCTATTATTGGGCGCTCGCCCCACCGCCCGGTTAAGCTGAAGAAGTCCTTAGGACTGTCAGCGAGTTCCAGTCTAGAAAAAAAAAATAAAAAAAATATGGGTATGGTCCATGGGTGGACGAAGCGGTTTAGGGTCTTATGCCGGCTGAATCGCCATGGTGTTCTTCTCGCTCCCGAGAGACTGAGCGGAAAAATGAATACCATTTTTGTAGTTCTGCCAGCTGTATCTGATGTAACCATATCAAATAACAAAAAATGTTTCTTTTACGCACAGGTGGTTGTTTTCTCGTTCGTTACTTATATGCTAATTACTGTAAAGTATTGCCACAGTGTAATTAGTTCACGTTTTTGATTGCCGCTTTGCTGCAAAATTAGCTTTGCATGACTGTATCTCCCATAAACAATTATGGCCTCTTGTTCTGGCCACCTCACGATCTGCGTCGGGCAGTTAGAAACAAAAAGCCTAAGATCAAGAGTGAGCTGATCGAAAAGGAAAGATTTTTTAAACTAAATAATTCAAAGGAACATCTATCGTCATCAGCTCGTAAACATTTCACTGCGGTCTTTGAATTTTTATTTCTCAGGCATGCAGGTTTCCTCACGATGTTTTCCTTCACCATTAAAAAGCAGTCAGATAAATGCACATAAGTAATTAAATAAAATTTAAAAACTACATGGTCTGCCTGGGAATCGAACCCAGACCTCCCAAATTGGGAGACTGTATCTTAACCGCTGAGCCACCGATGCTCCTGGGAACATCCATTATAATCTATAAAATAAAACCTCGATCAAATTCACAAACAAAGTCGAAATAGCCACTCATCTTAGAATCTATTTTGTTTAACACGTACAAATTCCCACTCACTACAGCTGGATTTAAGGACTGGGTTAGTTACTGTGGTTAGTACACTCAAAAAAACCACGGTAGAGTATTTCAACGTGTGAGCATGGTTTATAGGAGAATAAAACAAGTTACATTTCGAACTTATGCAAACATTGGTAAATCTTAATACCGCGATGTAGACAATAAATAAAAATAAATCAATGCCATCTATTGGTTCACACTTTAACTAAATTTATATACAAAACTACATAGCTACTTAAAGATTGGACAACACACATGATCACCACTAAACTTGATAGCAAAGGACTGAGTAAATACGAACTACTTCTCCGATTAAAACTAAGAGACTATTGACTAAGGCTTGCAAAACACCATGTGAAGATTTAGCCGCCGGCCATTAGGCTATATGAGGACGGTCAGCGGGGTAGGTATTAATCGCCTTATGCAATGTTGAACCAAGGATTGAATTATTTATTTTATCACTTCAATGACGACTGATTGTGTAGTAGGTAGTGACCCTGTCGTGGGACTAGGTAATTATTGTAAATGTTTAAAATATTTATTTTAATAAATATAAATAAATAAATAATTGTCCTTGGACGTACACACAATGCCATCTAGTTCCACATTAAGCAACTATAGGCTTGTGTTGTGGATGATGGTTGATATACTACATAAATACATTTTTTTTTGGAAATAAATATTTATTATAAATGAAAACATCCTTTGACGACCTCCTTAATGTCACAGAGAGTGCTGTTAGAGTGGCTAAGTTTTGGTCCAATAAAATTTGAAACTTGCCTCGACACGAAAAGAAGAAGAAAACATCCATAACTCGGGCACACAGGTCCGTATTCATCATACAAACTTGCCCCTAGCGGGATTCGAACCCGCGACCTTTTGGTATAGTAATCAGTGTTTCTAACCACTACACCAAACAGCTCGCCTTTTAATACTAGTATCCCAAATTATAGCTGAGCTTTAAATCTAAATCTCGGCTTTAAATTAAAGTAGGCTTACTACTTTAAAGAATAATTCAATCGCTAAAAATGGTCAATACAACCGACTTCAGTAATTTGATCGGATGTTCATCCTCAACCGGTCGCTTTGGAAATCTATGGGGAGGATCAGATCAGCAGTGAACGTCCTGTAATTTATGATGTTTTTTGCCAAATTCACTCTCAAAAGTGCTCTCATCGTCAAATCTCAATGACTGAAAATTATAAATATTTCCTGAAATTATAATTTAAGATTTTAGTTCCCTTCTGGATAAAGCGATCTACGGAACCACGTCTAGTGGCCGCGTTATCGCGATCGCAGCTCTTTGAGCCACGAGCCTCAGGCCACTCGGAACTGAGCACGGATTCCTTCGTCCTGTGTGGGACAAGATACAAACTTACTTAGTAAAGAGTGATCATCTCAGTTATCGATGCACTTTGAGAATACAGGGCGTATTATCTGAAATGAGGTATTCTTTCAGGGCGTCATTATACATTGTAAAGTCTTCACCTTTTCGAGTCGAAGCAAGTTTCAAATTTTATTGAATCAAAACTTAAGCACTCTAACAGCACTCACTATGGCGTTAAGGAGGTCGTCAAATGTGCAGTTGTTAGGATACGCGGAGCAAGACAATAGGTGTTTCATTGACTGCGGGGAGACTAAAAACTCGCACGGATCACTCCCACCATCGGAGAAGCTCCACCTGCACAAATTATCTTTACTGCGGCCGACCTGGCTCCGAAGCCGATTTAAGGATTTCCATGTCCACCATGCCATATCGTGTCCAGGAGGAAGGGACTCCTCGAGCAGGAGGTACGAGAGAATATCTCTGCCGCCACATGCTGCTACACCCTGTCAGCTGTCAGACGGATATAGGATTGTCAAATGTGAGAGGCAAATGAGAGAGACCATGACTGAGGAACAAGCTCCAGAATGGTGAATTGCTGTCAGCATAAGTGCGGGTCGTCTCTTTTCATTGACTTTATTCATCGTTCCCTTACTTCTGCATCAGTACCAACGACTCGAACCATCGAGTATGTCAGGGAGTATGTTCCCATCAGATGGTAAGAGACGTAACGAATGTACTTTGGTGACCTGGCGACTACTGAGTGTGCGACTATGCAATTAAACCTGGGACGCTACACGTGTAGACACTTTGGACTCATCTTATGTACAGAGCAAAACCGCCGCCGATCCCAAGGTAGGCGTCTTGTTCTCACAAAGACTCAGTCCGACGGCGTAACGGGGCAACGCTGCTAGTGTGCTGGGGACAATTCCACAGGTAGGAGAGCTCGAAGCGATACACTTTTTATAACTATGTAAATATAATAATTTTTATCTTCTCAGTAACCAAAACAATAATTATTAATGCCCATTTTACTTAGATACCCCCCTTATTGCGCACCCTCCTAGGTTACCTTTCGAAATACAAGTTGACCTACTGTAAGATGAAAAATAATTCGGCAATCGTATAAAACATCCACTTGTTAGATGGTGCGACGATCTCCGTAAGTGGTCGGTAGTAACTGGAGAATACAAGATTGAGTTCACGGGACTTTGATAGGTTGATGATGACCCACACGGCATCAAGGCATTCATTATACTTTTCACATTTTAACAAAAACACTGACCCAATCAATATTGCTCATCTGACAAATACAAATAATACGTGGACAAAGGTATCAGAAACAACTATGATTATTAAAGAGCCAGTGGTTATGCAACAGTTTCACGGTGGAACGATGCACTCAACAGTAATGGATTTGGTTGAAATTAATTATTTTCACCGGGAGCGTTCCTAGAATTTTTGATGTGTGAAATTTGCACGGTCTCATATTTTCCGTTTGAATTTGGACCTTGTATTGTATGAGGAAACGTTGATTTTGATTGTACGTTTAACTAATCGTAGCATTACCATTGTTTTTGGTTGTTTCGGTGATGCAAATGGAATTGTATGAAGTGTTGGATGATAATTAATGAATTAATGGTTAGTAATCTTTGAATCTTTGATTATGAATTTATCTTTATTTCTTGTATTGAAATCATGTTTATCACTATTTATCTTAAATGATGCAATTTTTTTTTTGTCATGTATTACACACGATCTCAAACAAACGATTTGTAAACTGTATGATACCCTTACTCGTTTGTGTCATATCTTCGCAAAACAATAGTAACGGCTGAATCGAATGAGTGTTCCGTAGAGCACACGACCATGCCCAGTTCCGTGGTTTCCGATAAATTTCCCGCTGTGTATTCAACATATTTTATTGAACGTGTGTTTGTGGGTCGTTCCAATACGGCCGATGTGTCGTTTCAGTCCAGTTTTTGCTCCACTGCAATTGAATTTCTAGTTTGTTTCGAAGCAAAACCTTGTTTATTGGTTTCCCTTGTTACTGTTGTGTTCGGCTCTTTGTAATTATACCGCGGCCCATGTCTATGCATGTGTAATTTGACTAGGTTTTTGGCTTTAAGCACAAATTTTACAAACTTTTTAGTTTCTTAAAAGCATTACTTATGATTGAATGAGTAGATTATCTATCGTGGTCTATAAATATTTTTTTTCAATATATTTATTATTAAATCGATTAGATGGTCTTAATTAAACAATGCCCTATAAAACGTTTGCACAGTTTGGGAACTCGAGTCTCACAAAAAGCCACCTACTTAGAATGTGGACATCGTCGTATCTATTGAATAAGTAGTTATATAGGAGTTGCAGGTTAACTAACAAGATTTTTTTAGTAGTTTGTGCGAATATGCACATTTCTAATAGATACCCACCGTGTTTAAATAATAGTAAAATTTAAGCTTCTTTGAATTGAATACCTTCATATTGATGATATAATATTTCACGATTTATTTACCTAAAACCATTTAAGCATCTAAGTATTTAAGTAACATGTAATCCCCTCTAAAGATTGCATAAGTTAGACATATTGGCCGGATAAAAACAGTGCATTGTTTACTTAGGTATGTAAATATTAACCTTTTGCTTGATTGTTAACAGTTTGTAATAGGTGCTTAGCCTGTCAAATAATAATTATTGTTTATGTTCGTTTCTCTTAGGCTTAGACACTGAGATGTATACAATTGTTTATTTCATTATTAATAAAGAACTTAACAAAACAAAAATAAAACATTTCTAATATGAACAGGCAAGGTTTAGGGAGGCGATAGTTAAATCTAGGTAACTAATCCTAGATGAAGCATGGCGCAGTCACATTTGCTGTTCGTTTTCGATTAGCGAAGTTAATCAATAGTCGGTCCGGGTCGTTTTCAATTGAAGGCATCGGTGGCCTACAGGGGTGGTTAAAAATACCGACTGCCAAGTGGACACTAGTCTGACACAAATTAACCAATGGGTCTGTGTGGTAGATTATGGCCCATACTCTCTCCCAGTGAGAGGAGGCTGTGCCCCAGCAGTGAGGACGTGTAAAGCTGTAACGGTGTCGTTCTTTTGAGCTGATACTCATTGGTGGGTTTGGGTTAGTGGAGTTCAAATTCGAAATTTTAAACTGACTGACTGACTGATGAACTGACGGATCCTTTTTTTGGCACATTGATTTCCAGATTTCAATTCAGTCTCGCCGTAATTTTTAATCATTTTTTTACATCTCAATAGTTAATTTTTTAGTTTTAAGACCCTTTCGATCCTCTGTTTCATGCAATAAATAAGTTGGTGTGGTGTTCCGTGTTCTGTTTTGATCCTGACCAGGGCTGTCCCGACCCTTTTGTACATATACACCTCGTGACTCGACCAGCTGGGTATAGGCGGGCTGGGTCACAAAGCTGTTGATGATGAATCCTAAAGCGCTAATTCGTATGCTAGCTATTTTCAGTGTAAAGGCTAACGGGATTCTGGGCCGGAAGGCAGCTTTTGGCGGGTAGAAGAGTCGATGAAGGTCGACCAAGAATGATGTACGACGACGACGTACGACGACGACGTACGACGATGACGTACGATGTATCACATATCGATTACAAAACAAGAGATTGGGCGGTGCATGCTATTCACTCAAAGCCACACGTAGACTACTTGACAGTAACTTTTACTGCCTTTCTTGACCATTCCAAGCCTATTATAAAAAATATAACATACTTAGAAGGCAACCAGAATCACGGACGTCAGTTACACAAAGGTATTACAGCACCCCGATGGTGTTGGGTGTTTTTAAAGAAGTTTTCCTTACATAAATAAACAAATATTTCGGTCACTTACACCAATCATCTAGTCCCAAACTAAGCAACGCTTGTACTATGGATACTAGATAACGGATAAACATACATAAATATTTATATAATCATCCATTACTCAGTAATAAATGTTCATATTCATCACACAAACATTTACCTGTCGCGGGATTCGAAACCGCAACCGTTGGTTTCGCTGACAGGGTCACTATCCACTACACCAATCGGTCGCCTTGTACCATAATGCTCTGCTCACAGATTTGTATTAGAAGTGGCTCTGCTGGTGTTTGAGCATTCTGTAGGTAACAAATTAAACTAGTTTCTCATTGAAAATTCTGTTCATACTCTAAACTAGTACTTTGACATATGTACATTATATTATTTTTAATATGTAATTGATTTACGGGAAAAGAAAATTTGTGTTGCTGCCAATGAAATGAGTTTTGTGAATTTTACACTGATTTGCATATACAATGTTAATAGCATTGTTTTATTTCGGTTGTCAGACATAAGATAGCCAGTGCCCCAAATGTGTTGGGCTTTCCGGGTCAATACGCCTCGACTTCATCTACACTTAACATCAGGTGTGATTGAGGTCAAGTACCAAGCCGTTGTGCATAAAAAAATGACCAACTAAATGGCGTGCACAGCATTTTGTCACAGGGTAGACAGAATGGTACAATTGGAGATATTGAATACACGCAGCAGCTGCAATAGAATATTCGGAGCTGCGGTGATTGAATTTAGATTTTTTTTATGCACAACGGGTTGGTACTTGACCTCTGTCACACCTGATGTTAAGTGAAGATGAGGTCGAAGGTGGAAGCGTACTACCCGGAAACCCCAACACATTTGGGGGACTGGTTATCTTATCTCTGACAACCGGAACACAACAATGCTATTAACATAGCTGCTTGGCGGCAGATTTAGATAAGATGGTGGTAGCAAGCCAGGCGGACATTTAAAATGCCCTACCGCCAACCAAACCGAGTACTTAAACATGTACTGGGGGTCGAACCCGCGACCTCCGAATCGTAAACTCAACTTTGTTAACATTGAGCCACAGAGGCGTTTAAAACGATTAAAATGATATCATTAAAGCAAATAACTAGTACAGTCTGATAACTTGATCATCTTCTGATATTTGTAGAACATCCTTGGCAATGCCTTTCTGCGTGTATGGAGGCCACGCCACTGCCAAGGGTAATTGTTGACTGCAAATAAATGAATTCTATTCTATTCTACTTTACGTGTGTATGTAAAGTTGTTATTTGGATTTGGACCTACAGGATAACTTGTTCAGTAATCGGGGCTAATGAATTAGGACCTTGTATATAAACATTTGAAACTCACCCATTCCTACTCCACTAGTTAAAGGTGTAATAAATACGTGTATAAACGCTGAATCATCGAAGGAAACAAAGATGTTTAACCGATAATTATTAATGGCATTGGTAAGTAACTGTTCTAAGATAACATTTATATATAAAAAGATTTGATCGTCTGTATTGAACAGTCTAAGAAACAAAATCAGATTTAAGAATCGAAACAATCGAGCACTAGTTCGACGCAGGTTATCACTCAAGTAATCGGATCTTTTATGAATACGATATACTAGCGGAACCCGCGACTCCGTCCGCGTGGAAAATTTCATCAAAATCGGGTCGGCAAAAACTAGCCTATATGTCAATCCCGTTCCTAATCTTTCTACCAACCAAGTTTCATCCAAATTCGTCCAGTCGTTTAGGTGTAAAGACACAAATATATTACACACACACACAAACTTTTGCATTTATATTTTAAGTTGGATCACAAATACACAATCTTAAACTTTGTAACAATATGGATACTCTTTTATGACTCCAATTTATTCGACGTAATTATTTATTCGCTGTTATTATGGGTTATAAATTCTATAACCATTGCATCATCTCATCAGTCCATTTAACTGTAGGGGCAATTTTAATTAAGTTTATATAAATATTTTATCGCGTTCTTTAATAAATTTTTTGTTCATTCCAATTGGTTTTGATATAATAACAAACTTAATTAGCAAGCGGTATTTAAGTAACTAGGTATATTGAGTTATATTTTTACTTCCATATTGTTCTGAGGGCGGAGTGTGAGTTTTGTTTCGACTTAACTTTACTACCTCGTTCACGTTTACGTGACGATTTGTATGGACAAATATGCAGCGCCTCTAGCGGATAGTTTGCAAAACGATTTTTTTCATAGGGACTTTTTTCGTAAACGCGAACGCGATGGTAAAGTTAAAAACGAAATAAAACTTACACTTCGCACACAAAACTGCACAAAATTCTGCGTAGAACATACCTAAATTTTAACACGCTATATATAAAATATAAATAATTTTGAAACAAACGTAGGACAGTAATTTGTAAATATAAAAGGCAAGTTTGTCTTACTCTTTTAAATAAAACTTAGAATTAAAAAAATATCATCAAATTTAAATAATCGATTACAATCCGATATAAAAAAACAATTGCAATTTTCGAAAAGTTTTTACAATTTTTAAACGAACGAGCAAACCCAAGGGGCTACTGCTATCGTCCATATTGCATGTCCAAAAAAGAGGAGAGCACCAAACAAAAAAACAACATTAACGCGCTGAGCGTATCTTAGTATCGATCAATTACATTCGAAATAAGAGCATTTCTTATCAATAATGGATCAATCAGTATACTAAGGATCCTGAGGATTGGTTAGTGATTCTACTGCTAATCAAAAAACGAAAACTAACCTAAAGTCGTTTTTAGGAAAAGCCCCACTAATATAAGGATAAAAACTTACGATAAAACAATGAGTGTATAACTTGACATCGAGAAACGGATGTGCGACAAAACTGTATAGCGTAGCGACTCACCATAGTACCAATGGACGCCTGTGCGACACACTGAAGCACTACCTACATCATTTTAGTACGACAAGCGCTTGCCCGATATATATTATTATAGGAAACCTCCATGCCTGAGAAATAAAAATTCAAAGGCATGTGAAATCCGCAACCCGTATTGGGCCAGCGTGTTGGACTATGGCCCATAAAACTAATAAACTAGTTAAACTAAACAAATTCAACATTACAATAATAGGCTTTGTATTCTAATGTAATGTAATACACAACTATGTTTTATTTGTTTGTTTTCATGAATTAAATTATATTAAAGCGATATTCCCTCGTTTTAATTACAATGCATGCAGGTTTCCTCACGACGTTTTCCTTCACCGTTTAAGAGCATACTCCCTCATGTATACGAGGCCTATATCCCTGCAGTGGGATGTTTACCGGCTGATGATAATGAATTAGTTCTATAGACGGCGCCATCGCCCATGCTCATGCTTACCTTCTGTCACGTGTGCATTTCTGCATATTTCAAAAGGTGAGCCATGGATGTGTTTCAAGCATTTGTCTTATAATGTTTAGAACACTCAAACTTTAGTTTAAGATCTTTCTGACTACCCCGTTTGGGATAAACGTTTTGAAATTATGTAACACAATTAGTGTAAAAATTATATTTCAATGGGTATCATTCTAAATGCTGGCATTTATTTACATACCCTGTTTATTTTCCCTAAAATTAGTTTAAATATTATTTCATTGATCGAGATCCGTATGATATTGGAAAAGTATACCAACTGAGATACATTACAATCTACTATTACAAAGATGAGTATATAATGAACACAGAACACTATACTCCTTACGTTGTTAGTTTGAGACGTACATCTACCTAAAAGAAAGCAGATAGACAGTTTTTTTTTCCTTCTTTCTTTTTTTTTTTTTGGTTTCATTTTCTCCTTTAGGAGAAAATGAAACCATACAATAAATAATAAGACTTTAGGTAGGTAATCTAAAATTACTTAAATGTCCTCTCTACTCATGAAGATAGAGAGTCTTTAGACAATAAAATGGTATAAATAAGTGAAAATATATATTATTTTATAATACCAAATCTTAATTTCTAGGATCACCTACTGTGAGATAAGTGGTATGAGCCACTTTTGTGCGCAGTGCGCGTTAATTTTACATTTTAGTGCTCCTCGGAGCTCGCCTTTGCACATATGTGAATGTTTATTGTGCAATAGAGGGTAATAATATTACACTTAACTCAAACATTTACTATTGTACAGAAAGGTAGAAGTAAAGGAGGTTAGTAAATTCGTATTTTGCGAAAATAAAAATAATTCAAGTTCATCAAATTATCTTATGGATTTCATTATCCCTTTACGCTTCACTTTATGAGAATTCATCATATTATTTATTGAGAAAGAAATTATTGAGGGGTACTCACGAATACAGAATTTATTATTCTTATTCTACAGAAACTAAAAGCAGTCTGTCTAAAAAGCAGACAACATTTTCGAAAAGATAATTTAAAAAATAACATTGCATTTATCTGCTGCTAATTAAATTAAAATAAATTACATTACTAATTTTCTAAAATATTCTCCACTATATTTTTAACCGACTCCAAAAAGAAGGAGGCACTCAATTCGACCGCATTTTTTACGTTTGTTACGTGTTATCTTCGTTGATTTTCATGATGTTTCTCGCGCGAATGGTCCCATATAAATTTGGTGAAGATCTGATACTGTATTCCGGAGATACCGGAGAGGAAGGACTTTACCTGAAATTGGTTGTTTTAACAATTTTTTGGGCTTCAATTATTATACTTATTTATGTTGCTCGAGCATGTAAATTAAAATGTTCATTAAATTAAGAATGTAAATTTTAAATGTCTATAGCGAACGACATGTCCAACTTAATGAATAAGGTTTTAAAATAAAGAATAATAAAATAGTTTTGGAGTTGAAAGTGTGTATAGAATGCTTCTTCTAGATGTGAAGAATTTGAAAAGAGATACGATAAAATTAGTATAACATTAATTAAAATTCGCAGTTTTATGCTTCTCGGTTCGAATCCATATGAAAATCTCTTTGATATTTAAGAGCTATGCTCTTGTCGGTGGAGTCCTTTCCACACTTCTCTACATTCCGCCTTTTCTTTGACTTCCTGATACGACATGGCATGTACTTTTTCTTTTACTTGTACCACGTATGTTCTTTTAGGCCTTCCTCTCTTCCTCTTCCTCTCCACTTTTCTCGATGTTCTGGAGCATTGCTCTGTATATAAGTGAAAATTGGACTAGGACACAACGTGATAGAGAAAGATTAGAAGCATTTTAAATGTGGTGTTGGCGAAGAATGGAGAGAATAAACTGGATGGAAAGAAAGAGCAATGAGCAGGTCATGTAGATGGTTAATGAGAAGAGAGTGTTGTTGAAGATCATTGAATAGAGAAGGGAAAAGATGTTGGATCATCTGATACAACAAGACGACTTTATCACGCAATCTATACAAAATAATTTCAACAGAAGCATATTTTTTCTCGCCAATGCTAATTAGAGCGACTATAGAGGCAGTATAGTGAATAAACATAATCGTTCACACAGTCCAATCAATCGTTCCGGCTGGACGACCGCCTCCGATCCGATTTAATGCAGTACGGAATACTGAGTAAAACATTGCTGGTAGTTTTTAAAAAAGAATCAATATCATCATCTACTTCTGCCTCTTTATGGCTTCTTGGACCTGTTTTTAAAAGAATACTTTAATAACCGACTTCAATAAAGGAGGGGGTCATCAATTATATATTTTTTTTTTTTTGTTTTTATGTTTGTTATTTAGGCCTTTCCTCATGTACCAGGCCTTTCCTCATGTACCAGGCCTTTCCTCATGTACCAGGCCTATATCCCTGCAGTGGGATGTTTACGGGCTAACGATAATGATGATTATGTTTGTTACCTTAGACCTTAGTCCTACAAATGATTCGGGTTATAAAAACCGATATGGATTTTTTTTTATTTAATAGGATATTCTTCCAGAGTGTTCTCGTGTTTATCATAATCTTGTTCCGATGATCGGATCTACGAGGAATTGAGGGAACTCCTCAGATATTATAAGCATACATATAGCGATTTTGGTATTTACACCAGCCACCTCCGTGGCTCAATGTAAATAACATTGGGTTTACGTTTCGGAGGTCGCGGGTTCGATCCCCAAATATGCCCAAACGGGAATACGAAAAAGTTAAAAGAAAAACTTTTACAGCTAAGTATGCTTTATAAGTAAACTAGTTTTCCGCCCGCGGCTTAGCCTTTTTTTATGTTTCATTTGTTTATCCCGCGGGAACTTCTCACTTTATCGGGATAAACAGTATCCTATGTTTTAATCCAGGGTCTATTGTATCTATGTACCAAATTTCATCTAAATCCGTTCATCCGTTTCACCGTGATTGAGCAACAAACAAACATCCAAACTTTCGCTTTTAATATATTAGATATTGGACTAGAAAAATAAATAAAATAAATAAATATGTTAGCACATACACACAGCGCCATCTAACTCCACAGTAAACATCTAGAGGCTTATGTTATGGATACCAGATGGTTGATAAACTACACAAATATATTTTCGTTTTTGTAAATAAATACATATATAAATGACAAACATCCATAACTCGGGAACACATGTCTGTATCCATCATACAAATATATGCCCCTAGCGGGATTCGAACCCGCGACGTTTTGGTATAGTGGTCAGAGTTTCTAACCACTATATGAGTAATAGTCGAAAATCTTATAATATAGTACATAACGTATTTTTTTTTTTTTAATGCACAACTTATCTTATAATTTATGTACTTTCCGTTGAAAACCATTTTTCAAACAACAAAAAGTCCGCATATTGTGACGGGCAAATACGGATCCCTACACACTTGGCCAGTTATCCAAGATACGATAATTTAATGTACAGTACAGTTCTTAATCTAGCAATAAAATGGCACGCATTTCCGTCATTACCTTGTCATTTGAAATGGTACAACATCAAAGTGAAAAGTAACTGTGAGAATATTTCCACAATGTGATGATCGCTTTCATTGTTGTGTATTTTATTAGTTGTAACAACAGATTATTTTGATATCATCTATTGTTCGTCGTAAGTAGAGTAATTCATTCACTAGACCAGTTTATACAAAATACCTCTGGTCATGAGAACAACTGCATAATATTGGACGATCGATTGGTGTAGTGGATAGTCACCCTGTCAGCGAAACCAATGGTTGCGGGTTCGAATCCCCCGCGTAAATTTGTGTGATGAATACGAAAATTTATTCATCTAGTCATGGATGTTTAGATAAATATTTATGTATGTGTTGGCTTTTTAGAGGGCTAATTTAATTTGATAGCTTGAACAATGATGTGGACTGTATGGAGAGTTGAATGTGGTGATGATGGAAGGCATGTCAAACCATGACTAAACCCAGAAGTAGATCATGCTTCACTCACTTTGAGTCTACAACCAGCCAGGATAGGAAGACTATAGTTGATACACGAGTCACGTCACACACAAGGGTTAAGGTCGACTGTAACACCACCATCCATAACCGACGGTAGTCGCAAAATTTGTGAAGCTTCATGTGAAGCTACCCACTAGGCAAATAGTGAAGATTCTACAGTATGTTTATCCGTTATCTAGTGCCCATAGTACAAACTTTGCTCAGTTTAAGACTAGATGATTGGTGTAAGGCCCGCATTACAGAATGTTACTCAAGCAGAGATCTCCGCTTGAGGACAGTTAAAAAGGGACAGCTTTATGTAACTTGTTTAGCGGCATTTCTTTCTAACTATGCTCAAAGGCAGATCTACGCTTGAGCTGTTTCTGAAATACGGGCCTAAGTGGGCGAATATTTTTTATTTATTAAAAAAGAAATATTTCATAATTTTTGTATAAAAGCAAATAGTGTAAATAAATTATTATTATTTAGACTTGCCCTATTACTGACCAAGTAGGTATAAAACGTATCGCGGTTGTTGTTATTTTCTGGTGATTATTCATATATATTTGTATGAAAGACTTTTTTTAATTATAATAATAAACTAATCAGATACGCTTTATTGCACAAAAACCAATTTTTATTACAACTAATAAATAAATAAAATGTCCTTAGCCATATACACAGCGCTATCTAGTTCCACAGAAAGCAACTATAGACTTGTGTTGTGGATACCAGGGTGGTTGATATACTACCATAAATACATATTTTATTTGTAAATAAATACTTATTTTAAATGAAAACATCCATAACTCGGGTACACATGTCCGTATTCATCACACAAACATTTGCCCCTAGCGGGATTCGAACCCGCAACCTTTTGGTATAGTGGTCAGAGTTGCTAACCACTACACCAAACAGGTCGTCAAACTGATGATGATGATAAAGGTAAAACTTTCTATCGCAAATTTGGTACCACGTAAGTACCCTTGAAGTATACATAAAGTCACACCTGTTTCTCGTAGGGGTAGGCATAGACTTCCACTTGCTACCTTCCTACCTTGAAGTATGTATAAGGGGATAAACGTTTAATGTATAGACGTATCGAGTTACGACAATTTATTTAAAGTATAGATGAGGGGATAAACATCTAATATAGATATTACCCGCCTCCACCTTGTGAGTGGACGTCCAACGCTGGGCTTGCTGATGCCAACAATCTAACCCACCTCTAATGTAGATTAAAGATTAAAAATTCTGTTTGCCTTAATTTAACATAACTCAAGCCTAATTTGATATAATAATGTCACATCACTGCACCACCACGTCTAAAGCAAGCAGAACATTTCAATTATATTCACATTACCTCAAAATTTGAATAACCTACCTACTCATTATACGGAATCGTCACAATAGCTTCAACTTACCATTGAAACTAGAATGTACATTGACATGAAAAAGTTAGATGCGGTAAGTACTAATTGCGGAAGTAAACTTCGTTTAATCTGTGCCACGTCTTGAACAAATTTTTTATTAGGGAGTAAATTTTTTATGTACCATCAAGATTCAAAAGAGTCTCCGGTGCCTTAGCATTTTTAATTCAATAGTGCAGCAAACATTTTAAAATAATATAAAAAATTATAATAATTATTTTATAAAATGATAGGTCTCTATGAAATTTAGAAACAGGTATCCTACCAATGTATAGAAATATCGAAATAAAAACGTAAAAACTCGACTACTCATAAAAAAACCTATGAAAAATCGAACACAAGTTGAAATGATTCAGTTGATGTTAGGTTATTATAACTGTAGTGGGGTTTTTATGCAATAAGTAAGATAAAAACAATTTTCCTTTTTTGTGTGCTGAATGTTATGGTATTTTTAATGTTTTGCAAGAAGTTGCTATGCTCGTCGCTCGAGTAGAGAAGGTTAATTATACTTTGAAAAACCCTGATAGAAATTACCGCATTGGAGTTTATGCATCTTTTTCTCTAACTATAATATCAAAATTTCAATCTTATACAACAATATTCTTCTAAGATTTTACTAAACATTTTATGAAATATACAATTGAATGCCGTGTCCAAATACCTATAAATTTTCTTATACTCTCAGTGGTACCAAGTGAATGCCAGAGAGCGAACAATAGATTTTTATTTGAAAGAAGCCACTCGACTCCGTATTTGTGTAACTGACGTCCGTTTTACCGGTTTTCACTTAGTGCTGACCTTTCTTTAACATAATATACGATAGAAAATTAACTGGATTCTAAAAGCAATTTTAAAGCTTATCTTAGGTAATGTTTGTGGCGGTAGTTTGTATAGGGACAGTTAGGTATATGAAATATCAACATTTCCCCGACATAAAGAATGTTTAACTTTGCTTGTCTGTATATCTGTGGCATCATAGCGCCAAAACGATTGAACCATATTTGAAAACGTTTTTTTTTAATTTTTTTTTTTTTTTTTTTTTAATGGTTAACTGGATACGCATTTGACCACAATCTCACCTGATGGGAAGTGATGATGTGGCCGAAGATGAAGCACGCGATCTCAGTAGATGCCTATTCACCCTGCTCTTGAAGATCCTAAGGTTGTTGTAATTGAATATCAGTTGCACTTGCGATAATTATGATTTTTAGAAAACCAAGATATTTAGCTTGCAATACAGTTGACTCGTTTACCTTTATGCTATTTTGTTAGTATTAGGGTTTTTAAATTTTAAATTTAGAGGCATTTCATATCGGATGTAGGTATAATGATATACCCACTCACACTACCGCGAAAATCGTTTGACCGAAGAACGTTTGATCGTAAGCCGAGTACATTGCGGAGTTTGTCCATCATTAATATTTTTAATTATAACCAACTCCGCAATGTATTCGGCTTTCGATCAAATGTTCTTCGGTCAAACGTTTCTCGGGGAAGTGTAATTCAGTATTATACATCAGTTCTTCTCAGGGGAAAATTGCCTTTTGAACAAGCAGTAGCTTTAAAATTGGAAAATCTGACTATTTTAAGTGTACACAGGGTATCTACAAAATAAAGCATTTTTGACTGTGATATGACTAAAGAGGTAACATATGCATTTGTGTGTAATATGCTGATTATAATTGTGAGGTTGGGCGCAATTTTACAAAAAAAAAAAAAAAAGAATTTGTAAATAATTAAAAAACAAAGTGGTGGAAAAGAAACGGTACGACTGGTTTCGCTATTGCAGTAGAAAAAGCTAGAACGCTAGTATTCAGTGGAACCTAAGTTTAAGAATTGTAATAAGGTGCTCAAATATTAAGTAAACTTATGTTGCATCTGGTAGGTAGTCAAACATTTCAGCTACACAATCACCACCGTTGGGTGGAACAACCCCACTGTACAATCAAAATTTGCATCTGACTGTACATTAGACAATCACTTACTCTAAGTAATTGGTAAGCAACGTCGTGTTAGGATATCCAATCAAAGGTTGCGTCCTCAAAGACTGTTCTGAACAAGCGAATCTGTGCTCTAGGGGGTTTATAGATAGTTGAAATTGACTAAAGAGCTGCGAGCAATTTTGAGATGGGCAGAGAACGCCACGGGCTAGATATCGGCCTAACTGGGTAATTGAATATTGAACCTCGGGTGACCTAGATATGACAAGGTATTTCCAGTTGAATGAAGGCTTATTTTTTTACCTAACTACGGCGATACCAGGAGGGTAACATATTTCGCGTGTGGGTATTTATGTATGTTACCTTACAGCTTATTTAATCGATTTCAGCAAATGGGTTGACGTTACATTCATGTCAATCTGGGAAGAGAAATAGGTTAGGTGAAGTCACAAAAAATCAATATGGCGGGCGTCACACATCTTGCCTAATAATGTATAACCTAAAAATTCTCGTGGGTGTCGTAAAAGGCGAGTAAGGGACATTACACCAAAAAAAAATCAATAGTTTTGCACGTTACAACGGCATGGGCTCACCCCTTGTCACGTGTGCATTTCTGTATATTTCATTAGGTGGACCGTGGATGTTGTTTCAATCATTAAACTTTTAATGTTTGGAACACCCAAACACTATTGCGATATCTCTAACCACCCTATGTATATGTAAAAAAATCTGTTTTCTTCCCTGCATTTTGAGTATGAAATAATTAGTCACATCATTTCGGGATCCTGAAAGTATTATAAGTGACGTCACAAAAACTTATATCTGATATTTTTTTTTTTTTTTTTGATCAGGAACAGTTGCTGTCAAGCCGATAGGCTTTTTACAGCGTCGCCGGGCAGGTGGGCGAGCGCGGGAGCGCTCTGCCCCGTCACATATATCTGATATACACTGGCGAGTTTTTTTATTGTAAGGAAAAAAATAGGGCATATTATTATTAGGTAAGGTAGGTAGTTTAATTTTTTTTTTTCAAAACCGTCATGGACCCACGCGCCTGACGGAGAATGATATACGACTGGCGGGATTCCTAGGGTTGCTATCATGCAAATTTTAATTGGATTTCATATTTTCTGCAAGTTTTTTAAATTTATTTAATTTAGTGTTGTAATTATGTGCAATAGGCTACATACGCGACCGTCAAATACCACAATGTTTTATTATATTTTATGGTTTTGAAGAAAATCAAAATTAAACTACCCATGTCAATACCTTCTATTTCACTTACCTAATTATGCCCTATTTTTTTTCTTACGGTAAGAAAACTCATCCAGTATAATAGCATAAAATATAATATATATATTCTGGTCACAAACGTTTTTGTAATTGACTCGCTAAGAAGAAGATAAATATATTATAAATAAATTAAAAATATATCATAAATAATAATAAAAATTATACCTAAATATAATATCTAATCCTAACTAATATTATAAATGCGAAAGTTTGGATGTTTGTTAATCAATCAAAGCGAAACGGATTAACAGATTTGAATGAAATTTGGTATATAGGTGGAATATATCTTGGATAAAGTGAGTACTTCCCGCGGGATAAATGAATTTCCGCGATAAAGACATTCCACGCACGAAGCCGCGGGCGGAAAGTTAATAATAAATAAAATATATAATATGGCGGACTAAAATTGTGTCCAAGCTAAAAAAGACGTGATGCCTTTAATTTGTTGTAAGATTCAAAAGTAATTTGATATTACCTTTGACCTTATCATATCTCACAACAGGTGGGAGGATGAAAGTAATTGAAATCAACAAATGCCCGTCCGGAATTAAATCAGCTATTTATTAATTTAGTGGAAAATTTTGATGTCATTAACAACTGTTTTGATATACCCCTTAAATGCTAGTAACGTAAACTGGTGGGGGGTGGTGAATGTCCCTTCTGAACTTAGTAATAATATTCTTAACTATATCTTAGTCGCTCTCTTAGGGCACAGCAAATTTATGAGGACTGCGCAACTCGTATACAATGTTATTACATACTACTTATAATATTATTATTAACTTAATCTAATAGTTACTTTTTTTTTTTTTAAAGAAATCATTTTATTTTCAAAACATAGGAACGTACATAATTAAAAGAAATAAAACTCAACTACTATTTACAAATAAAAAACTTGACCCAGATCCCTCGAAAACGGGAGCGTTCCCAGAAGGCTGCAGAGTTACCCCGCTGTATGGCGAGGCTAATCCTTTGCACGAAATACAGGCCAGCCTTCCGATCATAGGACGCATTGACCAAGCGCTCAGAAATCTGCTTAAAGAGATAATAAGCACCTGGTCCCCAAGGCCCGAGAGTTTCAACACCAAACGGCGCAAAAATGAGGTCACTTCTCAAACCGGCATATTTGCGCCGCTTGGCGCTCTCAGCGGTCGCGGCAGCGGAGCCAGCTTTGGTTGCTGTTCCTGGAAGATGCGACTGAGCACAAGTATCAACGCAAGTAGCGTCCCATACCAAACACCGACCCATCTTCCAGGGTACGAGCGTCTTTCCGTCAGGTCTTTTTCCGTCATCTCTCGACAGACCATTGGGTTCCAGAACTGCCGGAGAGCCAGCAGTAGCGAAGGACCGACGGATAACATCGTTTAACTCCGCGTGCTTTGAAAAGCGCCCGGCGCTCCTGCAACACGATAAACCGTGACGACCAAGATAACTGACGGCATGGCCACAACCACATTGGTGTGGTGCAATGCAGGGTGCGCCCAGGCGAAGGGCCGTGGCGATCCTGAAAGTGGAACTATCTAACAGCGTGCCAATGTTTGCCGATGGAAGGGCTTGCAGCCAAAGGCCAGATTCCCATTCGCCCACAGCTAAGAGGCGAGCTCGCTCTGCAGAGCTAACTAACTAGCTTAACTATATAGCTATAAATAACATGACGTTAACCTTACAAAACAGAAGCGGTCATAAGTTTTACATTAGAGAACAAAATAGTAATTTAATTACTTACGTCAGGTCTTACATCAGTAATTCCTTAATGCTTAAAGATTAATGATCAGCATTATCCACAAGTACAAAGTGGGAACCAAAAAACTTTCTATTCTATATTTCTTTAATGAAATGGAAATTAATTTGGATTTAAATAATAATTCAAAATAGAAATTTTAATTGAAAGTACCAACATATCAGACCATAGCAGCAACAGAGAACCTGTCGGTTCTGGGCTAGACGAGCTCAAATCAAATCAAAATCAAAAATATTTTATTCAATGTAGGATACAAAAATATCACTTATTGAAAGTCAACATGTTATTTTTATTTAAACTACATCGCTTCACAAAGTGTTATGGTTAGGGAGAAGAAGCGACAAGAAACTCCCCAACAACACATGTTTTTAATTGGTTTCCATCTTTACAATATATTACATTTTATATTACATATTACAAAGCAAAAGCAATTCACACAACGACCAGCTAACAGCAGACCTCCTTATCGCCTAAATAATCATCTATCCTGTAATAACCCTTCTTACACAGAGATTCTTTAATGCGGTGTTTAAATTTCTGCTCTGTTAAACTCAATACATGTTCTGGTAATTTATTGTAAAAGCGTATGCTGAGTCCTACAAAGGATGTGCTAACCTTGCTAAGTCTAAATTGTGAAATTTCAATTTTATTTTTGTTTCTAGTATTCAAATTATGATTATCAGAATGTTTACGAAATAGGTATATATTTTTGCGTACATACATTATACTGTCATTGGAGTGGACACTGCGTACATATTATGTGCACAGTGTGTCGCTCTATTAAAATTACCGATGATAAAGAAGGTGGCCGGAGCTGGCTGGGTGCGGATAGTAGAAGGTTGAATGTGATGGGCAAAGGTACACGTAAAGACGTGTAGTCCTTTCTATGCAGCCTGAACAAGGCTTATGGCATACGGGTCTTATAAATTAACACTCACGAGCAGGGCAATGTTATGCGCGGGACGCAGTCAATGACGAATTTCTCTTCAAGTCATACCTCTTTTTCATTAATACCTATTTTCTCCCTACCGGAGATATAACAGTAACTGAATTCGCTACAATTCTTTATTTTAATTTTATTTCTTCTGGACATATTGATTACAAAATTGGTCTGACTATCTAACTGGGTTACATTGGTATACAAAATATAATCTTGTATAAAACAATTTAACATATAAAAACCCTTCTAAAGAATCACCTTTATCGAAATAAAAACTTTTAAAATTATGTATTGTATTGTGTGTAAATGTATTGTATTTTATTAAAAGTTAAATATCTTCGACACGGCTTAACCGATTTTCATCAAACATTGCTAAGAACCTGTCCCCTTGTTTAGTCTTTCATATATGTAAAAAAAAATCGTACGCAAATAAGATACGTTTATTTATAAGATACGTCCGGACAACGACGGGGACATACACATACACACACAACACATAACACCCATCGTTTCTCGTCGCGGGTTATAAAGCAAACGGACAGACAGACCCACTTCCGCATTTACAATATTAAGTAGTGTTGATGGGAAATACTAATGATCTACTAATTCCGCCGGCAATGCTCATTCACGTGAGACTCTTATTGTATATAGTCATTGAGTGTTTATAACCGATGGAAGGATGGCGACTGCACTTTCTTGCAAGGGATTTAGTGAAGACAAAGGGCTATAAATTCTGCTGGACCGCCTACGGCAAAGTGTATATTCGAAAAGATGAGAATTCTTCTATCATCACCATCAACAATGAAGCCCAAGTTCAAAAACTTCTACAATGACTAGATATAGTAAGATTTTTCATTTGTAACTATCAATTATCACATAGTAACTGCCTCAATTTATTAATATCACAATCATTTCTAAAATTAACAGACAAAATTTTAAAATCAGTAGCATCAAGTTTTGGTTTTTCGTACATTTTAAAGTCAATGAAATACACACACACAGATTTATACTACTCAGATTATCTGCTATTCAAAACTCACTTACTCACATTACTACTAATACATGTTCTAACCTATGCAACTACTATGCTTAACACATTTGATCACTTCCGAGATATAGATCATGGATAGTTTACTAAACAAGTTGAATGAAATAGACAATTCTGACATAGCAACTTCATGCATATGTGACATAGATGATCTCCCAAATTTGTTAATTACAACACATAATGACCTAACCATAATATGCCAAAATATTAGAAGTATCTACAATAATTTTGATGACCTAATTATAACCCTGAGTAACCTAAAATTCAAAGCAGATATAATAATTCTAACGGAATGCTGGCTTAATAGAAATAAACCTATTCCCAACCTCGATTCTTATGTATCGTGCATGAGCTCCTGCTATTTAAATCAGAATGACGGGGTTGTCATGTACATAAAGAAATCACTTGAAGCCAAAATTACTGAAATATATTTAAGCCAGGCTTCATGTTTACAATTACACATTAGAAACATGATTATCTTGGGTATATATAGATCTCCCTCAAATCGTAATACAGATTTATTTATTGACTCACTAAATGGCCATTTAATTACTCTTAAGACAAGTAATAATATAGTAATAACTGGTGATATAAATATAAACATAATTCCTAATTCAGATTTAACATACGAGAAAAATAATAGATCAAACTACTTAAATATGCTGTCCACGCATGGTGTACTGCCGGGACATTTACAGTGTACTAGGAACCAAAATTGTTTGGATCATTTCATGCTGAAAATCAGTAAGCAAACTATCACTGCGCAGATAGCCGTACTAAATACAACAATCACTGATCACTCTATGATAATTCTTAACTTAAAAAACCAGAGATCTACAAACCCAAACTCTAAAACTAAAACAATCACCAATTTCGAAATGGCATTGGCTAGTCTAGCTGAAAAAAAATCATCAGATTTGCTTCTTAGTGACAACCCTAACCAAATAATTGAAAAATTAACTAATAACATAAGAGAAGCGCTACAGGAAAATTCAGAGATAGTTAGTGTACCCAGAAGTAGAAGAATAATTAAGCCATGGATAACTACTGGTATCCTTCGTTGCATTAAACACAGAAATAAGCTACAATTAAAAGTGAGATCAGATCCACAAAATGAAATATTGAGAATTACTTATAAAAGATATCGCAATCATTGTACCAAACTTATAACAAAACTGAAACGTCAATATGACAGGGAGCAGTTAACTAAAGCTACGAATAATTCTAAAACCCTCTGGAAAAACATCAAAAGTATAACACATTTAAATCAGACAAAGCAGGATTATACCGAGTTACTTCGTTTAGAATCATCAATACCTGAATCGCTAATCCACATGAATGATTACTTTGCCAATATAGGGAAAAACTTAGCGGAAAATATTTTCTCGAGTAAAAACGAGACCAGTAATGACATTGTTACAATAAATGTACCATACTCACCTGCTTCCTCATTTGGTCTACTGGAAACCACTCCTCATGAAGTTCATAGTCTACTAATGGGACTTAAATCAGAGAGTGCTCCAGGCTGGGATAACATCACAACTAGCTTTCTCAAATTAGCTAAATATGAAATCGTCCCCACTATAACTCACTTGATTAACTTGTGTTTTCACAAAGGAGTCTTTCCGTCTGCTCTTAAGCGAGCTATTATAACACCAGTTTATAAAGGGGGGAACAAAAACGATATCAGCAATTACAGACCTATTTCCGTATTAAGTGTTTTCTCAAAAATCCTCGAAAAAATCATAAATAAAAGACTAGTTGATTATTTAAAAAAAGCAAAAACTCTCTCAGAATCACAATTTGGTTTTACTCGTGGCAAATCTACAGAGGATCCGGTAGAAAGCTTGACGTCTTTAATTGTGGATCAACTTGACAAAGGCAGGAAGTGTTTGACTGTGTTTCTGGACCTTAAAAAAGCCTTTGATACTGTTTCCATTCCACTACTAGTAAAAAAACTTGAACAGATTGGCATTAGAGGTACTCCACTAGAATTGTTCACTGACTATCTTAGTGGCCGGAAACAGCAGGTTAAAATCGAAAAATATGTGAGCAAATGGACAGATGTTACTTTCGGCGTTCCGCAGGGTAGTGTTCTGGGCCCTACCTTATTTCTGGTGTATATCAATGATCTGTGTAGCATGCAACTGAAAAATGGACGAGTTTTCTCATACGCGGACGATACTGCGTTGGTATTTACTGGTGATACTTGGGAAGAGGTCCGTAGCTCAGCTGAGCAGGGTCTTGCTAAAGTTGCCCACTGGCTCGACAGTAACCTCCTTACTCTTAATGCCACAAAGTCAAATTACATCTGTTTTTCCATATACAGTAATTCACAACCGGAATACAATTTCAAAATAAAAATTCACAAATGCAAGAATATTCTTGCATTTCATAGAAGTTGAAAGGGCACAGAGGCTTTTATTAAAAGTAATATATTTTAAACCCTATAGATTTTCTACTGAACTGCTATACTCAATTAGTCAATTACTAACAGTAAGAAAGTTGTATATTCTTCAAACTGTTATTAGAATGCACAAACGATTAGAATTTAACCCCAGTGTACTGAATAAAAGAAGAAACTACTCTGTAGCTCCTAACTATTCCACCAAATCGTCCTTTGCCAGCCGCCAATATAGCAAACAATGCGGTCATTTGTATAACCAAATAAATAAGGTTTTAAATATTTACTCTAAAAATCTATTTGAGTGTAAAAAATCCCTTACAACGTGGTTGATGACTTTACACTTTGAGGAAACAGAAAGCCTAATACAATTTGTTTTATAATAATTTTATGTTAAACTACATATTTAACTTAGCACAGTAGCCATACAAACACCTGATTATCTTGTTCTTATGCATACGCAAACCCACACACACAAGCACGTATGCACTCTGGCACATACACCTCCGACACCCACACACCACCCACACATACACACACACGCACGCACCCTGTTACACACAAACAAACACCCCACCGCCCTACACACACACCCCCAATATTACAATATGTACCACTCATCACAATCACACTTATTCGTGTGACTTAATGTTCCACCAATCTTGTATTTGTATTCTGCTTTTATTGCAATGTGATAAGATAACTGTTTTATTTTCAAAATTATATTTGTGTTATGTTTATTTTTAGACAACATTTGTTTATGGAGGAGCGAGACTTCCTGATACAAGTATCTTAATACTTACTAGGAGGTCTCAACCCTGGATCGAGTTATAGTATTATGAGAAACGAAATAAACATTTTTAATTTTTTTTTGTTTTTTAATTGAGTACAGTCCTCATCAAAATAAAACTTGTCCCATCTCTATTCTCTAATCCCTAAATAGTACAAAACTCGCTATCTTCGTCTGTGTATTTCAGTGCTTATATTAGGTCCTTACCAATGAAATTTGCGTTTTGTATGAAGAATTTCATTAAGACTGTTTTCTCCATACAAACATTTTTTATTTTTTTTTGGGAACGGCAAATCCAAATTTAGCTAAACTTTTTGTATATTATCGGATAACATTAAGTTAAGTATAGGCAGCGTTAATTTTTAAAAGTAACCGCTTTATAAAAGTTTCAGTGAATCTAAGAAATGATTATGGGAAGCACATGAAAAGAGCTCTGTTCAAATTTTTTTTATTATGTGATTTAGCTCAGAAATTAAAAAATATTTCATGTGAAACCTTGAAATAATATTCCATTTTCCAAATAAAAAACAAATTTGTATATAGCTTCCAAAATCGCAGGATTGGTACATATGATTAAAGAAGAAAAAGAAAATCTTAAATAGTATTGCTACGATCCTAACACAATACTTTTGGTGACAATGGAACTTTTTTGGTTTCGATGGCCACCACTGAGGGACAGAGCAACTCATTTCTTCTCAGTGTACACCAGTAGGGTCCAACGGGAAGATTTCAGTAACGTCGTCCCCCGCTGGTAGATATAGCAATAGATAGACATCGAGAAATAGTGGGGGACATCGGGAATAAACGCTTCATTGACTCCCATAATGTTGTTCATATATGATCGTCGATTTAGTATAGGTACTCTTGATTTGGCCTTTCTTTAAAGACGTTGAGACGTAAAGATTTGATCATGATACGTTCACCGGAGTCACCCCCTACCTATTCGCTTCGTTTATCTCTTTCGTTAGTCTTCTTTCATTCATGCTCTCCACATGTCCAAACCATCTCAGCATACCTTTTTCAATCTTTGTCCCTGCGTCTTCTTTCACATTGCATTACTCCCTGATTCTATCTTTCAAAGTCACCCGATTTACAATTTATATGCATAATACCTATGTATATAATGTTGACGACCGGTTGATGAGTGGATAGTGACCCTGTCAGTGAAACCAACGGTTGCGGGCTCTAATACCGCTGGGGGTAAATGTTTGTGTCATGAGTATGAACATATTTTATTCCCGCGTCTACTCGTAGTATGCATGGTACAAGCTTTGCTTAGTTTGGGGCTAGATGATTGGTGTAACTGTACGAAATATTTTTTTATTTATAACTAATATTATAAATACGAAAGTTTGGATGACATTTGGAATGTAGGTGGAATATTTATTTCTTTGTTTGTTGCTCAATCACAGCAAAACGGCTGAACGGATTTACACGAAATTTTTTAAGTTTAAAACATATATTTCTTACTCGGATAAAGTGACTAGTTCCCGCGAGATAAACAAATTCCACGCAGGCGAAGCTGTGGGCGGGAAAATTAGTACAAAAAAAATGTTTATGGAAAGTAATTGTACCTGTCCGAAGGCGGGTCATCGCTATAGCTACTCTATAACTTCACTGGGAACAGATATGCTTAGTCTACACAATGCCTTCAATATATCGATCCAACATGACATCAAACACAATTTGTCATGTCAAAAACACTCCCCCAAATCCAAGACACACCTCAAAACCCACACCGTAAATCAAGCGGAAAAATCATCGTATTCAGCCTAAAAACTCTTCCGTACCATTGGCTACCTAGAAATGGGCCATAAAAGACGCTCTATAGCAAATATTCAGGCTGTATTAGCATATGAATGATACAGGCTAAAAAAGCCCCCCAGGTGGTATGTCCGGATCGGAAATAGGTTCTAGCGGCGCTCCCGTAAGCTTGGATCGGGCCGAGAACGTAACTTGGTACGCGTTATTTTTATCTAATAAATTAATCAATTCACATTTTAATAAAACTGTGGACCTTGCACGTATGTGAACCTTGCACATTAGAAATCTTTACAATAACAGTGATAAAATTCAGTGCTTCCATCACCGTAGTGTTAGTGATTCCTAGTTGCTTATAATATTGGTTCTCTTGTTAATCATGCAATAAACAGTATTTGTATTATACGAGTATTGTATATTATCGTCGTCTTGTTTATGGCCGTATTAACCTAGTTGTGATTTTGACAGATTAAAAATACTACGGGTTCACAACTCATAGGGAAGTGCAAACAGTACTGACTTACTGACTTGCACTTTAGGTATGAGTATTTTTTTTATTGACAAGAAATTTTTGATGATAAATGTACTAGGTGATGATAACTATCAGGAGGTGCAAACAATTTTGTCTTGCACGGTGATTTTTTTTTTCATGCATAACGGGTCGGTACTTGACCTCAATCACACCTGATGTTAAGTGAAGATGAGGTTGAAGGTGGAAGCGTACAGACCCGGAAACCCCAACACATTTGGGGGACTGGCTATCTTATCTCTGAAAACCGGAACAAATCAATGCTATTAATATTGCTGCTTGGCGGCAGATCTAGATAAGATGGTGGTAGCTAGCCAGGCGGATATTTAAAATGCCCTACGACCAACCAAACCGAGTACTTAAACATGTACTTTATATTTAAGATTAACCTAGGGGAAAGGTTCTTAGCCATGAACCATTTCGAAGAAATTTTAATATGTATATTCTTTGCTTTGTATATTGAATGATATTATTACATTTAGCTCCGCGTCGAAATTTTCGAATTATTTTCTTCTTAATTTAATTTTCACGCGCTCGTTTACGTTATGTCTGATACATTTCTGTACAAGTCGTGAACGACAGGCGACAGTGTCACTGAAGTAGAGGCCTTAACAAAAGTTATATACAGGATGTTAGGTGAAACCATATGTTTACTAAATATAATTGGAATAGAACAAATTTAGTTTTTTAATATTTATTAAACCTAAATTTACGTGAAGTACATTAGAAGTGTTATGTTTAAGTTTGGTTGTACCTTAACCTTTAAAAAACCGGTTTTCTTAAGGAACGAAACCAAATCGGTTTTGAATCAATTAAGCGGTTTTTAGTGGTTATTTCCCTCTTACTGAAGACAGACGGTATCACTACAATCTTCAAACGACGCCGACTCGAGCACTCTCTGTTTGAATTAAACCGATTTATTAAGGTTTTAGGTAGCGTTCTCATTTCGGACGCGCTCCGAACGAAACCTTTTCTAAAATCCGGTATAAACCTTCATTTACCGGTATTTTCGAAACCGGTTTAATTCAACTGAGATATTGGTCCTAGTGTAAGGTATAAATATCATTATCCTTTTTAGGCCTATTTTCAACAGTAGACGTCTTGTGGGAAGATGATTATAGTTTTTGCTTTTATTTTTTTGCTGATATAGCTTAGTGCTAGTAACACTGATATGAATTGGAATAGAATTGCATCTAATATTATAAATGCGATAGTTTGGATGTTTGTTTGTTTGTTGCTCAATCACGGCGAAACGGATGAAACGATTTGGATGAAATTTGGTATATATGTAGAATATAACCTGGTTTATAACATAGGATACTTTTTATCCCGATAACGTTAGTAGTTCCCGCGGGATAAACAAGTGACACATCCGCGATGAAGCTGTTCTACGCAGGCGTAGCCGCGGACGGAAAGCTAGTTATCAATAAATCTCAATACTCCTTTTAGGAAACACCTTCTACATAAGACTGCAAATGTGACTCTATTTTAAACAAGTCTAGTCTAGTCTTCCACTAGCCACAGAGCTGATAAGTTAGAGGACTCAAGGTAATTTTATTTGTTCAGGGGTAACATAGTGGTTGGTTTTTGTGAATTGTTAATATTTTAAGCTGGTATTAGATACAAATCTATTAGAAACATCTTTTAGTATATAAATCTAAATTGTCATGTTCCATATGTTATTAAAGTAGTAATTAGACAATCCATACTAGGCGAAAGGATATAGGCTATTTTAAGATACGCTAGAACAGGATAAGGTAGAGCAAGGTAAGGTAGGATAGTATAAGGTTGGAAAGGATGAGGTGAGATAGGATAAGGTAGACAGGGTAAGGTGGGATAGGATAGGATAAGATAGAATAGTACCTACATGTATTCTTTCTATTTACGGTTGTCAATTCGGCCGTTTGTATGTTATACCGTCAAATTGATCCCATTGCAATGTCAGTATAATCGATTCTGTATTTTAATTTCAAATAGTTTGATACAATTTGTCACTCGCAAAAATTTTAAGAGAGGTATCTTAGGTCATAATTTATAATTATCACTTCAATCATCATTAAATGATTAATGCAAAAACATTAAACTAAAAAGAAACAACAAACATTGGATTAAAAACAATTGTACGCACCGGTCATTTGCATACTTGCACTTAGATAAGATGACATGACATAAGATTTGTTTCCATTTGAAACCTACAAATGGCCCAAAATATAATATGTTTTTCTAAAACATAAAAACACGGCGGTTTCAAAACACTGTTAGATGACCACTAATCTGACGCAAATCCTTCAACCTGCACTAGACCCGCCGTGATGAAATATGGCCCATACCCTCTCCTTGTAAAAGGAGGCTGTGCCACAAAGTGGAGACGTGTCAGGCTGTTGATGAATGAAGTACACTATCTTAAAAACCTATTTTCTCTTGCTATTTGAAAGTACATGAGAGCAGTCACACCATATATCCACTGGTCTCGTATACTTTCGATATAAGTGTCCACACAGGCATGGCACTTGACATTCTTCTTCTTAGTGAGTCGATGGCAAAAACATCTAATTCTTGAAGAACAGAATGTGACCACGCGTACAGCATTGTCTGTGGCATTACAGAAGCGTACAAGTGTCGAGGCACGAAGGGCAGCATAGAAGATGCTCCGTAGTTTGTAGTGTATCACCACACAAGCACGGTTGCCGTTCGTGTAGCCCCACTTGGACATGTTCTCTCTGTACCTACTGACCCAGGTACGCAGTCTGTTGAGAGATTTCCATACGGACCACGCCAGATCGTGACCCGATGGAAGCCTCCTTGCAGATGTTTTAAAGTTCGGTTGTGAGAGCGGCTTCCCACAATTGGACATGAGATTTAGGGGCATCTTTTAACACGTTCGTGGACACTGAACGCTTATAAACGTAATAACAATAAATCCTCTATTGTGTCGGGTTCACTGTCCATGAAAGTGTTAATGGAGCAACAGGGCCACGAAAGCTATTTCTGCTTTTTAAGCCACTGCGCGCAGGTTGCTCGTCGTTGAGGAAAGAGGCGTCGTCGGTCTTTTTGACAGCTGTTGATGAGAATCGCTCCCGCTACCGCTTCTACCTTACACAGACCCACATAAAGGACATGCGAAGCACGTTCTTACCCGGAACGGCGCGACTGCATTGATTTCAGTCTCTTTTTACTTTCTCAATGATAGATAGACTCAATTCTTTTATTAGGAGGTGCCGCCTGAGTTCTTTTAACGGATTCCTATTGTGGTGCCTCCGCTGGTATAGGGGTTGTCTATTTCGAGGCACCGAAGTGGATTGAGTTCGACTGTTGAGTTTATTTACTGAAAATAAACTGGGATTAGGTGAATTTGAAATGGTTTGGGCAGAACTGGGGTTTAGGTAACATTTTCTGATTAAGTTAGTCTATGTCTACTGCTTTTAATACTGTTAACTGAATGAAGTCTTATCATAAACCTTTAAACAAGCGTTTAACAATCGTTTAGAGTAACTAAATACTTCGTTGGTAGTATGAGTAGGAGTTTTGCTATGGTATGGTACGTAGTTTCATCTAACTAATAGAAATATGTAGGTCCACTTTCAGGTGATATTGAGTTATAGTAAATATAAAGAACTCATGGCGCAGTCGCATTAGCTATTCGTTCTCGATTAGCGAGATCTCGAGTAGTGTTATGTCCAAGGATGATTATCACCTCAATAGTCTGATATTTTTCTTTTACTTCTATATAGGTGTATGTGTGTTCTTCTAGGCCTTCCTCTCTTCTTCCCCTCCAAAGTAAATGCCGAGTCGTATCAGGAAGTCAAAGGAAAGGCGAAATGTAGAGAAGTGTGAAAAGGACTCAACCGACAAGAGCATAGCTCTTAAATATAAGAGAGAGAGAGAGAGTATGATTAAGATGACCTGTTTGGTGTAGTGGTTAGCAACTCTGACCATTATGCTAGAGGCATATGTTTGTGTGATGAATACGGACATGTGTACCCGAGTTATTATTGTATTCTTTATTGCACATAAAAAACATGTTGACAATCAGTCGGAAATATTGTACAAAGGTGAGCTTATCTCTAATAGAGATCTCTTCCAGTCAACCTCAGTGGTGGTTAGAGCATTGTGCGGGACGGTGAAGAAAAAGTGCAGTTACGGAAGGACAATATAAATATATATCTTAAATCATGATAGAATGATAGTGCTCTTTTAGCCTCTTCTTGAAAACTTGGACGGAGGGAGGGAGTTATGGATGTTTTCATTTATAATAAGTATTAATTTACAAAAAAAAAATGAATTTATGTAGTATATCAACCATCTGGTATCCACAACACAAGCCTATAGTTGCTTAATGTGGAACTAGATGGCGCTGTGTGTATGTCTAATATTATTATTATATACATTATTAATAAATATTAATAAATGATTTATAATAATACCAAGCTACTTCAATTACTCAATATAGACTATCTAGACATTATTTATATCAACAGCCTATTTAATAATGGTCCGTAACATAAGCCTCTCCCGAGGGATTTGACGTCGGTTTTCTTGGAAGGACTCGCCGGTCTGGGTAATCGGGAAAACGAACGCAGGATCTTAGATGTTTCCAATCAGTCTGTAATGTTGTCCTGTTTACTTACCATTTTATTATAATAAAATTATAATAAATCCCTAGATTCCCTTAAGACTACTAAAGGAGATATATTTATTCTATTCTTGTAAATATTCTGTTTATCTATAATTTTCACTAGACGATTTTAACTTCTGAAATTAACAACATTTTTAGACCGAAGCGTATAATGTATATGGTTTGTTGACTCAGACCACAGAATGAAGTGTTTTCAGAGCGACAACTCAACTTTTTATTCAAATCAAATCAAAATATTTTATTTCATAGGATAAAATTATCACTTGAAAACGTCACTATAATATTAAGAATTACATTTAAATTTACTGCTCATTCAGAAAGCTGACTCCCCAGAGTAGAACGAGCAAGAAACTCTATGGGGTGTTCTTTTAAACAGATTATGGGTTACAATTTGTGATTTGATAATTATATGAATAATAAGACAGCTATGTCCATGCTTGCTTATCATTCAAATAGTCAGTGATTTTATAATAGCCTTTTCCGATTAATCTGTACCTACCTTAATTCTTTGTCAATCAATCATAGAATAAGCAGTTGAAATTGTTTCATTTACTAATGCCCGTATTACAAAACAGACAGAAAGCAGAGACCTCCGCTTGAGGACAGTTAAAAAGGGACAGCTTTATGTAACTTGTATAGCGGCATTTCTTTCTAACTATGCTCAAGCACAGATCTACGCTTGAGTAACATTCTGAAATACGGGCTAAGTAAATAATGTTTAATTTCGGGCCTTTAATTTTGACACATTATACTAGGTATATTAATTTTGTGACAATATTCCAACGCCATTCGTCGACGCTTTCTTAGTGAGAGGAAGCTGTATACTTGAGCACGTATGGTTGACGACGTGTGTTATGTGAATGCCTATTGCGTAAATAAACATAATTTAAAATTTAATAATATAATTTTAAATCAGGTGTCACCCATAAATAACCTCTTTAATCACATGTGTCTTCGAGTAATCCGACTTTAGTACCACTTTTCCTACAAGTCGCCACCCACGGCTTTTCATAAATAATCGTAGTTTAGTCAGTGGGACAGCGGATCAAAAAGCCAAAAATGAGGGCATTATGGAAGCTCGTCTATAACGTTCCCAGTTAATAATGCAAGTAGTCCATTACGAACATAGAGTAGGTTGCGGATACAGAGAGATATTAAATATTGTTACTTTAATTCAATATCTGTCCAGGTGAAGCCAAAAGCCAAATGTATTCTGTTTGTATGTATGTTTCCATTTACGGCCAAAATGCCTTTATTAAATGCATAACGGGTTAACACTTGGCCTCAATCACAACTGACAGATTTGACAGATTAGATAGCCGGTTCCCCAATATTTGGGTTGCCGGGTCCACCACCCGTTGTTTTTTTTTATGAAATAAGGGTTGGTACTTGACCACAATCCTGATGTCAAGTGAAGATGAGGTCGATGGTGGAAGCGTACTGACCCGGAAACCCCAACACAATTGGGGGACTGGCTATCTTATCTCTGACAATCGGAACACAACAATGCTATTAACATTGCTGCTTGCCGGTAGATTTAGATAAGATGGCGGTAATTGTGCATAAAAAAGGAAAAAATGTTGCTAGTCCTGGGAGTGTTATAGGGTATTATATCGTCATGACAAATCCAATAATGGTGCATGGACACTAGCAAATATTTGGTCACACTTAACAATAAATAATTCTCAATGGGATATCGAGATAGATGTCAAATGACCTATGACCTCAACACGATATTAATGTTTTATAAAAACGACATCTATATAAAATCTTAAAATATATATAAAATCCTATAAAATATCAGAAACAAGAAGACATAACTCAAATTATTTTAGGCCGGAATGCCAATCAGTCATCTTTAATGCGAAACATATCTGCCAGTGAATGTATGAAGGAAATTCATTTTATTTTAGTTATTAAACAGTGTCTGACATTGTTTAAATTTAAAAGAAAACTTATAGGGATAAAACAAATAGTGGTGACAACGGAACTTTTTTGGTTTCGATGTCCGCCACTGAGGGACAGAGCAACTCATTTCTTCCCAGTGTTCACCAGTAGGGTCCTACGGGAAGATTTCAGTAGCGTTGTCCCCCAGTGATATAGCAATATTTTTCTCGATGTCCACCAGTGGTGGACAAATAGTGGGGGACATCAGGAATAAACGAATGAGTCGGTGCCACAAGTTCTTATAAAGTAAATAGTCGTAAAAGAAGGCTCTGTGTTTAAAGCTACTCTATACTACATACGTCACTTAAGCCGAGGTATAACGCAAATAGTCCAGTTAATGTGTTTACCGGTTTCGTTTAAAAATACGACGTTTGAAAGTAAACAAACATTTTAGGTGGCAATGGCATCGCATGGGGTAATATCTCATGTGTCCTCCATCATTTGTTATACTTAACTAATTGATATTTTGTAAGTTTCTAAAAGGAATTTCATTCATTTTTGGGGTTCCGCAGTTCATAGAAATTGAAAACCCGGCATTGCCTTGCTTAAATGTGTCCTCATAGAATTAATCAATCGATCACTCAAATACGCTTTAATGATTAAATAAGGAAGGTACATTTAAATATATTATAGAAAATACAATACAATACAAATACAATTTATTGCACAAAAGGAGAATATACATTTTATAAAGCACAATACTGAAAAGAGTACAATTAGGCGGCCTTATCACTAAGAGCGATCTCTTCCATGCAACCTTTGGGTGTAGGAGTATAACTTTATAGAACAGGTAGCTTGTGCAAAATACGGATGCAGATATGAAATAGCTACATAATTAAAAAATACAAATTAGGCGGCCTTATTGCTGACAGCGATCTCTTCCACTCAAACCTATCATGTCGGAATCTCATACAAATTGGGTTCAAACAAAAAGCAGAACATATTTATTAGAACACTACATAATTAGAGTACGTTTAATAGCCCTAACAAACATACCGATTTTGCTGGCGCCGACCACCCAATCACGACCAAAACGGAACATGCGTAAGGTGGTCGGTCCAACATAATTATTACTAATACTGGTTGGATGTGGTCGGCTCGCCATCGACACAGTGGCCAACTGACGGTTGGATTGCCGACCGTCGGAACGTCTGTAGCAAATCCTATGTATAATAGATAGGATTCTTCCCAGTTTATCAGTATAGAGCATGAATAGAGATCGTGTAGCATTGGTGAAAAAATACCTACCTACATAATATTACTGTGTACATAATTTTCAATTAGGTATATAATGAAATTATGACGTAAAATGCTATACTTGCCTGATGACGACCGATTGGTGTAGTGGGTACTACACCAACGATTGCGGGATCGAATCCTGGTAGAGGTAAGTGTATTTGTTTATATTGATTCAACACTGTATTGTATATATAGTATGCATATATTAGATCCTTACCTATGAAATTGGCGTTTTGCATGAAGAATTTCATTTAGACTGTTTTCTACATACAAACATTTTTGATTTTTTTTGGGAACGGCAAATCCAAATTTAGCTAAACTTTGTGTGTATTATCGAATAACATTAAGTTAGTATAGGCGGCGTTAATTTTTAAAAGTAACCGCTTTATAAAAGTTTCTACGAATCTAAGAAATGATTATAGGAAGCACATGAAAAGAGCTCTGTTAAATTTTTTTTTATTATGTGATTTAGCCCAGAAATTAAAAAATATTTCACGTGAAACCTTGAAATAATATTCCATTTTCCAAATAAAAAACAAATTTGGATATAGCTTTGAAAATCGCAGGAATTGGTACATATGATTAACGAAGAAAAAAAACTCCAATTTCATAGGTAAAGACCCAACGCATTAAACAAAACCAGGACAATATTAATATAGAAAAGGCGAACATTTATTCTCGAGTTATGGATGTTTATATAAATATTTATGTATATTTATGTATTATACTCATACAGTATCCATATTCAGCTTTGCTTAGTTTGGAAATAGGTGATTGGTGTAAGTGTCCGAAACAATTATTATTGTTTAGAAAACTTTAATTTGCTGTTTTCTTCCTAAAACTTTTGTTAGTTCAAAAAAAATGTCAGCGGTGATGTTGACCATATACAGAACCTACATGGCTCTAGTTCTGTTCGCACTTGACTGGTTTTTATATGCAAAATCGTGCGGTGTTAAGTAGTCGGTATGTTTGGTGGTGGCGCATTTTTAAATGGCTTGGCTGGTCACCTGCTACCACCTTAACTAAGTCTACAACGAAGAACTAATATTGTGTTCCATTTTCATCTGTTTAAGATTGGTTAAATAGTCCTCTAAACAAGTCGGGTATTCCGGGTGAGTGCTATGGCATTTTTTTATAATAAAAAACGATAAAAAAATTATTCACGACATCAGATACAGTTACAGATTTTACAGTAACAGCTATAAAGTTAAAAAAATATGATGAAAGGGCCCTCCCCTTAGCAGATGTGCTGATTTTCAGTCCCCCCCAGTGAATGTAACTGGAAAAGTGAAATGAATAATAAATATATAAATATCTTTGCACGTACACAGAGCGCCATCTAGTTCCACACTAAGCAACTAGGCTTGTATAATAGATACCAGATGGTTGATAAACTACACAAATACATTTTTTTTGTCTGATCATACAAACATATGCCCCTAGCGGGATTCAAACCCGCGACCTTTTGGTATAGCAGCAGAGTTTCTAACCACTACACCAAACAGGTCGCAAATAGTTAATTAATAATTAATAAATTTCACCTAAATATAAATCTTAAAAATTTAAATACACAGTGATCCTTGAGATATGCAGTAGGTACTTATCAGATGAAACTGGTTCAATTTGATACATATGCATTAAAAAAAATATGTGAACACTGGTAATAAACTAGGAAAACCTGTATCTTAGGTCACCAGGCGTCACATACACATTAGTTTATTAAAACAATGAAATACCAAATTCATATTTTGTCATAGATAGCTATGAATTAGCGATAGAATTCAATATTGGAACGGTCAACTGTAATACGCGGTTAATGAGAAGTGAACCTGGTGGCGCTGGTGTTGCCGGAAACGGCGCGGTGACGACGTTAACAGTGGTGTAAGGTCTGCACATCGAAAATGAAAGGGACTTAGCTACCAGCCTTCAAAGGAGTCGGAGCTTCACTGAACACATCACCGACTGTGAGTGATACTGATTACCTACTATCACCGACGCGTGGAAGAATCCTGTGAGTCCTTAAGTTAATAAGAAGTTGATGATGGGATTCGAGCAAGGAGGAATGATATACTAGATCCGGCTGAATTCCCCAGACTGGCACGCGAGGGCCAAGTTGTATGGCATGAGGGGCGTACATATGTTTACTTTGCACCAGTAAGTATCTCTGGTTCCATGATCATAATCGAATGTGAATACGTTATCTGTTCGCCTATAGTAGCTTGCAATAATATCACAATTGGCCGAGCAACCCTTTACCATGCGACTGACACCGTCCCGGTCGCTAGCAACAACGACGTATAATTACAATTTAGGTTAATAGAGGAAGAAGTAGCAATAAAAATTGGTGGTGTATTAAATTAGCTTAGCTTTACTCTCTTTCCATAAGGTTAGCTCTTTTCATATTTTTGCATCATATTAGCTACAATGTGGGACTTTCTTTTTAATTAGTTAGTCTGGGATCCAAGGTAGCAATAGAATGACGTAGGGTACCGTCTACCATCAGTAGGCGCCGTGAAAAGTATCACTAGTGATCCTGGCTTACAAGAGGTATAGTGGGAGGAGTAAAGAGGTGCGATTTGTTAAAAAAAAAGCAACTTATTTTACATTTAAAGTGTTTTCGGTTGGATTTTCTCACTTCTAAAATAAAAAATAAAAATTCTATGATTGGAATAAAGTTATTTGCAGTATTGTCTGCACCTTAACCGCAAGACCACCGACTTTAAGTTGTTCTGCTAAACTACTATATTTGCGAGCTGTTAAGAGCACATTACTATAAAATAAATCAAGCGAGAAGATGTGACGACGTTTACTGAGTTGATGCGGTTTAAAGCTGAGTGTAGACTGCTTTATTTTACTGACTTTATGGCATTATTACAAGAAGTTAGGGTTGAATATTTGGAATTTGTAGGGTGTTTAAGAGTTAGGATAGGTTCCGAGAGATTAGTTTACATACTGTGTACAGGAATACTAGGTGGCAAACACGTTTCCCGTAAGAGTAAGCAGAGACCATAGACTTCTATTTGCTACGATCCTGACACACCTCTTTTGCTCTTTATTCACTCTCTTTGTTCTAACATGTTCACCGGTTTAGGGTACTCTTGAATTGGCCTTTCTTTAAGACGTGCCCGATATGATACTTCGTGGCCGATGACGTCGTCTTTATGTTTGTTGTTATGGTGATATTTGTGTAGTAATTTAATAACAGTAACTTATCATATTTATGTTATACTTATATAGTAAATATTTATGTATTTATTATCGCCTTTGTCACTTTCACACACTGCACTATTACAATGACACAATACTTTCCCGCTACATAACAAGCACATATTATTAATACCCACTCTTTTTACATGCACATTGCTTTCCTCTCCCAGGGTGCGACGGAAGAACAGCGCGCAGTTCCTGGAACTGAGCACAATACTGAGTCCCACTCTTTTTTGCCACATTGGCACTCAACATTTGTTGTGTTTATCTTTATATGTATTGTAGTTTGTTCTTTTTAATGTTTTATATGTTAAGTTTGTTTTGTACATTTAATGTGTGCCCACTTGTGACGAATAAACCGTTTTCTTCTTCTTCTATATGATCATGGTACTTTCGCGGTGATCTTCCTCTATGAACACAACCATCCCCATTCGCTTGGTATATCTCTTTTGTTATTCTTTCATTCATCCTCTCCACATGTCCAAACCATCTCAGCATACCTTTTTCAATCTTTGTCACTGTCTTTTTTCACACTGCTTAACTCCCTAATTATACTAGTTCTGATTTTATCTTTAAAAGTCACTTCACTCATACTTCTTAGTGATCTTCCACTGCATTTATTCTACTTTCATTCTCCTTCTGCCATACCCAGCGCATTCACTCCCGTAATCAACTATTAACGCAAATATAGTATATGCTATAAAAACTTAATTTTTTAGGGTACCCATGAATTGACCATTCTCTAAGACGTCCCCGATATGATCATTGTACTTTCGCTACGGTCTTCCCCTATCAACACAACCATCCCCATTCGCATGGTATATCTCATTCGTTATGCTTTCATGCATCCTCTCCACGTGTCCAAACCATCTCAGCATACCTTTTTCAATCTTTGTCACTGTTTTTTTTTCACACTGCTTAACTCCCTAATTATACTAGTTCTGATTTTATCTTTCAAAGTCACTCCACTCATACTTCTCAATGATCTTCCATTGCATTAATTCTACTTTCATTCTCCTTCTGCCATACCCAGCATTCACTCCCGTAATCAAGTATTAACGCAAATATAGTATATGCTAGAAATAATTAATATATTACAATAGACATATTTATTCACCCTCTTCGCCACTTTGCATCAATTGAGATTATAAATAGAAGCGCGTAATAAACTAAAACAAATAGATGCTATGAAGCCAAATGATATTGCGGAGCCATTAAATACTACCCACTTCAAGACAGCGAGTTCACTGAATAAAACTTAACTCCACTTTATTTAGTAAATAAAGCTCCAGTAATTAAATGCAAATGAAGCAATATCTGCCACGCGATTGTGTATAATTTAAAGAACGTAGGTATACTAATAAAAATACTGGAAGAGACATTTTAGTCGACTGCCGCAGGAAGGAGGTTTGTGTTTTGGGTGTACGTATGCATGTAGATTTCTTTGTTACCTCCGGAAGCCTAAACAGCTTGAGCGATTTGGAAGTGCAAGATGTCGCTACTACTAAAAATCCAACATGGCCCCCGCAAAACACAAAATGTGCTGTAGTGTCTTTTTTAAACTTATATTGTTGTAAAATACTTAAATTGTTATTAACCTCAATGCAAAGAGGAATCTCATAAGTGTGAAAACAAAGGTCTTCCTGTTTGTGGCATTGTAGCAAAACAGCAAAACCGATTTAAAAACGGGTTTTGTTTAACTGGTGATTGGGAGATTATTAAAATATAAGAAATAAATATTTCGGACACTTACACCAATCATCTAGTCCCAAACTAAGCAAAGCTTATTTTATAGATAATCGATAACGGATAAATATATATAAATATTTATATAGACATCCAAAACTCAGGAATAAATGTTAGTATTCATCACACAAACATTTAATACTAGCGGGATTTGAAACCGTAACCGTTGGTTTCGCTGACAAAGTCACTATCCACTACACCAACCGGTCCCCGATAACGATAGAATTGAAGGCGTAGCCATGTTTGATCGAAATTAGATCAGCCGTTTTGAAGTTTGTTTACCTAGATGATTATGACATGCATCTTTTTCATTTTTTTTTTCACTTCATTTCATTTCGACCTCATCTTCACTTAACATCAGATGTGATTGAGGTCAAGTATCAACCCGCTGTGCATAAAAAAAAGGCAATGGTATCGAGTCGGATGTACACCAACTAAACTAAACTAAATTAAAACCAGTTTTGGAGTGGTGCCGTCGCATCGTACTGTTCCAGGGAGAAAGAGATAGTACTACTTTAAAACTGGTTTTAGTTTAGTTGGTGTACATCCGAATCGACACCAATATTGTTTTCTTGCCGTAAGTGTATCGAAAAATTTGTGTATGCCGAAAAGTTTGACCAATCACAAGCCACAAGTTGAGCTAAAGTAGTAGTAAATGTGATCGCGTGGTGGAACGATTCAGAAACGTCAGAATGTTACACATTAACTTGAGTCAACAAGCGTCGCGCAAACGAATTATCGCACATGACGGCTTTTCTAGAGGAATCATAAAAGTTACAACCAAGACTGATCCAGTAGAGTTTATGTTCGTTTAGTTCAGAATATCTCACTCGCCACTTATCTGAAAGAGTGAGTGAGTGAGCAATATACTGTTAAGATCACTCTATAAATCTGCAAAAATATTCAAAGATAAACACCGGTGAAGTCAGCGGTGGTGAATTGTTAAGAATGGAATTATAATGGCGTGGATGTGGTAAATGCTGACAGATTCGATGTTACTCTCTCTGAAAAATGATTCGTTAGAATTAAGTTAGAAACATAAGGATTGTATATTTTAATATTCTCCTGTTTTTTGTTTTGTTTGACGTGTATGCTTATACACAATAAAGTGTTAAATTAAATAAATAAATAAGGAATGCAATAAATGAATTGAGTTAGATTGACGGTAAAGCTTATTTATTTACAAAAAAAAAGTATTTGTGTAACAACCATCTGGTATCCACAACACAAGCCTAGTTGCTTAATGTGGAACAAGATGGCGCTGTCTGTATATGTCCATGGATATTTATATTTATTATTTATATTATATTTATAATTTCTGCAATAATGCTGTTGATTCTATGTAAATAAATAAATAAACTTCAAACATTATGTCAGGCTTGAAAATAGTATTTGAAGATATTCAATGTATTTTAACCCTCATATTAACCTCGTTGCAAATTATAATGTTTTATTGGAATTTAAATTTTGCTCACCTCACATTAGCCACAGGAAGTCTACTTTAAATTTAAATTATGGAAAAATATTTCTTTAAATTACAATATGCCCAAAACTCTTACCTCAAAGTCCTTATCAATTTAGACCAAAGCGTTCTTATTAGTGGACCGATTTGTGGAGATCTTTTGGGGAGACCTTAATCCAGCAGTGGACGTCTTTCGGCTGACATAATGATGATGACGTATATAGTTTGTTTACATTACCTCAGACCATAGAATGATGGGTTTTCGAGGCAATTCGAAATTAAAACAAAAAGAAAACGAAATCTTCAAAATAGACAACTACCGTGGTTTTCATTGAAAACAGCACTTCTTAGTAATCGTAGCTTGGTTTCTTAGAAATCATGAAAATGAAATATTTAAATTATTTTTTAATCGGTAAGATTAAAAAATTTCCCGAGTACCAATACAAAGTAAACTATTCTGAAACCACGTTTAGTATGAAATCCAACAATTTTCGGCTGAATTCGGCTATGATTCATAATGGAATGTTGTTCGTAATCGGGAATGGAGTCACCAGCCGAACATTGTTGGATTGCCACACTAAAGGCGGTTTCAGAACGGTTTACTTTGTATGAGTAATGAAATTATCGAATTCGAGATTCCCTGGGGAAAGTCGTTCCTAATCAAGAGTAGCGTCACCAGTTAATGAGGTTTCACGAATTCAAATTCATCCTGTTATCCTTAATTTTGACTATCGGCTTTTAATAAGTTAAATACGAGTAGAATGTCCAACACTCATCTTCATTCATGTAGGTATGTATGAACATAGGCGGTAGCACGACTAACTCGCTGCCTCAGTAGTGGAGAGATTTGCATAAGATCTTAAAGCGGCAATCAGTTGATCGCTACATTTTAGCCTCCAGTTACAGATACCTCTAGCTTGAATTATTTATTTAAAACTATAGTATATTGTGATATTTGACATAATATCACTGATTTGTTACCACACGATATACCTTTAAACCAATGATCTAACTAATTTTTGAAGAAGTTTGAAGGTTTCTTTGTTGCTCAATCACGGCGAAGTAGATGAACGGATTTGGATGAAATTTGGTATATAAGTAGAATATACCTTGGATTAGGTCATAGGATTTTATTCGTGGAATAACTTTATCGCGGAAATTTGTTTATCCCGCGTGAACTACTCACTTTATCGGGATAAAAAGTATCCTATGTTTTAATCGTTAGTCGTATAGTTTTATTTAATTAATAAACAAGCAAACATCCAAGCTTTCGCATTTATAATATTAGTTAGATTTTTATGGTCTCTTCTCGTGGGTATCTTAGAGGCCAGTAAGGGACTTTCCACCAAAGAACATCTACAGATTTGCCCGTTTTACCTGCGATGGATTTCAACTGCTGTCGTTCTGTATATTTTGTATGGTGACCCCAACCAGAAACACAACATTTTGGGATTTCTATTTTTTCCCATACCTATATGGGATAACGGTCGTAACATTCGTTGTGTTACATTTAACTTTATTTATTAAATCAACAACACAATATTTTTCCTGATCTAATGAGTTTTGGTTACTAAAGCAAATTAAATGCGCTATACTGCAAATATTCACAAATAAATATAGACATTCAGAGAAACAATTACAATCAGTGGTAGGTTTAACAAACGTAACAATATAGTGTAATCTAATTACAAGAACAGACACGCAATGTGGCGTGTAAGCAGTAATGCTTAATAATCCTGTTACAGTATGAGGGTAGAAATGAAAAATTTGGCCAAAGGGTTTCCCAATTATATCGATTTATGTGTGATATTTTGTGATTTTCTTTAGTTATTGAATGATTTATTAAAGAGTCTAGTGGCAAATAGGGTAGAGTACTAACTGTTTCAGAGATTGTGGTCAATGTACTGAAAGACTCGTATTGCAGGAATTTTGGTATTTATTTAAAAGGTAATTTATTCGTAACGTACACACCGTGGCAGATCGGAAAGAAATGGTCCACAGAAAAAGAATTTATATTAATATTAGTAACTTAACGGACTTATACTATTTTTTATCGTAAAGAAAAAAATAGGGCATATTAGGTAAGTGGCATACGTAGGGTTGCCAAACGTCCCGAATATACGGGTTTGTCACCGTATTTGACTATATGTCCCGTATTTCGACAAAATACGGAAATAGAATAGAGAGGTGAGGGGCGCGACCGCTATAGCCACTACTGTGGAGATCAAATCTCATCAGATCAATACACATCTGTTACGAACCTCATACTACGTGCACATGCGTGCAAAAGTAGTTAAAAGACATAGTTCAAAAGCCGCGTGTTGGTATTGAATGTCTTAGGTTCGAGTTTTAGGCATCAGAAAAGAAAACGTCCCGTGTTGACTTCTAGAAAACTTCAAGACTTCAAAACCATCATCGTCCCAAGCGCCGGTCGGAGATTGGTATATTTTCTTTATTTATTTAATTTAATGATGTGATTGTGTGGAATATGCTACAAACGCGACCGTCAAATAACACACCGCTTTATTCGATGATGGTTTGAAAAAAAAACTACCTATGCCAATACCTTTTATTTCACATAACTAATATGCCCTATTTTTTCGATAAGGTCCAAATTTTAGATATGTTCTTGTAATCAACTGTCGAAACTGTATAGGTGATTACTAGATCTATGATTAGTATGTCCAGTAAACAAGGACAACTCAAAGCGTCAACTTTTCAGTTGAGGCAAAGGCGAAAACTCAGCTTTTATTATTCCTAGTAGGGTCTATTTTTGAAATCTAGAACCTGAGCTAATTATAGGTACATTGGGAACGTTTGTTGAAGATTTGTCTCTTATTCGGGATCTGTACCTACCTCCTTTTATATTCTCGGGTTAATCCCTTTCGTATTCGTATATTCGTGGGCGGGCTGGTTTCCGCAACTCGACGTCTAAGACCCGTACCTATTAATAAACCATTCTTAAGATTGAGAACAGTCTTGTGACTGGTCTCAAATAAACGTGTTGATTAATAAACCTTACTTGAGACCTGAAATGCACGTGCATACTCAAGCAGTACTCGTACGTACGTACTTTTACGTATTAATAAACGAAACTCAAGACTATCATTCATTCGCCGCTGAGGCGAATTCATGACAAGTGATCTCAGCTGTGTAGACCTCAAGATTGGTTTATAAATTTGCACGTAGCTTGAGATAGCGTCAACTGCTTAAGACGCATCTTGGGTGATACAACCTCAAGACTTGTGTTGAGATTTGTTTATTATAACGGGCCTAAGTGTAGCGACACACCTGCGGAAGGAAGGTACGGCACCGAGAATTCGGCTGAATACGCTCCCAGTGTTTTTAAGTTACCTATAACACAGCCGAAATTACGCGGCATTCAGCGTAGTCCTGAACCTGTCGTCTAGCTACTGTTTCCACGAAAAGAAACGTGACATAACCACTTATTTTCATACAAGCCATTTGTACTACATTTTGCAATCGTCTGAAATAACGGAGATGTGGATTGTACAACATGTAACTTTCGTCATAATCATTAATTCAATGTATTATTATTTTATTAAGTGTTATATTATTTTATTCCGTAATTCCTTTAGTATTAAATAAAAGAATTGTCAAACTGGAGATGCACAAGACTCAATTTTTTACCCATGACGGATGTATTACATATCAGTTATTATATCAGTTAATTGGTGTCGATTCGGATGTACACCAACTATACTAAGCTAAACTAAACCAAACTAAACCAAACTAAACCAAACTAAACTAAACTGAAACCAGTTTTAAAGTAGTACTGTCTCTTTCTCAGTGGCACCGCTCCAAAACTGGTTTTAGTTTAGTTGGTGTACATCCGAATCGACACCAATATCAGTATCATTATATCAGTTAAACTACAAAGGAAATAAATTAATAAGTAATTTGCTTTGCAGAATGAAATTAATTTACAATAAAACGTTGAAATAATAGTTTGCCGAATGTCGTTTTATAATAATGCCATATAATAAATACAATTAATTCATTCCTGATATATTTTATTAATTTGATATATCTAGTTGGGGTGTATAAACTAGAATTAATTCTGTGACATGTTAAACTTGGCACGGCAATACAAAACTTTGCCTTTGTTCCCAGTAGTTCTGTTGGACAGTTCTGTTAGCCGAACTAATGGGAATTTTTGTCTCTCTAGTTCTGTAAATAACTTGAACTTTTTTTTGACCGAACTAATGGGATTTTTTTGTCCCACTAGTTCTAGTGAATAACATGTCAACCTAACCTATCCACCTATCCATGTCGGGGTGCCAAAAACTCCCGTGCTCGCTTCGCTCGCACTCGACTTAGAACTCGACAGAACTACTGGGAATCCCTAGTACCATTTGTTCTGTTGATAGAACTAGTGAGCCAAAAATTCCCATTAGTTCGGCCAACAGAAATGTCCAACAGAACTACTGGGGACATAAGAAACTTTGTGTTGATTTATCTCAAAATTGACAATATACTACATCCTTGGCGGTGTTAACTAATACTTAATTCTCGACGATCCACAGTATACTCTCGCACCGCTAATATTACACCTACCCGCATTGTTTAGTCACAATTTAACAACAACTTGTGGTTAGTTTCGTAACTAAATTACGCTGGTTATAGCTCGGTATGTTAGTGCATGATAAATACCAACCCGTGAGTTTGTGGAATCCACGAATTTAATAATTTATCAGTCACAAGATAATTCAACTTTGACATTTACCACCTCCGAGGCTCAATGTAAACGACATTGGGCTTGCGATTCAGAGGTCGCGGGTTCGATCCCCAGCGGGGTACATGTTTAAGTACTCGGTTTGGTTGGTGGTAGGGCATTTTAAATCTTCGCTTAACATGAGGTGTGATTGAGGCCAAGAACCAACCCGTTGTGCTTAAAAAAAAAAAAAAAATCACAATAAATCTTTGATGATAAGAATAGACCACAATTATTATTAATAAATATTATTATTTTAATTTTTATGTAACGGGAATTAAGTACAATCATTTCAAAAAATCAAACCACCTGTGTTCATATGGATACGACATACACAGATCATCGTCATCTTCTTGTCCTAATTCCAATATATTTGGGGTCGGCGCAGTACCTACGTCTTATTCTTCCAATCTATCAGCCGTTACCTGATAACATATAAACAGATTTAAATTCCCGTGTCACTTCTAAATTGGAGGATATATAAATTGGAGGATTCATTTCAGACTAGAGGCCATCATATAGTCTTGTAGGTCACCGAAAACAATCGTGACTGACTTTTAAACACTCATATGAAAATGCTACTAGTGGTCCAAATATTACCCGAGCCAGACGTTGCTGAACTTCTTTATCCGTAAACGAATAGCGAAACGAGTAGTTTATATTAACAAACGACACAAAACACTAGTAACTTCAAATGATCTACTTGGATATAAATCATACAACAAAATGAGCCATACTATAATTACCTATCATCAAAATCCACTCCATCATATAAGGCAAACATACAAGATTACAAAGTCGTTAGTTACGCGCGTTTGAGCACAAACCGGAGCTGCTAGGATGCGCGTACGCAGTCTGTACACGCCATTACACCAGGGCCCGACGCCGGCGACGTCTCATAACGAGTGTGTCAACTAACTTGGTACCAATTGCTGATACATAAACATTTTTGCGTAGGGCTGGCAAAAGGAAATTTATTTTATCATTGCTAAATATTTCTACACGTCTAGGTAGAGTATGAAATGAAGATAATATTTATACTAAGAAGCAAGCAGATATCTCAGACTTCCGAGGAGAAGAAGAGGTAACAGATGGAAGCACATTCATGCATAATCTTTAAATTTATATTTCGAATTTGTGGTGATATAAGCCTCCTTGCTCTGAAAGTCATGACACTGTAACCACTTTTTTTTATGCTTAACGGGTTGGTACTTGACCTCAATCACACCTGATGTTAATTGAAGATGAGGTCGAAGGTGGAAGCGTACTGACCCGGAAACCCCAACACAACAATGCTATTAACATTGCTGCTTGGCGGCACATTTAGATAAGATGGTGGTAGCTAGCCAGGCGGACATTTAAAATGCCCTACCACCAACTAATTTATTATTACACTTACTTACTTACTTAGAAAGTAGGCAAAGCCTGTGTTGTATGGATCTGTACTAGTTAAGGGATAAGCTTACATAAATATTGATATAAATATCCACGACTCGGGAATAATTGTTCGAAATCATCACACACGACCTCATGCGGGATCTGAACCCGCAACCATTTTTTCGAAGGCAGGATTACGCATTCCATTAATCGATCGTCATCATGACATGTATTTTTTTTATTGTTAACTGGATACGCGTAATCTCACCTGATGGGAAGGGACGATGTGGCCGAAGATGAAGCACGCGATCTCAGTAGATGCCTATTCACCTTGCTCTTGAAGATCGCAAGGTTGTAGGATTCAGGAAAGACTGACGCCGGAAGGGAGTTCCATACCTTGGCTATTCGCAATGTGAATGAAGAGTCGAACCGCTTAGTGCAAATGTTCGGTATGTCTTTCAAATTATTATGTATTTTCAAAGAAACGAATGTGTATGTGAATCACTATATTTATAAGCGAATGACGCCATTATACAACAGTTTTATCTACTTCACCCCTTTCCTCTCCTCCTCTCGTCTCTCAGCTATCCTTGTCTCTTCACGCCTCTTCACATCTTGCTCGGGCCGATTTCATTCCAAAATATATAATTATTTTAAGCGACTTGTCTTTCTTTCGTATATTATTGCAACTCAACTGACTTAATGTTTCTCACTTATAGCACGCTTACTTCGTAGGAGCTCCATTTTCAAAGACAAAATAACATTAATTATACTCTTTATTACTATTAACAAAAACTACACAAAGATTACAGTGGATATCATTAATCGCACAAAATGGCGGCCTTATCGCCAACAGGGATCTCTTCCAGCAAATCTTAGGGTAAAGATACTAGCTACCAGTAGAGGAGGTAATTTTTAATTTTTTCTAACCGATTTCCAAACAAAGAGGTAGGGCGCAATTCCATTATATATTCTTTTTTTTTGTATGCTTGTCATGCGATATTTTCATCAATTGTTAACTTATTTGTTTTGTTTGTTTGATATGGTTTACCGTCAGAGAGGTCCTCATAAGTTTGGTGGTGCACTTCGGAGATAGAGAATGAAACTTAATTGATGTCGGTTGTTGAAGGTTGCATGGAAGGGGTCGCTTTTAGTGGTAAGGCCGCCAAATTGTACTGTCGTCTTTTTTGTTTATCTTTGTGTTATGTTTCCTATTGTTGTGCAATAAAGAGTATTTTGTTGTTATTTTGCACAAGATTGGAGATTTAATTAGGTAGCACCTCGATAAAATGCTCGATGACCTCAATAGAGTCTCCCAAGAAGTGGGTCTTAATGTGGACAAGACAAAGACCATGATTGATACCCATATTGTACCCACATCTCTGAAGATAGGGAACACTACCCTCGAAGTTGTCGACGAGTACGTATACCTGGGTCAAACGGTCCAGTTACGTAAATCCAACTTCGAGAAGGAGGTTAATCATCGAATCCAGCTCGGCTGGGCAGCGTTTGGGAAGCTACGTAACATCATCTCGTCCCAAATACCGCAATGTCTCAAGACGAAAGTCTTTGATCAGTGTGTGTTGCCAGTGATGACATACGGAACTGAAACGTGGTCGCTCACTATCACCGAATCAGAAACAAGGAGATCCGCAGGAGAACCAAAGTGACCGATATAGCCCGAAGAATTGCCAAACTTAAGTGGCAGTGGGCGGGGCACATTACTCGTAGGACCGACGGCCGTTGTCGCGGAAAGGTTCTTGAGTGGCGACAACGCACCGGAAAACGCAGCGTGGGCAGGCCCCTCACTTGGTGGACCGACGATTTGGTAAAGATCGCGGGATTGTGGAGATCTTTGGGGGAGGCCTTTATTCAGCAGTGGACGTCTTTCGGTTGATAATATGATGATGATGATGAATTAGGTATTTATCTGCAACACTAGATCATTCTCGTAATACTTGAAACCTTAGTTTTGAAATAATTCGTTCGGTCATCGATTTTGTCTCTTTTCACAAAAAATCAACTTAATTAATTGCAAAGGACGCGCCTTTTAAAAATTTTACAATTTCAAGAATATATTGTAAATACAGACATACACTGATTAGTATTTTAATCTTTACATTATATAACAATTTTATTTAAAAACTTTACTGGTAGCTTCTAGCTTTACCCTAAGGTTATACAGCGATCTCTTCCATACGGAAGAGATCGCTGTTAGCGATAAGGCCGCTTTTTTGTGCGATTAATGATATACGCTGTAATCTTTGTGTAGTTTTTGTTAATAGTAATAAAGAGTATTTAATTGATTGATTGATTGACTGATTATTATTTTCTATTTCTATTATAGTTTTGTAAATAGTCAATTTTACATAACAAATTTTACATTTTTAAAGCTACTGCTTGTTCTAAATGCAATTTTCCCCTGAGAAGAACAAGCAAGAAACTCGAAGGGTTGCTCTTTTAAAATCAGGCTTTGATTTATTTATTTATTTATTTTTATTTTAACACTTTATTGTACACACACACAAAGAAATGGTCATTAACAAATATTTTAGAAAAATGTACAAAGGGCGAACTTATCTCTATAAGAGATCTCTTCCAGCAAACCCGTGAGAGTTTGATTTTACATAAAGGTTTTTAAATTACAAAAAGGTTTTTATATTTCATTATTAATTGTGATAATGCCTGGCATGCGAACGATCTGATTATGTCCAGGGATGATTATCATCTAAATAGTCTGATATTTTATAATGATTGATTGATGAATGATTATCATCTAAATAGTCTGATGTAGGTTTGAATAACGAAACAATTGATAAAGAATAATCCAAACAGCTCCTTGAAGATAGTTTAAATGTAGGGTGTCCACCTCTCAAATAAAACCAATATTGTACTAAGAACGATGTATCATCCATAGACTTGTCACAATTTCAAGTGCAAAATTCCAGCTTGATCTAGCTAGACATATTGAGCTCAATTTCCTAGTAGTTAAGTACAATGTTGCCGACGCGAAAGATAAAATAGCAAGTAATAACTTAGAAGTCGAGCTACTTGAAGCGGCGATTATCCATCAATGTGTTGATGTGTGAGATATTTTAAATGAGAACAATAACCTAATAGCCTGGACTTAACATTAAACGTAGCCTATGGAATCAGTGCATGCATGTATTAGGTCCTTACCTATGAAATTGGCGTTTTGTATGAAGAATTTCATTAAGACTGTTTTTCTCCTTACAAACATTTTTGTTTTTTTTTTTGGGAACGGCAAATCCAAATTTAGCTAAACTTTGTGTGTATTATCGGATAACGTTAAGTTAAGTATAGGCAGCGTTAATATTTAAAAGTAACCGCTTTATAATAGTTTCAGCAAATCTAAGAAATGATTATGGGAAGCACATGAAAAGAGCTCTGTTCAAATTTTTTTTATTATGTGATTTAGCCCAGAAATTAAAAAATATTTCATGTGAAACCTTGAAATAATATTCCATTTTCCAAATAAAAAACAAATTTGGATATTGCTTTGAAAATCGTAGGAATTGGTTCATATGTTTAACGAAGGAAAAAATCTCCAATTTCATAGGTAAAGACCCAATATTTACAAGATACATCGATTTCGAATTTCACAGAACTCACTTTCCCTTACCATTTGCAACTGGTGGTACACCGGAGTAGAAGCAATCCAGGTGTTTAGTGAAGAACTTAATGAGTTCATCCCAGCGGCTGTGCACTCTATCAATACAATACAATACAATACAAATACACTTTATTGCACAACAGAAAAGAAAATACAGTTTCAGAAAAGTGGTAAGAATAGAATGTACAATTTGGCGACCTCATCCTTTGCTTGGACATTAATTTATATCAAAATGAAGTACTAACCTGTACTATTGTTTACGATGCTTTATATTGTGCTCATAGATCGATTAGTTAGCCGGGCAATAATTACTGTTACCGTTCCCCAATTCACTATGACGTGATCATTCGAAAAGGGAAACATAACCAAATACCTGGCGCCAGAGGTTATCGTCATATGGGATTTGGAGTCGACGATCATTGGCCCGATAAATGTCAACGGTCTCAGAGCAAAAAGCTTCGACAAACACTTTAGAGACTCGAGAGTCTCGAATGATCGCTAGGCTAGTTAAGGACGAGAAGTGGAAGTAAGCAATTTTGAACAAGTCTCATATTTGTGAAGAGGTTCTTCCACTGGATCCTTAGCCACCGGCAGTCTGTACGTCAGGCTCGTCATTTTTAAGCTTATTTTTAAGTTTTTTGTTTGAGATAAGTTTTTTGTTCTAAATTCAAGATAAAAATAATAATATTCCTATGAGAAAAGTAGTTGGTCACAGTTCGTTCATTCTGTTTGCCGGGAACAGCACAGTTACATTATCCAGTGTTATTTATTATTTTACGTCTCCAGTCCGCTCCTTTGATTCAAAGCTGCTGATTTGTCCAAGATTAATGATCCGCTGGACTCCAGTATCTATTCCAGTAATTACATGATCAGAGACATGACTGATGGTGTGCCGGAGTGCAATGCGTGCAGTTTTTTGTTTTGCGTACCTATATAGAATCCAGCTTCAGGGTCGCTTCTATATAATGGTATGAATATTTGTAAAATAACTAACTTTTTACTATTAATAATAACTTCAAAATTGTATACAATTAATTAAAAACAGTGTTGAAAAGATAGAGAGTTTTTGAAATAAATGTTCCGATAATTCAAAGGACGCAAAGAATTTTTTGTCAAAAATTAAAACACTTAATTCAAGGAACTTCGACACCTCGATAAAATTTTCAAAGAAATATTTATCGGCATTATATAAAGCCTTTCACAAGTATAATTCGTATAACTGTGAAATTGAAGATTTGCGTATTTCAAAGTCGTTACAACATAAACATACTTTTTAGTTTCTAGTTTATAGTTTCTCACTCGAATCGCTCTAAGTTATTAGCCCTGCAGGTCGTCTTTCCGTTCCGTTTAATGGCCCACCGCATCAGTTTTTCGAGCTATGTATGTTCGAGCTTACAAATATAACGTACTCTAAATTTGTTACTAAACACTAGATTATAAAAGAACACGAATATATCTTTAGTTAAAAATGCTCTGATAGAAAAAGAAAATATAAACGCTTTTATATTCTGTAGGATATTATTCGTGCGCACCCCTAAATTTTGCGCGTAATTTTAAATTCCGAACGTCCATTGTTTTCGCCTATCCGCTCCTATATCGACTTTATTATTCGTGTTACGCCGCCATTTTAACTGGACACCTATGTATGTGTGACTGTGATCTAAATGTAATTGTTTAAAGAATCCTTAAAATAGCTTCACTTTTATTGCAACGATAAGTAGGTACACTTCCTAAAGATTTCATAGCTAAGTTTTTAAGTTCACTAAAAAAAGAGTTTAATCAAGTAGTCTCTTCGAAACACATAGAGTCAACATTCGTAAAGTAAAAATGTAAAGGCCAATATACAAAATATTCTGTGAAAGCTATAATATTAGTGAAATCAACTAAATAACAAAAGTCTAATTGAATATATCGGTCGCTCATTATGGGCTTCATAAGAAGGCTCAAGGTCACCCAAAGGTCAATGGAGAGAGGTTATGCTCGAAATCAGAAATGATCCGCAGGAGAACCAGGATGACTCGTCGGACCGACGGCCGTTGGGCGGAAAGGTTCTAGAGTGGCGACCACGCACCGGAAGATGCATCGTGGGCAGGCCCCTCAAGAGGTGGACCCAACCTTATATCGTAATATTCTATTTTACTGCCACTTTTCTTACTATATATTAGTATTGTTACTATTCTTTAATCTTTATATAGTTATATATTATCTGGTGTAGTGTTTATATTACGGTTTGCCATAGACAAAATTCTACCACATTTGACGACCGATTGGTGTAGTGGATAGTGACCCTGTCAGCGAAACCAACGGTTGCGGGTTCGAATCCCGTGTGCGTGTAAATGTTTGTGTGATGAATTCACTTACATTAACCCGCAACAACACATTCCATGCACGCACCAAACACATCGACATTCGACACCACTTCATTCGAGACACAGTTATACATCATGATCTACACTTACTCTACATCCCCACAAGTGACATGATCGCAGACATACTTACAAAGCCATTGCCACGGTTGAAACACTCTAAATTTTGTAAAGCAATTAGGCCTTTTGTAAGCTATATTTTTATGTTACTTATTAGAGTTGTAAGATGTGTAAATATACCGGGTGTCGTTTGTAATGATTTGAATATACAAGGTGTTGTTTGTAAATTTTGTTTTTAAGTTAATGTTAGTGTACAGTGTAACGTTGATATTCTTTTTATTAAGCTAGTATATGTGACAAAATAGAACCATATACAGGATGTTTGTATTACGGGGAGGTGTAGAAACTTCATGGTTAAAACCTAATACCAACATTCTGGCCACTGAATATTGTCTTTTTATAGTTCTATTGTTCCTTTTACAAATATCTGTCACTCTGTACCTTTTTTCCTACCGATATCGCTTTGTTTACTTTTTCCGTCTACTATATAATAAAAATACTCAACATTAAGAATAGTGTATTCTTAATAAATATAAATATTTATTCCTGAGTCATGGATGTTTATATAAATATGCTTAGTTTGGGACTAGATGATTGGTGTAAGTGTCCGAAATATTAATTAATTATTTATTTATTTATTTATGAAAGGAATCTTAAAAAAAAAAAGACACACATAAGGTCACGTCTGTTTCCCTTTCTACCACAGATTGATTAAAATTCATTCTGACCCACTTTTTTTGACGACGATACCTTGTTACAACAATACTGTCATGAATGAATACTCGATAGATCTTACGTTAAACAGACGCTGTTGTGCATAAAAAAAAAAGAAAAAGACGCAGAGGACTCTGATTATGTTATTTTTACCAACCTATTATCATTGTTACTAACCAATACTTATAGGTATAACTAGCCAGGTATAGCTAGCCAGTTGTGAAAAATATATTGCACATTTACATACATACGTCGAACCTTGGATCGAACTTATGACCACATACCACCATCAAATAACTTTACTTGCCCTGCCAACTTAACACCGTAAAATCGACACAGGTGGCAAGAGGTCCAATTACAGTGGTCACTATTAAAGTAGCAAGGCCTAATATGGACGAGCATACAGAACAGTTGGTATACAGTCCGTAAAATATGTTGGACGACTAATATTATACAGTGTGTTACATTTCTAAAAGATCAGGTGTCGGAAACTTTAGGATTTGATTAAAATGTTCGAAATTTAAAATTTTCTGTTTGAAAGGAGGTAAGTACTGAGCCAAAAGGGGGTTCTTAATTAACACAAGTAGAAGACATTTCTATAATTCAAAAATTTAAAAAAAAATCGACACCATACAAAAGTGACAGATCAGCTGAAATATAATGGAGAGCCCGTGAAAAAAAAATTAAACAGTGCCCTATAAAACCATTTGCACAGTCTGTTTGTCTGTGGGAACTCACAAAAGCTTAAGTTACCTAGATACTAGATACAATTGTGGACGTCGTCGTATGCATTGAAGTATTTACATATGAGTTTGAGGTTATCTAACAGGATTTTTTTGTAGTTTGGCGAATCTGCCTTTGTTGGGCTCATTTCTAATATGGACAAGCATGGTATTAAGAAGGTAAGGTACGCGCTTTCTAAGTGTTCTATCACCATGCCATCGATCCATTTATATATGAGTAACAGATGCTTAGTTGCCTTGAGTATAAGAAAAAATATATGCGAAGCCTGTAATTTAACTACATATTTATCTTTCATAGCTGAAACACCTAGCGCGTGAGCGTAAGCTCAAATACACCGTGATGTTAGGTGAAGAGTGGTCGAAGGTAGAAACGCGCGTACCCGGGATCCCAGTGTTTAGGAAAATTTAATTAATTTTCGATAAATTAGTGAACTGTGAAGGACCAATAATTGGCGAAATATATATTTTATTTATACACACACACACACACACACACACACACACACACACACACACACACACACACACACACACACATACACACACACACACACACACACACACTGCCAGCTTCAGGTTTATGATATACATTAGTTTATAGGCTTTATATAGATTTTACGAATTAACAGTCGAGTCGAGCATTGGAGGTAGACCGGCGATCACAATTGAGGTTAGACGTTCTTCTATACGTACTTCCACCATGTGCGATTATCAGAGGGCGGAGTGTAAGTTTTGTTTCGACTTAACTTTACTACCGCGTGCACGTTTACGTGAAGATTTGTATGGAGAAATGTGCAGCTCCTCTAGCGGATAATTTGCAAAACGATTTTTTTCATAGGGACTTTTTTCGCAAACGCGAACGCGATGGTAAAGTTAAAAACGAGAGAAAACTTACACTTCGTACACAGCATTTCGAATCCAGTTTAGAACGTGTGGCGCCATCTCTTGGATCGCGACACTCAACTATGTGCTAAATTAAAGAAAGATCTCAATCCCAATTATTATTATTTGTTATAAATATACAATACTAAACACCCAGATTACTTCGGAATCTGTCTCTCTTAGCTGCATCAAAAAGCTGGAACACAACTGCTCGGCGGCAGACTTTGATAAAATTTGATAGAGAAGATTTCAACCAAACGGAGTATTAAACGGCTCTCGCTGAGAATTTAATCGGCGAGGGCCATTTTGTCAACCACTATTATTTGCATTGAGCCGCGGAGACGGTCTCCTGGTAAAGGGAAAAGAGGGTTATAACCTGGTTAATATCCACCCATGGCTAGTTATATGCCAACATCAATCTGCCGCCAAGCAATAATATTCACTGTTGTGTTCCGGCTCTCTGAGATAAGTTCCCTGAATTGTCTATTTGGCGAAAGCACGCTTTACTAGGCATTGTGCGATTTGCTGCGAGATTTCCTTCAACCATAAACTTTAAGCCAGGACGGTAAGGTTCTTGGTTGTTCGGGATGTCATCGTGAATTCTGATGCGAGTTATGCCTATACAGAATAATATAGCTATGATGGAGGTCAGATTTTGTTACAGAATAATATAGCAGTGCTTGAAGATGAAAGTCTTTAATCAATGTCTGTTACCAGTGATGACTTATTGTGGTCTCTCAATGGGCCTCATAAGAAGGCTCAAGGTCCAGCAACGAGCTATAGAGAGGGTAATTCTCGGCGTTACGCTTGTTCGAATGAGGCACGAAGAACATAATAATAATAATAAATATCTTTGCACCTACACACAGCGCCATCTAGTTCCACACTAAGTAACTAGGCTTGTATTATGGATACCAGATGGTTGATAAACTACACAAATACATTTTTTTTTGTAAATAAATACATATATAAATGAAAAACATCCATAACTCGGGAACACATGTCTGTATTCATCATACAAAGATATGTCCCTGGCGGGATTCGAACCCGCGACCTTTTGGTATAGCAGTAGAGTATCTAACCACTACACCAAACAAGTCGTCCAAACATAGCCCACCAGATTAGTAGTAGAACATTGACTTTTGACTACAATGTTTTGCCAACATGTTCAGCACACATGTTTTATTTTGTTATTTTTTGGTGCAGAAGACCGGGATTTAAGAATTTTCTGTTTCAGACTATAGGGACTAGCGTCCAACGTGATTTTTTTAATTTAATTTTTCGAAGTAACATATTGTATCCTTCTCCAATTGTTTTTTTTATGCACAACCGGTTAGCATCTATTCTTCCTCATAAAATTAAGCCATTCTGATGCTCTATAACTTCGTGAAAATAAGACAAACAAAACACAGTTTCACAATTAAGTATATCACTTACTAATATGAACGAGTGGAACTATGACTTGAGTTTCAGATTTTTTATTTTTTTTTTATTTTTACGCTTGGCCAAGTTTGGATACCATAATGTCTAAACACTATTAAACATATCTACTAGTCCCCGCACATGCTGTATTCTGAATTATATTCGTTAAAAAGAAACGTTAAAATAAACGCTATCCAAGAAGGCAGTGGTATTTGTAGAACTTGAGACATTCTGGAGGCGTGAAATTTTTTAAGCGAAAGGTTTAAAGTTATTGGAATTGAGAGCATTTTCAAGGCTCTATTTTGCTTTTGTTACGGTTTATTTTTATCGCTTGAGTTTAAATTTTATAAATTATAAGATCTAGAATTGATTGTACCATATTTTACCCACTCTACAACATATTATTATTATATATTCGTACCTCTAATAGCATTAATTTTCATGGCATCTGTTTTGACCTAATTCACTTATTACTTGGCCTTATAAGACCGGCAGCCATATTGCCAAACTTCATTGGTAATAAACTTCATCGTCGACCAATATTAAAGCTTTATTTCAAATTTGACGAATGGCAAAGGAGATGTCAATGAATATCATTTTAGTTAGACAATAAGCCCGGGTCCATGTGGTTGTAAATCCGTTTCATAGATTTCGCCTACAGCCCGTAGTCTTTTGTTACCCATTTGTGTGTTTAACTTATGATCCAAAATTAATAGTCCCGGTCCATGAAACAGGTGATTGTGTAGATCCAAAGCAAAAAAAAAAAGTATTCCAAAGAACAATTTTGTTTATTAAAATATTACAAAATCGAACACCGAACCTATCAGCAGTACTAAAATTGAAGGCAGTTTGGTTTTCTTTATTATCATTATTTTTAAAAACAGAATGTGGAATACATTGGACTTATACATTAACGTGTTTTATGGAGACTAATAAATGAGTAACCTTGTACAGTTGAAGACACTAAATAATGAAAGGTAAAAGTCGTATAATATGGATCTTATAACAACACGTTAAAATGTCTTTTAAATTGATATTTTTCGAAACCATTCTTTAACAATATCTTTCACTCCCAAATATTTACGAGCAATACAGTAAAATATTAAATTAAATTACATATCATTTACTAAACTTCAATAAATATAATCTTACGCACCTTACACAATATTCCAGCATGCTCGAAAAGTGGCCTTATTCCCGACATCGTGAAGTCGTTATTCGGAATCAAATCGCGAATAAAACATCGTATCGGTACCTTTATCGGAGCGCGCGGCGGCGGTCGCCGATGCGTTTTTATTTTTTGACAAGTGCCATCGATACTCACCGGAGCCATTGTTCAGGGGCCGTGCCGTCATTGCTTGTTATTTCGGTGGATTCTATAATGGTATACGATTTCTGATCAGGTCTGTTTCCATAATCGCGCCCTTGTGATTGAGGTGGATGACTTATCGACTTGAACAAGACTTTTACCCACAAAGTTACATAAACGTTACATAACGTCCTATAAAATTGTAAACTAACCTTTTATAAGTAGATAAGGTTATAAATCTTGTGTCAGTTTTGACAAAACTTCCTATCTAATAACAATATCGAATTTGGATTCTATACTGAAAGAGATTCACAATTATTATATTGTAATTTTTTGAATCCACGGGATCAAAATATATACGAATGTTGATTACGACCTGCTGGTTTGTATATCCGTTTTTCTACTTTTCTCGAATATTTATATGTTGAATAACTTTCGGCTAACTGCACGATGAGCAAATGAACAATCGAAGAATAGGATTATCGTTGCAAATTGTGGGACAAATGTTGAATTGTGGCGGGAATTGAATGTCGAACAAGTAACATTCGAAATCCATAATAGACGATGGTTACTTATTACGGTTGGAACGGTATGATTATTTAAGAAAATATTTTAGTTGGAAATAGACCTGAATATATTTAGAATAAATGTTATATGTCCGTGGCTAGCTACCACCATCTTATCTAAATCTGCCGCCAAACAGCAATGTTAATAGCATTGTTGTGTTCCGGTTGTCAGAGATAAGATAGCCAGTTCCAAATATTTGGGTTTCCGGGTCAGTACGCTTCCACCTTCGGCCTCATCTTTATTTAACATCAGGTGTGATTGAGGTCAAGTGCTAACCCGTTGTGCATAAAAAAAAAAACAAAAAGACCTAGCACTATGGATTGAATATGGATTGTTCTGCAATGAATCTCTAAGAATTATTGAATGACACCCGTTAAAGACACCGGTTGAATAAGTGAATAAGCATAAATCTATAGTAGTAGCTATGAAATACGTGAAAAGTATCTAATTAAACAGAAAATTCGCCAAATCTTATTATCAGATTTTCCAAACGCCACCATTGTAGAACAGTCTCGCCGCGTTCCGGGCATCCGAATCCACGCCATTGGCGATCGAGATTCGACGGAATACATTTTGACGTGTTCGATTTTCAAAAAATCCAACTTTTTTCTCTTTCCGCGCACGAGGCGAGGACAATGTGGCCTGGGCGTAACGAATAAGTTGATTTATAAAAACGCATGTACGCCGCCGGCCGCGTTCGCATTTCGAGAATAATACCATGATTTGTTTGGTTCAGTATGGGATTTTATACGCATTTTGTAGGCGCAAATGTTCTTCAGATTGCTTTTATGCTTTGAATTTACCTTTTGTTTTCGCTATAAAGTGGGAAATGAAGTTGGTAATGTTTAGTTTAAACATAAAGGCACTGCTATATAAGGGCGCGCCCATACTCCGACGAGATAATGGCTGACAGACTCTCTGGTTTGTGGGGGTGTTTATTTATTTGTTATCGTGTTGATGGTTTTAGAAGTACTTGTTATAAAAGTTAAGGTTTGTACGTCTTGGATGGAGTGGTGATGTTCTTGAATAGACAATTTTGATATTCCAAATTTGAAATTTTACTGCGTATGGACCGGGTCGTAGAATCAATCAAAATGGTGCAAAGTCATTAGTGCGAAATTTGGTACGAACTCAGCCACACGCCTATTTCGTCTATTTGTTCGTTTATCAAATGCCGTGTTGTGATGCGACAGACTGCATCAATTATGACAGCAAAGTAGTAAAAAGAAGCATAAACTTTCTTTTAAGTAAATAACAAACAGAATTACTTGTTAAACACTAACAAGAACCGCGAACGAAAATTATTCGCGCGAACATATCAACTGAACTCAAAAAAGAAATATTTCGTAAATAAAAATAATATTTGAAAACGTCCTGACATACCTACAACTATCGCTCATTCACAATTTTTCTTTTTTTTAATGATTGACTGGATACGCGTTTGACCACAATCTCACCTGATGAAAAGTGACGATGTGGTCGAATTTGAAGCACGCGATCCCAGTAAATGCCTATTCACTCTGCTCTTGTGATCCCAAGGTTGTAGGATTCATAGGAAAGACTAACGCCGGAAGGAAGTTCCATGCTTTGGCAGTTCGTATGATGAATGAAGAGTCGAACTTCTTGGTGCGAATGTTCGGTATATTAACTATATACAGGTGGAATCCCTCCCCACACCTAGTAGTCCGAAAATGGAAGGGCGACGGTGGAATTAGATTATGTAATTCTAACGCACACTCCCCGAAATGCATCCTGTAAAAGACTGAGAGACAAACAACTTTGCGACGGTGTTCGTGGGTCTGCAATTTAGCAATCATCGAATGATCACCTATTGAGTCTCATGACATGTCGTTTCACAGAATCGAGTGCAGCTAATTGGTACTTTACGGAACTATCCCAGAGGTGACAGCAGTATTCCATGCACGAGCGGACCAGTGCCTTGTAAATCACCAACAGTTGCTTTGGTATATGAAATATCGCCTGACTTTAAGGAGAATGCCAAGCTTCTTAGCCGCTGTTTTAGCGTTCGATTCTACATATATTATAGAGCCTAAACAAGTATTCCCAACCTTAACTTTTATATTCATTCTATGAATGCGTACGATTTTTCCATAACTTCTGTGACCCCTTTAACGTCTGTCTGCCTGAACTGTCAAAAATATAGGACAGCATTGGGGAGCGTTCAAATATAATAAAAAAAAAAACACACAGCCGTCGAAACAGGTGGTCCATTGAATTTCACAGAAATGATGGTTTCAATGCATTTCTTGATAATGATACGCTTGCGAAATGTAAAATTTTGTTCTTTTATACTATAATACCTACATATAAATAATAAATAACCTACCTTTGTTATTTCGTTTAACTTACAAGAAATCGATTTTGGACCGGTCTTCGTGCGTTTTACCACAGAATAACTAATTGCCGACGTAAAGTATATTGTATACTGACCCAAAACGAAAATAAATAATACTTACTAAATTAAGAAAAAAGTAAGAGTAATGGCTCGCAAGTTTGACAAACATAAATAATGAGAATTTTGAAAGGCAAGGGGATCTGACCCCATACAGTCTAGTCATCTGTAGTATTTCCATATTCTGCAGTGGAGTGACAGATTGGTATGCTTTACGAATGATTTCGGCGGCTTCTTGGAAGAACCGGAAAGCTTCGTTACGCACATTAATTTATACTTCCCTTTTTTACACTTCTATTTGACATTCATTGACTTTTGCACAGATTTCAAAAAATAAAAACTAAAATGCAACATCACTCGCTGAGTTTCCGCCAAAAAGCTCGAATCCGGACGTTAAAAATTCGGTCCGTTGTTTGTTTATGGCGAATTATCTATGTATATTGTAGATATGAGTATCTATGTGTATTAAGGATAAACTATAGTAACCAGTTCTCTTTAAAACTGTAATTGCCAACAATTAAAAAAATATGAGATAATTTCTGCTGGTAATGAAAGTTAAAAATGGTAGGATTTAGTGACGTGTAAAAAGTGTTATTTTATTATAATTGTTTAGACATTTTTATTTAATATATGAAAACATTAAACTGACGTAGTAATCCCATTTTATTCAGGTGAACTAGACCCTACCAATTTTAACTTTTACTACTAAAATACAGAAAGTATTGTTTAATTTTTTAATTGTAGTTGATTACAGTTTGGATAAAGTCTGGTCATTATTATTTTTTTTTAAGTAAAGGATTGTTGCGAATTCAGTTACTGTTATGCTTCCACTTGAAGGGTGTTTATCATTCCTTAAGTAAAAAAAAATATAACCCCATATTTTTATAGCATGAGGCAAAAAATAGGGGCGGCCTTTGTCCAGCTGTAGGACAACACAGACTAGTAAAAAAAAAATTATAGCCGGAATCGATTCTATACGTGCTTCTGACCAAACTAATTTCAGGTTTCAGGCATACAATAACCTTGTACATTTAAGAATTAACTCGGGGCCTGATCGAAATCGATTAAGATTTAAATACAGTTGGTTTTGTTTATCTGGATGATGTGAAATGTGGTAAAATATCTCACTACCTTATATACCAGATGAGATGGGTAAGTGAAATAGAAATTATTGACATAGTAACTTTTTTTTTTGTAAAACCATCAACGACGATGCGAAATCATATTTTTCATCATATTTTCTCCAAGTTTTTTAAATTTATTTAATTTAATGGTGTAATTATGTGGTAACGGGGCAGACCGCGAAAACGGTGGAGAGACGAGCTTGACAGTTTTAATAAGGGATGGTTTGTGCTCGCCAAGAACAGAAACGACTGGAAACAGACGAGGGAGGCCTTTGCCCAGCAGTGGGACACTATGGGCTCTTAATAATAATAATAATTATGTGGAATAGGCTACAAACGGCACCGTCAAATGACACTACCCTTTATTCGATGTTGGTTTTGAAAATAAATAAATTAAACTATCAACGCCAATATCTTCTATTTCCCATAATACCTATGCCCTATTTTTTTTCATACGGTAAAAAAACACATCCGTTATAAAGAAATAGTTTTCAATCCCAAAATTTATTCAGCACTTGACTGCACTTTATTCTTTAAACCTAGAAATAAACGACATAAAACAAGTAGGCAATAAATACATCCCACTAACAGAAAATATGCTTTGTAAGCCACATGCGGTATTACTTATACAGTCGCTGCTGCAAAATTGGTAACCATTGAGTGTTGAATACAAAAGTTTCGTATTATAAATTTAAAGCAGACACTCGTTAAAATATCAAGTTCTGAACAATGTACAATGTAGTGAAATGACTACTGTTTCGTTTCGGCTCCTGCCTACTGCGGATGAGAAATTGGACATTGTGTTTTATTTAGTTCGTAATGACGAAATATTTTTGACTCGCATTGTTCGTAGGAAAGAAAGTTACAGGTATATAATGTCGTTTAAAAAATCTTAAAAACAGTTTGGGAGTTCCACCATCAAATCAAAATATTTTATTTCATAGGATAAAATTATCACTTGAAAACGTCACTATTAATATTAATATTACATTTAAGTTTACTGGTCATTCATAAAGCTGACTCCCCAGAGAAGAACGATCAAGAAACTCAAGGGTTATTGCTTTTTTAAACAGATTACGGGTTACAATTTGTGATTACAATTTGACGACCTGTTTGTTGTAGTCTGACCACTATTCCAAAAGGTTCGAATCCCGCTAGGGGCATATCTTTGTGTGACGAATACGGACATGTGTACTCGAGTTATGGATGATTTCATTTATAATAAGTATTTATTTACAAAAAAAAATGTATTTATGTAGTATATCAACCATCTGGTATCCACAACACAAGGCTATAGTTGCTTGCTGTGGAACTAGATGGCGCTGTGTGTTGTGTATGTCTAAGGATATTTATTTATTTATTATTATTTATTTGATAATTATATGATTAATAAAACAGCTATGTCCATGTATTTACGTTACATCCACCTCCTTGTTCTATCATCAGACCCTCGACAATAAGTGTAATATATTGAACTCGTCAAATCGAGTCATATTATGAGCCCAAACTCGAAGGGTTTACTAGTAGCCAATAAAGAGTTCCACCATCCACCTCCTGGCTCCATCATCAGATCCGCACCACGATAACCATTATAGTATTGTCATCTGAACTATAATATATAGCAAGTTTCGTTTCGATACGACACTTAAAAAGTAGATTAAATTTTTTTGATAGTTACAAGTGAAGCTAATATTAATTATTATTATTGTTAAATTCTTTATTGCACACAAATTCATGGCCCATACTCTCTCCCAGTGAGAGAAGGTTGTGCCCCAACAGTGAGGACGTGTTAGGCTGTTGATGATGATTGCAAAAATTAAACCATTAATTCCAACCGATTGGAAATGGTAACTAACAGATAATAACAAAGGTTTCGCTTCTCGCCGCATTCGATCCATATTCGATCAATCATCGATATTCACGAATATTAATGACCACTCGAATGAAATGAAATAAACGATCCTGTTATTACCATTGACGGTAGAGGCCACAATATTTTATGAATATTTTACATCGGCTTTCACCCCTGACTTCGTTGGTTAATTCGCTTGGAAGTAATTTTATTTAGATTTTGACAGAAATAATTTTCAAAATGATATAAATAATGTTTTAAAACAGATTTGTTGTATAAAAAACCAAGCTGATCTCCAAGTGGATTGTGATTACCCATGACATCTTTTTTTTTTTTTTTTATGATTGAACGCATTTGACCACAATCTCACCTGATGGAAAGTGACGATGCCTATTCACCCTGCTCTTGAAGATCTCAAAATTGTAGGATTCAGGAAAGACTAACTCCGGAAGGGAGTTCCATGCCTTGGCTGTCCGCATTATGAATGAAGAGTCAAACCGCTCAGTGCGAATGTTCGGTATGTTGACTACATACGGGTGGAATTCCTCCCCACGCCGAGTAGTCCGAAGATGAAATAGAGGAATAACATTATGTAATTCCAACGCCGAAGTGCATCCTGTAAAAGACTGAGAGGCCACCTTGCGATGGTGTTCGAGGCTCTGCAATTCAGCAGTGATCGAATGGTCGCATTCTTTTTCACGTCGTTCCTGAGAATCTAGTGCAGCCAGTTGGTTATTGGCTGAACCGTGATCTGTGACTTCCCAGAAATTGGTTAACGTAGTACGGTTAAGTTAACATGGTTAAGTCAACGTTAACGTTGACTTCAAACGTAGGTATTAATGTCACATATACATTGTTGAAATTTTCATATGAAGACCATATCTAGTACAGTAAGTAATACAGTAAGACATATGATACCTCTTTAAGTCTACAATTTCAGATGCTCTTTTATTCTTTACCCCGGAACTTTGATGCTCGGTGGTAGAAATAGACAAGAAGGTGCTACCTAGTATCATGCCCTACAAGGCAGAAAGAGAGTGCCTACCCTAGCAAATTCTCCTACATATTTCACAAGATAAACAAGTAATCAAAATATACCATTATTTATTTATTTTAATGATCTTTATGTACACTCTCCTTTTGTAACAGCTATCCTATAATGTGGCAAGCGAATAAATGAATATGAAAGTATATTACACATATAATAAAATCTCAAAATATATTCCTACATATTTTAGAAATCGTAACGCGAAATGGACGACTCAAATTTTTATGCACTCGAGAACTTTAATACGTGAGAATTGCGTGGGAGTGGAAGTATAAGTAAGTAGGTAAGTCCTCTTTGTAACGGTGTAGTTATATACGTTTGATGCAGAAATAGCCAGCTCAAATAAGTTGAGTGTATGACCGCCTCCGTGGCTCAATGTAAACAACTTAGGGCTTACGAATCGGAGGTCGTGGTTTCCATCCCCAGCGGGGTACATGTTTAGTACTCGGTTTGGTTGGTGGTAGGGCATTTTAAATGTCCGCCTGGCTAGCTACCGCCATCTTATCAAAGTCTACCGCCAAACAGCAATGTTAATAGCATTGTATTCCGGTTGTCAGAGATTATAATATAATGTTATAATTATAATCTCTGATAACGAGAGATTGGGTTGTTGGGGTGTTTCCGAATCCCGAAAGATGGGAATGGGAAAGATGGGGTTTCCGGGTCAGTACGCTTCCACTTTCTGCTTCATCTTCACTGAACGTCAGGTGTGATTGAGATCAAGCGCAAACCCGTTGTTCATTCATAAAATTGAAAACAATGTTCCGGATGAGATCGCTTATATCTTCGGCCTCATCTGCACTTAAATAGGTGTAATTAGTTATTTACTTATTTACATAGAATCAACAGCATTATTGCAAAAATTAAAGCTAAAAAAAATTAAAACCCTCGAAAGACTATGATATCATTGAAATACATCAAAAACTATGTTCAAAATTTAACCGATTTTTATCAAATATAGCAAAGAACCTGTTAAAAAAAACGCAGTGATATCGGACCACGTAATAATGAGATACACCTGGCCAAAGACTAGACATGTACACATCAGACAAAGAACACAGTCCATCAAAAACATAACTACCGTCGTTTTCGTCGATGGATAAATTTCTTTTGTTTTATCATTATCGAGGCGACAGACATGTTGATTGTATTTGGCGAATGGGTTAAATGCAAGGTCAAAGAACTTGAAAGCCCGAGTTTTATTTCAACGGATACGATGCAGGATATCTGTGTTTCGGTAGGGTTAGTAAAAACATTTCTACATGATGGCCGCTGCGAATGCAATGTTAAAAGGCTGGAGAAATTATCGTTCATCAATGGTGTCATTCGGATGTACACCAACTAATCTAAACTAAACTAAAACGAGTTTTAAAGTAGTACTGTCTCTTTCTCCCAGGAGCAGTACAATGCGACGGCACCACTCCAAAACTGGTTTCAGTTTAGTTTAGTTGGTGTACATCCGAATCGACACCATTGTCATATTAGTCCACAGACTTCCACAGCGACCGGTTTGATACCACCTTGTGTCCAGCGACATTCACCAGCCCCCGTAGCATGACAACGTTTGTCGCGCAGGACGTAGGAGTGAGAGTGGGATAGTTGAATATTTTGTCTAAGTGAATGAGCAGGACAAATATTATAACATAGACATTTATCGCTCCTGTCGTGCTATTAGTGCTGATCGTTAATTCAGAGGCTAATTATATAGTCCAAGTCGGAAAACTGCGTAATGTCGTCTTGTTAAAATATGTCAGTGTACGAAAGTCTTGGTCTCTTACCTACTATGGGCCTCATAAGAATGCTCAAGATCACCCAGTGAGCTATGGAGAGGATGAAGCTCAGCGTTTCACTACTAGAAGGAATTCAGGAATTAAGAAATGTGTCAACGACATATTCCAGCAAGTAAGTTGAACTGTAAAGCCTATGTAAAAGAGAGTGCTTTTACAGTGGCTAGGTTTAAGTGCCACAAAATGTGGAACAGGCTTGTGTGAAGTTGCTGGATGCAGGTCGCTTCCAACATATCTCTCTGAAAATCTATGGAAGAGGTCTATGTTCAGCTGTGGAGGGTGTGGCTGGTATGATGATGATGGGTTACCCTAAAAACTCATGAATTATAACGGAAAAAGAAACGTGAGTATAGAATAATGTGCTAATTGTAGACACTCGCGTTTGAGCGTGTGTGAATGAGTTACTATTATCTGTAGGCCATATAGATTATAATAATAAAAATCTTTATTTGCCAAGAAAACAGTAAGAACTAAAATATAAAATGTTCTTTTAAATATGACAAAAAGTTCAGTACCCCAGCATATGGTGGCTGAGAATTTTCAGTCACAGCCAGCAGTTATGTACTGTACAGAAAATGTATTTATTTATTTATTTATAATTCTACATAATATTTTTTATAATTTGTAACTCTCTCTAGGTACTCTGTTATATTCTAAAAAAATATATTATAGGTATATTTTTATGCTGTCCGTACATGGCACGCGGTGGGTAAACACAACTGAGATGGTATAATGCGAACCGGTCCAAGCCCACCAATGCGTTTTCAATACAGCCGCCAAAGCGCGATAACATGCGTTCTCTATAGGGCGTTGTAAATACCTAGGAACGGTGTTACTTTAGTCGTAAAACAGTATACTTGGATTTTCGCAAACCCCTTTTTGGTGCCGATTATTTTGATTAAGTGCGAATGCCATTGTTTACACGATTTCAGTATAAAAGTTGAGACATGTCGAAATTCTTAGGATTTCTTTTGCTCATTTTTGAGCATCATCACCAAGGCGCCAATACGTGAAGACATATTCCGATCTGAAGGATACACCCTGTGGTGACGTATCTGTACCCCTATTTGAGACAGGCTTTCTATAAAGTGAGCAACCTGGGGGGCTATTTAGAGTTTACACAACCTATTCTCGTTGTCGATATGTTTCGGTAATACTGCTCGGTCTCGATGCGTGTAACAGAGACAGGTATAACAACAGTTTACTTTAACGAGAGTGGTTTACTTGAACTCATACACCCACTTATCATCTGTCATACATGTTGAAACCCCAATTAAGAGGGTTTACTCCGTCTCCACTGGACGTAAATTAAGATTTCAATACAATAGAAATACGAACGGAGAGTATACATTTTACAAACACAATAAATTAGGCGGCCTTATCACTAAAAGCGATCTCTTCCAGGCAACTTTTGGGTGTGGAAGTACAACTTTATACAATACACATTTCTTTTTAAATACAACATAAAGTACCTATATCTCTCTGACCTGCACTCGAAAAGCATAAAGCTAATTACAAGTAATACCCTAAGTAACTTTAATAACGGTTAGGTATTTATATTATAAAAAAGGTGGCTGCTTTAAACAATAATTTGAAATTATCGAAAATAATCGTAATTAAAGCTATTTAGGTGTGTATATTAAATCAGCTTTTAGGCCTTTGGAGTCCAGGTCAGAGCGATATTTTTTTATTTTTTTATGCACAACGGGTTGGTATTTGACCTCAATCACACCTGATGTTATGTGAAGGTCGAAGGTGGAAGCGTACTGACCCGGAAACCCCAACACATTTGGGGGACTGGCTATCTTATCTCTGACAACCGGAACACAACAATGTTAATAACATTTAACCACCTCCGTGGTTCACGATTCGGAGGTCGCGGGTTCGATCCCAGCGGGGTACATATTTTACTATTCGGTTTGGTTGGTGGTAGGGCATTTTAAATGTCTGCCTGACTAGCTACCACCATCCTATCTAAATCTGCCGCCGCTAGCGTGTTTTTATAGTTTTCTAAACTACCTACATATTATTATTTACCTACATATTATGCATGTCTTCATTCTTAAACAATTTTGGGGTCCAAGGCAGGGTAAAGTCACTTCACGGAACCTCTAACTCATTATTCAAAAGGAATTTTATGCAATAAATTTCTACAAAAAGAAAAACAAACTCGCCAAAGGCAGTCGTTTGAAGTGTTAAAATTAACACGTCCATACAACGTAGGGACAATGTGTATTTTTTTATTTTTATAACACAACAGTTTAATTAGTGCCACTCTACTAAATAAGGCTTTGTAACATTTTATAATTTTATTCTCTTTCTACTTGGATGTAACAAATGACTGCTTGATCACCTTAGATACGCGTATTGTCGACTCCCACGCATCCTGTCGAAGCATCAAATGAGTGCAATAAATTTATTTTTCTACCTTTTTTGCCTTGCCTACTTACCTACTTCGACCACATTTTAAGAATTTTTAAAATAGAAACGGACGGATGTAGGTTTATTTATTTAACACTTTATTGTACACACACACAAAGAAATGATCATTAACAAATATTTTAGAAAAATGTACAAAGGGCGAACTTATCTCTATAAGAGATCTCTTCCAGCAAACCCGTGTGAGCGAAATTTGATATAAAAGGTAGACATAAAGTGTACATAAACAGAAGAAACAAAAAATGTTAAAAATATCATATAAAAGAATAAAACCAACATAATACATTAAACGAAAAATTACCCAACATAAATACACAAATACATACATACAACATTACATATAAATATATATAATATAATATTATACATATACAGGGCGTCCCACAGCTATGCCACATGGAGGGAAAGTACCTTGAATTTTGTAGATGGAACATTTTACTGAAAGAAGACATTATTTTAATTTAAAAAACAATTTAAACTGCATTCATACATGGTTGAACCGGGAATCGAACCCTTTATTTATAAAAAAAAAATTACCATGTAACTTTATCATACCGATCGAAAGGCTTCATCATAAGGATAATTTTTTGCTAAATAACATAGTGTCAGAAATAAAAGGAAGACCATGAATTTTAACATTTTTAATACAAAATTAATCAAATTTATCAAATGCTCAAAATGAATCCTGTTCAATACAAAGTCGCACTCTTTTGATTATTTCGCTCCCTGTCGATTTTTTGATCATGTTGTGGTGGATATTTAGAATAATACGTCGAAGTTCAGTTTGTAGCTCGTGGACACTTTGACACTGGTTCTTGTAAAGTAAATTTTTTACATAACCCCATAAAAAAAATCTAACGGGGTTAGAGCTGGGGATCTCGGCGGCCATTTTTTCGTCCATTTGTCCCGATCCAGGAAAGAAAATGTTCATTGAGATAGTCCTACTTACTAATTACGTATCTCTTTATCATTTTATCATGAACTTAAATTATAATAGGGAAATGATGCATACTTCTCGAGTGGGTAATTAGTATTAGTAATGATAATGTCAGTTGTATGTCCTTACGGCAATGTTAGCTTTTCATTTTTCTGAACAAAATTGAACATCTAATGTTAAAATTCATGGTCTTCCTTTTATTTCTGACAATATGTTGTTTAGCAAAAAATAATCCTTATGATGAAGCCTTTCGATTGGTATGATAAAGTTACATGGTAATTTTTTTTATAAATAAATGGTTCGATTCCCGGTTCAACCATGTACTTATTTAAAAATCTATGAATGCAGTTTAAATTGTTTTTTAAATTAAAATAATGTCTTCTTTCAGTAAAATGTTCCATCTACAAAATTCAAGGTACTTTCCCTCCATGTGGCATAGCAGTGGGACGCCCTGTATAATATACATAAACTATACATTAATACAAAAATTCCTATAATAAACTTATAACCTGTACAGCAAGATGACAAGTAAAATTTTAATATTGTAAATAACGGATTAACTGACTTGACGTGAGACCTCAAGATAGTGCTCTTTAACTCTAGCTTTGAAAACGTCAAGAGTTTGACTATCCCGTACGCTGACAGGAAGCGAGTTCCATAGCCTGACCGCATGAACTGAAAACTAGTAATTATAAAAGTCAGTTTTGTTAGAAGTAGGAGGAAAGGACAATAGGGTAGCGATGTGGGGTCTGGACGATTTATCGGAAGCACGCTAGAAGTTAAAACGCTCACTCAAATAAGTAGGGACAGAAGGATAGAAAAGATAGGTTTTGTTAATCTGTGTATATATTATTATCATCAAGAGCCTTACACATCCTCACTGTTGGGGCACAGCCTCCTCCCATTAATGGCAGAAGGCATGGACCACCACGCAGGCCGAGTGAGGATTAGTGGATTTGTATCAGAGTTATGGTCACTGTTTTTAAACCGTACCTGTAGGCCACCGGCTTGTCTTAACGACTGCCTCTAATTGAAAACAACCGGGACCGATTATTGAACGTGCACCCGGATCACGGAAACACTCGTATTAAATGCCCCTAGTGGCCACCCATCCACGGACTGACCGCGCCGGACTTCGCTTAACTTCGCTAATTTATCTGTGGTTTACCCTGGAATAACACTATCGTTAGTTTTGAACCCGGATTATTAGACTAATTAGTAATTATCAATCACTTCATCGGTATTTTGTTTCTTGAGAACGAGTCTGTAGCTCGTTTTAATTTCCAACAGCGACATCTAGCGAGTGCGTTAAATACATATTGAATAGAGGCACCATCTGGGTGGTAACCTCCCACGTCTAACGGTCTCCATGTGCATAGACTACAGACATGATAGAAATTACTCAATCGCTGTCCAATAAATTGCATTATGCAATTTTCCCCCTTCTCGGATAACGGCCGGTCTACTCTCGCATTCAATAGGAACATTTTAACCGCAGAACTCTGTGTGGGTTTAAACTATATAGGTACACTTATGTTGATACACTAGAGATTGCACTTTGAGTAACCAACTGAAATGACGAGATCAAGAGTGATAATGAGAGATAGATTGGCCTTCACAACCCGAGTACGTCTAAACTGCGAGCTTGCAATGTCACATAGTAAGTAAGTGTGCGTTACCTCCTGTAACCTAAACAGTTGGTGTTTGCATATTTTCTAGAGAAGGGTCATTATTCAGTATCGAAATTTCTGAGCGACAAGTAATTTATTTTTCTTTTTATTGGATATTTTCTCACATTGAAATTAATTAATTTATCGTTAATAAATAAATAAACATCCTTGGACATACACACAACGCCATCTAGTTCCACATTAAGCAACTATAGGCTTGTGTTGTGGATACTAGATGGTTGATATACTACACAAATACATTTTTTTTTGTAAATAAATAAATATATAAATGAAAAACATCCATAACTCGGGAACACATGTCTATATTCATCATACAAACATATGCCCCTAGTGAATTCGACCTATAAAAAATTATCAAGCTTTGCCGTGTTGCCTCATTTTGCTATGTAAGTTACGAGGTCTCATGTCATTTCATGCCGAAAAATTTATAGCTGATTTGACCGTCATACTTTCGATTTTGAGTTGAAGACATTCCAATTGCTACCCAAAAAAATATTTTGAAAGCGGCAGTTTCATAATTTGCTTTATCTAAAATGAGACGTCATCACAATTCGCCGCCGCAAAGTATGCTATAAAATCTGAAAAACGTCCGTATCCCGTATCGCTCGCTAAATAATCGATTGGAACAATCGTCGGAAGCCGCAAGCCGATCGGCTCGGCGAATAAATTTAGCTCGGATTCGATTACCGTTATCGGGTTGCATCGCTCGTTCGAATAGAATAGATAATCGAGAGAGCTGAGGGCGTTTGCGATATACGAACAACGAGTTAAAAACATTGCAGAGCTCCTGTATCATGAAAGAATGCCACAAACTTTGTTCGTGATGTTTGTGTTACTTTTGATGGTCGGATTTACCCTAATCAAACATACATAGGTACATAAAGTCACGACCTTTATCCCAAATGGGGTCAGAGATATTCCAAATATTAGCGTTTGGATATCCCAAACATTAAAAGATTAATGTTTGAAACAACATCCACGTTTCACCATAAGAAACATACAGAAACGCACACATGATAGGGGGTGAGCCACTGCCGTAGAAGCGTGGAAATCTAGAGATGTTTTTGGTGGAAAGTCTCTTAGTCGCCACCCACGGGAAGAGAGGGGTTGGTTCTATTCTATTTGAGTGCCGAAACCACACGGCACCTAATCATAATCATAATGCTGGATAAGGATTTGTCATCGGACCCTATATGGCATGATAAACTGTACTTAAGACATACAAAGCACGTTCTTACTAAGGTTACTGCTTCTTCATTCTTATTTCAGAGTATTCAGAATTCGTAATCGTCTAATTCTGGGAAATATCGAGAAGGTTAAATTTTGATCCTGTTTAGTGTAGTGGTTAGAAACTCTGACTGCTATATCAAAACGTCGCACGTTCGAATCCAGCTAAGGCCATATGTTTGTATGATGATTGGACATGACGTTTGTATGCATATGTGTTCTCAAGTTATGGGTGTTTTTTTGTTTTAATTTATATTTGTATTTATTTACAAAAAAGAGCCTACTTGCTCAGTGTGGAATGAACTGGCGCTGTGTGTATGTGCAATTTATTTATTATTATTATGTATTGCTGGGAATCAAACCTGTGACCTTCGTTTTGTAAACTTTAATTGCTTACATCAAACCACAGATCCAGTGAAACTCTTTTCCAGTCAATATAAGTGTGGGGATTGGAGTGAGAATGAAACAGATATTCACAACACGTAGTTTTATTGCGTAAAACGTAAATACTCGTACAAATATATTTTTCTTTAATTTAAAAGGCCCAGCACTTGCACACCATCACGCACCATGCTCAAGAAGGAAGTGCCTCCATCTTATTTTTCCTTCTCCCGGTCACTCTCACATTCACTCGTTCTCACATCACTCTATCGTCCAATCATACATTCTCACATCCTACATAAGTATTTCATAAAGGCAACTCTATCATATTTCGTACCTCCACATTTTAAAGTATCCAATAGGGTCCTTACGGAGGCTCGCCTCGGAGCGTCGAATTAACGCATTCTTGTGTAGAGCGGTTGGAACGCGCGTTTGTATCGCCATCGCCACTGTAAACCGCTATTTACATACACCAGCCTGTTAAACTGTAGCGAAATCTAGTACTTTGTTTATTATGTCACGTACATTGCGCGACTCTATTTTTGATACTTTAGTTTGCTGACACTGCATAAAAAATTACAAAAGAAATGGACGAGATATTATACAACTCAAGACCTGGGGTTCTATTACATATGTTCGTCGTTATCGTCATCGGTTATTGGTTGGCCTTCGTTCGACGGACAATTTCCGGCTTTACGTTCCACCGAACACCTCAAAATTCTATAGCCAATCATTTACCCTTCAAGCCATTCGTCTCTGGAACTCCCTACCCGAGTCCATCAGACGAGCTCAAACTTTGAATGCTTCAAAGTCGCCGTCAAGGAGTATTTTCTGGTGCTTTAATCTGTGTTCTCTTCTTAGCTTCTCTCTATACCTTAGCACAATCCTGTTGTCGCTTATTATTATTATTTTATATATCAATAAATATTTATTTAGTACACCTATATATTTACGTTTGTATTTTGTTGCTATTTTATAGATGTTATGTTTAAGTAGGTTTATTTTTCTATTGATCTATGTATGTATGTGTATGTAAATATATTGAAATTTATTCACGTAGTTTGTTTCTGCATCCCTATTTAATACCGCACAACCTACCTATTTCAAATGTACTGTCCTTATACCCAAAGGTTGCCTGGAAGAGATCGCTTTTAGTGATAAGGTCGCCAAATTGTACATTCTATTCTTACCACTTTTCTGAAACTGCATTTTCTTGTCTGTTGTGCAATAAAGTGTATTTGTATTGTATTGTATTGTTGGCTCATCGCTCGCTCGCTCATTTGACGGTTTCTCATTGGTCAACGTAATCAATGACGATACCGATGAAGTGGCATATCTAAGGGCTGGATTAATTTTCTACGTAAAGCCTAACTTACTAACTTACTAAATTATAGTTTTGACCGATGTGGAGATATCGGTTGTGGGTGTGTGATATTGCCCTTGAAAATGTTTGATTTTAAAATACACAAAAATCGTGAGTTCTTCATTTATGTTATTGAAGAGTTATTCATGCAATATTCGTTACTCAATCACGTTATAACGCTAAACAGACTTGGATGAAATTTGTTACAGAAATAGACGCCACTACATTAGAATAGTTTTATCTCAAAATATTAAGTAATGCCATGGAATCAACTATTTCTATGCAAGCAATAGTTAAGAATATCATATAGAGTATTTGATTAATTTGTTCAACTAAATCATATATTGCAACTTAAGGGCCTATTTGTCCCATCTCCTTTTTATTTCACTTAGATCGCCTTTAAGGAAGACAGATGCAATATTAACTATTACTTTATTTAGACTGACTTACCCGTTGAATACTTAATAATGACAATTTCACCGACTCTACCTTTACACTTGTCTGTTGTATTCACAATTACATGAAACGCTTCTTATATCACAAAGATTTTACGAAAGGTTCATTAAAAATACCTCTCGATTGTCACAAGGAGACATTAATTAAAATTAATTACTGTTAATCATTGATTGCTAACGAAAACCGCACCTTGCCAGGTGAATAATAAGGATGAAAATGTGATTCCAGCAAATTGTTTCAACAGGAACATCGAGGAAAATTGTTACAAAATGAAAGAAATAAATAATTCAAACAAGGTCCAGGCCAGGAGACGGCTTAATTAAAGTCCCGAACCGAAGGAACGAATAAATTAAACTATTACGTTTTAAAATATAAACTTTTATACCGGGTGCTCACTTGAAAAGGGTTTGTATGGAGAAATATGAAGCTATGACAGATAGATAAAATTTCATCAATCATCAAACCACATCATCGAATTTAAATTTTTTATAAGAAAAATGCGTTTAAGGACTTTTATAAATTACCTTGTGTGGGATCTACTCAGTAAGGATACCGCACTATTTAGCGGCGCTCGCTACTATTTGCATCTTTCGAACCCATGTATAAGTTGATAAGGGATAGAGAATTAGCGTGGACCTAATTTATTATAATATATTATAATATATACAAAGTATTATAGCTGAGTTGAGTATCTATTAATCCATAGGGTCAATAATGAGGACCATATCTTTGTGATAAACATTTTTTATTACTTATGAAAACATCAACTGTCAAAGGAGACGTCATGTACAAACATTGCGTCATAGAAGACTACGACATCTTCACTAAATCTAACAAATCATCTCTTTATTATTCTATGTGAGTTCCAATTTCAAAATAATATAAGAATCTAAGTATATTCTTCTCTTAAATCGACGTTGCAGTTCCTTGCTACAAGTTTCGGAGTTCTCCATACTGAGATATATGAATGAATGAATGAATAATGAATCACCCTGTATACCGCATATTAGTGAGGTAATTCAGAGCTGATAGAGAACGTAATTGTAACAAAATAATATGACCATATTTTCTTGTAAAATTATGTCCATAATTTGTAGGTTCCAATCCTTAATCTCCTCGGCCTCACTCGCGCAGCTGATTGACAACTCAACTGGTATCCTAGGGTCGCCAACCATATGGATTTTTGTAGATATAGTCTCAGTGATTATTTACCTCAAATTTTATGAGAATTAAGTTTTATTTTCTTTTAATATTATATGCACAACGGGTTAGCACTTGACCTGAATCACACCTGATATTAGGTAAAGAAGATGAGGCCGAAGGTGAAAGCGTTTTGACCCGGAAACCCAATCTTATTAGGGGAACTGGGTATCTTATCTCTGACAACCGGAACATAACAAAGCCATTAACATTGCTAATTGGCGGCAGATTTAGATAAGATGGTGGTAGCTAGTCAGGCGGATATTTAAAATGCCTTACCACCAACCAAACCATACTAAATATGTACCCCGCCGGGGATCGAACCCGCGACCTCCGATTCGTAAATCCTATGTTGTTCACATTGAGCCACGGAGGCGGTTTTGTTAGTGGTGATATTTTTAAGTAAAAGGTAATTTTACAGTAGACAGCCAAGGAAATACAGTTGCATCCTAAGAGTTATCTATTATATATTGTGAGGTAAGAAATCCAGTTCGGCCCCGCACTGTTCATTCAATCGAGATCCGCAAATATTTTAATTTTACCGCCCACGCGACCGCCAACGACTTTTTGCGCAAACATAAAGGTGGAAAGGACCCTCATTAGCATCGTTTTAGGTTTCTCTTAACGTCTTAATTTGAATTCGGAACGGTTTGGATGTCGATAAAAAAGAAAAAAGAAGTTTGAGGTTTTAATCGGGTAATGCGGTTAGTGCACGGCCAGGATCAAGGCTTTCCAAATACGCTAAATGCATTCTTTAAACTGTGAGTTTACATTGGGAAGTTTACAGAAAGCATAATGGATGCTATTTATTTATTTTGTATGGGTAACTGTTTTATAAATTTGTTGACAAACTTAAACTAACCGTAATATTGAGAGTGTGTTTCGTTTAAAGCTCTTGGCTGCTCATGACGGGGTACTGGTTCTAACATTGATTTACGGGAATGAACGCTGGGTATGGCAGAAGAAGAATGCAAGTAGAATTAATGTAGTGGAAATGAGATCATTGACAAGTTTGAGTGCCGACTTTGAAAGATAGAAGCAGGAATTAATTAGTGTGACAATAATAAAGAAGAAGAATTTACTTCCACTAATGACAAGTACTAAATTACATGCTTACTTAAAATTAATACTTAATAAGTAAGTAGTGCGCAAGAGTGAAAAAGGGTACCTCAGCATGTGCCGCAGTGAAACCACGTCGCTGCGTTTTTCAGGCTGAACCCAACATTCTGCCAGCCATAAGACTCAGTGACAAAAATATGCTAAGATGGTTTGGTCATGTGGAGATGATGAATGGAAGAAGATTATCGAAAGAGATATACGAAGGAAATGTGGATGGTAGTGTCGGTAGGGTAATACCGTTGTGAACGCACCATGATCTAATCGGGGGCATCTTAATTAAAGATAGACCAAGTCAAGGGTCTATGAAGAACATCATGAGAGTGAATGAACCAAATGAGATATGTCAGGATCATAGCTAGTGGAAGTCTGTGATATCTGCCTACCCCTGCGGGAAACAGGCGTGACTTCATGTAGGTATGTATGTTTAGCCTAAATATTATGTAACCTCAAGAATACCATCATTATGAAAAAAGACATGTCAAAATTATATTACCAAGAAAGATTATACAGAATTTGTGACTACCTGAATGACAAATACGCTTGATTAAGATCCATCAGATTCCAAAGACTGTAAAATTGAATTGACTATATTTTTTATTAAAAAAAGGCAAAGCAATGATCTTGCAGGCTTCTAGTTTCTTATCCCACAGATGATGATGATGACAGAGAGAACCTCTCTCCCCGAAGCGGTATAATAGTGAGTGGAGCAACGCTACTTTTTCCTGATAGGTTCTGTTTTTTTAAAACCAAAATTGTTATTATTTTGAAATACTTTGAACCAACACAATCACATGTTCAATGGATGAACTAATGAATAAGGACCCTAAATATAGTCAAAATCTATAATTATTTCATTAGAAATCCGAGCAGTGACCAGTTCCAATTAGAATACATTGGCCGATAGCCCCGCTGGTTCTACTATCAGATCGGTCTCCATCTGATTAACAGCAAGTTGGCTATCGCGATGGCGAGTCACTAATTAATTGGACAACGTTTAGCTTCCTTAAGAATGTCTAACAGCTAAATATCTTCATTTTAAATTGCGGCTACAGTCTCAGCACTGGGTATATCTAATTCATCACACTCATTCTTTTAAACTGTTGCCTGTTCTTGTAGTTTTGCTCACGTGGGATCTGTTTAAAAATATCGTACATTATATCGCAGTCTTACCTAGTCCACTCCAAGTTTTGATAAACTGCTTTTATCTAGACATAGTAGTGTGTCATCCATCATGTTCGGAATAGTAAAAGATGATGCACCGGCGTGTATGTATTTATAATACGAGTACATTATGGATTAGACTTCACGTTTAGGCATTCTCAAAAAAAAATATTAGCCAGTCGGAAAGCTTAAGTTTTCTCGAAGTAACTAATATATAAAATTATCTGATAATTTCGCTGGTCTACATATTCCCAGAGTGTCCTATTGTATATATTGGGTCTTTACCTATGAAATTGGAGTTTTTTTTTCTTCGTTAATCATATGTACAAATTTATGCGATTTTCAAAGCTATATCCAAATTTGTTTTTTATTTGGAAAATGGAATATTATTTCAAGGTTTCACATGAAATATTTTTTAATTTCTGGGCTAAATCACATAATAAAAAAAATTTGAACAGAGCTCTTTTCATGTGCTTCCATAATCATTTCTTAGATTCGCTGAAATTTTTATAAAGCGGTTACTTTTAAAAGTTAACGCTGCCTATACTTATCCGATAACACACACAAAGTTTAGCTAAATTTGGATTTGCCGTTCCCAAAAAAAAAAAAAACAAAAATGTTTGTAGGGAGAAAACAGTCTTAATGAAATTCTTCATACAAAACGCCAATTTCATAGGTAAGGACCTAATGCTTAGGGACATGGAACTTATCAACATTAAATTCACATGGTGCCAGCTCTGGAACATGTAGGTGAAAACTCAAGGCTTAGCTTTTGCATGTATGGTATGTGTATTTATAGATATTATTTGAATTTCATTATCTAGTTAGTCCTATTCAGTTGAAACACATTTACCTGAAGATTTCTTTTATGCACAAAGGGTTAGCACTTGATCTCAAACACACTTGATGTTAAGTGAAGATGAGGCTGAAGGTCGAAGCGTACTGACTTGGAAACCCCATGTTATTTGAGGAACTGGGCTTTAGAATAAAATACTGTAGAATAGAAATGACCAGTCTGTTAATGTTTCTCTAAATCCAACTCACAAAAATGTTAAATAGGGGATGAATTGAAAGTTAGTGAATTGTGGTTCATGTAGTCTAGTAGCGGTTCCTACGTGTAATGTTAAAAGCAGAGTGTCCTGTTGATAGAGGTAGGAACGCGGAAAAGTGACAGCTCTAGTAGGTGAAAAATTCAAGGTTGGAAATATTGTACTTATGCATAGTGGATATTACGGTATTTGGAATTTATTTTCTAGTCTAGTCCAGTTTAAATCTAAACTGCTGTAAAATGGCAGAAACGTATCGTTAAACCTGGAGAAGGATATCGAGTACTTCTTAACCGAAGAACGTTAAAAGAACCAATTGGAATCTAGTGCAAAAATGCAAGTGTTCAATAAAATGCTATAGGTACATCAGAAATTTAAATAACACATTTTCAGCTTTTCTCAAAATCCACCGCCTATGGATGCAAAATAGGGGATTAAATGGGAGTTAGTGAAGTTCGTGTAATCTAGTTGTAGTTTGATCGTGTAACCTCTGAACGCTAACATGATATTAATCATGTGATCTCAAAGAAGGAACAATGAATTATGTCATAGCAAAAAGAAGTTTTATGAGATTGTTAAAATATTAATTTCCCCGACATTACCCCGTCTTTGTTTTAATCGCCTGGTAATGGAGCCAGCGAACTAACCCGTTAAGTGACTGCTTTAAATAGAGATTCTCATCTCACTTGGCAAACATTAGCTAGCTATCCTACAAGTTAAATTGCTTTGTAATATTGTTTTATAAGTTATAACTTAACTATTTATAAATTTAGGCACTGTTATGATTGTTACTTAGCGTAAGAGTTGAAATTTGACCACCTCAATGGTTAAACCTAGAATCCTTTCTAGGGCACTTACACGTGACGCCGCGTCGTTAACAATGACGCAGCTATGGCTCCATATTTTTTAGGGAACCACTCAGGGGCTTCAAAGCAAACTGCTAATTTCAGATCAACTAATTCACTTGGTTTTCATTATCATTATATCAATCACACGACGTCCACTGCTGAACAAAGGCTCCCTCCATAGATTTCCCGACTGATCGGTTGGAAACAGCCTTTTTCCAGGCGACTCTGCACGCTGCACGCTGTACTTGCCCCTGCGTGGTCTCCATTCCATAAGTTCGAGTTCAGTTCTTCGAGCTATGTTCTCTGCCCTCTGCCACTTGATCTTACAAATACGCTAGGCTATGACTTTCGTTCTTCTACATATATTCTCATTCCTGAATCGAACACGGAACGCCAAGCATCACCTTTTCCATAGCTGTCAACTGCCTGCTGTCAGCTGTCAACGATTCGAAACTTGTTTATGAAGTCTTCCCGCTGTAAGGATAACATAATTGTTACGCTGTGATAATACTTTGCTCACGGGCTACCAGTCGTACCAGTTATTGCGGTCACCCATCGTACACGTCTCCACTGTTAGAGTTTTAGTTTGATGGATGTATGCCAGACTACAATGGTCACCTGATCGTCAGTTTTTTAAGCCCCCCTTGTAGACTCCCGACTGCCTTCAACTGTAAACAACCGGGACCGAATATTTAAAATAACCTCTGAATTACGAAAGTACTCGTATGCCATGAATGCCACTAGTGATAACCCTTCTAGGGACACGACCGTGCCAGACATTGCTTAACTTCATGAATCGAAATCGAAGGCACTGAGCCACGAGTACTTCAGCTATGCTATATGAAGCAGCGAGTGATGTAAATTCAGCATAGTCTACTTAAAATACTTTTTACCTCTCATTCAAAGAACAAAGACCATGGCCACATAATGCTCTTTTCAGAACGGAAAAGTAACTTTACCTTTTGTATTTGGAGTTTCCATTTGCAAAAGCGGTAAAAGATAAAAAGAATTTAATAAACTATTTGAATTGCTTCATCACAAATCTGAAATAAGGTCTTAATTTGAGCAGTCGGTTAATAAAATCGTGAATCGTATCTCAACGGAATAAATCTGAAAAGTTTTCTGTGAATGCTGGTTGTTTACTATCCATTGCTACTTTGGCAATTAAATGCCTAATAAAATGGACTTTTTCCAAAACAACCCGTTCAACAATTTCCAATCAAATTCCGATAACAAAGTTTTGTTAGCGAGAAATGTAATGAAAAGATCCGTCGGTCGTTTTTCGTATTCGAGTGGGCCTGATTTTGGGGAAACAAGAAATGTTTGTATAGAGGTACATCCATACCTAGGCCTACTTCTATCGTAGGTAAGATGGTTTCCACAACGTCGTACTTCGCGTGGTTAGGAAAAAATATACTATATACCGCACGTGTGTGTGATATCAACATCGTATAAAAGTTCATTCATATCATGCCGTTTCCTTAAAGCGATTTGCGTCTTTTTCAATGGAAGGATTAACTTAACCGCCTTCGTGGCTCAATGTAAACAACATCGCGGGTCGCGGGTACTCGGGTTGGTAGGTGGTAGGGCATTTTAAATGTCAGCCTGACTTGGTACCACCATCATAATCTAAGTTTGCCGTCAAAATAGCAATGTTAATAGCATTGTTGTGTTCCTGGTGGAAGAGATAAGATAGCCAGTCTCCTAAATAGATGGGGTTTCTGGGTCAGTACGTTTCCACCTCCGGCCTCATGTTCACTTAACAGGTGTCATTGAGATCAAGTGCTAACCCGTGCGTTACCACAAGCTTTGAGGTCAAGATGAGCAGCCCAATGTGATACCATCTCATGGTCCTCACGTGGATGGCTGAGTGATCGGCCTCCATGCATTCTCTACATAGGGGGCTATATGTGACACCCATATCAAAGAGAGGATTGTTATGATGACCGTCAGCTGTACCTAAAATCACCCCTCTAACCTATAACCTGTCTAATAAAAAAAAAAAAATAGGGTTAAACAGAGACCACAGACTTTTTCTTGCTATGATCTTGCTCACCTTTTCTGCTACTTTGAGTCTAGTAAAGTAGTTCAGGTGCGTTCGTCATTTTAGGGTACTCTTGACTTGGCCTTTCTTTAACATATCATCAATTTGATCGTGGTACGTTCGCCATGATCATCAATTCCAACAGTACCATCCATACTTGCTTCATAAATCTCTTAAGTTAGTTTTCTTTAATTTATTATCTCCACCATATTCAAACCATCTAAGAACCTTTTTACCCGACTTACCAAGGAAGGAAGGTAATTTTTGTTCAATCTTTGTCACTACATCTTCTTCCATACCGCATAGTATAATTTTCCTTATTACACTTCTATTCTATTGAAAGAGTCGTGGATGCGGAGATTCTTCGAGGAATGACACAACCAACTCTTCTTTACAATATCTGTGTATTCAGCTCTTTACATGAACCGAACACCACAAACATCGAAGTAATTAATTATCTAATTCTAACAAGGAAATCGTACATTAAAAATATTGCTCGTAAAGTCTGTCTGAATTTATTTGAATTTCGAGAGCCCGATTAAAGAGTTTCAATAGGCGCGGTATAAATGTTTGTGGCCAAGACGCTACACCATCTTTCAAAGTCACGTCATAGTTCACTTAATATCGATAAGACCGCCTGGTTCTATAATTTTTAAGTTGTATTTTATCAACTTTTCTTTGTGCAATAAAGTGTACTTGATTGATTGAAAGCCAAGTGTCTGAAAGATATTAGAATGTCTATATTAGAAAATTTGGACATATACAAAAACGCCGGCATTTCTGAAAAGGCAATCATTTCTTTGTAAGGAAGCGGATAATGAAACCTGCTAAATTCCGAACAATTATGGTTTATAATAAAATTAATCAACAGTGTGAGGTGCTTCACTTGTATTCTAAGGTTTTCAAGCACAATTTATTAACAGTAATAAACATTGTTTGACTTGAAATATGATATGGATGGATGGATGGTAACTTATCCTTTATAAAACAAAGGCAAGTATTTATTCCCCATTTTACGACTTTCCATATGAACTCGTGTTAGAAATGAATAAACTGATTTTAAAGAAATTCTGAAACAGGATACCTGAGACTAAATAATAAGAAGACATATTGAACATATCTATTGTTCAGGTTTCATATTAAATGCTAAAAAGTTGTAGTGATTAGAACCCTGACAATTATATAAGAATGCAGATTCAAACTACTTATGTGGATGCATTTCATATAGTTCATCAGCATCAACAGTCTTACACGTCTTCACTGTTGGGGCACAGCCTCCTCTCACTATGAGAGAATATGGGCCATAGTCCACCACGCGGGCCTAGTGTTGATTGATGGATTATGTCAGACTAGTGGCCACCAGACAGTCAGTGCTTTCGCCTCTGTATGCCACCGACTTAGCACGACCGCCTTCAGTTGAAAACAACCGGGACCGACTATTTAAGGTTTCTTATTTTTTTAAATGGACTACGGGTTAGTACTTCACCTGGATCACACCTGATGTTGAGGTTGAAGTGAAAATGAGGTCGAAGGTGGAAGCGTACTGACCCGGAAATCCCAACATATTTGGGGGAATGGCTATCTTATCTCTGACAACCGGATCACAATAATGTTATTAACATTGATGCTGGGCGGCAGATTTAGATAAGATAGTGGTAGCCAGCCAGGCGGACATACCCTACCACCAAAACACTAGGTACATGTACTTAACACAGATGATAGCCAAAGATACCTTTTTTATATGATTAACTGGATACGCGTTTGACCACAATCTCACCTGATGGAAACTGACGAAAAAGCCGAAAATGCATTACGCGATCTCAGTAGGTCACCCTGGCGGAGGATTCAGGAAAGACTGACGCCGGAAGGGAGTTCCATGCCTTGGCTGTTCGGATTATGAATGAAGCCTCGAACCGTATAGTTCGAAAGTTCGGTATATTGACTATATACGGATGGAATCTCTCCCCACGACTATGACTACGTAGTCCGAAGAGGAAATGGTGATGGTGGAATAAGATTATGCAATTCCAACGCACACTCACTGAAGTGCATCCTGTAAAAGACTGAGAGACATGCGACGGTGCTCCAGGCTCTGCAACTTCGCAGTGATCGACTGGTCGCCACTGAGACTTTTGGCTCGTCGTTAAACAGAATCTAATGCAGCCAGTTGGTACAAGGGTTGAACCATTTCAAGGTGATCATTATTCCATTAACCAAGTACCAAACGCTGTTTTGGCGTAAATTAAATCTATAGATTAGCAGTAGCCTAATTATACTATACTAGTCTAATACATTTACAGTCTCACTATATCCATATTCTCACGTATTTATTTATAATACTATTACGTTATTATTCTGCTCATTATTGAACCTCAAGTGACGTCCGTGCCATTTGAGGGCACTGAAAACCAGCGCTGTGATTCGTCGCAGCATGAGCTGAGTGCTAACCCATTTGTGCACGCCGCAACACGTGATAGCATTGTCGGGATCTTCTTCATAATTGTATTTCTATATTAGCTATAATTTACTACTTCTTTGTTTTTTGTATCGTGTTGTGGCGTTCATAATAAACTATTCTTATTCTAGATGCAAAAATAATAATGCTAAATGTCTATTGATATAGAAAATAATAATAAGGTCAAGGTCAATTATTTACTTGTTTCAAAGTAACAGTGCTTCCAACTAAAAAAGCGATAGAAACCTGTATCGGTCAGTCGCCCACTTATAGACATTTTATACATTATAGCCTAGAGTGCGGTACACACAATAAAGATATAAATCAACGGTGAGCACTGAATAAAATCGCTTATATCTCGCTTTATCGGTCGATCGCTTGCTTCTTCATATTATACGCTTACTGGATCTACAGGATGATAAAATATTACAGTTAGAAAATAAAACAGTCAGGTGTTTTGATTGAGAAGAATTGTTAGATATTATATCTAAAAATAAATGCAGAGATTCCGCGATAATTACAATATCTTCTTCTTTATTGCGCAAAATAATTTACAATAATTTTTGATGATAACAATAGAACACAATTAGACGGTTTTATCACTAACAGCGATCTCTTCCAGACAACCCACAGCTATGGGAAATTTGTAGATAGAAATCAGGTAGGGCGCACGATACTACCAACTAAAGAAATAATTATAGATATGTATGCATAAATACAATAATAATATCATATTAATTAATTAGTCACGTACAGTCACAATTTGAGAAACAAATAAAACGATTCGAAGAAAACTTTCTTAGATCTATGGACCTATCCTGTTTATACGTATAAAGTTTCATTAGAATTGGTCTATTCTTTTTGAAAAATTTGGACTTGAAACTTTGTATTTTATTTTACTAGGAACACTTACAGCAGAAAGAAGCCATTAAAAGGTATTCGCAGATATATTCTGATTAGACTTGTCAGCCAAAAAAAATTTTATGTTATTTACATTGCGCCACGGAAGCAATAACTACCTACCTACTTCGATTAGAATTTTAGATTTTTTAGAAGTTCCTAAAAGGATTCCGTAGCTGAGTAAGTAAAGTGTCTCGGAAGAAACAGGTTCGATTCGTTGAAAAAGCTAACTGATAAGGTAGTATATACGTACCTATTAATGTACCTACTGACATTATGGGAAGAACTCAACCTTATATAGCTGGTAGTATTTTTTAGAACGCTCAAAAGTGTAAAGTGAACCTCCATCTAAGTTTAGTTTTAGTATGTATTGTTAGTTTCGTAAGCCCACCACACACTGCGAGCTCTTTAGAAATTATTTTTTTTTGTGAATGATCCTAGCTTATTGTCGACACTCAGACACTCATTACAGGGTAGTTTAAGACCAGATAATTGGTTTACTTGTCTGGCACTATTACTTTAAACTCATACTAAACGCTAAAGGCCTTGTGTGCAAATAGGAAAACGTTTATCGAGCTGCATCAAAACTACTTAATTCCACAGAGAGTTGAAGTAAATTTACTGCGTCATTATCATATTACTTGTAAGTACTGGTAATAGACCGTCAACATTTTTCACTCACCCTGTACATGGGGATAGCCTGAAGCGCCATTCTTCGTCCGCAGCGTCCCAGGGAGGTGTTATTTCACGTAATAACGCAAAGTTACGTTATATAATACTCTTCCCGACTAAAGAAAATAATATTAAGAAAAATGAAGATAGAGAATGTTGTTATACTGGACGATTCTGGACATCATAAACGCCCTCGACGTTCACGGTAGATGATAAATAAATAAATATCTTTGCACATACACACAGTGCCATCTTAATTTCGTCCCACACTAAGCTACTAGGCTTGTACAGGACCAGGTAGGGGCCCTCATTGGGCAGACCCTACCATGTCCGGCGCTCGTCGTGGGCGACCTCTTATGGACACCAGACGGTTGATAACATTTTTTTATAAATAAATACATATATAAATGAAAATATCCATAACTCGGGAACGCCAAGTTTGTAGGTATTCATAATTCTGTCTGTTTTCATTTATAATAAGTATTTATTTAAAAAAAAAATGTATTTGTGCAGTTTATCAACCATCTAGTATCCACAACACAAGCCTATAGTTGCTTACTGTTACACCAATCAGGTCGTCGGGTTTCTTTTTTTTTGTTTACTACTATGAGAACTCGTGACGCAGTCGTATTCGCTATTCGTTTTCGATGAGGGAAGTTCAGCAATGTCTGGCACGGTTAGTCCTTCGATGGGTGACCACTAGTGATATTTTAATAAATAAATAATAAATAAATAATAAATAAATAAATAATAAATATCTTTGCACATACACACAGCGCCATCTAGTTCCACATTAAGCAACTAGGCTTGTATTATGGGTACCAGATGGTTGATAAACTGCACAAATACATTTTTTTTTGTAAATAAATACATATATAAATGAAAAACATCCATAACTCGGGAACACAAGTCTGAATTCATCATACAAACATAATGTCTCTAGCGGGATTCGAACCCGCGACCTTTTGGTATAGCAGCATATTTTCTAAGCATTATACCAAACAGGTCGTCGAATACTAGTGTTACTGTGCTTCGGAGGACACATCGGTTGTTTTCAATTGGAGGCAGTCGTTAAGTTGGTGGCATACAGGGGTGGTTTAAAAACACTGACTGTCCGGTGACAACTGGCCTGGCATAAATCCACCAACTCGCACTATGTATTTTTGGGAACGGCAAATCCAAATTTAGCTAAACTTTGTGTGTATTATCGGATAACATTAAGTTAAGTATAGGCAGCGTTAATTAAAAAAAATAACCGCTTTATAAAAGTTCCAGCGAATCTAAGAAATGATTATGGGAAGCACATGAAAAGAGCTCTGTTCAATTTTTTTTTATTATGTGATTTAGCCCAGAAATTAAAAAATATTTCACGTGAAACCTTGAAATAATATTCCGTTTTCCAAATAAAAAACAAATTTAGATATAGCTTTGAAAATCGCAGGAATTGGTACATATGATTAACGAAGAAAAAAACTCCAATTTCATAGGTAAAGACCCAATAAAAGACACTCGAAAAACATTACCGACCTAGTTTAGATAACTTCTTTCAAAGGATTGTCTTGTAAATTTAAAATTATCCCTTGAACGGTTGTCGTGAAACGGATTCATAAGCTAAATTCGGGGATAAGTGAACATCTATTAACACGTATATAATATGTACCAAACATTATGATTAACGAAGAAAAAAAACATCCAATTTCATAGATAAAGACACAATATTAGGTATAGTATTGAATTTACCATATTACATACTTCAAAAACTGCAGTAAAAAGGCAACCCTGTCTATTCTGCCGACATTTCTCACGCTAAAACTACCCAGACGCCAAGCCACCCGGCCAGCGAGCGTTTACATCTAAAAATTTAATGTACAAATGATTTAATAAGATTTACTCTAGATTTAAAATTTCTCTTTTGTGGTAAATGGAATAAAGGTTTCATTAATCTTCCCACGCTTGGTACGCCCGGCGAAGCTGGAAAAGGCAGCATCCTACCGGCAGTTACCTCTTACTCAAAAAAAGAAATTAGAATTACGATCAATAAATCGGACGACCGGTTGATAGGTTGCGGGTTCGTATCCCGCTAGGGGTAAAATTTGTGTGATGAATACGAACACTTATTCCCGAGTCATGGGTGTTTATATAAATATTCGTTATTTAGTGTCCATAGTACAAACTTTGCTTTTAAATGTAGTGATTTGTGGAAATAGTTTTTAATTCTCATATTGGATTGGATATCAAGATACGGAAAATGATGGACTAGATATGGGATTCCTAGAAGTAAATAAATAATAATAAATATCCTTAGACATATACCCAGCGCCATCTAGTTCCACAGTAAGCAACTAAGCTTGTGTTATGGATACCAGATGGTTGATATATTACATAAATACATTTTTTTTGTAAATAAATACTTATTATAAATGAAAACATTCATAACTCGGGTACACATGTCCGTATTCATCACACAAACATATGCCCCTAGCGGGATTCGAACCCACGACCATTTGGTATAGTGGTCAGAGTTTCTAACCACTACACCAAACAGGTCGTCGAGAAGTAAAGGTAACCATAATCATATCTGCCGCCAAGCAGCAAAGTTAATAGCATTGTTGTGCTCCGGTTGTCAGAGATAAGATAGCCAGTCCCCCAAATGTGTTGGGGTTTCCGGGTCAGTACGCTTCCACCTTCGACCTCGTTTTCACTTAACATCAGGTGTGATTGAGGTCAAGTATGAACCCGTCGTGCATAAAAAAAAATGTACTGAAAGAAATAGAATTCTATTTCTTTCAGTCGACAAGCTTAACAAGTTAATTGTCATATATTAAACAAATTACCAAAATTAGAAACCAAAAATTTGATTCTATTTTGTATAATATATCCCGCTTAAGCCCGCAAATGTCCACTTTTCAGCCGACTTTCCTATTTAAATCGTTCAGTTAATATTGGCCGACCCTTTCGCTTCGGTGGGTGGCTACCCTAAACGGACTGTCCGGTTGGAATGGCGTCTTTTGGCACAATTTTGTTGCTACTTATGTAAAGGTCAGTTCAATATGGTGTTCACTATCAATGAAACTATTTGAAAGATATAAAATAAAAATTTAAAAAAACCCCGAGGAAACAATATCAACCAGGTATATACAAAACAATCTCAAGATTAACTTGAGATTGTTTTGTATTACGAATTTCTGCTCTTTGCTTTCCAATGAAAAACGACTACCTATACAAAAAGATCAAAGATCAGTACAAATAAGTAAAACTAAAGGCAAAATGGTATACCTACTTAAGGAAAAAATAAAGCTTTATTTTAGGAATTTCTCATAGAATATCCTTATTAGTAATCAATCTACATTTTTACCACACCATGCCATTTTGAGAAGTAACTTAAAAGTAGACAAGACAAGTTAACCGTGCATCCAGGAAGTAAATCTGGGGTACTCGTGACCTGAAACACAGTCTTGCGCTTAGTTCAGGTGCCTGTCTTCATACGTACTCACCTGTTCCATTATCATTTGTTATGTTCGTATTTTTAAAAAGAAGGATGAAGAAACTTGCTACCAGCAGAGAAGAGAATGTTGAGATGGATAAGTGGATTGACGAGGATGGATAAAATAAGGAATGAGTATGTAAGAGGGAGTTTAACAGTGGCACCCGTGACAGGAATGACAAGAAACCGTTTAGCTTGGTATGGGCATGTTATGAGGAGGGATGAAACGCATGTTACTAAGAGAGTGATGAATATGGATGTGATGGTTGGAAATGAAGAGGAAGACCACGGAAAAGATGGAAGGATTGTGTGATGGGTGATATGAACGGAAAGGGCGTGATGGAGGTGGTAACGGCTGATAGAGGAGATTGGAAGACAAAGACATACTGCGCCGAATTGGGACCAGGGCATGATGATGATGTTCATATTTTCAAGAATGGTATTTGAAGAACTTTATATTATTTTTATATTATTATTATTTGCCCTTCTTTCACGCAGCTACAGAACATCAGAATGGCTGAATTATCTGCATATTTAAAAGGCCGGAGACTGATATAGACTGAGAAAACGTGGGTGAAAGCGTGGGCAGAAACAAGTAAAACATGAAACGTTGCCACTTTGTACGCGGCTTTAGGGACTAGCTAAGGGCTGTAGGGATTGAACCTATTCAAATAGATTCAGCTACAATAGTACGACTTCTGGATATAACTTTATTTATTCCCCATCGACTACGTTTATTGCAAATTTGCCGTGGGCGAATGTAAAACAGTACTAAGCTTCCATTATTTGCAAAGAAACTGAGAGCTTCTTAAAACTTCGGCTACGGAAAAAACTACTTCATGGCTCAATTTCAATTACATAGGGTTTACGAATCCCAGCGGGGTACATGTTCTCGGTTTGACACCTAGTTAGCTACCACCTTATCTTATCTAAGTCTACCGCCAAGCAGCAATGTTAAATAGCATAGTTGTGTTCCAGTTGTAATAGATAAGAGAGCCAGTACCCTCAAAATAAGATTGAGGTTCCTCGTATCCATCTTCATTTAACATCAAGCGTGATCAAAGTCGGCCATTTGCAGCAAAAATTTTAATTTCAAAATCTGTAGGTTAAAAAAAAGTACATTGTCATCGTTTCCGACACGAAAAGTGTCGTTGGTTTCGCAAAAGCCAACCAAGGATATATATCCTTAGGTATCCTGCCTTTTCACCGAAAATTGTTTGGCAGATTATCACTTGTCAACTAACGTTTCGCCGATGTTAGGTTGACATGTATACACAAAGAAATGAAACCCTATTTAATTCCACATTTGGTAAACAATAAACAATTAAAGGAATATTACGCAAACTGAAACATTCTGCTACTTGAAAGTTGGCATTTTAAAAAGTGTCATTATGAATCGCAGACCAAACGTACAGTTGGTAACTGTGAGGTTGGGAAATAAAACAAAATTATATGATAAGTTGGCAAATTATTATTCGGCGAAATAAAATTCGGCGAAACGTTTGTTGGCAAGTGAAAATCTGGCAAAAATCAAATCAAATCAAAATATTTTATTTCATAGGATAAAATTATCATTTGAAAACGTCACTATTAATATTAATATTACATTTAAATTTAAATTTACTGCTCATTCACAAAGCTGACTCCCCAGGGAAGTACGAGTAAGAAACTCTAGGGTTACTCTTTTTTTGAGAGGGCAGAGAACCATATCCTTTATTGTTATCCTGTATTTATAAAGAAGGGTTATCTCACACGACATTCGATACAATCTATTAACTCCAAATTTTTCGAAATGGGTGGACTGATTCTCTTGACACTTTATATGTATAAGCAGGATACAGAGATCTAAAATGTAGAAACCATTTTCAAAATATCGAATTTAAAAGAACATATTGCATTTTTTCTGTGGACTCAGTGGCGGTACCTTCATAAAAACGAAGAAGCCCGGCATGCCTAACACTCGATCTGGATATCAACTTCAAACGTCATCGATCTATATTTAAACAGTATAGGAAATCTTTGGAATAGTTATATGACAGGCAATTGCATAGGACCTTTATCAAATATACATCAGGCTTCCTTCACTCTGAAACCCTAGGCACGCCACTGTATGAGAAATGTTTCTTTGTGAAAAGTCTCATAATCGCCTTTTACGACACCCACGGGAAGAGATTTGTTAGTTTTATTCTTGTGCTGAAACCTTTCTCCCAAAAAAACTTCAAAGGACATTATTAAAAATAATCAAAAGGCGAGCTTATCTCTATAAGATATCTCTTCCAGTACACGCAGATCTATCAATAGGCAGGTGTTAGAATTGCCGTTAAATCTTATAAATATAAACGAGTCACTTTTATAAGTCCAAATAATTTTGCAATCTTTGGTAAAAAAAAACAGAATTGATTTAAAAACACTTTTTCAAAAAATCCAACCACTATTGGCGCTTCGCCGCGAGAAAGAATTTTTATTTCCGCTCATGTCCCCAAAAGATCTTAAATAAAAAATAAAAAAACATCGACAAGATCTGGGTTTTTATTCACGAGAAGGATCCACACATTTATTATTTTCGACCAACCATCGCTTACGAAAGGGTAGAGCAGGCAACTATACCTTTTAATGATACCTAACATTATGGCTCTATTGACAATAATAATTATTATTATTTTACAGTAGTTAAAAATATAATACAAGATATTACCATAAAACATGGGTACTTTAAAAGGAAAAAAGAAATTTGCAAAACTTTTTCAGAGTCATGGGCCAAGTTAATGTGTTGCACCGTAAGGAGGCCAGGTATGCTTGGCTCAACTGTCTTGTCCCGAGGAGTGCCTTCGTGACAAACCCGATTCCCAAAGACATTGGGATGAGTCGCTCTAGTCAAGGTAGCCCAGTTAACTCTTTTAACATCGTGTAGTACCTTAGCAGAGCGCGTCCACGTTTTTGCAGTCTGATCGCGAATCCCGCTATTGGCTTGCCTTGCTTACATCTTGCCCTCGTTAAACGAGTGCACTCTCCTGAATAATAACAACTTCTCTTTGGCTGTCAGTCTGCGACTTGGCTCATCTGTTATTGAGCCACATCGTTGTTTTAGTGGAGTCGGCTGTTTAGGCCACCACAGCCTAACCTTCTCCCGCAGCGCCGGATGCTAGTCTCTGCATACTTCTTTGCATGATATCATCCGGAGGACCCTGGGCACCGTCAAAGTGCTGGCAATTCTAGAACGAACGACACAGCACGCGACGATGGGAGGAGGCTCGATAATTATGACAGTATGACTCTCATTCTGTGGAGGCCGCTAGTATTTGATGTGTCGCGTTGCAGAAGTTTACAGCAGAGCCCCGCCTAAGCATAAAAATAAATTTTTAGCCATTGGAAAGTCGCCCATACTTTCTTTGGTGGCAGCAACTACTCTGCAGGGGGGGACTGAAAATCAGACTGCTGAGTCCCTATCCATTCATCACAATACTGTGGTTCTCGATTCTATGTATGCTTCTATGTTATTGTTTTATGTTTGACAATCACTTTTATTTTAGACATCATTAATTTACGGAACTTTATGTATGAATCCTTGACTGCTATGTTGTCCAGGGGGTGCCTTCCTTACAATCCCGACTCCCAAAGGCAAAGCAAATCGAGGGCGGAAAGCAGAGAGACGTGGTCATTACTCCACGAAAAAGAAGAATGTCTGATATGACATTGCAAAAGTGAACTAAATGAATATAATCTAATCAACAGTTGCCGACTGCGCCGAATTATTTTTTTTTCCGAAACAGTTCAACTACAGATAATAGGAGGACTTGTTTCGAACCGCATGAAGGTAGCGCGCTTTGGTTACTGTTGTAACCACGGCCAATAGACTGTTCTTTTTTTGGTTACAGATGTAACCACAGACGGTTGAGTGGTTACTGTATCAATTCTACTACCAAAACTAAAACAACTCAGCTCAACACAAACCAAAACTTCGCAAATCCTTGTCAACCACACGAAAACGTTGCGTCGCAGGACGTTTTAAAATCATTCATCATATGATCTCCACTCTCTCCCGGATTTATTTGTGTTTCATCTCACCATCGCCTTTGTGAGGCCTCTAATGGCTCTCAACATGCTGAATCAGGTTTTCGTAATATGTATCCTATAGCAGACTAGTTGTAATAAATGGTAATGAATGATAGTATTATAGTCACCCTAAGTATTTCTTAGAGCAGCTTTTTGCGGTGCTTTATGTAAGTGATTTTGCTTTTCTTTTGAATTCGGTAAAGCAGCGATATCATTGGTAGATACTACGTTCGAAGATTTTTCTTGCTTTGTTTCCAAAACATAATGTTTTTCATATTATTCCGTTTCGTTCATAGCAGCGGCCACAGAATTGGAGTACATACGCCAAGTGACGCAATTACTATACTATCACGCATCGATAGATAACCTATTTATTATTGTAGAATTAGAAATCCTATACTTCATCCTTACAAAGCAGGTATCCTGTGAAGGGATTCTTTTTTGTTTTTTTTTTACCCACAACGGGTTAGCACTTGACCTCAATCTCACCTGATGTTAAGTGAAGATGAGGCCGAAGATGATAGCGTACTGACCCGGAAACGCCATCTTATTTGGGGGACTATCTTATCTCTGACAACCGGAACACAACAATGCTATTAACATTGCTGTTTGGCGGCAGATTTAGATAAGATGGTGGTAGCCAGGCGGACATTTAATATGCCCTACCACAAACCAAACCGAGTACTAAATAATGGATCCCGCTGGGGATCGAACCCGCGACCACCGAAACGTAAACCCAATGTTGTTTACATTAAGCCTCGGAGGCGGTTATTATACCAATTTGATTATACTTTGATAACTAAATTATAATTTATAAAAACTTATAATTTGATAAATAAATGATTATAAATATAATAATCAATATTTCGGACATTTACACCAATCATCTAGACCCATACTAAGCAAAGCTTGTACTATGGATTCTGGATAACGGATAAACATTCATATCCAATATTCATGACTTGGGAATAAATGTTCGTATTCATCACACATACTTAGCCTTCGCGGAAGTCGAACCGGCATCCGTTATTTTCGCTGACGAGGGTCTCTATCCACTACATCAATCAGTCGTCAATATCTTCTAAACTACTCACTTTATTCGGATAAAGATATCCTATGTCTTAATCCAGGGTACATTCTACCTATTTAGTATAGTTTCGTCGTGTTGAACAACAAACAAAAATATAAACAAACATCCTAACTTCCGCATTTATAATGACGAATATGGACATGCGTACCCGAGTTACAGATGTTTTCATTAGTAAGTAAGTAGGTATTTATTTACAAAAAAAAATGTATTTATGTAGTATATCAACCATCTGGTATCCACAACACAAGCCTATGGCATTGTGTGCATGTCCAAGGATATTTATTTATTATTTATTTATAATGTTAGTTAGATAAGGCTAATTCAGCTCTTATTGTGCCGTCTATAACGAAAGAAATATACCTAATAATTTCTTGTAACCCATTTACATAATAATCTGTATAATATATTCTTTCTTTAGTTTGAAAAATGGTATCGGTCAGTTTCTTGTAACTTTGTATTCTTTTACTATTTTTGGTGTATTTATACATCTGAAAAAAAATGGTATCGGTCAGTTTCTTGTAACTTTGTATTCTTTTACTATTTTTGGTGTATTTATACATCTGAAACAACTTGTTGTCATCTGCATTTTTTCACTTTATTATCACAGTTAGATAGTTAAAAGAGAGGTAGAAGAAGACGAAGCGAGGTAGGTAGCAATAATTGATTGTATAAACATGGGGTGCGTTGGAATTACAATGATCTTATTCCACCGTCGCCCTTCCATCTTCGGACCACTAGGCATGGGAAGAGATTCCACCCGTATATAGTTAATATAACGAACATTCGAACTAAGAAGTTCGATTCTTCATTCCTCATCCGAACAGCCAAGGCATGGAACTCCCTTCCGGCGTCAGTCTTTCCTGAATCCTACAACCTTGGGATCTTCAAGAGCAGAGTGAATAGGCATTTACTGGGATCGAAAGCTGTCCCTTTTAACTGTCCTCAAGCGGAGGTCTCTGCTTGAGTAACATTCTGTAATACGGGCCTTAGTGATCTATTAGTTAATTAATAATTATAATAATAATAAATCTATAATTTATTTTTAATTATAATTTATTTACAGTATGATTTAAAAGTACATAACCAGGTTCAGCTCATGCCATTACGATTTTTAAGAATGCCTTCGAATTTCTAATAGAAAACATTTTTAATTCCCAGTCAGTCGTACTACGCAAGATTAGCAATTGATACTTTTTTTTTTTTTTTTTTTATGCATCACGGGTTGGTACTTGACCTCAATCACACCTGATGTTAAGTGAAGATGAGGTCGAAGATGGAAGCGTACTGACCCGGAAACCCCAACACATTTGGGGGACTGGCTATCTTATCTCTGACAACCGGAACACGACAATGCTATTAACATTGCTGCTTGGCGGCAGATTTAGATAAGATGGTGGTAGCTAGCCAGGCGGACATTTAAAATGCCCTACCACCAACCAAACCGAGTACTTAAATATGTACCCCGCTCGGGATCGAACCCGCGACCTCCGAATCGTAAACCCAATGTTGTTTACATTGACCCACGGAGGCGGTTATTTGCCTTAAATACAATGGTTTTTGCCATGGTGAGGTTTTAAGTACGAATTATGGTGTGACTCTTAAAAGGTAGGCCACTGTACCTAAGTGTCAGTGGGCACTCAAGCAAAAAGCTAAACAAAACCCCGTGTGAAATCTCATAATTTCTCAAGCATCTTAAGGGCCGTTCGCTTAGGACGGGTCACTCTCAAAGGGCCCTTTGGAGAAATCCTCAGCATCAGGATGGCGTATAACACTCACATTGTTGTTATGGTAACAAAAGCTTGGGGAAGCAACAAAAGGGCGTTTCGGATGTAAATGCTAGCTGGATACGTCGTAAATTGTAGGGGGTCCTGGCTCGCGTAGTAGTAGTTTGCTGGAAAAGACTTGGCATTAAAATCTAATTGACATATTTGTTCACATTTATTCTTGTTGGATACGGAATAAAAAAATATTTATTCAATCAATCATATTCATGTTTGATGGATCAACCTAGTTGGACTAAATAAACTTGTTGGAATCGTGCCTTTAAAAAAAATACAAAAATGTTAACATTTCTATAGAATTAATTGATGTGAAGTGCGGGGACTTAGAGTGGCACTCCGTTAATGGTCGTTTATTGTCTAACAAAACCTTAGTGCATAAAATATATTACTACATTAAGACTAACTTGATGCTACAGAAAGGTGATTCAATAACGATATAACACTTAGGGCAGAATTATTAAATCGATCTTGAGATTGACATCGCGTCTTAGTCTCAATACAAATTTTTTGATTCTGTTTTAATATGTAACAGATTCTCAAGCCCTTTTAAAAAAAATCCCCCACATAATAAATCACTATTTTGCTCTTTCCTATAGCACTGCTCATTGGTAGCACAATAAGTGCGGGGAAAGATGATTCAACACTAAAGATTATCTTTAGTGCTGAATCATCTTTCCCCGCACTTATGGTGCTGATTGATTTACGTTTTTTTTTTCATTTATTTTATTTTTATTGTTTGGTAATCTTAAAGCATGTGTATAAATAATATTACCAATAAATAGTTTACACCTATAGGAAATTCATAATTAAAAAAAAAATATTTCTAGGTCTAGGTAATTTGGATAATTAAACACATCTACGTTTTACCATAAAGTAAAATAAGAAAGAAATTTTAATACATTCCTTTGTTTCTGCAAGAGTAATTTTTCTTTTGAATTTTGATAAACAAGACACGAGTATGTGTCTTGTTTATCAATTATTGATGTGACTGTAGATATACTACCTACTAACATTTACCCGCGGCTTCACTCGTTTGGAATTCGTTTCTAGGGCCCGTATTAGTAAACCGTTCTCAAGATCGAGATGACCTTAAGTTGACGCTTGAGAATCTGTTGCATAATAAAACGGAATCAAAAAAATAGTATTGAGACTGAGACGCGATCTCAATCTCAAGATCGATTTAATAATACTGCCCTAAGTGTTATATCGTTATAGTTGCAATTGGTTTGTCCTAATAAAAAGTATCCTTTGTCCTATTCCAGGATATATTCTACTCGTTCACCAAATTTCATCCAAATCCAATCATTTCATTCAGCACCAATCAGAACAAACATACGCATTTAGAGGTATAATATTAGTTGGACGTTCTCAAGATCGAGATGACCTTAAGTTGACGCTTGAGAATCTGTTGCATATTAAAACAGAATCAAAAAATTTGTATTGAGACTGAGACGCGATCTTACTCCCAAGATCGATTTAATAATACTGCCCTTAGTGTTATATCGTTATAGTTGCAATTGGTTTGTCCTGCGGGAACTACTCATTTTAACGGGATAAAAAGTATCCTTGTCCTATTCCAGGATATATTCTACCGGTTCACCAAATTTCATCCAAATCCAATCATTTGATTCAGCACTAATCAAAACAAATACGCATTTAGAGGTATAATATTAGTTGGACGTTCTCAGGATCGAGATGACCTTAAGTTGATGCTTGAGAATCTGTTGCATATTAAAACAGAATAAAAAAAACGGTATAGAGACTGAGACGCGATCTCAATCTCAAGATCGATTTAATAATACTACCCTAAATGTTATATCGTTATAAATTTGCAATTTGTTTATCTTGCGGGAATTACTCATTTTAACGGGATAAAAAGTTTATTTTGTCCTATTCCAGGATATATTCTACCGGTTCACCAAATTTAATCCGAATCCAATCATTTGATTCAGCACCAATCAAAACAAACATACGCATTTAGAGGTATAATATTAGTTGGATTCATCGTTTCCTTAAACAACTCATATTCAGTCTCTTCTAGTTAGAACTATTTTTTCGTGTCCTTATCCTCCCAACAAAAGACTTCCACGTTATACTGCCATAAGAAGACTTAAGAAGACCTTATCCGGAAGGTGGCACTTGTAATGTAAATACACTCCATTGTGTGTATTGCTCGCAAAACTGAGAGTTGTTGCTTGCAGATTTAGTTCAACTAAACTACCGACCGACGTGATGATATAGGGATAATGGACCCTTATTACCTACACTGTTGGGTTAGTAAATGTTTGGTCCTGAATAAGCAAAATTATTTTAGAAATAACTTTAGTGTATTAATTAATGTGTACACAGAGCATACACACAGTTTTCGATTAGTGAATTTATGCAATGTCTGATACGGATGAGTGACCACTAGTGACTTTTTTAATTGTTTATTTTTAATTGTTCTCTTTTGTACCAGTGTCTCCTCGTGGGTAATAGCTGAAAATCAGTGTTTTGCTCTCTGAACAATTATACACACTGAGCTATGACCCATTTGTACGGCTGTAGCACACACAAACTTCAGTGTATCCTGATGTTACTTTTGGAACTTATGGTATGTGTATGACTGGAGATACAAATAAACGATTTATCTATCTATCTATCTATTGGGTATACTAAGCTCTTGATGGTAGCTTAACCGTAAATGACAGGAGTTGCACAATATTACGTGACAGAATATATTAAGATAGACATTTATGAGGTAAGTAGGTAAATTCAAGGAACTTAAATACTGGGTAACTAAAATAACTCTTTCTATGATTACGACCAGCATTTATGAACAAAACAGGACTCTGAATTATATGATCTAGGTTTAAATTCGCATGCTTCTCGTGTTTCGGAGGACACGTTAAATAGTCGATCTACGTCGATTCAGTTAGAGGCAGTCATTTAGCTAATTCGGTGATCTACAGCTTGACTGTCGATAGCCCCAATCTGACTCAAAGTCACCAATCTGCACTGGACCCGCGTGGTAGATTATGGCCTATACCCTCTCCCAGTGAGAGGAGCCTGCGTCTCAACAGCGGGGACTTGTAAGATTGATGATTATGAATCTGTGTTGATGCAGTAGGAATACTTTCGGTAAATAGCGTCCGTGGCTTGTTTGGTTATTGGTGTATTTTTCAATATTCGCCTGGCTAACTAGCTATTCATCTTGTCGAAGTCTGCCGTCAAGCCTCAATGTTGATAGCAGTTGCTGTGATCCTGCAGTTTGAGATAAGGTAGCCTTAAAAAGAACAGATAGTTCTGGTCTCCTGTAATGTAATCTTCTTCTCATCGCATCTTTCCCACAGATGATTTTCCTATCCGAAGCGGTAGTTGCTTGGACATACTGATTGACAGATAAAGGCTTCTACAATTATTGTTTAAATAGATTTAAATTGACATTCAACATTTGTCAATGAAATAAACGTTTGAAGTCTAAGTCCCCTAATTAAGAAAGTAAGTATTAATAAATGGAAAGAGGAGGTTCGCTGGCTCAGCGGTTAAGACGCGGTCTCCCAGTTTAGGAGGTCCGGGTTTAATACCCAGGCAGGCCAATGTGCGAATGAGTTTTTAAATTTAATTTAATTACTTATGTGCATTTATCTGACTGCTCTTTAACGGTGAAGGAAAACATCGTGGGGAAACCTGCATTCCTGAGAAATAAAAATTCAAAGGCATGTGAAGTCCCCAACCCGCATTGGGCCAGTGTGGTGGACTATGTATGGCCCATACTCCTTCATATACGAGGGAAGGCCTATATCCCTGCAGTGTGATGTTTACGGGCTGGTGATGATCAAGAAATGAGGTTTAAATATTATCTGATGTATTTTACATTTTAATTGAACAGCATATATGATCCTTCTTTTTTCTGGTCGGTATAAATGGTGGAACATTCATGCCATTTTACTAACTATCCGCCCGCGCAAATTTATTTTGTCGCGGACTATTGTTTTGTCTTTTGTGTCTTGTCTTATCTTAAATAATCTAACTCCTTTTCCAGGTTCAAGGCTACCTCCAAATTTCAGTACAATCGGTTCAGATGTTTAGTCGTGAAAGAGTATCACAGATGGTCGCATCATGGTATGTATTAAAATGGATGGATGAGTAGTGAATAAACAATTATCTATTTCTTTCAGTCATTACTTTACAAATATTAACATACCGGATCATATCTCTGAGTAGATAAGGTAAGTAATAGACATAACAATTTTTGGAACCTACTTACGTAAGTGTATTTCTTTAAAATAAACGATATCAACTTTGTAACGAACAGTACTCAGAATCGCTTGAAGGTATATGAAAGGAATATTTGTTTTATCAATCTTATCTGTCGGCACAAACGTTGCGAACATTCTTCAAGGAAGTAACAAACAGACATTGTTAGATTTTGTTTATTGTGAGCCGGAGATAAAATTATACCTATACGTTTTTGCGGTTCTTCCTGCCTGTGTTGAATTTGAAGTGTATTGCGTGTGATAATACTAAGAATCCTTCAGTCGTCTTTTGCTTATCCGTAGGTTTGCTTGTTGTATTATCTATAACACAACGAGTAAAATTAAGGTTACCCTTTTAAACCGTTCTGCCAATAGTTCTACACGAAGGGCCTATGGGTGTCATACACGCGCCGAGCTTACAACGTCTTATTATATAGGGTCTAACAAAATTAACCCGACAAACTTTGGCAATTGCACGTTCATGACAATAAAATAATATATTCATTAAAAAACTAGCCCTAAAAATTTCAATGTAAGTGCAAATGAAAATACACATTAAGAGACTTACTTCATTTCGATTATACCTAGTTTTATCAATGAGAAAAAACAGGCAACGTTCCATTGATGTGGAAGACGCCAAAGGGGGTGGCGGGTGGCGGGGCACAGGGAGCAACCAATCACAACAAGTCGCGGCAGCGCCGGGGCAAGCGCCTTCAAAGTTACCGCGGCACGTGTTTGTCTGTTGTGGCAAAGTACTTAGAGCGCGCGGTCATTCAGGTCCAACTCACAAAATTTACATTTCTAAATTTTATTTTTTGAATAAAATCTGTTAACTTTAATGTTTTATTTTTTTCGTAATAGGTACGTCCTATACATATACTCTGCAATGTTTGTCGGGTTAAATTTGTTAGACCTTATATTATAATGCTTTCAGAATGCTGAACCGCTTTTATTATAATTTTCTTTTTTCTTCTTGTTGGAATCATAAATTGCAGAAGTAGTATACTATACCTACTTACCATACTTATTCAAAAAGAGCAACCCTTGAGTTTGTTGATCATTCTTCCCCGGGGAATCTGCCTTTTGAATGAGCGATAATTGTATGTCATGACTTACGACTTACTTAACTAAAAATGCGAAAGTTTGGATGTTTGTTTATTTGTTTGTTGCTGAATCACGGCGAAACGGATGAACGGATTTGGATGAAAAATGATATGTTAAGATATTGGACGTTGCTCTTATGAACTAATGATATTAACAGCTTATTTGTTGCTATTCTAAGGTGGATATTAAATCGTTGACATTTTAATTTTGCGATTTGGAACTGTTGGTCTCAAGTAACAAAACCCGTTGGATAAAAAGAAACTCCAAATCGGTTCACAACGGTTGGAGATTTATTATGAATAGAGAAAAAACAAGCATGTCTATTTTTTTATTTTTTTTAATATATTATGTGAGGGCGGCAAACGAGCATGCGGGTCACCTGATGGAAAGCAATCACCGCCGCCTATGGACACCCGCAACATCAAAAGGGTCACAGATGCGTTGCCGGCCTTTGAGGGAGGTGTAGGCTCGTTTCTTGAAGGTTCCAATGTCGTACTCGTTCGGGAATACCGCTGCCGGAAGTCCATTCCACAGGGTTGTCGTACGTGGTAAGAAGTTTCTTGAGAAACGTACAGTGGTAGACTTCCACTCATCCAGGTGATGTGGATGGAAATATAATTTTCGGCGAGAAGTGTATCATGTATAAGAAAGTGTAGAAGTCTATACATGTTTATACCCTAAACATCATAATATTCCAGAATAAAACCATTCAAATTCAGTCTATACCCTAAACATCATATTCCAGAATTAAACCATTCAAATTCTGCAACTTCAACATTAGCCACACTTAATTGTAAATTCGCACTAAAAAAAGAATCTCGTCCCATATCGCCCCTACCATTGTCTGGGAGCGCGTGCAAAATCGAGTGTCCGTAATTAGCCTGAACTATGTCCAGTAGAGTTATTGCCTTGTAAATCATTGTCGACGGGTTTATTTCTCATCGTAGGGTTAATGGTGGTTGGTTTGTGGTAGGTGGTTTGAGCATAATTTGTCCAATTCTATGCTGACCATTGCGGTCGACAAATACTACGTTTATATTGATAGCTAACTTAAAAATATATATTATTATGATATTTACTGCATCCATATTTCACTGTAGTACTTCTCTTATGTGTTAGATTCCATGTACGTACAATTTGTACAAATGTCCGAATCACATCGAAGTCTCTTCACGTTGGGGTCCTCTGAAAACAGTGTTGTAACAATTGACGACCTGTTTGGTGTAGTGGTTAACAACTCTGACTACTATACCAAAAGGTTGTGGGTTCGAATCTCGCTAGGGCCATATGTTTGTGTGATGAATGCGGACATGTGTACCCGAGTTATGGATGTTTTATTTATAATAAGTATTTATTTACAAAAAAAAATGTATTTATGTAATATATCAACCATCTGGTATCCATAAAACAAGCCTATAGTGGCTTAAAGTGGAACTAGATGGCGCTGTATGTATGTCAAGGATATAAATTTTTTTATTTTATTTTAATTATTGCAGTGATGAAATTCATTTATGATATTAACATTTCAACGTCTCGCTGTTTTTACCCGACTGCCCAAGGAAAAAGGGTAATGTTTTTCGAGTGTACATATGTAATGTATGTAGATTTCTATGTTACCTCCTGTGTCGTAAACAGCTTAACCGATTTCGAAGTGCACTGTGCGGATTGGTGGATTTGTGTGATACTAGTAGCAACGTGACAGTTACAGTGTATATGCTGCCCCGTGAGAATAACAGGGACCGACTCTTTAACATAGGTACCCACCAAAATACGAATATACTCGTATTAATATCCCACTACTGGTCCAAGGACTGACTGCGTCGGACATTGCTTAACTTCGCCAATCGAAAATGAATAGCGAACTTGACTGCTCCACGAGTGCTTCAATTCGATGTGTTACAATGGTCAGCCATAAACTCCAAAAACGTTGAAACTTGCAAGTTATACTCGACAACGAACAAATGGATGTAATGTTACATTATGTACAGTCATTCACGTATTCTATATACTGCGGAAGAGACAAAAAAAACAAACAAAGAATGCAGTATGGGTACAAATTTTTTTTTGACGCGGGAAAACACATGCCGCGTACCGCTCGCTCGCCTGGGGGACGGCGAGACGGTTATGTGGGACTCCCCTCCCAGACGTAAAGGCTACTATCTCATCGGCAGTAGGGAGGACCTAGGAACGCGTAAGCGGCTCCAGCCCCCCCCCCCCCCCTTAGGTATTAAGGAACATTCATACAGTTCATTACAGTTTTTGGTCGAGTTGGTATTTTAATAACATACAAAATGAATTGGCTGTGAGATGAGTCAATATCATAAAATGGGAGGTTAATATTTACGAGCCGGTGGTGGTGAATTTAAAAATGTGATATAATATTATTTTATTATGACACCTTTATGTGTGAAGACAATGAAGTGACTCAGGCACATAAACAGCTACCTTAAACAATAACGAAGAGAAATCATTTTCGACTTCGTTCAGGTTTGGTGAAGATGTCGGTGAAAGTTTACGAGGCCGTGTACTGAAATATCTCAACACTATCATTTCACACCAGATGATTAGCCAGGCGTCAATGCTTACTGGCGAAGGTCCTCATGAGTGTTACCATAGTGATGACTCATGGACTGAAATGTGATCTCTCAGTATGGTCCATAAAAGAAAGCTCAAGGTCACACAACGATCTACCAAGAGAGTCGGCGTTTCACTACGAGATCAAATCTAGAAACTTAGAAATCCCGCAGAAGAACAAAAGTCATCGATATAGCTCAGTAAATTAGTAAGTTGAAGGGGCAATGGGCAGGCTACATATCTCGAAGAACTGATTGCGGTCGGGGCATTAAAATTCTAGAGTGGAAACCACACACCAGAATGCGCAGCGAATGTCATTCACTCACAAAGCGGACGGACGACCTGAATGGTCGCAGAAAATCGCTGGATGTAGCTCGCTTGCAATCTGTGGGAGAGGCTAATTGATGGCATGTCTTGTGGCTGATGTAATGATGATGAGTGGACACCTGATTGTATTTTTAAGCCTTCAAATAACTACAATTGAACATGACCAGGTATGTCGAGAGCTATCGTGTCCACCAGTCTGACATAAACTCACCAATTTGCACTGGACTCGCCTGGTGAATTATAGTCTATACTCGTGCCCTGTGCTTCAGCAGCACAGTTGGCAGTAACATAAGGACCTGTTATAATGTGATACAGTTGAGTAAAAATGCAGTCTTGCTAACCTTATTCTCTTAACACTTGTTGTAAACAAGTTTACTTTACTTGTTACTATTCTGGTTCATTTCCAAAGTTATTTCTGTCCGTAAAATATGCAATCGCTGGAAACTTTACCGCTTCTTACCGAAGGCATAATGTATTTTATGAGGTTGAAACTCGATTATTCCTTGTTTACTTTGTTTCAAACCTTGCGTGTGTTAAAACAACTTTATGGTGCAAGAATTAGCAATGCATTAAGAGCAGCTTCCTTTAAAGCCAAGTATTCGTGGAGTTTAGTAACTTGCTGTCTTGCTTAAACAGTGCGAATTGAAAGAGATGGAGAGTTAGTTATCGTAAATTCAATCGATATTATGTAAATTGTGCAGAATTGAACAAGCGATTGCTTTTAACCCCCGACTAAACACGAAGAGTATTATGTTTTGACGACCTGTTTAGTGTAGTGGTTAGAAACTCTGACCACTATACCATCAGGTCGCGGGTTCGAATTCCGCTAGGGGCATATGTTTGTGTGATGAATACGGACATGTGTACCCGAGTTATGGATGTTTTCATTTATAATAAGTATTTGATACAAAAAAAAATGTATTTATGTAGTATATCAACCATCTGGTATCTACAACACAAGCGTATAGTTGCTTACTGTGGAACTAGATGGCGCTGTGTGTATGTCTAAGGATATTTATTTATTTTATGTGTTTGATGGCGTAGTGTATGACCAGTCTTTGTCTGGATATATTTTAGTAATCCGTGGTCCGATTTGCGTGCGGTTTTTTTTATAATAATGACTAAAACCCACGTTCTTCTTTGATGAAAATCGGTTAAGCCGCTTCGAAGATATTTAACTTTTAAGACAGTTTTATAGCCGATTTCGATGATATCATATTTTTTCCAGGGTCTTCTAAATTTTAGATTTTTTTATATCTAACATTATTTTCTTAGCTTATGTTCTTAGCCTACTTGTCTGTCTGTCACCTTAGTACGACTAAACATCTGCACCGGTTGTGTTAAAATTTAGCAGAGGTAGCGTGGTAACAGCTGGATTATATAAATGATTTTATTAAGTAGTAGGCCTCTTTTCCTTTACCAGAAGACCGGTTGTATAACATATATACCAGAATGTTAATAGCATTGTTGTGTTCCGGTTATTAGAGATAAGATAGCCAGTCCCCCAAATGTTTTGGGGTTTCCGGGTCAGTACGCTACCACCTTCGACCTCATCTTCACTTTCAACTTAACAAAGTGTGATTGAGGTCAAGTACCAACCCGTTGTGTATAAAAAAAAAGTTAGCTGGGTAGGTACCACCCTCTATTTCTGCCGCCGAGCAATAGTGCCCATGTTTTTGTTATCCAGTATGAAAGATAAGAGATCTCTTAAAATTACTATAGTGACAATTAATGCATATGTAACCCCTGTATTCGAAGTCAGAAGTAAGTTTATTTTTTTCATTTTCATTTAGTTCCAACTTCGACCTCATCTTCACTTAACATCAGGTGTGATTGAGGTCAAGTACAAACCCGTTCTGAATTAAAAAAAAAAACAAAAAAAAAAGTTTTTCATAATTTATTTCAGGACACAAAAACACTTCATTGTATTTTCTTGAAAAACTGTTAAAGTTACAAAAACCCGAAGCATAAAAAAGAACTAAAGAAAGCAAACCTTATCCTATAATATGTCCAAGATTATAATTACAAATCAAATTTTAAACAGAAATTGGACTTTCAGAAATTCCACCCAAAGATGGAGCGTTGGGAAATAGCTCCATCTCCGTTAGACAACCTCAACCGTTAAGGGTCAACCCTCCTGAAATTACTTGTCCAATTTGCCCTACCAAAATCCCTGATAATGCCTACTAATGAAATATCCCGTAATTAGACCAGGTATCAATTATTTATGGACTTCCTTTAAGAGGTTCGATCCTACATAATATATAAAGTAGTGCCCAAGGGATTCATCTGGGACGGAAGATAAAACTTGTAATTGCAGAGGCGCGGTATTGACTTTGTAGAAAGAAGAAAATCTACAACATGCAAGATCAAAACTTTCATAGATATCTTTGGATCTTTTATTTAGACAATGGTCTCGATTCGGATGTACACCAACTAAACTAAAACCAGTTTTAAAGTAGTACTGTCTCTTTCTCCCTGGAACAGTACGATGCAACGACTCCACTCCAAAACTGGTTTTAGTTTAGTTGGTGTACATCCGAATCGACACCAATGTGATTTAAATGAGAGATAACATTAATTTTTGATTGAACGTGATTTCTAACACGGTAGTGAAAGGGCCAATGAATTCAACAAGAAACTACAAAGAATCTAACACGGCAATATTGTAAACAGAACTAAGTATTTTATGTAAGGTATATACAGAAAGCAGGTTACAGACGCAGTCAAAATCAGAATTATATTACCTTTAAGCGAGGATTTTCAAATTAATTTCAATATCTTAGAAAAGGCATAGCATTAAAATTCCTTTTATTTTGATACTATGCAAGTTGATATGAAGCAATAAATGCATCATATTGAAATGTCGCTGCCTAGTTTCCCGAAGTAACGTCTTTTCGTCCAAAATACCTCAGTGCTTTCAAGCAGACGTCTTCATCTTCAGACGAAAGTTTTTAATCAATGTGTGTTACCAGTGATGACATATGACACTTTTAACCGCCTCCGTGGCTCAATGTAAACAACGTTGGGTTTAGGATTCGGAGGTCGCGGGTTCGATCTCCAGCGGAGTACATGTTTAAGTACTCGGTTTGGTTGGTGGTAGGGCATTTTAGATGTCCGCCTGGCTAGCTACCACCATCTTATCTAAATCTGCCGCCGAACAGCAATGTTAATATCATTGTTGTGTTCCGGTTGTCAGAGATAAGATAGCCAGTCCCCCAAATGTGTTGGGGTTTCCGGGTCAGTACGCTTCCACCTTCGACCTCATTTTCACCTAACATCAGGTGTGATTGAGGTCAAGTACGAACCCGTCGTGCTTAAAAAAAACACTGAAACGTGATCTCTCACTATGAGCCTCATAAGAAAGCTCAAAGTCACGCAACGAGCTATGGTGAGGGCGATGCTCGGAATTTCACTACGTGATCGAATCAGGAATCAAGAAATCCGAAGTTTCCGTAGACAAACAACCTGATAAAGGTCGAGGGAAATCGCTAGATGCAGGCTGCTTCTAATCGGTCACTCTGAAATTCTATGGGGGACGCCTATGTTCAGCAGTGGTCCTACTATATGGTTGATATGATGGTGATTGAAATGTCAAAAGCTAAAATATATTTAACCCTCTTGGCTGATGGTATATTTTTTTATATGAAGTAGAGGCAGGAATTAAATCGGTATGCTTATCGCAAAGGAGAAGAGATGCATATTAGCCACAGTTGAGAACCGAAGAGGAAAGATGATAGGTCACTTGATACGACACGATATGTTTTTGAAGAACATAATTGAGGGAAAGATTGAAGGAAAGAGAGGAAGGGGAAGACCTAGGCGTAATTACTTTGACCAAGTAAAAGAAAAGGTGAATGTCGTGTCGTACCAAGAGGTTAAAACGAGGGCGGAAAGTAGTGAGACATACTCCACCGACAAGAGCATAGCTCTTAAATTAAAGAAGAGAAGAGCTTATCGATCATTGAGTGCTGAAATTCCTGGGCCGTGGCCCTACTTAATTGCAGTCTTGAGAGAGCTCACCCACAAATTAGATTAATTTTTAACCCTTGATACAAAAATGGGGTTGTTTAACTTTGAAGCCTTTGTCTGTCTGTGGATTTGTAATGTTTATTTTTGAAAGCTGCTATTAGGGAGTAGTTCTTAACCATGATTTCACAGGTATTTTCGCGTTTATCATACTCATAATCTCTAAAGTGTGTCAGGATCGTAGCAAGTGGAAATCTGTGGTCTCTGCCTACCCGTACGGGAAACAGGCGTGACATTATGTATGTATAATCTCTAAATCCTAAATAAAACGAACAGGAATTTGCTTACATTTTAATGCTAGAACCGTTTATTTGACAAATGATTATCAAACATAAACTATGGACATAGGAAGCAGCAAATACCAACAGTAGTCACGTTATAGTTTAGTCGCAATATCGCGTGGACAGTGGCCCTCATAAACAACGAACTTCCGACATTCACGGCTAGTATAACATTCGTTACAAGGGACGAGATCCTAGCGGTTTACTTACTATCTTCATTATTGCTGTTAACATTTCTGGAGACATTAGAAGAATTAGGCAGTAACCATTCATGTCATAGATTTGGCGATTATATCAGCATTTGCAGAAATACCACAGAAGATCGTTTTCCATCGGGAGACTCTCATTAGTCTATTTTCCATAATATTAAGGTACTTCGCAAATTTGTGAAATAAATCATAAAATAAACTATTTGATCACATTTATCATATGACCAGCTCAAACTTCTCCAATAGTCCTTTACATATATAGCTGGTCAGCATCCTGGGAGTAGGTTTCCAGACCACAATCGCTAGCTTCACTTAGATATGACCTGGCCATTGCCACTTTATACTGCTATCTGGTTCTTCGACGGATCACCTCGTGCCGCATCCTGTCTTGCGGACAAATTCCGAGCTATATGGTAAGAATTGAAGCTTCAGGATTTCGGCTCCATAAGTCATTTCGAAATCGACACATTGAAGTCAACTACAATCAGTATACAGAAAAGTTCCACAAGCAAATAATCGAATCCTTTCAAAAGAGATCAGCAACACAAATAATCCTCTGAAGTAAATGCCGTTGTCCAAAAAAGTGACCGCCAAAATGCCTTAACAAAAAGGTGTCGGTTTTCACAAGAGAATCGCCGCAGCGATGTTACACACCAAACTTTCATCTAAAGCCGTCGAGTCGTCGGAGTCCCATATTTATGACGCGACAGGACCGAGTTATGACGACCGGCCCGGTAGCCATTACATGCGCATACAATGCGTCATATATACAAGTTTTGTTTTGTCAGTTAATAAAATCCGCGCAAAATGTAATTTTGTTGTGCGTGGCTGGTTTTTAATAATTGTCAGTGATCGTTCTTGTTTATAAAATCATTTTTCTGCATTTAACTGTCATAAGATGCAGATGGTATTAGTATTTTTCGAGCGGAAGGGAAGCTGTTTAGGCTGGGACCGAGGTCCAAGTGACAAGTCACTTCAACTCCTTCTATTTCTACAAAACAAATACAGTCAGACAGTGGTAAGGAACCTACAATTTGGCGGTCTTATCACTAAAAGCGATCTCTTCCAGATAACCTTTGTGTATAAGGACAGTACATTTGAAATAGCCAGACAGTGCTATTAAATATGGATGTAGATACAAACTACTATATAATGTAACTATGAACATTCCCTCTACAATATACCTAATGTATATGTTATGTTGTTGAGGGAATGTTCAACATATAACCAATGATATTTAAATCTATCTATAAGATATTTAAATGTACCTTCCTTATTTAAACAATAAAGCGTATTTGATTGATTGATTGATTGATATGTTAACATTAAGTATTGAAGCTACTACTACCACAGATTACTAATAAGTTACTAACTACTACTGTTTTTGTAAAACCTAGACACAGTGTCATAATGAATGTCGATAAGGTCACTGTTGGCATTCAAAATCCTACACAGCCTACTTGTTTATCTTTTACATACGATACGGGTCATACTAGAATATCAATTCCACATACTATAATAATTTATTAAGTTAAATTTAATCCGACTACTAATACGCACGAATTTGCTTATGAATCTATTTTGCTATGCGTAAAAATAAGTTTAAGTAAAATTTAAAGCAACGAAACGTGGATTCCACCCACGATTGCCTGTTCACCGTTCGTGCGAACATCGCAGGAGTGCGGAACGAGTGTGGGCGTTAAAGGGTTTGGTGTGAGTAACAGCGAGGCAATAAGAGCGAAGCGGATCGTATATGTGAATGAAGTAAGGCACGGTCTCAGTCTAAGCGTGGAGTACGAGTATCGACGCCTTATTATATTTTTGCGTCGTCGTCAAGATTAGCAACTTTTCATAAGTGTACATCTGCCACCACAGACTGTAGTATCTATTGTAGAGATTTCTTTACTTTTCTGAGGGTAATTGGGGCTCATTGAGGCTCTAACTGCCAAGTAATGTTATTCACATTTCAATGCTTTACAATTCATGTATATTAAAAACAATTTGTTAGCAAATGGAAAAATATATAAACTTATACATAATGCCATATCAATCAATTAATGTAACTAAAACCGTCTATTCTTAAATTATCATAATATTGTTAAAACTAAATGAAAGTTAAGAATAAATAATTACAGAGGATCTGCCTAAACGAATCATGACACCGATTCTGTAATGATTCAGTAATGAATACGCTTCATTATCATTATATCAGTCAAAAGACCGACATGTTGATGTCCACTGCCGGACAAAAGCTATTAGTAAAGTAAACCGGTTATCTGCAATGTTGTCACTTCCATGACTGACTTGATGCTGGCATAATCCTAAAAAGGAAAGTCATTCCTTAGAAGAATATAATTGAACTTTTGTTGTCAGTTTATAGTTATTATAAAAAGTAAATGCAAGTAATTGATATTATTGACATTTGGAGATTACACATTAAATATTTACACGCTCACTGTAGAGCCCCGCAGTGCTTGTACAATTCATATCGTGTCCCATGCAATGTAGGATATGGTCAGAAACTTTATTGCAGATTTGCTTTTTTATTCTGATAATCTGATTAAATCGCACACGGGAATTGTATGGACGAAATTCCTATTCAGAAAAGAAAAACTCATTTCGCGCCGGTAAACAACATCAAAAATAAGTAGCTCTAACAATATACCTAGTAGGTAGGTGTAAGGTCGCATCCTATTTTAGAAGCTTTTATTTAGCTTCACCTGTAATTTGATGAGTTAAATTTTACTCGTTTCCCGGTGTTCAGTCCGGGTGAAATTTAGCATATTGCAAGTCGGATGACGATGACGACGATGATGTCATTGATCTGGTTACAGAAAAGTATTGGTAAACTAGGCAACCTCACCGACCGCTTCCGTGGCTCAATATAAACAACATTGGGTTTACGATTCGGAGGTCGCGGGTTCGATCCTCTGCGGGGTACTTTTTAGTACTCGATTTGGTTGGTGGTAGGGCATATTAAATGTCCGCCTAGCTAGCTATCACCATCTTATCTAAATCTGCCGCCAAACAGCAATGTTAATAGCATTGTTGTGTTCCGGCTGTCAGAGGTAAGATAGCCAGTCCCCCAAATACGATGGGGTTTCTGGGTCCGTACGCTACCACCTTCGGCCTCATCTTCACTTAACATCAGGTGTGATTGAGGTCAAGTGCTAAATCGTTATGAATAAAAAAATTTTAGCTTGTTTAAATTGTCTTGAGAAGCAGTCTGATCATAGATTGTATCCAAGGGCTGATCATGATGCTATAAGGTGAGCACATGAACTCATCAGCGCCATAACTACAGTAAAACTTTCGAGTTTGGACTATATCATGTTATGCGTTTTTGTGAGTACTAGAATGTTATGATCAGGGTATCATGATGGAGTATTGTAATGCAAAAATATGTTTGTTGGTCTTAGGATTTTACCAGACCAATCGATCGATTGATGATCGACGGCATCGGTCAACGTCGATCGAAGTTGATCGACTGGTCTGATAGCTTTAATTGATCGACAGATACCGTTAGACTAACCAAGCGATCGCTTGCCGTTCGATGGCACCGGTCGGCGTTCGGCGTGCGGCGCGGCTGATCAAGCAGCTCGAGCGATGTCGACTATTCCGTTCTACCATCGATCGATGTGGTCGATCGATTAACGATTGATTGGTCTGGTAAAAGCTATCGATCGACGTCGATAATTCCATTCTACCATCGATCGATGACGTCGATCGACGATCTATCGATTGGTCTGGTAACTTAGGGAGCATCAGAAAGAATTAATGTTCTGTACAGAGATAGTTAAAGATTTTAGAAGATCAAATACTTTTTCTCGGGTAAATTGCGCTTCTCGCGAGAGAAGCCACAGGCCGAAGCTAGGTTTAATTGTACGATACAGGATCAACTACTCCTACCCGCAGGCACAATCGGGAAAATAGATTCATGACCCAATCTAGAACCTTGTTAATCGTTCTTCGGTGACGTTTTGGATTCGGTAACGCGGTTTAGTGTGCCTAGGTTATAGAACAGTCATATTAAAGATGAATTTCTGAAGCGTATGCTGATAATTTTCACCAATCCGCACTGGGCCCACTTCGTGGACTCTCCCTCATTATGTGGGAAGGCCTTAGACGTGAATAGGAACATTTATAAGCTGATCTGTGGTTGCAAGTTAAAATAAGCTTTAGTCGAGAGCCGTTCAAGTGAAGTTTTCCATAAATGCAGATATCGTTGACTACCTTGACTGTACTATACAATATTTCAACTCTGTAACTTGTAATTGGACGTCATGTTGTTACCATAACACAATATTCGCTAACAACACCGCATATATCAAAAATATCGAGTACTTATGACTGTCACATAGCTCTGCGAGCCACCCCATTACATATATTCTCGGTTAGACAACGCAAAACGGATCGTAAATATTTTTAAAGACAAGAACGCTAATTGCATCCAACATGAATGCTATTTTAGATGGCTCTTGTAAAGGTTGGTATACACTAGTGCATAACTTAATAGTAGTAGGTAGTAATACTAAAGTCTGCCATGTCCATGTTGCTAGAACTCTGAAAGTGGAATACAAAACAAAAATGAAATGAAATGAAATGAAAATGAAAATCATTTATTCATGTAGGCAATACAATATGCGCTTATGAACGTCATTTGTTTTTTAAACTACCACTAACTCGGAACGCGACCACTACTGAGAAGAGCTAGCGAGAAACTCAGAGGGTTTGTCTCTTTTCAATCAATCATTTACAATCAAGAAAGGTTACAACAACAAAAAGCCTTCACCGCGTCCTTTTACAGAGGCATTTAAATAATTTTGTTGTTAAAGTACTATTTATGCTGTCGTACAATTTAGGCACGGTTTTTTGGGATAGAAATTAAAGTCATGGATATACCAAGCATATGAAAAATGAGGATTACAGCAATAAATGACGTCAGAATTGTCATTAAAAATATTTTTTACATTTTTTTTCCTTTCGGCACTATTTGGCACGATTTGTTTTTTGACATTGGTGTCGAAAACCAGTTTTAAAGTAGTACTGTCTCTTTCTCCCTGGAACAGTACGATGCGACGGCACCACTCCAAAACTGGTTTTAGTTTAGTTTAGTTGGTGTACATCTGAATCAACACCATTATCAAAATAGCTCGATGCTACTGTGTGTGTATATTCCAGCATAAGGGACGTAGAGTACCTAGTCTCAGTTCAAACGATTTATAATATTTAAGAATGTCTATATTGTATCGATCTACAGTTATTTGCCTAATATTTAATGTATGTGCACACATAATGGAGAAACAAATAATTGCTTCATACTACCATCTATCTAAGATTAGTAATGGTAGTCAATAAAATTTATATTGTTGGGACTAGATATTCACTTATGAACCATTTGTACTTTATACAAATGCAGATGAGGTACAATAAAATTGAAAAAATTAGAACGTAGTTTCAAAATACTGGTAAAGTATCTTCTAGTCACGGGGAGCGCCACCCAACCTCTTAGTAGCGTCTACTCTCCTGGTACTTTCAGGTAAAGCGCGGTGCAAATATCACGCTAAAAGTGTGTTTTTAAAATAGACGCTGTAAAATGTGATATTGAAAAGTATTTGGTTTCATAATGAATTTATGTTTCTAGAATAAAGTACATTTCAGCACAAGTCAAACCATGTAGACCTCCCTTAATTCTCGGCACGAGAGTCGGCAATATACCCCGTCCGTTCCATGCAAATAACTTCTATCACCTACTGAGTATTATTAACACATGGAAAACGGTGCTCTTCCAAAGAACTCGGCAGATTGTGGTGGCTGACTGAATACTTTTAGTACTAGTACATAATATTTATATATTTGTGTTGTGTGATTCGCGGCAAAATATATATAGGACCAAACCTTTCTTCCCGTGGTCATTGTTAGCATTTGGATGATTATATGTTTTTTCAAAACACAAATTTTAATCCAACACCTAAATAATAACAATGTAAGTTTAAAAACCAAAAAACCGGAGAGCATATTTTGTATTTTGCGGACGCCATGTTGGATTTTTAGCATAAAATGTATCCTATGACACTCCAGGTATCAGACGAATCTAACGATACCATGTGCTTCAAAATGTGTCAAGCCGTTTACTACAGGTTTTTTTTTATGCACAATGGGTTGGTGCTTGACCTCAATCACACCTGATGTTAAGTGAAGATGAGGTGGAAGATAGAAGCGTACTGACCTGGAAACCCCAACACATTTGGGGGACTGGCTACTTTATCTCTAACAACCGGAACACAACAATGCTATTAAAATGCTATAAAAAATACATACACTCGAAAAATATTACCCTCCTTTCTTGGTCAGTTGGATAAAAAGAGCAACCCTTAAGTTTCTTGCTCGTTCCTTTCTGGGAAGTCAGCTTTGTGAATGAGCGGTAATTTTAATATGTAATGTTTTCAAGTGACACTTTTATTCTGTGAAATAAAATCTTTTTACTATTGATAACATAGACCAGTGATCCGAAGTCCGGAGCTCCCGAAGAAAGTTACGATCGTCAACTCGTCTACTCAGCGTGGCGAGGGCAAAAACTTTTCTATAGAAAGCCATGCAAATTGCTTCATGGGAAACACTTAAGTCCAGTAGTAAACTTTTCTAGGCTATTGTAGTTATGTGTACCCAATGAACGAGACGGAGTTCCTGGTGAACGAATATTTCTTACAGTGGACGGATACAGGATAATAATGATTAGAAAGTCTAATGAAATAGAAATTTATAGAATGAAATGGAATAAACACATCCCGATCCTTAAACTCGTTGAACTTAGTCAAAGTCAAAGTCAAAGTCAAAGTCAAAGTCAAAAATGCTTTATTTTGTAGGTACACAGAGTACACTTAAAATAGTCAATTTTACATAGTAAATTTTAAATTTTTTAAGCTACTGCTTGTTCAAAATGCAATTTTCCCCTGAGAAGAACAAGCAAGAAACTCGAAGGGTTGCTCTTTTAAAATCAGGCTTTGATTTTACATAAAGGTTTTTATATTACAAACAGGTTTTTAAATTTCATTATTAATTGTGAAATAGCCTGGCATGCGAACGATCTGATTATGTCCAGGGATGATTATCATCTAAATAGTCTGATATTTTATAATATGCTTTCTCAATAAGTTTCTGTTTTACAGTATCTTTAAATTTATTGAGAGGAAGATTTTGTATATCAACTGGAACCTTATTGAAAAAGCGTATACATAACCCTTTGAATGAATTACTGACTTTGCGGAGGCGACTTATGTGACCTGCAAGTTTATCTTTATTTCTTGTATTGACATCATGTTTATCACTATTTTTCCTAAATGATGTTATATTTTTTTTGACATACATTAGATTTTCAAAAATGTACTGTGACGAAAAGGTTAGAATGTTATACACTTTAAACCTATCTCTAAGTGACACTGCAGGTCTCAATTGATAAATTGCGCGAACGGCTCGTTTTTGTAAAACAAAGATTGTATTTATATCCGCGGCGTTTCCCCACAGCAAGATACCGTAAGACATCAAGCTGTGGAAATAACTAAAATATACTAATCTAGCAGTATTTACGTCTGATATTTGTCGAATTTTTTTGACTGCGTACGCTGCAGAGCTTATGTTTCTGTATAGGTATGTTAGAAACATATGTTGCGACACGCTCAGTTAAAAATCGATATCGCTACCTGTTCGCGACATGTTTAATAAAGAACGCGGTCCTGGCACGTTTTATGATATTTGAATCACCTCTTACGCAAGCTCCTTGTATCGTTTTTCTCTGAAATGAGAGATTATCGTGCTTTTTATTACTTACCTTGATTCGAGAAACTGATGCGAAAGGAAATGAATTTAATGAAATGAAGCAGACGGTAGAGTCATTAATTTTACGGACGAGACAGTCATAGTTAATCTTACAGGGCTATTTGTTATTCATGATTTAATGATTGCATACCATACCACCTAATAAAGTGGAGAACCGAAATGATACGTCACCATGCGAAGCGCATGTATATCTAAAAAGACATATTCACGATTTCGTCAGTTCATTCCGCGACGAATCAACGTTGACTGATGTACTCGTTAAAAATAGTTAATAAATAAATATAAATAAATAAATGTTGCGGACACTTACACCAATCATCTAACCCCAATAGTTTGGTTAGCAGCAAAGCTTGTACCACGGATACTAGATAACGGATAAACATTACATAAATATTTATATGGCAGGGCAATATACCAAATATTGGTATGCCTGGGAATCGAACCCGGACCTCCTAAATTGGGAGACCGCGTTTTAACCGCTGAAACACCGATGCTAACCAATTTATCGTTCCATAATTTAAGAAAAATAAAGCCCTCCTTCCTAATCATCTTGGTATAGTGGTAATGTGTTTGGAATTACAGTGTTTTATTTTCGTTACATTTTCCTTCATCAGTGAAAACACGTTTTAAAACCGTCGTTTGACACGCGTCATCTGAAATGAAATACGAAAACTTTGCAACACTGGTTTAATATTTCATGTAGGCAGATTCGAATGTTTTAGAAATTTTATTTAATGAAATTGATTTCACTTGTTTTCCCAACTAATTGCGTTTGTTTGGTTTGGTAGTCAAATAGAAGTCTGATTGGATAGGCACGACTTTCAGTTGATTAAAAGTTGTGTGCCAGTCTTTTCAATAGCCTATAACATGTATATGTATATACGGATGTTTCACGGAATATCTGTTTAGGAATTAATTTTTATGTTCTTATTACATTGCATTAGCGATAGCGAGTGAATATTCGCGGTCGCCTTTGGATTCATTAATATATGAAATTATGTATACTGAGAGGCAATAGATGCCATATTAATGTGGTGGTCGTGAAAACCTTCGCGTGTATCCATTTCGCATAATTTCGGTGATTTTCACTTATCTTAGAGAGTTTACAGTTTACATTTTGTAAATATCAAGTTTTTGATGTAAAGTCCCTTAGTCGCTTTTACGACATCATAACACAACACCACACAACACAAAACACTTATTTCCCCTTACACTTTATTGCACAACAGAAAAGAAAATACGGTTTCAGAAAAGTAGTAAGAATAGAATGTACAATTTACATAAATGACATAAGTAGTCCTCGGTCTATAGCAAATACTTGTAATATTAGTTACAAGATTTAGCCATCACAATTGTTGAAAACAGGAAGTAACTTCCAGATTTTTTAAATGCAGACAAGTAACAAGTGAACTAGTTAGTTGTTTAAGAAATAAGCAGTTTTCCTTATGCCACAACTTGGCCGGATCACCTGCGTCTCGTACCTCTGTCCCTTAAAAACATATAATTAGGTCGGAAACAGATACAAATAGCAAGGCTGACTGGCGCAATATTCTTACGGAACTGTAACGATAACCCGTTGTTGCTGCAAATCAAGTTGTTTACTTGTAGTTCAATTGTGGAATGTACATACCTACCACATACAATTTCTACTAATCGCACAAACTTGGACGTAAAACCCTTCAAACACAAAACATCTCATTTCCAGTTTATCATAATAGTTGTCTTGAGACCTTCAGTTATAAATCTAGGGCTCCTGACGTCTGTAGCCATTGTTCTTTCATAAGTCAAAACGTATTCTCCCTTTCTTGTTACGTTAGCGCAAAAAGTAAAGAAATATGCTTATTTAAAGACATAAGTAGTTAATTTATTGAGAGAAAGAGATGAAGGTACACGTATGTATCCTCTCATGTAAACACATCTTGCTGATTACTCCTTTTAATTATAATTTTCATTATAATTATAATTTGATGACCAGTGTCCATGCGTCATTTAGAGGCTTCACTGAAAACCAGCGTTGTAGTGAACGGCCACAATCCAAGCTGAATTGGAGACCTCTTTGACTCCACCTTGCGACACCTACAATTAGATGACAAAAACCGTGGGTATCAGGAGAAACGACGACTATGCGACTTTCCACCCAAAAGGTCAATAATTTGTACGTTATAACTTCTCCGAGCTCATCTCGGTCACCTGCGCATTTCTGTAAATTTTGTAAGGTGAACTGCACATTTTCTCGTAGTTTCAAGCATTAACTTGTAAACTTTGGCCACCCAATTTGGGATAAAGGTCACGTTATATATTCCTATATAGAAGGCACTCATTTTTACTACATTTTTACACTCGATGTTACTATTGTATATTGATTTTGCAGTTTCAATGTCAGGTTGCGACAATTTATAAACATTAGCTAATGTAATTCTCAGCTCTGATATATTTCCGATTCAGTCGCGCTTTCTTGAGATTTTGGTTAACAAAAGAGCTGGTAGCTATCTCGGCCAGTGAATTAACCTTTCCATTCAACGGGGTAATGCTGCCGGTCTTTTGGGCACCCTCCCGCACGGTACGGACCTCGAACACATTTCGCCACCTTTCGTATTCATTAAGAGTAGAGGGTATGTGTTCTGGACTGCTTCCATTTTGTACATTCCTGTTTTTTGTGCCGTTCTTATCATGATAATGTAGGTAAGGACATTATTAGACTAAGTAATAGTCGAATAAATTAAACTATTGCACACAGATTAGGCGTCAAAATGTTGTTTGAAAAACTAGAAAATGCTGTACAATTTTAATAAACAGTATAATAAGCATTTTGAATCCCTTTCAGATGGGAAATAGTGAGAATTAGTCTTCCTTTTTTCCACTTCGGACAATGAATTCACCAGCGAATTGGTGAAGATGTCTAATGATTCTGACTCTCATCGTCTCGCTAGATCTGCACCTGCAGAGCTTTCCAGTGCATCCGGCTTTTTTTTTATGCACAACTAGTTGGTACTTATCCTCAATCACAGCTTACGGCTTAATAGAACTGTACAAAAATACTAAACGACTTTTTTCAAAGCCAATCGAAACCCACGATATTGGACCTTGAAGCATCAACCTGTAAGCTGTACACACTAATAATAATATTTACTCCTTGTTTAAGTACATTAGAGTTCGACTTAACACATATAACATATCCCTTCAGAAGTTGTCTTTTTAACCTATACGCTCAAAAAGGAGGAGGTATGTTCGTCTGTGTGTATAACTTTTGCTGCATTTCGTCAATTGTTAACCAATTATGATCATTGTCTTCTATTTAATAGGTTCTATTACCAGGATGGTCCCATACAAATTTGGTTGAGATCTGATAATGCACTTCCGAAATAGAGAGCAATACTTTACTCAAGCTCGTTATTCTGCGAATTTTATACGTTTTAATTATTATGCTTGAACGCCATCAACTCTGTCTATTTTGATAGTCCTTAAATAATCAGTAATTTACTTTTTTTTATATATGAGAGGGCGGCAAACGAACATGCGGGTCACCTGATGGAATGTAAAAATTACCAAAATTTTTACATTTCTCAAACTGAAATACAACATCAGATTCCCAGCTTTATACCACCCTCAAACAAATAATAGTTTTTGATAATGGTCAACCAAATGTCCACTGTATCGCGGAACATAGAACATAGTGCTGTTGATTCTGTATTATTCAAAAATGAAGTAAAAGTACACTTGAATTAATAAACTCCTCTTCTTGGAAGTCTCTACAAACAACTACCATATTGCCTATCAGGTAAAGATTTCATCGAAATTTGCACAAATTCTCACATTCACCGGAGTCATGTTTATAATTTTGCAACGGAGTTAAAAGTCAGTAGACAGGATATTGGTTCTCACATTATTCATAACATTTCTCCAACTTAAGATTGAGTACATTCTAATATTGAAGTAATCTTCAAACACTTCACATTGTTAACGTGGCATCCTTTGACCCAAATAGTCATTTATGAACTTACATCAGATCAATTTAAAATCTCCTAACAACTCAATCATAAAATTGCTTTATCTCCCACTATTAAACGAAATTGATCACAATTCAGGTCAGTTAAGTCATCAATTCATTAATTGACTATTAAAATGATAGGTATGATGCCCCTTGATATCACAGCGTCGGCATCTTTCGGCCGAATGCACTCTCAATCTCCAACAACCTGCATAGACAAAACCCCTACGCTTGATGCAGCCGCCGTCTCCCACCCTACCTGAGCGCCCATCTCTTTCTATCTACTCGAGTTTACGACTTTCTCGTTCATACTTCGAAATTTCATTCGGTTGTTTTCGTTTAAGCTCGGTTGCAATAGCCGGTGTGCCCCGCAGCTAAACATAATTTCAGACAGTCGCTTCCATGCCGTCGAAGGAGGCGTATTGCTGCCGGCCGTCCGACGCGCGTTCGAAACATCGTACCGGCATCGACTTGTTTGTATAAGGATGTTTGTTCCCAGATAGTGCGTTCTAAAAACCTTTAACAACAAGGATTAGTGACTGTGCTGTGAGCTAACTCAGTGTTTTGAAACAGTTTAATGATATTCTTGATTTTTTTTCTCTTATATAGTGTGAAAGTGCTGTGGTCGCTTTGATGGTCAGTGTTGCAACTGTGGTAGATGTAGTTAATGCGAGATCTGTTTGATTGTCCAAAGTAAACACATATATGTCAGATGTTATTAGTGCAGTACAGAGTTTACTGACTGACAGGGATTTAATGGAAACGAACACACAAATGGTAACAGAGCGGAAACATGAAATGATTTAGTTACAGTGAAATGTTATGACTTACAGTAACATTTACGGGCTGGAAATATGATAGTACGTGGAACATTAAAATTAACTTCCGTTAAAATATTAAATTTAATGCATACGGATACAAGTTAATCCAAATATTTCATAATATCGAAGTATTGAACGACACATGGAAATCAGTAATGTTACTAATGTAGTGGGAAGAATAAAGACTAACAATCAATGAATAGCATAAAACAATTCATTATAACAATAGGGTATTGTTTGTGATTGGACTAGACCATTTGGTCCGGAATTACTTTTATTTGTATTTGAATTCATAGTTTATCATTCAATATATTCCGTGGGCAGGACAATACCACTATTTACCTTTAATAAAATCATTTATCGTGGGTATATGCTTCTAATGATCGATTCAACTAATTTAAAAAGATAAAACTCGAGCAGCCAAAATTAATATACACTGTAAGATATAATATATAATACTGTACTCCATAGATTGGATACGGGTACTATTTATTTTAAAAAGTTTACTTATTAAGTCAAAAGAGAAAGAAAGAAAACATTTATTTCGGATTTTGATTTCAATACATTATAAAACAAAAACACATTCAAAAAAATACACAAAAGTGTTGGTAACAAATAACTTAATAACTATGTTAGTAAAATTTAAAGTGCTCGTTGGATGCCACGAGCATAGACATCCAGTGACCGAGAACAGAAAATAAGACACATTTTCACATTAAAAAAGCATTATTTTGGGCTCAAGAGATTTCATGGTTAACGTATATGTACACGAACTGACCAACAAAACGACATAAATAACGTTTTTAGTCCACAGTTGGTGAAATTCCAAGACAATTTTGACAGTTTTGTTTAAATTGAAGCTAGTGCGAGATGTTATCCAAATTTTTTCTCATCAAGGAAACCTTCGAAAGAGGTGAATACCTACATTGAAAGTAAGTTAATGCACTTTATTCCTACTGGTATAGGGAAAAATTAACTTGGAACATAAATCTAGGGAAGAGAAACGACGTTTGTTTTCAAAATTATTTATAATCAAGAAATCATAATTTAGGAATTCAATACAAGGTTTTTATTTCTTATATCAGAAGACATCTAAAAATATATTTTGAACATTAAAATATCGAGTCAGGGTGCAGAAATGAAATAAAATAAAGTAAAATAGGATACAATGATCACTTGACAATCAATCTACTGAGATAAAACTGACATGATGCTAAAGGTAGCATCACTAAAAAGATCGATACATTGAGATGCATCATATGAGAGGTAGACTTAACAAAATGATGACTAACGCTGATTAAACTTTTAGGTCATATAATATTACTTTTACTGGATAGCTATGCATAACAAAATATTTTATTAGAATTACAATGAAAAAAACAAATCGAAACTATTTATGACATTTGACACTAAACTGTATCACCTTTGAGAAAAGCCAATTCTAATATCAATAACGGATTTTAGAACGATTTACGACAAAGATAATTTTTAACCCCCGACGTAAAAGAAAAGTGTTATAACTTTGACCGCTGTATCAGCCTGTGTGTCTGTCTGTCGCATCGTAGCTCTTAGGGTGAACCGATTTGAATGTGGTTTTTTTATTTGGAAGCAGTTTTCTAGCGGTGGATCTTAGATATGTTTAATCGAAATCGGTTCAGTCGTTTTGTTTTAATCGTTTGTTTTCTCGGGCGTTTTCTAAATGTACAATTTATAGTCCTTACATCTAAATTAAGCAGATATACACCTGATTATTACATTTTGGGTGTCATTAAATTGCTATCTATTTTTATTTTATTTTTATTTTAATTATTCGGGATAACAACAACTTATCATATTCGAGAGATTACAATGGATCTGATTTCTTATATTAGTCATTAATAGCTATCCACATCTTAATTAATTTGAGAGCTAGTTTTCCTATCATACTGTTAATTGTTTTTAGCGGTTTAGTTGTAGATTATCATTATGTATTTGCTTACTTGCTTTTACGACGAATATGGAATATCATCACAATTGATATAGATATTTCAATAAACAAAACAATATATGTATAAGTTACGTGCACGAAAAATACAACTCTAAAATATTTATGATCTTTAACATCTGACAGTTTACAATTCCGTGCACTAAATTCCATTTACACGTCTTCTTTTTATACAGCTTACATTCTCTGTTCTCTGACTTTTTTATCTTGTGCATTTGAAATATTCTAAAACACGGCAGCGAGAATTTTATCATATCAAGGTTCCTCTGATAAAAAAGCTCGTTCTAAATACTTAGTAGATTCATCACTGGCATCCGTTCGGCTTTCATACAATTCGAACAAATGTAATACTTACCGAACATGTTTGACCGACATTCTAAGTTTGATGGATGTAAAACGCTCGCGCCGTTCTATCGATGTGTACAATGATACGTTTCCAACTGGTTTTATTTTTCTTCATTACAAATTTCTTTTTCGTCTGGTTTAGTGAATGTGCTGTGTAGGCAGGCGGGTATAGCAATCACGAAGATACATTTCCGTCAATTTATTATTATTTATATTCTTTATTATTAAGTAGTTTACATGGTCTTAATTAAACAATGCCCCATAACCGTTTGTCTGTGGAAACTCGAGTCTCACAAAAAATTTTTTGTTTCCTTAGTTACAATGTAGACGTAAGTAATTGATTAAGTACTACAAAGGAATTATAAGTTATTTAACAAGAATTTTTTGAGTAGTTTGGCGAATTTTCCCATGTAGGGCTCATTTGTAATATTGACAGGCAAGGTATTAAGAAGGTAAGGTACGCGTTTTCTATAGGTTCTTTCATCATAATAGTTATTTACTCCGGGGATTTCAAATTTACCTATTGACATGGATCTGGATCCAATTTTTCTGGCGATTACTAACTAATGGTAAGTAACAGTAAAAATTTGTAGAATAATTCGTTTAATATTGGGACTTTACCTACGAAATTGAAGTTTTTTTTCTTCGTTAATCATATGTACCAATTCCTGCGATTTTCAAAGCTATATCCAAATTTGTTTTTTATTTGGAAAATGGAATATTATTTCAAGGTTTCACATGAAATATTTTTTAATTTCTGGGCTAAATCACATAATAACGAATATTTGAACAGAGCTCTTTTCATGTGCTTCCCATAATCATTTCTTAGATTCGCTGAAACTTTTATAAAGCGGTTACTTTTAAAAATTAACGCTGCCTATATTTAACTTTATGTTATCCGATAGTACACACAAAGTTTAGCTAAATTTGGATTTGCCGTTCCCAAAAAAAAAACAAAAATGTTTGTATGGAGAAAACAGTCTTAATAAAATTCTTCATACAAAACGCCAAACTCATAGGTAAGGACCTAATAAAACAATGATACCGGTATGAGTAAAACCGTATTGTTTGCATTTGGATTAGAGATAAACTTCCGTCATTCAAGGAACATAACTATGCTGATGTTGCTTCACTACAATTTCTAATAACTTGCTGTCCCTAGAGTTAATTCAATTTTTTCAGCCCACCACCGCTACTGTTGTGCGATAGCGGTACTTGTCAGAATCTGTCTTAATGCACAGCACATTACTTAAGGTATACCCTGCTCTGGCTTCTCTCGGCTTCCTATAATTATGTCTCTAATATCGCTCTCTTACTGCGATTGTGTTACCTTACTTACCTCGTTTTACAGGTTATTGTCTGTTCTATGAGAGCAATATAATGGATAAGATGGTTTGATATATTGTTCATTAGACAATTTCGTTAACTTTCATTTCCCTATTTTGACACACAACGGATATCTAAAGATTTACCCTTCATTTCATGATTTCAGTTACTACTTTATATTCATAGGCTTTCGCGATATTTGAATTCTCGCCTTTATGAGATAATACTTAAGAGAATTGATCATATTTTATTCATAATCTTTCAACTATAAATATTAAAGCAGCCATGTTGGAACGAAGCTCAAAGTATGAGAGCAGAATAGGAAAAAAAATGGTCGCTGTATCGGCATCTTTTCATTAAAGATCATTAAGAGTTTGGAGGATGAAAAATGAAAAATAAATAAGAGCGGCTTTCACAGGCCTCTGAGGCACTAAGGGATTTTTTTCGCAACAAAATTTTGTAGATTCTCATTTTTGCGTCGGAAAACTTTCGACTTTGATTTTTATGTTCATTGAACTGCACAAATCCCCTTTGAAGAAGGTTTGTTCTTTATATCTTATGTTAGATGTTTACATGAATAATGGCGGGGATATTTCGTAGTACTTTTCATGTGAAAGAAACCTCGAAATAGGCTTACACGTGCCTCTTTAAGATACTGCGTTGGCGGGGACTTGGCACTTATTTCCCCACGCATTTTCTGAAATTTGACGAGTACTTGAATTGGGGAAATATAATATATGTAACTGAAAATTACTACAGAGGACTATTGCTGCTTGACTTACACTTCAGAACATTGTTATTAACTAGTTCATAAGTCGCGAAAGATGATTGATGTCAACCAAAATCATTGAAAGCGTTTTTATTTTGAAGCGTGACATCATCGTAATATCAAATATGAATATAAACAGAGCTTATAATTACTGAATTAAAAAGTTATATCGCACATTCCTAATAGAGGTTTGTTTTTAGCCTCCGACGAAAAACGACAAGTGTTGTATTTGTGTGTTGTATACGGAAATACGTGGTTGATTTGAGTGCGGTTTTTTTTTTCATATTAAAGACTAATGAAGGTAAAGTTTATTAGCCATGCTAGATAAAAATCGGTTAAGCTGTTTCAAAGATACTAACTTTTATCTTAGTTTTTTGGTGTATTTGAATTATAATTGACGACCTGTTTGGTGTAGTGGTTAGAAACTCTGCTGCTATACCAAAAGGTTGCGGGTTCAAATCCCGCTAGGGGCGTATGTCTGTATGATGAATATAGACATGTGTTCCCGAGTTATGGATGTTTTTCATTTCATATATGTATTTATTTACAAAAAAAAAATGTATTTGTGTAGTTCATCAACCATTTCTGGTATCTATAATACAAGCCTAGTTGCTTAGTGTGGAACTAGATGACGCTGTGTGCAAAGATATTTATTATTATTATTTATTATAATAATAATCTTTCGGAGGTTTCCTATTCATTTTTAATGTGTAAAATTAAACTGTTCTTAGGCATGTTGGATAAAAAGATATTTAGCATCTAACACAGTTAGTTTTGTTAATATGGATGATGTAATCATTTATTTTCCCGGGTGTATTCTAAATTTTCAATTTATAGTTATGTGTATTAGTTCCTCTACCGTTTGATAGAAGCTGTTTTATAGAAGATAATCTAGACTCTATAGAGCCTTATTTGAAAGAACCATCCAGGTTGTTTGGTAATCAAGTGAATCCAAATTTTGGTATTTCATTTATTAATTTTACTTTATTCCGGAAAATCAATATTCTGACTGTATTTTAAGCTATTCTATTAGTTTACTCTACTAGACCTAATGTTAGTTGCATATTTCGCTGAGAGCAATATTTCAACTTTTCGTATCGGATTTGAATTCTCACCGAGCCCGGTAATCGAGGATCTGACCAAGTTCAAAATAAGTTACTTAATGTTATTCAAAACGTGTCGCTACATTTATCCAAACTGGGAGATCTGGCACGACTTCACCGACAGCCAGCCAACTCCATATAAATCTCCACTCGAATATATTTTAACTTTGTAATAGACTGAAAACGGATCACGTTGGGAAAATTTTACCTGGATGAAAAGTTTTCGAGGGATTTTTGGAGTGGTCGGAGCAAGTCGAAGTGTGAAGCAAATTTGGGGATGTTGTGAAAAATAACAAACTTTTGTTTTTATTGTAGGTGAACTTTTCAAAGAAAGTGCAAGCTAAGTAAAAGTAAATTGTTTCGTGGTTGAAAATTTTGATGAACATTCTACAATTGTCCATGAGTCTAAAGGTGCAATGAAAATGAAAAGTTCGTTATTTCATAGGATACAAATGATCACTTGAATATAAATTTTCAAACATGTCAAGGAGGTAACAAACAATTTTTTGTTTATACAAAAATTGGTCATCAGCGTAAAGGTAGCCTAAGGTTTCGAAAAATGACGAGTATTGAATGTGTATGTTTTTTGAAAAGATTGAATTATGGAAACGGTTCTTAATCATGTTTAATGAAAATCGGTTCGGCCGTTACGAAGATATTTAACTTGTAACACATTATATTATGTTTAGTTCCTTAGAATTTTTATAAATTTTTGATTTTTGTCACTGTATAGTAGAATAATGTTGCAAGGAGCTGCTTCACTATAACGTTTTAAATATAAATTCTGTACAATAATACCTTTTTTTTTATTATTTTTTTTTATGCACGACGGGTTTACACTTGACCTCAATCACACTTAACCCTCTTGCAACCTTATTATATTTGGGTGTAAATGTTAATGTTATTTGTTAATTTTTTACTCAAGTTCTCTGCTTGGATATTTATTATTGTAACCTGTGAATGTTTTCTTTTAAATTTTGATGAATTGATCATAATAAATTAAAATGCATTACAATCACATGTAATTTCATTACACAGATTTATACGAAACGATAACCAGCTCCAAACTCAAAAAGCTTATATACTCAAGGCAAGCAACTTTATTCTACGAGTTTTTGAAACACACTGAAACAAAAATCAGCTATTTTAGACTTAAGTTCTAATTACTAGACCGAAATATGAAGGATCTCAATATTTTTAGGGTTTTGGTAATCCTCAAATCACGATTTCTATACGAGACGTCGAAAAATCAATTCAATTCTTACCTTTAATATTTGGTTTAAACTCCCGACGGTACCAGGAGTGCAGTAACGGCTAGGAGCTGATGCCCTTGCTTCCGATAACGGCGACATGTTCGCCATCGCCCGGCTGAATAGATAATGCCCTCTGTCCGAGATAATGATGCGAAACTTCGCGTCCCACTCATTAGTGAGATTCAGGCGGTGATTGCTGTAAGCTAGTTGGAAATGAGAAATGTATGAGAAATGTTAGTTGGCATTTTCTGGCCAGTAAATTGTGGCGATTCTATCCTTCCAAGCCAAATTAATGTGGCATTTTAGATATTTTCATAAGCATTGCCATTTCGCTGGCAATAGCTATCTAAGCCTATAATAGCTTTAAACAAGTGTTTAAAGTAATTCTCAGAGTGTTATCACATTTTTGTGTTTTATGGTAGCACTTGCATATTTATCGAACAGACTTTAAAAAGAACAATCTTTAAGTTGCGTGGTCGCTTTCTCAATACAATGTAAATTCCAAACGCCAGATAACTTCACAAAATATATTATATTCAAGTTTTTTTATATTCAAGAATTTTAGCTATGAAATTAAACAAATATTGTTTAATTGGTTATGTTCTAAAACTACATTGGTCAGAAAAAAAATCGACCCATCAAATAAATAACTATACAAGTATAAAATACAAGTAATTTTTTCTATATATGCTATGCTATAATATAGCAAAACAAGTTTATATCAAGTCACCATCTTAAAGCACTATTTTAACGCTCGTCAAAAAGTCGTAGCATTTTCACCTTGTTAAACAAAACTTTTATTAGTATTTTTAAGTTCTCAAGGATTTAGAAAGATTTTGTATTTGGAATCTATAAAACTCCGAGAACTCCGGTGTTCCATCACGTACTATGTTATTTGAATTTGGAAATATTTATGTGTGACTGTGGTTTTTAAACGACTAAAGAGGCTGCATGCCAATTTAAAAAAGTAAAAAGGCGGTTGTTCTCCAAAACCAATATTCGTGTTCTTCGAAATTTTATTTGTTTCTTTTTAAGAAAAGCCTATACATACTCCGACCGTTATTGCCATTATGTATTATTAGCATGTATTTTATTTAAATATGACATCGAAAATCACCTTTGCCGAGTCCGTCTGCCCACATAAACATCATTTTATTTCCAAACCATGTCAGTTTTATTGCGTCCATTCGTAGTGTTCCTTCACAAACGTAAAATGCTAAACAAACGCCATCATCATGTCAATACGTTCAGGTTTTAACAGTTCCGGTCGTAAACACAAACACGGCGATATTCCGCGATGTTTTATGTACAATATCAAAAACATTTACCCGATGCAGGCGTTCGTTACTTTAGAGAGGACCGTTCTAATTTTAATCCGTTTGAAGTTGGAACGTTCTCGACTGACTGATGGTGAATAGTTATTGGTTTTCTTGAAACTGAGAAAGAACGCGATGAGACCAATTTAGTATCTTAACACTTTAAAATATATATTATACAACATTCAGCAATGCAGTCACCATAGAGTTTATAAACTTACAAAAACTTTTTGGAGAATGCTGTAACTTAGATACGCAAAAAATAAAAATATGTATGTTCATAAAAAAACAACCGTAGATCAAGAATTTTCTGTATAGTTCCAAAAACAAATCTTTAACATACTTTGAAATTTATTAAGAATTCATATTTTTTTGAAATTTGTACATAATATTTCTTATTTTATTTTTACATGGAATGTATTAGCAATTACCTAAACTACAAAATATTAAAAATAAATTTGCAGCGCTTAAGTCTTTCATAAAATTCATTTTGCTTAATTAGTACTTAGGAAAGAAAGAAAGAAAGAAAGAAAAAATTCTTAATTGTACACAGCTTAAAAATATACACAGTGACATTATTCTAACAGGTGTACAAAGGTGGTTAAGGTGACCAATGAAATTTTTTCATATATTTATAATAGCAATAAAATTAGTCTTAATGTCAGACAATTTGAACGCGAATATCTAGAGTTGCATCAAGTCCGTATGTTCGTAAGAGTAAGGGTCGGTATAAGTAGCGATTATGTTATGATGACTGTTTTCTATGAATGTGTTCGTAAGTTTCCGCACAGTCAAGGCATGGAACTCCCTTCCGGGGTCAGTCTTTCCTGAATCTTACAACCTTGGGATCTTCAAGAGCAGAGTGAATAGGCATTTACTGGGATCGCGTGCTTCATCTTCGACCACATCGTCAATTTCCATCAAGTGAGATTGCGGTCAAACCGCGAATCCAGTCAATCATAAAAAAAAGTGATTAAGATGTGATGATATCTAAAAATGAAAATCCTCAAAGGGCTATGATATCATCGAAATACTACAAAAAAATGTGTTAACACCAATATAACTTCGAAACGGCGAATCCATGAAAGAAAACGTACTCAAATCGGACCACGTATTATTGAAATAGGTACGACCGGATAAATACTGGATAAACACGCCGTCAAACACATAACAAAAAATACGACTGCGCCAAGTGTTTCTAAACCTATAAAACTTTGGCACTTCTAGCTAATCGGAACTATTTGAGTTTCGAATGTTATATTTTTTGAAACGACTTGCAGGTTGCAAGGTTTAGTAATAAAAAAAATTGGCGGGAAATCATTTGTCAATTGTTTTTTATCACACATCAAAGTTCTACGTACGCAACGAAAATTGAATTAAGTTGAAAAGATTTTAGAGCGATGATTTTTTATGATTTTAAAAGTTCTCTCTCTCCGCAAGACTGTGCTGCTTGTCTTCAAAATGCTTTTGGGAGAGAAGCACTTTGTTTGAGCACCGTGAGGCGATGGTTTGCAGAATCCTGTTTTAAAAAATGGTTCTATCGCATGAAAAAATGTTTAAAATGTAGAGTATTTTGAAAAGCAATAAACATAATATTTTGGTTATAACATGTTGTTTTTTTAAGGTACGCAAAACTTTTAGTGTGACCTACGTACTAACAGATTGTATAAATTACTTTCATAAAGACAGCGTCGGTCAAGAACGCCCATGTGTTTGTTAGCTTTTGAAAAACAGATCATGCCAGTGATTTATGATACAAATATTGAGCGGAATTCGTCGTAAAACTGTTTTTATATGTTTCTGCCTCTATTCCCTTGTATATTTTCGATCCTGATTAAGTTATGGCCATCGTAAAGAAAGTTGAAGTGAAATTCTGACATAACTGTGGTATTACGGCCGTATACGGTGATATACGGTTTGTATGTTGAATGAGTGAATTGATTTACTTTAAAAGTTTATTATAACATTAGAACTTTATTGCACTTAAATAATTTGAAAATGTTTGAATTCAGAGTATAATAATCAAAATCTGTGCTGTGTGGTTTCTGTAAGTATAAAGGATAGAACCAACTTTCCCCCTGAGTACGTATAAAGTTTTTTCCTCTGGGTGTCGTAAAAAGCGACTATGGGACTTTCCACAAAAACATCTATAAGGGTTCGTAAGAAGTCTACGCGAATATCTACGTAAGTTTTTGGCGCGAGCAATTAAGGGTTAAGTAGTGTGATATTTTGGAAGAGAAGTCGCAGTTTCTCGAACGCTGCTTATCCAAGTTAGATTCTTCGATTGGCCACCGGATCTCGAAGTCGGACGTATCTAATTGGATCTTGTATCCTACGTAGACGTACTCATCTACAACTTCGAGAATGGAGTTCCCAATGAAAGCTTCAAATTTTTTAAATACATACCTGTTCATCATAGTAACACATTTGGTTGGTGGTAGGGCATTTTAAATAGCTAGCAATGTTAATAGCATTGTTGTATTCCGGTTGTCAGAGATAAGATGGCCACCCCAAATAAGCTGGGGTTTCCGGGTCAGTACGCTACCACCTTCGGCCTCATCTTCACTTATCATCAAGTGTGATTGAGGTCATTTGCTAACCCATTGTGCATTAAAAAAAACATCAGCTATGAAAATCCCTCTGCTCTTGATTATCTGCGTTCCCGCTTTTCAAGGCAATCCTGCATCACAAAAACCCTGACAGTCGTTAGGCCACCGACTTGGTTTAACGACTGCTTTCCATTGAAAACAAACGGGATCGACAATTTAATATTCCTTCTGAAGCCAAGGATTGACTGCGCCAGACATTGCTTAACTTCGTCACAACGGCGATGTTTTTTTCATAAAACAAAAACATTTTGTTTTGCCCAAACAAAGTGAACAACAGAGATATGATTACCTCGACGCGATTATCACAAATTCACCGCTGTAAAATCTCGAGAACATCATAAAGTGCGAAGCCCCCCCCCCCACTTTTCCGCCAGTACATATTTTATTAAAAAAGTTTCGCCATCTTGTCACCGCGCCGACGACGTTGCAAGTTGTGTCGACGACACCAATCTCGCCTTATATTAAAACATTTGGAACATGAAAATGGGGTTGTGCAAAACCAGCTAATGAACGAATTTGGTAGCTATTTGTTTACTTTAAGTGTTTATTTACGAAAAAAAATATACCTACCAGTAACAAAAAAGACATACTATCTATACAAATATAAAGGCTATCGAATCAAAAATAAAATCAATGTTTATAGCATTGTTGTATTCCGGTTGCCAGAGATAAGATAGCCAGTCGCCCAAATAAGACGGGGTTTCCGGGTCAGTACGCTTCCACATTCGGCCTTATCTTCACTTAACAATAGGTGTGATTGAGTTTAAATTCTAAACCTAGATGAGGTCGAAGGCGGAAGCGTACTGACCCGGAAACCCCAACACATTTGGGGGACTGGCTATCTAAGCTCTGACAACCAGAACACAATAATGCTATTAACATTGCTGCTTGGGGGCCGATTTAGATAAGATAGTGGTAGCTAGCCAGGCGGACATTTAAAATGCCCTACCACCAACCAAACCGAGTACTTAAACATGTACCCCGCTGGGGATCGAACTCACGACCTCCGAATCGTAAACCCAATGTTGTTTACATTGAGCCACGGAGGCGGGTTACTTAAAATGAAAACTTGTGAAGTTAATAGATTGATAGATAAAGCCTTTATTTGTTTCCACAGTCACACACATACATTTAGCTTATACATATTGATACACAGATAAGGTAACACATCAACAACAATAACATAATATTCTAACATTAACGCATGTGTGTGCTGAAGCAGTACAAATGGGTCATAGCTCAGTGTATTAGATTGCTCTTTGAGCAAAACACTGATTTTCAACTATCCCCTAATAAATGATAACTTACTTACTAAAAATATAATTATTATATTACCTACAAACATTTGTTCGTTAATTTTAAATTCCGACCATTATGTCAAACAAGAGACTAAAACGAGCATATTTTCTTCTGATGTTGTTTCATTAAACACGAAGCGAACTGAAAAGTAATGTTCGTTTGGAACTTTAGTGAGTAGGAAAATTACTCGACCATTCAGGTAATAAGATGAAAAGAAAACTTCGTGAGAACCATCTCAACTCCTCAAAAGGTTCCGTATAGTTATTGTACAGGACGTGAAAAACTATTTTATTTCCATATGATCACGAAAAAAATCGACCTACCAAATCAAAATTATACGTAACCTAGTGGGTTTAGAAACGAGTTAGTAACTCGAAAAGAACTATACCGATATTAATGAAATTTGCACATTTCTACAGCCAGTTTGCAATTAAAATTATGTACGACAAATTTCCTTTGCATGAATAATTTGATTAAATAGTGAAATTTTACAGTGCAATTTTAAATACCTAAGCTGTAGAAACGTGAAAATTTTATTAACATCGGTACCTATGATACTATTCGCGTTACTATGTTTCTGCGATTACGATTGGTAACTTATTGATAGCGATTGGAAAGTCGCCCATTTTTTCTTCGGTGGGAGCATCTACTCTGCTGGGGGGACTGAAAACCAGCAATACTGCTGAGTCCCTACCCATGCACCACAATACTGTGGTTCCCGATTTTCTTGTATGCTTGTGTTTTTTGTGATGAATAGCCTTTTATTTATTTAGTTTCTAAATGCAGGAAGTTGTGTAGAAATATATTTTTTATTATATATGTCGCAGATAGATAGAGATTAGATATACTAGCTTGCAATAGTATCGCCTTTGCCCGAGCCACCGTTACCACGCGACTGGTACCATCCCGGTCGCTAGCAACGCCCACCCCCGAACCCACCATTTCCGACATATATATTATTTGGTGTAGTAGACACTGGTCATCAAAAAATCGACCCACCTGTAACTATTCAAATTTTGTACAATTATTATTATTATTCATTTTGTACACCATCAAAGTAATAATGGGTAAGGGTTTCTAACTTAAACAGCGAGCAAACCTGCATAGAGAAGCCCACATGTTTTTTTAGTAACTTTTTAGATCCCTGCTTATACGTATAAGTTTCATTAGAATCGTTCCATTCATTTCGAAAAATTTGGACCTGAAAGTTTGTATGGAATGCCGTGTGGGATAAATGCTCTAAAAAATACGACCTTACCAGCTCGCTTTACAAATGCAACCTTTATACCGGATGAGTTTTTTTTGTAAGGAAAAAAATAAGGCATATTATAAATAAGGCATTGGTAGTTTAATTTTTTTTCAAAACAGTCATCGAATAAAGCGTTAATTGTGTCATTTAACGGTCGCGTTTGTAGCCTATTCCACATAATTACATCATTAAATTAAATAAATAAAGAAATCTTGGAGAAAATATGAGTTACAAATAAATTTCGCATGACAGGAAGTTTACGAACCCCGCCAGTCGCATATCAAACACAGGCGGTCGTTTAAAAAAAAAAAAAAAACTAACCATGTCAATAACTTTGACTGCACGTACCTTTTTCTTCAATTTAAGAGCTATGCTCTTGTCGGTGGAGTAATGAGAATGACCACATCTCTCTACTTTCACTTCCCTAATATGCCCTATTTTTTCCGTACGGTAAAAAACCTCAACCGGTATATCACGAAAAAAGAAATCACATGTTCCATATTCGAATCTAAATGTTTAAGCCCTCTAAAAATTCAACCAACGTCTTAGACGACGCCTACCATGTTGTATCTCCAATAAAAAATAATTAACAAAATGGACGGCCCTAATAAAATTTTACTGTTGCGTTACGGTGGGCCCAACTGCAAAACAAAAGTAATTCCTACAAGTTGTCCAGTAAATAAAGCGAACAGTAAAAACACTCCAAACAACAATAAAACAAAATAGAGAATACGACACTTGAAATGTCCCCTATTGTACCTCTATTTAAGGTGTTCCATTGTAACATCGTAAAATGTAAGAATCACTCCGCCACTCAATGTCTTTTGTGTTCTAGTGGTGTTAGTGTGCGGTGCTTTGTGCTTCTGCTTTATAATTATCAACAATAAGTACCTAATTGATTAAGAACAATTATTCTGGAAGTAGGTATGCATAGAAAAAAAATTATTTTAACGAACTTTATCCCAAACGGTGTTCCGAGATATTCCAAATAGCGTTTCGGGGTTCCAAACATTATTATTACTAATAATATTCTTGAACATACATAACTAGGCATGGATTATAGATACTTTTGTACTACCCAATGTCAGGGTGGTGCCCACAAATATGATAAAAATTCCATTTAGATCTCGTAGATTTTCCTGTATTCTCCTGAATGTCATTGAACAAGCAGTAGCTTAAAAAAATATAAAATTGACTATTTTAAGTAAACTCTGTGTACCTACAAAATAAAGCATTTTTGACGTTGATTTGACTTTGATATTAGGTACTACAGAAATATGTTTTTTTTGTAAGTAAATAATCTATAAACGCAAACTCCATAACTCATGTACACACTGTCAGTATTCATCATACAAACATTATGTCCCTAGCGGGATTCGAACCCGCAACCTTTTAGTAGAGCAGTTGGGATTTGTAACTACTACCTACACCAAACAGGTCGTCATTATTAAAAGTTTAATGTTTGAAACAACATCCATTGTTTTGAAATATACAGAATAAATAAATATGCACACGTGACAAAAGTGAGCCTGTCACCGTTAAAACATACAAATCTATAGATGTTATTTTGGTGGAAAGCCCCATAGTCTTTAGTACATAGTTATAGTCTCTTCCTTCTACGTGCCGAAATCCAGCACTGTTTACGTCTTAAATATTTATTATTTCATAATTATTTCACTATTTTTTGTTAAATGAAAATCGTTCTTTTTTTGTGCGTCAATTCGTTTTCAATGACTATTTTTGTTGGAGGATTTATTTAAATGAACTTATCAGGCAAACATCATTGCGCGCTCATGCGAAACGATATGTTCATATTGACGAAAATTTTCATATCGCCCCGTGTAAAAGACAGGGAAAAGTATAAAATATAATATAATTCTTGATTTACATGCTATAAATATGGTGCGCAAACAAATTTCCTGTTCCTTCACTATGAATACTTGAGCTAAAACTATTTTATTAGTTTGACCTGCCAGTGTTATCGAATGTCAAATCAACAACTTGTCTACAAGTAAAAATGAACTTTAAAATGACGAACCTTTACATTCGGCGACTGTACTTGAAATCACTCTAAATGAACTATCCGTAATATCCATTACCAAAACTACTGTTCATACCAAATCCTTTGGAATTTCATTGCGTGCCCCTTTCATCACCCTTGCCCTAATGAGGATGTGTTAATCGACACTTCCTTCAACTTGTTTATTTAGAACATCAGGCCTTTTTAATTCGGTTTCCAATTACCGTCTTTTTCTAATAGTTTACTTAAAAACGTTTCAGTAAATTTAAACGCTGTTGCTTTTACAAATAACTGCCTGTTTAAGTTAAATCTTACTTGCCAAATGGTCACGTTTCAAAGCAATGTTTTTGAAAATAGATTTTTAAGGTGAATCATTCCGGCAGGTATTTTTTCGATTTACAACCGCTCAATTACAATATTTTTTATGCTCTGTATGGTGCTCTATTTCTAAGTAGTATACCTGATACAAAAATATATTGATGTAATGTAAAATATTGCAAAAGCAAGTTATAGATATTTTTAGTAGATTTATCACATACCGATAAATTAACTGGTCTCTTCCCGTGAGTATCGCAAAAGGCGACTAAGGGATTTCACACCAAAAAATCTATTTTCTCAACGGCAATGAGCTCACCCCTGTCACAAGTGAATTTCTGTATATTTCAAAACATCCACGATTCACGGATTTGTTTGGGACATCTCGAGTTTCTTGTTCGTTTGTCTCTGGGGAGTCAGCTTTGTTAATAATGTTAGAAATTTTAATATTAAATTAAAATATTGACGCTTTCAAGTTACTTAAATGAATCTTTTTTGATTTCTAGATTGATAAATGTCTAGAATATCTCTACCCAGCTATTAAATGTAAGTAAACATCTACGAATATGCCTTAAAAAACGAAACTTAAAAAATATTAGAATTTATGCACAAGCACCGAAACAGATCACCTTAAGTTACCTATATTATTAATTACATGTTTACAGTTAACTCGTAATTAAACGTATGAAACATTAAAATAATTGATTTAATTAAACAATTTTATAGTTAATTCAAAACAGATTAGTAATTCCAGTTTCATTAAAATATACCTACCATGGGTAAAAATTATTAACGCTGGTAAGAGTAATGTATTGAATTAAGCCGTAAGCAATTAAAAGAAATTATATCCAGTTCAGTGAGCACGACTAGCTATCAGGTTTAAATGTAGATAGGTTCAGGTAATGTCTTAATAAAAGCAAAGTGCTTGTATCTAGCATAGGAAGTGTTAAACACGTTTCCACAGAAACCTGATTTATCGTAATCGCCATATATTTTCCACAATCAAGGTCTCTCTAGCAACTAGAAATTGCTGAAGCTACCGCTACTCCTGCGCATATTAACGAACTAAATAGTGTATGAGCACGGGTGTTAGGGGACGATCCGGTCACCCAGATAAGTGGTTATCTGGGTGACCGGGTCGTTAAAACAATAATTTATGGCGACAATTTAAAAGGAAGCCGACAGGAGTCATGTTATATGTCTATTCTCCTGAATTGCATTGAACAAGCACTAGCTTTAAGAAAATATAAAATTGACTATTTTATGTGTACTCTGTGTACCTACTAAATAAAGCATTTTTGACGTTGACTTGACTTTGATATTAGGTACTACACAAATATATATTTTTTTGTAAGTAAATAATATATAAACGCAAATTCCATAACTAAGGTACACGCTGTCAGTATTCATCATACAAACATTATGTCCCTAGCGGGATTCGAACCCGCAACCTTTTGGTAGAGCAGTTGGGGTTACACGACAGGAGTCATGTTATACGTGTATTTGACACTTCGCCACTGATGATGCCTTATGGCGTTAGAAATTAGTACGGTTGCTGGGTTAGTGTAGCGTTGGAAGCGGCCTGTATCCAGCGATTTCCTGCGACCTTTTGGACATGTCCGTGGCTCAATGTTAACAACATTGGGTTTACGATTCGGTGGTTGCGGTTCGATCCCCAGCGGGGTACATGTTTAAGTACTCGGTTTGGTTGGTGGTAGGGCATATTAAAATGACCACCTGGCTAGCTACCACCATCTTATCTAAATTTGCCGCCAAGCAATAGCATTGTTGTGTTCCGGTTGTCAGAGATAAGATAACCAGTCCCCCAAATAAGATGGAGTTTCCGGTTCAGTACGCTATCACCTTCGGCCTCATCTTCACATAACATCAGGTGTGATTGACCCGTTGTGCATAAAAAAAACCTTCATCAAATCGATTTCTCACGGCCACTAATTAACTCGACCTCCTTCCTATAGGGTTGGCATTACTGCCGTTTGCATTTCATTGGCTACACTCCCATTTGCCGAGGGGGAAGTGGGAAAATTCTTTTCCTACACCCTATTTCCTTCTTTACTTAATCTGGGGTCCAAGGTAGCAATAGAGTCACGTCGGGCACCGTCTACCTTCAGTAGGCGCCTTGTCGAGTACCACTGTTGATCCTGGCTTATAGGAGTTACAGTGGGAGGAGTGCGAAAGTGGAATCTGCTCAAGGTATGATAGTGAATGTAAATTAGTGGTTAATTTTAAAGTGGCACTTTATGATACTCACCATTAGGGAATGAGACACGCAACTTTCCACTTCCATCGGTGGTTGCTCGCACAGCAGTTCCTGTGATAGTTTGTAATGTCTCATTGTATACTTTAGTGTTATGGACCAGAATAGAGCCGCCTTGAGGAGTGTATCTTGCGTCAATGCAAGTACCGGTTTGGTAGTCGGACGGGTAACTTCTGACTTATAGGAATTACAGTGGGAGGAGTATGGTGGCGGGATTTTTTTTTTATTAGTTAGATAAAGCATTTAATTACGTCACTGCGTTCACACACATACACAATTTGTACACTTATTTGGACACTTGTCTTACACCGATCATCTAGCCCCAAAATAAGCAAAGCTTGTACTATGGATACTAGATAAGGGATAAACATACATAAATATGTATATAAACATCCATCTTCTTCTTTTTATTGGACCAAAACTTAGCCACTCTAACAGCTCTCTCTTTGGCGTTAAGGAGGTCGTCAAAGGTGCAGCTGCCGGGACAGGCGGAGCAAGATAATAAAGTTCTAAACATCCATGACTAGAGGAATAAATGGTCGTATTCATCACACAAACGTTTACCCCTCGCGTGATTCCGCGACCGTTGGTTTTGCTGACAAGGTCACTATCCACTACACCAATCGGTCGTCACCAATTGCCACTGAGTAATCAGCTGGACTACGTTGGTGACTTTAATTCTTCTACGTATTTCTTCATTCATGACTCGATATCGTAGTAAGATGCTGTGTAATAGAGACCACTGTTTTTTTTTATCTAATTTTAAAGAGCTTGGTCGTATTAAACAACCATGTCGCCCTATACAGCCTCTATAGAGTAATTAAATAATGTTTTTATATAAACAATACACTGCTTTAGCTTGTTCCGAATTTGGAGAGGAGAGTCCGTACCATAAGTATTGGGTCTTTACCTATGAAATTGGAGTTTTATTTCTTCGTTAATCATATGTACCAATTCCTGCGACTTTCAAAGCTATATCCTAATTTGTTTTTTATTTGGAAAATGGAATATTATTTCAAGGTTTCACACGAAATATTTTTTAATTTCTGGGCTATCATAATAAAAAAATTTGAACAGAGCTCTTTTCATGTGCTTCCCATAATCATTTCTTAGATTCGCTGAAAGTTATATAAAGCGATTACTTTTAAAAATTAACGCTGCCTATAATACACATAAAGTTTAGCTAAATTTGGATTTGCCGTTCCTAAAAAAAAATCAAAAATGTTTGTATGGAGAAAACAGTCTTAATTAAATTCTTCATACAAAATGCCAATTTCATAGGCACCTAATACTAATTGGTAACACATTGATTAGAGAGCTTGTAGCATTTATATTTCCCAAATTGAAATGTCGAACCTGTTAATCGTTTCTAAAATATACCCTACAGCAAATGGTTTAGGTTACAAAATAAAAACAGTAATATGCTGCCCCTAAATAGGGAATAAAATCTACAATGCGGGACCTATTCCCATTCTTGAATTGCCCCGGTCCTCTAAACAACACGAACGTTATTGGATGTAGGACAAGTTTCCCGCACAATAATCCCATGGCGCTAAAACTTGAGGGTTATCAAGAAAGATCTGAAGAGTGCTAATAATAGCCAGGGATGACTTTCCTTATACAAGGACGAACTGCCTATAGATACTTGTTACACGAAAGTTACATGTCGCAATTCAAAAGTTTGAGAGTCACTTCCTTCTCATTCATGACGTATTTGAATTATAAGTTTGACGTCTGACTGACATTCTTGACAGTCAGTTTTTTTTTTTTAAGTTTTATTCACTCCTCTCGGAGAAGGCAAAGGGATCTAACCCCATACAGCCATGTCTTATTTCTCTTATTTCTTCAGTTTATATTTCAGTCTCAGTCAAAACAAGTAATTCGTCGTATACTTGGCGTATACAGAGTCTAGTCATGGTCAAGTCATTCTTCAGTAAAGAGGCAGAATGCTTTACAAAAGATTTTGGCGGCTTCTTGTGGGAACCCGAACGCTTCGTTACGCACTTTAATTTACACTTCCCTTCACTTGTACACCATCACTAACTTTTGATGCACAATATTCTGCCATTATTAAGCTTCAAAAGTCTTGACTGTCAGTTGATTTAGGCATAGACAAATTTAAATATTTTCGCATTCCAATTTTTTTTATTTACCGGTTTTGGTCCTCAGCCGATTTTGAAATTTGAATCCTTTGGTATTTAAAGTAGCACCCCTCTGGGGGCTCGTATTCACAAACTAAGAATCCATCGGAAAAATTAAAAAATGGCATCCCTGTGAGCTCGTAATCACAATAGTTCGTTTTCAAAATTCAAAACTTGCCGAGGGAACTCGATCCTTGACATTCTTAGAGCCATATTAATAAATCGATTGAGATCGCGTCTCAGTCTCAATAATTTTTTTTTCATACACACCGTTTTAATGTGCAACAGATTTTTAAGTGTCAAATTAAGGTCATCTCAATTTTGAGAACGGTTTATTAAAACGAGCCTTATTCGATATCAAATGTCAAGTTTGACAATTCAAAAATTTCACTGTTTATTTGTTTGACGTTTTTCACACAATCTTGATATTCGATTCGTCCCGATATCGGATCGATCAACACGGAAATGCATTCGAAATTCTAAACTATCCGATGTAAGAATAAGAATAAGAAAACTTTATTTGATCCATTTAGCGACACTTATACAAGACAATGTGGTCAAACGCGAATCCAGTCGATCATAAAAAAAAAAAAAAAAAAAAAAACATTTAATTGTTACCTATGTACTATTACAACACAATTTAGAAATGTGGAATTTAATATACGTAGGCATGTATTGGATTGCATGCATGCATATCGAATCCCGTTATCGAGAACGTACCCTGATCACTACCTAAAATGAAACCTTGTTACCCGTGTCATGGAGGAGATATATCGAAGAAGATGGTGGTTGTAAATGGATAGACTGAGGTGATTCCATAATAGTTTACAGAACTAATAACTATTTTAGTATTTTAAAACCACAAAACCCGACAGCATATTTTGTGGGCGCCATGTTGGATTTTTTAACATAAATGTATCCTTATGACTCTCTAGGGATTAAAACGAAGCAAACGACACCTTGCACTTTAAAATGGGTCGAGTCGTGAAGGCTACAGGAGGTAACATAGAAATCTACATACATACACTCGAAAAACATAACCCGCCTTTTTGGGGCTGTCGGCTAAAAAGTAAAACAATAAATCAATAAGCCGTCATAATATAAATAAATCCGTAATCATTGAATAAAACTATGAAAATGTTTATTTTCTGAAGGATTCATTTAACTGTTCACTTGAATCACATAATTTTAACTCAATCACCATTCGATTTAACCGTTCACTGTTATTATTACAAAGTTTAATTTGTGCGAATGGTTCGACGCGGATTTTACTAAATGGTTCAACTGTAAATTGGTTTAACGATCGCCCAGCAAGCGGTAACTGGAATGCAGCTACAACAATTTCTCTATAACGCTGATATTGGATCTTGATCTCTTGCCTCAATAGTTAAGTCTATTAATTTGAAAATGTACAAAGTTTTCCAAATTCAAATTCCAAATTCAAAGTGGAAATAATGATCAAATCAAATCAAATCAAACCTGTTTTATTTCGTAAGATATAAGAATAACATTTGAAATGGTCATGACATACAGTTATCGCTCATTCACTAGGCAGTCTCCCCAGAGAACAACGAGCAAGAAACTCCGGAGTTGCTCTTTTTAAATAAGTCAATACAAATACAATTAGAAATAATTGTAAAATTTATGATTCGAGAAAGAAAAATAAGAATAAAATATACTGGATATTGCCGAGCGGTTCATGTCCACGCATTCTTATCATCCAGATAGTCAGAAATTTTATAAGCCTTTATAAAATATGTAGCCTTTGGTACATAGTTTCTGTTTAATGGTTGTTTTAAATTTATTTAAAGGCAAATTTTGAATGTCTACCGGAACGTTATTGTAAAAGGGTCGCTGGGTTCAGATTCAATTAATTTATTTAAAATGAAAGACGTGGTAGGTAGTCTCGTGATAAACTCAACTGCTCAATATGCCCTATATTTTTAAATGGACTTTCAAAAAGGACGTTATCATGCCGATTGTACTTTAAAAATTTTTATTTATCTAAAAACTTAAAAAGATATATTTACAAGTGTCATAAAACCTATAATAATAAATATTTATCTCTTATCTCACCACAAAGAAATAGGTACATTTTTTAAATAGTAATGTTAGGTAAATACAAAAACAAATTCCTTTGTGAGAGACTGGAGTCTGAAATAGGTTCGAATCCTGTGCCACAGATCTCCAGGCTCTCACTCCTTACTACCCTTACTATTTATCATTACAACAAGAACACTGAAAATACATTATCTAAGAATATCATTCGAACACCGTACCTATGTTATCATCGGACACTCTGCATGACATAGTGATTTCTATTAACTAGCAATTTTTTTGTTAGAAAGGGTGCTGCCTGGTTAGTTCCACATTTTTGTAAATATCTGATGAGACACTCAGGAGATCCAGAACGATACCTTACATCATGATTGTTTTGCCTTAAGCTATAGATTCGATATATCTGTATATCGGTTCGTCTGTTGTCACAGTGGAACTCTAAAAAGGCTAAATATGGAAACTTATAAAGCTTAGCTATTGGCAAGAGCTGCACTAATGAACTAGCATTCGACTTATAGCGCAATTACGGGCAGATTTGCATAATATGCATAGCCCGCTGATGCATTGGGAAATAGGCACGGAAGCAAAATTGCTGGAACCATTCATTCACTTGGAACAGTAATGGAGTCTGAATTTCTTTTGTTCAAGAAAGAAATTGCATTGGAAAAGTTATATTCCATAGGTACAATTGTACCCACTGAGTCTTTACGAACTTACTGAATTTCGTTCGATGTTATTTTGCTGGTGCAATTAAATGTAGAACAGATAATATTTCGATTATACAATAGTAGCTGGAGGTATACAGCGGAAAGTGGGTCTTAGGTATGTCAGTAAAACACATTTTTATAGTGCAAAACTTATGTAATGAAAAAAAAATTTCAACTCCCCAAAGTGACCAAGACAAAATGACCTGTCAACTATATTGATAGTATGGAAAACTTGAACATTTTTATTTAGAAAAAAATATTTTACACCTGGAAAAATACTTTACGACTAAAGGAAACGCGTTGCGCTGCTGCGTCGTCGACATATTACGTTGTTCATTGCCGTGTAAAGTCTATTCCTTTTCTTATTAGTTCCTTATAAGTTTTTTTATCGAATGGTAGGTATAACACACAGTGTTTTTTTTTCCTGGCTTGGAATATTGATACGTCAAAAATCCAATGACGCAGCTTTAATTTTCATCAAAATCGGACCCGAGACACTTTTGAGTTTTTTTTACTTGACCTCAATCACACCTGATGTTAAGTGAAGATGAGGTCGACGGTGGAAGAAAAATCTGAATCCTCAAAACTGGAATACGTTCAGCACGTGCCACTGTGCAGCACTTCCTTCCATGCAGGGGCCTTCTTTAGCTTTTTTTTTTTAATCTAACTTTAAAGAGCTTGGTCGTTTTAAACGACCATGTCGCTTCTTTAGCTTAGAATTTATATCGGCATCACAAGATACTAGAGATTACATCACCTGGTTTTATGGCGTCACTTGCTGATTCTAGGTGAGTCTGTGGCACGATTGGTCACGTTCTATTATGTTGCTTCGATTTTACTCTGTGGTTGGTTCTATGCATAAATTGCCTTCATCGGAGTGGGTCTCTAACGTCACTTGCATCTCATTAAAATTCCGGTTTCATGAAAAAGGCTCTTTTAATAAATAATTTCATTCCTGTATTTAATAAAAGAATTGCGCTCATTATACGATTAATATTAGTTGCGAAAATTATAATTGTTTGGTTCAAAGCAAAACAAGATGAACGGATTTGGATGAAATTTGGTGAACGCAGGTGGAACATGCCCTAGAATAAAACTAGTTATGTCCTTCACTTCCTCCTATAGATCTTTTGAGTTCTTTCTTCAATTTCACAACACAAAACAAATATTCAACAAATTACAACACAATTACGACATTCGCGTATCAAGTTAATATTAAGTTTATGTACAGACAAAACTACGCATAGCGACGTAAAAAAGGCAAAATTTCTATTTATTTATTTTAGGATTACCAAAAAGATAGACGCATACCAATCCACCGCATTTTTACCGCCTCTGGCTCAAGTAAACAACACTGGGTTTACGATTCGGAGGCCGCGAGTTCGATCCCCAGCGGGGTACATATTTAAGTACTCTGTTTGGTTGGTGGTAGGGCATTTCAAATGTCCGCCTGGCTAGCTACCACCACCTTATATAAATCTGTTGCCAAGCAGCAATATTAATAACATTGTTGTGTTCCGGTTGTCAGAGATAAGATAGCCAGTCCCCCAAATTTGTTGGGGTTTTCGAGTCAGTACGCTTCCACCTTCGTCCTCATCTTCACTTAACATCAGGTGTGATTGAGGTCAAGCACCAATTTTCCTTGGGCTAATTACCATTATTATTGATTACCAGTAAAAACGAGACGACATAAAACGGAACTGGTCATATTCTCAATTCTTGTTTACTCCAACGAGCTAACGTGAAGACCTATCAAAGCTGCTACTGCGTATCGATCAACCTTTGTTGGAGCTATTTCTGTTTTCTCTGAGCCCCGAATTTATATTGTAAGAAAACTTTTTACACAGACATTTTGGCCAGAGTAATCTATATTGAAAAATTGTATGATATTTTAATAAAGGCATATTAGCGGCGTTACCAACGTTAAAGTTTTTCTATACCTTGGCGTTTCTAACACCAGCAGGGCTACTACAACGAGTAGTTACAACTACAACTCTCAAAGTCGATTGGCGGCCAAATTGACAGCTGTCAAGCGACAGCCAATCAGCTCCAAGAGACTGAGACTATGTCCTAGTTACAGTTCCTTAGATTTGATGTTGAATAAATTTAAAATATGCTAGATTAATGAAGATTTCTCTTTAAATACAGAATAAATATAAAACAGCTCTGACATACACTCGAAAAGCCTATTATAAATAACTAGGTTTCCGCCCGCGGCTTCGCCTGCGTGGAATAGCTTTAACCCGGATATGATTAATTTGTTTATTACGCGACAACTACTCACTTTATCGGGATAAAAAGCATCCCCTTATGCTTGTTTCTAGGGTGTGTACTATCCCTTATGCCAAATATACCAAATTTAGCGATCGAACGCAAAAATGTTTACGTGATATGATGTGGAACGCAATACGAGTACATATCGAGCTTCTATCCAGAAAATAGCATGGTTTACGAGTTCATTTCATTCCACCAAGTCAATTACCTCTACACACAAATACACATTCACGAAAATCCACACGAATTCAACATAAAGCTTTCTCCCGTAGGGCTGTATTCAGGACCATGCGGCTTTCCTTTCTAGGGGTATAAAGTAAATTGCACGCATCCTTATCTTCTTCAATATAGGGGCACTTCGGCGCTCCGCCCGCTAAGTTATGAATTTTCAATACCATTCCTAATGGTAACGAGACGAGATAAAATTTTGAGATGTTACATTAACATTTATATAGGAACTCTTGCGTGTGTAAATTTTGTAATGAAATCATTTTAGGCATCGTCGCGAAATTGCGGGTTGGCATATCTATTCGCTTTTTAGATGTCGCTCAAATCTGTGATGGCTTACAATTAGTTTCATTGGAGATGCTCTACAGCTTCACGGTAATATGTGATTAGTATTGTTTAATTTGTTACGTGACTGACATTTTTAGGAGTCTCGTCGTACAATCAACTATGAAGCTCTGTCATTTATCTCATTAATCAACACTAAATAAATAAATTAGATATATATAATTATATATTAAAGAAACATTTTAAAATTATTATTTGTTAGTAGACGACCTGTTTGGTGTAGAAATTCTGCTGCTATGCCAAAAGGTCGCGGGGTCGAATCCCGCTAGAGCCATATGTTTGTATGATGAATACAGACATGTGTTCCCGAGTTATGGATGTTTTTCATTTATTATTTTGACGACCGATTGGTGTAGTGGATAGTGACCCTATCAGCGAAACCAACGGTTGCGGGTTCGAATCCCGCGACGGGTAAATGTTTGTATGATGAATACGAACATTTATTCCCGAGTCTTGGATGTTTATATAAATATTTATGTATGTTTATCCGTTATCTAGTATCCATAGCACAAGCTTTGCTTAGTTTGGGACTAGATGATTGGTGTAAGTGTCCGAAATATTAAAAAAAAATTAATAATTATGTGTATTTATTTACAAAAAAAGTATTTGTGTAGTTTATCAACTTATTATTATTTAAATTATTCAAGTCAACTGATTCACTGCAGTTATTGTACAGTCGACAGAATCTAACTATTGGGGAGTTTCTTTATCCAACACGCTCCTCCGCAAAGCTTTGACCGAAGGTTTTCAATTGGATTTAGTCGTATTAGCGCTATAATGCCATTTTTTTTTATGTTCGACATATAAAACTAAATTATGTAATGCATACTAATTTGCTAATACAATCAGAAATCCTCATTAATTATGTACCTACGATTTTAACATAACGACTTGATCTTTCGACAGATATTTAGCTATTCATAAATATATTTATATTATTAGATATCATTGAGTTTTATAAATTCGTATATTAAGAGGACTATCATGTTTCAATTAAAGACCTTAGCCGTACTGATAGTCATCTAAAAATCAACCATTCTAACTTGACCCCATCACATTCTGTTAAATTTAAGCAGATTAGTCTTGATTAAGAGTTCAGTGAACTAACTGGGTTCAGTTTTAAATGGTCATTTTTGGTAATTACTGCCTTTACAAACCAGTTGAATGTAGCTCATTATAATATTTGTGGCGAATTTAGAAATACGTTTATTTTTTAAAGTATTCAAATGTTAAATGGGCTTACGGTTTCCAACATGTTTATGGTAGACATTAGTATTTGTTTCTTTTGTATTATAATATCCCACCCAAAGATCCTACTGGTTTTTAGGATACGTCAGTCAAAAGGCAATCTTGTTGTCTATATGGTCACAGCAGTTACGATACTTTATTTGAAAATGTTGAATAACTACCTTAACAAATAAATGTATAAAGTATAAATAAATATTTCGTACACTTACACCAATTCTCTAGTCCCAAACTAAGCAAAGCTTGTACTATGGATACTAGAACATCCATGACTCGGAAATAAATGTTCGTATTCACCACACAAACATTTATCCCTCCCGGGATTCAAACCCGCAACCGTCGGTTTCGCTGACAGGGTCACTTATCCACTACACCAATCGGTCGTCAATAATGTGTTCAACGCATCTGTATGTATGTATGTATGTTAACACGTACAGGCTAAACGCCTCGACCGATTGGGACAAGTGAGACGTGTCGTTAGATGCATACAAGTCCCAGGAGTGTCATATGGTATATGAATAGGCTTGTAGCCGTTTTGTCGCACGACGCACGGTTAATTAAATTATGCTATTCGAATGAAATCACATAGAAGTGTTTCCTAATATGCTGAATAAACTTTTAAGTATTTAATGCAGCGAGCCCAGATAGTATGTAAAAGCAAATAGTGTCTAGATACCTCAAATACTTTTTAATCCTATATAGCAGCGCATTCCAATTATTAGTTGTTTAGCAAGGAAATTTAAACATCCAAATTGGTACATCTGTTTTGTGGAAATATATCTGCTGCAGCGTCTTAGTGGCCAGTAACGCTAAGATCTATAAACATGCTCTGATGTTAGACTTACATACAATGCAAAAAAACCGCATCAAAACCATCCCAGCCTTTCTCTAAACGGTAACACATCTCTTTCTTACCCCAAACGCTATCTTTGGTACCTGCTCCGTTGGTCCCTTATCTGATGGGTAGAAATCAACTGCGTCCATCTGACACGTTTATTATTATAGTCCTATTCTCTCTATTTAGTGATGGGTTACTCTTCTATATGAAGTGATAATGAGAGAGGACTGAGGTCAGGAGCGTCGTCAAACTAAGATCGCTGGGCGCGAGTTAATGAACCATGTCCACTTACTCAATGACTTCAGTCAATCAGTCATCATTTTCGACAGACTGTTTAAGCACAGCCTCCTCTCACTGGGTCCTCTTCACTCACTTCACCAGTTTTTGCACCTCACTCCGAGCGTTTCACCTTGGCTCTTGTGGATCCTCTATCATTTGTACTCAATCAGCTGACTCGTTCCGTCAGCCACCTCAATCTTCTCAGCGCACGCACTTTAGTTTATATTTACACACTAAAGAGTAAGATCCCCATTTATTCCCTAAATGAAGTGGTTTAATTTTGAAATAACAGTCATTGTCTCGCCACGAGGAACTCAAAGAGGTGACCTGCTTCATGACTAAGGGACTCACCAATATTTATATTATCTTTTGATCCGTAGCAATTTTGCTCCAATGTACTATTTCCAGTATAGTTTTATAGTCATGTATAGGTTCGTGACATACACGCGCGCTTACCGCTTCTGGCGATCGAACCCATTCAGGGAATATAATATACTTGTAATGGTCTATGAAATTATTCACGTTGCTTCCCTATCCGTGTATACCTTTGGACATATCTAGACACTTTTAGACATCTCCGTTATTATCGCCTAGGGAGATGATTCGATGTCTTCCTTTTGCAGCCGTGGTAGGTAAGTCTATAATAGTAGTAATATTTTTATTAATTTGTTCCCTAAGTATTACTTTTTTGGAACAACTCACCTCTTCTAGCAATATGTGTAATTTGACTTTTTACAGCAATATTTTTAAATTTTCAATCGAAAGCATTAACCATGAACTCTAGAAGCTTAATATTGGTTTTTATAATATAAAATTCAAATTATTTATTAATATGCGTTTAATAAGTGTACGTAATTTATTTAGCGTATACCGTCATTAATAACATTGGATCTTGCAATATTTTCGTTAGCATTCCGGTTTGTGTAGTAAACGTACACGTTGCTAGTACAAAAAAATAATTGCCCGAAGTAAAAATATTCATTTTCGATTGAAACGCTCCATTTATCTAAGTCAGTGCGCAAAAAATCTTATTTATACAAATACATTAACTTTACCATTTATAATAAGTATTTTTAGCTAATCAACACACATTTTGGTACAGATTTTAAAATTGCCGTCAGAGATTTCGTAATCAATACTAAAAGACAAACCAACTATATTAAATATCTTCAAAACGGTTTAACCAATTTTCATCAATCATAATTAAGGACCGTCTTGCAAATACCAGCTCTCGAAAATGAAAAATCGTTTTCAAAACGATTCAGCTGTTTTGGTTCTACAATGTCATATACATTCAAAATTATAACACTCTTCATGACACAATTTTTTGGTACAGAATGGGTTCTGAAACGAGGCAATGAATGTTGTTAAAATTTCAGCACTTAGATACAATGAAGTACAATAATACAAACATTGAAGTGCATCAAAATCATTTGCGTTTTGTGAAACAGATAAAGCAGAATTCCACCAAAAATTATATGTATGTTCCAAGCAACAATTTTAACAAACAAACAAACCCCAAACAACTTCCCTCAACTAGTTTGGAGGACTGAGCGCGCTTCCATCTTCGACCTCATATTCACTTAACATCAGATGTGAATGAGGTCTTCCGTAGTGACAATAAAGTAGAAAGATTTGTTCAAAAACTTTTAACCCACACAGCGGCGATGGGTCACAGGTGCCTCACCATGAAGAGTCAGATGCGAACTGCTAAGTTATGGAATTCCCTTCCTTTAGAGTTCCCTTCTGTTTTTCCGAAAGCTTACAATCTTAGAATCTTCAAGAGTAGGGTGAGTAAACATTTTCTGAGATCGCGTGCTATATCTTCATTTGAGATAGTCACAAGCATAAGTGGAAACTGGTCATTATTGGCAGAAATAAATTATAAAGTTATCCACTCATCCGGTCTGCTGGCACAAATTTTTACAGGTAAATCATAACATAATGTTATTGTAACATGATAAGTATTGCAAACCGATCGATTACAAAACAATATGATGCCATAAACTCCTCGATTATTGGAATAACGACTTATCCTCATAAGGCTAATGGTATGGAAACGTGGCGCTGCTGGGTAGGTATACGGCATACCCGTTCATCTTTAAGAAGCAATTAAGCTACTTTATTTCTTTCATTAGATCGCTATTCTGCTGTTAGCGTTTTATTTATGAGGGGAAGTTCCGAAGGTTTCGAGAATAGTTTTCCTGGGAAAGGCGTACACCTACTTTGAAACTTTCTATACAATGTTTTTACCGTCACTTCGCTGGTAAGTGTTAATTCGATTAAATGAAATTGTTGATACTTTTGTTATGGAAAGTTGTAGCATGAATAGTTTTACATTTCTTATTCTCACGACTACAGAAATATAGAAAATTATATTCAAAAGATAATATTTTCTGAAGTTTACTTATTGGCTATTTTCGATTCGAGTCGAACTGTTGGCACTAGATATAGATATTATAGAACATTTTAACATCGTCCAATTTTCACAAAAATTAATAGTCCTGTTTGTTACATTTTCAATGGTTTCTCACGCAAGCTTAGTACCAACTACCATCCTATGTTCTTCTGTCCCTGGAATACTAATAAGTTAATCTTTTATATCACGTTTACGTGAAACAAAGAGATGAGGCAAGTATGAGATAAAACTGACCAGCAAGCTTGAACCCCCACGTAGCTTTCATTCCCCCCTAGTAACCGCGTTTTGGTGGAATCAAAGAGATTGCGGGAGTTCTCTCGTTTGGTTTTGAACTGCCGGTGGTCGAGTGTGAGCCTGTATTAAGCAGCAGCGGAATTATGAAGCATATGCTCTTTGAATACTAAACGAGCATTTTGAAAGGTCGGTCCGGTTAAGGCAAAACGAGCATAGAAGCGGCATTCACAAGGAACCGGGTGTGACTAATGAAAAATCTTTACGGTTTTTGAATTATTCATATGATAATTAAGGTGCTAATAGGTATTTCATCGACAAAGTGCCTAATGATTGTAGGCATAGTTAAGGATCATAATTAGTAAGGTTGTTAATCCTTTCTAGTATTTCAACAACATAAGTACTGTTTCTTTATAGAAACCTCATACATGGCGGTATGATAAAAGTTTGTAATTTTGTACGCGTATGAGATGATATCCCAATCTGATTGGTGATGACACATTGTTACATTTATAAGTCTAACTTATAACTGGGTTATGTATGACTCAATATAATAATTCACTTATTACGTCCGAATACTCAAACGCTTTTAAACTTTAAGAGTCCCTTAAATATCATGCTGTCACTGTCATATCATCGCTATTCAAAGCGATGGAATGATGTTTGATGACGATAAAAATAAGAAGCGTTTCAGTATTAATTAATCAGTCACTTTTTACCATACCGCAGGAAGAATTGGGGTCCTATACATTTCCGTGCCAAGAACCACTAGCCGTATGGTCATTATATAAATAAGTAAAGCTCGGGTTGGTCATCATCAATTATCAGTCACTGGACGACCACTACTGAACATAAGCCAAAACATTCAGGTTACCAAAGATTAATTCTTTGGTAAGCAAGAAATAGGTATTTGGTTACTTCCGTACATTTTTCCAATTTCTAGTCACGTCCTTTAAAAACAAAATACATTATTACTCGCATAGTAGAAAACTCAGCATTTTTCCCCAGAAGCTTTACAAGTATCAAGTTCCGAGTTCCTTATCGAGGTTCATTTGTATGTACGGCAGGGCTCGAGTAAACGCTGGTACTGTTTTGAATAAATCTTTGGCTTAAATACTAACTCAATAAGAGGAGTGCTCGTTTGGCCCGTGTTGAAAGTTAACGTTTACTGAATTGAAAAAGGTTAACCTAATTTGCATTGGACTTAGCAGTTTCAAGACTTTACTTCGTACCGGTAAATTGGGATTTAGGCTGTTTATCAACCTGTTGATTATGCTGAGGTATTTGTTCGAATAATGTTTTTACGTGGCGTAAACCTTTTGTGTCAGTTTGAATGTCTTCTCTAATTCAATTAGTTAACTTTGAATTATTTCTTCCTTTTTCTATTATTATCTGTGGTGTAGAATTCTTCATACGTTTTAGGTTTATATTTATTAACTTTCCAGGTTATATTTCTTCACTTGTGAAAGAAAATATTGTAACAGTTGTAATTTGAGCAAACTTTTAAGACACCTACATTCATTTACATTCAATGACGACACAAAGAAGTGTGATCATAATCATATTGCATAGCTAGTCAAATTTGCCCAATGGTTGACTACAACTTGATGCATAGAAGTTATATTGTGAAATACATTTTTACATTAAATTTAACAAATAGTGTTCAGATTTTGCTGCATAACCTTCACAAAAGAATTTAACACATTAGCTCAATGAATCTATTCCATGCCCATCACTGAGCTTGCTCCTCAATTCTTTAGAAGCACAAAGCAAATACGTTTGAATGTGCATTTTTTGTTACAATGCACCATTAATTTTAAATTAAAGACCATTGGCCATTTTCAAATTTGCTTTAGCAATTGCCGGCTCATTACCTTCATTACCAGAGGCAATGCCACACACACCATAACTAACTTGACCACAGAACTATTCTTTGTCATTCATTTTACCACAGCAAATGCTGAGTCACACCAAACAATTACACCTAATGAATTGTCTAATTTCTTGTACTCGACACTGACAGCATATTAATAGGCTCTGTTATGTTTGTATGGGATTCCACACATACGTGCCTCTTTATAAATACAAGTAGAATACATTGATCAGTATGTTATTATCATACATAAGGAGATAGCTATTGAATTCGGCTCCGTTACCATTTTAGAAATTATGGATACGATGCGATAGAAAACATTAGTTAATAACACTTCAGAGGGAAATGTAGAACGAACATTTATATGGATAAAGATTTACTTATCAAATTGTTAGTATCACTAATGAATCATACAAGCCATACAGATACCAAAACGTCTATTGCAGATTTCTTAAGAAACATTGTATTTGTAGCAAAGTTAACTTTGCTACAAAATCCGTGTAAGCAATTGACTTATTCATTACCACAAGAAACTAATGTTTCACCATCTGTCTACTATGGAAGGAATTCAGCAAATAACTAACTGCGCCAATCCAGGCCGTCACGTGGCTCCCTTCCACCGAATCAATTGGCCGGCGTAATGAAGACATTACTGTCTGTTCCGACGATATCTATCTCTGGAGGATATCTCGAGATAATCGCGGCTGCATCACGATTGTGTGTACCGCTCGCAGAATAAACGGTTTTGTTGGTAGGGCCTTAGTTTTTTGTGTTACATCGTAAATAGTCGTAGATTACATTGTTATTATATCATCTTATTGATTTTATCTAATATTTCTAGTCATATCGATACAGTATGCCCAGTGGAGTGCGTAAGCGTATTGTTCAATAAATTTAAAAATGTCAACCTATGTAAGACATTATTTTTGAGTTAGTGCAATTTATTGTTTACAAGATTATAAATCATTATCGAATAGTATAATTTACAATTTCGATGATTACAATTGAACATGATTAGGCGACTTTTATCTACGGACCTATGGCTAAATTTCGCAGATCTAAAAAGCAAGTAGGGTGCACGACACTGTTAATTAAAGAAATAATTTTTAGACAAATTAATCTTTGTTTAGATATTCCATCACAGCTAGCCTATTCAAAGTATATTGATTGATCGCTTATTATAATGAATATATATGCAGGCGAGACAATTTGCAATAAGAATAACGACACGTAAAAATAAACAAAGCTACATGAGCAAAAACAGTATCTACTCACAATAGATGGGTAACGCAACAAAAAGTAATTCAAACTGACATAGTAGAATATAATATAAGACATAAATTAGGGACAATGTTTTCTTTTTGCAATTGGCAACGAAACGAAAGAGATATCATAAAGAGAATGAGCGCGGTAATGGAATGAAAACGGATAATGTTTGTTATGTTATTCATGAAACTGTTTCAATGATGCATCTACACATTATAGCTTATTTTCTAGTTAGGCTAATAATTTCCTAATAAATTTCACAACGAGTATGAGATCTGTATTAGAATCATAATAATGCCTTAAACCAAATTATTCCTATTTCCATTTATTAATTTCTAATTATCCAGAGCTTTCTAGAAACCTCAGATAGTAAATATTAGGATGCATAATAATAAGTTCCTACTTAGCGACACTTTTTGTAAGAAATTATTTATTTTCGATTTACAATAAATAACTTACAATTGATAAGTTGATTCTATGCATATTTAGATAAAATTATATAGCAGTTTAATCCATTTAGATTCCCCGATCTGTTTATTTGAAGAGTGAGTTTATTTCGAATTTTATTAAGACAACTCAGGACGAAAACATTTTTGTTAGGCAATAAAACGAAGCCATTCCCGGGGTTGCACTAGAATTTGATAAAGTAGGTTTAAATGAAGTCAAAGTAATTGCAATATTAAAAATATCGTACATAGATGTGTTTTGGAATAATATAAAGAAGATTATGTATTCCGTAATTATAAAATGATGTGGTTAAAATTAGTAAAAAAACAACACGCAAACTTCTAAATACCGCCTACATTACTAAGAGTAGGTAGGTTTAGAGCTTGTAATCTTTGGTTGACTTTGGTAGCACAAGTTTTTCATCAATATTGACAAGTACTGTTAAACAGATATAAGTGATAACTTAGAAAGTAAAGTGATAGTAGAAGGAACCATTTTGACAAAACATTTACATCGAGCTATTTAATTTAATACAAAAAACAATTTTTTTTTAACTATTTTAGAGACATTTGGTCGATACACTTATATTATTTTATGACTGTGACTATATAGTATTTTAATAATTTTCTACTGAAAACATACACTTCTAAAATTCTTTTCATTTGAGTATTCTATGTAATGAGGTTCGAAATGGTTTACTTGGTTCTCATATAATTGGAGACCAAGTAATCGGTGTGCTCAATTGGTATATAAATAAATAAAAAGTAATTCAATACACAAACTGTTGAAGTTAATTTCATGGTTTCTCTAATAAAGATATCCTTTGAGGTTGGAACTTTCCCTTTTCTAACCTTATTAGTATTCGAAACGAACTTTTAGGGTCTCTGGTTTAGATTTGTATCTATCAGTAATATACGCACTTGATACGTGATCGAAATTCATTTAAGTTACCTGAGGTTTGGAAGTCCGAAAGTATTTACATTTGTAGGTAGAAAACCGATGGTGAATTCGATTGAATACATCAACAAGGATTCATTTCATTTCGTCATTTCATTTATTCAGTCATACATGCATGACAAATATGACAATTACAATGCTGATATATTTTAAATAAAATCTTACTAAAATGATCATACTAAGTTATAAGTAAAAATTTAAAGTCACATCTCGGATGTCCTAAAAATTGAACTATACTAACAGCACGAAGAAACTTCACCCAATATACTAAAAATAAGCGAAGTGAATGCAATAAAAGAAAGATGTAGGTACAGTTAATTTTTATGTTGGAACACTTAAACTTTTTCTGCGTATCGAAAAGTGCCCACGTACAAACCAAATTAACAGACAACTATGACAAGTGCCTTTAACATATTTATTTATGTACATGGAAATGTTTCAACAAACAATAGTAACGAGTTTAATACAAAGAAATAAAGTTTAGACTTGAATGTCAATATACTTGTAGAAATGAAAACGTGTGTAGGTAATATTCGAGGGTCATTCAAACCTTTTGTGGTCGATGTTAGAGACAATGAGAAAGACAAAGCCTCTCAGCGAGTGGTCAACTTCTCAAGTCGTCATAGTGTACGACTTACACCGTTATTCTTTGGGATTCGGACGTGACTAATGTTGACTTGCATTTACACCGTTGTGTAATTTAGCAAGTTTCTTTTAACTTTTACAAATTTATTTAGAGGAGATTGCAACTTATCATTAAAATTACCCGAAAAATAACCCTTATTAGACAACTTATCTACTATCACATATATCTGAATCATGACTGTATAATAGATATAAATTTCCAAGCGGAATTAACAGAAAGATAAACATTCATAAATGTAAATATATCTATCCCTACAGTTTCCGAATTTCTGTTCCAAACAAATTTTAAACTAGGTTTATAGTACTCTCATTTTCGTGCAACATCTGGTAATTTATAATACTATTAATAAAAGTCGTAAATTGCAACTGAATTCGTGTACAAGCAATACGAACGAACATTTCACATAGATCACACTGCATTACGTATCGGTGTAACTGAATAATATGCCAATTCAGATAGAGAGATCAATACTTCAGCAATAAATATTAACATAACATTAAACCGATGATTTATAAAGGTGGATCAGTTAATAAATTCACATCGTGATCGCCCCGCAGTTAGTTTATCACGAGTTGTGAGGGTGGAAATGCAATCGTGATGCTAACCCGTCATGGTTACCTTTGTTACCTTGTTTTGTCTTCGTTTTTGATTTATTTCAATGATCCACTTTGTTTTGGTACGGAATTATTATTGTTGAACTCCCGACTTCCTGCCTCTTCCTCAAATACATTAGAGATCGGGCGAGCGTTTTTTACGTTCCTAGGTGGTGGTACATATTCTTCATTTTAAGACTTCTTTAGTTTTGATTTCTTTCATACTTTTTTATTTCGTCAGTTCAAAAATGTTTCTTCCCGAAAATATTAGAGTAACGCTTCGAACTAATTAATTTGTTATTTTGTGTGAAAATATACATCAGAAATAACTACATTCTGCGGAACATTAATTGACTAAAAACCACTTGCAATTTGCACTAATACATTTTGAGGTAATAATCTTCTCAAGTCTCCACTAATCTGTTCTCATATTTAAGTAACCACGCCTGCCTAAACCTTTGCAAAAACCATATTTATAAGTGAATTGAACGCTGTTTTCTAAACTACCAACCCTCATAAAAATAATCTGCTTAAACATATACTAATACCATTAAGTATTTTTTAACTCTGTAAACCTTTTCGAAATCGTTTACAGTTCGAAGCATGAAACAAGGAAATTCCCTTTTTATAATCAAAGGGGTTTGGTTCGCAAACTGATTTACCGTGAAAGCGAATTTCACCGTCAAACGGATATCAAAAGACTTGGTCGATTCTAAAAAACTGAGAGTTACCTGAGCTAAAAAGGTGGCAAAAAACTAGGACGATATACCCAACCTCTTACTTTATAAAGATTTTTTCGGCAATACGTTTCAATTTAAGGAACCCGAGCTCGTTGTGATGTGAGTATTTACAATGTCAAAATTGTGACTGAAATATTATTTTGTAAGCACTTAAACAACGGAAGAGGGTATGATGATGACCCTTCATGAGGCACAGCTACATCTCCAATAGTTATTCATACTATTCGTTTTGCTTCTTCCTTTAAATGAGAACTGTTAAGGTGTGAAGCGACGTCTCATCCTTCCTAAAATTTAAACAAGAGGTTAATATAATACCGAGTCTTCACATAAGACGTTAAATCGTTTTTCTCCCCATAAACTCAATGTTTAATCTGGGTGTAGTCTATTGTCAGAATTTTTTAAAATAGAAAAAAATAGATTTGCTTGTTATAATTCTTTAGATATCCATACTCAGTAATATATAAATGTCTCTGTTTGTTACCTGTTCATGGCTTTGCTTTTAAACCGAATGTTTTTTTTAATGATAAACTGGATACGCTTTTGACCACAATCTCACCTGATGGAAAGTGACGATGTGTTCGAAGATGAAGCACGCGATCCCAGTAATTTGGCAGAGGGTAGCCTCGGACATGAAGAAAGGCACAAGCTACTTTTCATTCAGAAAGATTCTATGATATAATAATTATATGGAAGTTTTAGCTTGCAAAATTGTTATTTTTATACTATGACGTATTTAAAGAAATCAAAATGTGTACGCCCAGATCTTCATTATGATTACCACATATAAAAAAATCTTGATAATAGTTTAAGGTTTAGGGGTGAATAACGTTTTCCCTATTGTACGGACTACCCTCTTAAACGCTTGGAATCTTTAAGGTTAACATGAATTGGTGTTTATTGAGATAGTACTCGTTCCATCTTCGACTACATTCCACTTTCTTTCAGGCGAGTGACTATTATAAGAAATTAAGAATAGTTGCTTCGGTTTACCATAAAGCTACAGATCTCGTTTAGATCAATATCACCATTTGCACCATACCTACTATCCTTGATTCTATTCTATATCCTATTACGCGATTCGATTACTGCGTCGTGGTATTTACTAACTCGTTTGTTACTTTAATCAAATAAATTAATTTGGAATTGCTGGTCTGTTCAATTATTTTAAACCACTAGGTATTCAATTTTGTTCGAAATCTATTATCCTCAAATCGACTTTAAATGAAATTCATTGCGGTACACGCATTTAATGATTGTGTCAATTTATGTCTGATAAGATTTAATTTGATTGGTTACTATAATGTACACGAGGCGGCATGATGACCCTAGCCCTTCCAGTATAAGCTGGTCTTGCTGCATTCATGTTTTCCATAGTATAGTACGGTCAGCATACACTGGTAGTATTACGGTCATCGTATGGTCGACAGTACCTACCTATAGTAAAAGAAAGAATCTATCTGCCTGAAAGCCCCAAGGTCCCAATTTAAACCTAAAACTATTTAGGTACCAATCGTTGGATTTTATTTTACTCTCTATTATTTAATTGTACTCATAGAAGGCTTAAACACTCACAGCAAAACGATTTGATCAACAGTTTTTACTACAACTAATACTATATTCAGGAATTCTACAGTCTCCCGCGCTCTATCTTTTAGCGTGTCGGGTCATTAATATGAAATTCGACGGTTTGATTCCCTGCTAAATACTTGCATTACTTGTATATTCGATTTGATTTGTAAAACATTTGGCTTGTTTACTTGGCTAGACCATCAGCTTATTATCTAAGTCTACCGTCACCTACTATTGGCACTACCGATGGTAGCCTTCCGCTACCCCACCAACAACGCTCACTGCGATCTGGCGCTGTCCGTGGTGTATTTTTTGGGTCATATTAGCTACTGGGGCCCAAGGTAGCAATGGAGTCACATAGGGCATCATCTACCTTTAGTCGGCACCGTGCAGAATACCACTGTTGATCCTAGCTTACAGGTGTCACAGTGGGAGGAGTGCGGAGGTGGAATCTGTTTAAATATCAATCCTCTCAGTGATGGCGTTGTGGGTGAACGTACCAATTTCATTTACCACCACACCTTGTTATGAGGTCAAAAGAATTGCGTAAATAAAGGAAAGTAGTTACAAAGATAGACCGTAGTCTATCATCGAAATATCCATGTCTTTCTCGCGTGCATTTTTTGAAAATTTTATTACATAGCTATTGTGCCAAAAATCCTGGTATTTTACCCAACAAAAGCTAACATAGGCCGGGGTAAACAAACATCATGAGCCCCGGAGTTGGGTTACAAGATGTCGCTCAACCTCCTGGCTTTATTCTGTTTTGTCAAGTATGTAGTGATTTATAGGATTAGTGATGTGGAGACGATGAATGAAATAAGACTAACTAATCTCTACTAACTAATAACTAAGACAGACATAAGAGGTGAGTGTTGATGGTAGTATTGGAAAGGGTAGATCACGGCGAACGTACCACAATCGAATCGTGGACGTCTTATAGACAGGCCAATTCAAGAGTAGCATAAACCGACGAGTATGCGTGAATATTTTTTTTGAAGTGAATTAAACAAAACATGGATCGTAGCGAGGGAAGTCTGTGGTCTGTGACTACATAGGAAACAGATGTTGTGTTTTAGGTGTAGTTAGTTGTGGTAAGTACCTAAGCTAACCCAAACCCCGGCATCATAGATTTGTGATATTGTTTATCTATTGATTTCATGACTCTTATCTTGATGCATACTTACTTATGGTGTCAGATATTTGACCAAAGACAATACATAATATTCGTATAGTTCACTTATTCTATGGGTGTCTTGTCAAACCCAGTTTCATTGACCACTTTACTTATATATCTATAAATTCTATTAAGATTTGCACAAAGTCCAGGATTAACATTTCAAACAAGTTCCCGATCTATTCAACTCACCGAAGGGGTTCGCTATTGAAAACCTAGTGTAGGTTCTCTTAAATGAGTCGACACATGTAACTCGATTCCATGGTATCATGCTGTTTATTTACCATCGGGGGCAACACACTATCTTTTGTCGTGCTTTCGCGAGGTTTCTGGTACGGTGTGAAAAAAAAAAATTAAGTTACGAATTTTTTTTTATCAAAAAATTTAATTGTGTTCTAAGTTTAGGTACTATGTAACATGTCTTCGGATTTTCGTCCTCCTATTTTAAATTCGTGGTTTTTAGAGGCGGTAGAATTATCACAATATCGACCGATGTACTTAATTAACTAACTTCTACTGCTTCTTATCTTCTGGTCTTGCAACTTGTTGAATTTGTAGACAGATGAGCATCATGAACATGAAACCTTTTCATGTCATGCTTAATCTCAGGCAAATACCTTAGGACTATATATACGAAAAACGCATATACGGCTGGCCTGCGAAATGTCTACAAGCAGCTATAAGGTGTTCAATAGGTTACATCGATTTTTAAGACTCGAAAAATTAAAGTTTACAAGCGTTATAGATATCTAAATATATAAAGGAAGAAGCTGACTGACTGACTGACTGACTGACTGACTGACATATCAACGCACAGGCCAAACCGCTGGGTCTAGAGTTTCCAAATTTGGCACGTAGGTTCCTTACGAGGTCTAGGGGAGCACTAAGAAAGGATTTTTCAAAATTCACCCTTTAAGAGAGTGAAACAGGGGTGGGAAGTTTGTACGAAGAAACAGTATAACTTGGACATTTCGACTATTTTCGACTCGAAACTTCGCAAGAGTACTCCTAGAAACAAATAAGCTAATACGTGTTTTGAGATTTTTCGAAAAACAACCCCCTGGGTTGTGAAATGGGGGTTAAAACCTTAAAATCGATATTGGTGTCGTTATTTAGGTTTTATGGGATGTTGATTTTGAAAATGACATTTATTTTAAGTTAACCCTCTAGGGTTGAGATAGGGGTGGGGGTTGATACCAAAAAAGTCAATATTGGTGTCATTATTTAGGTTTTTTGGGACGTTGATTACGAAAATGCCATTTGTTTTGAAGCTAACCCCTTGGGGTTAGAGAATGCGATAAGGGTGAGTTGAGATTTTTCGAAAAACAGCCCCCTGGGGACTGAAATGGGGGTTGAAACCATAAAATCGATATTGGTGTCGTTATTTAGGTTTTTTGGGATGTTGATTATGAAAATGACATTTATTTTAAGCCAACCCTCTAGGGGTGAGATAGGGGTGGGGGATGATACCAAAAATGTCTATATTGGTGTCGTTATTTAGGTTTTTTGGGACGTTGATTGCGAAAATGACATTTATTTTGAAGCTAACCCCTTACGGGTTGCGATAGTGGTAGGGGTTAAAATCACAAATTCAAATTGGTGTCGAAGTCGAAGAGTCAAAGTCTCAAATTCGAAGGCTCAAAGTCGAAGGCTGAAAGTCGAAGGCTCAAAGTCGAAGGCTAAAAGTCGAAGACTCAAAGTCGAAGACTCAAAGTCGAAAGCTCAAAGTCGAAGGCTCAAAGTCGAAGGCTTAAAATCGAAGGCTCAAAGACGAAGGCTCAAAGTCGAAGGCTCAAAGTCGAAGACTCAAAGTCGAAGACTCAAAGTCGAAAAGTAAAATTCATAGTCAAAGTCATGTCAAAGTCATAGTCAAAGTCATAGTCAAAGTCATAGTCATAGGCAAAGTCATAGTCAAAGTCATAGTCAATGTCAAAGTCATAGTCAAAGTCATAGTCATAGTCATAGTCATAGTCAAAGGGGTGAATAGAATTTCCAAATTTGGCACGTAGGTTCCTTACGAGGTCTAGGGGAGCACTAAGAAAGGATTTTTCAAAATTCACCCTTTAAGGGGGTGAAACAGGAGTGGGAAGTTTGTATGAAGAAACAGTATAATTTGGACATTTCGACTATTTTCGACTCGAAACTTCGCAAGAGTACTCCTAGGAACAAATAAGCTAATACGTGTTTTGAGATTTTTCGAATTCAACCCCCTGGGTTGTGAAATGGGGGTTAAAACCATAAAATCGATATTGGTGTCGTTATTTAGGTTTTATGGGATGTTGATTATGAAAATGACATTTATTTTAAGTTAACCCTCTAGGGTTGAGATAGGGGTGGGGGTTGATACCAAAAAAGTCAATATTGGTGTCATTATTTAGGTTTTTTGGGACGTTGATTACGAAAATGCCATTTGTTTTGAAGCTAACCCCTTGGGGTTAGAGAATGAGATAAGGGTGAGTTGAACACATTGAACCCACCGGGTATGCCATATCACAGACTTTTACTACGTGTGGGTGCACCTGTTATGTTATTGAGAAATTTAAAGCCACCCAAACTTTGTAACGGTACTAGGTTGCAAGTCAAGGCTTTGCACCGGAACGTAGTAGAGGCCACTATTTTAACAGGACCTGCTCAGGGAGAAACAGTGTTTGTACCGCGTATTCCATTAATACCAAATGATCTTCCCTTTGATTTCAAAAGGCTTCAGTTTCCACTAAAGGTCTGTTTTGCCATGACAATAAATAAGTCGCAGGGGCAAACTCTCAAATTCGCCGGAGTAGACCTACGACAGGACTGTTTCTCTCACGGTCAGTTCTATGTGGCAGGCTCACGTGTAAGTTCACCTCAAAGTTTGGTTCTATTGCTACCACCTTCAAACATGGCAAAAAATGTTGTTTATAAGGAAGTACTTTAATAAATATAAACCAGAATTTTTCAGAAAGGTCTTTTAATGGATCCCTGTCTTAATTCATTTACCTGGCAAAACATCAACATGGTTCCACATACTTGTTATCTGCCCAGGGTCTTTTCCTGTTTGAGATAAACTTTACATGGTAATTTTTCTGCTGAATGTATTCCCGTGGGAAAGTAATAAAGTGTTGATTCATGTAGTCTACGCGGACGAAGTCGCGGGCAGCTGCTAGTATAGATATAAAACTACAAGATATATAATTAAAGATACTATAAAACAGAAACTTATTAAGAAAGCATATTATAAAATATCAGATTATTTAGATGATAAACAATCATGGACATAACCAGCCCGTTCGCATAACCAGGCTATTTCACAATTAATAATGAAATATTATAATATAAAATAATAATTTTGTAATATAAAAACCTTTTTTTAAAAGAGCGACCTCTCGAGTTTCTTGCTTGTTCTTCTCAGGGGAAAATTGCCTTTTGAACAAGCAGTAGCTTTAAAAATGTAAAATCTGACTATTTTAAGTGTACCCTGTGTACCTACAAAATAAAGCATTTTTTGATTTTGATTTTGAATACCATTTTATCAAAAAAAAATCCAAAAACAGGTAATAAAATTCTTCCAAATATTTTGAACAACTCATATTGATATTGTTACTTTCCAATTAAAAAAATCGGCCTAATGCGTGAGTCAATCAAGTACCTCCAACTTTCAATCTAAAAGCTTTGAATTACTGTCTAATTCTCTAACTCAAAACAGTGCTCAAATGAAAGTTATACCGGACTGATCAAAAACTTTTTAATATAATATCTTGTTTAAAACTATTTTCGTTATGGTGCCCATTATCTATGCTACAAGGTTGGTGTTTTCTCTTACCAAATTCGCGTCAATTAAAATGCCACTTAACAACGTTCATATCTTTTACTTTTAAAGACTTGTTCGCCGTACCAATAATGAATATATGATTGGTTTCTTTTCATTTGTCAGATATATTTGACTGCATAAATGTTAGAAGAAACATATCTACTTCTCAACTACGAAGTCTCTAGTCTCCAAGTTTAATGACTGTGACTTACCGATTGACGGATATGACGAATTCGTAATGGTAATGGTACCACATTTTCATCACCTTCATCAACGAATCATGCACCTTAAAAGAGCTTATTTTTTGTTTTCGCACTTCACATATTTTTGCAGATCATACCTCTTTTCATCCCTCTCGCCTAAATATGATACCCACAGGAGTGGATTGCCAACAAAGGGCCATTCAGATTTTGTTTTGACTAAAATCGAAGCGTGAGGAAGATCTGATTTCACTAAGCTCGTACGCCTATGGAGCCCAGGTACTGAATATTCGAAATCAACATTTTCATAGTTTTGTTAAATATAAAATTGAAGTTATACAAAAAATTATCTATAATTTAGCTATTCTTTGAAAATAATTATGCTGTGTTTGTTCTAGATATGGAATCATGAAGGTTACAATTCCAATAGAGTATCAATAACTCATTAAAACGGTACATAAATAAATTTCTGTTTTTAATTACGATTGCTTTTTATTTTTATCGTATAACAGCATATTTCGCTAGATAACGGTAAAGTACTACTGAGAGCAGAATACAAAATACATTCGTATTAAAATATCATTAGAAGACCCATCCAAAGATTAACGTGCCAGACGTTTCTTAACTTCGCTAATCGAAAACAAAAATATGACTGCATTACGAGTGCATCACGTGCTACTTAGACCAATACAAATTAGAATTAACTTCTACTCTTATACCGTGAACATTCATGAAAATAGTGAATAAGAAGGACTTTGTTTGAAGCCCAATAAGTCTACTATTTAACGTAATCCTCGACCAAGACGCGATAAACAAAGCCATTCATGAGAAAACTATGTCATTACACCGAGCATGAGGCGTTCGTAGCTTTTTGAGAGCTCAGCGATACTACCCTCATACATATTCCTGTAAAAGCAGTGCCAGTGTCATGTCTTTCTGTATACAATTTAACGGAAGGTTTCCATAGGCATATGTATCATGGTCTAACTAATGTCGTGAAACGTAAAGGCATAGCGGCAGACGCGTTCATACATGCTTTATGCACTACGTTCATCAAACATCCAATCAAGAAGTCGAGTGATGTGTCTTACTATTGGCATGCCTTCTATTGGCATGTCCTTTTATGTATACCTACATAGTAACTTTTACAGACAACCTTTTTCTGGTATGTCTATTTTCGCCCTATACTTATAATTTTGCGTGCAGGCTTCTAACTTCTGATTTATCGTCTGACTAAATTATATCTCAGATAATTTCTATTGTGTATTACTTCGTTTCCGACTCCTAAAATATTTGCGGTTGGTTACCTTCACGCAACTTGTGTCGCTATCTACCACTATTGTATTCACAATGCTCCGGAAGTCGGAGGTACATCGGTGTGATCCAAGGATTTCGCACAAAAATATAAACGACAACAAATAACGTTTGTGTCCCATATATACATTTTATTGACAACGCCACAATAGTAGGCCGTATGAATAGCATACAGAAATGAACCCATGTTATAGGTTTGCTTTTTTTCCTTTATTGTTAATATCTCTGCTTCCTCGGGCTATTCTTTTTGTGACGTCTGCGTCCCTTCTGATATCCCTTTTAAACTTTTTTGATTGATCCGTCTCAACGGATTTGTAATTTTTTTGATCTTCTTTATGTTCATATGACTTTTGGCAAAGTTTTTGCTTGGCGTTAATATTGATTGTTGTAGTGTTAAGTTGTGTATATCATTTATTTAAATATTATCTGAACATAACCTACTATTACTCCAATTAAATATTTCATAGTTGATTTAATTAAAAGACAAATCACTGGAAACTTCTTACTACAGAATTCGTATCATTGAAGCCAACAAAATTTTATCCAAGCCTTTTTTTTCAATTCTGTGTTTCTTCTTGCTGTTACACATTCTGAATGCCGTCTATACAGGATATTGTATATTTGTGTAGAACAGCTGAAAAAATGTGCAGAATTTAAAAATGTCATGGAACAAAAATTGTCCGTTGTAATGATACGAATGTTATGCCATTTCCGCGGTAAACATAAATAACGTCTCCATTCAATAATAAGACTTAGTAAAATTGCTACAGAATGGCTGTTAATGTTACACAATAAATTGCTCAAGATGCCATTAGTGGTTTCAACTTAAAATTTAATATCGCGATTGCTGCACCTGCTTGAGAGCATACCTACTTGAAATAACTAGTATCTATTTAAGTATGATTTATGAACATTTAGTTAGAGTATTGCTTTCAAGTGGATTCTTTGGGGAAGCTTTTTACTTGCCATCTCAACGATAAAACGCCGGCTTTTCAAATTGGAACTTGTTGAAGTTATAGGAAGATTGAATATTTTCTATACATTGCTAACTTGAACATTGCCTTGAATTAATGGTCTCCAATTATGTCTTAGTATTGTTTTTTTATGAAGTAAGATCTATAATACGAGTTTTATTTCCGAGTTTAACTAATTAGTCATAAACTTCTTAAATCTTGAGGAACGTGAAATTTTAGCGATTTACGCTGACTTTTCTGAGAAATCTTTTTGGTATTATCTCTTCTTTAAAATTATCTGTTATGATCTTAACCCCCCAAAGGTGTAGCAATTCTTCCCAAAAGCTGAACGAAAGATTGATAAATCCACTTTACAAAACACAAATCAATATTATACTATGCTAGTGGAAACCTAGCCGCGCGGAAACTGACATCATACGAAGATATTGTTCACAATCGATTCTATTCGTCATCCATTTTGACCGGAGCAAATTGTCAAGGCGGACCGGGTGTGTCATTCCTTTGCCCATTCAACCCCTACTCAGACCGTTGACATATTGATGCATGGATCCGTTACCAGTTATGAAAGATCTGGTTAGATTCCCATGTTCAGGTAGAATGGAAGGTTTTGACGATCTGTTCGAGTAAAAACATGACCCAGAGTTACTCTCTTCATTTATGGATGATTAGAGACGTGTTTGACAATAACCTCATCAGGAACTGTTTTAGCTGGATTTAGCTGATAATGAAGCAAGTGATCCCATTGAATTATTCACACTAGACTTGAGTATCCTAAGATTGGAAGATTCGGGGAACACACGCAGGGAGTTCTTTTAAGAACTAACCGCTATGAATTCAGCTAGCACTAATTATCTGTCGTTATATATGATTGTATATGTATATTGATTGTATGAGTATGATGATGATGATGTCGGCAAGTCTTTCACTGCTAGTTTTTCTTTGTTACTAGGTACAAAAAAAGGTTAGCAAATAGGAACATAAACAACAAAGAGGAAACTGCAACATTGGATGTAACAGTAAGTCATAATGAAATAATAAATGATTAATAGATACCCACTTCCCGAAATAAAGAAGCTTTGCAAACAACGTATTTATTTAGACAAAGCCAAGGTTAGAGTGAGACACAGAATGTTACCACGATGAAACGAGGGGAATCTGGAATAAGGACGCTTTTAGGATAATGTTACGTAAGCACTTTCCGAGACGCTTATAATACCGAATTGTCTGTGTTACTTCTCTTTTTTTTAACAAGGTTTCTTGTTTCTTCTTCACACGTTTGTCTATATTTCTGTAACTATATTTTGAATCTTAGCAACGGAAAGATATATTTTTATACATAACGTCATGACCCGCAACCCAAATGGGGTGGTCAGACATATCCCAAACACTAAAAGTTTAATGCTTGAACCAACATCCACATTCACGTGCAAATCTATATATGTTTTATGGTGGAAAGTCTCTTAGTCGTCTTTTACGATTTACGAAACGGGTTGGTTATATTCTTTATACATGCCGAAACTTTATTATTAACTATATTATTACAATGTATTGCGAACTGTTTTGAGTGATTTTCTTAAAAGTGGATTTGTACATACATACATGCATACATAATGTCACGCCTGTTTCCCGTAGTGGTAGGCAGAGACCACAGACCACAGCAAGTGGAATTGCTACGATCCTGACACACCTCTCTGCTTCCTTTGCTCTCATAAGGTTGTTCATACATGCTCGTCGGTTTATTGGATTTGTAATTTCAAAATAATTAAAAACTACTTCTAAATTGAAAGTTAAGAACACCCCTGCGAGTCTCTGGAAACCAATATATTATTCAAAAAAGTAAATTAACTGTGTTTAAATATCTTCGAAACAGCTAAACTGATTTCTATCACCGTACCTGATAAGTACCCGTACCTGAGTTATGGATGTTTTTCATTTATATATGTATTTATTTACAAAAGAAAAAAATGTATTTGTGTAGTGTATCAACCATCACAACCAACACAAGCCTAGGTGCTTAGTGTGGAACTAGTTGCCGCTGTCTGTGTATGTCCAAGGATAATTATAATTATATTTTTATCAAACATAAGTAAGAATAATAATAATATATATTTTTATGTTGAGTTATCTAGTACATACAACCTGATGAATTAACTTAAATGTATCTTCTTCTTCAATTTAAGAGCTATGCTCTTGTCGGTGGAGTAACGACCATGTCTCTCTACTTTCCGCCCTCGTTTTAACCACTTGGTACGACACGACATTCACCTTTTCTTTCACTAAAAAGAATATTATATATATTTCACTTTTCTTAAATGTATAAGTGTCGCTAAATGGATCAAATAAAATTTTTATTATTCTTATTAATATTATTACAATTTATTGCACACGAGTACATATAAGAAAGAAAAACCGATTACTGGGTTAAGGTGCTAAAAAGTGCCCTGAAAAGATATTTCTTCCAACAAAAACCTGTAAATATGGAAGAGATCAGGTTCGATAAGATAGACATGTATAGGTAAGTGCACAGAGAAAATAAATTACATAAAAGACATTTATAGTATACTAGCTTTCCGCCCGCGTCTCGCTAGCTTGGTATACTTTATCGCGGAAATTTGTTTATCTGAACTGCTCACTTTATCGGGATAAAACATATCCTATGTCTCAATCCAGGGTATTTTCTACCTTTATACCAAATTTCATTCAAATCCGTTCATCCGTTTCGCCGTGATTGAGCAACAAACAAACATACAAACTTTCAATATTAGTTTTTTTTTTTTTTTTTTCTTGTTTTTTTTTTTGAGGGTTTTGTCGCTTTAGCGATTATGTCACCCTCGTGACAGACCTCAACAACTCAAAGAGTACTTATTACCTACATACATTAATCTATGGAAGCAGAAGATCAATCTTAATTTCTATTAGTCATTACAATTTCGAATAGTTGATATAAAGCCCTGGCTTCTTCCGAAAGGGGACAGGCCAATATACTATTACATTTACCAATATCCTCACATACTATTGATGGTAACAACTGTCGTCTTTGTGACTCATTCCGCACGCATTCAGTGAGTGCATGGTAAACATCTTCCACCACATCACACCTAGCACAATTTGCAGAGTGAACTTTGCCCATCATAAAAGCAAATTTGTTTAAGGGGACATGTCCTGAACGAAGTCTTAAAGCTCTAATGATAGTGAGTCGTCCCATTCTACATTTCTCAAACCAGGGAAAACGGGGGAGTGCCGGCTATATCGTTCTGTACCAGATTCCTTTTGTTAATGATCTTTCATTAAAATATTCGGACCAGATTTTGTAACAATTTTGTTTTACTTTAAATAGGACTTCTGAGTAAACCGGCAAGCAATCCAATCGTACTCCTTCGATTATAGCTTCTTTCGCAAGTCTGTCTACTTCCTCGTTTTCTCTCAGTCCAACATGGGAAGGTATCCATTGTAAGACGACCGTTTTTCTATTAGCTTTAAGGTTACATATGCTATTTATGATAGTGTATGATATAGGCAATCCCCGAAAATTAGATGCTGTACAACGAGCCAAATGTTGGAGTGCGCTTTTAGAGTCGGTAAGTATGACAAAATTATTAAACTCCACTGATTCGATGTAGGACAATGCTTCAATATTAGTTAGATAATAATACTCGAAAATACAATTCTTTAAACATAATATTGATACATTTCTTTAACTTGGAGTCAAATAGTCAAGAAGATTTACCTACTACATATCACAAAATTATCACATTCATAGACATAGGTACCTCTATATATTTAAAAGTAAGTAATGGTACTTGAAGGAAGGAACACATGAAGGGCGACCTTCCACTCTCACTAAAGCGCAAACTCATGGACGTGTGCATTCTTCCGATCCTCACCTCTGGCGCTCAGACTTAGTCTTTGATAGAAGCTCAAAGGTGCAGCCTCAAGGTTTGTCAACGAGACATGGAGCGCAGTGTACTGAATGTAAAACTGACCGATCGCGTCCCAAACACTACACTTCGCTCTAAGACCCTTGTTGCTGACATAGCCACAACGGCCGCCAAGCTGAAGTGGGACTGGGCGGGCAGAGCTCCTAATAATAATAATAATAATGGTACTTATTAATCTTTATGTTATGCATCTAGAAATTCTTTGATTGAGTAGAATCTCTTCTCTAGTAGCCAATTTGAAATTCTTGTTTTGAACTGTACAAATAGTTGATGAGAGCATAGTAAAGGTATAACACCATTCCTTTTGCATCACGGGTTGATAAATAACATTACGCATTACATTTCCCCATATGAACGGAAACGGAGAGGTTTAGTATGTTTGAATTTAGTTAATACACCCACTGTCAATATTTGAGCGGCTGGCGAGGGAAGCTGATCAAATAGCGTTGTGACGTTCTGCCCGAGGAACTTTGCGCTGTATCCATTAAACCCTTAGTGAAGCAATCATCATTCATAAACAATTTACAATTACTGTTACTTTTTAATCCCCGACGAAAAACGACGAGTATTTGTGTTTGACGGCGGTGTCTTTGTCCGGACACTCGGTAATTTGAGTGCGTTTTCCTTCATTTTTATTGCACTTGAAATACAAACAGATTACAGTCCGAAAATATGTACAAAGATGAGCTTATCTCTAAAGAGATGTATTCCAGTCAACCCTACATGAGAGACAGAGATGTTATACGGGAGGGGCAACAAGTAAAAAAAACAAATAAACGAGCCATGTTTGATGAAAATCAGTTAAGCCGTTTCTGAGATACTTAACTATTAAGAGGGTTTCCAAAATTTTCAATATGACCATATAAACTGGAGAACGTTTGGCCATATTCAAACCTGCCACACCTATTGCCTGACTTCTATGGGAATGGACTGTATAGCCAACTGCCTCGCAAAGGATCGAATTAGAAAATTTAAGAGAGCTCAATTTTAATCGCGTTTGGTAGTTTGTGATATTAATAAATAAATAAATATACTTATCCCAAAATAAGAAATAAAAATAAAATAAAAATATTTTCGAAACGGCTTGATTTTCATCAAATATGACTGAGAAACCCTCGTTGCGCCCTCGTTTAGTTTTTAATATAAAAAAACCGCACAGAAATCGGACCACGCTGAGATAAGTCCGCATAAAGACAGACACACAACCCGTCAAACAAATAGCACTCTTATAAAGGTTCATCACAAAATCAGAAGTTCCAAACAATTTAAAAATTATATTTATAAATAAATATAAATATAATTTATAAATTATATTCTTGTATTTAAGAGCTATGCTCGGTGGAGTAATGACCACAAAATTATATTAGGTAATTATAAATAAATAAATAAATATTCTTAGACATACACACAGCGCCATCTAGTTCCAGAGTAAGCAACGAAAAGGCTTGTGTTGTGGATACCAGATGGTTGATATACTAAATAAATACATTTTTTTTGTAAATCAATACTAATTATAAATGAAAACATCCATAACTCGGGTACACATGTCCGTATTCATCACACAAACATATGCCCCTAGCGGGATTCGAACCCGCGACCATTTGGCATAGTGGTCGGAGTTTCTAACCACTACACCAAACAGGTATTCTGTTCCCATTGGAGTTAGGCAATAAGATTGTTGGTGTTAAATGACTTAGCTGATAATGAAGCATAGACTTGAAAATCTTAGGCTTGTAAGAATCTAGGAACTAGAAGAGGCGAAATCTTAGTGCGAATGATCGTTATGTCGACAACAGATGGGTGTACAAACCCTATACCAGCGCCTGGCAGTTAAAAGGTAGCAAGGCGAAAATGTAGTGACACTCAGATTAGGCGTTCGACGTTGTTATTGTTACTAATTATTAACTACTGGCTATTGCCCGTTTGCGTGGAACACTTCATCAAAATCGGTTGAACAAATCACATTTTTTTTTAAACGACCGTTAAGTTAATCTATCTACAAACCAAATTTCATTCAAATCTTTCCAGCCGTTTAGGCGTGAAGAGGTAACAAACATTATAGGTACATAACTTTCACTTTTATAATATTAGTTGGGAAATTGGAATAGATGGGATTAGTATCTCTTAATAATTAATAATTATCATGTACAGGGTATCTAACAAAAATTACATTAATTAAACTGCGTCTAAAGGACTATTATTTATCTCTCTAATGAATTGTATATATGTGGGTATATGTGTGTATATACTGTTATATATATTTGTGTATTTTATTATTGTACTTATTTATATGGTTTGTTTATTTTAGTAAGTGTTTATCTTTGTATGTATTCCACTATACCTATGTATTTTCTATGTATCGTCTATGTACCTACTGATATTTAAGTTATTCAGCTTTTACTTTGCACTATCCAACTACTTATTAAAAAGCTTCTTTAACTGAGGTTGTCTGGAAGAAATCGCTATCAGCGATAAGACCGCCTTTGTACACTTCATCATCTATGTTAAATGTTCTTTGTATTTTATTTTTGTGTGCAATAAAGAATTTAATAATAATAATAATTAATTTGTCTGACAATTTTGGTCACCCTCGTCAACTTGTCATAGTAAGGCCAAGTTACTACTTCGTCCTTTAGTTCAAGTGAAAACCTTAACACCGCGTAATAAAGTTCACCAATATTACACGTGACTTGGAGTTGACTGTACGTGCATATGTCGACTTTACCATTTACCCACAAATTCCCTTTTATAAAAACTGTCTAGGGATGTGAAATGGTACCGATATATTTATCGACCAGTCACCCGGAGTCGACGGACCGAATGGATAATTCCCGACGCTCCACCGCCACTTTATTTCAGTTAGGTGCGTGACGACAGCCGTTTTCCTTCGCAATGGAGTTGTAAGAAGTCTTATGGGACAGTCGAGTTAAGTTTAATTAACTGCATTCGTTCTGCGTGGGATGTTGTAAGGCTGGATTGGATGACGTTTTATCTTTTTTTTTGCGTATATAAATGTTACTGGTTCATAAGTACCTACATGTATATGGTATATTAATTATTTGATATAGATTGTAAGTATTATCGAAACAAGAGTTTTGTGGGTGACTATTGTAAGAAAGCCCGATGTTATTCTTGTTACTTAAGATAGCGAGATTAATTATTTATCATGTATGTGGCAATAAAAATAACAAAAAATTATTACGGAAACTTGAATGTAACGTATGTTATATAAATATCGTAAATTTAACTACTTTTAATGGTATAAATTTAACAACCTTTTGTAAAACTTAGATACAATTAATTGGTAGTTTATCTTAGTTTATTTTTATACCAGTATAAGGTAGCGTATTTTATTCCATCGATATCACCAGGTCTATCTAAAGTACATCACTAAATTGGCCTTTAAAATGCCTCAAAGTGTAATTACATCGCAGAACTGGTATTTCTAGAATCGTGCAATTCAATGAAGATGTAAGTCTTAGGTGACTTAATTACCTATTTGCTTATACATGGTGCTTCGATTCCTGGGTATCTACCTGGACTATAAGAGAAATATATCACGGCAATTTGAATGAGAACTAAAATAGAGCCTTTATTATATATTTTTAAATAGAGGCGTTGATTAATTTGTGTTTCGTCATTTATTTAGTGAACGAAATTGGATAGGGCGTTTAAAGGTGTGTTGTGAATGCTAAACGACTTATTTAGGTGAATATTATTGATGATAACGAGCTCCGAAAATCGTTAACAATCCTCTAATTTGTCAACCATGTCATCCAAGTACCTGAGAAAGAAATCACACTTTAACGAAAGTTGCTTTGAACGAAATACATTTTTTTATGCACAACGGGTTGGTACTTGACCTCTATCACACCTGATGTTAAGTGAAGATGAGGTCGAAGGTGGAAGCGTACTGACCCGGAAACCCCAACACATTTGGGGGACTGGCTGTCTTATCTCTGACAACCGGAACACAACAATGCTATTGCTGCTTGCGGCAGATTTAGATAAGATGGTAGTAGCTAGCCAGGCGGACATTTAAAATGCCCTACCACCAACCAAACCGAGTACTTAAACATGTACCCCGCTGGGGATCGAACCCGCGACCTCCGAATCGTAAACCCAATGTTGTTTACATTGAGCCATGGAGGCGGTTAATATAAGTAAGTTTTTGAAATTATCCACTATTTTTCAATTGACAGGTTATGTTTATTTTATCAATCACAAAAATAAGTTTGGGTTTTGTAACATTTCACATCGAGTATTGTGAAATACAAAGTTATTTTTGCGGTCGGTCAAATAAACAGTGATACGAAATATATGTTGAAAGTTTACTTCATTCTATGAAACCCTATATCCTCGACACGCTGACCAGTTTTTATAGGACATCACCCCGTAAATTCCGCGTACTACTTAAATATTCCTCGGCCACTTTGCTATAATCACTAGTCGCGTTTAATATCTAGCCATAGTAATTAAGTTCACTGGTTCCAATGTTTATTGCATTAAGATGTGAATCTACGTCCCTATGTGTTATTTAAAGGACACGGTAATTTAATGTTACACCTAGATAATGTGAGAATAATAAATAAATGGTTTTTTTCTTATTTTTATAAGTCGTTACCTTTTTAAAATGCGCAATAGTTGGTTCATTTTAATTTAAACATGAATCTAAATTACATGTTCTGATCAAGACCTATATTACAAATCCAAAAATTACAATTGAGTTCGGCCTATTATTATACAATAACTATAGCAATTAATACAGTAATAATATAAAATCAATTTTTTTTGTTATATTTTTCGTAAATTTTAAATAATTCCATTCCAAATAACAAGTTTTGCTTTCTTACCTACTTACCTTTGACACTCCACCTTGTCACTGTGCTTTGTATGAATATTTTTTGTCAAATACATAGAGGTACTTATCATATTTTATATTTCATTTATCAATTCACTTCGATAAAACAAAAAAATAAACGAGAATATTACAACAAAAACTACGAGTGGTTTGTGTGTGCCGATGATGTGCGTGTGTATGTCTAGGCTTTGTCTAGATCTTTGTAATGCTGGGTCCAATTTGAATGCCGTTTTAACATTTAATTTCGATTTAACCGACGCTCAGGTTTGTCAGTCAGCCATCTTACTTTTTTGTATGTGACGTCACTCTCTATTTTTTTTTATGATTCACTGGATTCGCGTTTGGCCACAATCTCACCTGATGGAAAGTGACGATGTGGTCGAAGGTGAAGCACGCGATACCAGTAAATGCCTATTCACTCTGCTCTTGAAGATCCCTATGTATCCCAATATGAATGTAGATAAGAATGGGAATTTGCTGGTAGTACGTTAATGTGAACTGTATGTTTGTCTGTATGCATCGGACAAACCAATCAGCTTTAAATACAGTGGGTTTAGTTAATCTAGATGTTACAATCATTTGTTATCGCAGGCGTTTCCAGAATTTTCAATTTACACTTTATTTCTTTTTTTGATAACCATACCTGCCCACTTATGATGTTCCACCTTGACACCGTCTCGTCACGTTATCATCCTCGTCACCTCAGTAGCCCCTTTATCATCCATTTATCAATTTGTAAATAAAGGGCGACAGGATTTTATTAACTGGAAGGATGTAATGGATTAGGCTGCCGACACACTGGCGACACGTGGGTTCAGATACCACGTGATTGATCGAAGGTCTGTTATCAATTTGTTTGTGAGTTAGCTCGGTATGTTGTGACGGGTGCCTGAGATTTGATATGTCTGCTTGTTTTAATTATTGTAAGTTTTTAGTTTTTTTTTTGGAGACCCAACTATTTTATTTAAAGTGGAAAAAGCTAGATGTCGGAATTATTAATAGAATTTTAGTAAAACCGCACTCAGATATTGATTTGCAATATAGTTGCACTTCGGGGCACCTCTCCATAACTTGCCCCATTAAATAAATATATGCAAACTAGGGAGACAATGGGACTGACATTACAAAATATGGACAAAAGTCCCTAAAATTGAATATAGATTAAAATAAAAGTCAAAAGAGCTGGAGGAATTATATTTTACGGCAAAGTACGGAACAAAAAAATACTTAAAAACACGGAAATCATCAGAAAATGCACCTACTCTTCATAATTTAACTCCCCGTAGAAAATGTGTTTGAGGTCGTGCCATGCGGGAGGGTGCCCAAAAGACTATACTAATTGCGAAAGATGGAGATCTATACAACTGTTATTTCATTTTAAATATTTTGATCAATAAATAAAAAATAAAAACATTAAATCACAAATTTTAGGCCCAAACCTAGTGATTGCGTCTGCAAATGATAAAATTAGCTAAGACATCAAAAAACCCAACGAACATTGATTGTAAATAATATATTTGGAATGTAATTGGAATGTGTAAAGATGTAGTTAGAATCTATAAAAAGATTGCACGAGAGTTGCATAGTTTTAAATAAGAATGAAAACCAGATTACGTCAGTGACTTTATTGACGAGAAAAATTTGAAAAATCGTAATTCTATGGATCAGACCCTGGATCATCGCAAGCAGACGTAACATTGTAACTATTCTTACACGAAAAACAACAGCAATATTTAAACGCCATGCTCGTTGTATCGTTTAAAATCTATTACGGTCATAAAACAATAATTAACATACAAATATTATCACAGGAACACAAAGTTTTAATAATACCTAGCTTAATCATCAAATTTAAACAAAACTCTTTAGACCGTGACCTTCCGATGCCTTTATCAGATGCATCATAATAAAAATACAATTCTTTATTAAAAGAATGAGGTCCGTTGACAGAAAGAAACGCCTTGTTGAGTCCCCATTTGAAGATTCAGTTTAACTTTTAGTCATGTTCGATTTTGAATTGGTCTTTAGAATAACGATGGACCGATTAATTCGCCAGATTAATTCGGAACGACTTTATTTATACGCAATGAGGTGAAATCAATCACTTCTTGTTAAATTAAGATGGAACCGAAACTGGAAACGGGGTCACCTAAAGTCTTCGAACTATTCGATTTCTAATGGGATTACAATTTGACTAAGTATTCGAAACTATCAGTTCGATCTCGCAGATCTGATAAGAAACACAAAAGGGAAGTAATTGAAGAAACAACAGGAACAAACCGTGCTATTCAGATAAGAAGGCCTAGAAAAATGTCAACCGTTTTTTGGCGATTGCATTTCTAAAAACGTTAAAGCTTCAACGATGTCCATAATAAATTTGCAGACAATGTAACATAAGTTTATTCATGTCATTGTATGGGCATTTTGGACTTTTCTATTAACTTTAACGCTAGTAAAAAATTACTGTGTCCAAGCCCCAAGATGGTGGTAGGTTTAAAAACACCACCAAACCGAATACTATGTACATGTATCGGACGTAAGAATTGAACCTGCTCGCTCCATATCTGTAACCTGATTTTCTCAACAAGCCAAGGAGACGTTTAATACATTAAAGCTTAACGATTACAATTGAAGACATGAAGATTTTTGAATGATTGATTGCATAGAAAACAAATATTTCAGCAAATATCAGCAAACGAACCGCCTCCGTGGCTCAATGTAAACAACATTGGGTTTACGATTCGAAGGTCGCGGGTTCGATCACCAGCGGGGTACATGTTTAAGTACTACGTTTGGTTGGTGGTAGGACATTTTAAAACGTCCGGCTGGCTAGCTACCACCATCTTATCTAAATCTGCCGCCAAGCAGCAAAGTTAATTGCATTGTTGTGTTCCGGTTTTCAGAGATACGATAGCCAGTCACCCAAATGTATTGGGATTTCCAGGTCAGTATGCTTCCACCTTCGACCTCATCTTCACTTAACATCAGGTGTGATTGAGGAAAAGTACCAACCCGTTGTGCTTAAAAAAATATTTAGTAACATTATATAAAAAGTTATGCCATTTGAGAGTTAAGGACTAAAACATAATGAACAAACTAATAAAAAAATCATAACAAAATTAATACCTATTTTCTTCCAAATTAAAAATACTCCAAAATTACGTCACATTCTTGCAATTTTAAGCCAGAACCCTCGGTCGTGTGACTATTTCCCACTGGGCCCTTTTGTTTTTTTAATTTTGAGGATTGTACCTTGGATTACGATTTGAATAATACCCTCAAACAAACCGTGAATGAAATAAAGAGCTTAAGAACGAACGATGAAATATTCGCTCATTATTCCTTTTTTACATCGATGATTTGTTACTGGGGTGTGGAAATATAAAGAAATATTAATGAGATTTCTTTTATTACTTGTGTGTAGATTAAGTTCACTAATATTTGGAAGAATAAAGAACAATAGTCATATTTCGTCAACAACAGGAGGTTAGTTCTTATTATTATTCAATCACTTGTGTTAGGTTCTGAGCCTCTTGGGGTTCATCTTTTTATACGCCGACGAAAAACGACGGGTATTATGTGTTTGACGGTGTTGTATGTGTGTGTTTCCGTTCTTTGTCCAGAAGTCTCTCAATAAGCGCGGTACGAATTGACTGGGGTTTTTTCAGATTATTAGCCATGTTTGATGAAAATCAGTTAAGCCTTATCGAAGATATTTTAACGCTTAACACAGTTGTATTTTAATAATTGGTGATATTATTATCTTTGCGAGAGGCTTTTGTCCAGCAGTGGACGTCTTTCGACTGATGATAATGATTATTATAATCATAGTTTATAAAAATCCATTTATGTTATTTCTGGTATTCATTTATAATCTTTCTTTAAAGTTATAGGAACTCGATATCGTTTGGTTGCGGGTCCGTCTCAATTTCTGATTCAACAGCATAACTGTGAAATCACTGATTTAGTTTAATAATATTATTAGTAAACTATAACAATGTTTTTACAACTATTACAATATTTCTTGAATTACTGATGTTGCTGCTGCAAGAAGTTGTAATCACCATAATAACGTATACTCGTTATTATGAGTAAGGTAATATACGTAGAGTACATTTTCGAAGTTTCTGAAGATTGGGCAGGAACATTGCTTCTATATAGGTAGCTATTAGTGATATCAATGTCATTTGACCTATGAATATGAATCAAATACGATATCGTACTTAAACAAAATATATGAGCAGCTCTTTTTATTTCGCGATTTCATTTGGCTCTTAATAAAACTTGGTAAGAATTCAACCAAAGTGAAGATGTCAATTGTATTTCACATAATATATTATTCGAACAACGTGCAAAAAATCTAACCCTGAATTTATCTTTCTATTAACCTAATAAAGTTGCTGTTCACGGAGCCAAAACCCTGAAAGCCTCAAATCACAAGCAATCTATCTGAGCACCGCGTTCTATAAAAATAATAATTCGTCTCAGTCAGGAATTTGTAGAAGTTACAAGCGGTAAGCGTTTAAACATTTTTAAAATAAAATGATTTTTGATAAAAAATTCTTACACGCGCGGTGCCGTGAGCGATTCGCTTTAATATGAAAATGGTAATATCCGCGATCCTCTTTCTCTTATTTAAGTGCTGGATTCTTGTGGGTGGAGCAATCGTGAACCTGTCCGTTAAAATTTTAACAGTTTCATGGACAGTGAACCAGACACCAGGTTTTATTGTTATTACGTCTAAGGCGTTCAGTGTCCGCGAAAATGTTACTAACTTTTCTATACAACATAATTTTTGTTTCAATTTTACCCGTATGTACCGGTCTTCCATTACATTTTTCTCCTTCAAATAATTGTTTTAATAAGTTCATATCTACCACTATGTTGAAGAAATGGAGAAATGCTAAAAGTTATATTCAGAATTTTTAAACGTTTCAGCTATAAATTAACAAATTGTTACTCCATACGTGCCATTGCCTCGATAACCAAGCAAAGGGCCGACGTGTTAGAATATTCGATCAATGACTTCTAGTATCATACCTGTGCCGCTGGATTCCTTTGACGCCTTTCTATCGCCATTGGTGCATTACCAAAAATTTGTTTCTATCGTGAACGGTTACAAAATAGACGATTTCAAAATAGAAAATAAGTTAAATTGGATATTAGAAAATCAAAGATTTGTAACACCTGTACGGTCATCTCTTGTGACACACACTACAACGCGTTCGTGATCCATGGACCAACCGGGTGGCGCGACCTAATATCCCTCTGAGAGCACGCCGCCAGCTCTCCTCTGAGCTATGTATAGTTATCTCTGATTCCCACCCTAGATTACAAGAAAAAAGCTGTTTTAAATGTAACTATTAAAAATAGCTACATTTTAGGTCATAATATCTAAATATGAAGGAACTTATATTTCGAATGATTTGGATATTTAAGTAATACTCAATTAAAAAGAAAACATTCGTCAATATAATGTTTAAGTTTATTACAGTGTTAATAACGATATCTTATATTGAAATAAAAGTGAGCAAGTACCGATAAAATTGGTACGTGTTATCAAGACATTTCCATAAAATAATATAAAATTTTTGCTAAGGAAATTTTACCCTTTGAAGCCGAAGTCTGTCAAGAGCCGTACATCAAAAACAACATCGTTGTCGGCATTACAAACGACTATGAGCTCTCTGACCTTACCTTGGAAAAAAGACCGGTTCCAACGAGCAGGCGATTAAGTCATCTCCCCGCTGTTTCACCGATTTCAAGTTAATTTCTTCATTTTGTTGCCTCTTCACAGATTCCTTATTCTTTTTCTTAAAGCGTGTTATTTGTCAGGAATCGAACGAGCAATTTCTGTAATGGACTTTCCGAAAATATATCAACGAATCGTTCGTGAAGCTTTCATGGTAATTGTCGTGACGGTTGTTTTGTTTCCGAATTTTGTGAATGTGAAGTAATCGTTGTCTAACAAACTTGCTTATGGGAAATACATTTGTATCGCAAAAGATGTTACATCAATCTATTTCGTATTATCAACGACCGGTAAATGAAGCCTCTTTCTGATGACTATATTATTTAGTCTTCGATAATGAAGATTGTAAAAGTTTGTCTAAAAGAGCTCTATACAAATGTATGTGTTGAACGTTACAAACCAAGGTTCTTATAAATATTCTAGATGGAATAATTTAAATTACTAATAGAGAATAGTGTTTTCGTCGATTTGATTTGTGTAACACTAATTCTAGTTATTCTCAGCCTTTTGCTTGAATCTAAGATGGTAAATAATGAAGATTAGGAGTTATAATCCTCTAGATCTCATGGGGTAGCAAGTATTCATCTTCCTTGACACCAATTGTAAAAGTTAGCTCTTTCAATTCCTGGCGTAAAAATCAGTCCTATAGCTGAGCTTTCACTACCAAAATTCCTTGCTCCACTAACTGCACTATTAATCTTGCGAGGCCAACTCGAGCTGTGACCTTGTCAAAAGATGTTCGAATCAGTACCATGCCAGAGTCCCATGACAGCACCACGGACTGTGATAGTCGTGAGTCAGTTGTCACTCTGACGTTTTTATCAAGACTACATTCATAGCTGAAGCCTTTTTTTAGTCGTCCCAGATCTATCGTGTAGGAGATGGACATATTTGGTTTTATATGGTTTTACCTTTCTAATACGACTCTAAAATTAAGGACAACTTGACAGATAAATCCATATTTTCTGTTACGAAATCAAGTAATATTTAATTTTTAATAATCGAATATTTCGAATTAGTGTAGCGACTCGAACATAATTAGCTAGAAATATTTAACTAACCAAACACCAAAAAATACCTATAACATCTAAAAGTATAGCCACATATTAAATGAAAGTTACAGGATTGGGAAAATGTAAACGAATTTTTACGAAAGGGTCTGAAAATATTATATGATTTAACAAGAACCATTATAACATACAATAAAACTAGGTTAGTACATTTTACTAAATAACCTTCAGAATGAGTAAAAATCTGAACTAAAAATAATAATAACTGACAGAGGAGATAACTGCATGAATTTCCCCGGAGTATGCTGAGTTGCTTTATTTGTATCCATTACTTTATAAACAGTTGGAATGTACATTATGATTCATGACTTTCCATCTTCTAAAAGCCTTTCCATAAATTTTGCCTATCCACCAAATAGCCCATTCGAATTCTCATTTGTGTTTATATTATTTATTTATCTTTAAACAAGCATTTTACTTTGAATAGTTCATAAAGTTATTTTAATATTACGGTTTTCGGCAATTCATAGGATGCAATTTATATAGCACCAAATTACAGATTTAAGAAATACTGCAAGTCCTTTTACTGATTTCTATAATTGTTTAACCGCCTCCGTGGCTCAATGTAAACAACATTGGGTTTACAATTCGGAGGTCGCGGGTTCGATCCCCAGCGGGGTACATGTTTAAGTACTCGGTTTGGTTGGTGGTAGGGCATTTTAAATGTCCGCCTGGCTAGCTACCACCATCTTATCTAAATCTGCCGCCAAGCTGCAATGTTAATAGCATTGTCGTGTTCCGGTTGTCAGAGATAAGATAGCCAGTTCCCCAAATGTGTTGTGGTTTCCGGGTCAGTACGCTTCCATCTTCGACCTCATCTTCACTTAACATCAGGTGTGCTTGAGGTCAAGTGCCAACCCGTTATGCATAAAAAAAAAAAAAAAATTGTTATAACTGTTATAAATTATGCAATAGCTTCAAGCTACATAGACTTTGAAGCTGTAATAAAATCGCTCAAGTCACCGTTAAGTTTATGAATCAGCTGTCAGTGACTTAAGGTCAAATGTGAAATGTACTAACGAATACCTTCATCTGATATTCATAAGCTATTCAAAGTGCGCGTGGAATTAAATAAATGTTATGTAATGCTTCATTCCAGTAATAGGCATTGTTAATTGTTAAAAATATCCATCACTAGTCGTAATAATTCGCATTGTTTTGACTGCTTGACGAATTTATTAGTCATTCATGAGTGCAGGTGTATCGACCTTTTAGAAATAATTTTATTTCTCTTTAACAAAGGGTCGGGTGGCGATTCACACCACAAACGGTTCGCACCGCGGTGTGAAACGACCCATTCAATTTTTGAAGAGCCCCTTTCGCACCGGTGGTGTGAATCGCCACCTGCAAATTTTGAATGGGTCGATTCGCACCACAAGGTAAATGACCTTTGATTCGGAAGTTGATTCTAGTCTAGCCAGCATACATAGAAGCTTATTTTTTAGTAAAAAAAAATATTTTTAACGTTGAGTATATTTACTTCTTTATAATAATAAAAGTAAAGCAATCTATTATGTTAAAAAAATGATTTATACATTTTTACTTACTACTTTTCTATTTACCTAGGTGAAATATTTTTATTATGAGTCCGAAACAGAATCAACTTCCGAATCAAAGGTCATTTACCTTGTGGTGCGAATCGACCCATTCAAAATTTGCAGGTGGCGATTCACACCACCGGTACGAAAGGGGCTCTTCAAAAATTGAATGGGTCGTTTCACACCGCGGTGCGAACCGTTTGTGGTGTGAATCGCCACCCGACCCTTAAAAAAAGAATATTGTAAATGCCTAGCGTAGGCACCAGCTCGGAACATAATATTTCAAAAATACAAAAATCTATAAGATTACTAACATGTGTTAATGAATAATAGATGTAAAGTTGACATAAATTTATCTTATTTCTTTCAAAAAATACTTAACATTTTAAGTATATATAGCAGCATAGAAGACGCCCCATAGTTTGTGGTGTATCACCACAAATTATTTCTTTCATATATATATATTCATACTGTCCTGTGTCTCCCGACACTTGTACGCTACAGGTCCTCTATGATGCCACAGACAATGCTGTACGCGTGGCCACATTCTGGTCCTCAAGAATTTGATATTTTTGCCATCGACTCGCTAAGAAGAAGTGGAAAAACAAAGTTTGAAAAAACTGTGTAAATTATCAATCTGCAATCCATCGAAACTTAAGGTGGAACCCGGAACTTTCCTTATACAGACAAGGTTATGGTGGCTTTCGAAAATATGACAATATTATAAAACAATATTTGACACAATAAATTACTTCCCAATAAAACACTACCCCATAAAAATCCATCTCCAGATAAAAAGAACGACTACAATTGCTGAATAGAAATAGTAAAATATCGTAAATAAATCTGAGGCCAATAGTCCGATAGTGATAGAACATTTTAATGACGCTCGATACCCCAATACGATTATATTGCCCGGAATGATCGTAAATTTGTTAGTGTTACCAACAATACTGTTGAGTGCGGTCCATTTTGTTAATGCTATATTCCAGGACTTTTGTTTTGCCTCAACGCACTTGGTAATAAACGAGGTGGCAGATCGTAAAACTCTGCCTTATCGACATTTGTCCGATTGTTTATGGCCTTATAGGATTACCGTTTGTGATTGATTCGAGTTCCTTTAAAATAAATTTTTGGACCCAACGAACTTTGTCAGCCAGTTTGTTTTATGTTTCAGTATTAAATTTTGAATTAAACTGAGTGCCCAATCAGATTTATGGGATGATCGTTTCAGATAAAGGAACTGAGCTTATTAAAACAAAATTTATCTTTCGAACAGATTCATCGATTTCGTCTTTATGATGTCATTTGAAGTTTCACCGTCAGGATTTTTATGGGTTCATTGACACCTTGTAAAGAAGTTTTTAGTGACACGTATCATATTGAAACATATTAGTGCTTTATCAAAAAATAGTTCCAATCAAATCAGTTCGAGGCAAATGGATATGGGCAACGGCCAAAACACATGTAACACCTACTACCAAATAAACTGGAGAGAATGAATTCTCACTGGCATCGGTCTAATCTAATACTAGTAATGGTTAAATGGATTGAAACGAAGCATTTCATAGTACCGGCCACCCTCTCGCTTAGTTAATTAAGACATGGGATTATCAAACGGTTCGGAGTAGTAAATAAAATCGTAATCTTTCACCTTAGAGTACAGGCGTCCCATAACACGCCTTTATCTCGGTATGGTAAGCCGAAACGCATAACGCTTCTTTGATCTCACACCTACGCACACATTTAAATAGTAATATCCTACCTATAATACTAATGCACTGTCAATTTTTAATGTAACTCAAGATAGTAACAAGAAAGCTTAAATATCTAACGCAAGGTGTTTCTTTATTCATAATATTTCAATTTCTTGTAACAGAATTTCTAAAGACGATGTTTGTTTGTTTTACAGGTAAGTGTCATGTTCCTGTGTACTTATCGTAAGAAAGGACATTGCAAATTATATTTGTGAGTATTCTTTATTGGTAACAAGCAAATTAATCATTTTAACGACTTGGGATAAGATAAGTGGCGGGTAAGTACCTACCTACAGTAATTTCCTACTTAAACTTTGTGTTTCTTTTTCCAAAATCATTAATTTGTTTTTCTTCTACTTTTCCTTCTTCCATCACACTGTCGTAATTCTAATTTAAAGTTGAAGAAGATATAAGTCACGTCAAAACTTTCTGTTTAAGCAAGTCAAGTGCGCGAGAATGCTAGAATACTGATTAAATTCTTTAATCTTTATTTACTGGGACGTCTGTCTGTACATTTGTTTTGGGATTTATCGTCCAAAGTTTTAATGAGTTAAAATTAGTTAGGTTTTGGGAAACTGGATCGTTAGGAACAACTATCCGGTCTTTCGAGATGTATTATGTATTTCTTCAAAGTTCACTGTAAAAGTTTTAATGTCTAATTAATAGAGAAACGTTTTATTTTAACATAAATCTTAAATACAGTGTCAAAAATATAATATTTTCCGAAATGCACTTCTTTAAAGTGGTCTAAACACAAATTCTTTCCCATCATCATTAGGTACTTTATTATGACTTTATTCTCTCTCTGCATATTAAGAGGTATGCTGTTGTCGGTCAAATCAAATCAAAATCAAAAACATATTTATTTCGTAGGATAAAAATTATCACTTGAAAACGTCACATTTTTCATCTTATTATTAAAGTTTTTGACATTATTGCTGGAGTTACGGCGGAGTCCTTTCCACACTTAATTTTATTACGAATATTAAATATACACACTCGAGACTTTATTAAAATTAAAAAGTGCGTGTCGGGCCACGCGTAACGTAGGGTTCCGTAGTTGTTCGTAACAATATTAAAAGAGACCTCTTTGTTCTTTGATAAATTTTAATAATTTTCAACGAAATGTACATATAAGTTTTCTGACATTATTCATTAACATATATAGCCTACTTAGCTGTGATTTTGCTTTTAGCTTCGTACTTAGCTGTGATTTTGCTTTTAGCTTCGTTATTAGTATATACTACCGCCATGATTTATTTCGCATATCCAAATACACCCGTTTAGCTGGCATATACTTTACTCTGATAAAAATTAACACTTTAAAGCTTAATATTTCGCAAACGGGTGCCTGAATCGATAAACTGTTCAAAATAACCTGTAATATTTTTGAATGACCTATCCAATGACGTCCCCACACGATGGGGTACAAAAGAAAACATCCCCACTTTAAGCCTCCATGAAACAATGTAAACAACATAGGGTTTACCATTCGGAGGTCGCAGTTTCGATCCCCAGCGGCTTACATGTTTAGTACTCAGTTTGATTGGTGGTAGAGTATTTTAAATGTCCGCCTGGCTAGCTACCACCATCTTATCTAAGTCTGCCGCCAAATAGCAATGTTAATAGCATTAACATTACGCAAATAAAATGGAGTTTCCGGTTCAGTACGCTTCCACCTTCGGCCTCATCTTCACTTAACATCAGGTGTGATTGAAGTCAAGTGCTAACCCGGTGTGCAAAAAAAATACCCATGCCAATTACAGGTTTCTAGTACTAAGAGCACCTGAGCAAAGCCGCGGACAGACATACAGACATGGCGCGACTATAAGGGTTCCTTGTTGACTACGGAATCCTAAAAATGATAATGCATGGATTGGTGGGGACAGTGGACGTCAACGTAAGTCATACAGGGCAGTACATTTTTTGATATTCTAGTATGTTCACGAGCGATCCTTTTTACCATGGTGTACCTTATTCCAGTTATATCGTTCTATTGGGAACTGCAGGTAGTATAACATGAATAGATAGCATCCATCATACATATTAATCATTAAAACAGTCTTGCATGAATCACTATGGAACCGATTTGACGCTGCTAAGAAAGAATAATATGCCCTCTAATTAATTTAAGCTAAAGTAATATTCTAATTGGTCATGGATCAAAAAGTATTTAAGTTTGTGTCTTACATTTGGCTTATAAACTTAAGATAGATTATCGTTTAGTAATTTACTCTACTTGGACTTCATGTACGTTCGTAACTTTGTATTCTAAAAGGCATTTTAAAGTCATATAAAATCACCTCTGCATCGTAATTATCTGAACATAATGAAACTTTTATGCAAAACGTCTAGATATACCTTAATTAGTTTTCTTTATAATGAACCCCAGTTAGAGCGATAATGAAATGAGAGAGGCTCATCTGATTCTTAATTATAAGTCAGATCAAATCAAAATCAGTAGATAAGACAGTATTTTACGATCCACTCGTGCTTTTATGAATTTAAACATCATCTTAGGTACCGTCTTCGACTACATCATTACCTACAACTTCCAAAACCGAAAGAATTATATCATTTGTTTTATTTTTAATACCCATACTGCCTAATGGATCAAGTAGCTAGACATCATCATCTATTTACTTTTCTTCAACAAAAACGAAATCTCTATCCTATACAAAATAGAGTTCGTTTTCAAATATTCGGGCTGCAGAGCGGGAATTGTTTTAGTAAAGTGAAGAAGTCATTTCGTCGTTGTCACTGATGGGTTTTCAAATATTGACCGGTTCGGCCATTATCTGTGGGAGCGTGTCACCGGCCTAACTCTGCTTTGATAACGCGTCGTGTGTCGCCACCCTAAAAAACGGTCTGTTTGTTTGTACGTCTGTGTTTGGGTTACGGTGCGGATATTAAAAGGTGCGTCCTTTGTAATTAAAAGTGGACATTAGGGGATCGGGTATCCGTTTGGGGAAATTTTTGGTTGGATGTTTAAGACAGTTTATATTGTTATTTAATTTGGAAAGATCAAAAGTAGATATATGCTCCAAGTAATATCCTTTTCTGTCTACATTTAGTAAATAATGAGTAGATAACAAATTAACAAACATTTATGGAAATTCAAGGTTTGGTTTCTTAATAGGAGCATTTTATAATACATTGATCTATAAACAAATCTGCACCATTTTACTTATCTTCTAATTTGTTATAATCATATCAGAATATGTAAACTAGTCTTTTTGGTGTTGATTTATCTGTTAAAATTCTTATTAAATTGGTATATCAACTATAAATGAACGACCACTTCCTTTTATCTATAAATGCTAATTATCCGTACCGTAGACCACTTAACACGTTATCAAGAAAACTAAAATAAATACATAATTATGCAATAAATCTGTAACATGACTCTCACATGTGTTGAGTGAGAGCGTTCAGGAGTTATTAATTACACAGACAGACAGACATCCGACCTAAGGAATTCTCAGTGTGTATTTCAACGCCTTAATTGGGAACAAATGTGTTGGTGCTCATTTTTTTTTACTAAAGGAAGTTTAAGTTTGGAATATTTTGACATCTACTAAACGATTGAGACGTAAACAATGAAGTTAATGAAAAAATGCCTGTTTCAAGTAAATTTAAAAAGGATCCTAATAAATCTGTAATAGAAAGGATTGTAAATAAAGATTTAATAACTGTATTTATAAATAAAGAACATTGCAAGAACATTAATCTTGTAGACAAACATCCAATAAAAAGATATTTATCTCGCATCATCGTGCTTGTATCTCAATAAGAAATCTGATTAACATAACAATGTAGTTAATTGCAGTGTTCGGTGCAATCCGGTTGTGGAAATTGGGCGTACATTCGTTTATATCGATTTAAATATACTTGTATGAACCTTGGAATGTTACCGTTTCATCTGATGGCTACTTGATTGATATTAAATTAGTAAGTAATCATTTATTCACTTCACAACTTTACATCATCTGTATATTTCAAGCAATTACAATACATGGATGAGGAACAGCTAGAACTTGTGAAGCCTGGTTCATGAAGTAGGAAAAGTTACTTGTATTCCAGGTCACCAATTCTTCACCTCCAGAAAGGTTATCATTTACATTTTGTAGGTACTGTGACTTATATTATTAAATTTGTCTAGACTAAAAATTTTAAACATTTAACCGCCTCCGTGGCTCAATGTCAGCAACATTGGGTTTACGATTCGGAGGTCGCGGGTTCGATCCCCATCGGGGTACATATTTAAGTACTCGGTTTGGTTGGTGGTACGGCATTTTAAATGTCCGTCTGGCTAGCTACCACCATCTTATCTAAATCTGCCGCAAAGCAGAAATGTTAATAGCATTGTTGTGTTCCGGTTGTCAGAGATAAGATAGCCAGTCCCCCAAATGTGTTGGGGTTTCCGGGTCAGTACGCTTTCACCTTCGACCTCATCTTCACTTAACATCAGGTGTGAATGAGGTCAAGTACTAATCTGTTGGGCATAAAAAAAACTGATGTCGGTTGCTGCTAATTCGCTTTAATGACCAAACCCGATCTAACCTGATCATCATTCTAAAAGTAACGTTTTAACGTAAAAAAGTAAAGTAACGTTTAAAAAAGTAAAGTAACGTTTTAGTTTAAATCTCAACTTCAGCGATGAAGTGGGATGTAAATAATAGATTCTAACTCTTGCATTAATTGATTGTTAATGCAGAACGAAGTACCCAACTTACTGACTTAATATAGCTACTTTTGACACTGGCAATTAAAATTATGTTCGTCTGCAAACAAAATTGTTTTGTCTCGAGGTTGAGAAACGAAAATCAACTTATCGCCGTCCACTCCTGCGCAAATTACGAGACGACCTGCTGGCAGCGAGTACGATCGCATGCTATACCGAACCGGCATAATTACAGAGACCTTTTTTAAGCCGACATCGTACAGGCTGTTAAATAAAGCCCAGTAGCTTTTGTGAAATAAGATATGGATGGATACTAAACATGAATGACTTTTTCACATACTAATACTTATTAGACGGTAGTCTTTTGTAAAAGACAAATATTGTGATGACGACCATAATATTGGGTATTTACCTATGAAATTGGAGTTTTTTTTCTTCGTTAATTATATGTACCAATTCCTGCGCTTTTCAAAACTATATCCAAATTTGTTTTTTATTTGGAAAATGGAATATTATTTCAAGGTTTCACATGAAAGATTTTTTAATTTCTGGGTATTTAACCCAGACAAACCATAACATAATAAAAAAAATTTGAACAGAGCTCTTTTCATGTGCTCCCATTATCATTTCTTAGATTCGCTGAGACTTTTATAAAGCGGTTACTTTTAAAAATTAACGCTGCCTATACTTCACTTAATGTTATCCGATAATACACACAAAGTTTAGGTAAATTTGGATTTGCTGTTCCCAAAAAAAAATCAAAAATGTTTGTATGGAGAAAACAGTCTTAATGAAATTCTTCATTCAAAACACCAATTTCATAGGTAAGGACCTAATACAACTAATGTGATCTGGTCTCATGAAATGTGATCTTTGCAAGTTAGTTATGGTCAATGTGCAGCCGTGTGTACTTTATTTCAATCAGTTAAGATTTGAGAGGTATACTTGGGTCAGGTGCATAAAATTCTATTGCGAATTGCTTTTGACTCACAAATATTTTACTTGATCAATGTCACTCATATCCATTACTGTTTTAACAAAGGTGCCGTATAATTTTAAGCATCCATTTTCCAGTATAGACTTTTATTGATATATGCAGACAGCTCAGGAATATTCATTATAGTTTTCTCTTGCTGAAACTTATAGCTCCTTTGTTAGATGACTACTCGTACTGTATACAATGGACCACCACATTTGTCTAGTACTGGTTGGTGACCATTATATGAACCTCCATATAATTTCCGATCAAGTATGCTTTGTCTCCGTATCTTGCACCCGTGTGATAGCGACTCGGGACTAATATTAATTGCTTTTCTTTATTTGCTTTTTAGCGGCCATTGTAATAAAATTGTTATTTTTAACATTTCCATGTTTATCTCTTCCAATTTCTAATAAAAAGGATTGTATTTATTTGAAATGTTAAAAATAACAATGAAGATTAGGAAGTTATAATTGTTACAAAACATTATGGAGATTAAAAAGCAAACAACACAACAACTTAACAATTATAACTTCCTAATCTTCATTAATAAAATATAAAAACCTAATTGTAATATAAAAACTGTTTTTAAAAGAGCAACCCCGCGAGTTTCTTGCTTGTTCTTCTCAGAGCAAAATTGCATTTTGAACAAGCAGTAGCTTAATCTAAGACCGACTATTTTAAGTGTACCCTGTTTACTTACAAATTAAAGTAACTTTGATGTTAGTAAAGCAGGGGGACTAATCGCGCTATTTTACAATGGTTTTACCGTTGGAACGGAACGTTTTTGGTTTTGGTTTAGCTTTAGTTTAGCTGAAGTAAAGAAATGGTATTGCGCTATTTTTTGTGAACGATTATATCGTTGACGCTACCAAAGTACAACCAAATTCAAAATGTTTAGAGCTATCCACGAGTATTAAATAAAAACTGGTTAAATTTCCGTTCAAATGATTAGCGTGATACGAAATACGCTTAACGTAACGTTCAAACTTAGCGCGATCGGCTCCCAGATTCGGTTTAAATTCGAAGCTGCGGTTATTACATATGTATATGCTAGGGTTCCACTGACAGTTACTCAAATTCAATTTATTATTTTATCAATGCAAATTAAATCTTAGAAAAAAATTCTATTTAGAAAAAATATTATGTTTCCTAATTTTGTGGCAAATAAATTTATACTAACGGAAAATTACATTCAAGTCTCTGTGCACATCCTGTACCTACACGTTCCTTGTTTAAATATGTTAATCAGGTACGTTTTCGAATTTAAAACATAATAATCACCTTCTTAGCGTTCACCGTCATACCAACAATTAGTGTTTGGTTAATGTCCATTATCAATAATAACCTACAAGACAAATGACAGGCGTTTATTTCGGATATTGGCTGTCTGCTCATTGGGCTCATTAAAGTGTTCGAAAATAAATTGTTGAGGAATAGTTTATAAATGTGTAATGATTTGAGCCAAGATTCTGTTTAATTATCAGAACACGCTATTCTAAAGCTTGCTTTATTTCTCATCAGGGCTCATGCAGCATTCTTAGCCTTCCAATGGTTGCATTCAGAACGGGTTTGAAGCAAAAACAAGGAACTGGACCGGGTATTCATAACACTTTTTGTCACCTGCCGCCGGTCTTCGTATTTTAATATACGTGCTGCTTTGAAAAGATTATGAGCTAAGATTTCTGTTTAAGTTAAATTGTTATTTTAATTTAAGACAAGATCCTTGGTCGAGTTTCAATCTAGTCTCCAAGTTTACGGACATACTATTTTAAGCAATATTGATTACAATATTACCATAGTATTAGCTTTGTGTCACTGTGTTAAACTTACTTAGTATTTTCTTTCTGATCTAATGTATCTGACTCCCCAATTCTATATTCGTATGGCTATAGTCGCGTCTTCAATGATTTTCGCTCTTGACTCGGAACCTGGATACCCTCAATTTTGATAAATCTTCGGCCTGCACTACGTATCATCTGTAAACATCAAGCCTAAATTTAAACATACTTTCGATGTTTATAACCAACCTTTATCATTATTAATTCTCACATTCAAAGAGGAATACTTATTAGAATTGGCAGTTCTTGCATTTTAAATTCCGTTTATTAGATTAGTAATGTTCGTATTACCTATTATAGGTAGGTTCTTATGTAAAATTTTAATAGTATTGCGTTAGTAACAGCGACAGTTCCACAATTCCAAGTATATTCCTAGATTATACATCTAATATCAGCTTCTTTCTGTAAAATATGGATAACTTTATCTTTAAAATTTTAATAGTATTGCGTTAGTAACAGCGACAGTTCCACAATTCCAAGTATATTCCTAGCTTATACATCTAATATCAGCTTCTTTCTGTAAAATATGGATAACTTTATCTTTTCATGGTAAAACTTTTAGAAATATTTAATATCATAATTAATACCCCCCATAATTGTCTCCTTTTATAAACTAAAACATGTTTTCTATCTGACGAACATAAGTTAATATAGACAAGTTGATGATGAACGTATAACAGTTCCTTTGATGCTTACAAAGTTGTATTAAGTTAGTACAAAAACAATACAACTGCAAGTTAATCGTTTAGAGATGTTCTAAATAAAGTACAAGCATGTAACTCAGGTACGCCTGACCCGTCGACCTTTGCTCCCAAAACGTCAAAATCTTAATTATTATTCCTAACATCTTAATCATTCGAATCATGTCGTGAGTGTTCATTTGACCATTTTAACGCCGCATTTTCGATTAACTAACTTTTTTGCCTAACGGTTCTATTTAAACTGGCTGAGAATACTTGGATTATTACGTTACCTTCACTGTAAGATACTAGTTTACTTGTCCAAACCACCCGCCGTGCCCAATGTGAGGCGTCTGTACAATCTTCAGCACAAGTATTAATATCGGCATCTAAATTGATTATATCGCCTTCAACTGTAATATCCTTACCATTAGCTGCAACTTTAACGTTCGATTGTATACCTCATGCCGTTTCATTACAATCCTTACATCATTTATCATACTTTACATTGCCATAATTTATTCACAAGGGCGATCTTGTTTTATTTCTACCAAGATTGCTTTACATGGTGTTCTCAGATTTCTCAATACGTGACGCGATTCCCTACATACAGTCGTAGAGTTGAGTTATTGTAGTTTTATTATCGATAACAATATTTTACACGTCGCCAACTGTACTTGTAAGTTGAAACCGCGAGTTTATTTATGTTACGACTAGGTTATGAATGTGTTGCCTTTATTATAAAGGTGGAGTATTAACATTTTATATTTCCTACAGTCTATGTGTATCTTATGTCTGACAGGCAATTTAGAAAGTTTTATATGCATATTCATTGTCATATTGTAATACATCGTGTTTACAGATATTACCATCGAGCAAATTTTTATTGTGACCATAAAATTCATATTCGTTTATTATTTGATAGCTCATTTCCCTGCCCATTATAATTGCAAAATCTGTTCGGCCAGCCTGCCAACAAATCTTCGGTGTTCATAATTTCGGAGGCTCGCGTATTCTATGAATATTCCCGTTTTAGAATATATTTAAATAACTTTAATATCTTTATTGTAACGTTGATCATATTAACATAAGTATAAACATTCAACTTCCTGTACAATGGCCGTGTGGTATTTGGCAAAGTAAAATAGGACCAACCACGCTCTTCCCGTGGGTGTCGTAAAAAGCTACGATCTTGAGCGTCACAGTATATAAAAGTGATGGATAGCAGCGTCATTGGTACGGCGTTCCTAGATATAATCTGCGATTGCGAACCCGCCTGCCGGCAGCGTAGCGACTTGGGCAAATCCACAGGCATTCATGGGAGAGGCTTGTGTCCAGTAGTAATGAAAATGCTTTATCTACCAATCTACAGAGGCGACCTTACCTTCGAAATACTTTTCTATTAGCAGACTTGACAGATAGGTACAGAATGTGGAGGCTACATATACATCGCCAGGTATTACTGGCCAGTGTTGCAAATTAATTTGTTTCTTTTTTATAAGATATTTTTAAATTTAATGTGTTCTGTGTTTGATTACATTAAATTTTATTCCCGATTTTTCGTTAAAATACTATTTAATATTTGTGTGAGTATGAAACGCCTCGTTCGAAGAATATTTCCAACGACCAAACATTAAGTACATTACAGACGGTTGAATTGCTCATCCTAGAAAAAAGAACCAAAGGTACATACCGGAGTTAGTTCGTATCTCTAAACAGAGTATTTATTATTACTTTCAAAGGTCTTCAACCGCAGGCGTTTTAAATAGCTTCACTCGGAATTATTAACACAGTCGTTCGGCTCATCCCCCAATAATCAACACGGAATATCATAGGACAAATGAATGAGTAGGTAGAGCCTACTTTAAAGACTGATGGACAGGGTTTGCTGATCAGCACTGCAATCCGTAGATTGCAGTGCTTCTCGATGAGGGGGAAGAAACTCCTAGACATATCCTTGGCGAGTGTTATGCACTCATCTACACTAGAAGTCAAACTCTGCCCTGCCTTATCAGAGGACGTAAAATTGGTAGCACCTCGGGATATCGTGTAGTACATGCAGGCCGCATAGGGGACAAACTTTAACTAGAGGGAACGGCAGAATAGATCTGCAAAGGTCGCCAGTGCTAACCCTGCCCTCTCTAAAATAATAAGAACACTTTGAGGCACACCCTCCTATAAATAAGAGAGGGTATGGGCGATAATTTACCACGCGCGTGCAGTGGAGATTGACCACTACTTGACTCAATGGCAGCGTTATCAATCCGAGGCTACCGACTTGATTCAAAGACAGACTCCAATTTAAAACAATCGGGACTCCGTCCGAAGCAAGGTAACGCATTAAAAGAGCAGTAGGGTCACCCATACTAACTACTACATCTGGTACTGACCGCGCTGGACATTGCTTAACTTCGCTTATCGATACGAATAGCAAATGCGACTGCGCTACGAGTGCTTCGATATACAGATAAGTACCCGAGTCTATCTTAAGTGCCTACTCGTAATTTTCATTTTAGAACTTATAGACATTTATCCTTAGTTTTTAATTTAATATACATTTATAACGCTAGTTAACGCAAGCAAAACCGCAGGCGGTCAATAGGTCCCTATAAATAATGGCTTATTGGACACCTGAACATTAATGTCTTGTAACATTAGCTTGATTAGTATAAATGAATATTTTAGTGTATTCAGAGGCAGATTTTAGTTAAAGTAAATGGCTATTTATTTCATTTCAAGATTGTTGCAAATTATTATTGAATGGATTATGTAAATCACTATTTAGCAAATTAAAGTAAGTTACAATTGTATTTTCCGTGCAATAATTAAACGTGTTACTTCGAATTTTGCAATGCTTATAAAAAGAAATTATAAGTGAACCCTCATAGTCATTATCAGCCACGTCTACTGCTAACCATATATCCAACCATATTAGATTTTCTGCGACGTTCATTAGATCGTCTGTCCACATTCTAAAAGTGAAACATACTTAGAAGCAATAAATATTTGAAATAAATTTCGAGAGCTCTACCTAAATACCTACTTACTTATAATAAGTGATCGAATAACAAAAAGTACGAGAGATTTGTTTTTTTTTTATGCACAATGGGTAGGTACTTGATCTCAATCACACCTGATGTTAAGTGAAGATGAGGTCGAAGGTGGAAGCGTACTGACCCGGAAACCCCAACATATTTGGGGGACTGGCTATCTTATCCCTGACAACCGGAACACAACAATGCTATTAACATTGCTACTTGGCGGCAGATTTAGATAAGATGGTGGTAGCTAGCCAGGTGGATATTTAAAATGCCCTACCACCAACCAAACCGAGTACTTAAACATGTACCCCGCTCGGGATCGAACCCGCGACCTCCGAATCGTAAACCCAATGTTGTTTACATTGAACCACGGAGGCGGTTAAACATTAAAATTTGTACATAAATATTTTGCAAATCTGATTAAATTATAAACAGTGAGATCTTATTTGTGTTAATATTTACACACTCGCAGATATAAACCTCTTTGCTTATATCATAAGGGATCGATATAAAAAAACAAAGAAAGAGCAACCCCGAAAACCTTGAATCCCAAGTGTACAGTAAATATGATAATCTACGAGTGAAAGATGAATATGAATGTAATAAAATGGAATATTTTTATAAGGCCAAACCCAAGTTATGGCATAAAGCTACGTACACATTTGGTGACGTGCGAAGCTATGTCTAAGAACATATTATTATATTTTAAAGCATTTATATTTCAACGGACAGGAGGACCATAACGTTACCATTTCCTGTAGGGTTAGTATAAAACGACAGACTCTGTACAACAAGAGATTGGAGTTCTATCTCGCGTCTTCATAGAGACTTCGAGACATGCCGGTCCTGCAGTAAGGATGGTGTGTATATATCTATTTTATCTTTTATAGCTAAAACGGTTTGATTGATTTTAAAGTGTCGTTAGATTCGTCTTGATCCGAGTGTCATAATAATATCATATATTCTGCGGTAAAAACTCTAACATAGCACTGGCAAAAACAACAAGACTTCTGCTTTCAAGCATTCAGGCTAATGACTTGAAGAATTTTAAAAAAGAAGTAACGTTAGTTTTTTCCTTTTTTATTTGCAGTGAGCCTGCATCCCCTGAAATGTTATTGGAGAAATGAGGTCCTCGATAAAACTAGTTGTAACATCTGCTATACTGTATACTACTTCTGCATCTTTACCTATATTGGTTTAATGAATACTGGGTCGGTTGTGAAAAGCTGGCTATGACTGGTTCCGATCAGCTTTTTGGTTTTTAAATACTTATGAGTAATATAACCACCTGGCCAGCTATCAACACTTTAATATTGCATAGAGCTTTGTCTATGTTTTGGCTGATAATGAAAATGTGGCTGTTGTTTGACTAGGGCGAATAAGTCTTATACTGTTACTTCTTTTTTAAAATTCTTCAAGTCATTAGCATGAATCATTTTCAAGCTCGATGAGACCTCAAAGGCAATGTGAATGTAAAAGATAGAGATGCATATTATAGAAATAATTGATCACTAGCTTTAACCATGTTGTTAAAAGCACTGGAACAGCATTTCTCTTGCCTTGAACAGTGTGCCTCACAACGTAGTAAATGTGTACAGGCTTTTATACTGTCGCACAAAGCTAGCTTGGATTATCGAAATAAATTCATGCACAATCACGTTCTTATACAATATGGCGTCACATCAACAGAGAATAGGCGAAAATAATACACTTATGCGTTTTATAGCATCAGATGTTTGCTTTATTTTTTATTGTTATTTGTTTGTAGGTGTTGAGTTTTTAATATGCAATGAATAATGTGATATCTGCCTACTGTCAATGTTCAATAGTTTTGTTGATTATTTTATTTATTGAGTTTTTATGCGACTACTTTGTGGACACAAGAAAATTAAATTTTATATATTATTGCGTGCCTCTGAACCTTTAATATTTCTTTATGTACAATAAATTAGCAGTGTTGACCTCAATCATACCTGATGTTAAGTGAAGGTGAAGACAAAGATAGAAGCGCGCTCTCCCGGAACCCCCAACTTATTTGTGGGACTGGCTATCTTATCTCTAACAGCTGGAACACAATAAATGCTATTAACATCACTGCTTGGTGGCTGAGTTAGATAAGATAATGGTAGATGACCAGGCGGACATTTAAAAATATTTACCGCACTTTCAGACTTTATGCCAGATCTAGAATGCAGAAATTGATTTACAACCTTTCCATTTCTTTAATATTGATACAGATCATTAATGAGAAAACAAGGTTGTTTTTTCAATAATTACATACCTTATCAATAATATTACATACCTTAGCAAGGATAAAATGTAAATAAGGCTTGCTCTAAACAGGTTTCACCAAAACGTACTGATGTAGAAAATTGTGTTTTGTTCCCCACAAGTTATTCCATAATATGTGACCTGTAAAGTTTATGTGTTTACGTAGATTAAATGAAAATGTGCTCCCCTTTATAAATATGGATACCGTTGTTTCCTTGTGAGATATTGTCTCTTTATGGAATATCTTCATTTGCTTAATATTGTTATTGTTAGCAGCAATAAGGTATCGACTCTGGTTTATGTAATTCAATCAACTGGCTGTGCAGTTTTTACACAAAAGCACTAGGAAAGGCAGGTTAGTTTTGTTTTTTATTATTTCTTTCTTACCTACTTACCTTTGACACTCCACCAGGGTCTTTGTCACTGTGCTTTGTATGAATATTTTTTGTCAAATACATAGAGGTACTTATCATATTTTATATTTCATTTATTAATTCACTTCGATAAAACAAAAAATTAAACGAGAATATTACAACAAAAACTACGAGTGGTTTGTGTTTGCCGATGATGTGCGTGTGTATGTCTAGGCTTTGTCTAGATCTTTGTAATGCTGGGTCCAATTTGAATGCCGTTTTAACATTTAATTTCGATTTAAAACTGACGCTCAGGTTAGTCAGTCAGCCATCTTACTTTTTTGTATGTGACGTCACTCTCTATTTTTTTTTATGATTCACTGGATTCGCGTTTGACCACAATCTCACCTCATGGAAAGTGACGATGTGGCCGAAGATGTAGCACGCGATCCCAGTAAATGTCTATTCACTCTGCTCTTGAAGATCCCAAGGTTGTAGGATCTTGAAAATCCCAAGGTTGTAGGATTCAGTTGATCGTAGATTTGCCTTAATAGGCACTCTCTGAACTGGACTGGCAAATTGAAGAAAACTATAGAAAACTAAACACTTAAAGTCCATTTCTCATTTACACCTATTAAGTTTTTATTATCTGAATTAATATTACCTATTATAATAATTATTATTGAACTCACGAAAATGTCACAAGTTACACAACACCCACATACTAATACATTATTTGTAAAACACGAGAAGGTTCCATTAATAAAGTTTAAAACCAGATAATTTGGATATAAATTAGATTTACACAATTAGTACATAATTTCGTTTCCTGGATTTTCATAAAATCACCATTACGCGGTCACAAATTTCCAAATCGCCAATGTATCGCTACTCAATTACCAGAAACTCATTCCCACTGTTCCACCATAGAGATTTATTGACCCTTACAGTTGTATAAATAGAATTTATTTTCCATTGATCACATTATCTCGGGTGTAAAATTGCTTTTTCATTCACTAATTCATATATTTCTTTTTGTTATTTATTATTAACATCAATTAACCCCTTGTCCGAGTGTTGCATTAGCATATTAATACATTTCGAATCCATAAATTAGAGACGTTTTGAATATGTTTCTTTGACGCGAAGTGGAAATTTAAATCGGCTTATTTCACGGTTTGTATATAGAAGTACGTTTGTTTCATTGACAGCAGTGTTTAACTCTTTCTAATTACTGATAAGCATAGCATAATAATATGATAATTATGTAGTAGCCCTTTGCAGTTATCCTATAAGTAACGCCTATGCCATGAGCATAATGTTCCAGATACTTACTTTCATATAGGTACTAATACCGGTAATACCGCTTATTACATCCGTAATATAAGCACTATTGTTTAGCGCCACACAACGGCCAATAGATGGCGCCCCTTGTATTTTCGAGGGTGCTATTAAATTATCGTGGCCATTTACTGATATATATGTTCGTAATAGTGTTACGTTGCGAGGGAGATAATTTGGGCTGCCCAATCTTGGTTGAAATAGAACACCAACAGATATCGGAGCTTTGTCTGATCCTTCGTCCTCAGTAAGGAAAGGGACGCGGGCTTCTCTGATGTCTATATTTGGTTAAACATTATGATTCTTCTGTCTGTCTATACAGCAACTAGATTGTAATATAAAAGGTCATAAATACTCCTGGTTTCCTTCATCCCACTAATCAATAATAGTTTATTTTCTGTTAATATCTAACTTGGTATGGACATGTTATGAGGAGGGATAAAATGCATGTTACTAAAACAGTGAAGAATATTTATGTCAATGGTTGAAAAGGAGGAAGACCACGGAAAAGATGGATGGATTGTGAGAGGGGTGATATGAACGAAAAGGGCGTGAATGAGGAGGTAACTGCTGATAGATGAGAGTGCAAGAAAAAGACGTACTGCGCCGACCGCGAATAAATTCGGACCAACTCAAGACGATGATGATGATGATCTAACTTTATTGTAATGCTTAATGTTGTCCAAAACTCATAGGACACTAACATTGAAGACTTCCCACTGTCTCAAAATATATCAGATGTTTACGACTTCATACTTTGAGATCGAATGTGCAATTACAGCAGTGCCCGAGCACCGTATTGCTGCGACGCCTTTTGAGTTTACCATTAATTACGATTCTGGTGACAAGCATGCAACTAACACAGCATTTCTGACGAGTTGGGCAGCATTACTATCAAGTTTAGCACAAATATTATGTATCAATAAATATTATCTCCATAATATATTTCAAAGAGTTTCCAAAGGTTAAGAGACATGCTAGTATTACTAAAAAAACATAATATTTCACTCCTTCAGAGGTCAGTAGCTAAGATTGAAAAGGTCTTTCTTGAGCCTGAAAAGGGTAAAAGTGTCTCAAGTCAGCCACAGGACGTCCAGTACTAAACATAGGCCTCAAGTACAATTATAATAATAAATATCAATCAATCACATATTCTTTATTGCACAATTAACAAATAGGTACATAAATGATTACAGGATAAAAAAATCAATCATCAACCACACACAAAGGTGAATTTATCGGTAACAGTGATATCTTCCAGAGAAACCTTAGGGTAAGGATATAAGCATTGCATTAATCGATCACTATTTGTTGATAATATAATTAACAAACGATAGAAATACTCTAGTGAAGTATAGAGAGAAGAAAAAGATTTTCGAGCAAATGGGTATCGTTAAAAAATAGGTTAATTTTGTGATAATAGTATGGACTGCGAAAAGAGAACAGATTATACTCCATAATTCTCACTGCTAATTTAAAAAATATAAACCACTAAAGATTATCGTACCAGAAATTGGTACAGAAATTACGGTTCATCTGATTTCCGAAGTTTACTAACCCCTGTTTTGGGTAAGCACAGATTGTACCCCAAGTACTGTTCTAACTTCCGAACTATTCGATAACAAAAACCACTAACCAAACTTAGTTTCCGATTGAAACGGCCCGTTCAAAAATAACTTTGGGAACAAAGCGCCCCTGAGTGTCTCGATTCTACGAACCAAATACGAATGGCTAACAATTTGACGGCCTCGTTTGTTTGATATCTAAATTAGTATGGAGACAGGGCTGTCTTTTTTTTCGGTGCTGCAAACTTGACGTCTCAATTAATGACGTGTAATTTCAAAGATCCGAATCGGGTAACGAGTCATTTCAGAGCGAAATGAGTCCCGATGCCTAGTAATTTCCAGCTGTATATTAATATTGTTGCAATGGTAGCTACAGCGCACGTTTTCGCAATGATTACAATGATGGTGCAGTTTTATTAAAGCTTTTCTTTTGTTAATCATTCCGGTGCCCGTAATTAATTTCAATGGTTTTTGTGTATTTTTTGGCATTACTGTGATAATTATAGTAATATTGTTGAAGACCGTTGTTTCTAATTTCAATTGTGTTACTAAGGATGAGTTTGCATTTCGTCCGTTCAGTATCAATCTCAACTAATACTCGTACCTTAGTAATGTTGATGAAGGTTGACTACACTGGATTTTTGTATTCTGCGGTCGTAAGATAAGGAAAACAATTTTAATTTGCAAAGACAACCATATAAAGTTCAAAGCTTCAAAGACAGTCAAGTACAATTAGAACTCGTGTCCTGAGGATTCAACTATTTAGTATCACTATTCACAAACGAATATGCGTAACGAACAAAGTTGCGTATCTTAAACAATAAGTGTGTGGCCTCAACGCTCACATTAAAAAACCAAGATGAAATTACAAAAAAGCACCTAAACAATTCCCGACGTAACGTAATATCTAATTTTAAGTCTGCATCACAAAAAATGCTCGCTAGTTCCGTAGAAATACTTTGTCAAAAATGAATGCAAAATAATACAATTTCGTTGAGAGCGTTCAGAGCGGGCCAGGGGTTGTAAAAAGCTCTCCTAGCCCGAACTGACTGTATTTATTTTAGTGCCTAATTTAAATAAGACTGGGCTTAAGTCCTTTTGTGACTTTGTTGGGATTCGTAAACAAATTAGCTTGTACAAAAATGGATAAGATGTACTTACTTACCTAATACTAGGTACTATGATTTTATTATAGTTAAATATCGGAAGCATATTTTACCTCACCTTTATGTGGACATAAATAATCTCCAGGACAAAAATAACTGTTGTGACATACCTCAAGGAAGCCACACGAAAATACTAGCTTACTATTCCTTTATAAAAAAATATTTCTTTCAGACTTAACAAATGAAAGTCGAATATTGCGTTATTAAACAACAATACGACGTGTAAGTATTATTGAAAATGAAGAGCTTAATTACTTTTCTAAATGACATAAACTATTGTAAAGGTGCCACGCTCTGTAATTTACGATAATCCCTTCTAGCGTTTAGAAAAAAGGAGTTGGTGAGAAAATACCCACAAAAACCGAACAATTCATCATAATAGTGCCAGGCAATTACTGTTAGAAGCGTTAATGACTGGCATCCATTATTAATCTGTAAGAAACTTGTTTTGGACTTACAAGACTTATAGCGATTTCGATAATAATCTTGTTTTAATAATTACTTAGTTATTTTTCTTCCCACAATCTTGATTAACTCTATTTGTATGTTATTTTTCTTGGTCCCCTTTAAGCTTAATTTGGTGGCTTGACAACTCTTTTAGGAATGCTTAATTCGTGTGATTTTTCTTCGCTACTGTTATCTGTCAGGGAATCGGTGGGAGTTCTAGGAAGTGGTCTGGAATTCTTATTTCAATACGGTTGACTTTAGGTCGTTTCCGATGTGGCTTTCAAGATGTACTGCTTGGTAGGCTTCCAACTGTTTTCTAAAGACACACACGATCGTAGATTTTTGCGGTATGAATTATTATGCCTTAAATTTTGTTTGACTTACTTTGATATAGCTGAAAATATCATTTCTTCTGTTTCTGACATTATACACTCCTTTGTCGGTCGGTTACTCACTCTATCTGAAACTAAGTTTGCTTTTGTAATCACTTTAATTAGAACTCCAAAATGTTTAGAATTCAATTGATAAATCTCTACCCGTTGTCGGTTGCATTAAAATATTCAAATGGGTTCTGATTGTGCAAGCTCATTTTAAATTAGAGAAATGGTCTACCTTGCTTGGTTTGGTAATAAATATTAATCACTCACTAACTTATATTTAAATGTTTCCTGCTACTGTAAGAAAATTACGAATGCCCAAACGAATTTAATTCATAAAGACTTCATTATCATATAACAGGGAGTGGCGTGTCGGGTGATGGTGTTCTCTTTTTCTTACGATATTGGTGTTATTGTTGCTGTCGAGTTCAATAAGAATCTTATTTCTATTTTTAATCTCTTCGTCGTTTTGGTTTTATTCATCAGTTTTTTATCTCTGTTACGATTGGTCATTAGATACAGGATACCACTTGATTTGTCATTACCATTTCTTTGATTGCTATGGATTGTAATAATAATCCATCATTCAAACATCAACTTATTAAACCCACACCTTGACAGAGTATAAATAAAATTAGCCGCCATTTTGTTTAAGCTCGTTACAGCTCGACGCACGCCACTGGCCCTCGTAATTATGATGTTAAGCTCTGACGTGTGTGTGGCTGCCCTGCGAATAAAATCCTTTCATGTGTGCGTGGCGGCTTGCGCACACGCTGTCGGTGGAATTTATTAATTGTGTGCGTGAGTTTCTATGTATGTTGGTTTGTCGGCGTTTTTGAGTTGTTCTGTGCTTGTCTAACAATAATTACTATATACCTTACACCCCCGCAGGCGGCGCGAACGCCCCTAATTTTTTTTGTCTCTTTTTAACGTCTTAATCACAAGGCTTGATACGTTTGATAGAAGCGACGCACGCGCTCGGCGTATGGCCAAAAAATATTCTCATTCGTTGTTTAAATGGTTAATCAGGATTGCTATCAGCATTCGATTACTGGGGCGCGCCCATGTAGGTGCCTACATAAATATGCTGGCAAATATTGGTAAAGCATTTATTGGAGAGGTCTGCTGTTTCACAAATGCATTTTGTTCATGCCGATGAATAACGGCCACTATTTCCGGAATATCGCCAATTCTTTTTGATGTGAAAATTTATTTTCTATTTATATTGTTGAGTGTATTGTTTGAAATTGGTACGTTAAAAGTATCGTATTTTAGTTATGTAGGCAAAAAAGTCATGACGCATAGGGTTGAATAATTTCAACTGAAACAACGAAACACAATTTAAAATAAATATTTAGTTACATTGAAGATAAGTTTGTATTTTTGTGAGTGGATACAATGCGTTTCCCGTCGAACTTCTCATTTCAAAGCTAGCGGCAAAGTACGTGACTATTTAGATATGGTTTTAGACAAGTCAATGTCCCCCGTTACCAAACATTAAAAAACGAGTTACCTACTAAAACAAACATAAGTCAAAATAGTTTCAATATATTTGTCTTTACTATTACCTAATAAAGAATAAAAACTGTTACGGTGAATTATTTTATGACTGCAGAAATTTATTTGAGAATATGGAAATTAAATGGAGTCGTTTTTGAACTGACGTAACTGAAAAAAAATATTATCCTACCATAACATTTTAAGTAGGAGCAATTCACGTCCATGCATTAAGACTTATATGTACTAATAACAAAGTAAGCCCTCTTAAAATAAAACTGGAGACTAAATCATGGTAAGAGTAAGGTAAACACAATATTCTAAAAGATGCTATTGTGAACTTTCATTAATCGTTTCCTCTATTATATCATTTAAAACATTTTTCAATAATAAATACCATTAACCTATATCGTCTAAAACATTTTGAATTGAATACAAGCGTAAGCCATTCAGAGAAACAAAAAAGTGACCTTAAATCACAAGTTAATATTTAGGCCTCAGAATCACCTCGGAAATATTTACATTACCTTCACTAAAAAAATACACTTCCAGTAGCTTAACGTAAGACATCACGACCGCACTCTGCGACAGTGGTTTTTTCTTCTATTTGATCTTTGTTGTTCGCTTTTTGTACTATACTTGTTGGTTTTGTTAAGAATGTAAAGGAATTGACGTCTCCATCGGCGTTCGTCACGCTTTGCCGACGGATGACGCTGCGATTTTTTCCGCTATTAAAACTTGTACAGCCATCAGTAAAAGTATAATGCAGTAAAATGTTTTTTAAGCCAGACAACATTTATGTATATACGACGTGCATATATTTCTGTAATTGCAAATACTTGTACGCACTTGCAAATTTTGCCATTAGCAATTCAATAAATTTTAAATATATTCTATCTATTGTAAAGCCTAAGTATTTTTTCAATATCATATAGTTTAAGCTCCAAATACATTCTTGAAAACGAACCATTAAAATCATGCATAAATAAAAAAATCTTTGGACGTACAAACAGCGTCATCAATATAGTTCCATACTAAGCAAATAAGGCTGTATTATGGATACCCGGTGATTGATATACTATACAAATACATTTTTTGTAAATATAAATATAATATAAAAAAACGTCAATAACTCGATTACACCATGTCCGTATTCATCATGTGATCTGTGGTATTCATCACCAACATCATCATACAAAAATATACCCCTAGCAGGAATCGAAACCGCAACGGTTGGTTTCGAGAGCTAGTCCTTGTTGACTTGTTTACTAGTACTACAGCTTGCAGGTTCAATTTGTTTTCGGTTGCCTCCTCTTTTTCTCTAAAAAAATTTATACTTCAAAAATAATATACATTTTCTTTGCTAGCAGTACAGTACATTTCTCCAATGAACCTTATCTTCTACGAAATACAGTAGACTTTTAAAATCACAATGTTTGCATCCATCCGAGCCCGCGTAAGCAATGATGACTTAATTTCAGACGCTGATTTGCTATGGGTGCAGGCTTCGCATATCGCTTATTACATTTTTTGCACTAGAGTTATTAAGAGGTGATATGCAGGTTTTTATTTGTAATCGTAACTTCCCCTTATACTTATTTCTGTACTCTAAAACAAGCATGGTTTCAAAATAATTGCAAAATATTATAATAATCCTTTTTAAACACAAGGTACTATGGAACTCCCTGTTAAGAGGGTTTATTTCGTCTAGTGGCGCCTTCATTGGATAAATTAAGATTTTTTTTTAATCAGGCATAAATCAATCAGTCAATCAATCAAATACTCTTTATTGCACAATTAACAAAAGTTACATGAAGAATACAGCGTACATCATTAATAGCACAAAAAAGCAACCTTATCGCTAAGAGCGATCTCTTCCACGCAAACCTTAGAGTAAAGATACAAGCTACCAGTAGATGAGGTTTGCACTAATAGTAGCAATACGGTTGTATTTTATAGTTGGCAATTATTATATAACGTAAAGATAAAAATACATAAAGTAAGCCTACAAACTATAACTAGATAATTTAATAGTCTCTTTTCAGGTCAGAGCGTTTTCTTTATTTATTGAATTTAAAAAAATAGTACCATGATCAAATCGGGGACGTCTTAAAGAAAGGCCAAGTCAAGAGTACCCTAAACCGACGAGCATTTTGAGAGTGAAGGAAGCAGAAGAGGTGTGTCAGGATCGTAGCAAGTGGAAGTCTGTGGTCTCTGCCTACCCGTACGGGAAACAGGCGTGACATTATGTATGTCAAAAAGATATCTTAATTTATCCAATGAAAGCGCCACTGGGACGGAATAAACTCTCTAAAGTAGCTATTATTAGTACCTTAATTTATCAAACGAGGGCGCCACTGGAACCGTTGCATCGTCTTAACCTTCCGTCTCCTTCTTACTATGGTCCATGTTTGCTAAAATGTTTCCTAAAATTCCTCCAGTAATCTGAGAGATAGCTAATGAATCAAGTTATATTAACCCTATTTTAATGTTTTTACAGGTATTCCAAATTGTAAACACAATTATTTATGAACCTTGTTATAATGAATGAAGCACTAAATTTTAATAATTCAGTGAAACTAGTCCACGCTTATTTGTGTAACAAAATAAATTTACATTTAAATTAAATTTACGCGCGTGGAATATTTAAGTTTGTACAAAAATGAAATATTGTGGCCATTGTCCATTTTAGTTTATGTTAATTATGAAACTGACTGTACCTACTCCTGTGCTGATTATGATGGGTACATACATGGAACTTTCTGGACTGCCTTGAATAGAATACAACTGGGAGCTACTACTAACCCTTTAAAAGGAAATACTCGTATAAAAATCCGTGACAAACGCTTCTAAAATTTTGCTAATCAGATTTTTTTTCTCTTTGTTTTATTTAAATAATAGTCCCAATAGTAGTATGAAACAAATGGGTTAACAATAGTTTCATGTGGGCTAATAAGACTTTAAATCTAAATAAATAAATAAATATTTCGGACACTTACATCAATCATCTAGTCCCAAACTAAGCAAAGCTCGTATTTTAAGAAGCTGAAGGTTAGTCTAAATGTTTAGGATACAATGCAGAATACCACATATGAACACATCCTAACTATTCCAGTTAGTTTAGTCCATCGTGCATACTTATCAGGGGTGTGGTCATTTGTATATAAGACAAGGGATTCCACACTAGTGAAACTATGGACTTGGAACTAACTGGTAGCTATGTTCATTAAAGTTTTCAAAGCTAGTTATTTTATGTATTTTTTTTTCGGACACTTACACCAATCATCTAGTCCTAAACTAAGCAAAGCTTGTACTATGTATACTAGATAATGGGTAAACATACATAAATATTTATATAAACATCCAACACTCGGGAATAAATGTTCGTATTCATCACACAAATATTTACCCCTCGCGGGATTCGAACCCGCAACCGTTGGTTTCGCTGATAGGATCACTATCCACTATACCAATCGGTCGTCAGCGTCACCAATTGAATAGCGAATGCGACTATTCCACGAATACGTAATAAAAGTATGTATATCATCGACATGATTGTTATTTTCTCTATTTATTAGTTGTATGTTTGTTTATAACACTGTTTTGTAAGTGTACTCGCTGTCTACTTTTACGTTACCTCATTTATTTGTCTCCTTACTGAGGTTTGCTGGAAGAGATCTCTTATAGAGATAAGCTCGCCTTTTGTATATTTTAATATTCTCCTGTTTTTTTTTGTTTTGTTTGACGTGCTTATATACAATAAAGTGTTAAATAAATAAATAAATAATGCGACTGCGCTACGAATTATAATATTTTAGTACACAAAATAAATACTCTGGCAACGTAAAATGTAATTTCCCTTTCTGTTAATACAATAATAGCAATCAAATCTGTGTATTTGATTTATCTACGGATTGCGAAAGTAAGATCACGTCTCCCTGTTTAGATCCGAACTCAAGTGGCTTCCTATTTCTGCGCAGAAACAGTCATATTCTATGTGTTCTCTATAATATTTCACCTACCTATTTCAAATGTACTGTCCTTATACCCAAAGGTTGCGTGGAAGAGATCGCTTTTAGCGATAAGGTCGCAAAATTGTACATTCTTTTCTTACCACTTTTCTGAAACTGTATTTTCTTTTGTGTTGTGCAATAAAGTGTACTGTACTGTACTTAACTGCTCTGCCCTGGCCCTGCCCTGCCCTGCACTGCACTGCACTGCACTGTACTGTACTACTACACTCTTTTACGCTTTCCTCCTCATACCATGAGTTTTATAGCTTCTCCTTCTCTGTCCATGCAGTCAAAGTGTGGAACGTCCCACTAATATTGACGACTACACGACGACACTAATTAAGACGACCGATTGGTGTAGTAGATAGCGACCCTATCAGCGAAACCAACGGTTGCGGGTTCGAATCCCGCGACGGGTAAATGTTTGTGTGATGAATATGAACATTTATTCCTGAGTCATGGATGTTTATATAAATATTTATGTATGTTTATCCGTTATCTAGTATCCATAGAACAAGCTTTGCTTAGTTTGGGACTAGATGATTGGTGTAAGTGTCCGAAATATTTATTTATCATTTATTATTATTATTATTATTATTAATATACACGGCAGCCAGTCATTACCTACTTTAAATTAATTTTGAAAGAGCATTATATGATGTACTGTCCATTGTTTAATTATATATTTATTTATATATTCATTTATATAGTCGTAGGCTTATTTACCTACTATTTGTATGTAATTTTTTATTTAATTTTTACTATTGTTATTGTCCTATGTCGGGTTTGCTGAAAGATATCTCTTTTAGGGATTAAGATCGGCTTTAGTATATTTTATTTATTGAGGACCGATTGGTGTAGTGGATAGTGACCCTGTCAGCGATACCACGGTTGCGGGTTCGAATCCCGCAAGGGGTAAATGTTTGTGTGATGAATACGAATCTAGTATCCATTGTACAAGCTTTGCTTAGTTTGGGACTGGATTAATGGTGTAAGTGTACGAAAAATATATTTATTATTTATTAATAGCTATTTATTAATATTAATACTGAAGGATATACATGGAACTTAATAACTATCGAATGAGATAATATAAAATTCTAATCTGTATCGTTGTATTTTTCTTTTGTGTATGCAATAACGTGTTTTAATAATATAATAATAGCAATTGTGTCAAACACTTATGGTATGTGTGTGACTGGAGATACAAATAAACGATCTATCTATCTATCTATCTATCTATCTATCTATCTAAACACCTGTCAGTAGAGAAAACACACATACTATTCTACAATTCACACACTACATTTATTGTTATAATTATTTCAATTATTACAATCACAATATACACATAACGCACTCTAATTATACCCATCCAGTTCCATTCGCAAAATCCAAATACGTTATGGCATTAATCATTAATGGCATCCATTGCGCCTCCTAATAGTGGCGCAATTTGCATTCTAAACACATAGCAAGCGCAAATTGGGCATCGGATATGAAACTCAACTGACATTTACGTTGTGCGAAACAGGAATTATATAACTATGGTTAAATAATATCTATACCTATACTATTACGACCGTTTGGTGTAGTGGATAGTGACCCTATCAGCGAAACCAACGGTTGCGGGTTCGAATCCCGCGAGGGGTAAATGTTTGTGTGATGAATACGAATTTACTAATATTCCCGAGTCTTGGATGTTTATATAAAATTATTTATGTATGCTTATCCGTTATCTAGTCTCCATAGTACAAGCTTTGCTTAGTTTGGGACTAGATGATTGGTGTAAGTGTCCGAAATATTTATTTATTTATTTATTAAGTTTGCCAATACTGCAATTGAAATTTAGAAAATGGTGTCGATTCGGATGTACACCAACTAAACTAAACTAAAACCAGTTTTAAAGTAGTACTGTCTCTTTCTCCCTGGAATAGTACGATGCGACGGCACCACTCTAAAACTGGTTTTAGTTTAGTTTAGTTGGTGTACATCCGAATCGACACCATTATGTAAAATAATGCAACTATTTTAAACGCTAAATATCATCGAAACATATCTGAGAACCATCTGACAATTATCAGCCTCAGAATATATAAAACAGTTTCCAAATCAATTCTGCCGTTTCGGCGGTACAATGCCGCAGACAGACACACCGACATCGGTAGACAGACATGAGCCTGTTTATTGACATATAATTTGATGTAATGATTATATTATAAATGTATATAAATACGTTCGCTACAGAAGCAGCGTATGTACTATAAATATATAAATAAATATATATCCTTAGACATACACACAGCGCCATCTAGTTCCACAGTAAGCAACTATAGGCTTGTGTTGTGGATACCAGATGGTTGATATACCTACTATATAATTATTTTTTTTTGTAAATAAATACCTACTTATTATAAGTGTAAACATCCATAACTCGGATACACATGTCCGTATTCATCACACAAATATGTGCCCCTAGCGGGATTTGAACCCGCGACCTTTTGGTACAGCAGCAGAGTTTCTAACCACTACACCAAACCGGTCGTCATATTTCAATTCAATATTTGTGTGGTGAATATGAACATTATTTTTTATTTTTTTATGCATAACGGCTTGGTACTTGACCTCAATCACACCTGATGTTAAGTGAAGATGAGGTCGAAGGTGGATTTCCGAGTCATGAATATTTCATGTAAATGTTTATGTAGGTACGTTTATCTGTGATCGAGAATCTAAAGCTTTGCTTACTTTTGAACTAAATAATTGGTGTAACGTCCAAAATATATTTTAATTTTTTCAAAGTTATTATATCCGGATTAAAAAATTTTGCAACATTTGGTGAAAATATCCAAAAAAATCTTTTTATTTTTTTAAAGTTATTTAACAGTTTAAAATTTTCGCTGAGTGCCACTGTTGAACAAAACAAAGAGTTCATCATCATATCAGCCGAAAGTCGTCCACTGCAAAACAAAGGGTCACATTCATTTAAATGAGGAGAGTAGTGTTGACCTATTTTTGTACCAGATTGTGACTTCTGGGTGCATTATGCAAGACACCAGTCATTATGATCAACTCGTGTCAGTCTACTTTTTCTTACATACTTTTTTAATGAGCGCATCTCATCCTCAGACCTAAAAAAAAGAAAGACGAACTGTACGAGTTTTCATAAACCAAACTATTAAGCGGTATAAGATCATTAACAAATTCGTAATCAGCTATAGCATACAAATTATAATTAATATCTAGACGTTTCCTCGTACGTCAAAGCCTAAACGAGGTTACTTTAGTAATGAAAATGTGCGATGATGACGAGTGAAAAATTTTCATTTCACAAGATGAAATATACATTGTAACTTAATTAGTACTGCTCAAGCACAAAGCTGACGCCTCAAAGAAGAACGAGTAAGAAACTTAAGGGTTGCTGTTTTTAAGTAGATTTGTGATTCCACAAAACAATTCAACAAACGTCAGATAGCCCAGGGAAAATACGGTTTGACCACGGAAAAACTAATAACCGCAATTTTCTTGATACATTTAATAGTGCTTAGTTTTTTATCCCTTAATAAGTTAACTGTGCTTAAGAAAAGTCTACCTAATTAAATATCAGTTAGTATTTATTGTTATGGATAAAAAAATAGGGTTATCTAAAAAAATCTAGACTAAGTGCTCGTTTTTTTAAGGCTTAATTATTCAAAATTACATCTATAATATACATCTATAAGATAGCAATTATACTATATAAGTCGGTTCTGAATTATGTCTAGCTAATCTAATTTTTTACTGTATTTTCCCTGGGCTAAGAAATATCAACAGCGGCACATAATTAATATAGTACCAATATAAGCGGTTTGTTAATGTTTTCTGTTGTATGAATGGTATTGAATTATAAATTTTTAATGTCTACTGGAACTTTATTACAAAAGCGTACCTATACTTCACCCTTCTGTTTAGTATTTTGTATAACAGCAAGTTATAGTTCAAGATATATCAAAAGAAAAACAACCTCTTGCTTAAAATTTTAATTACATGACAACACGAGTGCGTAGTCATCCATTTGCAATGAAACTAAACACAATGGAACCAATAAAGCGTCGACTAATAAGTATACCTACTTTTGCCATCTGAATTTGCATTTCAAACGATTTCCCGTAGGATCCCGATACTAGGTTAATGCGAGGTGTGAGTGAGATAGTTTAGCTATATTAGCCCGCCCGCACCGTTTGGCAATATTGAGGTGCCAAGACATAAAGGATAGCGAGAAAAATTCACATCGTAAGGACCCGGGTTCCTTAAAACGATCAAATAAAATATGATTGCCAGACCCAACATTTATACTAACCTACGCAAGACAAGATTTACAAGAGATCCGATTAGACAAGTTCAACGTCGAGAAATACTAATCGTCTCTTTCAATTCGGATCAGCAGCATTTAGGAAACTCCGCAAGGTCTAGTCATAAAAAATCCCTCAGTGCTTAAAAACGAAAATAGTGATATTTTCAAGTTTGTTAATAGTGATGACTCATTTGACTGAAATGTGATCACTGATTATGGGACTTTTTTTATGATTGACTGGATTCGCCTTTGACCACAATCTAACCTGATGGAAAGATGTGGTCGAAGATGAAGCACGCGATCCCAGTAAATGCCTATTCACTCTGCTCCTGGAGACTGACGCCGGAAGGGAGTTCCATGCCTTGGCTGTTCGGATGAGGAATGAAGAGTCGAACTTCTTAGTGTGAATGTTCGATATATTAACTATATACGAGTGGAATCTCTCCCCACGCCTAGTGGTCCGAAGGTGGAAGGCCGACAGTGGAATAAGATTATGCAATTCCAGCGCACACTGCCCGAAATGAATCCTATAAAAAACTGAGAGACCGGCTACTTTGCGACGGCGTTCAAGGCTCTGCAGTTTAGCAGTCATCGAATTAACACCTATGACTCTCTAAGACTATCTATAAGACTCTTGAGATAGCTCAGAGTAACATAACGACCTATGATGATAGCGATGCTCGGTGATTCACTCTGGGATGGAATCAAGAACGAAGAATCCGGCCTACACCGATATAGTACAGCGGATTAGTAAATTGAACTGTCAATGGGCACGCCAGACAATGCATAAAATTGAAGGTCATTGGGGCATAAAGGTGGAAGCCGACTATCAGCAAGCGCAGGTCGCGAAATCCACCGACAAGATGGACGGATAACCTAGGCTGCTTCCAACCGGTTCCTCTATAAATCTATAGGGAAAGTTCAATGGATGAGGAATATCTATCTGAACGAAGAATACTGGAAGATATCGCTTATTATATAACTCCTCCTTTGTAAGTCAAAGTCAATAAACTTTATTTTGTAAGTACACAGGGTACATATTTTAAAATAGTTGTTACATTTTTTTAAGCTGTTGCTTGTTCAAAAAGCAATTTTCCCCTGAGAGAAGAAGCAGAAACTCGGATGGTTTGCCCTTATAACTGGTTTTTATATTACAAAAACCACAAAAATATTTCATTATTAAATTATGAAATACTTTGGTATGTGAACGAGCTGGTTATGTCCAAGGAAGATTATCACTTAAATAATCTGATAATTATTTTATAATATGCTTTCTCAATAAGTTTTCGTTTTATAGTATCATTAAACATAATGTACAAATCACCAATTGAAATTGTGCAATATGCTTTTGTAAAGTGGTAAATTTAATTAAATTGTAGATGTCAAACAATCGCCTACTATTCCAACTTGAACCATCAAAATAAACAGCAACGCTCACATCCAACGATAATTCATCAAGACGTGATAAGGAACAGTGTTGTGACACGGGCTCGTGTATTATATTACACCCACATTACTCTGGCACCTACTGTGTGTCGCTAAGTATTAAAGTCAATGCTTATACCTACTGCAAGTGACAGCATGTTTGAATGGAGGGTGATGATGAGTTAATCAAAAGGAAATGTTGAAACTTAGTACGATGGAGAATAAGATTTTCTCGAAGTTTTATTAGACTTAATTAATATCCTTAATAGCACAACATAAACTCACGATGTAGTTGCACTCGATAAACTAAAACGATAAACGAGGTTAAGGCAAAGTCTATCTAAAGAGGCAGCACGAAAACACAGACAGATAAGTAGCTACTACTGTAACACATCCACTAATTCATACTGGTGGATATCTAGCTCTTTCCAAGTAGATGGAGTCTTTTCTCTAATAGCACGGACATAGATATTGCTATTCTGTTATGTGAATCTGTAAATAGGCGGCGTTATTTGTAATTCTACTGTGTATTCAAATACAAATATCACTAAGAGTAAAATTAAATACATAAATTGCTATAGTAGAAAACGTGTTTGGCACCAAATCTGGATCAATTAATGTAGTGTTTTCGTGGTTGTTTTTGTGTGAGAGAGTGAATGATGGCAAGATTGACTTGATAAGGCGGAACGATGACCTCAATGTAGATGTAAGTGACCCAATCTAAACGTTTGATTAACATCAAGTCTATGATATAAATCATAGACTAAACATAAGCCTAAGGCATGATTTGACATAATTTCTATTGGAACATGCGGGTTTTGGACTGGAGACTGCGAATAGACAAAGTAGTGGCAATGATCTACGATGACTGGTGGCTAAACTGAAGTTGGGGCTCTGAGGCGTGTCTTTAGTGAGGCCTATGTCAACTATTGTGGGCATCAGCCATCATCTGCTGATGATGAGCTGTCTATAGAGGATTTGTTCTGATATGATAACCACACTGTGGCTCTAATAGCTGTCTATGAACGGATAATGACAGTGATGAAATGAATGATCACATTTTGTCACTTCCTGCGTTTAATTTATGCATAATAGTTTAATATTGTGTATACGAAATGGTAAGGCTGATGTTATAAACTTAAGTTATTTAAATGAATAAACGGTTTTACATGTGAAACGGTGCCTTTACCAAATTTGAATGTGCTCGGTTCGGCAGTTTAAGTTTGAAAGACAGACAGACTGTCACATTTATAATAACTATACTATGGATGTAGTGTTTTAATTCTTAATATTTTATATTATTTGTATAATAATCTCTCAACGTACTCATTCTAACTCACTCTTACACGGGTGCAAGAGAATACCAGCGCCTCGTCTTTTAGGCATTATGCTGAGTTGTTATATACCATTAATTGTTTCTAATGGCTAATTATAACGTACTGTATTTTAAGTAGTTAATAAACCATTCTTCTTTCTTGGCTTCATGATTTACATCGATAACAGAAGATAAGTAACTACTGGTGTTAGAGACTATAAGCTTGATCATTTAATGAGTAAAACAAATTAACACATTTAATCAAAGAGTAAAAAATTAATTGACAAAAAACATCAACATCATCTTAAAGATCCAAAATTGATGCACAAAAGATGAATAACAATGACTACAAGTATATCTCACCATGACAAAAAGGCGAAATCAGGGCACACACAAATTAGTCTACCAAACTTGGTAGCGTAATAACTGTGGTTTTGGCAGATATGGCCTGTATTGTTGTTGAGGCGCCAAAACAACTTGTAGTGGATTAGACGATGTGTGTTTAATGTCTAATGTAATTTGGTGGATTAAATTGCGGCTTCATTGGTGGATTTAAAGCGAGGAAGGAACTTGGAATTATTGTTTAAGAGAAGAACGTTTAAAAGTTTTAAACATAGATTACAAAGCCTGTGCAAGTCTTAGTAAAGCTAACGAATACGCATCTAATGTAGGCTATAATTGTATGAATGATATAAATCATATTTTTGATATAATTATTTCCGTAGGCATGTTAGAAGTTGAAGAAAGGAAGGCCTAGAAGAACGTACATGGTATAAGTAAAGAAAAAAGTAAATGCTATTTCGTATCAGGAAGTCAAAGAAAAGGCGGAATGTAGAGATGAGTGGAAAGAACACAAGAGCATAGCTCTTAAATTAAAGAGAGAAAGTTAAAAGTAATTGAAACCAAAAATTAATTGAATATAAAAAAATATAAAGACTTTGAAAAGCCTCAAAAACCTATTTTAATTAAAAAAGTTAAAACCATTTTTTCAAACAACGCAAGTTATCTATTGTAGACGAAACTAATAATTAAACAATTAACATAGGCATTTCCTATAACGAAACAATTTCAAAAATCCACAAAGTCATTACCACTCCAAACATGGGTATGCTACGGATATTCTCACATAGAAACAATGTTTTTTACTCATATTCATTAAAACCTAAAGAGTTCCACCAACAATTATTCGCCGGAAACCTGGTTGGTTTGTGACGTGATAATAATCTATGCTTTTTAATGTTTTTAATTACGCTCAGAGACTCCGCCTGGTGTTGTAATTTATATGAAAACGTCCAATCATATTAGGGTACGCTGACGTAGAGTGTCATTCGACCGGGCTCCAGAATATTAATCACATCACATTATGATTTTAAAATTAGAATGCGGCCGTTAGTGTTAATATTTTTTTCTAGAATGCAACATTCGAATTTCGAATCTGATTCGATTTGACAAGTGAGTTTCGGAACGGTCGAATAACAATGATGATTGATGGTTCGCGTCGGTGTTTGTTTTGTGTTCTATTCTTCTAGAAATATTGTAATTATCTTCCTTTTTTTTCATCAAGTACTAAATCTTTGTTCCTTTTCTGACGTATCAAATATGTCTTTGTTATTATAAAAATTAAAACTTACCTTTAAAAGTAAGTACCTATATTTATCATTACTCATAGCTATATACACATTGATTTAAAGGACAATATGTAAATTTGTTGTACCCTTCTATTATGTCATTGACAAGTTTAAGGTCACTTTACAGTTTCTGACGATTATAGTACGCATAGTTGGACTAACCACTACTGTTGACTGTACTAAATTCAAATTATTTATTCAAGTATTTATTTCAACCTATGTTAATATCATTTGTTGAACGTCAAGTGAAATATGTTCTAGGACATATTCATTTAATTGTAAATCAGTGTTGGAGATTTGGTTTTTATTCGCTCCTACTTCTCGTCTTTTTCTTCGGTTTTTGGGTAAATAATTTGAAGAAAATGCACGTAAATATTTTTTGTTACAATTTTATAGAATAAGTTCTTACATTTTGGATTTGACGATATTATACGCGTCATTAATTGAGTTCGAAATTAGAATGGTAGTCAATCAGCAACGCGTTTTCGTTCGTGTTCGTTGCAGTTTCGCCGCTGTTGATTACTATGCTTGTCGTTAGAGGACGTGCAAACAGTCAGCATGTCCATAAATAGTATTCATTGTTCATACTATAGAAATAAAACTACTATCGTCGTGGAAACAAACTGTAGGAAAAGAAGCGGCTTAAGGACCAACCTCAATATTCCTAGAAACTACACTTTAATAGAAAATAGCAATAGATTCTCAAAATGCTAAAGTTGCCTGCATCAAACTCTATTATACAATTTACATCTAGTCTTAGGGCTATTTTAAAAAGTGATCTTAAGATTGAGATCGAGTCTTACTATCAATATTATTACATGATACCGTTAACACTATCTCAAGTATCAACTTAAGTTCAACACAATCTTGAGATTGTTTTATTAATACAGGCTTTAAACCGTATCGCGTGGCCTGAATAGAAGAAGAGTACGACTGCACCGAAGGTAATTTGGACTACACTTGATAGTCGACGATTTAGCTTTGACGGTGTTGAAAATTAGAAATAGGTAATAATATTTATTACACTTCCCTGAAAATACGATTTTTCTTTGTTTCTTTGGCACACATGCCTTAATATTTTTTCTCACGGGACGTTATCTGACGTGGTTTTCTTCATCGATATCCATGAATACTCCAGTAAATGAAATGAGATAATCTTAAGAATTCTAATGAATATTTTTTGACACAGTATCGGCTTCACAGAACGGTTTCCCAACAAAAGTTCTTTCGATAGAATGGTTGACCGAACAAACGGTTTTTCAGTTCACTAGGTCTCTTATCGTTCATATACCTACAACAATGTGGGCTTTGTGGTTTGGCAGAAATAGATAAAGACCAAAGCACTTTTAGCACCGGCGATAAGCAATTTCGTGGTTGCATCGCGTTTTGGCGACTTATTGCATCCGATTTCGGCATCAAATTTAGCGATCCAATCGATGCTGCATCGCTGGCGGAGACATTAAGTGAGAAGGACAGCTTTAATAAACTGGTGTTCGATTATGCGCAGAGCGTACACAGACAATAGCTGGAAAGAACTCTAGAAAGCAACGATCAAATGTGCTGACTTACTGTAGTTCAACTGTTGCATCTAGCAGCTATATGGCCTATCACCTATGCTAAAAGTATCGTGTGTGCTTTTGGCCGAAGAGAATGGTAAGAGGCTATCTAGGTATGGCATGACAAATCGAAGCCATAGGTTTGATACTTCGATATAATATCTATTCTAACTCTAATAGTCTTACAAAGGTAAATGTACTTTAAAAGTTACCTATACACAACTTGTAATTTACAGCTGCTCAAGCGGATGCCTTCTCACAAATTACGATTCAAAATAACACATTTCTCATCGCCGACACGACTCCGACCATAATATGGGGAGACTCAAAATTAACCATAATTGCTTAATTCAGAACGCATGCGTTGTTTGCCCAGATCTCGACGCCGCAAAGGGTTCTGCGGGCGAATGAGATGGTAATACGAGAGCTAGTTAGCGAGACAAGGATGGGTGTAGAGTTAGAAAATGGTTTGAGAGCTGCGTCTGCGCCGAACACCTTCCAGGTAATGGGTATAACGTGTGAAGGGAATGAAAGTGGAATCATTAATGTTTTTTTGCTTCGGTTTAGTAAAATATGTGTAAAGCTATTTGTCACTATATCTGGATCGTTTTGATTTACAATAATCATAATGATATATAGAAAATGTATCTAATTTATGTAAAGGTACCGCTGAATGCTAAGGATCGTGATTTTTTTGGCATCAGCTTGGTTGGCTTAGTTTAAGCAAAATTTATAATATTTGCTCCGTACATACTTAAAATAACTATTCACATTGATATTAACATCTTCATCATATCAGCCACAGGACGTCCACTGCTGACCTCCCCCACAGAATTCCAGAGATTTCCCGCGACCTTTATCAGGTCTTCTGTCCACCTAGTAAGTGGACATCCTTATACCAGTCCGTCCGTCCGTAGATATTAACAACCTGTACTTATTACAGCAATATCATTCGTATTGTGTCCGGTGATATAATACACCAATGTCCCGATATGTATTAAGTTTACAGGCAATGTTTAATAAAAGAAATTAAAGGGAGTTCTATTAAAAACGAGCTGACTAAGAAGCAAGCAAGAATTGCTTCCTGTTTGCATCTTAGTGCACTCACGTGGGATGTATAAATTAAATGATGGCAGATCGCAAGCTAATAATAAAATATAATAATAGAAACTAGCCAAGCACACTTTTCAGCGAGAGAAAACAGCAAGCACCTGACATTCATGACAAATCCATATTCAAACTAAAGCTGTCAGGTGCGATTGCCAGTACCCGATATCTAGAACCCCCCTTACAAATCGGTTCATACGTTTTGGAGGTCAATGCTACAGACATAGAAAAAGGCTAGGAGATCGACTGATTGGCTGGGATCATGACACCATTATATAAACGTGAAGGATATGAAAGCTAGTGAAATGACTGTCTCACAGCTCTAGTTCGGTGCCTTCCAAGCTCCGGACGGTTCATATTAATACTACCACACGCCCTATTATTCCAGTCATGACGGATTACTGAGCTTGGCATTCATCCGGAAATGTAAGAATAGATGCAGCTCAGGGTAACAAAGTATCCTATGAACCCTTATTTGAGACTGAAACCACCAAAGTTAGTGGTGTTTTGGACAGTAGTGATAACTGTCCATCAGCTGATTGCTCCTTTTTCGTTACCAGACTTGTCTTTTATAAAAAAGATAAAACAAAAGAGAAACGTAACGCAATCGTAAAATTTTGTGTAATATTTCTTCAATTAAAATAAGTACAGAAATATATAATCTTTTTTTTTGAAATATCTAATTAACAACATTTAATCACAAAGAATAACTTACATAAGTATGTATTATTAAACAATGATGCCTGAACTAGGTATTCCTGTGTTTCAGCAGCGCATATTTAAACTTAAAAATAACCACTAACAGCATATACATAATATAAATCTACAGTTTCTTGTAAATAATTTCCTTATCAGGGATGATCATCATCATCATCATACGAGTATCAGCCATACGAAGTGCATGGATCACTGCCAATTAAATGTATAAATTTATTGTTATGCTGCTGAACATAGGCCTCCCCCATATTTAAATATTCATTCGAATTTTTTCTGCATGTATTATATTATTGTTCTGTTAAATCATCCTTTCCATAAATTTAAAGATTGAAGTTAGTATATTAAAATGAAGTACTCTAAACCGAGGAGTGTGTATGAACAATTTTGCAATTTTGAATGAAGCAAAAGAGGTGTATCAGGATTAAAGAAATTGGGAGTCTGTAGCCCCTGCATACCCCTACGGGTAACAGGCGTGAGTTTATGTAAAATAATTCACTGTAAATTTAATTATTGCAATAATTTGTCTAACAATATCTATTTTTCTATTTCAGATTACACTGTGATGGTGCAGACATCATTGAAAAGGGTTTGTGTTTTATTATACTAAAATTATAAGTAAAAATACACGGAAATGGATGTCGTAAGCAGATGATGAAATGACCAATTTAATTGAATGCCTCTCTAGACGTGTATATTATAAAAATATTTATATATATGCTTCTCAGAGCCATTGGTCAGGTTCCTTTGGATACTAGCGAGAAGCCTCACGCTCCCCCTGTACAACACAGTTCCCTATAATGCAGGAAATGGAAGGAAAACATGGCACCACAACTAAGTTACTTTTAGTTTGGATAAATGCCTTCATCCAAAATTGGGATTGGAATAAGTCCGCCTTTGGTTGGTTGTATTTTCTTCGGCAAAATAAAGGGTTTGCAAGTAACTGAAGTTCCTGGTTACTTTGACGGAACATTATTCTGCTAATTTGAAGGATCAATCTTTTTTATTATTATTTTAATTTGTTGGAAAGATGATATGCATCGATCTCAAGAGGGTTAAAGTTTTTAAACGTGGATTAAAAAAGGATTAAACTTTTTGGCCCCTCTTTTTACACCACGTCCATAGTTATTTAGTTAATTAAGAAGAGGTAATCGGCATCGGGAACTACACAACTAATCTTACAAACAAACTACATACATATTAACAAAAGACCTTTTGTATCAGATAGAATTAACCCTCAATTCCCTTCGTCAGCTAGACAACAATGTAACAAGTAATAAATACAGCGATCGGAATGATCGACGGACACGCTAACGACTGTTGTAAACAAGCCTGGCGACGTACAATCAAAGTTGGCCGGTATGTCGGCGAATTTCGGTAGCTAACAGAAGCCGACGGAAATTGCGAGCCCCAGGCTAAAGCCATTATGATCTTTTATAACAACTTTATAACTTATTTTAGCTTAGATTTTTATTAAAATATCGGCACTGATTCGTTAATTGAATCGATAGTTACGCAGAGGTTACGATAGTTTTATCGGTGCCAAAAATTTAGAATACATTCAAATGATTCACATTAATTATTGAACAAGTTGCTAGTGTGGGAGAGCGTATGGGAGTCGTAAAATTTTTTATTATCAGTCGAGTCGAAAGTGATGACAGGGATCTTAAATCAACGTCATTTAGTGGTTAACGTTCTCAGAATTTTGCGTAAACAACGTTTTTGTCTTCGACAGAAAATATACGCTTCAAACGTGGTAATCTCCAAAACAAATGTCCTAGACTGCGAGGAAATAAGAAAAAATCTCGTCAACACTCCAATTTATTTTCTTAAAAACACGAATTCCAAGATTCTTAGTTCGAAAATGGAATGGCTTTATTAACTGCCAGTCCGACATGTTAAAACAGATGTTCCACCTTCGCGCTTGACGGATGGGTCAGGCGAGGTCGGCCGCCATCTTGAAAGATTCCCGCCAATCGGTGCGTCCCCGGGGTGCCTGTCAACGGAGCAAGCGAAACAATTACCAGGATCGTGACTTTGTAAACAGTGCAGGTTGAAACATAAAAGATGTTGTAATTAGAGAAAGATTCTGTGTAAACTTATGCACCTAACTGCTTCCTCGAATTTCACTTGTTAATCTTGAAGCGGTTGTTTATTATATTGATTGTAAGTGGTGAGATAATTGCCTAATCCGTTATATGTAGCATCATGTATTGCATTAATCAATTCCAGCACAATGAAGATTTTACAACGTTTGAATGTACGCGGTATTCGAATAATGTTGCAATAAACGATTTAATAGATCGATACTTCGACAAACATCTCATTAGTACACACGTTACAATTAGCTAGTGGGTCAGAGTCAGAATCGTTTGCTAGCAGCTTCCAATCATCGGAACGCACCTGTTACGACCCGAGACTCTTTCTCGTTTATAATGAAGACATTTAGTCGATTTCTCGCAGGTGTCTGACTCCATCCCGAATCGACGGCTTATTATGTTGTTTAATTCATTATGCGCTTTGTTTTCTTCAATCGTTTTTTGTGCCATCCCGCAAAATAACTTTATTGTCTCTGATACAATTTATTGAGGTACAAAGGTGCATTATAAATCGTGTCAGCCTGTCCGTTTTAACAGATGTACGTAATTAAGTTGTAAAGTTTTGTACAATGTTTTTATAGTTATCAAGGGAAAAAGTGTATCGGTGAACTGCCGGTATTCATGCTTTGTGCGTGTTCGAAAAGGTAATTTTAATTTGGCCTAATCAATGGCAGTAATGAAACGACACAGGACAAAAAATAGCAAACGAACCCACCCGAGGACCTGCCAGTATGTAACAACTCGCAAGGTATCTTGCTCTATTTTTTCCTCTGACAACTTTTCGAACATTGATGGCTCCGGGAACTCGAGAAACATCGTTTTGCGTTTTGTATTTCCAATACTCATTGACGTTTCCAGCGTTATTGCTTTTCTTTTTCGAATTTATCATTTGAAGTTGTGGTTTTGCTATTTCCATCGCATAGTAAGAAACTCGAACAAAAATAGGCTTCATGTTTTCTCTTGATATTTTTAAAGGACAGACGTGTACCCTTAAGATAATACAAGATATTTGGTACAAAATTTCTGTAATTTCACTCAAGGCACAATCAGCTTTATTTACGCTCAGTTAAAGTCTTATCTGACTTGAATTGTAACAACTCTGATCGGTTTCTTGGTGCTTGGAATAAAAGTTATTGAATGATCTCTGATTAGATGATTATCGAAGCGGGGTTGCGTTCGATCGTGGCTCTTGTACGAACATTTTATATGGTAATTGAAATGTAATATAAGCATTCGCTTTCGAGACGTTCATTATCAATGGTTTATGCCGATCGGTGTCGATAACACGAGTATCTTGCACACGTGATTCGAACACGAAGTTTTGTATCTCCGAAATTAGGCAGTCGTGAATAATTATTATGATAAACTCTATATCGGTTTCATGTATGTTAATGAGCGAATTTGAGCCGAGAGGTCACATAAAAACGTATAGAAAGATGGTATTTGTTGCCATAAACATGTATAACTTTATTCGCTGTCATCTCTACAAACAAGCAGAGGCCTTCGAGAAAAAAAAGGACAATGGCAGCGGCAGATGCGTCCAAAGGCTGCACAATTAATTTTATACGTGTATAAAAGTAACGTCTCTATCTAGAGGAAACCATTTCTTCGAAGATTTGACGTGTTATAAATTTTTGTGTGAACGGTTTTTGTGGGGGATCGTTTCGGCCACCATATGTTGGGTAGTGCAATGTTTTATTCAGTCGTGATACGGTCCAGTGTGTGGACGGCTACCGCTCAGCTGTGCCTTATTTTGTGGATGATGTGAATTTGTGAATTGGTCATCAGACTTTAAACTTTATTGATTATAAAAATTGTATTATTGCAAATATGTTTTAGTTCACAATTACTATCAGTATTCTCGTGGTGCTAAAAATCCCAAATGGTGTCTGTGATTGTTTATGTCTAACTTGTTTTCCTTATGGATGTATTGGAGATTATACGTGCCAAGCTAAGTAAGTTTCTTAATGCTGTTTAAATTTTTCTATCTCTATATATTCTGAAATAACTTGCTTAATAACTAAACGAGCTATGGTAATTTAATTGTTACAAAGGTAATTAACGTTATTATGTGTAATAGAACCCACCGTTTGTAACATGAAAATGTCATTAGCATAGTCACAAACAAATATTCGTAATGTAACAGATGGCATAATGCTCCCCATATACTCGTTATTATGACTGTTATAATTCCACTAATATTTTAAATGCAAAGTTTGGATGTTTCTGCTCAATCACACTTTAAATCACGAATTAAACTTGGTAACAGAGATGGGTAATAGGATTCGATTAGTCACTTAGGCCCGTATGAATAAACAGTTCTCAAGATTATGATGACCTAAAGTTGACACTTGAGAATCTGTTGCATATTAAAACAGTATCAAAAAAAATGTATTGAGACTGAAACACGATCTCAATCTCAAGATCGATTTATTAATACGGCCCTAAGTGTTAAAGAGAAACAAGATGTTAATACATATAAGTTACAATATGAGTAACTAGGTTAAAAAACATATAGTTGCTATCTTATAGAGATGTAATTTTGAATAACTAAGCTTAAAAAACTAATAGCTTAGCCTAGATTCTCTGAAGAAGGAAACTGAGTAATAATAGAGTTATTAATTTGCATCTTAATAACAACAAATTCTAACTGATATTTAATTAGGTTGACTTTTGTCAAACACAGTTAACTTTTTGATGGATAAAAAACTAAGCATATTATAGTTAGGCATGCATGTGTGACATGTGAAAATGTCGTCGCGCTGCATTGCTTAAGAAATTAAAATGAGAACTAATATTTAGTAACGATAATTTGCCTGTTTCGAATTAAAATAAATACCCATAAATTGAGCATTTTTTTAAAGAAACACATTTTTCAACTTTGACTTAGTTGAAACAATATATAGGTAATTGCGTTTCTTACAAATGCTTAATTTTAGCAATTGTTACTACATTTGCAACACTTTATTAAATATTTCTTAAGTTTCTTGGGTCTAAACGTATTTTCCCTGGGTTAATATTTGTATATTGGCTAATGAAATGAATCTAATGGATATTATACTGATTACGAGGTACGCACCTGTTAATATTGTTGGGGTTTTACTGCAAACAAATGAAATCTATTCTAATTAACGTCCAACATTTGTTAGTCTGTTACAAGTGAAGCTAATATAAAAATAGTAAATTATGGCCATAATGAAATATCAGACGGAGTCATCATACTATAATAAGACTTCAAAACTGTTGCAACAACAAAATAATCGTCTATGTAATTTTCGTACTTATTGCCAGTAACAATTTTACAGCAATATTAAAAGAGCCTCGCAGTCGCAGATAAACTTTTTGTAAGAATAAAAGTTTATCCCCGTGGGAAGAATAGGTATACCAAAGTAGGAAAGGAATATTAGAAAAGTAACTCCAAGGGCCCAGTCAGTACCCGAGAAACGACGTCATAAGGGGCGACTTACTACGGCTTAGTGGTAATGTCAGAGAAGGATCCAGCCAAGCAATAAACTCAGGTAGACTTTAAATACGCTAGACTAGCCAGTATAGAGTCCGAGTGAATTATGTTTCGTTTTTCGACTAACATTTAAAAAGGTTTATGATACGATTTTCTGTAAAGATGTGACCAATGTGCCAGAAGCTAGATGATTAATTAAATAAAGTTTGATGATGCTTCCGACCGATTTCGGCCATGGTCACTTCGACTCCTAATCGGTTTGGAGCTGGTGCGCTCGAAAATGGCTAACATAGCCGAACTTTGAGGTGATCTGTGCGCAAAGTAGGCACGTAAAAATTGATTAAGTAAATCAAAAAGCAAAAAGAAAATTAATAGTTTTATGAGTTTGATTTCTGGCTGCGATAAATTGGGAAAGTTTGGAATCTGTGTTATCGGTTCTGTGTGTTGTAGGTAATACCAATGACACAACCTGTTCAGTGTGTCCCAATTTAAAGTCTACATAATTACTATGTTTCTATAAATATAATCAATAATATCATTGGAGATACAGCGCCATGTAGTTCCACACAAAGCATCTAGGCTTGTATTGTGGAAACCAGATGGTTGATATACTGCACAAATACATTTTCTTTGGTAAATAAATACAAATCTGTTATAATGAAAACATCCATTACTCGGGTACACGCGTCCGTACAAACATATGCCTCTACCGGGATCCGAACCCGCGACCTTGTGGTGTAGCAGTCAGGAATTCTAACCACTACACCAAAGCAGGTCGTCCGTGTGTCAGGTCAGGTGTATGATATTATATTATTTACTGAATACAGAAAGTTTATGCTTTGTTACCCTGTGTTTTTGGAAGTAATGCTTGGTAATCCGCTTATTTCATTACAAATCTGACGCACCGGAACAATTGATGTTGTTGAGGCAAAATTAGATAAGAGGGACCCAACTGTCGCGACGCCGCCGCTCAGGGAGAGGAATACCACCCGGTGCCACGGATTTGTTAAACAAACCATGTTTTTATAAGATAGCAACTACAAAACGCCGACTGTGAGTATAAGCGTATAAATATGAGTTTAAGCAATCGTAATAATTTCTGCCTAACTTTAATTGCAATACTCGATTTATTACTCGGTTTGGTTGATGGTAGGGCATTTTAAATATCCGCCTGGCTAGCTACCACCATTTTATCTAAGTCTGCCGCCAAACAGCAATGTTAATAGCATTGTTGTATTTCAGTTGTTAGAGATAGCCATTTCCCCAAAAAAGATGGAGTTTCCGGGTCAGCTCTACCTTCGGTCTCATCTTCACTTAACATCAAATGTGATTCTCTTTTTCATTTTTTTACTTTCTAAGGCGAAAATAATCTCAAGCGCAGCTCGCTACCCGAGAATTACAGGAACACTAGTTTAAATAACAGAATACGCTTCCACTTTCGGCCTCATCTTCACTTAACATCAGGTGTGTTTCTCTTTTTCATTTTTTTTACTTAAGGTGAAAATAATCTCGAGGGCAGCTCCGCTACCCGAGAACCAACCGGAGCACTACATAGTTTGAAATATATTGTTCAAATTGACACTATAGGAAATTATTTCATAAGTTATGACATTTTCACAGCAAGTTTAAAATTTAATGAGTTTTTATTTTACTTGTTAACATTGTTGCTGGCTGATGACAGAGATCTTACAGACAGAGAATGAATGATCAGTTGATTTATTGAATAAATTTTGTAGAAACATTATTCATCGTGAATGTTAACTAAAAATCTTGCATATTGTATTGTTTCGTTGCAAACGTAACGTGGTGCAGCCTCTAGTTGAAACCCGTGTCGGAAAAGTCATAACAATAGATAGCATTCACCGGTTACGATACCTACACGCTGTATACAGGATGACGGGAAGCGTTCAACATAAAGTCCTCCTGCTTCATTGTGTTAAGGTTAATTTATTATTCTAGATGTCATGTTGTGTTGGAGAGATTACTTTGCCTTTTAAACCACGAATTCTGCCAACAATTTTATTCATGTCATACAATCTATTTGCTATGTGACGAAATACTATATGTTTTGAATATGATATTTCTCTTACAATTTTCGGTGTCGCAAAGTGTATCAAAGTATCTCTGAGCCAGCAATGATTGTAGCAGCTATACCTACTACAAAGCTGTTTTTTTTTTCAATCGAGCCTCCAAAATCGCACGGATCCCGGTCAATATAAACACACATGTAAGTGCTAATAAATAAATAGTTACAGAACTTTATACCCAAAGTAAGGATTTAAATCTAACTAATATTATAAATGGGAAAGTTTAAATGTTTGTTTGTTACTCAATGACGGCGAAACGGATGAACGGATTTGGATGAAATTTGGTATAAAGATTGCTTGGCGGCAGATTTAGATAAGATGTCGTAGCTAGCCAGGCGGACATTGGAAATGCCCTACCACCAACCAAACCGTGTACTTAAACATGTACCCCGCTGGGGATCTAACACGTGACCTCCGATTCGTAAATCCAATGTTAATAAATAAGATGTGTTGGGGTTTCCGGGTCAGTACACTTCCACCTTCGACCTCATCTTCACTTAACATCAGGTGAGATTGAGGTCAAGTACCAACCCGTTGTGCATAAAAAAAATATACCTCTGACCTGCACTCGAAAGGCCTAAAAGCTAATTTTATATACACACCTAAATAGCTTTAATTACGATTATTTTCGATAATTTCAAGCGGCCATCTTTTTTGTAATCGTGAATTCTGGTAACCTAACCTTTATTAAAGCTACTTAGGGTATTACTTGTTATTAACTTTATGCTTTTCGAGTGCAGGTCAGAGAGATGGTAAACACACAGCACAGGCAGATATGCTTCAAACTTATAAAAATATATATTCTTAGAAAAGGCCGTCATGATGAGCGTTATAAGCTTCTTTTTTGCAAATCATCAAATACATTATTGTAACAGAGCCAATATTAGTTTATAGGCCCCATGGCGCCTAACACATGGCGTTAAACGTCCTCAACCGAGAACGTAACAATAAAATGTTTATGATTTTCTCCAAAAAAAAAAAAACTTTGCCCCTCATAAAGTTTGTTTACCCCCAGCACTTGCCAGAATGACTGGCAAGGAATAGTTTTGCTACCGACCCGTGCTTTATTGTTCTTTTTTAAGGCCTCTATTTAGGGGTTGGAGAGAATTTGTTGTCATATTTTTTTTCGGATCCGGGGAATGTCGAGTCATTGTATCTAATATAGGGGTATAATAATTAGAGTACAATATTATATTTTTATGTGATTCCAATTATATAAAAGTTCTCCCGTGATAAAAAATAAAATATCCTTAGACATACACACAGCGCCATCTAGTTCCACAGTAAGCAACTATAGGCTTGTGTTCTGGATACCAGATGGTTGATACACTACATAAATACATTTTTTTTTAAATAAATAAAATGTACGTATTCATCACACAAAAATATGTCCCTAGCGGGATTCGAACCTGCAACCTTTTGGTATAATGGCCAGAGTTGCTAACCACTACACCAAGCAGGTCGTCAAAGCCGTGATAAGCATTAAATTTAGAGACTCAGCCTTGCCTCTGCTGCTTCACCAGTAAGGAATGAATTTACCTACGTGTTCATCAAGGACATGCTAGAATACACAAAGGGAAATTCAGCTATGTCTGTCGTGATGTCAAAAAATTTTGCTAAAATAATGCCAAATGGTGTACAAAGGAAAAAACCTACTTTTTTGGGATATAAATTACAATCATAGGTATATATACCTATATATATATACCTACTTTATAAAGCAGTCTCTGCATAGGAGAAATAAGGATTCCAGAAACACGTGACTCCAGAATGCTCACTTAAAATATTGAATATTAAACCACAGTAGCACTATTTTTTCCTTTCTGCGTTATTTGGCACTATTTAGTGCATTTTTTTACATTATCAAAATAGCTTATACCGTAATTTTATAAAAATCCATTCAAGCACTATAACGTGATTGAGGTGCCAACATCCTAACATCCCAACTAAGGCATTTATGATTAACATTTATAAAATTATACTAAATATTTTATCCCAGTCATATATACAAAAACCTTTATTTTCAAATTATAGTCATAGATTCAACCAGAGGTTAAGACCAACATATTGAGTATCTTACTTTGCTCTTAAGGGTACTGCTTGTAAGGGACAAATCGACATTTCTTGAAACTGGTGGTTAGGTACCTCGATATAATAACTTTAGTCGATTTTTTATGTTAATAGAAAAAAAAAAAAATACGTTATTTTTCAAACGAACTAATTATTCTAGTGTAAGCTTCCTCTTAAATGTAATTGATAAACTGGCAATATTTGGCATATTTCTTTATGACCGAAGAAAATAAGATATTTTAATTTGGATTTCGGACTTAGATTTATTTTGAAATAAATAACATGCCCATAAAAGGAATGTCGGGTTGTCCCTTACACGCAGTATACTTTAACCCGTAACTGTTTACACTTAGGTGTACACAGATAACTTAATTAATATTTACGATAATTTAAAAAAGTATGAGAAATAATTGCATTACTTAAAAGAAATACGGTTTTAATAAATATTGCAATCCTTAAAACACTTAGCTTTCCACTTTTTCGAAAAGGTACTTGTGCATTACAAAATCAAAAGAACAGTTCATCATAAAAATCTGTAGAAATTGTAAGTGTAATTTAACTCCGCAATAACTCCAACTATGCAACACTCCTAACTCGTCTCGAACAGAAAATCAGTCCTTATTTATTCCTTTTCATAATACAATACATACTTAAATATAAAACGATCTTCACTTTACAACTGTAATAGAAATTCTCAACAAAAAGTGTTAGGTAAAAATGATAAGACAAAATAATATTAGGTTTGAAATTGGCGTTTGTTGATTTTTTTTGGGAACGGCAACGGTATAGGCAGCGTTAATTTTTAAAAGTAACCGCTTTATAAAAGTTTCGCGAGTCTAAGATATGATTGCTTCCCACATGAAAAGAGCTCTGTTCAAATTTTTTTTATTATGTGATTTAGCCCAGAAATTAAAAAATATTTCACGCGAAACCTTGAAATAATATTCCATTTTCCAAATAAAAAACAAATTTGGATATAGCTTTGAAAATCGCAGGAATTGGTACATATGATTAACGAAGAAAATAAAACTCAAATTTGATAGGTTTTTAAAGACTCAATATTTCTACAATTACAGAATACGTAGTAAAGTTTACTTGCTTTTTTCTTTTCGCGGTTATGACAATAATACTCAGCATCCACTGCGTTATTTTATCTTCTTGCAGTTTCTAACATTCTTGATTTTCAAAGTACCTATATGTAAACCGTAAAGTGTGTCAAGAAGTTTTCTTTCTATCTTTTTATTGATTTTGACATTCAATCCATCAATCAAATACTCTTTATTGAACAATTAACAAAAGCTACATGAAGAATACAGCGTACATCATTAATCGCACAAAAAGGCGGCCTTCTTGTGCGACATTGTGTGTGTGTTGACATTCTTTCTAATTCTCTATAATTTTGACATTCATTTGAAGATTTGACATTAATTTTGTAATGTTGCCAATTTTTGAACATTGCTTGCAAGTTGGGTTATTTAAAATTGTATAATTAATTAATAATAGGTAATTATGATTAGATATAATTAAATATTCGTTAAATTTTGCATGCTCAAAAGGCAGAATGTAATGGGCCTTATTTTTAATATTAAAACACCCTTGTGTACGTATATTCTGGCAAAATAAATAATTAGACAATGTATACACACTTGAGTACATTTCGTTAAAACCATGTGAAACCAGGTATGTTATAAAAGTTTTCTTTATAAAAATAAACTTCCCGTATGACATGTAAAAAAATTACTTCTGTTATTTATTTTTTTCCCGGGTATTTTTGGGCTCAATAAAATGTACTCATGTAATACTATACCTACGTAGTTTATGATTTAAAAATAGGCTTAAATTTACACACTGCCTAGTAAAATAATGGAATTTAGTGTTGTTTATATTTCTTAATTCTATATATTGTGTATCTTATTTAAATAGATCATCAACACCTTACCTTTTATAAAAAAAAAACCATCGATGCGTGTATTCTACACCAATTTAAAGGATCATCAATCATTTCTCAAAGAAACGCAATTTACTCTCCCATATGCCGATTTTAACCTACCTGAGATTTGTGTAAAAAATACTTAGAAAAAAAAGGTGACAATAACTAACATGCGTGGCAGTGAATCGTAAGACATCTCAATTTATTGAGTTAACTACACAATTGCCTGCTGTAGCTATGGATCAATTTGTTCTTAGAAGTTACAAAAATTTTTCGTTAACAAAAGCTTCTATATTATTATCTCTATAAGGATGCATATTTATGTCTCTATTACAGCCTTTAAGGCTACCGTCTAAGACGTTTATTGAAATAGTAAAACCAGTAACACATAACCAAAAGTCGGGTCTGTAGATAGGATTTTTTGATGCTATCGCTATACGGTTCATTGGCGACCATCCTCCGTGTCTCCAGCACACATTCCTGCATTACAAATACGTCTATAATTCAACAACTGAAGCCGTCCGATAAACAATCTAGACAGCTCTTAAACGACAAACCTGACAACTCATTCCGGCCCAAATTTTTAAGTTCATAAAGTGTGAACAGTTAAAGATAAATTACGTAGTAAAGACAAAAATTTTCATCGGTTCGGCTCCCCTAAGAATTGTGACTTCTAAGAAATTATAGAGATGCTTATCGGCTTTTTTCGCTTTGAGTTCGGCACCGCTAACGAAGGTTGTTTTTGGTACCTGTTTTTTTTTTTGATGACCGCCGTATCCACCAACGTCCGCGGTGAACACCCACATGTCACGATGAGTGAGAGAGATAGCCGATTATCGATGGCCACCGATTTCTGTCAACAGAAGTTTGAGTGCCGAAATAAATTTCCAATTGTCGACGTTTAATCTTATGCTGTGTCTGGTACAAGGTTCAGTTTCGGACTCAATAATACTAAACCAGTATTGTCCGTTCCACCTTCATGTTTCGCTTTGACGTTTGTATCGATTCATCTTTATGGCTTATGCAATGCGATGACAGATACCCGAGTCTCTGTAAAATACTTTATTTGAAGTCAGATATTTTATACAAATATTTGATAAGGAAGTCTCGGTCGCGACTATGTTTGTTCGGTTCTTGTAGTTCATATCAGTGATCACGGTCACCTCCAGGATGGTAGGAAACAGTGCTTCTATTTGACATAAAAAAATTGAACGTGATAAATGCTATCTCTTTAATCCTACTCCTAACCGTTGTACCGTTCCCCGACACATATGTCGCGCGAGTTAACGCTCTTTTGTAAACCGTATCAAAATTAAGATAATGGATAATGTCCGTCCAAATTTCTACTTTATTATTAGACCTCGTTCCTACAGCTGTCGTGTTTTGTTATTTTTTTTCGTCGAGTGGGCAGTGACCTGCCGTTATAGATTGGTGCGGTCCCATAAAAGTGAACAGGTAATGAGCTTGGAAATTGGTAATGACTATATAAAGTTTGATACGCAACGTATGCGTTAGATGCCGTAATTTTGAAATATAACTTCATATCCTGTTCTTTGTCTATTATTTATGTTGTATTTCGCATGGTGTTTGACTGTACTATTATAGTTCCTCCCTAAATCGCACAAGTCTTTATTTATCTCCGAATATTCGCAGTTTTAAAAATTATAATCTAAGAACTTTTGGAATTGTCTAAATAAAATACTGCATGAAACTAAATTTACGAATAAAATAATAACTCTACAATTACTTGAACCTGCAATATACAAGGATGTCTGTCTGTCCTCGATTCAATATTGGCTTCAGACAGATGTCATAACAATAGGTACTGTTCATTATTTGTTTCCTTTCTATATTTCGTTTCCGAATGCCAATTCTCCCTAAAGCTCGTGTGGAAGAGCTGCACCTACCACATCGAATTTCATTTGTTTAATTGAGCAGCCAAATATTTGCCTCGATTCTGTCCATGTCGTTAGTTGTTCGTATTCTGTCAATACGTCCACTAATAAAAGGCAACATGACGTGTTAGCCGATAGTTGCGTCCAATTCTGTAGCTTTTAGTTAGTGTACCATTTGGCTTGGTGAAATTAAATTCCAGCAAAATATGACCATTGCTAATTAATGTGGATCGAGATCTGGAATACTATGTATTTTCATACAATTCTATTAATTATTACTCGTCGTTGGGACATCGTAGACTGCCTGGATGTTTATAAATTACACAACAATATTAATGACTTGCATATTCAGGAAAAGTGAAATTGTAAAAGAATTTTATGGAGATGCTTATCAGCTTTTAGCTCGATTAAATTGTTTCATCAATTTCTTGTGGTTTTTATGGAATCCGCCCGTCGAATAGGTTTAATCGTCTGACGTTTCTACAGTTGTTAAACTTTACTGTCATTTTATGTCTGACATGGTGCTAGCGAAGTTTACTGGCCGTTTTATGTGGCCGATGTATTCTGACCATTGACCACGGTATAATTGGTAATAGATCAGACTACTTGTGGACGGCATGTACTCCCAGTTTATCGAGTCATCAATACGTTATTCTAGTTTTAACTAGTTCTTAAACGTCTGATTTTATTTATCGTTTCCAAATCTTTTAATAATTTCATCTACCTGTTAACATTTCAACACAAAACTAAATACACCGTTTAGTCGTTTCATGATCTTAATTTTAACTTTCCTCCCAAATGACACTTCCAACTCCCAAAGTTTCCACAAACACGTGACTCTGCCTACAATAAATCGTCTGTAAATGGACGAGTAGTTTCACAATAAATATCTGATCTAACACCGTCTTCCTGCCCACGCCCATAATTCAGAGAGAATTATTGGAATAAATTAAATAAACATTTCAAGTGAGACGTTTACAACGAATGTCCAAGACACCGCGAAAATTATTTATAGAAATTGTCATCTAGGGCCAACGCTGAGTTAATTGGACATTTGAATTGAAATTTCCAACGTAAAATGCATAAATTCATCCTTAAGTACCCAAATCAAATACCAACTCCCCGAATACGGATATAAAACATACAGGTCACGTAAATTTAACTGATAAATTTGCAATATTTTTTTTACTGAAGATGCACTTTAATACTTTGGCTATTATTATGCCTGTAAACCTTTTGATAGTTTTCTGAGTGGGTGTCAAATGTTTGTTTGATTCTCTTACACTAAAGGAACTTGAATGCGATAAAAGGGAGATTTTATGATACGAGAGTTTCTTAAAACATTGTTCATCTTGGGTGGTCGAATAACAGTCGATGTGATTTTTTGGTCTAATAAACTCTTGATGCGTTTGCGCTAACCGGTTAGCTTTTTAATGTTTGTTTTCAAATCATACAATGAATACAATATTAAAGTTGAAGAGTTTAGAAACACTTTATCAGTTTGTTAAACTACGCGTCTCTTTAACTTGAAAAGGTTTAAAAGTATCTCATTAAAATCTTCATTTACGTATAGAGATGTATTTATACTAGTTAAAATTCACTTTGTACCAAACAAAACAAGCTAATAAAATTGTTACTTAATTTTTGCCTATTGCATATTGGTCAATATCTTTCTATTTTGCTTTTTCGTAATTGTCTTATAATTTTAATTCTAATTAGCCTAAAGAGTGTAATATAGTTTGACTATTTCTGTGACGTATCTACATTTTATCATATTGTTACTAACATATTTCCTTTTGGAAATCTCTTTAGATTACTCCTTTCCAAGAATATAAGTAGATATACAAAACTTCGCATATCAACATACTGAGAGTAGCTGAAGTTATTTTGCCGACATGATATTTCATCTCCAAGACAGATGTCAAGGCAAACAAGATCAACGTTGTCGCTAGCTTTGGTATTAATTTTCCTGCGCCATTTTATTGCCTGCAATTGGTTTATTTCCGTGGCATCTTTTCTCTTCATCACTCTATAACTAAATCTTTTCTGTTTCAAGTTTTATTTTAATCTGGTTAGTTTGTTTAAAATGTCTTCGTTTACTTGTTTTTTTCTTAGTTATTTTCGTCTCTATTCGTATAAGCCACTCAATTTCTATTACATTGTTTTGACAGTAGAATTGGTTTCGTAATTGGAAATCAGTGTGTGACTACCACATATGTTCTACAAATGTTATCGATTCAATTGGTAGGTGTGTTGATGTACAATTTAAAGATAAACAATCGACACGAGCTATTTGTTCTTTAGCTTCTCTATTTGTTCAACAATAAATCATTTGTCATGTTTGATGGAATGGAAACCCATTGATTCTGATAAGAATAATGGTCAATGACATTCATAACATTCATTCATATGTTATTACAATGTTATCAATGAAATTCCGTTACATTTTTTTTACTTTACTGGTTTATTGATTATTGAAGTGAAAGAATTAAAATATCAATACCCTGTAAGTTTACTGATGGACACGAGCCTCTTGCATGAATTAGTGTACATCATGCAAGAGGAAGATTTGTCTTAATGCTAAGCTACGAAGAAACGAGTTAGCAAGTAATTAAAACAGTTTACTACACTACCTATAATGGTGAAGTACTGGAAAAATATCAAAGTATTTAAAAACTTACAAGATTTCTGTGACATAAAATACAGATGTTTTTTAAAAAATTCTGCAGATGCTAATTATGATTGCCGTATTGGTGTAAGCCCCGCCAAAACTAACCAAGTATTTTTGAGAATCGATTAATATCTGAATTAATTTTTGAAATTTTGTTTATTGATAAATTGGTACCTTCACGATCTGACGGTCGATATGAAGTGCTCATATGAAAACAGCAGTGGATAGTAGGTGGAAAATCAGAACACAAGCACAACAAGCTGAAATGCCCACAAAGTTTGAATGATAAAGTAAATAAGTAAAGATTTCCACAAATTGATAAATTGTACCAACTGTTCATAAAAGGTATTCATGCCACACAATGGAAGAATAAGCATTAACATAGTTATAACAAATAGAACCAACAGTATGTCTCCAAGACAAAACTTTGCCATCAAAAGAAGCATAGATAGCGAAACAATTAAGTCCTTAACGAAAAACTTTTCGCAAACTCTGCCAACTAAATACGACGAAAATCACTTAAGACCCTTAAGGCTGAGCATTACAATCCCTCCGAAGTTTTTATACTCGAGCAAAAAGAGGAAAGAGGAACGATGGTTGAGTGTCATACATTTTGATGCCACCGTTTTTGCCTCCCTTGTTATTGTTGAGGCAAAAACGACTGTTGTTCGCCTGTCCTCCGTTTTTGCTTACTTGACAAGTTACTCTACCCAACTTTAATTTGTCCCTAATAATTACATAATTATTTGTTCCCTCCATGTTTGTTGTCGGATATAATTATAGAATCTTTGTGTTCGATAATACTTGCGAAATTTAAAATCTTAATCAAAAGTAAATTGGAGGAATCTTAAGTTAACTAACTCAAAGTGTTTGTCCCCTCTAGACCCAAATTACACCGTAAATCTGCCTCTTAAAATTGCGTTGCACCTAACTTTGTTTAAAAAGAACAAAGTTGCCGTTTCTGTAATTGGCTCTTATCCAAATTAGGGGAAGGACTTTGGGAATAATAACTTTTCATAATCTTAACGGAACATGTCAGGGAGTGAAACAACAAAATGAACTGTCAACTGGGATGTCCAAATCCAATTACTCTTTGGCTAACAAACGTCGAGATTCAAATTAACCTTCGCTGTCTTCCTTTTTACGAGGTATCATTGAATTTCGCGTAGCTTGTCGGATTTGCTGCTATGATATTCGTGATTAAGGTTCGTTTTTGGTGTAATCATAAAAATGTTAATAAGACTGCTGAACTCGCAATATTGTAATATTTTTATAAGTTTAGAAAATTTTATAATATTATAATTGTTGCTGAGTATTATAATTATAAGTGATTAAAATATAAAAGTATTTTTTTTAACAAATAAGCACGCACTAACCCATTCAGACTTAAGAATTACACAAAATATACGATCACACCTAACGGTTGTTCCACAGATCTTCTTAAAACAATAGTTAGTGAAGGAAAATGCTCAGAATCAGCTAATCAATCAACCCTAAGCCCTAAAGAAATCAAATTCAGGATACGAGAGGACATAGTGACAAATGATACGGTAATTGCACTGGATCAGGATACTGCCGCAGACAAAGAAGTTTTTTCCAAAGGCAAAAATCGGAATCGCACAAATAACTCGCTATACGATTGATGAGCTACTGTCGGAGACAAATGAAAAACGGATGTCTTGGCACAGCCTTTGATTACTGTAGAGTACTTTAAGAGTAATGTCTGGCTTGCGGGAAGTGTAAAGGTTGAATTTTATTTCTCTGTGACGATAATGATTTTATGAAATAATTTAGGAAACGCGGTGACACAATTTCATCACATCGTGTGACTGTAAAATATTATGTTCCTGTAGCGAAATTGTTATGAACTTTTTTTGTGTAATTTTAAATCAACTATTTTACTCATCAAATGCAGGTTAGACCCTTATCTTTAGACGATATTACAAACAGCAATGATGAATTTGTTGCAATTGAGATTCTTCCATGTTTGACATACTTATCACATTTCCGAAATACCTGTAAAATGTCTCAACAGGTTGTATACTCTAATACTGACTATAATATTAGTCGATGATAATAATGATCTGCTCACAGTCGCCTCTGTCGCCAATTACTCTATGCCAGGTGCAACCGACGTCCTTATTCAAACACCACGGAGGTCCCGACTTTCCCCGATCCGACCTCGTATCGTCGAGAAAAACTCAAAGATTTACGACTCGCAATACTTCACTGTGGGGATAGGGTTGCTGTTGCGATACATTGAGAAATATTAGCATAGAATTTTAGCACGTCATGATCCAATGGTTAATGAATGTTAAACCGAGGAGTAAGTATGGTAGCTGGGATGTACCGCTACTATACGCTGGTAGCTGGACAATGACAATGATGATATTGAAAACGCAACAAATAGTATATTCAACAAATTCATGAGTTTGTCAGTCTTCAGAACATTCAGATAAAAAAGTTCAAGTTCTTTATTGCGGTAGGTTGTTTGTTTCCCGATGTTCTTGTTTTTGTGAAATAGAAAATTTACGAAATGGAATTGGGGCAATTGCCAATTGGTAATGTACGTTGCAAAGTTGACCCTTTTAGTAGTTAAACAGGCTTCATTGTAACAAAATGTTTGCACACTAGCTGTTAAATGTTAGCGCTGGAAATATCATTAGATACCCGAGGTCAAATGAAGATGAGGATTTTAAAAACAAATGATTTAGTTCTGGCATAATCATGATAAAGCAGCCCTAGTCGTTGAAAAACGCGCGGTTTAGCGCTTTAGGGCTTTTTGAATCGGGAACAAAGAATGTTGATGAATCGTTTTTGTTACACAACAAAGTTAAAACTGTCAATGTAAGCGATGAAATAGCAATTTAAACACCATTGGAAGTTTCGAGCAGCACTGAAGTTCTTAAAAGCAGTCATTATGGAACCCTCTATCACTTTTAATCAAAGTACCGCCAGTTTATGTGCTTAAGGAAAAAAGGCCTGTGCATTTTCTGTGACAAAGTTGCCGATAACTTATGATGGATGACATATAAAATCAAATTTTCGTTAATCACGGTGCTCTTTAGAATGTTAATGTTTTTAATTCAACCTAATCAAATCTTCAGTATTTCAATTTCAGTCAAGCATTCATGTTGTTTTAAATGGTAATTGAATTATCAAACATGAACCTCCATGGTGTATAATACAGATGCTATAATTTTGAGGAGAATAGTTTTATAAACCATATTTTATCGTTAGATTGGTATGTCATTTTTATAGTTAATTCCAATTTACTGAAATTTACTCGTTTACTCGAATTACTCGTTGTCAACACGATTGCATCAACCGTATCCTTTCTTTGCTAAATTCCCTAGAGCAATTGCTTGGATTAGATGTGTACTCGTAATTCACTAAGTTGCGTTCCGATGTAAAAATAAATCTTGGAACTTCACACCCTCATCTTGAGCATAACATAAAATAAGACAGGTGCGAGTAGGGCTTATGCCCAGAAGGTTCCACACTCATCACCATTAATAAACTTTATACAAACTAACAAACTCAAATATGTAGTAGACGTTAAATGTTGATAGACCATAGAATTTAGTTTCCTACTTCCTATTTTTTTTCCTTTAGTTGTAGCTATTAGCCAAATAATGCCCACTTCTGAACATAGGTTAAATAGTAAACCTTACTTCTTGCCAAATCTCAAAATGTTCAATCAACAGAAACTATAATTTTTGAGCATTTTACAGGGCTATTATAATAAAGTCCTAATTTGTTGGTCCCGAAAATTGTATTCGGAATACTTTCGATCAATTTCAATCCAATGTATCAGGAACTATAAATTGGGACAATACTTCAAGACATAGGTAATAGGTACCTGATATTCATTTGAGAGAGCCTGATATTCATTTGAGATACCTCTAGGCTTTCCGAAAACACTTACAGACTTTTAACCGCCTCCGTGGCTCAATGTAACCATGTGGGTTTACGATTCGGAGGTCGCGGGTTCATGTTTAATTATTCGGTTTGGTTGGTGGTAGGGCATTTTAAATGTCCGCCTGGCTAGCTACCATCATCTTATCTAAATCTGCCGCCAGGCAGCAATATTAATAGCATTGTTGTGTTCCGTTTGTCAGAGATAAGATAGCCAGTCCTCCAAATGTGTTGGGGTTTGCGGGTGAGTACGCTTCCACCTTCGACCTCTTCTTCACTTAACATCAGGTGTGATTGAGGTCAAATACCAACCCGTTGTGCATAAAATAAACAGATAATTTTTACCGTTTGAATCAAGGAACCCTAAAAAACGAGATCGGCACTGTGAAACACAGGTCGCTTCGCTTACTATCCCAAGGGGGTTGTTATAAGAGACGAACGTCTTACTTACCCAAGTCATGGTGCAACGCTTTTGTATGTAACCCATTCATCAACCGGCTTCTTTTCTTGCAATTTAATTCTAATCTTTTTTGGATGTGGAGGATGGTGAATATTAATTCCTGTAAATCCAGTTTACTGGTGATTCCACTCCTGATTACCAACACCTTTCTCCTGGGAACCATAGGAATTCGGCTGAAAATTGTTGGACTTCCATATTATTCATCATGGATTACATTGAATGGGTAATGGGTGATTTTTTAATCGAATTCGACTATGGTTTCCTAGGGAAAGTTGTTCGTAATGAAGAGTGGCGTTTTTTTTTTTTTATGCATAACGGGTTGGTACTTGACCAATCACACCTGATGTTAAGTGAAGATGAGGTCGAAGGTGGAAGCGTACTGACCCGGAAACCCCAACACATTTGGGGGACTGGCTATCTTATCTCTGACAACTGGAACACAACAATGCTATTAACATTGCTGCTTGGCGGCAGATTTAGATAAGATTCTTGTAACTAGCCAGGCGGACATTTAAAATGCCCTACCACCAACCAAATCGAGTACTTATTTAAGTATTTACTTTAGTTATTTACCGTGCTATTTAAGTATGGGCATATTAGATGTACTTCACTGAAGTCAACACATGTCATGGTGCTTGCAATATCATAGGAATAATGGGAACAATAAAAGTAATACCATATTTCTTAAGTTAACCGCCTCCGTGGCCCAATGTAAACAACATTGGGTTTACGATTCGGAGGTCGCGGGTTCGATCCACAGCGGGGTACATGTTTAAGTACTCGGTTTGGTAGGTGGTAGGGCATTACGGACATCTATATGACTGGCTATCTTATCTCTGACAACCGGAATAAAACAATGTCAACGTCACCAGTTAATGGGAATTACACGAAATGCTATACCTAACTCCTGCTCGTCTATAAACGAACCAGAAATTCAATTACTAAACACTGTTAAAACTTAAAACACTCTTATTCATAAAAATTTACAAACGCTTTATAAGCAGTATGTTTTGTCACTTTCTTTCATTACAACATTTCCTTATGAACGACAGAGATAAAACACACTTTAAGTAAAACAGGCTTATAAAGCGTTTGTAAATTTTTATGAATAAGATGGTGTGTGTGTACTCATAGAAAGGTCAACTCAGAGACCGCATAGTCAGAGAAACGCTTTGAAGTTTCTTTGACTTGTGCAAGAAAAATTAAGATGAAATCATATTTTTTTAATTAAAGTAATCCACACTCAGCGTCAAAATCACCCCAGTTTTCCGCTTTCGTCGTAAATTTGGTTTTGAAGTTGGAGAAAAAAACCGCCCTTCCCAAAATTTACGATCAGTTCAGCCGGGGGCTTGTTTTTACCGAATAACCGACCACCAGTTAAACTGGGAAATCTGTAGGCATGTTTGGGGTAAAAAGTTCAGCGCCATTTCACCTCTGGTGCAAGTTGAGGATTTAGGCGAAATTATTTTATTTAACGTCACTTGTTTCTTTGAAATATTTACAAATGAACATTCATTAAATCAAATCAAAAATGTTTTATTTTTAAGTTATAAGAGTAACATTTGAAATCGTTATGACATACAGTTATCGCTCATTCACTAGGCAGTCTCCCCAGAGAAGAACGAGCAAGAAACTCAAGGGTTGCTCTTTTTAAATAAATCAATACAAATACAATTTGGAATAATTGTTAAATTTATGATTCGACAAAGAAAAATAAGAATAGAATATACTGGATATTGCCGAGCGGTTCAAGTGCACGCATTCTTATCATCCAGATAGTCAGAAATTTTATAATTTCTTTATTCACAAAAGAAGCAGCAGTAAATAGCAAGAGTCGAGGAATCTAAATAATATGTCAGTATGTCAGTAGCTGTGTGAAGAAGAAATGGCAGAGAACAGAAACACTCACGTGACACAAATTTAGTGGCGGTATTCTAAAAAAAGGATCAATTTGAAAATCAGCGCTGGTACGTCTCATGTACAACAGCACAAAGCTGAACTTTGCTCCTTTCTGCTGCTGAAGTTTTAAGTACCTAGGCACCCACCTATTGTAAACGTATCCTAGGGAACAGTATACTTCTTTATACTTATAAATAATAAATAAATAAATAAATATACTTGAGTGTATGTATGTAAGTATAATTATGTATGTATATTGCATAAGTATATATTTATTTCGGGTGTATTTATTGTAGTATAAGTTAAGTTAACTTCAGTTCTAGTCAATAAGTTCTTTCCCTAAACTGAGGATGTTGATTTGCTTTGTGTACGCCCAATCAATCTGTCTTTTGTCATTTACCTGTGTTGGATGGAAGAGATCCCTATTTTGGATAAATCCGCCTTTGTACTTAATTTTAATTTACGTAGAATAACTTTGTAAATTTTATAAAGTATAATAAAGCGTTTACAAACAAACAAACAGATTGTATATCAGAATGTTTGTATCACAAAATTTTTAATTGAATAAATATAATATATTCATTCAATTAAAAAAATTGCATGACCTCTATTATACCATAGTCCATCATATAATCATAACCTTGGTAATCAAAAATTTATCATGTCTCTTCTTTTTGACCTATCCTCCGTCTACGAGAGCATGTCGATTTGACCTTCGAGAATAACAATACGGAAGATGAAGTAGATACTGTAGAAATTTCAGCTCTTTCAATAACACATTCCCTTGCCAACATGTCTCTTAATCTAGATCCACATTTTTATGCAAGAATTCTCAAACTCTTGTAAAGTTAACGGTCCATAAACACCATTCTGTCGCTTGTGTCAACGATATAAATGTGACAGCGCGATATTTAATGGACTCTTAAAGATAAGTAGCTTTTGAGTATTACATACAGAATTTTTTATTGAGCTCAGCTTCATTGATTACTCACTTGCTACCATTACGACACCCACTGATAGTATGAAACGAATAGCGCTCCTTATGGACACGTTGGGTATATAAAAATTGCTGCTGTGTGTTGTCTAAGGATATTTATTTATTTATTTATTTATTTATTTATTTATTTATTTATTTATTTATTTATTTATTTATTTATAGAATGTACAATTTGTGCGACCTTATCACTAAAAGCGATCCCTTCCAGGCAACCTTTGGTTATAACAACAGTATATTTGAAATAGGCAGGTTATGCGGTATTAAATAGAGATGCACATACAAACTACTATGTGTATACACATACATAATATAATAATATTAGGTCCTTACTTATGAAATTGGCGTTTTGTATGAAGAATTTCATTAGGACTGTGGACTGTGTACAAACATTTTTGATTAAAAATTATTTCATGTGAAACCTTCAAATAATATTCCATTTTCCAAATAAAAACAAATTTGGATATAGCTTTGAAAATCGCAGGAATTGGTACATATGATTAACGAAGAAAAAAAACTCCAATTTCATAGGTAAAGACCCAATAGAACAGAAAATCGTCAGTTTCTGTAGCATTGATCATACGAGTAAGCATACAGCTTCTAACATATTAGGAAATAAACTTCATAAAACTGCGTAGCGCCAACATTTGGACCAGACCCTAAAGTTCCTTTTCAATTCTACACCCAAAGTTTTCGTGTTGGCGTAAAATATTTCCGTCATAATGAGAAAACAAAACTGTTTTGTGATTCAGTAAAATTTTATAGTAGGTTAAATAGATTGGTCTGGTTGAAGGGTGACATAATTTTTAATTGTGGAGCTGCTATTTCAGCGTTTTCATTGGTTTCTATATGTATTTCACTGGGTTATATTTTATAAGCACTGCAACTCTACGCGCTACGTTATCTCTACCCATGTGTATGCAATTTACAAAAGGCATTGTTCTTTGTTTTCTACGACTACTTCATGTATTAGGTCCTTACCTATGAAATTGGCGTTTTGTATGAAGAATTTCATTAAGACTGTTTTCTCCATACAAACATTTTTAATTTTTTTTTTGGAAACGGCATATCCAAATTTAGCTAAACTTTGTGTGTATTATCGGATAACATTAAATTAAGTATAGGCAGCATTAATTTTTAAAAGTAACCGCTTTATAATAGTTTCAGCGAATCTAAGAAATGATTATGGGAAGCACATGAAAAGAGCTCTGTTCAATTTTTTTTATTATGTGATTTGGTCCAGAAATTAAAAAATACATGTGAAACCTTGAAATAATATTCCATTTTCCAAATAAAAAACTAATTTGGATATAGCTTTGAAAATCGCAGGAATTGGTACAATTATGATTAACGAAGAAAAAAACTACAATTTCATAGGTAAAGACCCAATATTTATGCTACTTTTAAATTTGTGTTATTAGTACATTTTTTTTTGTATCCGTTGAAGTTTTTCCATTAAATTACAAGTTCTGCTTAATGTGGTTCTGCTTAAAAAAAAAAAAAAAAAAAAAAAAAAAATGTGGTTCACCGTAGTCGTGTATTGGATCATAAGTATTTTCTTCTCTATTGTATACTAAACAAATTACTCACTTCAACTTTACTTCCACCTAAACGTCTCATTTTGTCTATCACGAATTCTTATAGACATTTCAATTTACCATAACACAAATCGATTTCAACTAAACGTTTTGACATCCTCATCGAACTTGTAACATTTTATATATCCCTCCCTTTCTTTCTATACCAATAGATGTGCAACCATTGTCACCAATCTCACTTTTTATCGATATCACGAACACCATCGATTACGTACGTGCGTTGAAAATTTGTTGAAAATGTTAACAGGCGATGTTCCCGATATCGTAATTTAAAGTGGGCTATGAAAAAGTCACTTTTTTGTCACTCTCGTGTTGATATTTCTTATGGACAAAAAGTTCGGTATCGTTTTAGTTATTTTTTATCTCATCAGCACGTGTAAATGTGACACGAAATATTGACTTTGCATTACATACTTTGGATAAGATTTTAGACAATCCGAAGGCACGCTCAGAATTTGTTTATTCTTTAAGACCTCAATCGATAATCGCAAACAATCGTAAAACAATGCTATTGGCACCACTGCTCGGAGTCAGCCTTGGATAAGAAGATACTTAATTGGCAGGGACACATAGGGCAAAGGTTCAACAAAAACTTGCAAGTAACTTTTAAAACAGTTGGTCTATTTACCAAGATAAAATCTTAAGTCAAAAAATTATAGTTTCTGGAGTTTTCAATATTTTCAATTTATAATGTTAAATTTAATTATTTAGATTTTTAACCACAAGTTTTTACTTGCTCCCTATGAAAAAAAAAAGTTTATTGACTTATGGTTAAGCGAATTAGGAGGTATATAATAAATAAATAATAAATGTCTCTGCACAAACACACAGCGCCATCTAGGTCCACAGTAAGCATCTAGGCTTGTGTTATGGATACCAGACGGTTGATAAACTACACAAATAGTTTTTTTTTGTAAATAAATACATGTATAAATGAAAAACATCCATAACTCGGGAACACATGTCTGTATTCATCATACAAACATATGCCCGTAGCGGGATTCGAACCCGCGACCATTTGGTATAGTAGCAGACTTTCTAACCACTACACCAAACAATAAATATATTTAATTGCAATCAATGAAGCCCTGCTCCTTAAACTAAGATTGCTCTTGTATTTTAAGAAGCTGAAAGTTAGTCTAAATGTTTAGGATACAATGTAGAATACCACATATGAACACATCCTAACTATTCCAGTTAGTTTAGTCCATCGTGCGTACTTATCAGGGGTGTGGTCATTTGTATATAAGACAAGGGATTCCACACCCCCAAATGTGTTGGGGTTTATCGTCACTTAACATCAGGTCACGTTCGTACTTGACGTACTTGACGGGTTCGTACCCGTCGTACATAAAAAAAAATAATAGAGCATACTAATAATCAGACATGTATTCGTCCCATCGTAGGTAGCCTACAGCGATTTACGCCGACACTCAAGTGGCCACCGGATCTAGTGGCCACTAGACCGACACAAATATACGAACTTGCGCAAGAATGTATAGCTAAAGTGTCTAAAATAGATGCCCACAAAACTAGCGTACTTCGAAATTACTAAGTGAGGTTTTTTTAAAAGCCACAAAAAAAATCTCGTTTCAATGAATTATACTGAATAATTCTTGAATGCTTTAAGTCTGGAAAATGCTCAAATTGAAACCAAAATTTTGACGCAGACAAAACATCTATATTCTGCCTGATGACGATGACTTTATGAAGGTCGTGGGAATCCGCTGGACGCAAGCCGCTTCCAACCGATCATTTCCAACCACCAAAAGGTTGCGGGTTCAAATCCCGCTTTGGGCATATGTTTGTATGATGAATACAGACATGTGTTCCCGAGTTATGGATATTTTTTATTTATTTATGTATTTATTTACCAAAAAAAATGTATTTGTGTAATATATCTACCATCTAGTATCCACAACACAAGCCTATAGTTGTTTAATGTGGTATTAGATGGCGTTGTGTGTATGTTCAAGGATATTTATTCTAGAAATCTATGGAGGAGGCCTATGTTCAGCTGTGGACATCCTATGGCTGATATGATGATGACTCGTATATTTAACTTATTTTTGATAAAAATATCGCTTTATCCCTACCTTTATGCCTAGATGCTTACTGTGGACCTAGATGGCGCTGTGTGTTTGTGCAAAGACGTTTATTTATGTTCTTGATGTACTTACATTTATTCATTTTTATTTAAATACTTTTATAAAGGGAAGCCAAAACGTAAATACTTATCATCTGATAGAGATCAGCTAAGTCTGTAATGCATGTGTCCAGCGGTGAATTAATGATATCCAAGTACAACTCATTACAGCCGGCCCAAAATTATACATTACGTTATTCTAAAACCTTGTAATTACATCCAAAAAGTTTCTTTATAACTCATTCATTTAATTACAAAGATGTGTTCTCTGTTACGGTGAAATACATCGCACATACGCGCACTTCGTTAGTAGAGGCACATTAATTGAAGTGCTAAGTTGATGAAAGTGAGTTTGTAATTATGAGGTGAATTCGCATTTTATTCGTGTTATACGTGAACCATGTACGGAACCAACGGCATTCCGGATTTAGGATAGTCTTCCTTATGCCTCTTACTCTTCGCAAAGAGGCAGTATACACACTGTTATGTAATTTCTGACTCAAAGCAGTTTCGGAAAACCTTATGTGGTGGCCATCCGATATATTGAAGGGAATGGAAGAATTGTTTAGAAGGCAATCCATGCTACCTATGAATTAATAAAGTAAAGTGTGTCGATATATCAAGAGGCAATATGGTGCCAGTGACCATGTCGCTCAGTCGCCAAATTTTTCCGTTAGGCTCACAATAAAAGAAAGTAATTTCAGGATAGGCCTTTGACAGACCATAGACTCTATTTTTATATTAGTTTCAATATTATAACCTTGCTGTGGTTCTTGTTGTGTGTAAATGCCGCGGATATAAATACAGTCTTTGTTATACAAAAACGAGCCGTTCGAGCAATTTATCAATTGAAACCTACAATGTCACTTAAAACCTTTTCGTGACAGTACATTTTTGAAAATCTAATATGTCAAAAAATATATAACATCATCTAAATTTTGCTATACATATTTTTTGATATTTGTTTATTACCATTTTTCCAACATGATGTCAATACAAGAAATAAAGATGATTTGATTAGATAACGCTTTGAAAATGGAAAAGAATAGGAAATAACCTCTTGTTTTTTTTTTCTATCAGGGCAAGTTTCTGTTATCTATCTTGACAGAGAGCTCAATATTTACAAGTATTTCTATGAACCAAAAAATCCAATAATACCAAGTGAATGTAGTTGTTTTACAATTACCAGTTTATATCAATCTATCGATCTATAGATTACATTTACTTCCTATAACATAGAAAGAAGTAAAGAACCCGACTGTGAGCATATCTGTCTAGATAACAGGCTTGCTGCAGTAAAAAATTGATGAGAAAAATGTCGACAGGAATTAAATGCGACTGGCAAATTAGCTTAAAGAAAAAAGCTTACTACAGTAAAAAAAAACTTGCTTTAATAAATGTAATACTATCGCGGATAAAAGCTGCAAGGAAACAACGAATTCAGTAAATTTAGTAGGTTAGTGAAAGTATTCTGTACTTACCTACTAAGTTTAGTATAAATTCTCTTAAAACTTATGTTATGTGCGTGAGTGGAGTAACAAATAAAAGCATCTATAGTACCTAATCATTATTCAGCAGGTGAGCTGCTTGTTTGTCAAGTCATGCTCTAAAAAAATACATTTGACGACATTCGCTGCTAATCATGCATTAGATATTTTAATTTACGCACTGATCCGCAATCTAGGTTTACATTTTCTTCACTACAAGCGAGCTCAAGGAAGTGAAGAAGTCAGACTACTTTTACACGATGCAACTTCTGTTGCGGCAAATGCTGGAGTTTCGACTTCATTGCTTCTTTGCCAACGCATGCTTAACCACAACATATCGGAACAGTCATTGGATTATGGAACATCATAGTTGTCGCCGCGACAATATTTGTTTGTGTAAAAGCGGTCTTAATATAAAACAATCATACATTTATCAGCCGTTCGCAACTGTCTATTACTCGTTTGTAGTTGACAAAGAGGCGCCGGCGCAGTTAGTTACGATTGTCATTCACTTGGCGATATCAAAGGGAACTGACGTGTCGGAACAGTTTAGCTCATTGTTTTCTATTGTAGATTCCATGATGCGTAGCTATTAAGGGTTAAATTAATTTTAAATAGTAATAGCATCACGTGTTATTGTGACGTCAGTTGCTGTTTTTAACCCCCAATGCAAAAAGAGAAGCTGGTATAAGTTAAAAATTTTGGTAGCGCAGAAACGCCCGAGTTGATTTGCAAACGGTTTTTCATTCGAACGCTGGTGTTTCTAAGATGATTAACCGATTTTCATCAAATACGCCTATGAACCTTGAGCCTAGTTTAGTCTGAAATATAATAAAAACCGTACTCCAATCGGATCACGCATTATTGTGATACACCCGGAAAATGTATGAACAACACACAACGCCGTTAAACATATAATACGTCGTTATTCGTCGGGGGTATAAATGTGCATGCGGCATATATAGGCGGCACCTTAAGCATCGCCTTTCCGATTGTATACCTATTAATGTTTGGTCGGTTACATTTATTATAAGTCCGTTCTGCAATTAAACATTTATCCTCACCCGTTCTGTCTTCACTGGTCATTGACGAAGCAAAATGATGTAAAAAGCGATTCATCAATCAACCACTGACATTTTAGCACCCGATAGCAATTATATTAAACGCCCATCCAATTTATACAACTAGTGTATAATAAATTAAAAGGGGGTAGAACCAAAATACCGCCTTCGGCGCCAATTTCCATCTCGCCATCTATAAATATGGCCGCTGAATATTCTGTGCGTTTTATTCTTGCTAAGCCACTTTGTTTTATATCTTGTTAACATATTCTCTGTCAGTTTGTGAGGGGATTGTAATGAATTATTTTGTTAGCGTGTCCGTGCGGCTATAAATATGTTTACGGCCATTTAAAACTTATCTATTACTGATTATGAGTATGCAACATATTTGGTAAAAACTTAATACGATTTTGCCTTTTTCGTTGCAACGTGGAAAACTTTAAACTGAAAACAAGAAATTATTCAAAGACAATCGCAGTTTGTTGAATGACCCTCAAAACAACCAAGAGCTCTTAAGAGTCGTACAAGCGTTTGTTAAACCATCTGCCAATTAATCTTTCGTTTTGTTTGTTCGTATTGAGTTATTACGTAGACAATTCAAAGTATTAGCAATGAAATCTCCAACATATGAAAATCTTGGAAATTGTCGTCTAAAATGGTCACTCATTTGTAATTAATTTGCAATTATAAAATTTAATAGTTTGATACAAGTTTTTACACTGGTCCATAGATCTTGATGATGCACTCCGGAGATAGAAAGTTGCACCTTATTGAAGTCCGTTGTTGCTTTTGACGATTCAATTATAATACAATTTGCTTTTGAACTAACTGATGAGATGACACAGACTCTTTAAGTTAGTGTTTAAGTTATATTATTAGTTAGATACTCTGGTATTTTCTTATAATATTGGGTCTTTACCTATGAAATTGGAGCTTTTTTCTTCGTTAATCATATGTACCAATTCCTACGATTTTCAAAGCTATATCCAAATTTGTTTTTTATTTGGAAAATGGAATATTATTTCAAGGTTTCACATGAAATACATTTTAATTTCTGGGCTAAATGACATAATAAAAAAAAATTGAACAGAGTTCTTTTCATGTGCTTCCCATAATCATTTCTTAGATTCGCTGAAACTTTTATAAAGCGGTTACTTTTAAAAATTAACGCTGCCTATACTTAACTTAATGTTATCCGATAATACACACAAAGTTTAGCAAACTTGGATTTGCCGTTCCCAAAAAAAAATCTAAAATGTTTGTATGGAGAAAACAGTCTTAATGAAATTCTTCATACAAAACGCCAATTTCATAGGTAAGGACCTAATATTATTTAAAATACTCATGAATATATTTATCTATTAATTTAAAGCTTAAAATCTGAGGTTTAGAAGCTAAATAACACTCAAGAGAAAACTAGATTCCTCAGTAAATTACTGCCCGTAAATAAAGCTACCTAAATATTGCGGAGTTATTAAATTTTGCTTACCCACAGCCTTATCTGGCCACAATTTTGCGGACAAGAGCCTTAGAGTGGGAGGGCATAAGGTTTTTGCGGTAATAAGCCATGAATTTTGTAGGGTCTAATAATATTACGTTTTTATGAGACGTAAGTAATAGGGTTCGCTTTTGTTATTTCTTATAAAAGTTGAAATGACATTCCCCTAGGCCTGTTTATTTTTTTATAAATTATTTTAAGGTTGTCACTTTACGTTAGTTTGATTTTCTCCGCAAATTTTGGCGGGGAATTGGGATATGCATTTGTCACCGTCGTTTTAGGGTAGTCTACCACAAGAAGGTTACCGAGGTATCCACCGCAGTTTTAAACACATTTCAAACATTGTATACCTTATTGTACTTACTTACATAGAATTAATAGTAACAAAAACATTTCTTTACGTACTGAAATATCTTTTATTTGTTTTTTAATACTCGGTGGGTACAGTCACATGCAGAAATATAGTATCGACGGCAGAGTTTCACAGCAATATAATCTAATTTCAAAAACCACATTTGGACACATATAACGTATCTTAAATAAACTTCTCACGTTTTAAAATTGTAACCACGAAAGCTTAATATTGATATACTCATCAAAGACTTAAATGGACACATTTAACGAATCAATATTATAGGACTATGCTTTCGTTCAGAAATTTATACAGCGGTTTCAAAAATATGTATTTGACAGGTACACTAAAACTATTTATTGAGTTGACCTTTAGCTTCCTCAGTAATGTAGAAATCGAGTGGGTAACTTAAGTTGGAAACATGGAAAGCTTCAACATAAATATAACCACTGAAAATATATTAGAAACGAACTTTATTGCAGATGTAGGTATACCTACGTTATATATTCGATTTGATCTTAATTTACTTTCATCTAAAGTATGGATTTATTAATGAACTGTATTACATTTTAATTTCTTAATTGTAATGGAATTGCTGAAAATGTGTGAAATAATATTTTTGACCAATATAATGTCATGTGCAATAATAAAATTGAATTGAGCATAAAATCCCGACTGAGAAAGTTCTATAGTAATAATTTTAAATACAAATAGAAAATTTACAAAGTTTTGCTCCGTGGCCACACTTTTGAATTAAAATATGCATAAATGAATTTGAAGCCTTTGCCGTAGATACATATTTTTGCATGTGACTATACATGCCATACCAATGCAACAAGGTGGGGAAAGAACTGATCCAATATCAAAGTCTTTATTTCTTTCAATTTTTACTAATACACATAAACCTTTTCTCTACAAACATCCTTAAATGTTTAGAAACCTTAATCACGTCTCTCAAGCATTGCTTGCAGTCATAAAAAGAGACACTATACGGGTTCTTTGATCGCATACCCCCCATAGACAGGTCCCTAGTCGCAACATAGTGAGGCAAGTCGCACAAAAAGTCGCACAGACTATTTCCATTCATGTTTATGCCTGCAGGACTCCCGGGCGACGCGCTGAGTTTTATTGACAACATAAATACTGTTGCAGGTTGGCATGGACTGCTAAAATGTCGAGAGATGGCACAAATAATTAAAAAACAAAAACCTGCCAGTGAACGTAACAATATATTCGTCGATTAATAATAGTCAAATAAACACGTAAATTTTTATACACTACAGGTTGGTGGTAGGGCATTTTAAATGTCCGCCTGGCTAGCTACCACGATCTTATCTAAATCTGCCGCCAAGCAGCAATTTTAATAGCATTGTTGTGTTCCGGATAGCCAGTCCCCCAAATGTGTTGGGGTTTACGGGTCAGTACAGTACACGTCAGTTTCGACCTCATCTTCACTTACCATCAGATGTGAATGAGGTCAAGTATAAACTCGTTGTGCATAAAAAAAAGGTTTTCGCTTGACCTGACTCACACCTGGTATTAACCTGGAACCCTACAAATGATTTAACTGACGGTTACTTAAGTCAAACAATTGTTGCTTGGTGACAAATTTATATAAGATGGTGTTAGCTAGCCAGGCAGAAATTTAAAAATGTTCTACCACCAACTAAATCGAGCACTGTACTAGTACAGATTCTTTGTCAACCAAAAAGCAATGTTCATTCTTTTATCAATAGGTATCGTAGGACAAGTAGTTCTTATGATTTTGACAAATGCAATGGATAATGATCTATGGTGGTCATCTTTTCATTTCTTGGGTGTACATCGCTTAGAACTGAATCTGCTACCAACCGTATTAGCAAAATAATACAATACGTTCATTCATAATACGAACAGCCAAGGCATGGAACTCCCGTCCGGCGTCAGTCTTTCCTGAATCTTACAATCTTGATATCTTCAAGATCAGGGTGAATAAGAATCTACGCGTGCTTCATCTTCGACCACATCGTCACTTTCCATCAGGTGAGATTGTGATCAAACGGGTGTCCAGTTAATCATAAAAAAAATATTCAGGTTATTTCCGTTAAGTAAAAACGTTGTAACTTGGCCAATTTTGATTTTGAGTTGTTTTTTTATTTGGTGCTAAACTTTTGGTAAACACGGCTCCAATATTTAAAATATTAGGTCCTTCCCAATACAATTGGCGTTTTATATGAAGAATTTCATTAAGACTGTTTTCTCCATACAAACATTTTTGATTTTTTTTTTTTTGAAGAAAAAAACTCCAATTTCATAGGTAAAGACCCAATATTTGTGTCATTTCCATATTACTCTTTAAGATCTAACTGCTTACTGAGTGCAAAAACACGAAGAGACCACCAAAGACTTGGCATCCGCTCTCCTTATTACCATCCAATTCTAATAGCTCCTTAGGTCTGCGATCACGTACGGGATTCCTTGTAAATTGGCCTCGTTTGAGATCTTAATTAAGTCTCCACAGTTTTTAGACCGACATTGCAGCCCCGGTGTCGGTTCGCCGTGATTTTACATCTTTAGAGCTATATCTAGACCGAACCGGCTTGCTATTCAAATTCTAAATGTTCCAGACGTAATTAAACGGGGACAAAGGGAAGTGGTTGTGGGAACGATGTTCTTTCTTGAAGTAGGTCCCTAATTAGTTGTCACAAGTCTTCAGACTTAACAAATGTTACTAATTTTTATGTCATCGAATTACAATTTAGAGTGTCTACTTGAGTTCTGGTGAAATATTTTATTATTGTATCGAAACAATATTAACTAGAAACTACTTAACTTTTTTTTTATGCACAACGGGTTAGCACTTGACCTCAATCACACCTGATGTTAAATGAAGTCGAGGCCTTTTTGTAAAACATATATTTACATGAAGTTAGTTGTTGCGAATTTCGTTTTCCCGCCTACGTGTCCTTTATGTCACATAAGTCTGCAGAAGAACAAGTTACGATTAATCACGCATGGTGGAAACAATTCACAAATCTCACAAACAATCTTTGTTCTTGAAAAATGTAAAACTGGAGAGATACCAATATATTTCGCGAGCACCACACATTTCGCTCAAGCAAAACGTTGAACTCAATATGTGCGCATCCGGAATTGTTGCCAAGTCTTATCCCCCTATTGGGGGGACATGTTAGGTACCCGAAGAGGCATGCCATTCGGTAACGAATACCGAGCCTTGGCACTGGAGATGCCTCTTGGCAAACGTTTGGCAATAGAAGCCGTGGGAACGGATCTGAACGCACTCTGAACTGTGTCGGCAGTCCGCATACTGGTGATTTCACCCTAAATTTTCTCAGCGTTATGAATAGTGAAAAAAATAGGTTATGAGGTTACATCTTTATGGAACAGCTTGTAAAACAAAAGAGCTTATCTTTTTTTTTTATTCTTGTTTCATGAGTTATGACAAATTGATATAAAATAGGTCTAAATAATGTTACATAAAGGCTGTTTAGTTTTCCAAAAATAATTAAATAACATTAAAAAAAACCCCCGCCACCAAGTATGATCGAGTGAATCGAGACTCGGACAAATGAGTATCCCAGTTGTATTAATGCAGTTCTAAATATCGTAAACAACTCTCTGAAAATTTCGACATTTGTGCTCCTAAAATAACATAGATACAAGTAAAAATACACGCGACAAAACAAAGTTATTGAAAGAGCTATTCTTAAAGAAAAGTAATATTATATTTTGATTTTAGTAGAAAGTTAGGTTACCATGAAACGCTTGTTCTACTATCGCCGAAGACTCTGTCGAACTCAAATCATGATCTTGCAGAAATTGCATGAATATCGATAAAGGAGTTGGGAAATTAGACGAATTAATGAATTTGACAAGATAGAATTTTGACGTCCATTGCTTAGTTGGCATATAAGTGCTGTATTTGCCCCCTGACCCCTCCTTATAAGTGCGGAGCGTAGGACATTCACTCACAAGGTGATGCAGGCCGCCTCTAACCGGTCACTCTGGAATTCTACGAGGGAGGCCTATGTTGAGCAATAGGCGTCCTGTGGCTGATATGATGATGATGAGTCCTGACTACTATACTACAGGATTCAAAGGTGCATACCAGTCCGAGCTCAAACGATTAACATATTTAAGAATGTGTTTCAAATTCTAACGAAAAATAATTGTGCAGTAAAATTTATAAACATAAGAGTAGTAACATGACCCATCTCCACACCCCGCCACTGCAACTCCTGTAGCCAGGATCAACAGCGGAACGTCGCCTACTGATAGTAAGCGGGTCCCGAGAAAAGACTTTACGCTACCTTGGGCCCCAAATTTATTTAAGAAGAAGAATAAGGGGTTTAAAGAAGGAAAAATAAAATTATGTCCTCCTTCCCCTTTACAAATGGGGAGTGTAGCCAGAGTAAATGAAAAAACCCTCGAATGAGGTTAAAATTAAATGGGAAAAGGGGACTGAGTGACATAAGAGTATATAGTAGTCGATACTTGCCTTTAATATAAAGATCAAAATTTTAATAATTTGAGTTGGAACTGATTAATCACTGAAGAATCCGTTTGTACAAACGGTTTCATTAGGTTTGCACGGCATATTTTAAAATCCAAAAGTATCTAAGCCAGCAAAGCATTCTTTGACAAATTATGTTGGTAGGTTTTTAACTCACCTAAATAGATAAAATAGGTAGGTGGTCCAAAAATGGAAGAAGAAAGAATAAAAGAAAATATCTTTGACCGTGGAACCCGCGTATTTTTCTTAAGTGTTATTGCCTACAGTTAGCACAAGAGATCAGCCAAGTTACTTTGCATTAGAGGGATTATACACTGTCCATTAAAAATATATGTAAGTAATTAGGGTCGGATTTTTACAGAAATATTTTTTTCAGATTGTTATTGTCCAGATTCAAAAGAACATGTTCTTTTATCTGTTTTTTTTAATTTCAGAGGTGCGTACTAAGTTAGGGGGATGGTGCATAGGTATAGGTATGGCAGCTTCACTTTAATTTCGAAGGTCTGGATGTATCAGGCTGAATTTGCAATAAATAAAATTTGTGCAGTGGACGATCAATCAATCAGAGAACTAACAACAAGAATAAAGTGTAGATGAGGTAATTTTAGATATTTAGATGTTAATAATAATTTCCCTCGTGAAAGTGTTTGAAAAATAACTTGCTCATGCTTATGTGCATAATTATATAAAGGAAGTGATTTTGACAGAAAGCCAAGTAGGTAAAATAAAACAAATAAAGTAATTGTTGAAAATAACAACCAGAAAAATCATATTTAGAACCGTGTAATTTTACAGCTTACCGAAGTAGTGTCCAGCCAGCATATGTCAGATTGTAAATGTACTTGTGCAATACAAATCTACGTCCAGGTCTCTGCAAATACTGTTGAAGTTACTACTAGCGCGAAGTAGGAAAGCTTTTTGCCTGTAGTTTGGTTTTGCGAATGGAAAGTGCAAAGGTGGGCGCTCGCGAAGACCCATCTCATTCGTTCGAAATTCGATATTAGACAGCCTATGGTTCTATTAGCAATATTCATCAAATACCATATCATTAATGTCTCGTCGGTATCGTTTGCACCTGTGGACATAGTCTAGGAACTAGAATCTAGGAACCGCATAAACTTTTTCTGAATAAGCTCAATACGCGATTTATATAACATCATACTGGGGGTTACAGACTTGACAGGCAAACTCGAGATGGCCAGGCACAATTCAAGCTTTGAATAACTTTCACTTTACGTTACAAGAAAATTTATTTATTTAAAAACAGTAACAAATAAAACGATGGAATTTAAATATAAACTAGATCAAATGTAAAAAATTGTGGCGCGTGGCGGTATGCTGGCAGCGTTTCCTCGCTTGATGCAGATACTTAAGCGTGGAGCGAGGAAACAACCAGCTCTCGGGTCACCAGTGACTTCGACTAAGCGCTTTGAAATATTAAAAAAAAAATTAAGAGCGCCCGGCTCCCAAGGACCTAAGGTTTCGACTCCGAAAGCAAGGAAAATGTATTCGGAACCGATGTCTCTATATTTATATATACAATTAGGTACATGTGAAAAAAAATCGTCACATATTTCTTCAAACAAACCAAGTAAATATAAATAAATCCGACCACTTCATTTGCGACCTTGTGCACCTTTATTACATATTAAATTTTCCCTCTCATGTGTAAGATCCCTAATCCTTAGGTCGAAACAAGACGAAGCCGACCCATTAGTGCACCGGCTAACACCAAAGCAAACGTGTAAACATGTTTTACCCTCTTAAAAGCTAAAACCTACCGACTGTGTACAGTGTACACGGACTCCTGACTTTGGTATTGTATCGGTGGATAACAAAGTGCATTTTGTTTACACTATGTTAATATAGAAATTTAGTTTTTTATTGCTCTTCTATGTCTACTCCCTATTACTAAAAGCGCCGATTTACCGTTCAGTGGCATCCAAATAAGACATCTTTAGGACTACAATAAATCGTAAAAGTGAACATTTAAACATAGATAAATCGAAAACAGACGGGTGTTCAAAAAAAATCTGTCCCGTGTTCAGTTTTTTAAATGTTATATTATACTGAAATAAACTATTTTTTTTTAATTATATTAACAAACCCACAGCTTTTGACGTTAGATAATTATTTCAAGAGGTTACTTATACATAGACAATCATAGGTTTCCCTAAGAAAGCACAAGCAAGTTGTACAAGAGAGACATAAGTGTTACACTGGATTGAATTTTGGACGAATGATAGAGAGGTTTGGCATAATATAGGATTAGAGAACTTTGCTATCCTTTGTGTTAGTAATTTTTTTGTTTCGAAAGAATTGCCAAGAAGATACTCGTAGATCCATAAATTACCTACAAAATTAACTACGACTATCTTCGTAGCAATTTTTTTTTATGATTGACTGGATTCGCCTTTGACCACAATCTCACCTGATGGAAAGTGACGATGTGGTCGAAGATGAAGCACGCGATTCTTTCGAAACAAAAAATTTACTAGCAAGGATAGCAAAGTTCTCTAATTTTATATTATTTCAAACCTCTCTTTCATTCGTCCAAAATTCAATCCAGTGTAACACTTATGTATCTCTTGTACAGCTTGCTTGTGCTTTCTTAGGGAAACCTATAATTGTCTATGTATAAGTAACCTCTTGAATAGTGAAAAGGCCGCTCCGCAATAGAACTAATAATTTCAGAAATATTAGCTCTATAGCGGTGCGGCCTCTTCACTATTTAACTTTACGTAATCTACTACCAAATCTTAAATCAACATTATCTTGCCCGTATATTAGGTAGCTTCGTGCAAAACAAATCTTCATAAGAGGAAACTAACTAATTAACTGATCGCTAACACGCGTCGGATTAGTGTTATTACGCTTAGACAAACAACACAACACCGCAATACGTCTTGGGAATACTATTGGAACTCATCTGTTTCTCGCTAGATTAAATTACCCAATTATGGTAAATAAATTCACGTAGGTACGTGATGCTAGAAGTCACATAGTAGAAATCAGCTATTATCACAATGAAAAAAAAACTGTGCTGAAATAATTCCAAATAGTGCCCTAAGGAAAAAAAATGTGCCACTGTAGTTTAGTTTGAGTATTCTAACGTGACCTGTTGCTGGGTTGCTGGATATATTTTTTTAAGGACAACGGGTTGGTACTTGACCTCAATCACACCTGATGTTAAGTGAAGATGAGGTCGAGGTTAAGTGAAGGTGAAAGCGTACTGACCCGGAAACCCCAACACATTTCGAGGATTGGCTATCTTATGTCTGACAACCGGAACACAACAATGCTATTAACATTGCTGCTTGGCGGCAGATTTAGATAAGATGGTGGTAGCTAGCCAGGCGGACATTTAAAAATGACCTACCACAACCAAACCGAGTACTTAAACATGTACCCCGCTGGCGATCGAACCCGCAACCTCCGAATCGTAAACCCAATGTTGTTTACATTGAGCCACGAAGGCGGTTGCAATAAAAACGGATATCCCAAAAAATTGTGCATAAATAGTGCTACTGACATATACAAGTCCCATTAATTGTTTAACAACGAAGTTATTTAGATGTCTTTGTGAAAAGGGGCAGCAAAACAATTTTTTTTCAAAAGCTGTTGTATGCGTCGTGGTTATTTTCATTCGTATTCACCGTTACGAACTTCGAAGATATTTGGCTTTTGATGGATGTGATTTGTAACGCTCGTAGTCTCAGGGCTTTTAGAAATTTCGTACTAGATATTCGTAAAATTATTCTTTTGGTAAAAGAGACAGCATTCTCGGTATTCTCTATTTTCATTCTTCATGCGGAATGCGCATATTCTGGATAAGTTTAAAATGACTCAATGCGTCGTTGGTGGCCGATGACAACGCTTGTCCTAAGATAAAAGTGTATTAACCTGACGACCGTGTAGATAATAAATACTGTATACCTACCTCTTAACGAAAGATGGTAAAAAATGTACAGTCGCGGAATTAAATGGTTCGTCAGATTTCAAATACTTTAATTTGACAATTAGCAAGCACATGTTACGTTTCTGAACGAACGAACACCCAAATGTTGCATAGAAAGTTATTCTTAACTCTTTTACGACATGGTTCATATTTAGCCGAACTAGTGTTCCTTGACTACAAATAGTTGAGCTAAAAAGAGCAGTTTACAAGCAAAAGTCAACTTTAAGATGACTAACATTTTCATTCCGCGACTGTACCTACATTTATTGGATGTAGAAATTTGTGGTTTCGTCATGTCAAAAGAATAGAATAAATAAATATTTCGTACACTTAAACCAATCAGCTAGTTCCAAAATAAGCAAAGCTTGTACTGTGTATACTAGATAAAGGATAAACATACATACATAATTATATAAACATCCAAAACTGGGGAATAAATGTTCGTATTCATAACACAAGCATTTGCCCCTCACGGGATTCGAACCCGCAACCGTTGATTTCGCTGACAGGGTCACCGGTGTCGATTCGCATGTACACCAACTAAACAAAAACCAGTTTTAAAGTAGTACTGTCTCTTTCTCTCTGGAACAGTACGATGCGACGGCACCACTCTAAAACTGCTTTTAGTTTAGTTTAGTTGGTGTACATCCGAATCGATACCAATATCCACTACACCAATCTGTCTCCAACCAGTGTCTCATCCTGTGGGTATAGTAAAAGGCGACTCAGGGAGTTTCCACCATAAAACAACTATAGACCGCCTATGTAACCTATATGTAACCGCCTCCGCGGCTCAATGTAAACAACATTTGGTTTACGATGTCGCAGGTTCGACCCCCAGCGGGGTACATGTTTAAGTACTCGGTTTGGTTGGTGGTAGGGCATTTTAAATGTCCGCCTGGCTACCATCTTATCTAAATCTGCCGCTAAGCAGCAATGTTAATAGCATTGTTGTGTTCCGGATGTCAGATATAAGATAGCCAGTCCCCCAAATGTGTTGGGGTCAATACGCTTCCACCTTCGACCTCATCTTCACTTAACATCAGGTGTGATTGAGGTCATGTACCAACCCGTTGTGCATAAAAAAAAATAGACTTGCCGGTTTCAACGGCGAAGGGCTCACCCTCTATCATGCATTTTTCTATAATGCGAAAGGTGAACCGTGGATGTTGTTTTTTGTTATTAGGACATCTCTGACCATCATTTGGGATAAAAGTCATGACGTATGTATGTAGACATTTGATGTCTGTAGATGGACGAAAATGAAGGTTGTGGAAAATATGCCTTGAAATTATTTTTGCACGGTTTGATGCTGCCATTGCACCATTTAATGCTATGCTGAGTTATGTGCTGATGATGATTAAAACTTGATGATATGCTGCTGTATAGCTGGTCTATTACTACCAAGAAATATAATAGTAGGTCAGTGCGTCACACTGGACCGTGTCCGAAGGGTGAGACGATATTAACCATAAATATTGGTATCTAGAATAATCCGCGAATATCCGCAGGAGATCAATAAAGATATAGCTCGAAGAATTGCCAAAATTAAGTGGCAGTGAAACTAGGCACAACCGATTTTCATCAAACATGGTCAAGGCATTTCACTTTTGAAAATGAAAAAGCGTAATCAAATCGATTCAGCCATTTTACGGGACATAGGCATCAAACTTATCATCATCATCAATCTGATTTAAGAGCCATACTCTTTTCGGTGGAGATTTTTCCTTATATTATTTATTTTTTATTTATTTATTTATTTATTTATTTATTTTTTTTTAATTTTTCCATCAAACTTATAGCATCCCTCTTTTTGCATCGGGAGTTAAAATAGACCACACAGCAGCACGCGAAATGTGCGGTTGTAAACCGTAATACGTACCGTATAAAAAAGGTGTATATTTTCTTCACAAAGGCATACACGTTAGTAAGTAACTCGTATCCGAATTCCGAGCATATCATTTTGTCATGGCAACGCAGGCGTTATGTTTCGGTAAAGTATATAAGTCGACATTTTTCCTGTACGATAAATGTCAATATTGATGTGTCACATACAACTTACCTTACTTGTGCCGTGGTGTGGAAAAGCCTTGACATATGTACGACATTTTTAGAAAACTGGCTCCTGTTTAGGGCAGTAAGGATACGTGCATTTTGGGGTGCAACTTTCGGTATCTTATCTTAAAGTTCCTAATTATTTTGCACTTGGATAGAGAATTTTTTTTTATATGAGAGGGCGGCAAACGAGCATGCGGGTCACCAGCAATCACCGCAAGCAATATTAATGATATAACTAATATTATTAATACGAAAGTTTGGATGTTTGTTCATTGCTCAATCACGGCGAAACGGATAGACGCATTTAAATGAAATTTGGTATATTGGTAGAATATACCCTGGATTGAGACATAGTATATTTTTTATCCCGATAAAGTGAGTAGTTCCCGCGGGATAAACAAATTTCCGCGGTATAGTTATTCTACGCAGGCGAAGCCGCGCGCGGAAAGCTTATGCTGAATAAAAATGTTTTCTAACAAATCAGTAACTTGCACAAATTATAGTGTAGGTATTTAACTAAAAAACGGTAATATTGAATAATTAAATTAATATTACCACTGTGAACTACATTGCGTGGTAGAAGATATTAAGTAAGTACTTAAATAAATAATCAACTCTACCTATTATTTTGTAAAAAAAAAGTTATTGTTTCGTAACACGGGATAACTTCTGCAAAATATAAGGAAGTTATTGATATTTTTTTTTTAGAAATCTATGAAGGACATAGTATTTTAATGTAAAAAGGAAAGACCAATGAAGAGGTCCTGCAGATGGTTAATGAGAAGTCAGTGTTTTTGAAGATCATTGAAAACAGGAGAAAGATACGACACGACAACTTTATCAAGATCATCATTGATGGAAAAGTGGAGGGGAAGATGAAGTGAGGAAGGCCTACAGGAACATAATATGGTACAAGTATAAAAGAAAAACTAAACGTGTTGTATCATAGGAAGTCAGAGAAAAGGCGGAATGTAGAGTAGAAAGGACTTCATTGACAAGAGCATAGCTCTTAAATTGAAGAGAGAGAGCACTTAAAAGATACTTTTAACCTTGTGCAAAAAAATTGGGAACTTTGAGTATCTTATTTTACTAGTTTTCATAAAAAAAAGAGATGTTCAACATTTGTTGTCCAGATTAAAATTAAGCCTAACGCATTGATTTTAAATCATAAAACAAGCTGCTAAATAGTTTTTGCTTTACACACTGTTTAATTATAAATAGTAATTACTGATAAAGCGCATTACATTTGTCTTGATTAATTGCACAGATACCTCCATGTTTTCTATTTACAGATAGTATACAAGATTTGAAGTAAATATTATTTTCAATTTAGTTGAGGGTATTGGGCCGGATATCTTCAATCAGTTTATTGGTACCAACCCTTTTTGAAGGCCCTTTTTCACTTGGAAGCCTGTCATTCAATTTTATCCTTTGCAAGATTTTCTTCGAATGTTAATCTATGGAAGTGATTTTAAATGGAACTTATTTGTGTGATAATAGGAAAACATATTGGCTTGGGATAAGGTTTTAGTTATCAAGCCTATACTGAAGCATTATTTCTAAATTGCAGAGCCTTAAACTCCCTAAGGACGCATTTCTGTGACTGTATTACAGGAGACTAGTCTCAAAGTAAAATACAAACTATCACTTGTATTATACAATATTAAAATTATAGTAAAAATATGAATGATAGTAAAAATGTAAATCCATTGCCTAGTTTAAAGCAACTAAAAGCTTCGTATATCTCTTTTATTTGTCTCCTTTCATTCATCCTCTCCACATGTCCAAACCATCTCATCATATCTTTTCCAATCCTTGTCACTAAGTCTTCTTCCAAGCTGCTTAACTCTCTAATTACATTATTCCTGATTCTATCTAAGTCATCCACACTCATACTACTTACACTATTACTGATTCTCTCTAAATCATCCACACTCATACTTCTCAATGATCTCATTTGTACTGTATTAATTCTACTTTCATTCTTTTTACATCCGACTTTCCATTTTCGAACAACTAGCCGCAGTGATGGTTTGGTGTAGTGGTTAGAAATTCTGACAACTATATCAAAACGTTGCGGGTTCGAATCCCGCTAGGGGCATATGTTTGTTTGAAGAATACAGACATGTGTTGCCGAGTTATGGATGTTTTTCACGAGTATATGTATTTATTTACAAAAAAAAAGGAATTGTGTAGCTTATCAGCCATCTGGTATTCATAACACAAGCCTAGATGCTTACTGTGGACCTCGATGGCGCTGTGTGTATGTGCAAAGATATTTATTAATAGTTTCCATCGGTTTGTTGTCATGCCAACCATTAGCAATAGGCATTTACTAGAATCCCGTTCTTCATCCTCGACTACATCTTCACTTTCCAAAAATTCTACCGCCAGCATCAATACAAACTATTTAAGCAATGAAAATTACGCTGGCTTAAAGAGCCAATGAAATTGCCACGTCTGAATTGTTTGGAATACACAGGATTGAATGGGTTTGGAATACAAAACGTGGTATAAACATTTATACGGCAATCGTATCTGGCTGGAATGTCTAACCATTAAACATAGGAATGCTAGAATATTTTAAGTTTATGTTAAAAGTACCTACTTGTATGTATGTATGTATAACCAGCATTAGGAATTTAAACGTTTGTAACATTATCTCCCAAAGAACGACCTTAGGACCTAGCATAGGTTCAGATTAAGATATCATACAAGTTGACCGTTAGCACAGATGAAGTAGCCCTAATAAACTATTAGATGCGACGTAATTTCAGATTTGTTTTTATTGTGATATCATAATTATACAAAAGCCTAATTTATTGGTTCGAATCCATTGTACACGTATTTGTGTACATACAAAGTATTCCAAATAACAATTTTATTTATAAAAATAATAGAAAAAAGCGGTTCCCCTACAATTTTAGTGCAGTAGCGGTACTTTTCGCCGAAAGGTCCGGCGTATTTTACCCGATTGCCCGAGGAAGGACGGTAATGGTTTTTGAGTGCATGTATGTAGATTTCTGTGTTACCTCGTGTAGCTTAATCAGCTTGACCGATTTTTAGGTGCAAGGTGTAATTGTATAGATTCGTCGTAATCCCCAGTGTCATAGGATTCATTTTATGATAATAAACCATCATGGCGCCCGCAAAATACTAAATATGCTGTCGGGTTTTTTGGTTTTAACCCGACCCGAGAAAGGAGGATAATGTTTTCGAATGTATGTATGTTGTTTCTATGTGGTAACTTAAAAATCGGTTTTAAGGCTACATGAGGTATCATAGCCTTAAAACCGATTTTTAAGTGCAAGATGTCATGTAGATTGATAAACCAACATGGCGCCCGCGAAATACGAAATATGCTGTCATGTTTTTTGGTTTTTAAATGGAAATTGTTATTTTATTATTATTTTGGTTAAAAAAATTGTTATTTCTAATACTTTGAACCTACATAATCACAAATTTGGGGCTAATAAATTAAAATAAGTACTACACAATCACAAATTTGGGGCTAATAAATAAGGTCGTAACCTTACACTCAATTCGAATATGAATAAACATGTCAGTATTACTACGGAATAGTTTCCTAAAAATAAATTTTAAGACAGAAGTCGGCTAAAGGAATGACGCTATCCATTGCTGACGTCATCGACTTAAAATATTGTCTCCCACTGTCTACTTCAACAAGATAGATCACCCGTCAACAGAAACAACAAACCCGGACTGATGCAAAACCTCAACTGCTCATGTCATGACTCAAACATATCGGCTCGCGATTCACGTGAGAAAACCAACAGAATAGCTTCGTTAAGAGGCTCAAGGGCCCTCCGTGAGGCATTGTGCTGATGTCAGGTCTTCATGACAGCCATCGAGTGGTGGGTTCCCGCCAAAATGTTAACGAGGCATCGACCTTTATTGACGCCCATTCAGCTGTACAGTTACCTGACATTTTAATTAGTCAAGTGTAATGGAGTAGAACGTATGTATAGATTTTTAGTTGTTTTTGTGAAAAAAAAAGTGAATCAGAGGAATTATGTCCACTACTGTTTGGTTTATATTTTCTAGTATATTTATAGTACATTCTAACCCCCCATTGCAAAAAGAAGTGTAATGAAGCCTAATGTCTGTCTGAGTGCGTATGTATCTGTGTGTCTGTCTATGGCATTGTAGCGTCAAAACGGCTGAAGCTATTTTATAAAGGTTTTTTATTTTCGAAAGTTGGCGTTTGCGAAATTCTGAGTCAAGTTTAATGGAAATCGGTTAAGCCGTTTCGAAGATATTTAGCTTTCTCGACGGTTTTCTAAGTTTTCAATTTATAGTTATTATTGTCATAAATTTATGAAGTTACTTGGGTTGCTGTTTTACATTCTATAAATTTTTCTTATAAATATTCAAAACATGTAACATGTAACTTTTAAAAATTATATAAAAATACATCAGAATACTACCAGTAAAACTTGCATATCTATTTATCTAGTCTCAAAATTCGGAAAAGTAAAGTACCCGTATATGTACTATAATAATCCTAAAAAATGTGATGTACAATCCAATCATCCTAAAAGTATCACATGGGCTAAAGTGCCGCGGCATCGATATCTATTAGAAACTATTCACATTACAACAACCACGAAACCAACTACACTAGCTTCTCACAGGACAAAGTGTTTACACATATATAGGAGTATAGATACCATCCATAAGCATCCGCTACTGAGATGTGTAGCAAAATTTCGTCCACATTGTTAATAGACGTCGTAGTATAGTGGACAGTAGCATCAGTCATTAAAACAAAGTTGGGCAAGTTCAAACTTCAGTAGATGCTGCAGCAGAACTGACGAAATTTTCTTACTCATTCATATGTGACTATTATTATTGATTATTATTGATTTGGTTTGAGTGTTCATATTGTATGAATACTTTCTAATTGATGGTGCTAAAGTGCTTCGGTCCATACGGTCCATATAATACTTTTAGGGAGATTCGACTGTACTCACATAAACATTTACCCCCAGTGAAATTCGAACCCAGAACCGCTGGTGTCAAATATTTACCATTAGATATGAAAATGTTTCATCAGATCAATGACCTCATTATCGATAATGTGTGTGATGATGGTCTATAATTTGCCAAATTTAGTTTTTTATTTAAAGCATAAAAAACCATCAATTTATCAAACATAATCATAAACTTGTTCTTCAGGGGTTACAATAGGATTTTGCATTACGGGTAATTTAGATATATCTCACAAATATATCCGCTAGGTTGTAGGGAATATCTCGAGAGTTATCTGATGCCTGTTGACCCTACGACCTGGCAATCTCACAGCCTCCTTAGAAATGCCTTACGCATGCATATTGCATAATGTGCCCAGCGTGAGCATCATACCACTATGCAATCTTAATTAAAACTGCCAAACGGGAATATATTGAGTAGGTACTGTGAATTTGACTGTCCGTAAATCATTTACTCTTCCTTTTATCTGAAGAGGAGTACAAGAGTACAAGATTTGGTAGATTTTGATAAGATAATGAAAATATGCCGTGTGACAACCGACGGGTTAGATATAACACAGAAAGACACATTTAACTGAGCCCATAAAGTCCCGACTTTGTTTCATAATCAGTGACTTCCCTAAGAATAGCTTTCATATATAAATAATAAACTCAGATTATTTGGTGTTTTAGGTAAAGGTAAGAATCAAGGAAAATATCAATACAATACAAATTGGTTGGTGATAGGACATTTTAAATGTCCGCGTGGCTAGCTACCACAATCAGCTATGTTAATAGCATTGTTGTGTTCCGGTTGTCAGAGATGAGATAGCCAGTATATGTTGGGGTTTCCGGGTCAGTACGCTTCCACCTTCGACCTCAATTTCACTTAACATCATGTGTTATTGAGGTCAAGTAGTAACCCGTTAAGCATAAAAAAAACACTTTATTGCATAACAAAAAAGAAGATACAGTTACAGAAAGTGGTAAGTGTTTAGTATCATAAAATCTATGCATTGGTGGATGCAGACTAGTGGCCACTTGAGAGTTAGCATTAATGGAAAACGAACAGTGAATGCTATACGAGTGCTCCTTTTATTAATTTGAGCCTGCTATATTATGCTAATCAAATCAAGTAAAGTATCAAACCAAAACCACTTTTCTGAACTGTATTTTCTCTTCGTTGTGCAATAAAGTGTATTTGTATTGTATTGTATAGATTTGACAGAAAGTTGCGACGTAAAAATTTTACTCAGGACCTCGATGAAATATCTATCCTTCTTTTCTTGAATGATTTGAGAACATCGTATCTGATTTTAAACAATATTAGAGATTGCATAGAAATGGAAGTTGAGAATGAATAATATTATATTATATCATTGTTTTAATTGTTTGGTGTAGTCGTTAGCAACTCTGACCGTTATACCAAAAGGTTGCGGATTCGAATCCCGCTAGGGACATATGCTTGTGTGATGAATACGGACATGTGTACCTGAGTTATGGATGTTTTTCATTTACATTAAGTATTTATTTACAAAAAAAAAATGTATTTATGTAGTATATCAACCATCTAGTATTCACAACACAAGCCTATAGTTGCTTACTGTGGAACTAGATGGCGCTGTGTGTATGTATAAAGATATTTATTTATTTAATTGAAATTGAATTAACAATCAATTAAGTAATGAATAACATTTAGAAGTAACGTTTAGTGCATTGATTTCATTTAAACTAAAAGGAACTTACAGACATATTGAAATGTATACAAACCACCAAATTATCTCGTGAAAGTATTTTGATCACATTAATTGAAGTGAGTGAAATTTTACACACAATCTCAATTGAGCGTGTAACTGCACTTTTTAAATTTCGAATGTACTTGAAGAATTCATCGTGATAGCAACGAATAGAGCATCGCTAGAAACCCGTCCGTCCAACCAATTCGAGGCGATAAAAAATAAATTAAAATAAGCAACGAACGAACGGAGCAGATGATATCGATACGGGTTCCGCACCCATTATACTCTCGGACGTGGTAGTCTCTAATTGCAGCCTTTTTGTTATACAAAATGAGGTGTTAGCTCTTCTATTAAATAATAAGTAGTTTGATTCTAGAAGAAACGACGCCCTGTATAGCAGAAATTGGTTTGCTCTCTAACTGTGTCAGCTTAGTAGCAATTACTCTCCGAATAAACTAATTTTGTTTTTCCATTGTTGCAGATAATTTAGAAGAAGACTGCGTATGGCCGAAAGATTCGAGGAGAGTCCAAATAAGGCGTCACCGCACGCTTTTTGGACGTTTCAAAATGTCTGGCTTACAAATATCCACCACACTCGCCCACATTCTGACAGCGACGCGTTAAGTGTTGCAGGCGATAATAAAAAGAAAGAAAATGTTAAAAAAAATACAGAACAAGAGAATAGTGAAGTATCAAATGAAAATAACTTTAATAAGGAGAGTTTTATAGCGTTAAATGTCGACTCGATTTCAACAATAGACGCTAACAATGAAGAGAACGAAAGAATCAGAAAGGATGTGTGGAATGACATCGATGACGAACTTTACATAGCCAATTTAATTAAAACAAGGACTTCAGAGGATGTGAAACGCGAGAAACGTGATATTAGTGATTATAGTGATAGTGATATCAGTGAGAAGGTTGTGAGTAGTGATAAGTTAGATAAGTACGAGATGTGGGAGATAGAGCCCACGGACTTGACGGAGTGCGATTGTCTTGGACCACCTCCTGAGTTCCTGCTGCCTCCCCCGCCACGGCCGCCGTTCCTACAAGCGGAATACTATTGCGGCGACGATCCTATTCCTGATCTGGAGACCTGCGATACGGAACCAGTGAGTATTTTAGCACATCGAACGCTTGTATAGCCCACTGTATTGTTCTCGACTGATAAATTGTTTTACAACAACAAAACAATATTTACTATACTAAAACTATACCACAAGGTATTCTTCATAGTGAAACGTCCACCGTATGTTACATAGTTAAGAATATTTAAATTGATTACTTGTTGTAGCCGTCCTCAGAACAATAAGTAAATAACATTTGAAAAATTCTTGTGGATACAGTCACTCTCAAAATAGTTTCCAGTATGCAACTAAGGCCCATCATAATATTTAAAGTCATTTGATGGATAGTCCAAGGAATCGTTATCTGCGGAAATGGTTTCACGTTTTGTTCCAGAAACGGTAATGAATGTACCCTGCCCGCTTATCTGGCTTAGTAAATATTTGACGTATGCGGGCCTTAATGAACCCATGTTAGCGACAATGCGCGTTTATCTTTAAATCTTACATTTTACGGTCTAAAAGATTATGAAGCGGCTCCTTCAAATTATAAGACTAAGTGCGTTGTAATTCATAAAAATATTATAGTTGGCGTTTTACGATAGTCCATTGTCTATCACTCATATTCCTTTAAATTCACAATTTAAACACCAGTTCAATTGATCGTCCAAGTACCAACTATCTGCACTTGTTTCTTTAGAACGAAACGTGCCAAAAGACTCAAAGTTGACAATTCGATGACTCTAAATTGCAGTCTCGAACGTTTTTCCGAGTAGGTAGGTTGAAATTACACAATGGTATTCCACCATATCACCACACTAATCTTCAGAGTCGTGGGGAGAGTTTCCATAGAAGGCAAGACATGGATCTTCTGGCGTCAGTCTTTCCTGAATCCTATAATCTTGGGATCTTCAAGAGCGGGGTTAATATAGGCATCTACTGCGATTGCATGCTTCATCTTCAACCATATCGTCACTTCCAAAAGGTGAGATTGTGGTCAAACGCTTATTCAAACAATCATAAACGTGATCGCTATGTTATTAAAATTATTTTCGTATTATTCTTATTGGTTAAGGTAGTTAACATATCCTCATGTGGTACAGCCATGTAGCCATATATTATTGAAATTATAATTCTGCAAAATTATTACCGTTTTCTAATTTGTAATCAACTCATCATTCAAAATGCGACATAAACGTTCAATTTGTCGTCGTCCCAAACTCTTTCGCAGTCTATTTGTTCATACTAAACTGTGTAATTACGGATCTACCGGGATATGCGGCGTTTCCGTGAGTTTCGTAACTTATGTGTGTAGTGTTAACAATTTGATAGTAGGTAGGTATACTAGAGCTTTCTCTTTGCTTTTCGAGTTTACCTCCAGAACTCTGGGCTAGTTGGAATGTTTGTTGAACTGTAATGTTGGATTAGCCGTTATAAGAACATTAATCATCAGTCTGTGAAGTATCTACTTCAAGTGGCGGAGACATTTTTGTATTTTTATTGTCAAACAGTTAAGTGTATTTGTCAAATGAATCTACGGATCGATTGGTGATTTTTATTCCTTGTGTTATTTTTGTGTCCTAAATGTTTTATTGTTCTACACAATTTTTGCACGTGAAATCTAAGTATTGAGTATGAATATTATATTGCATTACTCACTCTAAAATACGGTCACGGCTCGAGCACCACCCAGTGTCATAAAGTTATAATGTAAGTATTGAATCACGTACGAGTATACGCTCAAAGAAGTTTAATTTCTTAAAAATGCATACGTAACTTTTTCTTTGTACTTAAGATTGTTGAAAGTCTGATACGTACTGGCCTCTTGGGATTATGGGCATACTCCTTCTGGGACACGTTTAGATGTTTTTTTTTCTTCGAATATTTGATATTCTTCGGGGTATGATCCCTTTTTATTACTAGTTAGTCATCTACATATCTAATAAAAACTACAAGTGACAACCAGATCGTGAACAATACAGATGAAAACAAAATATTAAAAAGTCATTCAATCTAAACAAAGTAAGGTTTACAAAAGATCACGAGTTTGATTCATGTTCGTATTCGGTTTGGTCAATAGCAAGTTACTAGCAATCACCATCTTATGTCGCCAAGCAACAATGACAGCAATATTGTGTTACGGCTGTTTAAGACAAGATCCAGTCCCTGGAAGAAATTAATCCTATAAAATTGAAAGAGATATATTTATTTCGCATAAGAAAAATTGAACACAGTAATGGGTTAGTATAAGTTGAGGGAGAAGGAAAATTGTTGTAAATATTTATAAATCTAAACAACACACAGATAGGCAGGAAGCGCATGCACCCCAAAACCATAGAAGTAGGAAGTATGCCAAATATTTTCAAAATACGAAAAAAGTGTATATCATTAAAATAAAGGCGACAAGCCTGGTAGCCAGTTCGCTAAATTAGAGCGAAGGTCACCCTTGTTAACATTGTTTGTTTTATATCTTTGTGCAATAAAGAATAAGATCATATTCGAAATACAGCATTTCATCAACATGATTGTCCTCCATAAATTTCCAAATACAAAGGAAAAAAATATGATTCCCTAAAAACATCTCATGAATATTATATTAGCCCTAGAAGTCGAATACAACCATCTATTTTGTCTGTTATGTTTATCTTTTCCAATATTGTAGTTTTCCAAGAATTACAGGTATCTAAGCCTTCCTTGTGGGTATCTTCGCGTGTATTTTAGCCACAAATAAATTCGCTTTATTGGCGTGAAACCACATAACTGCTCGCTAAAACATAACAGGAATCGAATCGAGCTCGAAGATAAAAACTTAGGTTTGTTGCAAAACCAAATTACAGTCATCGATGACCTACCGCGCTTACATTCCTGCGGTGATGCGGTTAAAGCCGATGATTGAGACATCAAAAAGTTAATTGGATCCAATAAAACCGACACCATTTATAAGGAAAATATAGTCTGCCGATGTTTCTTGTTAAAGCATCGATTCATTGCCTACTTCGTAGAAAAAATGGGTGGCCTGTTTGCCTCCTTCCAGTTCTTCTTCAAGAATTTCATTTTTATTTGCAATACGAGCTTCGTGTTTGGCCTTTGCTCGCGCGTAATTATTCGCACTCTAATCTTATCTCACTTTAAAGTAACCTATGTCAAATTTCAGGGCTCATGATAATCTCTTTGCCAAATTTAGTCGTAAAAACGCAACAGACAGATAACCTGACAGTAACATTCCCATTTATAATATTAATGTCGTTACTTTCAAGTAAATTATTTGAGTTCGAGAAACATCACCATATGCATACTTAGACACACTTAACGCATAAGTAGTAACTAACAGTGTCTCACTTCAAGATGTTTTAAAAGAAAAGCACGGCATATTTTATTAGTGTGAAAAAAAAGTATGTGAATATTAAATTCGGGGAATCAATTGCCTGTAATATTCGATATGAATCCATATTAACCTCTCTGACAACAATTTATTAAAAGAAATTAATGCATCACTTTCTATTTATTTGGATAGAGTCAGGTAAGCGCTAATCTGTTAACTTTTGGATATTAAGCTAGTAATTATTATGTATAGATTTCTGGAACATGTTGTGTGAGCTGTTAGTTTTTGCCCGTAAATAGAATAGGACCAACCCATCTCTTCCCGTATGGGTGCCGTAAAAGGCGACTATGGAACTTTCCACCAAAACATCTATAGATTTGGACGATTTAACGGCTATAGGCTCACCCGCTGCGTGCATTTCTGTACATGTCTTTCCTTGTCTGTCATTTCTGTACCTTTTGATGTTGTCTCAAATATATAAATTTTGATGTTTTGAACACCTAAACCGGGTTTATGAATCGGTGGTCGCGGGTTCGATCCCCAGCGGGTCCATGTTTAAATACTCGGTTTGGTTGGTGGTAGCGCATTTTAAATGTCCACCGGGCTAGCTACCACCATCTTATCTAAATAAATAAATAAATATTTCGGACACTTACACCAATCATCTAGTCCCAAACTAAGCAAAGCTTGTGATATGGATACTAGATAATGGATAAACATACATAAATATTTATATAAACATCCATGACTCGGAATTAAATGTTCGTATTCATCACACAAACATTTACCCCTCGCGGGATTCGAACCCGCAACCGTTGATTTCGCTGATAGGGTCACTATCTACTACAGCAACCGGTCGTCAAGCAGCAATGTTAATAGCATTATTGTGTTCCGGTTGTCAGAGATAAGATAGCCAGTCCCCCAAATGTGTTGGGGTTTCCGCGTTTAGTACGCTTCCACCTTCGCCTTCATCGTTCCGTTCCGCAAAAATAAACTATACTTACATACCATATTCATATGCGATTTCATATAGGTACGTCTTTACCTAGAGTGGAAACAAAAGGCCGTCTCGGCCGTTTATTTAATCTGAAGAACTATATTCATGAAATTTCGAAAAATACCTTGCAGAAAATTATCACCAGTATTTTTAGGGCACCTAACAATTTGGTCATAAATAAGCATCAAATATTACCTACTGCTAGTGCTTCGACAGACAAATTTACTACACACACACACATGCATACATACTGTGCAGGTACACTGTTGGGCACACAGACATTCAAACATCCAATTCCACTTCCTCACGCATGACGTATGAGTCTTGTATTGGCCGGTAGGTACACCCCACTCGCTATACTCTGTCCGCTGTCATACAAGAGCTCTGTATTTAAATTAAGCTAATTAAATCAATATAGTGATCCAGCTAAATTCCAGAGCGTTTACTCTTTGTATCTATACGGTACACCTACAAATATTGTGTTTCAAATTATTTGCTTTTTAAACTCATAATGTACACCAAGTATTGTAACAAATTGTAATAGCAAGTAGGTACCTACCTATCACAAACTCGACACCCCAGCAAACTGCTGTTGTGTATTTTGTTACCCAGTGTAATTAGTCCTGTCAACAGTAGTAAACAAACACTGCCTCTATTTGCTGCTAATTATATTACAGACATGTCATGTAACAGACAAGAAACGTTTTATTGTACTTTATAAAATTGACAAAATTATTCTACCTAAATTAAAATAAATAAATACTATTAAAGATGGCGCTGTGTGCTATACACACAATTGTGCGTATCTGCAGCTGCACGTATCATACGAATACTCGGCATTATTTGCAGCGTTGTCTGAATGTCCGTAAAGCTATCCATTACTTGGTTCTTAACTACTTAGCTTGAACTTTAAATAAAAAAACAATAATAGTTTATTATGATGTAACCTGTAATTTGCCTTATTTTTTGCATTCGTACTTTGTAATATTTATACACATCTGTAACGCTGTTGGTTTCTTTAATAAATAAATAAATATAAATTATAAATAAATAAATAAAATAAAATATCCTTAGACATACATACAGATACTAGTAATACACATGGCATGGCATATTGTTGTGGGGAAACGCTGCTGGCATACATATGATTTTTGTTCTGCAGAAGCGTGCTATTCGTGCCATTTATAAATTAGGACCTAGAGAGTCTCTTAGAGATAAGTTTAAGGAAATTAATATCTTAACAATGGCATCTCAATAAATTTATGAGAATTTGTTATATGCAAAAAAAATATAACCTTGTTCGCTAAAAATAGTGATAGGCACAATGTTAATACAACGAATAAGAACCAGTTATCTATTTATGTTAGCCGACTTCACAAAGTTAGTAAATCCTTCAAAGGGCAAGGTATACGCTTTTACAATAAGGTTCCAGTAGACATTCAAAATATGCCTTTAAATAAATTTAAAGCAATCATAAAACAGAAATTATTAACAAAAGGCTATTATAAAATCACTGACTATTTGAATGATAAGCAAGCATGGACATAGCTGTCTTATTATTCATATAATTATCAAATCGCAACCTATAATCTGTTTAAAAGAGCAACCCTAGAGTTTCTTGCTCGTTCTTCTCTGGGGAGTCAGCTTTGGGAATGAGCAGTAAATTTAAACTATAATGTAATATTAATATTAATAGTGACGTTTTCAAGTGATAATTTTATCCTATGAAATAAAATATTTTGTTTGATTGATTGATTGATTGATTGACACATATATACCTACTCGTAAACACTTTCTGTTCCATCAATACGAGGCTTCGAACTATAAGTAATTTTTCGTATTTGTCATTTCGGTATCTTTTAGTTTGTCTGTCAATGCCATTTATATATCTACTAATATAACTATAAATATGTAGAGTGCCCCATTAGCATTATTTTACACCCCCGTTGAAAAATTACGGGTGTTATGAGTTTGCTTTCAAATCGGTTCAGGTGTTTTGGCGTTACAGTGCCACAGATATGCATATAGAATAGTGTTGCCAAATATCCTGCTTTCGGCGCGGCGGGACGACCTATTTTTTAGACCTCTTAAGACGCGTCCCGCCAACACCCTGAGCGGGACGCCCAAAATGTATTCATTTACAAACCCAATTTGGGGACGCAAGTACCTACTTCCAAATTCCATTCCAATTCCAAAGCGTTACCTGTAGTGGAACTTCCCATGCACTTCTCTTTTTCCTTTTGTCACATCATTATCATTCAACTTGTTATCATAATTACTACTCAACACTAGCTGTATCAACAACGGATACTTTTCACTCATGATTGACAGGAGGAACATGCGCGTACTTTTATTTACTCGCACTTGTAGGGGTTGTAACTGAAAACCAGTGTTTCGCTCTTTGAGTGATGTGCCACACTGAGTTATAACCCATTTGTGCTACTGCGGCAAACACTCGCTTGTTGTATTTTCTATTCTTTACTTTTATTTGTATGTATATTTCTTTGTAATTAAAAAATTGTGTAGGTGTGTGAACGCAGTGGCTTGTGTGTGTGAATGCTTTATCTATCTATCTATCTATATTAAAAGGATCAGTCAGTTAAATATATCTGTTTGGTTGATTGTTAACAAATATTATTGTGTTATGTTCGTTTCTCTTAGGCTTAGATACTGAGATGTATTCCTTTTCAATTTTAGCGCTCTTGTCGGTGGAGATGTATACAATTGTTTATTTCATTACTAGCTTATCGCCCGCGGCTTAGCCTGCGTGGAATAAGTTTATTGCGGAAATTTGTTTATCCCACGGAAACTATTCACTTTATCGGGATAAAAATATCCTGTTTGAGTCCAAGGTATGTTCTACCTATATAACAAATTTCATCCAAATCCATTCATCAGGCGCCACATTTATAATAATAGTTAGATTAGTTAATATAAAATAAAAATGCTAAAGGAAAAGAGGCATACGAAGCGACAACCATCAACCTAAAAATTATAATTTGTAAATATTTTTATGCATTTAATTCGACGTAATTTTTGCCCCTGTGCCGTTCATTCTTTCCTTTAAGTGCTGATATTTGGAAAACCCTATCTGTCAACACTATTAATATAGATAGAAGCTTCAATTTGTAACTCGTATTGCATCGGAGGTTGAAAATCACCTTATACTTTCTATTGGTATATTTGTATTTCTTATACTTATCTTACATTGGTTAAGTATATTTAAAGAACAAGTATACTTTAGTGTTTTACGACGATAAGGTATTTACAGCTGTTAACGTTAGGTCTCTATTGCGTCCCACTTAATTACTAAATATTTACCCAACTTAAAAGGTACAAAGTCATTACTTCACTAATTCAGTTGTCCCTCCCACAACAGACAATAAACTTTGTATGTTTGTTCGTCTAATTGTTTAGGATGAGTCTGCAAGTTGAACTAATAGATATGCGCATATTTTGGATCACGTTAAGTATTGTCCTTTTTTGTTTTATCCTGTCCTATGTAGATTAGGACAAGTCCGAAGTTCCGTAGTGTTGCGAGAGTTAAAAAGTTTTGTCATAGTTTTAGTTGTCTATTTAAATTTTTATTATTAGTATAATATCTGAAATGAGGCAAACGTTTAAAAGTGATGTATCCTGTATACAAGTACACATAACGGACAATCTAATAAAGCCTGTTGATGATATAAATATCGAATAAATTAATAGCTCCTTTATTCAGTTTCATCAAAATCAAAGTCCGCATTTTAATATACGTTTCCGCTTGCCGCAGCGAACTTTTAAAGGGGCAGCGATAATCGTAAAATACCAGAAAGTTCGGGCGCGGGCCAACCCAAATTAATTAAGGTTTTATTCAATTTTTTTCCAGAGCAAAGACTTTTTTATTAATTAAAGAAGGGAATTGACAAATCGGCTACCGTTTCAAGATGGACAGCTCGATAACTCGGGTCGAATTGTCCCGTTTTGAATATTGTTTTGGAGATGTCCGATATTGTTGAGATCCGGTGAGATATGCTCCGATAAATTGTCTCCGGTCCGATGACGGATTTCTGTTCAGATAGTGCCAGTTTTTTGACAAATTGACGTACCTTTTTCAGGCTTAATGCGGTTGAGCCGTGCGCTTAGATGTTATCTTGTTTTCTTATAAAAAGGTGAGTCAACCGTTTAGGGCAGAGTTTATCTGCATCATTTATTAAAGTCCAAATCGATGGATAATCTTTGACTGTTTGTGCTTTTTTCTCGTAAATATTTATTTATGTTAATGTAAATAAACATAATGAGGACCCTTGTGATGGTGAAGGTAAATTTTAGCGTTATCTGACTCTCCATTTTGATTTTCATTGCCGAATTCTTTAGATCCAGATTCTATTCCACTTTTGGGAAATTTTGGAGCATTTTCTTATATTTCTTGGAATTAACTGGATTTTCTGGATATGCCCGCCGTCGTCATTACTTATATCTCTCTGTATATACAGATTTTATTAGTCCAGCAAGAATTTTATTGTGAAATCAGCTACTCAAAACTTTTTGACAGATGATTGGACGCTCGCCTTTGTGATATTTTCTCACTGATTTTGATACCAATGATAGTAAGGATCTAAAACACTGTATACCCAAGCTAACGTAACTTAGTCTAGCTCCTTGGTCCATAACTCTATCTATATAGTTTAAAGCATATTTCAATCAAAAAACTTCATAGATTTCGCGCTTCCCGCGACAATCGTAGCCGATTGGAAATGAGTGTAAAAGAAAAAATGACTTTGGAGTCCTGGATGTCAGAAGAAGGTCCACAATCTAACTTGATGAAGAGTGATGATGTCGCCGAAGAGGGATTCTGAGAACTAGCTCCTAAACAATTCCAATCTTAATTTTTTTTTTCCAAACACCCAAATAAGATGACCAAACATTAGATAACGAGGAAAGCATCCACTTCACAACACTCCGAAGATACAGCTCCACCAGTCTAATTGCTAGATTTTGACTTAGTGGATATTATTATTTGACGACCTGTTTGGTGTAGTGGTTCGAAACTCTGACTGCTCACCAAAAGGTTGCGGGTTCAAATCCCGCTAGGGGCATATGTTTGTATGATGAATACAGACATGTGTTCCCGAGTTAGGGATGTTTTTCATTTATATATGCGTTTATTTACAAAAAAAAATGTATTTGTGTAGTATATCAACCATCTGGTATCCACAACACAAGCCTATAGTTGCTTAATGTGGAACTAGATGGCGTTGTGTGCATGTCCAAGGATATTTATTATTTATTAAACTATAGGCATGGGTCGCTCTGCTACAAGATAACACCGTCCAATATTTGTAATTAAATAAGATGCTTATTGTATCTGTGGACACAGATTGCATCAGAGAACGGAAACAAGCGATATGAGAAAAGAAAACTGCAGCGTAACGACTTTAGACAATTAAAACAAATAATTTAATCTAAAGTGCGTCGCTAAGCCAAAAATGATGTATGTATCAACAAGCACGCCCTATTTCGATAACATCTATCCAATTAACGCAAATAATAACTCCATTTCTCTCTCCACTCTGACTAATTGTTCACCCCGTATAAATGTTTTTATTACACAAAAACATTACCCTTTCAAAGATCTAACTGATACTGAACATGTTAGGAACCGACCAGAAATGTTTGAGCTCCCTTGCCGTTCTCTAAATGAAGATAAAGGCACTACATCAAAGGTTTTTGTAGGAGACTGTGGGGGTCAATGTTTGGTCAATAGTTTTATGGTATAACCGTTTAGATTCCTCGTGATATCGTTAAAATGAGTATTGTACCGTTGCGTGACGTATAATTTGATTTGAGGGTCTCGTATATAATGTTTATTAATTTCTTTATTTGTAACCATAGTGTATAATTCCAATGGTTTATGGTTTCCACCCAGTCGTTGTCGCTACACCAAACGTTTGCACTAAGCGTTTCGGTTCATTATTCATAATGCGGCCTGGTAAAGTATTAATTTTTATTTATTTGCTTTTAGGAGAACTTGCAGCTAATACATACTCGTAAACAAATTTAGATTCATTTTATCATACTTTTACAACGTCGTTACATATATCCTTATATCTATCTATACAGGGCGTCCCAAAGTTATGGGACATGAAGGGGAAGTACCTTAAATATCGTAGATAGTGAATTTTGCTCAAAGAAGACTTTATGTTATTTTTAAAAGTTAGTAATTCTGCATTCATAGATTTTCTAAAAATTATTTGCTTCGGCTGGGAATCGAACCGACTCAAATGTGAAAAAAAAAACACCCTACTTTTATGATGCCAATCGAAAGAATAGCTAAAAAATAATAACTCTGCCTAAGTAACATAGTATTTTAAAAGAAAGGAACAACGTGAAATTAATCATTTTAATCAAATAAAAAACATACATGAAACTGCCGTAGTCAATTAAGTAGGTATTTTTTTGTAAATTAATTAATTAAATGCTCAAAATGTGATCCCTCTTGTCTTACGCAAATCGCCAATCTTTTAATGAGCCCGCTGCCTGTTGATTTTCTAATCATTTTATGGTGAACACTCGATGTGATATGGCACAATTCTGTTTGCAACTCGCCTACGCTCTCGTATCGCTTTTTGTATAGCATATCTTTCACGTATCCCCAAAAGAAGAAATCTAATGGTGTGAGGTCCGGGGATCTGGCCGGCCATCTAATCGGTCCATTTGTACCAATCCATGTAGGAAAACATTCATTTAGAAAATCTGCTGCTCTCCGACTATTATGAGCCGGAGCTCCATCTTGTTGGAAAATTAAGTTTTCTTGCTCCGCCGCGGAATGGTTTCTTATCTTATCCCTTAAAATTTGAAGTATTCCTAAATACTTTTCTGTGTTCAAGGTTCCTTGGTAAAAATGGATTAAGAAAACCCGGTTTTTTAAAAGTCCGCACCAACAGTTGAGTGAAAAACGCACTTGGTTATTAGTTTCAGTCACTCGTAGGGGATTTTCTTTAGACCAAATACGATTATTGTTGCGGTTATACATACCGTTATTGCTAAAGTTAGATTCGTCTGTCCAAATAATATTATCCAAAAAATTTGGATCTTCGAGCAATCGTGCCTGGATATCAAGACAGAAATTTTTTCTCCTTTCTGTATCGCCCGGAAGTAATTTTTGAACCAATCGTCCTTCAACATAACTCTTAAAACCGTGTTTTTTTAATACACGGTGTATTTTACTTTTTGAAACTCCAATTTCATGTTCTCCTTCTCTCACCGATGCTTTCGGAAAAGCCGAAAAGTAAATTAAAATACCAAGTTCTTCGTCGTTGATCGTATGGTTTTCTTGCTGTGGTTCTCTTGGGCGTTTATCGAAACGTCCCAGAGTTTTCAAATTGTTCACAAGCCTTTTCAAAACTTTACGAGACGGTATTTGTCTATCAGGATATTTTACGCCATACCACCGCAAACTTCTAGAGATATCTTTATCGTTCAAAAAATATGCTTCCATTAGATCAAAACTTACTTGATATGCCATGTTCGCAATAAATTAACACAATAACACTTGTGTAAGTGAATTGAGACTAAACAGATCAATATCCGAAAAACAAACGCTCGCACATACTGTTCCATTTTCAAATTTAAGAACAACATTTAAAAATATCACTTCTTTTTAAAATATCTTAAAAAGTATGCATTCAAACAAACGCTGTCATAAACTGTTCCATTTTCAAATTATAAATTATTTATTTTTGTTTTTAATTTGCCTTCTGTCTAGCTTACAGAGGACGTATTGAAATACAAGTTTTATCATTTCATCTACACGTGCACTTATAATAAGGAAAACTATGTTAGTACCTATTTTATGAAGTGGGTACTTATTTACGAATAATCAATGCTATCTTTGGAATGATAATATCGCTACTTTTCGAACGTCGTCGGCAATAAATAACTTTCTTGAAATTTGACTCAATCATTTTATGTTGTTCCTTTCTTTTAAAATACTATGTTACTTAGGCAGAGTTATTATTTTTTAGCTATTCTTTCGATTGGCATCATAAAAGTAGGGTGTTTTTTTTTTCACATTTAAGTCGGTTCGATTCCCAGCCGAAGCAAGTAATTTTTAGAAAATCTATGAATGCAGAATTACTAACTTTTAAAAATAACATAAAGTCTTCTTTGAGCAAAATTCACTATCTACAATATTTAAGGTACTTCCCCTTCATGTCCCATAACTTTGGGACGCCCTGTATAGTAATATTCTTGCAATACAAAATAAAAGTGATTGTCTAGACATAAAAATATAATTAATCCAAAAAATTACACCCAAGTAGTATCATGAAACTGTCCCATTTTTTTTATGCACAACGTATTATTACTTGACCTCAATCACACCTGATGTTAAGTGAAGATGAGGTCGAAGGTGGAAGCGTACTGACCCGGAAACCCCAGCACATTTGGGGGACTGGCTATCTTATCTCTGACAACCGGAACACAACAATGCTATTAACATTGCTGCTTGGCGGCAGATTTAGATAAGATGGTGGTAGCTAGCCAGGCGGACATTTAAAATGTCCTACCACCAACCGAACTGAGTACTTAAACATGTACCCCGCTGGGGATCGAACCCGCGACCTCCGAATCGTAAACCCAATGTTGTTTACATTGAGCCACGGAGGCGGTTGAATTGATGAGATATCACAAATAATAACAATAATAAAATAATAATAAATCGATTTCATTGAAACTAACTTGACGACGTAATGAATTAATTAAATACTACACTAAATATCGTTATTATAGGTAAAAAAGTGTGTCTAGTGCATAGTTAAAATTAAAGACAGTAAATGACAAATAGTTGACCATGACACCCTTCAAGCAGTCATAGAAGTTTTCAGTGAATATACGTCTCACTGTAAATACCTACTCGTGTGTGCATAGGTCAATTTCAAAGTCTTTGTTGAAGCTGTTGCCATCGCGTATCAGAAATAAATAAGCCAGATAATCGAAGTGCCATATGAGCGAAACGCCATTTAACCGATGGGCCATTTAATCGAAAAGACAAATATGCGAAAGACATAAGATCGAATGTTGCGACGAGTGTAATTTAGATGGCGTATGCTTTTAAAGGTGTAATTTAGCGTAAAAGTAATTTTAATTACGGTCACATTTATAAATTAGTACATTTCTTAAGTTTATAGTAATTAAACTTAAATAAAGAATTTTAAAACGATAAATAGTAGAATGCCTTTTCAAATTATTAATCCACCAATTAGGTTCAAATACGTTTCTTGCATTACACGTTACACTTTCACAAGTATTCATTATTAAAGGGGCAAATACACAGCCTCTAATAGAACCGACCAAAATCGTATCAACACGGAATAGCTACCCCACGGCAATATTCCCGAAACTACCTTGGCAATACGTGAGGCTTTCACCTTTCGAGGGAGAGGAAAAAAAATAAAAATAATGCACCCACTTACAGGGAAGGGGAAGCCAGAACAAAAAAGAGTGCCTTTGTGAGAGAATGACCTTTTTTCTTTCTTTGAAGCTATACGTACCTATATCAGTTGCGTGACGCCTACTGCACGAAATTATTAATATATTAATATATAAACACATTCGTAGCCCCAAAACACCTTGCGCCCCTCAGTTTGAGGGCAATTATCACAATATGGCGCGTGTGTTAACTTCCAAGGGCTATGAAACAGACGTTAGCGTTGAAAATGAGCAAAAATTTTCAAATTCCGCTGGCGCGAAACGTGTCGTTGAGATAAATTTTGAAAATGGCACGAAACTTTTATGTCGCTAAACGTGTCTCGTTGAGTTATAATGACGTAAATTAATTATATTTTAAATGCCCGACGGAAAACGACGGATGTCATGCGTTTGACGGCGTTGTGTGTCCAGTCTTTATCTCAATAATGCCTGGTCCCATTTGAGTGCAGTTTTCTTCAATCAAGATTAAACTAGCCATAGTTCATTCAAATCGGTTCAGCCTTTTTAAAGTTAAATAACTAACAGTTGCTTTGTATACCTAGATACAAATACAATAAAAAAATTATGATATAATTTCAAACTTCATTGTTGTTCCTGTTGTCAGGGATAAGATAGCCAGTCCCCTAAATAGTTACATAAGGTGTGAAGGTCAAGTGTTAATCCCTTATGCATAAAAGAAATCTGTTCATATGATTAGTGTGATTAACGAAATGCTATATGCTAACGTAACGTTTTGGTTATGGGTTTAGTTTTGGTATTAACGTTCAAAATCCAGTAAAAATATATGTAAGTTCCTGTAATCTTAAATTTCCTGGTTTTTTGTAGAATGATAGAGTACGAGATAAGGAGGATACATAGATCTAAAAAGTTGGTTGAAAAGATTTTCGAAGTATCCAATTTAAAAGCAAATATTGCATGTTTTTCTGTTGCTATGGAAAACCTAAAAACGAAATATTTTTTTTTTTTCAATCCTCTTTTTTCAAAAATGTTCACTACTAACTTTTTAGATCTATAAAGTTTCATTACAATTGGTTAATTACAAAAATTTGTATGGTAAAATTGATTTTTCAGTGTATAAGTACTGATGTATTGACAGATACCTCTCATCTGTTATGTGACTGTGACTGTGGACTATGTGGTCTATATGCCTTAAAAAAATATTTGCATGAACAATGCGCTATAATATTCTCCTCTCTTTCTAATTACAGAAGATAGACGCGTACAATCACAGCAGCCCCTCGCTCCAGACTTCTGCTGTCATCGGACTCTGCTCAATCGTTTTGATTGTGGGCGTCCTCATCGGTGCTATCCTCGTTTGGAAGTGAGTGGAGACAATTTTATCTTAGCATATAATTTTTATATACAGTCGGTTCAAAAGTGCAGTCATAATCCAAGTTCAAACGATATTTATGTTTCGAAATGCTTTGTATTTAAGGCCAGTATCGAGTACCATTCTTGTATAATACCGTCTAATGCACAAGAATTGAAAGTATTTTTCTTGATACATTCAATGGTGATCGAAAGAAAATAAACGTTTACTTTCGACACTGAAATTGGACCGCCTCCGTGGCTCAATGTAAACAACATTGGGTTTACGATTCGGAGGTCGAGGGTTCGATCCCCAGCGGGGTACATGTTTAAGTACTCGGTTTGGTTGGTGGTAGGGCATTTTAAATGTCCGCCTGGCTAGCTACCACCATCTTATTTAAATCTGCCGCCAAGCAGCAATGTTAATAGCATTGTTGTGTTCCGGTTGTCAGAGATAAGATAGCTAGTCCCCCAAATGTATTAGGGTTTCCGGGTCAGTAAGCTTCCACCTTCGACCTCATCTTCACTTAACATCAGGTGTGATTGAGGTCAAGTACGAACCCGTCGTGCATAAAAAAAATACAGTGGGTCTCAAAGTTGTTCCTACAAGGCTGTTTTACAAGAGTAACGTGGTGCCTATTTAAGCTATACCAACTGCAGTTCTCTGATATGACCCTCTTGTCTAGAATGTCAATTAAGGGAACTGCTGATTGTACAGCACTACTATTAAATATGGAGCAGTCTGCACTAATTGATCAGGGTACGTCCCTGATGCGTTTCAGAAGGCACCATGAGGAAAGCGGGGAGAAATTCTAAACAAATGCACACAGTTTCTTCACTGGAAAGGAACTGGGGGTCTACTCTCTAACGAAAATAGCTTCGGACGGCAGTAACTTCGGACCTTTTCTTTTGCAGTTTGCTGTGTCAATGATAAACCATTCGTCATTATTTTACTTTTGTTGTATATAGTTGGACATCACAAGTTAGTACGGGACACAGGGAATGTCTAAAGTTATGCAAATAAAGGATTCTTAGCAGAAGACAAAGTCCGAAGTTACGGCCGTCCGATGCTATTTTCATTAGAGAGTAGACCCCCTGTTACTGTTACGGCCTGGGTAACCACTTCCATTTGCCAAGGCCGGAAGTGGGAAACCCCTTTTCTTACTTACACACCCTATTTCTTAATTAGTCTGGGGACCAAAGTAGGAATAGAACTACGTATTAGGGCATCGTCTACCTTCACCAGCAGCGTCGAGTGCGTACCACTGTCGATCCTCGCTTATAGGAGTTACAGTGGAAGGAGTGTGGAGGCGAAATTGTTACGCCCTGGGTCAACGCACGCACAGGTTCACTCATTATGGCGAACTTGTCAAGTACTGTTCTGAACTTTAATCAATTTTCAATACAAAATTATAAAGAAGAGAGGCTTGCGATTTGGATATAATTCAAAAATAACCGGTATATATTCTCAAGGTATTCCAATGTTTTCGGTCAATAAAACTTTAATTTTATTTAGGTGTTTTATACAATACAACATTTACAACGTAATTTTTATAGTCTAGCTCGTAAAAAATACCCATTCACCAAGTGAGATCACCCTCTGTCAATCAGTCTTCATTAGACGGCCGGGGGGCTTTATTACTGTAACCTAAGTGCTCCCTATTACCGCCCGGTCGCCGAGAAAGGATCTCCAATTCCACAGGTATTACCCTCTTAAGTAATTTTGGTTTTCCATTGAGTTGTGCATACCCAATTTAGGCCTATTTTTTAAAACTTGCATGCTTAACCTCAAACTCACCTGATGTTAGTGAAGAAGTGAAGATGCTTAGGGTAATTCCCGGATGGGTGCCCGGTGGGGACATGTGCCTCGTTTTTAAAAACGTAACTAAAATAAACCAAATCCCGATCTAAATAGGTATTTATTATGAAGCGCTACCCGTCCCCCGCCAGCACACGGAGAGCGACTGCGAGGTATCCACACAGTTACTTGATAGCACCAAAGGAAAATTTAGTTATTGTTAATTTTGGATACTTTTTACAGTAGTAGAACTTGTTATTAATGAGGTAAGAATTATTATGGCTGATTTCATATTAAAACTAAGAGTCTCAAGTAAAAAATATTTAAATATCTCAAAATTTATAATATGATTGATTATTTTTCCTTTCTTTCTATGTATACCTATTATCTCTCTCAATGATTATTTATGTAATAAGAATATAGGAAAACCTGTAATTAGCTGATGTTTAGACTTATCCATGTTCTTAATGGTTTATAAAAAAACTGTTGGTTTTCTAATAAAGTAAAATAAACAAAAAAAGAACATTAGTTGCTTTTATTATTATTTTTCTAAATTTATTTATTAAAATGGGCATCTATCCTTCACTATTTCAGTGTAAGGCATATATCCGCCGAGTTGTATTTACTCGAAGATATATCTAATATATCCTATACTCTAATATATCTAATAATATACCTATCCTCTACTGGGCACATATCCCCCAATTTTTGGAGGTCTGCAAGAATTTTCATAACTCTAAAAATCATATGTTCCTGAAAAAGTTACTATAGCGCTTTTGTAGCTGAAAGACCGATCTACCTTTACCTGAAAATGATACTTCGCTATTGTCAATGGGTTTTGAGCAAAAGAGCGAATACAAAGAGTGTGACACCAATCCGGGAGTTACCCTAGTCTGAAACGAAGCAGCGATGTTGATTGCCTTTGTTGAATTCGGGCTGTAAGTTTGTTTGTAAAAACAAGCTAAATATATTCGAAACGGCTTAACCTATTTTAGATAGATAGATAGATAGATAAATCGTTTATTTGTATCTCCAGTCACACACATACCATAAGTTCCAAAGCAATTGGATAAACATATTTTATAACAATCCATAAAAATAACATCAGGATACACTAGAGGTTTTCATCAAACATGGCTAACAATCTTCTCTGGTTTAATCTTTAATATAAAAAAACCTGTGCTGTGTGGTTTCGGAAAGTTAAAAGTAAAGAACCAACTCGTGGCTTCCCTTGGGTGTCGTAAAAGATGACGATGAGACTTTCCATCAAAACACATCTATAGATTTGTACGTTTTGACGACGATGGGCTCACCCATGTCACATGTACATTTCTGTGTATTTTGTAAGGTGAATCGTGGATGTTTATTTATTTTAATACTTTGCATATAAGCATAGGTACACATTATACAAAACAAAAAAAAAACAGGACAATATTAAAAATATACAATGTTGTTTCAAGTATTAAATTTTAATGTTTGGAACACACTAATGTTTGGGATATCACTGACCACCTCATATGGGTTAACCAAACCACCAACCAAGACCGGTACTAAATATATACCCCACTGGGGATCTTTTTTTTTCCATTTTAGAGTATCTTGCATTATTAGGTGTTCGATTGACGCTCTGCTACACCTAAGTTACACAGCGTATAGAATGGAATCAGTTACTAATTAACATTCTTATTAAACCATTCGCAGCATTAACTTCGAGAATTAACAATGTAGACGACGGCAAGTGACAATGGTAACATAGTGACAGCTTAATCGACGTTAAAACCATCGTCGCATACGCACGGGGACGCAATGGCTCGAGAAAGTTGATTAGAGTGCCTGTCACCTATTCGAGATTTAATCCGGGCTCAGTTTACGGCGTGGCCCAAGACAAAAGAATATAAAGCTGTTTCTATAATTTATGCAGAATAATTTTTTTTTGATAGGACTACTAATAGTTCATTATGCGATCGATTACACAAACGCGATTCTTCCTATTCGTGAGTCTTACACAATATAGGTTCATCGCAACTGCAGTTTACTACACTCGTGATTCCACATAGCCGTTATTTTAACGCAATAATAGTAATGACAAGGATAAATTCAGAGAGAGTCAAAAAAAGTGACGACTATAAAGTTATGTAATAATAAATAATAAATAAATATCCTTAGACATACACACAACGCCATCTAGTTCCACAGTAAGCAACTATAAGCTTGTGTTGTGGATACCAGATGGTTGATATACTACATAAATACATTTTTTTTGTAAATAAATACTTATTATAAATGAAAACATCCATAACTCGGTACATATGTCCGTATTCATCATACAAACATAATATGCCTTGATTTCATTTCATAAAGAAGTAATAAAAGCTACATATATTTACGACATTCAACCAGTGAGAGTTTTTTATTTTATTTAGCAGTCATTGTGTTATAAACAGCTTATAATTTAGTCACCTAAATAGACCTATAGTTCCATTCTTGAATAATTTGTATTACCTACAAAGTTAAATACACACAAATTAAAAATGAGATAACAAAACAATAAATTGCAGTGCTACTAGATATGAGCTTTATGAATATATAAAAAAAATAACTGAATTGAAAAACTTTTAATTGTATGTCCTGTAATAAAATCGCTATTATTAATCAATATTATGATTTACCAACACTATCATCATAGGTAGAAAGTCCGTCACGCAATCACTAATTTCATGTATTTGAAATACCGTGTTTCGGCAAAGTGTTTTATGTAGAGAGTTAGTCACGATTGCGTTCTTTCGAACATTCGTCATCCGCGATTTTGTAACGGACCTAGTGCATGAGTAATCTATCCTATATACCTACATAAGCTTGTACCTACCTATTGGTAGGTACATTAATATTTTAATAAAAAAATGCTGTCACATTATGACGCGTTACCTTGTTAACGTGATCATTTTTCAAAATCGCTGCATCTTTTTAATTAGACCAAAACGGTAGTGTAATTAGACGTGTCACAATATTCGTGTCGTCGCGTTACGGACAGTTTGACGTCTCATATAGAAACTGGATACCTTAACACACGATAAGTAGCTGCACACACAATATAAATTTCCGATTAAATGACACGTGAAAACGGTGCTATTAAAGATTTATTTTGGAGCATCTTCTGATTTTATTGTACATTTTTGTAAATGGTGTCAGTGTACAAAATATTTTGTTATTTTCTAGTTTTTGAGATTGAACTAACCCGTCTCTTCCCGTGGGTCTCGTAAAAGGCGACTAAGGAACTTTCCACCTAAATGCATCCGAAACATTGCACGTTTTAATGGCGATGAGCTCACCCCCTGTCACGTGTGCATTTCTGTATATTTCGTAAGGTGAACCGTGGATTTGATTCAAGTATTAAACTCCTTAATGTTTGGACAACCCAAATTTAATATTTGTTTGGGATATCTTCGACCACCCCATTTGGAATAAAGGTCGTGAAGTTATGCATGTGTTCTGGTTATTTTTGAACATTTTTGTAAATGTACAAAATAGTTATTTAATTAGTAAGCAAAAGTTTGATTCCGTGTTAGTGGCTTTCATTGATCTAAAACAATCCAGAACCCAAACAATTTTGTCATTCATTCCCCCGGAAATCGAATCCGGAACGCCCGACCGAGAGCCGAGTTATTTCGGAACAATATGGGATACCGCTTTGTTTATTGTTCATAAATCATAATGAAATGTCAATAGAAGCTAAATCCGGCTTGTTTCAAGGATAAACTACGGTTAAAGATAACGTTCCGTAAACAGGATATATCTACCGAGAAATATACTTACCCCTTGGTGGCTATATATATTACCCTTTATCTTAGGCGTCGACTTAAGTTGGCGATGAGATTTCTATTCTCCCTTTAAGGAAGTTCTGTGTTGCGTTTTCTTTTGCATAAGATTAGCGAAGTTAAGCAACGTCTGACGTTGTCAGTACATGGATGGGTGACTACTATAGCGGCATTTTTTCGAAGAGTATTGATACAAAAGCGACTTTAAGTTTTCCATAGTAACAGAAAAAATGCGATATATTCTTTTAAATTCGTTATTTTGAAAATGTTTTCTACTAACTTTCTAGATCTATTTATCGTGCTTATACGTATAAAGATTCATTAGAATCGGTTTATTCATTTCCAAAAATTTGGACTTGAAAGTTTGTATGAGTCTGTGGAATAAACAATCTTAAACATTACAGATGGCATGTTTGTGTGGTGGATTGTACATAACTGCAGGCTGTGGCTGAAAATCAGCGGCCGCTGGTTCCCAGCGACCATATGCTGAGCTACAGACCTTTTTGTCATAATTACAAAGTTATTTTATATTTTAATTTTTACTGTGTTCTTGACAAATAAAGATTTTTATTATTATTGTATTTTTTTATAGTCTTTATTTAATTTAGGGACTTCTAGACATGACAGTCTCATCGTATCCTGACCTAGATTTACTGATGAGAAGATACAAACATGTTTACCCAAAATTGATTGAGCCAGACCTACAGCGTATGGACCCAGCTTTAATCGTCTCATCAGTGTATCTCTTTCATTTCGGTTTCTAACACAGACAGACTTAGGTTTCAAACGTATAACACAACTGTTTTCCGTCGGATGTTAAATATAAAAAATACTTTATTTCGATTTCACAAGGGACCATTTCAAATTTTTTTCTCGTCCGCACCTCATTACTTTGAAGCGTGACTAATTATGCCAAAATTATACTGAACATTTTCCGGTCGCTTCTGATTGGCCAATACGAAAATGGGCGACCAATCAACGCATAGGGCGGGCCTACTCCCGCGCAAGTTCTAGCTCCGTTTCGCATAGTAATGGAGTATTTTGATGAATATTCAAACTCTTTGTTTAGTAAGGGACCCTTTACCACTTAGGTATTCACTTACCTATTCATAAACTAAATAACAGAGCTCACATCCTTGTCTATAGATTTTGTAACTTTAATTACTGAATCAGTCTAGATGAGATATATTTCAGATTCTGAATTGATAATGAACCTGGATCCCGATTCCCACGCACTCGACATTTCACTATGGAGAGACATTGGCATGTCTATCTCTTTCACACTCATATCTTTAAGAAAATTATTGAGTTTGATTTTGAAAACATGCTGAGTATTTGTATGAATTCCAATCTCAAGTTTTTGTTAGCCTTATCCTGCGATCAGTCGGTGACTATGAGCAGATTTGTTCTTAGGGCTTTGTCGGGAGAGTGCATACCCCAATGGATATAGCTACTCGTATTTACATTCATAGGTTGTCCAGGATTATTCGTCTTTTCAGGCGTCTTAGGCTATCAGGTATAGTCAACTGGACTGCTAGCTTGTTGGGATGGTCTGTCAGCCGGGTTTTGTATGATTTGGAGTAAGCTTTGATCTCCTCGCTCACTGTGTTAATTTCCAGGTAGTGGTGGATCTCCGTGTTCTTAATAAACCATGGTGCATTGGATATTTGTTATATGTTATATAATCTCAAGTAATATTATCAAAATGCTGAAGTTAGTGTTTGTGTGTGTAAGTTTGTTACCTCTTCGCACCTAAACGGCTGGACGGATTTGGATTAAATTTGATTGGTAGACAAATTAGGCAAATTTTTTTGTAGAGCCGATGTTGATAAAAGGTTCGCTAACGAAGTCGGGGGAAACAGTAGTGAAATCAATGTTGTAACCAATTTCATGAGTATGGCTACCAATATACGTATTCTTATCGGGATAATAACATCGATAGACTGGTTATGAAACCGGATCGGTGTTACATTACAAGATTCTATGTTTATAGACTAACGGTCTCTTAATTATTATACTAGTCGCTGCCCTGCGGTGTTAGCCGGACGATTTTGTTTTTCACATAATAGATGAAATTACATTCCGTTCTTTGATTTCATGGTTTTCTCCAATTTTTCTAGTATTGTATTGTTTGTATATTTGGAGTTCTAGTGTAAATAATTTGATTAAAAAATCAAAATCAAAATCAAAAAATGCTTTATTTTACACAGGGTACACTTAAAATAGTCAGATTTTACATTTCTAAAGCTACTGCTTGTTCAAAAGGCAATTTTCCCCTAAGAAGAACAAGCAAGAAACTCGAGAGTTCGCTCTTTTAAAAAAAGGTTTTATATTACAAAATTATTATTTTATATTATAATATTTCATTATTAATTGTGAAATAGCCTGGTTATGCGAACGGGCTGGTTATGTCCATGATTGTTTATCATCTAAATAATCTGATATTTTATAATATGCTTTTTTAATAAGTTTCTGTTTTATAGTATCTTTAAATTTATTGAAAGGAAGATATTGTATATCAACAGGAACTTTATTGAAAAAGCGTATACATAACCCTTATTCATTTATTTTAGTTTTTAGATTTATTTTAGTTGAATCTAACTAATATTATAAATGCGAAAGTTTGGATGTTTGTTCGTTTGTTTGTAGCTCAATCACGGGGTAACGGCTGAACGAATTTGGATGTAAATTAGTATATAATTAATATAAATAAATATAAATATACTTAGACATACACACAGCGCCATCTAGTTCCACAGTAAGCAACTATAGGCTTGTGTTGTGGATACCAGATGCTTGATATACTACATAAATACATTTTTTTTTTGTAAATAAATACTTATTATAAATGAAAACATCCATAACTCGGGTACACATGTCCGTATTCATCACACAAACATATGCCCCTAGCGGGATTCGAACCTGCAACCTTTTGGTATAGTGGTCAAAGTTGCTAACCACTATACCAAACAGGTCGTCAAAGTATATAGGTAGGATATACCCTGGATTAAGACACAGAATATGTTATCCCGATAAAGTAGTTCCCGCGGGATATTAGTTTCCGCGATAAAGTTATTCCACGCAGCCGAAACCGCGGGCGGATAGCTAGTTTTTATATTCTTTTATTTTAGATTACATACATAAAAGATTACACCGCTTTTGAAAGTACTGTCTTAAGGCTGCATGACTTTGCTGGGTGGCATTCCTTATTCTTTGAGTGAGGTAGGTAACTGCCGGGACTTGGGTCGCTGATACGTCGACCAGTCTCGTAACCACCTCATTATATAGTGATAGAGCTCCGGGGCCCCAAGGACCTAGAGTCCTGTCTTAATGCATATAGATTATTAGATTAGATTTCATTTGAATTATTTTTTTGTCTCTCGTCAAGATATTGGAAATCCTATTTCAATGAGTGCTCTCAAAACAAGGGCATCTGGTACAGGACCATTGTTGACGAACCTCCACGCGTACCTTGGTTTGTCTCACGAAACTTCAATAGAAAAGAATTAGTTATTTGTTTCCGAACCCGAACTTACCACATTCCACTCAACAAATTTAACTTCATTATGAAAAAAAGAGACGATCCAAACTGTACCCGATGCGAGAGAGAGGAGGACCTCCTCCATTTAGTTCTCGAGTGTAAAATCAACGAACAACCGAGGTTGGATCTTTTAAAAGAAACTCGGTGCTCTGCGGGGGATCTCCTCTTCTTTTTCCATCAAATTTTAAGCTCAGGGTTCACTATCAAATATAGTGATAGATTTTTAAGTTTCATCATACACTCACTTAATCTTAGATTTGAACATTATAAAAATAGTCTTTAAGCAGTAATCCCAAGTTTAGATTAGATAAGAATGACATTATAATGTTTTTTTTTTGTTTGTTTTAAAGTCACACCTAAAGTTTAAGTAACATTGTTTTTAATTTTAAGCCGGCTTAATCATTATGATGTATGGCTTATAAAATAAATAAGATTAAAAAAAAAAAAAAAAAAAAGTTATTGGAAAGCCATTGGGCTTCGTCACTCACACAATCCACTGCTATTGTATTGATATTGAAGGAAAATTGGACTAAAATTTTAGCAAAATTAGGGTCCCCAAACAGAAGAAAGATGTCTTAGTCAGGCAAAGTGCCTGTTGGCAACGTTACCTCCAAGTTTGGCAAAACAACTAAACGTCTAAAAACTCGGCCAAGAGGATATCGGTTCACGCGCAATGGTTTGCTGTAATCAGAAAATACATTTTAAAATAGATAGATACATTAATATATATTTTTTTATTACCTAATGTTTATATTCATATTAATATGCAGATGCACTATAAATATATACACACTCATACACACTTACACACTCATACACAAACACATACTCGCACACACACATACATAACAAATTAGTTCTTATTTTACAAGTAGCATAATATTAATCTATTTCACCTTCACGTTAATTGGACAAATATTTGACATTTAGTTATGGAAGAGCGGAGCCTCCTAACACAGGTATTTTATACTTAAAAGGAGACCCCCGATACCACATTGATTGTTATATTAAGGTACTGAAATAAACATTTTTCATTTTTCATAAGATTTAAAAAGTACCTACGCACGAAAAACTGTTTTAGCAATAATTTTATTATCTTTCTTATTATTATTTGTCTGCGGAGTCTGCTAATACAGGCATTATTATTATGCTTAAAACGAGACTGCTGCCACAGTATTGTAAAGCAACCTTATAAAGAAATAAATGAATTATATTATTTATTAGCATTTTACACGGTACATAATAGAAGTTCTACAATTATTGAGCTAAACATGTAATATGTTTATGGGCATCGCAAATTGAGAGAGCAGTGCTGTAGTGATTTTATCTTAAGTGCTAATTCATATGCTCGTACTTCTATTTATAAATGTATATATCGTTTGCATTTTTCATTCATTACTATAATAATCATATTAATTTTAAACTAATAATTATTTAATTCACCATCCTAAAACAATAAATTCACTAACTAAAACTACCCTCAAAAAATTATTTCGAACACGGAAAATCTCGCAGCTCCCTGGGGCCATAGTTCGCCACCGTTGAGTAAAACAATAGGCGATTTACCCTGGTCTATTGTCTTGGTATGAGAGAACAACCTCTCAACTACCCTCAGGTAAGGGAAGACGAAGTGGCGCGGTTGTCGAGGGGCTTGGGATTATTTTTATTTTGAAGCTATTTTATTTTTTGGCGGAAGTTTAAAGTTGTGATTTTTACTTGTATTATGGTGAACATATTCGTTTAAATATGTCAGTGGGGGAGCTGAGAAAGAATATGTAGTATGAGATATAGTGGGCTGTCAGTGGGGCATTGTAAATATTTCATAATGACCTGTCAACTGAAACAATTTTTTTTACATTTAAATTTAATAATTGTTTAAAACAATTAAGTACAGTAGGTAATGGTGTTGATTCGGATGTACACCAACTAAACCAAACTAAAACCAGTTTTAAAGTAGTACTGTCTCCTTCTCCCTGGAACAGTACGATACGACGGCATCACTCCAAAACTGGTTTTAGTTTAGTTTAGTTGGTGTACATCCGAATCGACACCAATGTAATCAAAATGGTACACAAAATTCAAGGGTAATCGATCTAAATTGTTGCAACTAGCACTGGATATGCACTTTATAAGCCTGATTCGGATGTACACCAACTAAACTAAACTAGGTAAAGTCAAGTGAACTCCGTGTTTCACATGCCTCGAAGTTCGCAATAACGCAAAGATATAATTATAACATAATATATGGAGGGTAGGATGAAAACCAGTGCTGAGTGATTTATGTCACTCAGTGTTTACTGAGACTGTCCCCACACACGCACACTTGTATTACCTAAGTGCTTAGTTTTTATTCATCTCTGGTTAGGTTACTCGTATATTGTTATGGTTTTTTTCTACTTGTGAGCATATAAATGGTTTAAATGGTAAATATAAATTTAGGCTTTCTATCTTTGGCATTGTGGCCCCAAAATGGCAGCACAAAGCAAATGGTATCTTTTTTCAATACCTGGTAGCGTGGATGATATATTTTTAAGTCTCGAGGCTTTTCTAAACTTTAAATTTTATAGTTACTCCATTCATAAACGGACCCTAAAATGAATACCAACGCAAGTTGTATATTCTACCTATTATTTCACATCTACGTATGTATGGTAAATTCTAAATTAGGCAAAGAAAGGCACCATAGAAGCTTCAACGTTGAAAATCCGTCCAATGAATAGGCCGATTCTAATGAAACTATAGGGATACACACATAATTATGATTTAGTAGTGTATGTGCTGGATTTTTCGAAAATTAAATTCGTAATAAAATTTAAAGCGTTAAAGCCGCAACTGCTGAGAACCTCAAACGTCGCAAATATGCCAGACTCAGTTGAGATTATATTTTTGCTCCGTTTCGAGTGGAACTGTTCTGAGCGTCTGATCGAAGCTTCCAATGAAGGCTGGCTTTTATTTCGCTCAGAGGCTAAGTCTCGCTGTTCAAAGAGGAAACGCACTTAGCCTCTTAGACATCCTGTGTTCATCAAAATCTAGGACAATATATTTATTTGTAAATGTATATTTATTTAGTTTTTGTAAATATATGTACAAAATTCTCTGTGCACTTATGTTATTTAAATAAAGATATTTAATTATTAAATTTTATAAAATACGGCGTTTCACAATAATTTCAAAAGAAAAACGTTTGTTTACAAATTTTTCAAAAATTTGTATGGAATTTGTACGTTTGGAATTTGAACATCAGTGACTCGAATATTAAATCATATTTATCACACAAATAACTATTCAATTCGACTATTATAACCAATCAACTGCCGGGGAGTAAACAACATTATATTCACATAATCTACATTCGTTCTGTATCGCTCATTTTCCGAAGGTTTTTATGACCCACTGGCTCCCTCCCCAAGTTCTATATATCCAGTAGCCACTATCTATTAGCAACATTAATTTACATAAAACAAAAAATTAATTGCCACCGTATTACACCATGCATGACATGTGAAACATTAATGCAGAATATCCCAAGTTCCGCCATGGCTCCGCTAATGCTATCTACAATCTGGTTTTCTGTTTATGGGTGAACGTCTTTATTAAGCGCTATTGTCTCATTCTCATTATGGTAAACGAATCGAACCGTGTTGATTTCAGGCGCATATACAGCGCAGGCGCACAGGGCTTATTATTGGCAATCTGCATACAATCACATATTAGCATAATATCTCAATTCGTTCTTATGCCCCGCACTGATTTGAATAGCCACAAAACATTTTACGCATCGTGGATTTCTGGGACACACTGCTGCTTAACAAGGCGAGCCGTTTAGTTCATGATTGATCTGAACAACACAAGGGAGTATGTGCTGTACAATTCCTTCCCTATTTTTTCTTAAATGTTTTTTGGTGAAAAGTTACTATTGTTATTTGTAACATTCTTTATTTTTGGATATGGTTGTTTCATTGTAGTTCGAAGAAATATAGTTTACTGACCTCGCATTGTATGTTTTATTATTTGCAGTCGTGTATTTACGAAGCACTTTCAGATCTGTGTAATATTATTTTAACTAATACCTATTTTCTCACTTCAATCTGACAAAATTTTTAGGGTTTTCGTAAGCCACTTCTTAATCCCAGGTAATGTAGCCTTCTAGATGAGTTAGTTATCTTATGTTAATTTAGTGGACGATATTCAGTTTGGTTGTAAAATTGTTACTTTCAATAAGTGATTTTCTACATCTAACTAAAATTATGAATGCGAAAGTTTGGATGTTGTTTATCTAACATTAACTAATATTGTAAATGCGAATGTTTGTATGATTGTTTGTTGCTCCTCATCATTATCATCGTCATCATCAGCCCATAAACATTCCACTGCGGGGTTATAGGCCCTCCCTCGTATAATATGGTCCACCACGCTGGCCCAATGCGGGTTGGGGAGTTCATAGGCCTTTGAATTTTTATTTCTCAGGTATGTAGGTTTCCTCATGATGTTTTCCTTCACCATTTAAAGAGCAGTCTTATAAATGCACATAAATAATTAAATTTAACCACACATTTGGTTTGTTGCTCAATCACGGATGAACGGATTTGGATGAAATTTGCTACATAGGTACCTATAACATACGCTGGATTAAACTATAGAATACTTTTTATCCCAATAAAGTGAATTGTTCCCGGAATAAATTTCCGTGATAAAATTGTTGAACGCAGGCGAAGTCGCGGACGAAAAGCTAGTTGAAACATTAATGTTTTGCCTTTCAGTTGATACATTATGAAAAATTATTTTTTTTATAAATAAGCTACAATATAAACGATTATTATGACTTTTCAATGATTATTCTAAGCAAATTCTAATAAAATAAATTGGCAATCATTTGCTGTTACGTTCACTGGTGGGCTATCCGTACCCTCTGTATGTCACTTCAGTTCTACTTTGTTAAACTCTACGACACTGTGTCTCATGAGGAATGTTACGCTTTGTGTTCAAAACAATCAAAATTGATTGTTATTGTATTGTAAATAAAGCTTTCCAATTGCAATCGCGTTCTGCGGTTTCAACACAATAAAGTATGGTTCACTTGCTCTCAATCATATGTCTGATAGAGACTTTAGATTATCTAACAAATTACAACGGAAGCCCCGAGCAGATTTATTACGAACACACAAGTCGTAAGTATATTAATTTATTATAGTCCAGGAAAATGTTAAGTGTATCTAATCAATTATTACACAACTAGCTTTCCGCCCACGACTTCGTCCGCGTGGAAGATTATAACAAAATCGGTTCAGCAAAAAAAAATTGCCCATATGTTAATCCAGGTCCTAATCTGTCTACCCACCAAATTTCATCCAAATCCGTTCAGCCGTATAGGCGTGAAGAGATAACAAATATACATACAAATGTACACACATACACACACACACACACACACACACACACACACACAAACTTCCCATTTATAATATTAATTGGAAAATATTAGTCGGGATATTGGATAAATTACATAGTCATCATCATATCAGCCGAAAGACATCCACTGCTTGATGCCCGATCGTTGTGGAGATCCTTGCGGGAAGCCTTTGTCCAGAAATGGACGTCTTTCTGATAAATCAAGCAATCAATCAAATACTCTTTATTACACAATTAACAAAAGCTACATTAACAATACAGCGTGCATCATTAATCGCACAAAACGGCGGCCTTATCGTTAACAGCGATGTCTTCCGGGCAAACCTTACGATAGAATTAAAATTTTCATGTCAAAATTCAGTTTGTAAAACTAACTACGTCATGAATACTTACTTTAATCGCTCCCTAAAATTTTATAACGTAAATCTCATAGGTCTGATATAGACATACTTTGTATTTGTATTATGTAACATCAAGTAGTTTAAGTGCAATAATTAAGTCTTTGTTTTCTACTGAGCTCACACAAAAATTAATTGGAATAAGAAACTGTGGAACTCGAGGTCTATTACTATATAATATTAGTTATGTAATATCGATATATGACTGTTTGTTTCCCAAATAAATAAAATAAAAATAAAAAAAAAGAAGTAAAGATACAAGCTACTATAATACATATTTGCCTAAAATTAAGTTGGTATAATAAATGAATTAATACTCACGTCAACTAAATGTAGGTTAAGCTAAAACCTAAACATTGTCTAATCAAATTAAAAAGTTTATAGAGACACGGTTTGAATAGTTTGTGTCTTCTTGATATATGTTCAAAAAGTGAGACAGCCTAGGTAACAATTTTAAATAGAATAAGATCTTTCGTATTACTTATTTATATATGGTTATTATTTTATTAAATAGGTTTACATACGCTTGTTACATCACTTAGAAATAACGGAAATCGATAGTTTATACCGTCCAGTGGCGCCCTCATTTGCTAAATTAAGATTTATTTTTAAATACAAAATAAATAAAAAAAATTGCTCGGACCTGCACTTGAGAAGCCTAAAAGCTAAATATAAATTATACCTAAACAGGGGATTAAGGGGATTTCCAGAATTAACGATTATATAAAAAAAGTGGTTATTTTTATCAATAATTTGAAACTTTCGAAAATAACTGTAATTAAAGCTATGTAATTTATTATTTATAATTAGCTTATTATTTCGAGTGCTTACACTTATCCTTACTTACACTATCCCGACACCTGGACCGGATAAACATCCTTAAAGTGCATAAAGATATGCACAACATTCTTTACTGTCAGCCGACAATGATTTGCGGATGAGCAACCCACCAATTAACGATTGGTGACTATCCCAGTGTCATCCACCCGACTGCCTGGGTTTCGGTCGTACCCTGGAATCTGGACGACGACGCTAAATAGAATCCGGATGGGAGTTGGACGATTTATCTACCTTCTCTACGTCACGTCATGTCACGGGCGTGCGACTGCTGTGAGACGGGGCAGACGTTTGCCCAGATTGGTAATGAATGCATATATTTCCCTGGCGGCCTGTGTACTAGATCCAGAGCTTAGACATTAATTTATAGCAAGATTATTTAATCTCAGATATGTGGAAAATGTACAGAAATTTTCGAAGAAAAAGTCATAGTTTAAAAATAAATATGCTTCTTTTCTCTGGCGAGACCACAATTCATCCAGCAAATAATTCACATGGTGCTCCTATCAGTATAGGTTGAACATACAATTTACCTCTTATACTACAAAGCATTCATACTTCCAAATACGAGTATATTTCCATACACACATGTACACAGAACATGGAGAACAAGTAAATACATATGTATAAAATTCCTTTGATATCATTTGCTATTCTACGATTGATCTCTGTACTTTAGCTTTTATTTCCTCGTATTTTACAGTTGTAGCATGCATAGGGGTAATAAATAATTCTACGCAGTATTGTTTATTATTTTTATGGCTGCAAATGTGTCAAATTTTATATTTGGCTTTAGGAAGATACGGTGTAAAGTAGAAGAAAAATTTATTTCCATCAAAGAGCACAAGTACTACATATATGATAGATTTACCTAAAATTAAAATAAATACTTAATAAATATGCAGTCATAAATAAGAGCGTCGGTGACTCAGTGGAGAAGACACAATCTGGGAGGTCCAGGTTCGACCCCCAAGCAGGCCATGTACCAATGAGTTTTTAAATTTAATTTAATTACTGTACATTAATCCGACTGCTCTTAAACGGTGAAGGAAAAATCGAGTGACGTACTCGTTAATCAGGGATGTACCCTGAAAAATTAAAAAAAAAATTTGAAGGCATGTGAAGTCCCCAACTCGCACTGGGCCAGCGTGGCGTACTATGTCCCATACTCCCTCAATACGAGGGAAGGTTTATATCCCTGCAGTGGGATGTTTACGGACTGATGATGAAATAAACAGTGCACAAAAGTGAAAAAGGGTTACAACCTCAGCATGTGCCGCAGTGAAACCACGGTATGATGTATAATAAAGAATAAAGATAAAATATCAAAGTATATAGACATTGTATTGACCAAGAGTTCCATATTGAACAGTCATATCCCCCTCTTGCGGCTGCTAGCTACCTTCCTCCGACCGCCTGTCCTAGTCGGCGTCCAACGATGTTGCTCCTTTGATCTATCGGACATGAGCGGCCCGTAAATGTCTACTATTCGAGTCGCTTTCCAAGGAAGGATTTTATCTAATCGCCACACTATAGTTCGCCTAACTCAATTGCCTTGTCATATCGTAACCCAATGCCAAGGACAGGCAGTGCATTGCTATCGCTATGGATTTGAATTAGGCGGTAGAGCCCCAGACCTGACTGACCAATAAAGCTGCTGGCAATCACTGGTCTATGCTATTATGCTCATGATTTCTTAATCGCATTAAGCGCATTTCAGATTATGAATAAGACTACGTCATAAATAGTCGGAAAAACAAGTGAACTAAGCAGTCGTTGCGTAAAGGCGACTAAAATTACATCTTTTAATTAGACTTATAATTATTATTTTGGAGCCTGTCCAAGTATCCAGCCCGCTCTCATAATGCTCTGTCACCATCGTTTACTCGCCTTTTACGAGACCCACGGGAAAAGATGATATGTAGATCTGCCATATGTTAAATTACTTAAAGACAAACATAACTTAAATTGTACTTATGTGTTTGTACAAGGTACATAACTCTCTACTAGCTTTTGATCCTAATTTGGCTGTTCATAAGAACTTAAGCCGGGTGTAATTGATTAAAGACCTTTGCCCGGGTACAAGTTGTAATTGGAACTCACAACCCTTTGTGATCTCTCAATGATATTAAAGCAATTCACAATGAAAATTGTACGATATCTGCTATTGAAATGTTTGTTTAACTGTGATCCGTCAAACTTCAAAAGCTCGCTTGTGAGATAATCTCAAAACTTTTATGAATTACATTTAACACTTAATTGCTCGCGCCTAAAACTTGCATAGATGCTCGCGTGAGGTTCTTACGGACCCATACGTGAGGTACTACATAATTAGAGATTTTTATTTTGACATATTTGATAATCAACAAAAACATTAACACTTAGCGTCTATAAGATTGATAATGATTAATAAGTTAACGTCACACGTTACAATTCAGAAACCATATTTTTCGTAGACAATTAGCGCTTAGCATAGTCGAATGGTCATTACAAGTTTAGCACGTCGTGATTTAATTTTCGCGTCCTTTGATGTTTAAATACCAGCGGGGTACATGTTTAAGTGTTCGGTTTGGTTGGTGGTAGGGCATTTTAAATGTCCGCCTGGCTAGCTACCACATCTTATCTAAATCTGCCGCCAAGCAGCATTGTTAATAGCATTGTTGTGTTCCGGTTGTCAGAGATAAGATAGCCAGTCCTCCAAATGTGTTGGGGTTTCCGGGTCAGTACGCTTCCACCTTCGACCTCATCTTCACTTAACATCAGGTGTGATTGAGGTCAAGTACGAACCCGTTGTACATAAATAATGTTTCTACTCTTTTGGTAAAGACAGGATTCTTACAAGAAATTATTTCTATTTAAAAGCTTAATGTATGGAGGGATCCGTAAAAAAATAACTGTTGTTTCCAGCAATTTCTTTGCAAAATATGAGTTTTGCTTCGATTTGTGCTTCACATGCTGATCTGTTAATTTATCTGTGCAGTTTGAGCAAATATTATCTAATGCATAGACTTATAAAAAGTAATAGAATAAACGTTAATATGCTAAAGGTCGACGCCTACTCCATACAGCTTATATGTCATTCACGAGACTTTCAAAAAGACGGATGTTATGTATTTAACGGCGTTGGGTATGTTACCAGTCTTTGTCCGGATCCGGTCCGGTCGACGCTTCTCCATACAGCTTATATGTCATTCACGAGACTTTCAAAAAAGGACGGATATTATGTATTAGCGGCGTTGGGTGTGTTACCAGTCTTTGTCTGGATATATCTCGGTAATGCGTGGTTCATTTTGACTGTAGTTTCTTTTATATTAAATATTAAACTAGGGGAAAGGACCTATGTTTGATGAAAAACAGTTAAGCTGTTTCGAAGATATTTAGCTTTTATTTAGGTTTCTCGCGCTGCTTCTTTTCCCACAGATGATTTCCCTTTCCGAAGCGGTGGTAGCTTGGACATACTGAGTGACCGAAAAATGTTTAAACCCTATTTTTATTTCCAATAGATTTAAATTGACATTCAACAAATGATATCATGTATCTTAAGTTGAAATAAAGCTTGAAGTTTGAAGTTTTGAAGTTTAACACAATTCGTTTGGTAAATCTGGATCATACAATCATGTATTTTCTCGGGAGATTTCTAAATTTTCAATTTATCGTTAATATATGTTACTAGCTATAGGTACAATCTAGCTAGCAATATATCCGCGATGGAATATTTGATGGAATATTTAATCAAAATCGGTTCAGCAAAAAAAATAGGCCATATGTTTAGGCGTGAAGAGGCAACAAACAAACATACATACCCACACATACATACACAAACTTTCGCATTTATAATAATAGTTGGGATAATAAATTAATTTAAATAACATTATTATATTTATTAAACTTAATACTATTGTTTGTAAATAAATGTTTATTAGGATTCAAATTACCAACTTATAAATTACTATGTTCAGATGTAACTAACTTTTACTAAAATAAAATACACAGAGTAAATAATAACATTAAATTATTTGGGATTTATATATTCCTTGTTCTCAAACTAAATACTTACGAGGTATTAGATAACTTACTAATCTGATAAACCATTTCAAAATTCGGATGTATGCCAACTAAACTAAACTAAACTAAAATCAGGTTTAAAGTGGTACTGTCTCTTTCTCCCTGGAACAGTATGATGCGACGCCACCACTCCAAAACTGGTTTTAGTTTAGTTTAGTTGGTGTACATCCGATTCGACACCATTTCCTCATACGTTAAAGCCTTTTGAAGGGAAGCGATGGTAGTCATGTTAGTCTAAAAACTCCCCCATGCAACGCCCTAAGCCGAGGTTCGAGCCCCCGTGGGCACCCTTAGGCGTCGGTTGCTCCCGCGCCCACCACCTGGCGGCGCTGTAAAAAGCCTATAGGCTTGACAGCAACTGTTCCTGCTTAAAAAAAGAAGCTATTTAATCCTTATATTCGGTCTACATCTATGTACATCTATGGTCTAACCAGTCTACACCAGTAGGTACGCAAAACTCTCACATTGTATAACATATACAATACCATTGTAACACCGCGTCGAGTGAAAATTTCCCTTCCTTCTTACATCCTGTAATATTCACCCCCCAAGTTTTTCCAAGTCAATCTACATAAACATGTAAACGTATGTTTTACTAAATAATCACCTGATATCTTGCTGGTAAACTTCCGGATCTTGCCTCCTTACCACCTGTCAACATCACGAAAGCGCAGTACGCTACTAGATAACCAGTACCTTCAGTGCATCCTTGAATTAGCATGAATTATTCATGATTATAGATGATTTTAATATTCGATTTATTATAGTGGTGCAGAAAAGTTCCAATAATGACAACTAATTAATTATCCGATGGATAATGTCATAAAAATAATATAAAAAACTAACCCATTCAGACATAACGCCTGGTTCAAGACCTGTCGGCGCGTCTCATCGAGGCTTCTGGAAACCGCAGAGCGGGCGGCGTCCTAGCTCAGAGAATAAGTCTCGCTATTCAGCGCGGGAACGCCGCTTGCCTGTGGGGCACTATGCCGCCTCGAGGAGATGCGCTAGGCGCAATTTTTTACCTGTGGATGTTTGTGTTTATAAATGTTTGTAAAAAAAATAAGTGACTAATTACATAAGAAATTGTATTGTATATTTAAACCCATTCATATAATTTTTAATTAGACCAGAATCTGCCCGAGTCGAATCGAATGTTGACTGTTTCTTCGTCGACATTTTCTGCGCTTTGCTTGGGAGATACCAAATTCAAGGAATCCTATTGGTCCACTCCTCCCCCATAGCTGATTTCACTCCACTACGCACACGTTTGGCATCCTCTATAAAAGTGTATTTAGATTGAAAACAGAAATTTTTCGACCACTCCCAGTAAGGTTTAGGACCCGATTTCGAAAGACATATAAGCGAAAGCCATTTGTGCGATGCCAGATAATCGAAGTGCCATGTGAACGAAACGCCATTTAGCCGATGGGCCATTTAATCGAAAAGACAAATATGCGAAAGTCATAAGATCGAATGTACAGATCCCTATCTGTAGCGAGCGAGCAATATGGGTCGGGGCACCCCATTCTGGAACTCTACCTTCGATCTTTTATGGCTTTCGCATATTTGTCTTTCGAAATCGGATCCTAAACCACTCCCAGTAGTCTTACCGAGTAGTCTTACCAGTTGATTAGATCAAATTCCAGATACAACAAAATTTACTAATTATTGAGCTTCAGTCGAGCCTCGAAATATGCTTACTATCAGAATTTTGAAATATATAATCGTAATGTTAGATTTATAAGATTTCCACCCTCAATATTTTTCAAAAACTTCCATTTGCCGCTATCTGGTGTTACCTACGTAAGTTTAAGATGCAGTATATTGAGTTGTACTACTGCAGCAAATATACTATGGTAAAGGTAATTTAATCCTCCGTTGTTCGTATCGCATATGAGACCCCAGGCTGTCAGTTTGACGCCTCACCCGTTTTTTGGGATTTTGACACCTTTCGTTATTTTATTAGGTATTGATTACGGATTTGACATAAATAAGATAATTTGGAAAAACTAAATAAATGAATGACAAAAGTTTATTTTCGACTTTAGTAGGTAACAACTATAGACTGAGGTTAGGATCTCCTATTAAGTATACATACGATATACTTGAGCCAAGAGGGCTCTTCCATATCATTACATTGAAAATAAACTTATGTTTTTTAGCTTAGAAAATAGATGTTTTATGTGTGTGTGTGTTTTATATGTGTCTGAGCGTGCTTTCAGTTGTTAAATAAATAATTAATTTTGAATGCATAATTATATTATTATTGTAGATAGATTTAACTGCCTCCGTGGCTCAATGTAAACAACATAGGGTTTACGAATCGGATGTCGCTGGTTCGATCCCCAGCGGGGTACATGTTTGGTACTTGGTTTGTCCAAAGTCACAGACAATAAGCTCATAAAAATTTAGCTCTGGAATTTTAAAATAATTCGAACGGAAGTGTAAAATGGTAAAATTGTCAAGTAAAAATAATTCCGTTAAGGATGTCCATCTATGGTTTGTAACGGAGTTGGGCGTGTAATATAATATGTCAACATTTGAAGCATTCTTACACCTCCGAGGCGCCACCCGAGACGCGTTCACTCAACTGTATTATATTAGTGGATGGTGTACTAATTAGACCACCATCGCTGTGGGAATCATACCTACCTGTACGAATAATATTTTTACAAAAATACTTTTTTTTTTTTTTTTTAATTAGAATGGGATCGCTCTTGACCTTAATCTGGACTAATGTCGAGATAAGGTCTACGATGAAACGAGCTTTTCCAGAAGATGCCTATTTAACCTGACTTTAAAGAGCTGCGGGTTATATGCGATTGGAAACACAGACGGAGGCAATGCGTTCCACTCCTTAGCCGTGCGCATGAGAAAAAAAAGAAAGAGAGACTTTCCTTATATGTATTTTTTAATAGAGACAGCTAGTAAAAACTGTATAGAAAAGAAGGAAAAACATGTATGGAAATACTTAAATGAAATGACATGATTAAAAATTTTGGAGACAACTCAGTTCACAAGTAGCGGCGATAACGAGGAATATATAAAAGAAATATCACTCAGTCATTTAATTCTCGTTTTCCGCTTTAATTTACACTTACAAAACATACAAATATGTTAGGTAAATAATAAATATTATGGGATAATCTTGAAGACAAACATTTCGTTCGAGAAAGAATAGCTAAATATATTTAAATATTTAAATCCAACTATGATAAAATACACCATATTCACTCGCAGCTACTATCACTCATCAATTACTATTTCAAGAGTCTCAAAATTCTTATTTACTTATCGTCTTGTTTCTTCCAAGTTGCTCGTGTCCATAGGGGATAGCTGAAAATCAGTGTTATGGTTAATGAGCAATTTAATAGACCCATTTGTACACACATGCGTTAGTGTTACAAAATTATTTTATTGTTGCTAATTTATTACCTTATCTGTAAATGTGTGACTGTACAAATAAATAAAGGCTTTATAAAAAATAAAAAAATAAAGATAAAATATGCTTAGACATACACACTGCGCTATCTAGTTCCCCAGTAAGCAACTGCTTGTGTTGTGGATACCAGATGGTTGATAAACTACACAAATACTTTTTTTTTGTAAATAAATGAAAAACATCTATTACTCGGGAACACATGTCTGTATTCATCATACAAACATTGTCTCTAGCGGGATTCGAACCCGCGACCTTTTTGTATAGCAGCAGAGTTTCTAACCACTACATCAAACAGGTCGTCAAATCTTTAATTTATCAAATGTATCTATCTATCTAATAGGGAACGACCTATAAATTATTTAAAAACTTATAAAAAAAGTGTTATACTTATAAAACTTCAAACACCACACGTCATTACCACATGAGACGTCCAACGCGATGCCGACACATGCCAATCAATCTCATACCACGTCTTCACTGATTAGTGCTGGGCTACTAATTATCGAGTATCGAGACTTTGGTAATACGACACCGGTCTCGCTTTGTGGTGGTCGATAAACATGGGGTCGAATTGAGGCGACCTGTCTAACAGTTTTGCACTATGTTATCGAATTACAGGTTTGGATGGATAGCTGTTAGCCAAATTTTCGTGTGGCGTACTGTTATTATATCTGGTTCAATCCAATTTTTGTAACAGGTTATATATGTAATGTTTTCGATTAAACCCGACTACTTCTACTGACTAGCATGCCAAAGTATTCACCGCGTTTGTATATACTTATATGTGTATATTACCACCTACAGCTTAAACGCCTCAGCTGATTTGGACCAATGTTTAATTATTAGATTTGCTCAAGTTCCGGAAGTGACAGAATCTGAAGTCATGAGGAATCCAATATGGACGACGCTAGCCGCTATTTTGTCACACTTGACGACATGCGTATCAAATGATTCAAAAACAATAGGTATCAATGTGTTTCTAAAAATATACAAATACACTTTATTCCACAACAAAAAAAAAATACAGTTTCAGAAAAGTGGTAAGACTATAATGTACAATTTGGCGACCATATCACTAATAGCGATCTCTTCCAGGCAACCTTTGAGAATAAGGACAGTACATTTGAAATAGGTAGGTTGTGGGGTATTAAATAGGGATGCAGATACAAACTACGTGAATAAATTTCATATATTTACATACACATACATACATAGATCAATAGACAGATATCTATAAGATTAAAAAAGAAGTTTCATAGTTTTACTAACTTTTTTTTGTATCCTATGGCACATCTATAATATTAATCTATGGACACCCATAAATTATTAGGTCTCTTGCCTGAAGATGTAGCATATTACCTATATACCTAATTTAGTTTTATCATAGCCGAATGAAAATGTGAATCTGCATAGGAAACAATATTAGCAATTTGTGATCACTGTTCAGTCACTTATGAGCGCTTATGAAATGCGGAGCTCTGGATAGTTTGGAATCGCCAACACACCTGCCAAGCGGTGCGATAACGACAAATCTAACCCTGGAAAGCGATGCAAATCGCGCCATTATTGAAGAGAGGCATATGTATATCAATAGACTTTTATAGGTTATTGTTGTGGTATTATGTGTTTTGCCAACTAAATTGAATTTATAAGAAATAGTTCTCTTATAATTTGAAATACGATTACTTTAGAAACATTTGTATACTCAAGTCATGATGGCTATTTTAAACAATTTGAAAGCAAGACATGGTAGCAACCTTGAGTTGAGAATCGTTCTGTAATACAGACATACCTCTAACTAATACACTAAATAACGATTTCAAAACAGACCATTAGACCCCTAGATTAGAATTATCAAAGACATCAATTACAAAAAGTATCTATAATTTGTCTGATTCCTCAATGCACTTCGATATCTACGTAATCAGACAAGCACATAAACAGGAATTATTACTATTTATATAGAATGTTGCTGGCAACTGTCCGTTCCTATTCCGTTGATTTATCGAATTGACTCTATCGACATGCGACAGACTTTTTACATCACTAAAGAAAGGTCTTATGTTGTAAACAGGCTTCAATGGAATTGATTGTTTATTGTCATGGTAGTAAAGGTTAGGTTTACTAGATGAGCATATAAGGAATCTTTTGGCTTTATCTATAAAAAATTAGATAACAGATAAGACATGGACAAGACTAGGCATGGATGCTGTAGATAGAATACATGGTTGTTATAGTCATTCCATATAATATTGAGCCGGTATAATGCATGATGATTTACTTTTTGGTAAGAATTCCGTCGGCTTTTTTGTGTATATTTTCTCCAATTCGATTTTGTTGGAAAACATGTTACCATGTTGTATTGTCTTGGGTATTATATTTGTATAGGGATAAAATTAGTATTATATCAAAATCAAGAAAGTAGGTAAACTAAATTAGACAGGGCGTCCTCTGACCGCTGCCTCACCCTGACGGGGTTTGTACATGTGTAATTATGTGTTATTAGTTGTATGTAGTTGTGTATAGCGTACATGTTGCAGTTTCAATAAATAAATAAATTATTAGGATGAATAAAGGTTACCTACCTAAGAAGGGGGCGACTTTTGTGATCCCACAGAAGCCTCGTAGACCTTCTGTGTAACTTTTTTTTGTTTAAATTGTAGGGACTTTATGGTCAAGGCCTTCGACTAAATAAAATATAAGACTAAATAACAGTCCTTTTGAACCTTACAAATTGAGTGCGCTCACTCACCTCGTTTCAGTTAGTATTTGTCACAGGTAATAGCGACACGTATGTTGAAAAATAATAATTGATTTACCTTTGGGATACAATGGCGTTCTGTGCTCTTCTAAAGTGTTCAACCAACAAGAATACAAATAAAGCTTTATGCTTCATGTTCACATTTCATTCGTAAGTTAAAGTTTTGATATAATAACGACAGATGACGACCGATAGGTGTAGTGGATAGTGACCCTGTCAGCGAAACCAACGGTTGCGAGTTCGAATCCCGCGACGGGTAAATGTTTGTGTGATGAATATGAACATTTATTCCTGAGTCATGGATATTTATATAAATATTTATGTATGTTTATCCATTATCTAGTATCCATAGCACAAGCATTGCTTAGTTTGGGACTAGATGATTGGTGTAAGTGTCCGAAATATTTATTTATATTATTATTATTTATTTATTATTAATAAATAAAACGTAAACGTTTTAAATAATAGACAAAAAAAAACTTTTTCCGACATAGCAAGCCATTTTGTTCCGATGCGTGAGTGAAACAGTGATACGAGTACGTCTCTCTATCTCTGTCGCACCTGATTTGAATTACGTGTGCGTGTATCTTGACTTGATTCTCATTACCGTGCTGTATGCGCTAAGCCCGTCCATACTTATGTTAGTTAGTTCATTGCCACTGCAAATCTCGGTACAGATTTGTATGTGAGCCCCGCCAACTGGCTTATAGAATCGACACTGAACTGAATTACAGTTGACCCAATTTATCACGTCCTACATAAAAAAAGTGTTCTCTGGCATACATTTTTTGTTGGTGCCTTGTCTTGGTTTGTATTATTTCGAAAAAATTCTCAATTAATGAAATACCCTTTATTGTTTAAATATAGGTACCTACATTTATATATCTTATAGAATCTACAAATTAGGCGGCCTTATCGCTAACAGGCCTACCAATCATCACGGAATTCTATCTACCTAAATCAATCTAAAAGGTCCATTATCCCATTATTTTACTTCATCACAGGATATTTAAATTTTTATGCCACACAATGCCTAATCCAAAACAATTCAGCTGATTTTAATCGGGTAATGCATACCTAGGCCCGTATTAATAAATCATTCTCACGACTGAGAACAGTCTTGTGACCGGTCTCAAGTAAACGTATTGATTATTAAACCTTACTTGAGACCTGAAACGCACGTGCATACTCAAGCAGTACTCACTTGGGAGGTGCGCGTATTTATAAACGAAACTCAAGACTATCATTCATTCGCCGCTAAGGCGAATATTTGAGAAGTGATCTCAGCTGAGTAGACCTCAAGATTGGTTTATAAATTAGCACGTCGCTTGAGATAGCGTCAACTGCTTAAGACGCATCTCGGTTGATACAGCCTCAAGACTTGTATTGAGATTGGTTTATTAATACGGGCCCTAGTGTACTAAATCAGTAAAAAACCATAAATATCTAATGTACTAAATAACATTACTAACGATTAAGTAGCGATTTATAAAACAGTAAAGTTAGGTTACGTTAGAATATTGTGTTTCTCAGCTTCTATAAATACCTGAGTACTTATTCTTACTACTCGGCTCATGCGACCAATACGGAATGTCATCAGTATATAATATCCGCTTCTAGGGTTAAATGAGTGCTCTTGGGTGGTCGTCACACTGTCGCCTCTGTACTCCAAGTACAGCATTTAATGTTCCCGGATACTTGCCATTTTATGTTGCCGTTTAGTAGTTAGTAATTGGTAGTAATGAAAGAGTGTAGAATATGGGCGCCATTGCAGCCATACGTGCCATAACACACCGGAGTTCTGAGTAACGAGAATTAATTACTTTCACGTTTTATTGTTAATGAGGTAATTATCAGTATAAAATTTAATATCGAGATTTAATTTTATTATTATTATTATAGACGGTAGTGGTGATTTATATGGATATGAGTTTGATCACAATCTCGCGTGATTGAAGGTTGAAGATAAAGCTTGGGATCTCACTACTTCCGAAGATAGTAGGATTTCGGATAAAATAGGACGCCGTATTTTTCTTTTTTTTTGGGAAACTGACAGTCATTTCTTTGAAATATAAAGTAGAACAAATAGTCGATGCATAGATAAAATAGTCTCCACAAATAGCCATATGGGAACTGCAATAGCGGTTCGCATTATGAATGATTTTTGCCGCCTCCGTGGCTCAATGTAAACAACGTTGGGTTTACGATTCGGAGGTCGCGGGTTCGATCGCCGAATCCCTTAGTTCGACTTTTCTTTGTTTCTGGCTATACGAGATCTAATACATCGCAGAACGTGGAATGACATTTTTGTATGTTCTTTATTTTTATCCTACTGCTCCAGGAAGGAGGGTAATATCCCTCAGGTGTATGTATGTAGATTTCTGTATTACTTCCTATAGCCTAAATGCCTTGAAAGATTTTGGACCGCAAGGTATCCTTGGATTCGCCTTGATCTCCACAGAGTGTCATAATTTCGTGGTAAAAAAATACAACGGCCGTAAAACAAAATTTTTACACGACAGCCTCAAAAAAGAGGGTCATGTTTTTCGAGTGTATGTAAGTATGTATATGTAGATTTCTATGTTACCTTCTGTAGCCTAAACGATTCGACCGATTTGGAAGTGCAAGACGTCGTTCGATTCGTCTTGATCCCTAGAGTGACATTTTAGGTTAAAAAATCCAATATGGCGTCTTCATAATATCGGGTTTTTGGTTTATAAATACTTAAATGGTTATAATTATTTTTTTTATGCACAACGTATTGGTACTTGATCTCAATCACACCTGATGTTAAGTGAAGATGAGGTCGAAGGTGGAAGCGTACTGACCCGGAAACCCCAACACATTTGGGGGACTGGCTATCTTCTCTCTGACAACTTTCAATTGTCAAAGAATACTTCAATTGTTATTTCCTACGTTTTTAATTCAAATTATAGAACAAGCTTAACGCGGTCGCTGCGAGCAACCAAGATTGTTTTTAATTTGAATGCCTTTAGATGGGTGCCTAAATGTTTGGTAATGAAATTTTTTGATTGGCTTTGTTGGTCGACTAGGTAGGTACTTAAAATCATAAAAACAAGTAGGTAGGCAGTAATGAATTTTCATACATATCAACTACACTGAGCAGCAAAATGCCGCTATCTGATCGCCATATTGAAAAGTTGAGAAAGAAAGTCGGAAGAAAAGGTTCATTGGTTTGAATAACTTAAGAGAGTTAATTAATTTTGAAGATAGTAAAATTGAAACGATTAGGTACAAGTAAAGATTCGATCAGTGAAGATTCTTCTCATGCATCCGAACGTGAACCGGCAACTCATTTCCGTCTTCAGCAATACTAATTACCGTTACCACATCGTTTTGCACCGTGAATCGTCTATTCCACGTCGGGACCAATTCATTATTGCCATACCCTCATATTACGCTGTCAAAATTTAATAAAATCATCAAGTGTGCTACCTGGCTCTTTTTATTAGAACATCTGCGTTTGATGAAATTGCTATAGCTAATTGGTTTATAATAACGCCATATCTTTGAAGTAATTGAAAGGGATGGGAGCGTAGCCGGTCTAAAAGATACCGATGGAAAGAATAATATGGATCAGGGATGTTATGGATATGAAATTTCGGATCTGGACACGGATACCGTCTCCGTGGCTCAACGTAAACAACATTGGGTTTACAATTCGGAGGTCGCGGGTTCGATCCCCAGCGGGGTACCTGTTTAAATACTCGGTTTGGTTGGTGGTAGGGCATTTTAATTGTCCGCCTGGCGAGCTACCACCACCTTATCTAAATCTGCCGCCAAGCAGCAATGTTAATAGCATTGTTGTGTTCCGGTTGTCAGAGATAAGATAGCCAGTCCCGCAAATATGTTGGGGTTTCCGGGTCAGTACGCTTCCACCTTCGACCTCATCTTCACTTAACATCAGGTGTGATTGAGATCAAGTACCAATACGTTTTGCATAAAAAAATAATTATAACCATTTAAGTATTTATAAACCAAAAACCCGATATTATGAAGACGCCATATTGGATTTTTTAACATAAAATGTCACTCTAGGGATCAAGACGAATCGAACGACGTCTTGCACTTCCAAATCGGTCGAATCGTTTAGGCTACATAAGGTAACATAGAAATCTACATATACATACTTACATACACCAACAAGTCAAGTCAAGTACCAACCCGTTGTGCATAAAAAAAAAGGATATAGGAATAGTGTGCCCGTTTCAGATACAGTTGGGGATATGAAATTATTTCGGATTATCCGTTAGTTTCTGATAGTTTCGGTTAGAGGTATTAGATTTTTAAGGAATTATAAAAGTAAAATGTAAGTATGTAAATGATTTGACTTTATTTATAAACTATCATTTGGTACTCGGCTGGGTCACGTCTCATTCGTTTACTATATTTTAGACTCCGCCACTTTTCGAAATTATACGAAACTCTTCTATTGGATTCGGTTAAGTTACGTTACGTTTTATTTCAGATATCCGTTAGTTTCGGTTGCGAATATTTATTTTTCGATAGCTGTATACAGTTACTAATGTTTAATTCAATGTTTATGTGTAATGTGCTAAAATATTTATTTATATATTTAGTTAACCAATTTTGATGACGGTTGATTGTTTTGATGATTCAATAATGTACATGTCAATTAATCATCAAATTTCAGATGGTAAAGTGAACCGCCCAAAATTGGCAAAACAGCTGACTTCATTAAGATTCCGTTCTCTATCTCCAAAGAGCTTCGTCAGTTCTTTATTAATTTTATACAGAACCACCTTGACAGTATACCTTTTCAAACAAAACCATAATTATCGAAATCTGTGAATATTTGCCGAAAATATCGGGTTATCAAAATACAAAAAAATAATACAGTTGAATTGAGAATATATTGTACACAAATTTGTTACGGAAATATGCATAGTATATAAAATGTACAAAAACGAGCTTAACTCCGATACAGTTTTCTACCAGCAAACCTTAGAGAAACATAATTTTTATTGGGTTGAGCAGAAAATAGTCCATTTTTGATTGGTTAAAAATAAAATTTACCTTTTTAACCTGCGAGCAAATATGGGTATTATAAACATGATTAAAATTACCTTTTTAACCTGAATATAACATGAAGCTCGATTTTATTAGTATCTTTTATTATTAAAAAGTTTACACACACCTATATCCACAAAAGATCTAACAAGGTTAAAATACAAATTGTCATATTACAATTTACTCGTAGTCTATACGCCTCTATGTCTGTCTTTTCAACATTTCAGCGTAAAACGGCTGATCCGATTGGGAAACGGTTTTTCTCGAATGCTGGTGTTTCTGAGATAGTGCTTAGCCTTGTTTGGTGGAAATAACAACAGAAGATATTTAAGTTTTTACACTCTTGCATTTTCTAACTGTGCAGATTCAGTGATAATAAAATCTCACAAAAAGAACTCTCAAATACATTTTCTTAGGCTTTCAAAGTAAAACCAACATGGTAGTCAGTTCACTAATGATCATCTTATCCTTACCTGAACACAAAATTCTTTAGGTAGAACTGAAATATATCCGATTTTCTAATAATAATAATTGTCTCTCTCTTCGTCTAATTATCGTTGCTTTAAAATTTTAATGGAGGACAGCTCCATTAAAATTTTTATTTCTCTTTTCAACAGTCTTCTGCTTCTATTTGTGTACTTATCTTTTCAGTTTTCTACTAAATTTAATGAGGTTTTTTATTCACCATATATTTATTTTGAGGTCTGTTTTATTCTAAATCTTATCCATACATTTCAAACGATTATTAAAACACAGTTAGAAAAGGGAATGCGGTATGTAGGTACGAAGAGGCAACCGCAAAATATGGTATTGTATTACGGACAAACATTAATAGAGATCTTTTGATATCATACAAAACGTAAATGTTTTGGGGCCTTCTAAACGATACCCACTTGTAAGATATTTGCGATACTTAAGATGAATAGAAAGTAGTTAATAAAAAACCACCACGGATACTACTTTATAACACGAACCAATAAGCCTTAGACTCTGTTTAGTTAAACCATAATAATCTGTTTGCGAAACCCATCTAGGTATTGAAGTCCTAAACTCAGGGCCGTATTAATATCAATCTTGAGATTGAGATGACCTTATGTTGATGCTTGAGAATTTGACGCGATCTTGAGATTGATCTCAAGATCGATTTATTAATACGGCCCTTAACCTGCATTGCTTGTATTGATTATCTTGACTCGTACATAAGTACACTTATAGCCCGACCTCTCTTGACAATAGATTTTTTGTTTGATTTACAATTTGATTGTGGTAACATTTAAATTTAAACAACTAGACAGGACCTCAACACATTTAACTCAGGTTCCAAGAAAACAATTAGTATACATCAAAACTCTACAACATAGGGTTCACGATTCGGAGGAAGCGGGTTCGATCCCCAGGTTTGGTTTGTGGTGGGGCATTCAAAATGTCCGCCTGGCTAGCTTCCACCACCTTATCTAAATCTGCCGCCAAAAAGCAATTTTAATAGTATTGTTGTGTTCCGGTTGTCAGAGTTAAGATAGCCAATTCCACAAATGAGATGGAGTGTCCAAGTCAGTAGGCTTCCACCTTCGGCTTTATCTTCACTTAACATCAGGTGTGATTGAGGTCAAGTGCTAACCCATTTTGCATAAAAAGGAATGTCATTTTATTAGCCCCAAAAAAGTTAGATTGTAATATTTAGAGATCCTAAGTAGTTAATATTTTATTTTTTCTGTAAACTTAATTTCAAGCTTCCTCTGGTGCTATCTACAGGCAGACAGATATTGCAATAGCAATATCTGCAATAGCAATATCTGTCAGTAATAGTAGATTTAAGAATGTAATAAAGCAGATCGGCTGCGGCTAGTCGCTCGCACCTGTCTGGTGAATGCTTATCTCCACCAGGTAATTAGGTGTATATGATATTCACGACTTTTATCTTCATCTCTATGCAGATAAAGGGGTGAATATTCTAATACAAATCCACCAAACCCCACCAGGTTCACGTGATCTACACCCCCTTCCAGAGGAAGTAGTTGATGATGAACCAATCAATAACCAGAATTTCTTTCTTCAACAGACACAAGCGGAAAGTCACCAATCTCCTGCCTTCAAAGTCATCAGCACCTAATCAGAGCGCAGGTTCTCAGCGACGAGCGCCTCCTCCGACTCCATTATACGAAGACTTGCAAGACCTACCGAGAAGACCACCTTTGCCGCACAGACCCGATCTGGAACCACAACTGGAGGTAAATCTCTAGTCTATTTCCTTTGGTATTGTAAGAGGAAAAGAAACTAAACGTCTTTTGGATTTAATGTTCACGTTGTTAACGAGAAAAAGAACTATAAACCAATAAATAGATCCAACACACCTCTTGCCAAGTCCTGGATGCACCATGAGCATAACAGCTCAAACAGGTCATGGGTTCTATTACACAAATTTATCGTTATCGTCATCGGTTACGTTCTGACATGTGATAGGTTGCCTCGACGCTCGCTCGGCAATTTGAGGCTTTCTCATTGGTCAATGTAATCGGTGAAGATACGGATGAAGTTACATAATCTAAGGGCAGGCCGCCGAGCTTCAAACAATCTTCGATCTACACCCACATTCTCAGAATGGCGGTTTATCTAAGTCCTCCAAAAAGCGATGAAAGAAGTAACTTGCATTTTATGGTAGATGGTGATACTGGTAGATATTAGATTTGTCAGTAAAGCTGCATTGTAAGCACCATATGGTTTACAAAACATTGTGTGCATGTTGTGCATTACAAAAAAAGGATACCAGCAATCCTAATTAGTATACATATATTTGTCTTGAAGGATAATGACATCATTAATTTTATATTCTTTCAGATGGTAGAGACAAAAAGACCGGGATGTCCTGGTCGAGTTTTCGTCTGCGGATCAGGTGGCACGTGGAGAGGCGGCAACTCCTGTGGAGGCGACACATGTGGCGCACCCCTCTACGAAGAACTTCCACACCGCTCCGATGACTCCCTCCACAGCGACGACCACTTCGCTGAAGATGAGCTGAGTCTTGTCGGAGAAGCAGCCCCTTGTCGAACCTGCTCAAGACCGCCAGCCCCTCAATCGCTGCCACATCGTCCAAGACAGCAGCGGCTTGACCGACGGCCCAAGTCGTTAGATCGGCGACGAGCCCAACACAGAATGCCTCGGCACAACATGCATCCTCCTGATCCTTCAGAGTTCCACGAAGGTGTACTTCTAGATGCTCTATTAAGATTATACCCCCAAGTTGGCACAGTTGGAGCGAGGCCGCATGCGCCAATGCCTGTTGGTGCTGGAGGCGCCTGGCCTGGAGGAGAACTGCCTGGAATAGGTTGCTGGAGAGGACCCAGGGCGTCTCCAAAACCACCAAGCGGTGATTCATCGTTTGGATCAGATTCAGGATATAGCAATAATACATGTGGAACTTGTGGTACTAGGGCATCTTCTAGACACAGATTATCAGCGGAAATTCCAATGTCATGAATTTGAACATAAACTTTTTGTATATGGTGTGAATGGTCAAGTGCCATAAGATTATACCTAGTTCGTTGAGTGATAGTGACATGGACGGTAAAAAATTCAAAACAGGAATTATAACATAATGGCAAGCATTTAGTAGTGTTTAATTTAACCATGGCCTAATTAGTGGCCTCAATTGTCTAAAGCCTTCTATTAAAGTGTTTCAATTGTTAAACAGAATAGAACTTCGTAGGGATTTTTCTACAAAATCTGTACAAAATTTTATTGTTATGTAGATATCCCTTAGAGTTAGTCACCTCATATTTTGAAGTTAACTGTTTCCATTAGATAAATAGCTGGTAATAATTTTGTACAAACTCATGTGACCATATTTTTAGGTAGTGCTAGCAGTTTTGTCCTAGTAAGTTATTTCAAACTAGTCCTAAAATATCACAATTACGAAGTATCAAATTAAAAGTGTAACACGAATTCATTTTTATGTAAAAAGACGGTGAAAATTGTATAGCGATTTGCTGAATTTGTAGATATTGTACAAAATTGTAGGTAAACAAATTACTTAAGTGATAGTAAGTTGAATTTTATAATCATATCACAGTAAAAATATTCACATGAAAACCACATTTCTTGGATTTCTTCTAAAATTGTACGTTTTTAGTTCTTTGACTGGTGCTAAACTTTTTGATGTATTAGCTCAAATAATTGATTTATGTGAATTTACGTACATTACACTGTTTGATTTTTATGTCGCATTCTGTTTACTGGAGTTCGTATTATGATAAGAGGATGAGACAGTTTTTTTTTTCACTACAACGCTTGCAAGAACATAAATACTAACGTTTACTTTATTTATTTTATTTATTAATTTTACCATTTTATTTATGTAACTTAAAATGTTTCAGAAAGATAAACGTTCAGGGTTTCTACAGAGGTCTCAAAATAATTATTCCATTTGAATTCATTAATATTATTACCATTTCAGAACAAAGGTTTTTTTAAGTGAAACGATTAAAAATTGGTCCTCTGCTCAACGTATTTAAATATTCAGATCATAATTTCTAAAGTACAATATTTTTTGTAAGTATTTTTTTTTGTATGAACGCTTTTTACGTATACTGACTTTGGTTATCAAATTGTTTTGTTTTGTTTTCTGTTTTCTTTTTCTATTTACTAATATAAGTGATATTTATTTTTTTATACTCTGTTCCATTTTTGTATAAATGAGCAAGAGTTGCGTCACTAATGTAATTAAAACTTTCGGGCCGAATGTCCAATTTATAAATATGAGAAGCACAATAAAATGAAAAATAAAATAATAAATACATTTTTAAGAAATAAAAAGTTAGTTTCTTTTTCTAATATTGGATAAGTACCAAACTAAGGAAGTATCGTATCACTTGGCTATTCTAACCATGGACTTATTATTTAAACAGGACTGAGTACTCGCCGCTGAAAAACGAGCCGAGCAGGATGTGTAACGTAGAGGCCGTTTGTCTCTGTCTAACAGGATGACCACAATATATTTGTTACTTGGGACAAATGTTGTAATAAAATATTTGTCAAAAATCTTTGGCGTTTTAACATTAGCCGGCGTGAGCCATTTATTTCGCATTTCTTCATTTTTTGGGAAACTGCAATAATAGTACAACAGTCAGGACCCTAATCAATCACACATATTTCACATATTTCGACTCATTTCAAGAATTCATGGGCATCCTACTTCTTTGATTTACAAAAATATTATTTTTAGCTTACCTGTGGAAAGATATGTTGCAACCACCATAGGATTCACTTGAGCAAGTATAAACGCAACACTTTTTCACCATTTTACTCCTTTTACTTGTTATAATATAACAAATACTTTAAAAAACTTTTAATGCAAAGAAAATTCAAAATCACACCGAACCGCCATGACATGACATGCTTTTCAGGGTTACCATAAAAATAACAAAATCGAAATAAAAATGTATGTTTTCTGTTTGATTTAAGAATATATGAAAAGAAATTAATGCGAATGTTATTTGTTTATTTATAATTGTTAAAATAACATAAAAATATAAGTGTTTCAATGGAATTTTTGAGTAGCCAAAACTGTTGATCATAATCATTTTTTTTGCTGGCAAGATGTAAGAACGAGACACACGGCCTCCGTTATTTCTATCTCTCTCGGCTCGGATTTGCCTTTGTGTATGGTGCATCCAATTTAATACCTTATTGCGTTGACATAGTGATCATTTTCCTAAATGATTCTTTTGATAGTTATCAGTCCTGTTTAAATAATAAGTCCATGATTCTAACATAGATGAAAAAATAGTAATCTCGCTTACCTTAGGCCCGTATTGATAAATCATTCTCAAGATTGAGAACAGTCTTGTGACCGGTCTCAAGTAAACGTGTTGATTAATAAACCTAACTTGAGACCTGAAAAGCACGTGCATACTCAAGCAGTAATCACTTGAGAGGTGCGCGTATTTATAAACTAAACTCAAGACGCCGCTGAGGCGAATACTTGAGAAGTGAGCTCAGATGAGTAGACTTCAAGATTGGTTTATAAATTAGCACGGAGCTTGAGATAGCGTCAACTGCTTAAGACGCATCTCGTATTAAGTATATTATACGTAATGTAACAATGGGGATAGCACGACACTAGAGTCTTTCTCGAAAATGGCATGACATAGAAACCTGCTATCTCGTTCATGCTTTAGGCGAGTAAGATAGACTTTTTTTATTTATGCACAACAATTCATGATATATGACCTCAATCACACCTAATGTTAAGTGAAGATGAGGTCGAAGGTGGAAGCGTACTGACCCGGAAACCCCATCTTATTTGGGGGACTGGCTTTCTTATCTCTGACAACCGGAACACAATAATGCTATTAACATTGCTGTTTGGCGGCAGATTTAGATAAGATGGTGGTAGCCAGCGGCTAGCTAGTTAGCCAGGTGGACATTTAATATGCCCTACCACCAACCAAGCCGAGTACTAAATATGTACCCCGCTGAGGATCGAACCCGCGTCCTCCGAATCGTAAACCCTATGTTGTAGAGTTTTGATATATACTAATTGTTTTCTTGGAACCTGACATTGCTGTTTCGCGGCAGACTTAGATAAGATGATGGTAGCCAACCAGGTGGACAATATAAATGCGCACATCATCATCATATCAGCCACTATGTCCTACATAGGTCTCCCCCATAGAATTCCAGAGTGACGAGTTATAACCCGCCTACACCTATCGATTTCTCACGACCTTTATTAGGTCGTTTGTCCACCTTGTGAGTCGACGTCCTACGCTGCGTTTGCCGGTGCGGGTGCTTCGAGCTATGTGCACTGGCTACTGCCACTTCAACTTAATACTGAGATTACCTAGATAACGGCAAATAGTATCGGCGATTTACCTACCAATAAAACATTTAATATGCGATAAATATTTGACTCTTCTTTATTCATAACTTTAGTTTGTAATGCATTTGTCAATTATGGATTATGGATAATACATTTGAAGTTATCTAGAACAGTAGACCTTTGACTACGAAATTAGTTAAACTGTATTATCTGAGTCAGTTATTCCTCATGCCTGATTAACATTATCACCAGCTAGAGGTTAAATTTATAAAAACAATGAACATGGTAAAAGTATGGATAGACTATATGGTAGAACAAGAAAGAATATTGCGACACAACGGGTCTAAAAAAGCAGTAGCAAGTTGCTGATTATTATACCCATAACTTTACTTCAACTTCAACTTCGTCATCAATCATCGTCATATCAGCCACAGGACATCCACTGCTGAACATAGGCCTGCCATAGAATTCCAGAGTGGCCGGTTGGAAGCGGCCAGCATCCAGCGACTTCCCGCGACCTTTATCTGGTCATTTGTCCATCTTGTGAGTGGACGTCCTACGCTGCGCTTGCCGGTGTGTGGTCTCTACTCAATTTCAATGCCCCACCGACCATCACTTCTTCGAGCTATGTACCCTGACCACTGCTACTTCAACCTGCTAATCGTGTGTGTATGTGTGTGTAAGGCTGTGTCAGCGACCTTCGTCCGCCTTCGGATTTCCTCCTGATTCCAGCACTCCATAGCTCGTTGCGTGACTTTGAGCTTTCTTAGGAGGCCCATAGTGAGAAACCACGTTTTGGTGTCGTAAGAGTAACATTGGTTAAAAGCTTTCGTCTTCAAGCACCGAGTATTTTGAACGAGAAGACGTTGGGCAGTTTTCCAACTGCCTATCCCAGCTGGAAATGTAACTCAGCGTGTCCGTATTCAACATACAAATATATGCCTTCAGCGTGATTCAAATCCGCAACCTGTAGACATAGTGGTGAGTGTATCTAACCGCTACACCAAATAGTTCGTCAAAGTTGAAGACTTAGTTATAAATAATACTACATTGCTTACCAATCCTCTCCTGTTTCCCGTAGCCGTAAGCAGAGACCACAGACCTCCACTTGCTACGATCATGACACACCTTTTTTGCTTCATTCACTCGTACTTCATTTGCTCGTAGGTTTAGGATGAGGATTCCTGATTCGATCACGTAGTGAAACGCCGAGCATCGCCCTCTCCATAGCTCATTGCATGACTTTGAGCTTTCTTATAAGGCCCATAGTGAGAATATTCCGACATTCAATGCATTGCATCATCGCTGGTAACACACCTTGACTTCTATCTTCAAGTAAGCAAAAATACCCTACCACCAAACCTTCCAGACCGTTATCACACCGCCCATTCCTTGCGTTTCATTCGTCACAAATCAAGATAATAATACCTACTCGCTCTCAAAGCAATTTCCTACGAAGTCTCCCTAAATTTTATCTTTATGGCCTATAGAACAATAGGACGCTAAACTTAATTTAGAAAGTAAATTGGGAACTGGGAACGCTTTATTAAATGACAAATATAGAGGTGACTTACAGTAATAAACTATGAAAACTTTGGATCACTATAAATCCTTACAAAGTTCGGTTCGGGAATTAGAATCTTAGAATTATTCAAGACGTTTATTTATTTAACGCAGTTGGAACTTGCGTATTAAAATAATTTAGTAAAGCATTAATTCTTTATAAAGCACAATTCATGGGGTTCGTACCTCATTTTGGAAAAACGGAACCGGGTTAATTTGTTGTTGAAACGGCTTCAAACGGCTATGGATTACGAAGGTCGTATACTCCTGTAAAAAAATTAAGTATTTTTGTGAAGTGCATAAAATTTAAAGCTTAATTTCATACTAAAAGTTCCAGTTAGTGACAGGGTAAAACCTATAAGGTACTTCCCTCTCTGTGACCTTAAATTCCTAATATTTACCACGATGGGAGGTGTTGTGGCACCAGTCAAGAAATAAGTACGTAAATCATCAGTTTCTGATGTAAAAGCATATTGTGGCAAATTAAATCTTGCTTTTTTGTTCACATAAATTCTACCCAACTACATGTTAAGTTTATCAAATTAAAAAGTTTCCCATTGGTGATGTTGGCTACAGAACCATCAGGGCTCGAGTGTTACTCGCACTTTTTCATTTCACTGAAGTTCTCGTGGCTCGTGGCGCAGTCGCAGACGCGATCAAGTTCTACGATCAATGACCACTGTTAGCATTTTGTCGCGAGTTTTTCAGTGCTTCTGAGGGTGCTTTCAGCACACACCCACACGATGATAACTTCCTGGTAAGTAACAAAACCGTAAATCTGAATAACACAGAAGCTATTCCAAGAAAAGCTCCATTCAATATTTTCACTTGGTATTCTTACTATTTCTGGTATATCCCAACCACTGATAAAAGATACAGGGTTACATTTTGTACTCAATTTGGCTAGAAATAATAAAATTAAAATAAAGATTTGTTGCGAATTCAGATACTGTTATGTTTCCGCTGGTCGGGTGTTATTCCTTAATTAGATAAATAATTAAGGAAAGAAATATAACCCCATACTTTTATTGCCGGGAATTGATTCTATAGGTGCTTCTAACCCAATTTCAGGTTTCAGGTTATAAATAAATAACCTTGAATATCTTAAGCAACCGGTACACAGTAGTATTATTATTTTAGTGATAGGATCTCATGTCATAACTGAATCCTAGGGGATCTAACAACACTAAGTCATTCCACTAGAATTACCTGAGGTAAGTACCTATTTACCTGAGGAAAATAAAACTATAAAGTAAAATGACCTAGCATCAAGTTACAGTACTTTTGAAAAATGGCTCTTCACAACCAGGGGATAATCAAAACTGCGATCACAGAGACTATATTCACCCAACGCTGCTAATAATAAGTTAAGAGCCGGTGAAAATATCCTAGTGACATCAACGAGATTGCGCTATAAACAGCGAAAACAATACTTTGTCTTGCAGTGTTAATCAGGACAAAGTTGCAGTCAAAGGTAAAGTTTTAATAGTCAGTCTTTGTACAACATGCCAACAGCGGACAAAGTACGATGTTGAACAATTGCATTGTGTCAGCTAACATTAGAGCGAAACTAGGGTTCAGAGGAACGAAGTATTTACTTCCAACGCTATAATAACGATGTGGAAACTTAGACCAAACAAATATGATGATGACGTTTCCAACCACTTTGGCTCCTAGACGGTTTGGGCACTGGTGCGCTCGAAGATGGCTAACGTAGCCAATCTTATATTCCTCTGAGACATGGTCTGTGAATAGGCACCATATTACTATGGATCGTTTCGTACCAGTTAAAGATCAGGTGGTCCAACTGAATGCGTAACATCGACCGACCTGATTGGTCCAATGCAAAAAAAATCCAATGAAATTGCGGCCAGACAAATAAAGCCAATTACAAATCCATCCGCAGCCTAATAGAAATCCATTGCTAGGTACAAGCGTTTCCTATGATATACGGTATTGGTAATACCATATTTTCGGTCTTCTGATAGGGTACAGATATTCACATACTCGCATGATTTCTAAATTTAACACAAACAGATAATTTCTCTGATGTTCCTGTTGACTTCTCCGAGGAAACCTCGCGTCTCTTTCTTTGTAAGAGACTCCAACAATTGTGCCAGAGATAGGATCTCACTTATATTAGTATTAAAGATTTAGTTGAACCTGGATGAGTCATGAGTAAAATGGAAGCGATGAATAATTAAAATTGTGAATGAGAAAAGGCACTCATAGCGCAGTCACATTCCTTATTCGTCATAGCAATGTGTGGCGTGGTCAGTCCTGTGAAGGGTAACCACTAGTGGCAGTTTGAATAATCAGTCCCAGTTGTTTTCAATTGAAGGCAGTCGTTAAGCCAAATCGGTGGCTTATAGGACCGGCTTAAAACCATGACTGTCAGGTGGCCACGACTCTGACATAAATCCATCAATCCGCACTTGACCTGCGTGGTGGATTATACCCCATACCCTCTCCCAGTGAGAGGAGGCTGTGCCCCAATAATGAGGATGTGTAACGCTGTTGATGATGATTAAAGTAGATAACATCATCTGTCATCACGTCATCATCATTATCATAGCTCTATGTTCAACGTAATTATGTCATCCTTAAGGATTGCCTGGTGGCAAGCGGTTCTGAGCCCACGGGTTCTTTTGGTTCGTCTTCTTCTAGAGCCTTTCTTGACAAAAGCTATGTGGCCTGCACACTGCCATTTCAGATTACTAATGAATGCAATGTCTGATACTTTAGTTTTTCTATTCATTCATCCGAATTTATAGTCGTTATAATAGCTATCATGGAGAGACACTCCATCATAGCTCTTTCTATAACCCTCTGTATTTTCAGTAAATAAGGAAAATTGCAAAACTTTCCAATAACTTTGCCAAGAGATAACATTATTTTTCAAATAAAAGCCGGAGATAGTACTGTCTCTTCCGTTACCTCAAGTTTTTACATATGTTATTTCTCTGCGATTTTGCTTTTCTACTAGATCTGGAAAGATTTATTCCTTCTTAGAAAACTATACAATATGCTCCTCATCTAGTAGTTAAGCATCTTCGTCACCAGCAAATATTAATAAGCCGCCTAAGGCACTGTTGATTTATGCGCTTAGACGAGAGTTTGCAAGATGAATATATTTTAACAGCACACATACAAACAGACACACGAGATGAGACATGGGGTGTCGTGTCACCAGTAATATTGTCGGCCCTAACTAAATGAGGCTATTATTTATTAGTGGAACTGTCTGTTTGTGTGAACATGGAATCTCAGACGGTACAGTTGACTGTTTAAGCTAATTCATGTAATATTTTAGTGAAGGCACTTCAAAAGTTTAAACGCTCTCGGTTTTGTCTTTGTCATTTATGTACTTCTGTCTGATCTATCACAAGGAATATTGTTAAACAAGTGTTTAGAGGATATATACTGCCTTGGATTTGACTGTAAATTTTTCTTCGAACCCCGAGTCTATATTAACAGTAATCCTACTAATAATAAGTCCAGAGCCTTTTAGGACTGAACTTTCCTTGTATCACTATTAACAAACTTTAAGGCGTTTTCTGTAGGAATATCATCTTGAAATTAATACATACGGTCCCTTGCAGCTTCAAAAAATCAAATCAACACATAACTTGAAAACTTAGAAAACCCATGAGAAAACAAGTGGTTAAAACAAAACGACTGAACCGATTTTGATAAAAAATGTCTAAGAACTACGGATAGAGAACCAGATTTCAAATAAAAAACCACATCTAAATCGGTTCACCCGTTTAAGAGCTACGGTGTCACACACATATCGGTCAAATGCGGATTTTCTAAAATTTAAATTCACAGTTTTTTTGTGTTATCAAATTTTGTATGATTTATGTGATTCATCCTACTTGAAGGACTTACTTATTCGTTAAATTTATCTTTTAACTAGTAATTAACTTAACTCGGTCAATACAAATATTCAGTAGTGGACATCCTGTGGCCGATATGATGATATACAAATATGTGGTATTTGTGCCGATATGGAGCATCAGTACGATTTCATTTCTACCCAATGATAGTTGAAATGTTGAAATAAGAAAAATAGTTTCTGGAAAAGAATCACGTCGCCGATAAACTCACCCATTTGAAAAGGTGAACGAAACGACGCACGACAATACAGGCTGAGCTCGACTCAGTAAATTCAAGCAGACCGAGGAAGCAAATCCTCAACTTAATCTCTTAATACCCGCCTCTCACAGAACTTCCTTAAGAAGTTAAGTGGGACTCGAGTACGTATGGTGACAGACATTGTCCCTATACGTAAACTCTTATAAATTAGGATCAATGGTGGTATCCTGCACGGCGCATTCTGAAGGTAGACGGTGCCCTACGTGACTCTATACCTCGGACCCCACACTGATTAAAGAAAGAAATAGAATAAGTAAGACAACATGTTTTCCACAAATGAAAGTAGGGCCCCAACCCTTGACTCAGATACTCACCGGGCACGGGTGCTTCTGTGAGTATCTGAGTCGAATCGGACGGGAGGACACGGCACGATGCCACCACAGCGCGTCCGATCAAGACTCCGCCCAGCACACGCTGGAGGACTGCCCGGCGTGGCAGTCCGAGCATCGAGACCTGGTCGACCGGATCGGACGAGATCTGTCCCCGCCAGCATGGCGAGCGAGGAGGGTTGGAGGGCAGCGGCGGCGGCCGGTTCCCAGGTCCTTCCTACTGCCGAGGAAGGTCGCCGGGGGGTTTTAGTGGGTAGGACCGCTCCTGTATTTGGATATAGATAGTACCACATATCCGAGCCGCTGATCCCCGTCGGCGGCGTAAATGCGTTTCCCCTCGACAAAAAAAATTAGGTATGAGATCGAGTGACGCTCGGCCCCTGCTTTCGTATACATCAAGGACTGCGCTTAGATACCGTGAGGTTGGCAGCAGATCCCGAATCCACACTCTTCCCGCTGTAACTCTTGTAAGCCAGGGTTACCAGTGGTACTCCACACGGCGTCTACTGAGGTACGTGACTCTATTGCTAACTTGGACCCCAGACTAATTAAAGAAAGAAATAGGGTGGCTAAGTATCCCTTCCCTCCTCGGCAAATGGGAGCAGAGTCAATGAAATGCAAACGGCAGTAATGTCAACCCTATAGGAAAAGAGTAGTGCCAGTAATTATGAGTGGCAGAAGTGCTTAAAAGCTCTAAAGTTGTATCGGTTTTAGACCAGAGCACCATAGTACACCGGACGGATTTCAGAATTCAGACCGTCAACCATGAGTTCGCGTTCCTCACTCCAATTTTCGCATTCCCAGAGAATGTGATGCGTGCTAATTGATCTCCATCACCAAATTTGGCTTTAAACTTATGTACAGTCGAAGGCACGACGACCATAACATTACCAGTGTAAGCTGGTCGCGTGACGACTGGTTATGTGAACGCAGCAAGACCTGATTATCCTGGTAGTGTTACAGGCGTCGTGTGACCACGTGTAACTAGCATGTCTTGTTAAAAGACTATTTTTACTTTGACGTCGGTCTCAAATTACCATCACCACCCCTCGGGGACATTGCGTGAATGTTTGTAATACTTACGTTTATTAATAATATCGGTTAGTTATTACAATTGTGAAAGACGCCCTAAGCGGTAGTCAATTTTAGGGTTCAGTAGTTCAGATTTTCAACTCAACGGAGTCAGTGACAAAAAACCTGCACGAAATGCTAACACGAGAACGGTATACCTTCTAACAACTTCTGCTGTACTAGTACTTATAAAGCTAAAAAAGTAAAAATGGTTACTATTAGCAATAGATCCAACAGAAACTGCAAGAAACCATGATAAATAATGGATGTAGCAATTTTGATATTATAATGGGTAAAAATGGCAGTCCAGCAGTGGACGTCTTTCGGCTGATGAATGGGTAAAAATGTCTTTGCTCACAGGTACAGAGAGTTGACCCTCTCTAAAGCGCTTTTACACCATTCTTAATGCAGAGACTAACTAATTCGGCATACATTGGTGGTTGAAGTAAGGATGTTTGAATTAACAGAACCAAGCCTCCCAGCAATGTATGCCGAATTAGTCTTCGGCATACATTCGGCACACATAATTTTCTCCGATGTAGAATAAGGCTTTTGGTATTGAGGAGATGTAACTTTCTTTCTTTCGAATTTTCCACCATTCAATTCTATTATGTATTCTATCATGTACCTTCAATATGCGCCATGCAGGGTACCACGGTTGATCCTAACTTACAGGGTTCACGAGTGCAGAGAAATTCGGTAAATTTTAACAGACATTATTATATGCTTCACATGTACCTATATTTAATCCCCGACGAAATACGGGTGTTAAATGTGTTTGAGGGCATTGCGTGTACTTGTCCGGATGTATCCCAATAATCCAAATCTGAATGATATTACTGTGTGGAGTCCTTCGAGGAGTTTCTAAATTTTCAAATATTTAGGTAAATTTAAAATCGGGGAACGGTAAAGGAAAATATCGTGAGGAAACCTGCATGCCTAAGAAATTAAAATTCAAAGGCATGTGAAGTCCCTAACCCGCATTGGGCCAGCGTCGTGGACTACGGCTCATATTCCCTCATTATACGAGGCCTATATCCCGGCAGTGTTAACGGGCTGATGATGAGGAAACGATGATAGGTTCTTTCCTATATAGTTAAGGAAATCGAAAAGCCGTTTCGCAGATATTTAGCTTTTAACACAGATGGGTTGGTTTATCTAGACGATATAATCGCTTATTTTCTCGGGCGTTTTCTAAATTTTCAATGAATATGTTATTAATCCTACGTATTACCTACGTTTGACTGTACAAAAATTTAAAAGCATTCGTACTTATCTTGAAATTTGAAATTTAGGCCTAAAAACAAAATCAATTGAAAAAGTTTTACTTTACGGAACCCACGCAGTTAACTCAAGGAGCACGCACCGTTGACTTTTTGCGAACGTCTTCATCACGCCCGGCCGACAAAATTGGCGCCAAGGGCGGTGGTGAGCGAACACGGCAATTTTTCAACAGTGTAACTCAATATTACATGAAAACGGTGTTTGAGAAAATTGTTCTCTCTCAATATAGGACGCTTTACACACGGCGAGTTCTGGCTATGTATTTTGTGATGCGACTTGTGAAAAATTATAGGGTGTGAGAAAGAATCATTGTATGCATTTGTCTTATAAAAAGTAAAAAATCGTTTGAAATGTCAAATATTTCAACCCCAACCCAACGACTTACAAGTGATATTTTTTGTTTTTCTTCTCATTTCAAATTATCCGCATGTAATATTTTTAGGCTGTGATACAGCACCAATTCTTTATCGCACGAATGCCTTTTGATTCAAATATTTATATAAACGTTGAGCTTGGCATTCTCATTGGTCAGGCGATATTTCACACCAAAACAACTTTTGGTGCTTTACCAGGCTCAGGTCCGCTCGTGCATGGAATACTGCTGTCACCTCTGGGATGGTTCAGCCAAGTACCAACTAGCTGCACTCGATTCTGTGGAACGACGTGTCATGAGACATAAAGGTGATAGTTCGATGACTGCTAAATTGCAGAGCCTTGAACACCGTTGCAAAGTCGCCTGTCTCTCAGTTTTTTACAGGATACATTTCGGGAAGTGTGCGTTGGAATTACATAATCTTATTCCACCGTCACCCTTCCATTTTCGGACCACTAGGCGTGGGGAGGGATTCCACCCGTATATAGTTAATATACCGAACATTCGCACTAAGAAGTTCGATTCTTCATTCATCATCCGAACAGCCAAGGCATGGAACTCCCTTCCGGCGTCAGTTTTTCCTGAATCCTACAACCTTGGGATCTTCAAGATCAGAGTGAATAGGCATTTACTGAGATCGCGTGCTTCATCTCCGACCACATCGTCACTTTCCATCAGGTGAGATTGTGGTCAAATGCGATACCAGTCAATCATCAAAAAAAAAAAAACTTTGATATTGCAATAATTATTATTGAGTACTATCCCTTTATTGATCTAATATCAATAGTTCATTTCATTAACTGGGTTTGATCTTGCTTATGTTTCTTTATTTGGTGATTCCAATGGCAGAACATGTCAAACTACAATGTACAACTATGATTGTTTCGTTTTATCGTTCTTGAAAATAAACTATTCTATTCAAATTATGTATATACAAAGCAAAAACCCGACTGTAATTTTTTTTATGCACAACGGGTTAGCACATCACACCTGATGTTAAGTGAAGTGAATGAGACAGAAGGTGGAAGCGTACTAACCCGGAAAAACCCCATCCTATTTGGGGGACTGGCTATCTTACCTATGACAACCGGAACACAACAATGCTATTAATTTCGGCAGGTAATTATATTAAAATAAAAAAAGAACTAAAAAGACTACTAGTTTTCGAAATTCGCCAAAGCATTCCAGACGCCATTTTGTATTTTGAGGGCGCTTTGTAGGATTTTTCACCATACAATGTTTTCCGTGATTCTCTGGGGATCAAGACCCCAGAATACGAAACTGATAGGATTTACTATTTTCTGGAGCAATTCAGGAAAAAGAATTCATATTTATCTCTAAAATTCAGGAAAACTTGAGAAAAATACCAAATGCCCTTCACATTTACTTTAATAAATATTACAGAAAACTTTTCAAAACGATATTGTGAGGCGTATGCAGCGTCCTTTAATTCCTCAATATCCAGCGCCAAGTTTTCAGGAATTTATTGTACCCTTTATTCTGATAGCAAAATACGAATATTTCGTATCATATGAAGGCATCTGGCTCATCGCATTGTATTGTATAGGGAATTTCATCTAGTTTATGAAACTCGTGCCCTGACGCTTCGTTCACAGTGACGCAGATCGCAGCAAAGTCCCAGTCAATGCTGCATAGTCGTGCGTCAAATCTTGCGTCACCTACCTATATTAAAAATCAATGCAATGCCAAAATAGTTCTGAAGCAGAGGTTCTCTCAACCGCCTCCGTGGCTCAATGTAAACAACATTGGGTTTACGATTCGGAGGTCGCCCGTTCGATCCTCAGCGGGGTACCTGTTTAAGTACTCGGTTTGGCTGGTGGTAGGGCATTTTAAATGTCCACCTGGCTAGCTACCACCATCTTATCTAAATCTGCCGCCAAAACAACAATGTTAATAGAATTGTTGTGTTCCGGTTGTCAGAGATAAGACAGCCAGTCCCACAAATGTGTTGGAGTTTCCGGGTCAGTACGTTTCCACCTTTGACCTCATCTTCACTTAACATCAGGTGTGATTGAGGTCAAGTACGAACCCTTCGTGCATAAAAAAAAGTGGTAAAGCCGAAAAATACGTCGAATTCTCAACAATTCATCGCATGTCCCCCTACGGAACGCCCTGAATCACCCTCATTGAATAATCAAACCTGATTGGCCGAAAGTCGACAAACAGACAACGTTCTGGCTGGCACCATATAATTTTAGCACAATTACAGCCATTATGGTTGAATTGAGATGGGTGCAGCTGTTGTTACTGGAAAAATAATGTGCCGCAATGGTTTGTTTTCACAATGTTTTGGTCAGTCGCTGATAGCAATTTCATGGTTCAATAATCTTCATTGGAACGGTCAAATGTTTTAATCATAGGACCTTCCCGCCTCCTGTTGGTTGGTCTGTAACTTTTTCTACAACTAACCGAAGGTTCAATGCTATAAGCTGCATGGCGCCTGTGTAAGTGAAATTACAAACTATTTCTAAGAATACAAAATGATCGATTTTGATCGTCACCGCAAGACAGACTTCCTAGAGAAAATGTGCAGAAAATCTTCGTATAGCTAATCTATACTTTATTTACGAGAAATATGGTAGGTATTAGGTAAAATGTAACTGATTACATTTTATTTCATGTTTCACATTATTTCGCCTGTTATACTGGCAAATAAATATAAATAGATGAGAACAGGGGTTCCCACAAGAAGCCGCCAAAATCTTTTGTAATTCTGCCACTTTACTGAAGAATGACTTGACCGTGACTAGACTCTGTATACGCCAATTATACGACGAATTACTTGCTTTGACTGAGACTGACTTATAAACTGAAGATATAAGAGAAATAAAAATTTTCACTTGAAACTGGCAGTAATGTCTCTCGACAGTGAGGTTGACTGGTTGCCATCCTCAAAAATAAGAAGAGGAAGATGAGAACAGATTGAAATGTTAAAAGTAACAATTATTGAAAAAGTAATACTTATTATAATTAATTAGCACAATTAAGGTATTGAGTAATACGTATGGAGTTGAGCGCTCCCATTGGAGAAATTAAAATTTCTTTTTAAATACACAATTAATCAAAAAAAATAACTCTAACCTTCACTCGCGAATCTTTAAAGCTAATTATAAATAAATAGCTTTAAATACGGATATTTATGAAAATTTCATATCATTGATAAAAAGGCTACTTTTTTTATACTTAATGCTGAATTCTGAGAAATAACCCACATCAATTCTATTTATGTATTGCTAGCTTTCCGCCCGCGGCTTCGCCTACGTAGAATAACTTTATCGCGGACATGTTTAAATTGTTTGTTTATCCCGCGGGAACTAGTAACTCTATCGTGATGAAAATACCCTATATTTTAATCCAGGGTATTGTATTGTATGTGTGTGTGGCTGTTGCAGGTCATCGGAGACCTGTATCACTGCGACCGTTGCCGATCTATTGTGATCGCCACTAACCTACAGTTCGTTGCTCAGGTTTGCCTCTTTGAGGAATTGGATAATTTTCCTGGCACCGATGGTTTTTATCTCATCCGGGTGTAATAAGGGGCTGCCCAGGTGGATATTACGTTTACGCATTAGCGGGCCACATTCACACAGCAGATGTGCAGGTGTTTCCTCTGCGAGGAGGCAAAGTCTGCACATTCCTGTTTCTCGGAGCCCTATGTTGAGCATGTGTTTGCTCATAATCCAGGGTATGTTCTATCTATATAGCAAATTTCGTCCAAATCTGTTTATCCGTTTCGCGGTGATTGAGCAACAAGCAAACATCCAAACTTTCGAATTTATAACATTTATAACATTTTATTATTATTTATAATTAGCTTTAAGTATTTTTTTAACTACTGAGTATTAATTTCTTTTGATTCTGTATTTGTAAAGAAATCTAAATTACGCTATTGGACGGAATAAACTGTCAAATGGAGACATCTAATATTATAAATGCGAAGATTTGGATGTCTGTTTGTTTGTTGCTTAATCACGGTGATACGGATGAACGAATTTGAATGAAATTTGGTATATAGGTAGATTATATCCTAGATTAAAACATAGGATACTTTTTATCCCGATAAAGTGAATAGTTCCCGCGGTATAAATAAATCTGCGATAAAACTCTTCAACGCAGGCGAAGCGCGGGCGGAAAGCTAGTGGAGTAATAAATTAATGAAAAGAAGAAGAAGAGAAAAGTAAGACGAGGTTTCCTTTTAATAACATTCGCTAATAAGTATAAGAAAAGATGGCGCAAAAGAATTATTTCAGGTGATAGCCCACAGATTTTGGACAGACTGTATAATATGTATATAAAAAACCCACGCCACTTAAGATTTAATTAGGTACAATTAAGGAATCTATTAAAACTAACATTTTACTACTAAAACAATACAAGTGGCTCACATAATGTTTTATTATTTTAGGGTGCGCGTACACCTGGTAGCTTCCACTTTCTGTCATGAAAATTGGCTAAAAATAAATATATCAAAGAGAACTGTGTAAATGCAATGCACTGTAATGTTGATACGTTTTCTTGTTCTCACAAAGGAGAGGTGACAAAGATCGTAAACGTTTAAGATCTAAAATTAAATCGAGTAGTCCTGAATCAAGGGTTGTAGGGACTATTCTCAACGTTTGAATCAAGAATAGTGTAATTAAGCAATGTGATAGAAGATGTAATTACAAAGATTGAAAAAGGTATGCTGAGTTGGTTTGGATATATAAAGAGGATGAATGAAAGGAGACTAACAATAGAGATATACGAGCGAATGTAGATGGTAGTGTTGGTCCACCACGGCGAACATGCTATGATAAAATCGGGGCCGTCTTAAAGAAAGGCTAAGTCAAGAGTATCCTAAACCGACGAACATGTATGAACAACTTTATAAAAGTGAATGAAGCAAAAAAGGTGTGTCATGATCGTAGCAAGGTCTGTGGTCTCTGCCTACGGCTGTGGGAAACAGGATAAGTATGTGAACATTGGTAAGCAATGTAGTATTATTTACAACTAAGTCTTCAACTTTGACGAACTATTTGGTGTAGCGGTTAAATACACTCACCGCTATGTCTATAGATCGCGGCTTTGAATCACACTGTAAGCATATTATTTGTATGTTTAATACGGACATGCGTGATTGAGTTATATTTCCAGCTGGGATGGGCAGTCGGGAAACTGCCCAGCGTCTTCTCGTTCAAAATACTCAGTGATGACTTACAGCACTGAAACGTGGTCATAGGGGCCTCATATGAACGCTCAAAGTCACGCGACGAGCTATGGGATGCTCGGCGTGTCACTACGAAGGTCGCTGACATAGCCCAGCGGATTAACAGGTTGAAGTGGCAGTGGTCAGAGCACATAGCTCGAAGAACTGATGGCCGATGGGGCATTGAAATTGAGTGGAAACCACGCACCGGCACACGCAGCGTAGGACGTTCACTCACAAGATGGACAGACGACCTGATAAGGTCGCGGGAAGTCGCTGGATGCAGGCCACTTCCAAGCTGTCACTCTGGAATTCTATGGGAGAGGCCTATGTTCAGCAGTGGATGTCCTATGGCTGATATGATGATGATATATTTACATTTGTTATGAAACATTTCCTTATTAATGACTGATAGGTGTGCAAAAATTTCGGAAATTGCTTGTTTACTAAAATTTAAGAAGCCTAAAAAACGTGTAGAAATGTTATATAGGTATGAATGAAAAGTTATGGGTATAATAATCAGCAACTTGCTACTGCTTTTTTAGACCCTTTGTGTCACAATATGCTTTCTTCTCTTACCTACCATATAGTCTATTCATAATTTTACCATGTTCATTGTTTTTATAAATTTAACCTCTACCTGGTGATAATGTCAATCAGGCATGAGGAATAACTGACTCAGATAATACAGTTTACCTAATTTCGGAGTTAAAGGTCTACTGTTCTAGGTAACTTCAAATGTATTATCCATAATCCATAATTGACAAATGCATTGCAAACTAAAGTAATGAATAGAGAAGAGTCAAATATTTATCGCATATTAAATGTTTTATTGGTAGGTAAATCGCCGATATTATTTGCCGTTATCTAAGTAATCTCAGTATTATTCTCATCTCAGTCATGTTATCTTTCGTTTAGTCTACCTTTACCCTTATATCTATCCACATTCACATTTATTACTCTTCTCGTTGTTGTCATGTCCATGCCACGCTAAATTATTTACTCCACCACTTGTCAGTCAGATGCTACTTTCAGACTTTCTCTGACATATTCATTCCTTATTTTATTTATTCCTGTTAATCAATTTTTCATTATTTATATGAGTATACTTTATACTTGAAAATAGTATTAAAAAGCTACAAGCCGTTCGGAATTTAGTCTTCTTTAAGATATACAGTACTTGTCAGCAGTAACTGGTTTGATTTTATTCATTTACATTTTATAAAATTCACAGACGTAAAGACTTGTGCCTAAACTAGGAAAACCAATATCTTAGGTCACCAGGCCTCAAATACAAATTAGTTTATTAAAACAATAAAGTACCAGATTCATATTTATAATTAGAATTTAGGATAGTAGAGGAAGAGTACTATAGTGGAGTATATACACTAGCCAGTGTTCAAGCCTGAGTGTGCGTGCCTGTGTGAGTGTTTGTATGTATATATGTGAGTGTTTCTTTCAGAAGAAGCTCAATAAACTCAAGGGCTTCTTCTAATTATCAGTATATTCAATAGGTCAAGCAGTCAATTCCTTGCGTTTTTATCGCTCAAGTAATAGGAAGTTTTGTGTAGCCCTTAGACGCAACATTTGTATATATGTCTGGTATCTATTTTTAATGATATACCTACGCTTGACAGCAAGTTCACAGCCTCCATCATTTTCCTTAATATTTACAACATCCACTTTACGAATGCTTCAAGAATACACCACAACCTATTTATACCATCCACCGTCTAGAGATCGCCACGGATGAATGTTCACTGAATTTTGAGACAAACTCGTCTTTTATTAATGGCATTCCTCGTGGTCGACTGTACCTTCGTCCGGAGAAATATTGCCTTACGTCTTATTTGATGAATTCAGACGAACAGACTTTAAACAAGTTTAATATAAAGCTACTTGCCTTTGCAAATCTTATACCACTATTAAGACTTGGTATCTGAATTCCTTTATTGCAGGCATATGAGTAGGGTATTTACTCGTACAAGTTGAAGCCTATGCCTGGCTGTGTGTCTATGTGTCAGATCCGAAAACTTTTTTAATTTTTGACATGCAACATGGTTCTAAGCGTCGTTTAATGAATACAACCGCTTCTGTGGCTCAATGTAAACAACACTGAGTTTACGATTCGGAGGTCGCGTGTTCGATCCCTAGCGGGGTACATGTTTAAGTACTCGGTTTGGTTGGTGGTAGGGCATATTAAAATGTCCGCCTGGCTAGCTACCACCATCTTATCTAAATCTGCCGCCAAGCAGCAATGTTAATAGCATTGTTGTGTTCCGGTTGTCAGAGATAAGATCGCCAGTCCCCCAAATGTGTTGGGGTTTCCGGGTTAGTACGCTTCCACCTTCGACCTCATCTTCACTTAACATCAGGTGTGATTGAGGTCAAGTACGAACCCGTCGTGCATAAAAAATAAAAAAAAAATGTGAACAACATAGGGTTTACGAACCGGAGGTCGCGCGTTCGATCCCCAGCGGGGTACATATTTAGTACTCGGTGTGGTTGGTGGCAGGACATTTAAATGTCCGCCTCGTTAGTTACCACCATCCTAAATCTTCCGCCAAACAGCAATGTTAATAGCATTGTTGTGGTGCGGTTGTGAAATAAGATGAGGAATTCCTGGTCAGAACGCTTCCACCTTCGGCCTCATCTTCACAACATCAGGTGTTATTGAGGTCAAGTGCTAACCCGTTGTTGCATAAAAAAAATACGAGTATTTTGCTTTTACCACAGTTAGTCTGTTTCTCTGGATGACCTTTTCGTTTCTAGAATCTCTTCAAAATATTCGAGAATTTTAATTTATAATCACATTCTTTTTGGGAGTATATATTTTTTTGTATCCTTTTTATACGAAGACGGTTGTTTTTTGTTACTTAAAATTGGCATTACACCGTTGCTGGATTATGCTGTGCATATTCGTTTTTAACATGGGTCCGTATTTAATTGGACATGAAAAGTATTTATTTAAATTAAAAACTCTGGGAATAATGATTATAAATTTGATTTAAAAAAAGTCACAAATAACAAACTAGCCCCCAGTCCCTGGTTGGTAGAATCGTACCCAAAATGCAGGACGCTATGCCTCGCTGTATATGAAGACTGATTCTTTGACCAAAGTATTGGCCAGCCCTCCGATCGTGCGCATGAGCACCCGGTTCTCACGGAGCAAGCATTTCTACGCCAAAGGGAGCAATGCCATTCGACATAACTGATATTAGCCTTTGGAGAAGGTCACATAACCTAATGGTAAGATAATCCATTGCGGGAACCTAAACGGATTTGGATCTCTTTTTGCCCAACTACGTTTCTTAATGAGATGATAAGAGAACGATGAGATCATGAGACCTTGACATCCTTCATGTAACCTGCTTGCATGAAGGATGTCAAGGTTAAATAAATAAATACACACTTCAAACAAACCACTCATTTCCTTATCATCAGGCTGCAGATGCACTATAAATATATACACACTCATACACACATATACACACATATACACACTCACACCCACACACACATTCATACACACATACACTCATACAAAAACACATACTCGCACACACATAACAAATTAGTTCTTACATTTTTATTTCATTCTTATTTTATAAGTAGCATAATATTAACCTATTTCACCTTAACCTTAATTGGACATATTTGACATTTAGTTATGGAAGAGCGGAGCCTCCTAACACAGGTATTTTATACTTAAAAGGAGACCCCCGATACCTAATTGATTGTTATATTAAGGTACTGAAACAAACATTTTTCATTTTCATTTTAAAGGTTTTTGGTTGGACGATCGCAGGTTTCTGACTGCATTATCAAAGAACACTTGATCCTATTGATTATCAATGGTCATACATAATATCACTTGATTTTATAATAGGAGATACCTATATCTAGTTACTGATAGACAGATTCTGGTGGTCTTTTTGTGTACCGAGTTAGATGACAATGTAATAAATAACACATTTGTAACTTGCACTTTCAGTCAAAGACACAATAAGCATGAGCGTAAGTTCATCACTTAAGCTAAGTGCGAATGTGCATCATATTCTGTACCTTCATGTATTTCTTGACAGAGAGTAGGTATACGCAGAACCACACTTCGACGATTGTTGTCCAACACGGTGATCCCTTGGGAAACGCCCATCTGCTACGTGCAGTTAGCATAGCATTTTGCAATCATTAAGTATATAATTAATTTATTATTAAGCATTAATCCTATATGGATTATTAATATTTCACAAGTGTTATAATTCCATTGCGAAATTATTCCAGTCGCGATAATATACTGGCAGCGAGTGTTGATTTAACGACAAACATAAATATAAAAGATTTAATTGAGTTATGATTATGGCGATGTTATAATCTCCAGTTTAGTGCCGTACCGTTGCTAACGGACAGTGATGTCGGAGCACTATATCGATAAATTAATTTTGATGGATAATTTTGTATTTTCTGTTCTTATTTGTGACAATTTGACGACCTGTTTGGTGTAGTGGTTAGAAACCCTGACCCCTATACCAAAAGGTCGCGAGTTCGAATCCCGCTAGGGACATATGTTTGTGTGATGAATACGGATATGTGTACCCGAGTTATGGATGTTTTCATTTATAATAAGTATTTATTTACAAAAAAAAAATAATTTATGTAGTATATCAACCATCTGGTATCCACAACACAAGCGCATAGTTGCTTAAAGTGGAACTAGATGGCATTGTGTGCATGTGCAAGGATATTTATTTGTTATTTATACCTCATCATCATATCAGTCAATAGACGTTCACTACTAAATATAGGCCTCCCCCATAACCACTTACTTTCCCACCATCTTTCCCAAACTTTAAGCCCCAACGGCCACCAGTTCTTTGAGATATGTGTTCTGCCACTTCAACTTACTAATACCCTGGGACTAAACGTATTTTCTCAGTCATGATTCGACCTCATAGTGAAACCGGAGCATCAACGTCTCCCTTACTTTGCATAACCTTGAACTTTCTTATGAGATCCCATTTCAGAGTCTTAAGTCATCACTTGGTAAACACACCTCAGTTTGTCTTGAGCTCTCTCTCGACCTCAGTGCAGATTACCTAATCTGAAAAAACGTTTCGCAGTTTCTCGACCTCTGCTCATGCGAGTAGGATTCGATAACTGGCCTCTTTCTCGAAGTTCTCTTGTCCTTGGATGTATACGTCTACAACTTCGAGAATGGAGTGTGACAAATTAATTGTTATAATATAATTGGTGTACCGTATTTTAATGAGTTTAAAACTTGATTACCTACTTCCTAATTGTGTTCTATTGTTATCATCAAAAATTATTGTAAATTATTTTGCGCAATAAAGAGTATTTGTATTGTAAGGCATGGACCTCCCTTCCGGCGTCAGTGTTTCCTGAATCCTACAACCTTGGGATCTTCAAGAGCAGAGCGAATAGGCATTTACTGGGATCGCGTGATTCATCTTCGACCATCGTCTTCATCGTCACTTTCCATCAGGTGAGATTGTGGTCAAACGCGAATCCAGTCAATCATAAAAAAAAATTGTATCGTATTGCATTGTATTGTATTGATTACCCAATTTCGACAAAATACTTAACGGATATTGTACATTGACACAGCTGCAATAAAGTCTATAGAAAAATATACAATTCCTAATATTCATCATCATATCAGTCACAAGATAACCACCGCTGTACATAAGCCTACTGAATAGATTTCCTGCGAATTAGAAACGGCCTACATTCAGCGGCATCCCGTAACCTTTATCAGGCCCACCGGTCTAGATATTACTTTCTGGGTGGAAAGGAAACACTACACAGCGCTTGTTGGTGCATTGTCTCCACTTCAGAACTTTTATACCCCACTGCCAACAGTCCCTATGCAATATACGAGTTATCCCAAACAGTTCGGGTGTTCAAACACTAAAAGTTTAATGCTGGAAACAATATCCACATTTCACTTTTCGAAGTATACAGAAATGCACATGCGACAGGGGGTCAAAATGTGCAAGTCTATAAATGTTTTTGGTGAAAAGTCTCTACATAAAATGCTACTTATGATACCTATGGGAAGAGATAGATGGCATATACCTAACTGAATATTTTTTGAAAACGAAACATAAAAATCAAATTTCATGTATCTAATGGCATCTACAGTTCATCGACACTTCTGATTATTTTCATTTATGACAAAAGCCTCCATCGATATCCTGCTAAGAACATCCTTATTCGCGTATATTTTCGTCACTCGTCGCAAACGCAGCTGCCACAATTTGTCCAATTCTAACTGACAGTCTCAGCTCAGTTTCACGAACGCGCGTTACGGGAACTGGATGTTAACAACATTGTTTTGACGTACGCGACTGTTTTCGGAATAGGGGCGCGTGTTTTTTTATTTTTAAAAGTAGGACTAATTAATTTGTTTCCTCTTTTACGTAATAGAAAATAATGTATCTATATATGTAGAGTAGATAGGTAGTCGACAGCAAAGTATTACTATAAATTGTAAATTTTGAAAAATCCCTGAGAGAACCAATGATTGAATGATTTAACCGCCTCCGTGGCTCAATATAAACAACATAGAATTTACGAATCGGAGGTCGCAGGTTCGATCCCCAGCGGGGTATATGTTTAATAATCGGTTTGGTTGGTGGTAGGGCAATTTAAATATCCACCTGGCTAACTACTACCATCTTATCTAAATCTGCCGCCAAACAGCAATGTTAATAGCTTTGTTGTGTTCCGGTTGACAGAGATAAGATAGCCAGTTCCCCAAATATTTGGGCTTCTGGGTCAGTACGCTTCCACCTTCGGCCTCATCTTCACTTAACATCAGGTGTGATTGAGGTTAAGTGCTAACCCGTTGTGCATAATCCAGATGAACTAATGCAATTATGTTGGTTGAGTCTCGCTGTTCAAAGAGGAAACACACTTAACCCCGTAGACACCCTGCCGGTGCAACAATATCTGGGGCTATTTTATTTATGAATGTATATTTATTTATTTTGTTTTTGTAAATAAGTAAATAAAAAAACACTTGCCTGTCCTAGAGCCACCACAAACTTTCTTTTTCACTCCTTTAGTGTTCAAGCAGCCATGATGTGGAATAAACTGCCAAAATTAATTCAGGACAGCCCTTCAATTGCAGTATTTAAGAAAAGGCTAAAAGAGCATTACCTCTCCCATCTTTCGTGATATTATTAGTATGTTACGTTTATAGTATATATATATATTTAAATTATGTTATGTATATATTTCGCAGTAGGTATATGTAATATATTTAGTGTAAGTTTATTATTCAGTTATCTTTTCTTTTTTTATTTGTTTTATTATTCGTTATATGATTTTTTCTTTTGCACACAATAAACTGCTAAACCCCAAATTTACTAAGTTTCCTATTTCAATGCTCAGGTTGACTGGAAGAGATCTCTTAAAGAGATAAGTCCACCTTTGTACGTGACCTATTGTTTGTACTCTGTTATTGTAATATTTTGGTGCAATAAAGAATATATATGTATATAATAAGTAAAATTATTGTTACAAGATAGACTATGAAGATAGATAATTTATTCTCTGCAACAATGACCTGTTTGGTGTACCTAGTGGTTAGAAACTTTGAATGCTATACCAAAAGATCGCGGGTTTAAATTCCGCTAGGGGCATATGTCTGAATGATGAATACAGACATGTGTTTTTTTCAGATATTTTTTCAATTATATTTATGAATTTTTTATAAAAAAAAATGTATTTTGTGCAGTTTATCAATCATCTGGTATCCTTAATACAAGCCTAGTTGCTTAGTGTGGAACTAGATGGCGCTATGTGTATGTGCAAGTATATATCTACGATTGCGAACCCACATGATTTTAATTGTAATAGCGGCTGTGGCAGTGGTAGTGCATCAAGCAAGACTTTCTTAGTGATGGGCAGCTTCGTTCACACTACAACGTTCTCATTGACGACCGATTGGTGTAGTGGATAGTGACCCTGTCAGCGAAACCAACGGCTGCGGGTTCGAATCTCGCGACGGGTAAATGTTTGTGTGATGAATATGAACATTTATTCCTTAGTCATGAATGTTTATATAGATATTTATGTATGTTTATCCGTTATCATAGTATCCACAATACAAGCTTTGCTTAGTTTGGGACTAGATGATTGATGTAAGTGTCCGAAATGTTTATTTATCATTATTTATTATATTCGCACTAGCGTTCGTCGATGAAGTATTGTATCGTTTATCGCCCAAGCAAACGTACGTACTACAGAGTATCGGAATTACGATCTTCGAAGCACAGTTCTTCGCATGTTTGTATTCTATATGCTATGATACTCCTGAGCTCAAAACAAATCCAGAGCCAAAACAGAGCTAAACCGATACTAAACATGACCCCGCTTGGAATTGAACCGCGAACTCCCATTTTAATAGACCTCATATTGTTTACATATTGAATTACGGCGGTCAAAGTTGAGGCGGTCGCTAGATAAATAATTTGAACGATAATCCTTACTGAAAAAGTCAGCAATAAAAAATATAATAAGCCCTCTATAACAATTTAATTTCACGGCCTATTGTCCCTAAATGGAATATTCCTTGGACGGTTAAATATTTGGATTTGGTATAATGCGATGAGCACGTTCAGCTTTCCGTAGTCTAGGTCGAGGTTTGGGAAATATGAAAAGTCGGTTTTTGTTTTTATTATTAAGACCCCGAGCAGACACGATACTTTTACACCGGCGATTTTGCGACTGCATCGCTTATCAGCCGACTTGCTACGTTTGATCGCGGTATCGAAATCGCATATTTTAGCTACTGCACCTCGATTAGTGATTTGCTACTTTTGATCGCAGTATCGAAATCGCGTGTTTTAGCTACTGTATTGCAATTTGGCGACTGGTTGCGTTTGATCGCGGTATCGACATCGCGTATTTTAGCTACTGCACCGCGATTAGCGACTTGCTACTTTTGATCGCAAAATCGAAATGGCGTGTTTTAGCTACTGTATCGCGATTTGGTGACTGGCTACGTTTGATCGCTGTATTGAAATCGCGCGTTTTAGAGACTGCATTGCCGGTGTACAGAGAAGTGAACAGAATAATCTTTATTTGCTACAAATGTGCTAAAAAGTTTGTTAATAATTATTAAATAAAGTTATACACATTTTACCAGGAACTGATATGCAGAATTGATTTAAATACCTGAAGAATTGCAATCAAAAATCAGCTACAATAATGCTAGATTATTTTAATTACAAAGTATTATATCAATTATATCAAATCAAAATGCGTGGTTCCAGCTCCAAGTTGGATGATGATAGAGTTGATGTTGATGAAAGAGAAGTCAAAGCGGCAGCGACGATGATCCAAGTTTATTCAGCCTGGTAAGTTGATCGGCGATCTATCTCGTGCTGGGCAGAGCTTCTGGGTCATAAACCTATTGTATCCATATAAAACTTAACCAAAGTAAACGCATGTACAAATCAATACCATTTGTAGCTTCACTTCTATCGTATACAGGTCCATCTAGCTTTTTCATTGGTCCGTTAGCAATAACAAGATGTTCTTCCATAGAGGGCACCACTTAGCACTTAGTTTTGGGCTCTATGTAGGTAACACTTTTATTAACAAAAAATTTACCTTGTAATAGGCTTATTTCTCCTTACCGAGACCGGCGGGACCTACCACACTGTCTTCCGGTATGAAGGATGAGATAGCCATTCAAATTACTGTTCATGTTAGCCCTCTCGATCACATCACACCCGTGACTCGATTTAAGGTCGAAGGTTACAGAATGTCAATGGCAGTAGTAATCAGTATCCAGCATGTGAGCTACTTGCTTATTTTTATTACCCGACTGCCCAAGAAAGGAGGTTAAAGTTTTTCGAGTGTATGTATGTATGCATGTAAGCAGGTGTGCATGTATGTATGTCCGTTCCTTTGGCGCATCCTATACCATAAACGGCTTGAGGGATTTCGAAGTGCATGGTTTCATTAGATAGTCAAGATACCTGGAGTGTCATAGGCTACATTTTATGGTAAAAAATGTCCAGCACGGCGACCGCAAAATACAAATGTCAGTTTTTTTGGTTTATAAATACTTAATTCATGATGTTAAAGAGGGCCGTCCTTCTGACATAGAAGCCTATTTTTCAAATAACACACAAAAGAATTACCCATAGAGTTCTTTTTTAGTTTTTTTTTCTCCTCTAGGAGAAGGCAAAGGGATCTAGCCCATAACAGCCATGTCTTATTTATCTTATTTCTTCAGTTTGTAAGTCAGTCTCAGTCAAAACAAGTAATTCGTCGTATACTTGGCGTAAACAGAGTCTAGTCACGGTCAAGTCATTCTTCAGTAAAGTGACAGAATGCTTTACAAAAGATTTTGGCGGCTTCTTGTGGGAACCCGAAAGCTCCGTTACGCACTTTAATTTACACTTCCCTTCACTTGCCCACCATCACTAACGTTTGCTGCACAATATTCTGCCATTATTAAGCTTCTAAAGTCAGAATGCACAAATTATAAGAATTATAAAGAAAAATGCTACTTCACTCGCCGAGTTCCCGCCAAAAAACCTTACCCATAGAGTCATAAATTATGCAGTGACAAACAGGGTTGCCACGTGAAAAAATGCAAACGTACACCAGCAATAAATACATACCTAAATAAAACTTATTTATTCACCACACAAGATACAGAAATTACAGTAACAGTATATATAACGTTAAAAAATTGTGATTAGCAGAAAAGAAATAGTATTTCCAAAGATAATATGGAATTATAATCGTACCCACAATAACATGATCGATTTAATATCAAAGTATGTATATAATGACTACCTGTTTCGTGTAGTGGTTAGACACTCTGACCACTATACCGAAAGGTCGCGGAATCCCTCTGACATGTGTACCCGAATTATGGATGATTTCTTTTATAATGAGTATTTATTTACAAATAAAAAAATATTGTATTTATGTAGTATATCAACCATCTGGTATCGACAACACAAGCCTAAAGTTGCTTAATGTGGAACTAGATGGCATTGTGTGTATGTTCAAAGATAATTTATTTATTTATTATTTATTTATGAATGACATGACATGACATGACAATGTACCTAGTTTCCAGACTTATCTTGAAGGTATGAGAAAAATCTGCTGTATCTTTCGGCACGTAAAAAAATAGCACCAAATTTTCTTATGTTAAACTTTTAATATTTGGTACACCCAAGCGATAATGTTTAAAATGTCTCCGATCTTTTGATTTGGGAAAAACTCGTGATATTAAATATGTTTATGTATATTATATAGTAATAAATTTATATTATTATTATATTATTGACCTATATCCCTGCAGTGGGATGTTTACGGGCAGATGATGATATTAAAAAGTCGTACATTTCCCAGTTTGGGTCTTATGCACATAAATTCATCAAAACATCGTATAAATACCATTTAAATCATATTAGTGGCAGCCCTGGTGTCCAAAACTACTGAGCATTCTATCCATAGAGAATGAAAGGACTAAAAATTATCTCCATGTAAAAAAATTGATCTTTTGAATCTGGCATACGGTGGTTGAAGAGAATTATTTATTACGTAACGGAGTCCAAAAGTGACCAAATTCCGAACTGGATTTTCCCATTGTGACTGGGAAAAATTCCCATTGTCTGAAATACGTGAGTGAAATCTGTGCCCAATGGTCTGGCCTGAAATTATTATTTCTCGCAGAATTCTTTTTTGCCGTTCATTACATTGATGTAAAGATCGCTGTTACTGGAAAAGCCGTGTTGTAAAATTTTAATTAAATATAATTATGTACCTACCTATAATGTATGCAAACAGCATATCCGCAACGTAAATATGTACCGTGTCCGTGGAATTTTAAATGTCCGCCTGGCTAGCTACCACCATCTTCTAAGTCTACCGCCAAATAGCAATGTTAATAGCATTGTTGTGTTGTGATTGATTGATAATATAGGGTTTCCGGGTCAGTACGCTTCCACTTTCAGCCTCAACTTCACTTAACGTCAGGTGTGATTGAGGTCACGTGCTAACCCGTTATGGATAAAAAAAAATGTAATTTCTATGAATTCCGCTGTAAATGTTTTTAACACTCAAATGCTTACCTTTCGGACATTTCTAACCGCCTTGGGATGGACGTCGTGACTTTATGGGAACTTTAACACAGTCTAACCAACCCGCTCTGATAGTTCATCAACAATGATCCTGTGAAAATCATGAAAATCATTCATTTTCCCTTTTTTACTCTCCCTTTATACTCCCAAATAAGATAGGGTTTCCGGGTCAGTACGCTTCCACTTTCGGCTTCATCTTCAGTGTGATTGAGGTCAAGTGCTAACCCGTTGCGCATAATTTTTTAAAGTGTTTTATTCGTCCATTCACAAACGGCATAGTCAGTTTACAAACTCTTTTGAATCGCATTCAGGCGAATCGCCGACAGTATCACGTGTCGTAGAGACGCGCGGATAAGCGGATATAATGCCGCACTAATCTCTATTTAATCCGTGGTAGCCTAACATACATCAATCACAAATCTATGCATACAAAGGTGACTTCAACCGCATTTGCCTTTGCAGGCAAAGACATGGTGCTTGATACGTGTAGCCTAACCGCTGGCATCAAAGCTATCATTATCAGGAAAATGAAAGATCATGCTAATGTCGTTACAGTCGTGCGAATTCAACCACGCGGTGAAGCAGTGCACACCGCCTCCGCGTCAACATCCGATTCATCTTATAACAAAAATATTACGTCGTTTAGTCCACCACTATGAGAATCAACGCAATCATGACAAGCGACCGGCTAAATGTTTAAAAATAAATTTGTTGTCAAATAATTCTAACCTAATCTGGACGCATGCATCGCGTCGCCAGCAAGACGCCTCATAAAGTACTCATAAAGAGCCTCGCGCCGCCCCGTACGCACAACCACGTGAAAATGGTAGGTGAAAATCTACCATTGGTCGCCAATTGACCCTACCTGCGACAGCTCCCATAAATTGGGATTCCTATCCTGGATCAATTTTCAAATTCACATTCTTCCTTTGAGTCAGAATTTGCTCAATTGCAATGATAGCCAGTTCTAGTACAGAAGCCATTACGTCAACTCATATCTGTGTTCTTCTATTTAACTTCCTCATTGGTACTTATCATCATTACCATTTATTTGCGAGAGGAGGTTCCATTTTTCGTAATACCCATAGAATATAATGGGGTCATTAAGAGAGGTGCGATCCTATGCTAGTCGATATTGAAGCTTTATCGAAATTAACTTTTATATAATTTTGTGTTATGGCCATTTTAAACGTTTCGTGAAATTTATTGTTTACTCGACTGCGTCAGGATTATTTTTCGTACCTGCCTATATTTTTTTACTTTTAGTCCATTTAGTATAGATTAGATTAGATTTATTTAGTTCACTTTTACTATATCATGCCATACATACAGTTCGGTAAATTTATGATTTCTAAAATAAAAGTGATTGTCAAACATAAAACAAACAAATCATGATACATAATGTTCAACTTGGTCTTCCCATACCAACAATACCATGCACATGCACTTTATTATATTCGATTGTTTTTTTTTTTATATGAGAGGGCGGCAAACGAGCATGCGGGTCACCTGATGGAAAGCAATCACCGCTGCCCATGGACACCCGCAACACCAAAAGGGTCACAGATGCGTTGCCGGCCTTTGAGGAAGGTGTAGGCTCGTTTCTTGAAGGTTCCAATGTCGTACTCGTTCGGGAATACCGCTGCCGGAAGTCCGTTCCACAGGGTGGTCGTACGTGGTAAGAAGTTTCTTGAGAAACGTACAGTGGTAGACTCATCCAGGTGATGTGGATGGAAATTTAATTTTCGGCGAGAAGTGTATCGGTTAAATTGAGCAGCGGGTATTAGCTCGAACAGTTCTTCAGAACACTCCCCATGAAATATGCGATAGAGAATGCAGAGGGACGCGACGTCTCTTCGCAACGCCATCGTTGGATGCCATTCACCGGCCGTGTCTGTACATCGCTGTCATCGAGACAACACTGAATATTCGGCCATCCTCCATATTCGTGAAATGTGCTCGTTCTTTGAACCTCGGACCCATACGCTGGTGATAGCTGCGCTGTGGTGACCAAAATCATTAAGCTACTACATAAAATCAGTGGACTTAGTCGGCGCCGACAGGTGATCTCGGACATTAGACACTGGTGAGTTGACTTTTAATTGTATTTTTCTTACATTTTTATTACATTTCTTTCGTCGTCGTATTGCTTTCGCATCCTTTATTACGAACCCTCGATTCGCTCGGGGCTCGTACAACCATCCTAAACCAAATGAACGTTTTCGTTTGTTTTTAACGTTTTCTATTAATACTTTGTTCCTATGAAATAAAATGGTTTGTCTATTGACTATTTTTATTTCAGTTCCAAATTTTTTACACATGGATTATATGATAATATATTATACACAGAATATCGAAATAACAAGATTTCGAATGATTTACGATCACATGTTAATACGCTTCGTATCAAACCAGCACAAACTATGTAATTACGTACACATACGAAAATAGCTGCGGTGGTATTACATATACGAATAATAATTTATTTACTTTGTCAGCATGGTTTACTTAACTAAGTTAGGCTGACGTGAGCAGTGTAGCTTAATTAAGGAACGTCGGCGAGATAACTGTAATCAAAAGCGCTTTCGATCCGCATTAAGTATACCTACTCAGGATACAGGTTAGTAGTATACATTTTCTAAATATCGAATTTAAGGGAATATACTTCTTTTTCATTTTTCTGTTACTACGGAAAACTTAAAATCGCTCTAATTTAATTTTAATGCTATTTTCAAAAATTTTCCCTACAACTTTTTAGATCTATGTAGGTACAAGCGTATAAAGTTATTATGTGCGTAATGCTTCCTAACCCAAAGTTGCCTGGAAGAGATTGCTTTTAGTGATAGGGCCGCCAAATTGTACTAGCCCCTTTTTCTTATGTTTCGTATTGTTGTGTATTCTGATTATAAAGAATATTTTGTTTGTTTGTTGTTTGTTTCATTAGAATCAGTTTATTCATTTCGAAAAATTTGGACTTCAATATTTGTATGGAATATCTAGCGGGATAAATCCTCTAATTTAATTTAAACATTAAATTATTTAATCATTTTAGATTTTTGATATCTCGCAGTCGCCTTTACTACACAAAATATCTACTTAGTATTCCGTAGATTTATCAAAATGGGAAAGAGAAAACAAAGAGTTTACGAGAGAAACAAAACAAGAAGTTGACTTTTAAATATTGTTCTGAAATAAAGGAAAGCGCAGCACGGATCGCTCTCCTAGGTCCGTATTCTGATTTGATAATCCTTTATGCGATTCTGATCGGTATCGTAGTCACCACTTTGTGTTACCTTTACTGAGATCAATTTATTGGATGCCTTGCGGACATTCCCGCTTTAACAGACTTCAAACTTCAAGCATTTATTTCAACGTAAGATACATATCATTTGTTGAATGTCAATTTAAATCGACTAGAAATTAAAATAGGGCTGTATTTCTAGGTCAGTCAGAAATCATCTGTGGGAAAAGCGGCGAAGGAAACCCACAGGATCATTGTTGATGAACTATCAGAGCAGGTTGGTTAGGTTGTGTTAAAGTCCCCATAAAGTCACGACGTCCATCCCAAGGCGGTTAGAAATGTCCGAAAGATAAGCGTGTAAGTGTTCCAAATATTTACAACCGAATTCATAGAAAATTACCATGACCTTACAATGAAGTTACAAATGGTTTGAAAGACGATTGTACTTTTGTCTATGAATCACGATTTTTCTTGATTCATATACGCTAAAATCCATTTTATCTCCGCTGTAACCTGATTGCAAACTGACAATAGTTACATAGGCGTTTGGGTACTTCAAGGGTTATGTAAGTCCATCCATCCTATGTAAGTGCCTTAATGTACCTAATGTATATTGGGAGGCTGCGTGGTAACCACTGAGTCAGCGACGCCCCCACGCGTCCCGGTCTCCCAACTTAGGAGGTCCGGATTCGATTCCCAGGCAGGCCATGTACCAATGAGATTTTAAACTTAATTACTTATGTGCACTTTATCCGACTGCTCTTAAATGTTGAAGGAAAACATCGTGAGGAAACCTGGAGCATGCCTGAGAAATGAAAATTCTATGGCACGCAAAAGTCTCCATTCTGCATTATACGAGGAAAGGCCTTATATTTTTTTTTTTTTTTTTATTGAAGAGGTGGGCAAACGAGCAAGAGGCGCACCTGATGATAAGTATCCCTGCAGTGGGATGTTTACGGACTGAGATAATGATAACCTAATGTAAATAGCAACAACCGGTGTCGGAGCAAATGTGTCGAAACGTTTCGATACGTTTGCAGATACATTATCCAAATGTTTTGAAGAATTTCGCAAAGATTCCGGACCCGATAGACATTAGCAAGTCTATCTCTTTCACACTTATATGCGAGTGCAAGTGACAATCCTATTGATGTCTATCAATGAAATGTCTGGGACCTTGATTCACGCGCACTCGTGATTTTAATGTCGATAGGCATCAATCAAATGTAAGTCCATAACTCGGGTACACATGTCCGTATTCATCGCACAAACATATGCCCCTGCGGGATTCAACATTCCTCAGCAAAACATTCTGCAACACCTTGCTACAAAACAAAACGGTTTGCAACCGTGTCCAACAATCTGAAACGCTGTTGTGAGAGAAGTTTTAGATTCTTTTAGATACTACCGAACCCCACACGGGGGAGTCCCCTCTGGGTAGCGCAGTTTCCAAAACACACATATCCGCCATGCATTACTATCCGCCTATTCAAAGGCCTACGAGATCCAAAGTTTCAAATTCTGAATGCGTTTTCGTGATCAAAGATACCAAACCGAATATTAACTGTCAAACCCAAAAGATCTTCTATCAACTAGTGAAGATCGAATGTGATAGCGCGCTTTGGAAAATTGGATCCGTGAGATATATATTCAATCGCAACCGATGTTAATTAATGTGGAAGATGGAAGCGCACTCATCCGACACCCCATCATTTTGGGAGACTGGCTATCATAAACACCACTAAACCGAGTACTAAACATAAATAAATAAATTACAATAAATGTCTTTGCACAAACACACAGCGCCATCTAGTTCTACAGTAAGCATATATAAGGATACCAGATGGTTGATAAACTACAAAATACATTTTTTTTGTAAATAAATACATTTATAAATGAAAAACATCCATAACTCGGGAACACGTGTCTGTATTCATCATACAAACATATGCCCATAGCGGGATTCGAACCCGCGACCATTTGGTATAGTAGCAGAGTTTTAGAAACTACACATGTATTCGAAGGGAACCGAACTCGTTATCTCCTTTTTGTAAACCTTGTTGTTCACATTGAGCCACGAATGCATGATGAAATTTTGGGAATAATCAATAATTACATTGCCAAATATGGATTAATGATTTATTGAGGTAAACAGATGATCATAGATGCAGTAGAACTCTTGGACGTGCGCTAAGATAAAAAAATTTATATCTCAAAAGATACTGATTATACTATCGATACGATATTTCGTTTTTTAGGAAAAAGTTTCCAATTGAGCCGAAGTTTTATTAAACTTAATATACCAAGTCAAAACAAAATCGATTCATTCTCTACAAAACCTAATATCGGTTATCCAAAAGAGATATCCCAATCTGTTTATGCTAAGCTTCCTCCAGTTACTCGAGTATGATTGCCTATTACACCGAAGTGTAATAAAGAATCAGTCAATCTGATATCAAATTCATACATATGTATTTACTAAATAAAGTTGTTAAATATACAATTGTTTAGGACAAAGTTATGTAAATGACGTCAAAAGAATATTTAAAATTAAAGTAGATGCTTGTTGAACCATAATTATAAGTACTTACCTAAACAAATATTTACATGCCATTGTAATTGTGGCAAAACATGTATGTTCACATTTTTACATGGCAAAACATGTATACCACGTTTTGAGCAAATAAAATAATTCTAATTCTAAGTGACACAGTCTCTAACTAAACAACTCAACAACACACAACACAGCGTGTTTATTAATAAACCCTAAATTCATACATAACTTCACGACTTTTAATTCCAAATGGGGTGGTCAGATATATCCGAAATATCAGCGTGCAAAAGTTGGCTTGAAACAACTTCCAGGGTTTACCTCTCGAAATAAGCAGTAATGTCCACATGACTAGAGGTGAGCCTATTGAAACGTGCAAATCTATTGATGCTTTTTGGTAAAAAGTCACTTAGTCGTCTCTACCGACTCCCATGGGAAGAGACGGGTTAGTTCTATTCTTTTTAAGTACCGAACCCTATGTTCCGTATTTTCTACTGTATCATATACCTTGTCCACCACATCACTACGACTACCTGTTCATATTATGCGATTGTCAATTACATATCCAATCATCACGCCTTATACATGACTGAAACTTGTATTTTGGAGTAGGTAGGTAAGTACCTTGACTAAATATACCATGATTTGCAAATTAACTGGAGTAACGAAGATTATGTGCTTGTACGAACGAACGAGACCAAATAAAACTATCGCAGATATTTTTATATACTTACATAATATCACGATTGTGTCCTAAATGGGATAGTCAGAGATACCCCAAACATTAGTGCCAAAAGTTTGTCGGGTTAATAACAAGCCAAAGTTTGTCGGGTTAATTTTGTTAGACCCTATATTGTCAAAATTTAAATATTGAGTTTATAGACAATGCACCTCAGGTCGCCCGTCACACGAGCAAAATGTCGACTAGTAAACTCAATAAGGGGTCTGATTGAAAACCAGCGCTGAGCAGCAACCAGTCTCTGTCAGCATTATCCATATATATATTAACCAGATCCTTTTGTCACAAAAGTGGTATTGTCCTATGTGTATTTACTAATGTAAGTACCTAATGTTTAGTATATTGCGCAAATAATGTTGTGACAATAAACGATTTCTTTCTTTCTTTCTCTCTTTATTGTTTGGGTGTTTCAAACATTATCAGTTTAATGCCTGAAACAAATCCATGGTTTACGTTACGATTATTTTGATTTATGTAATCAAAAACTGATTGAACATAGCAATATTACTATTAATGGTAAAAAATAAACCCTTTTAGGATCACTTTGTTGTCCATGCTCACTATATGTCTATCCGTGTGTTGAAAAGTTTGTTGTCTTTGTCTTTCTTCTTAATATGTCTGATACACACACACCAAATAAGCAGTGTGGGCCGATAGTCCGCCAACTATCACATCGGTGTGAAAAGCAGCCAGTTTAATTAATACTAGAGGGAAGATTTTTGTTTATTTGTGTTCCGTCTGACTTAAATTTGTTTATTATTGTTCAATAAGTATTAAAGTTGAAAGCTTCTAAGCGATTACGGGACCAATAACAATTACTCATTCTCTTGTTTACAATTTGATTTCCTCTCAAATCCCTTTTATTTCCTTCCAAGTTCCCTTCATTTCCGGTCATTTATACTTTGAAATGCGAAAACCTAATTTGTATAATAAAATAATAAATAAATCCGATATAATGTAGCGTGGAGTGAATTTCAAAAACGTACTCTTACATTGATTGAATAAGTAGAAATATATTATACTTGTGTGATGGTGATGATAGCCTGACGGTTTTCCTACGAGCTTTGGTAGCGTTATGTTACAAGTGTTTATGAATATATTTTGTACTCACGTGAATGTTGGAGATTCTTTTTATTGGCAGATAGAAAAATTATAGATAAGTAGATATGTACCTCTTTGTGCTACTCTGGGTATATGAGTCCCAGAAATCTAGTTTGTTTAAAGACCTCTCAGCGCGCCTGACCGAGGTCTCTGCACAGTGGACAGCTATCTCGGCCAGCGAATAACTTAACTAGGTACATTCCATACCGTACCAAACTTTATTTTTATCTAAGGGCCGTGTTAATAAATCGATCTTGAGATTGAGATCGCATCTCAGTCTCAATACAATATTTTTTTATACTATTTTAATATGCAACGGATACTTAAGCGTCAATTTAAGGTCATCTTAATCTTGAGAACGGTTTATTAACACGGGCCTAAGATCTTTATCCTTAATGGGGTGGTCAGAGATATCCCAAACAATAGTGTTCGAGTGTTCCAAACATTAAGAGTTTAATGATTGGAACAATATCCATGGTTTGCATTATGAAATATACGAGAAATGCATACGTGACAGGAGGTGAGCCCATCGCTGTTGAAACGTGCAAATCTATAGACATATTTTTGGTGGACAGTCCCTTAATCGCCTTTTACGACAACCACGGTGTTTTCTATAGACGGTTGATTGTATTCTATTGTATTCTATTACCGAAACACACAACATATTGGTAGGTGGTAGGGCATTTTAAATGTCCACCTGGCTAGCTACCACCATCTTATCTAAATCTGCCGCCAAGCAGCAATGTTAATAAGCATTGTTGTGTTCCAGATTTTTGATTTTTGATTGATTTTGATTTTGAAGCCTATAGTGGCTTACTGTGGAACTAGATGGCGCTGTGTGTATGTCTAAGGTTATTTATTTATTTATTTATATGAAACCGGTTTATAGGTTGTGAGCACAGAATAAAAAAAAAAATTAACAATATCTTTTAACATTGGAATAAATTAGTTAATATTATCATAGTTTATGTATTTCAATTTACAGTTATTTATTTTAATTTAATCAAAGCCTTTTTCAATGGGCGACGATAGGTACAGAAAGCCCGAAATCTGTAAGTTTTTGTTACATAGGTAGATAATGCATTTGAAATATGAAGAACGCTGATCGCTATGATACAAGTTTCAGCCTAGTAATATAGGTCAGAGATCCACTTAATTTATTTTATATAGTTAAAGCCGTAAACTTTATTTGCACAATAAACCGGCTCCGTGGTTCTATGCAAACAACATTGAGTTTATGATTCGGAGGTCGCGGGTTCGATCCCCAGCGGGGTACATGTTTAGTTACTCGGTTTGGTTGGTGGTAGGGCATTTTAAATGTCCGTCTGGGTAGCTACCAAAATAAATGCGTTGGGGTGTCCGGGTCGGTACGCTTCCACCTTCGACCTCATCTTCACTTAACATCAGGTGTGATTGAGGTCAAGTACAAACCCGTTGTGCATAAAAAAAATGTGTATTATGTATAATGAGGCTTCATTGAATACACTTTATAAACTTTATTTACCTACATCCGTGAAACATCCATTTCCAAGGTCACGGAGCATAATTAAACAGATGTTACGGAAAAATATCAGGCGAGACCCATTTGTGCCTTCATAAAATTCTGGACACGCGCTCTCATAACGTGGCAGACGGTGCGCTTGAGCGGGTCAAGTGAGGAGGTGCCAGCGAGATAAGATTTTGATAACGAATAAACCTCCATTTGTCTCCACGCAAGACAGTCCTGTTGGAGGTTGCCCCGACATCAATTGACACAGGTTCTAACCTAGGTCGTACCACTGAAACTCTGAAGCAAACTTCCGTTGATGCTTGACGGCAGAAAGAAAAGGCATTCAATCAGTGAAGTGAAAGATGGTTGCAGCCCGTATCAAGTCACTATACTGGATATTATTATATCATATATCACCAACCCAACCTCCGTGGCTCAATGTAAACAACGTTGGGTTTACAATTCGGAAGTTGCGGGTTCGATCCCCAGCGGGGTACATATTTAAGCACTCGGTTTGGTTGGTGGTAGGGCATTTTAAATGTCCGCCTGGCTAGCTACCACCATCTTATCTAAATCTGCCGCCAAGCAACAATGTTAATAGCATTGTTGTGTTCCGGTTGTCAGAGATAAGATAGCCAGTCTCCCAAATGTGTTGGGGTTTCCGGATCAGTAGGCTTCCACCTTCGGCCTCATCTTCTCTTAAAGTACAAACCCATCGTGCATAAAAAAAAAGTCCACTACTGGACATAAGCCAGCCATAAGCGGAGCGATTTGTATCATATCCTAGGAGATTTTGCCAATGAAATAAGACGGGTTGGTCCTATTCACACAACCTGGCAGGGCACAAGGCTGGGATTAAATAGGCCTATTTATTTTTCATATCATCCTTTCCATCCAATATCGTCCAAAGATTTCCTACGAGTAAAATAATATTACCTGACACTCATCGTTGAGTTGTGGCTAAAAGTAGTTTTAGCCTCAACTCAGAAGCTGCTTTGGACTATCTTACGACGTACCCTCGTATCTGGTTTGCATCTATTCAATGGTTGCTAGATTGCAATGTCTCAGACCCATCTTATCTATGTATAACAAAGGGCGTGGAGAGTTTCCTGCTAACCGACATCAACAAGATCATTCGCACTAAGCATTTTGCTTCTTCCTCCAACATCGGGAACTGCTAAGGTATGGAACTACCTGCCACCATCTATTTTTATTATATCAGCCACTGCTGAATATAGGCATCCATAATATATTTCCAGACTAACAGGTTAGAACCGATTTTTGTTAGGCCATCCGTCCATATTGTGGTCACCGCTCTAGAAATTTTATGCCCTAACGTCATCATTCCTACGCTTCTGCCACTTCAACTTACTAATCTGCTGGGGATTCTATCTCATAGTAAACCACGAAGCATCATCCTCTCCAATAGCTCGTTGTATTAAATTGAACTTATAAGGCCCATAATCCAAAGACTTGCCAACGTTAATTTTCCCTTTTACAATTTTGGAATCATCAAGACAGGAATTACTGCGATCGTGTGCTTTTTCTTTCGTATTCGTCTTTTCGTTTTTGACTTAATCCAAACCCGAAAAAAGTCCGCGTCCGAAATCCCGCAATTTGCAGTACCTTCGTATTAATAGAACGAGAGAATGTTAATCGGTAACAGATTCCCTCACCTGCTACTCGATCCTTGATTAGAGCCCTTTTGGGCTACATACTGTCTCATTAAGGCCGTTTCGGTCCAAACCAATAGCTATATAGAAGCTTCCTTATGCTTTCCATTTTCATCGAATTGGAAATAGTCTGACCCGAAAACCGACCGAATATGTTGAATGGAATTCCATCAGTAGATCTTTTTTTGTTTTATAATTAACTGGACCACAATTTTACGTGATGGAAAGTGACGATGTAGTCGAAGATGAAGCACGCGATCCCAATAGATGCCTATTCACCCTGCTCTTGAAGATTCCGAAGTTGTAGGATTCAAGAAAGACTGACGCCAGAAGGGAGTTCCATGGTTTGGCTGTTCGCATTATGAATGAAATCTATGAGATATTTTCGCAAAAGTACATTTCGTATCATCATCATCATATCAGCCGAAATACGTCCACTGCTGGACAAAGGCCCCCTAAGGATATATATACATTTCGTATATTGTTAAAGAATTCAATAGGACCTCCGAAGCGTAAGATTTTCTTGCTAAATCAATAACATTTCTTTTGATGACCTAACAAAGTTGGTTGGCTTGTGGTTTTAGAGTTTATTTCACTATTGTAAACGAAAGAAATGTGCAAAACCGTCTGACTATTTTCTTAAGTTTAAATGGCTTGTGATTATTCCATCCACAATGTCGCTGCCGGTAGCAGTAATGCTTAAGCAGTAGTACCTGCCCTCCCACATAAACATATGCAGAAGTTAAACACCACCACAGGACAAGCAACAATTCCTACGCGTATCACTTCTACATAAGGCATCATCATGGACCCTTTTTGTGCAATTGCGGAAAACTAATCATGTAGGTTGACCTGCAGCATCTCTGGTTGAGACGTGCGTTTTAATTACTTTGGCATTGGCCCTCGCTTTCTCTCGCATGGCACTACCTGAAAATCAATGTCTTACCGCTATAGGTGAGGATCCACACTGAGCGATGGCCCATTTGTGGTACAGATACACATACAACTCTATTATAAGTTGTAACAGTTGTACTTAATTTTTGTTTTCATTTTTATTACTGTGAAATAAGGCTACATTTTGTAAGAATAACACCAAGCAGAATGATTGTTGCATCGAATATTTTTGTATGTGTTTCTGTAATATGCAAATAAACGCTTTATCTGTCTATCAATCGGTCGATCGTTGAGTTAGTGCTTGGGTCAAATCAGGGAATCAATTCCGGGGTGTGGTGTGGCCGACGCGCTCAAGCTTTCCCTATGAAGGGTAGGCGAGCTTCGAGACGGCCATACCATTCTTCCTTCTCCACATTCCGATGCGTCACTGCCCACTGGGGGGTCCCTGTAATAGAAGTTATTCAAAGTGACTGGTCGCGCGGCGGTTGCAGTCGATACAGAGAAAAACCAGCATAGTCGCCTCCACCCCTTATAGGTATTACGTTCCTGCTCCACCATTTCACGTTGCCGTAAGAAGTTGTTGTTGGATATTGTATTGGAAGTTTTAATCATCTGTGGTAATCCAGAAAAAGATTGTTGTCAATGGTGTCGATTCGGATGTACACCAACTAAACTAAACTAAAATCAGTTTTGGAGTAGTGCCGTCGCATCGTACTGTTCCAGGGAGAAAGAGACAGTACTACTCTAAAACTGGTTTTAGTTTAGTTTAGCTGATGTACATCCGAATCGACACCATTGTTAATCTATGGTCTTGGGTTGGACAAATCGGCCTAGCATAATGGAAATTAACAATAAAATATTTGTTAAATATAAATTTGTTTAAATGTAATCTTTAAATATGGCGCAGTCGGTAGAAATAGACATTGCTAAAGTTCCGGCAAATTTTGATCTGCATAGTAAATGCATCGGTCGAATGGAAAGTGCGAGAAATTTTATTCGAGGACTACCTAATCATAGGTTCGCAACAGAATAAGTACAAGGTGCCTACTGTAAATTATAGTAACTTAGTTATCGATTTTCCCAAAGTAATGCCACTAGTTTGAGTATTAGGCATATTTTCACTATTCAAAATTTTCCAACAAAAGTTTCAAAATTTATGAACGTAACATTTTAATGAGTCTGCAAAGTTTTTGGAATTAATTTATGACTAACTTCGTTTAGTTGACTTCTTTTGATTAATTTCATATTAAATTCGTTCGTTAATATTCATGGGTTCCTTTGCTCTTACAATATTACACCGCAAAATTCAGAGGTTTATTCTTTGGTAGTCAACTGATAGGCATTAACTTTGTTTTAAATTCCATTATATTGCATTATTGTTAATGATTTTTTAATACTTGTCATAATTTTAAATCAAATACACGTTCGTTTGTCTCGTTTGTTATAATCCCAACTGATATTATAAATGCGAAAGATTGTGTGTGTATTTTTGTGTATGTGTATGTATGTCTGTTACCTCTTCACGCCTATACGGCTGGACGGATTTGGATGAAATTTGGTGGGTAGACAGATTACGATCTGGATTAACATATAGGCAAATCTTTTTGCTAAACCGATTTTGATAAAATCTTCCACGCGGACGAAGTCGCGAGCGGAAAGCTAGTATATTATAGCCTGAAATGGAGAGCCATAAGTTCCAGTTCATGTTCTCTACTAACTTTTGATCGAAAGAAACAAATTGAACGAAAATGATCTATATACGTGCTTTCTGCGTATAAAGTTTAATTAAAATCGGTTTATTCATTTCAAAATATTGGACTTGAAAGTTTGTATGGAATACCATGCGAGATAAACCCTCTTAATTAAATTTATAAGGGACCACTCAGGCCCTAAGCCTTATCGAACTAAAAAATTACAATTGACGTAAATATACAATGTAAATACATAAAACATATAACAGACATCAGAACCTCCTCATTTTATGCAAAAGGAAATAATTAAAAAATCACGGAAACTGACGTTTTCTCTATGAATATGATAAGTAGAAAACGTGTTCGAGAACCGTACTGTGCCCAAAGAACTCGCAGTGTTAATAGCAATGCTAAAACGCTGTCCGAGGTTCAAGGTTCTATTCAGATGGAGATTTAGAGCATCTAACTGAACAAGTTCCACTATGGAGAAAAATCAGTTGTTCTATACATTTTGGTCAAAACATAATTGTATTTTTCTATCAAACAGTTAATTTTTCCTCAATTTCAGAGAATGACCCCTTCAACATCAGACCGTAAACATCCCACTAGAGATATAAGCCTTATAAGACTTCGTATAATGAGGGAGTATGGACAATAGTCCACCACGTTGGCCCAATGCGTGTTGGGGACTTCACATGCCTTTGAATTTTAATTCTCAGGCATGCAGGTTTGCTCACGATGTATCCCTTCACCGTTCAAGAGCAGTCGGCTAAATGCACATAAGCATTTAAATTTAATTAAAAAACTCATTGGTACATGGCCTGCCTGGGAGTCGAACCCGGACCTCCCAAATTGGGAAACCACGTCTTAACCACCAACGCTCCCCCATAATGTAAGTTATTCAGTTTGATGGTCTAAGCTACCATCTGTACCACGGGTAACAAAGGAAAACGATGGCAATGTGTTAAAATTCTCATAATATAATTTTCCTCTGTATTTACCTAGAGTATAACCAACAAAATATGGCGTTCAATCAATCAATCAATTAAATAGGCTTTATTGTTTAAATAAGGAAGGTACATTGAAATATCTTAATTTAAATAGCATTCATCCCAAAAGCCTAGATTATGTCGTAAACCAATTTCTATCCCGTATAATTCACTTCTTAGTATCAACAACTTTCAGCTAGACGCCAAATTCAGCTCCGTGAAACAATATTCAACTAACTTTTAATTAGTTCTTCATTATACCCCTGGGTCTGTCTTCATCGCTGGTTTTTTGCAAAATGATTTTTAGCTCGGCTTTCGTATTGTTGAAACGTATTATTTTCTTTTCGGCTGTCTGTAGTTTTTGTTTGATTTATAAAATCATGATCATATCAGTCACAGGCCTCTGCTCTTGATAGATTTCCAGAGCAGCTGGTTGGAAGCGGCCTGCATACAGCGACTTCCCGCGATCTTGAGAATGGACGTCCTACGCTACGCTTGCCGATGAGTGGTCTCCACTCGAGAAAATTAATGCTCCACCAGCCCTCAGTTGTTCGAGATATGTGCTCTGCCCATTGTCACTTCAACTTTCTAGTACAAAGAGCCTCTGTGCAGACACTCAGGCATGCAAAAACTATAAGGGTTCCTTTTGTTGACTACAGAACTCGAAGAGTCGCTGACTCTGTTGGAGTATCTTGAGAATGAAAAAATATTTGCTATGGTAACGTTCACATACTAGTACTTAATGAAACGTAGTTTTCAGTATTTGTTAATTAAATTCAAGTATGTGGCGGTCTCCGCACTGCGGTTTCCCGTGAAATAGGATAAGGTTCAAGGCATATCAATTCCGACAGACAATACATAATATTTGACAGTGCAAAAGCAAATAATCTAAGTCTATTAAAGAGTTTACATGATAATTATATTATTTATTTTATATGCGTATAATATACGTAAAATTGAAAATTTAGACAACCCCCTAATTAATGTCAGAAGCGAAATATCTTCATGTTCATTCACATTCGTCAGACATGTATCTCCAGGTAAATTTAGAAAACCTACGAAAGACAATGAATCATCGAAATACACCAAAAAACTGTGTCAAAAGCTAAATATCTTCGAAACTGCTTAACCGATATTTATCACACTTGGCTAAGAACCTGTCCCCTCGTTTATTTTTTAATATGAAAAAAGAAAACCGAACTCGAATCGGACCATATATAAACAAAACTAATCTGTGCAAAATTTTGTATCCATGAAGTTCTCGTCGTGAGGAGGCGATCCTAGCTGCAGCATCAGTTCATGTCTATCATATAAATGTAATGCCATCAGAATGAGATTCCAGACAAAGACTGTGCATAGACACATATAAACACAATGCCCTCAAACACATAACAGCCGTCGTTTTTGTCGCGGTTTAAAAACCAACAACTCGCAAATTACAATTCTTAAGCGGTCTCAAATGTCGCAATAACAAAATTGAGTCTTTAACAGTTTAGTGCTATGCTGTGGTCCAAATGGCCGGCAATTTTGTTTCCCACACGACCGGCTAATGGGTCATCGTGTAATGTACAGCGAGGCTTGTTAATCCGTATTAAATAATTGGATATGGCTCAAATACAACACAATATGGCGACTAAACGGACTACACACAGACGCCTATTGTAACGAATTAGCAACGGCTGATGTTTCCGTAATTGCCTATGTTAAACTTCCAGGCATAATAAATATTGTGTTTCTGACTTTCTGTGACGGACAGTAAATAGAATTTGCGTCCTAAAATTGTTCACAAATCTGATACCACTATTTTAAAATGTCAGTACGCTTCCACCGTCGACCTCATCTTCACTTAACATTAACTCAGGTGTGATTGAGATCAAGTACCAACCCGTTGTGCATAAAAAAACATAAATTATTTTAAGTACCGATAACCCATCGAACACTAACCTATTGTATTGTAGATTTTGAATGTGACTCAACTTATGTATCATCCTATGTTTTACCCAAAACTCAAGACAATAAACTATTTCATTTCATTTCGTCTCATTTCATTTCATTGTATAAATATTGAGTTTAATATATCCTGCTATTAAAATTAACTATTTGGCATTGCAATTGTAGACCAATTACCAATCAATCTTTCTGTAAACTATTATAAATATATTTTATTGCATGTTGATATATAATTATTGCGTTAATATTCACAATTATGGTTATATAGGTACAAGATTATATTTTATATAACAAAAAGCCGAGACCCCCCAATTAGATCATATTTTGTAATCAATATGGCCAGAAAACATAAAGTAAAAGTAGGTATGGGATTGTTGCGAACTCAGTTACTATTATGTCTCCGCTTGTAGGGTTATCATTCCTTAATTAGATAAATAATTAAGATAAAAAATATAACCTAATTTTTTTATTATGATTAACTGGATACGCGTTTGACCACAATCTCACCTGATGGGAAGTGATGATGTGGCCGAAGATGAAGCACGCGATCTCAGTAGATGCATATTCACCCTGCTCTTAAATATCCCAAGGTTGTAGGATTCAGGACAGATTGACGCCGGAAGGGAGTTCCATGCCTTGGCTGTTCGCATTTGAATGAAGAGTCGAAGGCAAGTTTAGTGTGAATGTTCGGTATGTTAACTACATACGGGTGGAATGCCTCCCCACGCCTAGTAGTCAGAAGATGAAATGGTGATGGTGGAATAAGATTGTGTAATTCCAACGCACACTCACCGAAGTGCATCCCGTAAAATACTGAGAGAGAGGCGACCTTGCGACGGTGTTCGAGGCTCTGCAATTAACAGTGATTGAATGGTCACCAATGAATCTTTTGGCACGTCGTTCCACAGAATCGAGTGCAGCCAGCTGGTACTTTGGCTGAACCATCCCGAAGGTGACAGCAGTATTCCATGCATTCTATACGTGCCTCTGACCGAACTAATTTCAGATTTCAGGTATACCTACAATAAATAACCTTATATAGATTAACATAAGATAGGTACATGATATTTTTGCACAATAAAAAAGGAGCTCAACATCAGCCGAAGGACGTCCATTGCTGGACAAAGGCTTCCTCCAAAGATCTCCACAACGATCGGTCCTGCGCGGCCCCACGATCTTTACCAAATCGTCAGTCCGTCTTGTGGGGTCCTACCCACGCTGCGTCTTCCGGCGCATGGCCGCCACTCGAGAACCTTTCCGCCCCAATGCAAAAAAGGAGTTATTTACAAGAAAATAAATTAGTTATTAATTTAAATTACTTATTTTGTAAACAATTTAGAATAATAAACCAAAGTTGCTAAACGCTCAGGATTCTGATTCTATTCGATTCGATTCGATTCGATTCGACATTCTATTCTCGATAGATAGAGTTACTACCCATAGTAGATGTACCTGTACAACCGTTGCTACCTATAAGTATGTTATATCTTATGTACTTATATTCCGAGTTAACCCCGAAAACCAAGCGGTGGCAAAGAGAAAACTCAAATATTTATGGAACTTACAGAGCACAAGCCGGTATTTGTACAGGGGGATTCTCTCCGTGTTACCGTACCATCAGCGAAATGTACAGGGTGGGTAATAAAATAGGTGTTTATGCGTCGCAGTGTATACTGATGCGCGATGTAGCAAGTTGTGTAACCTTACAATAATAATATTGTCAATTGTTGGTAGAAAACCATATTTGAAATGCTAACCTTATGGTAAACCACTTAAAAAAGAAACACCGTGTTTCAAGGGCTTATAGTAGGTGCTCATGAGCCTTACTACTTAGATTATAAATTATTTAGATAGATAATTCGTTTATTTGTATCTCCAGTCACACACATACCATAAGTTACAAAGCAATTGAATAAACATATTTTATAACAATTCATAAAAGTAACATCAGGATACACTAGAGTATGTGTGTGCTACAGCCGTACAAATGGGTCATAGCTCAGTGTGTATAATTGCTCAGAGAGCAAAACACTGATTTTCAGCTATTATACCCACGAGGAGACACTGATACAAAAGAGAACAACCAGACAAGCATATTTTACTGTGCGCGTCAGTGAGTAATGTCACGTAGGTATGTGTATTCAAATGCAGTATAGGTACTCAAATAGATACAGATACACTGTCGGTAGATTGGAATAAATTAGTAAATAAATATGCTAATTAGCTTACAAAAGATTGAGACAATGACATACATTCATAATTAAGATTCAATAATAATAAAAAAAAAATTACTTACTTTTAGCTCTTCAAAGAGCAGGCGTCGTGTCTAGGTAGAAGTATCGGGTGAGCAGAGTATATGCAGCTACCTGGGCTACCGCATAAGTTTGGCCATACAAGGCCGCTAGCCTTCAAAGCAGTAACCTGGAACATGTTCTACCGATGACGTGAAGGTATATTCCAGGGCTCTTTTATCTCTTGTTTAGTAGTTTTATTAATATTTTTCATTGTGTAAGATACTGAATGAGTGTCACAGTCTGATCGTCTATGCTATTATACAGAGTTCACGTGAGTGTGTGGGGATGTTAGGGAAATGATGATAAAATGCAATGATGCCGTTTTTCTTCTTTTCGAGGCAAATTTCAAATTTTATTGGACCAACACTTAGCCACTCTAACAGCACTGTCTGTGGCGTTAAGAAGGTCGTGGACGACCGAAGTAACACTGTCTTTATTCTATATGAATACAATATATTATAATTAATGCTATGACGCGGCGCATAGTGTCAATAACCCGCTTTTTAGGTCAAATCAAAATGTACGTGCATCGTACACATTGTGTAAAATAAGTTTCAGTAAGTCACAAAAAATTAACCTTTCCATACTTAACCGTTCAAATGATGATTATTTGTATAGAAGTTTAAAAGTATTTCATGAATTTTCAATTGTTATAAAGCCAAGATGTTGTACCATTCTTATGCAATACATTGATCTGAACGAGAAATAATAACATTGCCCGTTAGAAATTCAAATGATTACTTTAAAACACTAATTACTTTAAAACAAGTATACATATCTATTGTAGTACCTATAGTAGGTATATAATTATTAGGCAAGCGGTAAGCGTATAAAGCATTTCCCCGCGAAAAAAAAAGAAAAAGCTGTGTAGATTCATAGTTTTAATGAAAATGTTTAGCTTTTTGTGGCGTACAAATCAATGTGTTCTTTTATATTTACCAAGGTTGACTGGAAGAGATCCCCTTATGGGATAAGTCCGCCTTTGTACTTAATTTTAAGTTACGTTTAATTTATCGATGTATATTTATTCATATGAAGTACAATAAAGCGTTTACAAACAAACACTTAAAACTAATTTGACCTGGGACTGGATATGCACTTTTGAACACTACTGTACATACCTAACTACTTCATCATCATTACAAGTTCCCACTGTTGGGGCACATCCTTCTCTCACTATGGGAAAGTGTATGGGCCACGCGGACCCAGTGCGGTTTGTTGGGTTTGTGTCAGACTAGTGACCACTGGACAGTGTTTTCAAGCCCTCTTTAGATCACTGACTTGACTTAACGACTGCCTTCAATTTTGCCTGCCTGCGGGACCGTCCCGATATTGTGGTTATAATAGTCCCGCAAAACGCAAATTACGTCCCGGAATTCCCTTCTAAAAAAACACTCTTGTGGATAATAGGAAAAATAATTACTTTCTTTTTATTACAAACCCATCTCTTTCCGTGGGTATCGTAATAAGCGACTAAGGCACTTTCCACCAGAAACATTTAGATATAGACATGCACGTTTAAACGGCAATGGGCTCACTCCCTGTCACATTTGCATTTCAGTACATTTCGAAAAGTGACCCGTGGGTGAATTACACTTTCAATGTTTGGAGCACCTAAACGTTACTGTCTGGGATATCTCTAACCACCCCATTTGGGATAAAAGTGACATGTACGTATATAATCTTATCAAGTATTTTAACTAAGGAGTGTGCTTATCTAGATACTCATAATGGTAAGTTCCCGATTAATATACCCTACCCAATTGTTGAATGAAAATATTATTGCGTTAAAATCCCGTTTGGTGTTTGGTGTAGTGTTTAGAAACTCTGACCACTATACCGCGGGTTCGAATCCCGCCAGGGGAATATGTTTGTATGATGAATACGGGCATGTATACCCGGGTTATGGATTTTTTCATTTATAATAAGAATTTATTTACAAAATAAAGGTATCTATGTAGTATATCTTGGGATCTTCAAGAGCAGAGTGAATAAGCATTTACTGGGATCGCGTGCTTCATCTTCGACCACTTCGTGACTTTCCATCACGTGAGATTGTTGTCAAACGCGAATCCAGTTAATCATAAAAAAAATATCAACCATGTGGTATCCACAACACAAGCATATAGTTGCTTAATCTGGAAGTAGATGGCATTGTGTGTACGTCCAAGGATATTTATTATTACTATAATTTATTAAAATAAAAATAAAATAACGGATGTGTGAATCACTAATGTAGTAAACTGCAATTCCGATGAACCTATATTGTGTAGAATCAAGAATAGGAAGAATGGTGTTTGTGTAATCGATGGTCTAATTCATTTTATGATGTTCACATGATTTTAGGACAACCGTTCCAACCTCCATTACTTCGTCCTCACCATAAATGGCCAAATGTCCTGCAATGACCATCCACAAAGTTCGCCGCCTTATTCGTTTGATAACAACCGGAACTGTTCAATAGTACCCTTAAGCACGGAAACACTCGTATTAATATGCCACTAGTGGTCAGTCATCTAACTCAACTAATCGACTTAAGGTCTTAGCATACGTGACGGGTAATTTCTCGGACGGAACGGAGACGGGACGGGTATAGTTCCTAACGTGAAAGTGGTTTTAAAACATACGTACAGTGACGGTGTTCAACGATAGTCGTGTTAGTGCTGCAACCATATTTCAGCACAAAATGTTCGATTTTACTTTTGAAGAACTAGCAATGGTTGCCGTAGCATTAGATGAAGAAGATGCCATAACGATGTTTTTTCTATTGCCGTCCCGTTCCGCCCGTGTTTCTCGCCATGTGTATTTTATTGCTATGTTTTTAAATGCAACGATGTCAAAAAATCGTCCCGTTCCGTCCGGCACGAGAATAAACACGTCACGTATGCTAAGACCTTTACTTACTTTTTTTTATGCACGACAGGTTCGTACTTGACCTCAATCACACCTGATGTTAAGTGAAGATGATGTCGAAGGTGGAAGTGTACTGACCCGGAAACCCCAACACATTTGGGGGACTGGCTATCTTATCTCTGACAACCGGAACACAACAATGCTATTAACATTGCTGCTTGGCGGCAGATTTAGATAAGATGGTGGTAGCTAGCCAGGCGGACATTTTAAAATGCCCTACCACTAACCAAACCGAGTACTTAAACATGTACCCCGCTGGGGATCGAACCCGCGACCTCCGAATCGTAAACCCAATGTTGTTTACATTGAGCCACGGAGGCGGTTAAAAACCTACCTACTTGCAAAAGGAAACAAAACCCCATATCAAAATAAAAGGAAAACTCCAATTTAATAAAATCCAAACAGGCTTTCTACCCATTTCCCTTGACTGATGGATGACCTTATTAGGAGGTCGGGTCACTTGCCAATCTTCACTTCCATGCATTATATCCACCCAACATAAGCTGACCTACTCTTTCCCTTTGGAAGCTAAAGAAAATGCAAGGAAACGCGTAATTCAGTCCAAGTTTTCGCGGGTCAAGAAAAAATTGTTGGTGTTATTGCGAGGTTGGAAAAAAAGCTTGAAACAAAGGATATTATTTAGTTTCATGATTGTCGATTAACATAATATTAATGTTTTAAGTACCTATGGTTTAGGTACATAAGACGTCGATGAATGTAAATAAATAATTAAATATTTCGCACACTTACACCAATCATCTTATCCCAAACTAAACAAAGCTCACATTTTGTATATTTTCAATATTGTCCTGTTTTTTTGTTTTTGTTTAATGTGTATGTTTCTTGCAATAAAATGTCAATAACTAAATAAATAACACTTGTTCTATGAATACTAGATAACGGATAAACATACATAAATATTTAGATGAATTAACATCCATGACTCGGAAATAAATGTTCGTATTCATGACACAAATATTTACCCTCGTGGGATTCGAACCCGCTTGGTTTCGCTGAGAGGGTCACAATCCACTACACCAATTTAGAAAGAATCGACAAGTCTTCATTGACAAGCTTCTTTAAAAATTACTGTAAATTATAAGAGAAAACACTTGAGGAAACAAATTACTATATCAATTTTATTCATTCTAACCATACTAAGTACACACATGTGTGCCTATACAGCTAAGCTGCCCCTTAAGCCATTTTTGATGCATCAAAGAATACAGAAAGGTCAGTGCAGCTAAACGTGAAGTGAAGGTAATTAAAATCAGGAAATAAACAAAATTGTCTTTCCATTAACAGCTTCTTGGTAAACACAAATAACGAAGAGTGCAAAAAAGTCAATGCATGTAAAACTATTCAAATTACTACACCAATTACTGTAATGTTTTGATTAATTTAGGTTATTGAAATAAACTATTTTATTTATTTATTATTTATTTTAATTACCTATGTATACTTAAACATATAATTTCAATGTATGAATCTGTAATTTAGAATATTAAATTTGACAATTGAATAATACTTAATTAGCCGCATCACTGGTAGAACATAAGAAACTCAAAATAATTTGTGACCTTGTAAACTATGTTCTTGCAAATAAACTATTTTTATTATAGTTCCAAACCAGGCTAAGCCTAATACGTACATTGGATGCTAGATATAACGGAACGTAATATTTATTATAACACAAGTATCTTTAAAATGTCCATGACATACTTAATATATATTCGTTTATGTAATTATCACAGCTGAATTCAAACCTGCAACCGTTAGTCTTGATGGCAGAGTCACTTTCTGGGCCAAATGGGCCAAAATAAGTATCAATTGATACTTTAGCAAACCCGGAAAAATGAATTATTATATCGTCCAAATAAAGCAAACTAAAATACTTCGAAATTGAAAAAAAAAAACGGTTATATTTTCTATTTATTTCGACATCAGTTCAGACGAAGTCGCAAGCACAAAGTTAGTTACACCTACAATTCAAAATAAATCAGATACACCATCTACGCAATGCCATTAAGTTACATAATACAAAACCCGGCCGAATTATGGAAGATAATCTTTTAATACCGTTTGGGAAACACGTAAAATATTTTCATAAGGCCTCGTAATCCTAAACGGATGCAAACTATAGAATCCTGTGGGTAAAAAGGGAAGCCAATAAGTTTTTACTGGTTGCCCATAAAACCGTATGATCATACTTCGCTGGAAACGTTTGGATCTTGTTCAAATTGAGAGGACGTTGGCATAGCGGCTCAAATTTGCTTTGAGCATAAAATTTTCTCTTTCAGGTCTTTTATGTCCGAATGCGAGAGTTATTTAGGTTTTGTTTCATACGTTTGCAGTAAAAGGAATAATATTTTGGACATAACTTTGGCTCACAACTTCAGTACTGCATCTCATAATCAACAGACAATAATCAAAGCCGGCCAAGTGCGTGTCGGGCCATGCGCTGTGCAGATTTCTCTACTTGACCGCCACAATATGCGGGGCTTTTTGTTATTTGATAAATAATTTTTAACAGAGACTACATGTTATAAGTTTTTCGACTATTATTTATTAACTATTTTACTGTGATAGTAATGTTTTCCTTTTAACTATACCTAACTACTGACGTGATTTTTTTCACATATCGAAAACCAACCATTTAGCTGGCTTGGGATGACACTCGACTCTAACAAATTCTAACACCGTTTTAATATTTCGCAAATGGATCAACGAATCGAAAAACTGTTGAAAGCAGCAATGTTAATAGCATTGTTTTAGTCCGGCTGTTTGAGATAAGGTGACCAGTCCCGCAAATAAGTTGAGGGTTTCGTTCGTGTAATCAAGGTCAACCCGTGTGCATTAAAAACCTTTGGTTATGTCGGCATTTGCATATATATACTATTTTTACGAAATTAAATAAAGTTATTTACTAATAAAACAAACTGAACTTAGTATTTATAAATATCACGGATAGCGATAAATTAGCGACGGTATTTACAATTTGAAAAGTCATATGAATACTATGGTGCGCGGTTTGCTACAAGAAGTGAACCTGGTGGCGCTGGTATCACCGGAAATGGCGCGGTGACGACGTTTACAGTAATATATTAGATCTGTACATCAAAATGTATAAGGACTTTGCTACCAGCCTTCAAAGAAATCAGAGCTCCATTTAACACATCAACGACCGTGAGTGACTCTGATTACCTACTATCACCGACGCTTGGAAGAATCCGGTGAGGCGTTACTTAGTAAGAATTTGATCATGGAATTTGAGCAAGGAGGAATTGTAGCCTACTCCGGCTGAATTCCACAGACTGCACGCGAGGGTCAAGTTGTATTGCATGAGGTGAGTGCATATGTTTACTCTTCACCATCATAATTTAATATTAAGATTTATGTGAGGCTAAGTGGTTTGTAATTACCGCCTTACTTAAAGATTTAAGATTATCGGGCCTCCTGTCATTCTGATATCCTATTCGCCAGTATTGGCTTGATATTATATTGCAATTTCCCGAGCTACCCTATACCACGAGAGGCTGGCACCGTCCCTGTCGCTAGCAACGCCCCCGATTCCCCGTCATGTACATTAAAATTCAAAATATAGAAAACAAGAAAAATAGAAGAAAACCGTTCAAACCAAAGTGTCGCGGAACGGCGGGCGCGCAACTGCTGTTGGTAAGTCGTAGGAAATGGGCACCGTAGAGAGAAGAATGAGGTTCAGGCCCCTACCAGGACTGAGCCACTGATGAACGGTGAAGAAGGTGAAGGTCAGGAAGAAGGTATAGGCACTTGAAATACTTGTAGATGATGTAATAATTTAAAGAAAAGAAATAAAAGTAAGAATGAAAAGAATAGTTCCAGTACGGAAGTTGCGTTAAGACTGCCTAGTTTTTGAAAATAATTTAGAATTCAGAATTTTGAATAATGTTCCAAAAAAAGAAAACGCCAAAAAAGAAAACGAGATTACTGAAAAGACAGAATTTAGAAGAGGTTGTACACCTCGTTACAAAAGACTCCAAAACAGGTATTTAGCGCCGAAATCTAAGCAAGAAGAAATCGTGCTCAAGATCGCTATCAAGTGGGTGGGTACCTAGAACGCTAGCAGCATTACCTCGTTGAGTGGCAGTACTGATGTGTTGGCCAAGGTAAGCGCCAGCTCTACGATCGCCGGATACCTCGATAAGGCGAGTTGACAAATCCATAAATAGCATTCGAGCTTCTGATCCCTACCAATTTTTAAAGAAATATTTTCTTAAAATAGAATCGACAAAACCATTTACAAAAAAATATCGTCCAGCGTATCTGAGGAAGGCAAAGTGCCAGCAGCGAAACAAAACTTTGTACTTTTTCTTTTTTAAATCGGCTGTGTTTATCTGTGACACTCTGTTGGTTCAGTATGGTTTTTGCACAGAATAAATAGCAGACTCTCAGATCGATCATAGAGTAAATAGCGTAGTACTTTAAATAGGAGTATAGTAGTAGTACCACAGATTACTAATAAGTTACTAAAGTAATAGTACTTTAAATACAAAACTATTGATCGCAGTCGCATGAGAAAACGAATTGGTTTTAATTTGACCTGTTTATTACCCCATAAATATTTTTGGAAATTATTCCAATAATTAATAAAAAAAAGTTATTAAAAATCGACTTCGTCTATAAATATCTACCTATAAAAAATGAAGACGAAATATATCAATGATTTTGATGGGAGTCGGAGGCTTCTAAGCGGTTCCTCGATGTGATAATTTTTTTTGAGAACTTGGCCTGTATATGTTTATTGGGAAGTTTCCTTACGGCCTAAATCATCTGAATTATTCCATGATTTTTTATAGGTAGGTATTTATAACTGTAGTCGGGTTTTCATTTTTTAAATATTAATTAGTTGCTAGCTTTTCGCCCGCAATTTCTCATGCGTGGAATACCTTTATAGCAGATATTTGTTTATCCCGCGGGAACTACTCACTTTATCACACACATACTCTAGTGTATCCTGATGTTACTTTTATGGATTGTTATAAAATATGTTTATCCAATTACTTTGGAAATTATTGTATGTGTGTGACTGGAGATACAAAAGAAACGATTTATGTATCTATCTATCTACCTATTGGGGAGATGATGAAGACTGGAACACACACACATCTCACTACATATCTCTATCTATACAAGTACATATTATAGCTTTCACTTACCGACGTCAAATACTCAGTTTTACAAACAAATAGCGGTGACAGTCGGACAGACACTGAGGCAGTGGCGTGCCCTCCATTCTGGCAGAAAGGCAGTGCCAACCCTAGCACAAATTGTAAGCTTTCCTCGAAATACATTGTCAAGATAGCTGTTTCATACTATGTGAGCAGAAATATTCTAAACGGTTGCGAGGCAATTTTTGCACAATATTTCTGCACAGCGTTTTGTCCACAGCACAGGGTATAGGCAGACTGATAAACGTTTCTATTAAATAAGAAAAATACGTATGTGAATCCATAAATTGCTTTGGAACACTAAAATAACCACGCAAATATGTAGGTAGTAGTATATTCTAATTTTGAATTCTATCCACCATTGCGCCGTAAAGTCGGGTACATACGTAAGTATTAAACGTTTTATGAATTTAGCCTAACACAGATGTCGCCAACCTTCCATAACCTTATTAAATTTAGAAGCTCACATTGCATACGAGTAGGCACTCCCGCTAATAGCTAGTATTTTTGGGATAACTTTATTGGGGTTACATTATTAGAGACGGTGAAACGGAGGGTACAGCAATGTTTTGTATATTATTGTGAATTTTTGGTATTTAAGGGTTAACGAGATGAACGTGTTATAGAATCGTAAATAAGTGTATAAATGAGAATGTTTTTGTTAAGATTCATATTGATAACCTTAAGCAGGCCCCCGACATTTCGAACAATCGCCCGCGTGGAAGACCCTACTATCTAATCTAACTAATATTATAATGTGAAAGTTTGGATGTTTGTTTATTGGATGAAATTAAGTATATGTATAGGTACCACATATACACATATACACATACCGTGGATTAAAACATAGTGAGTGAACTACTCACCGTGGGAACTCCGCAGTATAAACAAATTTCCTCGATGAAGATATTCCACCCAGGCGAAGAATTTTTTGTTATTTTATTAAACAACAAAAAGTCCCTTTCTAAATTCGAATATTATGACGGGTAACTACGGAACCCTACTGCGCGTGTCACCATACATACTTGACCGGTTCTTTTATTTAGAAATAACTAGAAAATTTCTTGATATTCATTTATATGAAGAAAGAGACCAGTTACCACCCTTATTCATTTAACTAGTCTAACTGAATGCGAAAGTTTGGATGTTTATTTGTTTGTTTGTTGCTCAATCACGGCGAAACGGATGAACGGATTTGGATGAAATTTGGTATATAGGTAGCATATAGCCTGGATTAAAACATAGGCTATTTTTTATCCGGATAAAGAAAGTAGTTCCTGCGGGATAAATAAATTTGTTCCTCGATTGAATTGTGTATCATACTAAATTTCTTTATTGTAAAAAAGCAAAGTCATCTAAGCTTGTCGCGAGTCTATATAACCTATAGTTGTATACAATTTTGACGAACAATGCCTACTTCATCAGCACTCGACGTCGATTGGAATGAAGCAGTGATTCGTGAAGAAGCGTGAGACAATCGACGACGTTGAGAAATTCGACAAAATTCAATTTCCCCCGGTAAATTGCTGATGGTGTTCGATGTAGCTAGACATTACTTTTCGTTTATTCATTTATACAAATGTTGGAATGAAAATGCAGTGTTTAGCTCCCAATAGAAATGTTAGTCCAGTAAAAATGTCAAATTTTTGTGGGGCTTCCTATAAGCTTAAAGTTCCTGATTTTTTTTAAAAGGATTGAGTATATGAGTAATAGAACAAAAATCGTTTCTAACCCTTCTGTAGCTTCCTTTAGGTATAGTTAGAAAGCCTACAATATTGAAGTTACCGCCGTATTGCCTTGTAGTAGATGCTAAGATCTCCTAAACAATTATCTCACCAATTAATCAACGGCGATTTTATATTTCCGTAAAATTGTTTATTGAGTCGTGATATTTGCCCTCAGTGATAGTTTTCATAAATTATTGATGGTTTTTTTTTTATGCACTTCGGGCCAGCACTTGACCTCAATCACACCTGAAGTAAAGTAAAGATTTAAGTAAAGATTGTCAAGGGGTTTAGGTTAGAGGACTAAGGATCTAAAACATTACCCTTCTTTTTGGGGCTGTCGGGTATAAATAAGTTTCAATCAAAATCAAAATTACTTTTAAAACCATAATTAATAACATATTTATCACAAAACCAATAGGTACAGAAGGTACCATAGAAATCTACATACAGACGTACATGTAATTTTAAATTTTAATCCTAAATAGAAGAAAAAATATCTACCACGCATTATGAAAATACGTCCGGACTAAAATGCTGGATACACACACGCAACGCCACCGTCAAACACATCGCACATGTCGTTTTCGTTAACGGTTAAACATAAGTTGTATCGAATAAATTTCATTGTAAAACATTATTGGTGAAATTTTCTTACAAATAATAATAATAAATAAATAAATGTCTTTGCACAAACACACAGCGCCATCTAGGTCCACAGTAAGCATCTAGGCTTGTGTTATGGATACCAGATGGTTGATAAACTACACAAATACATTTTATTTTTGTAAATAAATACATGTATAAATGAAAAACATCCATAACTCGGGAACACATGTCTGTATTCATCATACAAACATATGCCCCTAGCGGGATTCGAACCCGCGACCTTTTGGTATAGTAGCAGAGTTTCTAACCGTAACTTATTAGTAATCTGTGCCATTACACCAAACACGTTGTCAAATCTTTATTTTTCAAGCAAATAAAGTGCAAACATCATCAGTTTGATGTCAAAACATTCCCAACCCTATAGGTACATTTACAATGAAAACGCTTAGCACTAAAAGCTTAACAAAATCCAGTCTGCAATGGGTTTGCTTCGAACCCTTCAGTCTCTATTCGACTTGTTTGCCACTTCGCAAGAAAACTTTCCACAATACACTAAGAAACTGTTCCATTTTCGAAAAAATTCCAAAGGAAACGTTGGAATTAATCAATGTTTGCGCTCATACGACGTTCGATCACACTTTTCCATTAGGTCCTTTCAGTATAGTGTTCAATAGTGCGCCACTCGTAGAAAGTTACACAATTTTAACCTATCTACAGTAGTGACTGCAAGAGGAATAGCCGAGCGCACGGTGTTGCCAGGTTGAATTTAAAGAAATCGGAAAAAATATTGTCTTATATTTCAATCTCAGATTATGGAGATATGTTTAATTGTAAATAAGTAACGGTTTTAGTGTCGCAATTTAAAGCAGTTGTGTATGTTTTGCGTACACTCAACTTAAAGTTCTGTTTGGCACTCAAAACAGCGAAATCACCTGTATGTCTCTGTGTTTTACAGAATGAATTCGGTGAGTGTGCGTTGGAATTACATAATTTTATTCAACCATCGCCATTTCATCTTCGGACTACTTGGCGTTGGGAGGGATTCCATCCGTATGTAGTTTACATACCGAACATTCGCACTAAGCGGTTCGAGTATTCATTCATAATGCGAACAGCTAAGACATGGAACTGCCTTCCGGCGTCAGTCTTTCCTGAATCCTAGAACCTTGGGATCTTCAAGAATGTGAATAGGCATTTACTGAGATCGCGTGCTCCATCTTCGGCCACATCGTCACTTTCGATCAAGTGAGAATGTGGTCAAACGCGTATCCAAATCATAAAAAAAAACGTGTATGAAAAGGAAGCGCATTTCTGTAGTAACTATGCTATGTACACTTTTTGTGCATTATACAATACAATACAATACAAATACATTTTATTGTACAAAAGGAGAACATACATGTTACAAAACACAATACTGATAAGAGTACAATTAGGCGGCCTTATCACTAAAAGCGATCTCTACCAGGCAACCTTTGGGTGTAGGAGTATAACTTTATAGAACATTATGTAAGATTTAAATTGACAAGCAGCATAGTATTCGTCAACAAAAGTGTCGGTGGCTCAGTGGACGAGACACGGACTCCCAATTTCGATAATCCGAGTTCGATACCCAGGTAGGTTAGTTTTTAAATTTAATTTATTATGTGCATTTATCCGACTGCTCTTGAATTTCGCCTTAAACTTCAGCGAATTAATAAGATGGCAACACCGTTCACAAATAGAGCCCCAAGTCTGAAGTACGTAGAGAGGATTGGAGAACGATCGACTTTTTCGAGATTCGTTTCTGATGAAACGGTTTATTTTTATTGTGCAAAATAATATACAAAAGGTCAAGTCGCCTTATAAGTGTTGGTACTGGAAAATAATGAACTTATTACGGGAAAAGCTTTTATGAAAATAGTAGGTAAATAGTAGGAAATCGGCCTTTTGTGTGTTTTTTTTTGTATGTACACTGATAACTCTGAGATTTGGCGGTTGCATCTCGTGATTGTTTTTGTAAATGAAAGGGGATGTTGACGGTGTTTGACCCATTTGAATGGGTTCCTTTGAACTGTCAGTACAATCGGGTCAATCGTCTATACGTAATGCTATTCTGTTATTCACTGTAATTACAAAAAACTTTTTTGATCATTTCTTTCCAACGTCTGTAATTAGGACATCCTACTGCACCCTGGCATCTGGCACTTTTACTCGCTCTATCTAGGCTCAGATCGTGGTGCACACGAAAGCAGGGAACTGAGCTTGACTCGACCTCCTCCTCAACGAGCTGGCCTTAGTGCCGTTTTGCATTTCATTGGCTGAACATCCACTTGACGAGAGGGAAGTGAGCAATGTATTATCCTACTTGCACACCTTTTTTTTCTTTTTTAATTACTCTGGGTTCCAAGGAGGCATGATTCATGTTAGGCATCATCTACCTTAAGCGGCGTGCAGAGTACCACTGTTGATACTGTTGATACTTATACTAGTTACAGTGGGAGGAGTGTGAAGACGGGATTGCACCTTGGGATCTTTAACAGGGATCCGTAACAGACGTCAAAATACAAACGTAAGAACTGTGGTTCAAAATATCGTAGTTCCGATACTCTGTTGGCCGTCCACAACGAATTGCGATAAACTATACAGCGAGAGAATACTTCTTCGGCGAAAAACTCGCCGATATTTTCAACATACTCAACCTAACATCGAAGGCGCGGGGAGCGAAGTTTCTGAACCTAACCAACAGTGTCGGGGTGCTCATCTTGTTCGCTCGCTACAAAGGTCTCTTCCGCAAGAAGTATTTTGTCGCTGTATGGTTCATCGCTCAAGCAATGTGTCGACCAACAGTGTATCGGAACTACTATTTTCGAACCAGTTCTTCGCACGTTTGCATGTCGATGTTCAGTGACGCTACCCTTCAGGAATTGGATGAATAAGCCCCACGTAGGGCGCCAATGAGGCACTACTCCCAGGCTGATGCTGTAGAGGATGTCCAGGAGTAGGCCCCAGTATGTAGAAAACGACAGATGAAGATGAGAAATCTTTGGAAATCGTTGTCAAATTAAAAGGTATCAACATAAACAAATAATTCGATGAAATATTTGAAATAAGTTTTTTTTTATGCACAACGGATTGGTAGTTACTTCACCTGCACCTCATGTTAAGTGAAGATGAGGTCGAAGGTGGAAGCGTACTGACCCGGAGCTTTTGAACTGAGCGTAACTTTTATACTGAATAAACAGAATTTATGTTAGTTTTTAGTTTTCTTTAACAAAAATAAGAGAAAAATACACGACCAATCTTTTCAAGGGCAAAACACGAAGTGACTAAACACAAAGCTACACTGAAAGAGAAAGAGAACAGGCAGAGTTCAAATTTTGAATTTAAAATATTATGACTTAACCGAAAAAGAAACAAACAAGGTGAATACTGCAAAAAGAGAACCAACGAGTCGCATGGCGTCTCGTTACAACGAATACCGCACGTGCGTCATTCGAAAATGACGCACGGTGATTGAAATCACTTCGTCACTTTCCATTAGGTGAAATTGTAATAAGGTTACAGAAATTTTACATTGCAAGTAAAGATTATAATTAACGTCTGGTATGATTTAATATTGCAATACTCTTTTAGTCAAAAATACACATTAACATGAATAAACACTTCCAAACTGATGACTGTAACTTCAAGACGAACTTCTAAATTAGAGTGGAGTCAGGATCTGTCGCATGTAAATGATTGCTACAAACTTTGGCGACGTCGTAATTAACATAAGTTTTAGGCATCCTTTTATGCAGGACAGGGGTGCAAGGGTGACTTTATGGGCAAGCAGGAAGCTTCGAATTGCCAAAGGGTTGAGACAGTTATGCTAATTGCAGGGGGTGGATAATTGTAATCAGAAACAGGTAGCTGGGTAGCAGAAGTCATAATACTTTGGGATCCTCATTGCGAATGATATTACGTTCGGCTGTTTACAATTTGTCATGCAATTTCACTGCGAATGCGTTTATGCAGCGTGCGAGTACAAACTTTAATTTACTTAGTAAAGAATTTGATTTGGACCTGGGGGGTTTTACCGTTTTAGGGACCTATAGTCAACAAGGAACCCTTATAGCCTCGCCAAGTCCGTCTGTCTGTCTATTTGTCTGTCTTTCTGTCGGTCCGAGTCTTAGCTCAGAGGGTTAAGACCGTACTCACGTACTAAGAAAGTACTAAGGTACTATAAAGCTTTAATTACGGTTACTTTGGATAATTTAAAAATATTTAGGCCACTTTTATTAATAATCGTGACAAACGAAATATAACCTTTAACAATTTCTTCCTACATATAATTATTAGCCTTTAGGCTTTTCAAGTGCAGGTCAGAGCGATTTATTTATTATTCTGTATTTATAAAGCCATATTTCAATAAAATTTATTGTATACGAATTATAACGCTGTATTTTTATAATTTTGCGACAATCGTGTCGTATATTGTTAATCAACATTAGTCGACACGATTGTCGTAATTGGTAATCACCAATTAGGGCACTTTACAAAAAACTGTTCTTTTTAATTGATATCGCCTTGCAGGTAGCAACATCGATACCATTTTTCTAATTAGGCAACTTTTTTCATGGAGGATTGGAAAATTTTCTGGTTGGATAATTAAAAACGCCCAATAACAGCTTTGGCGTAAAAACTTTTTGACCAAGGTCGGTTATTTATGAGCCAATCAACATAAAGATTTATAGGTATGTAGATATAAATGCGGAAGTAACTTTGTCTGTTTGTTACCAATTCACGATTAAATTGAACGTATTGATAATTGGCAGAGAGCAGGATTTTATGCACAACGGATTAGCACTGACCTCAATTATACCATGACATTAATTCTTAAATTAGTTAACGCAATATAAATTTAACATACAAAATATTGTATAATAATCTATTAAAATTGATGTTGTTACACAATTCCCTCGCTATTTACTTGTTTTTATGAATTTATAGCCAATCTATATATAATATTAAAAAAATAAAGAAAAATGATCCTGTGGGTTTCTTGCGCCGCTTCTTTTCCCACAGAGAATTTCCCTTTCCGAATCGATGGTAGCTTGGACATATTGACTAACTGAAAAATGCTTAAGCCCTATTTTTATTTCCAATAGATTTAAATTGACATTCAACAAATGATATAATAAACTTTAGGTCCTTGGGGGCCGGGCGCTCTTAAATTTTTCTTTGATATTTCAAAGCGCTTAGTCGATGTCACTGGTGACCCGAGAGCTGGTGGTTTCCTCGCCCAACGCTTAAGTTCTGCATACAACTAGGAAACGCCGCCAGCGTTTTGGGTACCTTGCCTCGCGGCCCCAATTTTTTACATTTGTTCTAGTTTATACTTAAATTCCATCTCTTTATTTGTTACTGTTTTTAAATAAATATATTTTATTATCTAAAAAAAAACAAATGATATCATGTATCTTAACGTTGAAATAAATGCTTGAAGTTTGAAGTTTATTTTAACACTTTATTGCATATAAGTATACAAACGTACATTGAACAAACATAGGACAGAAATTACAATACACAAAATGCGAGCTTATCTCTGTAAGAGATATATCTTAAATTTTTATCGATAATAATAGAATCAATTTATTAGCCTCTATTTATTTATTACACCACGAAACTTCAGAATTCCGTCTAATAAAAAAATAGAGTATCAGCTGTAAAACACTCGTATTATTAAACTTAACCAGCTCTGCAGTGTATGCAGTCAAAAAATTCGACAAATATCAGACGTAAATACTGCTAGATTAGTATATTTTAGTTATTTCCACAGCTTGATGTCTTACGGTATCTTGCTGTGGGGAAGTGCCGCCGATATAAATACAATCTTTGTTTTACAAAAAGGAGCCGTTCGCGCAATTTATCAATTGAGACCTGCAGTGTTACTTAGAGATAGGTTTGAAGTTCTAATGTATGTCAAAAAAAATATAGCATCATTTAGGAAAAATAGTGATAAACATGATGTCAATACAAGAAATAAAGATAAACTTGCAGGTCACATAATAAGTCGCCTCCGCAAAGTCAGTAATTCATTCAAAGGGTTATGTATACGCTTTTTCAATAAGGTTCCAGTTGATATACAAAATCTTCCTCTCAATAAATTTAAAGATACTATAAAACAGATACTTATTAACAAAGCATATTATAAAATATCAGACTATTTAGATGATGATCATTCCTGAACATGATCAGATCGTTCGCATGCCAGGCTATTTCACAATTAATAATGAAATATAAAATCCTTTATGTAAAAACAAAGCCTGGATTTAAAAGAGCAACCCTTCGAGTTTCTTGCTTGTTCTTCTCAGTGGAAAATTACATTTTGAAAAAGCAGTAGCTTAAAAATGTAAAATTGACTATTTTAAGTGTAGGTACTCTGTGTACCTACAAAATAAAGCATTCTTGACTTTGACTTTGACTTAAAACAAATTTCTCTGGAAATTATAAATTACTTGTGCATCTTTCTTTGACCGTGTTTGCTGGAATAATGAAAACTACAACCTTTAAACTATTGTGTCACGTGGTGGTTTCATATCCACGTCAAATTTGAGATGACAGAGGAGAGGATCGAGTACTATAGATTCGTTGTAATGTCAGTGGAATAGACCTAAAAATATGTGTTCTATGCATTGATGTTTATGATATACATAGAATCTTTTTCGCACTTTTCTTAGTAGATAAAACAGCGCCATCTCTTAGAACCCTCGAGAACTAATAGAACTGCTGAGAATAAATGGCCAAGACCTCCGCGCACATCCAATATCGTTTTAGTCTGTGCTCACAAACTTTATATCGGTCACATAATACGTGCAAGAAAAAATAATAATATAGGTATTGATTAAAAATATGAGTTTTATGAGTAATAAATACATTAAGTATGTTATACTTTTCTGTGTTGTTATGCAATTTTATACAATTTACATCAGCATTTGATACGACAGTTAGCGAACGAAGTCGGTGTGGGACTGAGTTTCCATTGGTTCCAAACTCCTCTTACACCAATGAAGTGGTACCATTTTGGTTGTTTGAACGACCCGATCCATACGCAGTAATATATAAGTCTATGATTTTATGTGCAGAAATTGTCAAACATGCATCAAACATTCTCATGCCAAAACCACGCCATAATCATGCCCCTACCGGCTCCATGATTGCGATTATAATTAAGTATCATTTTACACCTATGCATGTAGAATTGTAACATAATGTCTCGGTCTCGATATTATAGTTTTTATCTATTTTTTTTACTGTTTTAATATGCAACAGATTCTCAAGCGTCAGCTTGTGGCCATCTCAGTCTCGAGAGCGGTTTGTGGGATACGGGCTTTAGGATTACGGCTTTTTCAGCATTTAGCAACGGGTTAGCACTTGACCTCAATCACACCTGATGTTAAGTGAAGATGAGGCCGAAGGTGGTAGCGTACTGACCTCGAAACCCCATCTTATTTGGGGGACTGGCTATCTTATCTCTGACAACCTGAACACAACAATGCTATTAACATTGATGTTTGGCGGCAGATTTAGATAAGATGGTGGTAGCTATCCAGGCGGACATTTAAAATGCCCTACCACCAACCGAATATGTCAGTCGGACAATAAAGTTTTTCGACAGTATGTATATATAGATATAGATAAGTAAGTCCGTTCCTTTATCGCATCCTGTAGCCTGAATGACTTGATGGGTTTTAAAAAGTGAGGTGTCGATGGACTTGTCATAATTGCGGGAGTGTTTTAGGATATATATTTTTTAAGAGAAATATATATGGCCACTGTCAGCCAATATTTTTGTCACAATCCGATTTTTATTATTATCGTGCAGTTGCATTTTTGTTATTATTATTCTTATGATTATCTATCATATTTCGTATCAATATAAATACTTCGAAAGGACCACTACGGGACAAGATATTGATGTCGTGAGCGGTATGATTATAATGTTCGAGAATTGGTAAAAGAAATTGTTTGTAAAATATGATATCTACTCTTCAAATAATCCAGGCTGTATTATTAATCCACATGAAACGATTACATTCGTTTTAAATTAATCAATACTTTACAAACCGTTTGCAGTTTGTCTTGTCGTGTCTCACTTTTATCAAGTTACAATGTGATCTTAAATCTGGCGGTACAAAAATCGTCCCCCAGGATTCTACCTCAGCTCTTAGCATCATCAAGGCATCGAATACGCCGTCATCAATATCACTAAACGCCCCAAGCCTCCGCATTTCCCATTTCAGCCACATCTCGCTCCGTTGCGTTTTTCCCTCTATTTTTCGGGTAAAACTAATTTTGTGCTTTGTTGACTTCCCCTGTGTTATATTTTCATTTCGATTCCTTTACTTGGTGCTATGTCGCGTGTTGCGAGTGCGGTTTGTTGATAAGGGCCTTGGATAACTTTTGAATTGTTTTTGTTTGTGAGTTTCATTTATCGACTTTACGAGTACCTTTTTATTTATAAATTGTAATGTTAACCTACCGCTCACGGCTTCGACGTCTGTGGAATTAGTTTATCGTCCTGCGACTTTATTTAAATTGAGATAAGAATTGCACTTTAGTAGTCTGTTATAGTATCAAATTTAATCCATTCTTGAGTGATTGAGTTAACATTCTGTGAGTGAGTGTAACACTATGCACTTAATATACCCAATTCAAAATTTCAAAATTTGAAATTATTTTCAGTAAAATATGTATCAGTTTTAATAAATGAGTTGTTAAGGTCTCCTTGTAAGTATAGCAATACCTGTATCAGAAGGCTTCACTCTTCCATAGCTATGTTATATTATTTTACTAAATAAAACAGACAGTGTACATTTAGTAACAAACTTAACAATAATAAAAAAAGGAATACTTGAGTGAGAAATTGTGAGAATTTAATTAACTGTTAGATAGAACGCTACCTCATCCTTGAGATCAAGATACTACAATACTTATATATTATTTTCCTAAATATTATTACAAAAAAATCATGTAGGTATGCAAGTAATATGTTTTTAGCACGTTTTTTACAGTGTACACTATCATAACTCACTATTAGTTTTATAAGTAATTCATTTAAAATGTTTAGCAACAAATATTTCTATGAACGCATTCCGTACACATTATTGAAGTAACTATAATAAATATTTCAGACACTTCGGTACACCACTCATCTAGTCCCAAACTAAGCAAAGCTTGTGCTATAGATACTAGATACCATATGAGCGCGCTGCCCCGAGTAAGTAGAGCATCTTCCATACTAGCGACGAATCAGGAAGGTTTACCGCGAGACGGGTGTAGGGATGTCGACATCGCATCGACGAACAAATACCTATTTTTATTGTTCGCAGCTTCACATAGCTACATCAAATCTATAGGACACGCGTAAACTTCTGTGACTTTTTAATACCTTTCAATTTAAAAGTCAGTATTAACACGAATACCTATCTATTTTTTATTTTATATGATCATAATTTAATAATGATATGATGATTCTCAAACTTATCCGTTGACACCGGGGTTATCTATATTTTAATATCATCCCACGGAATCTCACCAAACTAAGAAAACAAAAAACTAAGAAAATAAATATACGTAAAACCAATCGATCGATTCACTAATATATCATCTACGGCAATTGAATTTCTCACATCATATCCAACTGAAGAAAACAAATCTACAGATACCTAACCAACTTTATAAAAAAGCAAAAATAGTGATAAACATGATGTCAATACAAGAAATAAAGATAAACTTGCAGGTCACATAAGTCGCCTCCGCAAAGTCAGTAATTCATTCAAAGGGTTATGTATACACTTTTTCAATAAGGTTCCAGTTGATATACAAAATCTTCCTCTCGATAAATTTAAAGATACTATAAAACAGAAACTTATTAATAAAGCATATTATAAAATATCAGACTATTTAGATGATAATCATCCCTGGACATAATCAGATCGTTCGCATGCCAGGCTATTTCACAATTAATAATGAAATATAAAAACCTTTCTGTAATTTAAAAACCTTTATGTAAAAGCAAAGCCTGATATTAAACGAGCAACCCTTCGAGTTTCTTGCTTATTCTTCTCAGGGGAAAATTGCATTTTGAACAAGCAGTAGCTTAAAAATGTAAAATTGACTAATCATGTAGTAATCGCCGGCAAGCGTCGTCTGTTCCCACCGCACCGCCTCTTCCCACTTGTCTCGCCTATTTATCGGGAAGATGTTAGGTATACTTATAGATTTTTAATAATACTTTGCCTAAGCACACATAAATATTTATATAAATGTGAAGCTTGTTTTGGGTCGTCCGGCTGTATTTACATTGAACCCTGCTTTGAACTGCATTTATCATATATCAAGATTTTGTTCCGTTTTAAATTCGAATTCACCTATTGATTTAAAAATAACTCTACGCGAGCCAGTTTTCTTCGAATTGACGTATAAGATTTATGTGCGAGTACACTTAATGGATCTACTTCGTCGATTTATTTTATTTCGCAAGTTTACTTAACTGGATTACTTTTTAAAACCGCCACATTTGCTATTTTGTTGTACATATCTGTGTGATTTTTTGCTACAATAATAAATGTAGTAAATGAATAAAACTAGGATTACCTAACGTTTAATCTAACGTAAACGAAAAAATAATAATAAATAAGTAATACAAATATTTCGAACACTTACACCAATCATCTATAGTCCCAATGCAAAGCGTGTACCATGGATACTAGATAACGCAAAAACATACATAAATATTTATATAAACATTCAGGACTAGGGAATAATGGTTTTGTAAAAAAAAACTACCTATTTTCACTAGCCTAATATGCCCTATTTTTTCCTTACGGATTAAAACGGATCCCGTATATGACGACAGACGTATTTTGTATTTCAGTTCTGCCCACGAGCTTCATGCCTTTCAAAATTAGTTTTCTTTACGATGTTTTTCTTCAATGAAAAGCTAGTTCCACATGAAGTATTAGGTCTTCACCTATGAAATTGGCGTTTTGTATGAAGAATTTCATTAAGACTGTTTTCTCCATACAAACATGTTTGATTTTTTTTTGGGAACGGCAAATCCAAATTTAGCTAAACTTTGTGTGTATTATCGGATAACATTAAGTTTTGTATAAGCAGTGTTAATTTTTAAAAGTAACCGCTTTATAAAAGTTTCAGCGAATCTAAGAAATGATTATGGGAAGCACATGAAATTTTTTTTTTATTATGTGATTTGGCCCAGAAATTAAAAAATATTGCATGTGAAACCTTGAAATAATATTCAATTTTCCAAATAAAAAACAAATTTGGATATAGCTTTGAAAATCGCAGGAATTGGTACATAATGATTAACGAAGAAAAAAACTCAAATTTCATAGGTAAAGACCCAATATTTTACTAAGAAAGTTACGTTTACCTATATGCGTCTTGCAATTCGCTTGAGTAATGACATGTTACCGCTCAGGCTGCTGCTTCCCACAACGCAAATGCGACATTGTCACTGTGGTCAGAGCTTTGTTTGTTTCTAAGCAAGCTGCACGCGTACAACCAGCGGCAGATGACGACAGCGTACGTAAAAGCGAATTCATTGATTACCAACGACTGATATATTTTCATCAATTGTTTACCGATTTTGATGATTGTTATTTGATTTGGTTGTGTCTATCACCAGGGTGGTCCCATTGGTACATACCTATAATATATACATAACAAACAATTGTGAGTTATGTAGATACTTAAGAATTTTTTTGTAATTTTTCTTTCTTTTGTTTCATTTTGGTGGTGTTGTTATATACTTATTAGTTCTGTTGTGTTACAATATTTATTTTATATAATGCTAAGTATAACAATACATTCGTTGGTACGCTGTCGCTTTGGAGATGGGCGTTTATAGCTACACTACAGTTTCCAACTACAGTAGCTATCATCGCTATTTCTGTACTGTGTATATTTATTTCTGTATCCAATAAAATTATTCTAATATTATTATTCTATTATTATTATTGGTTAAGATCTGGTGTTACACACCGGAGATGTACCCAAATATTATATAATTATTTGTGGTTACTTTGACGAAATGATTGTAGCTGAGCTCTGTAGTCTGTTGTTTGCCAATTTTGGCCGGGTCAATTATTACAGTTCGTTTTAGTTACTTGAAGTCCTTAAATATATTTTGAACTGCAAATCCTGCCATGATTCACCCCCTATTTCTAATTAGGAAGCATTAACATCTTAACATTTCCATAACTACAACTACATTCATCTCACTCCAACTTAATTGAAAAGTGAAAGATAGCTAACGAGAATGAAAGTCGGCTACGTGATAGACCCCAGGTCAATTCCCAAAGCCATTATTAATGCTAAAAAGCGTAGCCATCATTCCCAAACACAATTTGCACCAATTAAAATTCTGAGCGTGTCGCTAGCCATTAATTTTGTTTGAGCATCCAAAGAGAAATACAGAGGCAGTATTGTTCTGTGTACTTAAACGAACGTGTTTACCGCTTACACATACGGTATGGGATGTGTGGTGAGATGAAGCGGATTTTTAAATCTAATTTTCAGGCGGGCAACTACCAACGTAAGAACAAACAAACAAACAAAATATTCTTTATTGTACAACAATAAGAAGCATTAAAAAAATAAGAAAAAGGGGATAGTACAATTTGGCGGCCTTATCACTAAAAGCGATCTCTTCCACACAACCTTTGGGTTAGGAAGCATTATGCACATTACAAGTAGGTAGCGTGCACGGTAAACTAATTTTAATAAAATAAATAAATCACCCATATAAATACATACGTTAATTGAATACATACAAACATACAAGAATACTGCATGCGTCTATTTACTATTTGCATCTCTTTCCGATCCACTTACAAGTAGATAAGAGACAGAGATACCGTCTATACGCAATTCTTTAGGGTTCACGACGCAAAAGTTCAAGATTGAAATATAATTTTGCATGTCTGTGTGTTTGTCTTTTTTTTTAACCACAACGGGTTGGTACTTGACCACTATCACACCTGATGTTAAGTGAAGATGAGGTCGAAGGTGGAAGCGTACTGACCCGGAAACCCCAACACATTTGGGGGACTGGCTATCTTATCTCTGGCAACCGGAACACAACAATGCAATTAACATTGCTGCTTGGCGACAGATTTAGATAAGATGGTGGTAGCTAGCCAGGCGAACTACATTAATTTATTAAGTTTGTCAATTTAAAATATAAGATTAAATATACTAAGCTGAGGTTGCGGTTCGGGAGAGACCTTATTAGAATTATGGCAAATGAGAATTGAGTCAGTCAATTTAAGTCTGTGGTCTCTGCCTACCCCAATGGGAAACAGGCGTGACATTATGTATGTATGTATGAGAATTGAGTCCTGCATACGAAATCTACAAAATCACAAAGGTGAATTGGTAATTTTCACAGGTGCGTTCGATAACGAATTGGTTCTTGGATTGTGATTTTTGGACTTTCATAAGTTGAATGCACATGTGAAATCTACAAATTCACAAAGGTGAATAGGTAATATATAGATGCGCATTATTCAAAAATCGAATCGAAAGCGAACAACTTAAAAATCGCTTAAATTTTATTCAATGTAGGATACAAAAATATCACTTATTGAAAGTCAACATGTTATTTTTTTTTTAAACTACATTACATTACATAGGTACAGCTTTCAGATCGGAAACAAATAGCTGCAGGTGTCGTCAACTTTCACAGGTTCAATACGTATGTGAAAACTACAATTAATTATCCGAGGCCATGCGTACCTAAACTACAAATTGACAAAGGTGAATCAGTAATTTTTGCATGGGCATTCTAAAGCAGAAATCGCTCTGCTTCTTCTTGTTTGTTTGTAAACGCTTTATTGTACAAAAAGGCAATACATTAATTTTGCATTGACACATAAATTGAGTACAACGGCGGACTTATCCCAAAGAGGGATTTCTTCCAGTCGACCATAGGGTTAGTTAGAAAACAGCAGATTGGGCGTATACAAATTCAAACTAAAGCAAATACCTACACTACACACTAATAAACTTCTTGCTTCTTGCACAATTTTAAATTATATTGCTTCCGCTTTTAACTTACCCCGCAATTGAAAGGGCGAAACGGCTGACATAATTAAAGGATATTTTGTGTAGACAATAGGTAAAAGCTTCGCATACGGAATTTTAATTCTAAACGTTCGGCCATTTAGATTTGTCGCGGGGACGAAACGTGGGCGGAATAACCTGTCGTTTTATACACGACTACCCGCGAAGTTAATGTTAAATTAAGTTTTTTTCAGGTTATGTTAATTTTTTCATTAAAAGGACTCCTCTGGCGTAGGTTTGGGTGATCAACACCATCTCTAACCATAAGTATATGATAGACATTCATCCGAATGTCTAGCGGATCGTTTGTGGACATTTCCATTTTGATTGAAAATTCGGGTTGGTCAGGTGATGTTGGGTTGTTTTGGATACAACCGAGGAGCTCCATTATTGGAAACTGCGCTGCCTTTTTTTTTTTTTTTGACGCGGGGAAACTCATGACGCGTGCCGCTCGCCTGGGGGACGGCGAGACGGTTATGTGGGACTCCCCTCTCTGACGGGAGGGATACCCAGTAAAACCCCGCGGCGACCTTCTTCGGCAGTAGGGAAACTGCGCTGCCTACGAAGCGCCTTAGTAGTATTCCAAGCAAACTAATACAACCTAACCAACATGCTCTGAGCAGCACGATTTCTGTATAGGCGGAAATACCCGCCAACGATCCCTAGGCATTAAATTTATATAACTCGACAATTTACCTGCGTTATCGCTGCGTTGCGATATTGTATTTTCTGATATTTAAATTAAATAATTTATCGTTAATAATAATAACATTTTATCATTAATAATCACATAGATCATTTATACCTGACCTGATTATATAGAATCATTTTGACGTTTAATTATACCTATATTTTTATCTGTACATTAATTTATATTAAATTTGGCTTAATTTATATTAAATTTACCATATTTAATATAAATTAAGCCTACTTAAGCACTGTTGTTATGACCATTTATTTATTTATTTAACACTTTATTGCATATAAGTATACACATTAAACAGTTTTTTAGTTTTAAGTGATAATTTGTAAAACAGCTGTTGGTTTTCCCAGGAAAATAAAATAAAATAAATAAACAAAACAGGAAACCAGGACATATTTGGTGTAGAGGTTAAAAATTCTGACTGCTATACCAAAAGGTCGCGGGTTCGAATCCCGCTAGGGGCATATGTTTGTATGATGAATACAGACATGTGTTTTTGTTTTTTTTTTGTTTATGCATAATGGGTTGTTACTTGACCTCAATCACACCTGATGTTAAGATGAGGTCGAAGGTGGAAACGTACTGACCCGGAATCTCCAACACAACCCATGTTGGTTTTGGCCGCGTGTGACCAACGGGCTGGCACGTACCTCGCTCAATGTCCTCGGCCCGTTTTAATAAACCAATCTCAATACAAGTCTTGAGGCTGTATCGTCCGAAATGCGTCTTAAGAAGTTGATGCTATCTCAAGGTCCGTGCTAATTTATAAACCAATCTTGAGGTCTACTCAGCTGAGATCACTTCTCAAGTATTCGCCTCAGCGGCGAATGAATGATAGTCTTGAGTTTCGTTTATTAATACGCGCACCTCTCAAGAGATGTACTGATTGAGTATGCACGTGCTTTACAGGCCTAAAGTTAGGTTTATTAATCAACACGTTTACTTGAGACCAGTCTCAAACAATTCTCAATCTTGAGAACGGTTTATTAATACGGGCCTTAGTCTAGCTGTTCAGCGAGGTAACGGGGCAAGTGCGTTAGGGTCCATACACTAAACTAGCGGTCTGGATGACTTTTCGTCCTTTAGTTTAGCTTTAGTTTTATTGCATTGTATTTAAAAAAAAACTTTATGTGTACCATACTATGAACTTAATAATAAATATAATTGTCATCCTGAAAAATAAACCACTAAAAAAAAAACTAAATATATTCGAAATGGTGCAATCGATTTCCATCGAACATGGTTAACACCATTCATATCCATATCATACTATATTAAACGAAACACAGACATACATAAGTTTATATTATATCTAATCTGACTTCACACAGATGAACGCATTTGGATGAAATTTGGTATAAAGAGAACACCCTGGATGAAGCATAGGGTATTTTTTTATCCCGATAAAGTGGGTAGTTCAAAGAAATGAAACATATCCACGATAAAGTTATTCTACGCTGACGAAGTCGCGGGCGGAATGCTTGTCTATTATAATTCCTTGTTATACTGAAAACAAGGTGAAGATTCGATCGCGCACATCGTAGTACCTACCTATATAACTCCCTCGTTCAAGCAACTCATTCAGACAGTTCATTCAATCGCTCTTTTTTCTTCTAAAATCTATCTCGCTACAATCAAAACGCTCCGCGTCGATTGTCCTTTCAAAAGTCTGAAGACTCCTTGCTTCGATGACCAGCTAACGATCAATGACTCTCCATCCTTCAACTGATTCAAAAGCGCATGCTTTCCTCTGATTGGTCTGCGCCGTCATTAGTGGGTTTATGCAGCACTACCAACCAACTTTTTGTGAGGTTGTGACGTAATTTCATCGGAAGTACCAACCAAATATAAATTAAAACGTAACAACTTAGAAAAATCATGACAAAAGTCATTAAAATCCATATAAAGTGTCCACATTTCGTGTGTGGAGTGCTGCTCTAGTATCTACGGGTGTCACAAAATGTGGTGTAGTCTTTGAAAACCAGCCGCAAGTCTATCAGCCATCGAAGATTCGGATACCGCGGTATCCACGTGAGTTAAACAAAGTCCTTATTTTCCCTTGATCTTCCATCGCATCAACATTTTTCAGCAATGGCTAAGAACCAATTTGCAGCTACCATCTTTCGATAATAAATTATTTTTTTTACAACTATTTACAAATCGGTTGAGACCCTTTAGCCCTAAAATGCTTCAGACACTTACGACATTATACAACATGCAGGGTTTAAAAGGAAAGATTTCGTCCTATATTATATTAAATTTGTTACAATAGAAATTCTAGTGTAAACATCTAATCATTGCTTATATAAAAGGAAAAGGGATAGCAGGAGACATTCACGTGAGCTATTAAATTTTAGTAGTTTCAATGAGACTACAAATGGGAGAGAGGCACATCAGTGGGGCCAAATGTGGCAATTAATATTATCTTTCGGACACTATCTCTGAAATGGGGGTTTAGAGGGGTATGCTAATGTTAGTGGGGCATTCATTGTGTATCCAGCTAGGAAACTGGACTATTTTAGAAAATGTTTCCTATGTCTAATTTTTTTATTTTTTCTTCTTAATGGCAATCGTCGAGTCTATTCGGGCGACAATTCTGCCAGTAGTGTTATAAAAGTTTCAGCGAATCTAAGAAATGATTATGGGAATCACATGAAAAGAGCTCTGTTCAATTTTTTTTTATTATGTGATTTAGCCTAGAAATTAATAAAATATTTCATGTGAAACCTTGAAAAAATATTCAATTTTCCAAATAAAAAACAAATTTGGATATAGCTTTAAAAATCGCAGGAATTGGTATCTACATATGATTAACGAAGAAAAAAACTCCAATTTCACAGGTAAAGACCCAATATATAATTCCAAAAAACAATTTAATTAGTTTTAACTATATCTCCGTGGGAAGGGAGCCTGATGACAGTGATGACCTATTTCAATCTACATCTTCATTGTTATTATTATTATATTTATTAATTTCATTTCTTATTATTATAGTATTTCCATCTATCACGGGCATCAGTCTTCCACATTTAAAATGTTCAAGTTAATTTTAAGGTACCTATATAGCATAAATTAACTCTCTTTGTGTGGAGAAAATATATAAATAAATTATATTGTATTGGTTGTAGGTATTGTTAAATACATTGTATTGGTTGTATTGTATACCAGATGGTCGATAAACTACATAAATACATATTATAAATGAAAGCATTCCTAGGGAACACATTTTGATACAAGATGTTATTTTGATGACGTCAAAAAATAGTGCTCAAAGTATGCGGAAGGGAAAAATTAGTACCACTGCAGTTTATGAGTTGTTCAATATTGTTAGTGAGGTATCTGGCGTATGTACTGTTTTATATAGGATTAGGTACATCCCAAAAAAACCGTTAAATAGTGCGTCCGAAATGTAGGTACAACTTGTTTTTGAAGTATGAGACATGTTTATTTCGAAGGTACTACTTAAATTAAGCATTAAAATTGGGATATATAGGAGGCAAAATGAGTATTCCAGGGTGATTCCAGACATTGGCGCTAGGACCCACACTAAAAATATTAATCATTCTTAGGCCCGTATTACAGAATGTTATACCGTAGAAAAAGCAGAGATATCCTCTTGAGGACTGTTAAAAAGTTACAGCTCTAATTAACTTGTATTAGCGGCATCTCTGTTTAACTAATGCTCAGCGCTGATCTACACTTGACCATAATTCTGAAATACGGGCCTTAAAATTACAGTGGCATTATTTAATTTCCATTGAACGCTGTTTCGCACTATTTGAGCACAATTTTTGGAAATTATCAAAATCTAACGAATTCTATTGTATATATTCTAGCCTAAATTGCATAGAATAGAAAAAGGAAACTATTCCGAATCGAATTCCCGCCAAAAAGTCTCTAGTGTTTTCAGGCGGATTGGTATAAAATTCATAGTAAAGAAGTCTTCGTAAAATGGAACGATAACATAGGTAGAACAAATTACGTAGTACGCGGAAATACCAGGAAGTTCGTTATTCCCTTTATTTTACAGGCTCACTAGCGCCAAGGAGAATTTTTTAATCGATACGGTTGTAAAATTGACATTGACAGCTCAACCAACGCTGGTTGTTTGTCGACAATTTGTTTGCCATATCGTGGCATTATTTAGAGAAATCTTTTGTGTGGTTTGTTTTCAAACACTAGTAGCAAAAATGTCTGATAACGAAAGTTCAGAATTAGAAGACAGACTATATTTCGACATCTCACACTTTTTAAAAGAATATGAAAAGCTACCGTGCTTGTGGGATAAGACTCACATGAATTTCAAAGACCGTCGAGAAAGGGCACTTGCAGAGGAGATACTTCGTGAAAAGTTGGGTATTGAGGACTTAGTGACCTTAAGGAGGAAGATAAGAAGCGTGCGAGGGTCATATAACACGGAGATAAGAAAAGTTAAACAATCCTTGGATAGTCAAAATAATTTGCATGTACCGAAGCTCTATTGGTTCGCAATGGCTGATAGATTTCTAAGGATCACCACGGATATACCACTGGACCTAATAGTAAGTTCCCTGTTATCATATAAAAAAAAATCGATGTCTCTTTGTGTGATTGCATTAGGAAACACTGGTACAGACTGTCAATAAACACTTGTTTTTCCTCTTCATGTATATAATATTTTTCAGAAACGAGTTCATAGCGAATATTCCACATTCCGCTATCAAACTAAGGTGCATTACAATTTAAAATATGGGTTAGGTAGGTTAAGCAAAAAATTGTGAATTTCCTAACTCTGTCGACAGTAACTGTAATTTGACATATAAGTAGGAAATCATATTCCAATCAAGCACGTATGGGTACCTAGATTAAGACATGATTGCTTTTATAATGAACTTGTGTCCTCCGTCACACTGGACAATAAATTTCACTCTATCTATAGCGCTGCCCTGTGCTGTGTGGTTTCGGCACTCAAATAGAATAGAACCAACCTGTCTCTTCCCGTAGGTGTCGTGAAACGTGACTAAACTTGGTGGAAAGCTACCAAAAAGCATCTATAGTTTTGCACGAACTCATCAGTGTCTCGTTAAGTGTAGTGATTAGTTAAGGGGTACGATGGGACTGCCATACAAAATTTGTAAAAGCCCCTGTAAAAACTTTAGATATAAAAAAAAAGTATTGCATGTTTTAACGGCTATGGACTCACCTCCTTTCACATGTACATTTCTGTATATTTCATAAGGTGAACCGTGGATGTTGTTTCAATCATTAAACTTTTAATGTTTGGAACGCCAAAACACTATCGGATAGGATATCCCTGACCATCCCATTTGAGATAAATGTCGTGACCTTTATCCCAAAATTTTAGACTAATTAGTGGGCAGCACTATGCATATGTATGCATGCATAGTATTAGAGCTGGCATGCATCCTGTCCCAGTACATTGTGACTTATCCCGGTTTGAAGTGTTGTGTTCCTCTCAGTAAGTCCTAAAAGCCATATACTGACTCACCACATTCTTGTATAACAGAAGATGCTACAGTAAGCGAGCAACTATACCTGTTCGCTCGCTTATGTGTCACTTTTTATATAAAAATATGAAATGTGTAAATTGTTTTCCGCATACAGCCTGTAGTAATTCTGTGTGACAAGACAAACCCTTAACTCTTGATGTTTTGCCTGAATTTTTCCAGGATTCCATACCTCAACATCATGAAATCAACATCAAGTAAGGTCAAAGACCTTAAATATCTATATAAATTTTTTAAGTATCTGATCTGACTGAATCCTATTAACATATATTCCCATTCTACCTGACTATTGATCTGTAAACTTAAAAGTCGCCACGAAGTCAGTTTTCATACTACAACTAAAGCAAATAAACATGAATTTAGAAAACCCCCGAGGAAACAAAATATCTTCGAAACGGCTGAAATTATTTTGATGAAACATGTCTAAGAATAACCGCTAGAAAACATGCTTTCACATAAAAACGCATCCAAATTGGTTCACCCATTTAAGAGCTATGGTGCCACATACAGACACACACACATTTAGCTGTCCAACTTAGTACAGCGATATTTTAACGTTACATAGTCAGTTTTGCTTCTTTTTAATTGAAGGCACGCGTTGAGCCAAGTCGTGACCTACAGGGGGGCTTAAAAATACTGACTGTCACGTGGCCACCAGTCTGACACAAATCCATCAATCTGCACTGGTCCTGCTTGGTAGATTATGGCCCATTCCCTTTCCCAGTGAGAGGAGGCCGTGCCCCCTTCCGTGGGGAAGTGAAGGCTGTTGATGTTTCCTTAATAACATAGTTTTATTTTGTATCTATCTACACCACAGTATTGATTATTTTTTTAATATCATTTGTGTTATATTCTTTTGTGGAAATCGGCAGACTTGTTTTCTACAACATAATTAAGGTAGCAGGATTAATTTTCATGATATTGTTTGGGGGGTCTTGGTTGGATTTTGTTATATTTTCCTTTCCACCTCTATCATGTATTTAATAAATAATTACAAAATATCAGTTACACTTATAAAAATTTCCCTTTAGACTTTCTACTAAATAAAGACCTGCTACCTTAATTATGTTGCCGACTGTACCTAATATTTTACAGACGTTTTTTCTTCATAGATACCACATGGATATAAGGATCACATCGATACTCCAAAGAGGAGAATCGTGCAGAAGTTACCAAAGAAGAATGGTATGAAAATAGTGATGGTAAAGTCAGAATGCAAGGTTAGTCATTCATTGGGTCATCATCATCCAACTGAAGTCTTGTCAAAGCACTCGAGGCTCAGTAACTCGGTATTAGTTTTCTATTATTGAAGTTAAGCAACATCTGGAGCGGTCAGTTCTTGGATGTGTGATCACTAGTGACATTTTCTTACGAATGTTTCCATTCTACAATGGGTTCCGGTTGTTTTCAATGAAAGTAAGTTGTTAAGACAATTTATTGGCTTAGAAAAGCGACTTGAAAACACTGACTGCTAGGTGGGCTGTCTGACACAAATCAACTTGCACTGGGCCTGCATAGTGGATTATGGCACGATCCACTCTAGTGAATTTTTTTCCAACAAATCTTGCTGATGTCTATTTTAACCTTGTAGAAGAAAAGTACAGAAGTTCTATTCAAAGCAATCTATTGCCAACATTTGCAACTAACATATTTGATCAATATTTAATTTCAAAATGAGTAACCTAAATTTTGAAATGTCAATATTACTAAAAGACGGCCTTTGCCGCCCAGTTGATTGACAACTCAGCTAATAGACTAGGGTTGCCAACCATGTGATTTTCGAAGCCACTTCCGCGGTGATTATCCACTATTCACGTCATATTCTTTGATAATTTAATTTTGGTAGCTCTGATGTTTCCACCAGAATAGAATAAGACCATCCCATTTTTTCCCGTGGGTGTCGTATAAGGCGACTAAGGGAAATGAAGATATTTTTGACATGTTGGTCCAGTGATGAGCAGCAGCGTCACCAACCCGCTTGCCTAGCGTGCCAATTATGGCCAACCCTCGCTTATGAACGACAAAAGAAGGACTAGGCCCAGTCCCGCAGACTCGCTCTCCTTGACTTTCGTAGCGGCCTTGATAATAGCCTGGCAGGGGGTGCTGCATGTGCAGTGTAGGACGGCCATTCACAAGGTTGACGCATGACCTGATGAAAGTTGAGGGAAGTCGCTGGATGCACTCCGCTTCCAGCCAGTTGCTCGGGAAATCTATAGGGGAGGCTTATGTTCAGCAGAGGACATCTTATGGCTGATATGATAGTGATAATGATGAGTGTAAATTCCCATGAAATTACTGGTGCCTTTTCTATGACGCCTGCTCACACTAAATTGCAGTATAAAGCCATGTGTTGGGACCATTGAGCCTATTTCTATTTGACAGATATTCCCTTATACTACCTATATAATACTTTCTATGGATTAATGAATGGCGCCATCCGTATCGTCATTACAGAAGTAAATAAAAAAAATATAAGAAAAACGCTCATTTATATAAAAAAAAATCATTTACTATATTATAAGTAATTATTCAGATTAAATAAGAACTTTTCATCGCACTGAGGCATTCATCCATCTTAGGGTAGTTTCACATTGTCGCGCGTCGTGACGCGTAATACTTACTTTATAATTCATATATTTATTGCATTACAAATGTCATAATTACAATACATAGGTAAGTACTAACATACACATGTACCTTGTCAGGCATGGCAATATGGAGCAAAGGGATATCTTTGTTATTAATGTCGTTTCAATTACCAATAGTTATAATTTTGATGAAGCTACATAATATGTATGTTGCAAGATCAAAAAAAGTGCTCCAATTCCACAGTCAATCAACAATAAACAAATATAATAGCAAAGTGAAAGTACACCCTATCCTATTTCATCGAATATAATAAGATGTCAATAATATTAATAATGTCATGCATAATTCTATTTTAGAATGTCAATTAAATTAATAATATCATGCGTAGGTAACTTTCCTCTATGTGGCTATTTCTATGTATGCAATTTTATCTTTAATTAATTTGAGACTATTATATAACACTGTCGTTATCTTTGTCATACCATTCATATATACTATTACATCAGTTCATCCTTATTCAATACTCTTTTATTTGTTATAGAATGTCGAAACTCTGAATGATAAAGACAAAGACGATGAAAGAGTAGAATTTAACGAAGAAGATTTAGAACAAGTAACCAATAGTTCACTTAATTCTGATTTTCATGACAAAAAGGAGTTATTGCTGGATCAAACAAACTCTTACTGCACTTCGCCTGAATACGAACACCTGCAAAAGAGAGCGAAAGTTGAAGTAAGAGATGAACATGAATCAGCCAATGTATATTTAGCTAATATAATGGAGTCCTTTAAAGATTTACAAAAGAAAACTGAAAACGAGTTCGATATATTTGGCAGATCTGTTGGAATTCAACTACGAAGTGTTCCATTAGAATTGGCGTTGCAACTGCAAACAGACATACAGGCGCATATAACGAGATGTAGAATAGAGTATTTAAATAATGTGAACAAGTAAAGAAAATACAATATGGCGGCGATGCTGTCATTTATTCATCTCAAGAATCAAACTGGCGGCAGCGAGAACGCGTCATCATGGAAATTGTTAGGCATATTTACTGGGACGGAGTCTGCTTGGGGCATGAAGGCAGTAAGCCAGTTTATTGAACTATATCCGTACTTGAAATTGGAAAACTAGCCAGCGAGCGTTCTAACGGACGAGTGTCGTTACAGCTACCCATCGATCGATTGGTGGAGCGGGTAGTGGGTGTGGAGTGGACATTTACCACCGAGTCATGGATGTTTATGTAGATATTTATGAGTTGTCTAACATCTTTAGTACAGGCTTTATAGTTAGGGAGTCCCCAACCCGCATTGGCCCCGCTTGGCGGACTATGGCCCATGCTTCCTCATATACGAGGGAAAGCCTATATCCCTGCAGTGGGATGTTTACGGGCTGATGATGAGTTATTGACTGGATAATATTTTTCTGCAGGTTTTCTGGAAGAACAGAAAGTTCGTACTTTATACGTTTGTCTTTAGTTTGTATGTACAATAAAGTGTTTCTTTTTATTAAAACATTAACCATCATTGTGAAATTTTATTTTTCATTTTTCATTAAAGTCAAAGTTAAAAATGCTTTATTTTGTAGGTACACAGAGTACATTTAAAATAGTCAATTTTACATTTTTTAAGCTACTGCTTGTTCAAAATGCAATTTTCCCCGGAGAAGAACAAGCAAGAAACTCGATGGGTTGCTCTTTTAAAATCAGGCTTTGATTTTACATAAAGGTTTTATATTTCATTATCAATTGTGAAATAGCCTGGCATGCAAATTATCTGATTATGTCCAGGGATGATTATCATCTAAATAGTCTGATATTTTATAATATGCTTTGTTAATAAGTTTCTGTTTTATAGTATCTTTAAATTTATTGAGAGGAAGATTTTGTATATCAACTGGAACCTTATTGAAAAAGCGTATACATAACCCTTTGAATGAATTACTGACTTTGCGGAGGCGACTTATGAGACCTGCAAGTTTCTTTGCATCTAGCACTCGTCTGCGAGTTCATTTGACCACAACCTTTGATATCCTATTTGGTGTAGTGGTTAGAGATCCTGTCTGCCAAGTCAGCCGGTCGTGGGTTCAAATCCCGCTCGGGGCATATATTTTTTTATGAGGAATATAGACATGCATACGACCGTCAAATTATAAATTCCGTCGCTAATTTATCACTTTCTGCGACAATATATTTACATAAAAAATTGTATTCGTGTTATTTTTCGTAAGCTGGTGTTTGGGTTCTCAGTAGCGCTCGACGCGCTTGAATAATATCTAAAGACTTAGTTTATCCGTACATACATAACGTGCCGACCTTTAACCCAAATGGGGTGGTCAAAATTTTTCCAACATGTTTGGACATTCCAAACATTAAAAGTCAACATCTACAGGTCACCTTATAAAATATACAGAAATACACACGTGACAGGGGCGGGCGCATCATCGTTAAGACGTGCAAATCTCTAATGTTCTTGGGTGAGAAGTCCTTTAGTCGCCTTTTACGAAATTCACTAAATGATACGGGTTGGTACTATTGTTTTTGCGTGCCGAAACCACGCCATACTTCATTTTTAAAATCATAGAAAATGACAGGAAGCTCTAATTTTGTACTGGTTAAAATGTCAAAGTTCACCTAATAAACGGTGTCTGCTATATTTTCCATAATGAGGTATCCTCTCAGGTGTACGTCATAGTGTAAAGGACCGTTCAAGCACGTACAGCACCGACTCACGTACGGACGGCCATCTGTTCGTGGTACGTGACAGTTTCATTGAAGGAACTCTGTCGCACGAGTAGATGTGGGTATACGGTGTACCTACTCGTCATTCCGAAGAGTAATACCTAGAATTTATTTAGGCTAGGCCTTACTGACATGGACAGGTTACAGAGTAAATTGCTCCGACGCTGATCGTTCATAATATGATGATAATAATCCTGATAAAATTCGATAAAAATACGTAATTTTTGTGGTATCTAACTAATATAATAAATGCGAAAGTTTGGATGTTTGTTTGTTGCTCAGTCACGGCGAAACGGATGAACGGATTTCATTGAAATTTGGTATATAGGTAGAACATACCTTGGCTTAAAACCTAGGATACTTTCTATCTCGATAAAATGAATAGTTCCCTCGGGATAAACAAATTTCCGCGATAAAGTTATTCAAAGCAGGCGAAACCGCGGGCGGAAAGCTTCCTATATTTTAAAGTTCCCGATTTTTTGTAGAAGGATCGATTACCCATCAGTGACAGAATAAAAACGTTTTCTCTCCATTCTGTAGCTTACTTTAGGTAGGTATAGTATAGCCCTCTTATTCATAAAAATTTACAAACGCTTTATAAGCCTGTTTTAGTTAAGGTATGTTTTGTCACTTTCTTTCATTACAACATTTCCTTATGAACGACGGAAACAAAACACTCTAAAACAGGCTTAAGTATAAAGCGTTTGTAAATGTTTATGAATAAGACGGTTAGTGTTTAGTTATTAAACCTACAATATTAAATTAACGTTACCACTGTGAACTTCATAACGTTGTAAACGATGCTAAGATCTTAAACAACTTTTTAAAAAAAATTAAATGAAAATTACCGCTGTGAATTGACGCAATGAAATTCACAGTCCCACGTACCTTTAAAAAATATAAAGAAAATATAAAGTATCGATACCTACTTTATATTTTCTAAAACTACTTTATTGGGTCGTGATATTTGTCTTCGGTGAAATTTTTCATAAATATAAAGTAGTTATTGTTCGATGTTTTTTAAAGGTACGTGGGACTGTGAATTTCATTGCATCAATTCACAGCGGTAATTTTCATCTAATAGGTAGTCTTAAGTATGTTTTATACTAAACACCTATACCTACTCTATCTAAAGCAAGCTATTTGTTAGAAAACATTTCTATTCTATCACTGACAGGTACTCTTACTGGACTAAGAATATCTACGGAACTGGGATTTAATTGGAATATGATTATCTGCAAATGACTATTATCTCAGCCGTTTTAAAATAAGTATACTTATCGAAACTTGTCTTCGAATCTTCGACCAATGAAACCCGACACTCTCCAGTCTTTTTCAGCATTTTTCCAACCTGCTATCTGGACCTCAGTCGTAGTCTTAAACATTATATAAAATTTATTTAAATCACTAGTTGTCGCAATAATAATTAAAGTTTTAAAATATCCGATATTACTTTTACTTTAATTGCAATAAATTTGATAGTAGGTATATATTATATACTTACTCGTACTATTTACTCTTGCATTTGAATAATTTTACGTTACCTATCTCACAATCCTGTGAGGGATGCCTAGGTTCAGCAGTGGATGTCCTGAAGAAACTGATTTGAAGATGATGAAAAGAAATCTTTATCAAATAACTGGGTCCGATGCACCCTCTTAACCTACCCCAGGTTTAACTAGAACTCTATTAGATGGGCCTCTAATGTATCGATTCATCCAATACTCGATAACTCCTGAAGTTCGTCATGTTTATGTCCTCGCGAAGAGTTCGCTACGTGCAGATCGCTCCAAAGTATTTCCCAATATGAAAACGTCAAAGTTTTTCCGATGTTTTTCTAGTTTATACCTTATCTTAGTTATGAGTCAAAGCTCCCCTAAGTTTTCTGATAAATCTTGTGTTTTCATTTTAATTCATTTGACTCTCAAAAGGGAGGTGTACTATGTAGGCAAGTATTTTTTGTTACCTATTTTGATGATTGTTTTTTTTTTGTTTGATTTGTTTTTTTTTGTTTGATTTGTTTTTTTTTGTTTGATTTGTTTTTTTTTAATGCACAACGGGCTGGCACTTGACCTCACACCTGATGTTAAGTGAAGATGAGGCCGAAGGTGGTAGCGTACTGACCTGGAAACCCCATCTTATTTGGGGGACTGGCCATCTTATCTCTGACAACCGGAACACAACAATGCCATTATTATATAATATTTTGGTGCAATAAAGAATGTCATTAATAAGTTTTTGTAAGAGAACGCATAATACCCAAGAAACTCCTAGAAAACACATTAATAGAGTATCTATAATAAATAATAATAATAATAAATATTTCGGACACTTACACCAATCATCTAGTCCCAAACTAAGCAAAGCTTGTGCTATGGATACTAGATAACGGATAAACATACATAAATTTTTATATAAACATCCAAGACTCGGGAATAAATGTTCGTATTTATCATACAAACATTTACCCTTCGCGGGATTCGAACCCGCAACCGTTGGTTTTGCTGATAGGGTGACTATCCACTACACCAATCGGTCGTCAATCTATACGATAGACTAACTAGGTTTGATACAAAAGCCCTCTTGTACTTTAAGTACTTATTTAACTTTACACTGTACAAAAAGTACGATTTCGTGCTAAGGCTTCTTTATCTTACCCAAATATACGAATTCGTCATGTTCTACTTAACTGGTGGTACCTACACTATGATTAAAAGCTATGTAGAATCACTAATAGCACGATTCCTAAGCAATTATGATGACAAACGAGATTTAAATTAGACAGGATCGTGGTTCCGTCGCCTAGAGTGATTGCAAATCGAAGTGTCGGACGCAGGCGCATTGAAAATTGCATTTAATGGGGCCATTTCGACTTCTCTTAGGAGAGACAGGTTTTTGACTTCTAATATTATTCGAACATAGAGGTTTTCATTTGCAGCAATCGTACAAATGACAATATTAGTTAACTAGCTTTCCGCCCGCGGCTTCGCCAGCGTGGAGTAACTTACATGAGCAAAAGGCGGTACGGCACGGGCGGGGGCGAGTGACACCCCTACAGCGATTATTCACATCATCGTTGTGACAAAATTTGCAACGTTTTTATGAACTAAATACGCTTAAATCGTTGATCCTTAAATCCTTATTAGTATATAATTCACGTGGGTCTTTAGAGATTCGCTCATTTCGGTGTAGAAAAATTCAGAAAATTGGCTGTAATATCTATGTATTTTTATAACTAACTAAGCAAAACGGAAATGGGAAATCAGCTAAAGTACATTACCATGAAAATGCACACCTAATAAGATGAAAGCGAGCTAGAAATCTCAGATTAATTTGCAACTAGGTACCCGCAACTCGGAACTTAATTGCGCCGTGTAGGGGTGTCACTCGCCCCCGCCCGTGCCGTACCGCCTTTTGCTCATTCCGTCGAGAGCCACCTTGAGTATTTGTGACAGCCCTTAATTTAACCGTGTTCTGCGGCGGAAGTCATTCCACTTCGCGTCCTGAATTAGGTAACCATGTTTAGATTCACTCCTTTATCGCTTCGGACGTCTGATTAGTTGACATTTCTATTTTAAACAGCCACCCAGAAAACTGTTTTGGACACGGTATTGCTAATTAATATGTTATAGCAGAATTTTTGAATAATTGGGCCGCATCTCGAATCTCCACCTGTACGAAGGCGTAGAAAGATGTCAAGGGGAGTTGCGAAAGAAAGTCAAAGTCAAAAAATATTTATTTCGTATGATAAAAATTATCACTTGAAAACGTCACATTTTTTATCGTACTACTATTTATACTAGAATTTATTAACATACGAAATCTTTCATGCTTTACGTATTTCTGTTTTTATCTTACCAATAGTTTTTGACATAGAAGTAAGCATATAGGCACCCATGTTAAAAGTGAAATGGTATCTCAACTGGCGTCCACTCTCATGCTTCAGCAAGAATGCAATGCTAAAGCGTTGATATTCTTTGGCTGGTGCAAGAGACGACGTAATTTCGAGCAGCAGTTATAGTTATAATATTATTATTTTAAAATCTATGATGCAGCAGAAATGTTGTGTATGTTCGTGAAGTAGCAGATAGCTGTATATTCATTGTCTAACAAGACCAGCAGCTTGCGCTTTTTCATTTCGTCTTCCTAGTACTACTTACTATTTATACTTACTACTACTTCCGCTTATACTAATAAACTACCATTTATTTAACTACTACTATTTATACTACTACTATTACTACCAATTATACAACTACTACCTACTATTATGAAAGAAAGAAGAAAGTGAAAGAAAAGGTGAATGTCGTGTCGTACCAAGAGGTTAAAACGAGGGCGGAAAGTAGAGAGACATGGTCGTTACTCCACCGACAAGAGCATAGCTCTTAAATTGAAGAAGAAGACCAACTGTTTAAATATTTTTTTTTTAGTAGAAGCTTGTACTGTGGATACTAGATAATGGATAAACATACATAAATATTTATATAAACATCCATGACTCGGGAATAAATGTTCGTATCCAAGATACAAACATTTACCCCTCGCGGGATTCGAACCCGCAACCGTTGGTTTCGCTGACAGGGTCACTATCCACTACACCAATATTTCAACCATTTATTACTACTATTTATACTACAATTTATACGTCTATAATGACACTCCTCTTTACGTCCGGGAATTAAAAATCAAATCCAAACGAAGTACCATCCTTTTCTCTAAGCCACTCAGGGCTCTTTTGACCAAACAGAAACTTCGTTTTAGATAAAGCTAGAGGCCTGAATTTTCAATTACGTTAAAAGTAGATAATATACGAGTTTTCAAGAAAGCAAACATATTCCACTCGAAACGAAGCGCTAACATAAGTCTTTTGGTTGTAGGTACCTAATCAGAGATATCCCACACAAAATGCTCAATTGCGAACCAAGACCCGCGCTTCACATTCAGTCCAATCTCGTCTAATTTAGTAGAATCATTACAGATTCATCCGTGATACGGTCACTATGGCAACCGATCACTTAGCATTCAATGTGCTTACCCTCGTTAGAAGCATCGTTCTGTGTAATTACCGCCCGTGTGTTACACCCGGCTGTTGTCCGGTATCTTACGCAAACGAAATCCGCCTATTACACCGTTAGACCTCTAGAGTTACAGCGGCCTAGCGCTCAAAAGCGGAAGATACTTAAATTAAAAGGAAAGATAGAGTTTATATTCTGATGATCTTTAATAGGAATCGTTTTAAGCTTTGTTTGCCTACCTTTTACCCTGCAATAGTATAATCTAATACTCCTTTTACCCAGTAGATGTCTGGAAGAAAGCACTTTCAGTGATAGAGCCTCCATTGTATCTACCATATTTTTAAGTTACAGGTTTATACTGTAACTACTGTTGGTGTACAATAAAGAATATTTGTATTGTATAGAAGTCGCAGCATTATTTTATCAATATTATTATGCCTCAGGGAGCATCTGGGAGCGTCGGTGGCTCAGCGGTTAATACGCGGTCTCCCAATTTAGGAGGACTGGGTTCGATAGCCAGGCAGGCCATGTACCAATGAGTTTTTAAATTTAATTAAATTACTTATGTGCTATGTATTAATTTAATTAATCTTTTATCCGACTGCTCTTAAACGGTGAAGGAAAACACCGTGAGGAAACCTGCATGCCTGAGATATAAAAATTCTAAGGCATGTGAAGTCCCTAACCCGCAGTGGGCCACCGTGGTGGACTATGGCCCATACTCCCTCATTATATGAGGAAAGCAGTGGGATGATTACGGGCTCAGATGATGATATATCTCGATGTCACGAATTATTTCACTTCACAGTAGGTAACACACACACAACACACAACTACAATACGGAACAAATGTTTAATAAAGAGTCGACCGTACCCTGATGATGAGATGCCCAAAGTACCCTCGGCACTCCGAAGTAGCTCTGCGAATTGGCTGAAGTGGCCACTAAACGAGCCGCTCTTTTAAGACCTATGATTTAAATAGTTGACTGACTATGCGGTATAAAAAACCATTAATTTTGGGCAAAAATAAAATGTAATGTAATTTTTAATTATAATGTTCAAATGATCATGTAGAGGCAAATTTTTTATAGTGCATCGTGCAATGTATCGTTGGATTGGTCTCTCAAATGGTTATCCTTGTTAGAGTTGAGTATTCCTACCCCCTAACTTCTGGCTGCGTAACTCTACTGCGCGTGCTCCCTTAAACGGTGTCACAAATGCATGGTAATAATTATATTACACTACCTAGTTAGAGAGTCCTTACACGAACTGTTACACTGCGGTGTTATGAGCGGTTTGCTAATGTTCGATGCCATTGTTTTTAATGTCAGTAGCACAGTTTGGTTTGGGGTTCGGGATACATTTATGTAAGTAGGTTTAGAGATTCTTACCTACAAGGAAATATTCGATCCCGTTTAGATTAGTTTTAGGATATGTTTCTGAGCACTGAAAAATAATCAACACGTATTTTTTTAACCAACTTCAATCAAAAAGGAGGAGGTACTATATTTTGCGGTACGTATTTTTTTATAGGTTCAAATTAATATTTAAAAGGGAAAGTTCTACGAAATAGCATAAAGTGAAGTGTAATCGAAATTTATTAGACCCGTATTAATTATTGTTTTTTATGCACAACGGGTTAGCACTTGACCTCAATCACACCTGATGTTAAGTGAAAATAAGGTCGAAGGTGGAAGCGTACTGACCTGGAAACCTCATCCTATTTGGGGGACTGGCTATCTTATACAATTATGGCAAATTAATGCACCCGGATGAGATAAAAACTATCGCTGCCAGGAAAGTACAGCAAAACCTAGGAGCAGTAAACGTGAGCAGAGAACTGTAGTGATAGTGCCGATCACAATTAGATGACCTGCAAGAGCCATATATACAACGGTATTTGTGGCCGCCTCCGTGGCTCAATGTAAACAACATTGGGTTTACGATTGGGAGGTCGCGGGTTCGATCGCCAGCGGGGTACATGTTTAGTACTCGGTTTCGTTGGTGGTACGGCATTTTAAATGTCCGCCTGACTAGCTACCACCATCTTATCTAAATCTTCCGCCAAACAGCAATGTTAATAGCATAGTTGTGTTCCGGTTGTAAGAGATAGGATAGCCAGTCCCCCATATAGCATTCGGTTTCCGGGTCGTACGCTTCCACCTTCAACCTCATCTTCACTTAACATCAAGGGTCTACTCTCTAACAAGTTCACGAATGGTACCCCAAGTTTAGGGTTACTTCTCTGCCGAATTTCAGAGGTTTGGTGGTAAAATGGTAACAAAGAGAGAGACAGACCGAATTACTTTCACATTTATAATGTATTTTTTTTATTATGATTATCTGGATACGCGTTTCAGTAACGTGTCTAAGCAGGTTTCAGTATAGGGCAAGCACGATAAATGATTTTGTACTTCTACACGATTAATACAATGTGTCATGTTGCCAGTTTTCTCTTCAATCTGCACTTTATTTCTTAGAGTATTTAGTAAGATCGGGGTTTTGGGCTTATATGAAGGTACCGACACTTACAACCTTGGGATCTTCAAGTCTAGAGTGAATAGGCATTTACTGGGTGCGCGTGATTCCATCAGGTGAGATTGAGGTCAAAGGCGAAACCAGTTTATATTAAAAAAAAAATGAAGATATACCGTTACTGACGCGTTTGACCACAATCTCACCTGATGAAAAGCGTCGATGTGACCGAAGATGAAGCACGCGATCTCAGTAGTAGATGCCTATTCATCCTGCTCTTGAAGATCCCAAGGTTGTAGGGTTCCATACCTTGGCAATGCGGCAAAACCATCAATTTGTAATTTCCACAAGCCCATCTAGTTGAATGAATGTAAGATAATAAATGTTCCCAAAACATTCAAAATTTTTAACCCTTTGCAAGTAGATACGTACCTACATTAAGGGTTGTGACACAAATGGACGTTCTTTTTAACAAGGGTCCCATAATTAATTCCTGAACTGAATTTAGGGTAGACACGAGTGGAATCTAATTTACTTACGTTTCGAGATGTTTAAATTTTATCCAATTTATGAGACTTTTTTATGTTCTACTTACGTATGAATTACTTACCTCTCACGTAAAGTACCTTCACAGATTTTTATGACTATGGGTCATAACTGACTTCAAACTCACCCTGAAAGCGAGACAGAAAGTTGCGCCCTTACATATGAGTGACAGAACCGACCAATATTTTAAAGTTCATCATGCTACAATATTCATTCTGGTATTAGAGGGCCCAAGACTATTTAACACTTTATTGCATACTAGCTTTCCGCCCGCGTCTTCGCCTGCGTTCGAAACACTTTATCGCGGATGTGTTTAACTTGTTTATCCCGCGGGAACTACTCACTTTATCGGGATAAAAAATATCCTATGTCTTATTCCAAAGTATTTTCTACCTATAGTATATCCGTTTCATCGTGATCCAGCAACGAACATACAAATAAACAAACTTTTCGCATTTATAATATTAGTTTTTTTTTTATTATTTACAACGGGTTGGTACTTGACCTCAATCACACCTGATGTTAAGTGAAGATGAGGTCGAAGGTGGAAGCGTACTGACCCAGAAACCCGAACACATTTGGAGGACTGGCTATCTTATCTCTGACAACCGGAACACAACAATGCTATTAACATTGTTGCTTGGCCGCAGATTTAGATGGTGGTAGCTAGCCAGGCGGACATTTAAAATGCCCTACCACCAACCAAACCGAGTACTTAAACATGTACCCCGCTGGGCAATCGAACCCGCGGCCTCCGAATCGTAAAACCAACGTTGTTTACATTGAGCCACGGAGGCGGTTATAATCATAAGGCGTTAAATCAAATATATTAAAGAAATTACTAAACATACATACTAACGTCTCGACATCTATCCCAAATAGGGTAGTCAGATATATTCCAAACAACAGTGTATGGAATTTCCAAAAAAAATAAGATTAATGATTGAAACAACATCCACGGTCCACCTTATGAAATATATAGAAATGCACAGGGAAACGAACAATGTTTTTTGATGGAACGTCCCTTAGTCGCTTTAAACGACTCCCACGGCGAGAGACGGGTTGGTTTCCTTTAGATTTTCTCCTACATTATATTTATAAATAAATGCCTGCTACCTTAATTGTGTAGCCGACTGTACCTATACTTGTTTCATCGAGTTTATAGAAAATGGCCTTTTATTTTTAACCGACTTCTTTGTGTTATTAATTTCCAAGAGGAAAGTACAATCATTTGAAATTACTCACCAATTACCTATCTTCGAGCCTTCACATCATTTAATGCCCTATCTTCCAATCCTTTGAGACTCGATCACTCCTTTTGAAAGTTAAAACCTCCCTTAGCGTTAAGAAATCATATATTTTCCCTCCGTTGTCGCAGATGTCTAATGCCTCTATTTAATACCTCATATTGGGTTAATACTTCCCATATATCAGAGGACCTGGCCGATAAAGGGAAAGCTTATTCCGTAATAGGGTATCAATGGTGGGCATTTGCGTTATCGTGGCAGTAATAGAGCTATTATCGTCGTATGTTTATCAATCAATTTGCTCATTGTACTTTATTTTATATGCACGAACATCAAAGTCAAAAATTCTTTATTTTGTTGTTAAGTAGTTAGCGAATCGCATTCAGTCCTTCAATGAGTGATATTTTAATACAAGTGTTCCGGCAGGCACTTTAAATACTTTCCTAGTTTTTTTTTTCGGTCACTTACTCCAATCAGCTAGTCCCAAACTAAGCAAAGTTTATACTATGGATACTAGATAACGGATAAACATACATAAATATTTATATAAACATCCATGACTCGGGAATAATTTTTTTTTTATGTACAACGGATTGGTACTTGACCTCAATCACACCTGATGTTAAGTGAAGATGAAGTCGAAGGTGGAAGCGTACTGACCCGGAAATGTTCATATTCATCACACAAACATTTACCCGATTCGAACCCGCAACCGTTGGTTTCACTGACAGGGTCACTATCCACTACACCAATCGGTCGTCGTCGTTCCGGATTGTATTCGGTTGAAGGTTGTTGGCGACAGGTTGTGGTCAAAGACACTTTAACGAACCCATTTCAACGATAACATTTCATCAAAAAGCTATTTCATCGAAAGTTATTTTGTCGATGGGCCATTTCACCGAAAAGCCAAATCGTCGAAGGCCTATCTTCGATGCCACAGCTTCGAAAAACTATTTTTAATAAGTAAGTAACAGCTTTTACCCCAACTCGCATTGGGCCAGCGTGGTGGACTGTGGCCCATACTCCCTCATTATACGAGGAAAGGCCTGTATCCCTGCAGTGGGATGTTTACGGGCTGAGATGATGAACTGCTTTTGTTATGGAAACCAGACTACAACAATCTTACAATACAATACAATGCAATACAAAACACTTTATTGCACAACAGAAAGGGAAATACAGTTTCAGAAAAGTGTTATTATCTTTTTTTAGAATAAATGTAAGTTAATAATAATAACACCCAGATTTAAGACAAATTTTTAATCGACTAAATGACCATCGTTTAAATAGGTTTTCGAAGATGTGACGTGTCGAAGAAATGGACGTCGGTAAATTGTATTTCGAAGAAATGTACCATCGATGATATAGGTTTTCGACGATTTAGCTTTTCGGTGAAATGGTCCATCGACTCAATAACCCTTCGATTAAAATAGCATCGTTGAAATGGGTTTCGCTAAAGAGTCTTTCCGTAAAAAGACCGCAACCTGTCGGAGCGGAAGCGGCTTAAATTCATTGATGCAATATCAGACAAAATGGCCGTCTTGCACTATTTCTTTTATTCACTTTCCTATAGACAAAGTAAATACAAGATATAAAAATAAACTTGCTGTCCATAGCAGTCGCTTATACAAAGTCACTAAGTCATTCAAGGGACAATGTATATGCTTTGCTAATAAGGTTCCGGTAGACATTCAAAATTTGCCTTTAAATAAATTTAAAGCAATCATTAAACGGAAACTATGTACAGACGGATCTCCCTAAAAGTATTATATGGACCGTATGGACCGAAGCACTCTAGCACCATCTATTAGACAGTATTCATACAATATCAACACTCAATCCAAATCCATAATAATATGTCACATATAAATGAGTAAGAAAATTTCGTCAGCTCTGCTAATTGATATCGTGGTCTAGTGGCAAGCGACACGAATGCTTAGGTAACGTCTTTCGAAAAGACACGGTTTTCGAATCCGGATAAGACAATTTTTATTCGATTTTTTTCTATTTGGATTTTTTTTTTCTTTTTATAAAGGAAAATAAACCGTAAACACTTCATTAAAATAATAAAAAGGTAAGGAAAATAAGAAAAGTAAAAATTTTTGGAGGTAACACTTTAGCCCATGTGGATACTTTTAGGATGATTCGTCTGGCTATTATAAAATGTCTGACTATCTGGATGATAAGAATGCGTGGACATGAACCGCTCGGCAATATCAAGTATATTTTATTCTTATTTTTCCTTGTCGAATCATAAATTTAACAATTATTTCAAATTGTATTTGTATTGACTTATTTAAAAAGAGCAACCCCAGAGTTTCTTGCTCGTTCTTCTCTGGGGAGTCTGCCTAGTGAATGAGCGATAACTGTATGTCATGACGATTTGAAATGTTATTGTTATAACTTCGAAATGAAACATTTTTGATTATCATTTGATTATATAAAATAGATCGAGATAGAACGAAAAGTCCTATACCACCGATCTGCTGACATGTAGGTACGTAGAACATTGCATATAATAGTGCTTTCATTATTGGTATTACAAAATATTTAAGCCATTTCCAAGACGAATTCTTACAACAGAACACTAAGCAAAAGGTACCATTTCTCCGTCATATCACATCTACACAAAGTGTAGCAACAGTTAAGTACGTATCAGTGATTCTCAAGTGTACACGGTGTGAATAATTGAACATGTCTAAGTGAAGCGCCATAACCGACTCTAGACAGACACAGATTACCTACAGTTCCACTATTAGGTGTACTTAAACAAAGTAAGACAGAAGCTTAACTCTGTGATTCCTCAGTGGCGAAGATGTGCGAAGTACCTATACATATTGCAGCAACATATTTAGCAGTAGGAAGCTTTTTTTTTTGTAAAATCAAAGGGGTTGGTACTTGACCTCAATCACACCTAATGTTAAGTGAAGATGAGGTCAAAGGTGCAAGCGTACTGACCCGGAAACCCCTACACATTTGGGGGACTTGCTATCTTATCTCTGAAAACCGGAACACAACAATGCTATTAACATTGTTGCTTGGCGGCAGATTTAGATAAGATGGTGGTAGCTAGCCAGGCGGACATTTAAATTGCCCTACCACCAACCGCATAGTATGGAGCACCGAGCTGGAGTATAGTTATTTGATCGTTTGATACTTTTGCTGAGTCTGTTTGTATATCTGTATCAACTTCATCATCATCAGCCCGTAAACATCCCACTGCAGGGATATAGGCCTTCCCCCGTATATTGCGGATTGGGGACTTCACATGCCTTAGAATTTTTATTTCTCAGGCATGCAGGTTTCCTCACGATGTTTTTCTTCACCGTTTAAGAGCAGTCGAATAGATGCACATAAGTAATTAAACTAAATTTAATTTTTCCATTACGCCAAATCTCACGGACCTGAGCCAGTCGTATCCAATGAGATCCCGCCAATTGTGCGATCTCCTTGGGACCAAAACGGACCGAGAAAGTTTACCTTGTCGTTCTTCGTGACCACCACTCTGTGACTACCTTGAACTATCCGTCATCCCGTCTAGCCAAGTGCCACCTTAGTCTCGTTATTCGCATAAGTAATAGTAACAGGTAATTAGTATGCACTCATTATGTGTGTTGTAATACTGAACTTTGGTATACATAATTACCTAAGTAAGAAAAGTCTCATCTCACAAAATATCTATAGCGCAATAGAACATTTTATTCATCCCTTTTCGAATTAAAATGTCACAAGTTGATACTGCTGAAAGCGTCAGTGGCTCAGCGGTTGAGACAAGGTTTCCCAATTTGGGAGGTCCGGGTTCGATTCCCAGGCAGGCCATGTAGCAATGAGTTCCCTCATACGAGGGAAGGCCTGTATACCTGCAGTAAAATGTTTATGGGCTGATGATGATTATAAAAAACGCATTACTGATAACGTCCGCACAAAGACTGAACGCACACACGGCGCGCTCAAACACATTCGTAGGACGTTAAAAAGTACCAAAATATTGATTGTAAGTATAGCTACTAAACTGATGCATGATCTAGTTGCCCTACTGCATTTTACAATACACTGTGCAACTATAAAGGATTCAGACACTGTGGTTTGCAAACAGCTTATATATGGTACAGGCTTTCATGTTCAAAGCGTATTCAGTGAGCCAATGTAGTGCATACGTTTAACAATATACAATATTATACTATTTCTGGCTATTGGTTACGTATAGCTGGTCTGCTCTTTGAAGTTAAGAAAGTATCCAGTGTTTTAGCGAAATTTCCTTGTTTTTATAGGCTGTTATTTAGTTTGTAGCTCTGTGGCTCAATGTAAACAACATTGGGTTTACGATTCACAGGTCGCGGGTTCGATCCCCATGTTCAAGTACTCGGTTTGGTTGGTGGTAGGGCATTTTAAAATGTCCGCCTGGCTAGCTACCACCATCTTATCTAAATCTGCCGCCAAGCAGCAATGTTAATAGCATTGTTGCATTCCGGTTGTCAGGGATAAGATAGCTAGTCCCCCAAATCTGTTGGGGTTTCCGAGTCAGTACGCTTCCACCTTCGACCTCATCTTCACTTAATATCAGGTGTGATTGAGGTCATGTACCATCCCGTTGTGCATAAAAAAAAATTGTAATGCTGTAAGTTATCGGTTTCTTTGTAAACCATTCTTCAACCACTTGCTGTATAAGATTGAACTGAAATATTAAGTAAGTTCGCTGAGAAGCAATATTATGGTGCCTTCAATCGAGCTGATTTGATGATGGAGCCGGGACGACGAATTTCTTCATCCCTGATTCGATCACGTAGTGGAACGCTCAGCATCGCCCTCTCCATCCTCTCCATAGCTCGTTGCGTGACCTTGAGCTTCCTTGAGGCCCATAATGGCACAACCATAGTGAGAGACGAGAAGACCGATGATATAGCCCAGTGGAATAGTAGGTTGAAGTAGCAGTGGACAGCGACACATATCTCGAGGAAAGGAAGGAAGGCATTAACCTTCTTGAGAGAAGGCCGAGCACCGGCAAGCGTAGCGTAGAACGTTCACTCACAAAGTGGACGCGGGAAGTCGTTGAATGCAGGCCGCTTTCAACCGGGGCCTCTTGAAAACTGTGGGGAAAGGCTATGCTCAGCAGTGGACATCATGTGGCTTATAATGATGATGATACTTTTTATTGGACCATAACAGCCATTCTAACAGCACTCTCAAACGCGTAGCTATCAGGACAAGCGGAGCAAGATAATAGTTGATTCATCGTCTCACTTATGTAATAACGAGTTAATAATAATGATGAATAGATATTTTCAATGAAAACTCAATTTAGTTTAGATAAAGAAAACCAACGCATACAATTCAAAGGACTCCGATTCCAGACTAATTTAGATTTTAAAAGTGAGCAAACAAGAAGGCGGGAGAAGCCAAGTAAAGCGGCAATGAAACTAAATCCGCTGCCCGACTGCCAGCAACAAACGGAAAAACTTTAATTTTACTCCAGTATTGTGCTGTTTTGTTTCTTTCTTATGAGACACACAAGACAATAATTTCCGTTCACCTCTGCTAGCGAGAAAGAACCTTACTGTTATGGCATAATCACAATCAAAGTCTCTGTTGCAACTAATTTTGAAACAAAACACATGAAAAAATTTAGATCTTTTTACACTACAACTTCAACTAATAATATTTACATATACATACATAACGTCACGACCTTTATCCCAAATGGTGTCGTCAGATACATACATACATACATAATGTCACGCCTGTTTCCCGTAGGGGTAGGCAGAGACCACAGACTTCCACTTCCTACGATAAAGAAGGATAAAGAGGATAAACCACCCGCTTGCATTACTTTAAAAAACGTTTAATTTGCTACTTCTACGTCGTCAGATAATCCCAAAAATAAAATTTAATCCTTGAAACAACATCTTCACCTTATGAAATATACAGAAATGCACACGTGACAGGGGGTGAGCCCATCGTCGTTGAAGCGTGTCAATAGATGTTTTGTAGTGGAAATGCCCTTAGTCGCCTTTTACGACACCCACGGAACGAGAAGGGTTGGTTCTATTCTATTTGAGTGCCGAAAACTAAACCATACAGCACAATAATATTTGATAGCGAAAAATTTAAATAGAATTTGTTTATTTCTGTATTCAGTATTTTACGGAGAACGTAGGTACATAGGCTTGAGAGAATTACAATCAATTTATTAATTTTCAAAGATTACCACTGCGGGTTGAGGACTTCAGTAATATGCCTTTGAATTTTTATTTTTCGGGCATGCAAGTTTTCTCACCATGTTTTCCTTCACCGTTTAAGAGTGGTCGGATAAATGCACATAAGTAATTAAATTAAATTTAAAAAGTCATTGGTACATCGCCTGCCTGGGAGACCTATAAGTACGTTAATAAGTTAGCGTGGTCGCATTCTTGTCCTCAAGAATTGAGTCCTCAAGAACCATCAAATTTCAAAACGCAATGTTATTAAAAATTTGGGAGTATTGTCTCATATCCGAACGTCAGGATCACGCTGTATACGATTGAAAGTTTCATCAGTTTGGGAAACATAAAATTCCTTCATGAATTTCTTTTCGCCCATCGTTTACTTTAAATTTTCTTATACGTTGTTTTGCTTCTGCGGGTTAAAATCCCGGAACTGATGTAATAAATAAAATAGTACGAATGTGAAATAATATTTCGAAACCTATCATTGGCTACCTGTATACTGGTGAGTTTTTTTACCGTAAAGAAAAAAATAGGGCATATTAGGTAAGTGAAATAGAAGGTATTGGCATAGGTAGATTATTTATTTATTTCTTGAAAATTATAAAATATAACAAAACGTTGTGGCCTTTGATGGTCGCTTTTATTGCCTATTGCACATAATTACATCATTAGGAATTAAATAAATTAAAAAAACTTGGAGAAAATATAAGTTCCAATTAAAATTCGCATGATAGGAACCCTAGGAATCACACCAGTCGGAAATCGGGGTCGGTGATGATTTCGAAAAAAAAATAATTAAACTACCCATGCCAATAATTTCTATTTCACTTACCTAATATGCCCTATTTTTTTCCTTACGGTAAAAAAACTCATCCGGTATATGTATTACTTGTTACCTGGTACTAATATTGAGAAATCTGTTGATTTCTTGAATAAATAAAATAAAATACATTTATTTTAAATCCTAAGGAAGTATAATAATAATTTAAATTAAAGTCAAATGACATTTCTAAACCCTACCAATAACCTACAATAAACAAAACAATATATCCTCACACACCATCACATAACCTCGAGTCGTGCAAAATGGCACCCCATACCTCCCAAATGATAACCTGACATTGAGTAAGTTGAGCAATAGAGGCAACGTGACACCTACCTCTATAAGATCGGAACGTGACCTTATGAAAATGGTCGTGTTTCATATGTCTGTAGAATATATCCTACTGAAATGTTTGTGCAAGATATTTGAGAGTGAATTTGGAGATAGGTATCTACTTATACTATAATAAAAGAAATAAATTGGTAGGTGACTAAGTGAGCGTAACTATATTAGAAATATAAATTAATTAATTTTAATTTTATCCGTCGTAGGTACCTACCTATGATTCGCTATTTGTTTTCAATTAGCAAAGTTAAGCAATGTCTAGCGCGGTCAGTCCTTGGATGGGTGACCACTAGTGGCATTTTAATACAAGTGTTTACGTGCTTCGGAGGGCATGTTAAATAACATTAAACAGTCGGTCCCGGTTGATTTCAATTGAAGGCATCGTTTTGATTTTATATGACACAAATGATTTTCTTTTATTTCGTTTATCACAGAAATATATTAAATACCTATGGGTAGGTAAAGTTAGATAAATAATATTTTAACGGACTACAAAAAAGGATATTTATTCGTCTGTATGTATTTTTTTTATGCACAACGGGTTTGCACTTGAGTTCAATCACACCTGATGTTAAGTGAAGATGAGGCCGAAGGTGGAAGCATACTGATCCTGAAACCCAAATATTTGGTTAACTGGCTATCTTATCTCTGACAACCGGAACACAACAATGCTATTAACATTGCTGTTTGGCGGCAGTTTTAGATAAAATGGTGGTAGCTAGCCAGGCGGACATTTAAAATGCCCTACCACCAACCAAATTCTATGTACCCACCCATATTTTCGTCAATTGATAAGAGCATTTATATCCCACACGGGATTCTACAGAAAATATCAAATCCAATTTTTTCGAATCCGAATTCCGGACTCCGCGAACCTAAGGTTTCAACTGCAAAGGGCCCAAATATGTAACCTGTACCAAGGTCTGCATTTTTACACTGCTTAGAGCCCTCGGCGGTAGCCGCCGCTGACCCTGCATAGCGGCAAGTCTACGCAGGTAGAGTGCTATACCAATAAAAAAATTAATAGGACAGCTTATCATTCATTCTTATTATCTATTTCCATCACCTGTCACGATACCATCTTACATTCGATATTTTCCGAGAGCCTAAGATATTCCGATTTGTCGCATCTGTAGAAATGAGAATATATATAGACACGGAACTAGACCTCCGGCAATAGATATGTAGAAAGAATTAGGAATCTGTGTCTATGTGTTGATGATATTTATCTTTTAACTAATTGGTTTTATTTGTACTGATGATACAATAATTGTGTACACAGTTTCTCGATGATTTCCAAATTTTTAATTACCTATACCTAATGTTATAAAACTCCACCGACAAGAACAGGGCTCTTAAATAAGATGATGATGATGAATGTTATTAAGATAAACAAAATGGCTGATGAAATTTTGCCTTAAAATTATTCGAATTATAAATTAATGAAAGTTTCAAAACAAAATTTTCGACATTCAAAATGGGAATTCATTCACAAACAAACCACACACCGAACCTTGTTGACTCACGTTCTACGTTCAATACACCTAGTTGTTGCCCGCTGTTTTGTTTGTCCCGCGGAATGAAATTTAATTGGGTTAAAAGTTTCATACAACTGTTTTTAATTGCTCATATCACGTTTTGTTCCAGTGAAAGGAGTAAATGTATGTATTGCCAATGAAATTACACGTTAAAAGTTTTGTAGCTGTTTTTGCTCAATTCACTAACATTGTACGTGACGGAGTATATGCGGGGGACACACAGATGATATGTTCGGCGAGTCCAAATCGCATTATAAAAAAATAGTAGGTAATGATCTTGGTATATGCAACTACCTGCTGCTATATGTATATATATAGTTCGCCTCCGTGGCTCAATGTCAACAACATATAGGGTTTACGATTCGGAAGTCGTGGGTTCGATCCCCAGCGGGGTACATGTTTAGTACTCGGTTTGGTTGGTGGTAGGGCATTTTAAATATCCGCCTGGCTAGCTACCACCATCTTATGTAAATCTGCCGCCAAGCAGCAATGTTAATAGCATTGTTGTGTTCCGGTTGTCAGAGATAAGATAGCCAGTCCTCCAAATGTGTTGGGGTTTCCGGGTCAGTACGCTTCCACCTTCGACCTCATCTTCACTTAACATCAGGTGTGATTGAGGGCAAGTGCTAACCCGTTGTAGATTTTAAAAAAAAAAACAAATAATTATTACAACTTTATTGTTATTTACCGTTTTATAACAATTAGAAAGCTTGGATAAGCCATAGTGTAGATGTATAATAACGCGCAATAGAATCCATGAAAATTCGAGCAACTGTTTATTTTTTGGAAAAAATTTCATGAGACAAAATGTTACGAGAACAAACTACGTTAAAGCAAACGTTCGATTACTCGATAAGATCACTTCTCGATGTAGCCACTTAGTCTGAGCGTGACATCAAAATTAAATAGATACTAGGGGTTTCTTTGCCTCACTCATATCTTTAAGAGAACATGACTATTGTGATAAATTTAAAGATACTATAAAACAGAAACTCATTAAGAAAGCATATTATAAAATATCGGATTATTTAGATGATAAACAATCATGGACATAACCAGCCCGTTCGCATAACCCAGCTATTTCACAATTAATAATGAAATATTATAATATAAAATAATAATTTTGTAATATAAAAACCTTTTTTTAAAAGAGCGACCTCTCGAGTTTCTTGCTTGTTCTTCTCAGGGGAAAATTGCCTTTTGAACAAGCAGTAGCTTTAAAAATGTAAAATCTGACTATTTTAAGTGAACCCACACAGGGTACACTTAAAACAAACCTAAAAAAATAAAGCATTTTTTGATTTTGATTTTGAGAGGGCCAGCTGAGCTATATTATCAGCAGCAATACGCGTCTCCACTGTTGGAGCACGCCCACGTGGCTATCTACTAATCCACATTGGGCCCGCGTGGTGGAGTCAGACGTCTGACTAAGAGAGAACATGGACCGTAGTCCACGATGCAGGCCCGGTGTTAGTAGATTTTAAAGACAACCGGAAACGAGGTTTTGGCTTAAGTACCCTCCAACCAGGGAAACACTCGTATGAAAATGCTTGCTGCTCTGAACGGCTTTATATCCCACCACTGATTTTGGTGGCCAAACAAGTGGCAAGTTAGCAAGTGGGTTAACATTCTATCGGCGAGCATCAAGTTTGTTAATGCGGGTCAACCCGCCGCTTTCGGGGTTGATATACCACAAGACTAAAACAACTTTGATACGAAACAGTTGAGAAAACTTCTGGGAAACTTTTTCCGTATAGTATTTTATGGATCATGTTCTATTATTGCGAAAATACGGTGTAGGATATGAAATATAGGATAGAATATGAAAATCAAACAATCAAAAAAAGTGACCAAAATCAATATCAAATATTTTAAGATTATCTGAACCATCTTCCAGTTGTTCCATGGAAAGGTTGACTGCATCAAACGATTACTGATTATTGCAGCAACTGAATGGTATTTAAAAAAAATTAAATTCTCTCATTGCCAATGTGTCCTTGGCGGCGGACAATTACTAACATTTGTGCTCAAAATTTGCATAAAGCCAAGATCCGAATTTGGCGTCGCTTAGAGGAAATATTTCCCAGAACTAACCTATGCGTAAAAAAACATGCAAAAATATAGTGGCTATCATGTTTTTTCCGATTTTGTTTTTTCAAAATCCCATTATGGCATCACGGTCCGGGTGATTTTCTTAAATCAAAGTAGTAATCGGTGCGGTTAACAAAAAGCCACTGCGTTGGCCCACCCTCAACCTCAAAGCCGGAATCTTGACTGTAGTTCTTCAACTCCTCCTTCTCTCGTATTAGAGCATGCCAGTTAGTTTTAGGCCCGTATTAATAAACCATTCTCAAGATTGAGAATAGTCTTGTGATCGGTCTCAAGTAAACATATTGATTAATAAACCTAACTTGAGACATGAAACGCACGTGAATATTCAAGCAGCACTCACTTGAGAGGTGCGCCGAGTTTCACGTATTAATAAACGAAACTCAAGACTATCATTCATTCGCCGCTGAGGCGAATACTTTAGAAGTGATCTCAGCTGAGTAGACCTCAAGATTGGTTTATAAATTAGCACGGAGTTTGAGATAGCTTCAACTTCTTAAGACGCATCTCGGGTGATACAGCCTCAAAACTTGTATTGAGATTCGTTTATTAATACGGGCCTTAGAGTCAGTTTTAAGTGCACGTATGTTTAGCGCTTTATAGAAAAAGCTGGCTCATACTCCCCGTACTCCCCTACATAACACCATTTGATCATAATATTGTACGTAAACCCACCCACCATTACTCCCAATATTATTATCACATATTTACAGAACAAAGAAACGCAAACTACCCACATATCTGCCTAAATTCCATTCAGTACATCACGATTTGATCACCTCCCAACCCAAGGAAGGTGACGTCATATATTCAAGCCCAAAATCATATTACACCTATTATAATGGAGGGTCAACCAAACCAAAGAGTGGATAACGTAGAAGGGTGTGATCAATTTATGCCTAATTGACATTACCGGCCATTACAGGCCATGTACCAATAAGTTTTTAAATTTAGTTACTTATGTGCATTTATCCGACTGCTCTTAAACGGCGAAGGAAACATTCAAAGGCATGTGAAGTCCCCAACCGGCATTGGGCCAGCGTGATCGCAGCGAGGGAGTATGGCCCATACTCCCCTCATTATGCGAGGCAAGGCCTATGATTTTCTTATCTACTCATGAATAATCTACGTGTTCGTAATTTGATTGAATCGTAAGCAATCTTTCTAAAAATATTACCGTGATTACATTACATATTTATGTAGTCAGAAATGGAAATGTATCTCATTTCGGAGAAGTTTATTTTTAACTTCTAATCAGGTAAAGTCCTTATATTAAGTGAAAAATGCTGGAATATTCCTTAATCCGTTCAAACATAGCATATTTAACGCCATATGAAAAGATGCAACATTGAGCCATCTCGATGGCAAGGTTTGGCAGCATGACGTCCTGAATGGCGCAGGGTAGTGCATAGGAGAGTAAGCGATTTCGAGGAGCAGTGTAAAGCTGACCTCGACGCTAAACGCGACGAGCTGAAAACCCGTCCATCGGCTGCTATATCAGTATGTCGTAGATAGCGATAAATTAGCGATAGAATTCATTATTCGAACGGTCAACTGACTATCATAATACGAGGTTAATGTGAAGTAAACCTGATGGCGCTGGTATCGCCAGAAACGGCGCGGTGACGACGTTAACAGTTATATTAGGTCTTCACATTGAAAATGGGACACACTTTGCTACGAGCCTTCAAAGGAGTCGGAGCTCCACTGAACACATCCATCCACTGTGAGTGATTTGATTATTATCACCGCTTGGAAGAATCCGGTGAGTCGTTACCTAATCAACTTCTTATTATCATGGGATTTGAGCAAGGAGAAACTATAGACAAGGTACGGCTGAGTTCCACAGAGTGCATGCGGGGGCCAAGTGCAGGCCACGGGCGTGCACATGTTTTCTCTTCAACAGAAAGCATCTCAGGTTCCATGATTATAATCGAATGTGAATACGTTGTTGATTCCCCTAAAGTAGTTTGCAATAATATCGCCTTTGCCCGAGCCACCCTTTACCATGCGACTGGCATCGTCCCGGTCGCTCTCGCACGCCCACCCCCATACGCCCATCTCCGACAAGTATATTGAAGATGTGCTTATGTGCCCACATTGCGTACGGGAGTTCACCGCAAAGATCGGCTATGTTAGCCATCTTCGAGCGCACCAGCGCCAAACTGATAAAGAGTCGAAGAGGTCGCCATGGCCGAAATCGGTCGGAAGCATCATCAAAATACATTCTTAGTGAGAACTTTCTCCATTTTTAATTTTAACAAGCTTTTTACAATGTTTTCAATTGCAATGTTCATATGTAAGTTGTCCGTTTAAAAATTTGCAAACCATTTTTCAATCACTTGCTGGTATCTGATTGAGATGAAATTTGGCATATGTATGTATTACATATGTACACATTTAGCCAACAGATGCAAATGACAACTTTGTTGCCGTCCATCATATTAGCACATGAAGTATCCGTGCAATGTCAGCCCCAAGATGACTCGGTACATGGCCAACACGCGGGCATACCGCAGAGTGGAAGCGCTGAGCCCTGTGCTACAGGCTCGGCAGCCGAAATTGAAGATCAATTTGAGGATCCTATGTCGACTGATGAAATGTCTTCCCCTGACACTGCAGAAAGAAACATTTTAGTCTATAAGCCATGAAGTTAGAGCTTAAGGTGGAGGGATATTAGTGGTAAGTTAGCAACAAGACATATATGATGTGAACGTCAGTCGAATTAAAGCCATCTGTCCGTATACCCGTATTTTCTTTGCTGCGTCCCCCTTCCCCTGTGAACAGAACTAACAGTATGTAAGTTCGGTGACAATGCAATATTATGGAACCATCAAGCTGATCTGATGGTGGAGCCGAGATGCAGGGACTGGAACTTCTTGATGACAAATAGTAAAATAGTCGTATTTGGGCTAATTCCTTTTGTTACCATGAGTACATAATATGATGACGAGGGACTAAAGTTGGAGCCAGAAGATTGCATCTAGAACTCCTTGATGGAGTAAACTCCATCAAAGTTTTATGGAATATTAAACGCGTATTCTTAAAAGTAATTTTACCCAACTGCCCAAAGAAGGAGGGTAATGTTTTTTGAGTGTATGTATGTATGTCTGTTCCTTTGGGGCATCCTGTAGCCTAAAAGGCTTGAACGATTTCGAAGTGCATGGTGTCGTTGGCTTTGTCTTGGTATCCGGAGTGTCATAGGATATATTTTATGATAATAAATCGAACATGGCGTCTTTTTTTTTATGCACAACGGGTTGGTACTTGACCTCAATCACACCTGATGTTAAGTGAAGATGAGGTCGAGGGTGGAAGCGTACTGTACCCGGAAACCCCAACACATTTTGCGGGACTGGCTATCTTAGCTCTGACAACCGGAACACAACAATGCTATTGCTAACAGCAAATAACATTGCTGCTTTACGGCAGATTTTGATAAGATGGTGGTAGCTAGCCAGGGGGACATTTAAAATGCCCTACCACCAACCAAACCGAGTACTTAAACATGTACCCCGCTGGGGATCGAACCCGCGACCTCCGAATCGTAAACCCAATGTTGTTTACATGGAGCCACGGAGGCGGTTAAAATACAAAATATGCTGAGTCTGCAAAATACAAAATATGCTGTCGGATTTTTTGTTTTTTAAATATTCAAATAGTTATTACAGAACATATTTGAAGTCGATACGAGTTGTCGCTTCTGTGACAATGTGAATTTACTTGTTCTACTTAACCCTGTCAGTGGCTGTAGCATGCGATAGGCCAACGGACAATGGACGCCACTGGACTGTGAACTGATAGCACCTTAAATTAATTAATGTTAGGGGTAGATACATATCTTTTGTGCCGGTTGTATTGCCCGCTCAGAATTTGCACATTTCGCTACCTCTATCACTGTTGTAATAATTTTGTTGTGTGTCTAATTTGTCGCGAAGTGACATCCAAGAAGAAAAACTATGGTAGTTAATTTTACTATAGTTTATTGAAGATTACATAAACTTGATGTGCAGTGGTGGCAGTAGGCATGACCCACCTCAACACCCTCCCACTGCAACTCCTGTAGCCAGGATCAACAGCGGTACAACTGAACGTCGCCTACTGAAAGTAAGCGTGTGCCGAGAAAAGACTACGCTACCTTGGGACCCAAATTTATTTAAGAAGAAGAAAAAGGGGTCTAAAGAAGGAAAAATAAAATTATTTCCTCCTTCCCCTTTACAAATGGGAGTGTAGCCAGAGAAAAGGAGAAAACCCTCGTATTGAGGATAAAATTAAATGGGTAAAGGGGACTGAGTGAGGCTCAGTCCCTAATGAGTATAGAATACACCACGGACGGCGCCAAGGGACGCAGTGAGTTCTTGGTAAGTGGCTAATCTACTTAGTGTAGTAATGCCAGTAATACGAATGGCAGAAAGACTTAAAAGCACGGAAGCTATCACGATTTGCAACCAGATCCCCGTAGTACACTGGATGGCTATTCGCATTTAATTTTGATGGTGGCAGTAGGCAGTATGTTATATATAGTAGGATACAAAAAAAAATTCTAACAAATCGGCGGCTTGCTTTAGATATATTGGTGTCGATTCGAATGTACACCAACTAAACTAAACTAAACCCAGTTTTGGAGTGGAGCCGTCGTATCGTATTGTTCCAGGGAGAAAGAGACAGTACTACTTTAAAACTGGTTTTAGTTTAGTTTACTTGGTGTACATCCAAATCGACACCAATATAGATATTTAGTAATAAAACAAAGACTGTATGATTAAAATTACCACTGTGAATTTCATTGCATCAGAGAACATACTTTTCTCTGTTTCAATTAACTCCTGTAACAATTATCAAACAAATCGAATTTCTTTACATTTATGAAAAATTTCACCGAGGGCAGCTATCACGACTCAATAAGCAATTATTGGAAAATAATTTTTTTTTTATATTAGAGGGCGGCAAACGATGCGGGTCACCTGATGGAAAGCAATCACCGCCGCCCATGGACACCCGCAACACCAAAAGGGTCACAGATGCGTTGCCGGCCTTTGAGGAAGGTGTAGGCTCGTTTCTTGAAGGTTCCAATGTCGTACTCGTTCGGGAATACCGCTGCCGGAAGTCCGTTCCACAGGGTGGTCGTCAGTGGTAAGAAGTTTCTTGAGAAACGTACAGTGGTAGACTTCCACTCATCCAGGTGATGTGGATGGAAATTTAATTTTCGGCGAGAAGTGATAAGATATTAATTAACCATAGATTAATTAACAAAAATGTTTCAGAAGATCTTAGCATCTTCTACAACGCAATAAAGTTTACAGTGGTAACTTTAATTTAATATTGTATGTTTGATAACTAAAGATTATGCCCAAAGTAAGCTTCAGAATTGTTAGAAAACAAATTACTTTAAGATTACAGGAAAATACACCACAAATATTGCGTATTTTTACTGGGCTACTATTCAGCAAGACAAGTTATATTATGGTCGTACAACTTTAAAATGGTAAGCTGAGGTAAGTAAAATTTGTGTGAGCCCTAGAAATTTTCCCAGAATAGTGAATCGTTCGCGGAAAATTATGGAGGCATTAAGGATGTGCAGGTTTCTTTAAGTTTTGGCACTTTGTGTACCTCGATATATATTTTCTAAATTTTGCACAATAATGGTGCAGCTCTTTTGAATAAGACGGTATTCAAAAAATCAAAATAAAAAATGCTTTATTTTGTAGGTACACAAGGTACACTTAAAATAGTCAGATTTTACATTTTTAAAGCTACTGCTTGTTCAAAAGGCAATTTTCCCCTGAGAAGAGCAAGCAAGAAACTCGAGAGGTCGCTCTTTTAAAAAAAGGTTTTTATATTACAAAATTATTATTTTATATTATAATATTTCATTATTAATTGTGAATTAATATATATTTTTTATTTATTTATTTATTTAACACTTTATGTATATAAGCATACACGTCAAACAAAACAAAAAAACAGGAGAATATTAAAATATACAAAAGGCGAGCTTATCTCTATAAGAGATCTCTTCCAACAAACCTCAGTAAGGAGACAAATAGATGAGGTAACGTAAAAGTAGACAGCGAGTATACTTACAAAAACAGTAGTTATAAACAAACATACAACTAATAAATAGGGAAAATAACAATCATGTCGATAACATACATACTTAAATTATGGTGTTGTTATAATATAAATAAATATAATTAAATATATAATCTAATATGATAAAAATAAATACAAACCTATAAATAAATATGATATATACTTAAACAAATGTACACAAATAATAATAATAATCTATTGAGACAGTTTAAGGTAATGCTCCTTCAGTCGCGATATATTGTTTGGTACAATCACCTGCAGCTAAAAGTATACGCCTAGCGCGCTAGATCTAATGCGTTAATTATATCGTGTAAGTCAGAACAAGCCATGGCTATCGAAATTCCATGAAAAGCCTCAGTCAAATCGCACCTCGCATTACTGACATACATCCAAATAAAGATTGGACACACACACACGTACAACACACACTTCAATCACACCTGACCAACTGTTGGAAGCTTACTGACCCGGAAACCCCATTTTATTTGGGGAACTAGCTATCTTATCTCTGACAACCGGAACACAACAATGCTATCAACATTGTTGTTTGGCAGCAGGTTTATATAAGATGGTGGTAGTTAGCCAGGCGGATATTAAAAATGCCCTACCACCAACCAAACCGAATACTAAACATGTACCCCGCTGGGGATCGAAGCTGCGACCTCCGAATCGTAAACACTAAGTTGTTGACGGAAGCGGTTGTATAAATACATAACGCCCTAAAAATGCAGTCGAATTAATTAATTTACTAATTTTTTTTTTTAATTAGAATGGGATCGCTCTTGACCTTAATCTGGACTAATGTCGAGATAAGGTCTACGATGGAACGAGCTTTTCCAGAAGATGCCTATTTAACCTGACTTTAAAGAGCTGCGGGTTATATGCGATTGGAAACACAGACGGAGGCAATGCGTTCCACTCCTTAGCCGTGCGCATGAGAAACGAAGACCTAAAACGCTTGGTCCTTATAAATGGCACGTCAACTAAGTGCGGGTGATATCCTGCGGTACGTCTTGAATTTCGATGTAAGAACGGGGATGGCGGGAATTTATATGAAAACGGTAAATATGAAACTAAACTAAGTTTGTATGGAAATGCCTTGGAGCCTTAAAATTTATTACGATTTTTACTTCCTCTGCAATTGTATCTTTTACGATTACCAGTAAAAACATTTTACAGTCCAACACCACAAAATTCCACTTAAAACCGACAGGAAGCGTCTATTTCCGGTTAAGGGCCGGATATCAACGAGTTTGATCCGGTTTAATCCTACCCGGAAAATTAACAGCGGGTTTGACAAACTAAGCTTTAATTAAATATTAAACACAAAGATTATTGGAGTGTTGTTATTGGTTAATGGCGTTAACAATTTCACTTGTGAAGCGATGTAGTTTTAAAAAAATAACATGTTGACTTTCAATAAGTGATATTTTTGTATCCTACATTGAATAAAATATTTTTGATTTTGATTTTTTTGATTTTATTTTAAGTTGGTAAGGAAATTAGAATCCAAGTGAACTGTAACTAATAATATGAGACATTTTTAGGGTTCCGCAGTCAACAAGGAAACTTTATAGTTTCACCACGTCCGTCTGTCTGTCTGTTCGAGGCTTAGCTCAGAAGCTCTTAGTACTTAAAAGCTGTAATTTGACTTGACTTGAAAACTACAGTACCTACTTCAAGTTATATAATGAGCATCGCAATATATCGGAAACAATCGTACAACATTACTAAAACAATTGTCAAAATGTAATGTAGTCGTAAAAAACACCCCTAAATTCAACTTTATCGCAAATAAATGTCAATGTAATTTACAAAAAAAGCAAATTAGTTTGCAAGTTATGCAAGGGCGCAGCTAATGAGTCAGTTGCACATTTGATTGACAGCATAGAAGATGTTATGTAATTTTATGGACGTATAAAGATAAAAGAGGGTCCTTAGGGTGGTGGAAATAATATTTATTCTAATGTAACAAAGGTGAGCCCAAAGCAATAAACCAAAAAAAAAACAAACAAACAAAATATTCTTTATTGTACAACAATAAAAAGCATAAAAAGAAATGAGAAAAGGGGATAGTACAATTTGGCGGCCTTATCACTAAAAGCGATCTCTTCCAGGCAACCCTTAGGTTAGGAAGCATTATGCACATGCCATGTGGGTAGCGTCGTGCACGGTAAACTAATTTTAATAAAATAAATAAATCACGTAAAATAAATAAAAAGTCAAAAAGGCCTGTCTTTTAAAAGGTAAAAAAATATAAAATTAAAAAGTATACATTATTACTATAAAAAGGTGCCTATACGGCACATGTACTGTGGACCTAGATGGCGCTGTGTTTGTGAAAAGCCATTTATTATTATTATTATCAATGTACCTCTTTGTTTGTGGTGAGATAATAAATATTTATTATTTTTTTTAATTATGGAGTAATATGAAGAAGAACATAGAACGCCATCTAGTTCCACACTAAGAAACGGGACTTGTATTATGGATATCAGATGGTTGATTCCTCTTTTTCAATTTAAGAGCTATACTCTAGTCGGTGAAGTAATAACCACCAGATATTTGATATACTAGATAAATACATATATATACGTATTATAAATGAAAACACACCCGGGTAGTCAGGTCCGTATTCATCATGCAAACATATTTTCGGATTAGAACCCGCGACCTTTTAGTATAGCAGAGTTTCTAACCACTACACCAAATGCTTCCATCGTTCAGAAATGACCACTCCCTGGCACCATGTGTTTCATGCAGACCAATGATTGTTATAGCATCCAATTTACTCGTAGCCCATAAAAGTTATCTGCAAAATGTTTTTTCGCTTACATCGTTGGATGGTGTAAAGCTGTAAATCATGCAGTGTCGACGAGCGATGTGTTCGTATCTACTGCAAACAGCGGCCAAACTGCGTCACTGCGTCCGGGCACGAGCTATTTTTTAGTTCGTTTTTAGTGGGACTATCTATCGTAAATTTACAATATTAATGTTCAAGCTGAAAGGCCTGCATGACCACGCCCGAACTGATTAATATCTAAACGGAATAATGTCCATACTGATTTCATTTTATGCACGAGTAAATATTTGCAAAATACAAAACATTTCCCAACAATCCCTACCCATTTTTAAAACTCCACTAAAGGAACACTATCTCTAGTTATCTCAGTAACTCAGTATCCAATTTATAGATATCTATATAAGTATTTAATATATTATACGTAAGTATTTATTAATATGTATTTTAAATTGTGTATGTATTGTCTTTTGTAAATTGTGTTCCTATAACAGTGATGTTTTGTTAATGTATTGTTATATATTTTGTGTATCACCCTTTGTCTGCAATAAAAAACTTTAAATTTGTTTTTCCTTCCGAGGGTTTGCTGGAAGAAAACTCTTGCAGTGATAAGCTCGCCTTTGTATATTGTAATTTCTATCCTATGTTTGTTCAATCTATGTTTGTATACTTATATGCAATAAAGTGTTACAATAAAATAAATAAATAAAATACATTTCTAAAGAAATGTGTTAGTTTTCGAACCCAGTTCTTACCATCAGTTAAGATTTCGGCCTTTGATTTTTTTTATGTTATGTAATACTAGCTTTCAGCACGCGGCTTCGCCTGCGTGGAATAGCTTTATCGCGGATACTACTAAATAAATAATACTTCAACGACCTTTAGTGGCTGTTACCATTATCACCGACGCTTTGAAGAATCCGGTGAGTCGTTACTTAATACGAAGTTGATCATGGAATTGAGCAGAAGGGATTGTAGACTACTCCGGCTGAATATCACAGATTGCATGCCAAAGGGCAAGTTTTATGGCATGAGGGACATGCAAATGTTAACCCTTCACCGATAAGCATCTCAGGTTCGACGATCATAATTGCATGTGATAATGTTGTGCGCGGGTAAGTGGTCTATAATTGCTACCTTAAAGATATAAGATAATCGGGCCCGTGTACCATCAGTGGCATACCATTGCCTCGTTCCGTTGGATTCCTAGTATCATTCTTATTATATCGCAATTACCCGAGCAACCCATTACAACGTATCTGTCACTGTCCCAGTCGCTAGCAACGCCCGCCCCCTTCTCCGACATATAAACCGGGATTTTAATGTGTTAAATTACTCTTAGACATATGTATGAATAAATAAATAGATACACCAATTACCCAGTCCTAAACTATGCGGAGCCTGTACCTATTGCTTTAGATAAGGTATAAACATACATAAATATTTACATAAACATCCATGATTCATAATGAATAATGATTTCTGAAGTTGTTCTTTGACTACGATAATAATCAGGTAATTAAAACAAGCGAGTAGCATTTAGCGTTAACGGCAATGCGACAAAAGTTCCCAACAGTTCTAGTTGTAACTATACGTAGGGGAAGCTCGGCCAAAAAGTAGTAGCGAGGATATCCGATTCTTCCAAAAATCAACAATAAATTAAGAGTGATACACATAAAGCCAAGATTTCGCCAAATATGTCATAATGACTTTGATGAAAGTTAGGAATTTAATAAATATAATTTTTAAGATGTCGCAAGAAGAAAGGGTTCTTGTTTTGTTTAATTATGTCTAGTTTGAAATTGTAATTTTTCATTTATTTACGGGTTATGAAAATGTGGGATATTTCATGTACTTTTTTAATAAAAACAAAACATACTTTCTTTACTTCTTTTCCTCATTAACATCACAATAATATTTGCGTAGTTAACTAGGTATACACCTATTTATAATTATGTGAAGTAATAGTAGTGTGTGAGAGAACTGGAATCTGAACGAGACGTTAATCAATATTCCAGATCTACGAGGAAAGTAGTAGATACATTTCGGGGAGTGTGCGTTGGAATTACATAATCTTATTCCACCGTCACTCTTCCATCTTCGGACCACTAGGCGTGGGGAGGGATTCCACCCGTATATAGTTAATATACCGAACATTCGCACTAAGAAGTTCGACACTTCATTCATCATCCGAACAGCCAAGGCATGGAACTCCCTTCCGGCGTCAGTCTTTCCTGAATCCTACAACCTTGGGATCTTCAAGAGCAGAGTGAATAGGCATTTACTGAGATCGCGTGCTTCATCTCCGACCACATCGTCACTTTCCATCAGGTGAGATTGTGGTCAAACACGTATCCAGTCAATCATAAAAAAAAAAAAAAAAGATGCTTTCCGCAAAAGTGCCGCCGCAGAATTCAAATTGTAGGCGGTTCGTTGTTCTTTAATTATTATTATTTTCATAAACAAAATTATTATTTGGAATACTTTGGATTTACACAATCATGTGTTCCATGGATCGAGACTAATAAATACCCCAATATATAAAAGAGATTTAACTTCTATTCTAATCCAAATTTCAGAAAAAAAATCTTATTACATTGAAGATTCAAAGAGATAGTTTATTTTTACAGATTTCCTCCTTGCCTGAGCTTCCCTTACTGGCAAAGTTTATTGAGGCGCAGACACAACACGGCGCATATAGGTAGTTACGAGATTAGGTAGATAGGTGATATGACGACTTACCTTTCATTTCAGGAACTTCCTGAATATGGAAGTAGGTGTGAATATTCAGCGTGCTGATGAATAACTTATCACTTGGACTTCATTATGTCATAAATGAAGAGTTTATTTATTTATCTCTAATAACGAGCAATGCAAGCTTAGCATTTCAAGTCTAAGATAAGTAAGAAAGTAATGCGGAATGAACAAATGAAGCTTCACCTTCCTCCGGAGGAACCCGTCTTCCGGAGTTTTTCTTTGTAACCTCGGAGTCAGAGAAGAAAGAATTCTTTAACAATTACATAATGTCACTATTACATTATTAATTTTTTTATTTTTATTAATAGCTTGCAATCTTCGTATGTAAGTTGGCCGTTTCAAGTTTTCTAAACCATTTTTCAACCACTTTCTGGTATCTGATTGAGCTGTAATTTAGCGTATTTATCTAATTTTGGTAACAATGCAGTATTATGGAACCGTCGAGCTGATCTGACGATGGAGGCGGAAGTTTACCACGGAACTCCTTGATGGAAACTGCTAAGACAGTCGAATTTGATGTCGTATATTTTGTTTTCGCTGAAGTTAGGCCTTCTCTACAGATTTACAGACCGTCCCGTTGATTCACAGAATTGATAGACACGAACGGCGACATTCAAGAAATAATTTTTTTGTTTGTGCCTTGTTATGTAAGTGGGATCTTTTTACCAACTTTATAATTGAATAGTACTTGCATCCGAAGTTGCGACTCGTGAATTGCAAGTTGGGCCAACTTCAGAGCTACGTACCCAAAGTGAACGATTCTAACAGCCAACGTTGAAATTAATCTAGCTATACATAAATAGGTACTCGGCGAAACCGTCAAGTGTCTAGGAATCCCGCTATTACTAGAAACTAGCTCAAACTGCTCTCAAACTAAGTCCTATTTAAGTTCAATATTAATATCGGCTAAGTATTAATTCTCTAACTTACCAACTTTGACAATTAATGTGCGGTTTGACGACCGATTGGTGTAGTGGATAGTGACCCTGTCAGCGAAACCAACGGTTGCGGGTTCGAATCCCGCGACGGGTAAATGTTTGTGTGATGAATATGAACATTTATTCCTGAGTCATGGATGTTTATATAAATATTTATGTATGTTTATCCGTTATCTAGTATCCATAGTACATGCTTTGCTTAATTTGGGACTAGATGATTGGTGTAAGTGTCCGAAATATTTATATTTATATTATTATTTATAAAATTTATTGCGGTTCTAAACACCGATTTGTCGCAAGATGAGTGCGTTAAAAAGGACACTTTGAACGAGTATCTTAGTATTATGCGTAATCATCAATCAATCAATTAATCAAGTACACTTTATTGTACAAAAAAAATAATCTACAATGCACTTCATGAATAAAGCTTCAAAAAAAATAATAATTGTACAACCAGGCGGTCTTATCGCTATTAACCAGACAATCATCATCAAAATATCAGCCAAAGCATGTCCACTGTTGAACATAAGCCTCTTCCATAGGTGGCAATATTGACATCGAAATATGAAGAGTAACAATATCTTAGAAATAAAATAAAGCAAAAGCTAGAAAGCGGCTAATAAGATGTTATGTATGGAGTATAGCTTTATACAGCTGTGAGACATGGACATTTACACTAAGGGATAGGGATAGGTTGTAGGCATTCGACATGTGGTGGAGGGAATAAGCTGCACAGAGAAAGGAACACATGAAGAGGTGTTAATGATGATAAAGGAGAAGAGATGTCTGTTGGCCACAGTTGAGAACCGAAGAGGAAAGATGATAGGTCACTTGATACGATACGACATTTTTTGAAGAGCATAACTGAGGGAAATAGAGGAAAGGCGCAATTACTTTGACCAATTGAAAGAAAAGGTGAATGTCGTGTCATACCAAGAAGTTAAATCGAGGGCGGAAATCAGAGAGACGTGGTCATTACTCCACCGACAAGAGCAAATTTCAGAAGAACAATATTTAAAATAAGACCCGGTGACGATAATGATTTTGTGAGCTAAAAAGGAAAACAACTACCCTCCTTTTACTCAACTACAGCGACTAAAAGGAGGGTAATGTATTCAATGCGTCTGTACAACCCGGTCACAATATCTGTGCAACTCGCTGGAATGCGACGCCTCTCCCCGCTTTTCCTTTCACGCCCCGTCCCATACATACAGGAACCAGAACTCCGATGTGACGTCACAAAGCCAGGTGCAGAGATATTGTGACCGGGTTGAATGTACAGCCTAAAACATAAAAACATTGAACATTGAACCTACAGCCTAAACGCTTGGGATGATTTGGACAATGGTGTAGTTAGATTCGTGCTAGTCCCGGGATTATTATCTAAAACTCTGCTATGTCATATTCAGCAGCCATTTTGCACCTAGGACAACAAAAATTCCATCATCCCAAAGAAATAGGTATGAATTAATTGATAGGTGTCGAAGAAAGATAGTTAAAATGACAGTCAATTGCAAGTAGGACTTGTACCCTTAGCGTTTTTTAGGGTATACCTCCTCTATACATAATGTAGGGATGAACATTCTTTTATTTTTGTAGCCCATCGTGTGGGGTCGTTCAAAAATAGTAGAGATTATCTTTATTAAACAGTTTTTCTATTTAGTGTTCTGTTTAAGATTTAAAATACTAAGTTTCTGTTAGAGTCTAGTGTCGTGTCGTGGCTCCAATAGTTTCCCTAAATACATCCTATGCTATAAGACAATACCCTATACAATCTGCGCATCTTTATAATTTAATAAATGAGAAAGTAAACATATATTGGTATACCATGATTGCAAGAAAATAGTAACAAGCTATATAAAGACCAAAAACTATGATGAAATAGACTCTCTTTTGCAATATATTCCTATTCCTACCTTGATACTTAAATTGTACATGCGGCCGATAACTAAAAAAAATATTTGTTGCTAAACCGATAAACTTCGCATACACACATTCACAAACACAATACACGCACACACACACACACACACACACACACACACACACACACACACACACACACACACACACACACACGCACACACCACATACCTCTACCTCTCTATTTTTATAATTTTATATCTTACAATAATACTGTTAAAATATGAATTTGGCTTGATACCTACTTACCTTTTTAAAGCATTATAGTTGTAGAAGAGCGGAGCCTCCTAAACATTTTTACTTAAAAGGACACCTGATGTTAAGTGAAGATGAGGTCGAAGGTGGAAGCGTACGTAGCGAAACCCCAACACAGTTGTGGGACTGGCTATCTTATCTCTGACAACCGGAACACAACAATGCTATTAACATAGCTGTTTGGCGGCAGATTTAGATAAAATGGTGGTAGCTAGCCAGGCGGACATTTAGAATGCCCTACCACCAACCAAACAGAGTACTTAAACGTGTACCCCGCTGGAGATCGAACCCGCGACCTCGGAATCGTAAATCCAATGTTATTTACATTGAGCCACGGAGGCAGTTAAAAAATCCTGTAAAGTACGCAATTATTGTAGTGTAACTTCCTATAATCCTTCCGTTCTTGTATTTTTGTAGAAGGACAGAGTAAAAAACCTACAATATTAAATTAAAGTTACCACTGTGAACTTCATTGCGTTGTAGAAGGTGCTAAGATTTGCTAAAACAATGTTCTAAAATATTAATCAATGGCTACTTTATATTTACTAGAAATAGTTTATTGAGTCGTGATACTTGCCCTTGGTGAATTTTTTCATAAATGTAAATAAGCTATATATAAGTTATAAGTATATTCGCCGACGCAATGAAATTCAGAGTGGTAATTTTAATCATATATGGTCTGTTTTTTTAATAAATATCTATTTTATATCTACAGCAAGCTACCAATTTGTTAGAATTTTCTTTTATTCTATCACTGACAGGTAACTCTATCCATGTGCAAAATATCACTCCCTTTAAAATTATAGGAAGTTAAAAGTGTATCCTTATTGGACGATAATTTCGCTATTCGAAAATGACTTCATAAAGTTAGTAAATCGTTCAAAGGGCAAAGTATACGCTTTTATAATAAGGTTCCAGTAGACATTCAAAATTTGCCTTCAAATAAATTTAAAGCAATCATAAAACAGAAATTATTAGCAAAAGGCTATTATTAAATTATCAAATCGCAACCTATAATCTGTTTAAAAGAGCAACCCTAGAGTTTCTTGCTCGTTCTTCTCTGGGGAGTCGGCTGTATGAATGAGCAGTAAATTTAAACTATAATGTAATGTTAATAGTGACGTTTTCAAGTGATAATTTTATCCTATGAAATAAAATATTTTGATTTGTTTTTGATTTGATTTGATTTGATTTGACCAGTATACTTCAAGATCGGGTAAAGAGTATTCTTTACCAAATTCACCCTCGAAATGTCTACACTATACAAAACTTGGTTAAGCGTATAGTTGCGGAATAAAACATCTACAACTCAACCAACTGCCGACATTCCCATCTCTTTTTTCTTTTCGAAAAATTTATATTATTTTCCTTCCCTTTGAGGGTAGTCTTTGAAGTGTTCAGAGCCCGCGAATACTTTCAGCAAAGGATTCTCTTTGACCGGAAGAATTGTGGCTTAAAAATAGATTAAGACATGCCTGTTAAGATGTTATTAGAATGGAACATCTGTTAGTAGAAATTACGTTTTATAGGATTTTTCCACTTTCATTTTATTTTTAGACGCGCTTTCTGTCTTAATGAATTACAATTCAGTATAAAGCAGCTGTAATACTCGTTATTAATTAGTAAACCATCGATTGATACGGATTAAAATCCCAATCCCAACTAATATTATAAATGCGAAAGATTTTGTGTGTGTACATGTATACCTTTATGTTTGTTACCCCTTCATCCCTAAACGGCTGTTAGATAGATTAGGACCTGGATTTTTTTTTATGCACAACGGGTTAGTACTTGACCTCAATCACACCTGATGTTAATTACAGATGAGGCCGAAGGTGGAAGCGTACTGACCCGGAAACCCAAATATTTGGGGAACTGGCTATATTATCTGTGACAACCGGAACACAACAATGCTATTAACATTGCTGTTTGGCGGCAGATTTAGATAAGATGGTGGTATAGCTAGCCAGGCGGACATTTAAAATGCCTTACCACCAACCAAACCGAGTACTAAACATGTACCCCGCTGGGGATCGATTCGACCTCCGATTCGTAAACCCTATGTTGTTTACATTGAGCCAAGGAGGCGAATAACATATAAACATTTTTTTTTTGCTGAACCGATTTTGTCGCGCAATGAATTCGCAGGCAACATCTAGTTTATTATGACTTTAAATTAAGTCTAAGTAGCAATTTTTTTCTTAATCTCATACTAATTTATGCCATCTGGTTTCAGCATGTAAAAAGAATGGAATCAACCCGTCTCTTGACGTAATGACCCTTCCACAATAAACATCTTTAAACTTGCACGAGTTAACGGCGATGGACTCACCTCGAGTCACTTGTGCATTTCTGGATATTTCGTAAGGTTAACCGTGTATGTTGTTTAAATCAAATGTTTGGAACAATCTAATACTAACGTTTGGGATATCACTGACCACTCCATTTGGGATAAAGGTCGTGACATTATGTATGCATGTATGTAAATACAATATGTCGCATTGCGAATCCCACTAGTATTTCAACAATAATTTTGTTTATAATCTAATCTAACTAATATTGTGAATTCGAAAGTTTGGATGTTTGTTTATTTATTTGTTTGTTTGTTGCTCAATCACGGCGAAACGGGTGAATGAATTTGGATGAAATTTGGAATGCTGATAGAACATACCCTGAATTAAGACATAGGATATTTTTTATCCCGATAAAGTTTTGCACGCAGGCGAAGCCGAGGGCGGAAAGCAGTAATTTATATTTTATTTTATACAACAAAGCTTTTATAAGCGATCGATATAGTAACAACGCTATATCTGCTTAACGGATTTGAATGAAATATTGTTCAGAAATGAATAATCTCTTAGATTTTGTTAATCATAGTAGTAATTAAAGATACTTTAGTTCACTGAAATATATTCTCCTTATTCGATATCCTCATGAAACCCACTATATCCGAGGTAAGGCACTTAGATTCAGGATCGTATCATAATATAACCAGATTAGTCTGCACCTAGGGACAAATCGATATATCACGAGATACCTAACTCGAGCAGACACTCAGACAATTTATGGACATACCAACGTGGATAACATTCGGATGGTAGACAGAATAGAAGTGACATTTATTATAAGTACCTACTGTGATAGTATACTATGTTCCAATATACACCGATGGACAAAATTAGAGGAACGCAAATGAAAGTGTGATTTCAAAGAAAATATCGTACATATATGCGTTTCTTACTTTGGATTTTGTTCATTGTTCGACTATGTAAGATTGAAAAAGTTGAAACAAAACAAAGGGTCAAATGTCAAAAATGAACCAAATTAATAAAAAAAAAATATTCACTTTTTTCATAATGGTTTAGGAGCGGGTATAACATAGGCTATATACTCGTAATGAGTACTTAGTCTTGCCCCCACTAGTTCTTCGAACTGCTTCCAGTCTCTTTGGCATACCCATGGCAATTAAGAGGAGTGGTACCTAAAATCTTTAGATTAACTTTCAGTATATCAACACCAATAGGTCAACAGTGTAACAGGTCAACCATTTATTGCATCAATAATTTGTTATATCTATGGTTCATTAGATCAACAGATTATTTTGTCAACAATTAACTACATCAACTGTTTACGAGTTTAAATACGTGTCATTAAAGGTAATAATAGATACTTTTTTTTTTTTATATCTTTATTTATTTTAGGGATTTTTGTACACAGAGTGACGATGCCAATCCCATCGTATCCTAATACAAATATTTACCGAACATAGAGAACAGTGTCCTTGCTGAGCTTGAACTTGGATCAGACGATATGTTATGGTACATCCCAACATCGATCCGATTCAGCCCTAACGACCTTATAAGTGCATCCCTTTTAGGCGCGTAGCGGACACATTCCATCAAGTCATCAATTTTATTACATTCATTGCAATTGGGGGAGTCTACCTTTCGCATCAGATAAGCAAATGAATTTGTTGGATAGTGCCCGGAGCGCAACCTATGGGCGATTACCACTTGTTGCCTGCTTAACTTAGGTATTGCAAACCAAGGTAATAATAGATACTTATGTGGCATAGTCAAGTTAATGAATAGATTTCTAAAACGGAGCGATTCGGTTCTGGCACTTCGCCGGCAATTAAATAAAATAAAGAAAACTTCGAGAAAGAATGAGTTCCAAATAAACAAATGATAGGAACAACTCACGCCAGTCGCATATCAAATTCCGGCCGCAGCGGGCGTTTTTGTAAAAAAAAAAAAGAAAAGTAAACTACCTATGCCAATAACTTCTATTTCACTTACCTAATATGCTCTATTTTTTGCCTTACGGTAAAAAAAACTCATCTCAATGTACACGCGGTCGGACGATTACGGTAAGATTTTTAAAGACGCTTAGCCTGTACGAAAACATCGTCATTGTAAATTTTGTTCGACAACGTTTCTGCCGTCGAACGACATCGTAGGTCTGCAACGGCAACTTACTACTCCTATAAACGTAGTTACTAGACAGGGGTATCGAATATTGCGAGTCAATATTGAGTTCGAAACTCAATAAGACAAAGCAGATGTTACTAGTTTACGTCATTGAGTAGGGAGGTGGAGCGAAGTTCGCTCTACTGAAGGAGCCGGTTATGAATTCATGAATTCTATTCTTAATTTTGTATAGGCAGAACAATTTGATTTAGGACCAATGCACGTCATGTATACCGCTTTTTAAGACATAGACGACGAGACGACGACGACTCTATCCATCCTCTTTTCGTTTCATACTCGCATTAATTACTGTGTGCTTAGTTACGTACTATTATATTTATATATATATATATATTATGTATGTATGTTTGTATGTATTCATTTAACGTATGTATTTATTTAGGTGATTTATTCATTTTATTAAAATTAGTTTACCGTGCACGCTACCTACATGTCATGTGCATAATGCTTCTTAACCCAAAGGTTGCCTGGAAGAGATCGCTTTTAGTGATAAGGCCGCCAAATTGTACTATCCCCTTTTTCTTATTTTTTTGTATGCTTCTTATTGTTGTATAATAAAGAATATTTTGTTGTTGTAGACGACCTGTTTGATGTAGTGGTTCGAATCTCGCTAGGGGCATATGTTTGTATGATGAATACATATATGTGTTCCCATGTTACGGATGTTTTTCATTTATATGTGTACTTATTTACAAAAAAAAAGTACTTGTGTAGTTTATCAACCATCTGGTACGTATAATACAAGCCTAGTTACTTAGTGTGGGACTAGATGGCGCTGTGTGTATGTGCAAAGATATTTATTTTTTATTAACGTCCGGATACTCGAATGCTTCTTCTTAATTTAAAGTGTTTGAATATTCATTGGATGCGGGCAGCGTAGGACCGAACGTTACGGAGTTCTTTGGAGGAGGCCTTTGTCCGGCAATGGACGTTTTGCGGCTGATATGATGAGTATTCGGGCGTAAATTCTAATATTTCCATGCTATAGCTATACTTAGTCGAAATGACAAGATACAAAAATCTTTATTTCAGTCTAAAATAATAGTGACTATGAACAGTGGATGGAGTCAACCTAGTAAGCATAATAAGTATGCTTGTGGCAGTTGACCCCGCTAGCTTACATTGACTGCGTAAAGTAACATATATATTATATATATATATATATATATATATATATATATATATATATATATATATATATATATATATATATAACAATAACAATAATCAAAAGGCATAATTTAATAAAATGATAATAAGCGCTTTTGAGTAAGTGTGGATGTTATGTTTTGGTGTGAGTATGTGTGTGTATGAGTGTGTGTGATTATATATGATTATGTGTATATATATATAAGATGAATGAAGCAAAATCAATACAATCAATCAAGTGCACTTTATTGCACAAACATTTTACAATACACTTTATAGCTTCAAAACAAATAATAATTGTACAAATAGTCGGTCTTATCACTATTAACCTTTGGGTAGAGAAAAAAGTGTGTATATATAATACATTATTTTATATATAAAAGACATGGTAAAAACCATGAAAACCTAATAATTAATGCAATTCACAAAACTATCATCGTTTTAGATAATATCATTGAGAATACATCGAATTAAGTAATTAGGTATACTTAAAAAATACCAGGATACCAGAAACAACTAAGAGGTTAGATAGCGTTCTGGCGTGTCGATGTCGCTGTCGATGACTCGAACATACATTTTTCGTCATAATAAAAATATCTACCCGTTGTTACTATTTGTCTTATACCTATTTAAATTATTGTATGATCATAGAAAAAGCAACATAGGAAACTGTGTGAAATTACAACACTAGAAAGAACGCGACGCGCTAGAGTCTGTTTATGAAATTTAATGACTAGCATCGCGCTCTCCTGCACTTGTACCTATAAAATATAGTCCGGCCACTATGAGATGGCCGATTTGACACTTTATTTCTTGGTTAATATAATAATGTTTAATATTTTAAACTACTAAACAGTATTAGTAATAGGTAACTATTATTTTAATAATAGATAAGGAATTAACGGTACTTGCTGACGATTGACGTCATATAATTAGTTAAGCCAATCTAATGTATGTTACTATAACAATTATTTCTTGAAATGCAAAATTATTTCTCGATACTGTCGGTTACTAACTCATTGTTATTGATAACTAGCTTTCTGCCTGCGGCTTCGCCTGTGTGGATAAACTTCATCGCGAATATGTTTAATTTGCTTATCCCGCGGGAAATTCTCACTTTATCGGGATAAAACTATCCTATGTCTTAATCCAGAGTATTTTCTACCTATATACGAAATTTCATCCAAATCCGTTCATCCGTTTCGCCGTGATTGAGCAACAAACAAATAAACACAAACAAACATTCAAAGTTTCGCATTTATAATATTAAGTAAGTTTTGTTGCTCAATCACGGCGAAACAAATGAACGGATTTGGATGAAATTTAGTATATATGTAGAAAATACCCTGGATTAAGACATTGGATATTTCTTATCCCGATAAAGTGAGTAGTTCCCGCGGGATAAACAAATTAAACTTATCCGCAATAAAATTATTCCATGCACGCGAAGCCGCGGGCGAAAAAGTAGTTTATAATCTAACTAATATTATAAATTCGAAAGTTTGGATGTTTGATTGTTTATTTGTTTGTTTGTATAGTTATTTGTTTGTTTATTGCTCAATCACGGCGAAATGGATGAACGGATTTGGATGAAATTTGGTATATAGGTAGAATATAACCTGGATTAAGACATTGGATATTTCTTATCCCGATAAAGTGACTAGTTCCCGGGTGATAAGCATAAACATATCCGCGATGAAGTTATTCTACGCAGGCGAAGCCGCAGGTGGAAAGTATATAATACATACATAAAGTCACGTCTGTTTCCCGAACGGGTAGGCTGAGACCACAGACTTCCACTTGCTACGATCCTGACACACCTCTTTTGCTTCATTCACTCTCATAAGATTGTTCATACATTGTTCATTTCATCTAGTATATAATATATAATGTTATATAGCCCACCGCCCACATAAAGCAACTCATTAAAAACACATTAAACTTTTTGACTCCCACCCATCAACATTAACGAATTGTTGAAAACTTTACAAGTAATTCCCGGTTATTAGACTCGACTATAGATACCATGCTTCATCAAAGATATAAATAAGTTATTCTGTCTTTTTTAATCTCCGACTCAGAAGGAGGGGTTTTATAGGTTGGCTGCTTTCTGTAACTGTCTGTGGCAGCTTAGATCGTAAGCGGGTGAAAAGATTTATAAATAAAAAAATCTAAATTGTTTATTTTCAGATAAGAAGACTCGTTTTGTTAGTAAAAGCTTATAATTAAAGGTTAGTATTAGGTCCTTACCTATGAAATTCGCGTTTTGTATGAAGAATTTCATTAAGACTGTTTTCTCCAGACAAACATTTTTGATTTTTTTTTGTGAACGGCAAATCCAAATTAGCTAAACTTTGTGTGTATTATCGGATAACATTAAGTTAAGTATAGGCAGTGTTAATTTTTAAAAGTAACCGCTTTATAAAAGTTTCAGCGAATCTAAGACATGACTATGGGAAGCACGTGAAAAGAGCTCTGTTCAAATTTTTTTTATTATGTGATTTAGCCCAGAAATATAAACAGTTTTTCATGTGTCAACCTTGAAATAATATTCCATTTTACAAATAAAAAACAAATTTGGATATAGCTTTGAAAATCGCAGAAATTGGTACATATGATTAACGAAGAAGAAAAACTCCAATTTCATAGGTAAAGACTTAAAAACTACCAGGGACTTAGTATACTGAATGGGGTACGCGACAGTCGCCGCTATCGCCTATCGCCCTAAGGATGCTGTTGCTGTCCCCTCGCATTCTGCTTAATAAGGAGCCCGCTTTTTTACGCATAACAGCGCTGAAGATTTGAATGCGTTTTCTTTTCCAAGCAGCTTTTCTAGCGGTGGATCTTAGACATGTTTTATCAAATCGGTTCAGCCATTATTTTACGCACAACGGGTTAGCACATGACCTCAATCACACCTGATGTTAAGTGAAGATGAGGGCGAACGTAGCTGCGTACTGACACGGAAACCATCTTATTTGCTTTCTTTTAATCGCTTGTTTACGAGGGGGTTCTCTTAATTTTCATTTATAGCGCAGCGGGTTAGCGTTGACTTTACCACACCATGCATGCCAATTCAATTCATTTCACAACTTACACTAACTGTTCATAACTTATCATGAAAGCCTTAATCAATATTAAATAATATAAGAATACATACACATGGCATAAAAAAAAAACAACATGTCATTTTACCACTGGAAATTTTATGAAATGAAATGTTTATTTGCTACGGAATTTGGTACATGAAGTTCTTAAAGCTATAATCGTCTCCGCGAATTCTACCACTGTGTGGTGTGCAAATATTGTCTAGAGTTAGTTCCTCTATTTTATTATTAATTTCTATACTAAATAATTTTAATTTACAAATAGTTCATTAAATAAATAGGTATGCAATGTCAAATTGATAATGTCAGAGGTTATGTTGTCGGATACCATTCCATAATCTGATTTCATTCATGCCTATAATTAGATTTCATTGGATACATATACAATTTCATTGGGTCATATTAGGGACATTTATTCAGGTATTCTTGTACACTATAGAAACAATTTGTCGAACAGATATTCTTTGAGATTAATTTTAAATCGCTTTTCGTTGCAGTCTTTTAAACATTCTGGTAATTTATTATAAATGGTAATACACATATGACATGAATTATGTCTATTTAAAAATAAGTTAGACTTTGGAGTATATAGTTTATGGCCATATCTCGAACATAATACATTCATGTCTCTGTCTGTTGCAATAAATCTAGGATATTTTTTAACAAATAAATAAGCCTCTTGTATATAAATGCAAGGTAATGGAAGAATTTTAAATTTTTTGAATAGAGGCCTGCATGAATCCATATAGTGAGCGTTACACAGAGTCCTCATACACCTTTTTTGACTTCTAAATGCCTTGTCCACATCTACTGCGTTTCCCCAGAGGAGAATTCCGTATCGGATTATTGATCCTATATACCCGTAGTATACATTGTATTACTATTATTTATAAATGTCTCTTAATACTACAAAATAAAATTAATATTACATAAAAACTGATTAACAATAAAACAGCCTGCAATAAAAATTTAATTACACATAAACCAGAACGTTATATGTATTCAAAATGATATTCAGTCTATATTTAAAATGATCGGAACATTAATATCAGTCCCTGAGCTATGAATCAGGACTGATTCTAAATATCGTTCCGGCCGAAAGCAGGAATCTGGATTCGGAATCAAAAAATATGTCAACTGAGTACAATTCCATGAGAGCCTCTTTTATCGTCGAGAAAGTAGAATTAAGTAGCCTTATGTACAAAATCTTTTCCAGATGCCTTAGTATTGGGTCTTTACCTATGAAATTGGAGTTTTTTTTCTTCGTTAATCATATGTGCCAATTCCTGCGATTTTCAAAGCTATATCCAAATTTGTTTTTTATTTGGAAAATGGAATATTATTTCCAGGTTTCACATGAAATATTTTTTAATTTTTGGGCTAAATCACATAATAAAAAAAATTGAACAGAGCTCTTTTCATGTGCTTCCCATAATCATTTCTTAGATTCGCGGAAACTTTTATAAAGCGGCTACTTTTAAAAATTAACGCTGCCTATACTTAACTTAATGTTATCCGATAATACACACAAAGTTTAGCTAAATTTGGATTTGGATTTGAAAAAAAAAATCAAAAATGTTTGTATGGAGAAAACAGTCTTAATGAAATTCTTCATACAAAACGCCAATTTCATAGCTAAGGACCTAATATTAAAAATTAAACCGATGACAAAATCAAACTCACCTAAGTACATGTTTTCCATGAAAGTTCTAAATAAACCCGACAATATGGTAACTCTAACCCAATGGGGTGTGGGCTTAGCACATTTTATAGTAGATTTTCGGTGGTTTAACCCCGAATCTCATTGTCCATGCAAATCCTACGGAACTGTCGGCGCCCGTTACAACAAATCCGAATTGTGTTGGAAAATTTTAATATTAAGCTTGAAGTTACAAACTGATTGGAGAGGGGCGTAAAATAAAAAAAAAACCGCAAGGAAATCCGCAACGACTAGATCAACTACAAGATCTAAATAGTAGAGAATATATTATGTATATTAGCAGATATTTTAAAAATGTATCAGCTAACTTTTTAGATCTATGTATTATTTTTTTTTATGCACGACCGGTTTGTACTTCACCTCAATCACACCTTGAAGATGAGGTCGAAGGTGGAAGCGTACTGACCCGGAAACCCTAACACATTTGGGGGACTGGCTATCTTATCTCTGTCAACCGGAACACAATAATGCTATTAACATTGCTACTTGGCGGCAGATTTAGATACTTGTACTACAGATACAACCAAATGGTGGTAGCTAGCCAGGCGGACATTTTAAAATGACGTACCACCAACCAAACCGAGTACTTAACCATGTACCCCGCTGGGGATCGAACCCGCGACCTCCGAATCGTAAACCCAATGTTGTTTACATTGAGCCACGGAGGCAGTTAAAGTTAAATGTATCCTGCTTATACGTATAAAGTTTCATTAGAATCGCTCTATTCATTTCGAAAAATTTGGACTTTCATGTTTGTATGGAATGCTGTGTAGGATAAACCCTCTTAAACGATGTTATATAAAATGTCACTGTTGTTATACGATAGTCATCTCGTACTATGACAATTTAGAATAAATTATTATATTATTAAATATTTTATTTGTGTTTTACAAATTTGCTGTTTCATGTACTTACTTAATAAATTTCAGTTATGAGTATATAAAATTTAGAGTGTAACGAACTCAAAAATGGTATTAGATCTTATTATAGCTAAGTTAGTTATTGATCAGAGAGGTACTACCTCGGGCTCGCATTTGTTTTACACAAGGGAGGGTCCCGGAGGGATGAGGGCCCAAAATTACAACCAACGTTTATCGGTTATGACCCGTGCAATCTGAGGGGCTAGGCTGTTATGCACGTGATCTATGAGATTGCTTGCAATGGGGGATTTTTTAAAGTTAAGGTACTACATTAGGGAGGAAATTGTGATGGCTTATCAGAGAAAAACATCCTCTGCGTTTTTAAAGAAAACACATGGCTTTTTTGTATGAGTCGCTAATAGCGAATTCATCCTGATATCTAGCTGGATGCAGCTAGTACGTAAAATGTATCCCGGTGGGAATCGAAACCGTTCGTTTAGTTAACCCTCGCAAAGTCGCCTGTCACTCAGTTTTTTACAGAATGCATTTCGGAGAGTGTGCGTTGGAATTACATAATCTTATTCCACCGTCACCCTTCCATCTTCGGACCACTAGGCGTGGGGAGAGATTCCACCCGTATATAGTTAATATACCGAACATTCGCACTAAGAAGTTTGATTGTTCATTCATCATCCGAACAGCCAAGGAATGGAACTCCCTTCCGGCGTCAGTCTTTCCTGAATCCTACAACATTGGAATTTTCAAGAGCAGAGTGACTAGGCATTTAATCGGATCGCGTGCTTCATCTTCGACCACATAGTCACTTTCCATCAGGTGAGATTGTGGTCAAACGCGAATTCATTCAATCATAAAAAAAACCTTACGTTATTTACATTGATCCATAGGTGGTTCAAGAATAAATCAGAGTTTCAAAAACGAACGACAACAGATTTGAATATAGAATATATTTACGCGGTGTGTACTTTCCCAGGGACTGCGGCTTATTCTATAAGAGGGGCCATTAGCATGAATGTTATGCTACTCGCTACAAGTGAAAATGAAAGCGAAGTTTGGTCGTTACTTAGTCATTTCATGAAATGAGAGAATACTGACTAGGTTGTGGTGAACACTTTGATGTTTTGTGTTTCAGTAAAGGTTTGTTTTCGGAATCTATTTGAATAGTTGTGTATTTATTAGGCGTTTATAGTGCTCTGTAACAGACCAGATGCGCTCAGTTCGACTGGTAATATCAAAACTAACCCATCACCAAAAGCGTTAAGTTGAGCACATTTTGTGTCGTGCTTATCCTTCGAACGAAAAAAAAAACGAAAAAGTATTTTTTGGCACCCGCGGAAGGCTCTAAATTTTTGCGTTTGGTTTAACTTTTCAATCAATCAATCAACATCATTTATTGTGAATCACAGGATTAAAGATGTTACATTAAAATTATTAACGCTGTGTTCCACCCGTAGGCACACAAGTTCAAAATAGTTAGGTACTATAAAATAAAGTTAAAAAAATAAACATTGGGCTTAAAAAATCCATAAAATGTCATAAAATTCATAAACGTCACATTTAGTTCATTACTTTTACATACAACAAATTAATAATTATTTTTCTTTTAATAATTAGTTATGATGAAATTGAATGTCAATTGAAAATGTCAATTACTGTATAATATCAACTGTCATCTGTATCAAAAATTCCTTTATAGAGTAATATGTCTTTTCTATAAGATAGTCAAATAACTTTGGTTACATCAACGGATTTTGTTTCAGAAATCATTTCTATATTAAGAATAATTTTAAAAACAATATTTTAGTACTCCGTCATGATTATGACATATTCTAGTAGAAAGACGATTGACATAAACTCCATCAAGGAGTTCCAGTGTCAATCTTCTGGCTCCACATTATCATAATAATAATATAAAAATGAAATCATAATAATAATAATCTTTATTAATTGCCTCACAGGGTTTTTAGGTAATATTATGGTACAAATTACATTTTGGCTCTATTTTGCTAAATATATTGGTGGTCCTCTGTTCTCTACATTAGACGGGAGGTCTGTACTATGAACGGACGATAACTTACAATAATGCGTTATACAATGGGGCTTTTTACTGTATACATAAAGTAGTGTTATATTTAGTTATGTAGATGGAGGAAACAAATGCCTAGCTGTTTTCCTTGACCTGAAAAAAGCGTTCGATACGGTTTCTGTCCCTACACTTTTGCACAGGCTCGAGAATATTGGCATACGAGGTACGCCTCTTGAATTATTTAAAGATTATCTTTATCAGCGTGAGCAAAAAGTTAAAGTAGGAGAATTTATCAGCTCAGAAGTTACACTCACATTTGGTGTGCCACAAGGAAGTGTGTTGGGACCGACACTCTTCCTAATTTACATTAATAATCTCTGTAACATGAAAATCAATAAGGGGCACATTATATCTTACGCAGACGATACAGCAGTTATATTTACTGACAAAACGTGGAACAAAGTTAAGAGTCATACAGAAAAAGGACTATCTAAAATTGCAAATTGGCTCGACTCTAATCTGTTAACTTTAAATGCCCTGAAAACAAGTTATATTTGTTTCACTATGTATGAACGCACTCAGCCTCCCTCTGACTTCCAAATTAAAATACACAAATGTACTAACCCTACTAATGCGAACTGTACTTGTACTGCTATAAATAAAGTAAAACACACAAAATACCTTGGTGTAATAGTTGATCAAAGGCTATCTTGGCACTTACACATTGAACAGATGATGAGTAGGGTTAGAAAATTGATATGGACATTTAAAACATTGAGACACGTAACTACAAAAAACCTTCTTCTGCAAATCTACACGGCTTTGGCTCAATCAATTATCACGTATTGTATCACAGTCTGGGGCGGAGCAACAAAAATTAAATTCTTGGAATTAGAGAGAGCACAGAGATCACTATTAAAGGTTATGTTCTTTAAACCATTCAGATTTCCCACTGATAGTCTATATCTCACATCAAATGTTCTCACCGTAAGAAAACTATATATTCTACATTTAATTTTGAAAAAACATAAAGACCTCCCATACAATACAGATATATTTACGAAAAGAAGACATTACACCGTTGCTCCAACAATAAATGTTATGACCACATTCGCTAGCAGACAATTTCCTCGACAAGCGGCCCATTTATATAATTTTATTAATAGAGAACAAGGTATATATCCTCGTACTTACTTCGAATGCAAAAAGATCATGTTTAACTGGTTAATGACCAAAACTTACGATGACATTGAGTCCATTGTACAAACGATTGTGTAATAAGCTTCCACAAAAGATACAACACAAAACCACCCAAACACACTCAAGTCCACGATCGCACACTTACATAAGCACACATAAACATAAACACACACATGCACAAGCACACGCACACACACACACACACACACACACACACACACACACACACACACATTATAAGAAAATAGATAGATAAATATTTTACTTACCTTAAATAATTAAGTAATATTAATAATGTTAAAAACTTAATAAATAATGTTAAAATATAAAATTGTTATAGAAGAGCGGTCTCTCCTAACACAAGCAAATTCTTGCTTAAATGGAGATTCCAAAAACTGCAATGTTTTGATTAATTTAGGTTATTGAAATAAACTATTTTATTTATTTTTTTATTTATTTATTTAGGTAAAAATTACAATTTAGAAAAAAAAAAGCAAATATAATATAAAGCAAAGGAAATCACAAATTAAGAGACAGCTGTAGACTGGGTACACACCCGCTAATAGCCCTCATAAAAGTAAGAATTGCCCAAAATGCGGCTGGGTCTTTAGCAATCAGCAGTCAAAAGTGAGACAGAGCCGAGTGCCGACGATTAAATGCTGTTGAACGGGCTTTTTAGAGCACTTGAGCTCAGTAGCAGGCATTATCCACACGTTTGCGCGGTAATGACCCTTCAGGGCTGGGAGACGATAGAAGGACCAATACCGTGTAGTTTAGGAAATTTTATATGTAAATGAAAATTTGACCATTAGTTTGTGTAATGAAGTACTCGTGATACTGCAGCATTCGCTAATAGTATTATGACGTCTCCCAATTTGGGAGGTCCGGGTTCGATGCCCTGGCAAGCCATGTACCAATGAGTTTTTAAATTTTAATTTAATTGAAGTGGCGAAACGAAGAGAGGCCCATTTTCAGAAAAATATTTTGTACAGGAGAGAATAAACTGTTTATTTCCTTATATAAATATAAGTAGGTAAGGCCTAAAGGCCTTTCTTTGACTCACCAAATAATTAAATACAAACAAACAAACAAAATATTCTTTATTGTACAACAATAAGAAGCATAACACAACGATAAACAAAAAAAAGGGGACAGTACAATTTGGCAGCCTTATCACTAAAAGCGATCTCTTCCAGGCAACCTTATTAGGCAAGGTAAATATCTTATTAGTCTATGATAAAGTGTGAAAATTGAGCCTTTATTAATACGACCACATAGAAACATTAAAAAAAAGGTTTCTTTTTTAAACACTTCTGTGTGAAAAGTTGTCGATTGGGCCCCTTTTTCGTTTCTCCTCTTCAATTACTTATGTGCATTTATCCGACTGGTCTTAAACGGTGAAGGAAAACATCGTGAGGTAATCTGCAGGCCTGAGAAAGAAAAAGCAAAAGCATGTGAAGTCCCCAACCCGCATTGGGCCAGCGTGGTGGACTATGGCACACACTACCTCATATACGAGGGAAGGCCTATATCCCTGCAGTGGGATGTTTACGAGCTGATGATAATGATTATGATGTTAAACGTCTCTTTTTACCCCACTACACAAGAAAGGAGGGTAATATTTTTCGAGTATATGTAGGTCCGTTGTCTGGACCTATGTCCGTTCCTTTTGTGCATCCTGTAGCCTGACGGTTTGACCGATTTCGAAGTGAATGGTGTCGTTTGATTCCTGGTGTATCATAGGATATATTTTATGGGAACAAATCTAACATGGCTTCCGCAAAATACATAATATGCTGTCGGGTTTTTTGGTTTTTAAATACCGCAATTTTAAATTTCCGCCCGCAGCTACGTCCGCATGGAATAGCTTTATCGGAGATTTGTTTAATATGTTTATCCCACGGTAACTACTAACCTTATCGAGATAAAAAATCCTATGTCTTAATCCAGGGTATGTTCTACCCATATAGCAACATCCAAATCCGTTCATCCGCTTCGCCGTGATTGAGCAAAATACAAACAAACATCCAAACTTTCACAATTATGATATTAGTTAGAGGTTAGATAGCACCTCCATAGATGTCAAAAATAATCTGTACTTATTTCGGAACGGCTTATATTAGTTCTACATAGACACTATGCATTGCTACGGCGTAGCTAATTGCGTAGCTCCTGGTGGATCGTAGCTTTAAGACCAAAACATAATGACGACCGATTGGTGTAGTTGCTAGGGACCCTGCTTGAATCAACGGTTACGAGTTCAAATCCTGTTGAGGATATCAACCGGATGACGACCGATTGGTGCTTGCTAGAATCAACAATTACGGGTTCGTATCCCACCGAGGATAATTGTTTTTGTGAAGATAATGTTCTATGCTGTTATACCCTTACATTTTTTTAGTCAGAATTTAGATGTGAAATACATACCAATAGCCTCGTGATTCCATTGCTCAGGCACAGCCTCCACTTTCTGGGAGGGGTTACCGGCCAATACGGTAGAGATATAGGTATATATAATCCACATTATCTACCCAATGGATGATTTTCGTCTTGTATTTCATTTTTAATATAATCGTTTGGAAAACTTACAGCTTGTTATAACTAAGTACATAGTGAAATTAATTTCAGAAAGCCATTAACAAACCAAACAAAAACTAATATTCCATGTGTGTAACTTAATCACATATAGCAATGTGAGTAATTCTTTACAACATGAACAAAATGATTAAACTAATGAAACTGAATAAACAATTTCCAAATTAATGACGACCTGTTTGGTATAGTGGTCAGCAATTCTGACCACTATACCAAAAGGTTGCGGGTTCGAATCCCGCTAGGGGCATATGTTTGTGTTATGAATACGGACATGTGTACCCGAGTTATGGATATTTTCATTTATAATAAGTATTTATTTACCAAAAAAATATATATGTAGTTATGTAGTATATTAACCATCTGGTATTCACAACACAAGCCTATAGTTGTGCTTACTGCGGAAGTAGATGGCACTGTCGAGGATATTTATTATTATTATACTCATATGGAAGCTTGTGAACCTAAGAATAATGTTTTTGTGTAAATTCAATTAAAGCATATCTATAGACTATCATTTCTGTATGCCACATCTAGCAATCACATGAATGAAACACAAAATGGCGCAGTCTAAAAGTGCACTTAGCAGCATTACGCATGCAAATCGTTACCGTTCGCCGTCATCTGTGCGCCGGTAATCTGATTATACCGGAAAAGTTCCCCGAACCGGTACGGTACCGATTATGTTAATTGGGAATTGTTTTGCAGTCTTTGGGGTGTGTGCGAAACATGGTTATTTGGCGATATTCTAAGTGAGAATTTCGCTTTATTTAACTCTTATTACAACTGCTGGGTACATACAAATCAAATAACATGACAAACATAGGAATTTTAATAAGGTTCCTGTTGATATACAAAATTTAAAGATACCATAAAACAGAAACTCATTAAGAAAGCATATTATAAAATATCAGATTATTTAGATGATAAACATTCATGGACATGAACAGCCCGTTCGCGTAACCAGGCCATTTCACAATTAATAATGAAATATTATAATATAAAATAATAACTAATAATTTTGTAACAAAAAACCTATTTTTTAAAAAAAGAGCAACCTCTCGAGTTTCTTGCTTGTTTTTCTCAGGGTAAAAGTGGCTTTTGAACAAGCAGTAGCTTAAAAAATGTAAAATCTGACTATTTTAAGTGTACCCTGTGTACCTACAAAATAAAGCATTTTTTGATTTTGATTTCCTCATTATCATTATATCAGCTACAGGACTTTTACTGCTGAACATAGTCTGAATGTCATATTTCTGAGTGACCGGTCGGAAGCGGCATGCATCCAGGGATTTCCTGCGACCTTTATCAGGTCTTATGAGTGGACGTCCTACGCTGCGCTTGCCGGTGCGTGGTCTCCACTCGAGAACTTTAATGCTCCACCCGCCTTCAGTTCTACGAGCTATGTGCCCTGACCACTGCCACTTCGACTTGCTAATGAGTTTGGATATGTCAGTGACCTTCGTTCGTTTACGGATGCAATCGTTAACAAATTTTATTATTATATAATCATGTGTATTTCATATCCATTAACCGCCTCCGTGGCTCAATGTAAACAACATTGGGTTTACGATTCGGAGGTCGCGGGTTCGATCCCCAGCGGGGTACATGTTTAAGTACTCGGTTTAGTTGGTGGTAGGGCATTTTAAATGTCCGCCTGGCTAGCTACCACCATCTTATCTAAATCTGCCGCGAAGCAGCAATGTTAATAGCATTGTCGTGTTCCGGTTGTCAGAGATAAGATAGCCAGTCCCCCAAATGTGTTGGGGTTTCCGGGTCAGTAGGCTTCCATCTTCGACCTCATCTTCACTTAACATCAGGTGTGATTGAGGTCAAATACCAACCCGTTATGCATAAAAAAAAAAAAACCATTTGCGTTCTCATACCGCTCAATAGTTCCAAACTGGTACCAATAGAATACCATCGCTCCATCCGTCCGCGGGCGGAGCACCATGCTGAGTTGGAATCATTTTGTCCCTCATCATCATCTGATTTAAGAGCCATGCTCTTGTCGGTGGAGATTTTTCCATATCTCTCTGCTCTTCGCCTTCCTCTTGACCTCCTGATACGACACGACGTTCAACTTCTTTTTATTTGCTGCATGTAGCTTATTCTCGGTCTTCCTCTTTTTGTTTTCCCCTCTATTCTTCCTTCTATTATGGTTTTGATGAAATCATCGTGTCGTATAAGGTGTCCCAGCATTTGCCTCTTCTATTCTCAATTACTCCCAACAATTTTCTTTTTCCTTTTTTTCTTTACTATATTTAAAACCTCTGCTTTTAAAATTTTGTACCTACAGCACATAATAACTGACATTTTAGAATTTCTATTCCTGTAATACTACTATACTGTTCTGTATTACTAATTGTTATCATTGTGCAATGTGCTTAGAGGCAAATAAACAAATTATCTATCTATCTATCTATCTATCTATCTATCTATCTATTACCTGACTGCCCCGGAAACGAGGATAATGTTTTTCGAGTGTATGTATGTATGTAAATTTCTCTATTACCTCCTGTAACCTAAACGGCTATTTCGATTTTGAAGTGCAAGGTGTCGTTAGATTCGTGTTGGTCCTCAGAGTGTCATAGAATACATTTTATAATGAAAAATCCAACATAGCGTCTGCAAAATACAAAATATATTCACGGGTATTTGGTTTATAAATAGGTACATAAGTTCTTTATTTTACTCTTTTCAAGGTCTTAACCACCTCAGCCATACATAACAGAAGATGACGTCTATTGTTCGAAGGGATCTCCAGCTTCACAGTCTTGGTTCATGATTGAATTGCTATAAACAAAAAAGTTTTCCTCGCGTGTTGGAAAACCTTAATATTTATTTTCATTTCACGCGCGTACAAAACAGTTTTATTTATTTTCGCTCGGGTCCCACTGTGAGGTACGTACGTGTAGTCTTTTGTTGGGAGAATTTACGACATCTTCAGGAGTGGACCCTAGCACGTACGATAACAAACCCAAAGGTAGGGTGCGATCTATGAGACTTGTCTTTGGAAACGTGGTACGTCACTACTTAAACGAAAATCATTTTGTCTGTCGTTTAGTACAAGCAAATATATATTATTGTTGAATTAATGTCTGTTACTGCAAATGGTTCTTGGGATGCCTTTAAAGATAGATAGATAAGCATTTATTTGCATCTATGCACAAACATAATAAATTTTACATATGGAAGATACAACTAAAACAATAAGGATGAACCTAAAATAATAAATAAATAAAATAAATTTGATTGTAGAAATAAGAAGTATGTTTTTTTCTTGTGTGCAATAAATGATAAATAAATAATAAATAAAATAAATAAAGCACAAGTACAGAAACATCAAATATTATGTGTGTGCCGTAGTATACAAAAAGGTTAAAGCTCAGTGTATGTCTACTGAGAATATGGGCCTGTGCTTTTCAATAACGTAGCCTATCTCTTCACGTGGGTATCACTAAAGGTGAATAGCATATTTCAATGAAGCATCAAAATCGGTGTCGAGCTCCGGAAAATACTGCGATTACTAACCAGCATCTCAGCTGGCGATTCGGACAAATCTTCTAATAGAAATCAATGCAAATCACGCCATGGGATTCAATGGGAGAGGTTTATTTCTAGCGTGGACTTCTATATTACTTAGAACTCACGTAAACTTTCTTTACTTTTGAGTCAATTATCTAGATTCGCAAAATTTTTATAAGATTTTCGAATTGCATGAAGAGTTTATTTAATTTAATTTATTTATTTACAATTATAAGTTCACAGTTTTACTATTGTTAAGTTTTAAATTATGAAGCATTTTAGGAGATTGGAAGAAGTAAATCTAAAGTTCTTGTCTACCCTATAGGGAGACAAGCGTGAGCGAATGTATTTTTTCGAAATGTCTTAATCAGCAAACATACTACCATCCCTTATGAGGTACAAGATTTTTTCTGTCAACATAATATCAAGGCCTATTCTTATACATTTTTAAACACACAGTACGTAATTTGTAAGGATTCATTCTTCCAATTCAAGTTCCTATAACATAAATATAATAATAAAAAAGAAGCAACGCCACAGGACGCAGATATACTACCAGATAACTGACTGTCCCATTCCAGTCGGGTTCCCCCTTTGTTAAAGTACCTACACTTTCCCAAAATGAAAAGCATTTCCCGTTCCCTGACCCCTCGTGTTTGTGTTTTCCAATGGTGTGTAACACTTGAAGGTAATTTTGGAAATTGATTTTCACAGTTTGATAGTAGGTACACACGGCGACATAGTTGTTTGCAGTCGACCACAGAGCAAATATCAGCTGTCAAAATATTGGAAGTAAAAATTTTCTTAACCGTAATTCAATTAACGTTTTCCTTTTTTATGAATAACGGTTTGGTACTTGACCTCAATCACACCTGATGTTAAGTGAAGATGAGGTCGAAGGTGGAAGCGTACTGACCCGGAAACCCCAACACATTTGGGGGACTGGCTATCTTATCTCTGACAACCGGAACACAACAATGCTATTAACATGCTTGGCGGCAGAATTCTTATTAATAGGTTACACTGAACTGAAGAAGATAGTACATAATACTCGTACTTTACCGTATACTTAAGTATAAACTAAATATTATCTACCCAATAACAAGCATTAAATCTGTGACATATTCCATTAATTTTGAACTAGTACTAACTAGAATAATAGGTAATCTATCACGCCATATTCACCAAAGATTGGTGGCCAAACAGAGCAAAAAGCTTATATACTTTGGCAACCTGTTGTGCAACCTAGTATACATGTGTTCGAATGACAAGTGAGCTAATAACACACTGAGAGCGACGTGGAGAGTTCGCGGGCCACCGAACGCGTACGGGTTACGAACCCTTTCGTGATTCGAATTTCGAACGACTTTACTTCAAGCTTGTGCTTTAAACACTCTCGTTATTGGCAATTCGGTATTATCCAAGAAAATACGGTGAGCATGCGTGTTAGCGGTTGTAGATACCTACTTATCTTCATTGACAATGCTGTCCGCTAATCTATGCTATTGTGCTCATATTTGCCTTTCACAATAAGAGTTGGTTCAGTATTTGTTTAGGACATAAGCTAATGGACATGGAAGTGAGCAAGCCACGACCCTGTTACTCGCATATGTTTTATCACTATGATGATATGCACGGCTAGTACAACTTAGTGCGACTAGCGTCGGGAAGAATGAGCGCGATATAAGGTCTATGGTATGAAATAATACGCATAAATATTGCCGTAGAGTTAACCATGTGACCTCGGACCAATCATAATAACGCTAGCTTTTTTAATCCGTTAAGTATGGTAGGATGACTCTAAATATTTAGAAAAGCCTGACGACATTAATAATAATAATAATTTATTTCAATAAACAGCTATATCGTCATTTTATTGACGACCGATTGGTGTAGTGGATAGTGACCCTATCAGCGAAACCAACGGTTGCGAGTTCAAATCCCGCGAGGGGTAAATGTTTGTGTGATGAATACGAACATTTATTCCTGAGTCTTGGATTTTTATATAAATATTTATGTATGTTTATCCGATATCTAGTATCCATAGCACAATTGCTTAGTTTGGGACTAGATGATTGGTGTAAGTGTCCGAAATATTTATTTATTATTATTATTATACACTTGCATACAACATTTTATACAGATCTATAGAGAAAATTAAAGAAATCTATTGGATACATCCTTTAACATTGTTTGGTTTAAACGCTAAATATCGATCAATCAAATAGTCTTTATTGCAAAATTAACTAAAGTCTACATTGCAGTAAACAGCATAATATCTTTGAACGGCTTAACCGATTTTTTTTTATGCACTACGGGTTCGTACTTGTCCTCAATCACACCTGATATTAAATGAAGATGAGGTCGAAGGTGGAAATGTACTGACCCGGAAACCCCAACACATTTGGGGAACTAGCTATCTTATCACCGACAACCGGAACACAACAATGCTATTAACATTGCTGTTTGGCGGCAGATTTAGATCAGATGGTGGTAGCCTAGCCAGGGGGACATTTAAATCTCAATCTTTTGGGTTTGGAGTTAACCTCCAACCTAAATTTTGGGCACTCCATAGAACGAAATGCTAAAACAGCAGCTAAGAAGCTTGGCATTCTTCTCAAGGTCAGGCGATATTTTACGCCGAAATAGCTTTTGGTACTTTACCAGGCTCAGGTTCGTTCGTGCATGGAATACTGCTGTCACCTTTGGGATGGTTCAGCCAAGTACCAGCTAGCAGCTCTCGATTCTGTGGAACGACGTGCCAAAAGACTCATTGGTGACCATTCGATCACTGCTAAATTGCAGAGCCTCGAACACCGTCGCAAGGTCTCCTGTCTCTCGGTCTTTTACAGGATACATTTCGGTGAGTGTACGTTGGAATTACACAATCTTATTCCACCATCGCCATTCCATCTTCGGACTACTAGGCGTGGGGAGGGATTCTACCCGTATGTAGTTAACATACCGAACATTCGCACTAAGCGGTTCGATTCTTCATTCATAATGCGAACAGCCAAGGCATGGAACTCCCTTCCGGCGTCAGTCTTTCCTGAATCCTACAACCTTGGGATCTTCAAGAGCAGGGTGAATAGGCATCTACTGAGATCGCATGCTTCATCTTCGGCCACATCATCACTTCCCATCAAGTGAGATTGTGGTCAAATGCGTATCCAGTTATCCATAAAAAAAAAAAAAGCCAAATTTCAATGAGGTCAAAAATGAGGTCAAGTGCTAATCCGTTGTGCATAAAAAAAAAAAAAAAATAAGCAGGAATCCAAAATTATATAACAGTAAGCAAAATTTTTACTTTGGAACGGCTTGGGACGCTGGCTCCAAATTTTTTCTCCTTTTCTATAGTAAATACAAGGGGTCTTCCAGCACTAGGCATTTTCGCTCCCCGTGTACCATATAGTCGTGCAGTAATCGTAGATCTTGGAATTCTATATAACTTAGCGGCACTGTAGCTTGTCAACTTAGTTCTTACGGCTTCAACTGCCTAAACTGTACTAAACATGTGCCCCGCTTGGGATCGAACCCGCGCCCTCCGATTCGTAAACCCTATGTTGTTTACATTGAGCCATGGAGGCAGTTAAACCTAATAAGGTAAAGGCCACATTAGTAAAGTTGTGCTAGTCCTGATGAGGTTAGACTTTTCATTAGATCTGATAGATTAAAAGAGGACAGGATAATACGGAATACACTTGGGAAGGCTCGGATGCGTCCTGTTTTAGTATGATTTAATTTCTGACATGTCATTTGTGACATGGGTTTAATTTGGACATGAACTTTGATGGTACGAATCAAGACCATGTCTCGTTTACTTCCAACATACAGTGTGTTACCGGCATGCGGGCATTTCTTGATACAATGTAGAGATACATCGTATCCAAAACTAGGTATAACGTATTTAAAAGGAAATAACAAAAAATAAAATTTTGTTATTTTCCTCACAAAATTAATAATGGAATTAATGAACAGCAAACTGACCTACATTTCAGAACAATCAATCAATCAACTTAAACTTCTTATAAAGAGTAAATAATAATTTGACAAACAAGACGTACCGCAGGATATCACCCGCACTTAGTTGACGTGCCATTTATAAGGACCAAGCGTTTTAGGTCTTCGTTTCTCATGCGCACGGCTAAGGAGTGGAACGCATTGCCTCCGTCTGTGTTTCCAATCGCATATAACCCGCAACTCTTTAAAGTCAGGTTAAATAGGCATCTTCTGGGAAAGCTCGTTCCATCGTAGACCTTATCTCGACATTAGTCCAGATTAAGGTCAAGAGCGATCCCATTCTAATTAAAAAAAAAAAAAAAAAACTTCAAAATAATTTCTCTGTATTTTGTATAGCACCGTCTATACCACCGTGATACTAAGCAATAACGACAGAATAACGATAATATCGCATTGCGTTTATACACTGAATTCAGGTGAGTTTTAAAAAATTAACAGTGAATTGGTTTAAGATCAATCCATTCCATACACTTCAGAACAATTACTGGTGTATTGAAGTATTTCCACTTTTAAGAGCAACCCCAGAGTTTCTTGCTCGTTCTTCTCTGGGGAGACTGCCTAGTGAATGAGCGATAACTATATGTCATGACGATTTGAAATGTTATTCTTATAACTTACAAAACAAAACATTAATTGATTTTGACTTTTGATTTTGATTTTAATAAATGCAATGCGCCAGTAACACACAGAAATAAAATAGTGACTCTGTATAACGCTTCTCTTTCTACAATGCCTGACTATATTTAGTAAACTAAATCCCATACGCCCGGCACTACGAGGAAGGAAACTAATATCCGGCAATACTCGCTTTAGCGAACAATTAAAAGTAGTTTGCGAGTTTGAGCGCTGTCGTCTGCACACGCCGCACCCGCACCCCGCACCCCGCACCCCGACCAACAAGGCCTTAATATCTCCAATATAATCTAAGAGGCAAGACGTCAGACGGAGCCTAGGCACTGCAGCTATTAGTGAAAAGAGGTCGAAATATTAATAAATAAAGTTATTTATTTGGAACAAGAGGAAGTAGTTACAATCCCAACTAACATTATAAATGCGAAAGTTTGTGTGTGTGTCTGTATTTATAACCTGTGGATAACTTTGCTGGTTGTACAATGATCCATATCATTTTGTAAAACTAGATTAAGTATTTAAATTGTGCAGCTGTTTGTTGTCCTTAATAAAAAAAAACTCACGCTTATACGGCTGAACGGATTTGGATGAAATTTGTTGGGTAGACAGAATAGGACCTGGATTAACATATAGGCTAATTTTTTTGCATAATCGATTTTAATAAAATCTTCCACGCGGACGAAGTCGCGGGCGGAAAGCTAGTAAAAAATTAAATTAACTTATTTATTTTTTTATGCACGACGGGTTCGTACTTGACCTCAATCACACCTGATGTTAAGTGAAGATGAGGTCGAAGGTGGAAGCGTACTGACCCGGAAACCCCAACACATTTGGGGGACTGGCTATCTTATCTCTGACAAATACGCTTATAGAGGAGATTGAAAGAAAAAAAATACGGCGCCGACCATAAATAAATTGGGACCAGGGCATTTTTTACTCCATAAAATAAGCTCACTTTCTAATGCCACACTTAAAATAAGTCATTTGGAGCAGAGCGAGAGAGAGGTCTTTTTATTTTTAAATGAAATCCGCACACAGATTTTCTATTGTCGTATTAATAGAAAATCCTCAACGGTACAGACTTTTCAAGATATATGAAACTGCCATAACATTTTTCGATATAGGTTTGGTCTTGAGAATTGTATAGAGCTACCTACGAGTAGTCGATTACCGACATATAACTGGCCGTCGCATACAATTCTGTTGATATTTTATTTTATTTTTCACTAAAGTGTTAGGACTCACGGTGAAAATGTTTACCGAACGTTCTTTAAAAAGCCTTACACATTCTGTCACTAGGAGACGGTGTAGCCCATAATCCACGAAGTCAAAGTCAAAAATGCTTTATTTTGTAGGTACACACAGTACACTTAAATTAGTGAATTTTACATTTTTTAAGCTACTGCTTGTTCAAAATGCAATTTTCCCCTGAGAAGAACAAGCACGAAACTCGAACGGTTGCTCTTTTAAAATCAGGCTTTGATTTTACATAAAGATTTTTATTATGTCATTATTAATTGTGAAATAGCCCGGCATGCGAACGATCTGCTTATGTCCAGGGATGATTATCATCTAAATAGTCTGATATTTTATAATATGCTTTCTTAATAAGTTTCTGTTTTATAGTATCTTTAAATTTATTGAGAGGAAGATTTTGTATATCAACTGAAACCTTATTGAAAAAGCGTACACATAACCCTTTGAATGAATTACTGACTTTGTGGAGGCGACTTATGTGACTCATGTGGCGAACCCAGTCCGGATTGGTGCATTTGTGGCAGACTAGTAACTACTTTAGTCGGTGTTTTTATGTTTCCCCATACGTCATCGCCTTGGCTTCACGGCTGCCTTCATTTCGTCAAAGTCAAAAAATCTTTCTTTTGTAGGTACGCAGTGTATCTACCTACACTTAAAATGTCAAATTTTACATTTTTTAAGCTACCGCTTGTTCAAAAGGCAATTTCCCTCTGAGAAGAACAAGCAATAAACTCATGGGGTTGCTCTTTTAATACTCCTTTTTTTATTACACAAATGCGCAATAATATTTCATTGTTAAATTGTGAAATAGCCTGGCGTGATAGCGACCTAGTTATGTACAAGGATGACTATTCATCTAAATAGTCTGATATTTTATAATATGCTTTCTTAATAAGTTTCTGTTTTATAGTATCTTTAAATTTATTGAAAGGAAGATTTTGCATATTAACGGGAACCTTTTTTTATGATTAACTATCCAGCTAACAATAAAAAACCGTTTGACCACAATCTCATCTGATGGGTAGTGACGATGTGGCCGAAGATGAAGCACGCGATCTCAGTAGATGCCTATTCACCCTGCTCTCGAAGATCCCAAGGTTGTAGGATTCAGGAAATTATTGAAAATAGGAACCTTATTGAAAAAACAACTTAGGTAACTTCGCTAATCAAAAATGAATAACGAATGCGACGGCGCAATTAATGCTTGATTTAGAGTCGAATTACTTAAAGTTATATTGCATACATTTACCTATGAAATTGGAGATTTTTTCTTCGTTAATCATATGTACCAATTCCTGCGATTTTCAAAGCTTTATCCAAATTTGTTTTTTATTTGGAAAATGGTATATGATTTCAAGGTTTCACATGAAATATTTTTTAATTTCTGGGCTAAATAACACAATAAAAAAATTTTAACAGAGCTCTTTTCACATGCTTCCATAATCATTTCTTAGATTCGCTGAAACTTTTATAAAGCGGATACTTTTAAAAATTAACGCGGCCTATACTTAACTTAATGTTATCCGATAATACACACAAAGTTTAGCTAAATTTGGATTTGCCGTTTCCAAAAAAAAAATCAAAAATGTTTGTATGGAGAAAACAGTCTTAATTAAATTCTTCATACAAAACGCCAATTTCATACGTAAGGACCTAATAACAAGTCATTTAATATTAGCTAACTAAAAGCTACGGAAGGAAAAGTAGCCTCTAGTGCGTCGCACAAAACTTGGCTTAAAAACACTGACTGTCATCATCATCGTCTGATACCAATCCATCGCACCAATCCGCATTTATGTGTTGGATTATGGTATACCCTCTCCCAGTGAGAGGAGGCCGTACCCCAACTGATGATGAGTGAACACCCTAAATTTAAATTTTCTGCTTACGGACAGTAAGTATAGGAAATTATTATTATTATTAAGAGCCCATAGTGTCCCACTGCTGGTCAAAGGCCTCGCTCATCTGTTTCTAGTCGTTTTTGTTCTTGGCGAGCACAAACCATCCCTTATTAAAACTGTCAAGCTCGTCTCTCCACCGTTTTCGCGGTCTGCCACGTTTCCGTCTGGCAGTAAGTCCGTAAGTAGCAGATATCTTATCTTTTTGTCTCAGGCTGGCAAAACATGAACAATTCATAATACTAAATTCCAGCTACGTAAACGTGTACATTTACAATGGCTTGACAGCAGAAATCAGAAATGATAAAAGCAAGGGCAGGTTTGATAAGTTATGTAAAAATCATCTATTGTCTAATTAGATAATTACTAATAGATAATTAGTAATGATGTACCTACTAAGGTATACCTACTTTGTATTGATATTTGTGCTGTGTATTATAGTCGAAATTGCACCAATAGCATGACAGGCGCGATAATCATTTATGTCGCTCGGGTTAATATTTTGTCCTACTCATTCACTTGGACAAATATACAACTATCCCACTCTCACACCTATGTCGCGCCCAAAAACTTGTATCCTACCACCATAATAATCGATAACTGACTCGCCAGTTTACTCGGCAATGTGTCACAAACGTTTCCTTCACAATTCTTTACGGCAACTTGAAAACTTTCCAGCTTTATTCGCAGAGCCCTAGCCAATTCGCGAACTCAACCCCAGCAAAACAATCTGCGGGACCACTTCCCACGCTAACACTTTCTGTGTGCTCGGCTTTTCTAAATTGAATACTTGTTTAATTTTCACGACAGTCACGCCGTAAATGTGAATTGCGCTTGATATCTCACTTTACATATCGTAAATAACTTACATATACATATTTATATTGGTGTTGTTGGTAGGCAATGCCTTCGGATCCAACGGTTACGGGTTCGAATCCCGCAAAGAGTAAATGCTTGCATGATGAATATGACCATGTGCCGTGTGGTTTCGATACGTTAAAGGTTAGACCAAACCTGTCTCTTCCCGTAGGTGTGGTAAAAGACTAAGGGCTTCTTTTTTTAAAGAGCTTAGTCGAATAGTCCAGTAAAAATACACAATTTTTATGGTGTAACTTCCTATCATCGTAATGTTAGAAGGATAAAGTACCCATCAGTAATAGCATAAAAATGTTTTCCAACAATTCTGTAGCTTCCTATTGGGGGACTGGCTATCTTATCTCTGACAACCGGAACACAACAATGCTATTAACATTGCTGTTTGGCGGCAAATTTAGATAAGATGGTGGTAGCTAGCCAGGCGGACATTTAAAATGCCCTACCACTAACCAAACCGAGTACTTAAACATGTACCCCGCTGGGGATCGAACCCGCGACCTCCGAATCGTAAACCCAATATTGTTTACATTGAGCCACGGAGGCGGATCGATTTTTTTTAAAGATAGTTACAGAAGTTGTAAGTATATTCTCCGACGCAATGAAATTCACAGTGGTAATTTTAATCATATAGTCTACGTTTCATTACTAAATATCTATATTAGGTAGGTATATAAAAGCAAACTACCGATTTGTTAGAATACATTTTTATTCTATCCCTGACAGGTGTAAATATGTGCAAATCGCGGCCCGAAGTTAAAAGTATATCCTAATCCTAAACAAACAAATAAACAAACATCCAAACTTTCGCATTTAGAATATTAGTTAGGTGCGAAAGTATGGATGTTTGTTTGTTTGTTGCTCAATCACGGCAAAACTGATGAACGGATTTGGATGAAATTTGGTATATAGGTAAAACATACCATGGATTAAGACATAGGATATTTTTTATCCCGATAAAGTGAGTAGTTCCCGCGGGATAAACATTTTTCCGCGATAAAGTTATCCCACGCAGGCGAAGCCGCGGGCGGAAAGCTAGTTTATAATAGGTATTAGTTAGATTATAAATGCGAAAGTTTGGACGTTTGTTTGTTTGTATCTCTAGTTTTTTATCCTGATAAAGTGAGTAGTTCCCACGGGATAAACAAATTTCCGCGATAAAGTTATCCCACGCAGGCGAAGCCGCGGGCCGAAACCTAGTATTTACATATATAGACGCTAGACCACACACTGCACAACAGACAGTTACCAAATTAGAAGAACTTCAATTGGAATGTCTAAGACATCCAGCGTACTCCCCGGACCTTACTCCAATAGATTACCATTTTTTCCCAAATTTGGATAAATTCTTGCAAGGGAAAAAATTCAACTCCGATAGGGCAGTAGAAAGCGCCTTCAAAGATTTTATTGATTCCCGTCCGAATAGTTTTTTAGTAAAGGGATCAATTAACTACCTATGAGATGGCAAAAGTGCATAAATAGCACAATGGTACATACTTTGATTAAATAAATATATTATATTTAAAAAAATCGATTTTAGGTTACTCCCTTACAAAACGCCAATTTCTTTTTTTTTTAATCTTTATTTAATTTAGGGACTTGAGTCTTTCTAGACATGACAGTCCCATCGTACCCTGACCAAGATTCACTGATGAGAAGATACAAACATATTATATAATAATCTGGCTGCTATTGATCCAGGTTTACCCAAAATTGATTGAGCCAAACCTACAGCGTATTGACTCAGCTTTAATTGTCTCATCAGTGTATCTCTTTCATTTCGGTTTCTAGCACATTCCATCAACATGTGTTGGACATCTTCAACTACTCCACAGACTTCACAGTTAGGAGTGTCAGTTCTTTTCATCAGATATCCAAACTTGTTTGATGGATAGTGCCCAGAACGTAGTCTAACAGCTAACTTAATTAATCGCCTACTAAAACGCCAATTTCATATGTAAGGACCTAATATTAGTTATAATTTACTACGTGTTTGTGTCGTGTTGTGGTGTTCATAATAAATTGTTATTATTCTTATTGTATTGTATAGACTATATTTACTCTACAGAAAGGTAATGCGACTCCCATTGTGCCCAAAACTCCGGCGTAGGTAATTGAAATTTTTAGTACTTTACTTACCTTGTGTTAGTACGCGCAAAACTTTTAATAACCCGTTTCTCGGAAACGCGGCGTGGAAATTACTTTCGGAAGGTAAAACCTGTTTTAAAAGCAATTATGGGAGACCCAAGTTATGATAGCCCTTGTTATGAGTTGGTCTGGTTTCTGGGTTTCATGTCCTTAAGCAAATCTTAGGAGTGTTTGTAGGTTCAACCGCATCCGTGGCTCAATTTAAACAACGTTGGGTTTGCGATTCGGAGGTCGCGAGTTCGATCCCCACCGGGGTACATGTTTAAGTACTCGGTTTGGTTGGTGGTAGGGCATTTTAAATGTCCGCCTAATTAGCTACCACCATCTTATCTAAATCTGCCGCCAAGCAGCAATTGTTGTGTTCCGGTTGTCAGAGATAAGATAGCCAGTCCCTCAAATGTGGGGGTTTCTGGGTCAGTACGCTTCTACCTTCGACCTCATCTTCACTTAACTTCAGGTATATATTATTATGTATTATTTTTTATATGTTTGTATGTATTCAATTAACGTATGTATTTATATGGGTGATTTATTTATTTTATTAAAATTAGTTTACCGTGCACGCTACCTACATGTCATGTGCATAATGCTTCCTAACCCAAGGGTTGCCTGGAAGAGATCGCTTTTAGTGATAAGGCCGCCAAATTGTACTATCCCCTTTTTTCTTATTCCTTTTTATGCTTCTTATTGTTGTACAATAAAGAATATTTTGTTTGTTTGTGTATTTCCCTATTTTACACATCACAGATATACCTTAGAGTGTCACCGCACTTTTTACTATTCAATTTCCTTTGCCTCTTAGCGAAACACACTCGATGCGATGCATCCAAACAGCATAGTAAATACCTACATACAGACAGGGCGTTGAAAAATCCGCACCGGTGTGCAGGCTATCGCTCCAAATTGGATCGATTTAATCCTTTTTCCCAGCGCACCCTGTTTGTTTGTACAGAACAGAAAACGTGGACAGAGTGGACTAAAAATAAGGGAAAAATGAACAACACAGAAGTCTTCAGTCGCCCCTACTATAGTATACAGTCATATCCGCTTGCAAATTCGTGGTACCTAGTGTCGTGGTGTAACACGAATTTGGTAAGGTTGGTGGTAGGACATTTGAAAAACCACCGTCTTATCTAAATCTACCGCCAAACAGCAGTAGTATTACAGAACATATTAAATATAGTACAATCATAAAAGCAAATAAAGGGAACTTAATTTAAGTATGTAGTAAATGGGTATTTCTACTAAAGTAGCAAATATGTAGTAAGTTGGTGGTAGGACATTTTAAAATGTAAATTTATGTAAATCTGCCGCCAAACAGTAATCGTACAGTCAGTACGCTTTGTTGTTTATTGATAACCTTGCCTTATTTCAGTGTTTCACCGTAGCGTAATGGTTTAGTCAGCGCCGATACCAATATTATATATACGCTTGTAAAGAATTAAAGGCCCTTGTTCGTGCAATATCACAATAGACAACGAGTCTTATTTACGGAACACCCCCGTCCTCGACCAACCACCATCTTTAATACCACAAGGCGACCAAAATATTATCACAGCTTCCACCTTCGGCTTCATCTTCACTTTGCATCAGGTGTGATTGAGGTCAAGTGCTATAACCCGCTGTGCGTAAAGTAAAAAACATTAAAATAGAACCGCCAAAAATTGGGAATACAACCGACTTCAGTCAGGTATCCCTTTCTGAAAATCCTTGACTCTTTGGTGTAAATACCAAAATCGCTATATGTATGCCTATAATATGTGAGGATTTCGCTCAATTCATCATAGATCCCATCATCAGAACAGGATTTTGATGAACAACGGACCACCTTGGAAGTATGGTCACATTAAATAAAAGAAGGATTTTCCGAATCGGTTTATAAATGACCGAGTTCTGAGGTTAATAATCATGAAAAAAAATGCAACCGAATTGATATCCTCCTCCTTTTTGTAGTCGGTTAAAAATATGGATATAAAGAAAGAAAATATCAAAGTCAAAGTACATTTATTATGAATCACAGGTAGCATTCGGTCTTACAAAATCCTTAGAGCGCTATGTTTCGCCGTAAAGGCATACAATATGACAACATTTTAGCAGTTACAATTTACAAAAATTAACTTAATTTACTAATACAATTCTTTATGTCAAATAAAATACATTGCATATATAGGTACGTTACAATTGGTTACGATACAATTATATGGACTTGTCATCTAAGAATTCATGTAAGCTGTAATAACATTTTTGGAACAACAGATAATGAAGTTTCCTCTTAAATACCGGTAAATCAGGCGCCTCCTTAATCAACTTTGGAATCTTATTATAAATATATAAGTACAATGTGTACTACAGTGGCATGAAGGTGCTGAAAGCGACAATAGTAGGGGCAACATACGGCATGTACTTGCATGTACGGTGTTAAAATGCATCTGCTAATGAAAATGCTCTTATTGAGAAAGCTCGCACCGTCGCACCTTCTAGCATCGACTTCTAACGAACCTGCACTGCGCTATGAAAGCAATGTTTTACTATTATTCATACACCCAGTCGGCCTAGTATACCTTAGATGAAGAATCCGGCATATGCAAAAGAATTGGTCTACCATTTTTGACAAAACTTCCAAACTAGTGAAAATATCGCTAATGTTGAACCTTCCAATTAGTTTGTAATACTGAAAGAGATGCATAATAATGACGTTTAGTTATTGTAGTAGATAATGGTTACTTATTACAATCTATTTTGATTTGAGACAAAATTGCAATTTACAAAGGATCAAAACATTTTATGACGTGCCCCTTTTTTGTACTGACTACCCTACGTCCAAATATTGTCATTCAAAATGAAAATCCGTTCATTGTTTTATTTTTATTTAAACGCTTCTATGATCAGTTCGATGTCTATGCGTCTGTCGCCGCTATTTATTTCAGAAACTATCTGATAATATCTGATTTTTGGTATATTGTACCTAGATTGAAGAATAAGTTCTACATTATTAAAATGAAACTTATATAAACCTCTGAGCAAAATACTTAGAGCGCGCGGCCCCGAGAAGATTTTTAATATACTTTGCTCTCTGTGTGTCGAGTCGAAAATGTCACTCAGATGAACAAACCAACTGTTTAAGCGCTAAGTAACTTCGAAACATCTAAACCGGTCATCAAACATGCCTAAGAACAATTTCGCAACTTAGAACTTTCGAAAACAAAAAAATTGTTTTCAAATCGGATCAACCGTTTTGACGCAACAAACATACTTACAAAATAATCTGGCGCCATTGCCCCGTTGAATGCCTAAGCTCAGGTGCGACCAAAATAGGCGACATGACAGCATCCGTATTCGCAACGTTGTAGGATTCAGAAAAGACTGACGCCGGAAGGGAATTCCAAGCCTTGGCTGTTCGGATGATGAATGACGAGTCGAACTTCTTATTGCGAATGTTCGGTATATTAACTATATACGGGTGGAATCCCTCCCTACGCCTAGTAGTCCGAAGATAGTAGGTATAAGATTATGTAATTCCAACGCACACTCCCTGAAATGCATTCTGTAAAAGACTGACAGACAGGCGACTTTGCAATGATATTTGAGGCTGAAGTGTCGTAATTTACACTTTACTACGACATTACCTAAGTGCCTGCAACATGTCACGCGTATTGCTTGCGTTAGCAATAACGTAGCATTTAAGTCTATATTTTATTAATTTTGGTCTCTTCTGCTTTGTGCATACAATACACATCATGTTCCAATAACCTGTGATTTTACTTCTCATCCTCTGCGGCATCCCTCATAATAACAGATGGCGACCCTATAGCCAATAGAACCATGCAAGAAAGAATATTTCAAGAGAGGAAAAACTATTACTATGGAAAAATAAATAACTGAATATGAATAACAGAAACCACACAGACAACGACCAAGTAACCTCAACCAAGACCAAGAAGCCTCAAGCAACTACACAGACATCATCATATAGCTACAATATTTATTTTGACCGCGTCGAAGAATGATCTACATGGGCATAAGAAGCGTTCCGGCTAAGCAGACGGAGTCCGGTGTCCAGGGTTATCCCGGCCCCCAGGAAACCAGGTGTCCAGGTTTATCCCGGCCCTGCAATTTAGCAGTCAACGATTGATACAATAAATAAGAATGAATATGAGTCTCATGGTACGTCGGTCCACAGAATCGAGTTAGTTGGTACTTGGCCGAACCATCCCAGAGGTGACAGCAGATTTCCATGTACAAGCGTACCTGAGCCTGGTAAAACACCAAAAGTATTTTTATTTAAATTGTCTTTTCATTTCCTAAATTAAGACAATTTTACATATGACAGGTACTTTAGGCAATATTATTATAGTTATAATAAACATCACTTATAATACTAAAACTTAATGTATCTAATTAACCACATTTACAATACATATCACAGACAGAGGAATATAATTTAATTGGTTATGCCTAATGTCTCTTAATAATGCTCTAATGGCGTCTTTGTCCATGGCTTTTGTGCTAAAAGAATAATGGAGGGCAATACAGTGAAATGGGGCAAACTAGGTCAACGGGCATAATCTATAGCAATGACAATGTTTACAAAGGCGAAAGGAATGTTGCTATTAGTACAGAGATTATTCATAATTTTCATGAGTAACCTACAGATATTTATTTATAAAATCTTTTCGGTAAAGTGTGATCATATGAAATCAGGCCGGTCACAACCTTCACGTCGAGACCGTTAAATAACTGTCTTCAAAGGAAAATTTTAAATCAAAGAAAACTTACCAAATTATCACATCTCTGAGGAATAAATTTAAGGTAATCAATATATTGGGTGTTTACCTATGAAATTGGAGTCTTTTTTCATCGTTCATCATATGTACCAATTCCTGCGATTTTCTAAGCTATATCCAAATTTGTTTTTTATTTGGAAAATGGAATATTATTTCAAGGTTTCACATGAAATATTTTTTAATTTCTGAGCTAAATCACATAATACAAAAAAATTGAACAGAGCTCTTTTCGTGTGCTTCCCATAATCATTTCATGTTTCATTCCATCAAACTTCTAACAAGCGGTTACTTTAAAAAATTAACACTGCCTATACTTAACTTAATGTTATCCGATAATAATACAATGCCGTTCTCAAAAAAAAACAAAAATGTTTGTATGGAGAAAACAGTCTTAATGAAATTCTTCATACAAAACGCCAATTTCATAGGTGAGGACCTAATATATTGCTACTCTGTCTTATTTAGTGTCTGTCATTGTCTAGTCGTAAAGCATCATTCAGGCACTACAAGAAATCTATACTCCGGTAACTGAAAATTATTTGCATTTGTGCTTTAAAAAAAACCATTCTATTTTTTTTTTAATCCGTTAAAAAAATGGAATTTCGTGGAACTGGCGAGACGCTTTAATAAAACAACATGAATATGGTTCATCCAGCCATTGGCAATCACCAAGCAGACCATATCGATTGGAAAATTTAATTTTCCCTGCATAAGCACGGCTCCACGTAATCTCCCAACGGAGTCATTCCCGCTTGAACATTCATCTGTATTGAAGGCCGATACATCACCAATACATTTCAATATGAGTATAGCTGAGTACCAGTTTAGTCGGTGGTAGTTGGTGTGTACAATCAGGTTCATAACTGCATTGAAAACATTAAAAATTTTTAAAACACCTTGCCATCTAAAGCATACCTATTAGTCAACATTTGTCATGCGACATGTGTCGCTATCGGGCGACGTTGCCAAAGTCCATACCCTATAGAAATAATCCGTCACTCGATCCCAGTGCTGATAGGTGGTTTTGTGTCACCTCGGATGGGCATCGCTCGGGGTACTGCCCAACTTCTCGTCCAAAATTCCTCAGTGCGAGTCTTCAATAAAGTGTCTTATGGCACTGAAACGAGGTGGTAAATTTGAAGTCCTCGAGTATTACTATTATGGTGTTAGAACATTTAAAAAGCTACCTTACCTTCTTAAAACCTAGCCTTCCATGTTAGACATGAGCCCAAAAAAGGCAGACTACAATACAATACAATACAAATACACTTTATTGCACAAAAGGAGAATATACATTTTACAAAGCACAATACTGAAAAGAGTACAATTTGGCGGCCTTATCACTAACAGCGATCTCTTCCAGGCAACCTTTGGGTGCAGGAGTAACTTTATAGAACAGGTAGGTTGTGCAAAATACGGATGCAGATATGAAATAGCTATATAATTAGAATCGAACTTCGCAAGGTAAGTTCGTTTAATTCTAAATAATACAAACATACTTAAATATATAATAAAAGAAGTAAACAATTTGTAAAGCAAAATTACTAATTAATGATGACCGGTGAAAAAAAAAATTATAAGAAGAGAAAGAGTAGATTAAAGGAGTAAAAAAAGCTCTTTAAGTTAACTCCTCCCTTGAAAACATTCAAAGACTGTTTTCGCTAAACTACTAAAAAAATTCTTGTCAAATAACCTGTATAAATACTTATTCAGTACATACGACGACGTCCAGATTGTAACTAGGTAACATAGCTTTTTGTGAGACTCGAGCTCCCACAGACAAACTGTGCAAACGGTTTTGTGGGGCATTGTTACCCGACTGCCCAAGGAAGGAGGGTAATAAGTAAAAATAATAATAAATAAATAAATATCCTTTGACATACACACAGCGCCACAGTACGCAACTATAGGCTTGTGTTGTGGATAACAGATGGTTGATATGGTGGATGGTTGATACATAATACATTTTTTTTTTGTAAATAAATACTTGTCCCAAACTAAGCAACGCTTGTGCTATAGATACTAGATAAATAAACATACTTAAATATTTATATAAACATCCATGACTCGGGAATAAATGTTCGTATTCATCACACAAACATTTACCCCTCGCGGGATTCGAACCCGCAACCGTTGGTTTCGCTGACAGAGTCACTATCCACTACACCAATCGGTCGTCCAAGTATGTAAAAAAAGTAATGTAATTCGAATGTATGATGTATGTATGTATATCCGTTCCTTTGGTGCATCCTGTAGTCTAAACAGCTTTACCGATTTCAAAGTGCATAGTGTCATTAGATTCATCTTGTTATTCGGAGTGTCATAGAATACATTTTATAGTAAAACATCCAACACGAAGTATGCTGTCGGGTTTTTTTTTGCTTTTTAAATGATTAAATAGTTATTTAATTGAGACCATTTAATCGACTTAATAATAAAGCTTAATAAATATATAATAATCCCAATCATTATAGGTTTGTGTGTAGTATATACGAGTCTCAAATGAATATTAATTCTCTTCATATATAGGGCGAGCTTTGACAATGTTCATTGTGAATTTCGAGAGCGAACAAGTTTTTAATTTTAATATAATAACGTGGTACATAGATAGAACAGTTGTGCTGGATGTCGTAATCCATTCTAATGTAGATTTCCAGGAGGTATATGACAATTATATTGTGTTTTGTACTCTATTGTTGTATCAAATTGTTTCTTTTTGTGTTGTTGTAATTTTATTACATCATCATCATCTAATTTAAGAGCCATGCTCTTGTCGGTGGAGATTTTTCCATATATCTCTGCTCTCCGCCTTCCTCTTGACCTCATGATACGACACGACATTCAACTTCTCTTTTATCTGCTGCATGTAGCTTATTCTCGGTATTCCTCTTTTTCTTTTCCCCTCTATTCTTCCTTCTATCATGGTTTTGATGAAATCATCGTGTCGTATAGGGTGTCCCAGCATTTTCCCTCTTCTATTCGCAATGTTATTACATGTAATCCAAAATTCAATTCTATGTAATGTACCTGATGTCTGATAAGTACTGATTTCTTTTTGCCTTTTTTTTTACCCTATTTCGTTTAATATTGTTAAATGTTTACTGCTAGAATATTTGCATGTCGTGGCTCCTTATAAGTTGGTGCATGCACTATTATACGAAGGAAGGCCTATATTCTTGCAGTGGGATGTTTACGGACTGAGATGATGATTGCTTTTTTGGCACATTGGATTTGTATGCGTCAATCTTGTTGGTAATTCTAAAATAAATGAACCGTGATTAAGCCTTTTAGCGCAACTCTTGAGTGCTATACCAAAAGGTCGCGGGATCGAATCCCGCTTGGGACATATGTTTGTATGATGAATACAGACATGTGTTACCGAGTTACGGATGTTATTCATTTATATACAAAAAAAAAGTATTTATGTAATTTATCAACCATCTGGTATCAATAATAGAAACATAGTTATTTAGTGTGGAATTAGATGGCGCTGTGTGTAACTACAAAGATGTTTATTTATTTAAGTAGTTAATATAGCAATATAAAGCCTATACAAAGAATGAAAGATAGTTAATATGATAATGATAGAAATCACGTCTATATCGGATGAGTTTTTTTACTGTAAGGAAAAAATAGGGCATATTAGGTAAAACTATATTTGAATAAAGCGATAATTGTATCATTTGACGGTCGCGTAAGTAGCCTATTCCATATAATTATATCAGTAAATTAAATAAATAAAGAAAAATTGGAAAAATATGAGTATTTGTAAAAAATTAATAAACTACCTATACCAATACCCTATTTTATATGCCCTATTTTTTTCCTTACGGTAAAAAAACTCATCCGGTTTTTAAAAAACAACAACTCCATTTGCGTAAAAGTAAAGGGAAATTTGAACTACCAAAACTTTTCTTTACCAAAAAAATACATATCCTTTATCACTTCTCTTCCGACAAAAGGACATAGGTACCTAACTTTGAAACTATGTAAGTGACCGCAATATTTCACATTTGACATCGAGGCATCGATGTTAAGGGTCCCTGGGGATTTGAGCCTCTATCATAAACTATTAAACCGGGTTCACACACGATGTTGGTTTATATAGTTCTTGTTAATTGTCCAATAAAGACAACTTGACTCAACTGACTGCTACGTATAGAGGTTACGGGTTCGGCTTTTGTATTCAATTTTTATTCTTTTTTTTTTTAATTTCTTCTAAAGACTTCCTCCTTGATATACATTAATTTCATGTATATACTTCATTTTCAATTATAAACAAATAAACACATGTTTATCCGTTATCTAATATCCATAGTGTACCCGTATGGATGTTTACATTTTATAATAGGTAGGTATATCATCATCATCAGCCTGTAAACATCCCACTGCAGGGATATAGGCCTTCCCTCGTATAGTGAGTATATATTTACAATAAAAAAGCGTGTATTCATGTAATATTATATCAACCATTCTAATATCCATAATTTTTTTTTTCTTTCTTTCGTATAAATAAATATTTCGGACACTTATCAATAATTTTATAATAATCTTTGTTCCGTGGCTCAATATAAACAACATTGGGTTTACGATTCGGAGGTCGCGGGTTCGATGCCCAGCGGGGTACAAGTTTAAGTACTCGCTTTGGTTCGTGGTAGGTCATATTAAATGTCCGCCTGGCTAGCTACCACCATCTTATCTAGATATGCCGCCAAGCAGCAATGTTAAGCATTGTTGTGTTCCGGTTGTCAGAGATAAGATAGCCAGTCCCCCAAATGTTCACTTAACATCAGGTGTGATTAAGGTCAAGTACGAACCCGTCATGCATAAAATAAAAACTACGATTACAGATGGTATATTTGGGGAAATCGCCCGTGTAAACAACTCCTTATAATAGCGAGCGATCCATTAGTTGTGGGCTTGTGGCAACGCGGGCAGGGCAAGCCGCGGCGCAGCCCAAACTGCTTTTGAATATTTCAGCACCGCGCTACTTAAACTGTTTTGATGGACACATCAGGAAAATTACGGTGGTACCTCATATTTAGTCTGTTTTACAACTTTATTGTGCTTTGAGATTAACATCCGATTTAGAATATATAAAACGGCCTGCTTATAGATTTTTTTTTATGCACTACGGGTTAGCACCTGATGTTAAGTGAAGATGAGGCCGAAGGTGGAAGCGTACTGACCCGGAAACCCCAACACATTCGGGGGACTGGCTATCTTATCTTTGACAAAACACAACAATGCTCTTCACATTGCTGCTTGGCGGCAGATTTAGATAAGATGGTGGTAACTAGCCAGGTGGACGTTTAAAATGCCCTACCACCAACCAAACCGAGTACTTAAACATGTACCCCGCTGGGGATCGAAGCCGCGACATCCGAATCGTATACCCAATGTTGTTTATATTGAGCCATCGGAGGCGGAAAACGGAGCCGCTTAAAAATTTATTTGGAAGTTATTCTTTCCGTTGTCAATTCTCATTTGTAGTTCAGTCGTCAATTCTTAGATCCTTGAATGGAATATTGAAGCATAATAAAACAAGTCAGTTGTGGTTATTTTTAATTTGAAGGCAGTCCCTACAATTCAGTGGCCTATGGCTTGAAACGCAGTGAGGTGGCCACATGTCTGATACAATTCCAGCAATCTGCTCTGGATCTTCATCCGCATTAATATCCTAGTAGTATTAAAATCACTTACTTTCTTTAACTACGCAAAAATTTTGGATTACTTTGAATTTTTGGGTTATTTTCGGGAGTTGAATCTTTAGAATACAGAATACTCAGACAGAAAGTTAAGAATAGAGAGTTAATTAAACAACTAATGAAATAGAGTGATTTGGAATCAATAAAACGCCAAGAAGTAAGAATGAAATTCCAAAACCACATTATTTGAATTGTCCATGTCGGATAATTTTTAATCGATTAAAGGGATGGTCACTATGAGATTGTATGCGATTTTAAAAAGAAATGCGATAGGCAATAAACCACCAAAAAACATCTATTGACTTGGAGCTAGGTGAAGCTCACGTGTGCATTTCTGTAAATTCTAATGTTTAGGATACCAAAACACTAATGCTTGGGATATCTGGCCACCCCATTTGGGATAAAACTCGTAATGTTATGTACGTATGTAAGAGACTCACAAAATTCGGTACCTAACCTTCCAGTAAAACGACGTTGCATACATCCATGTTCACCTGTACAGAGGAACTAGGTGAACCGGCTATAATAGCTAGAATTTAAAATACTGCACTACAGAGCGTGCCAAACTATAATTTAACAAAGTTATAACATTGTTTCCGAACTGAAACCTCATCAATACAGCGTGCATTTTTGCGGGGTGTGCCCGTAGAAAGGCATTGACCTTTTCCGTTCGCGATTTTGAATGTCGAATTCAATATGACCAGTCCCTGTACCATGATATCGCTTGTCGCGCGCGACGTAGGAGTGCGAGTGGGATAGTTGTATGTTTCGTCCAAGCGAATGAGCAAGACAAATATTATCTCGCGCGACAAAAGCGTTTATTACGCCTATCATGCTGCTAGTGCCGATTATCAAACCTTTGTCACACGAATTTAGTGAACGACTTTTTTTTAATCGGATTAGCAGTTGCAGATGCAGATACAAACTTAAAAACAATTTTAATCTTTTTACAAGCTTTTATTTACTTTGCAAATGTTCGTATGTATGTAGGTATTTAAATTGTCTGTTTTAAAATTTGCAAACCATTTTGCGACCACTTGCTGGCATATTTATGTAAGCTCGGTGACAATGCAATATTATGGTACCATCGAGCTGATCTGATGATGCCGCCGGGATGTAGGGACTAGAACTTCCCGATGGCAAATGCCAAGATAGTCGATTTTGGGCTAGTTTGTTTTGTATGCATGAGCACTTTCGTTACACATGATGACGAGGGTCTGGAGATGGAGCCAGCTGGAACACCTGATGATAGCCTAGCTAGTACCTCTAGTTTTCCGCCCGCGACTTCGTCCGCGTTGATCTTGAAATAAAATACAAAATGCCGGAAATCAGGTGAATGAGACAACAAAAAAGGTCGCCTGGCTGTACATGGCGGGATACTGGTTCCAACGCGATATACGGGAGTGAATGCTGGGTATGACAGAAGAAGAAAGAAAGTAGAATTAATGCAGTGGAAATGAGAATGAGTGAGGTGACTTTGCAAGATAGAATCAGGTACAGTTAGGGAGTTAAGCAGCGTGAAAGAAGATGTAGTGTCAATGAAAATGGTATGTTGAAATGGTTTGGACATGTGGAGAGGTAGAATGAAAGGAGATTAACGAAAGAGATACACGAAGCGAATGTGGATGGTAGTGTTGATAGGGGAAGACCACGGCGAACGTACCATGATCAAATCGGCGACGTCTTAAAGAAACACACAAGCATGTACGAATAACATGACAGTGAATGAAGTAAAAGAGGTGTGTCAGGATCGTAGCAAGTGGAAGACTGTGGTCTCTGCTTACCCCTACGGGAAACAGCCGTGACTATATTATGATGACGTGTACCTATGTATATATTTTTGCAGTCCTGTTTTGGCATCAGTTCATTACATCACCTAACTTTATATGCTACACCATAGTAAAATAATTATTTGAATAAGTACATACCTATATACTAGTTTGTGAAGAGCGCTGACTTATGTAAATCGGCACTTCCTAGTTAGGAGTCAAAGTTCCCCTAATTAAGTTGCTATAAAATTGTACAAACCAACATCTGTATCCTATCCTAGCTTTCTATGTATCGCGTTGCTGCCACGACGGTACTTATATTCCATAATTACTCGAATTTGTAACGTATCCATGATGACGATAAAGATTGAAATGCGATGAAAATGTAACACTAATCAACAAACAAATGACTACCTTTGGAAAAAGAATTCCATGTTTTTGAAATAAAATTAATTTGAAATTAGAATTCTTTGCCAAACAAAAATTATTTTGATTTGAAATGGACAGTACTGCAGAAGGACAATTTCATAGTTAACGACCTATTATTTAAGGTCCATTTTTTTCTTTCTGATCCTCATGTCAGCACTCGGGATAGCTCGAGCACGACCGAGTTCAGAAAAAGTCTGGCGTAACAATCGGATAGGTATCGAGTAAATGCAATCAGATAGTAGGCAATCGGAAACAAAGTCTGATGTATATAACCGCCTCAAGGGTGAATCCCAACCAACAATTATATCTAACTAATATTATAAATGCGAAAGTTTGGATGTTTGTTTGTTGTGGTTTCCGGCAGAGGAGAATAGATGGGTGTCGTAAAAAGCGAGTAAAGGTTAGGAAGAAGGTTTTTATAATCTTGGTCCAGTGATGGATAGCAGCGTCACTGACCTAAAGCCCGCGAGGTCTGCGATCACCAACCCCCTTGCCTAGCATGGCGATTATGGTAAACCCCCCCTATGGATGACAGAAGAAGGCAGGTCCCAGTCCACGGCGGCTCCCCTATTCCTGGCTTTGATGGTGGGTGCTAAGAAGCCCTGGCAGAGACAGAAAACGTCCACGTCACAAGGTGGACAGACGATCTGACAAAGAGTTGCGGGAGAAGAAGAAGGGAAGGGATGCAGGCCGTTATATGTATGTGTATACATCTATGTGTATGTATACACATACACATTATATATGTTATGTTTTATTTAGTTTTTATTCATAAATCACACCACCAAAATCGATTGTATAAAGTTGTTTAGCTCGCTTTATTTTAAACTTTTTTCGTCTCACCGAACGTTATTGGATTAAAAATTGCTAGAGGCGATGTTGATTGATTTCATTGTGAGATCAATGGATGCATCAGTTGTATACCAAAGTAAATTAATATTTTCCATTGTATGAAGTGAACCTTTCAAGCTCTGACGCATAGGCCTGTTATAAATCTGGAGCTTAATGTATAGCGCCGCATCCGGTAAAGCGAATTGAAAGATGGTATCTACGATTCATGGACAGTTGTCTGAAAGTATTGAAAGAATATGAATGCGGATTGAGAATGAATGGGTTACTCGTCAAATATCTCCTCGATGCCGATGATCAAGATCAAGATGATGTCGTCACAAGAGGAGCTACAACAGATGGTTACACTTATGCATACAGCTGTGAAAGAAAAGAACACGAACGTCAATGTGAGTAAAACGAAAGTTATGATACTTAAAAGAGGTGTAAGGCCCGTATTAATAAATCGTTCTTGAGATTAAGATCGCGTCTTGGTCTCAAGAACATTTTTTTTATGCTGTTTTAACATGCAACAGATTCTCAAGCGTCAACTTGAGGCCATGCCAATCTTGAGAACTGTTTATTAATACGGACCTAAGTATGACGGATTGCAGTAATTTCATAGATGGAGAAAAAGTGGAGGAAGCGTGTGAGATGATGTATTTGGGTTCACTATTTACAAGGGATGAAAAGTGTGAGAAAGACTTCGAAAAAAGAGTGAATGCCTGAATTCAGGTGAATGGAGCACTGAAATTTCTCTCTACGAAATTTAGATAGATAGATAGATAAAGCGTTTATTTGCATATTACAGAAACACATACAAAAATATTCGACGCAACAATCATTCTGCTTTGTGTTATTCTTACAAAATGCAGCCTTATTTCACAGTAATAAAAATAAAAACTAAAATTAAGTACAACTGTTACTTACAACTTATAGTAGAGTTGAATGATCTGTACCACAAATGGGGCATCGCTCACCTTTAGCGGTAAGACACTGATTTTCAGCTAGTGCCCTGCGAGAGAAAGCGAGGGTAGGTTACTAGTGCAAAAATTTTCAATAACAACCATAAGTGTGTATTCTATAAAGATCATGTTGTACGGTGGTGTATTGATCATAATGCGGTGGTGTATGGTAAACTTCGATGCGGTAGGTTCCGAGATTCAGTCCAGAAATGCTAACAATATCAGAGTTACTTTCACATTCATATACTGTGCATAACTGTGATAGTGGAGCTAGTTTTGCATTTTCATACGTAATACTCCTAGTCAACTCATTTCCTTTTAATGCAAAGGATAAAAAGTTATTGCTCGAAATCGTTACCCAGATAAGGAGTGATGGAAATCAATCTATATACATTTTCACCAAGAGGTTTGAGACATCAGAACCACCCAAACTTCTCAGCACATACTATCATTAAGCGAAACGTAACCAAACATAAATTCTTTGGAACTACCCAAGTCTCATCACAGCTTCCAAAACTTACAAAGCAGCAGAGAAACCCAACTTCTAACACACCACTATTTACGTACGAGCATTACCGTAATCAACTGTTCTGTACACGAAAACGAATTGCACCCCCAAAGCAATCGTAGCGTTAAAATTGACTCTAATGCACGAATAATTAAGGAGTGAAATCGCAAGATTATACTTTTGGGAAACGCAAGAATGTTGTGGTCAAAGTTTCTGTCCATAGACGTTTGAATTATAATAGACGCACGACGAATTAAAAAACCGTCTAATTTCGTATGTCGTAAGTTGGTGTTACTTATATTATTACTATTGATACTGTAGGGTAAACTGTTGGCTATTGTTAAAGAATATGTGAAATTAAAATATTACAATTTAATAATAGTTTAAGTAGTAATAGGTAATAAACTTCATCCCCACTATATTGGAGCACAGCATAATTTGTATCAGACTGAACAGAGTATTTAACAACATTCGTATGCACAAGCCTCTAGTAGTCCCCCATCCAGGGACTGACCACACTAGACATTGCTTAACGTAGCTAATCGAAAACGAATAACGGATACGATTGCCCCACAAGTGCTTTAAATTTTAATATTATTTTAATTAATTTAGATAAATATTAATGCATTTAGGTGCATTGGACAGACCGGAGCAAATTTTTTTTCCTTAGCTTGAAAATGACTTAAGTCACATAAATGAATCGCTTTATGGTACGATAATAGCGCTGAATTTGGCTTGTGAGAAAACTTATATACTTGGGCATCCGTCAGCTCCTGTTATTCCAATTTAATCTACAAAATGCTATGTGATACTAAAATCCTCATGAAAGAATGCCAAATAGTGAAAAGAAAAAAAAATGTGACTAGCAAAATGTTTGGTGAGGATTCGACGAGACGTGATGTTGGAATTCTCATTTCTCATACACAGATACTGTTTTACATGTGATTAGAATTAGTATCCAGCGAAATATGATTGTATCACAACGTGCCTGAATGGTGCCTCCGAAATATACAAGTCAAAAAATACTACTTCAATATGTTCGAACAGGACAAAATTTTGTCTGCAAGGATAACACCTATGAAATCCTATGCAATAGTTCTCCTGAATACAAAAAACCGGACTGTCTGTCTAAACATGGACATTGTCATCTCGTTGGCGTGTAAAAAGGCTTATTCCATGCAGTGGCTCATTGGATAAATTAAGTTTTTCTTTTAAATGTATAAATAAAAAATATTACCTATATATTGGATTTTAACATTGAACAAATAGCATAATTTGTGCCTTCCACTTTGACAACTGCATGGCACTATTTCATCATATAACAGTGCATGTCTAGGAAGCGTTCCAAACTCATTACACTCCCCGACGGCTCGAACCCGTACTCACCGTTTGGTGGGCGTGTAAAAACGCTCATAAAAGTCAACGAGCGTCTAAACTCCCGGCGAAGTTCCGGGATGCTGCAGTAAACCTAAATTGCGAACTGTTCGGGTACAATCATAATAAGTAACAGTCTATATCGATATATCAACAACCTAACACGTCCCCACTGTGCGGGCACAGCCTCCTCTCACTGGGAGAGGATATGGGTCTAAGCCACCACGCGGACCCAGTGCGGATTGGGGAATTTGTGTCAGACTATGACTGACTCTCGTCCTTGGCTTAACGACTGCGTTCCATGGAAACCAACCGGGACCGACAATTTAAAGTACCCTCCGAAGCACGAAAACGCTCGTATTAAAATGCCACTAGTGGTCACCCATCCAAGGACTGACCAGACCAGATATTGATTGACTTCGCTAATCGAAAACTAATAGCGAATGCAACAGCGCCACGAGTGCATCTATACGATGGGGGCAAGTTATATGTGTGATGGTAGTTTTATGTATGATGCTACCATCTACTACTAGTATAGGCTCATGATGGTACTTTAACAGCCTGTTCTAGTGCAGACCTCTCCCAGAGCTTGCCTCTGAACCCCATGTTTGTTTAGTTCTCTTCCAGTTAATGCCACCGGCCTTGGATACACCATACTATGTTTTTCAAGCGAGCCATGGTCTCCACCCCAGAACTCCCCAACAGCCATCGGTTTTGCAAGTACAGCCACCTCATTGCTACTTCAGCTTCCCAATTCTCTGAGTTGTGTCAGCAACTATCGTTCTCTGACGAATACCTTGCTTGGGGAAAGTTGTTCGTAATCAGGAGTGGAGTTACACGAATTAAATTTCATTTATCATCATAATTATTATCAGGTTATATTGGGTCTTTACCTATGAAATTGGAGATTTTTTTTCTTCGTTAATCTTATTACCAATTCCTGCGATTTTCAAAGCTATATCCAAATTTGTTTTTTATCTGGAAAATGGAATATTGTTTCAAGGTTTCACATGAAATATTTTTTAATTTCTGGGCTAAATCACATAATAAAAAAAAAATTAACAGAGCTCTTTTCATGTGCTTCCCATAATCATTTCTTAGATTCGCTGAAACTTTTCTAAAGCGCTTACTTTTAAGAATTAACACTGCCTATACTTAACTCAATGTTATCCGATAATACACACAAAGTTTAGCTAAATTTGGATTTGCCGTTCCCAAAAAAAAATCAATAATGTTTGTATGGAGAAAACAGTCATAATGAAATTCTTCATACAAAACGCCAATTTCATAGGTAAGGACCTAATACATTGGCGCCATCTATGATTATGTTTCAGTATTTTATTCCTTCCTTGTTGTTTTGTTAGTTCTCAAAGTCCGTAAACTAGCATCGCTTCTCTCCTTTACATCCGACTCTACAATGCTTTACATCAAAGTCGGCATCAAAAAAGATTTTGGAACGAAACCCTATAAGCTTTATTTAATTAGAGCATTTTACCTAAAAAGTGAAGTAAATGCAACAGTAGCGCCGCCAGGGGATATATCGGGAGGAACGAGCAGTTTTTAACCAGATTGGCATGGAAGAGAAACGGAACGGGAACCACTTTTGAGCACAGAGCCAATGCTGAGTGTAGGTAGTAAGTGCCTAATAATTCCGTCAGATGTCGTTGTCAAAATAGTAATGTTAGAAATGGAGTATAGCCGATAGCGTATAAGCGTATTTAAGCGGAATAAGTACCACGATTTTGGAAGAAGACGTTTATTGTAATTCTATTTCTAATACAGGTCGCCTAGCTTAGGTCTAGTACTTTTACGAGGTAGATATATCGTTTATGTATTTCTAATACAGGTCCGCCTAGCTTAGGTTTATACTTTCACGAGGTAGACTAAGTTCGAACAAGCTGATGATATTATAACACAGTTTATGGAGCAATATATAATTTACGTTGCCGTGATTCTCTAAGAGATCTGTTTAAAGAAATAAGTATTTTAACTGTTGCATCCCAATATATATATGACAGTATAATGTATGTACGCAAAAATATATGCCTATTTCGTAAACATTCTGATAATCATAATTTGAATACTAGAAAAAAAATAAAATTGAAATTTCACAATTTAGACTTAGCAAGGTTAGCACATCCTTTGTGGGACACAGCATACGCTTTTACAATAAAATACCAGAACATATATTGAGTTTAACAGAGCACAAATTTACACGCCACATTAAAGAAACTCTGTGTAAGAAGGGTTATTACAGGATAGATGATTATTTAGGCGATAAGGAGGTCTGGTGTTAGCTGGTCGTTATGTAAATTGCTATTGTTTTGTAATATGTTATATAAAATATAAATTATTGTAAAGATGGAAATTATTTGAAAAGATGTGTTGTTGCGGAGTTTCTTGTCGCTTCTTCTCCCTAACCATAACACCTTGCGAAGCGATGTAGTTTAAAAAAAAATAACATGTTGACTTTCAATAAGTGATATTTTTGTATCCTACATTGAATAAAATATTTTTGATTTTGATTTTGATTAGTTGTATCGTGAGATAACACTTATGAAGTAAGTATATAACTTGGCAGTAGGTGAAGCGGACTAAAGATCCCCAATAATGGGTCGAAGGGGCTTTGGTACATGCTCAATCCCACGGGAAACGTACGAATAGATTAATAAATACAAAATCATAAGACATAGGAAAGATTTTTAATAAATTAAAACTTAATTTTATTTAACATGCACAATAACGTTGGAGTTATTCACATAATATATAATAAAAATATCCTTTAACATACACTGATAAAACAATTTTACTGAACTAATTCGCTTAAGTGTGACCTGGTTCATTGTTAATCATACTTTGGTAATAACAAATAAAATTGTTGCGGATTCCTAAGCACGGACCATTAGATTTTATGCTCCGTGCCTTAAGCGTTCCGATGTCACTTTTTTGTGTAGGTAACAATTTGTTGCATACCTAGACAGATTGACAAGATTAATAATAATATAATAAAAATCTTGATTGATTTACAGCCATTTTGTGTTACATGACATAGGATTAAATTATAATTTGATGCTTAGGCTAAGTATAACATTTTTTCTAAATAGCTTCACATGATTGATCTGAAGTCACATAGCTATCCAAGCGATATCCAATCTTTTTCACTCTAATACTAAGTTGTGATGACCGTGTTAGTGCCTATTATATTATCTGTGTTCTAATCAGTAATGTTATTGAATAATTACACACTAACAATTTCCTTCCTTAGTCCACTGACTCTTGAGACAGGTTCCTTTCTATATACTTACACTGTTATACTAATAAATTATTACTTATCTACGATATCATTTATATGCAATCTGAAAGACTCCAACGAATGTCGCGTTTCTGACAATTGAGCTACGAGAACGGTAGCTATATGTATAGCACGAATTGACAAACGACAATCGCACAAAGGCGGTCAGCGGTGCAGGATAATACAACTTGTAGTCTGAATCAAGATACCATACATATTATTATGCTCATAAATGGACTTTATATCGATTTCAAAGAATATAGACGGGAGTTAAAATGATTTATTTTTATCATTCTGTGACAAATTCCTACACAGACAGATACTGCGCCGACCCCAAATAAATTGGGACCAGGGAAATAATTCGTTTACCTACAATCTACTGCAAGATAGGATAATCCTTATTACACGATAAGTTTTTGAATCGCACTAAAGAATTAAATTTACATTTTGATGCCAAGTTCGCCTAAAAATATTTAATAATTAATTTTAATATTTTAGTATAGTCTTCTAAAGAGCGCCAGAGCAGCAGCTGACGTCATGATGAGCGAGGACGGATTGACGGCATTCCCGCCATTCACCTTGCACGATGCCTCAGTATTGTTGAAGTTGAGGAACGTGGTGTTCTGGAGTTGGTATTTGGACAACGCGTTGTAAATCTTGGTCACGTGCTTTGGTTTGGCATGGGGCGCTCTCGTCAGCTCCCATAGCTCATCTGTAAGACGAATATTATTTTAATTTTAATTAAACACAATTTAAAATTTAAACAGTCCAAATTTTCCTTAGAAAAATATTGTCATGCGGATTAAATATTATTGATATTGAACTACTTAGTAATGTAAAGCATCATAAATATTGTCTCCATGTAAAACAATTAAAATTTTTAAAGAATTGTCCCGAAGGAATGAGATATTTTCTAAGCATAAAAGAAACTCGTTCATAATGCGAACAGCCAAGGCATGGAACTCCCTTCCGGCGTCAGTCTGTCCTGAATCCTACAACCTTGGGATCTTCAAGTGAATAGGCATCTACTGAGATCGCGTGCATCATCTTTGACCACATCGTCACTTCCCATAAGGTGAGATTGTGGTCAAACGCGTATCCAGTTAATCATAAAAAAAACTATCTCGCTCCCCAGCCCACCAACTCTGTTCAAAATAATCAAATATTGTATTATATGTAGGTATTTACAAAAATCTATATAAGAAAATGTCATAATATAAAATATTACTTGAAAACGTTACATTTTTAAACTTAATATTACTGAAATTACTGCTCCTTCACAAAGCTGACTCCTCAGAGAAAAACGAGCAGGAAGATCCAGGCTTAGAGCAATCTTAGTTTGAGGAGAAGGGCTCATTAATTGTGCTTAAGCATATTTATTACGTACCTCCTAATTCGCTAAGTCACTACTTGTAACTTAACCTAAGTTTCAGTCAATAAACTTTATTTTATTTTTAAATATTTTTTTATTTATTATATTTTGGTTTCATCAACATCATGTCAGCCACAAGACGTCAACTGCTGAACATAGGCCTCCCCCAGAGAAATCCAGAATGACCGGTCGGAAACGGCCCGCATCCAGCGTTTTCCCGCGACCTTTTTCAGGTCGTCTGTCCACTGTCCAGATTTTGGGTTACAATGTGTATTTCGACAAAACAAGGAAAAAATATATATCATATTGCATAATTAGACTAAATATCGCCGAGCATTTGTTCTAGAAACCAGGAGCCATAAATATTTAATCACGCTTTCTCGATAAAAAGCTGATTATTGCGATAATAATGAATACAATCGATTAACGATTAAACATGACTCAGATGTGAAAATAAGATTCTTTCATTCAATTTTATCAGAACTATTCGGTGATTAGCTGATAAATGTAAATAAATCTTCCAATAAATAAAATAAAAAAATTGCCAAGTTCTCTGATAGATAGATAAAGCGTTTATTTGCATATTACAGAAACACATACAAAAATATTCGACCGCAACAATCATTCTGCTTGGTGTTATTCTTACGAAATGTAGCCTTACTTCATAGTAATAAAAATAAAATTTTGCACTATTTGAAAAGAATTGTTATATTATGTTCATTAAAGTTTATAACAAAATTCCTAAACAAATTCGAGAGTTGCCACCAAAACATTTTAAATCAAAGCTACGTAATTAATTGGTTAACTGATGATAAATGTTTCTGTACATTAAAAGAATATCTTGAGTTGACATAAATCTTCATTATTATTTGTATAAATTGTGGTTGTAATTTTGATCGTTTTTTTTTTTATTTTTAATATTATTTGAAATTGCTTGACCCACATTCATTAATTTCTTCATGTATATTTCTGACATTGATTTAAAAGTGGCCTTTGATTTCAAACTACCTAGATGTAAACGGTAAAGTAAAGTGTGTCAAGAAGTTTTCTTTCTATCTTTTTATTGATTTTGACATTCTTTCTAATTCTCTATAGTTTTGACATTCATTTGAAGATTTGACATTAATTTTGTAATGTTGACAATTTTTAAACATTCCTTGCAAGTTGGGTTATTTAAAATTGTATAATTAATTAATAATAGGTAGTTATAATTAGATGTAATTCGTTAAATTTTGCATGCTCAAAAGGCAGAATGTAATGGGCCTTATTTTTAATACGAAAACACCCTTGTGTACCTATATTCTGGCAAAATAAATAATTTAAATTTGAATCTTGAATTTGAAAAAAAAAACAAAGATTAAGTACAACTGTTACAACTTATAATAGAGTTGTATGATGTATCTCTACCACTCTCTCTTCTCTGCTAATATTATCTACATAGTTTGCAACATTATACTAAGAATTTAAGTTGCAATCCATTTTATCTGGAATTAAAAGAATTTGACCCTTTTATCATTAAACTAAAACAACTAGGCGGTCATTGTATAATAATACGTGATTTCTGAGTTATACTCAATGATATACCTTTTATGTCACGACAAGATAACTTTCTTCTAGAACCCATGTCAACTGGTATTTTCTATAGTTTTAATGAATAATTAAATAGCTGGAAATAGACATTTAAATGGTCACATTGCTAATAAATAAATAAATAATGAATAAAAGGTATTTATTCATCACAAAAAAGAAAACACAAGCATACATAGAATCGAGAACCACAGTATTGTGATATAGGTAGGGACTCAGCAGTGTTGCTGATTTTCAGTCGTCGTCGTCGTCGTCCCTGCAGAGTAGTTGCTGCCACCAAAGAAAGTTTGGGCGGCTTTCCAATGGCTAACTATTTTTTGATTTTTGTTTTTATGCTTAGGCGTGGCTCTGGACAATTTAGAAATTAAATTAAAATGTAAGAAATAATAGACAGAACGAAGCATAAGAGTGGGGTTGGAGTCCAATCCTCCAGTCCAGAGTAGGTGGAAACAATGACCGTGTCGAAATCGATGTGACAGCGTTTAGGCTGGGCACACTTTATGCTGCGAACTTCGACCCCGATGACAGCACTGTACCTATCATGCCTGCATCACTCGACCAGGATACAGGAGGTGGTGGACTACGTCCTGAAGAAAGTCAAACTCAAAGTGAAGTGGAGGCACTAGAATCGCGCTTTGAAGTATATTTCAACCGATTATTTTTAGGTATAGTTTTGTATATATTTTTATAGGCCGTGTAGCCTGAATTACAGAAATAAATAAAAATAAAAAGGAACAAGGGGATCCGATCCACTTCAGAAACTATTTGTACAAATAAATGTAGTGTCTAGCCTAGTAGTATTTTCGACCTGGCTTAGTACACTTCTGTGTGCCTAAACTGTTTCACAAGAAAATGTAACATCAGTACGAGATTATCAGTGTACTTGATATTTATATCAAAGTGATTATTTACACTTTTGTTATGAAAATAAAGAAATGTGTATATATTTACAGTAGGTAGGTAGTACAGGCAGCTGCAGAGAAACCAGACCCCCTATTTACATAATGAGTACTATTACGGGGGGCCTGGTTTCTCTGCCGCTGACTGTACATCTAAAATGAAATGAATTCTAGATTCGGTGAGAATCATACACAATGTGTACGCCCTGGTGTAGCGACACACCTGCGGAAGGTACGGGACCGAGATTTCGGCTGAATACGCTTGCAGTGTTTTTAAGTTACCTATGACACCAAGAAATTACGCGGCGTTCAGCGTAGTCCCGAACCTTTTGTCTACCGACTGTTTCCGCGAAAACGTCTTCTATGTATTTTGTATAGCAAGCGACACATCACGCGACGCGTTACGTGACTACATGTTCGGCTAACGTAGATGAAAGTTCAGCGCGCGCTTTCAAATCGAAGAGCGGCAACGTCGCGTTCCTGTTCAGCAATGACTAACCTCTCTCTTTCAGTACAAGTGTCTTCAGTCTCTTTTAGTGACCACACCGACACATTCTCCGTCGCGTAACGCGCTGAACTAGACGCCGCGCGCCACGTAATTGCGCGTTCGGTGCGTTTGATCTGTCATGCCAATCGTATACTACGACCGATAATTCAGTCGTCCGTCGTTCATACAATGCGCAGGTGTGTCCCTACACTTATACTCAAAGCAACACGACGAGCCACGGTGAGAGCTATCAAATGAGCACTGAAGATATGCGTAGAAGAATTAGAGACTGGTAAATTGAAGTGCTGAGAAGGGCACATAGCGCGTAGAACTGACAGATTTTGTGGAATTACATTTCTAGAGTGGAGACCACACACTACTACACACACACACCTAAGGTCTTTAAGGACTTTTCAAGAAGAAAAGTCGCTGGATGCAGGACACTTCTAATTAGTCGCTCTGGAAATCTATTCAGAGTCAGGTACAGCGGTGGACGTCCTGTAGCTGATATATCATCACATGATAATGATGAATCTTACTGTTAAAGACCAGGGATTGTTTCAAAATAATAGTAGAATACTTTTCTATTAGGTATGGATACGGTAGACAGTGACGATCTGCTCGATGGTAATACACGCGATCTGAATAAATGCCTATTCACCTTGTTTGAAGATCTCAAAATTTTAAAACAAGAGAAAACTGACGCCGGATGCAAGTTTTTTTTTTATGCAAACGGGTTGGTACTTAACCTCAATCACACCTGATATTAATTGAAGATGAGGTCGAAGGTGGAAGCGTACTGACCCAGAAACCCCAACACATTTGGGGGACTGGCTATCTTATCTCTAACAACCGGAACACAACAATACTATTAATATTGCTGCTTGGCGACAGATTTAGATAAGATGGTGGTAGCTGGCCAGGCGGACATTTAAAATGCCCTACCACCAACCAAACCGAGTACTACATGTACTCCGCTGGGGATCGAACCCGCGATCTCCGAATCGTAAACATAATATTGTTTACATTGAGCCATGGAGGCGGTTAAGTTACATTACATTAGAATTTTGCATTATAAACGAAGAAGCAAAACGCTTACAGAGAATGTTCTGCTATGTACGTTCCGTGTAATTTATTGAATCTAATGCCACTGACCGTATTGTCATGTCACATATTCCGCTTATTCACTGGAGAAAAGGATCGATGATTGAGAAAGAAGTGCTCGTAAGTATTTGGTCAATGGTAATAATGTAATTGATCCACAACAAGTGAGTCATGCTGCTTTCCGTACCAGTGCATTCGTCCTCCATCCAAGCAGCAAATTAGTTTTGTTACCTACAGTTTGTTTATATTGTTTAGTTACGGACTATTATACTTTCTTAAGTACCTACTCCTGTTTTTTTGGTGCTATGGTTGAATTAAGAGACTTACCATGGTTCATTTTTAAGGTAGCAGCATCATATTTTGCCTGTTGGTCCTAAAGTAATCTACTAAAGCATTTTCGGAAATTCTTATCTCGGGTAACATAGTTAAGTTATTATCTAATTAGATAGTTTTTGTTAAAACATATAGACGAATGGGGCATGTTTTAAAATTTTAAGATCTTGTTGAGTTGTTACCGTTAATTCTTTAAATATGTTTCGTTCTTTGTATGTTGAAGGAACGAATCAAAATCCGAATTCACATGTCCAAATAACAGACCCCTATGATGGTTTCTTTGATTTTAAACGCTTTAATGTAGTTCGTAACATTATTATTTGGTCAACCTTAAACCGTAGTAGTTCTCTGCTGCTTAATGAACCTAATCCATATTACTCTTTTTTATATAATTCATTGGAAAAACCATTAGATATATTTTTTGTTACTATTTTAAACTACTTTGTCCTTTTGGGTACTTGCAACAACCTCTGTTTACACAGCATATAGTGTTATTGACATTATTATCATCCTATCTACTCTAGTCCACTTCCACTGCACTCGACCATCGGTTTTTCGATTTCAGCGGGAGCGCAAACCGTTGCAACATCTACATTATGTCTAATTTTTATTGGATTTAAATACCATACTATATACTCACATGTACTGCTATTTCCATCGACGTTGTTGTAGCACGCAAAAACCAACGCATAGTGTTCGTAATCAACATCCAGGAACGTGTATGTCTCTGTCTTTTTATCTAAAATGAAATTAAGACATATTAGATTAGCTTTGGGTTTGGAACATTTTTGAAAATACAGTTTTTTTTTTCACCTTTACCAATTTGCCTGGAGTCTCTACCTATTTTTATCATCATTATGGAAATTGTTGTGTCCCGGTGTAAAGAATAAAAGTGCTGATGAGTCTTTTTAATCCCTACCGTCCTTTGTTGGGGCACAGCCTACTCTAACTAGGAAGATAGGCCATAATCAACCATGCCCTGAAAACTTAACTTCGCGTATCGGAAATTATTAAATGCCATAGGATAGGATGCAATATTGTCTTCAGCTTCTGTCTTCGATTGGTTGTCTTTGAACGAAAGAAAGGGTTAAAGTTATGTAAACTTGAATGACTTCTTTAACCATTAAAAGTCAATCGTCAACATCAAAAGTACAACGTTTAATATAAAAATTACCTGTATAAGTAACCACCATCAAGTCACTGTCAACGCTGCTATTCCTTTTAGGGTCGAAACTCAGAGCGACGGAGCCATTGTAGTAGCTGATGGTGTTATTGGCGATCCAGCTAATGGAAACATCGGTGGTGTTATCGCTCTTATGGTTGAAGACAACCATAGCGCAGTCACCGGACAGCTTGAGGTCAGCGGTGGCAACAGCTGCGAGATACCATTTGCCATCGAGCTGCAGAAATGTGACGTAAATTTATTTCATAAAGTACACTATCACACATTAATAGTCTTTTGTTTCCACTGTGGGGCACATGTTCCTTTCATGAGAGAGGGTACAGGTTATAATCAACCATGCGTACCCGGTGCTGATTTGTATAGTGTCAGGTGATAGTCAGTATTTTCAAACCGCCTCTGTAGTTCTGTAGAACCTTTCGAAATACTCGTATGAAATTATCATCGTCCTACCAGACGTTGCTTAACACGTTCTGGGACAGAGCATCGTATACAATATAAGTTTTATTGTTATAACGTCGAGAGGCGGGTTGTATCCCTGAACGAGTTAAGTTGCAAATGTGACTAATATGAGTGATGATGATATTATTCATGATTTAAATCATGCAAAGCATTACATTAATACCATTATACACAAGACCTCTGCTGAATATTATTCCTAAGGCGAAATACGTAACACTTCTCTTTTGAAAATTTAGCCATGAAAAGTTGGTGATGGAAGATTTTCGGGAGCTCCGCCAATGACTCTGTGTTGTTATGTTCACCGTTCCTTTGTCATCTTTTACGACTCCCATGAGAACATACGAGTCGGTTCGATTATATTTTTTTTAAGGATAGAAATCTTTGATCTTCTACATGTTGCAGTTACAAGTCAGGATTTTATTTCTATATAATTTTGAAGCACACTTTTGCCGATAACCATACAGGTAACTTCGTACAAACCGTAAAATTGAATTCACCCAATTTTTTGAAATCAAATTACCGCAAATTTTGGTACGGTCAGTCTTTTGGGGGTAATTAATCACAGTAACATTTACATACGAGTATTTTCGTACATCCGTATAGCTTGGTAAATAATGCGTTTCAACCATTAAAGGCAGTCGAAGACATAGAGAAATGTCATGCATGACTGTTAATAACGTGGCCCCCAATACGACGTTCTGAAACCTACCAATCTGCACTGGGCACACGAGGTGTATTATGGCTGATATTTGCATTGGACCCCGCGTGTTGGATTAGATTGTTATGATACTTATCATCCATCTCATCTTGCCTTTCCATCTTGTAGTTCCAGACTAGGACTTGAAAAGAGGATGCCATACGTTTTCAGTGGAGACGTAAGACTGTTTAAATGTAATCCAAACATAATGTTTTACTAAAAATCTACTAACTTTATTGTTAAAAGGTAATACGCACCTCTTGCCTATCCTACCTAGTTATCCTAGTTTGATAGCTGGGATAATTGGTGTTATAAACATTGATATACTTACTTCCTTCAAATCCAATTCTCGCGGACTAACCACTGGACAGCTCACATTCTGCAAAACTGACTCCACTCCTATAGTAACACAAAGTACAAAAACTAAACTATAATATAACATCTTGAACCCCTGTCACAGACGGCACGGCGGATACGTCTCGTCAACTGAGAAGTGATGTAAAAAGTAGCGTCCTTTATAGATAATTGTTTCTTACTTTTTTGCTACAGCATTCAACTGTACGCACAAAGTTCCGGTGTTAAAAGGTAAACAATTTGTTAAAATGTAAATTAATGGCCTCCATAATACTTTTATGGTAATGAACAATATTGATTACTTGACATATTACGGATAAGATCATTCGGTAATTGTGATTTCGCTTACAAAATAAAAAGAACTGATAGCTATGGAGATATACTACAAATACCATCGTTTAAATTAGATTGTAAAGTTACCTATGTTTGAAACGATTATCATGCCATCATCAATGCTACAGTTATTTTTGACTTCAAAACTCAAGATGAAGAAGGAAAATATGATGAGCTAGAATTGGATATATTTTGCTTTCCAAATAATGTTAGCCATAGAAATAATAGGAGAACATAAGTAGTTGTAGAGATTAGAAAGCACTGTGTTAATTCCTAGAAACCAACAATCATCAAGAAGGTCACAGTCGGAAGTGGAGAGGTGCAACAATAGGCATCAAGACTTGTGACTACATTTTACACTTTTTAGAACGTCCACAAAAGAACTAAGGTCTTCTTTTGTTGACTAGTTGCAGGAAGCTATATTTTTAACTATGCGACGAAACAAATAAGTGGAGCAGATAGTTCGTGAAAACTTCCACTGAAATTATTACCTGTTTACTATGTTTAGATACTTTATCTGTCCATTAAAACAAAAGTTATAGAATATCAAAGTTAGCTACTATTAAATTTACGAGAATTTTATCTGCATCACAATCACTGTAGTTATACAAATAAGCTACATTGTTTTTCTAACATTTATTATATATTTTCTAATTACATTAATGTCTTTGTTGCGGTACTGGTTCATTTAAATAAAAATTCGGCGTCACTTGTCTAAGACAAGCTGCCTGATTAGGTCAAAAGAAAGGCTTTTTAGTAGCTATCTTGTCGACGTTAATATTTTTAAATCTTGTAAACATCCGAATGCTTTAACGATTAATGTTTATCCAAGGCTACTTTTCATTTCATATCAAAATTATCTATTTGATAAGAGATGTCTTGAAGATTTGAGATAAACTAGATAGTTAAATCTAATCAGAGACTTCTATACAAGATCTGATCAAGTAATAGTAGTCGTATAGTTTTGATATTAGTGAATAATGCATCTAAAAGTTTTGTTTGTGTATTTAGTAATAATTGTTTCGCACATATGCGACGGACAGGTATTGCAGTTTGGAGAGTGTCCAGTAGTGGAGACTATGAAATTTTTTGATCTAGAGAATGTAAGTTTATTTTATCCATTTTCAAGATTTTATTCAACTCATGCTTTATTCTTGTTCATAAGAGTATTATTAATAAGAGTTTTCGCTATAAATTTCCTGCATAAAGCAGAGGAGTCATTGTTGAACATTTCTTGTCATTATCATAACGATGGGTTAGATTTAAATGACTTCTGTCTGACTCTGATGAGTTTCTGTTGATACAGAAAGCCGAAATAGTGCAGCCAGAATTACAAGATTTGGACAGTAGATTCCTTGCCAAAGCAAGCAATAAGAAAAAGAATTTATAACTTAATTAACTGCATAAAACTAGTCAAACAACTGTCATTAGTAAGGGTGTCTCCGGAGTGCATCAATGGGTAATCTCTATTAAATTAAATAATCATCTAAATTTTGCGTAACAAAAATATAAAAAAAAACCCTAGACAATAACCACGGAATTGAGAACCTCCTCCTTTTGCGAAGTCGGTTAAAAGGGGACACATTACCCACCCGATGGGAAATGGTCATTGCCGTCACTTAGCATTTATAACATCAGAGGTATTCCTCTATTGCTTACACGTTGCCAACCTTGAAGAACTCAAAAAATTTACTCTTAAAGGAATACAATATATAAATAAATTTTGACTTACGATACTTATAATACGCATATTTCAGTATTTCTCAAAAATTTATTGACAATGAAATAATGCGTCAGTGGCTCAGCGGTTAAGACGCGGTCTCCCAATTTGGGAGGTCCGGGTTCGATTCCCAGGCAGGCCATGTACCAATGAGATTTTAAATTTAATTTAATTACTTATGTGCATTTATCCAACTGTAACTGAAAATATAGTAAGGAAACCTGCATGCCTGAGAAATAAAAATTTTAAGGCATACGAAGTCCCCAACTACGACAACTACTCATTATACGATGGAAGGCCAATATCCCTGCAGGGGGATGTTTACGGGCTAATGGTGATGATGAATGTCAACTCTGACTCAATTTCAATGTTTAAAATTTTCATATAATGTTACTGATTTAATCAAACGGCTTCCACAACGTTGGTAAGCTAGTGCCCGCAATATCACTAGCGTTATGACTAAACTTCATCATTTCAGGGCTAGATATTATACATTGAAACTTAGACTAACCGTTTCTCGTGGGATACTTTTGGTACTCGGTCCAATAGTGCCCCTATTGTCAGTCACTTAAAATAAATTGACCAAGTGGAAGTCGTGACTCAGTGTCCTGTATTATCAGTTGCATTATCGCAGCAGTGTAATCATATATATGTTATCTTCACTTTATCCCAAATAGGGTGATCAGAGAGATACAACATGCACGGTTCACATTTCGAAATATACCAGAAATGGACACATGACACCGCCGTTGAAACGTGCGTGCAGGTCTTTAGATGTTTTTGGTGGAGAGTCCCTCAGTCGTCTTTAACGACACCCGCGGGAGGAGACGGATTGGTTCCATTCTTTTTGTGTTCCGTAACCACTACAAAATTTGACATACATCCATACAGACCATTATTGCAGCCTTTCCTCCACTCAATATAGAATCTCTACGATGCCACAGACAATGCCTTAAGCGCTGCCATATTATTGTCCTCAAAAATGTTATATTTCTTTGTTTCGTGGCTCAATGTAAATGATGCCGTAGAATTTGAACTGAAGTATTCCTAGCTTGCTTACTTACGAGTATGCCCCCCTCCTCTTTTTTTCTGAGTTAGAAATTACCTACCGCCTCCGTGGCTCAATTTAAACAACATTGGGTTTACGATTCGGAGGTCGCGGGTTCGATCCCCAGCGGGGTACATGTTTAAGTACTCGGTTTGGTTGGTGGTAGGGCATTTTAAATGTTCGCCGGGTTAGCTACCACCATCTTATCTAAATCTGCCGTCAAACAGCAATGTTAATAGCATTGTTGTATTCCGGTTGTCAGAGATAAGATAGCCAGTCCCCCAAATAAGATGGGGTTTCCGGGTCAGTACGCTACCAACTTCGGCCTCATCTTCATTTAACATCAGGTGTGATTGAGGTCAAGTGCTAACCCGTTGTGGATAAAAAAAAACGCTTTATTATACAGATGTTTTTGCCATCGACTCCCTAAGAAGAAACTAGAATACCTGATATACTTATTTCCAATGTTAATTATTTTGTCCAGAATTTTCTAAGCGGGAGATACGATTGTGGTCAGCAATTTTTAAGCACTTTCTCCAAACTTTAGATCATCTTAATAAGCCACAGGACGTCCACTACTGAGCATTGGCCTGCTGCCTGATTTCCAGAGCTGGCGAGTATCTTCCGCTCCATAGCTCGTTACGTCACCTTGAACTTTCTTAAAAGGCATAGTAAGAGATTAAAACGATAAGTATAACGTAGTACCTGTTGCCCGCGACTTCGTGTGCACCATTTCATTAAATAGGTTCAGCAAAAAAAATGCCTATATGTTAATGCAGGCCCTAATCTGTCTACCAACCAAATTTCCCAAATCCGTCCATCTGTTTAACAAACATACATACATACACACACACAAACTTTAGCATTTACAATATTAGTTGGTTACTTGAATTACTAAGAACAGACCATCAGAGAACAGAAGTTACCGACATAGCCCAGCGTAATAGTATATTGAAGTGGTAAGCACAGAGGACATAGCTCGAAGGACTCGTGGCCGTTGGAGCGTTCTGAGACCACGCACCGGCAAGCGCATCGTGAGACGTCACCTACAAGATGGAAGGACGACCTGCTCTTAGATTAAGTAACTTCATCGGCATCGTTATCGATTACGTTGACCAATGAGAAACCGTCAAATTGCCGAGCGAACGAGGAGCCAACCAATCAAATGTTGACGATGAAATTATTTAATAGAACCCCTGATGAAAGTTGACGTAAGCGGTTGTATACAGGCCGCTTCCAACTGGTCGTTTTGGAAGTATATGAGGAGGCCTATGTTCAGCAGTGGAAGTCCTGTGGCTAATGTGATGATGATGGCGATAACTTAAATAGATAAAGATAGATTTAAATAAATAAATAAAAGGTATTTATTCACCACAAAGTTAATTTAACAAGTAATTAATTGATTAATTGATGAATTAGGTCAAACTGTGATTAAAAGGTAGGGACTCAGCAGATTTGCTGATTTTCAGTCCCTCCCAAGTAAGGTAGTTGCTGCCACCAAGGAATTAATTACTATTACTCTATGAATAAATTTAAACATTAACTAAATATAAACAAAAACAAAAATCTATATCTAAAATCAACTCAAAAACAACTGCAAGTGATAAACCATAAAAAGCTAGACACGAGAAGGTATCATATCATATATCATATATTTGGAAAAATTTCAATACTTGTGTGTGAATGTGCGAGTGAATTTAATTGTTCTCAAATATTTAATGCTGGTAGGCTGGAAGATGATGCTATCTAAAGTTTGTTCGCTGAATAGCTAATTGAGATCCTTACAACGAGGTAACTACAGCATGTTGATCGTAGCATTACACACATAGCACAGTACAGCCAGTAGCATCAACTTTCAATAAGTCATTAATGATTGTGTGATTAAAATGATTTTATTGTTTCCAGTTCCTCGGCAAATGGTATGAGATTGAACGTTTTCCGACGTGGTACGAAGATTTCGGCCACTGCGCATACAAAACTATCCAGGTTTGTGGCAGAAGGATCGAAATCCAACACGGATTCGTCAGAGATGACATACATTACATTCTGCATGTGAACAGTACTTACGCTCCTGGTGACGAGGCTGTCTTTTACATACAGGAGAATAATATTGGTAAGCCAAATGTTATTGAGCGTTTGAAAGCTGCACTAATCCATTACAAATACTAGGTAAAAATGGCAATGAGTAGGTCATGTCTTTCGCAACACCGATAATCGCTGAAGTAAGTGGATCCTGGCGTAAATACGATTGAAGTGAAGCAGGCAAATCTGGTGTGGGACGTCCTTATGAGTGACGATCTGCGAAGGGTAACTGGAAGCATGCATAAAGTCGAGAAAATTGGGATCTATGACGCATCTTGGGAGATGCGTATGTACAGCAGTGGTCTAATGTGAGTAGATAACGATGATACTACAGAGTTGGGCCGTTGTAATTAAAGTAAAATTGATTTTTAATAAAAAGGGTAAAAATCATCATGCATCATGTGGACGACCTGTTTGGTGTAGTGGTTGGCAACTCTGTTGCTATACCAAAAGGTCGCGGGTTCGAATCCCGCTAGGGGCATATGTTTGTATGATGAATACGGACATGTGTTCCCGAGTTATGAATGTTTTTCATTTATATATGTATTTATTTACAAAAAAACTAAATATGTATTTGTGTCATTTATCAACCATATCCATAATGCAAGCCTAGTTGCTTAGTGTGAAACTAGAAGGCGCTGTGTGTATGTGCAAAGATATTTATTTAACATAGCCAGGCGTTATTGGTAACCTTTCTCTAAATCCACTTCAAGTTCAAGTGTGAAGTCATTTATTGTTCTAGTTACAGGTATAATTATACAGATGTCATTCACAAAAAGTCCACTGTAACATGCCTTTTCAGGCGTACAATATATACATATATCTACACACACACTTTCCAATTACGATGCGAAAGTTTGTTGCTCGATCACGTCGAAACTCCTGAACCGATTTGGTTGGAATTTGGCACACAGTCTGAAAATATCCTGGAATTACCAGCCTGTGAATTTTTATACATTTCATTGCGGAAAAAGGTTCACTATGGATAACTTACGAAGGTAAAGTGAATCCACGCGGGCAAAACCGCGAGCTTAAAAATAATAGTTGTAAATCTCTATGACTCGCGTATTACCTAAGTATAACATAGTAATAAAGATATACTTAGGTAATAGAAGACTGTAAAATTAACTATATCTAATAATGTAATGAGCTAATTCATTGCAAAAAATGTCATAATAATATAAAACAATAAACACATTAACCATTATCTAATCAATCACAGAACCAACCAAAATAATTTAGGCTATTGTAATAAATTTTATCTTTATCAGACATTTCAATAAATCAGGCAAAGTAAGACAAGAAGATATTACAATATGATTCATTTATAATACAAATTTCCTTAAACTCTATCACTCAATTTTGTTTCATTGAATCGTGTAGTGACACACATGCATACATGACCTCATAACGGACTAAATCAAAGTCCATTACAAACATATTTTTAATATAACCAATATTAGCGTCAATACTAAATTAATATAAGTTCGTACGGGTTCGTACTTGACCTCAATCACACCTGATGTTAAGTGAAGATGAGGTTGAAGGTGGAAGCATACTGATCCGGAAACCCCAACACATTTGGGGGACTGGTTATCTTATCTCTGACAACCGGAACACAACAATGCTATTAACATTGCTGCTTGGCGGCGGATTTAGATAAGATGGTGGTAGCTAGCCAGGCGGACATTTAAAATGCCCTACCACCAACCAAACCGAGTACTTAAACATGTACCCCTCTGGGGATCGAACCTGCGACCTCCGAATCATAAACCCAATGTTGTTTACATTGAGCCACGGAAGCGGTTAAATATTATTACAGCGGCGGAATACGTACCTTGGGTCCACTATGATACAAATCGCTCTCGTTATAGTAATCTATCGCACTATCCATGTTACTCGCATCGGGCAGAGCAGCAATACCAATAGTTTTCGATAACGAGAATTATTCATGTAAACTCTTGTTGGAATAATAACCTGAAGAATTCAGTCAGAAGTGGCTGACGCGCATAGCTGAGGATCAGGTGTAGTAGAGAGCTGTAGGAGGGGTAATATGCCCAGTAATGGATGATAACGGACAAATTATTAAGTATAAATCACGTTTTTTCTTGCAGATCCCATTGGCATCCCTCTATCCGTGATAGCGACTGATTATTTTAACTATGCATTAGTGTATGGATGCAAAACCAACATTGACATTAATATTAAATATAGTAAGTAAATTATGTATATGTGCAGACAAAAATAGATGAATAGCTTTATGGAAATGAATTTTCTATGTAATATTTTATCCTTTCCGGAATATGTAAATGTAAAATGTGTAAAATCACATTCCGTGCTTGAGAGTAGTTTCAGCTGAAATCAGTTTGATAACGATCCCAGAACAAAGGTAAATTAAATGATTGTCCTTGATGATCATGAGGCCGCCTTTTTGTGCAATTAATGATGTACGCTGTATTCTTCATGTAGCTTTTGTTAATTGTGCAATAAAGAGTATTTGATTGATTGATTGATTGTCTAGATTCAAGTCTTTCTTAAGAACTCAAGGGATAATCCGAAAAGATCATAACGGCTGCCATTACTAATCGGCCCTTGTGTTCTATTTCCCTGAATGTCCATTTGCTGAAATTCGTTTAGTCAAAATGACATCTGTCAAACTTAGGATACTTAGTGTTTTATACCCACTAAAAAAACTATTGTCCTTGACATCTGCCATTTTTACAATTTTAATAGCTGTCTATCTGTTTTGAGAGATTTCGCTCGTTTTGAACTTTAGTTCGCGTTGTAGTTGTAAGAAACTGACTTGCCATTTTGACATTTCTTTTAACGGTTATCGTAATATACATATAGACCTCTGATCAATGGACATTCTGAGAACTGGACAGTTTGGATCTGCTAAGACGTTCCGACAATTAAACCCAAACAAGATTCCATATTGAATAATATTGTACTCTCAGTTTTAGCCTGGATACTATCGAGGGAACAGACGTTATCGGATGAAATCAGAATGCAAGTTTATCGGGAATTGAATGCCATACCCTACGCAAGCACTGCTCACCTTCGAAGCGTGATACATGATGAAGCAAGATGCTCATACCACTGGACCGCGCATGTGCATGCGGACTATGCAGAAACAGATGAAGATCAATTAAAGCTGTGATTTAATTTGTGTAAATTTTATTTGTTACATGTGCTCGTATTTATTTTATACTGCAGTTAGCAGATACACAAATAATATTTAAAGTGATTTTTGGATATCAATATGTTATTTTCGAGATTTGACATCATTAAATTAAATAAGTATAAAAGAGAGACAAGATAAATCAAATGAAAAATATCCTCCAGAGCGTCACAGTCAGGCAAAGATATCCAAGATGCTGGCAGTATTACCCCGTCAGATACCAAAGCTAATTCGTTCAGCGAAAAAGCTGCCAGCTCTCCAATCGTTCGTTTTCCCTATGAGACGCTTTACACATTATAACTAGGAACTTAGTTACTACTCCATGAATAATTAAATAGGTACAGGGAACCTAAACGTCATTGGTTCCGTCTCTTTATCCTCATAGTATTTCGGAGAGCATTTTGTTAAATCGTCCTTAATTATTGTTCCTTCCAGCATAAGCTGCCCAAGCGGCCGCATCGCCAGCTCTTTGGAGACATCATTCAATATTTGGTTCCTTGACAAGATCCAAATGTAAACTGAAAAAAGAAATATAAAATTAAACTTTGGGCAGTGTCTGCAAAATATAATGCATCTCACTATACTTCGCAAAGTCGCCTGTCTCTCAATTTTTTACAGGATGCATTTCGGAGAGTGTGCGTTGAAATTACATAATCTTATTCCACCGTCACCCTTCCATCTTAGGACCACTAGGCGTGGGGAGGGATTCCACCCGTATATAGTTAATATACCGAACATTCGCACTAAGAAGTTAGATTCTTCATTCATCATCCGAACAGCCAAGGCATGGAAGGCTTCCGGCGTCAGTCTTTATTCAATCCTACAACCTTGGGATCTTCAAGAGCAGAGTGAATGGGCAGTTACTGGGATCGCGTGATTCATCTTCGACCACATCGTCACTTTCCATCAGGTGAGATTGTGGTCAAACGCGAATCCAGTCAATCATAAAAAAAAAAATCAGAACACTAAAGAAATTACGAACCCCATACAAACATTTTACCAAAACCATTTGATTTTTAAACATATTTTTATAATAGAGTGACGTCCCCTTTTGCTGGGGCAAAGCCTCTTCTCTTTCGCGTGTACCCTCGCCATAATCTACTACGCGAACTTAAATTTGTGTCAGACTAGTGGCCACCTGACAGTCAGTGTTTTTAAGCCACCGTCGCTGGCAGGTAAGACTTCAAAAGGTAGTTGACCATTCTCGCTATAGATAACATCATAACATGTGATTGGTTGACTTGTTTCTCCATTAGCAATTTCCCATTGGTCTTCGTTATCGAGTAATAGACTCTTTGATTTGTATTAATATGGAGATGAAAATTTAGTGATTTCAATATTCAAATCCTCGTCTCCACAAATAGAAGCTCCCGCGGTCAATTCACAAGTTTCGTATACTTCACAGCACAATAGTCGACTGAACAGTTTAGTCGTTGGTTAGTTCATAGAGGCCGAACGACAGCAAAGACTAAACAGTTGAGTCGTCGAGTTTTCGATCGTGTGCTAACCCTTAGATCTAGAGTACACTATTATACTTACTGAAATGTTTGTCGATGAGTGGGCTGTACTCGCAAGTATATACTGTAGCGTAATAGTTGTAGTTAGTGGCTAACACATGGAATGGATACCTCCTTGTTCTCACTGCAAAAAATTTAAGTACGTTACTGGAACGCCCAACAAATCAGCTATGTTATTTCGTAAACGCAAAGGCACAACTCGCATTGGAATCCATTGCTGCCCCAAATTACTACGACGTTTACGGTCAAGTTTAAAGTTCATGGGCACTGAAAACCTCACCGCAGATTCTGACGCAAGCCGCAGAAACAAGCTTACAGAATTATACCCAGATATGGCTGAAGGAACGTATTAATGTGGACGTAGGCTGCAATTAGGAATTATAAAATCTGTAGAGGAACGAAAGTCATCAACATAGGCCAGCGGATTAGTCATTCGAAGTGGCAGTGAGTAGAGCACATAGCTCGTAGAACTGATGGAAGTTGAGGTATTAACGTTCTCGAGTAGAGACCCGCTGCACCGGCATGAACAGCGTAGGACATTCACACACCAGGTGGACGGACAATCTATCAAAGGTAGCTGGAAGTCGCTCGCTACTTGCAGGCCCTCTCAATTGTTGGTCTGGAAATCTATAGGATAGGCCGACGTTCAGCTGAGGTCTTTCTGCAGCTGATAAGATGATACGACATAGCTTGATCCTTACGGAACACCTCATTTAACATTAAAATTTACTTTAACCATTGTCCATTAGATTGACTGATACTCACATCTCCGAGGGCCATCATTGAAAACGAAAGCAACATCCAACTTCGACGCCTCCTCGATGTTTGTTGGTATTTCAATTTTCCCAATACTGTATCTGTGGAACAGACCACGATCTACCCTCGACTGGTTCAAGTAAATCCCAGATGGCTTTGTGATGAGTTCTAGGACTGAGCAGTTGTTTTTGCTTTGGCCGTCGCTGGACAAATGATAGGTTTGATACCATTTGCCGTAGAACTGGAAATCAATTAGAAATAATGCAGTTATATGCGAGTCGTTGACAAATCGCCGGGAAGTAATAATAATAGCTTGGATATGCTATTATCTCCAGTAGATTTAAGACTTTCAACAAATGACATAAAGTAATTTGGGTTGAAATACTTGAAGTGTTGAAAGAGAAGTGCGGCCGGTTATTTACTTATTTATAGTGTAGGTAAGTAATTATTAGCGTGGAGTGTACTCGTGGCGAAGTCGTATTCACTATTCGTCTTTGATTAGCGAAGTTAAGCGTGATCAGTCCGCGGATGCGTGACCACTAGTGGCATTTGAATACAAATGTAATTGTGATTGAGGTCAAGTACTAATCTGCTGTGCATAAAAAAATTGTTTCCGTGCTTCGGCGTGCGCGTTAAATAATCGGTCCCGGGTGTATACTAGTCGTTAAATCACTTCAGTGGAATTTTGGCGAGTAATGTCAAAAACGCCCGATACGGATAACAGTATTCGCAGTAGACAACAGAATGACAGATTCGCAGTAGGTGCCCCTCCAAGTAGGTAAGAGGAGACCGTAGTGGTGATGTGTAAGGACGATTAAGTACTTATTGAGTATAGATAAGGTTACAAGATTTTATGGTTAAAAACTACCTGAACTTTTTGAAAAGTAAATAATTTAGAAAAGAGGCCTATACGCAGAAGTGTGTGGATGTGAGGTGAGATTGATTGGTTGAAATAATTTGAGTACTATGTTGTAGCTTATTAACTTGGAAGAGGGCTGTGAATATGTAGGGAATCGAATATATAGAGGAAAAGAGAAGTTGGTATTACCCAGGGACCGCAGTCCGTCAGTTGTTAGTGGCCTATAATCAATATCTTGAGACAACTTCGTTTTGTAGGATAAACTTCGCATGTATACGCGCTCTGATTGGTCAGCTTAAGTGATGCCTCCACAAATACTACACAATTATTGTGCAACAGAAAGTATTGAATAATGAAGGGAAAAAAATTATTCCTGCATGACTAATGCGATTTAAATACTTTGAGTTATGAATAGTTCTTTGAGAGATTATTCTTTATGTCACAATAGGTGATGTCGCATGCTTTTCACAGGAAGACTTTCCATTTTCCCTAATCGTAATTATATGTCGGTGGGAAGGGATCAAGCTTTTTTGCGGCAGTTCTGTGCCTATTAACTAGACAAGAAATACTGCAAGCAGTTTTAAAGAGTATAAAAAGTCCTTTGAATGATAGATTAAAGAATTGTAAGATTAGGGAAAGGTGTGGCATGCAAGATGACGTATATAGTGAATAAGATGGGAAGACGTATGTTAAGGTGGTTTGGGCATATAATATAGAAAGAAAATATAATGAACGCGTGCATGGAAGAGTCGGTAAAGGTCGACTTTGGTCAATCAAGTGACTGACGGACTCACAAAAGGTCAGGTGCGGTCAACCACTAACCGACGAGCGTGTATGAAGCATTTGATGAGAATGGAAGAAGCAAAAGTAGTATGTCAGGATCATTGCAATTGGAAATCAATTGTCTCTGCCTACCCCAACTTGAAACAGGTGTGAGCATATGTATATATAAAATGTATTAATAGTAGTTTTAAATGGAAATGATTTTGGGGAACAAGTCAATACATACTTCGGCCAATCTGAAATCTTCTTGTAACTTAATATCCCTCGGACATTTTCCTGTCAACGTAAAATAACTGAACACACCGTTTATGAATACAAAAAACAATATTAATTTCAGCATTTTGTTAAGTAAACAAGTACTTCTCTCAGAGATACAAATGCATATGAAACAAAATAATATTATATTATCTATACTAATGAAGAAATTTGCTGAAGTTAAAGGTTATCTAAAACATAACCCAAACAATAGATAAGTATTGTTAATTCGAGCGAGATGAATAAATGTGTAGTTTCTAGGAAATTGGAAAGTAAATATTATTTTGTAATTGAAGTATTTTCCTCTATTAAAGGAATTACCAAAATGAGTGTTCTACAGAGTCTTCTGGAAGTAATACCTATTGTACCTACTACAATTTTCCAATCATCATCATATGAAAAAGTTCTAAGTAAGTATTTATTTATTTATTATTATTTAATTTATCATTTTCCCAATAAATCTGCTAAATAAATAGTTTTCCAGAGCTTCGGTTGAATGTATTTTCCATGATCACAATATAAAACTAATAACACTATTTGTATTTATTTAAAATTTTCATTTAATATTCGGACCTATTGAGGCAAACTATATAGCTATATCAGCATGGCTATCTCCAACAGCTAGAACTCTCAAATAATTATTATACACACTATAACTAGTTCAGTCAATCTCATCTCACTGCGTATTTTTGCTCTATTTAAAATCTCATCAATTTGTCTATGAAGTGGCAATAATCGAAGACTTTAATAAATAAATAAATAAAATAAATAAATATCCTTAGACATACACACAGCGCCATCTAGTTCCACAGTAAGCAACTATATGCTTGTGTTGTGGATACCAGATAGTTAATATAATACATAAATACATTTTTTTTTTGTAAATAAATACTTATTATAAATGAAAACATCCATAACTCGGGTACACATGTCCGTATTCATCACACAAACATATGCCCCTAGCGGGATTCGAATTTAATAGTTTGCACATAGTTAATTTCATAACACTATAGATCCTATTTCTATTCAAAATGATTGAAATTACTGTAAAACCTTTCAGGGTGAAAAAATATATGAGTGTTGTAGCAACTCAAAAAGCGATTCTCAGGAATCGAGCTAGGATCCTCTGATAACTGAGGTCTATTTCAATAGGATATTTTTTACTTATCAGCTAGGTTTGTTATTAATAATTTTCTAAGTATCCACTATCTCAAACTTATTCTACTCTGTAATTTAATATCACTTTATTTGACCCTGATTAACCTAAAGACGCATTCATAAAGATCCAATCTAAATTTATGAAAGTAATAATTAAAATCAACGAAATATAAAAGAGCAAAAGTGTGCAGGATGCAGCAATGGATCTCCATACCATCATCACATAAATCATTTGTATTTGTATTTGTATTTGTACAAATTTACTTCACTGGGGGCAGTAAAAATTATATAATATAATTATAATTAAATATAGATTTGTTAAATTTTGCATGCTCAGAAGGCAGAATGTAATGGTTCCTATTTTTAATATTAAAACACCATTCGCAAATATTCTGGCAAAATATATAATTTATGAATTTTAAGTGCAGGTTTCTCTTCGCCATTTTAAAGGCACGAGGAAATTACAGCGTAATTGGAAGAAAATCTACATTGCCCTCGGATGAGCCCTATGAGGAGCGTCGGTGGCTCAACGGTTAAGACGCGGTCTCCCAATTTAGGAGGTCCTGGTTCGATTCCCAGACAGGCCAATGTACCAATGAGTTTTTAAATTTAATTTAATTACTTATGTGCATTTATCCGACTGCTCTTAAACGGTGAAGGAAAACATCGTGAGGAAACCTACGAGAAATAAAAATTCATGTGAAGTCAAAAGGCATGTGAAGTCGCCAACCCGCATTGGGGCAGCGTGGTGGACTATAGCCCATACTCCCTCATAAACGAGGGAAGGCCTATATCCCGGCAGTGGGGTGTTTACGGGCTGATGACGATGACGATGCATTGCCCTACAAAACCAATTCCTTCCTTTGTGGAAGCCATTCACAGTTGCTTTATATAAAAATATGTACCTACAAATATATTCCAACATGATAATATCTATAGTCTTCCCCTCTTATTCATAAAAAATTACAAACGCTTTATAAGCCTGTTTTAAAGTATTTTTTGTCTCTGTCGTTCATAAGGAAATGTTGTAATAAAAGAAAGTGACAAAACATACTTTAACTAAAAGAGGCTTATAAAGCGTTTGTATTTTTTATGAATAAGACGATTCGTCTATAACCTACTCGATACTTTGATTTAATCAACTTCTGTTACTTTCATTTCTATTGTCGCCTTCATTATCTTGGGTATCACAAAAAATTATAGAAAAGTATGACATCTGCGATCATAAATATTGGGTCTTTACCTATGAAATTGGAGTTTTTTTCTTCGTTAATCATTATGTACCAATTCCTGCGATTTTCAAAGCTATATCCAAATTTGTTTTTTATTTGGAAAATGGAATACTTATTATTTCAAGGTTTCACATGAAAAATTTTTTAATTTCTCGGCTTTATCATATAATAAAAAAAAATTGAACAGAGCTCTTTTCATGTGCTTCCCATAATCATTTCTTAGATTCGCTGAAACTTTTATAAAGCGGTTACTTTTAAAAATTAACGCTGCCTATACTTAACTTAATGTTATCCGATAATACATACAAAGTTAAGCTAAATTTGGATTTGCCGTTCCCAAAAAAAAATCAAAAATGTTTATATGGAGAAAACAGTCTTAATGAAATTCTTCATACAAAACGCCAATTTCATAGGTACGGACCTAATTCAATTTCTCGGAACATAAAAAATTGTTAAAGGATTGCCAAAGTTACAGATTGACTTATGCACGTTGCATATCGCACAGATATATAAGGTCATATTTAATAGCTACTCGAGAAGCATTTTTTTTTTGGTTACAACGCCTTCTGTTTCATTTATTTCTGATTTCTCACTGTCTTTTAAAGAATCTCGGCTTTCATTGTAACATCCTGGATCATAAAAGGCAATTTACTCAAAGGATTGCTAAAAGTTGCAGATTATATGCACGTTGCATATCCCATAAATTTAAATTAATACAAAGGATGCTCGCATTGAGGAAACTCATCGCACAATTACTACAATTTTCAATATGATACGACTTTACGAAGGGGTCCGGTCGCATCATTGGATAATTATCGCGTGGGTCGTCTCTCGGAGAGCATTCGATATCCCGGTGTCTACCAAACAAGTTGTTTTTAAACAGATACACAAGAATGTTGTTGTTTTTACTCTCTTGTTGTTTAGTTAGTGTGTTAGGAGCAGAATTCACATTGCCCGGTGAATGTCCCAATGTGAAATTGCAGGAGAATTTGGATTACACTAAGGTGAGTTTACCTTTAAAGACATAGAAGTATTTTTTTTAATCATACGGTCTCTTTGGTATGAATCAAATCTGCAAGCAATTTCTTTAATTAAACAAAGAAAACATAGTTTCTAGAATAAGTCGTTTCTAATAAAAAAAAGTTTATACAGCTCCATTCCAAATTAGAAATAGATAATTCATTTACTGTGTTTATTAGGTTTTACAGTCTTTTATCTATAACCGGTCGTAAAATAAAATCAAATTGGACTATTGTTGACAAAGATACAAAGAATAGTCATCATTTAATGCAGTGATAAGAAAAAAGGGTGTAACTATATGACTAAGGAAACTCGCTGAATTCGCAATTATGCTGATGTAGCCATTCAGACTTGATAATAGATAGGAGTTAGAGTTGATGTTGTCATGAGCATAATAAAGCAAGTAAACAATACATCATCATCAACATCCTTACACCTGAACTATTAGAGCACAACCTCTCCTCTTCTAGTGAAGAGGCTTTGGAAAATGATCCACCACGCAAACCATGAGCGAGTTCGCAGATTTGTGTCAGGCTACGCACCTTGACAAATGGTCCGCGCTCTTAATATATATATATATATATAAGTCACCTTCACCTTTTCGGCCTCGTCTTCATTTAACATTAGGTGTGATTGAGGTCAAGTGTTAACCCGTTGTGCATAAAAAAAAAACAGCACAGAAACTCTCGTATGAAAGTGCTAACCTAGTTATTTCTCACCCAACATCTGCACCGGACGTTGCTTAACTTGACTTAACTCCACTGACCTAACAATGTATTAATTGCAGTTTTCAGGCATTTGGTACAACGTGGCCAGCTACGCCAGTGATGGCCGTTCAATATACGACTGCGCAAACCTGGACTTCCAAGAGGACAATCTCGGGTTCATTCTGAGAGAAACCTACGTGGACCCAGAGCAAGGGAATAGAACCCAGAAGTCTTACTTTGCGAGGGTAGATCCAACATTCGATGCTGGCAATAAGGCGCAGTTTATAGTTAGTCATGAAGATGGAGGTGAGGACGAACTTGTTTTCTAATGTATGTCGGAGTAAAGTGTCACTCTATGGAACTTGCTATGTAGACAAAACACGATCTCAAGTCTCTCCCGTACCTATTTGTTTTTTATTGTCGGTATTTTATTATTCGATATGGTTTGACATAAGTAAAGGAGCAAGTAAGGCCCATCACTAGTAGGTAATTTTTTTTATTTTTTTTTTATTTATTTACCGGCTTTTGCAACAGAGCCATTAGCCGAAATCATGTCACTAAATTAAATAATACATGGAACTCACAAAACTAAAACCAACTAAACTAAAAAACAAAACAAAATTCTTTTCCAGAAAACCAATAATGAGTAGGTAAACTCATCATTCAGAGACAATTTCAATGTGGCGGTTTGTTTACATAGTTAGCAAGTTTCATATAGAATGTTAGTTTTAGAGTATGCTTGGATAGTACGGACTAAGTAGAGTAGCTTCGAAGTTCAGTATTTAACTGATTTTTTTATTACCGATCACCTATCATTACAACTCAAAATTCTGAGTTCCTTAATCCTCTCGACTTAGGCAGACAATATCCCAGCAGCAACAGGATGGAAGAGTTGAAACTCGTAGTTGAAATAGAATTTATTTAACACTTTATTGCATATAAGCATACACGACCGGTTGGTGTAGTAGATAATGACCCTGTCACCGAAACCAACGGTTGCGGGGTCGAATCCGCGAGGGGTAAATGTTTGTGGTGATGAATAAGAATATTTATTCCCGAGTCATGGATGTTTATATTATGTATGTTTGTCCGTTATCTAGTAGCCATAGCACAAGCTTTGCTTAGTTTGGGACTAGATGATTGGTGTAAGTGTCCGAAATATTTATTTATTTATACACATTAAAGAAAACAACAAAAAAAACAGGACAATACAAAAAAAATTAAAGGCATATGTGCTATGGCGCATGACCACATTCTGGTCCTCAAGAATTTGATATTTTTGTCATCGACTCGCTATGAAAAAGATATAAAGGGCGAGCTTATCCCAATTAGAGAACTCTTCCAGCAAACCTCAGTAAGGAGGCAATTGAGGAGTAGGTAACTTAAAAGTAGACAGAGAGTATACTTACAAAAGCAGAAGCTTAACTTAGTTTTAGGTTAAGACTTGTATTGTCATGGGGATCAAAATAATGAAGGTTGTATGTAATCTATTACAACGAACGGCCTCAGGTGGAACATACCCTGTCACTGTGCATCAGATCCACGTCCGATGTACAAAATCATAATTATTAAATTATAATTTGGCTATTTTCAGACAAAGTCCTGCAGTTCCCCTTCTTCGTGCTGTCGACCGATTACGAGGAATACGCCATCGCCTATACTTGTAAAACATTAAAGAAGAAGCAGAGAACACACTATGGTATGTATTCATGCAATCTATCGAACTGTGGATGAACACATCAAAACTTTTTAGTAGTATATAGTAGTATAGTTAATAGTAGTAGGGTATTTTAAATGTCCGCCTGGCTATAGCTACCACCGTCGTATCTATATCTGCCGCCAAGCAGCAAAGTTAATAGCATTGTTGTGTTCCGGTTGTCCGAAATAAGATAGCCAGTCCTCCAAATGTGTTAGGGTTTCCTGGTCAGTACGCTTCGACCTTCGACCTCATCTTCACTTAACATCAGCTGTGATTGTGGTCAAGTACCAACCGGTTGTGCAAAAAAAAAAAAATCTGACTTCTAACCGTTCCTAATCTATGTATTGCTTGTATTTGTTTCAAATGTACCGATGTAAACTTTTGAAATGAAGAATAAATGATTACTTACATATAAAACTTAAATAAAATAAACTGGGCTATATCGGTGACTTTCATGCTTCTGCGGACATATTTTTCGTTTGATTGTCTCATTAGTTTTAATGAATAAAAATAACTTTTTCAGTATTTACTTGGGTCCTCTCACGCACTAAAGACAAGTTAGAAGGGGACAGACTCAAGAAACTCGAGGACGCGCTGTCGAAGTATACCGAGCTGGCTGAACACAGAAAATCTTTCGTATTCAAGGACTTTGATGACGCAAGCTGCGCTTACGCAAACAAATATGAAAGCGACTTCTTTACGAGCAACTTCTGGTAAACTTTTGTATTTTTGATTTGGCTGTGATTAAAGTGGATGGCTCTGGTATTTTATTGTTTTATATTTTTTTTTACATCCCTTGTAATAGTAACAGAAAGTACTTAGGTTTTTGCAAAATTTTTTCCACTTAAATTGAAAGAAAGAAACTGTTTATTCGCCACTTCGACACATATACAACAAAATTCTTAGGCAAATAAAGTAACAGAACAATCAGATAAGTGTCGCAGCAGCGAAAGGGAAACGACTCAGCTATATTGTCGAAACTGGGGTATTAAACGTGTAAACCAATCAAAAATAAAGAATAAAATTTTACATAATATCTCTAAAAAGAAGATTGACTTATGTATGAAGATTATTCATAATAAAACTTATTAAATCTACTTAATAAAGAAATGACATTTTATTTGTCTACTGATATTGTAAACAGATAGCTGTCATCAAGTGCTAGCTTGTCATCAGATTATTTATTAATTTTATTGATATTCTTTTATTTTCTTTTTTTCTTTTCTTTTATTTTATCTAAATTTATTACAATTAACAATATAAAATTATAACAACTAACAAATTGTGATCGTCCTTGGGTAGCTCTGTTTGTTTTAGATACGTAGTGTGTCAGCGAATACCGTTCTTTGGCTAAACATACGCTAGCCTCTTCAAACACCAGTATTTGACAGAATTACTACAAAGTAGTAGTTGCCAGTAAGTTTCAAGTGGAATATGATTATTCTGGCTACTCACATTTATTCACAGCATTAACGTCAATTCCTATAAAATACGTTAAGACTATTTTTACTTTCCGTTATTCTTTCAAAATTTTCTATTTTAGTTTAGTCTAAACTTGAATAAAAACTTAATCTAGTACCAAAACATTCACAACATCTTTAATTGGCATAAGTTTTGTATTAGTTTTCTGTATAAGAATTTGTAATAATGCTGTTGATTCTATGTAAATAAATAAAATAAAACAACGAGGACAGTCGAACGACAATATCGCTTTACAGGTAGTACACTGAAAACGGATTATACTTGGAACATTTTATTGTGCAGAATTTACGGGGTTTGATGGCTGGAACCATTTCCATGAAATTACAGATACTCCATAGAAGCCCCATTTTTTATTTTCCCCTGTTCAGAGCCCCATGGCGTGTATACATTATAGTCCATAAGTTTTAAGGCGTGAGCTTGATTCTACACCTTAGAGGCAGACCTTTGTTCAATGACGAACAGTAGGTACATTCCGAACACCACTCCTTTCCTCATACCTTAGCAACTTATCAATGATAAATTAACAAAAACAGCACGTATACGATTTTAATTAAACAAAATTTATTAACCAATATTCTATAGCTACAGTTATCCGCCACTTATGTGCTTATCTTTAACCTAATCTACATGATTACAGTTTAATTTCAATTTTACAAAATGTATGATTCAGAAAAATTACCTGTCTGACTTGTGGTTTTACAATAATCGTTATTTTTATCAATCAATACCTCTAAACAACCTACACACTACCGATTTAATTTTACATTCGGCAAAAATAAAATTTTTCTGATTACTACTTTCTTCTTTTGTTTTTTTTTTTGTCAAATTGTTTGCTAAAATTCATACAACAACTGCTAGTTTTGTCATTAGCATTAGAGTAGAAAAAAATTCGTCCTCAAAATCAAACGCGAATTTTTCGATTCCAAAAAAGCATGTGTACAAACTGCTGGTACAGATTAGTTCTAAATGATATGTTAAATATTTTTCATATACAAATATTGTATAAATCTTCTTTTCGAGGTTTAAATGCATTGTTTACCCACATTGATTTTCTACTTCATAAAAACGTTTAGTTTCCTTAAAAAATTAACATGGTTTGAATATAATAAAAATACGTAAGTAATACAAAACTATTGAGTATATGTTTCTCATTTTCCTAGTTATATTTTTACTTTCTAACTATCAGAAATTGATTTAATAATAAATATCTATAGAGTAGCTTACGACGATTGCACAAAATCGATACCAGGCACGCATTCTTTGCCTCACTGTTTGTGTATTGTTAGATCTTGTACTCCAAACACTCCAGAACATAAACCCTCAGTCTTCAAGGTTTTGGTGCTTCCGTGATGACAGTTGAGCTATTATACTTGCATGCTTCTTCCGAGAAGTCGGTCTGCTGGAACTTGGTAGAGTCCAGGTCCTTGGCGTGGTTCTTTATGTAATTATCGACGGATCTCTTCGCATCGCCCTCCAACTTCTTGCTCCTTGACATAACCCAGGCGTAATCTGTTGAAAGAAGAAATGAACCATCCTAATTATTAGATACAGTCATGCTTCAGGGAGAGTGTGAAGATGAATTATTATATGAAATTTAAATCCTGTCTAATTTATTTTGTGTCAACTTTTAGGAAGACTTTTGACTATATTTATACACTATAAAGTATTAGACGGATATAGGGTTGTCAAATTTAACATAAGCTTAAGAACTAAATTTGTACAAGTTGATGGTCTGAAACCCTTGGAAAAGGTCATCACCATACTAGGTCCAACTTATACAAATTTAGTTACTCTTAAATTTATTATGTTAAATGTATTTTACGCGATATACCTATTGATAATTAAAAATCTGAAATTGTCAAGTTGCCAAATAGGTTATTTCATCAAATATATAAAAAACCTTTATTGCGTAATGTTTTTTTTTAATTTGACCATCGAGATGTTTATGCTCCCTTCCATAGACATTATCTTGCTCGCCGCATAAAATAAAAACAAATGAAATAGCAAATAGCAGCGCAAGACTTGGCTTAGTGAAAAGTCAGTAGTAACTAGTTTTCATAGGAACTGGTATTATCACATGTAAAAAATTATGCTATATATTCTGTATTTCTAACCCTGTCTGTGTGTGTGTGATGGATGTGTGTGTCAAGTCTTTGTCCGGACATATCTCAGTAATATGTGAACCGATTTGAGTGCGGCTTTATTTATATGAAAGACTAATAGTTGTTAATAGGGTTTAAACCACACGATATTCCCTACAAACTTTCAAGATAAAATTAAAAAAATTGTAGATTTTTTTTTTTTTTTCAAAATGATTCAACCGCATCTAATGACCCTTTATAACGCTGTAAGCACGTCCATAGATCTAAAAAAGAGAACATTTTCGAAAAAGAGTGTTGTAACAAAATTAGAGCGATTCTAAGATTTCCATAATACCAGAAAAAATGCAATATATTCTTTTAAATTCGATATTTTGAATATTTTTTCTACTAACTAACTTCCTAACTACTACTACTAACTAAGGTCACTAATAACCTGCTTATACTTACTAGATAAGTTTTTTACCATAAGGAAAAAAATAGGGCATATTAGGTAAGTGAAATAGAAGGTATTGGCACAGGCAGTTTTTTTTTTTAACTATCATCGAATAAAGCTTTAATTGTGTCATTTGACGGTCTCGTCTGTAGCCTATTCCACATAATTACATCGTACATACGTAAAAAAATAAAGAAAAGTTGGAGAAAATTTGACTTCCAAATAAATTTCGCATGATATGAAAGCCCTACGAATCCCGCCAGTCGCATATCAAAATCCGGCCGGTGCGTGCGTTTTTGATAAAAAAAAAATCTACCTATGCCAATAATTTCTATTTCACTTTTCATATATGCCCTATTTTTTTCCTTACGGTAAAAAACAACTCATCCGGTAAATGTACGTATAAAGTTGCATTAGCATCCGTCTGTTCATTTCGATAAATTTACATTTGAAAGTTTGTATGGAATGCCGTGTGTGATCCCCCTTAAGTCACTTTCTGCTCGGTATTTTATAAATTTTTGCTCTCCGCTTAATTACTCGTATATTTTTAATCTACCTTGTAAGGGCCACACCGCCGCGACTTATCTAAAAACAATAACCTACAATCCATTTAGGGAAATTATTTTAATCAATGACAAAGTAATTAATAGTTGTGACGTTATCGCTTCGTATTTTAAGTTTTCAGGGTACCGTTTCGGTGCCACGTTCTTTATTTAAATTTCTCAGTGTAATGGCGTCGTTAACATGAAAAAGTGGACATATTTCTATTGTGTATTTATTTATTAAACTAAAAAGTTACAGGTTAATCACAGATTTATCTGAACACCGTACCTATGTCATCATCGGATACTCATGCATGACATTGTCATTTCTAGAATCAAGAAAATTTCCTATTTTGAAATGGAAGCTGTCGTCAGATTCATCCTGGAGCTCTACCGCCTAATTCAAAGCTAGATATAGCGATAGCAATTCACTGCCTGTCCTTATAATTGTGTTACGATATGACAAGGACGGACAGCGCATTGACGTCATAAACAATTGAATGATGAATTAAGCGGTCTGACTACTGATCCCTAGACTGTCATTTTATGGTAAAAAATTCAACATGGCACATGGCGCCCGCAAAATACAAAATATAAAGTCGCGTTGTTTTGGTTGTTAATGATATTTCCAATGTTGTTGATATTCCAAAAAAAAAGTGAACAATCCTAACACCCACCTATATTTTGATACTAAGCCGGGGTTCTCCTACATCATGACAACGCTTCTTCACACACGGCCAACAAAACAAAGTCATTTTTAGCTTCCGAAAAAATACAACTCGTCACCCATCCGGCAAATAGCCCGACCAAGCTGTGATTTCTGTATTTTCCCCAAAATCAAAGATTTGATGAGAAGTCTCACTTTTTCCAACTCCGAAGAGGCAGTGATAGCGTTTAATCAGCACATAGAAAACACGCCTTCAGATCTGTGGTCCTCCTGTTTTAAAATGGTTCGATCGCATGAACAAATGTTTAAAATGTAAAGGAGAGTATTTTGAAAAGCAATAAGTGTACTTTGGTTATAACATGTTTTTTTTTTAAGTTACGCAAAACTTTTAATGTGACCTACGTATTTAATAGGTATCGTGACCTACGGAATAGAATAGAGTTATTGTGGATACCTATATCGCATTTAAAAGTAGGTAGGTATAGAAAATTATACAGATAGTGATTGATTACCTAGTTCTAAAAACTCAGTTTACAATAGCGATAATTTAACAGTCACCTCAAAGTGATATAAATTACAAGGAGGATTAAAATTTATTTTATGTTGTGTTCTAAAAATGATTATTATCGTTATTGGACTTATTTGAAATTTCTTGATAAAAGTACCTAAGCTATACGTTAATCCAGGATATAGTCTAACTCTGGTACCAAACAAGGTGGAGATGTAGATTAATCATCACTCAATAATTAAAAAACTCATCCGGTATATATACGAGTATACCGGTTGTTTTTACCGTAAGGAAAAAATAGGGCAAATTAATTAATTTTTCAAAACCATCATCGAATAAGGCGTTAATTGTGTCACTTGACGGTCGCGTTTGTAGCCTATTCCACACAATTACATCATTAAATTAAATAAATAAAGAAACTTTGGGGAAAGTATGAGTTCCAAATAAATTTCGCATGATGGGAACCCTACGAATTTTTTTTTTTTCCTACGAATCCCGCCCGTCGCATATCAAACGCCAGAAAGATCGTGCGTTTTTGGAAAAAAAAAGACTACCTATGCCATTCACTTCCCGGAACTGATGTAATAAATAAAATAGTACGGATGTGAAATATTATTTCGAAACCTGTTATTGGCTACCGATATACTGGATGAGTTTTTTTACCGTAAGGAAAAAATAGGGCATATTATATAAGTGAAATAGAAGGTATTATATATAAATATAAATGTTTTTGAAAGGGTTTAACGGATTTCCATCAAACATAGTGTTACAGTTGAAGATTATATAAGGCATTCCATCCCATAATGAATTACATCTATACCCTCTTATTCATAAAAATTTACAAACGCTTTATAAGCCTGTTTTAGTTATAGTATGTTTTGTCACTTTCTTTCATTGCAACATTTCCTTATGAACGACAGAGACAAAACATATTTTAACTAAAACAGGCTTATAAAGCGTTTGTAAATTTTTAAGAATAAGACGGTTAGTTTCTATCGATAACAATTGTTCTAGCAAGATTTTGATTACCGATTTGATTTTAATTCGATCATTTCCTGTGTAAATCACGGATATACTACTATATCTTTGTGAAGATATAGTTCATATTTATGATAATAATGATTGAATAGGTCAATTCATATTGAATTGACATTGTATATCGCTATTAATTTGATGATATTTTCATATAAAACGATTCAACTGTATACACTGTTTTATATTCAACTGTATACATTCATATGTCATCAATATCTATAGCCGTATTGTATACGATTATATTTTGTTTGCTGCGTTTTTTTTTTGTTTTATCCACAACGGGTTAGCACTTGACCTCAATCACACCTGATGTTAAGTGAAGATGAGGCCGAAGGTGGTAGCGTACTGACCCGGAAACCCCATCTTATTTGGGGGGCTGGCTATCTTATCTTTGAGAACCGGAACACAACAATGTTATTAACATTGCTGTTTGGCGGCAGATTTAGATAAGATGGTGGTAGCTAGCGAGGCGGACATTTAATATGCCCTAACACCAACCAAACCGAGTACTAAATATGTACCCCGCTGGGGATCGAACCCGCGACCTCCGAAACGTAAACCCAATGTTGTTTACATTGAGCCACAGAGGCGGTTCGAACTAAGAGGATTAAAAGAAGTGTACGGTCTATCTAGTTTCTGTTCCTGTCCTGCTGCCCGTTTACAATAGTTAAGATTCTTTCCCCTATATCTTTAATATGACAAACCACATTCACACCAGACTACGCAATACTGAGATACATTCGGAGATAGAAAAGACACGTACACAACCCTGTTAAACATATCATATCGACGACCTGTATGGTGTAGTGGTTAGCAACTCTGACCACTATACCAAAAGGTTGCGGGTTCGAATCCCGCTAGGGGCATATGTTGTGTGATGAATACGGACATATGTACCCGAGTTATGGATGTTTTCATTTATAATAAGTATTTATTTACAAAAATAAATGTATTTATGTAGTATGTCAACCATCTGGTATGCCCAACACAAGCCTATAGTTGCTTAGTGTGAAACTCGATGGCGCTCTATGTCTAAGGAAATTAAAAAAAAAAAAAAACATAATACCCGTCGCATTTCGTCGGCGATTAAAAATACAGAATATATAGCATCATGATAATGACAGTTCCTATAAAAACTAGTTACTAAATGACTTCACTGAGCCAACTCTTGCGCTGCTATTATTTAATTTGTTTTTATTTTATTCAAAGTAAGAACAAATTAGCTGCGGCGAGTAGGATAATGTCTATGGACGAGTGCCTAACCATCTCGAGGGTCAACCCGTTAAAACAAAAAAAAACAATACGCAATAAAGGATTTTTGTATATTTGAGGAAATTAAAGCAGAGTTGGAAGAAATAACCTAATTGACAACTTATTTATGTATGTTATCAACTTGCCCGAAGTCAAGATAAAAAATGCTCCAATTGTAACACCTGTCACTCTAACCTAACCTGTGTGGCGAATGTTTCCACGCGAAATTGTTTTCAGATAGAGCTATCTCTTTTACTGTCGTACTCTCCGTATCTTTGTTCTAGTAAAGCGCGACTTCGAATGATATTAATACTAATCGTTCGACTCCGTGAATCATTCGACTAAGTCGACTGCTCTTTAAATCATTCGACTGAAGACTGACGAGTCCATCGTTATCTTGGGGCGACTTGACAAAGGAACGGTCGAATACATCCGATTCTACATCGATTAAGTTCTATGTATTAATTTTTTTATTAGGTAATTATTAGTGACTAATTAGTAGATATTAGTATACTACTCATTTACCAGTCGATTGGCCAACTTAGTAGTTACTAATAAGTGGAATACCTATTAGAATCATTCGGAGTCTAATCTAGTCTAGATAATCGTTAATTGCTAATCCGTTACTAAAAAAGTTAACCACGTTAATCGTTAAAGTGTTACATTTCGGAACAATTAATGCGAGTTAATCGTTAATCCGTTACACGTGACAAAAATTGCATTTTTTTTATCGTTGCGTTAGTGATCTACTTATAAAAACTGTTGCGTTTGAGTCCTGGAAGTTAACAGTTTTCAACCAAAAAAGACGTGAATAATTGGAGTGTGTAATCTAACTAACATTATAATTGACGACCGATTGGTGTAGTGGATAGTGACGCTATCAGCGAAACCAACGGTTGCGGGTTCGAATCCCGCGAGGGGTAAATGTTTGTGTGATGAATACGAACATTTATTCCCGAGTCTTGGATGTTTATATAAATATTTATGTATGTTTATCCGTTATCTAGTATCCATAGCACAAGCTTTGCTTAGTTTGGGACTAGATGATTGGTGTAAGTGTCCGAAATAAAAAAATAAAAAAAAAATTATAAATGAGTTTGTTTGTTTGTTGCTCAAACACGGCGAAACGGATGAACGGATTTGGATGAAATTTTGTACGTAGGTAGAAAATACCCTCGGATACTTATTATCCCGAATTGTTGAAGTGCTCGTCTGAAAGCCAGGGCTCGTTTCGGCGTTAAAATATCTTTTCCCGTGAAAACAACACGTTGAACGGTATCTATGTGTTGTATCTTTTTGGTAAATTTATGGACTTGGGGAAATTTAGCGGAAGTTAAAAAGTCCGTTAACATTTTTTTAAAGTTATTTTAAAAGTTAATACAAATACTCTTTATTGCACAAAATAATTCACAATAATTTTTGATGATAACAATAGAATACAATTAGGCGGTCTTATCACTAAAAGCGATCTCTTCCAGTCAACCCACAGCTGTGGAAAATTTGTAGATTAAAAAATCCGTTCATTCGTTAGTTGAAATGTTAACTTCGTTAATTAACGATTAACGAGTTAATGCCCAATTAGTTTAAGATTGTGAACTGCAGTTTTATGAATAACCTTTGCTAGGAACTTTATCTAATCCTTTTTTAGGTACCAACGATATGGTACCTAAACACTTTTCAATTATAGGTACCTACAACGGTAATCCCTTTATTTTGTACAATAAAGTATACTTGATTTATTATTTGATTAGACCTGTCATTCTAACGAGTGTGGTCATAAATAATACTTTGTAAATAACTTCGATCGATTTGTATTACATAAGAGAGTTTATCCCTCACGGTAGTCCATACTAACTTTCAAGTCCAAAAAAACGTATAAACCGATTGTAATGAACCTTTATACGCATACGAAGTGGTGGCGGTTTAGTACCAGGTCGCTGTAACATACCGGCCGGATATCCGAAATTAGATTGTCATCTCTATGTTACATCTTGCTGTGGGGCAAATTTTACAAAAATGAGCCGTACGCGCAATTTATCAATTGAGACCTGCAGTGTCACTTAGAGATAGGTTTAAAGTGTATAACATTCTAACCTTTTCGTCACAGTACATTTTTCAAAATCTAATGTATGTCAAAAAAAAATATAGCATCATTTAGGAAAAATAGTGATAAACAAGATGTCAATACAAGAAATAAAGATAAACTTGCAGGTCACATAAGCCGTCTCCGCAAAGTCAGTAATTCATTCAAAGGGTTTATGTATACGCTTTTTCAATAAGGTACCAGTTGATATTCAAAATCTTCCTCTTAATAAATTTAAAGATACTATAAAACAGAAACTTATTAACAAAGCATATTATAAAATATCAGACTATTTAGATGATAATCATCCCTGGACATAATCGTTCGCATGCCAGGCTATTTCACAATTAATAATGAAATATAAAAGCCTTTATGTAAAATCAAAGCCTGATTTTAAAAGTGTAATCCTTCGAGTTTCTTGCTTATTCTTCTCAGGGGAAAATTGCATTTTGAACAAAATTGACCATGTAAAATTGACTATTTTAAGTGTACTCTGTGTATCTACAAAATAAAGCATTTTTACTTTGACTTTGACTCTAAGTAATCGTGTATGGTCTGAAATCACGCACAGAGGTATTGTATCCGACCCTGTCCGTTTGATATACCATTTCGGTTACTCGTTGCATATTCCATATTAGAAAACGAACAAACCTTGATGAGTTTTCTTCTTCTCGTCGAACTTGCAGTTAAACACGATGGCGTAATGGTCGTAGTCGGTGGTCAGGATCGACAGTTGTGAGTCCTTGGTCACATCTAAAAGAAGTATAAGTATTTGTTAACATTTTGACCAATATATGTCCAATGGAATCAGCAGGATCGCTGAATACAGGTCGCTTCCAACCGGACACTCTGGAATTTTATGATAGGGGCCTATGTTCATCAGTGGACGCCCTGTGTCTGATATATGATGATTTACTTAGAGTCTACTTCAGATTGTAATTTGTTGGACGGTGTACCGTCTCCAACATTCTCTCTTCTCATTCATTGTCAACTAGCTTCCGTCACGTAAACGCGGAGATATCGCGCAAACAGAAATCATAATCATGACTAGTCTATTTATTAGTCAATAAATTCCAATTCGTGCTGTTGGACGCAAATTTCCGAATCAGAAGAAGATAGCTTCCTGCATGCTTACTACTTATCATCTATAAACAACCATGTGCATTTTACATTTAACATAAAAGCAATATTGCCTGCTGTCAAGAGATTTCATGGTACGCTTTGAGGTTTATTATTATGAGAAGTTGTCTTATCGAGAAGTTGGCTTTTGGCCAGCGGTCAGCAATTTGAGGAGTTAACACATGAGCTGAAAGTATTTACGGAGTTCTTATTCTGGCTAATATGTAGATAATCAAGTCACAAAACATTCAACAGAAACAATATTAAACTCAGCTTAGGGCGAGGTTTGCATTATGAGAAGTTGTAATTTTGAGAAGTTGTCATCATGAGAAGTTTGCGTTTTGCGAGCGATCAAAATCAAAAAAATTAAAAAATTGTTTATTTCCTTTACTACAAGACTGGCAATACAAGTTGTAGGATCCTCCTTTTAAGCTTAGAAAAGCCTGTAGTAGGAGGAACCACTCTTCCATATCATATGTTAGCAAAGGTTTTTTTTTTTTTTTTCGCCAATTGCAAAGTTGGCATATGAGCTGAAAGCATTTACGGAATTTTTATTCCGAATAATTATGTAGGCATTACGTCACAAAACTTCCAACGAACAATGTTAACACGTTGGCGGACAGTAAACGCCTATAGTTAAGCTTAAAATAATACCGCTATAAAAATTACAGTGTGCCCACTGTGCTTATTAATTCTCAGTCTATAATACCTGTGTCGGAACTAAATTGTTATAAGTATTTGCGATAGGTACGAGTAATATCTGACAAAGTACAATATTTATCTATTGATGACTGTGCATACGATAATAACAGATAAGATGATAAACAAAAATCAAAAAAATTAAGGTTCATCATCATCATGTCAACCACATGACGTCCACTGCTTGCCTTCCTTCCATATGACCTTCCCGACTGATTAAAAGTTAGTGTATATTTCTAATCGATTCTTATATGTATAGCTATATAAAAATAAACTACACTTTCAATATTTTTTTTTTATTTCAGTCACTCTTTATCTCCGGAGTGCGTAATCAGATGTTAACCAATGATCAGATGTTATATGGGACTAACCTGTTGAAGAACCGTATCAAACAAAAAACAATCATCAAAATCTGTTAACAATTAACGAAAATATACGGAACTTTTTTTTTTATGCTCAACGGGTTTGTACTTGACCTCAATCACAACTGATGTTAATTGAAGATGAGGTCGAAGGTGGAAGCGGCGTACTGTCCCGGAAACCCCAACACATTTGGGCGACTGGCTATCTTATCTCTGACAACCGGAACTCAACAATGCTATTAAGATTGCTGGTTGGCGGCAGATTTAGAAATGATGGTGGTAGCTAGCCAGGCGGACATTTTTTTAAAATAATGCCCTACCACCAACCAGTACATACATAAAAAACCTCCTTTTGGGAGTCGGTTGAAAATAACACGCCATAGTGTAAAGAAATAGGATTTACCATAACACATCCAACAAGCCCAAACTCGATGACTTAAAAGTAGTCATTGAAACATACACATGCACATGAGTACATGCAAGCAAAATTTAAAATTTTAATTATACGAGTAAGTGGGGATTTTTTTATAGCTTCTTATATCGTGCTCTTCTAGCAAGACAAATTCTGCTAATGACAACGTAGGTAGAGGAAAAATCACAGGAAAATACAAGAACAATCACAAAGATATAGACAATAGCTTGCTATTGTCTATATCTTGTCTATGTCAATTTTCACCCCCTTCTATTGGCTTGCCAATACAAGGGGGTGAAAATTGATCACATGAAAGAGATAGATAGATAAAGCATTTATTCCCACACGTACACAACTTTTTAATTACAAAGAAATATAAATACAAATAAAAGTATAGAATAGAAAATACAAAGAGCGAGTGTGTGTCGCAGTAGCTGTAGTATGTCTGTGGAATAATGAACGAGAACCGCCTCCGTGGCTCAGTAAGCAACATAGCTTCAAGAGCAGGGTGAATAGACATCTACTGAGATCGCATGCTTCATCTTCGGCCACATCGTCACTTCCCATCAGGTGAGATTGTGGTCAAATGCGTATCCAGTCAATCATAAAAAAAAATTAAAAAAAAAGCGTTTACGAACTGTACCGTGTGACATGTGAAATGGAAGCTTATTGTGACGGGCTCAAATTTGTAATATTTCAAATAAATAGTTTTACATTTTTATGAATATAATTACCTCCAAACTTGAGCGACACGACTATCTTCCCAGTGTTGTTAGCATCGGGAGTCAATTTGGCTGTTCCTTCGATGGAGGTCTGCACCCCATCCAGCACGTGGGTGTTCTTCACCTTCACCAAGTCTCCATCAACCTTGTACTCAGCCATTGCACATTTCAATTTCTTCTCCCCGTCGTTGATGTATTTGGCCACCTCATACCAAGTACCTTGGTACTGCGAAAATAACATTATTACATTACAATCGAGCGGTGACTCAGCGGTTAAGACGCGGTCTCCCAATTTGGAAGCTCCGGGTTCGATTCCCACGCAGGCCATGTACCAATGAGTTTTTAAATTTATTAATTACTTATGTACATTAATCCGACTGTTCCTAAGTGGTGAAGGAAAACATCGTGAGGAAACCTGCATACCTGAGAAATAAAAAATCAAAGGCACGTGAAGTCCCCAACTCATATGCGAGGGAAGGCCTATATTCCTGCAGTGGGATGTTTACGGGCTGATGATGATAATGAGCGTCTAGTCAAAGCCACCAAAGTGCACAGAGCCCGCATGGTGGATTATGGCCTTTTCCTGTCAATGGATGCCGTGCCCCTACAGTGGAGGAGTGTAAGACTGATGATGATTGTATTCTATAATAAGTAGTTTCCAGTCAGTATATGTTACGCTAAGAACATCAACCAGCGAGCGACTAAGTTAGCACTTGACCTCAATTACACCTGATGTTAAGTGAAGATGAGGCCCAAGGTAGAAGCTTAGACTGACCCGGAAACCCCCATGTTAATCACTAACAACCGGAACACAACAATGCTATTAACATTACTTAATTAATTAGATAAGTTGTTGGTAGCTGACCATACCGAGTACTAAACATGCACCCTGCTGGAAATCGACCCCCGTTTTCCGTTTAGTAAACCATTTATTGTTAACTAATATTGTAGAGGTAGTTATTTCTAAATTTTCACGGTCAAGGTAGACCATGGAGATTGTAACTACGAGTAACCTTCATGCATGGACGGTCAGTCATTGAATTATCCGGATCGATTCAAGATACTACTGGTTTTTGATTATTATCGTTCTTGCATCCGGAACGTTAGTCATTTCGCCCTTTGAATACATAGTAAAGTCGACCGCTTGTCAAGAGTAACATAGCCAGTATAATGTAATCGCCAAAACTTGGCACAATTACTGACTTCACTTAACACGTTAACTGCCGCGACGCAGACACAATTGAAAATCAATTGTTTTCCGGTCACCGGTGACCGGCGTGGCGCTCAAAGGCTTAACTTGAGTAATCATTATCACAGAGTACTTTCATTATGTAGGTTCTAAATCATTATATGAGTGTTTATATTTTTATGCACAATGGGTTAGAGCTTCAATCACACCTGATATTAAGTGAAGTTGAGGCCGAAGGTAGAAGCGTACTGACCTGGAAACACCATCCTATTTGAAGGACTGCTATCTTATCTCTGACAACCGGCACACAAGAATGCTATTAATATTGTGCTGTTTGGCGGCAGACTTACATAAAATGCTAGCTAGCCAGACAGACATCTTAAAATGTCCTGTACCACCAACCAGAGTATATAAACATGATATACAATAGAATACAATACAAGTATACTTTATATAAACGACGACCTGTTTGGTGTAGTGGTTAGAAATTCTGACCACTAGGTATACCAAAAAGTCGTGGGTTCGAATCCCGCTATAGAGGCATATGTTTGTATGATGAATGTACAAATGGACATGTGTAGGTACCCGAGTTATGGATGTTTTCATTTATAATAAGTATTTATTTACAAAAATAATAAAATATATAGGTATTTATGTAGTGTATTAACCATCTGGTATTTTTTTTTATGATTGACTGAATTCGCGTTTGACCACAATCTCACCTGATGGAAAGTGACGATGTGGTCGAAGATGAAGCACGCGATCACCAGTAAATGCCTATTCACTCTGCTCTCGAAGAAAAGAAGGTATCCACAACACAAGCCTATAGTTGCTTAAAGTGGAACTAGATGGCATTGTGTGCTTGTCCAAGGATATTTATTATTATTATTTATTTATTATATTATAAGGTCTAACAAAATTAACCCGACAAAGTTTGCAGAATGTATGTATAGGATGTACCTATTACGAAAAAAATAAAAAATAAATCATTAAAGTTAACAGATTTTATTCAAAAAATTTAATTTAGAAATTTAAATTTTGTGAGTTGGACATTTAATGGCCGCGCGCTCTAAGTACTTTGCTACAACACACAAACGTGCCGCGGTACCTATCTTTGAAGGCGCTTGCCTCGTCGCCGCCGCGACTTGCTGTGATTGGTTGCGCTCTGTGCCCCGCCACCCGCCATGCCCTTTGGCGTCTTCCATATCAATGGAACGTTGCCTGTTTTGTCTCATTGATAAAACAAGGTACAATCGAAATGAAGTAAGTCTGTTAATGTGTATTTTCATTTGCACTTACATTTAATTTTTTTACTTGGAAACAAAGTTTTTAAGGCTAGTTTTTTTAATGAATATATTATTTTATTGTCATGTACGTGCAATTGCCAAAGTTTGTCGGGTTAATTTTGTTAGACCCTATATATAATCCCTTTATGATAGGATATAGTGATGGGTTTACAATGGACTATCGTCGACTGTACCTGACAATAACCAATGTTGTTTGTTACTGTTTTTGGCTCGCCACTGCACTTTATAAATTGTAATATTTAAATTTTTTAAAATATAACTATGAATATTATGTACTAGCTTTCCGCCCGCGACTTCGCCTGCGTGGAATAACTTTATCGCGGAAATTTGTTTATCCCGCGGGTACTACTCACTTTATCGGGATAAAAAATATTCTATGTCTTAATCCAGGGTATAACTTCAAACTTCAAGCTTTTATTTCAACGTAACATACATGATATTATTAGTTGAATGTCAATATACATATAGTATATTCTATCTATATACCAAATTTCATCCAAATCCGTTCATCCGTTTCGCCGTGATTGAGCAACGAACAAACAAACATCGAAACTTTCGCATTTAGTTGGTGTACATCCGAATCGATACCAATATAGGTCTTTAGTTCTTTTTAGGATTTGAATTTGTTATTATTATTGTTATAAATTTTTTTATTGCACACAAAATAAAATACAAAGAACATTTAACATAGATGATGAAGTGTACAAAGGCGGTCTTATCGCTGATAGCGATTTCTTCCATACAACCTTCCATTTCCATTCGTTTCCATTCAAAGGTATTTGTTTATTACACTCCATCCACATTCTACACTCTCTCACTCACACATACACACAAATGATGTAAAGCAATGCCTTAGTTTTTAGCTTATTTACTATCAAAGTTAGCTGAGTACCAGTTAATATTCAAATTGCAAATTAGAAATCTCTATAAATTTAGGCTTTAGAAATTTTAAGAAATATTTTTAAATGTAATGCTGTGTGATTTCTATATAAATAAATAAATAAATAAATAAAACCTCACGTTAAAGAAGCTTTGTTGATAAACGACTGTTTATTTCATAATAACCAAAACATGAATTAAGTAGATTTCAGTAAGGTTCCACTCAATTTATATGTCCACAGAGTTGTGGTAAATCCTCTTGATTGTCTAGAAATGATGATACCAATAAATGTCTGATTTTAATGAAACTAACTTATCCATCATAAAAAGATTAAGTATAATATCAGATAACATACATTCATTATCTATACATCGACAATTTTTGTGTAAACGATAATGTTTTTTTGAGTACTTTTAATTACATAGGAATGGTATTGATAACTTGTCCGAACCGTATCACTTCGGCACGTAAAAAGAATAGAACTAATCCGTCTCTTCGCACGGGTGTCGTAAAAGACGACTTTCCACTAACACTGATGCTTGGGATATCTCTGGCCAACCCATTTATAATAAAAGTCGTGACCTGATATATTTACGAAAAAATCTAAATCGTTTGAGTTGGGACTGCACTTTTGAACGCGACTGTACTCATTTATTGATAAGTATTGATTCTTAAAAAGCAATAATTGTTACTTATAGATAGACGGTTACAGGAAAAGTATATAATTATTTTACTTTACCCTATTAGTCTTCCGTCTGCAGCTCCGCCCGTTTAGAATCGGTTTGTATTTGAAATATAGATTTATAATGATACATCTCTCTACGAAATTACATCCAAATGCATTCAGGCATAATGCAAAATAACTCGCGTGATTGAGAGAGAAACGTCCCGAACTTTTACATTTATAATTTTTATAGAATAATCGCTTCACACCCCGCTGTAGTGTTAGACACAAGCCTCATCGACGTCTTGATTTTCAACAATTTCATGGAAGGACAGGTCCTAACCCCCACTCTGCCTGGACAGGCGGAGCTTCATACAAATAACTCTTCTGCTCATCGAAGATTTATTCCGTTATGCTCAAGATCCTTTACTAAGTTTGGTGCTATTTCTACTCTGCCGCGAACCACACTCTAATAATCGCTTATCGAAATCTGCCGCCAAACAACATTGTTAATAATAAATAAATAAATATCTTTGCGCATACATACAGCGCCATCTAGTTCGACAATAAGCAAATAGGCTTGTATGATTAATAAACTGCACTAATACATTTTTTTTTTCTAAATAAATATGTATAAATGAAAAACTTCCATATCTCGGGAACACATGTCTGTATTCATCATACAAGCATATGCACCTAGCGGGATTCGATCTCGCGACCTTTTGGTATAGCAGTCAGGGTTGATGTGATGAAGATGAGGTGTCCGGGTCAGTATCTGTCGCTTCCACTTTCGACCTCATCTTCACTTAACATCAGGTGTGATTGAGTTCCAGTGCAAACCCGTTGTGCATCCCAACTATTCTAACTAATCCCAACTAATGTTATAAATGCGAAAGTTTGTGTATGTATGTATGTAAGTTTGTTACCTTTTCACGCCTATACGGCTGGACGGATTTGGATGAAATTTGGTGGGTAAACAGATTAGGACCTGGATTAACAAATAGGCAAATTTTTTTGCTGAACCGATTTTGATGGCATCTTCCACGCGGACGAAGTCGCGGGCGGAAAGGTAGTAAAAATATAAAAAATCTCTATATTACTGTCCATCTAACCTTCGATCAAGTACCACAAAGAATGGAAATATTAAGCCTGCATTATCAGACATTACAGAAAGGAACGGAAGTCAGTCAAAGTAGTGGACTCTATAATGGTTAAGAGCTTTACCAATGCCGTCAGGATTGTCATACCCACACCCCACAGCCTGCTCTGGCTGGAAGAGGATGGGCTGGGAGAGGAGAGGGGAGAGGATAAGAGATGATATAAGAGATTGGTGGATTTGAGTCATACTGGTTACCACCTCACAGTTTTTAAGCCGCCTCTACAGACCAACGACTTCAATTGAAAAGAACCGGGACCGACAAATTAACGTGCATGGAACACTTGTAGTGATCACTCATCCAAGGAGTGACCGCAGGCGGAAACCCGAAAAATGAATGGCGAATGCGAATGAGCCCGAGTTTTTCTATAAGTAGATTTAAAGTGAAAGGAAACGTAAAAATAGCTATATAGACAGCAGTAATGGATATCACATGTACTATAATGTGAATCTGTAAGTCAAATCTGTAGGTCGTAGAGCGACTGTACTAGTCGGCAACACGATTAAGGTAACAAAGTTACCGCCTTATTCATAAATTGTTGAAAATGATAAGTATGTTTTGTCTCTGTCGTTCATAAGGAAATTGTGAAATGAAAGAAAGCGATAAAACATATTTTAACTAAAACAAGTTTATCCGTTTGTAATTTTTTATTAATGACAGGGTTAGTTTTCATGATATTTATTGGAGGGTGTTGGTTGGATTTTGTTATATTTTCCTTTATGCTTATCATGTCATCCTGTAATAGATGAATTTCAATTAAACTCAAATAACAATTTTCCTTTAGACTGTCTCCTACATAATAATATATTTATAAATAAACACGTGCTACCTTAATAGATGTCCCGTAGTTTCAAAACTGGCCGAAATCTAACTAATATTATTAATGCGAAAATTTTGATGTTTGTTTGTTTATTTGTTTGTTTGCTGCTCAATCACGGCGAAACGAATGAACGGATTTGGATGAAATTTGGTATATACGTAGAACATGCCCGGGATTAAGACACAGGATATTTTTTAGCAAGATAAAGTGTGTAGTTCCCGCGGGATAAGCAATTTAACGTTTAAAGTTATAACACGCGTGCGAAGCCGCGATCGGATTGCTAGTATTCGTATAACGGGACAATGAATACAATACATTCTCGTGAAACAGTAATAAGACTCAAATATTTTTTTTTTTTTTTTTATTAAAAACTGGTTTCGCGTTTGACTACAATCATCACAAGATTTTAATAAATAAAAAAAACATCTACAGATTTTTACGTTTTCATGCTAAAATGCCACAAAGAAACATACAGACAGACAGGCCTTCTTGCATCGGGGATTAAAAGTATGTATTTGAATGACAAAGTAAGACTGTAAAATGAGCCAAAACAATCGGGTTCTGCTTCTGTCCGAAACAGTATGTACGACCAATAACTGACCATTTAGATGATAATCATCCATGGACATAACCAGCTCGTTCGCATGCCAGGCTGTTTCACAATTAATAATGAGATATATTGGGCCTTCTGTAATATGAAAACCTGTTTTTAAAAGAATAACCTTTCGTATTATTATTATTATTAAATTCTTTATTCCACACAAAATTAAAATACAAAGAACTTTTAACATAGATGATGAAGTGTACAAAGGCGGTCTTATTTCTTCCAGACAACCTCAGATAAAGAAGCTTTTTTAATAAGTAGTTGGATAGTGCAAAGTAAAAGCTGAATAACTTAACTTTCGTAATTCTTGCTTGTTCTTCTCGGGGGGAAATTGTCATTTAATAAATGCTTTAATAAAAGTCAGTAGCTTAATAAATGTAATAATGATATGAATTTATAAACCAAAAAACCCGACAGCAAATTTTGTATTTCGCGGGCGCCGTGTAGGATTTTTTACCATAAAATTTGTACCGAAAAATCACCCAAAGTATTAGGTTCTTACCTATGAAATTGGCGTTTTGTATGAAGAATTTCATTAAGGCTGTTTTCTCCATACAAACATTTTTGTTTTTTTTTTTGGGAACGGCAAATCCAAATTTAGCTAAACTTTGTGTGTATTATCGGATAACATAAGTTAAGTATAGGCAGCGTTAATTTTTAAAAGTAACCGCTTTATAAAAGTTTCAGCGAATCTAGGAAATGACTATGGGAAGCACATGAAAAGAGCTCTGTTAAAATTTTTCTTTATTATGTGATTTAGCCCAGAAATTAAAAAATATTTCATGTATAACCTTGAAATAATATTCCATTTTCCAAATAGAAAACAAATTTGGATATAGCTTTGAAAATCGCAGGAATTGGTACATATGATGAAACTCCAATTTCATAGGTAAAGACCCAATACCTACATCATTGAACAAGCTTTCATCATCAGTCCGTAAACATCCCACTGCAGGGATAAAGACCATCCCTCATATTGAGGGAGTATGGGCCATGTCCGCCACGCTGGCCCAGTGCTGAGACTTTGTTGGGGACTTCACATACCTTCGATTTTTTTTGTATTTCTCAGGCATGTTGGTTTCCTCACGATGTTTTTGTTTAACCTTTTAAAAGCAGTCGGATAAATGCACATAAGTAATTAAATTAAATTAAAAAAACCAGGGATTCAACCTGGACCTCCCAAATTGGGAGACTGTGTTTCCTCCACTGAGCTACCGACGCTATACACGTACCGTATAGATATATTTTCTTTAAAAAATAACTTATTAAAACTTACAGCTGTCAAGTTGAAATTCTCCACCGGCCGTAGCTCTGGACAGGTGTTGTCATGGACAACGCCAGCAGACACAGCAGCTACCAACATCAGCAGAACGAGTTGCAGCATTGTGACAAAAAATTAAATTAAGTCGTCTATGCCTGTAGATGTGGATCGCAGCAGTGGCTGATCTATACTGCCTGGTAACTGGCAGTCCACCCTTTTATAACCAAGCGAGCAGAGAGGTCGTGGACGGGAGACAATTTTCGAATAAAGATTATTTAATTGAAGTAATGCGGCTTGGAATCGAACTGGTAGAAGCTTCTAGACTTGAATAGAATGTGTGAATAATTTTTACAAACTAGTAAAATAAAGCGATCAGGGAACAGGTTGAATTTTAATTATTTCTTGATACCAAAAGATATACCTGTACTCATGATTACAAACAACTTTCTCAAATAAACAACTTTTTTTTAAATTCATTTTTCACATGGTTTCTTATAAACCACAGGTTAGCACTCAGGCCGAAAATGAGTTTTATAAAGTTGTTCCTTCAATAAATTTGTAATCATGAGTATTTTGTAGCCTTTACAGTTCTGCATGATACAAGTTTTCTCATCAAATCCTGAACGTTTTTCGATATTATTTAGTTATATAACATGTTTGAATATTCTCTAAGGAAGATCATCGTTTATTTCCAGCCAGTAATTGAAGAAATTTTGTTTTTTGTAACCTCATAATGCGAACAGCCAAGGCTTGGTGCTCCGTTCCGGCGTCAGTCTTTCCTGAATCTTACAACCTTGAGATCTTCAAGAGCAGGGTGAATAGGCGTTTACTGAGATCGCGTGCTTAATCTTCAGCCACATCGTCACTTTCCATCAGGTAAGATTGTGGTCAAACGCGTATCCAGTTAATCATTAAAAAACCCCTCCATGGTGTAATTTCCATAGATTTACACCATGGATTACATCCTGAACATGGAGATTACCAGCAAGATTTTTTTCTTATTCAGTTTCTGCTAAAAAAGTTATAAAATAATTTATTAGGTACCTAATAGTCATCACCTATAGCAGTCCTTCGTGATGACATTACCACCACTGGTTATAAAGCGTGAATTTAAGCACTTTTGCTTTAAACCACGTATAATGTCATTTAAATATATACATTTCCCTCTACTCCCACCTGTCCTGTTGAATAGTTCTGTCGGCAGAACTACTGGGATTTTTTTTACCATTAGCTCTGTGATCTATAAGACTATGCTTTACACCCTGCTTCAATCATTCATCATCATCATATCATCCACAGGACGTCCACTGCAGAACAAAGGCCTGGAATCCCCCATAAAATTCCATAGTGAAGCATAGGTACATACATATGTTCACTCCTGTATTCCGTTGGGGTGGGCAGAGGCTACTGATTTCCATTTGCAACGATCCAAACATAATACTTTTGCTTCTTCCACTCTCATCAAATGCTTGACCGCACCTGATCTTTTGTGAGTACCTCCATTAGTTACTTGATTGACCTTTGACTTGATCACCTTCAAAATTTTGTTATCCAGACCATGAAACTAAACAACTGCAACTCTGAAATCGAGAAAAAAACCTATACCCATAATAATATCACTAAAGATGGGGACGTTTTAACCTGTTTTTATGAAACTATGGCCCGTATTAATAAACCATTCTCGAGATTGAGAACAGTCTTGTGACCGGTCTCAAGTAAACGTGTTGATTAATAAACCTGACTTAAGACCTGAAAAGCACGTGCATACTCAAGCAGTACTCACTTGAGAGGTTCGCGTATTTATAAACGAAACTCAAGACTATCATTCATTCGCCGCTGAGGCGAATTCTTGAGAAGTAATCTCAGCTGAGTAGACCTCAAGATTGGTTTACAAATTAGCACGGAGCTTGAGATAGCTTCAACTGCTTAAGACGCATCTCGATTGATACGGCCTCAAGACTTGTATTGAGATTGGTTTATTAATACGGGCCTAAGAAATCCTTGGCCCAACAGTTATAATACTTTTTTAATCATCCATCCACAAAGGGCCGAGGAGATCATCCGTAACCAATGCCTACTAATGTTAAAAACAACCATAACTAGAGCATAAAGTGACAATGGCGAGACAATCAATTAGGTATGGATTAAAGTAAAAGTTTGGTGATACATTGAAAGGTTTATTGTCATAGCACATTAGCCTACGGAAAATACGGTAAAAAATTAGCTTAGTTAGACATAATTCAGAACCGACTTACATAGTTGCTATCTTATAGAGGTATATTAGAGATGTAATTTTGAATAATTAAGCCCTAAAAAAGGAGCCCTTACTTTAGATTTTTATAGAAAACCCTATTATTAATTTGTATATATAAACAATAAATACTGACTGATATTTAATTAGGTAGACTTTTGTTAAACACAGTTAACTAATTCATGGATAAAAAATTAAACATGTTATAGTTAGGCTACATGTGTTTTAACTGAAAATGTCGTCGAGCTGCATTGCTTAAGAAATAAAAATGAGAACTGATATTTTGTAACGATAATTTCCCTAAATGTTTTGAAATTAAATAAACTTTTCAACTTTAGCTTATTTAGTTACTCACTTAGTACTTGCGTTTCTTACAAATGCTTAATTTTTAGCAATTGTTACTACATTTACAACCATTATTAAATGTTTCAAGAAAATCGCGGTTATTCGTTTTTCCAAGGTCAAACCGTATTTTCCTTGGGCTATATGTTTTGAAGGACTCGGAAGGCCAAGTGAGGTTTTAACCGCCTCCGTGGCTCAATGCAAACAACATAGCGTTAACATAGGTTTGATCCCCAGCGGGGTACATGTTCAGTACTCGATACCTCGGTAAGTCAAGCGGACATTTAAAATGCCCTACCACCAACCGGTAGGGCATTTTAAATGTCCGCTTGACTTGCTACCACCATCTCATCTAAGTCTGCTGCCAAGCAGCAATGTTGACACAATTGTTGTGTTCCGGTTGTCAAAGGTAAGATAGCCAGTCTCCCAAATAAGATGGAGTAGAAGAGTATTAAGTTTCCGGGTTAGTACGCTTCCACCTTCGGCTTCATCTTAACTTAACATCAGATGTGATTGAGGTCAAATACTAACCCGTTCTGCATAAAGAAAAAGGTGCTGTGGTGATACGACTACGTGTGTGATGCTAGAATCCACACAGTAAAATTCAGCAATTTTGACAAATTCAAAAAACTGTACTGAAATATACTAAAAAACATACATCAACATTTAATTTAACAAAATTTTCAAAACCGTAGTTATTTCTCATACAACATCAATACACTTTGTTCTCGTGTGACTCTCTTAAAAACAGTGTAACGTATATTTTCTCATATTTGATTTAAAGATAAATTCCGGCAACCAATACGTGTCCTGCCAACTACAAGTATATAGGTAGGTAGTGAACAATGCATTTTCAATTGCGTTTGGCAAATGTCAGTGAATTTGTTAAAAAGATTCAGGCAATAAGATATAGGTAATGTAGCTTAACCTAATAGGAAAGGCTTTAAATTATGTAGCCGAAATATCTAATATCTTTAACCGCCTCCGTGGCACAATGTCAACATCATTGGGTTTACGATTCGAAGGTCGCGGGTTCGATCCCCAGCGGAGTACATGTTTTAAGTACTCTGTTTGGTTTGTGGTAGGGCATTTTAAATGTCCGCCTGGCTAGCTACCACCATTTTATCTAATCTGCCGCCAAGCAGCAATGTTAATAGCATTGTTGTGTTCCGGTTATCAGAGATAAGATAGCCAGTCCCCCAAATGTGTTGGGGTTTCCGGATCAGTACGCTTCCACCTTCGACCTCATCTTCACTTAACATCAGGTGTGATTGAGGTCAAGTACCAACCCGTTGTGCATAAAAAAAAAATCTGTTATGCCTTTACTTTTAGTTAAAATAAAATATTCAATCCAGACTTGTTTACAACAAAGCACCAACCTGTTGAGTAGCTCCTACAATAACATATTATTTTGAACTAAGAACGACGATAAATTGGCGCAAATAGAATGCAATGAGCTAATAGTGGAAAGTTTAGAGGAAGAGGGTGATTCAATTCGGCCGTTTATTCGCCGGATCCAATTGAGAGTTAAGTACTGTTGCCGAGGGGCGAACCTTCTCGAAAATTCACGAAGTCAACTAACTAATAAATAATCGAAGGAAATACTCACTTATTTAGGGTGAGGTACTGTTTGGACTACAGCATAGGATACAGTAGGGGAATCAGAACTATCTACATTTGCTAAATTATTTAAATGTACGTATGTACAATTAGAAAACCCTCAAAAGAGTATGTCATCGAAGTAGACCAAAAAATCGTGTTAAAAGCAATATTAACCGATTTTAATCCAACAGGGCTGTCCGCTCGTTTAGTCTTCAATATACAGGTGAAATTTAATTCGGTATCAGCTAATAATGACAACTTTTCAAAATGACAACTTCTCGGAATTACAACTTCTCGAAATGACAACTTCTCGAACTTAGCAAAATCAAACTCCCGTCGTTTTTCGTAGAGGGTTAAAAATGACCAAGTTGTATGAAGCAGCCAATTTTCTTTTCACGATTTCAGAGTAGACCCCGTAGTGAAAGTTGGTCATTGTCATGGGTAGAACATCCTCAAAAATGTGTGTATACCGATTTAGCTTTTATCTTTTTGTCTTATCTACCTGGACGATATAATTATTTATCCGATACATGTTGTGGGGGGTTCTCTTAAGTTTAAATTTTCAGTTATCGTCAATGTTGATGGTTTGGATGATATTTTTTTATTTCACGGGGTTTACCGCCAGAGTGAACCCTTATAAAGATTATTAAATATTTTTTTTTGTATATTTCTCACTAGTTTTCCTCCCGCGGCATCGCCTGCGTGGAATAGCTTCATCCCGGATATGTTTAATTTCTTTATCCCGCTGGAACTCCTCTCTTAATCGGGTTAAAAAGTATCCTATATATCCAGGGTATATTCTATCTATATAATTTCATCCAAACTGTAAACGACGAGCGTTTATAGGAGATAGAATTGTGGATTAAACGGTGAAAAAAGGGTATTTTATGGCAATTTTGGAAATAAAAGTAGTTGACACCTCAGTTAGCAGCTCAACAGCAAGAAAACAACGTAATAATGTGTCAAAGGCATCACAGGTAATAAAATATAAAAAAGTAAAAAGATACAAAAGAGTTGCGTCGCGGTTCATCCATTACGCCGTGTTTGATCAAGAAACAAACGAAACATTTTTTTTTTATATGAGAGGGCGGCAAACGAGCATGAACATCCAAAGTTTCGCATTATAATATTAGTTAAATTAGATTTATGATGATGCTCTCCAGATTGAGACCTTATTGGAACCTTACTGAAGTCAGTTTTTCTGCCAATTTTTGACAGGGTGATATTTAATTCGTGTAATTCCTCTTTACTTGTGACTCCACTCCTACTTACGAAAATTGTTGGATTTCCAAACTAAAGGTGGTTTCAGAATGGTTTACTTTATGTGGGTATTTGAAAATATTTTGATCGAATTCGACTATATGGTTCCTTGGTTAATGTTGATCGTAATCAAGAGTGGCGTCATAAGAACACGAATTACACGAATTCAAATTCACCCTGTATACTGAGTCACCTGATGGAAAGACGCGACGTTAGTAGATGTCTATTACAGAACTACAATCAACATCATCATATCATTTTCATTCATCATTCGACTGTAGTAGGTGCACCGAACATACACACATGAAGTGCATGTGAGTCAACCTACTGTTTACGTAGCGTGTAAGTATTAGTGACGTAATTACAGATTGATATAAATAAGGTTTAATTGTAGATTGTGTCTCTTTCCCAATATACGACTTGGAACGTAAACTTCTTTCAATTACAATACCTCATGGCGACCCTGCCAGGATTTTTTTTTTTCTCTCATTGTAAAGGGGATGGTGTAGTAGGTGCACCGAACATACACACATGAAGTGCATGTGAGTCAACCTACTGTTTACGTAGCGTGTAAGTATTAGTGACGTAATTACAGATTGATATAAATAAGGTTTAATTGTAGATTGTGTCTCTTTCCCAATATACGACTTGGAACGTAAACTTCTTTCAATTACAATACCTCATGGCGACCCTAGCCATGCCTGGTTCAAATTCGTCATTGCGTCACTAAGAATACATTTTGAAGATTGGAAAAAAAAAAAAAAATGAAAATTATTTTTGAAGACAGAAGCTACTTATAGAAGAGAGAAGCTATTTATAGAAGAGAGAAGCTATTTATAGAAGAAAGAAGATAATTATAGAAGAGTGAAGAAAATTATAGAAGAGAGAAGATAATTACAGAAGACAGAAGCAGGACCTTTACCAGAAAATGGGAAGCAGCCAAACAAAAGAAGAGGTCGTCATCGCGCAAACAGCCAGCGGAGACGCGCAAGCGACACAGAAGACTGCCAACTCTGTCTCCACTTCCGAAATTTTGCTAATTGCAGTAGTCGTCCTCATCGTAGCATCGATTTTATATTATATGTTGAAGAAGCTGCATAATAAGGCCGTGAAGACTCTAAGAAGAGAAGTCAACGCCGCCGTCCTGAGACAAGCCACCTCCACCATGGAGCTACATTCAGCACCGTCGTCTTAGAGAAGCAAGATCATCCATGCAGTCCAGGGTTTGCAGAGTATCGCGGAACTAGAACGGAAATGACCGACGTCACGTTCGCGCTGATGTTAGTACCTACGCGTCGTTGTATGTAAGTTTTAAATAATTAGTTATGTAAGTAGGTCATTGTACTATGTTTACGATTGATTAATTTTATAATTTCTTTTATATAGTATGTCTGAGAAAGTTGCTAATTTAACAGAGTTACATAATAATTTACTAAGTATTAAAGAATATTTGATAAAATTGGGCCCAGAACGAAGGAAAAAAGAATTGGGTTCACGGAAGTTTGATGAAGCTAAGTGTATTTTGTCTCAGATTCACAAGCAAATAGAAAAATCCGAGATAAGCACCACAGATTTTACTTTGATTAATCAAATTGCAAGTGACATACACACTGTTTATAATAAAATAATGTCTTTGGAAACACTACAAGGCTCCACAATGGCTTCTAACGAGAAATTCGACATAAAAACAGCCATTGCTTTATTACCTGTGATGACAGGACGAGAGGACGTTACCTAGTCCTTGATAGATGGTACAGAGTTGTATAGTAATATGATATCTGATAGCTCTCATAAACAGCTGATCGATTTTATTTTAAAAACCCGACTATCACCAAGCGCTAAGCTACGTTTAAAATCTACTTATTCAAATATTAAAGATTTACTTAGTGATATGCATAACTATCTGATTCCAAAGAAATCAGCGGTTTCCATACAATCAAAGTTGCAAAATACAAAGCAAGGAAACCGGACTGTGGAATCTTTTGGTTCTGAACTGGAGGAATTATTTGTAAATTTAACTTTGGCTCAAGCGGATGGTGATGGTGGGAAATATGATATATTGCGCCCTATCAACGAGAAGGTAGCAATAAAGCGATTCGCCGATGGCTTAGCTAACACGAGGCTAAGCACTATAATAGCGTCGCGACAGTTCAATTCTCTGCCGGAGGCTATCAGAACCGCCCTAGATGAGCAGTCTATGTCTACGAATCAGGACCAAGTGATGAAGGTAAGACAATTTTATAGGCCAAATAATTTTCGCGGTCATTTTAATCAGAGAAATTATTTTTCACGTGGTAATTTCCGTGCTAATAATAGCACATATTCGTACAATTCACATAATGGACATAGTAGGTACGGTAGAGGTAACTCGAAACCTTTATTCAGCGCATCCGCACCAGCACGTGATCGCGCCGCGCACCGTGGCGCACATGATAGAGCGCGCAATTGGTCATCGAACCCAGCTGACCGTTTCCCGCGCGTTCAGCACGCTAGTTGCGATATGCCACTAGGACCGCAGCCCAGTAATAAGGAGGACCGGTCAGAATTTTTTCGTAGAGAATGAAAATTTTGTTTTGAATTATAATAATAGCAGTACGGTAGATTTTAGAGTAAATAATAGTCATATAGATCTTTTAGTAGATAGTGGGGCGAGTATTTGTGTGTTAAAATATGAATGGCTAAGGAATCATCCCACTTTAATGAGCTCATTACAGTACGATAAAATAACTATTAAAGGAATTAGCGGTAAGTTAGAATCTGAAGGTTACATATATATCAATTTAATTCATAACGAAGTAAATTTTAGGGAAAAGTTTCATGTTTTTAAAAATATGTCATGCTCAGCTGATGGAATCCTGGGCGATAATTTTTTGAAACGTTATCAAGCTCTTATCAATTATAGAGACAACATTTTGCAACTCACAAAAGAAAATACCAATGTCTACGTCCACATAAACTGCAAAGATAGCTTTGTTCATTCGATACCGCCTCGATGTGAAGTAATAAAATTCATTCCCACTTCACTAGGCGAGGATTGCGTAGTTTTATCAAAAGAGGTCCATCAAGGTGTTTTTATTACTGGTTTAATATCGAAACCGGACCAAGGTCGTATTCCCGTAAGAATATTAAATACTACGGATAATGAGATGACTATTGACTTTTCTGATTTAGATATTTGCTCTTTACAGAATTTTGATATTTGTACTTTTAACGAGCAGAAAACAACCGTTGATCGTGTTAAGACTTTGTTTTCATTACTTAATTTGTCTGAATTAAACAAAGAGGAAAGGCGAAGTATAGAATGCATATGCGCAAAGTACGCCGACGTTTTTCATCTTCCGGGTGACAAGTTGTCGGTTACTAACTTAATGTCTCATCGCATAACTTTAAAGGACAATGTCGCACCAGTATACGTTAAGCCGTACAGAATACCTTATTCATTAAGGCAGGAGGTTCAGAAACAAATACATGAAATGCTTGCTAATGATATTATAGAGGAAGCAACGTCAGAATGGTCTAGTCCAGTTTTACTCATACCAAAAAAAGCTGATCGTTCTAATGAGAAAAAGTGGAGGTTAGTCATCGACTATAGACAGCTAAATAATTGTATACAAGATGACAAGTTCCCACTACCCAATATAACTGATATTCTAGATTCCCTTTCTGGCAGCATTTATTTCTCAAAATTGGATCTTTCCCAAAGTTATTACCAATTGAAACTGGAGGATGATTCTCGTAAGTTCACAGCTTTCACAACGCATACGAAAATGTACCAAATGAAGCGTTGTCCCATGGGTCTTAAAACTTCTCCTAGTGTTTTCTCAAGACTCATGACAATAGCTATGTCTGGCTTAAACTATAAACAAGCTTTCATTTATTTGGATGACTGTATTGTAATAGGAAAATCTATAGAAAGTCACAATAAGAATTTAATTAGTGTTTTAGAAAGATTAAGAAAGGTAAATTTAAAATTAAATCCCATTAAATGTGAGTTTTTACGCACCGAAGTTGTTTACTTGGGTCACAGAATAACATCACAAGGCATTTTGCCCGATGAAAATAAAATATCAAGTTTGCAAACATATCCAGTCCCAGCGAGCAGCGATGACGTCAAACGCTTCGTTGCATTTGCTAATTATTACAGGCGATTCATACCAAATTTTTCAAATATAGTTTACCCATTGAATAAATTGTGTAAAAAGAACACGCAATTTCAGTGGACCGAGGACTGTGATTTTGCTTTTCAAAAATTTAAATCTTCCCTTATGACGCCACCAGTCTTACAATATCCCGATTTTTCAGAGTCCAATACATTTCGATTACAAACAGACGCAAGTAAAACAGGGTTAGGCGCTATATTATCAAATAAAAATGGCCAAGTTGTCGCATACGCTAGTCGCAACTTGAAACCAGCTGAAACTAGATATCCTATAATAGAGTTGGAATTATTGGCTATCGTTTGGAGCATCCGACATTTTCGACCTTATCTATATGGAAGAAAATTCAAAATCATTACGGATCATAAACCACTAGTTTATTTATTTAGTTTAAAGGACCCGTCTAGCAGGTTAACTAAATTTCGGCTGTATCTTGAAGAATACGATTTTGAAATAGAATATGTCCCAGGTCGTGACAATGCAGCTGCAGATGCATTGAGCCGATTACCACCGGTGACATGTGACATTTTAAAATCTATAAGAGAGCAAATAGTCTTAGTTTTGACTCGAGCGCAGCGGCATAAAGCCGAGAGTCAATTACGTGACAGTGATACTGACTTGACGCCAGACATCCCTACATGCTCCAGGCCTGATCAACCTGTAGCGGTAGAGATTCTGAAGAGACCGACAAATACTATTGAACTAATTTTTAGTAAAACAAGTCTATTTAATCTACTTAAATGTAAAGAAAATATAATTTCAGATGCGGGTTACTGTGCATATGTGCCGTCGCAATCAGCGATCCATCTATGTTCTCGATCGTTATCGACCCCAGAGGTGTTAGCGAGAGACTTAGAAGCCTTATGCATAAAAATTAATATCACTGAGTTAATAATTGTGAAAAATAAAAGTATTGAACGTAATATGAAAAGTCTTGTACAAGCAATGAAAATGGAGAATATTGTAACCCCGCGATTTTTAATTACAAAAAATATAGTAAGAATTACTGACAAAGACGAGAAAACAATCATATTGAATGATTTCCATCTATTGCCAACCAGCGGTCACGCAGGTGTCAATAGAATGTTAAATAATATTAAAAAATATTACTTTTGGGCAGGTTTGACGAGTGACGTCACTGAGTTTGTGAAAAAATGCAAACATTGTCAATTTCACAAACACACAAATAAATATATTAAAGAGCCCATGACTTTAACGTCTACAGCTAACACGTCTTTTGAACGAATAAGTTTAGACATTGTGGGTCCGATAGACCCTGATGACAGTGATATGAAATACATTTTGACATTACAGTGTGACTTAACTAAGTATGTAGAGGCATACGCGTTACAAAGTAAGGAGACAGTTAGAGTAGCCGAAACTTTCGTAAATAATTTTCTGTTGAGATATGGCATTCCAAGGGAAATTATAACCGACATGGGTCAGGAGTTCATGTCGTCAGTCATGTCAGAAATATGCAGTTTATTAAATATTAAAAAGTTAAATTCGACTGCCTACCATCACCAGACAATAGGATCTTTAGAGAATACACATAAATCTTTAGGAGCTTTCCTTAGGATTCAATGTCAAGACAATAGATCTAATTGGAGCAGTTGGTTACCATATTGGTGTTTTTCTTTCAATACCACCGTGCATACAGAGACAAAATATACTCCATTTGAACTAGTTTTCGGAAAGATATGTCAAATACCTAGTAACTTAGAACTCCAGGTTGATCCCTTATACAATTATGACAGTTACCCTAAAGAATTAAAATACAGACTACAAAAAGCGCAGTCAGATGCCAAACAAAATTTAATTACGAGTAAATTACAGAGAAAAGAAGTGTATGACAAAAATATAAATCCTGTTATATACCAAAAGAATGACTTTGTATTATTAAAAAATCAAACCGGGGATAAACTTAACAGCATTTATAGTGGTCCATATAAGGTGATTGAAGACATCTCACCCAATGTCAAAATATCAAAAAACGGCAAAGAATATATCACCCACAAAAACAATACAAAGTCATTCTTACATACTAATGTAGATGTAGTTAATAGTTGTAAGTAAGTTTTTCTTTTATTAAGTAAAATTATTATAATTAAGAAAAATATTGTATACTTAAACATTTCTCTTAGTAAGTCAAAAAAAAAAAATGTATTTTGAATTTTTTTTTTCTCTCATTGTAAAGGGGATGGTGTAGTAGGTGCACCGAACATACACACATGAAGTGCATGTGAGTCAACCTACTGTTTACGTAGCGTGTAAGTATTAGTGAAGTAATTACAGATTGATATAAATAAGGTTTAATTGTAGATTGTGTCTCTTTCCCAATATACGACTTGGAACGTAAACTTCTTTCAATTACAATACCTCACGACGACCGATTGGTGTAGTGGATAGTGACCCTATCAGCGAAACCAACGGTTGCGGGTTCGAATCCCGCGACGGGTAAATGTTTGTGTGATGAATATGAACATTTATTCCTGAGTCATGGATGTTTATATAAACATTTATGTATGTTTATCCGTTATCTAGTATCCATAGTACAAGCTTTGCTTAGTTTGGGACTAGATGATTGGTGTAAGTGTCCGAAATATTTATTTATTTATTATATTATTATTTATTATCAGCCACAGGACGTCCACTGCTGACAATAGGTCTCCCCCATAGATTTCCAGAGTGACCGGTTGGAAGCGGCCTTCATCCAGCGTCTTCCCGCGACCTTTATCAGATCGGCTCTGTCCACGTGCGCTTGCCGATGCGTGGTCTCCACTCGAGAACTTTAATGCTCCACCGCCATCAAATCATCGAGCTATGTGCCCTGACCACTGCCACTTCGACTTGCTAATCCGTTCTATTTACGACATGTTATTATTTTATTTTAATCTACGATAAGTTATCTATAACGAACAGTGACGCGGTGTTGCGCAGAAACTGTAGGCTGTTATGTATATGAACGAGTTTGGCTACACCACAGTGACTTTTGACTTACCGAAAAACACATACATACATAAATGAAATAAATGCCTGTTTCCCGCAGGGGTAGGCAGATACCACATACTTCCACTTGCTATGATCCTGATACACCTCTTTTGCTTCATTCACTCCCTTAAAGTTGTTTACACATGCTCGTCGGTTTAGGATACACTTAATTTGAATTGGGTTTATATCACTTCAAAATACAATACCGATCGAACCTTAACTGTAACTTATTAAGAAAACCGCCTCCGTGGCTCAATGTAAACAACATAGGGTTTACAAATCGGCGGTCGCGAGTTCGATCCCCAGCGGGGTACATGTTTAGTACTCAGTTTGGTTGGTGGTAGTGCATGTTAAATGTCCGCCTGGCTAGCTACTACCATCTTATCTAAATCTGCAGCCAAGCTGCAATGTTATTAGCATTGTTGTGTTCTGGTTGTCAGAGATAAGATAGCCCGTTGTGCATAAAAAAAATATGGCTGCGACTGAATTATCGGTCGACTAAATTTTACAATTGCGTGCTGGCTCTGAAGCCATAACCTAAGTGCTTGCTAATACTCACAAATTATACGCAAATTGTGGAAATTAATTTGCTTTGTGTACGCCCAGTCAATCTGTTCTTCGGCAAATACCTAGTTTGATTGGAAGAAACCCCTTTATGGGATAAATTGGCCTTTTGTCCTTAATGTTAAGTAAAGGTAAAATTATAAAATTGTATTAGTTGTATACTTTTATATATAAAAGAAAAGAAAAGAAAAATGATCCTGTGGGTTTCTTGCGCCGCTTCTTTTCCCACAGATGATTTCCCTTTGCGAAGCGGTGGTAGCTTGGACATACTGACTGACCGATAAATGCTTAAGCCCTATTTTTATTTCCAATAGATTTAAATTGACATTCAACAAATGATATCATGTATCTTACGTTAAAATAAATGCTTGAAGTTTGAAGTTTGAAGTTACAGATGTGTATATATTTTGTGAAGTACAATAATGCGTTTATATAAACAACTATCAACCCATGGAGATGGGAAGGCAACCAGCTAAACAAGATTTCCGCGCACCTAAAAATAGCCTTAAAAATCTCAAATTCCAATAAAGTATTTTGATGATAACAGTGAGATTAGTAGGTTATTATCGTTATTAGTGCTATAAAACTTGCCAATTATCAGTTCACCTCTGTGACGAATTATGTTTCATCAGATGGAATTTCATATTAGTAGACAAACGAGGATTGTCCAACCAACGTCTTCATACGTACAGTCAAACATAAAACCATTGTATTACATTATGTCCCCAACCCACATTGGGCCAGCGTGGTGGACTAGGTCATAGCTCATTAGAGCCACCCGGCATTCACTCCGCACCGCCTCGCCTCGGGCGGTTAGTATTCTTTATATGGACTTATATGAGTATGCGCTCACTACTCAACTCCGTAGCGTCACCGGATCGCCTTAGTCGTAAGCCCTCCACGCGCGAACGGCGAGTGGACCACTCGGTGACAACTCGTTGCAAACATGCTTACTTGCGTTGACTGCGCATTGCCAACGCGCGGGTCCCGAGTGGACCGCCCGCTGCCTACGAATGATTCACGCGAGGACGATACCTATGCCTAGTGCCAATTGTTAACAGACTACTCGAAAATTCGTAGACCAACCGACGTCCACTCGTTGACCACGCGGGGTCCACTGGTTGACGACACTAGGTCCGCTGGTTGACTGCGCGACGTTTATTGGTGATAACGCAGCGTCCACCCGTGGATCACCTGTATACAACGAGTGGAGGCCGTACGACGAGGCGGGGCGGAGTGGGGGCCGGGTGGGTCTAATGAGCTATGACCTCTACGGCCCATACTCCCTCATTATACGAGGGCAGGCCTATATCCTTGCAGTGGGATGTTTACGGGCTGATGATGATGATTACATTTTGAACACTTTTCGATATTTTATTATTTAGTTACAGCAAATTCATAAGTTTAACAATACGCAAAAGTAACATCTAATAATATTGCAGGATTGTAAAGATTTATCTGTTTCTGAGTGTACTCGTCACTTTTATCCCAATTGGGGTGGTCAGAGATATCCCAAACATACGTGTTTGGGTCGACCAAATATTAAAAGTTTAATTCTTGAAACAATTCATGGTTCACCTTTCGAAATGTAGAAATATAAACCAGGGGTTGAAACCATCGTTTTTAAGACGTGCAAGTATACCGGATGAGTTTTTTTGCTGTGAGGAAAATTTTTAAGGTGGTTTGATTTTTTTTATAATGCACGCATGCATGCACGTCACTGGGCATTTCGGAGCACTGAAAACCAGCGCTGTGATTCGTAGCAGCATGAGCTGAGGTGCTAACCCATTTGTGCACGCCGCAACACGTGACAGCATTGTCTCACAATCGACGATCTTCTTCACAATTGTATTTCTATTTTAGCTATAATTTACTACTTCGTTGTTTTTGTATCGTGTTGTGGCGTTCATTATAAACTATTCTAATTCTTCTTATTCATTTTATCGTAGAATAATGTGCGACTGGCGGGATTCGTAGGGTTCCTATCATGCGAAAATTTGGAATTCATATTTTCTCCAAGTTTTCTTTATTTCTTTAATTTAATGATGTAATTATGTAAAATAGACTACAAACGCGACCGTCAAATGACACAATGACCAGTTTATTCGATGATGGTATCGACGAAAGAAAATAAACTATCTATGCCAGTACCTACCTTCTATTTCACTTCGTTAATATGCCCAATTTTTTCCTTACGGTAAAAAAACTCATATATGTTTTTTGTTGGAGGTCCGATAATCGCCTTTAACGACACCCACGTCCCAAAATTAATATAGTACTAACGTACAGAATGGCCACTCCCACCCTCCCACCAATCGGCGGTACCGCACCCCGCCCCGCACTAGTTAGATTAGATTTATTTAGTTCACTTTTACAATAGCATGTCATAGGTACATACAGTTTCGTAAATTTATGAAATTTAAAATAAAAGTGATTGTCAAACATAAAACAAAAAATAATAACATAAAAAACAAATTCCTGTATACAATAGTAAAACATATTGTTATATGTATGTCAAAATTAATTAAGAAAGTATAAGTATGTAACCACTGTTACGTCAACGTCATACCATTTTAGAATAATCAAAATGAAATAAAACAAAACAAAATAAAATATAAACCATGTCATGAGATTATTGATATGCCATAATCACCTTTGTCAAATTATAGTTGAATACAAGTTAAAATAGATATATTAAAATAGAAAACATGTCAGGAGGTTATGAAAATGTCATATCCATATACTCTTTAATGGAATAAAATTCATTTTCCAACAAAAAGTTTCTCAGTTGGCGAATGAATGCGTCGTCATTTTTTTCGTTTGGTGAGTTAACCGTATTGTTATGTAAATTATTGTAAAATATAATTTAAACTTTCAAATTTCAACTTATTTCATGGATTGTAAAATGTAAACTAATCAGTCATTTAACTAATAAACTAATATTGTATAAATCGTAAAACACAACCTTTTTTTATGCACAACGGGTTCGTACTTGACCTCAATCATACCTGATGTTAAGTGAAGATGAGGTCGAAGGTGGAAGCGTAGTCACCCGGAAACCCCAACACATTTGGGGGACTGGCTATCTTATCTCTGACAACCGGAACACAACAATGCTATTAACATTGCTGCTAGGCGGCAATGTTAATAGCTAATGTAATGTTAATTCTTTTCCCCAAACAGTTTCAACTACAGATAATAGGAGGAATTGTTCGAACCATATGAAGGTAGCGCGCTTTGGTTACTGTTGTAACCGCGGGGAGTAGACTTATCTTTCTTTTTGGTTACAGGTGTAGCCGCGGACGGTTGAGTGGACACACAATAAATCTTGAAAATAATTTTTTTGGGCTACATCCACCTAAAGTTGGGACGAATTTTCATTTTTCTTTTATTTTTGTCGGTGGACAGTGATCTCATAAGACTAACACTGAAATAATACTTAAGCACGGTGAACAGATTTAAATTAATTAATCAATCTATAAATCAAATACGTTTTATTGTTTAAATAGGGAACTTAGTGTAGTATTTAAATAATATTCGAGGAGCTGTCAATTAAGATAAGATAAGATTAAAATTATTTCAGTAGAAAATAATCCCAATACAAATTGAGTGTAGCAAAACAAAATAATTTAATTATAATAACGTGTCAAGTAAACTTCTGAATCATAACAATAATGACAGCTGTCAAAAAAACATTACTTTGTGCAGTCGTTGTAAAAATTATATTTATGTCATTATGAAATTGGCTATTTGGCAGCTGTTATTTTGACATCTGGCTGAATATACAAATACATCAATAGCCTAACGAATGTCCACTACTGGACATAAGCCTCTCCTATAAACACATTCAAGCATGCCACTAGCCTAACTCTGAATTAATTCTTAAATACGGTCTTAACAGATTTAAACAAATGAGATAGTCGTAACTGGACTGTTTGGAAAAACTTCAAGCAAATGGATGGCAATGTCCATAAAGTGAAAGATATTGTAAGTTATAGAAAGAACCACTTGACATTTATTGTAAGCTTCTGAATCATAATCAAAATGAGATATTGCTTTGTACAGTCGTTGCAATCAATAATATGTCATTGTGACATTTGCCATTCTGGCAGCTTCTCATTTTAACATCTGGCTGAATACACAAACACATCAATGCCTATGAATGTCCACACAATCAATGTAATCATCAATCAACCGCCTCCGTGGCTCAATGTAAACAACATTGGGTTTACGATTCGGAGGTCGCGGGTTTGATCCCCAGCGGGGTACATATCTCGTACTCGGTTTGGTTGGTGGTAGAGCATTTTAATTGTCCGCCTGGCTAGCTACCACCATCTTATCTAAATCTGCCGCCAAACAACAATGTTAATAGCATTGTTGTGTTCCGGTTGTTAGAGATAAGATAGCCAGTTCCCCAAAATAAGATGAGGTTTCCGGGTCAGTACGCTACCACCTTCGGCCTCATCTTCACTTACCATCAGGTGAGATTATGGTCAAGTGCTAACCCGTTGTGCATAAAAAAAAATAAAAAATCTTCTCCCATGAACACATTCCAGCCCGGTCACTGGACTAACTCTGAATGAATTCATAAGTACGGTCTTAATAGTTTCAGCAAATAGATATTCGAGGAAGTGTCTAATGACAAGACATTTAAGGAAGCAGACGCCCAGTAGGCAAGTTATAATAGATAATATTGTCAGTGCCATATAATATAATTCGACTTTAATCATTAGTTCCTAATTTTGGACACAGATAAATTGTTGATAAGATTTTGTATAAACGTGATATATTCGAGATATGTAGCCACTTCATTAATGTTCATACTGTGTGGTGGTGGGCGAATTATGATCTCACAATGTACGGTTATATAGTGTTAGTGTTAATCGTCCTGGGAGTGCTTAGTCCAAGTGAGGCCCAAATCATTCAAAATGGACAGTGCGATCCATATATTTCACGAGTGTATGATCTTAATGCCAATGAGGTAAGTTTTTTAAACATAGGTGCTAACATGGAGTTCTTACGGACCCCATTTTCAAAATCAAAGTGAAGCTATGTGAACTATTTTACAAAATTAATGTTTTATTATTTGGAATCTGGAAAATCAATAAAAACATAAACAGCGTAATGTTTAATAAGTTAAAGTCACACGTAACAATTTAGAAATTTGTATTTTTTGTAGACAATCAGCACATAGCTTAGTCAAATGGTCATACAAATTTAGCGCATGTAATTTGTTGCACGACGGGTGACTTGACCTCAATCACACCTGATGTTAAGTGAAAATGAGGTCGAAGGTGGTAGCGTACTGACCCGGAAACCCCAACACATTTGCCGGACTGGCGATCTTATCTCTGACAAACGGCTGAAAATTCGAGGAATGACACAAATTTGAATCTGCACTAGATTAATCTATGTTTATGAAGGCTTGTCCCAAAAGATGTATATCTGTCTGTTAATAAAAGTATCCCTAACAGTGATTTAAAGTCGAAATCAGAAAAGAATATTAGTAGTTGCCTTTTTATTGTATTAATTATTCAGCATTTCGTTTCACTAACAATAAATGTTGAAAACATTACAGTGATGGACCTTTTTTGTACATTAAATCACTTTTTGTAAAATGTTTAACTACATGTTCGTATTCATCATACGACTGTATGCCCCTTCGATTCGAACCCGCGACCTTTTCCGGCCTCCATTTTGATAAATTAATGACCCAACCCGAAATACTGAAGCTTCAATTGTATAACGCACAATTATGTTTGAGAGGGCTCTACATACATTTATTACGTACGCACGTACTTACATACGCATGTAAGAATAAAAATCGTTTATTTGACCCATTTAGCGACACACATATACATATATAAATATGAAACAAAATCGACACAGTGAAATTGGATGAGATAAAAGTAGGTACACAAAACAGTTTCATATAATAAGATGGGTACTTCTATCTCATACCACAATTTACAAAAATAAAAGTAATAAAAGACCAAAATACTTAAAATTAAATTTGGGTGTCGCAAAGTGGTGTCAAAGTAGGTCTCCATCTCAGCATTGCAGTCTGGAGGTTAGACTACAACGCTGGTTTTCGGTGGAGCCTATAGGTGAAAACACAGACGCCGATGTAGATAAGCATCTGGGGCATAGCCTCACTCTAGAAGAGCGATCTAACACGCGAACTCAATGGGGATTGGTGGAATTGGCTTAACGAGTGCCTTCAATTATAATTCTAAAATAACCGAAACACTGTTAAATGTGTATTACTCGTATAAAACTGTCACCCATCCAAGGAATGCGACTTCATCGTACTTCTTCACTACTATATATATTGTCAAAAGCAACAGATTACCAAACTGTTATGAAAATTACAATAAAATAGTCACGTCCCTCTACTCCCAGTTGTCCCCTCTAGCACTGTCACCGGGGTGACATATCTTCCCACTTCCGCTTCGTGTCAAAGGGGACAACTGGGAAACTTTTTTCTCACTCTTGTCACCCGGGATGACAATACGTCCTCTGTCCCATTTGGAGGCGCGCTTAGGGGAAAACTGGGAAGTATGTTTCTCAGTTTTCACCGGGGTGATAGTTTATGCAATTTATGAATTGTAAAGCTCGTTTGTCAGACTTTATTCAAGCCGTAAATACACACTGACACATACATATATATACATATAATATGTTGATGTTTGTAATATAAAAAAGTTATAAAGCTGAGATATTTATCTCATATGCGGTCAAAGATAAAATATCTAATATTACAATGTTAAAAATTTATCATTATCCCAAAGATTAGATATTATTCCAGTGAAGTATGAAAAAATAGAAAAAAGATAAAGTTCTGATTGTTATCGGATACGTAATACGAGTTTCAGTTTTAATACAGCCATGACATACTTGCAAATGGGATAATCAAAATGCACAAATTGGTAAACAGATGGTTTGCTAAAATTTATTGCTTAAGACGACCAAACTTACTGAATCGTTCTGATAACGGGTTATCTTAGACTGTCTACGGCGTAGCAGAAGAAGACTAGGTATTCTAATTTTATATTTCCTATTCGCGGTACAACCAGCGTAGACTCTACGCTGACTGGACTGACCCAATCTTCCAATATTGTCTCTCAATTTAAAAGCTATGCTCTTGTCGATGGAGTAATGACCACGTCGTAATACCTAGTATCATTCATATTTATTTATATAGATATCACATAACATGTAATTACATTTATTTATTAAATCTTTGAGCGTCAAATTTAGAGATTCCTAATTTAAATATTTAAGGATAACTTAGACAGTTTCACAAAACATTTGCAAAATTATTGAAAGAAAAACTAAAACATTGCTCTATGGAATGTGGTGGGAGTGTATTAAACTACTACTATTGAGTATGAATAATTTAAAATGAAACGACATATTATCATGTATTTGGACGAGCAAGATCTAACCTCTTTACAGTTTCAACTAATAAACATAAATTTAGTGAATTTGTCGTCACAATTATCTAATTAGCAATAAAACAGAATTTTGTGCATAGTTCGTATGAACAGAAGGTACACTAAACAATCTAGGTTGGTAAAATAGTCGTATAGTTTCCATCCAATAAGCACACGATTGTTTAGGTCCAAAGTATCTATATATCCTACATATTTGGTTTACCTAGGATGGCACATCCGCGTAACGTCCTATCTTATCTAAATCGGCCACCATGAGTATTAATAGCATTGTTGTGTTCCATCTATTTACATAGATTTGAAAAAGTTCGTCGACTATGTGCTCCTTCTCATAAAAATATCTAAATAACTTCGTTGTTTTTGAAGTACTATTATCATATTTGAAGTATCGGACTTTACATATTTCGGTGGTACTATTTATGCTCATTTCTTGGGATATCTAACTAATATTATGAATGCTAAAGATTGGATGTTTGTTTGCTCGTTTGTTGCTCAATCACGGCCAAACGGATGAACGGATTTTCGATTAACTACTGGAAATATATGGCTATGGCTCCTACTGGAAAGTTGTTCTTAAGTGCAGTCACCAGTAAATGAGAATTACACGAATTAAATATCACCCTCTATTTTTAGGTACTTACAAAATTCTACTACACAAAAAAATGTATTTGTGTAGTTTATCAACCATCTGGTATCCATAATACAAGCCTACTTGCGTGGTGTGGAACTCGATGGCACTTTGTGTATGTGCAAAGATATTTATTTATTATTTATTTACCACGAAATTATAGTTAGAAATTATTTTTTTCAGATCGTCGGCACGTGGTATGAGTACGCGAGGACAAACACGCCTACGCAAACATCTGATTGCTCAGAACTGGTGTTAACCTCAAGTGGAACTGAGGCTTTACCTACCTTCACATTTTCCCATACAGCCGCGAACAAAAACTTCGACCAACAGATGAATGGCTCGTTTATTGTAAATAACGGAACTGTCACATTGAATCTCATTAATGGTAAGTGATTTTAACTACTCAGTAAGTACAGTCAAGGTCCAAGATACACCACATAGTGCCGCAAAAGTCACCTTCAAAATTATAATAGATTAAACGACACGCAAAAGTTCAAAAATTAGTATTCATATTTGAAAATTAACTATATAAACAATAAGTGTGTAATAAAAAGTATCCATACTAATCCATTGACTTAGAGACTATCAGATATTCATAAATATATACCCACATAACCATCAAAAACATATAAACAATCAAAAGTACAATTATGGTCACCAATATGTACCCATACCAATACCCAAAGTCCCAAAAATCATGTATACAGGTCTTATTACTACGTTAATAGAAGTTGATGTTTATGTTTGGCATGTTTGGGTGAATATTTGTTTTTGATCACTATACATAAAATAAACTCTACTCTATTGTTCGCAGTATTTGAGCGTATTTCTTTACCCTACCGAACTCCATAATTAACCCAGGGAATTTACGGTTTGACTTCGGGAAAACAAATAACGGCGATTTTCTTGAAACATTTAATAAAGTGTTGTAAATGTAGTAACAATTGCTAAAAATTAAGCATTTGTAAGAAACGCAAGTACTAAGTAAGTAACTTAATAAATAACAATTGAAAAATGTGTTTCTTTAAAAAAAAATGCTCAATTGATTGGTATTTCTTTAAATTCCAAATATTTAGGGAAATTTTTGTAACATAATATCAGTTCTCATTTTTATTTCTTAAGCCATGCATCTCGACAACATTTTCACCTAAAACCATGCATGCCTAACTATAACATGCTTAGTTTTTTATCCATCAATAAGTTAACTGTGTTTAACAAAAGACTGCCTAAATATCAGTTAGTATTTCTTGTTATTAAGACACTAATTAAAAATAGCGTTTTTTAGGCGTAATGATTCAAAATTACGTCTCTAATAGAACACAATAAATCGCTCATCGTTTTCTATTCCAAACTCTGGCAGCGAAGCAGCGAAATACTTTGAATTTCGAATTCCAATTTTTGTGTGATTTCTAACGTATACATATTATTGCCCGCGTGGGCTATATTCATGTTTCCAATCATGTGAACTTATTTGTTTGCATTTTTAGACGAGTACAATTTTGTGGGTTTATAGATGTTTTCATTTATATATTTATTTACAAAAAAAAATGTATTTGTGTATCCATCATCTGGTTGATACCGGAATACAAGCCTAGCTGCTTAGTGTGGAACTAGATGGCGCTGTATGAATATATTTATTTATTATTATTAGGAGCCCATACTGTCCCAATGCTGGGCAAAGGCCTCCCTCCTCTCTCTCCACGGCTCTCTATCCCAGGCCTCCTCCGACCTCCTTTATTTAGTTCTAAAAAATAGTTTTAACATATTATTATTAATTTCAGGTACATCTTTTGAATTTTCAATAATTGGGGGGCAGAGCGTATTGTTCATGCTAGCGTATAGATGTGAGAACATAAACGCAAACCAGAGAAGAGGTAAGTGGACAACTTATGAAAAATCTAACTATCTAACTAATATTATAACTATATTCTAACTAACGCTATGGTTGTATGGAAGAGATCCCTCTAAAGTCCGCCGTTGTACTCAAATTCTATATCAATGTAAAATAATGTATTGCCTTTTTGTACAATGAAGCGTTTACAAATAAACAATTATATTAGGACCACCGATCGGTGTAGTGCATAGTGATCCTGTCAGCGAAACCAATGGCAATGAAACCAAACAAACGGATGAACGGATTTGGATGAATTTTGGTACAAGTAAGAACATACCCTGGATGTTTTTTATCCCGATAGTGAGTAGTTCCCGCGGGATAAACAAATTTCCACTATATAGTTATTCCACGTAGGCGAACCCGCGGGCGGAAAGCTAGTAATATATAAAAAGAGTAATGCGTCTATGATGATATTATTTACAAGCTTTTAATGTTTAGCTTGCAATGTTCGTATGTAAATAAGTACGTTGTCCGTTTCAAAAGTTGCTAACCATTTTAAAACCACTTGCTGGTGTCTCATTGAGCTGAAATTGACCTGTTTATGTAAGTTCGGTGACAATGTAATATTATGGTACAGTCAGAAATAGATAAACCTTTACAGTCCTACATATTAGAAGTTAAGTTTTCTTAGCAAATCATGAATATTTCTAGATATTACTTTTTGTGTAAACTCAGTACTTGCTGTAACAAAATAAAAAAATATCGAAAAGTGCTCACGATTTTTGTCTCATTGGAGTTGTCAAAATTGATTGAATAGTAAATTACTATTATTCTTATCATATAAATGTCATGGTATTTGCAGACGACAGTTTGAATCCCTTAGTAAATACGAGAAAACAAATTTTCAATAATTGTGGGGCTGAAGAACTCAAAATTTTTACAATGGGTTTCTTAAGTTGAACATCTTTATGAGAGTGAATGAAGCAAAAGAGGTGTGGCAGGATGGTAGCAAGTGAAGTCTCTGGTCTGTGCCTACCCTTACGGGACACAGGCGTGACCTTATATTACTAGGAGCCAGCTCGTCCCGCATCTTCCTTTCGGTCTACCGTGACGCTTTGTTTCTAAAGGTGGGATCCATGTGTTGGTGATTTTGGTCCATCAAATTATCTGGCACGCGGCAGGCTGTGCGAGGGCAAAGTGGGGCTGGCCATAGCCCAGTCCCACTTTAGCTTGCGTTGTATATGAATGTTTCCTTAAATAATTAGAGGGATAAACGTCTTGTTTATATATTATTTATGGTTTATAATGTTTTTAATTAGGTATGTTATAGCTAGCGAGTTAAGCAGATATAATTACGATTATTTGTGTGAAATAATAAATACCTACGGCCACATATTACTGTAAAAAAAAAAGTTTCTTGTGTAAGGCAATGATAAAATTTCTTTTTGGTCTTTTAAAATTATTCTACTATTTAATAAGTTCCTCCTATAATCAAACAATTGTTTTATTCATATATTGTATTGTCTTTTGTCAATTGTGTTCCTAGAATAGTGATGTTTTGTTAATGTATTGTTTTTTATTTATAAGTATACTTATGCTCTTTGTCTGCAATAAAAATTTCAATTAATTTTTCCTTCCGAGGGTTTGCTGGAAGAAATCTCTTACTCTATCTCTTAGAGATAAGCTCGCATTTTGTGTTACGTAATTTCTGTCCTATGTTTGTTCAATGTATATGTGTATACCTACTTAATTGCAATAGTCTTGAAAAAAAAATACAGCCTTTCAGAGCTTCTTTTCAATCGACTTCCAAAAAATTAGGAGATTCTGTGTTCGGCTGTATATTTTTTTTTATGATAATTAATAGAGAAAACGTTTATTTGTAACTCCAATGTATGAGTCTGTTCACTTATATTTTCCTCGATTGATAACCGATTTTGTTATTATTTTTTTGTTTGAATGAAGAATTTTATATTTTAATGAAGATCTGATGATATCCTCTGGAAATAGAGAATGGAATTTTACGAAGTCGATTATTTTGCCAATTGGTTGTTCAATTATCATACTAAAAGTCCCATTGCCATAATTTAATAAAGGTAGGTATAACTGCGGTGTGGGGACTTGGAGAGGCACAAAATATGAACGCAAGTTGCTCTGACGATGGTCGTTTATTGTCTGTCTAAACTTATGGGATAAATAATCGGTACATACACTTTACATTACAGTACGGGGAAAGGAGATTCATACACTACACCTTCCCCATTTCTTTAAAAAAAAAAAAAATCAAGAAATATTATTTTGTTTTACAAATTTCTATTTTTTTATTTTATTTTATTTATTTCCATAGAATCAACAGCATTATTACAAATTCAAATGTGTTTTATAAATAGAGCATAATTATACACTACATAACAAACTACATTAATCTTGACACGTGATGGATAATACAGATTTTATCTTTTTTCAGTATTTATCTGGCAATTGCAAAGAACAACAGATTACTTGGAATTAGTCGATGGGCTTGTCAACACTACCCTGACAAATACGCTGGGTATTGATATTACCCGGCTAGATTTGATTGACCATTCAGCGCAGGCCTGCTTTAGACTGCCTATAGTCAACCCTGGCCAACCAGTCGTGCTGCCTGGACAGTGTGACCCGAGCATCACCGTTGTTCAAAATTTCGATGTTCGAAGAGTAAGTTAAACATTTATAAATTATCAGTAGGTATTTATCCGGAAAAAGTCGCTGAAACGTGGTTTCTCACTATGGATGAAGCTATATAAGAAAGAACCTCTTTCTTATATAGCTTCATCCGTTTCACTATGAGATCGAATCAGGGATGAGGAAATCCGAAGAATAAATTTGTAGTGACAGTGGGCAGAGCACATGTAGCTGGAGGAAGTGATGCCGATACGTGGTCTCCACTCCCGAACCTTAATGCCCGTGAAGGACCGTGGAGACCACGCATCGGCAAGGGCAGCGTGGGTCGGCCCCCTACAAGGTGGACGAACGACCTGATGAAGGTCGTGGGAAGTCGCTGGTTGGTTACAGACGCTTCCAACACGTCCATCTGGAAACCAATGGGGTATGTTCAGCAGTAGACGTTTTTTTTTATTAACGACGTGTTCGTACTTTACCTCAATCACACCTGATGTTAAGTGAAGATGAGGTCGAAGGTGGAAGCGTACTGACCCGGAAACCCCAACACATTTGGGGGACTGGCTATCTTACCTCTAACAACCGGAACACAACAATGCTATGATTTAGATAAGATGGTGGTAGCAATGCCCTACCACCAACCAAACCGAGTACTTAAACATGTACCCCGCTGGGGATCGAACCCGCGACCTCCGAATCGTAAAACCCATGTTGTTTACATTGAGCCATGGAGGCGGTTAAAACGTCCTTTGTCTGATATGATGATTAATGACTACGCCCGCGTGAGGTTCCTTGTATGTGTGATTTCGATTATCCTGTAGGAACAACTCTTTATCGGGATAAAAAGTATTAACTCCTACGGTATTTTGCTTTTTTTTTTTTTTTTTTTTTTTTTTAATGAAAATAAATATTTCGGATTTTTACACCAATCATCTAGTCCCAAACTAAGCAAAGCTTGTGCTATGGATACTAGATAACGGATAAACATACATAAATATTTATATAAACATCCAAGACTCGGGAATAAATGTTCGTATTCATCACACAAACATTTACCCCTCGCGGGATTCGAACCCGCAACCGTTGGTTTCGCTGATAGGGTCACTATCCACTACACCAATCGGTCGGTCGGTCGGTTTGGGGACGAGCAGCTGATAAGAACATATTTTTTATTTTGCGAAAGAGAGCAATACGAGCAACTATAATCTGCATCGATACGACTCTCTCCGGGAAGGTTTAAAGAAATTAATATCCCACCAAAAACAATCTGTAAAAAACTAGCCAAGTCTCGATGGAGCTGCTTGATTATCTCTAAAAAGTAATGAAATCTATACAAAGTCGTGCCAAGTGTAAGGTTCCTTACTGCGATTTCTTTATTATTATAGTTAATGTTGTGTGACTTGGCCGTTGAAGGGTACACAGGGGTACAAAACCAGGTGCTCCATGACACCATTGCACCAATCTGTCGCCAGAACCGCTATTAATGTTATTAATTATGTTATTAAGAATGTTCAACGGCAAACTATTAGCGAATAATCTGTGTGGCGTTTACATAACATTCTTTATACGTTAGTGGCTTTATCAAGCCTACAATTGACTGGTTATTGAATCAACGTTTTCCAAGTGGCAATTTTCCATCGTCAATGCGTAGCGGTTCTGGCGACAGATTGGTGCAATGGTGTCATGGAGCACCTGGTTTTGTACCCCTGTGTACCCTTCAACGGCCAAGTCACACAACATTAACTATAATAATAAAGAAATCGCAGTAAGGAACCTTACACTTGGCACGACTTTGTATAGATTTCATTACTTTTTAGAGATAATCAAGCAGCTCCATCGAGACTTGGCTAGTTTTTTACAGATTGTTTTTGGTGGGATTTCACTTCTTTTTGTAGAAACGTGGGCATATTATATATATGCCCACGTTTCTACAAATATACTTGATACTGAAAGTTGAGTCAGTTCTACCATACACCAAGAAAGATATTGAATGGAAGAGACAAGACCCGTCTTTGGGCATACCAACTACTTGGTAGCCACTAAGTTCATCGTCTTTTAATATTATCGACATTTTTTACGATAATTATTATCTTGCGAAATCAAACACAATTAAACTCAACGACCTTTAGTATATGGACAACAAATCAGAAATACCGATAATATTTAGACTAAAACCTACTTATATCTTTAAGACTTCTTTTGTCTTAATAAAAAAAACTTAAAGAAAATATTACTCTGCCTACTCAATCTATACAAACTACAAGCAAAACGTTAACTCTTAATTATTAGACAAGTGTCAATATAATTAATTATCAATGAACTTTCTACCAAAGGTACTACCTACCTAGTACTGAAATACAGCTAAATTAATGACATTTTTAAACGAAACGAAGTAATATCTAACTAAATAAACTAAACTAGAATACTAGAAAAGTACTTATAAACACGAACGCGATTCGAAGTAGTAACTGTAAATTAAACCTAGAAAACTAAAAGTAGGTACTAAATAATTAATAATTAAATAAAGTATTCAATTGAAACTTCTTTTAATTCTGATAATTAAGTAATAATCAGTAATCCGTCACTAACCATATAATTCCTAACCTGTTTAAATCTTTGAATTAATATAATAACAACCTGCCAATTAACCTTAGCAAACCTCACGAAATAATCAGCGAAATGCAAATAATCCCTCCTAATCCCTAGCAAACATTTTCAAGCGCAATAGAAGAATGTCGTAAACGACTGTAACGCGGCCGGTTGCCACTTTGCCATATAAGGTTATCGGAAAAACAAAACGTAAGCGCGTTTTAAAATACAGTCAACGCCATCTAGCGACGCGTGCGGATACCCGCACTCTTATTATTACTCTCTCTCTTACCGCCACTCTTAGCCAATGCATTATATTTTGACCAAATTTTCGTTTGTTTGTTTAATTTGTGTAATGTTCGAGTAGAATAAAATTAATCGTTTGACTATTTCTTCTTGTAAACTTGTAATAAGTATAAGTAAGTGTAAGTATAAAAGCCAGTCTAGTCTTATCCAGAGTTTTTCTTTAATTTTATTTATATTCGTATTAAAAGCAGAAGGGGAGGCATTCGCCCAGCAGTGGGACGCTATAGGCTAGATTAAATTAGAAGATGTGTCCCACTACGCTGGACAGTCGATTTTTTTATGTACCAATAGTAGAAGGGGGCATTACCATATCTCTAATACAGCTGGGACCAGCTGAGGGTTCTTCGTCAGATATAAGGTTAATCGTTCGACTATTTCTTCTTGTAAACTTGTAAGTATAAGTATAAAAGCCAGTGTAGTCTTATCCTGAGTTTTCCTTTAATTTTATTTATATGCGTATTATAAGCAGAAGGGGAAGCATGCGCCCAGCAGTGGGATGCTATAGGCTAGATTAATTTAGAAGATGTGTCCCACTACGCTGGATTTTTGCAATGACAGTCGATTTTTCTATGTACCAATAGTAGAAGGGGGCATTACCATATCTCTAATACAGCTGAGACCAGCTGAGGGTTCTTCATCAGATACTTCAGACCTTCGATTTTTGACATCAAATGAAGCGGCCCACCAAGTTGAATATTTTTTGTAAAGGCGGTATATGTCGATCTCTAATAGTTTGGTTGGGCTCTTGTGTTTCCTAATCAGGGTCACCAGGTACTCCAGATCTTCGATTATCCTAGTTTTTATAGTTTTCCCTTTATGTGGCCATTGAACCATAACTCTGTACCAAATTTCAGCTCTCTGAGTTTATGGGAAGTACTAGTTCTATTTTGATGATCATGAGTGAGTGAGTGAGTGAGTGAGTGTCATAAATGCGAAACTTTGCTTTCGCTTAACTTCGGAACTAAATGACCTACAGACTTGAAATTTTGGATTTTAAGTATGTGATTATAGCTTACTGGATGACGAAAATTTCTGCGTTCTAGTCTTATCCAGAGGTTCTAAAATAGGGGCCTGAAAATGCGGCGAAATGGTTCCAGTAAAGGATGGTACGGCAGTGTTTGCTTCGCGCTCGACTTGGCGGGGGCACTGCCGTGCCCCCAGATATATATAATATTATATTAATTTAAAAAATAAATAATATATAAATATTCATAGTTTATTTACGAGTATATTAGGTACGTTCGAAAAAATATTGTTTCTTTGTAAACACTTTATTGCATAAAAAGGCAATACATTAATTTAACATTGATACAGAATATTTCTGCAATCCCAAAAAATAGTGACAAGCATAATTTAAATTTGACATAATAGGGACAAATTAGCTACTCCTATGTTCAGAGTAAGCAAAGTTAACATATCATTTATGGGACACTGTATACGCTTTTATAATCTTATCAGGTATAAGATAATTAATCTGACAAAAAAATGAAGACTTTGGGAGCGAAAATTAACATGGATTTTGCGGAGGCGACTTTATGTGACCTGCAAGTTTATCTTTATTTCTTGTATTGACGTCATGTTTATCACAAGTTTTCGTAAATGATGCTATATTTTTTTTTACATACATTAGATTTTCAAAAATGTACTGTGACGAAAAGGTTAGAATGTCACACACTTTAAACCTATCTCAAAGTGACACTGCAGATCTCAATTTATAAATTGCGCGAACGGCTCGTTTTTGTACAACAAAGATTGTATTTGTCAAAACAACATTAGCAATAAAGGGTTATAACAAAATTAGTAACTAACTAAGTAAAATGACAAACACGCTTGGTATACTTCGACCAGCTCTCAAAAATTATAAAATTGTAGGTATAAGGTGTAAAGGACAACAATGATCATGTGATCTATATATACTGAATGATGATGAGAAAACAATAGGGCAGAATTAGTTAAATTTCCATCTATTTTCTTTACAGTTCTCTGGCTCTTGGCATGAAATAGCAGCGTATCATTCAGAGAATGCCCAAGGCGTATGCGCGCGAGCTGAGTACACGTTCAACAGCGAAACGTTGCCACTGGGCGTCACCAACACCCAAGTCGTCAGCGACGCGTTACAAAGTATATCTGGAGAAGCTGAAGTTATCAGTACCGATGGGAGTGGTCGCCTGCGTATCCGCCTGGGTCCAACTCGTGAGTAAACATTGACATTTTTAATTGGTTTAATAATCCTTGCTTGGTTCATCATCATCATCAATAGGCTTACACGTCCTCAATGTTGAGGCACAGCCTCCTCTCGCTGGGATAAGGTATGGGCCATAATCCACCACTCGGGCCCGGAGCGGATTGATCGCTTTGTAACAGACTAGTGGCTTCCTGGCAGTCAGTGTTTTTAAAAACATCTTAAGCTTAAGCTGCCAGTGTAGACTCCCGACTTGATTTAAAGAACTGCCTGCAATTGAAAACAGCTGGGACCGACTATTTGAAATGCCCTCTGAAGCACGAAAACACTCGTATTAAAATGCCACTAGTGGCCACCCATCCAAGACATGACCGCCTCAGACTTTGCTTAACTTCGCTAATCGAAAACGAATAGCGAATGCAACTACGCCAAGAGTGCAATTCGATTGTCGACACTAAAATTATTTCCATCCCAACTATTCGAAAAGCAATGATTAGTTTTTCAAATTTTTGAAAATCGAAAAAAGGTGAAATATACCTTCGTTTTTCGTCGGTTACAGTCAGGAAAAAAATCATAAGAGATATCGAAAAAATAAAAAAAAACCATTAAAGATTATGACTTTGGGCTACTTTTAAAATGTGAATAAATGTTTTAGACAAATTTTGGTGCATGATTATGTTTTTGGACGAAGTGGTTCTTTGTGAATAAATAAATAGGTATTTAAACTAATAGATATTATATTTAACTGAAAAAGTGTAATATCTACTTTATGAAAATAAGATGCTAATAACAGTTTTATTAAAAATCATTTAGTTCCTTTTGGCAGATTCATTTTCCCGATGTATTCGATAGTCGTGGCAGACACGAGATCAGTGCATTAAAAAAAACAGCTTTCTATTCGCAGGCCTGTTCGAAATTTAAATTTAAATAAGACCTACGCGGTTGGCGTATATCGGAGTAAAGAGTTCCATTTTTAAATTACGCAGATGCAGATATGAATTTTCATAGTGGTAGGCTGCATGCCGCTGATCGATACAACAATTTACAAAAGTTTTATGAATATTTTGCCGTGCTCGTTATTTTCAAATTTATTTAAATTGACCTTGCTTATATATTAAATGAAATTTTTTTTCTTTTGTTACAGAAGTAGAACAAGAGCTTTTGATAATAGCAACAGACTACGACAACTACACAATATCATACACGTGTGTTAACATTGACAACTCAACTAGAAGAGGTAACGTGTTTTTTTATTTTATACCTCTACGACAAATCCTATTCTTTTTTTTTGTATATTACAGAAGTACATACAAAAACATTCGACTGCACAAATATGAACATGTTTGAACAAATATTAAAAAGTGGTAACATGAAAACTTGCGATATCATCACACATTTTGTCGCGGTCATCTGTCAAAATGAGCGACATAACAGTCGTACAGCAGCATTTTGTGCAACTTTGATAAAGTATATATATCATGTGTGGTCATGTCAGCCAGTGCAGGGAGACTAGACCAAAAGTTGATGTTAAACGCTAAATATCTTTGAAACGGCGTAACCGATTTCATTAAACATGACTTAGGACGTATCTCCGGTTTTAATAACCTATTTTAAAAAAAAACTATTTTGAAAACGCTCGAAATATTATCGAAATATAGGTACCAAAGACGGTGTGAAAAGTCGGCTTAACCGATTTTTATCAAACATGGCTAAGGATCATTCCCCTCGTTTATTCTTTAATATAGAAAACCACACTTAAATCGGACCACACACACACACACACACACGCACACGCACACGCACACGCACCACGCACACGCACACGCACACGCACACGCATACGCACACGCACACACACACACACACACACACACACACACACACACACACACACACACACACACACACACAAATGACATTTACATTAGTTTACTCGTAGTAGGGACTGAAGTGAGCTTAGGTATAAGGGTATCGGGTCTAACTTTACAGATAACACTGTATCATTAATGTAATATTTTGCAATTTACAGTTTACAGCTGGATACTTGGAAGATCACGACAATTGACACCTGAAACTGAGACTGCAGTCAATCAAGTAGTGGACTCAATACTTGAACTTAACCACGCGTACTATCTGAATACTCCAAGAACAGATAATGATTGCTTTTATTATCCTGTTCATGTACCTGGGCAACCTGTCAACTTTCGTGGTCAATGTGATTTGAATATTCCTGTTGTGGGCAACTTTAATCCAAATAATGTAAGCATATTTCCAAATCATACACACATTAGTCACGTCTGTTTCCCGTAGAGTTAGGCAGAGACTTGCACTTGCTACGCTCCCGACACACATCTTTGTTTTTTTTTTTAAATAATATCATCCAGTTATGCAAAGATACAAAGCAACTGTGTTAAAATATCCTTGGACATAATTATACAGACAGCGCCATCTAGTTCCATGCTTAGCAACTAGGCATGTGTTATGGATGCCAGATGGTTGATACACTACACAAATACATTTTTTGATCGAATTCGACTATGTTCTCTGGGGAAAGTTGTTCGAAATCAGAAGTGAAGTCAAACAAAAATTACACAACTCTGTATTGTTGAGTAATGAGCAGTTGTTTTTTTCTTTACACATCAAAAGCTATGGAAGGCAAACGCCAAAAGCTATAAAACTTGAAAATAAAATTAAAACAGTTTTGAAATGCGTAGGAAAAACTCTTTCATATGATACCCAATTTGATTATATTACACTACAAGTAAATTAGTAGTGTGATATAAAGTGCAGTGTAGTCCCAGATAGTGAAGGTCTGATGAAATCATTACCATGAAATAGAAAAAGTAACCTAACTGAAGTCGGTTCTTTTGCCAATTTATGGCGTTTCAATTATTCAATCAATCAATCAAATACACTTTATTGTTTGAATAAGGAAGGTACATTTAAATATCTTATAGAAACTACAATTATTATTAGATACTCATTGAAAATATTTTGTTACAGTTCCGAGGCTTATGGCACGACATAGAATCCTATCCATCGAACTCGCAAGATGGCACGTGTGGCAATAGCTACTTTGGCTTAGAAACCTCTGGGTATATTCCGTTGGAAAATAATCAAGTCGTTGATCAAAGTCTCCAAACAGTTAGAGGTACTGCGGTACCAAATACTGAGAATAATGCCAAGCTCATTGTTACCTTCCCTATAGAAGGCAGTAATGGTAAGTAAAAAAGATTTTCCTTCGTTGAACTATAAAATTTTAATTAACTTTTCACAAATATTATGCTAAACATTTGCCTCATTTTGTTCTTACCACCAATAATAAAGGTTTTGCTTAATGAACACACTTGCAGCGAATTTAAAATCATACCGAATTTGAAAAACTATATTATAACTTTGTATTATAGTTTAATCAAATTCAAAAAAAAGTTTATTTCGTAGGATAAAAATTATCACTTGAAAACGTCACATTTTTTATCTTATTATTAAAGTTTTTGACATTATTGCTCATTCACAAAGCTGATTCCTCAGAGAAGAACGAGCAAGAACCTCAAGGGTTGCTTTTTTAAATAATTTTGGGTTACAATTATATTATATTATATTGTATAATTAGACTGAATATCGCCGAGCGGTCTATGTCCATGCTTGCTTATCATCCAGATAGTCAGAAATTTTATAATAGCCTTTGGTAAATAATGTCTGTTTTATGATGATTTTGAATTTATTTAAAGGTAAATTTTGAATGTCCACTGGAACCTTATTATAAAAGCGTATACATTGCCCCTTAAATGACTTTGTGTAAACGACTGACATGAACAGCAAGTTTATTTTTATATCTGGTATTAACATTATGTATATCACTAATGATCATGTAAAGCTACCAGAATGCAAAACGTGGTATGTGAGGAGAAGTAAATCGATAAAATACCTAATCAATAAACGTAAATTACATGATATACATATAATTACTTACAGACAGATGATGATGAGTAAAGGTTACAAGAAATATTGTGAAAGGTGATTTTTATCTTTCAGTAACAACAGACCTATGGATATTGGCTACAGATTACAATACTTGGGCGCTTCTTTATACATGTGAAAATATTGGCAGTGACAACAGATTGGGTAAGATAAACAGCTGACATAAATAATATATAAATTAACAATTTAGATCACCATAACTAAAGTCTTTTAAAAAAGATTTATTTTTAATGCATTTTTTTTATATGAGAGAGCGGCAAACGAGCATGCGGGTCACCTGATGGAAAGTTATATTTATTTATTATAATGCAAGCAAACCAAATGTTTAACAAAACTAGTACTAACAATAATCCAAAAATATACATCAATAGGTGCAACATGTTTTCCATTAAGATGTTTCCTGGACTATTTTACAACCATAAGCTCCGGTTAAGAACTACACAACCTGAAATTCGTTTCCATCGTTTTAATTTGCTAAAACCCGACTGCGTAAATTTTTTTCATTTACTTTTTATATGTCTAGTACCTACACTTTTTGGTTTGTATCTTGTATTACTGATAAGAAATCCATCAGTATGCTAAGGATACATTATAACATTTAAGTCGTATGTAAAAAAAAATATGACTTCCTCCATTACCTGCTATCTTATCTATTCTATGGATAAAGTTCTGAATATAAATTTTTACTTTCAGTGTATAGTTGGAAACTCAGCAGTACAAAGCAACTAACTCCAGGTGCAGTAACGGACATTAACGCTGTTGTAGCAACAATCCCTGTACTTGATCAGAGATACTATGAAAGTACAAACCAGTCGCCAGAGGGCTGTTTCTACTTCCCAGAAGTCGATGGTAGGCCCTTAGTCTTCCCAGGGCAATGCGACAACTCCATTACTGCTGTACCAAATTTTAATAGTGCTCAGGTGAGAATTGTTTTCACATTTAATCCTTGTGGCAGAGTCGCACTTTATACCATCAATCTTTGAATGGGTAACCAATTTAGGTGATTATGTTTAGTTGTAAACTAAATCTGGCGATAGTGGTGTCGATTCGGATGTACGGTGTACGGTGTAAACTAAAACCAGTTTTGGAGTGGTACCGTCGTATCGTACTGTTCCAGGGAGAAAGAGATAGTTCTACTTTAAAATTGGATTTAGTTTAGTTGGTGTACATCCGAATCGACACCAGTAAAGATTTACTTAAGTTTCGTCTGACGTAAATTGAAAATAATCCGCCAAAAGCTCTCCACGAAACAAGGTTTACTAATGTCTAACCTGTTCTTTATGAGATAAAACATTGAAATTTAATCATATTTTTTTTACAGTTCCAGGGTACATGGTACGAGATTGAATCATACCCTAAAGAGTTTTTAACAGGTCACTGTATCAATCATGTATTCACCAATCAACCAGGTGCCGGTCCAATATTTAATATGCGGTCTTCGTCAATTTACGATCAATTCTTGGGTGTCGTTGAAGGAACTGTTAGTTTCAATGCCACAACAGACACCAGCGGTCGGCTTACCATAACCTTCACGGTTGATGGAGAAGGTATGTTTACTTACAATATTGGACTTAGTAATGCAAGTTATCTACTTTTCGTGCCTCTTTGCATGCCCTCAGAAGCGTAAAGCAATAACTCTTGTGTTAATATACTGTTAAATTCGGTTCCATTGTAAAGACTAACATATGTACGGCGAGAGCTTGGAATTGCGGGATGTATCACTAAATTACTCTCGTGACGCTGTTGTAGATACGAAATGTAGCACACTTACTTTATTTCTTACAATCTACATTATAAGGCTTCTACCATCGGCCTCATCGTCAGTTAACATCAGGTGTGATTGAGGTCAAGTGCTAACCAGTTGTGCATAAAAAAAGAAAAAACTTCTAGGATATGTTGGTATCTACTCCTAACTATAACCGACTAATAATATATTTTTTTACAGCTATGTCTATGCCATTCTGGATCTTAGCTACAGACTACTCGAACTATGCCTTAGCTTACACCTGCATGAACATCGGAACTGATTATAGAAGAGGTAATATTAGCATTCAATTACTGTTCAGTTTAATCGCCCACTGCTGATTCAATGAAGGAAAATTTTTTTTTCAAATCGATTATTAAATGTTTCAGTATACAGTTGGAAACTCAGCAAAAACACAAACCTAACAGCAGCAGATAATACAGCCATTAATAATGTTATAAATGGCATTCAAGTTCTAGACGATAGATATTTTGAAGAAATTAATCACTCCGATGAAGCTTGCTTCTATTTGCCAGACCTGGAACCTGGCGAACCCATTATTTTAGTGGGGCAATGCGATGAAAATATCCCTGTTGTGCCAATCTTCGATGAGAATAGGGTAAGCTATTGGTTTTATGGCTACAAATTCCAGAGAGAAGATTCTAGTACGAAAAATGTTGAATTTGGAATTCTAATGCTGCGTAGAAAGTAGTGAACTTTGAATTACAATTACGACACCCACAGGAGGAGACGGTTTGATTCTTTTAATATGCCGATTGCCAATTTCACATTTATGTATATTCCATTCTGTATTTCGATAGTGATAAATCTAAGTTATAACCTTTTAGTTAGGTAAACAGTAGGTAAAGGAAATTTTGCAATTTTCCTTGAATTTCAAAGCTTAGTAATATAAATTCTACGTTGTATCTATCAGTGAAGAGTTGTATTTTTCTATTTCAGTCCACAGTATTTATAAATTGAGGGGATTGTCGTCCTAAAAGTTTAAAAATAAAATATATTTAAATTAGTCCTTGTGACTTAATGCCATGATAACGCCAACGCGCGTGAATGATTTTGTGCGTTGTTCTTTAAATGGCAGATGTTGTTTTGGCTTTTAAGCATCTTGTGTTGTATATTTTTTTTACAATTTACAGTACCAAGGTCTGTGGCATCTCATCGAGAGTTACCCGTCCGACTACCAAACCGGCACTTGCAATGATGCAAGATACACTCCTCAAGGCGGGTCTATTCTAGTCCATAACACTCAAGTATACAATGAGACTTTACAAACTATCACAGGAACTGCTGTGCGAGCAACCACCGATGGAAGTGGAAAATTGCGTGTTTCTTTCCCTGATGGTGAGTAATTTTTACCGGCCTTTCTATTTTCCGTGTACATACGGGTGACACTTGATCTCAGCAAGAATAGACTTACTACTTACACCCTTCTAGTTGGGTTTTTTGCTGTTGGAAAGCACACAGCATGGAAAGCAACGACCCTCCCTTGTTAGTGATTATACTCGTAGTAGCGAAGATACTTACAACTAGCGATGAGAAACAATATCATTTGCCAACCTCAAAAGAAACCTGAAATCACTAACACCCCTGGCCAACAAGTTCCTCGTGAACTTTTAATTCAAAAGCTGGTGAAGATGATGATAATTTGTTTTCCTATGAGGTAGTTATAACTAGAAATCTTCCTATTTTTCAGTTGAACCCATGGATTACTGGATTCTTGATACCGACTACGTATCATATTCTTTGGTCTACAGTTGTGCAAACCTAAATGCTCTACAAAGGCGAGGTATGTATGAGAAATAAATAAAATTGTTCATAATTGGAAACGAAGATGATGTGAAATCTGAAACAAGACCTATAAAATAGATCTTTTAATACGCTTATGTCGTGCACAATTAATTAACTGCCAATTACCAGCGACTACAGTCTCTTCTCTTCCCAGTTGGGAGGGTTATCAAGGTAGCCACATCTAATCTATTTCTATCACCAAGCGTCAATACCCGCGTTGTTAAGCCCTCAGGGTGACAAATATCTCCTCCTTGCTCCTCATAGCAAAGATCTGTGACCGCTATATTTTAGGTCGACTTCATGGTCAGTACTAGGAACTGTAAGGATCAGGACTGACCTCAACGACGTAGCAATTGTGTTCTCCAATTTCGAATTGAAAGAAATGTTCATGCCTTTATTTTTATTGATTCATTTTTTAGATCACATTCTCGACATCACTCTCTTTGTTAAGACTATGAGTTTTATGTTAATTGATATCATCAATTGTATATTATGTATTCGATTGCAAGTTATTAAAAAAAAAATACCAATTCACACAGCCAAGCTTCAGGAAATGTTTGATGTAGTGGTTAGCAACGTTTGTGTGATGAATACGGACATGCGTACCCGAGTTATGGATGTTTTTCATTTATAATAAGCATTTATTTACAAAAAAAAATGTATTTATGTAGTATATCAAACCATCTAGTATTCACAACACAAGCCTATAGTTGCTTACTGTGGAACTAGATGGCGCTGTGTGTATGTCTAAGGATATTTATTATTATTTATAACTGGAGTGTGTCTAACCTACCCCTCTCATTCTTGCAGTTTGGAGTTGGAAAATGAGCCGCACGAAGGAGCTCACTGCAACTGCAAATATTACCATCAACCAAGTCATCAACAGCATCAACGTTCTAAACAATCGTTACTATCAAGAAATCAACAATAGTGACTCAGCATGTTTCTATTACCCTGTTCCCGATGGCAACCCAGTAATATTCCGTGGTCAATGCAATGAAGCCATCCCTGTAGTTACAAATTTCGATCTTGATAGGGTGAGTTTAACTATTGTTCTTTATGTAATAAATAAAAATAAGAAGACATAGAAATCTGTAGAAATCATAACCGATAATCGCATTTCTACTTTGAAGAACGAGTATCTACATTTTCTTCTAGCGTTTATTGCGCTCAAGTCTCAGTGTTATTATGGATAATAAATCCAGCAAGCAATTGAAATTTTTAAGAGGGCTTAATCCGTCCAGTGGCAATCCCGCCTCCACACTCCTCCCACTGTAACTCCAATAAGCTAGGGTCAACAGTGGTATTTAGCGGCGCGTACTGATGATGGACGGTGCCCCACGTGACTCTATTGCTACCTTGGACCCCAGACTAATTAAAGAAAGAAATAGGGCGTGTAAGTAGGAAAGGAAGTTCGTCCAGTGGCAGTAGGTATGTTTTACTAGACAAGAATTGAAGTATTTTCCGTAAGAAATTCAAAGGTTCTCTTGAGAGGGTTTATTACGCCCAGTGGCGCCCTCATTAGAGAAATCAGGATTTCTTTTTAAATACAGAATAAATCAAAAAAATTGCCCTGAGTTGCGCTCGAGAAACCTTAAAACTAATTAAAAATAATACATCTTCATCAGCCTGAATTCCTACTGCAGAGATATAGGTCAGGGTCCGCAGTCTCGACATAGGTAGCAACCGATTTCGGTCGTTAACTCCTAACGATCTTATTCTAAATGTTATAGTGTTCATAATCATATCGGTTTTTGTTGGAAGCCTGAATCGTAGTTTCAATGGAAACCGATATTTTGATACTAAAGACTCTAATTCTCCAATTAAAATAACATTGTTAGGACTTAACGACCGAAATCGGTGGTATAGCGATCGCTATCTATGTCGAGACTGCGGGGGCAGGTCAGGAAGAGAGAAGATATAAGAGGAAGAGGAATAAATAATACATAAAAAGCTTTAATTCCGGTTATTTTCGAGAATTTAAAATTATTGATAAAAACGGTTTTATATTTTTTTTTAATAAATAAATAACACACAGCGCACTCTAGTTCCACTTTAAGGCTTATGTTGTGGATAAAAGAAGGTTGATATACTACATAAATACATTTTTTTTTGTAAATAAATACTTATTATAAATGAAAACGTCCATAACTCGGGTACACGTGTCCGTATTCATCATACAAACATATGCCCCTTGAGGGATTCGAACCCGCGACCTTTCGGTATAGTAGCAGAGTTTCTAACCACTACACCAAACAGGTCGTCTACATAATACATCATCATCAGCCCGTAAACATCCCACTGCAGGGATGTAGGTCTTCCCTCGTATTTAAAATATAAATACATAGGGATGTAAAAAATCCTAATAATATATATAACTGTGATAATAACTATAGTTAAGTATAGAAAATAATAAACTGTCAGGCCCTGCCCTAATGTCTGATAATAATGCCATGCCCCAACACGGGGCGTCACAAATATATGTTTAAGACATAGTTTTACTCGTAAGCATTTACTTTATATTTGTGATACTGCAATAAACATACTAAATACTAAGGAGAGAGAAGATATAAGAGGAAGAGGAATAAATAATACATAAAAAGCTTTAATTCCGGTTATTTTCGAGAATTCAAAATTATTGTTAAAAACGGTTTTACAATCGTGTATTCTGGAAAATAACAACCATCGAAGCTATTTCGATATTATTTATAATTAGCTTTTAGGCTTCTCGACTGCAGGTCAGAGCGCTTTTTTTGATTTATTCTGTATTTAAAAACAAAACTTTATATAACCAATGAGGGAGCTACTAGACGAAGTAAACTCTCTCAAGATAACCTTTAAATTTCTTATAGAAAATGCTGTAATTTTTGTCCAGTAAAACATACCTACTGCATAAGAATTGTACTCGATATCGGTCCTAAATACTATGGGGTTTGTAAAAACTCAGTTGAATTGGAATTATTATCCTCATAATCCTTAATTTCAGCCCTAGGATTTTTATCAATAAAACATCATCAGTAGCATCAGACTGCATCACTGAGACTCTCGGAATCCATTTCGCGAATATTGATTTTGATTTTTCGAGATTCTCCATTTTAAAGAATATTTGAAGTACACCGTAATAAATAAGAAATATCATCCTTCTATCTTATTCTTTTCAGTACTCTGGAATCTGGCACGACCTTCGCAGCTATCCTCAAAACTTCCAATATGGCACCTGTCCCACGGCCTCTTACTCCCTCTCTGGCAGCGAAGTGACAGTTGTCAATAGTCAAGTAGTTAACCAAGCCCTAAATACAATTGAAGGCTCTGCTGTTTTATTAAATTCTCCTGATGGCTCTGCTAAGATGACAGTTACTTTCCCCGTTATGAATGGGACAGAAGGTGAGAACTATTACTACTTAATTATTTATTGGCAATGGATGTTAATGCGCTGGGGATGAGTCATTGTCAACGACGACAATACAATAATAATTTTCTTTAAAGAACATAATTCCGACTTATACAAGTACGGGGTATGAAAGAAAGTATTTGTAAACATCCCACTGCAGGGATATAGGCCTTCCCTCGTATATGAGGGGTATGAGCCACAGTCCACCACACTGGGCCATTGCGAGTTGGGGTTTTCACATGCCTTTGAATTTCTATTTCTCAAGTACGTAGATTTTCTCACGATGTCTTCCTTCTCCGTTACGAGGGTTACGTGCTTTTATTTAGCTGGCAATATTCGTAAGTAAATTAGTTGCCCGTTTCAAAACTTGCAAACCCCTTTTCAACCACTTGCTAGTATCTAATTGAGCTGATATTTGGTATATTTATGGGAGTTCGGTAACAATGCAATATTATGGTACCATCGAGCTGAGCTGACGATGGAGCCAGGATGTAGGGTCTGGCATGATGTCATGGAGTTCATGATGGCAAATGACAAGATAGTCTAATTTGGGCTACTTGGTTTTGTTGCCCTTGAACACCTTCCATTACACATGATGACGAGGTTCTGAAGATGGAACCAGAAGATTGGAATTCCTTGGTGGACTTGTTTCTCGTCTTTGTACTAGAATAATATGTGATGAAGTAAAAGCTTATTTTTATTAGTATTTTTAATGGATAACATATTCATCATCATCATATTTATCAGCAATATTACGTCCACTGCTGAACAAAATCCTCCCCCATAGAATTCCATAATGACCGGTTGGTAGCGATCTGCATCCAGCGATTTCCCGTGAACTTATCAGGTCGTCTGTCCACCTTATGAGTGGACGTACTACGCTGCGCTTGCCGGTGCGTGGTCTCCACTCGAGACCACTCTCTATAGCATATTTCATGGGGAGTGTTCTGAAGAACTGTTCGAGCTAATACCCGCTGCTCAATTTAACCGTTACACTTCTCGCCGAAAATTGAAATTCCATCCACATCACCTGGATGAGTGGAAGTCTACCACTGTGCGTTTCTCAAGAAACTTCCTACCACGTACGACCACCCTGTGGAACGGACTTCCTGCAGCGGTATTCCCGAACGAGTACGACATTGGAACCTTCAAGAAACGAGCCTACACCTTCCTCAAAGGCCGGCAACGCATTTGTGACCCCTTTGGTGTTGCTGGTGTCCATGAGCGGCGGTGATTGCTTTCCATCAGGTGACCCGCATGCTCGTTTGCCGCCCTCTTATATATATATAAAAAAAAAGAGAACTTTAATGCTCCATCGGCCATCAGTTCTTCGAGTTATGTGCCCTGTCTACTGCCACTTCAACTTGCTAACCCGCTGGGCTATGCCAGTGACCTTCATAGATCATTGCGCGACCTGGAGAACTTATTATTATAGTAAAATAATATCATTTTTTTGCAGTAATCACTGTCAGTTCTCCGTATTGGGTTTTGGCGACGGATTACCAAAACTACTCATTGGTGTACTCCTGTGTTAACTTGGAAAACGACTACCGAAGAGGTTAGAAAAGTTTTGTCTGTTTATTTCTTTTATTTTATTTAACACTTTATTGCATATATAAGTATACAAACATACATTGAACAAACATAGGACAGAAATTACAATACACAAAAAGGCTAGGTTATCTCTGTAAGAGATTTCTTCCAGCAAACCCTCGGAAGGAAAAACCAAGGTAAAGTTTTTTATTGCAGACAAAGAGCGATACTTAAAATATAGAACAATACATTAACAAAACATCACTGTTATAGGAACACAATTGACAAAAGACAATACATACACAATTTAAAATACAAAAAAAAAAAAAATGTGTTCGCTGGGAGTTGGCCGAGTGTTAGAAGGGTGTGTTTGCAGTGCTGTGAGATTGATGGATGATTGACTTAGATAAATAATTAAGAATAGCTATAAATTCTGGTAACTAATTTGTACTACCTAAGTAACCGTACAGTGCATTGGTAATTTTACTGTAATGCTGTATGTGAAAGACTGAATAAATAAATAAATAAATATTAATAAATACTTACGTATAATATATATATATATATATATATATAATATGAAATACTTATATAGATATGTATAAATAGGCTGACTGAGTTACTGAGACAACTTGAGTTCTTTAGTCTAGTTTTAAAAATGGGTTGGGATTGGCTATCGCGTATATCAGTGTGAAGTGCATTCCATAGTCTGACTGCATCTAGTTACAATGATACCAAAATCTATCTCCATATTTCTTATCCCCATATCTTTGCTTGCATCAAAATTTTCATTATAAATATAGTCTACTTATGCAACATTACAGGCATTCTCGGACATTCGAGAACAATGCCGGTAGATATCAATAGGTTTGTTACTTTTGCACACGTATAAGGGCAAAACAAATAGACATGCCAATGTTTATCAACAGTGAAAAGTCGAGTATCCGAAAATCGTGGTCCATATCTCTTTCTTAGCTTGTCTTGTATTATTGAGAATCTATTCTTATAGCCACATACTCGTACAATGGCAAATGCTAAAGTTTGTTTTCGTTTAATATTGAAATTGCAACTATGCAATAGTGATATACATAATGTTAATACCAGATATAAAAATAAACTTGCTGTTCATATCAGCCGTTTACACAAAGTCATTTAAGGGGCAACGTATACGCTTTTATAATAATGTTCCAGTTGGCATTCAAAATTTATCTTTAAATAAATTCAAAACCATCATAAAACAGACATTATTTACCAAAGGCTATTATAAAATTTCTGACTATCTGGATGATAAACAAGCATGTACATAGACCGCTCGGCGATATTCAGTCTAATTATACAATATAATGTATGTAATAATACAATATTTATGTATTTATGTACTTATTAGTATGTAGTTACATTTATATTCAGTTAGGTTTTTTTTTTTATCTATCATATTTATCCATTTTTTTTTTAGATTGTGCACGTCTTATCTGCCTCTTCCAGACATATCTCTCTTTCGTAGGTCTGCTGGAAGAAATTTCATTGTAGAAATAAGCAGAACCTGTTGTGTCGTCTCTATTATGTTGTATCTGTATGTTTTTTTTTCTTGTGTGCAATAAATGATAAAATAAAATAAAATAAATATAATATAATTGTAACCCAAACTTATTTAAAAGAGCAACCCTTGAGTTTCTTGCTCGTTCTTCTCTGGGGAATCAGCTTTGTGAATGAGCAATAATGTCAAAAACTTTAATAATAAGATAAAAAATGTGACGTTTTCAAGGGATATTTTTTATCCTAGGAAATAAATATTTTTTTGATTTTGATTTGATTTGAGCTTCTTATGAATTTTATAATTCTTCTAGTGTCTAGTTGGCAGCTTAGCAGACGAAAAAGTCTAGACATGGCCTCGCAAACTTTAATCAATACTGCCATCAACAACGTCCAAGTGCTGCGTGAGGACTACTACCTTAGCCAGGACCACACTACTGAAGGTTGCTTCTATTTTCCTGAAAGCCTTCCCGGGCAACCACTGGTATTCCCTGGGCAGTGCGACGAAAATATCCAGGCCGTGCCTAACTTTAATGTGTCCGTAAGTACAGCGAAAATACAGTAACAGTAAGAGATTCAACATTTTATTATGTATCTTATCTTAATATGTTTATTGTACACAATATTGTTACAGAAATATGCATTGTATATAAAATGTACAAAGGCAAAAGGTATCATTTTGTTTGGCAATTTGTTACACAAGTTTATTGTAATTTATGTATGACCCTAAATTGCATTATACTTTTTTTTTGTTTTTTTTTTATGCACAACTTGTTGGTACTTGACCTCAATCACACCTGAAGATGAGGTCGAAGGTGGAAGCGTACTGACCCGGAAACCCCAACATATTTGGGGGACTGGCTATCTTATCTCTGACAACCGGAACACAACAATGCTATTAACATTGCTGCTTGGCGGCAGATTTAGATAAGATGGTGGTAGCAAGCCAGGAGGACATTTAAAATGCCCTACCATCAACCAAACCGAGTACTTAAACATGTACCCCGCTGGGGATCGAACCCGCGACCTCCGAATCGTAAACCCAATGTTGTTTACACGGAGCCACGGAGGCGGTTATACTCAAAGACCAAAAGATTTAAACTGCGGTAATAATAATATGTAGGTAGTTGCTTAAAATTTTTTTAGTTGTAAAAAATTTTGCCTGTGATATTTATTGTCATATTTACCGAAATAATTATTATATCGAATCTTTTATAAAAGAGTTCACAAAATGTATCATGCGTGTACAAGCACGTTACCCGTGGTGACGCAAATACAGCGACTTTTAAGAGGGTTTGACGGTATTCCATAGAAACATTCAAGTCCAAACGACTAAACCGATTCTAATGAAATTTTATACGCATAAAGCACGTACACCGATCTAAAAAGTTAATAGAGAACATTTCCAAAAAAGAATATTGAAACTAAATTAGAGCGATTTCAAGTTTTCCATAGTAAAAATTTGATGTTTTAAAAGCGTTTTCTACTTACTTTTTAGACCTTATGTATCTTGCTTATACATATAAAGTTTCCTTAGAATCGGCCTATTCATTTCGGAAATTTGTATTTGAAAGTTTGTATGAAATGGCGTGTGGGAAAAATCCTCTTAACATGATATTGAATTATATGGTAGAAGTACTGTTGCACAGAGCATTACGCCCGCGCTTCGAACAACTTGACTCTTCAGCTGTGTTCGCGTTTTTACCTACTGTCGCTGTATATGGTTGGTGGTAGGACATTTTAACTACCACCATCTTATCTAAATCTGCCTCCAAACAGTAATGTTATAATAGTATTGTTCTTCCGGTTGTCAGAGTTAAGAATCCCCCAAATAGAATGTGGTTTCCGGGTCAGTACGCTTCCTCCTTTGGCCTCAGCTTCACTTAACTTTAACTTGAGGTCAAGGTATATTGCGTTTTCTCTATTTTTCTCTCATTTATGTTTCTCTATTTTTTTTTACAGTTCGCTGGTATATGGAATGAAATAGAATCATACCCAACTGAACAGCAACCCGGACAATGTATAAATCATAACTTTATTCCACAATCGCCACAATTACATGATTTGGTGAGCACACAAGTGATCAATCAACTCCTCAACACCGCGACTGGATCAGCAACGATCACGTCAACTGATAATAGTGGCAGATTCACAGTGACTATTAATATAAGTGGCACCTGTAAGTACTATTTCCATTTTAAAGTTATACATATATAAGGTCTAACAAAATTAACCCGACAAACGTTGCAGAGTGTATTTATAGAATTTACCTATTACAAAAGAAAATTAAAATAAAACATTAAAGTTAACAGATTTTATTCAAAAAATAAAGTTTAGAAATGTAAATTTTGTGTGGCCGCGCGCTCTAAGTACTTTGCCACAACACACAAACACGTGCCGCGGTATCTTTGAAGACGCCAAAAGGCGACGACTCGCCGCTCGCCGCCGCCGGCGCTTGACCTGCCATCCGCCACCCCCTTTGGCGTCTTCAATGTCAATGGAACGTTGCCTGTTTTTTCTCATTGATAAAATAAGGTATAATCAAAGTGAAGTAAGTCTGTTAATGTGTATTTTCATTAGCACTTACATTTAATTTTTTTACTCGGAAACAAAATTTTTAAGGCTAGTTATTTTAATGAATATATTATTTTATTGTCATGTACGTGCAATTGCCAAAGTTTGTCGGGTTAATTTTGTTATATCTTATATAAAGGCAGAGACCATAGAGTTCCACTTGCTACGATGCTGACATACCTCTTTTGCTGCATTCACTCTCATAAGGTTGTTCATACATGCTCGTCGGTTTAGGGTACTCTTGACTTGGCCTTTCAAGTTATGTTAATATTAGAGATGTGTACACGTTACAACAGGCCCGTAACAAGGCTTCATATTGGGAAGGCTAGATGATTTCATAGTGCTTGTAAACTCATCAAGTTTTTATTAATATAATATAACTACATATACAGCGGTTGACTTGACTGATATAATAACAGCAAAGTCATAAAAATGTTACATCAAGGACTTGACTTCAAAATATTTTAAAAAATTTGCATTTTGTTTTTTATGTCAATCATCATAATATTTGATGAAAATTCTCAAATTTTTGAGCAGAGACACCTGGTTCAAACATTCAAATTTTATTACTCATCATTAAATAAACAAAATATTCTTTAATGCACAAAAATAACAAACATAAAACACGGATAAACAAAAAAGGGAACAGTCAATTTCTTTATTAGGTTATTTAAAAAAATATCACAGTACCTAATTATATAATATAGTTACATCCGTCATCATCATCACCTAAGCAATCCAAATCCGTCCATCCGTTTCGCCGTGATTGAGCAACAAACAAACAAGCAAACATCCAAACTTTCGCATTTATAATAGTAGTTAGCTTTATATGAGGCTTCGGGAGGGAGTTAAGACACCCGAATTCCCTTAATTTCGGACCTGTATGAAAATGAAAAAAGTTTATTTTCGACTTTAGTAGGTAACTATAGACTAAGGTTGGGATCTCCTATTAATTATACAAGTATACTTGTGCCAGGAGGGCCCGCTCTTCCATATCATCTAAATGTTACATTGAAAAAGTGTGTGTGTGTGTGTGTGTGTGAGTGAGTGAGTGAGTGAGTGAGTTAGTGACTGAGTGAGTGAGTGAGTGTGTGTGTGGGTGTGTGTGTGTGGGTGTGGGTGTGTGTGTGTGTGTGTGTGTGTGTGTGTGTGTGTGTGCATGGAGAGTGTGGAGATACAATTATATTAGCATAACTCTTTTATTGTCTACATTACGTAGGTTATGTCATGCCTTAAAACCATATATTTCAAATACAATGCAAACTTAAATAAATGAAGATAATTATAGTATTTTTCAATTCAGAACTCTCAGTAGTATAATTTTTATATTCCAGTGTGGTCCAGCAACCAAACTGTTACAGATTGCTTACACTCATAGAGCTGTAACGGATATACCTTAATTGTTTTGTTTATTTTATTATGTTTGTGTTTATACTTCATTGTGTAACAACGATTTTTTCTTTACAGCATTGGTCCTACCTTACTGGATACTGGCGACTGATTACACGGATTACGCCCTGGCCTACAGTTGCATAAATTACGATAATTACCACAGGAGAGGTCCTACACTTTTTGATAACTTTTGATAATTTGCAATTTTCGTAATGTAAGCAAGTTGAAAATAATACAAAATAATGTTTGATTTACAGTATGGAGTTGGAAACTCAGTAGGACGAGGCAACTTTCGCAGGCCGCAATCACATCTATCAACGCAGCTACGTCAACAATCCAAGTATTGGACAACAGATACTATGAGCCTGTCATTCAGACTGACGAAGCTTGTTTCTATTACCCAGTGTTAGGTCCAAACGACCCTGTAGTGTTCGTTGGCCAATGCGATCAAAATATACCGGTTATCCAAAACTTCAATCCCTCTAATGTGAGTATACCATATGCAAAGGTATTTTCAATTTTAAAATACATAGAATACATTTATTCTCCGACCATGACACAAGTCACTTAACCTACATTATACACATACAATATAGAATACTGGCTTGGTATACAGTTCAAACTAATATCAGGAGACGTGACCCATATCAGGGCCAACGAAATGGTCCAGAATCAGCATGTGCTGTGGCTAGAAACCCTCAGTGCTCCTATTCTGTCAGAACCATTTAGATACTCGTATGTGCGCATCTCAGGGCACATAAAATTGTATGATATCACAAACATTGTACTCGGAAATTCATAGTCCATGGGAAAATAACAATGGAAATCACAATCGTACATATTTTACCAATTTCCCGGCTTACTTAAACAACTAAGACTTTAACTAATATCAATTAAAATTAATTTGTTAGTAGATGATAAATAATATAAACTAATTAATAGATAAATTACAAATAAGCTAATAAATACGAGTTAAATAGTATACCTATTTTTGGACACATGTCACTTCCACATAATACCCGCGCCATTATATAAACCAATTTTGTGATATGTTTTTCTTATTCCTTCCTTAATACTTCACTTGAGTCCATTAGTGTATAAAGATGTGTTACGGTCTACCAGGTGGCATTTTTGTGTGAATTGGAATCGACCGGTTAAAATTTTAAGCTTTCAATGTACAATCTTCCTTTCAATAAATTTAAAGATACCATAAAACAGAAACTTATTAAGAAAGCATATTATAAAATATCAGATTATTTAGATGATAAACATTCATGGACATAAACAGCCCGTTCGCATAACCAAGCTATTTCACAATTAATAATGAAATATTATAATATAAAATAATAATTAATAATTTTGTGATATAATAACCTTTTTTTTTAAAGAGCAACCTCTCGAGTTTCTTGCTTGTTCTTCTCAGGGGAAAATTGCCTTTTGAACAAGCAGTTGCTTAAAAAATGTAAAATCTATTTTATGTGTACCCTGTGTACCTACAAAATAAAGCATTTTTGATTTTTTGATTGGTTACTCGGTCAACATAATGGTGCAGTGTACATAACTGCAGGCTGTGGCTGAAAATCAGCGGCTGCTGGTTCCCAGCGACCACATGCTGAGCTACAGACTTTTTTGGCATAATTACAAAATTATTTAATATTTTAATTTTTACCGTTTTCTTGGCAAATAAAGAATTTTGTCAAATTTTCTTAGGGTTCACTTTTCTTCTTTATTCATTAGGGTTAGGTATTGATAAGCGATGGAGGACTGACACCATAACTGGTATTGCTATATGGTTTTCAAGTTGCAATAACAATTTGTAAATCCCGTAGGTATCCCTGTTGTATGCCTGAATCATGAATGTGGTACCTACTTAGATCATACAAATACAAATCTGTCAATCTTAAGTAACGAAAATAAAAAACTTTATGAGGCACTCAAGAAAAAACTTGATCATTTTATATCATCCATTTCATGATCATTACATGCCTACAGTTCGCTGGGCGTTGGTTTGACATCGAGAGCTACTTCTTCAGCACTGCTCACCAAGGCACCTGCGCCGATGGCACATTCATACAAAGTGAAAACGGATTCAACGTCACATTCACCCAAGTCGTCACCCAGGCTTTGGAAACCACCCATAATCAGATGACCTTCGCCGTTGATGGCAGTGGAAAATTGATTGTTACTGAAAATAATGGTAAATATTTAAATTTTAATCTCCAACCCAAAGATATATCTGCGATATCATAACGATGGACTCGATTTTGATGCAGATGTTTCTCAACCTTATTTTTAATGGAAATCGTTATAGCCGTACCGGGATAGGGATCCAGTGACAAATCAAATATTTAAATTCTATTGGGTTTTTACTCTATTGTTCTCAGCATATTAGGACTAACCCGTCTCATCCCGTGTGTGTCGTAAAAAGCGATTTAACCGATTCCAAGCTTAAGAGCTAACGAGCTCGAGATTAGTCCAAGTTTTTAGGTATAAATGGACCGATTCTAATGAAACTTCTACGTATAAGCAGGATATATAGATCTAAAAAGTTAGTAGAAAACATTTTCTAAATATCGAATTTAAAAGAATATATTGCATTTTTTTTTGGTACTATGGAATACTTAAAATCGCTCAATTTAGTAGTTCTGCTCTTATTCGTAAATATTCTCTACTATCCTACTTATACGTATATAAATTTTCATTAGAATCGGTCCATTCATTTCGATAAATTTGGATTTGTTCCTAACAGCATACCTACATCAGTCTCAGAATTTTGCGATCGCCAGCCCTCATGCCCCGGTGGCGATTAATGGAAATACTCCCCTGGGATCATGGAAGAGCCTTTTCATCCGGCAATGGTTTTGATTTAATTTTGGGATTTTTAATTTTTCCTTGTTAACACGCTCTTATTAGCTTCACTTGTAAATAACAATGTAATCAAATCTCGAAAGTTAATTTAAACTGACTTCTAATTGTCGTATCGAAATGAAACTTTGTATGTATATGTAATTCAGATGACAATACTATAACTTGGTGTCTTGGAACTGATCTGATGATGGAGCCAGGAGGTGGATGGTGAACTCTTCAGGGGCTACTAATAAACCCTTCGAGATTCGGCTCATATGATTCGTTTTGACTGCGTAATATATTACATTTGGTGTCGAAGATCTGATGATGGAACTAAGAGATGGTTGGTGGAAAAGTAGCGTTTTTTTTTAGTTTTTCGAACTGCATATTATGCGTCAATCTCTATAAACCACGAGTTTGTGGCGCTTGCAGTGGAGACATTGGGCCTTTGGTCTTCTGACACTAAAAAAATTGTAAAGGATGTATCCGTTAGACTGGTCAACAGCTCTGGAGATGTGAGAGCTGGTGCCTAATTTACTCAGCAGCTGAGCTTATGCATTCAGCGAGGCAATAGCGCTAGCGTACTAGGTACTATGCCTCATGGAAGCGAGTTGGGGGGCGTTTTTTTTCTATAAGTTTGTTGTTTCATGTAATTTAAATAGGATAAATATACTATATATTACTACTTCTAATTTAATATCTATCTGGAATTTTTGCAGTTGTTACCGAGTACTGGATATTAGCCACTGACTACACGTCGTATGCTCTAATCTACTCTTGCAATAATCTGGGCATGAATAGTAGACGAGGTAAGCATTATTTTGATTAGTTAATTACATCTTATGGCACTAGTATATTACGATTGTGCAGCCCCATCTCAAAACATGGTGTAGTTCTCCTGCCCTCTGTGCACCTCCATCTGTGCCAAGGGTGTGAGGAGGATCAAACATAATTGGACTCATTGACATGACGAACTGCCTACGTGGCTCAACATTGGGTTTACGTTTCGAAGGTCGCGGGTTCGATCCCCAGCGGGGTACATATTTAGTACTCAGTTTGGTTGGTGGTAGGGCATATTAAATGTCTGCCTGGCTAGCTACCACCATCTTATCTAAATCTGCCGCCAAACAGCAATGTTAATAGCATTGTTGTGTTCCGGTTGTCAGAGATAAGATAGCCAGTCCCCCAAATAAGATGGGGTTTTCGGGTCAGTGCGCTACCATCTTCGGCCTCATCTTTACTTAACATCAGGTGTGATTGAGGTCAAGAGCTAACCCGTTGTGTATTAAAAAAAAAAAGAAAAAGAAAAATTTTTTTTCTCACTTTATATTTTGTCATGATAGTCCCTTTAGAGGTTGATTTTACAGTAAATCACGGTGGTGTTAGATCGTTGTGTTTTCAGTTTATAGTAAATCTTGTTGCTTTCTTGTTACTTGCAAATGCTCTATTATGCAAACTACACACTACTTAGCCTAGGTTGTAATTGCATAATTTTTATTATTTGTGTATACTTCAGTGTACTAAGTATCGGGAATTTGTCAATAAAACAAAAAATACAAATTATTCATCTAAATTTATTTTATCGCCTTCAAAGTAGGCCCCATCGCTTGCAATACAACATCTCCACCGCTTCACCCAGTCTTCCATACATTTTTCATAGGCTATTTGCGGTATGGCCTTTAGCTCATTCAGCGAATTTTCTTTTATGGCTTCTATCGACTCAAAACGTTTTCCTCGAAGTGGTAATTTTAACTTGGGAAATAAAAAAAAGTCAGACGGAGCCATATCAGGTGAATACGGTGCTTGGTCGAGAACTTTTGTTGAATTTTTCGCTAAAAACTCTTTCACTATAATGGCTGTGTGTGATGGTGCATTATCATGGTGCAGCATCCATGAGTTGTGTTGCCACAAATCTGGACGTTTTCGGCGGATACTCTCACGCAAACGCTTCATGACGCCTAAATAATATTCTTTATTCACTGTTTCTCCCTCTGGAAGGAATTCGGAGTGAACCACACCACGGTAGTCAAAAAAAACTGTCAGCATCACCTTGATTTTGGAGCGACTTTGCCGCGGTTTTTTGGGTTTCGGCTCGTTTTCGAGACGCCATTCTGAAGACTGTTGACTTGTTTGCATGTCGTACTCATAAACCCATGTCTCGTCGCCAGTTATTATACGTTTCATAAAGGTCGGATCCGTAGAAGCTCGGGAAACCATGTCTTCAGCGACATGCTTTCGCTGCGCTTTTTGAACAAAATTGAGCTCTTTTGGAACTAGTCGAGCGGCGACGCGTTTCATGCCTAAAATGTCAATGAGAATGTTGTGGACGGACTTAAAAGATATGTTCACCTCACTAGCCAACTCTCTCAGACTCATACGTCGATTTTCGAGCACTAGCTTCTTGATTCTGTCGATGTTTTCTTTGGTCGTAGCGGTTGAAGGTCTACCAGAACGAGGCAAGTCTACTACTACTTCTCGGCCTTCTTTAAAAGCCTTATACCATTCATAAGCCCTTGTTTTCGATATACACGATTCGCCGTAGGTATTTCGCAACATTTTTAGTGATTCACCACATGAAATATCATTTGAAACACAAAATTTAAGGCACACTCTTTGTTCTACAATATTTTCCATTGTAAAAATCGCCGAGGACTCAAAACTATGACCAACAAAAAGTGTAGTTTAAAACAAATTAAATGACAGATCCCGCTCAAATTTTGCGCGCTAAATCAGTACAGTGCTACCAACATGCAGTAAAAAAATTAGAACGACCTCTTTTACGCGGGTCTTTTTATTGACATATTCCCGATACTTTTTACACAGAGTAGTATGTTTATGTGTATTATAATTGTATAGGAATTGTAGATGTCTTTCGCCAATTGAAAAATTTGTTTCTCTCCTAAGTTTTGATCATATAATGCTTGCTTGCATGCAGCTTGTAGCCAACAGTATTGTAGTGTGCAACAATTTCTGACGTCTTATGCGTTCTGATAACTATCAGTGAATGCACGAGGTGGAGACTGAAAAACAGCTATTTTGCTGAGGCTCCAACCTATTTGTCCACTAAGTTAGAAAATTTTACTATAATTAATGATCATGTAGTATATTTTTTTAAGTGGATGAATAAATATCTTTTTATTTATTTATTTATTATTTATTTATTTTGGCAAGAAAACTATGATTTTTTATATCTAAAATGCATTGGAATGCGGCCTTTATTTCCTGATTGAGAAAAGACCAGAAGTTTAATACGCTGAAGATATTGTCTCATAAATAACAGAGATATGTATATTCAGGTTATAAGCACCAAGGTCATGAAAATGACTTAGATTCATAGGTAGGTCCCCAAAGACTACATCTCACATTATACCAGGTCTCATATTGCACACGTTTCAAAATGACGCTTCAACTAACGCTGCCAGAACGAAATAATCTAAAATCATACATAAATAATGTCACGCCTGTTTCCCGTAGGCAGAGACCACAGACTTCCACTTGCTACGATCCTGACACATCTCTTTTGCTTCCTTCACTCTCATAAGGTTGTTCATACATGCTCGTCGGTTTAGGGTACCTGCTCTTGACTTGGCCTTTCTTTGAGACGTCCCCGATTTGATCATGGTACGTTCGTCGTGGTCTTCCCCTACCAACACTACCATCCACATTCGCTTCGTATATTTCTTTCGTAAATCTTTCATTCATCCTCTCCATATGTCCAAACCCTCTCAGCATACCTTTTTCAATCTTTGTCACTACGTCTTCATTCACACTGCTTAACTCCCTAATTACACTATTCCTGATTCTATCTTTCAAAGTCACCCCATTGATACTTTTCAATGATCTCAATTCTACTGCATTTATTATACTTTCATTCTTCTTTTGCCATACCCATCATGCACTCCCGTAAGTCAGTGTTGGAACCAGCACCCAGCCATGAACAGCCAGACGAGCTTGCATTCACTCTTCTTTCGATGTCCTTCACACACTTACCATCCCTTGTAAACAGTGAACCCAAATACACAAACTCACACATTTGCTCCACTTTTCCTCATAATCTAAGATCACTGTTTCCATTTCAGTCACGAGCTGGAAGTTGAGCAGAACCAGAGCATTGACAGAGACAGCTAGGACTGCAATCAACAATGTAATAAGTACAATAAATGTGTTGGACGACCGCTATTACAATGTAAGAAACCAGAGCCCTGGCGGTTGTTTCTACTATCCTACACCAGTGCCAGGTCAAGAAGTGCTGTTCAGAGGACGATGTGATGAAAATATAGCTGCGGTTCCAAACTTTAATACAAGCGCCGTAAGTAGACTCAATTTAATAAATCCTCGGACATGCACACAATGCTATCTAGTTCTACTTTAAGCAACTATAGGCTTGTGTTGTGGATACGAGATGGTTGATATACTACATACATTTTTTTTTTGTAAATAAATACTTATTATAAATGAAAACATCCATAACTCGGGTACACATGGATATGTGTACCTGAGTTATGTTTGTACGGTATATTTGTATGATGAATACGGATGTATTCATCATACAAACATATGTCCCTAGCGGGTTTCGAACCCGCGACCTTTTGTGATAGTGGTCAGAGTTTCTAACGACTACATCAAACAGGTCATCACGTGTCGTCATTTGTTTCACGTGTTTTCTATACCTACTCTTTTGTTTTATTATCGTAATAGTAATAATAAATAAATATCCTTAGACATACACACAGCGCCATCTAGTTCCACTTTAAGCAACTATAGGCTTGTATTGTGGATACCAGATGGTTGATATACTACATACATTTTTTTTTCTAAATAAATACTTATTATAAATGAAAACATCCATAACTCGGGTACACAATTACCGTATTTATCACACAAACATATGATCCAAGCGGGTTCGAACCCGCAACCTTTTGATATGTGGTCAGAGTTGCTAACCACTACACCAAACAGTATATTTGTCAAATCGATATATTAATTGAAATCCTGTAATGCCAAAGAACAAGATTATATTGAGCGGTTACTGGCTTAGGAGAAGTTATGGAAGGTTTTCATTTATTAATTAAGGTTAACAACATGCAACAATATACTAATTTGTCAACAGTATCTCGGTTACTGGTACGACATTGAGAGTTACCCTCAAGAGTTCCAAATCGGCACCTGCGTCACGGCCTTGTACACCTATGGTAGTCAACTTGGGACCGTGGACGTCTACAACTCCCAGGTGGTGAACCAGCAGCTTAGCAGCATCAATGGTGTGGCCGTATTGTCCTCAACTGACGGCTCCGGCAGACTGACCGTCAGTTTCCCTATAAATGGTACAAACTGTAAGTTAAGTTGTATTATATAATCTCTGAAAGTATGTATATTATTAATTTAGAATTAGAGGAAAATACATTGTTACGCCTCCTTGGCTCAATGTAAACAACATAGGGTTTACGAATCGGAGCTCGCGGGTTCGATTCCCAGCGGGGTACATGTTCAGTACTCGGTTTGGTTGGTGGTAGCTAGCTAAGCTACCACCACCTTATCTAAATCTGCCGCCAAACAGCAAAGTTATTTTTTTTTATGCACAAAAATGCCCTACCACATTTTAAATGTCCGCCTGGCTAGCTACCACCACCTTATCTAAATCTGCCGTCAAACAGCAATGTTAATAGCGTTTTTGTGTTCCGGTTGTCAGACATAACTCCTGTTTACTGGTGATTCTGTGGTCTTGATTACGAACAACTTTCCCCAACGAGCCATAGTCGAATTCGATCAAAAAATTTTCGATTACCCATACCTAATAAATCATTTTGAAACCTTTGTATGGAAATCCCACAATTTTCAGCTGAATTCGGCTATGGTTGCTAGCGGAAGTTGTTCGTAATCAGGAGTGGAGTCACCAGCCGAAAATTGCCTCTATTCCCACTAGTTCAGTTAACCAGTTCAATTATCTGGACTAGTGAAACTTGTTTTCTCGTTTGTTCAGTTGTAAATAAGACTAGCTTTTGCACCTGGGGTCATTTTTTATTTAATTTACACGAAATTTTTGTTGAGCTTCCATACTAAAGGTGGTTTCAGAATGGTTTACTTGGAATGGGTAATCGAATTTTTTTTTACCGAATTCGACTACGGTCCTTGGGGAAATCTTCGAAATCAAGAGTAGAGTCACAAGTTACTGGGAATTACACGAATTTCAAATTCATCCTGTATAAGATTAGAGCCTATTTGCTCTTTAAGAAAGTATACTGCACCAATTTTAGCGTAGATTTCTCAGCAAATGAAACATTTACATGATCATTCTTTTCCAGTATCAACTTCATCCCCTTACTGGGTGTTGGCAACTGATTATGACAGCTACTCTCTGGTATACTCTTGCACCAACATCGACGACGAATACAGCAAAGGTAAGATATTTGTCATTAACAGGTATAAAACAGCAATTGATCTCTGAAGCAGGTCGTTAACAATTGCTGTGTGGTCAGACGCTTTATGTAAATCTTTTTCGATTTATCTCATAACAGATTCAGGTTATGAACCTGGTTCATTTGTAATGAAAAAAATTTACAATTTCTTCATGTCTCCCTTTACAAAACGGGGCGCCTATAACATTAACTCTACAAACATGAAAATACTTCGTTATGCTTAATTCGTAATGTCTAAATTTTAACTGTCTATCCTTTTATATTTATGCGCTAGAGAAATACAGGTAGAGAATGACATAATAGGGCTCAATTTGAACCCGTTCTGAAGAACGTTTGCTTTAGTTTGAATTTGCTGTAATTTGTATACGCCCAATCTGCTGTTTTCTAACTAACCCTATGGTTGACTGGAAGAAATCCCTCTTTGGGATAAATCCGCCGTTGTACTCAATTTATGTATCAATGCAAAATTAATGTATTGCCTTTTTGTACAATAAAGCGTTTACAAACAAACAAACAAACAAACGTTATAATCTAGTCTTATAATTTCTAAATATCTCCTTTACTTCGAAGTCGAAACTGAAACGCAGGACAAACTTCAGCTTAGATTCTGCTAGAAGTACCCAATATTTTGATTGCTGATATTGAACTTCAAAATCTCTGCACTTTATACAAAGTCTCAACGTTCGTTCTAGTTGGCAGCTGGAAACTCAGTCGTTTGCGAACCCTGTCACCAGGCGCTCAGACATCAATCAACTCTGCCATGAGTAACATACCAGTACTACGACAGCAATACTTTGAAGAAACCTTACAAACTGCTGACGATTGCTTCTACTATCCAGACAATTTCGGTGGACCAGTTATATTGAATGGACAGTGCCCAGGAGAGGAATCTATAGTCGTGGAGGATTTTAACCAAACTAGGGTCAGTACTAAATGAAAATTTAATGTGCACGTGGTCCATACATGGCCGCATGACTGCATCACTGCCAGTATACACAGGTCTAACTGCGTTTGCGTTCCCGATAGCGTCGCGCAGCCAGCTTACATAGCTTAGTGTTACAGTCGTCATACCGTCGAGCGAGCGAGTACGAAAAAATATTCTACAAATTTGCTTTTACCTGACCTTGCTTGAAGCATCTTTCATTACTTTTTTTTATTTTTTAGTTTTCTGGCACGTGGCATGAAATCTCTCGGTACCCGTCCGATCTTCAGAGCGGCGAATGCTCTGCCAATACATTGTCTACTGGGCAGGTCAATACAATGCTTTTCTCCCAAACTTCGGTGAACAATGAGAGATTGAGCACAGCAACAGGCATTATAAATATAAGATCTGATAACAGAGGAATACTTTCTGCATCCATTACCATTAATCAAGGTAAGAATCAATTAAGGATAAAAAGTTGAAAATGCAGAGCCTGTAACTAGGAAAGGAAATTAATAAAACCCGTCCTTAATGATTCAAAGGCCTATGCGTCATCTGAGTAATGAATATGTATTCCGGACTTGGTGACTACATATTCTTTCTTCAGCCTTGTATAAAAAGACTTGTAAAGTATTGGCAGTAGGAAGGATCGAATGTCAGGTGTAGCTCGTAAAAGTATATCGTATTTATTTATATATATTTATATTATTAAGTAAGTCTATTAATATGGTATTATTATTATATTTATGCATACTTTCTATAATTATTTCTATAGTTGGTAGTATCGTGCACCCTACCTGTTGTTCTACCTACAAATGTTCCATAGCTGTGGGTTGTCTTTTAGTGATAAGACCGCCTAATTGTGTTCTATTGTTATCATCAAAAATTATTGTAAATTATTTGGCGCAATAAAGAGTATTTGTATTGTATTGTAAAAGATCCCTACTGGGATGGAATGAATCCTTACATCCGGCTTTGGAACTGCGTAGCAGGTACCGCATTACACATTTTCCTGTACTTTCATTTAGATCGATTTTATAAAAAATGACTTAACCGATGTTTATGGAAATTGTGTTATCTTATAGCTAAAAACTTGGGCTTTTAAAGGCCATAATATATAGATGATACCTTTTCTCTGAATGCCGAGGTTGGTGATATGCTTACGGTAACTCAATTTTTTGTAAATATAAGTAGCATTCCTACACTTTTTCTAACAAAATGTAGTCAAGTACACTAAGTAAACTACTAAGTTTTTATCATGTACTTGGTTTTTTTTTCAGTTAACGTGAATAAAACCTTTTACATTTTGGATACTGATTACACCGAATTCGCTCTGGTATATAGTTGTGAACCCATCGATAGCTCCAGAAAACAAAGTAAGTATTATAAATGCGATTGTACTTGTGTAATATTTTCTGAAGTCAATGCATTGACTATGTTATTTTTTCTTATAAATACTTACAGTCTTCAGTTGGAAACTTAGTAGAACACAAGCAGGCCTCTCCGAGGCGGCAAATGCCAGAATTGATGCTATAGTCTCCACAAATGTGGACTTATTCGAAGGATACTACAGAGTCACCGATCAAAGTAATATTGGATGCTTCCATTATCCGGATTTCCCCGTGCTGCCTGACGTTATTGTACTGCCTGGACCTTGTAATGATACAATTCGAGCTGTAGCAAACTTCGACATGGATGCTGTAAGTTTTTGCAAACAATATGTACCTACACGCAGCCGCACGACGAGTTTAATACTTCCAGTATAAGCAGGTACCGCTGCTTTCATATTTTCTGTTGCATCACGCGACAGGCTTAAATTGGTATTATGCGATCGACTGTACAGCAAGCTATAGTATCAACACAGCCTTTGTACCAACACACTGGCGAAAACTTAATGTCGAAATAGGTGGATTCTGTCACCTAAAAATAATTAAATCAACTCGTCTCTTCCCGTTGGTAGGTATCGTAAAAGACAATTGGGAGAGTTTACACCTAAAAACATTTATAATATACTAATGTATGGGTAAAAAACTTTTCCCAAAATATCACATCGCAAACTATTTCACCCAAATTTTCATTTGACAAAAAAACGTTTGTCAAAACAACTTATTGCAATTTTTCAGTTAGCTAAATTTGACAAGTAATTGTTTAACAAAGAATTACTTAGTTATGTTTCATTTTTCCAAGTATACTATGTACTCAAACAAATCATTTGGCATAACATCATCAGTCCATAAATATAGCTAATTCAGGCTCTGTCTAGTCTTTTACAGTATAACCAAATCTAGGAACATTTGACTTAAATAAAACTTGACAAATAAAATGTTTATTCATTTGGGAAATGAAACCGGGGCGATAAAGTTTTTTGGGAAGTGAAATTTGACAAAAAACTTTTTGCCCAAAGGTAGCTATGTAATGTATGTACTATACTGCCATATGTAGCTATGTAAACTTGCACGTTTCACTATCATGTGTGCAACTTAAATGCATATGTTTGAGATATTACTGAATGACCAACCTGGGATAATCAAACGTGGTTCTATTCAGAGTCGTGGTGACAAAGAAAAGGTTCATGATATTTGTTTTATAAGGTATTCTCATCTCTCTTTATTTTATAAGGTATCTTCTTCTACCTTACTCATACTTATGTATGAGTATGACAGAAGAAGCATGAAAGCAGAATCAACGCAGTAGAAAAGTGCAACCTGCCACACCTTTCTCTAATCACATTCAAAATCACTCCACACATACTACGCAGTGAACACATTTTTACTGCGTTGATTCTGCTAATATTATGTAATGTTGATAAAACTAAATAAATAATCATTTTACAGTACTCTGGAGACTGGCTTGAAATTGAAAGATATCCACAACTATTCCAAACTGGCGCCTGTAACCGCGGGAATTATCGCGTGTGGTCTTCTCCAACCGGATTTGTGACAACAAACAGCCACGTTGTCAACCGTACCTTGTTGTCTACAATTGCAGATAGCATAATCGTAGACGATGGCAGTGGCCTGTTCTATGTTGAACTCTATGATAGTGGTGGTAAGGTTCACACATTTCATTAGCATTACACAGTAGGTGTGTTTCTAATTTCAAGACTATCAGTCATGTGGCAACCGCCAAACTCTTTTCAATTGAGGGCAGCCGTTAAGACTGAAAACGCTGAGTGTCGAGGGGCCTCTACTATGACACAAATCCGCGTTGGGCTGCGGGATGAACTTTGGCCCATACCCTCTCCCATTGAAAGAAGATGTGCCTTAACAGAGTGGCGACGCGAGTCTCTTCCCGTGACCGTTTTAAAAGCCTATTGGATCACGAGCTTAATGGCCAGCAGCGTCATTTGAGCGAAGCCCCAAAAAATCTACAATCGCCAATTTATACCCGCCTGCCCGGGGCGGGGCAATTAGGGCAAATCCATGGAATCTGATGAAAATGAGCCACAGGAGAGGTTTATGTCCATCAATGGACATCTGTAGGCTGTTGATGTGATTCCAAAACTGCATGCTGTACATACCTACTTCAAGGATAAAAATCTTTATAATTAACAAGTCAATTCTAGTGAAACTGCCAAAATTTCAAGAGAAAACATTTTTTTTAATTACTACGGAAACTTTCATATCGATTTCATTTTGATGCGAAAGTATTTTCCAAAAATCGTTCGTAATACTAACTCAGACTCAAATCATTTACTGCATTCCTTATTTTTTGTTTTTATGCAGGCACAGTAACATGAGGGAGTAGCATGCACTAATTTAAATAATTACTTATGAGGTACCTATTCTTAATTCATTGTACACTTTATCTACCAGCTAGATATTTACCTTATTGTATCATATCTAGCTGTGTGGTATATATGTTTTTAACATTGTATTCCAATTAAATTATTATATTTTATATCATTTATTTATATTATATATTATTTAATTTTTAAAATTATCAGTCATATGTTCATTTACTGTGTATTTCTGAACGTTTACGAGCTTCCTATGTGTGCGTTACCCCAGCCAGAAAATGTCGAAAATCGTCATCCAAGTGCAATGGATAATTAGATATACAGCTTCTGTAATTGGTAAGCACATTTTTAAATTTGGTAAAGTGATAGTTTTTTAATTATTTGATAAAAACACTTCCGGCTGGAGTAACGTTATCGCAGCCAGATCTTTTCTTTTACCATATTAGTTCCATTTATAGGCAGTAATAACCTATACAATAACGTTTCAAGTTAGTCTTTGGAGCGCTTATTGGAAGTGCTAGGACCAATTAAAGCATATTTCTATTTACTAAAATAACTTCAAAACGGTGCATTATTGTGGATTCTTTTGTTGCGTAACAAATTATAACTAATTAGCCAGATATCCTGTACAAAAATTATAATCATCCGTTCAGTCAATCCCGAGATACAGCAATCGTGCAAACGTTACCGCAGCAGGATTGTAAATATCTTCGCAACCATAGCACATACAAACATAAATTAAGTTGTAACATTTATTTCAAATTCATATCTAATTTTTAAGATAACATTTATTTCAACAAACCCGTTAGAAAAGAAAAGATCTGGCTGCGATAACGTTACTCCAGCCGGAAGTGTTTTTATCAAATAATTAAAAAACTATCACTTTACCAAATTTAAAAATGTACTTACCAATTACAGAAGCTGTATATCTAATTATCTATTGCACTTGGATGACGATTTTCGACATTTTCTGGCTGGGGTAACGCACACCTTCCTATTATTTTAAACCATTTAAACCATTTATTTCCACACACCGAAAAAAAAACAATAACCACAACAACATACAAGAAATCAAAAACAGAGGTGACTAAAGCCCGTATCCCACAAACCGCTCTCGAGACTGAGATGGCCACAAGCTGACGCTTGAGAATCTGTTGCATATATAACTTTCCTAACTTACATTGTGGGAACTTGTAATTAGCATTTTTATATACAATGTTCATATGATATCTTATGTATTAGCTGTAAGTTTTCCTAAAAGCAAATAAATAAATATAAAATAAATAAATGAATATTAAAACAGTATCAAAAAAACAAAAACGACAAAAAAGAAAACTATAATATCGAGACGGAGACGCGATCCCAATCTCAAGATCGATCCATCAACACGGCTCTATGACTAACTAGGTACTACAATGAGTGCGTGAGTGGGGGACAGTCTCAGTAAACACTGAGTAACATAAATTGCTCAGCACTGGTTTTCAGCCTGCCCTCAATTATATTATACCTAAGTAACTAAGTATTTTATTAACCTAACCCTTATTTCGAACTTTCAGTTTTATACAGCGGTTACTACTACGTGTTAGAAACAGATTACACTAGTTTTTCCCTCGGCTACAGCTGCCATAATTTACCTACAGGAGATAGACAGGGTAAGTTAATACGAATGATCTCGGAATTCAATATAATTAGTATAGTTAGTAGGGACTTTTTGTGATTCGATTTTAATTCAATTTGTTTAATTCATAACAAATACACAGCCGAAGGGCCAAAGCGTTATACAATTAAAAAAAAATATGTCAGCGTATTGAATGTTAGATAATATAATTTATATTTTATTGCTCTTGCGTTGCTCTTTTTAAGTATGCACTGCTATTAATAGATAATTATAATTAATAACTTTTCAAACTTTATTACTTATCGCTGAGAACCTCAAATTCAAACGGCGCAAATATGCTAGTCTCAGTGGAGATTATATTTTTGCTCCGTTTGAGCCGTGGGTGCCAGGCGCTCATTGTCTTTTTCGAGAGATATCTGAGCATCTGATCGAAGCTTCAAATGATCGGTTCTGACTGCTGACTGACTTCTATTGCTGAACTTCTATTTCACTCAGAGGCTGTCTCGCTATCCAAAGAGGAAACGCACTTAGCCTCTTACGCAACCCTTCCGATTCAGCAAGATCTGGGACAAATTTTTAATTTGTAAATGTGTGTTTTATTCATATATATATCTATATATATATATATTAGCACTTTACCTCAATCACACCTGATGTTAAGTGAAGATGAAACCAAAGGTGAAAGCGTACTGACCCGGAAACTCCATCTTATTTTGGGGACTGGATATCTTATCTTTGGCAACCGGAACACAATAATGCTATTAACTGTGCGACAGTAAACCAGCGCTGAGCTTTATTGGTGATAACGCGGCGTCCACCCGTGGATCACCTGTATACAACGAGTGGACGCCGTGCGACGAGAAGGTGCGGAGTGGGTGCCGGGTGGGCCTAATGAGCTATGACCTTTAGGGTAAGGGTGCTGAATCGTATGTAGTACGTTCATTGTTTCATAATTTTATTTCCTCATTTAGTACACAGTTGGAAGCTCAGCAGAACCACTTCACTCAGCAACGAAGCGAACGCAATAATCGATGCAGCCATTACAAGGACTCAGGGTCTTCACCAAGCTTACTACACACCGACAAGTCAGAGCGATGAAGACTGTTTCTACGTACCCCAGTTCAATGAAAATAGGGCTGTGTTATTCAGAGGGCAATGCGAAAACATCACTGGGGTTCCAAACTTTAATATGCAGTTGGTGAGTTGTCAATTGAAGCCACGCGGTTTGAAATTCCCTCCGAGGTGATAGAGTACAATACAAATACACTCTATTGTGCAACAGAAAAGAAAATACAACTACTATATATAATAGGAAGTACAATTTGGCGACCTTAGGTATCACTAACAGCGATTCTTCCATGCAACCTTTAGGTATATGGACAGTATATTTGAAATAGGCAGGTTATGCGGTATTAAATTGGGATATAAATACAAACTACCTATGTGAATAGATTTCATATACTTACATAGATCGATAGACAAATATACCTAAACATAATAGCAATACCTAAAATACGACCAAATATAATATAGCAACAAAGTGCAATGGGAAATATATCGACAGGTGTATGAAATAAATATTTATTTATATATAAAATAATAATAATTAGCGACAAAATGATTGTGGTAAAGCATAGAGAGAAGATAAGAAAGGAGCACAGATTAAAGCGCCAGGAAATGCTCTGTGACGGTGACTTTGAAAGCATTCAAAGTTTGAGCTCGTCTGGTGGCCTCTGGTAGAGAGTTCCAGAGACTAATGGCGTGAAGTGTGAACGATTGGCTATAGAATTTGTACAATAAGAGTTCAAGCAATAGTCTCCAATAATAAACTGGATAATTGAAGATTTGTTATATTATTATCTGTTTGATATCAAACTTGATTACCTACCTAACGAGTTTACTAATATACTACAAGCCAGTCCGATGTTTACCTACTGCAAATCAATATGTGATGTACATTTTGTATGTGAAATATCCTTTCTTGAGTCTTTTTATCTTTGTTTGCAGTTTGCTGGATTTTGGCACGAAATCGAAAGGTACCCTTCAGATCGTAACGTTGGACAATGCATTAGCTCTGAATACCAAACAGATGGCAATGATATTTTCGTGGTGAACACTAATGTGTTCGGTTTGACATCTCAAGTTAACACCAGCTCTGTGGAGGTCTTCCCTGATGGAAGATTGAGGAGAACGTACAGCAATGGGGTAGAGGTTGGTGAGTAAACATCGCTGAAATTTAGATAATAAATTTAAATTTTGGCTTTGGGCTGATATAGAAGTCTTGAACGGCCAAAGCTAAGTGGTGTCTCATTAAAATTCAATTGTGTCTCATTCAATTGTGTCGATTGAGTAATCAATTAGGGCAATATTTACTCATCAGAACTTAATGTTGTCAATAATTTTCAGACATTTGGGTGCTGGCTACTGACTACAACAACTACGCTCTTCTATACACCTGTGAAAACCTTAACAATGGATCCAGACGAGGTACGTCGCATCGCAGTATAACTATTCACTCACCTTCATATTTTTTAAGAGATATTATGAAATTTACTTTGACTTTAGCAATGATCATCATCATCAGCCTACATATTCTATATAGATATATCATCTGCTAGTTACAGGCAGGACCTTCGAATAGCGATTGGTTCAGCCACAGTTATGATCTGCCTATCACTTCCTTCAGAACTAAAAAATCGTCTTGCATCACGATTGATCAAAGTATCTTGTAGCCGCCAATAAAGAAATACTGCTATATGATGTGAAAGCTCCATAATGCAAAAGTTATGCTGTTGAGCTTCCACTATGATTCTCAGAATATTATGGCCTACGCTCACGTGTAGATCTGGTCCGCCAGCATCTTAATTTTTTTTTCTTGTCACATACTAAATTAATACCCGCGTGTGAATTCTGAAGTATTTTCCTGCGAGTTAACATCCTCATGCACGCCAGAACCGCGCCCTGGCGTAAATCCTCGGGATAGGAAAGCATACTTAAGAATTGTTGCAAATTTTGTGTCACCTGGAATTCCAAATACATTCCAAATATAGAGCATAACTTTTAATCCAGTTAACCGTTAATAGTTAGAGCCTAAATCTGAACTACGAATAACATTTAAATTAACATCCAGTTTGGAGTGCTAAACATAGCAAGCTTCGGCAACTGACGGACGCTGATCAAGCCGCCATGGCGCCTGTGATCGAAGCCAATGACGTCCTCTACCAACAGTTCTACATCGATGTTGATCAGAGCGACGACGCGTGCTTCCACTACCCAGAGCCTGACGGCGAGCCAGTTGTCTTACGTGGTCAATGTGCTACGAATATACCTGTTGTGCTGAACTTTGATGCTGGAGAAGTAAGTGGATTTTTGGATGATCAAGCCCATTTTTATCTGCAATTAACAACAGCAAAGAGGTACCTGCTAATAAACACTTTTGATGTCCTTCAAGTAATATTACCAAAGGATATTCAATCAGCGGTTCTTTCTACGCTCCAAGTTTAAGGAATTTTCATGATTAGACATATATTTATTACCTACCAGACTACTACTCAAAAAATCTTGTGGGTAATTTAATACTCATAATCCATGTAATTTAATTTATCTTATTAGAAGATTTCAACAAGAAATTAATGTGGGATTCACAAGAAGAAATCAGGCCAGTAAACACTTATAATATATATTTTTTTAAATTTAATCTAAAAATGGTACCGTCATGTGTCAACATCGTTCATCTTCTACTTTCTCTCTGTATCTCCGTACATACCCTTTCATACGTCATCATGTTCCGAAACACCACATTCAGTAATATCCCGCAATCGGCTTTCCTGCTCCTTCCAATATATGTATCCTGTTCACACCTCGCGGTCCGTAACACTCACATCCCATATTAATTACTATCTGATCTCCATTCAAAAATTTTCCACGTTGTTGGCTGAACTAAAAGAATAACAGATATAACACACGTGGAAAATGGGATATTCGAACGCCAGCGACGTTGGTTTAATTAGGACACATATTTTGGAGAATGGATAATCATCATTTAAATGATACTTTGATCCTCCACATAAGAATTTTAAGCTCCTTCCCACTAATTGAACAAATTACGTTTCTCGATTTTCTCCAAAACTTTTTATTCTTATCTCCACAGTTTTCCGGGACTTGGTATCAGACTGAGCACTACCCTTCGATACACCAGAACGGTATCTGCACAGGTAGCAGGTACACCTTAAACGAGGAATCGGGAATCATGGACCTCATTAAATGGGAAGTCGTCAACGATGAGCTGGTGACAATAAATGGGACCGCCGCTGTTGTCAGTACAGCTGATAACAGTGCACGATTGATTATCTATTTACCTATTGAAGGAACAGGTGGTAAGTTACAGTTAAACAAAGTGACATTTTATTGAGTTAGTGCGGCATTCGGAACATTACTTCTGAGACTTCAGATTAAAGCCGTCAGCACAGAAAGCGGCGCTGGTTGGCAAATGAAGCCCCATTTACGCGCTGCTAGGCAACTATTGCCATCTTGAGCAATTTCTATAAAATTGTTTTAGACAATTTTGCGTCTAATTGCTTTATATATGCCAAATTACTTAATATTCTGACTGTCCTGTGCTGAATTACCGAAGATCCAGTTGGTGTGATAAATTTTATTATACTCTTTCAACCAGTATTGCCCATAATTGAGCCATTCTAATTGCCCGTGTAAGTGTAGGTACTTTGACGTATTGATATCAACCACAATGGTGTCGATTCGGATGTACACCAACTAAACTGAACCAATCTAAAACCAGTTTTGGAGTGTTGCCGTCGCATCTTACTATTCCAGGGAGAAAGAGACAATACTACTCTAAAACTGGTTTTAGTTTAGTTTAGTTTATTTGGTGTACATCCGAATCGACGACAATTTCTGTTTAACGTAGCAGGCGCATTTATTAATAAAATTTTGTAAGAGATGACTCAGATTAGGAGGAATTACGTCTACGAAATAGAAAACAGATACACGAAATTGTGGAGAACTCTATCTACTCACTAAAGATTATATGGCCCTGAAGCAAGCAAAGCGTAATTCCCAAAAAAAAACCCTCATCTACAAACTCCACTTTATCTTATTTTTTTTTTCAGGCACTATAGCAACAGAAATGTATATTTTGACCACAGACTATATAAACTACGCCTTGGCGTATTCCTGTAGCAACATCAACCCATTCCAAAGGGAAAGTGAGTTAATATTTATTACTCTTAGCGTTACTCGTGGAGTGTTACTGTTAGTAAATTGAAATATCAATGAGCATGGCACATAGCTCTAAATACTGATGGCTATTGGAGCATCTTGAGTGAAAACTAGACACAGGCAAGCATAGCGTAGAAAATCCACCCAGAAATGAAGGTTGCGGGGAGTCGCTGGATGCGTCTATTACTAGCCCACCAACCCACTCTATCCACCTGGTTGGACGGTTAGTAATTGCAGGCCGCTTCTAACCGGTAGCTCTGGCATTTGTGAGGTGGCTTATGTTCAGCAGTTGACGTCCTGGGGTTGATATGATGATGACTGAATAACACATGTCTTGCTCAAGGTAGGGCTTAAGAGGATTTATGTGTAAGTGGCGCCCGCATTGAGTTAAATCGTCTATTACTAACCGACCAACCACTCTGTCCACCTGGTTGGACGGTTAGTAATTGCAGGCCGCTTCCAACCGGTAGCTCTGGCATTTGTGGGGTCGCCTATGTTCAGCAGTTGACGTCATGGGGTTGATATGATGATGACCGAATAACACATGTCTTGCTCAAGGTAGGGCTTAAGAGGATTTATGTGTAAGTGGCGCCCGCATTGGGCTAAATCGTCTATTACTAACCGACCAACCACACTGTCCACCTGGTTGGACGATTAGTAATTTTTTTTCTTAACCATCAACCTGGTTGGTTGATATTTTTTTTTCTTGACTACCTGGTTGGTTGGTTGATATTTTTTTTCTGACTACCAAACTGGTTGGTCGGTTAGTTTATTTTTCTCAACCGACACCTTTTCACTTAGGCATAACTTTACCATGTTTCAGTACCTACAGTTGTACCTACATTTCTTTTTAAATAAAGATTTAATCAAAAAAATCCCACTGACCTGCTCTGGAGAAGCCGAAAAGCTGGTTATAAGTAATATCTATATTGCTTTAATAAGAATTAATTTCCAGAACTCACTATTATAAAAAATGTGTCCGTTGTTGTTAATAATTTTAAATCCAGCTATTTAGGTTTTATTTATATATTTATATATTTTTGATTTATGCTATATTTAAAAAGAAATTTTAATTTATCCAATGACGGTGCCACTGGACGGATTAAGCCCTCCTAACCCAAAATTACAACAAAATTAACAAGCAAAGATTGAATACCGCTGAGCGGTTCAAGTTCTTGTTTGCACAGTTAAAAATTTTAGAATAGCGCTAGTTTTGATTTTCTTCTTGAATGGTGAATAAAATTTTATAATTTCCCAGTCTTCGCGTGGAAGCTAAGTCGAACCCGCAACATGCCCACCGTTGGCTCGGCTGCTATCAACTTCTACATGTCGCAACGGCCAGAGCTCCACCAGCCATACTTCTTAACCACCGAGCAGCGTCTGGACTGCGAGGAACCTAACGCCAGTTACTTAGTGAAGAGCAGTATTATTGTGATGCTAATATCTTGTATTTTACAATTAGTTCTATAACGACGCCTCATGTGTTCGTAGCCAAAGACATTTTATGAGATAGACTGGTAAACTGTACAGCTGCTTTATTCCCAATACAGTGTTACACCTCTCTCCATGTCCCGGTCCTAGCGTCGAAGTAAGAAATCGTTTTGAGCTTACCATGAATATTAAAAATTAATTTTTCCACCTTTCCCTAGTGAATGGCCTTCACTTGCTTTAATTTTTTCCATCCTATTTGCACTCTATCTAACCCCTCCAGAGCATCTAGACGGATTCTCAAATGGACGGGTCCTCTTACCATGTCTTTGGCGATATCTTTAGCTATCTAAATAATAGTATTAAAGCTATTAAATTTGCATTTAAACAAAGAGATGACGATGTGGTCGCACCCCGTGACACTTCCAGTTTAAGGGGCTCTCGCTGCGTTCAAATTCCTGATAGCATCGCGAGGTCAACTTACACTGGTAGAGTTACGGTCCATAGTGCTGTCGACTATATATACCTACTTGTATTTAAAATTTAACAATAATTTAGAAAATATTATGAATTTCCAATGCATCACCATACAAAGTTTGGGACATAAAAGGCCAATTCGCAATTCGTCTGGAAGGAATTCATTTCCCCAATTTCTATCAGATAGAAATTCCTTTAAATAGAGATCTGGGGCCAAATCGTAACTTACAAATTGGTCACGTCATTTTAAACAGACACTTTTGTGTATAAACCCGTCTTATAGTTGTGTAGTATATAACCAAGCGAAACAACAATAATATAGGTACATATGCAATGGCGACGCTTAGACGACTTAATGTACCTACATTACTGTGTTTAGCAGTTAGGTAAGCCGTTCTTTAAAACTTATCATTAGATAGAGTACTTAAAAGTTTATTTAATTTATTTGTATACAAAATTATGTAAGTTTTATTTTTTATAAGTATTACATTTTTGTATTTTACCTATATTTTGTTGTTTTTTCTTTCACGCTGTTACCTACCCTACACATGTTTGAGCTGGCATGAATCGGCACGCTGGTGGCATATTCTGATCGACTCTATCATTTTCATGGAATTGCAGGCGCTCGGCCGTGCCGACGCATGCCACCCGTGTGCCGAGTCATACCAGCCCAAACATGTCTATAGCGTCCTATAAAATAAATGATATCATGTATCTTAGTTGAAATAAATACTTGAAGTTTGAAGGAGTTTAAAGTTGTCGATGTAAGGTCCCAATATTATTCCCGTCACTTCATATTCTTTATTGTACACCAACAGTAGTTACAAAGCATCGAACTTAATAATATGGTAAGACCTTAATACTTCCCGTATAAGCGGGTCTCGCTGCGTTCACATCTTCAACAGTGTCTGACACTGGTAGTGTTACGATCGTCGTGCTGTCGACTCTACAATGGCGGCCTTATCATTAAAAACGGTATGCGATTGGGGCGATTCCAATCTAGTCAAATTCAATGCCACCAAAACACAGGCGTGTCTGTTCACCAGCAAACGGAGTCCATTCGACCTGACTCCGACTTTCCGAGATGTATCCGTACCAATCTCTGACCATCTCAATCTTGGGCATGGAGTTAACCTCCAACCTAAATTTTGGGCGAAAATGAATAATGTAACAATAATAGTCAGCTGACGTACATTTTTTATGTTGACTGGATTCGCGTTTTGACCAAAATCTCAACAGTTGCAAAGGGTGACCAAAAGCAAGTTTTTGAAAATTAATTGATGAAATTAAAATGTGCTAAAGTATCACATTTCATTATCCTATTCCATATCATATAGACTCACTGATAAGCACTCACGACGAAGTCACATTCGCTATTCGTTTTCAATTAGGGAAGTTAAGTAACGTCTGGCGCGGTCACTTGATAGATGGATGATCACAAGTGTCATTTTAATACGAGTGTTTTTATGCTTCGGAGGGCACGTTAAATAATCAATTGAAGGCAGTCCTTAAGGTCAAGTCGGTGGCCCACTAGTCACACTTAAATCCACCAGCCCACACTAAATGCGCGGGGTGGATTATGGCTCATACATTCTCCCAGTGTGTAGCAATAACTTGTTGATTGTTAACAATAGGGACAACATGAGAATTTGACATAATAACTAAGTTAACCGTAGGAAAAGGATGGGCATAGTACTTAGATTATATCTATGTATGGACCGGTTCGTTGAAACAATCAAAATGGCACCAAGTCATTGTTGCCAAATTTGGCACCTATGAGTTGTGAATGTAATCATATCCATACGTCTATGTCGTTCACGAACTATCATTGCATCAAATATTGAGTTTTGTGCTGAAAAACTGCACCATTATGACAGAAAAGTAATAAAAAGAAGCATTTATTACTAGACTCACTGAGAAGTACTCGTAGCGTAGTCGCATTCGAGCCCAATAAAGTACCAAATTTGGCACCAATGAGTTGTGAATGTGAAATGTGAACGTTGCTACACGTAGCCGCTTCCGGCACCAATATTTTTTTTTGGTGCCGGGTAAATTGTGAATGCGAACTCAGGCACACGCGTATTTCGTTCATGAACTGTCATTGCATCAAATGCAGAGTTTTGTATTGAAAAACTGCACAAATTATGACAGGGTTTGATAATAATAATTTAATTGTGTAAACCAAAAACCCGAGAGCATATTTAGAAAGAAAGAGGGCATATTTAGCATTTTACGGGTGCCATGTTGGATTTTTTTACCATAAGATGTAGGATACTCCAGGGTTCAAGACGAAACCAACGCCACCATGCACATGTTTAGGCTGCAGGAGATAACATAGAAATCTACATACATACTTACACTCGAAAAACATTACCCTTCTTTCTTCGGCGGTCGGGTAAAAAGAAGCATGGAGTATCTTTTAAGTAATAACAAACATAAAGATAACTGTGATAGAGATTATCTATAGCATATAAATCAATGTTCGAGTGCTATAATGGCTGTTTCACACACACACACAGATTAAAACCTGAAAAGTCTACGACTGGACATAAACCTATTATAACCTAACGATTTGTATCGTTTTACATAGGAGAATTTACCCTAATCGCCATACGGACGGCAGTATGGCTGTTTGATTACAAGCGGAATATGAATATATTTAGTTCAACATAAATGTCAAATTTGTATACAGTACCTATTCAAGGTTTCAAAGTATTACCAATTTTATATTTTTTACAAATATTTATGGAGGACATTGCGGGGCCCATCGTGCCATGGTTAACTTGCCATGCTGAACTCTTAGTTTAACGAATATTATATTGTTTGTTATTATTTAAAAGCTACTCCATGCCTCTCTTTGTCACTTTTCTGTCAAATTGGTGCAGTTTTTTACCACAAAACTCGACAATTCATGCAATGACAATTGCTGAAGGAAATAGGTGTGTAGCTGTGTTCACAATCACAATGAATTGGTGCCAAATTTGGTACTTTATTGAACCCGAATGCAACTACGCCACGAGCACTTCTCAGTGAGTATAGGAATCAATGCTTCTTTTTATTATTATTATTTTTCTGTCATTGTTGGCGCAGTTTATCACCACAAAACTCGGCATTTGATGCAATTACAGTTCATGAACATAATAGGCATGTGCCTGAGTTCACATTCAAAACTCATTGGTACCAACTGCCAAAATTAATAAGCGACTACGTGTAGCAGAGTTCACATTTGACATTCACAACTCATGGGTGCCAATTTTGGCACTTTACTGGACCCGAATGCGACTACGCTACGAGTACTTCTCAGTGAGTCTAGTAATCAATGCTTCCTTTTATTACTTTTCTGTCAAAATTGGTGCAGTTTTTCAGCACAATACTCAATATTTGATGCAATAACAGTTCGTGAACGACTTAGACGTACATCACATTCACAACTCATAGTTGCAACAATGACTCGGTGCCATTTTGGTTGTTTCAACGACAGTAATATATCTATCTATTAGTGATAGACTAGAAATTTTTCAAACAAATTGGAACATTGTTTTGTTTTAGATATAACATTGCTATGAAACATAGAGTCCAGAAATGAGACAGCTCGTAAATAATATTTATGGTATTTAATTTATCAACAATTGACACGCGCGCTCTTGGCAATAGCTAAAACAGGAGTCACCACCTTCCCCGCATCTTCCCCTCGCGTAGCGTAACGCTGACGTCACGGCGTAGCTGATGACGTCATAGAGCAGTGCTACACCAGGGGTCTCCCTATATCTCCTGTATCTCTTCTCATACTATTTTTTTTTTATGCAGTTAGTACTTCATCTCTATCACACTGATGCAGCACACCGACATATCGTTAGCTCGGACGACAACGATACGATATCGTTATACAAAATGTAAGCTGTGTGAAGCCAATGTCAGTTGTCATAACATAGTAGACGATATAATAACTTTATCTCTTCTATAAATGAAACGTCGTCGTCCATCATCCTGTTTATCGAAAATATGAAGGATTTTAAAGTCGTCTTATGAGAATAACAGGGATAAGTTGGGTCTTGTTAGGCCCATAAAGTACCTGTACGCTACCACTTTCGGCCTCATCTTCACTATAGATTATAAGTCACTCAGTGAAGATGAGGTGTTGAAGGTCTTTCACACTATTGTAGAGTATTTGCATAAAAACGAAACTTATTCTATCTGTCGCACTCTACAATATTGTGAAAGATTTAATTTAATATTGTATGTTTTATAGCTATGTTATATTATCGAAAACAAGGTCCCGATTTATTAGAAAATATTTCTAGTCTATCACTAATAGATACTCTATGCATGTAAAAAAAATTAGGGACTTTATGATTACCGTTACTGAACAGGGACCTAACATGTATTGTAAACGTCTGGCCCAAGTGCGATTTCCTAAATAGAGTGCAGATAATTTTGTTGATAAGATTTTAATTAAATGTGATACCTACATTAAAGATAAGTGGCCATTTTATGGATGTTCGTTCAACGTAGTGGATGGATTATGAATACACAATGTATGGAAATATAGTGATAGTGTTAAGCTTTCTCGGACTATTTAGTTCAAGTGGCGGTCAAATCATTCAAAATGGACAGTGTGATGAAAATATTATACGAGTCAATGATCTCACAGCTAATGACGTAAGTTTTTAAATCGTATAAACTCACTCTGGACCAAGGAAGAATTATACACAGACATGTACCTAACTTATTAACATTTTGGTTTGGTAGTAATGCAGCATCGAACATCACCAGATGAAAAAATCGGAATCGAAAAATGGAATTAACTTTTATGTCTTATACATTTTTCAATGGATACATCTGTATAAAAATTGGGTTAGATAAGCCAAATGTCGAAAAAATGGAAAATAATTTCGTAATTTCCATATGAATTTAAAATAAAATTATAAAGAAAATGACTTTTAAAATGGTAAGATGGAAATAAATAGAATATTTTCTTGTTATTTTTTGTTTATGCATATGCTTATATACAAAAAAGTGTTAAAAAATAAAACTTTGAATAATTTAATGTATTCTGTTGGCATCCAGCAATCAGAAACCAAATACCTACTCGTTGGTATTGAATTGTGTAGTCATATCTCTAAGTAGGCAGGTATAATCCCAAAGGTCCGAGATTATTAAGTAATTATAAAATAATAAGTATTTAATAATAATCAAGAAAATCGAACAATCAGTAATATTAAAGATTAGGCCTTCAGAGGATGGTTGGATTGGTGACCAACCTCTATTGGTGTTGTGGTTTGCATATAGAGTCAATGTAGTCCCACGTGAGGCATTACTTTTGGATCGTTAGGGTGGCAAGGCGTCTGTGACCGTCACAGACTTATATAATAGTAACGGACCAAACATGAAAATGATTATAGGCAAAAGACGACGCATAAGCCACGCAACTATATATATGTTTTTTTTTCTTCAAAACCATAAAATATAATAAAACGTTGTGGCATTTGACGGTCGCGTTTGCAGCATATTACACATAATTACATATAATTACACGGTCAAATTAAATAAATAAAAAAAAACTTTGAGAAAATATGGCGGGTCGATCGATGATGGTTTTCGAAAAAAATAACTACTATTGCCCTATGCCCTATTTTTTTCCTTACGGTAAAAAAAACTCATCCAGTATATATAGCTTATTTCGAAACAAATAGTTACAAGGTATTATTATTAAATACGTAATTTGATAAGCATTACAATTATGTTGTATTATTATTAATTGACCCAGACTCCCTCGTTATACGAAGGAAGGCCTATATCCCTGCAGTGGGATATAGGCCACAACAAAAATACACACGTGTGAACTTTTAATCCTCGTCGCCACTGTGATATTCTAAGACTCGATTTCAGGACTTCAGGAAGGCGGATGCAATTAAACACATCTGTTCGATGCCACGTTTACTTGACAAGAGAAAGGGCGCGCGATCTACCCACATACAATTCGGTTGAATGATGTCGAAGTACCCCATACATTACAGTTTACAAAACAATGTTTATTAAACAACATAAGCCAAAAGGCGGTGACGATTGCTAAATAGTAGAGCCTATCGTAACGTTGCCTGTCTATCAGTATTTATAGAACGCATTTTGGTGAAAGTGTGATGGAATTGAACAATCTTATTGCACCGTCGCCATTCCATCTTCGGACTATTAGGCGCGGGGAAGGTTTCTTTCTGTAGGTATCGTTAACTCACCGAACGTTCGCTCTAAGTAGTTTCGCTCTTCGTTCATAACCGCCCCGCCACGAAGCCGCCGCGACGGGTGATGCGGCAAGCGAATTCAATAATCACTACGCGATCGTGTTGATGAACCGAGTGGCCGATATTAAGGCAGCGCTCAGTGAGTATAGAAAGTTTGCCGCATCTCCCCCGGTGCGACCAGTTCGTGGCTCTCCCTACCGGCTGACCGGAAAGACTGACTTTCCGAAATCCTATAATCTTGGGATCTCCAAGAGCATGCAAATTAGTAAATACTAAGATCACGTGCCTCATCTTCCATCAGAAAGTACTTTTGTATATATGAAAATAGAGACCTATCCTCCTAGACGTTTAGTGATATAACCAATGTGGCGCCATCTGTTATCTCTGGCTCAAAGTACAAAGTAACAAAACATAATTATAGGTATAACTGCATACAACCTATTTTATGGCCACCTAACAAAGTTTTCAATTTATGCAATTTACTACAAAGAGTAGTAGGTACACACATTACATATGATAGTGATAAGTTTGTGTATACTCTTTAAAGTAGTAAATTAATAAATAAATAAAAAAATTAACATAAATTGTTTACAATAGGGAAATTAATAGGAAAGATAAAATAAAACTCATGTTCAATATTTTAATTGCACATTTTTGCTTGATTTCTTCTATGATTGTATTGTATAGTGTGTCTTCCACCACATCGCCATTTTCCATGTGGTTTTCACAACATTTGCACTATTTTTAATTTTAGTTTTAATAAAATTTGCCTTCGCTACGGCACAAACACGTTTAAAATTTTTTTGAATAATTTCGACCATAATCAACAAAACCCGGATTAGTGTTATATGTTCTTTCGTTATAAAGTTCATATAACTTTCGGCGACTTCTATGAATTCCTACGGTCGCCCAATCAGTGAACATTAGACAACTGTTTATTTTTATACTTTTTGCTTTGAAAACATTCTCGTACTAATTTCTTACCAATGTGAACAATAAATTATACATCTCATAGGGATTGTCACGAGTAATATGTGGTTATTATTACTAATTTTATGCAACGCTTCATCCATAATTTCTTCAAATAATTCATAAGATGAAGAAGGGGGTTTGTATACGCTTATTACAATAAGCCGCTCAAGCTCTACACAAACCAATTCAGTTGTTCGCTCAACATAAAGACTCACAATATCTAAGCGCTCTTTGTACTTTAATTTATTATTTGCAATAATTAAGGAACCACCACGTATTCCTTTTTTCCTACTGAATGAACTTGCAACCTGGTGATTTATAATATAATAAATAACTATCATACAAATAATAATATGTAAACTACATGAAATATTATAAACAAAGAACTAAATAAATTAAAATTACCTATACAAATACATAAATAAATCAAATAATTATTTATTTAAACATCATAAAACAGACATTATTTACCAAAGGCTATTATAAAATTTCTGACTATCTGGATGATAAGCAAGCATGGACATAGACCGCTCGGCGATATTCAGCCTAATTATACAGTATAATATAATTGTAACCCAAACTTATTTAAAAGAGCAACCCTTGAGTTTCTTGCTCGTTCGAATATTAATATAAAAAATGTGACGTTTTCAAGTGATAATCTTTATCCTACGTAATAAATATTTTTTGACTTTGACTTTGACTTTGACATCCATGACTGGGGAATAAATATTCGCAACATTCATAACACAAACATATGCCCCTCGCGGGATTCGAACCCGCAACCGTTGTTTTGGGCATCCTGTATAGTTCAGTTAATTATCTCATAAACGGACTAAGATAAAATATGTAATACATTTTCATAACAATGATACAAATTATCGTAATGCTAAAGATTAGATAATATTCTAACGAAATACCTACGCATAATCTGACCAACACCGTGCCTTACACGCATTAATAGGGTTCCGTAGTCATGTTTTAGGATAGGTACATTCGCCGTCAAATTTAAAGTCACAATTAGGTGTAACGAATTTGCTTAATTACCCGACAGCCCCAAAAAGGAGGGTTGTGTTTGAAAAAAGAGTGTATGTAGATTTCTATATTACCTCTTGTAGCCAAAACGGCTCGACCGGCATTGAAGTACAAGGTATCGTTCGATTCGTTTTGATCTGTAGAGGGTCTTAGAATTTTATGGTACAAAATCCAATATGGCACCCGCAAAATACCAAAGAAGATTGGCAGTTGGGGTACCCTATGAAATCGGGGAAATCGGTAACGTTTCGTAATCGGGCTGTATTCAATTTTTTCTTATATAGGTATTTACCAAGTTAAAATATCCTTATAGCACATGGAGGTAATAAATAATTAAGAAAATACATTGGAGATATTTTGTAGAGCGACTTAGAGAGCATAATGCACAATGCTTGCAAAAACAAAACGCTTACAACTGTCAGAATATCAGTGCTTCCATTGTAACAATTTACAGCAATTATATCTATTTTTAATAATAATATGATTCGTCGTTTTTTCAAAATGGATTGGGCAGAATGGACTTTGATCCCTTTGCCTTTCCAACATTATTGGAGAATAAACTAAAAAAAAAGGATTGGGCAGACAGTGTTGCCATTCGATCATGTAGATCACCAAGCATCGCTCTATTTGTAACTCTTTACGTGACCTTAAGCTTTCTTATGAGATCCATATATGAGATATCCATAATGAGAGATCACGTTTCAATGTTATGAGTCAGTACTGCTAAGACCATTGACTTGTCTTTTAGTACTGAGGTATTTGGGACGAGAAAAACCTACCAGAAAATACGTAGAATTAAGTACCTATAAGTAAATTAAATTACCTACATCTGCCATCACCAGCTTTTGTATTTTTATGGCTTTTATATACATAAAAGCTGTAGTTAGGTTAAGCTCTATAGGTTTTGGGTTTAGTTTTACTAAGACAACGTCAACGATTTAATCATTCAGAAAAAAATTCGCTAAAATACCATTTTTAAAATTAGCTAAACCTAATCTAAGGATCCGTTCGAACGGTAAAGATGATATAAAATAGCACGATTCGCCCCCTGGTGTGATTTAGGTCAAGCGCTAACTCTTTATAAAAAATGTTACAGCTTTCAGACTCGTGGCTTGAATCCGATAGGGCTGACACGCCCATGAATTTATATGACTGCGCACAAATTAATTTCTCCCTAACTGGAGTCGGTACCGATGGAAACTCCACATTTTATCACAGATCGTTGAACAATAACTATGAACAATTTGTATTTGGAACATATTTTATATCTAATGGGACTGTAACGTTGACTCCTCTTGTTGGTAAGTAGGTTAAGTTAGATATCACATTTTCACATTTTACTACACGACGTCGCTAAATTTGGTACCACGTATGCACTCTAGAGCCTATCGTGTTGCCGTGCTTTGGAGGGCACGTTAAATAGACGGTCCCGGTTGTTTTTAGTTAAAGGCAGATGCCGCCTCCACACTCCTCCCACTGTAACTCCTGTAAGCCAGGATCAACAGTGGTACTCGACACGGCGCCTACTGAAGGTAGACGGTGCCCTACGTGCCTCTATTGCTACCTTGGACCCCAGACTAATTAAAGAAAGGAATAGGGTGTGTAAGTAGGAAAAGGAGTTTTCCACTTCCCCCCTCGGCAAATGGGAGTGTTGCCAATGAAATGCAAACGGCAGTAATGCCAACCCTATGGGGAAGAAGGTCGAGTGAAGCTCGGCCCCCTGCTTTGTATACACCACGGACTGCACGTGATGTGATGTGATGATTGTCCGCCATCGCCACAATCGCAATTCGGTGATTCGGCCAATGCCATGGAGATTTAGTTAAAGGCAGTCGTTATGCCAAGTCGGTAGCCTACAGTGCCGGCTTAAAAATACTAACTGTCAGGTGGCTAGTCTGACACAAATCTGCACTGGGCCCGCGTGGTGGATTAAAGCCAATACCCTCTCCCAATCAGAGGAGGCTGTGTCCCAACAGTGGGGACGTGTAAGGCTTTGATGAACAGAAATGCAGGTACCTAATTTTTATTATGATTGACTGGATTCCCGTTTGACCACTACCTATCTCATCTGATGGAAAGTGACGATGTGGTCGAACATGAAGCGCTTTAGCATTAGCAAGCTTTAACATTATCTTCAGACATATACACAGCGCCATCTAGTTCCACAATAAGCAACTATAGGCTTGTGTTGTGGATACCAGATGGTTGATATACTACATAAATACATTTTTCTTGTAAATAAATACTTATTATAAATGAAAAGATCCATAACTCGGGTACAAATGTCAGTATTCATCACATAAACATATGCCCCTAGCGGGATTCGAACCCGCAACCTTTTGATATAGTGGCCAGAGTTGCTAACCACTACACCAAACAGGTCGTCAAGGTCGTAGGGTTGTAGGTAGGGTAAACCTATTAAATTAGATGGCGCTGTTTTATTTACTATAAAAAAGGCGAAAAAATTTAAGTTCGCACGACCATATCTATATCATATAAATCACTGGTTATGGTTTATGGTTCAAATATAGCTCCATTGGCCGCCAGTGAAATAAAGTGTGTGTGTGACTTCAGCAACACATTAATTCATCATCTGAACCCGTAAACATCCCACTGCAGGCATAGGCCTTCCCTAGTATATGAGGGAGTATGGGCCATAGTCCACCACGCAGGCCCGATGCGGTTTAGGGACTTCTGCCTTAGAATTTATATTTCTCAGGCATGCAGGTTTCCTCGCGATGTTTTCCTTCAGCGTTTAAGAGCAGTCGGATAAATGCACATAAATAATTAAATTAAATTTAAAAACTCATTGGTACATGGCCTGCCTGGGAATCGATCGGGAATCTCCCAAACTGGGAGACCGCTTTTTAAACGCGCCACAGACGCTCACACGATACATTAATTATTATTATTTATTTGCAGACAAATTACAGTTAATATTTGTTTCGTCTATTGTTATATATTTGTTGATCTTACTCGCAAAATATTTGTTTCATCTATTTTGAGACAACTGTGGATGGTAGTGTTGGTAGGGGAAGACCACGGCGAACGTACCTACCATGATCAAATCGTGGACGTCTTAAAGAAAGGCCAAGTCAAGAGTACCCTAAACCGACGAGCATGTATGAACAACCTTATGAGAGTGAATGAAGCAAAAGAGGTGTGTCAGGATCGTAGCAAGTGGAAGTCTGTGGTCTCTGCATACCGCTACGGGAAACAGGCGTGACAGTATATATGTATGTATGTATCAACTTGTTAACTTATTACAATTATTTTCAGGTGGATCTCTTCCTCCATTTACAATTATTGCGGGGCAGTATAATTCGTTCATGCTAGCCTATAGATGCGAAAATATAAATCTAAACCAAAGGAGAGGTAAGTAGACAAATAACTATTAAAAAATATACGTACTACACAGGAATTCAGAAAAAAAACTATTAACTCAATTTATTAGTAAAAGTTAAATAATTAATTACATACGTAGTTAAATTTTCATAGGTGAGCTTAATAGAGGCAGTACAAAGATAATCCAGCTCCGGATCTTTTTTTTCTACATTTTGCATTTTGCAGTCAAACGCGTACCTTGCACAGACGGCTTATATTCTACATTTTGCAGTCAAACGCGTAGCTTGCACAGACGGCTTATATTCTACATTTTGCAGTCAAACGCGTAGCTTGCACAGACGGCTTATATTCTACATTTTGCAGTCAAATGCGTAGCTTACACACACGCTTATATTCTACATTTTGCAGTCAAACGCGCAGCTTACACAGGCGGTTTATATTCTACATTTTGCAGTCAAACGCGCAGCTTACACAGGCGGCTTATATTTTACATTTTGCAGTCAAACGGGTAGCTTGCACCGGCGGCTTATATTCTACATTTTGAAGTCAAACGCGTAGCTTGCACAGACGGCGTATATTCTACACTAGCTTTCCTCCCGCGACTTCGTCCGCGTGGAAGATTTTATCAAAATACAAACAACAAACTTTCATCCCCTATTTTATCCCCTTGGGTGTAGAATTTATCAAGATCCTTTCTTAGCGGATGCCTACGTCATAACATCTACCTGCATGCCAAATTTCAGCCCGATCCGTCCAGTGGTTTGGGCTGGGCGTTGATAGATCACTATGTCAGTCACCTTTGAGTTATATATATTTAGATAGATTTGGTACGGAACCCTAAATGTACGAAGTGTAAATGGCCGGTTTTTTGAAAGTAAAATTTTAGAATTTCGCAATAAGGCGAACAGTAAACAATACTCTACAATACGCATTATATACAGTGTGTTACCGACCGGCATGCCGTCATTTCTTGATACAATGACATTATATCGTAATAAAAAAAAAACAACAAAAAAATTTATTATACATACATACATACATAATGTCACGCCTGTTTCCCATAGGCGCAGGCAGAGACCACAGACTTCCACTTGCTACAATCCAGACACACTTCTTAACATAATTAATAATTAAATCAATGAACAGCAAACTGACCTAAATTTAAATCAATCCTTGATGTTATGGCTTCTGTCACTCATTATGACAATATTACAGATTTCAAAATAATTTATCTGTCTTTGTATAGCACCGTCCTTTTCGATCCTAAGCAATAACGATAATGTCGCTTTATGTTTATACACAAAATTCAGATGATATATTTAAATTAACAGTGAATTGGTTTAAGATCTCAATTCATCCATACACTTCAGAACAATACTGATGTATCGAAGTATCTCCAGTTTTAATAAAAGCCCGCATATCGGTAACATACTGTAGATAAATCTATCCCATCAAAAACAATACTTGTCAAAAAAAGTCTCGCAACTCAGTTGTTCTGCGGTAAAAAGTTGTGAGATCCATGTAATACCAAGTCGGTTGTTAATTTATTCAGTCTCTACTTAAGCGACTTTCTGTCTTAATACGTCCAGTCTCTAAGACCACGATCGTGGTCCATAACAATTGAAAATCAATTGTGTCTGGAATCTCCGTACTCGAAGCATTAAGTTGTTACGTAATAATTAACAGCATCTTATAGTGACGTATATCAATATTAAAATTCTTTAATGTTTTATATAAATATATCGAGACTTGGCCATCGCACTAAATAATTGAATTTACATGTGTTTTCAGGCGATTGAATTTACACGTCTTTTCAGGCGATGGCCAAGTCTCAATATATTTATATAAAACATTAAAGAATTTTAATATTGATATGCGTCACTATAAGATGCTGTTAATTATTACGTAACAACTTAATACTTCGAGTACGGAGATTCCAGACACAATTGATTTTCAATTGTTATGGACCACGATCGTGGTCTTAGAGACTGGACGTATTAAGACAGAAAGTCGCTTAAGTAGAGACTGATTAAATTAACAACCGACTTGGTATTACATGGATCTCACAACTTTTTACCGCAGAACAACTGAGTTGCGAGACTTGGTTTTTTTGACAAGTATTGTTTTTGATGGGATCTCATTTCTTTTTGTATTTTGTAGACAGTTCTATTTTTTTCCTTTTCGGTACCTTCTACTTATTGTATATATGTATATCTACCAGCAACGAATTTTCTTAAAGCCCTCTCTCTGACTTATGAACTTTTCTTATTTTTGTAGGTAGCCTTCCGTTTTCTCTTTTCCGGTACTACTTCTTGAGCTACAGTAGCCTTTAGTCGTCAAACTAATATAGCAATCGAAATTATCAATGAAAATCGCAAACTTATAGGTAAGAATTCTGGGCACATCCGAACAGCATTGGGTCGCTCGCGCGTATGAGCGCGGCTGCCATTCACCTTTCCGCGCGCCCCGCCACTGTCCCCGCCCCGCGCCCTCGCGCTAGCACCGCGCAGCGCGTAGTAACGGCCCGCGCTCACTCGCTAGCATCGCAGCGCGTGGTATATAATTATACAACCTTACGCACTCGTAATAAGTACGAATACGCACGTAGGTACGTTTTTTGCATTAATAAATAATTTAATACACGTGTTTTCATCACCGGAATACCCATTTTTTGCTCGATTTGGAAGGGGCACTACCATGCGCCTATATTTATATGGGACTAGCTTAAACCCGCGGCTTCGCACGCAATAATAATAATTGCCGTAAAATAATAAAACATCGTTACGAATAAAGCCAATATTGAAAAATTTAATTAACTGAAGACTTGGCTGTATGGGCTTAATTTTCTTTGCTGTCTTTTCTAGATTTTTTAGTTTTTCCTTGATTCATACACCAAACACTACTTATATTCCAAATTTGAAGCTTCTAGGTCTGCTAGAAGTGCCTTAGAATTTTGATGATCGGGGAGTCAGTGAGTGACAAAATTAAGAAATTTGACCCCTTATAATTTTTAAAAATACTGGTTCAAATTGAATGAAATTTTAAATATACGTGTCTTTACAATGCTAGCATAGTTACTGAAAATTTCAGTCTTCTATTTTTATCCACAACGAAGTTACAGGGGGTCGAAAATGGTCTGAATTGCTTCGAGAAAAGGATGGTACGGCCGTGACGCTTTTTTGCTCGACTTGGTGGGGGCACGGCCGTGCCCCCAGATGACAATACCTAATTTTTTATCTACCTGTACTATAATTCCTTCATTTTTGTTTTCAGTATTTATATGGCTATTACAAAGATTTAACAACCTCCAAATACGTGATTTAGTCAACACGACCCTGACAAACACATTGGGTATTGATATAAGCCAGCTGGATCCAGTTGATATTTCACACCAGGCCTGCTATTGGCATTTAGATAGTTCTGGCCGACCAGTTGTGCTACGTGGTCAGTGTAATCCGAATGTCGATGTTGTTACAGATTTCGACATAAATGGAGTAAGTATTTTATAACCGCCTCCGTGGATCAATGTGAACAACACAGGGTTTACGAATCGGAGGTCACGGGTTCGATCTCCGACGGGGTACATGTTTAGTACTCGGTTTGGTTGGTGGAATGTTAAATGTCCACCTGGCTAGCTACCACCATCTTATCTAAGTCAAACAGCAATGTTATTAGCATTGTTATTTCGATTGTCAGAGATAAGATAGACAGTCCCCCAAATATGATGGGGTTTCCGGGTTCTTCACTTCAAATATTAAGGCTGGTATTCACCTGAATTAAGGAGATTGATCTCACACGTGACGTAGTATTTATGAGGTCATCATCATCATATCAGCCACAGGACGTCCACAACCGAATATAGACCTCTCTCATAGACTTCCAGAGTGACGGGTTGGAAGTGGCCTACATCCAGGAGACTGCAGACAGCAAACTCCTATCAGATCATTATTTCTCTTACTCTCTCTTATGAAACATGGGTTCATAAACAAAATAACCAAAACACTCCACAATAGGTGCATAAGGACACCCCCTGACGACCCCCGCGTTCTTTTCATCGACCGAGGGAAAAGCGCGCTGCAAATCGGCTTCCATAAAAATCATCTTTTTTTTATGTAATAACAGGTTAGCATTTGATGTCAATTAAGATGTTAAGTGAAGATGAGGCCGAACGTGGAAGCATACTGACCCGGAAACCTCATCTTATTTGGAGGACTGGCTACCTTATCTATGAAACCCAGAACACAACAATGCTATTAACATTGTTGCTTGGCGGCAGATTTAAATAAGATAGTGGTAGCTAGCCAGGAGGCCATTTAAAATGCCCTGCCGCCGACAAGATCGAGTACTAAACATGTACCCTCGCTGGGGATTGTTGTTTACAATTAGCCACTGAGGCGGTTAATGTTCTTTGTGACTTTACTTTATAAGATAAGAATTTCAAGTAATGTTTTTTGTATTTACGTTAGAAAGAGACAGTAATACCCTTTTCTAGGGAATAGACAAAGTTAAGCCAAGTCGGTGGCCTAGGTTGTCTTAAAAACACTGACTGCCAGATGGTCACTAGTCAGACATAACTTGACCGCACTGGGCCCGTTTGGTGGATCATGGCCCGTATCCTCTCTCAGTGAGGAGAAGGCTGTAGCACAACAATGCGGACGTGTAAGGCTGTTGAAGAATGAGATGATTTCATGATAGCAAAGAAATTGATTTGGTATCTTGTGGTTGCCAAGGGCAGTTTGAGGACGAAAAGTTTTAATAAAGCAAGCAAGCAATATAATAAAGCAAGCATAGATGTGAATCGCTACGCAATATTCAGTCCATTTTTTTTTCTTTGTTTTGTAGAATCACAAATTGAAAAAATGCTTATTACCCGACTGCCCAAGGCAGAAGGGTAATGTTATTCGAGTGTATGTATGTATGTAGATTTCTATGTTACCTCCTGTAGCCTAAACGGCTTGACCGATTTCAAAGTGCATGGTGTCGTTGGATTCGTCTGGAACCCAGGAGTGTGATAGGATACATGTTATGGTAAAAAAATGTAACATAGCGCCCGTAAAATGCAAAATATGCTGTCGGGTTTTACAATTACATTGTTATTTAAAAGAGCAACCCTCTTTCTTATAAGTTTTTCTCTAGAGAGTCAGGCTTATGAATGAACGGTATAAGAAAAATTTGATTTTGATTAAACATTGAAATTGAACACCAATTTTTTTCAGTTCGAAGGTACATGGCATGAGGTTCAATCGTATCCAAAAGAATTTGTAGCAGGCCAGTGCATCAACCATGTGTTCGTCCACGAACAAGATTCTAACTCCCTATTTGATATCTGGTCTTCTTCAGTTTACGACCAATCTCTGGAAGTCGTAGAGGGCTATGTTTTGATGGACACTATGGAATTGACCGGCCGACTCACAATAGCGTTATTCATGGATAATGGAGGTATTATTTTTATTCATCTATAGCCCAGTAAACATCTATTTAAAGCTAAAATAAGCAAAAAAGCTAGAAAGCGGCTGATTAAATGCTATGTATGGAGTATAGCTTTATACGGCTACGAGACATGGACCTTAACACAAAGGGATAGGGAAAGGTTAGAGGCATTCGAGATGTGGTTCTGGAGACGAATGGAGGGAATAAGCTGGACCGAGAAGAGCACAAATAAAGAGGTGTTAATGATGGTAAAGGAGAAGAGATGCCTGTTAGCCACAGTTGAGAACTGAAGAGGAAAGATGATAGGTCATTTGATACGACACTATATGTTTTTGAAGAACATAATTGAGGGAAAGATTGAAGGAAAGAGAGGAAGGGAAACCTAGGCGTAATTACTTTGACCAAGTGAAACAAAAGGTGAATGTCGTATCGTACCAAGAGGTTAAAATGAGGGCGGAAAATAGAGAGACATGGTAGTTACTCCACCTACAAAAGCATAGCTCTTACATTGATGAAGAAGAAACAATAGCCCAGTAAAGATAGGCTTATTTTAGTGTGAAACTTCCTATAATCTTAAAATTTCAGATTGCCATTCCCTACTCCCCTCGCCATTTTTTAGAGTATGTAATCCTTTATAAGGGAGGCTGACGTTCAGCAGTGGAGGTCCTGTGACTAATATGATAATGGTGATGCTGAATTCTCTTTTTTTTTTAATATCTTTACACCTACACACAGCGCAATCTAGCTCCACAGTAAGCATCTAGGCTTGTGTTATGGATACCAGATCGTTGATAAACTACACAAATACATTTTTTTTGTAAATAAATACATATATAAATGAAAAACATTCATAACTCGGAAACACATGTCTGTATTCATCATACAAACATATGCCCCTAGCGGGATTCGAACCCGCGACCTCTTGGTAATGCAGTCAGTTTCTTACCACTACACCAAACAGGTCGTCGAATCTGCAAGATATGTAGCCATTTTTTACTTGTAAATGTATCTTCTTCTTCAATTTAATGCTCTTGTCGGTGGAGTAACGACGATGTCTCTCTACTTTCCGCCCTCGTTTTAACCTCTTGGTACGACACGACATTCACCTTTTCTTTCACTTGGTCAAAATAATTACGCCTAGGTCTTCCCCTTCCTCTCTTTCCTTCAATTTTTCCCTCAATTATGTTCTTCAAAAAAATATCGTGTCGTATCAAGTGACCTATCATCTTTCCTCTTCGGTTCTCAACTGTGGCTAACAGGCATCATGTAAATGTATACAGGGTGATATTTAATTCGTGTAATTCTTGTTTACTGGTCGTCATTCTCTTAGTATCACTAATACTTAGTCATTTCACAGTCACAGTTTTAAAAAATTGGTTACATACTTGTATAACGCTGAGACCGAAGGTAAAAGGGTACTGACCCGGAAACCTTTCTTATTTTATCTTATCTCTGACAACCGCATCACAGCAATGCTATTAACATTGTTGTTTTGCAGGAGACTTAGATAAGATGGTGGTAGACATCTAAGCGGACATTATAATGCACTACCACTAACCAAACCGAGTACTAAACATAAACTTCAGCTGGGGATCGAACCCGTTACTTCTGATTTGTTACACACGTTTACAAATAATATGCCCTGACGTGATTGGCAAAAGCGCGGCAGAGCTCTGTTGTATTACGAGTATTAATTGGTTGGTCCACGCGTTCGCGCTTTGTCTTTATTTTATGAAATTGTAGATTTTATGAAAATGTTTTGATTTTTTTTTTATGATTAACTGGATACCCCTTTGACCACAATCTCACCTGATGGGAAGTGACGATGTGGCCGAGTCTCAGTTCTCGAGAGAGATCTCAGTAGATGCCTATTCGCCCTGCTCTCGACGATCCCAATGTAGTTAGGATTCAGGAAAGACTGACGCCCCGGAAGGAATTTCAGTTAGTTGGTTGACCTTGGTGTTTTATACTCGTCAGAGTCTCCTTTACATCCTTTAGCTTTATAGCAGCACTAAGATAAAACGTTAAAAATTGCAATCAATGTAGCCACCATACTTAATATTTAGCCCTATTAAAAAGTTCTGAAACCATTAACAAAAATGGCATCTCCGTGTAAATTGTCATCCGAATTATTTTGATACATTGAGCATTTTCACGAAAGTTACATAAATTTGCCCAATTTCAGCTCAATCAGTACCAGCAAGCAGTAAAAACAAAAAATCCGACAGCAATTTTGTATTTTGCGGACGCCATGTTGGATTTTTTACCATAAAATTTATCCTAAGATACTACGGGTACCAAGATGAATCCAACGTACACAGTGCACTTTGAGATCTATCAAGCCGTTTAGACTGCAGGATGCGCCAAAGAAACGGACATATATATATATACATACATACATACACTCGATAAACATTACCCTCTTTCCTTGGGCAGTCTTCACTTAACATCAGGTGTGATTGAGGTCAAGCACGAAACCGTCGTGCATAAAAAAAAAGTCGGGTAAAAATATCAAAATGTGACATAGGTACTAACATACTAATAGGTCATGGGAAAACCCATCTCCAGTCAAAGGGTTATCCACCATGGGACATCACGTATAACAATGTAATTTCTTTTCAGTGAAGTTTCTGCCGTTCTGGATCTTAGCTACAGACTATTCAAGTTATGCTTTTGCTTACAGCTGTATTAACATCGGAACAGATTCTATGGGAGGTAAACCTTACATGAAATCATTTTAATCAGTCTACTGTGGCTAATTGTCCATATTTTAAACATTGTTTAATGTTTTAGTATACAGCTGGCAACTCAGCAGAAATATAACTCTGTCATCAGACGCCCGCGCAGCCATTAACAATGTTATGGATAGCATGCAAGTTCTTGATACAAAATACTTCGAACCAATAGATCACTCCGAAGAATCTTGTTTCTATTTGCCAGAGCTGGAACCAGGGGAACCCATTGTCTTGGAAGGGCAATGTGATGACAATATTCCCGTTATACCAAATTTCGATGAAGATAGGGTAAAATATATTCTTATTGTTATATGGGTATAAGCTTTATAAGTGTAGGCTCGTTTCTTGAAGGTTCCAATGTCGTAAATAGCTAAATAGCTTTTCATCATCAGCCCGCAAATATCCCACTGCAGGGATAGGCCTTACATCGTATATGAGGGAGTATGGGCCATAGTGCGGTTTGCCAACGCGGTTTGGGGACTTCACATGCCTTTCAATTTTTATTTCTCAGGCATGCAGGTTTCCTCCCCATGTTTTCCTTCACCGTTTAAGACTGCAGTCGGATAAATGCACATAAGTAATTAAATTAAATTCAAAACTCTGCCATTGGGAGACCGCGTCTTAACAGCTGAGCCACCGGCGCTCTTATGGGAATTATTTTCCAGAATTCATGATTATAAATGTCCAATTTAGTATTGTTCGATATAGTATAATGGTTCGAAGTTGGTAACACTCAACTTACTTTTAAAATAGGGTAAAATATAATAAAAGTTAATTTTGAATCGCGGGAGTGAATCGGCGGTTTTTTCACCACAGCGGCCACACAGCTTGTCGGTTTTCGTAGAAGTTCCTCCTAAAAAGTATATTTGTCGTTACCACCTTTCGCCACGAATTGCTGCTGAAGGCTGCTCAACCCTAGCTTCGAACCCATACAATCTCCCAGGAGAAAGGTAACATAGGCGATCTCGAGGTAAGTCCAGCTGGCCTTCAAAGAGAGAGCTGAAGGTACCTTCCACCTCTGTGGAGATCTTCGTTGGAGGGATCAAGCACCCTGGTGAGTCGCCTTTCTCCAAGCAATTCGTTTTATTAAATTAAAACTCCGCCATTTTCGCTTATTGTTCGAACATACAGTCCACTTAATCATCAACAATAAAAAAACCGCCGTTTTTATTAATAATTCGAAATTCTCGAAAATAATCGCAAATAAAGCTATTTATAATTATCTTTTAGGCTTCTCGAGTGCAAGCCAAGCTATTTCTTTGATTTATTCAGTATCTACTGACTTTCTGCCCGCGGTTTCGCTGGCGTGAAATAACTTTATCGCGGAAATTTGTTTATCCCATGGGAACTATTCACTTTATCAGGATACAAAATATGCTATGTTTTAATCCAGGGTATGTTCTACCTACGTACCAAATTTCATCCAAATCCGTTATAAACGGATAAAGGCATAAGCCTTTCACTCTGATTGAGCAACAAACAAATTCAAATTCAAATTTTCTAAATATTTATTTTCATTCAAGCATAACAATCTTGTACACAATTGTGAGAGTATCCTGTTAAGCTTCTTAAAACTTGTGTTAGAATACTCTGCTCTTCATTCTTGTACATTTTACATAAGATTTTTACTTAATGCGTAATTGAAATTGAAAACCTAGATTAGTTGCTTAAGTGAGTAGTAAATATAACATGAGAGGTTACTTGGTCAGATATGTGTTTGTGTGCGTGCGTGTGTGTATTTGTGTATGTGTGTGTGTTTATGTATGTGTGTGTGTGTGTTTATGTATAGTATTTTATTTTAAATTATAAGTGAGTAAGGAATTGCATAAGGTACAAAAAGTGAAGGATAAAATTTCTGAATTTGCTATCTGCAGAGATAAATTAGTTTTTCTGTAAAGGGTAGGTAAGGGTGTCTGCACATGCCCTACGGGTGTCATCCTTGGGTTCAGAAGGAAGCAGTGAAAATTTCTCCACTTCTCACCACATCTGCAGAATATGCTGACACCTAGATTTATAAATATTTAAAAAGGAATATGGTATTAGTTGAGCAACATTTCAACTTGTGTTATTAATGTAAAGGAATTTATATCGATCCAATGGCTTCAGTCTCTTGATAATTTAATGTCTTTAGCCATTCCGTTAGTGCCTTTTTGACTTCAAATGAAGATTTGGAGTAGATATTAATATTTCGGTTTGTTTTATTATGTAAATGAGCAGACCAAAAATTGAACTGTTTACGTGCATATTTAGTTTTAGTAGGAATAGCACTGATGACGTTAGGAATCCTTCTCACAGTTGATGTGATAGGTCTGTAGGGAAGACTTTTATGTCGTTTAATAATATTGTGCATAATTGCCAATTGTCTGACAGTCATCACATTGCAGAATGAGTAAAGTTCTGAAGTTGGAAATCTACAAGGTTTAAAAAACATAACTTTGAGAAGAGCTCTTTGAGCCCTTTCCAGTTCCAGAAATTTTGTTTTGTTGGAGCCGCCCCATGCTGGGATGCAATACACCAATAAAGATTAATAATAATAATAATAAATAATAATAATAAATATTTCGGACACTTTCCGACACAGATTGACCGAGTGCTAGATAAATTTTTATTAAAAGCTCTTTTGTGCAGACGTGTCTTAGTATTTTGAATATCCAAATGAGCTTTCTGAGTCGACTGGAGATTAAATCCAAATGTTGGTGCCAATTTAGTTTCTGGTCAATCTTCACTCCCAAGTATTTGGTGTGATCAACTCTCTCTAACACAGGGCAACTACATGATGCGTTAACACCGTGACGCTCAGAATGAGTCCTAATACTGAGATTGGATGAGGATTGTGATGAATTATATATGGAAAAACAAATGTAATTTGTTTTTCCAGTATTTAATGTCAGCAGGTTCATTTTCAGCCAATTGCCAATTTCAATCAAACCCTCCTCAGCATACTGAAATACTTCTTCCCATGTGTCCCCGTAAAAGACAATGGCTGTGTCATGTCTGCATAAGAAAATATTTTTCCATGATAAATTATTTTACTGCAAAGGTCGTTTATGTATATTAGGAAGAGAGTTGGTCCAAGAACACTTCCCTGAGGTACGCCAATAGTTATATCCCTTTCCTCACTAATGACATTACCAACCTTGACACATTGCGTACGCTGATTAAGGTAACTCTGAAAAATTGCAAGTGCAGTGCCTCTGACACCGATTCTTTCCAGTTTATTTAGTAAAATCGGGATAGAGACGGTGTCAAACGCTTTTTTTAGGTCTAAGAATACTGTTAAACATTTCTTTCCAGTATCCACTTTCTCAACAATAAGAGAACTTAATGCGAGAAGAGCGTCTTCAGTTGACGTGCCCTGCCTGAATCCATATTGTCTGTCTGCCAAGATGTTATTTTTATTTAAGAAACCGATTAATCTAGTATTTAAGATTTTTTCAAAGATTTTTGAAATGGCTGGCAGTACCGAAATTGGGCGGTAATTATTTACATCGTCTCTGTCCCCATTCTTGAAAACTGGTGTTACTATGGACTTTTTAAAGGTTCTCGGGAACACACCATTCTCTAGGCATAGATTAAAAAGCTCGCAAAGAATAGGTATTATCTGTAATTTTGCTGTTTTTAAGAATTTGGTTGGTATATTGTCCCAGCCCGGGGCACTATCCGAGTCTAGGTTCATAAGAAGATTTTCTACCTCCGAGCAATCAGTGTCAAGCAGAACTAATGATGGTAAGGTTGTGTTACAATTTTTATACACATTAATCTCAAAACTAGGAGGCGCTGAGGTAATCTCATTAGCGAGTGTAGTACCAATAGAGGCAAAAAAGCTGTTTACATAATTTACTGATTCTTCAGACGACGATCTAATGTGTAACAGATTATTACTAGTTATTTTAGAAGCTTTGAATTGTGATATTTCATTAATGGTTTTCCATAATTTTTTATTGTTTTTAGTTGATTTTTCTAAATTCTCTCTATCGTGTTTAATTTTTTATTATTTTGGTGCAAAAGTTTCTATATCTTTTATATGTTATTTCAAGAATTTTATCAGTGGGGTTTGATTTTAGCGCTAGTTGCATACTGTTACGATTTCTTATACATCTTAACACTCCGGGCGTCATCCACGGTTTAAGTAATGTTTTGGATCTAGAGATAGTAAGTATTTTAGTGCTTTTCAAGACGATGGAGGAGAGTAGATTAATTAGTGAATCTGTGATTAGTTCAGGATCAGTTAATGTAAAAATGGATGTCAAGTCGGTTGTTTGGAGATTGGCTATAGCCAACTCATAGTCAATTTTCCTTTGGAAGCGGGTCATTATTTTAGTATTTTTAAGGCCTTTCAGACTAAGTAACACAGTAAGATGATCTGTAGTGGTAGTGTTTATAACCGCAACCATCCCAATTGTTCGCCTTTTGTCCATTCTAATCATAAAATGGTCCAGGCAATTTCTATCACGAGTAGGATAGCAATGGCCAGGTAAAAATCCGTGTGAGGCCAACACGGTTAGATATTTAGTCCTATTTCTTTGTTCCTATGGTTGGTCAGTAGAACGAGAAATCAAATTTATATTTATATCTCCAGTGAGAATTATGTGACTTTGTGAGTTCATTGAACTTAAGTGAAATTCCAATGAGTCTATAAAATCCCCCGCATCTCTATTTGCAGGGGAGCGATAGATTCCCAGTATGGTATATGTATTTGTGGTAATCTGAATGCACGATGACTGTGTAATTTTAAGTTCTGTTGATTTAGTTTGTAGAGTATTTCGAACATATGCAACAACTCCATCGTTTTGATTGGATAGTTCTTTAGTATAGAATGATGTAAAGTTGATCAAGTTAGGTATTAGCTTATCTTTGGTTAATCTACATTCAGTAAGTATAATTAACAAACATTTAAACAAACATATATCTTTCGTATTTATAATATTAGTCAGAATTTATTTGAAAAATAAATCTTAATTTATCCACTGGACTGGACGTGAGCCGCGTGCGTTGCAGAATGTTATGTTAATTGTCGATTCAGCAACGCACGTAATTTGCCAAACGTGTCTCCATAAAGGACTTACATAGATCTAAAAAGATAGTACTGAACATTTTCGAAGAATATTCAAACTAAATTAGAGCGATTTCAAGTTTTCCAGCCTTCTCCGGACTCTTCCGGCCGTGCAAAATCTAGGACTTTTTTTTTAATATTTTTAATAATATTTTCAGTATTTTATTTAGGTTTAATCTTTTGCTTCTAGCTCTAGAGATTTTTATCGACATAGTTTCTGTAATATATTTTATCTTATTTTGTAAATTAAAACACTGATTCTTGATGATGAACAGTTTTCCATAATAATAGAGAAAAGGGTATATATATTTTTTTAAATGCGGTATTTCGGAAATGTTTTTTGGATCAATATATCCTGCTTATACGTCAAAAGTTTAATTAGAATCTGTTTAATCATTTCGGAACATTAGCTCTTGAAAGTTTGTATCGAATGACATTTGGGATAAAGGGTTCATGTATTCGAGTCACTACTACGATAATACAGCACTTGTTATCTGCACCTTTGTTTCCTTCCTCGAGCGAAACCGTCCAGCACCAGCGAGTCAACCGTCAACTACCGTTTTAATTCTTATTTATATTTTTCAGTTTACTGGCACGTGGTACGAAATCTCTAGGTTCCCATCTGGCCTTCAGGTAGGCGAATGCGCTGCCAATGTATTATCTGCTGATCAAAGCAATACATTCGTTTTCTCCCAAACTTCAGTGTACAATGAGAGATTAAGCACAGCAACGGGCAATATGAATGTAACACTAAATAACGAAGGTGTACTTATTGCTTCTATTACCATTAGTCAAGGTAAGAGAATCAGGTGATGATCTTAACGCATATTTCGATTGACCGTTTACCAATATCTAACGAAACGCAATTCCTTATAAAAAAAACCAGCAAAGTTATTTTATCAGTCGTAACTGCAAGCTATTAAAATATCAATCAATCAATAATTTATTTGCATGAATACAGTTATATCAGTTCTTAATAAAATGAGAGTTCGGTGACTGGATACACCGACGTGCAGACGTGCAAATATTAAAATCTACTTATCTATTGTTGTAAAGTAGATTATCGCAACTATGTCTGCCTAGCTCTAGCCTACATCTGATAATTTTTCTTTAAATCTACAAGTTATTTGCACTATTCGTAATTCCGTAAAGTTATCAATATCGTCATCCGTTGCTTCTAACATTTACATAACATAGCCATTTGACGGATTCTCATTGCTACACGTTTTCAATGACGATACAGATAATCTAAGGGATGATTTTGTTATTATTGTTATAAAGTATACTTTTCTTTTCAGTTGTCGTAAATAGAGTCTTTTACATTCTGGATACGGATTACTCTGAATTCGCTTTGATGTACAGTTGCCAACAAATCGACCGCTATAGTAAACAAGGTGAGTACAAGAGTGTATTGTTCATGGCACTAGCAATTTAAGTCAGAATAAAACGTAGTAAACGTCATGTAATTTTGTGTAGAAATTAAAAAAAATCCCAAATAACTGAATAACAGTAAATAAACGAATCCGAATAAACACGTAGTATAATGATAAAAAAATAACATTTATTTTTCTACTTGACATTAAGAATACCCCACATGACCAATCAATAGATCCTCTATGTCAGTAAGTCGTGATCTGGCGAATGGTGGGTACAATGGAAAAAAATATAGGAAATGAATACTATCAGTGACAAACGCTCAATGTCATTATTCACCACACATCTATCAAATGTGGCTAACCTACTAATATTATATCTACACTTAAGTGAATTAGTGCCCCAGATGAGAATGGGAACATATCTTATTGTAATAGAAATTTGTAAAAGATTGTAATAGAAATGATAAGAATTGTAATAGAAAATGAGAATCTGCAATTGGCATAACTTTGGCTTATAGATTTTGTGTAATAGTTTTTATAATGATGCTGTTGATTCTGTATTATCCAAAAATAAATATATAGTGCAAACTAATGTTTGCACTAAAGCCATTTATTGTCAAGTTCCATTCCTCGTAACTTGAGTTTTGTTGATGGAGTTTTCCCAACTACTTTTAAAACGGCAGTCGTATACTCTATCCACAAAGTTGGCGACAAAGCCGCATTCACGAATTACTGTCCAATATCCCTGCGTTATACGTTGTTTAAGATTGTCTAGAAACTTATTAATGAACTGGTAACATATCTCGGCATTAATAATTTTAGATCTCAAGCCCAAAAAGGAACGAGACGATTTACTTATGACACTATTTTAAATTTAACATCGCAAATTTCTAAGTAGTACTTCGATAACGATAACAAATGTATCAATACACGTGTTTTTGGAATTACAAAAGACTTTTGACACGATTTTAATTCCATATCTTCTAAACCGCATGATAAATGGGAATAACTTCGCGTGGTTTCAAAGCTATTTGACCGAGAGGAAACAGTGCATCCGGATAAGGACTGGATCAGTATACTGAGCCATCTTGTCAATATGGTGTTCCTCAAGGTAATTCACTTGGGCCTACATTATTTTTGTTCATACTAGCTTTGCAATATGATTATTGACAAAACTCATATTACAATGTTTGCTGATGATGTATAATTTTCTTTAACATTACGATCTGGCTAGCGGATAGTATTACTAGTGTAATAATAACAAATTTAACACATTTAAGTCAAATATCTATGCTTCACTAAGACTAGAGCCTCCAGTCCGGGTAATAATTTTAACCTTGCTATACATATCTTGCCGGATAATAGAGGAAACAGAGTACATGATTGCGATTGTCAATCTCTTAGAGTAGATGTTCTAAAATATCTAGGAATTTTGTTAAATGTAAAGCTACAATAAAACCGCTCGGTGTGTGTAAGCAAACCTAACCTAACCTAACACCGTCAACCGTCACTCTATCAAACCAAAACGATCAACTAATCAATCCACCTTATCAAAAAGTCCACTTTACCGAAACGTCCACCATGCCTGCCATTTAATATTTAAACAATAAAACGATATTTTAAAAAACTTCAACATTTTGTACAGCACTTTATATCAGCCTGGCCTCTCCCATAGTCTTCTAGAGTGACTGGAGCGGCCTGCATCATCGGTCGTAGGGCCACCGTGAAGGTGGACGTCTCACGCTACGTTTGGCGGCGTGTAGTCTCCATTCCAAATCCGTAATGCCCCAACGACTATCAGTTCATCGAGTTATTCGCCCTGCCCATTACCACTTCAACTGAGTTATGCTGCGCTATATCAATTACTTTCGTTCTTGTATGGATTTCCTCATTGCTGTTCGATCTCGTTGTAAAACGCCGAGCATCACCTCTCTCCATATCTCGTGTTACCTCGAGCTTTCTTATGGAGTCCATAGTGAGAGACCACGTTTCACTGCCATAAGTCACCTCTGGGAACACACATTGATTAAATACTTTCGGTTTAAGCACTGAGATATTTCATGTCATTAATTACTTGCAGTCTTCAGTTGGAAACTTAGCAGATCACGAGCAGGCCTGTCAGAGGAGGCTAATGCCAGGATCGATGCAATAGTCTCCAGTAATGTGGACCTACTCGAAGATTACTACAGGCCTACCAATCAAAGTGACATTGCATGCTTCCATTACCCGGATTTTCCTGAGCTGCCTGACGTCATTGAACTGCCAGGACTTTGTGATTATAGCATACAAGCTATACCTAACTTCGATATGAATGCGGTAAGTTTTTTTTTTTAATTATAGGTACACCAACCAATACTATAAATATATACACCGGACGTTTAATATCAAAGATAGATGCAATATGAAAAAGTTCATATACGTCCACATCCTATAAGCCTAAATACAATGAACTGCTGAATTCTGCTTCTTTGACGATGCTTTATAGGGTTACATTATTGTCAGTCTGTCTGTCCGTTCGCGCACCAAGCGTTTCTCTGAAACGCCTGAAGATATCAAGTTGAAATTAGTCGAAATGGTGATTTTTTTACAGCAGGAAAGGATAAAACATTAGTTTGTTATACCTAGAATATACTCGCATGTTTTTTTGATCATGTTTCTGTGATAAGTGATGCTTTTTTTACAATATAAATAAGCAAGTCCCTAATCCGCATTGGGCCAGCGTGGCGGACTATGGCCCCATACTCCCTCTATTGAGGGAAGGTCTATATCCCTGCAGTGGGATGTTTACGGACTGATGCTGATGAAATAAACAGTGGATACGACAGTGCGCGAACTAAGTCGGTGTATGACTGAGTTCCCATTGGTTCCAAATGCCCGTTTTAACACCAATGAAGTGGCGTCATTTTGATTGTTTGAATGACCCGATCGATATTCAGAATAAGTCTATGGATACAATAACATTTGTTATATACTTTGTTATAAATTAAAAATTATTTCACAGTACTCTGGGGAATGGATGGAAATCGAAAGGTACCCACAACCATTCCAAACGGGCACATGCAGTCGCGCACGTTACAACATCATGCTTTCCGGCCACTCATTTCTAATTACGAACAGCCATGTTATCAACCGTACCTTGGTGATTGAAACTGGAGAAGGTGTGATCGCAGATGATGGCAGTGGGCTCTTTGATGTTGATCACGCTGTTAGTGGTGGTAAGGCCCTCATTCGCATTTTATACTCCACTGTTGAGCCATTTGCATCGCTTTCCAAGGGATGTGCCAACTTTCGCAGGCAGATTGTCGTCTCCACACCAATAACAGTTGCGAACTCAAGACCAGTACGTCTACCTAGAACAAAGCTCCGGTTAGATAGGCCCAACTTCGAAGAAGAGACCAATCGTCGGAAAACTACGCGACGTTTTCTCGTGCTCATACCTCAGTGCTTAAAGAAGAAAGTCTTGGCAGTATTACCACTAATGACTTGGGCGCTGAAACGTGATCTCTCAGTATGGGCACAGATTACCAATAAGTTACTAAAGTATGGGCATCATAGGTCACGCAACGAACTATCCTAAGTGTTTCATTTCGTGATTAAATTAGAATTCGTTGAAGAATGGAAGTCACCTACGTAGCCCAGCGGATTAGTAAGTTTAAGTGGCAGTGGGCTTAACTCGAAGAATTGGTGACTGGTGAGGAATTAAAGTTCTTGAGTGCAGATCACGTACAGACAAACACAGGGTAGGACATCCAGTCACAAGATCGCGGGAAGTAGCTGGCTGCAGGCTACTTCGAATCAGTCGCTCTGGAAATCTATGAGAAGCAGTGACTGATATGATGACGATGAGGAAGTTTCAGGCTTCCAACAAAACTCGATATAGTTATGAATACTATCAAAAGAACGAGATCATCAGGAGTTAATGATCTAAATAGATTTTCCAGGCCCTGCAAAGGTACTGCATGATTCATCCGCATTATTCCCAGAAACACCACCTTTCAAATATCTCGGATCTACTGGCACTCAACTTTTGATTCTTGGGCACTATATTATTTTACGTTCACTATAAGCATTAATTTTACGTTGGCCCTATTGAGGATTGATCCCAAATTCCCAACAGGTACATGACTGGTTTTGAAACTGTAAGAACCTAATCCATATTCCGATTCCTTTTAGGTGCAAACAATGCTAATTATTATGTGTTGGAGACGGATTACACCAGTTTTGCACTTGTCTACAGTTGCCGCAACTTATCGACAGGAAATAGACAGGGTAAGTTATACCAATGATATCGGAATTTGACGGAATTTGAATGTTTTAGCTCCAGGGTGAAGTTTTAAAGACAATACAACCTGATTATTTCACGTTTACATTAGACACAGGTTAAAAGCAAATTATTTACATACAAATGCGGGTAGTCAGAGATTTTACAAACATTAGCGTTTGGGTGTACCTAACATTAAAGTTAGCAACGTTTTTCTACCTACAAATGTCCCATTGCTGTGGGTTGTCTGGAAGAGATCGCCTAATTGTGTTCTATTATTATCATCAAAAATTATTGTAAATTATTTTGCGCAATAAAGAGTATTTGTATTAAAAGTTTAATGCTTGAAAGAACACCCATAGAAATATATATATATATATATATATACAGAAATGCGTCGTGACAGGGGTTGAGCTCATCGCCGGTAAAAACGTGCAAGTCTATAGATGTTTTTGATGGAAAGTCCCATTGTCGCCTTTCAAACGGAAGAAACGGGTGGTTCTATTCTTTTTACGTGCCAAGACCACTCAACCATTTATTCATTATTTAGTGTTCAGTTGGAAGCTCAGCAGAACGTCTTCACTCAGCGACGAAGCGAATGCTATTATCGACGCAGCCATCATCAGGAGTCGGGACCTTCATCAAGCTTTCTATAAACCGACTGGGCAAAGCGATGAAGACTGTTTCTATATGCCGGAAATTAATGAAAATAGGTCTCCATTATTCAGAGGGCAATGTGAAAATATTAGTGGGGTACAGAATTTTAATATGCAGGCGGTAAGTTATCAATTACTGCAAATTAAAGCAATTTGCTCTTATTAATAAATGGCGACGGAGTGTTGTTAAAGTGACTTAGTTTTGGTCCAATAAAATTTGAAACTTGCCTCGACTCGAAAAGAAGAATAATAAATGGCAATGTTTCGCATTCGTTATTCGTTATTACAGCCCCTACAAGTACGAGTGTATATAAATACGCGTATATTAGTGTTCTCATCTGTGTACATTTGAGTAATTGTACATCATGAGTGAAAAGTGTCAGCTGTTGTGCTGTTCTTCATTGCTTCACCTTCATTTCCAGTTCGCCGGCTGGTGGCACGAAATCGAGCGGTACCCTTCAGATGTTAATGTTGGCCAATGCATTAGCTCAGAATACCACGTATCTGGAAATGATATCGTGGTAGTGAACACTAATGTCTTCGGTTTGACATCTCAAGTTAACACAAGCACTGTGGAGGCCTTCCCCGATGGAAGATTGAGGAGAACGTACAGCAATGGAGTAGAAGTTGGTGAGTAAACATCTATGGAACTGTTTATTAATTCACCGATTCATGTGCGCGTAAACAGACTAGATAATCTGTCTGCCCTCTGTTTTCTAAATGGCTATGAAAATACCATGTGCAATTCATTTTCACGCCAGAAGCGACGCAGCATGGCAACAGCATGAATGGTAATATCCGAAGTAGCTGCAAGCTTCTTTAGCCCAGAAGATGTCAAGTAAGCAAGACGGCAGATATTCGTATCCTGTGATTGACTAAGGAACTAACTGCCTCACGTACTCAGGTGGTGAAACCAATGCCTCTACTTTTCGTAAACTCGGCCTTACCTGACCACGGTTCACGATCTTGCCCAAAGGTCCTCGCTCTTCCGGACCCCATTGGTCTCTAAAGTCTCGAATTCAAAGGACACAAATACTTTAACCTGAACTCTGTCTTGAATTTTATTTTGCTTGAAGCCCTCGTCACGTAGAAGTGGAACGAATCTACGGAATTTAGAAAATCGGAATTTTGGGCCAAATTTTATGGTGATACGAAGTTGTAGCTGCAGAATGTAATGTTGCAAATAATTTTCAGATATTTGGGTGCTGGCCACTGACTATTACTCCTACGCTCTCCTGTACTCCTGTGAAAACCTTGACAATGGATACAGACGCGGTATGTTTAGTTTACCTTTATCTGTATGTGGCATTAACACAAAACAGCTGACCAGTTTGAAAAAGTTTTTTATCTGTGATATGTGATGTTTGCGTGATGGATCTTAGACATGTTTCATGGAAATTACTCTAGCCGTTTTCAAAATATTAAGCAGTTGGTATAGTTTAATACAGACAGTTTCTTTACCTAGATTTACTTCGGGAATTTCCTAAATGCTACCAAACAGCAAATCCGATAGAAAGTGATCAATCACAGACATCTATAGGCATTTTCTGTACCTATTCAAGGAATACCAGATGCAGTGCTATGAAATATGGTCATTCTACTTTCACTCACACTGACAATATACTCTCGAGAGTAGTGTAATATGTTATCAATACCGACTATACACTATAAACATATCTCGTCAAATCACCATAGCTCCTAACTCTCCCATTAAATGCTCCTATGAAGAGCAGTGCAAATCGTACCTGTTTACCACAGGTTTACAAAGTTAAACTAGGCGATAGTTGATCAAATCAAATCAAAAAGGCTTTATTTTGTGGGTACACAGGATACCCTTAAAATAGTCAGATTTTACTTTTTTATAGCTACTGCTTGTTCAAAAGGCAATTTTCCCTTGAGAAGAACAAGCAAAAAACTGATAAATAAATAATAAATAATCTGATATTTTATAATATACTTTCTTAATAAGTTTCTGTTTTATAGTATCTTTAAATTTGTTGAAAGGAAGATTTTGTGTATTAACACATAACCCTTTGAATTAATTACTACTGACTTTGCGAAGGCGACTGATGTGACCTGCAAGTTTATCTTTATTTCTTGTATTGACCTCATGTTTATCACTATTTTTCCTAAATGACGCTATATTTTATTTGACATAGATTAGATTTTCAAAAATGTACTGTGACGAAAAGGTTAGAATATTATACTCTTTAAATCTCTCTTGTAAATCTTCAACACGCGCGATGGTTTGGAAAAAATAAATTAATCTACCAATGCAAATAATATGCCCTATTTTTTTCCTTGCGGTAAAAAAACTCATGCGGTATAATGCAGGGTTTTCTAACGAGTGCCATTTAGCGTAATGGTAGAACTTGTGGAATTTCAAACATGTTGCAAATGTGATATTAGACCATGACTTCATTCCGAGTTCGACATCGGCGCAATGTGTACATCCTCTCCTTCCTATATACCTAATAAGTCTTTACCTATGAAATTGCCGTTCAGCAGTACTGGCCATTTCAAATCAAAATAATTTTTGTTTGGCTAAGAAATCTAATTTCAAATTAATTTTATTTTAAAAACATGGAATTCTTTTTCCAAAAGTAGTCATTTGTTTATTGATTAGTGTTACATTTTCATCGCATTTCAATCTTTTTCGTCATCATGGATACGTTAAAAATTCGAGTAATTATGGAATATGAGTACCGTCGTGGCAGCGGCACGCAACATCAACGACGTTTACGGAGCTAACACTACAAACCAACCTGTTATTGGTTTGCTCGCTTCCGTTCTGGGAATTTCGACCTGAAAAATTAACCTCGCGGTCGTCCGAAGACTTTGGTCGATAATGACGAATTAAAGGCGATTGTGGAAGCTGATGATACACAATCTACGGCTGACTTAGCAGCAGCTTTCGACGTTAGCGTCAAAACAATATTGGTCCATTTGTGTCAAATTGGCAAGGTAAAAAAGCTTGACAAATGGGTGCCCCACGAACTCAATGATCGCCAGCGCGAAATACGCGTCGAGACGTGCCTTGCACTGCTCAACAGACACACAAATGAAGGAATTTTGAACCCCCATTGTTACCTGCGATGAAAAATGGATTCTGTTTGATAACCGCAAGCGCTCAGCAAGTAGGTTGGATCCTGGTTCAGCACCTAAACAATGCCCTAAACGAAAACTTACCCCAAGAAAAGTGATGGTCACTGTTTGGTGGTCTAGCGCCGGTGTGATTCATCACAGCTTCTTACCAAACGGGATGAGCATTACTGCAGATGTGTACTGTGAAGAACTGAACACAATGGTGGAGAAGCTGGCACATCTCCAACCAGCATTGATCAATCGCTCCTCTCCGCTGCTCCTGCACGACAACGCGCGACCTCATACTGCACAGCAGACGGTCTCCAAGTTGCAAGAACTGGGCTTGAAAGCTCTCCGTCATCCGCCCTACTCACCAGACCTTGCGCCTACAGACTACTACTTTTTCCAGAATTTGGATAACTTCTTGGCAGGAAAAAAATTCAATACCCGAGAGGCAGTACAAAATGCCTTTGAAGAATTAGTTGAAGAAGGGCATCAATAAACTGCCACTGCGTTGGCAAAGATGCATTGATTGCATGGGTGATTACTTCGATTAATACAATTAAAAAATACATGAAAAAAAATCGTTTGAATTTTTTCTTATAAAACGGCAATTTCATAGGTGAAGACTAATATTTATATCATGATTTTTTTATATTTTAATAGTTGGGATTTTGGTGCTATAAAGAATCTAATATTTAGTTCTAAAGTGAAATACTATGAAAGCTTACATCTTTAAAGGTATAACTTGACATTTCAATTAACAAACAGTGTGGAGCGCTAAGCACAGCAAGACTCAGCACCTGACAGATGATTACCAGGCTTCCATGGTCCCTGTCATCGAAGCCAACAACGTCCTCTACCCCGAGTTCTACTTTGAAGTTGACCAGAGTGACAACGCGTGCTTCCACTACCCAGAGGCGGACGGCCAGCCAGTCATCTTGCGTGGGCAATGTGCCACAAATATACCTATAGTTCAGAACTTCCGCTCTGAGGATGTAAGTGGATGGGCGACCAAGCTGCTTTTATTCGATTATCAATCGCCAATTATCTCCCTATCTCCCTCGAATCCAACTCTGATGGACAGCGTTCAGGAAAATGTGTAACGTCTTCAAGTCTAAAATACCTCAGGGTTTACTTAGGGCAGCATAGAAGATGCTCCATAGTTTGTGGTGTATCACGGCACAAGCACCGTTTGTCGTCCGTGTAGCCCTACTTAGACGTGTTTTTTCGACATCCACTGACCCTTGTACGCAGTCTATTGAGTGACTTCCATACGGGCCACTCCAGATCGTGACCCGATGGCAGCTTCTCTGCAGGTGTTATAAAAGTCGGTAGTGATAGCTCTTCCCACAATTGGACGCAAGATTTAGGGGCACTGAAACGTGACCTGTCTGGTCACGCTACGCGCTATGGAGAGAACTATGCTCGGCTTTTCACTACAAGATCAAATCACAAATGAGGAAATCCGTAGAACTAAAGTCACGGACATAGCCCAGCGTTATGGATCATGCTGTACGCGTGGTTCTGGTCCTCAAGAATTTGATGTTTTTGCCATCGACTCGCTAAGAAGAAGAAGCCCACCGTATTAGTAAATTATAGTGGCAGTGGACAGGGTACATAGCTCAAAGAACTGTGGGCCGTTCGGGCATTAAGGTGCATGCCTGGAATGGAGGACACCCACCGACAAGCGCAGTGTAGGCGTCCACCTCGTCTTGACCCCTATTGTATAGCGAATAACTCTTTATTATCTCCACAGTATTCCGGCATTTGGTATCAAACCGAGCACTACCCTTCATTATATCAGAGCGGTACCTGCTCAGGTGTCATGTACACCATAAACGAGGAGTCTGGATTCCTTGACTTCATGAAATGGGAAGTCGTTAATGATGAGCTGATGACTTTAAATGGAACCGCTGCTGTTGTCAGTACAGTTGATAACAGTGCACGATTGATTATCTACTTACCTATTGAAGAAACGGGTGGTAAGTTACCCCTAGTTTGTCCAGAATTTGAGGTATTACCAAACAGCTCCCTTTATATACAGACATATAATTTACAAAATGAAGGTCTCGTGTTCGCTTCCCAGCGGGGTCACTTATTTTAAGCAATGAACAGTATTTGTATTTTAGTCTGGTTGATGGTTGGCCACTTTTAAATGTCCTCCTGGACCAGCTACCACCATCTTATCTAAGTCTGCCGCTAAGCAGCAATGTTGATGGCATTGTTGTGTTCCTGCTGGCAAACCAGTCCCCCAAATTAGTTCCTCATCTTCATCTTCATCTCACATCACCTCACATCCAGGTGTGATTGTCATCATGCGCTACCTATACAAATGTCGTTTTAAAAAGGGGCAGCGCAGACGTTTTGTCAGCCGCATTATTTTGTTCTCAGCATATGTGCATATACACATTCCATCCCCCGGGGACAAAATTGTCCGATTTGGATGTTTTTGTCCTACAAAAAGTCCGTCATCTTTTTTTTTATGCACAACGGGTTGACTCTTGACCTCAATCACACCTGATGTTAAGTGAAGATTGAGGTCGAAAGTGGAAGCGTCCTGACCCGGAAACCCCAACACATTTGGGGGACTGGCTATCTTATCTCTGACAACCGGAACACAACAAGCACAAATAGTGTCACCGAAAGATTCAAGTTCCATAAATAGTTCTTGAAAAACAATTAAGTTATTTAGATGTATTTGTGAAAAGGGGCTATCCTAAATGGCTAGCTACCACCATCTTATCTAAATCTGCCGCCAATCTGTTTCCGGGTCAGTACGCCACCTTCGACCTCATGTTCACTTAACATCAGGTGTGATTGAGGTCAAGTACGAACCCGTCGTGCATAAAACAAAAAAAAATAGTTGATTTCCATTTTATCATACCTTTGTATTTAAAAGTGAAGTTAAGAAGTATACGAGTAGTAAAGTAAACTTCCTAATTACAGGTACGAGAGCCACACAAATTTATATCCTGACCACAGACTATATAAGTTATGCGTTAGCGTATTCCTGCATGAATATCAACCCATTCCAAAGGGAAAGTAAGTTATATTTTACCTATTATAAGAGTGAAACAGCGTCACATTGCGGAGCTCCCATAGCCGCCTGCCCGCCAACTCGGCCAGTACTTACTTTATAGTACTTACAGTACTTTATATCCAGTAGTGGACTTTCTCAAGCTGAGCAGTTCATGTCCATGCTTGCATAGTCCGTAACTTTATAATAGCCCTACTTTTAAATGGTTTTATGGTAATTATGAATTTATTTATTTTTTATCTACGTAATATATTTAAAAACGTACCTAATTTATTATTTACCTACGTAATTTGGCATACCTACCACCATATCAACTACCTAAATTTAATAATGTAAGTACATATATGGCATGAGAATATGGGATTATATTTTACCAGATATTTTAAATAGTATTCCTGGTGAACTATATTCACATAACATAAAACAATGTAAAAATGCATTGAAGAAGTACTTTATAGATGGAACTATGTAGAAAGTGCCTATCCAACTAATTTTATTTCGATACAGAGACACATGTCTACTTGCTTTCGGATATCATTTTATGGATCTAGATATTTAAGTTACGTTACATACCTTTTGTAATAATTAATAACGCGGCGGGTCAGTGACCTCATTCGCACTACACACAAACCTTCACAGGTTTTCGTAGGCGTCTTATAGTGAAGATTGTTCAAATAATGTTCTATGGACAAATAAAAAAAAAAAAGGAATTTATGTGTCTGGTTACATATTTTATAATAAATTATCTGTATTGCTCTTTGAATAACTTGTATGATCACATAAATACGTATTTTCAGTCTTCGCGTGGAAGCTAAGTCGTACCCGCACCATGCCCAGGGCTAGCACCTCAGCCATCAACTCCTACATGACCCAAAGAGTAGAACTCCACCAGCCGTACTTCCTGACCACCGAGCAGCATCTGGACTGCCAGGAATATAACGCTAGTTTTTTAATAAAAAGCAGTATTATTGTGATGGTATTATGTTGTATTTTACGGTTAGTTCTGTAGGCGATACATCATGTGTTTGTAGCCAACCATTTTATGAGATAGACTATTCCATGTCAGTAATTTTTTTTAATTTATTTTTATTTGAGAGAGAGTAAGCCGCGTTTTCACAGTACGAGTGCGCTGGGACTCTGACAATCTATAATGATCTTAAATATAATATTTTATACATTGGTGTCGATTCGGATGTACACGAACTAAACTAAAACCAGATTTAGACTGGTGCTGTCACGTTATATTGTTCCAGAGAGAAAAAGACAGACCTACTTTAAAATTGGTTTTAGTTTAGTTTGCGTACAACCGAATCGACACCATTGACTATTAAGTTTTCTGTGATGGCGACCCTTCTAGTTCGTATAGGTAGTTTAGATGGGAAGTTGAGTAATACCAGCTTAATCTAACGATCTTCGATTTGTCATATTTACTGGTAATCACACCGACCTTCCAATCATGTACCTACCAATGAGTTTTTAAATATAATTTAATTACTTTATGTGCATTAATCCGACTGCTCGTAAATGGTGAAGGAAAACATCAAGAGGAAACCTGTATGCCTGAGAAATAAAAATTCAAAGCTATGTGAAGTCCCCAACCCGCATTGGGCCAGCGTGGTGGACTACGGCCCATGCTATATCCCTGCAGAGGGATGTTTACGGGCTGATGATGATGAGTAATCTAGTATGGGCTCAACTCAAATGGCTTACAAGGATTTGCATATATAGTTTCTCTTCTCTATTCAGTGTTGTTCGATTCATAACAAACACAGGTTTGCTTAGATTTTGTTCTATTAATGTAAATTTAGGAGTCCATTGAGGAGTTAGCAGCTGATGCTTATAACACAAGTATTTTTAATGCTTAGCATGAGCATCAGCTGGGGTTCTAAACTACTGAATTTACCTGTGGTTAAATAAATTATTCTTATTCTTATTCAAGGACTCGTTTCTATCTCAAAAGTTGGTTCCAATTACTTTCCGCTTCTCATAATTGGCCTAATTGTGTTCTATTGTTATCATCAAAAATTATTGTAAATTATTTTTCGCAATAAAGAGTATTTGTATTGTATTGTAATGTAATGTTTGGCAAATTATCAATAAGAGGGTTTATCCCACACCAAGTCCAAATTTTTGGGAATAAATAGATCGATTCTAATGAAAAGTTAGCTGAAAACATTTCCGAAATATTGAATTTAAAAGAATATATTGCATTTTTTTTTAAATCGCTCTAATTTATTTTCAATAACCTTTTGGAAAATGTTCCTTACTAACTTTTTAGATCATGTGTACAAAGTTTCATTAGAAATGGTTTATTCGTTTTGTAACATTTGGACTTGAAAAAATTGTGCAAAAAATTTGAAGACCGGCGAAGCACCGAAAAAAATTACTGTCCCATCCTAATCTCCTGGGTTTTATACGATACTAGCAGCTGCCCGCGACTTCGTCCGCGTAGACTACATGAATCAACACTTTATTACTTTCCCACGGGAATACATTCAGCAGAAAAATTACCATGTAGAGTTTATCTCAAACAGGAAAAGACCCTGGGCAGATAACAGGTATGTGGAACCATGTTGGTGTTTTGCCAGGTAAATGAATTAAGACAGGGATCCATTAAAAGACCTTTCTGAAAAATTCTGGTTTATATTTATTAAAGTACTTCCTTATAAACAACATGTTGTCCAATATAGACTTTTTTGGTAGCAACCCCACCCCTGTCTCAACCCTAGAGGGTTAACTTAAAATAAATGTCATTTTCATAATCAACATCCCATAAAACCTAAATAACGACACCAATATCGATTTTATGGTTTTAACCCCCATTTCACAACCCAGGGGGTTGTTTTTCGAAAAATCTCAAAACACGTATTAGCTTATTTGTTCCTAGGAGTACTCTTGTGAAGTTTCGAGTCGAAAATAGTCGAAATGTCCAAGTTATACTGTTTCTTCATACAAAGCTTCAACCTGTTCAAACCCCTGTTTCACCCCCTTAAAGGGTGAATTTTGAAAAATCCTTTCTTAGTGCTCCCCTAGACCTCGTAAGGAACCTACGTGCCAAATTTGGAAACTCTATTCACCCCTTTGACTATGACTATGACTTTGACTAAAACTTTGACTATGACTTTGACTATGACTTCGACTATGACATTGACTACGACTTTGACTTTGACTATGACTTCGACTATGACTTTGACTATGACTTTGCCTATGACTATGACTTTGACTATGATTTTGACTATGACTTTGACATGACTTTGACTATGAATTTTACTTTTCGACTTTGAGTCTTCGACTTTGAGTCTTCGACTTTAAGCCTTCGACTTTGAGCCTTCGTCTTTGAGCCTTCGATTTTGAGCCTTCGACTTTGAGCCTTCGACTTTGAGCTTTCGACTTTGAGTCTTCGACTTTGAGTCTTCGACTTTTAGCCCTCGACTTTGAGCCTTCGACTTTGAGCCTTCGACTTTCAGCCTTCGACTTTGAGCCTTTGACTTTGAGCCTTCGAATTTGAGCCTTACTTTGAATTTCCAATTTGAATCTTCGACATTGACACTTCGACTTTGACTCTTCGACTTCGACACCAATTTGAATTTGTGATTTCAACCCCTACCACTATCGCAACCCGTAAGGGGTTAGCTTCAAAATAAATGTCATTTTCGCAATCAACGTCCCAAAAAACCTAAATAACGACACCAATATAGACTTGTTTGGTATCATCCCCCACCTCTATCTCACCCCTAGAGGGTTGGCTTAAAATAAATGTCATTTTCATAATCAACATCCCAAAAAACCTAAATAACGACACCAATATCGATTTTATGGTTTCAAACCCATTTCACACCCCAGGGGGCTGTTTTTCGAAAAATCTCAAATAACCCTTATCTCATTCTCTAACTCCAAGGGGTTAGCTTCAAAACAAATGGCATTTTCGTAATCAACGTCCCAAAAAACCTAAGTAATGACACCAATATTGACTTTTTTGGTATCAACCCCCACCCCTATCTCAACCCTAGAGGGTTAACTTAAAATAAATGTCATATTCATAATCAACATCCCATAAAATCTAAATAAAGACACCATTATCGATTATATGGTTTTAACCCCCATTTCACACCCTAGGGGGTTGTCCAATATAGACTTTTTTGGTAGCATCCCCCACCCCTATCTCAACCCTAGAGGGTTAACTTAAAATAAATGTCATTTTCATAATCAACATCCCATAAAACCTAAATAACGACACCAATATCGATTTTATGGTTTTAACCCCCATTTCACAACCCAGGGGGTTGTTTTTCGAAAAATCTCAAAACACGTATTAGCTTATTTGTTCCTAGGAGTACTCTTGCGAAGTTTCGAGTCGAAAATAGTCGAAATGTCCAAGTTATACTGTTTCTTCATACAAACTTCCCACCCCTGTTTCACCCCCTTAAAGGGTGAATTTTGAAAAATCCTTTCTTAGTGCTCCCCTAGACCTCGTAAGGAACCTACGTGCCAAATTTGGAAACTCTAGACCCAGCGGTTTGGCCTGTGCGTTGATATGTCAGTCAGTCAGTCAGTCAGTCAGTCAGTCAGTCAGTTTCTTCCTTTATACATATATTTAGATTTAGATCAATATTTTCAACAGAGGAAGATGCTAAAAAATATTTTAATTAAACTGTTATTCGAAAATGGTGTTTATTTACTATTTACGAAAGCCTTTCGACCCATAGTAATTGACGACCCTGTTTGGTGTACCTAACTGTAGTGGTTAGAGACTCTGACCGCTATGTCTAGAGGTCGAGGGTTCGAATCCCGCTAGGGGCATATGTCTATTTAACTGCCTCCGTGGCTCAATGTAAAGAACATTGAGTTTACGTTTCGGAGGTCGCGGGTTCGATCCCCAGCGGGGTTCATAAATTTAGTACTCGATTTGGTTGGTGGTAGGGCATATTAAATGTCCGCCTGCCTGGCTACCACCATCTTATTTAAATCTGCCGCCAAACAGCAATGTTAATAGCATTGTGGTGTTCCGGTTGTCAGAGATAAGATAGCCAGTCCCCCAAATAAGATGGGGTTTCCGGGTCAGCACGCTACCACCTTCGGCCTCATCTTCACTTAACATCAGGTGTGATTGAGGTCAACCCGTTGTAGATAAAAAAAATGTTTGTATGCTAAAGTGTATACCCGAGATAAGGATGCTTACATTTACCTATATTGGAAAAAAGGTATTTAGTAATCTCGAAAAATATCTAGTCTTCTCGCAGTGATCACTTCGGTCATATTGCATGTATTAACGAGAATTACGTGAATTAAAAACTAATATATAATATGTAATCTATGCTTTGACTTAGGTATATTTTAGTGGAACATTTTAACACTTTTGTGTTCTCCGTTAAATTATTGTCAAAGTACCTATTTGATTTACAGTTGATCATTGCAAATAATGCGATAAATAAACGAAATGTCTACTCAGCAAAATAACTATTTATATGAAACAATACTGAAATTACGATACTTCGGTAAGTAGATAGGTACCTACCTACTCCATCTTGTTTTCATCTTTGCCGCGCAAATAATATCCCACATAATTTTTCAACACACAATCGGCAAACTTGATGTTTTTTTTTTTGTACAGCGAAATGCTCGTCGCTCGGATATACCTCGGATATATTCGGGTAGTGTTATTCCTCTATGGATATACTGATGTTTTCTCTTTTTGTATTAGGTTCCTCTTTTTGTTTGGATGCCTTTAAGAGTGAGCCCGAACCTCATTTTGATAATTAGTACCTGAATCATACTATGGACCTTCCCATTCCAAAGCTACCATTTTAGACATATTTAGGTAGTTTATTTATAAGTTTACAGTTTTACACTAAAACACTTATAAGTTATTCGACAAGAGATATACAAAATTAACGAGATTCGTAATATTGGCACAAGAACGAATACAAATATTCAGTCAGATCATCCGCAAATATGTCAACATTTTGGATCTCTTTCGTAAGTTATTAATTATATCAATAGCTCTAGCGGAGGGCGAGTTTCCGGTGTGTTATTCGCAGTCCATCAGGTGTAGCAAAGCCAAAGAGCCTGTGACGTCTGCGACCCGCGCGCATGTATTGCTGCGGGACAAATAAACGCATGCGCACGAGGACAGAGAGATTGTCAACCATGTCGATAATGTGGTCTCGTCGAGGCAACTTATGCAAACTCCACTTGTCTCTGCTCAATACAATAGTAGGTAGTTCCTACACAGGAGGACAATAAGTACCTAAATAAAATATATAAATATTTCGGACACTTACACCAATAACTATGTAGGTATAATCCCGAAGGCAAAGCCTGTACTATGGTTACTAGATAACAGCAGGTAAACATACATAGGTACCTAAATATTTATTTAAACGTCCATGACTCGGGTTAGATGTTCGTATTCATCATTCAAACATAAGTTATACCTACCAAACTTAGTGTTTATATTCTCTTGGCATATGTACCTACCTACCCGTAGCGGAATACTAACCTGCAACCATTGGCTTTGAAGGCAGGGTCACTACTACTACACACTAGGTATCGACTACACAAGGAATAGAGTCGTAGAACACAATCAACTGTCTTATGAGTCCACTACTGAACACATCATGGCACGATTTGCATCGCTTTCAATGGGAACAATTTACCGTAGGCAGACCGTAGGTAATCATTATTGTAGGTTGGTTGACGATCGCAGATTGTTTACCTAAGTATTATTGGGTAAAGCACGTGTTGCTGGTAGATAATAAAGGATAAAAAACCAAATTGAAGATGTTTTTGGATCTAAGTTTTAGACAGTAACTTAGTTCCAAAAACATCTTCAATCTTCAAAAGGGCGCTTTAACAATTCATTTTTCAATATTTTATAGACAGCACACTCAGTTTTATTTTATATCGAATTCATATCAAAATATGAAGCTCTTTTCTTCTTTTTTTTTTGTAGACTGGAACTCGCTGACAGGCCTTAGGACTTTTTCAGCGTAACCGGGCAGTGGGGCGAGCGCTTGGAGCCTCGCCTTTTTTATAATGTTGGCAATGCTTTAAAACAGCCGGCCGTGACAGAGTGGAGTGAGTCATTCATTCACAAAATATCATTCATATCTCTCTCCATTCATTTTTCATGAATTGCGGATAGCATGTAAATGGAATTGAGAAAATTGCATTTCTTATGATAACTTATTTTACACTGAATCGATTTGATTTTACGGTTATTACAAAGTGAAGCAATGGCTGGTAACGAGGAAATCACCGGACCTGTGTCGCAGGCAGACATAGAAGCCGCGGATAAGTTGAAAAACGAAGCGAATGATCTTTTTAAAAGTAAGTTTTCCTAATTTTGTGAGAAAATACCTATCTTCAGTTATTTGTTGCACCTTCTTTCTACTAAGTAAATTTATAGTTCATCGGTCGTGGTGTTAAAAAATTGATTGACATAACCTCAAAATTTTCAGAACAAAATTACAATGGTGCTATCGAGTTGTATACAAAAGCAATCGAGAAGAATCCTAATAATTCCGTGTTCTACGCGAACCGGAGTATATCCAACTTGAGGCTGGAGAACTTTGGCTACGCGCTGACCGATGCCTCTAAGGCCATAGAAATGGATAGAGGATACACTAAGGCCTACTATAGACGGGCTGCAGCTCACATGTCTTTAGGAAAGTACAAACTAGCGCTTAAGGATTTTGAATATGTGAGTATTGGCTTTGACAGTATAATGCTTGGCAAGAATAGATTCATAAAAGTATGCAAGTATTAATCTCTTTGTATGTTATACAGGGAAACCTAGGCCCGTATTAATAAACCATTCTCAAGATTGAGAACAGTCTTGTGACCGGTCTCAAGTAAACATGTTTATTAATAAACCTAACTTGAGACCTGAAAAGCACGTGCATACTCAAGCAGTACTCACTTGAGAGGTGCACGTATTAATAAACGAAACTCAAGACTCATTCATTCGCCGCTGAGGCGAATACTTGAGAAGTGATCTCAGCTCCAAACTGGTTTATAAATTAGCACAGAGCTTGAGATAGCGTCAACTGCTTAAGACGCATCTCGGTTGATACAGCCTCAAGACTTGTATTGAGATCGATTTATTAATACGGGCCCTGGTTAGTCGTGTCTAGTAGTCGTGATTAGAATTATTTCCCAATTCTTCTTTGTACAAACTGTTTTTGTACAGTAGTTTCCCAGTCAAGAGTCTGGTAAAATTTTGAGCCTAAACTACAGAATAAACAAACAAAATATTCTTTATTGTACAACAATAGAAGCATAATACAACAATAAATAAAAAAATAGGGGATAGTACAATTTGGCGGCCTTATCACTAAAAGCGATCTTATTGAAAATAGGTAGCGTGCGCGGTAAACTAATTTTAATAAAATAAATAAATCACCCATATAAATACATACGTTAATAAATAATAAATCATTTGAGTTGCTCTTAGTTGGCAGCCAATTGTACTTCTTGCATATTATGAATTACTTTTGCGCTACTATTTTCAACCCCTAATGCAAAAAGAGAGCTGTTATAAATTTTAACCCTAGTCTGTCTGTGGCACGATTAGCACCTAAAGCTTTTGTAAATTTCAAAATTGTTATTTATTTACAAAAGCTGGCCTTTTGAGATGATGATTCTTATCTTAGCCATGTTTGATGGAAATTAATTCAGCCGTTTCGAAAATATTTAACTTTTCCACTACTTTATATATAATTTTTGCCATTGACTCGAAAAGAAGAAGATGTTGCTTTTCGAACTAATTTTGAACTGGAACTTTCTTTAATGTACACAGGTAACCAAAGTTAGGCCAAGTGACCAAGACGCTAAGATGAAATATAATGAATGCAATAAAATTGTCAAAAAAATTGCTTTTGAGAAAGCCATCTCTGTTGACAAGAAAGAAGTTAATATTGCTGATACTATCAACCTGGAAGCTATGTGTAAGTATTTCACTTAACTCTACTTCAGTTGGTGGAAACACTTTCATTAAGATAGATAGATAAGCATTTATTTGCATCTATGTACACACACATAACAAATTTTACACACGAAAAATCCAACTAAAACAATAAAACAGAAGTACAGAAACATCAAATACTATGTGTGTGCCGCAGTATACAAAGGTCCTCCTTCGATACTCCTCTTTAAAGATACTCCTGTATCTCTATTTATTTCTGTGCCTCAAAGAAACAAAACCAGGGTCATAGCTTCGATTTCCAGTGGTGTACATGAGAAGTCTGTTTGGTTGGTTGTAGGGCATTTTTATATACCTACTACCATCTTAGCTAACCGTCAAGTTAAAAATATCATTGTTGTGTACCATTGAGATGACATCTAAAATTAGTTGGAGTTCCATATAAATAAATAGTAATAAATAAATAAATATCCTTAGACATACACACAGCGCCATCTAGTTCAACAGTAAGCAACTATAGGCTTGTGTTGTGGATACCAGATGGTTGATATACTACACAAATACATTTTTTTTTTGTAAAGTCCGTATGAGAGTGGCCACATCATTATTTGACATCAGGCGTGATTGAGGAACAGTGCTAACATTGTGTAATTTAGGATAAATGTTGTGACTTTATGTATGTATAAGGAAGAATAAGCTGCCGGAAGAGGTTGTCTCCGCCCAATCAGTGAATTCGTTCAAGAATAGATTGGATAAATTTAAAAAAAAAAACTAGTAATGACTTAAATATTGACTGAATACATAATGATCAATGTGAACTCTTCCAACACTGTGACATAGACATACCAGCAGTAATGCTGCTCGTCTATAATAATATAATAATAATAATAATAATAAGATATTACACTATTTTTTTCCATATAGGTATTACTACAACTATTACAATGGATGGAATATTTTACATTACTAACTATCCTTTATTGTTTATTGCGTTAAAATTTTGTACTGTTTAAGTAAATTTTATCACATGTTTTATAAATACACACAACCTTATCTGGGGGTACGAAATCCTCTCTTCTTTACTCTTTCTGCCTACCATGTGCAATCTTTAGCATATTGACGACCAATTTGTGTTGTGCGTAGGATTCTTACTGTGAAACCAAAGGTTGTGGGTTCGCACCTCCCGATATCCCTGAGACAGATGTTTATTCAAATATTTATCTGTTCTTTAGTAACCATTGTAGTAGCATAAGTATCCGAAACATTTATTTATTCACTTCTTTCGCCATACCAGTGGAACTCCAGAGTAATTCACACTTTTTGTGATTTTCTCTATGACAGTGCTATATGGAGAGTTTGGCGACTTGTGGCTTTGTGATACACTTATGTACACTTCTCTTCACTTGAACACAATCACTGATATTTGGATATTGGATGCGATGTATCTCTACATTGTATAAAGAAATGCCCACATGATGGTAACACACTGTATGTTATAAGAAGTAAACGAGACATGGTCTTGATTCGTACCATCAACATTCATGTCCAAATTAAACCCATGTCACAAATGACATGTCAGAGGTTAATCATACTAAAACAGGACGCATCCGAGCCTTCCCAAGTGTATTCCTTATATCCCATCCTCTTTAGGATTATGGGATCTAATGAAAGGCCTAACCTCATCAGGGTTAGCGCAATTTTACTAATGTGAGGTGACATAGCAACTTGACAAAACTTCTCATTTTTAACCTCCAACGAAAACTGACGGGTGTTATGTGATTGACAGCGTTGTGTATGTGTGTGTCCAATTAATGCGGGGTCCGATTTGAATTTATATGAAAGCTAAACACACAGGTTCTTAGCCGATGTTCATTTCGAAGATATTTAATTGTTAACAGTGTTTTGGTGTATTTCAGTGATAACACAGCCTTTCGAGGGCTATATAATTTTTTTTAATATATTTATGATTAAACCCAGATATACGTTCTTAGCTATGTTTCATGGAAAATGGGTTAGGAGTTTGGAAGACCGTTACCTTGATGATAATATCATTTGTTTCATCAATGTTTGTCGGGGGTTTTCTTTCAATTTATAGTCATAGTAATAATCTGGGGGGGTGGTCAGAGACATCCCAAACAATTGGGATAAGTTCGTGACGTTATGTATGTATGTTTGTAATATTCTGACTATTAATTAATTATTATATACTTAAATTTAAATAAATATAGGGAAAATTGTGTAGAAATAGTTTATTACTTTAATAAAAAGTCTTGTACAAAAATCAATCCACGGCAGCTGTGACACTATAACAGCAAGTATATAATATGTATGCAGCAGCTGTATTATTCAATATTTTTTATATCGACATCTCCAACTAAACTAAAACCAACTTTAAAGTAGTACTGTCTCTTTCTCCCTGTAACAGTACGATGCGACAGCACCAAAAGTGGCGATTCGGATGTAGACCAACTAAACTAAAACCAGGTTTAAAGTAGTACTGTCTCTTTCTCCCTGTAATAGTACGATGCGACGGCACCAATAGTGTCGATTCGGATGTACACCAACTAAACTAATCCCAGTTTTGGACTGGTGCCGTCGCATCGTACTGTTCCAGGGAGAAAGAGACAGTACTACTTTAAAGTTGGTTTTAGTTTAGTTGGTGTACATCCGAATCGACACCAACATATAGTTGATGTGACACATTTTATCGCGGTCATCTGTCAAAATGAGCGACCCCATATAGTTTATGACACAGTTTATCGCGGTCATCCGTCAAAATGAGCGACATAAAAGTCGTACAACAACATTTTGACAGATGCGCGTGATATAACGTGTGGTAAACTATATCGCGTGTGACAATGTTACCCATGCAGTGTCTTTTAACTTTAATCACATCACCCTATGTTTTCCCTCAAATTATTTTTACCAATCAAATACCATAGGTACTATCTCTTTGTCTATAGAAACGCGTAATTTAATCGTGATCAAGATATATGATAATAAAACAATTAGGTCCCTTTGATTATGATTACCCAATTTCCTTGCATCAAACAACTGAACAGAATAGTTTGTGTGGATTGATAATTAATTATGTGTCTATGTAGTTTATTTCTTCGTAACAAGACTCGACGGGAATGTATGTATTTACTTTATATTTTAACACGAATATTACATTTGTAGACATAGTATTCGTTTTGTTGACGTAGTTTTGATATATGAAAATGGTCAGTGCCAGACGTACGTGGTCCTATAATACACAAAGTGGAGTTCAATTATATTGATAATGTAAAAAAATGTGCTTAAATAGTAACGAAGTCGGATCTGACTATTTGATGGAAAAATTTAACGTATATTATTTTCATATGAACTTTAAACCAACCACATCTAAAAAAATATTCGACTTTTTTTGTATTCCGATAATGGGCATTGTAAAAAATTTTTACTGACGACCGATTGGTGTAGCGGACAGTGACCCTGTCAGCGAACCCAACGGTTGCGGGTTTGAATCCCGCGAGGGGTAAATGGTAAATGTTTGTATGATGAATACGAAAATATTTATGTATGTTTATCCGTTATCTAGTATCCGTAGTACAAGCTTTGCTTAGTTTGGGACTAGATGATTGGTGTAACTGCCCCAAATATTTATTTATATTTACTTATAATTTTTATTTATTCTTTATCTTTATTGTATGTAATAAATAAGGATATTACAGACATACATAAAGTCACGCCTGTTTTGCTTCATTCACTCTCATAATGTTGTTCATACATGCTCGTCGGTTTTGGGTACTCTTGACTTGGCCTTTCTTTAAGACGTTCCCGATTTGATCATGGTACATTCGCCGTGATCTTCCACTACCAACACTACCATCCACATTCGCTTTGTATATATTTTTCGTTAGTCTTCTTTCACTCGTCCTCTCCACATGTAACAATCTCAGCATACCTTTTTCAATACAATACAAATACACTTTATTGCACAACAGAAAAGAAAATACAGTTTCAGAAAAGTGGTAAGAGTAGAATGTACAATTTAGCGACCTTATCACTAAAAACTATCACTACCAATCTTTGTCACTGCGTCTTCTTTCACAATGCAGAACTCCCTAATTACACTTCCTGATTATATCTTTCTAATTCACCTCACTCGTACTTCTCAATGATCTCATTTCTACTGAATTAATTCTACTTTCATTTTTCTGCCATATCCAGCATTCACTCCCGTAAATCGGTGTTGGAGACCCCTATATGTAAGTGTTATAGAAATGTTCTATCAATGACAATGTGTTTCTTTGATTTGCAGCTATCGAAGAGGAATATGTAGGCCCTGAACTCGAAGATGGGAAGGTGACAATTAAATTTATCATCCAACTCATGGAATACTACAAACAACAAAAGAAACTGCACAAGAAATATGCTTACAAGGTTTGTTTGTATGATTTGTTATTAGGATAGGTATGAAATCGATTTAATGAATGTGGGGCTTGTTTACTGGTTTTCAAACCTTTTTTTTTTATGCACAACGGGTTGGTATTTGACCTCAATCACACCTGATGTTAAGTGAAGATGAGGTCGAAGGTGGAAGCGTACTGACCCGGAAACCTCAACACATTTGGGGCACTGGCTATCTTATCTCTGGCAACCGGAACACAACAATACTATTAACATTGCTGCTTGGCGGCAGATTTAGGTAAAATGGTGGTAGCTAGACAGGCGGACATTTAAAATGCCCTACCACAAACCAAAACGAGTACTTAAACATGTACCCCGCTATGGGGATCGAACCCGCGACCTCCGAATCGTAAACCCAATGTTGTTTACATTGAGCCACGGAGGCGGTTAAATTACAGTTAAACCTAAGTCAAGTACAAAGGAGTGTTTTATTTAGTTTGACTCTACCTTAACTTAAAAAGATTTTCTTAAAGAGCAAAACTAAATGGGTTTTGAATAAAATTAGTGGTTTTTAGTTTTCATTTCGATTTTATCGACGGCGCCGTCTCTGTTACTACAGACTTAACGAAGCGCTGTCTGGATTAAACCGGTTTATGAAGGTTTAAGGCATGTTATTACAAAATGTTGCTCAAGCAGAGATCTCCGCTTGAGGACAGTTAAAAGGGATAACTTTATGTAACTTTTATGTAAGACGTCCACTCACAATGCGGATATTCGTGAAATTTGATATTTAAAGCCATGCATTTGACAGTTGGCGATGAAGTTCATTACCATTGAATTTATACAATAAGCTGTCATCGTACCACGTAAAAGTTTTTGCGTTCGATCGCTAATAATTTGCCATTTAGGTCGCTTGCATTCCATCCCTAAATTCGGTACCAGGAAAGCATTTATCCCCTTATCCTTATTTCTATCCCCTATCCTTATACTGACGTAGCGTCCGTGCGTCACTGGGTATCTGGGGGCACTGAAAACCAGCGCTGTGATCCGTCGTAGCACAAACTGAGTGCTAACCCATTTGTGCACGCCGCAACACGTGACACCATTATGCGCTTTTTATTCATATTTCTTTTTTAGCTACAATTTACTACTCCGTTGTTTTTGTATCGTATTGTGGCGTTCATAATAAATTGTTCTTATTCAAAATAATGTTTTACGTGGTCCGACGGCTGCTCATATAATTTGTTCCGTTTTACAGATTCTCATCGACGTGAAAACCTATCTCCAGAAGCAGCCTTCCCTCATCGACATTAAAGTGGCAGATGACAAGAAGTTCACAGTATGCGGCGACATACACGGCCAGTACTACGATCTGATGAACATCTTCCAATTGAACGGACTTCCGTCTGAGACTAACCCCTACCTGTTCAATGGAGACTTCGTTGACCGAGGCTCCTTCAGTGTGGAGTGTATTTTCACACTGTTTAGTTTTAAGCTCCTGTTTCCTGATCACTTTTATATGTCTAGAGGTGAGTTTTTTATTAATTTACTCCTAATAACAAGCGAGGCAATCATCATCATCATTAACACGCTACACATCCCCACAGTTGGGGCACAGCCTCCTCTCAGCTTAACCACTGCTTTCAATTGAAAACAATCGGTATCGACTATTTAATGTGCCCTCCGAAGCACTTGTATTCAATAGGCGATAACAATACTCTGTTGGTTCGTCATCGATTGTCGATTAATAAAATTCCACATGGCCGTTGTAAATACGTCTAACTGTCCTTTTCATTGTCGTTATAGATACTACATAAATATAGTTTTAGTTCGTTCTGTCGTATGTTCTACGATAAAAATGAGCATGGCGGCCTGGCCTCTGATTCATCGAGAATAGGAGGCAGTAGGCGAAACGCCGGAGATTGGCTATCCAAGTTCTTAGTAGCTTCTGCTTGCCTGGTACTTTTAAGCTTGCAAGTGTGATACTTTAATTAAATATTAAACAGCACAGCGGAAAAGGTGACCTTTTCAAACGGTTTTTAGTATCGTAATAAAAAAATTACGATATGGAATTATAAATAGAATATTCAGTAAATCAAACTGACCCAGGTTTCCATCCTTCCAACTTCGATCCCTCATTCATTAAACTATGTTCACCTTCCAGGTAACCATGAAACATTAGATATGAACCGCATGTACGGCTTCCGAGGGGAGGTCACTTCCAAATACACATCCCAAATGGCGGACCTGTTCACCGAAGTGTACAACTGGCTGCCACTAGCGCATTGCATCAACGGCCGGGTATTGGTGATGCACGGCGGCCTGTTCTCAAGGGATGACGTCACGCTAGACGATATCAGGAAGGTTGATAGGAATAAACAGCCACCAGAAGATGGTGAGTGTTATTTTGTAGTCGGTCGCTGTAAGCCGGCATCGAACAAAATAAATAAATATTTCGGACACTTACACCAATCATCTAGTCCCAAACTAAGCAAAGCTTGTACTAGGGGTACTAGATAGCGGATAAACATACATAAATATTTATGCTCCATGACTCAGGAATAAAGGTTCGTATTCATCACACAAACATAATTTATTAGGTCCTTACCTATGAAATTAGCGTTTTGTATGAAGAATTTCATTAAGACTGTTTTCTCCATACAAACATTTTTGAAATTTTTTTGGGAAGCGCAAATCCTAATAAAAAGTGTGTGTATTATCGGATAATATTAAGTTAAATATAGGTAGTGTTAATTTTTAAAAGTAACCGCTATATAAAAGTTTCAGCGAATCTAAGAAAAATATGGGAAGCTCATGAAAATAGCTGTGTTCAAGTGTTTTTTATTATGTGATTTAGCTCAGACATTAAAAAATATTGCATGTGAAACCTTGAAAATATATTCTATTTGCGAAATAAAAAACAAATTTGGAAATAGCTATAGAATCGTAGGAGTTGGTACATATGATTAACGAAGAAAAAAAATTCCAATTTCACAGGTAAAAACCTAATATTTATTTATTTTCTTTATAAACATCTACCCCTACTACCCATCCTACCCATCTACAATAAATTATAAACATCTACCCCTTGCGGGATTCGAGCCCGCAACCGTTGGTTCAGCTGACAGGATCACTATCACCACTGGTGCAACTGGTCGTCTGGGTAAAATAAAGTAAAATCCTGGGTGGATTACTAGCATGTCTTGGTACAGTGCCCACGTACAGTAAACAGTGTGTGTACACTGATCAGACAGTGATTATTGCAACTTGCCTTTGAACTTGCGACGACCTGTTTGGTGTAGTGGTTTGAAACCCTAATTGCTATACCAAAAGATCGCGGACTCGAATCCCGATAGGGGCATAATTATGATGAATATAAACGCATGTACAATACAATACAATACAAATACACTTTATGGCACAACATGTACCTGGCATATGCGTATTTTCATTTATAATATGTACATATTTACAAAAAATAATTGTATATGTGTAGTATATCAACCATCTGATTTCCATAATACAAGCCTAGTTGCTTACTGTGGAACTAGATGGCGTTGCATGTATGTTCAAGGTATATTTATATTATTGTTTAAAACTTGTAACAAAATTGAGTCAGTTTCTATTTTTGTGACATCTGCTACATTTTTTTTATGCATGATGGGTTCGTACTTGACCTCAATCACACCTGAAGACAGTGAAGATGAGGTCGAAGGTGGAAGCGTACTGACCCGGAAACCCCAACACATTTAGGGGACTGGCTATCTTATCTCTGACAACAGGAACACAACAATGCTATTAACATTGCTGCTTGGCGGCAGATTTAGATAAGATGGTGGTAGCTAGCCAGGCGGACATTTAAAATACCCTACCACCAACCAAACCGAGTACTTAGACATTGTACCCTGCTGGGAATCAAACCGGGGCATTAAAGTTCTCGAGCAAGCGCAGTGTACACACACAAGGTGAAAGAACGACCTGATGGTCGGAGGAAGTAGCTGGATGCAGGCCGCTTCCAACCAGTCGCTCTTGAAATCTATAGAGGCCTATGTTCATCGGTGGACGTCCAGTGGCTGATATGATGATGAAGTATTCCATATACTTTTCTAACTCATTTATTCACTAACAAACTTAACAGTCGTGTCCTGACCATTTTGCAATATCAAGCAAATTAGCACTAGCGTATTTTGACGTCATTTACTTTGCATTTGACTAATTTTACTGTTGACACACAGGCAACTTGCAAGGCTATGTGTTATCAAATGAAATAAATTCTATGTTTTATATTCATATGATCAAAATAGTCAGTTTTTCAGCTACCAGGCGTACGGAATTTAGTCTTTTTTTTTATGCACGACGGGTTCGTACTTTACCTCAATCACACGATGTTAAGTGAAGATGAGGTGGAAACTGAAACCCTATCTTATTTTGGGGACTTATCTCTAGCAACCGGAACACAACAATGCTATTACTCGTAACATGGCTGTTTGACCTCGGATTTAGATAAGATGGTGGTAGCTAGCCAGGCGGACATTTAAAATGTCCTACCACTAACCAAACTGAGTATTAAACATGTACCCCACTAGGGATCGAACCCGCGACTACCGATTCGTAAACCCTATGTTGTTTACATTGAGCCACGGAGACAAAGTGGTCTATCTGGATAATAAGCATGCGTTGACATGAACCGCTCAGCAATATTCAGTATATTGTATTTTTATTTTTCTTGCTCGTTCATCTCTGGGGAGACTGCCTAGTGAATGAGCGATAATTGTATGTCATGACGATTTCAAATGTTATTCTTATAATTTAAGAAATAAAACTTTTTTGAATTTGTACAAGGTCTTTTGACAGTGCTCACTATTTATTCTAGGCATAATGTGCGAGCTCCTCTGGTCGGATCCTCAACCCATGATGGGGCGAGCGCCGTCGAAGCGCGGCGTGGGCTGCCAGTTTGGGCCGGACGTGACGACGACGTTCCTACAACGCAACGGGTTGGACTACATCATACGGAGTCACGAGGTCAAGAACGACGGGTACGAGGTAGCGCACGACGGGAAATGTATCACCGTGTTTTCGGCTCCTAATTACTGGTCAGTGAATAATAGTTATGTAACATACACCCGTATTGCTACTATTAGTGCAAACCTCACCTACTGCCCAGCAAACATTTAAAGTTACTTTTTCTAAGCTTCGGACTTATTAACTAATTTTAGTCGAAATGACGAATTATTTACCTATGTTTTGAACTTTTTAGAAGTTTTTACTAACAAAGATCGAAGTAAAAAATTCGTAATCTCGACCATTTTATACAACTAGTAGGTTATATACCTGATCGTCGTATTTTGGTTACAAAAATAGGTCGGAAAAACTTATTAAAACTACTTTCTGGTCATTTTGACTAGTTGGTTGATAGCAGGCCACACTTTAGGTAATTACTACTAAGATATGTAACTTGATAGTTGCCGACTAACACGTCACGTTCGTGACTTATGCGAAGTAAATTGCACTCCACTTGATTACTAAATTTCGACTAATCAGTTAAACTAACTTAAGCCACTTTTTGAGCACCGTTAGGTTTCAATAAGAATACATAGTTCGACTTTATCGTCGATTTAACTGAGAAATAGAACCAGTAAGTTATAGGCACTTTAATCCGCATTCATTATTGTCACATTTTAGTAATATTTTGGTGAGTGAGGTCGACTCAACTTCTACCTTACCATTTTTATTTAAAAAGCGCCATCAAATAAAGTTGTGTTTTTGTTATACTGACATGGACAAAGAAAAGAAACCATACAGACATTCCACTACTTTCTACAGAAAATGTAAGTACAAGATTAATTACAATGATTTGTCCGAGGAATTACCGCAAAACAAACCATTTTCTGCACAAGTTCAATTAGATAATCCATCAACGCTCGATCTACATAATACTACTACTTCATCATCTCATGATGACTTGTTTTTAGAAGAAAGTTTAGCAAACTCACAAATAGAAGCAGACCAGACTACAGAAAATGAAGAATTTAACAATATAGATCACAAAGAAAATGATGGCACAAATATGTACAACTTACAGGAAAGCCTGAGAACATGGTCAGTAACCCATAAACCGTCCATATCGGCTTTAAACGATTTGTTAAATATATTGAACGAAAACGGTTTAAAGTTACCGAAAGATGGTCGGACATTGCTTAGATCCTTTGATATTAATATTAAACCTATGGGCCAAGGACATTTTTGGTATAACGGGATAAAACAAAATTTAGAGCATGTAGTCCACTTGATTAACATTGATGAAGTTCTGCATATTGAATTAATTTTTAACGTTGACGGCATGTCTCTGTTCAATAGTACAGCATCTGAAGTATGGCCTATAACTTTCGCAATTTATGATATGCCACAAATTAAGCCGATGTTTGCAGCAATTTTTTACGGAACGGGTAAACCACCTTTGGAGCTCTTCCTTAAGGATTTTATAGCCGAGTTTAGAGAACTATTAAAAAATGGTCTATTTTTCAATGAAAAAAAACTACAGGTCAAGTTTAAATGCTTTGTTTGCGATACACCCGCAAGAGCGTTTCTAAAAGGTACGCCTTATTTTAACTCTGGTAAAAGCAGCTGCATTAAATGCACAGTAGAGGGAAAGTGGGACAAAAAAGGAAGACACATGAGTTACCCTATGTTTGATTGTCCCCGAAGAACTGATTCTAGCTTTCGTAATAAATTAGATGAAGACCATCACATTCATGATACACCTCTCGTGGATTTACCAATTGATATGGTTGAAGATTTTATTATTGCTGACTCATTGCATTTGTTTGATCTTGGTATTATGCGGAAATGTTTGATGTCATGGTGTACGGGAAGTTTCAATTTTCAAACAAAACTAAGAGGGTCCGAAATTGATTTACTAAACGAAATGCTAGAATCTTGTGAAAAGAACAGACCCAAAGAAATACAGAGAACAATCAGAAGCGTAAAATTTTTGAAATACTGGAAGGGAACTGAATACCGTGTGATGCTTTTATATTTGGGCTTTGTCGTGTTAAAAGATGTTCTAACTAAAGAAGTATATGAACATTATGTACTATTAGCTTGTGCTGTCACAATTTTGAGCTGTAAAACGTATTTAAAATACATCGAAATCGCAAAAATGTTATTAGATGACTATCTAGAAGGCTGCATTAATATTTACGGTTCTGACTCTATTAGCAGCAACTTTCACAATCTGTGTCATGTCATAGATGATGTGAAGAAATTTGGATGTCTCTCTGACATTAGTTCATATCAATTTGAAAATTCGCTTGGTCATTTAAAGTCTTTGGTACGATCAGGTAAACAACCACTTACACAAATAGCGAACTGGGTGAGAAGAATGTCCTTTACAAATTCAAATAAAAATTGTTCTGATAGTGTACAGAATAGCGATATCTGTGTAAAAGGAAAAATCGGTGACGGCATTTATAAAAGATTGTATATTCAAGATATTCTGTTCAGCGATGATGGAAAAAATTCTTGGTTTTTATCAAAAGAAAATGACATTGTTAAAATTAAAAATGTTCAGCAAAATAATACTCACTACTCTATCACTGGTAGCGCATTAGAAAGCAAGGAAGATTTTTTTCTAACACCATTCAAGTCTTCAAACCTAAATATCTACAGTTCAGATGGTGTTTGTTGCAACCAGTCTGACAAGTTACAATACAAAATGCTTCCTTCTAGAAGTTACACAACTGCTGATATACAATGTAAATTATTTCAGTTACGATACAAAAATAAATACGTGTTCTTTCCTTTGCTCCATACTTTAGATGTATTGAGCAAATTTTAGTACCTACCTAATTTATTTAGGTACAGTACGGGTTCATAAGTGCATTAGCACCAACCTTTTCTTTAAGTTCGAATAAAATACGAATTTATTAAGATAATATTAAAATTCCCTTAAATTACTTTATAGAGTAGGACTAGTACTACAAAATGATTTCAGGAAATTTTAATATCTTGATAAATTCGTATTTTATTCAAAGTTAATAAAAGGTTGGTGCTAATGCACGTATGAACCCGACTGTACATACCCATTTGTTTTTAAATAAAATGTTCGTAATAGTAAAATAAAGTGTTTATTTATTAACTTTTTGAACAATCATAACTTAGTTCTTATTTTTATGCAAATAATTAGGGTATTAAAACAAGTCCTCTTAAAATAATGAAGTGAGATTTCTCCACAAGTTTAATAATTATCTTTTAAAATTTTATCAACAGCTCGCTATTTTCGTTAGTGTCTTTTTGTAGCATTGGCGAAATTTCTGCACATGGCTCCGTTGATGGACCCGGTAGCACTTCTGCTGGAGGCTCCGGTGAAACTTCTGCTGGAGGCTCCGGTGAAACTTCTGCTGGAGGCTCCGGTAGCACTTCTACTGGATGCTCTGGTAGCACTTCTGCTAGCGCATCATCTGGTGAACCATCTGGTTCAGTGTTAGCAGCACCAGATGGCCCGTTAGCACCAGCGCGTGTAGTCTGGTTATGCTTGCGAGAAGTTTTGTTGGTTTCTAATTTCACCTTCTCCGCTATTGCTCTCTTTTTGGCGTGTTTCAGCAGCGTACCGCTAAACAATTTTTCATTTTTTTGATTTGACCATCTTGAGTCGGCCTTCAATAAGACATTATAAAAGAGTTTAAATAGTGTTTCCAGGCTTTGAAATGCAAATTTCTTTTGTAACCCTTCAGTTCTAGAGACTCCTGTCCACGACATTTCAGTCATCAGACTTCTAGTCATTATTTGTTCGGCCATTTGCTTCCCAAGCACCTCCCCTCTTCCTTGGCCGTCAGTGCCTATAAATCTGTTGAAATGATTTTCCTGCAAATAATCGGATAAATTTAAGATCATTATATTCCCATATTAAGCTTATTAAAGCTAGGTACCTACTTATATTTAGATTGACCTTATTTAGTAGATAGACGGTACAGATAAGTAGTTAAAAGCGCGGGAAACTAACGACTTTTTTAGAGTTTCGAATACTTTCGAACTAGGAACTTATACGGTGTTACAAAACCGTGTTTACGCAGTGTTTAGTTAATCTCTGTCTAACTAGTGTTCCTGTCACTTTCAAACACCAGGTGACGGTAAGAGACAGATGTAGAATAAAACACTGTCTAAGCTAAACACTACCTAAAAACCTTTTGTAATAACACAAGTTTTGACCACTACACTCACTACCAGAGACAGTTAAATTAAAGAGGAAGTATACAAACCATAACTTTAAAGAATTCAGGATTACTGTTCAGGTCTTTATCAATTTTCCTTAACTCTTCAATATTATTGATTGGAAGGGTATAATTGGACATCAAATCTTTCATAGTCGGTAAGTCTTTACTCTCTCCAGATTCTTGCTTTTGGGTTTGACATTCTGTAATGTCTTTTGAAATTTTTTCAAGCATAGTAATTATTTTCGCGTTAGCAGCATTTTGCTGTACGCGGTAATCAAAAATGGTTTCCTTTAAACCTTCAACTTTGGCTTCTATAAGGTCTAATCTAGCTGTAAGGAAAATAGATTGTAAGAGTAATGTTAATTATACTTATGTTCTTAAAAATGTAAATAAAATTAATTTGTATTATATAAAAAGCAATCGTACATGCATTTTTGTTAATAATCGGCCATTATATAAGATTGTAATGGTATACTGACACGAAATGTCGATTTGCAAGTCACCGTCAAATTGAAATATAGGCATATCGAGAACAGCGGGATTAGGGGCCAAAGCCGGGTTAGTGGGTAGCTTTTCAAACTCCATATCATTATGGTCACTGCTGTGCATAACATTCACAGCGGTGTTATTAATACCTTCGAATATATTGTCCAGAAAATTGTTAGAAACATTTACTTCTTTTAAAGGTTTTCTGGGATGCTGTCGTTGAATAGGCAACGTCAATCTGAAAAATTAAATAAAAACGTCAACGCCAACTTTTAGGACTAGGCGGTGGTCGCTGACCGTGCGTGCGAAGTGGGTATTACTTAATGTACCTATGTCGAATGTGAATTATGTTTACGGTAAATATTAAATACTAAACTTATGTAAAACATTATACTTTACAAGAATTAAAATGGATTTTCATTAAAAAAACAAATATTTTGTATATTTTGCAAATATTTTGTACTGTATATTTGTATTTTTGTAAATAGGTACTTACTCTGACTCCTCCTCGGTATCTACTTTTTGAAACTGGGTTTCCCAATAAATGGCTTCCTTATATGACGGAATATTCTTTTTTTTGACGACACAGTCAAATTTGGTCCAATGTTCTTCAGGTTCGCTCGAGCCGATAGCTTGAAGGCGCGTCACATTTTGTGGAGGCCAGGCCAATTTACCTGCTCGTTCCCATGAGGTTGGACATAAGGAAATTTCCGTTCCACGCCGAGAACGCGTAGCTACTATTTTAAAAGACATTCTGAAAAGAGAAATAATAATTAGCTCATTTCAGCGCGCGCGCGCTGATTTTAGCGGAGGCCCTAAGTAGGTGGGTACCTACTTTACTGTTACTTACATAAGTAGCCCACACCGATCCCACTACTGGGCAAAAGCCTCTTCCAAAACACGTAGGTACTATTACCTCATCTCAGACCAACACTACAGTATGGAGTATAAGTATGGAGGCGTCCATTAGGCCGTGGTCGATCTGTCTGACCCGTCTATATTCTTTGTTCGTAAAATATGTACTAGAGTGGTCGTTCTCGCCCGCCGTCCATCCATCCACCCGAGAACGACCACTCCCGAAAATTTACGTACAGAGCATAGACGCCGCGGGCGACGGGCCGTCCGCCCGCCGCGGGCGCCGGTTCTACGACCTCCGCCTTAACACTATCCTATGAAGGAGCACGGTTTTCCTGGCTAAACTTTTGGTGTTCGCAGGACTACTCGTACGTCTTTACTATTCTGTTTGTTGGTCTTGTCTGAGCTATTAATTAGGTAGGTAAGTACCTATTCTGTGATAAATTGATGCGACAAGTATTATTCCCACTATTTCCCACCTAGTATATAGGCCACATGAATATTGTGAGATAGGTATTTTAATTTTAGTATTATTAGGTACTTACCTATCTATTTTGAGTACTAGTGAGTAAGTAAGTAGATGAATAATAGTCATAGGCATAGTAATTTATTGCACAATAAGTATTTTATTAAAGATGTTTACCTTCTGATTTCGCACGTTCTTTCTTTGAATAAATCGCTCCGGTCAACAACACCGCACTCGTCGAGAGTAAATTGAACACTGAAGGTAGCGCGCGAGTCCGCGCGACTTATTTTGATTCTATAGCACATAATTTAGGTTATTTAGACCAAATAGGTGGCCAACTTTGTAGTAATTATGACTTTGATAGGTAGCATTGACTTAATCCGAAGTTAAAGCGACCTAACGATATTACTAAATACTTACAGGTCGAATAATAAGTAGTTTTGACTTGTGAGTGGAGAAATAAGAAAACGCCATTTTGTATCATCCAAAAAAAGTTATCGATTAGGTAAATTATGTTTCAATTATTAAAAAGAAGTAAAATGGATGTTAAATTATATCATAATTGGGTAAAAAATATAATATTTATCAAATGCGACAAACATATTCTATAAATATAATAAAATAATAACTTTGTTATATTAGATTAAATAGACAATAAAATAAAATTTTGTTAATATTACAATATATTGAAGGCCCTTTGTTATTTTTCGAATCACAACTATCATAAAGCACAGTGAAATTTTCATCGCATACGATTTAAGCCATTAGTTCGCCTGTAATTAAATAATTCACATTGAAGTAGTCCGTAAAATTTATTAAATTAGTCGCCATTGCTAAAATAATGTCCATGTTTAAAGATATAGTAAAAAAGACTTTATGCAGAACGTAACAAATGTCATGCAATGATGGTTGTACCTAAAAGAGACAGGTTAATTATACCTCGGTAAGTATTTTTTAGGAAATTTTTACGTCTAATCAACGTCATGTTGTGGTCGCAATGACCAAATAAGTAATAACAACTTTAGGACACGTCGTAACTACGTCGAATCGAAGTCTCATCGGCTACCTGTCTTGCGACTTTAAGGTTGAACTTTCTAGAGCTACGTCGATTCGAGGTAACTGGCACGTGCCAATTTTCCCCACTTAGGTGGATTCGACGTCGATTCGAGGTAGATTCGAGGTAACTAGATTTGGTCGCATTAAAATAAGAACTTTAAATAGGTGTAATAACACGTAATTTAAACCATAAATGTTTGCTGGGTGGTAGCTTGTATCTTTACCCTAAGGTTTACATGGAAGAGATCGTTGTTAGAGATAAGGCCGCCTTTTTGTGCGATTAATGACGTACGCTGTATTCTTCATGTAGCTTTTGTTAATTGTGCAATAAAGAGTATTTGATTGATTGATTTATTGATAGTTTATACCTTAGAAATTAGTTTTCCACTAGATTTCTTAACTGCCCGAGAAAATTTAAGAGATGTTTGTATCGGTCATCATCTCAGCCCGTAAACATCCCACTGCAGGAATATAGGCCTTCCGTCGTATAATGAGAGAGTATGGACCGTAGTCCATCACGCTGTCCCAATACGGGTTGGGAACTTCACATGCCTTACAATTTTTATTTCTCAGGTATGCCGGTTTCCTCACGATGTTTTCCTTCACCGTTTAAGAGCAGAAATGCGCATAAGTAATTAAATTAAACTTAAAAACTCATTGGTACATGGCCATGGAATCGAACCCGGACCTACCAAATTGGGAGATCGCGTCTTAACAGCTGAGCCACCGACGCTCATTTATATCGGTATTTGGGACAAATTTTACAATGTAATCAACGAAGAGGTGAAGGGTATACATTAATTCTTCCGTCAGTGAAATAAATAAAACGTTTATTTTCTCCACAGTCAAATAAAGAATGTGTACAGTGGTTGGTATCTTGCAATAGTATAAAATATTGATAAGTAATATTGTATGTAACATGAAATTTATGAGAGCTGATGCTTGCACTAGGCAGAAATGCCTGACTGCGAGTCATTGGGTCAAAGCTACAAAGTACAGTAAATCATAGACTGTTCATACTAAGTTGGCGAACATATTTCTAGTTGCAGGTTCGAATCCCGCTAGGGGCATATGTTTGTGTGATGTATATCAACCATCTGGTATCCACAACACAAGCCTATAGTTGCTTACTGTGGCACTAGATGGCACTGTGAATATGTCTAAGGTTATTTATTTATTTATGTTTTGAGTAAAAGAATATAATGAAATATACCTAAGATTGTGATTTTGCTTGATTCGGGTATAATTTCCTACACTTGGCAACGCAAACGGGCAAGACTACATTCATTCTCTTTATTGTGTATTCATATATTTTTATCGTAAGAAATCTTTTTATTTCATTTTACGGTTTTGAATTTCAGTGATACAATGGGGAACCTTGGTGCATTCATCACAATGAACGGCAAAGACCTCACACCAAACTTCACCACTTACGAAGCAGTTGTAAGTAAAATTGTTCTCCTATATTATTTAGCGAAATCAACAAGCATTTTTTTTACACGGTGTGGTGTTACTAGAATGAATAAGATCAGGAATGTACATCAGAGAAAGTGGCACCAATAACAGAAAAGTTGAGGAGTTACCATGGTTTGAGCAGATTATGAGGAGGGACGAAAGGCACATAATGAGGCGAGTGCTAAGTATGAATGTGGAGGGACAGGTACAGGTACAGAGGTAGAGGAAGATAGATAGATAGATAAGCATTTATTTGCATCCATGTACACACACATAACAAATTTTACATAAGTACAGAAACAACAAATATTATGTGTGTGCCGCAGTATACAAAAAGGCTATACAGCTCAGTGTATGGATTTGCCCGAGGTGGGCAAAACACTGGTATTCTGCTGAAACCTGAGGGTTGGTCGTGGGACAAATGGAATTTTGAAATGTGTTTGATGTTATCAAATTAAAACTAACGTTATTGGTAAATGAATATTGTGTAAGATTATTCCCGTAAGACCGAAGAAGATGTGGGTGGAATGATGTTTTTTTTTTATGCACGACGGGTTCGTACTTGACCTCAATCACACCTGATGTTAAGTGAAGATGAGGTCGAAAGTGGAAGCGTACTGACCCGGAAACCCCAACACATTTGGGGGACTGGCTATCTTATCTCTGACAACCGGAACACAACAATGCTATTAACATTGCTGCTTGGCGGCAGATTTTGATAAGGTGGTGGTAGCTAGCCAGGCGTACATTTAAAATGCCCTGCCACCAACCAAACCGAGTACTTAAACATGTACCCCGCTGGGGATCGAACCCGCGACCTCCGTATCGTAAACCCAATGTTGTTTACATTGAGCCACGGAGGCGGTTGTGTGTGTATGTAAGGGGTGAGTACGGAGATGGCGACCGCACCTAGAGTGGGATAAGGGCAGGAAAATGATGAACAAGAATTTTCTTTGTTTGGTGACATTGACAATTCCATAAGTGAATAAATTTACTTTCCAATTATTTCTGAATCATAGACCGTAGGTAGATCTATTTATTTTCCTAACAAGCAAAATTGAGCCGTATTTTATTATTTCTTAAAGATCAGAGTTAATCAAAATCTCTATGTGATTTATCTTCTTTTCCAGCCACATCCGGATGTCAAACCAATGGCGTACGCGAACTCGTTCCTGAGCATGCTCTGCCAATGATGGGGCCAACTTAGCGAACTCGACGTAGACAGACATGGGGCCCGACTCAACACCACTCTCTTATTGGTTAAATCTGACATTTCTAAATATGCTGACATCCCTAAATATACAACAAGGGAAATATTTGTTAACCTCGCTCATCACTATTGTTGTGACAGGTCCACAGATATTACCGGGTGAGGTTGTCGAAGTTTAAGCCTGTGAATGATATTTCTGATATTAAATTTATGCTATGGTTAAACGCTCGATACATGGGAATGCAATGGAGTTTTGCAGGGTTTTTTCATATTCACACTGCGAGTGTTTAACAAAGTATACAAAAGTACAGTTTTGTTTTTCGAACACCATTGAATTGCTAAAGAAAAATACCTTTAATTCTTGTGCAGTAGATCGTACTACATAAAAATTATACTGCATATTTGACTTAAGTACAAAGGTTTTCGAGAAAAAATAATCGTTGACACTTTTGAATCTGATTTTACATCTGACATCAACAATGTCAATCATGTAACCACAGCTTGACCACTGAAGCTAAATCACGCCTTTGACTCAAGCTATAGTTTTAGAATTGTCAATTTTAAAGATGAGACTGGCATTCTATCGATCCCAGTGCCACCAAGGAACAGCCACATTGTCTCAAGGTAAGCGAAGTAAGTGATTTTAATTTCGTTAATGCTGGATTTTATACAGAGCTCGTATATTTTCATACAATAGATTAAATAGGACAATAATTTTATTTTCAGGAGCATTACATTTAGTAAGTAGGAACCTTCCTCTTTTTGAAGTCTGTTAAAAACGCTTTAAAGTTATCTAGTAAATGGACTATATAGGCATATTTACATCAATGAAAGGACTATGGAATCTTGAAGGCGTTTGTTTATTATTTGTTATTGTGACTACTCAATATGGACATTTTTCCAGTTTAAAATATCACCGTCACCGAGGAATGTACTTAGACAATTTTTATTTATTATTCTAGATTTAGCGTGTCACAAAATAAATTAATCACAATTGAAAACAAAGTGCTCTTAATAGCACACTGACGCTGTCTCATTGCGCGTAATTTACGTGCATTGTCTTTTTTTTATGAAAATATTTTCAATAGTTGCAAATAAAGCCAGCGAGTTATACCGAATGAGTTTTTTTACCTCTAAAAAAAGAGGGCATATTAGGTAAGTGAAAATAGAAGTTATTGGCATAGATAGTTTTGTTTTTCTATAAGCCATCATCGAATAAAGCGTTGTCATTTGACGGTCGCATTTGTAGCCTATTCCACATAATTACATCATTATATTAAATAAAAAAAAACTCGGAGGAAATATCAGTTCCAAATAATTTTCGCATGATATGAACCCTAAGAGTCCCGCCTGTCGCATAGCATTCCCCAGCCGGCGCGTGCGTCGATGATAGTTGACAAAAAATATATACTACCAATACCTACAATTTAACTTACCTAATATGCCCTATTTTTTCCTTACGGTAAAAAAACTACGTATAAAGTTTCATTAGAATCGGTTTATTCATTTCGAAAAATTTGATTTTAAAAGTTTATAGGCAATACCGTGTCGGCTAAACGCTCTTAATCAGCAATTGAAACTTTAGGCGTCTATGTGTTCGATAGACATTGGTCATCTCATGTCTGCGATTGTAAATTAAAACGAGCTCTGGTAATTTACAACAATCTCGAAATTAAGATGGAGGTACACGGTTCTTTATTTAATCCCAACGGTCGGATAAAGTTCTATGACAATATTTAATAGAATTCAAAATGTATATTTGAGGAAACAAGTCCGAAAGTCATTTCCATTATATGGTCTTTTTTTCCTCAAAAGTACCTACGTGTAAGCTATTAGCAAAAAGCAATTGACTGTTGACGGCACAATCCTCTGCCAATTTCAGAGTGGCGGCCACCATGGCTTTGACGTCACTCTGACAGATTGTGCAGGGTTTGGTAGGTGCATATTTGTTAAACTTTAGCAATAATTAGTAATGCCGTAACAATACTGATGTCAATACGTTTTCAAGGGCCTTTTAACGCTATGAAAACAGAGTAGTTTTAAATGTATTGAATAGGATAATTTAAGTGAATAAGGTGCGTTTAGAAGTGAGCGGTTTACGACGATTTTGATGTATATTATTGCCGTCAAGCGACGTAAAAAGCATACGTTACCTAAAGTGAAACTGCGCACTTGTGATTGGTCACACGCCGCAACCGATTTCCAATCACCGCGCTTCGTTTTTCACGCGCTCCAATCATTCGTTGTTACAGCGCTTGCATCTAATTGCACCCAATGGGCTGTTCGGAATCTTGTTCGTGCATAGCAGGCGGGATCAGTAGTCAGTATTCTATACTAATTTCCCTATCTGGTTCCACCTGGTAAGTACCCATCCGTGACATAGTGGATTTATACTAAAGCTATGGAGAATTTTTAAAATTTCCTTTTAATTGGATTTGTAATCTGTATTATACCAGTGTTGCCATACAGGCAAGCTTCTGCAATGCCTATTATTCTGACAACAAATTCTTCTTACATTTAGCACAGGATATTCCACAATGTTAGGACATGATTAAGAGGCTCTCAGTCGGTTGTAACTTGTATAACGGGCCACAAAAGGGATAATTGTGTTGCCATTGCGCCAATGATTTTTTTTTCGTTTTCTTTTTTGTTTGTTTTAGAACAAATTATATATTTTTCCCCCGCTGTGTATAACATCACCAATGTGTAGGTGTCCTTTTACACGACAAAATGTATATATAATAGTTTATATTTTTTAATAATAAACAGAACAATTCTTATGAAAGACGTATTGATGATATTATTGCATTTATTTAAAAACTAAATCCATTCTGTATTGCACTTTTACATTTAGTTACCAGGATGTTTTAACGTCGATAACATTTTAGCGGATGACAATGTTGTGTATTTTTTAAATTTAGTGAATTGTTTTTCCAATCTTGTATCGGGTTAGACTAATTATCTAAAAATCGCCGCGCCGGGTGTGCAATGTTTTTAAATCGATGTGTCAAGCCTCGACAAACAACTATGCAATAAATAAAACGAATTATAACGACCAAGACTTGTTGCAATTAGCTTTTTAATGTAAGAACCACAAATAATATTGTCAAAGTGCTATACGTAAGTCGGCGGCCAATTTTATATTCGAGCGCTTTCATATTAGACGATACATTCGATCACGGAAAAAACTAGTTCCCGCTCTTTGGTTCGTATTGGTCAACCTGATTTCAATAAAAGCTGACAGCTGTCAAAGTGACAGGCAAAGCAATAACTCTTTTGTATTGCGCGCGGGAAAATTATGACATAAGCGTTCATAGATCTCGAAATGCATTCCAAGCCGAATTTAATATGAATGGCGGCATCTAGTTTTTTTCTGTATTCGGCACAGCTCAACACGGACATCAAAATAAGTTAATTCCAACGATTATAAAGTACGCCGGAGTGCTTAACTATGGGAGAATATAATTAGAAATTCATGAACATCAGTTGTTTTGCCATACCCTAAAAAACCCAGAGGCCTAATTTAGTATGTGCTTGTCTCCAATTGTCTCATGTATCTGCTAATATGAAAATGACCGTTTACGGCTGTGCACTGCCTGTGCACATGTGCTGATTTGTTTTGGTGGTAGCTTTCACTCTCAAGAGATACGATGGTTTTGTTTTGTTTTTCATTGAAGATTTTTGTGTCACTAATGTTATTTAAACGCCATTCTCTTGGCGCACGCTTAAAATTAAATTTAAGCTTGTCTATATTTTGGAATAAGAGCACACAAATAGGACAATATGATATTTAGAGCCTGTCACTTTAGTTTTTACAAAATAGTATCATCAAAGCTTTGTATAGACTTTATGTATAGATAAGTATTTAATAACCAAGAAACCCGACAGGATATTTTGAATTTTACGGGCGCCATGTTGGATTTTTTAATATAGCAAGTATCCTTTGACGCTCTGGGGACAAAGATATACCTAATAACAAGGCATTTAGGCTACAGGAGGTAACGTAGAAATCCTTATTGGGGCAGTCGGATAAATAGATTAAAATCGTTAGAGGTTATGATGTCCGAACGAAGTGATACTCAAAGAAGCAACGTCCTTGCCGAAGTTGAAGGATTACCACCAGTGAGTTTATAATCGTGGGCAACTTATGGCCCGTCTTTGGACCAAGTCGCGTGGAAGAAATTGATACTGGGGTCCATCAGTCCTGAGGGGAACAGTACAAATAAGGCTGAACCTATGCCTGGTATAGAAACAGTTTTTGACTTAATGGGAAGTACCGTATACTCAACACCGCAAGGTTATGAAGCCAGCTAGGCTTTGCCTTCCAAATGCATAAAAAAGACGTCGCACCGCATAAAAATTTTTGCGATCGATATGTAATAATTTGCCGTTTACCTCGGGTGCGTCGAACGCTAAATTTGGTACCGCGTATGTGACCTAGAAATAAGGATAAGGGGATAAATGTCTAATGGATAGAACGAACTGAACGTGATACGGCTAGAGCTTCGTTTAAGATGGCGACGTCGACAAATCAAATACCTTGGGAACATCAAGTAGTAGTAGTAGTTCTGTAGTGCTCTGAAATTATGTCAATTTTTTTGCTTTGTGTGTCTTTCTGGGGTTAAATTAGGCTCAATATTTTAATTTCAGAATTTTGCTCTCCTTAATTAGTAAATGGAGGACTTGTATGGCCAGAGAGGTGTGTGTACACTTGTCATCCGCATAGCAATGCATGTTACTCACTCATAATTGTTGGATATGCAAGATGAACAGAGTAGGCGACAGCACTGACCCTTGAGGTACGCCAACATTTATGGGTATAGATATGGCAAGAACCATCGACAACGGAGTTATTGCCCCGCCCAGATAAAAAGAGAGGTTTACTGTTACAGTCCCATGGATCCGCCGTTTACATACAACGGTCCCTGTATTTGAGATGTTTAAAATGTTACACTTTCCACCAGGAGATACTTGTTCGTCTTACCCCATTGCTATAAAATGTAAGGCTTATTTATCAGTATACAAAACTTCGTATTTGGGGAATTCGTAACTGCCAAAGCAAATCAAGCAAATCACAAATGCTCAAAAAGCATGTTTTGTATTTAAAAACTAAGTAATAAATGAATTATGTTAAATATAAAGTACATAATAGGTAATTATATGTGCGGGAATTCAATACAATATGTGAGGAAATATTTATTGTGAGAGGACGAAGGGTTTGGATAGGATTTTTATTTTGTCAATGATTGAGTTGCCGAGCATATCAGATGTAGATAGGGTTTGGTGTTGATTTTAATTAATAAAATTGTTAAATTTGTATGAGACTAGTTTTATTACTGTAATTGTGTCATGCAAAAGTTTCTGCGAAGGACCCGTGCCTATAAAACTTCAAACCGTTCTACTCTGTTATTTTGCTAAAGACACCAGATGCGATTTGTGATTATTACTATTACTATAATGAAAGAGCATTATGTAAATCAAATTAATTTCTAATAATGGTTGGAGCAGGTGTTTCTTGTGGCACAATAATATGTAGGATATCGTTCCTAGCATTTTCTTTAAATTTTTTTAAATGCAAAGGCCCCATTTAAAATTGAATTAAACATTATTAAAGAAGACGATTCGAGAAACCTTATAATGGCAGTTCCTGATGATAAAATAAAATTATACCATACTAGCTTTTCACCTGCGGGTTCGCCTGCGTGGAATAACTTTATCGCGGAAATTTGTTTATCCCGCGGGAACTATTCAGTTTATCGGGATAAAAAATATCCTATGTCTTAATCCAGGATATATTCTACCTATGTACCAAATTTCATCCTAATCCGTTTCGCCGTAATTGAGCAACAAAAAGCCATTACTCTTCTAAATAAGTTATCGAACAGCGCCATCTATGTAATTATTTTTACCTATAGACGAAGCCAGGAGGGTAATGTAGTCACCGCGTCTGTATCTATGTTGGTAGCTGGTCTTGAGAATGACTCATATTGCATTATAAAGAAAAATATTGGAAAGCTGTATGGTCACGAGTCCGTTGCGTCGCCCTGATATCACAATCTAGACCATAGCCCGTTGCTAGATGGGCAGTGGCTTGAAAATGGCGACGGAAGTGGCTCGACGCAGAAACCGAGGACTGGGTGTCCTGACGCACTTTGGGGAAACCTAAGCCAAGCTGTGAACAGCAACATATCTTGTTGGTGAGTTCTTTATTAAGAGTCAACAGTGCCCCAATTTGTAACAATGCTTTGATTTCATAACGCAATTAAAATATGTCTAGCTACCACACGATAATTTGAAAAATATGGAAATAGTTGCCACCAAATATTTAACTTAGATAAAGAAAACTTCGGTGTAAATTAAAACATCTATCTACTTTATTCTAAAAAGCAAAATCTACAGCGTTATAATCTAGAGTATACGAGTAGGCTCGTATTCCGTGATGGAGCCTCACGAAGGCACCAATTGTGTCAGTATTTTAACAACTGTCTTCTTGTCAAGCTTGCATTTCGGGTACAGTTGGTCGCAGTTCGAGTCTAGTGATCTGCCAGACGATATCGCTTCACTTATTGAAGTGCCGTCTAGCATACGCCGGATCAACGAGTTGCTGGTGAAAGAAGAAGGCAGGTTAATTGGAGTGACTTTATTCTTGTCTGCTTGCTTGCTCAAGTATGGAGAGGCAAACAATGTAGAGTCAGCGACAAAAGTAGCACACCGTGTATTTGAAGAACCAACTCTTAGTATTTAGAGTAAACACGTTCTCGTAGGAAGATTTTGTAACAATGCTCTGAAATACCTCAGTAGGTAGACTTATGTGAGTGTAAAACGATTAGCGAAGTTAAGCAAGTTTTGGAGTGGTCTGACTTTGCGTTGGCGACCATTCGCAATAGGATGCGACGAATGCTTCGGGCTACGGACGGTGGGCTTAACAGTCGGTTCTGTTGGTTTTGCATTCGAAGACCGATCCCTTCTCCCCTTTTCTCTCACTGTATCTCCTGTAAGCTAGTATCAACAGTGGTACTCTGCACGGCCTACTGTAGTTAGGCGGTGCCCTATGTGATCTATTGCTGCCACATAAAGAATTTAAGGGTGTAAATCTTTTTCTTTTGAGAAGAATTCTTCCACCATCTCCCAGCAAATGGGAGTGTAGCTAATGTGACGCAAAACAGCCCAAAGCTAACCCTATGGTGGAAAGAGCCAAGGAACACGATTCGTAGGGTTGGAGAAGGCTACCGTAGATAAAAAATTCCAAAGATCGAAGCGCTTGGAATTGTGGCAGTTTCGTACCAGCTCAGCAGAGCAATTTAGAGTTGTTCGGTTTTGATAAGTATGCCAAAATTACAGATTCACCCATGTGAATTTGCAGATTCCCATGCGCATTCTATCGGTGAAAGTTCATAAATCGCTCCCCAGGTCGCCGTAGTAAACCGGCCCAATTTCTGATTTTTTATCGTCAAGCATGAGTTCATGTTCAATCGAAGGCCGTCGTTAAGTCAAGTCTGAGATCAAGGGCAAGAAACACCGACTTTCAGGTGGTATACTCGACAAATTTACCAGTCCGTACTGGATTCGCGTGATGTACTCGTATTACGGCTCTAGTGACAGAAAGTGTTTCTCATGCAATGGGGACAAAAGGCTGTGGAAATGCTTATTTATATATGACTAACTTAGACAGTGAAGACAGCAGCACATCGAAATCCGTAGCGTTACCAGTGACCATGTTTTCATTGGCGAGTTGCACGTACGAGCAAGCAAGCCTCTGCGCGCACGCAGCAGAATCGATGTTGTATCGATTGAGCGTGTCATCTATTTTATTGAACATGTCTGACACTTGATGGAGGTCCGTCTCTGCACCTGAAAAATGGATAATGAGATTTTGCAGTAATATTATAGACCCTGATATTTGCAGGAAGTATGGCAATATATTTTTTTCAAATTCTTACTAAATGGATTATGGGTCAGATCATGATATTATAACACTTTATTGCAAACACACAAAATCAATTACAATGATACTTAGCTATTAATAAATAAGATAAGAGCTTATACCTAAAAGAGATGTTTTCCAGCAAACCCGACAGGACAATAACAATAGTGAAGGGGAACATTGAGCATTATTATAATTACAAAGAAGATCTATACAATGACAATGCTATTCACGTGGCGCTAAAAATTTAACCCGTTAGCACGTGGACACGAAAAGGAAAAGACAATTATATGTATCATTATAAATATGTAGGTACCAGTTTTAGTGTCACCGCATTAGAAGTGTGTGTCTTGCGTCGTGTAAATATACCTAGTATTTGTGCGCATTAGAAATCTGACTGATTGACACTTAAAAATTAACCAGTATGAAAACGAGGCACGTTTATATAGCAATCTTAACGCTACGTAGCCTTTATGCGTGTTGTATAAATACCACTCGCCTTTGACATGCCTATCTCCATTGTTAAGACAATTTGAAATAGGTATCCGTCGAGTTGTCAGATGGACTACATGCAAAAAAAGTCCGCCAAGTTACTCAATTCTATTTACCAGACCTGTTTCGTCCATAGACTTAGTACGTTTCGTCAGATAGAAGTGTCACCTTGACAGGCAGAATCCACGAAGACGCTAGAAGAGGTTTTTTAAACAGAATTTAATCATAAAAGTCACCACTTACTACGAGCATAACCCCCGCCATATCCGTATGATAACGCATTGATGATCTTAGGCAGAATGATGACAGCTCCAAAGCCGATGATCGAACCAAGCAACACGCCTCCCAGGTCGATTTTCACTGGACCGTAGAGACCAGGGGCGGAGGCACCGAACGGAGCCTATAACCACAAGGACATGAATTCACACGCTGAAAAAACTTTCCTCCACAACATGGAGCCCCAAGTATCCAAAGTAATGCAACGCAATTAAATGGCTAATTAAACGATTTGGCCCCCCATATCGTGATAGGCGCGATAATCGTTAATGTCGCCCGAGATAATATTTATCCTGCTCAATCACTTGGACGAAATATACAAATATCCCACTATCAGTCCTACGTCGCGCGCGACAAACGATGTCATGCTACGCATGTTGATTGGTATATACGTGTAATGCTTGAAGCCGTATTTCATTACCTACCGTAAAATGGACGAGATGGTACTTTGAACATATTAGTTTCTTAATTTCACACATCCTAGTATTAACGCAACTATAATACATAGACCATGCTGAATTCTTTTTTTAAATTATTTTTAATTACAGAGTGATCGTTGGATCGCCCTTTAACTCTAACAAGTACCAGGAGAGAATAAGCTACTAAGAAATTAGTGGTGAATACCTGAGCTCCAGTACTGCCATACGTAGAGATCCCGAATCGTTGCGTCCTGTCGGACTGGTTATCTCTGTCCTCTCTACTCTTGTCGATCCTCTCTGAAGGCTCGGCCAGTTGATCCTCCGTTCGGAAACTCGAGCTCGGCATAAAGCCGCTGAAATCAAAGCTGATAGCGATAATGATCTAGCTTCCCCCGTACCATGTTGATCCCTGCATAAAGAACTGAAGCAACCACTCTTCCTGTAAATGCCGTAATAAAAGGAAGCTATGGAATTTGTCCAGGTCCAGTTACCCGTCGAATTAAAACTACGTCGTAATGAAGTTTAAAAACTGCATTTTTTTTACCTAAGAACTTACAGCGGATTTTTAAAATATTTTTCCTGTATACAAGTCTCGATTCTAAATTACCCCTTAAAATTTTCCTGTTTTTTTTATGTTTTTAACACCCTGTTAAATACAGTTCAATTGACAACGGCCACCTTTCTAAAAATGCGGTTCCCGCACATGGTACGAGTAGCTAGCCTATTCCATATAAGTATAGATTTCCAAAAATATAACTGCATAGACACACAGACAACAGATACACAAGAATATGAGCGCAAATGGTTCGAGTTCTAGACCCGCCTCCTTATTATCAACTTCAATGGTAATGAACTGAAACGCAAACTGTCAAATTCGACCAATTTTCACTTAAGTAAGACTTCAATTTTCATTTTCGACCAACGGCGAAGAGATAAGATAAGAGATAAGATAAAATTTATTTCAGTATAAAAATTAACCTAAATACATGACTTATTCTATAGTAACATAGTCCAAATAATACTATATTATGTTACCTAAACTAAGTAAATGTTTACTTGTGTCTTAGGCAACACGATTGCTAAAACAAAAATAATGAGACCTATACTTACACTTAAATTAAATAAACTAAAGAGATGGCAGTACAGTTCAGGAGATGATACAGAATATTTTGAAATAAATTGAATGTTTCTCCGATCTGCGTATTCTTATGTACTGTTTATGCCCCCAGAGTCACTCACTGCCTTGACTGTCATACATTGCTAAACGGTACTTACTCCAGGGTACTCTACTAGAGTTAGACAGGACAGAACAGGACTCGTTTGAAACCACGTAAGCATGTGATCCGATATTTTTAGAAACTTAATATCTTATGCTCATGGTTAAAACAATAAAATTCTTACCCATCATTCCTGTAATCCGCTTTGACCACACCCAAAGCAGCAGCCAGCAGTAAATACCTCACCAGATTCTCTTTCGTGCCCATCGTGACTTCTCCAACATTACTGACGTTGTCAACATCCGTATATGTTTTATATGTGACGTTCCGAAGCTTGAACCAAGACAATCGTATGAGGAAACGGTATTGTATACATGAACTTTGTTACACAAGAGCACTTTTACTGTGACGATCGTCACGCGCTCTGGGCTGATGATATCGAAATGGGAAGATGACATGGAGTAATCGTGTCTGGAACGTAATGTTGAGACATAGGAATTTCTGTTATATAAGGTGTAGGAAGGTAGTAAGTTCAGGAAACAGGGATATCAGTTGCTTACCGAACTTTAATCTTTCTCAATAAAGTGGATGAATTAGAGACTCGGTTAAATGTGACAGACATATCTATAGATTACATTGGTTTCTATTAGCGGCCATTATACAAATAGAAATTATTATTTAATTACTAAAAGATCTTGGACTCAACTTTCAGGACATCCCTTTAAGTTTCTCGAAACTTATGATAAGGCACTGCTCTCACTTGTAGTTTTTACATAGAAGGTGATACCTAAGCTTTTAAGTAAGCATATCTAGTTAAGAGACTGGGTCAAGTTAGTATTTATCCGAATGAGTTGTAGGTACCTATATGAGAGTGGGAACGTTCAGTTACTTAGTTGAAGATGTGAGTCTGTGTGTGTATATAATGTGAATGTATATAAGTTTTTATTTACATTATATACCATGTAAGCAAGAGCCATAAGGTGCCAAAAGTATGAGAGATGTATTTTCTCATTATATTTTTGATTGACTGCAGAGATGAAAGCTTATCTGTAAAGTACCTAATAGGTATTTTTTTGTTCATCCTATAAAAAGTCCGTAAGCCCGCACTGCACCTTTTCTCAGCGACATCTAAATAACTTCGTTATTTTTGAAGAACTATTTATGCACAGTTTTTTGGGATATAAATTGTAATCATTACTTTTTTTTATTAATAAATAAATATCCTTGGACATACACACAACGCCATCTAGTTCCACATTAAGCAACTATAGGCTTGTGTTGTGGATACCAGATGATTAATATAGTACACAAATACACTTTTTTTGTAAATAAATAATAAATTAAAAACATCCATAACTCGGGAACACATATCTGTATTCATCATACAAGCATATGGCCCTAGCGGGATTTGAACCCACAACCTTTTGGTATAGCAGTCAGAGTTTCTAACCACTACACCAAACAAGTCGTCTATATCATTGGTAAAACAGACTGCTCCTCACTATCGCCGTTAATGATTCCCTGAGAAAACTTAATTTATAAGATTTGCAGGCCTAAGGTCAGTCTTCAGTCTGATTCACCATGGCCACAGACTATGAAGTTAATTAAAAAAAAAAATTAACATTGTGTAACATTCAAATTAGACATGTTACATAAACAATGCGTGCGCCGAGGTCTCATGCTCTGAATAACGACGAAATTATTGTGTTCTTCAAGTAGAAAGAAACACGACTTAAATAAAAATATTTATCACAAACCACTTGCGACTTCTTGAACCATACATTACCATTTATAAAATCTTGGCTGTTTGTTTGTACCTAATGTTTATAGAGATTTTAATTCCATAATTCCGAACTAAATGCTCTGGAACTGGCATTGAAATGTGGTCTCTCACTAGGGGCCCTGTCGATATACAAAAATTTAGAGATACTATAAAACATAAACTGATTAAAGATTATAAAATATCAGACTATTTTCATGATAATCATACCCGGACCTATCCAGCTCGATCGCATGCCAGGTTATTTCACAATTAATAATGAAATATTATTTATTTATTTATTTATTTTAACACTTTATTGTATATAAGCATACACGTCAAACAAAACAAAAAAAACAGGAGAATATTAAAATATACAAAAGGCGAGCTTATCTCTATAAGAGATCTCTTCCAGCAAACCACAGTAAGGAGACAAATTGATGAGGTAACGTAAAAGTAGACAGCGAGTACACTTACAAAAACAGTAGTTTTATACAAACATACATTATTGTGGCGTTTTGTAATATAAAAACTTATTTTTAAAAGAGCAACCCCTCGGGTTTCTTGCTTATTCTTCTCAGGGACAAATTGCCGTTTGAACAAACAGTAACTTAAAAAATATAAATTTTTGACTTTGACTTTGGGCCTCATAAGACAGCTCAAGGCGAACTATGAAGATAGCTCAGATAGCCTAACGAATTAGATGTTGCTGGTAGTGGGCAGGGCACATAACTCGAACAACTGATGGCTGATGGGGCATTACATTTCTTGAGTATAGACCACGCAACGGCAAGTGCAGCGTTGGACGTACGCTCACAAAGTGGACAGAGGACCTGATGAAGTTTGAGTGAAATCGCTGGATGCAGGCCGCTTCACTTTATCGCTCTGGATATCTATAAGGCCTAACTCCAGCAGCAAACACAAATCTTACCTAGTTCAAGAGCCAGGTCTACAATAATATGTAATATTTTTGGGCACATTTTTTATTTTTTTTATGCACGACGTTACACACACACCTGATGTTAAGTGAAGATGAGGTCGAAGGTGGAAGAGTACTGACCCGGACAGCCCAACACATTTGGGGGACTGGCTATCTTATCTCTGACAACCGGAACACAACAAGGCTATTAACATTGCTGCTTGGCGGCAGATTTAGATAAGATGGTGGTAGCGGGCGGACATTTAAAATGCCCTACCACCAACCAAACCGAGTACCCCGCTGGGCACATAAATGGTTTTACTGTTTTGTGTATTTGAGTACAATTTTTTGATAACATCAAAATTATTATTATTATTTATAATATCAGTATTCCACTGAGTATGTTCTCGATCGAGGCCAAAAGCTAACGCGTTGTACCTACATAAAAAAAAGAAAAATTCGATAACGATCTTGATAACGTTGAAGATAATATTGTAGATAATGTAGATCAAAGTGGATGTTGGCATATCTTATTATCATCATATCAACCACAGACGTCCACAGCTAAACATAGGCCGCCTACATAGATTACCAGAGCCACGTCACAATTCTACTCAGTGTCTCAATGGAGTGACTAAATCTCGATCATTCTCTTAAGTTCCATTCATCAGATCTATGATGTATCAAGAACTTCGAACTTCAGGTCAATTTGTACCTAATGTCTCCACACTCAATTGCGTAAAGATCTATCTGAACTTAATGGAATCATACTTTCACATTTATGACCCACGTTTGAAGTTCTACTGGATGACTTTTTTAACCGTATAAGGAAAAAATAGGGCATATTAGGTAAACTAAATATAAGGTATTGGCGTAGCTGGTTTTTTGTTTTTTTTTTTTTTCAAAACAATTGACGGTCGCGTTTGTTGCCCATTCCACATTACATCATTAAGTTAAATAACAAAAAGAAACTTTGAGAAAATATGAGTTCCAAATAAATTTCGCATGACAGGAACCCTACGAATCCCAACAGATATCAATCTCCAGCCGGTGCTGGCACGAAGATGATTTTGAAAAAAAAAATAAACTACCTATGCATCTATTTAATTTACCTAATATACCCTATTTTTAAACGACTTCAAAAAAGGAGGAGGTTCTGTATTCGGGGCGTATTTTTTTTTTTTTTTTTTTATGTATGTAAACCGATATCTCCGAGATTTGGCGGTTGATTCACATGGTTCTTTTTGTAAATGAAAGGGGATACCGTCGAGTTGGTCCCATTGTAATTTCAGCGTAATCGGTTCAGTAGTTTTTGTGTAATCATGGTAAACATCAGAATGGCATTACATATTTAGACGATTTTGTAGTTTTTACACAGGGAAACTAAGTAGATACAGTTTGGGTTTGTATGGAAAAAGTGTAGAGAAGGTCGGTGTGATTATCAGCAATAAATATGACAAATCGAAGATCATCAGGTCGAGCTGGTACACCCGAACTGCCCATCTAACCTGTAGGAGCGAGAAGGTTAAATCGCACAAAAATTATTAGGGAGATTAGCAACCACGGATAAAATACTAATAGCTTTTTTTAACCGACTTCAAAAAAGAAGGAGGTTCTGTATTCTTTATGTATGTACATCGATTAGTCCGAGATTTTTAAGCCGATCTACGTCGGTGTGATTATCAACACACTTTTTTATATTTAGTAACCCTAACTCCCCGACTGCTACTACTGGGTGGCATTTTAATACGAGTGTTTCCGTTCATCGGGTACACGTTTAATAATAAATAATGTTTCGGACACTTACACCAATCATCTAGTCCCAAACTAAGCAAAGCATGCATACTATGGATAGATAACGGATAAACATATACATAAATATTTATTTAAACATCCAAGACTTGCGAATAAAATGTTCGCATTCATCACACATACCCCATTATTTACCCCACGCGGGATTCACACCCGCAACCTTTGATTTCGCTGACAGACTACACCAATCGATTGTCAATATTCGGGCCCAATTGTTTTTAGTTGAAGGCAGTCGTTAAGTAAATTCATAACTCATCATCATATTAGCACAAGGACGTCCACTGCTGAACACAGACCTCCACCATAGATATCCAGAGTAACAGTTGGAAGTCGTCCAGCCAGCCACGTATCCAAACTTTTGGTTCGTGGGGGGACAAACATTGAAACAACCATGTAAACTGTGTAAAAATCGTACGTCTGTAGCACACACATGCTCTAGTGTATCCTGATGTTACTTTTATATGAATTGTTATAAAATATGTTTATCCAATTTCTTTGGACCTTATGGTATGTGTGTGACTGGAGATACAAATAAACGATTTATCTATCTAGTAAAAAATGTTTTGAGCGATCTATACCTACTTACGTACTTTAGGTACAGTGGTTATGATCTCGTTTATTTTCAGTCGATTTGGGGGGGGGAATAAATCCCAACTATCCTCCTCTGTATACGTGCCTATGCTTCAAGCGGCTTCCCGCGACTTATAACGACAGGATGGCCACTAGTCTGACATGTTCGCATTCATCACACATACCACATACCCATTATTTACCATTTTCCAGCAATCCGCACTGTGCATGCGTGTTTATTATAACCCGTATCCTATGCCCCAACAGTGGGACTTGTAAGGCTGATGATGATGTAAGCACGGGATTATTTAAATATTTTAAAATTCTTAACTTTTCACGGTTGGGGTGTCGTAGAAACATAATGTAGCAATTTAAAAAAGACGGTCAAGTGCGAGTAGGATTTGTGTCCTAGACGTTTCGTACCTAACGTCAGCATTAACAACCTTTTTATGCTCAACGGATTAGCACTTGGCCTCAATCACACCTAATTTTTAGTGACGATGAGGCCGAAGGTGGAAGCGAACTGACCCGGAAACCCCATCTTACAATACATTACAAATACTCTTTATTGCGCAAAATAATTTGCAATAATTTTTGATGATAACAGTAGAAACGATTAGGCAGTCTTATCATTATTTTATATATATATTTATATTATTAAATAAGTCTATTAATATGATATTATTATTATATGTATGCATATTTATCTTTTTTGTTTTTGTAAAATGTATGGTCTTCTTTTGTACAATAAAGTGTATTTGTATTGTATTGTATAATTATTCCTTTAGTTGGTATGTATCGTGCACCCTACCTGTTTTTCTTCCTCCAAATGTCCAATAGCTGTGTGTTGTCTGGAAGAGATCGCTTTTAGTGATAAGACCGCCCATCTTACTTGGGGGAGACTCAAGATATCACAACGAGGTATGGAGAAAGTGATGCTCGGCATTTCACTACGCGATTGAATCAGGAACGAAAAAATCCCTAGGCGAACAAAAGTCTGAACGAATAGAAAGTGGCAGTGGGCAGGACACGTATCTCGAAGAACTGATGTTCAGTGGGGCTGAAGTTCTCGAGTGGAGACCACGCACCGGTAGCGGAAGACGTTATCTCACAAGGTGGACGCACGACCGGAAGCATTCTAGGGAAATCGCTGGATAGAGGCCGCTTAAAACTGGTCGCTCTGGATATCTCGGGGAAGGCATAGGTTCAGTAGTGGACGTCCTGCGGCTGATATGATGATGATGATCTCCAACTGTTTGTAAGAAAAATTTAAAGTTTAGAAACCCCCCCGAACAATTGTGTTAAAGTTAATTATCTTCTAAATGGCTGAACCGATTTTCATCAAACATAGTCAAGAACCTTTTTCGGATAAGCTTAAATATTAAAAAAAGTCGCACTTAAATCTAACCACTCATTATTGAGATACATCCGAACAAAGACTGCACGGAGCTTGACAGACAGACAGACTGATAATAAAATGATCCAAAAAGGGCACCGTTTTTCCGTAATATAGCACGGAACCCTGAAAATGAAAATTATTAAGTAAAAGTTCGTTGTTAATTTTAAAAGCAGACATCTTGTAAACCAAGCACCATGAAAACTGTTCAAAATTGGCCATAATCTCGACATACCTAGAGTTAGCAATTTCATAGAAAGAACCACCAGCCATGCAATCTCAAAACCGTTGACTTTATAAGTAGGTAACCTGCAGTGATTTAGATTTACCTACCACACGTAGAGAAAGAATAGAACCAGCCCGTCTCTTCCCGTGGTTCTCGTAAAAGGCGACTAAGCTACTTTTTACTAAAAACATCTATAGATTTGAGTTTTTTTGTGACTTATTTCGACAAATTATCGACTAATTATTGGTCTTATCAGATCTTCGCTAGGTGTTGCAGTTTGGAAGATACGAGGTGGTCGTGTCAGGATGAGCACTCATGGTGGCACGGAAACCTCAATATCTCCAAAACCTCAGGTCCTGGCGAATATCTGTTTACACCAGGAATTTGTCGCTAATTTGTCGACATTATTCACAAAACACCAGCCCTTGTCGAGCATTTGACCAGCATTTGCTTAAATGACGAGAAATGTCAACTTCTTTTTTCGTATAGAACTTGTCGATGTGACCTCATCGCCGTTAAAACGTGCAAGTCTATATACTTATACAGATTGTTGTGAAAGGTCCCATAGTCGATACCGACGGGAAGAGACGTCTTTGGCTCTATTCTTTTAGTAAACCACAACCCATTTAGATAAGTTGTATTTTTTGTGTTGAGTCCTACGAATAATATTGCGTACAAATCATAGCAGCAGAAGTTTCATTGTTGCGAGGCTCGAACAATACGCGGTCACTGATCAACTTCCCAGCATCCATATCTTGGAAGAGACTTTTGAATTCATGTTACCTTCTACTACATTCCTAACTCTATATTTCTTACGCGATCTCGCACAACTAACCTCTCATCTAGTCACTTGTCATATTTCTTGGCGAGTAACAATACACGGAACTGCATCGGTCATGCCTCTTGACTTCCTCGTGTATTTCAGTAAATACATCGCGTTTATGACTCCAAATGCCCATAAGTATTACACCTAGTACCACGGATTCTAGTTTATTAGCTGAAATTTGAGAAACATGAACCATTTATGAGTTGTGAAAAATGTGTCCAGGGAAGTTGGTTTTGTTTTGTGTTATGATGGTTTTGGTGTCGAGTGAGAAAAATGGGAGAGATGGAAGGTTGTTTACATTTAATACACTGGATGATAATATAAGGGTAAGGTTTTTATTATTTCTATTTGTACTTTGTACTTACATATGTACAGTCGGTAACACGACGACTGTATAACCGTAAATGATTAAGATTTCCTACACGATTTCGATATTTTTTATTGTTCCGTACATATATTGAAATAAATTAAATATTTAAATAAATAAATATTTCGGACACTTACACCAATCATCTAGTCCCAAACTAAGCAAAGCTTGTGCTACGGATACTAGATAATGGATAAACATACATAAATATTTACTAAAATTGTTTGTATTCATCACACAAACATTTACCCCTCGCGGGATTCGAACCCTCAACCGTTGGTTTCGCTGATAGCGTCACTATCCACTATACCAATCGGTCGTCTAATTTTACAGTATCACTTTGTTGACCATCTGCATCTGTCTTACCATGTCAGGTCAGGAATACCCCCTCAGGAATGGGCAGCGATTTATATAAAATATGAATATCTAGCTACATTTCTAGTACCTACTACAGAAAGTTCAAGTTTCTATATCAATGTAATAAAAGAAAGAGTACATATTTTGATACTAATTGTTTAACAGACTCCTTCAATACTTCCCGTTGTCTTTAGAGGAAAAATCAAAAGTTATTCATTTCTAACTCTATGTGGAATTATTAATACGGTGGCAAACTTCAATTTTTTTATAAAGTTAACTCAATTTTTTAAGCTTCGATTTAAAATATCAAAAAATCGGCAATAATCTGTTTTCTATGAGGTACCAAGCAACTGATATTTCGTTTTTATTTTGAGGTCAGTTTAAATTAACTTTTCACGGAAACTCAGGGCACTAATCCTACTCGCATATGTTCGCCCTTTTTAGTAGGTAATAAATTAACACGTTAACTGCTGCGACGCAGACACAATTGAAAATCAATTGTTTTCCGGTCACCGGTGACCGGCGTGGCGCTCAAAGGCTTAAATAGATAAATAAAGCGTTTATTTGTTACTTCAGTCACACCACACACATACATAAACTTTTAAGAGAATTAAAAAAAAAACTTTGGAAAACGAACTTATAAAATCGGAACGATATAGTGTAGCTTGCGTTACTTTGGAAAGTCGTTTTACTGGAAAACAATAACATGGGAAATAAAAAATACATTACTTATCGAAAAAATAAAATTCGAAAACAAAAAATTCGAACTTGCGATAAGTAACCGTCGGAAGACTGTGTATACAAGATATACTGTTAAATGGACGTCCCATTCTCAGGTTTTTCGTAATTTGGCGCACCCAAGCTTCAGACCGCGTTTTGATCCAAGGTGTGGTGTGGATTTGTAGAAAATTAACCGCATTTATTCAATGAAACCAACATGGGGTTTACGATTTGGAGGTAGCGGGTTCGATCCCAAGCGGAGTACATGTTTAGTACTCGGTTGGTAGTAGGTGGTAGTAGGGTATTTTAAATGTCCGCATGGTTAGCTACCACCATCTAAATCTGCCGCCAAACAGCAATGTTTATAGCACTGTTGTGTTCCGGTTGTCAGAGATAAGATAGCCAGTTTCCCTAGATAAGATTGGATTTTCAGGGCAGTAGATACGCTTCCACCTTCGGCCTTAACATCAGGTGTGATTACGGTAAAGTGTTAACCCGTTGTACACCAAAAAAGGCTTATTCCCATGATACAATTACAAAATCTATCATTTGCATTAAAATTTACTATTTTCAGATAGATCTGGAATTCTCTGTTCCATTCATCTCGATACCAGTTAAAAGAGTTCTTACATCAGCATCCGACATATGGTCTCAAGTAAGTACTTTCATCTCATCACATCTTCATAATGAACAGCCTTAATACAGCCATCCTTAACAGCTCACTGGGAGAAGGTACGTATGGGCAATAATGCACTAGACGAACCCTGTGCGGTTTGGTGGATTTGGATAAGACGGGTGGCCACCTGAGAGTGTTTTTAACCCGCCCCTTTTGTAGCGCCTTCAATGGAAAATAGAATGCCTTTGGTTGGTGGTAGGGCATTTTAAATGTCCGCCTGGCTAGCTACCACCATCTTATCTAAATCTGCCGCCAAGCAGCAACGTTAATAGCATTGTTGTGTTCCGGTTGCCAGAGATAAGATAGCCAGTCCCCCAAATGCCTTGGGGTTTCCGGGTCAATACGCTTCCACCTTCGACTTCACTTAACATCAGGTGTGATTGAGGTCAAGTACGAACCCGTCATGATTAAAAAAAAAACGAACGTTATTTAATAACTCCCCGTTGATTGCGAGCGGTGCGATGGTAGAATTCAGTCGTGGGCATCATGTCAAATAATTCTTGGAACACTCCTGGTTTGTATAGGCGGTAGAAGACCCAAAGGGAGGCAATGAGGAAATTGGGTGATAAAGCTGGAACCACATGCCTTTAGACGACAAAACTTATAAATATGACATGGGCATCTGTACACATGGGAATCTGTAGACATGGGCACCTGTAATATTGGAAATATGTATAGACAACGGAATCTGTGAAATTAGGATACTGTAGGCATGGGAATCTGTAGAGATGGGAATCTGTACACACGGGAATCTGTAGTATTGCGAATCTGTAGACAAGGGTTTCAGTAATAACTGTATCTGTAGACGTGGGAAAAATCGCCGGGATCGACTATACCGGACGAATTTTTTTACTGTAAGGAAAAAATAGGGCATACGCACGCGCCCGCCGAGATTTATATGCATCTGGCGGGATTTGTTCGGGGTCCTATAGTGCGAAATTTATTTGGAACTCTATATTTTCTTCAAATTTTAATTTACTTAATTTAATTATGTAATTAAACTAGAATAATTTAACCGCTTCCGTGGCTCAATGTAAACAACATTGGGTTTACGATTCGGAGGTCGCGGGTTAGATCCCTAGCGGAGTACATGTTTAAGTACTCGGTTTGGTTGGTGGTAGGGCGATTTAAATGTCCGCCTGGCTAGCTACCACCATCTTATCTAAATCTGCCAAACGCAAAGTTAATAGAATTGTTGTGTTCCGGTTGTCAGAGATAAGATAGCCAGTCCTACAAATGTGTTGGGGTTTCCAGGTCAGTACGCTTCCACCTTCAACCTCATCGTCACTTAACATCAGGTGTGATTGAGGTCAAGTAGAAACCCGTCGTGCATAAAAAAAAAAGAATAGACTATAAACGCTGCCGTCAAATAACACAAGGATTTATTCGATGATGGTTTTAAAGTTTATGGCAATATCTTGTATTCATTATCAAATATGCCTTATTTTTCCTTACGGTAAAAAAACTCATATAAAGTGCCCTCCAAAGTACGGAAACACTGCCATAAGTCACCCACCCAAGCACTGACCGCGACAGATATTGCTTAACTTCGCTAATCTAAAACGAATATGTGCTTCATAATAGTTTTAGCAATATAGTTTATACCTTCCCCGCAGGGTATTCCCGCAGTCAACGTGAACCCTATATCCTTGGTAGTGGCCGGCACCGTGTTGATCGGCACCACTGTCCTGCTGCCCTTGTTGACACAGAACTATGGCCTGAAGCACCCTCAACATCGATTTTCTAGACGTAAGTAAGAGTAAAAGAAAACATGCATCTGGGTGCGACAGTAAACCAGCGCTGAGCTCTTATAAGCTCAGCATATAGCTGAGTCGTTTCCCTTTCGCTGCTGCGACACTTATCTGAGTGTTCTGTTATTTTATTTGCCTAACAATTGTTGTATATGTGTCGAAGTGGCGAATAAAGAAAGAAGTTTCTTTCTTTCTACAGCAGTGGCAGTGTTGTCGATTCGGATGTACACCAACTAAACTAAAACCAGTTTTGGAGTGGTGCCGTCGCATCGTACTGTTCCAGGGTGAAACAGACAGTACTACTTTAAAACTGGTTTTAGATTAGTTTAATTTAGTTGGTGTACATCCGAATCGACACCAGTACCTTCATATAAGCCCGGCTTGCCTTACTAAATACTCGATGAATATAACCTATTTAAACAGTACAAAGTGCTTGATTTATATACACTCGCACTTATCAAACTGAAACGTGCTTGGTTGCCTAATTTTACTAGCTGTGTAAATTACGAAAACATTGTCGGTAATAGGGTACGCTACTGCATACCTACATACACAGTTTGTTTTATACTCCCCCGTCAGGTTTCCTATGTCATACTTATAGGTTTAGGACCTGATTTCGAAAGACATATAAGCGAAAGCCATTTGTGCGACGCCAGATAATCGAAGTGCCATATGAACGAAACGCCGTTTAGCCGATTCATTTAATCGAAAAGACAAAATATGCGAAAGCCATAAGATCGAATGTAAAGATCCCTATCTCTAGAGAGCGACAACGAAACAGCGAAACATTACCCTTCTTCCTTGGGCAGTCGGGTATAAAAGTACAGTTAAGGCTATAGTACAGGTTTAGACCCATTTTTATTACTTCTTATTCTTGATAAATTGTTTTTAACTGTACATGTAGGTTTTCAAGAATAAACATTTTTATTATTATTATATTATTATGAAATTGTATAGATTTCTTTAAATTAAACGCATTTACCTATAATTTCTTCAAAATTAACAATAAAAATTACACCATCGATTTGTTTACATATTACAAGGGCCACAGCAACTACTCCTCTTTGGTTTAGGGGGCTTAAACGACCCATAGGACTTCTTACACTTGAGTTTTGGTGGATCCGGTATACCAGCATCAGCTCGTAAGTACTGTGTCTCCACGTGAATAAAGTTCTTTCGTTTTCTTGGAGCCAGATCAAAACAACCGAATGGCGGTGTATATTCTATATCCCAAGTAGCATTACTCGATAAAGAGCTTAGAGATTCTTCTTGACATACGCAATCTGGTTCCTTGAAGGCTGGACACGTATCAATGACCTTATCGATGGCAGACAAGTCGTTGCAATAGACATCCATGTAGGCACACTTGCAAATGTCCTCCACAGCCTCAGCAAGAGCTTTCCGTATTTCAGCGTCTCGCTGTTTCTTGAGTTTCACCATCTTACGCGCTTCGACTTTAGCTTGCTCCTCTGGACTTCGTTTTTTGATAATTTTGAAGACCATAGGATCGCAGTCGACGTAGGGATCCTCGTTTGGTAAGATATCGGTGAGATCTTTGAGAGGGTTAACCTGAAAATACATGTTGCAATTAAGTAAGGATCTCAAATTGTGTATTTTAGCAGTGGATCAGAAGACGAGCATAACAGGCGATAATGATGACGAGTGAAATTTCTAATAGGGGCCAAGAAATTGAATGTTAATATCTGCTATATGGTATGGCACTCTCTGTCAATGAACATCACTCAAATATTGGGTCTTTACCCATGAAATTTGAGTTTTTTATTTTTGTCAAACATATGTACCAATTCCTGCGATTTTAAAGTGGAATATTATTTCAAGGTTTCACATGAAATATTTTTTAATTTCTGGGCTAAATCACATAATAAAAAAAATTTGGGCAGAGCTCTTTCATGTGCTTCCCATAATCATTTCTTTGATTCGCTGAAACTTTTATAAAGCGGTTACTTTTAAAAATTAACGCTGCCTATACTTAACTTAATGTTATCCGATAATACACACAAAGTTTAGCTAAATTTAGAATTGCCGTTCCCAAAAAAAAATCAGAAATGTTTGTATGGAGAAAACAGTCTTATGAAATTCTTCATACAAAACGCCAATTTCATAGGTAAGGACCTAATATATCGAAGAATACAGATTCTTTATCAATTTAAAAGATACAATTCTTAATCAATTTAATTGCTCTAAGTTCTGCAACACAGCAATACCTTGTATTTCAATTTTATTGTGTTATTACAGGAAGAGACAACTACACTAGTAGTTTCGGCCTCTGGTATCGTCTATTTGATCTTGTTTATCACGTCAAGTCTCTAACCTGTATTGTAAACACGTCGCCCTTCCTCTGAACCTTCAGCGCCGGTTTCGGCTGCAACGGCTCCTCGGGCTCTGAATCGCCTCCTCCTTGGTCCGCCCCAAGTCTCTTCCGCTTCTTCTTCTTGTCCTTCTCTGCCCCGCCACGCGCGGTCTTAAACGTCATTAGCTTAGCCACACTCTTGCCAATTACGCCAGGCTGCCAACCTCGCCTTGGCTGTAACATGATTTGCACATTATTGACTGCGTTACCGATACCTTAACAAAATAATGTCCCTTTTCGATCAGATTTAAAGAAAACAAGATTATAGTCACATCCGTCATCACATGCGATTTTTTCATATCGCACACTTAGTATTTTGTGTAGTCGTGTGTTATGTTATTGTTGTGTATATTTTAAATAGATATGCAATTAAATATATGCAATGCAATTATATATATATCTATATATATGTCTTTTAACTGGACCTTCAAAGCTGTCACATATTCAAGTATAAAGCATCCACAGGCAGGCAATCTCCTGCAGATTAAAAATTACAATATCTGGATAGGTGTTATAGCTCAATAAATAAAAATAGCCAGCTACCTTCATTCCCGGGACGTTGGTAGCATTCCACAACCAACCCATGGAGCCAGGCACCGGGTAACCAGCATTCAGGAATGGGTTGCATTGCTTGTGTCCAATTATTACTCCTGCAATTCATGTAGAGTCTTTTAAGAAAAAAAAACCATGATAAAATCTATAAAGCTTTCAAACAAGCCAAGTTAGTCATAAATTAGCATCCAAAAATGAACTTTAATAATATGTGGCACGGTTGGTTTCATACAATTTGACGCACTTGTTTGTCTAGTTCAATAACAACTTCTGCAAATAGCTTTTGTTTTACCGACTTTTGGAAAAACATGTGAAAATATTAGACTTTCCCAAACATCATTATCATCATTTCAGCCGTTACTGAACCTAGGTCTCCCCCATAGATAGAAAAAGTACAAAATACGACTCTGCCATAGAAATACAAATTATATAGGCGCTACATTCCCAAAATCATCGTCCTTTGTAATTACCTACATTGCATACTAAGATTAGTGAAGTGACGAGGTTAGATTAAATAAGAAATGAGTTGTAAGTGGGAGTTTAAAAGTGGCCACCCGTGACAGAAAAGATGAAAGGAAATCGTTTGGCTTGGTATGGGCATGTTATAAAGAGTGATGAAACGCATGTTACTAAGAGAGTGATGAATATGGATGTCGATAGTTGGAAAGGAAGAGGAAGACCGCGGAAAGATGGATGAGTTGTGTGAGGGGTGATATGAACGAAAAGGGCGTGAATGATGAGGTAACGGCTGATAGAGGAGATTTGAAGAAAAAGACGTACTGCGTCGACCCCAAATTTTTTTTTTTTTATGGTTAACTGGTTACGCATTTGACCACAATCTCACCTGCTGGGAAGTGATGATGTGGCCGAAGATGAAGCACGCGATCGCAGTAGATGCCTATTCACCCTGCTCTTGAAGATCCCAAGGTTGTAGGATTGGGACTAGGACAAGAAAATGATGACTAAGTATACCTGGATATAGATCACCAAACGTGTAGTTATATTTGGATGCATTTTTCTTTTTTTTCTTCTTGTCGTTGTCTTCCTCGTCAGCCATCGTGGTGTTTTTGGTTTTACTTTGGTTTTCTGTGGAGAAACGAAATATCATTGGCGTGCTGCTGAACGACCCTAAATACTTACATACATACATAAAGTCACGGCTGTTTCCCGTAGGGGTAGGCAGAGACCTCAGACTTCCACTTGCTACGATCATGACACACCTCTGTTAAACTGATCCTTAGGCCCGTATTAATAAACCATTCTCAAGATTGAGAACAGTCTCAAGTAAAAGTGTTGATTAATAAACCTAACTTGAGACTTGAAACGCGCGTGCTTACTCAAGCAGTACTCACTTGAGTGTTTCACGTACTAATAAATGAAACTCAAGACTATCATTAATTCGCCGCTGAGGCAAATACTTGTGAAGTGATCTCAGCTGAGTAGACCTCAAGATTGGTTTATAAATTAGCACGGAGCACGCATCTCGGGTGATACAGCCTCAAGACTTGTATTGAGATTGGTTTATTTATACGGGCCTAAATACTGCAAGCAAATCGATAATGGAACTATTTTGACATTAAAGACTTATATTCACTAGGAAATAAAGTCGAAAGCCCAAGTCGTGAAAATCTACTGCACATTTACTACGTACGATGTTCCGAGGACAATGTTGGCGGAAATTTAGATCGTTCACACATCAAGTGGTCGTCCGAGGATTTGGGTTGCTGGAACTTACATAATTATTCGGAAGAGCGGAGCCTATTGCGACATGCGTCTTCAATACTGTCCTTTTTATATGTCGGGCGACTATTGAGAGGCCTGTAGATCACGAGCGGCATATAACAACTAGTACTGAGATCGTGCGATCGGGCGATGTTCTCTGTGACGTCACCCGCCACGTAGAATTCGTGTCGAGCGACAAACGACGAACCTTTGTTTGTTTGAGGGCTTGCAATTGTAATAATTAAGAAATACTCAACAGTAGAGCAAGTTCGCACTATTTAAAGACAGGAAACGGCAATTTTTAACCCCAATTACCAAGTCAAAGTCTAACTCATTTTTTCTTGATTTTCTTGAAAGATTAAAGCTGGGTAGTTGACGACTGGGTTACCACACTCTATCGTCTATTGCTGTATTTCGTTGTGAATGGAGATCAAATCAGAGAAAGAGACGATTAGTGAGGATAATAAAGTCTACCTGCTAACAAGGTCTTAAATAATAGATTGATTAAGGTGATCCACTAAAATTATCGGAATTTGAGGCATAACAACGTATTGGGAGCCTGATTCCGCTAAAATTTTAATCCAGTTTTCAAAGATTTTTCAAAAATAAAAAATACAAATAAAAATGATTTCACTTTATTTCTAGGTTATAATTTGAAACTTTATATGGGATTCGGTTAGATTTTTATTTCGGATATCCGATAGTTTCGGTTTACATGGAACTTTTTATAAATTTTTAACTTTTAGTAGGCATATAATTCAAAATTCTCTAGATAGGTACATCCTAAAATTAGATACCAATAAGAATAATAGATGTTTATCAAACAAAATGTAATAAATAGTCGTATAATGTTGTTCAGATTTATTAGGACGTTAAAATTTGTTTGGGTTACAAAATAAAATATCCAATAAAATATTATATTTTTTCACTTTTTCTCACTGTACTTATCTTGAATTGATATTTTATGAGAACCGCAGCACGCCTTCCCCATAAGCGACAATAATACTTGCTCTTTGTCGCAGCAACGCTTTTCAGTGTCCACATTAAACTTGTTTATACACCTGAAGTCATTATCTTTCTCATTCTTCATATATTCCTTTATAGCTTTCTTTATCCTCTCGTATTCTCTAGAACAACAAACTTTGCCTGCTTCGTTGTAACTTGGCGGTAGGGCAGGTAATGCTCCAGTCTTGTACATCCTAGCGAAGCCATCTGGCACAGTACAAGGTCTACCTAATACGGGACAAGGGCCTAGTTGTATCGGAGGTAAACCATAAGGAAGAGGTTCAGCTTCATCTTCATCTTCGTCTTTTTTCTCTTCTTCGTCGTTCATCATCGTAACTGGACAGGTGCTTTTATGTTTATATGACGGGCAGTACGGTTTGTGGATTTTTCTAGCTGCTATATTCACGTTTTCAGTGAGGCAATCACAATCGAATGTTTTGCATGGTGGTGATGGCTTCGGAGGGTTACATTTGCAATCTTTATCCTCGGGCATCTCTGTGCAATTGTAGACTGAATATCTTCGTTTCCCCGTTTCTTTCATTTCGACATTGTAAACGAAGGGATTATTAATTCCCAAACTTCGGGTCGATGGTTTATTATCAGGAGCTCCTATACAGGGTACACTACCTGTACTTGGAAGTTGAACTTTAAGTCCTGCTGCGTTATTACAGCCACAGCCAGATTGCCTGACTCCTTGAGTACTCGGCGCCTGATTTTCATATTTGAATTTAGTTGATACATTACCAGCAGTAAAATCTTTACCGAACAATGATTGCATAAGGTCTACTGGTCGTGATGTGCTATGTACATAGTGGATGTGTTGAACCGAGCCTCCCGTAGGAGTTTGACCCTGACTTGCCCCCGGGGTTCTACCCTGACTACCTCCCGGAGTAAAACCTGGAGTTGTACCTTTACTTTCGAATGGGGTTGCCCCCTCGCTTACTCCCGGGGTATTACTCCGACTTCCCTTGGGCGTTAAACCAGTATCAAACATCTTGTTAACCCTATCCAAGCAAGTGTGACCCTTTTCTGTCACCCCGCCGCACTCTTTGCATACAGTTTTTTCAGTTTGTTCTTCTTTGGGTATCTTGCATGTTCCGGTGTGGTAACGATCGTCTTTACAATCACAACTACCACAAACCTTCTTTGTGACTTTACCTTTCGGACCAAGAGGCATATCGCCGATTTGTTTCTTGTATGACGGTAAGTTTCTAATGTATTGTTTTACTTTGTGGGCTAGTGGACAGTTTGAATTTCCACAAGGACCCTTAATATCTCTCATTCTCATTTTATCTATTGGATATTCCTTTTTGGGTACCTCTTGGTGTTCATGTTTACATTGCGTATCAGCACTGTCTGGGTTAAAGGCACAGCTTTGAAGTTCAGTGCAAACTTCGATCTTTTTATTAGCATCTGCTATGACATCTGGATCTTCTGAAATGGCAGCCTTATAAAGAGTACTCGTCATGCTAAAGTTAGGATCATCTTCTTCAATGCGTTGGCACTGAAACATGCTTGGAGCTTTATTTGTTTTGAAGTAAAACTTATCCGGATCATGCATGAGCTGTTGGAACTCAGTAGAGATTGTTTCACCCAAAGCGCTTATTCGAAAAATAAAGTCAACTTCCCCTGCTTCTTTGCAACAACATTCAGCCCAAATTATCATTGTTGATTTGATCGATAGGGGTTCATGGAGATAGCACGGATCAGCTGTATCCTTCAAATAGACGTAGAACCCGGTATCCCACATCATCGTCCCAACCCCGACAAATATTTCTTTCTCGTTTTCATCATCGTTCCAAACTTCTATTTCCAAAGGCGATTTATTCAACATCAAATGTACTGTATCTGCGTAAGAGGGAAATAGATACGACATACCAGCTCGAAAGTTTCTTACCCATTTCAATTGACCCTTGGCATCGACCTCCATAATGTTATCTTTCCCTTGGGGCATGGGAGCCATGTGGCCTTCCTTCAGGATGAACTGGGTTTTAGTGCCGAATCTCGCCTTGACGATAAGTTTCTTATTCGCACCATTGTCTTCTTCATTATGTGCGTATATCGCCACTTTGTCTATGAATACCTCAATCAAGTACAATTGCTCCATGACCTGCCGAGTTCAATAATTTTTTGTCAGAATAGTCTCTTCATTTCTTCACATACTATTGGCACAGATTGTTCCGCTATTAGATACATAATATTTATGTATACTTTATTTTCAATGAAAAAGCTATGACAGTAGAGGGGTCATAAAATGTGTGAAGCTATCTGCCATGACGCCCCGGGAAGCCCGCACCGACACAACAGTCGGCTGAAAAATCGAGCCATAGTCACAGAATTAATTTATTTTCTGTTGTGCAATAAAGTGTATTTATATTGTATTGTATTGTATTAATATAGTACCATAGTATTAAACAAACGTCCCCACTGTTATCGCAACTGTGTAGTTAGTGTATCAACTTTACACAACCATAAATGAAATGAATATACACGCGGCAAATACTTACTCGTGGTTTCCGTTGACGGCCCAGTCTTAGTAGATGGTACTCATTACTATGGACACTGAAAATTTTATTTTGTAACCCAAAGATTAATTTCTCGCCATAACCTTCTATACAACTGTCATCTTTGCGGTTCTCATCACTATTTGAAACTGGAACGCCATGGCCGTCGTTATATATTTTTTTTAAACAACATACCAAGAAAGAGGTTGGTTTTAAGGTTGCACACGTCTTTTGGGAGACCGATACCACACATGACTAGACCCAGGAAAAAATATTTGGGCGAGACGGACAATCTGTTGCTTAGACGAATAATTAGTCTAAGATTTTTCGCGTCTACAGTATCGACGGTTCTTGCACCATTCTCGGTACAACAGCATTGCACCACCACCACAGACGTAATAAATAAAACTACGTGTAGGTAAAATTCTGTTTATGCTATGTTTTTAAGGTTCCATACCTTAAAAGAATAAAATAAACCCTTAAAGGATCACTTCGTTTTCCGTCTGTGTCTGTCAAGAACTTTTTTCTTAGGTACGCCTGGAAGAATACTCAGGTCCACAAGCCCTTAGAGTAGTGGAAAAATCAAACTTATATGTTAACGCAATCAAAAGATACGGCCGTTTATACTGCATATTTTGACACTCGAAAGGGAAATAAAATCTAGAGGATACTTCCCGTTGATCTAAAATCATGAAATTTGGCAAAAAGCAGCAATGTCTTATAAGACATTGAGTAAAGGGAAAATTCGTAAAACCGCAAGTTTGTTCTTACATCACAAATAACAAAAAAAAATTTGCGATTATAAACTTATGGTAAGTTTATAATATTAGGCTTCGCCTGCGTGGAATACAATGTGTTTATCCCGAGGGAACTACCACTTTATTGGGATAAAAAATATCCTAAGTGTTAATCGAGGGTATAGAATAGAATAGAAAATAAAATACATTTATTTGCAATGATTAGGGTAAGTAAAATAATTGGTGAAATAGTATAAATTGTATTACCTAAATCAGTCATAATTATACAATAGCATGCAAAATTATAATTAGCCTGTCCTTCGTTAAACAATAAAAATACAAATTGAATTAGACAATTAGCATGTCCTTCGTTATATAATCAATACAAATACCATGTCAGTCATGCTTGATTAAATTAATTTTCTAGTTAATTAAGTCTCAATTTAGAGAAATAACGTCTAATAACAATTTATTATAGTTAAATTGAAATATGTCTGCAATTAATTTTTATTACATATCATTATTATTAAAGTTATGTTTTAAAATATCTATCAATTCAGTAAAATACATTGTTCAATAAGAATTTAAATATAGTCGTTTTGAACTTCTTAATTGGTAATTCTCTTATGGACAGTGGCAATTTAATACACTGACTTGCACATAGAATAACAATTCTTTTGAAATCGCGCACTACCTGGAATTCCCTTAAACACTACCCTATTACGAACGTGGGCCCAAGTGTTTCATGTGATGTTACTTAGGGGAGGTCGTTTATATACAATAGAAAAAGCAACGGTCAGACTACACTTCCTTGTAGGACGCCAAATTTATTTTCTTTAAAGTCAGATCTGTAGTATTCGACTGCATATTTTGAGTTAAATTGTGATAGCTCAGTACATTGCACTCTTTTAGATTTACCTGTTTGGTGTAGTGGATAGAAACTCTGACCACTATACCAAAAGGTTGCGGGTTCGAATCCCGCTAGGAGCATATGTCTGTATGATGAATACGGACATGTGTACCCGAGTTATGGATGTTTTCATTTATAATAAGTATTTATTTACAAAAAAAAAAGTATTTATGTAGTATATCAACCATCTGGTATCCACAACGCAAGCCTATAGTTACATAAAGTGGAACTAGATGGCACTATGTGCATGTCCAAGGATATTTATTTATTATTATTTATTATTATTTATTACCTACTTAATCAAGGAACCAAGACTAACATTATAAATTTGAAAGAAAGAAGAAAGAAAACATTTATTCAGCTTACAATGGGCATGTACATGAAAATTTTGAAATAATAATACTAAAACATAATAATGCAAGTTGATATAGGTCCCAGCTCAGCATAATGCTGTGGCATGAACCATATAGTACTGAGTATATTAATTAAGTCTGGATACCTAAACATTACCTATGTAGTAATCAATCAACCGAGACTAATAAAGCAATAGATTATACATTTAATCTGGATAACATTATCTACTTAAGCCCTGCTTACAGTTACAATTACAAATCATTCAACAAAATGTCAATAATACATTCATCTGTTATCATTAACAAATTCCAGTACTAGAAAGCGCTGAGTTCAGCACTGCAGGGATGCTGGACTATATAAATCAAGTGCTAAAAGACACCCAGTCAATCCCCGGATGCGCCCAGAGGATAGCTTGCTGGTCAGCGCAGCGAACCACTGACACTGTTGTTATGAAAACCTGGATGCAGATTATGAGGTAAGAAGTTTTTTTTTTATGCATAACGGGTTGGTACTTGACCTCAATCACACCTGATGTTAAGTGAAGATGAGGTCGAAGGTGGAAGCGTACTGACCCAGAAACCCCAACACATTTGGGGGACTGGCTATCTTACTATAGATATATATACCATAGAAGTACTTATTTGTTACATTGATCGATCTTACTTATAATTAAAATTATCACTTAGTGTCCTTAAAATCCGTTCATTCATTATGAAAAATTACTAGTTTCATTATGTTTATGCTCCGCATGCATGCCCATTACCCTAAGTTACTTATGAGTTGTAATAACCCAGCAAAATTATTTTTCTCAATTAGGTATGGAAGGCGTGGATGTTACAGCAAATGTATTTTTTTTATGCACAACGGGTTAGCACTTTACCTCAATCACACCTGATGTTAAGTGAAGATGAGGCCGAAGTTAGAAGTGTACTGACCCGGAAACCCTGAGGGACTGGCAATCTTATCTTTGACAAGTGGAACACAACAATGTTATTGTCTTTGCTGTTTAGCGGCAGACTTAGTGCAGACATAAGATAGTGCTAGCTAGCCAGGCGATCATTTAAAATCTACTACCAACCAAACCGAGTACTAAAGATGTACCCCTCCGATTCGTTAACCATATGTTGTTCGGCTTGCCTTGGCTGTTCCAGTCACACGAGATTATTTCATTTTTATTGATTACTTTCATTATCAACACCCTTTATATGTCCCACTGTTGGGGTAAACCCTCCTCTCACTGGGAGAGGGTATGGACCACAATTTACGCGGTCCGAATGCACATTGGTGAATTTGTGTCAGAATAGTGGCCACCTGACAAAGGACTGACCGCTTCAGACATTGCTTAACCTTGCTAATCGAAAACAAACAGCGAATGTGCGCCATGCTACTTTGACTACTTAATTTGTACTTACATTTCTTGATCACCGGTGCACGATTGAGACTACTTTGATATCCTAAGCTTTATTAAGCCTTTAACCACATATAAGTGTTACTTGAGTACATTTTGTTAAACCCAGAAATTTTATTATATTTTTTTCGAATTCTGTGACGTGTAAGTTTATTTTCCCCAAGAAGTGTAGGTACCAATGGTAGATCTCGAAAACAGGTATCAATGTGTTTAAACAAAATATTTAAATAAAAACTTGAATTAAAAATTATAAAAACCCTACTACGGGAATATCTACCCATAAAAAAATCAAAAAACAACACCAAATGACTCAATTGTTTTAGGCCTGAGTCGGAGGTTGCGTAAGCAAAACTTCAATACATCAGTCACGAATTGATAAAAGCGCACGGCAGGTCAAGTTGTCAAAAAACATATTATTATAGTATAAGATCCGACAATAGAAATATATACCCTCATCTGTTATTCGACGATAACAAAATTAATATGTTAGTTAATGAATATATTAATACATTGAAAATGGGTTGCCTAGCTAAATCGCGGGCCAAACGGTTAATTAATGTAAATCCAAATTAATTGTTTTTCAATTAACTTCCCCGATTTGTTATTTATAAAAATCGACCATTATCTGAAAGAACATAACATAAGGAACTGGAAAAATGTAGGTTGCCTACTTTCCCTTCAGCATAACTATGGAGTTGTCATGTATAAACATGCGAGCAAGCGTTATTAATATACCCTCATCAGTTATTTAATTGATTTTTTTTAAAATTAAACGTTATTTTATTCTCTTTCTAACAGTATAAGGTTGCCTCAGTAAAAGTTTGTCACATGCACGGTTGCTGTGATTTTAGATGTGAAGTTTTGAGCGCAAGCGCGGAGAGTGACAGAGAGCGTTGCACATGTCTCTCTCTCGTTAACTCAGCAGCTGCCTGGCGCATGCCTTACCGGCATCACTGCGTCTCTGTCTGTCGCATGGAGAAGTGCGTGCAACGCTCTCTGTCACTCTCCGCGCTTGCGCTCAAAACTTCACATCTAAAATCACAGCAACCGTGCATGTGACAAACTTTTACTGAGGCAACCTTATACTGTTAGAAAGAGAATAAAATAACGTTTAATTTAAAAAAAAATCAATTAAATAACTGATGAGGGTATATTAATAACGCTTGCTCGCATGTTTATACATGACAACTCCATAGTTATGCTGAAGGGAAAGTAGGCAACCTACATTTTTCCAGTTCCTTATGTTATGTTCTTTCAGATAATTGTCGATTTTTATAAATAACAAATCGGGGAAGTTAATTCAAAAACAATTAACTTGGATTTACATTAATTAACCGTTTGGCCCGCGATTTAGCTAGGCAACCCATTTTCAATGTATTAATATATTCATTAACTAACATATTAATTTTGTTACCGTCGAATAACAGATGAGGGTATATATTTCTATTACCGGATCTTATACTATTACGTTCACGGCACCGCACAGCGGCCTCCGACTCAGCCTGGCATACTAAAGGACCGCGCGTATCGAATTGTAAAGCTAGCTGCTCTGTCAATATGGTTGATTATTACATGGCTTTAATTGTCGCATCGATAGGTTCACAAACAAAAACATTACTATTTACTATATTTTAATTTATTTTTGGGACACTGGACCATTTATTAAAAATGTAACCGGCTATTGTGTTACAACAATAAAAAAGCTATCATTTTTATAAAAAAAAATCATATCACTGTCGCTGAAAATTACGATATCGTCAACATAGAAGTTTAGTTTTAATGGTGAAATTTAGTTTTTTTTTACAGAACTACCAAGCCATTTTTCAATATTCTTTTCGGTTTTTATGTTTCTTTGTTTCTTTTTCATTCTATAATAATTTTTGTGTAGTAGAATTCAACAACCTTTCTTCACATTGGAAGCTCAAACATTCATCTTTTCGTCAGATTTCGTAAGCTGGCCTGGCCTTAACGAATTGAGTTATTTCGACTTGTTTTTGAGTTTTTACCGTCAGATACTTATAACGGTATTTGGATTTTTGTAAAAAAAATAAAAGTTTTATTATAACTACTGTGTATAGTATATGTATAGTATAGTATATATTACCCATTGTAACTTTTTTTTTTCAGCAATGACCTCCTGTCTTCAATGATCAACACTACTGCCATTGAAGATGCAATGCTTTCCGGAAGAAACGGTCGAGACTGCATGAAGTATACACCATGCCCGCTACAAGAAAGCCACGTATCTGCGTTGTTGAACAATTTGCCTTTATCTAATTCATTAGGTTAAATAGACTGATATAGGAGTGTGTAGAGGTCATGCCTAATGCGGGGCAAGTCCAATTAGGCGCAAAATCTATTGTCGTAAGCAGATGATCGTTCTGTGTGGTGGACTTTCCCGCATTGTAGGAAACTACATTGCCCACATTACCTAAGCATCTCGCTCTGAATATCGCAGCGGTGCTTATTACGGGTTTTGGTTTATCTGATGTAAAAAATGATGTCGCCCTATTTTTTCTGAGCCATTAAACCATTAAACGAAAATACGTTCCCAGCGGAATGCTTTTGATTTTAGGTGCTGTAAAATATTTGTCAAAACCTGTCCAAATATACCGTAATACGTATAAATGGTATGGAGCGTTCGGTCGATCGCTACACAACGTATCTTACAAAATATAGCTAATTCATTTCAAAGGAAATGTCCGCCATAACAATCCACCTAGACATTCAATTGAATGGCTAATTTAATTATCTGCCTACGATATCTATATTAATAACTAGCTATAAACGTAGTACCTACTATGAAGTACATAATAGCGGCTACCAAAGAACTATAACTGGCCTATAGTCACAGCTTTACAAGAACAAGCAAGCCTTCTTTCCCCTTTAGTCAATCTTCAAGTTTCGAAGACCATGAGGGGGGTGCGGGGTGTGAGGGGGTTAACTAACCCGGCGGGGAATCGGACCGTTCTACCATTACTGCAGCTTGACCCGCCAGCACGCAGCGAATAGAAACTGTCTATGAATTCTTCCCACTTTAAAGTAATGTAATTGAGATAATAATAAATCTCAATACGACCTAAGCGCTTTTACCAAATGAAACGTATATAAAAATATATCATTTTATTTAATAAAAGAAATTTTATTTTTTCTCTATATCCGTCATTTTGCCTTCGCCCCATTCAGAGACAGGCGAAGGTACCTACGGACCATGCAGCCTCATTATCAGTTGTTATTGTTTCTCTGTTCTAATAATTTGTAAATGGCTTTATTTCTTATTCTTATGGTTATGCTGACATTCTGAGAGTTCAAATCCTCAAACATCAAATTATATGGAATTAATGAAAAAAGCGAAAAAAGAAACTAGAGAAAATGTTATGTTGCCATCTCCCATAGATTATATTAAGCATTCATTGGATCCACTCGAAAAGCTCCTTTATTCTTTAGCTAACTACCTACATAATGTACTTAGGCAAAGACTACAATGTATATACGGAGATAGACGGGTATGTTGGCGTTTGCAAGCGACTCGGGTTCACAGCGCCATCTATCCGCAATGATGTGTAACTAACCTCGTCAAGGTCATGAAACCTAGCCGTACCTACCTAAACCTGGCAACTTGATAGTTACTTCAGAGATTTATTTTCAATGAAACATTGAAATTTCATTTGTTTCATCAAAATTTCAATGCTGTCATCGAAAATAAACCTCCGAAGTAACTACACATATAATCTAGTTAGGTATCGGTATACAATAAACACGATTTAACACACAAATTTTATTTAAGAAAAGCAAACAATAACTATCATCATATATAACCGTGGGAATAAAATTAATACCAAACAAAAACATAAGGAAAAAGACAAAAATACACTTGGGAGTCCTGTCTCACAGAGTCCTATCTCACATACAATCTCGACTAAAGGTGGAGCAACCAAAGCCCGCCCCGAAGGCTACACCGTGACCCTAAACTCACACCATTAGGAGCAAATGCACATCACAATCACCAAATCACACGGGAAATACTTTAAATTTTCAGAGAAAATGGAAAGTGAAAAAAATGCGCGTACACATCCAACGACAGCCGACATTTTTCTCAGTGTTGCCAAATCATCATTACTTTACGTGTTTTACTTTCACAAAACCTAATGCTATCTCAAATATGAAAATTTAATAACTAGGCAAGAAAAAAATCACTTTAAATATACTTAGGTACATATAGTTTATTTGTTTTTGAGAAAATATAGACTTTAAATATTTTACATGGTAATCATGGTATAAACAAGTTATGACATATGGCGGCTAGGTGGCGCTAGTCTCTATTGGGACGGGAGTATTTGTTCTAAGAGACCACAGCATGTACTTAGGTAGCTTTGATTTTATTTTCAAGAAATTAAGAATATTGAATATTTCGATTTATTTGTTTATAGCTTTATATAGCTTTCCGCCCGCGGCTTCGCCTGTGTGGATTAACTTTATCGCGGAAATTTGTTTATCCCACGGGAACTTTTTTTTTTTTTTTTTATTTATGCACGACGGGATCGTACCAGACCTCAATCACATATGATGTTAAGTGAAGATGAGGTCGAAGGTGGAAGCGTACTAACCCGGAAACCCCAATATATTTGTGGGACTGGCTATCTTATCTCTGACAACTATAATCCTTTATCCGTTTCGCCGTGATTGCGCAACAAACATCCAAACTTTCGCATTTATAATATTAATTAGATTTCAAACTCTCAAAAATAGCAGGAATCAAAGCTTTTTAAGTTTTATTTGCAAAAAAATCTTTAATAGCAAATGAGATCGCCACCGACCCGAACGACCCTCTATAATTTCAAAATCTATACATGCATTTTTTATACACTACGGGTTAGCACTTAACATAAATCATATCTGATGTTAAGGGTAGATGAGGTCGAAGATTGAAGCGTACCAACTCGGAAACATTTTATTTGGGGGACTGGCTTGCTTATCTCTGACAACCGGAACAAAACAATGCTATTACATTGCTGTTTGGCGGCAGACTTAGATAAGATAGTGGTAGCTAGCCAGGCGACATTTAATATGCGCAACCACGGACCAAACCGTGTAGGTACTAAACCTGTACCCAGCTGGGGATCGAACCCGCAACCTCGGATTCATAAGCCTTGTGTTATTTACATTCAGCTACGGATTTAATCAATTATAACAATTAATTTACTTTTGATAGGTATTTGAAATAGGACCGTCCTGTGGGTGATGATGATTATTTTAAATAGTCAAGAAATTCATCTACTGACTATAAACATAATTAACTGCAATAACTAACCTGGAGAGCCTGTGTCCCCTCATCACTTAGTTTCGGCCCATGTGGATGAACAGTGCCCCAGATGCTGGATGCATTACCTCGCCGGATGGCAATGCTTATTCTTCGTAATAGAGCTCCCCAAGGACCTAGAGTCAACTCCAAAAGGAACAAGGAACAACGAAAGGGGTGCCAAGAACCCCGGTAAGAGCTATCTATGGGAGAGGCCTATGTGAACATAGGAACATATATTCCTGAAGCAATGGACATCATGTGGCTGATATCATGTGTATGAGAATGAGCATTTTAGATATTTATCTATCATTATAAGTATATAATTGTATTATATATTGTAAATAAGAGTAAACGTTTAAGAATATTCCTCTTGTCGCCCAATCAACATTGTCAATCGCAAATTTAGATCGATTGGAAGAGATCCGTCATAGGACAATCCGCCTTTGTACACCATTTTGGCTCAATGTGTTATTTTGTACAACGAAGCGTTTACAAACAAACAAACAATAACCTATATCGTCAGCATCATCAACAGCCTTACACGTCTCTACTGTTGGGGCACAACCTCCTCTGGGTGCGACAGTAAACCAGCGCTGAGCTCTTATAAGCTCAGCATAAAGCTGAGTCGTTTCCCTTTCGCTGCTGCGACACTTATCTGAGTGTTCTGTTATTTTATTTGCCTAACAATTGTTGTATATGTGTCGAAGTGGTGAATAAACAGTTTCTTTCTTTCTTTCTTTCTTCTATTACTGGGAGAGGGTATGGCCATAATCCAACACGCGGGTTTGGGGATTGGTCGATTTGTGTGAGACTAGTGGCCACCTGACAGTTAATGTTTTAAGCCGCCCCCGTAGGCCTGTGGTGTCACGTATGACACACACCTCACATTGTGAAACTAGCCTAAGCTTTAGTATATAAGTCATAAGATAGAATATACGCGTGTCACCAACATTGTGCATTTCATTCACTGCTCCTCCTCGTCCCCATATTGCAGGTCACCGACTTTGCTCGACTACTTTGAATTGAAAACAAGTGTGCCCTCCGAAGCATGGGAACACTCGTATTAAAATGCCACTAGAGGTCACCCATCCAAGGAATGAACGCGCCAGACATTGCTTAACTTCGCTAATCGAAAACGAACAGCGAATGCGACTGCGTCATGACATTTTTAACCTAAGTATACTACATTGTATAATATTCATTTATTTACAATCAATCATCAATTTATTGCTTTCACAAGTGTTTTTATGGTCTTAGGTAATATTAGTATCATAGTGTAGGTACATCTACTTATATTATTAATATATTACTTTTAGAATAGATTAAATTACCTGAAATTTTATCAAGCTATAAATTTATTCTTATCATTTTGGAACTCATTTAAATTTAAGTCATCAATAGCCTTACTTGTAAGTGTATAGTTCATATTTGACGCCGTGACGTCACCGTACACCTAAGACAGCCCTCCTGTATACTAGCTAATTGCAGGGAAAAAGTCGAAAAAATAAAAATAACTAGGTATAGTCTGCCTCGATAAACCTTTACAAACTCAAACACAAATATGTATTATTTAGTAAGTTATAAAATTAACATTTGAAACGTCATGACATACAAATAACGCTCAATCACAAGGCGGACTCCTCAGAGAAGAACGAATAAGAAACACAGGGGTTACTCTTTTTTCTGGATGATCTTGCTCTCTGCTCGAATGACGCCCTTAGGTAAAAGTTATTTTTAAACGACTTCAAAAAAGGAGGAGGTTCTTTATTCGGAGCGTATTTTTTTTTTAACGTATGTACACCGATATCTCCGAGATTTGTTATTACAATTTATGATTCGACAAAGAAAATTATAGACTGGAAATCGCCGAGCGGTGCATGTCCATGCATTCTTATCATCTACAGATAGAAGACAGATAGTCAAATTTTTTTATAAGTAATAGCCTTTTGCTCATAGTCCTCCTGGTAATTATTATATTCTATGACATAGTTTCCGTTTAACTTGACAAGTTTTAACCCACCAGTCAAGCATTATTATTACAAAACTTGTTAAATTTAAACTGAATTAAGGTAATAAAGGCTCACTATGGGCCTCATAAGAAGGCTCAAGGTCACTATGCTCGGATACTAGAGCTATGCTCGGAGTCTCCCTGCGGGATCGAATCGGAAATGAGTAACCGATATAGCTCGAAGAACTGCCAAACTTAAGTGGCAGTGGGCGAGGCACAATGCTCGCAGGACCGACGCCCATTGGGGCGAAAAGGTTCTCGAGTAGCGACCACGCACCGGAAGACGCAGCGTGGGCAGGCCGCCCACGAGGTGGTACGACGACTTGGTACAGATCGTGGGAAGCCGCCAGATGCGGGCAGCGCAGGACCGATCGTTGTGGAGATCTTTGGGGGAGCCCTTTGTCCAGCAGTGGACGTCTTTCAGCTGATGATGATGATGAAGGTAATAAAATGTTCCAAATTTTAAAATCAATCGTGAAAATTGTCATATCACCTTAATATATTCTGCGATGTCACCTACCAATTTATAGATTTATTGTTCAACAATATAGATCTCATTGAAGTTATTTATTCGAAACTATTCCGAGGGAGACAATTACTTAGGTTTGTTTAAATCAGGAAGTCTAGAAACTTTATAAGTATTTCAACTCAAGTTGGTCTGGTTGAATTATTGGTGGGGTAGAATTATAGAATTCTCTATTACTAATTTACGCTCAATGGAATTCATTCCCACGGTGTTGGGTATAAACATATAACAGAACAAAATAAATATCATTTCGTAAATATTTAATAAAATGTTATTTATGGGTTACAAAATAAAATATAAAATAAATATTATCACTTTTTCTCACTGTACTTATCTTGAATTGATATCTTATGAGAACCGCAGCACGCCTTCCCCATAAGCGACAATAATACTTGCTCTTTGTCGCAGCAACGCTTTTCAGTGTCCACATTAAACTTGTTTATACACCTAAAGTCATTATCTTTCTCATTCTTCATATATTCCTTTATAGCTTTCTTTATCCTCTCGTATTCTCTAGAACAACAAACTTTGCCTGCTTCGTTGTAACTTGGCGGTAGGGCAGGTAATGCTCCAGCCTTGTACATCCTAGCGAAGCCATCTGGCACAGTACAAGGTCTACCTAATATGGGACAAGGGCCTAGTTGTATCGGAGGTAAACCATAAGGAAGAGGTTCAGCTTCATCTTCATCTTCGTCTTTCTTCTCTTCTTCGTCGTTCATCATCGTAACTGGACAGGTGATTTTATGTTTATATGACGGGCAGTACGGTTTGTGTATTTTTCTAGCTGCTATATTCACGTTTTCGGTAAGACAATCACAATCAAATGTTTTGCATGGTGGTGATGGCTTCGGAGGGTTACACTTACAATCTTTATCCTCGGGTATCTCTGTGCAATTGTAGACTGAATATCTTCGTTTTCCCGTATCCTTAATTTCTGCATTGTAAACGAAGGGATTATTCATTCCCAAACTTCGGGTCGATGATTTGTTATCAGGAGCTGTTGTATAGGGCGCACGACCTGCACTTTTTACTTGAACTTTAAGTCTAGCTGCGTTATTACAGCCACAGCCAGATTGCCTGACACCGTGACTACTCGTCGCCTGGTTTTGACCAGATTCACATTTGAATTTAGTTGATACATTACCTACCGTAAAATCTTTACCGAACACTGATTGCATTAGGTCTACTGGTGGTGATTTGCTATGTACATGGTGGATGTGTTGAACCGAGCCTCCCGTAGGAGTTTGACCTTGACTTCCTCCCGGTATATAACTCGAAGCTGGTTCTTGGCTTTCGCCCAGGGTAGCCCCTCCGATTACTCCTACTGTATCATCTCCGCAAGTGTGGCTCGTTTTGGTCACCTTACCGCATTCCTTGCAAACAGCATCTTTCTTATTTTCCAGACACACAGGTCGGTGGTATTGATCGTCTTTACAATTGCAACTACCACAAACCTTCCCTGTAGTTTTACTTTTCGGATCAAGCGATTTATCGCCAACTTGTTTCTTGTACGCCGGTAAGTTTCTAATGTAATGTTTTACTTTCTGGGCTAGTGGACAGTTCGAATTGCCACAAGGGCCTTTAATGTCTCCCATTCTCATCTTCTCCATTGGATAATTCTTTTTGGGTCCCTCTTGGTTTCATGTTTACATATCAGTACTGTTTGGGTAGACGGGACAGCTTTGAATTTCAATATAAACTTCTAACTTTTTATTAGCATTTGCAATAACATTTGGATCATCTAAAGTAATGTTCTCATAAAGGCTATCCACCATGATACAGTTAGCATCATCGCCATCAATCCTCTGGCACTGAAACATGTTTGGAAATTTATTTGTTCAGAAGCAAAAGTTATCTGGATCGATCGTAAGCTATTGGAAACACTCGTATTAAAATGCCACAAGAGGTCACCCATTCATGGACTGACCGCGCCAGACATTGCTTAACTTCGCTAATCGAAAACGAAAAGCGAATGCGACTACGTCATGACATTTTTAATCTATATGTGTATTCCACATATACTTAGTTGTAACAGTGTATTGTTTATGTTTATTTGATGCCGTGACGTCACCGTACGGCTAATACGGCTCTCCTGTATACTAAGTGTAATTACAGGGAAAACGGCGAAAGAAATAAAGATAACATTACAGTCTGCCACAGATAAACCTTTGCAGTCCGGGAAAATACAAATTTTTAGTTTATTGTTGAACTCACTAACTGCTGTAACTAAATGAAACAACTATAAATTGAAAATTTTGACAATCCCCGAGAATATAAATAACCTAAATAAACCAAATTATGACATGAACAATTCTTTTTACTCGTAACCCCGGATGATAAACGATGGATTTATGTATTTGACGGAGTTATGCGTATATGTCCAGCCTTTGTCCGGACTTATCTCAGTAATGCGTGGGCCGATTTGAGTGCGGTTTTTTTAACTTACACTAAACGCGAGGAAGGGTTAGCCATGTGTGTTAAAAATTATTTAAGCCGTTTCGAAGGTAATTAAGTTTTAACACAATTAAACATAGTGTTTCCGACTTGGTGCATTTGGAAGGTACCAGTCTTCGGTGACTTTAAAAATTTCCAAGTTTTTATGTTTAAGTTTAAAATCGGGGATAGGTTCTTAGCCATGTTTGATGAAAATCGGTTCAGCCGTGTGAATGTTTTTATCATAGTATCTCGGAGGTTTTATACGTATAGAATTCTCTGTTACTAATTTACGCTCAATGGAATTCATTCACACCAAGTGCTAAATACCCACATCCCAAAAGATTTACGCTTAAGTAGAAATGTTACTTTACAGAATAAAATAAATATCATTTCGTAAAGATTTATTAAGATGTTATGTTATGAGTTACAAAATAAAATATCCAATAATCTATTATATTTTCAGTTTTTCTCACTGTACTTATCTTGAATTGATATTTTATGAGAACCGCAGCACGCCTTCCCCATAAGCGACAATAATACTTGCTCTTTGTCGCAGCAACGCTTTTCAGTGTCCACATTAAACTTGTTTATACACCTGAAGTCATTATCTTTCTCATTCTTCATATATTCCTTTATAGCTTTCTTTATCCTCTCGTATTCTCTAGAACAACAAACTTTGCCTGCTTCGTTGTAACTTGGCGGTAGGGCAGGTAATGCTCCAGTCTTATACATCCTAGCGAAGCCATCTGGCACAGTACAAGGTCTACCTAATACGGGGCAAGGGCCTAGTTGTATCGGAGGTAAACCATAAGGAAGAGGTTCAGCTTCATCTTCATCTTCGTCTTTCTTCTCTTCTTCGTCATTCATCATCGTAACTGGACAGGTGCTTTTATGTTTATATGACGGGCAGTACGGTTTGTGTATTTTTCTAGCTGCTATATTCATGTTTTCAGTGAGACAATCACAATCGAATGTTTTGCATGGTGGTGATGGCTTGGGAGGGTTACACTTGCAATCTTTATCCTCGGCCATCTCTGTGCAATTGTAGACTGAATATCTTCGCTTCCCCGTTTCTTTCATTTCGACATTGTAAACGAAGGGATTATTAATTCCCAAACTTCGGGTCGATTGCTTGTTATCAGGAGCTCCTATACATGGTACACTACCTGCATTTTTAACTTGAACTTTAAGTCCAGCTGCGTTATTACAGCCACAGACAGATTGCCTGACACCTTGACTATTCGTCGCCTGATTTTGACCAAATTCACATTTGCATTTAGTTGATACATTAGCAACCGTAAAATCTTTACCGAACAAAGATTGCATAAGGTCTACTGGTCGTGATGTGCTATGTACATAGTGGATATGTTGAACTGAACCTCCCGTTGGAGTTTGACCCTGACTTGCCACCGGAGACGGTCCCTGACTTGTCCCCGGCGTCGATCCCTGGCTTACCCCCGGGGTTTGACCTTGACTTTGTCCCGGTGTACAACTCGGAGTTTGACCTTGGCTTTCGCCCGGGGCTGCCGCCCCGCTTACTTCTGCTGTATTACCTCCGCAAGTGTGACCCGTTTTAGTGACCCTACCGCAATCCTTGCAAACATTGTCTTCAGTGGCTTCTTCCTTATTTTCCAGACACTCAGGACGGTGGTACCGATCGTCTTTACAATCGCAACTACCACAGACCTTCCCTGTAGTTTTACCTTTCGTACCAAGAGATTTATCGCCGACTTGTTTCTTGTACGCCGGTAAGTTTCTAATGTAGTGTCTTACTTTATGGGCTAGTGGACAGTTAGAATTACCACAAGGGCCTTTAATATCTCCCATTCTCATCTTCTCCACTGGATATGTCTTTTCAGGTCCCTCTCGGTTTTCGTGTGTACATGACCTATCAGCACTGTTTGGGTTGAAGGGACAGCTTTGAAGTTCAGTACAAACTTCTATCTTTTTATTGGCATTTGCTATAACATCTGGATCTTCTAAAGTGGTGGTCTCATAAAGGCTACCCACCATGGTAAAATTAGGATCATCACCTTCAATCCTCTGGCACTGAAACATGTTTGGAGCTCTATTTGTTCTGAAGCAAAACTTATCCGGATTGGTCATAAGCTGTTGGAACTCGGTAGTGACTGTTTCACCCAAAGGGCTTATTCTTAAAATAAAGTCAACTTCTCCTCCTTTTTTGCAACAACATTCAGCCCACACTATCATATTTGATTTGATCGATAGGGGCTCATGGAGCTTGCGCGGATCATCGGATTCCTTCAAATACTCGTAGAACCCGGTATCCCACAACATTGTTCCAACTCCGACAAATATATTATCATCCTCGTGTTCATCATCGTTCCAAATTTCTATTTCCAGTGGAAACTTGCTTAACATGGATAGTACTGTGTCTGCGTAAGAGGCAAACAAAAATGATTTACCAACTCGGAAGGTTCTTGTCCATTTCCTTTTGCCATTGGCATCGCACTCCACAATGTCATCTTTCTTATCGGGGTTGACAGCCATGTGGCCTTCCTTCAGGATGAACTGGTTTTTAGGGCCGAATTTCGTCTTGACGATAAGGTTCTTATTAGCACCATTGTCTTCTTCATCCGGTGCGTATATCGCCACTTTGTCTATGAATATCTCCAGCATGTACAATTGCTCCATGACCTGCCGAGTTCAATATTTTTTGTCAGAACAGTCTCTTCATTTCTTCATATACTATTAGCACGGTTTCTCTATTAGCAAATACAATAGATTTTATATAATATTGTTAATGAATTATTTTAATAACTATATTAGAAAAATTTTGAAAGCCGTTTAGAGACAACGTATGACTGCCTATATCATCTTGTGACGATGTAAACACTGCTATTTTTGAACTTGTTAACTGGTTTACAGTAAATAATCTTCTTTTGAATGAAAAAAAAACTAAATGCTTAAAATTTACTTTACCTAATGTTAAACAAATGCCTATTGACATTTTTGTACGAGGTGAAAAATTGGACCTTGTAGACACTACTGTCTTCTTAGGACTGACATTGGATGCTAAGCTTCAGTGGGGGCCTCATATTGAGAAACTAGCGAAAAAGCTTGCTTCTGCTGCGTATGCAGTCAAAAAAATCAGAAATTTAACAGACGTTCATACCGCAAGACTGGTTTACTTTAGCTATTTCCACAGTTTGATGTCATATGGCATATTGTTGTGGGGAAACGCTGCTGACATACATATGATTTTTGTTCTGCAGAAGCGTGCTATTCGTGCCATTTATAAATTAGGACCTAGAGAGTCTCTTAGAGATAAGTTTAAGGAAATTAATATCTTAACAATGGCATCTCAATACATTTATGAGAATTTGTTATATGCAAAAAAAAATATAACCTTATTCGCTAAAAATAGTGATAGGCACAATGTTAATACAAGGAATAAGAACCAGTTATCTATTTATGTTAGCCGACTTCACAAAGTTAGTAAATCCTTCAAAGGGCAATGTATACGCTTTTATAATAAGGTTCCAGTAGACATTCAAAATATGCCTTTAAATAAATTTAAAGCAATCATAAAACAGAAATTATTAACAAAAGGCTATTATAACATCACTGACTATTTGAATGATAAGCAAGCATGGACATAGCTGTCTATTCATATAATTATCAAATCGCAACCTATAATCTGTTTAAAAGAGCAACCCTAGAGTTTCTTGCTCGTTCTTCTCTGGGGAGTCAGCTTTGTGAATGAGCAGTAAATTTAAACTATAATGTAATATTAATATTAATAGTGACGTTTTCAAGTGATAATTTTATCCTATGAAATAAAAATATTTTGATTTTGATTTTGATTTTGATTTTGATATCATCTGGATATACCTACAAACCAACTGTGTTAAAGCTAAATATCTTCATTTTTATTACCAATCATGACTAAGAACCATGCCGTAAACAACAGCTATCTTAAATGAAACTGTTTTCAAATAGGTTCAATCGTTTTGGGGCCACAATTCCACAGATAAACGTACAGACACTCGGACTGACATAGGCTTCAAACTAGATTATAAGTTTTGCGTCGGGGGTTAAAATCACGTCTTTCCCCCGCTATTATTGTGTTGATGACGACTGGTGAACAAAAGTCAATTTTCATATAGGTTCTTATTTCTATTTCTGGGCAGATAATTTGGAAGCTCCATAGACCCTGGTGCTCATCATTGGACTGTACTGTAATGCTCACTATCATTTAGTCGCCCTTTACGCCACTCAAGGGAAGAAACGCTTCGGGTCCACTTATTGTGCCTGGAACCATTTATGGCCCATCTTACACAACAACAAATAAAATGAAAATACACGCGAAAAACACTTACTTGTGGTTCTCTTTCACGGCCCCTTCTTAGTAAATGGTACTCATTACTATGGACACTGAAAATTTTATTTTGTAACCCAAAGATTAATTTCTCGCCATATCCTTCTATACAACTGTCATCTTTGTGATTTTCGTCGCTATTTGAAACTGGGATGCCATGGCCGTCGTTATAACACGCTCCAACAAAGAGGTTTGATTTCAATTTGTACGCAATGAACGGCACATTAATAAAATACAGAAATTATCTCATTATTTTTAACATAAGAATAAGAATCGTTTATTTGACCCATTTAGCAACACACACATACATGTATAAATATGAAAATAACCATGAACACAGTGAAATTGGGACTGGATGAATCAAAATAATCGGTCGTCATACCACAAAGCATATAGTGAGTAAATAGGATTTACTTCTATCTTTTTTTTATGCACAACGGGTTGGCAGTTGACCTCAATCACACCGGATGTTAAGTGAAGATGAGGTCGAAGGTGGAAGCGTACTGACCCGGAAACCGTAACACATTTGAGGGACTGGCAATTGTTTCTCTGACAACCGGAACACGACAATGCTATTAACATTGCTGCTTGGCGGCAGATTTAGATAAGATGGTGGTAAATATCGTACATAATGAATTACATCATTTATTTTATAGCATTTGTGATCCAGTGATATGATCCTCACGAGAATAGTGAGAATTTCGTAAAATGGCACTCAGGTAGAGAACATTTCAGGAGACTAATATTATCGATGCCTTGACTAGTGATATTCTAATGCTGTTTCAAGCATCGTGACCGGTATGAAAATGAGGAAGAGGTTTATAGAATGCTAACGCGGAGAAATATCTGCCGAACATTTGTCACCCTAAGCAACGAATAGCCGGACATTGTGTAGTTATCATGCCGTTAAATTGTTTAATGCCTTTTCCATGGGACGCTATTAAAGTAAATGACCATAATAATATAGGAAAAGAGATTTTTCTATCTCCCATGGAACCCTCTATTAAACTATAAAGTAAAACACCTTATTAAACAGTGGTGTTATGCCAATAGTGACTATCTCTCATGGAATCCTACATTAAACTATAAAGTAAAAGACTTTATTGGAAAAATGTTTTTATCCCAAAAGTGACTATCTCCCATGGAACCATACCAATTTTAAACTATAAAATAAAAGACTTTATAGGAGAAGTGTAGTTATTTTTGGCGATTATCTCATAATCTCTGTCATGAATTAAAGTTTAGATAATTAGCCAAATACTATTATTATTTATTTTTATATCTCCCATGGAACCCTCTATTAAATTATAAAGTAAAAGTATTGGAAAAGTGTTTTTATTTCAATAGTGACTATCTGCCATAGCACCGTATATTAAACTATAAAGTAAAAGGCCTTATTTAAAAAGTGATTTTATACCGATAGTGACTCTCCCACAGAAAAAAAGACTTCATTGGAAAAGTGTTTTTATCCTAAAAGTGACTATCTCCCATAGAACCATATTTTAAACTCTAAATAAAAGACCTTGTAGGAGAAGTGTTTCACTTGTAATTATTTTTGGTGATTATCTCATAATCTCGGTCATGAATTAAAGTTTAGATAATTAGCCAATTACTATTTTTATTTATTTAATTTATTTTTACTTGCACAAACTTGCATATAAATTAAATTTGAATTACTTGACAATCTATTATATGTTTCAATTGTTTGAATGGTTTTAATCTTTGATGATATAATTTCTAATTTCCGAAACAATAAATATACATATTCTGGATAAAGATGGCTAAGGATGAATAAACTAATACAACTTATGAACCAAAATAATACGACATTATTTAACCTCAGCGCAGTACTTTTTATTCGATCAATCAAAATACAATATAATACTTACATTAAAAGCAATTAAAGGTTCTTAAATAATACTTTGGAAAACAATAAAAAATAAGCTACCTAATAGATACACAACACAATATATACTTTGTTATATACCCAACTAAGGGCCATATAACTGAACTATGCTCAAGTCATGGTCTCTACTTAAAACTAGTTGAAAAGGGATAAGTAAATTATTTTATTTGCGGCAAGACAGAGACGGCAATAATATTCATACAAGACCATCGTCCTGTAATGTGAACCTAAGTATGCATCAGTCAAAAGTTGGATTTAGTTCATCAGCTTAGACTTATTTAGCACACTTTTACAGTGTCCTATCACACATAGGTACAATTTCGTAAATTAATGAAGTCTAAAAAATATTTTTTTTTTTATTAAATTATCCAAATGTTTTTACCTGTGATTATTTTATTAATGTGACTATATTACGCTAATTACAGAGATAGTGGTGAAAAACAATAAATCAACACAAAAATATACATATAAAATTTCAGTAGTTAAGTATCTAATGTGGAAGTAATATTTTATCATTTTATAAAATGCATATCTTCCTTTTTTGTGCAATAAAGTATACTTGTTAATATATTAAAATTTAATTAGGTACCTACCTATTTATTATGGTACGTGAACTTATAAGTGTATCATTAAGAATTACCTACGTTTCATTATTTTTATTACATACAAAAAAATACTATTACTACTACTAGATACAAGTATTTTTTCAAATAATACGAGTAACTTGTTAGCAGTCAGTTCAAAATTCAATGAGGACAAGATTGATCCGATTGGACGAAATCTAGGTACAACTATCCCACCCTTACTCCTATGTCGTGCGCGACAAACACGACATCGTTTATCGCGCACGACATATGAGTGAGGGTGGGATAGTTGTACCTAGATTTCGTCCAAGCGAATGAGCAGGAGAAATATTTTCTCGCGCGACATATAGGTTTATGGCGCCTGTAATGCTCCGGGGGCAAATCTATTTTGGATCATTCTTGTCCTCATTGAATTTTAATAATAAATTTAAGCAGGCTTGTCGAGTTTTATAAGTTTGATCGATAGATCTTGAGATCTTTTGCTAAAGTTTTGTAATGCAGATATATACAAAATCGATATACGCGATCTATATTTACGTTAAAAACTAAAGGTAATTAAAATAAAAAAACGGCCAAATGTGTGTGTGTGTGTAGGTATGCGTAGTATTGTTCCGTAGCCATTTGCAACATTTTATTTTCCTCTCTTGATTCTTTCACGTTGAGGTATGAAGTCCATATCTACGTCTACGTCTATCATTATTTTCTTGCGTGGGAAAACTAACAATCTTCAGCACCAACCAAGCAGGAAGACACTTGAAAATGGTGTCGATTAAATCCACTTCCTAAAATATGCTATTCTGAGATATACCAACTATAATTCTGAAATATAAAAGAGATGATTTTGACAATCTTTTTTTTTTTTGATAAAAGGGCAGATTTAGATAAAATTGTGGTATCGAAATCTACAACAACACACTTCTAGTTTTTATTGCCTACTGGTACCCTCGTTTTCTCTCGCAGGGCACTAGCTGAAAATCAGTGTCTTACCGCTATGAGGATCCACACTGAGCGATGGCCTATTTGTGGTACAGATACACATACCTACAATACCTACAACACATTACTAATAAGTAGCTGGTAATATACAGTTACAAAAATCCTATTTTACAAATCTATTTATGCATAATATATTTATATTATATTACAGTAAGTAATTTATGCACCCCTGAAGTAATTTGTATAAACTTGTCAAAATCATTAAACTCAGTAGCTTGAATAGACTTTATCTATTGAATAATGTACTATTTATTAACACACTACCATCTCTCCGTAGGTATGTAGGTATTAAAGTTATTAACGGTTAACGGTGCTGGTGGTACAATTAGATCTAAGTACTTAATAATAGTTATAAGTAGATATTGTGTTTCACTGTTTGTTGATCCTAAAAAATAAATAAGTCGTAACCGTTGTACTTAATTTTTAATTTTTAATTACTGTGAAATAAGACTATAATGTCGAAAATTCACCAAGCAGAATGATTGTATTTTTGATAATTGATATAATAATTGAGCAGCTCTGGCCACTATACCAAAAGATTGCGGGTTCGAATCCGAATGTAAGTAGTTATTTACAAAAAAAATAATGTAGTATATCAACCATCTGGTATCCATAACACAAGCCTATAGTTGCTTAGTGTGGAACTAGATGGCGCTGTGTGTATGTCCAAGGATATTCTATTTATTTATTTATTTTATTGTGAAGTCGTATATTTTTGTATGTGTTCCTGTAACACGTCAATAAACGTTTTAGCTATCGATTTTATAACTTGTAGCCGTCACAACTACGTATTTTCCAGCCAAATTTCAGCGTGTCGTAGCTTTAATGTTCTGTGTATAAAGTATACAAACAAACGGATATGGCGAACCTATTTTTGACAACCTTTTTGTACCATTGGGCCACGGAACCTTAAAAATAGTCTAGTGTCCTAGGGGTGTCGTACCTAAACGTCGCCATTTTTTTTTATACACAACGGGTTGTAACTTGACTTCAATCACACCTAATGTTAAGTGAAGATGAGGTCGAAGGTGGAAGCGTACTGACCGGAAACCCCAACACATTTGGGGGACTGGCTATCTTATCTTTGACAACCGGAACACAACAATGCTATTAACATTGCTGCTTGGCGGCAGATTTAGATAAGACGGTGGTAGCTAGCCAGGCGGACATTTAAAATGCCCTACCACCAACCAAACGTCGCCATTAACATGTCACTCGGGTCATTCTGATCTATAATTTCAAAGGGTATAAGGCACCATTTCGAACCGCGCAAGCGAGATGTATGAAAGAGACAGATTTATTATGAAATGTTGAAGTTTTTTTTACATTGAAGTTGAAGTTGAACATTTTATAACAAATCTGTCTCTTGCAGATCGATCACTTTTGTATAGCGAGTCGAAATTTTTTTCCTAGAAATAAAAAATACGATACCTAAGAACTTTCGACTTGTACACTCTTTCCGGCTAACCCTGTAAAAGCGTGTTAAAAATAAAATCAAGTATGAAAAATACGTATGTATAAAAAGTTAGTAGTTATAAAAGTAGTTCCTAATAAATAGATTCAGTGAATAAGAGTTTTGGAATACCGAAATAGAAATACTTTTTTTAATTTACATTCAAACGATAACTTGATGGAATAATTTTGGGCCACACACTCCCTCAGACGTAAAAAATTGGACAATATCGAGGACTGATATAATTTCTACGGTCGTTTAATTCGGCACTCTTCATTGCAGCCATGGTCTTGAAGGCTTCTTCTCCAACACTTCCACTTATGTTAAGGATATATTCCAAATTTCTTGGTTCCAAACTATATATTTGTTTCTGCAGATTAGAAAAAAAAACATAATACTTTAATTACCTACGACTCAGCTGTAAGGGTTATTTCTAAGATTACCATCTTCATTCAAAAAATTTTACTGTCTAGATACTCCAGTAAGGATACGCTTAAACTTCCTACATTTTTAAAGGCCGTGATTTTTTGCACGTGTATACAGTACCTGTCAGTGATAGAATAAAAATGTTTTCTAATAAGTCGGTAGCTTGCTTTAGATATAGTATAGGTATCTAGTAATAAAACATAGTCTATATGAATAAAATAACAACTGTGAATTTCATTGCGTCAGAGAATATACCAGGAATTCCTGTGACTGTTTTCAAAAATTTCACCGAGGGCAATATTAACGACTCATTAAACTATTTTTAGAAAATATAAAGTAGGCCGGCAATGCATCTGTGACCCTTTTGGTGTTGCGGGTGTCCATGGGCGGCGGTGATTGATTTCCATCAGGTGACCCGCATGCTCGTTTGCCGCCCTCTCATATAAAAAAAAAGCCATTGATTAATTAAAAAAAATGTTTTATGAGATCCTAGCATCTTCTACAACGCAATGAAGTTTTGAAACTTTAATTAAATATTAAAATTAAAGGTTTTAAAACGAAATAACTATATTATACCGAAAGCAGGCTACACAATTGTTAGAGAACATTTTTAATATATTACTGATGGGTACTCTGTCCTTCTACAAAAATCAGGAACTTTACGATCATAGGAAGTTACATTACAAAAATTGCGTATTTTTACTTTATAGAAAGTAACCAAGACGATTGGTCTTATAAATCTTGAAAACCGTATCAAAATCCTTTGCGTAGTTTAAAACAGTTAAGTCCACAAACAGACAGACGCGGATAGCTACATAGTTTTACACTAAGTATAGATACACACGGATGCGTCCGAAGAACCACTTTGGCCCAGTCAAAGGTAAGGAATATATGAAAAAAAAAACACTTAACGTCAAAGCGATGTCATTTATTCACTGTAGTGTTCACTCAATATGATGATGATATCGTCGAGTGCCAGTTTGACGGCGTAGTCCATCGGCGTGTAGCCCATAATATCCGGCTTGTAGGTATGTCATTTATTCACTGTAGTGTTCACTCAATATGATGATGATATCGTTGAGTGCCAGTTTGATGGCGTAGTCCATCGGCGTGTAGCCCATAATATCCTGCTTATCTACTCTAGCCCCTTGCTCCACTAAGTAGCTCACCACGTAGGGGCAGTTGCATAGAACAGCCTGTGTGAACATAATAGTATTAGACCAATTTAAATATCTGTAGAAGAAATTAGAGGCAATATACGATAGGCTTGCAAGCATATATGTATGACCAACACCGATTGAGGAGATGATAAATAAGTTAAAGGGTCGTCAGAGCTCTATCCTGCTCCATCGCTTGCATATTTTGCATAAGTCTATAGCGCTCATTGCGTTTCTCGAACACGCAACATCTTATGTATTTCATTTATATTTCTAAACTAAAGTATATTGCGAAAATGTGAAACAGGTAATCACTAGATCATATTTGGTTTAGTTATCAGTCAAAGTTTCACGATATGTAATTAATACGTATCTATGTATTCGTATTTATCATAGTAAGTATATATGTATGGATATATATTATTTTATTTGTTCAAAAAATATTAATGTTTTTCATACGTTAGGATAACACTTCTGGAATTCAATATGCAGAACTTTCTGACGTACCTATACTTAATAATTAGGAAATTATTTGAGCTAACCCATATATCACGTTCACGGTCTCTGAACTAGACACAATAGATGTTTTATTGTTATTACGTCTATAGGCGTTCAGTGTCCGCAAAAGTGTTAATTACTCGTATTGAATACCGTGATGATAGGTTTGCCTGGAAGAGATCGCAGTTAGCGATTTCTATAACATATTTAAATGTACCTTCCTTATTTAAGCAATAAAGCGTATTTGATTGATTGATTCTACGTGAAATATTTATGTAATGTCAGCTATTTATTTGTACTTTCAGGCGTAACTTTGGATTATTTTTAAATTGAGGAAATATCAAAGAATCGTGTCTTTGAAACACACGATCACTAGCTGTTTTTTATTATGTAATTAATACAAAGCGAATGATTAACGATCCAAAGATTTAAAAACATCAAGTGACTCGACGAGCCCGCGAACATCTAACCCGCCAGATCCCAAACTATACTTTGGTAGGGTGTTTCTATAGGTGAACTATTTTCTACCAAAAGGTAGAAAAAACCCAACTATCTTGCCCGTAGGTAGTAACTATTATCTAAGCTGTGCCGTGTAGTCCCACTCGTCATTCTCAAGAGTCTTGTAATAATTATAGGCGTAATCGACAACAAATAAAACTCTATCAACAAAGTAGGAAGCGATTTGATAATAATAAATAATAAAATGGTTATCGGAATGGGACCTTTTGTTGGCCATAATGTTTAATACTTAACTAGCTTTCCGCCCGCAGCTTAGCCTGCGTAATAGCTTTATCGCGGCGGATGTTTAATTTGTTTATCCCGCGGGAACTTCTCACTTTATCGGGATAAAAAGTATCCTATGTCTCAATCCAGGGTATATTCTACCTTATACCAAATTTCATCCGAATCATTCTAGTTGCGTTTTCCATAACAGGCATAGATAAATATAATAAAGACAACTTTTGCGGACGAACACAACAAGCGTTAGCTATCTCTAAAGCTGAATCATAACTACCTTGATAATCTAGGTACTCGGTGTTCACAGAAAATTGGTGATAAGCGGTACAGGTACCTAGGCACTGTTGATTCCGTCTTTGAAGATGTCACACACATGACGCCTGATGCAGTGGAACATGGCTGAGTTTCTGTTTCTGCTCTCCGGGTCTATCATCGCGTTTCCACGATGGCAGATATTGAGAATTCGATTTAGTTGATTGCCAATTGAACATTTTTACCAATTACTTAGGTATTAAGTACTATACATCCTTAAATGAATCCTGTGTAAGATTCGTATATTATCTTTCGTGTAAAGTCTCCTGGAGTATAGCGACAATAAAGTGGCAGTAAGTAGAAGGAGGCAGCTGTTTATCTTTTCGTTTCTGATTCATATCGATATCTTTACTCTTGGGATACTTGCTATAGAAATCAGTTGAAACGATACCATAAAATTTAGAGTGAGACTCGAGTTGTTCCTAAACGTAAGTAGCTATGTATGTATGATTATGTCGCTTCACAAATAAGTTAAATTTCTAAGCGCGTGCTAGCTGTTAACAAAACCTTCAAAATCTATTACCTATTGTTAGGGGCTTACAATGGTCTTTAATGCATTGGCGCTTTGTACTATAATCGGCCCCGAAAAATCAACACCTAAATACTTATTTAATCCTGTTTAAAAATTTACCTTATGCAATGGAGTTTGATTTATCTCATCAGCTATATTCAAGTCAGCGCCAGCTAGTTTCAAAGATTTCAGTCTTCGCACGCAACCACTTCTAGCAGCCAACGACAGCATTTCTGACAGCGACTTTGCATCGATACATGCCAGGTGTCCTCCGCACTTCATCAACAATTCTATTATCCGAAGGTCGTCCGTATGGATGGCTGTGACGAGAGCAGTGTCACCACATCTACGCAATGAGACATTCATTAGGTTTGCAGTGATATTTATCTAACTAATAATAAATAAAGCGAAGGTTAGATTAGAAGGCTTGAGTAGGAGAAGGAAAAGCATTCGTCACGTAAAGTAAAGAAAGGCCCAAAAGAAACGAGGGTTGTAAATCTTCCTGATGATTTCCTAGTGAAAGCAAGCAAAACAAGAAAAGTCGCTGATAATGTTGAGCTTTCAGACTAGTTACTTTAAAGCATAGAGGTTTCCATAAATTCCAATTAGTAGGAATTTTGAAAGAGCACAAAATTTTTGCTAATGACAATGTATTGATCTACTTTCTTATTTATAGCACAAATAGAGAAGAATGAAGAGGATAGACAAATATATTGCTCCATGTTAATTAGAAAAGTTCCAAGTCCTTGCCTTCTGACGAAAATTATGTAGAAGTACCGAATTTCACTTTTGACGATACGATTTTGAGCAAACGACTAATCATAGGTTTCCATCCTATACTTGTAGCACAGTTCCTTGGTACCTACCTACGCAAATAATATTAGGTTTCGTATTTCGCAGTTTCTGGGATCAAAATTCGAATTATTAGAATATGATTTCCTAACCCACCTGGTCTTGACGTGGACATTCGCGCCGTTGGTCAGCAAGCACTCTACTATGGACTCGTTGCCGCTCAGGATAGCCGAGTGAAGGGCAGTCCTACCCTCGCAATCTTGTGCATTTACGTCTGCGCCCATATCTGAAACCAAACTGTGGCTTTATTGTATGGCTGTTGAATCGGCAGTAAAATTTGGAAAAATAAATTATTTTCTTAAAGCCTTTAAATCATTGTTTAAACCTCTGTTTTAAAGTTGTTGGCTATATGTGATTTGTTTATTATTTATTAATATTGGCTTCAATCTTCAACTAACATGGCTCAAATCCTGGACTTTTTTATTCTGATTGAGTCATAGTTTGTAAAAATAATAACTATCACTCGAGCACAAAACTTTTTATCTTGGGCTGGGCGATGTAGGTACATAAAATAGCATTTTTCTCCCTAGTTATACAACAATGGCAGATGAAAGAGGGAAAAAAACTACTATTACTCGCATCAGCAACGAACAACTTTTTAGACATATGATTAAAGACGTACATAGCACAAGTAATGCAAAATAAAAAAATGAAGCCGAAAGTGATATAAATAAACAACTACAGAATTCGCTGTATCTTTTTCCGATAAACATTAACTAAAGTCTTCCACTGGATTTGAAACTGATCTAACTGTTCTCAATAACTATAAAGTAACACTTACGAAATAAGCTTTACTAATGAGTTTATTTTACTTGGAAATAAATGGGTAATTACATTAACCAATTAATTATGAGCGTCGAGAGGAAATAGTTTTAATTGAAATTTGATATAGACAATGAAGGAAAGAATAACAATGTGGAGTCATTCATAAAACAAAAGAATTAATTATTGAAAAAATTAATATTTCTTCATATCTGAAATGAGTTAAGTCCTTACAGTTCATTATCGGTTGGGGATAGATAGATAAAGCCTTTATTGGTTTACAGTACCTATAATAAACACCAAGTTGAAGCATGCCATTTCTATTATAGATTCAATATCGGTTAGCGTAGATTGCGAACGATTGAAAAGCAAAGTAAATAAATGATCCAAATGGAATTGTTTACTCGATACTGCTACTCGTTACAATAATATCCGCGTCATAGATTGTGTTTACCACCGATTATTGTCTAACTTCTATAGATTGTATGTATATGTACCTATGAATTTATCATGATTTTAAGGAATATACCACAAGCGTTTTAGGTCGATGGGTTTGTTCAGTGACTTGTTAATGTGATTTACGTATGTAATGTTTAGTATATGTTATTTCAGATATTTCACACGATCCGATCCGTTCTTATGATGTTTTGGGTGTGATGCTCTTATGATGATTACATTACTAGTAATTGATATTACTAGATATTGTCATATCTTTTCAAAACGCAATGGATAGCAATTGTCTAAAAATGACATGGAATTATAAATATGATCGTTTTCAAGAGATTTATCTACAATTCCTTGCAATCTCTACAACTAAATAAATACAGACAAACCTATTATCTTCTTCACAGTGATCTCGTCTCCTTGCTCAATAGCGTATAGGAGGATTGAGTTGAATACTTTCTCTGTCACTTCTATCAGCTTCTTTGGACTCTGGATGTTGAGGCTGCTCGCAAGGGCATCTATCAAAACACTATCCTGTAAATATTTATTAGAATGTAAATTAAATAATTAACGGTCAGCTGTAGAGTCTGTCCCTCAAAAGGCGATTATGAGTATAGCCATCATACATATGTCACCACGTGGGCACAGAGACGAAGATTTAGGGCCGTATTAATAAATTGATCTTGAGATTCAGATCGCTTCTCAGTCTCAATACTATTTTTTTTGATACTGTTTTTTAAACAACAGATTCTCAAGCGTCAATTAAAGGTAAGCTCAATCTTGAGGACCGTTTATTAATACGGGCCTTAGTCATGTAGGCAACTCCTCTCATGTATATACTTGCAACCCATTTCATTAACACTGGGCGGACTAGTTGGTAATTATACAGTTTTGGGATTAGTTTACCACTGAAAACTACGCTCATGCTCACGCACGATAGTTTTATGATACCCACGGGAATGCAGCGTGCTTGTATACAATTTCTTTACCAACAACCAACTGGTATCTAAATACACATTAAATGCGAATTTCTATCCGTTTTATCACGATGTGTTGACTAGTTGGGGTCTTAGTTGCTGTGTAATTGGGAGGATATTATTAAAAGTAATCATCGAAATTATTTATTTATTTATTTATTATTTTACTTAGTATCTGCATGGTTGCATGGCTTACGTGTTTCTATTAAGCACAAATTTAATGTATATGCACTGAAAATACCTACAGAAAATCCCAATTTGTTTGGGGTCGACGCAGTACGTCCTTTTCTTCCAATCTTCCCTATCAGCCGTTACCTCTTCATTCACGCCCTTTTCGTTCATATCACCCTTCACACAATCCATCCACATTTTCCGTGGTCTTCGACTTCCTTTCCAACCACCGACACCCATATTCATCACTCCCTTAGTAATATGCGTTTCATCCCTCCTCATAACATGTCCATACCAAGCCAAACGCTTTGCTTTTTTTCTGTCAAGGGTGCCACTTTTAAACTCCCTCTTACAAACTTATTTCATCCATCCTCTACAAAAAAATACCTACAGAAAATAGGATACAAATAATAGCTATAAATGAGTCTTCAGGTTCTAATATGATGGTTAGCGTACCGCAAGGCTCAATGATGGGTCCATTCTATTTCTAGAGCATAACCGGGAATAGTATTATTTGCTGATGACGCAAAACGCGTGGCAAACTTCCAGTTGCTAGCCAATGTAAGTACCAGCATATATATTGTTAAAAATTAAATATAGCGGATTATGGCACCGCTTTTTTCTTTATAGACATAAGTACCGGACTAGCGGTGGCAACTATGAATTTCTATGGGAAAATGACCCCTAAATAGAGGTACCATGTACTTTAAATGAGTTAGTCTGCATCTATTGACGACTGTTCTGAAACGTCCACATAGAACAACGTGTTGACTTGTGATGCGAAGAATCATAAAGAATTATAGTTTACCTCCATATTCGTGGGTACAGATGCAGTATTGGTCAATTCACCTCTCAAATTCGCTCGCATCATCTGGAAACAATTTATTCCGATCATGTAAACGCTGGTTATGATCATTTCAGTGATAAGATGCAAAGTAAAATCTAAACCTACATTAAGTTGGAAATAAGCTAAGCAATATGCTAAGTTATATGTATGCTAAGTTAAGCATGAGTACATAAGTTTTAACAACATAAGGCTCGCGAATCGGAGGTCGCGGGTTCAATCCCCAGCGGGGTACATTTTTTTTTATGGTTAACTCGATACGCGTTTGACCACAATCTTATGGGAAGTGACGATGTGGCCGAAGATGAAGTACGCGATCTCAGTAGATGCCTATTCATCTTGCTCTTGTAGATCCCAAGATTGTAGGATTCAGGAAAGACTGACGCCGGAAGGGAGTTCCATGCCTTGGCTGTCCGCATTATGAATGAAGAGTCGAACCACTTAGTGCGAATGTTCGGTATGTTAACTACATACGGGTGGATAAGTACATGTTTAGTACTCGGTTTGGTTGGTCGTAGGTCATTTTAAATATAGCCTGGCTAGTTACCACCATGTTATCTAAGTCTGCCCCTAAACAGCAATGTTAATAGCATTGTTGTGTTTCGGTTGTCAGAGATAAGCCCGTCCCCCAAATAAGATGGGATTTTCAGGTCTGCACGCTTCCACCTCCGATCTCATCTTCACTTAGCATCAAGTGTGATTGAGGTCAAGCGCTAACCCGTTGTGTATAAAAAAAAGTAGAGAATTAGCTTATAATTTTCTGAAATTATATTTCATTCGTTTAGAAAATACAACCTAGTGTATGATAAAGATACTTAGAACTTACATCCTGCTTTTCTTCATAACTAAGTCCAGTTTTCGAGAGCACATACCCCAGCTTCGTGAGCGCAGCTTCAGGTGTCATATCATAACCGGATACCACGCCATATTCAGCTAAATGCTATACGAACGAAAGTTTTCAAATTATTGAATAGGTCGAAAAACAGATAAGAAACGTAGGTACTTTCTTCACACAATAAAAATCTTACGATGAAGCAATGCCTACGGGATTTCATAAGAAACTAAGAACATTTTGTGGGAAAATGGATTTAAAGACAAAACTCTGCCTTATGCTGTTTCGGCGATAAAAATATTGAAACTGTCATATTTTATATCAAGAACGAACGAAGATAGATATGAACAGGAAATCGGTAAGTTGCCCACAGATTGGTACTTGCATCTAAATATTCATAACAGGTACCTATACACTGATATTAGCAGTTAAGAAATCCTCAACAGTGGCATCGCGAGGCAATATTTAGCGGATAAAGTCAGTTCCATCGTCAAAGAGGAATGCTTAAATTGGTCAGGTTTTAGTGGCTACTGGATTTTGGCTGTCACCTTCACACCGCTCGGTGTTGAACCTTATTGTATCGAGCACACAGACCACCCATACCTACATCTATAGATAAATAAATAAGGCAATAAATGATTATGATAAGGCCGGCAACGCATCTGTGACGCTTTTGGTGTAGCGGGTGTCCATGGGCGGCGGTGATTACTTTCCATCAGGTGACCCGCATGCTCGTTTGCCGCTCTCTCATATAAAAAAAAAAATATGATAGTCTTATGTACGTAAAATCAACAGTTAATAATACTTACTCGGCCAGATTCATAAAGAGGAGAAACAGAGCCCGTGCTGCACTGAGTGATGTTGACAAAGATGACACCTCTCTTCACAGCGGCTGCTATCTCGTCAAAAATATCTTTTCGATTTGACGGTATATTACCGGCACCGTAACTTTCCAACACTACCCCTGCGAAAACGCAAAGATTGTTACTAAAGATTCTAAATATTTTTTGATACGATACTCTGTAATACATCAAAACATAACGAATGCAAGAAATGATTTGAGTTTGAATTTGAATGCGCGGACTTGCTTTTGCAAGAAAACCTAACTATAGTGGTAATTTTAAATTGTACAGCGCTCTTAGTAATTTACGTATTTGCGGCTAGCCTACTTTCAACACCAGGAGCCTGCTGACCTAATATTGACAGATTTCATTCTATCAATTATTTATTAGTCAAAGGAAAAACATGTAAATTTAAAAGTGAAATATACGCATAAGTACCCTAAGTTGCCGTTCACAAATGAATTACCTAATTTTATTCCGTTTAAAAACGAAGTCTTACTAGACTTAGACTGATGGAGGGTAGAGCACAGTGGCAACCAGAAAAATATCTGTTGATTTCTAGATACGTTCTCGTTAGGTAATTCTAGTTTCGTAGCTGAACTGACAGTACAGTCAGCTTTTTTTTTTATACATAACGGATTAGCGCTTGTCCTCAATCACACCTGATGTTAAGTGAAGATGAGGCCGAAGGTGGTAGCGTACTGACCCGGAAACCCCATCTTATTTGGGGGACTGGCTATCTTATCTCTGACAACCGGAACCCAACAATGCTATCAACATTGCTGCTTGGCGGCAGATTTAGATAAGATTGTGATAGCTAGCCAGGCGGACATTTAATATGCCCTACCACCAACCAAACCGAGTACTAAATATGTACCCGCGACCTCCGAAACGTAAACCCAATGTTGTTTACACTGAGCCACGGAGGCAGCTGCAGCTAAAAGTATACCCTTAACGCACTAGATCTATTGTGTTAATAATATCGTGCAAGGCAAAAGAAGCTATGGGTATCCAAATTTCATGTCCTGACAGTACTCATGCAAGCTGCATTACGCACCGGCTTCATTTTCTTCATCAAGAACCTTACAGGACTGTGCCCCAATAGTGAACACCACTATTTTTGCTTAATTTCGCTAATCGAAAATGGATACCGAATGCGACTGCGCAACGCGTGGTAATTGGACTCGATGCGCCCTCTAAGTCTTACCTTCGATGGGTGGCTCACAGAATGCTTTGAACATAGACGCACTGACACTTGGAAACATTCTCAACAAGCCGACATTTTTCGTCATCTTCGCATGCAATTTGCACTTGTCTATAGCAGTCGGCTTGAGTATCGCCTTCTTGTTGACTTCGAAGTCGATTCCAACCTCGACGAGAGCAACGCAATTCGGAGAGTCGAAGGCGTAGAAATTATTATTTGAAATCTTGTGAGTTCTAAAACAAAAAAAAATATTATGTATGGCGCAGATAGCGATGGAATTTATAATTAGGACGGTAGCATGACCATCATAATACGCGGTTTGCTACAAGAAGTGAACCAGGTGGCGGCGGCGGAGGCGGTATCGGCGAAAATGGCGCGGTGACAGTTACATTAATGTTAGGGCTGGACATCGAAAATGAATATAATATACCAGTCGTTAAAGGAGACTGACCTCCACTTAACACATCAACGAAAGTGACTCTGATTACCTATTATATATATTCTTTATTGCACCAAAATATTACAATAACAGAGTACAAAGACTAGGTCACGTACAAAGGTGGACTTATCTCTTTAAGAGATCTCTTCCAGTCAACCTGAGCATTGAAATAGGAAACTTAGTAAATTTGGGGTTTAGCAGTAAATTGTGTGCAAAAGAAAAAATCATATAACGAATAATAAAACAAATAAAAAAAGAAAAGATAACTGAATAATAAACTTACACTAAATATATTAGATATACCTACTGCGAAATATATACACAACATAATTTAAATATATATATACTATAAACCTACATACACATACTAATAATATCACGAAAGATGGGAGAGGTAATGCTCTTTTAGCCTTTTCTTAAATACTGCAATTGAAGGGCTGTCCTGAATTAATTTTGGCAGTTTATTCCACATCATGGCTGCTTGAACACTAAAGGAGTGAAAATTATCACCGACGTTTGGAAGAGTCTGGTGAGTAGTTACTTAATAAATAAGTTAGTCATGGAATTTGAGCAGAAGAGAGGTACACTACCCACACGACTAATCCCACAGACTGCATGCGAGGTCCAAGTCAGATGGCATGACGGGTATTGAAATGTTTACCATTCACCGGTTAGCACCGCAGGTTCCATGATCAATTTTATTAAATGTGTGTGGGTAAGTGGTCTGTAAGTGTCTCCTGGGCCCGTGTTCCATCAGTGACAGACCTTTACCTCGTTTCGTTAAATTTCTAGTGTCATCCTCATATCCTATTCGCCTTAGTAGATTGACATAATATCGCAATTCCCCGAGGACCGGAAAGCTGGCACCGTCCCAGTCGCTAGTAACGCTCGCGTTTCCTCGACAAATCCAACTAATGGCTCTTCACAATATGGAATAACAGTTAATGATGTTCCTGATGACGAAGTTTACCAGCACAAAGGCCTCTGCTGAATAGAACGATCTTCTTATTCCAAATCTGGCTGGAAAATTGCTCCTTTTGGCCTTCGGGTACCGAATTCCACTAATAGCAATTCCAGATGCAGTCTCCACTAGGTATACAAATACACAATACGAATTTAATACAAGGAAAAAGCATTCACCTGTTAGCCCTAAAGAGTTTGCTCCCGAAAAAGACTGTCACTTCAGGTATATTAAGGCTGCCAGCGATGAGGATAGAAGATACAAAGTTGTCTGCTCCGTCGCTGCGAGGCTCGAATATAGGTATCTGATGGACATTAAACAATGTCATAAATTAATCTAGAAAACTAAGAGGAGACTGATGGAAGATAGAGCACAGTAGCAACCTGAAAAATATCTGTTGACTTCTAGATACGTTCTCGTTACGCCACGAGTGCACGAGTGATTTTCTTTGCAAGATAGATGAGGGTATACTATTAGCTGCAGCTGCTTGTACAAATGGAGTCCGTAGCTGAACATCGATATACCAAAGTGCGAAGGACTGTGATTCGTAGATCGTAGTTCCGATACATTGCTTGTGCTATAAACCATACAGCAACAGAAGTCTTTTTCGACGAATGCTAGTGCGAAAGAATTCCCCGCTAAGTTCAATAACAGTAATTGTGTTCTAATTGTTATCATCAAAAATTATTACAAATTATTGTGCAATAATTTTTGATGATAACAAAAAGTTATTGTGCAATGGAGTATTTGAATTTGACAGGTAAACCTTCTGAACCTAACCAACAGTCTCGGGATGCTCCGACCCATCTTGGTCGCTCGCGTCGCTCGCTCGCTACAAAGGTCACTTTCGCGCTTACGTTCGTCTAAGTGTATTCTGTCGCTTTATGGTTTATCGTACAAGCAATGTGTCGACCAACAGAGTATCGGAACTACGATCTTTCTAACCGTTCTTCGTTTGTATGCTACCGTACTGATGAACCTTAAGATGAAAGTTCGGAGTTAATAACACTTTAATATACACATCTTTAGATGGTTTATGATGTTAAGGTGCCAGCCTCGATCAAAGGTGTCAGATGAAAATCAGCGCAATGGTTCACCCGCATTAAGCTAAGCTGGATCCTATTTCAGTCTGCATTGCCATTATTATTTCAATCTAACATTTTCCTGTACAGTCTACTGCAAAGAAACATGACCCCCCGTACTTACAGTCATAATATGTGAATAGGGAGTCATGTTTCTCTGCAGCTGATTGTACATTGTAAGCTGAATAATGTTTTTCCCTCTTATAATTTTTTTTTTTTTTTCTTTATTTTTTTTATTTCTTGATACACAAAACAGATTACAATCGAACATGAGAAGAACTCAAAGTTAACTGAGATTCGAACTAGATTGGAATTCCAAGCATGTATACGCAACATGGTTAAACAAGAACAAGCTTAATTATTGTATTATTATTTTTTTTGTTAAGAATATCGACAATAAAACACTTTTAGCTTTGACGGATCATGTAGCTAACCATCAAAGTAAAATTGGGATAGAGCTCAATTGAGGACATCTTTTACTAGCCTTTTAAATGGTATGGTTCTAAAGTCGAATAAGTCTATAGGGGAATCACCAGTTGAGGACAACTCATTATAAAATCTACACATCCTTACCATGGGATTATAATGTGTTGTTTTCTAAAAATCTATGGTTAATGTTGAGGTTAAGCAAAGAGAAGAAGAATCCAAATACGATTTACATTCTTTCTAAAGTCCTTTCTTTATGTTTTTTCGACACCCACGGGAAGAGACGAGTTGGTTCTAATCCTTTTACGTACCAAAACCACACAGCACAGGTCATGATTTGTAAGTATTATACTTTTAACTCCTGTAATATTCTTACCTGAGCGCCAGTGATGACGATGCACTTGCCAAGGTTTTCGAACATGAATGACAATGCTGATGCTGTGTAGGACAGCGTATCGGTTCCGTGCAGAACGACAAACCCGTCGTACTCCTCGTAATGTTTCTATGGACAATCAATCAAATCAAATCAAATCAGAAATGCTTTATTTTGTAGGTACACAGGGTACACTTAAAATAGTCAGATTTTACATTTTTAAATGCTACTGCTTCTTCAAAAGGCAATTTTCCCCTGAGAAGAACAAGCAAGAAACTCGAGAGGTTGCTCTTTAAAAAAAAGAAAAGATAGATAGATAGATAGACTGAACCGATTTTGATAAAACAGTTCTAAGAACCATCGCTAGAAAATCTGCTTTCAAATAAAGAAATCGCATCCAAATCCGTTCACCCGTTTAGCTACGGTGCTACAGACAGACAAACTTATAACACGCCTCTTTTTGCGTCGGGGGTTAAAAAACACACAGTTACAACGCCGTCAAGCACATAACGCCCGTCGTTTTTCGTCGGGTGTTAAAAATATGGCACTACAAAAAAATTTTACTAAAATATTAGGTAGGTAGGTAAAAGTAAAAGCTGATTTACTCCGTCCAATGACGTCTTCATTGGATAAATTAAGATTGTAATGATATAATTCCAATGCAGAATCTGCAGCCGCAACCGCTGGGAACCTCAAACGGCGCAAATATGCTAGTCTCAGTGGAGATTATATTTTTGCTCCGTTTAGGGTAAAACCCTTGGGCCGTAGGGGCCAGGCACTCATTGTCTTTTTCGAGAGATATCTGAGCATCTGATCGAAGCTTCAAATTATCGGAAGGCTGATTTCTATTTCGCTCAGAGGCTAAGTCTGGCTGTCAAAAGAGGAGTTCACTTAGCCTCTTCGTTCATCATACAAACATATGCCCCTTGCGGGATTCGAACCCGCGACCTTTTGGTGTAGTGGTCAGAGTTTCTAACCACTACACCAAACAGATATTATTATTAATAAATTCTTTATTGCACACAAAAATAAAATACAAAGAACATTTAACATAGATGATGAAGTGTACAAAGGCGTTCTTATCGCTCATAGCGATCTCTTCCAGACAACCTCAGTTAAAGAAGCTTTTTATTAAGTAAACTTTATGTAACTTTTATTTTTCTAACTATGCTCAAGCGCAGATCTACGCTTGAACAACATTCTGAAATACGGGTCTTAACCTCATGTAGCGCTCACCATGATATCCTCAGCTATCATCATCCACTCCTTTTCTGTCATATCAGACGAGTCCAGAAGCTTTTCGTATTCGTGTATTTTGTAGAATATTCTCATGTTCGAGTCTTTTGTTTCTGAAACACGAGAAGAAAATTACAGTAGAAAACTCATAGAAAAACCGACAGCTTATATTTAGTATTTTTAACCGCCTCCGTGGCTCTTCTTGTTTTCTTCGTTGTTTTTGAAGTACCTATATACCGTTTATGAGTCTTGTATAAATCGGTAGCACTATTTATGCAGTTTTTTTGGGATACAAATTATAATATAAAACAGTCTCCCCGTATGAGAAATGAGGATTTCAACAACACGCGACGCCAGAATGCTCATTTAATATATATAATAATAATAATAAATATTTCGGACACTTAAACACCAATCATCTAGTCCCAAATTAAGCAAAGCTTGTACTATGGATACTAGATAACAGATAAACATACATAAATATTTATATAAGCATCCATGACTCAGGAATAAATGTTCATATTCATCACACAAACATTTACCCGTCGCGGGATTCGAACCCACAACCGTTCGTTTCGCTGACAGGGTCACTATCCACTACACCAATCGGTCGTCTAATATATTGAGTCTTGAACTAGAGTGGTACTAATTAGGCACATTTTTTTTGACATTATCAAAATAGCTGAATTTCAGTGTATTCTGGCATCAGGTACGTTAGTTCCCAGCCGAGAAGAATATGACCAAATCCTGTCTTCACGTGGATATTGTGACCGTGAGCAAGCAAAATATCTTTGGCCAGTGATGGGAAGCTGCGTCATTGGCACGGATCTTCTAAAAAATCTGCGAAAAGCGTGGCGTTTAGGGCATAAGAGAGGCTTTTTTTTTTTGCACGACGGTTTCGTACTAGACCTCAATCACACCTGATGTTAAGTGAAGATGCGGTCGAAGGTGGAAGCGTACTGACCCGGAAACCGCAACACATTTGGGGGACTGGCTATCTTATCTCTGACAACCGGAACACAACAATGCTATTAACATTGCTGCTTGGCGACAGATTTAGATAAGATGGTGGTAGCTAGCCAGGCGGACATTTTAAAATGCCCTACCACCAACCAAACCGAGTACTTAAACAAGTACCCCGCTGGGGATCGAACCCGCGACCTCCGAATCGTACACCCAATTTTGTTTACATTGAGCCACGGAGGCGGTTAAATAATAATTGACTTATGTCCAACAGTGGACTGCTGATAGGCTGCTGATGTGTGTGTATACGAACCGGGTAGAATAAGGTAGGATCTGTCGAAGCCGGGTTCCTTCAACCTCTGGCACCACAGAGAGTTGTCGTGGAGTTGAGGGTAGCTCCGTATCAGATCCTCGAACACACCTTGCCGTGGTTGAAGTGCTGGAAGAAAGTAAAAAGAAAATATTTAACTCATTATAATTTAATAATATTTAACACAGACGACCTGTTTGGTGCAGTGGTTAGCAACTCTGACCACTATACCAAAAGGTTGCGGGTTCGAATCCCGCTAGAGGCATATGTTTTTGTGATGAATACGGACATGTGTACCCGAGTTATGGATGTTTTGTATCAAATGTATAATGTGGTGTATCAACCATCTGGTATCCACAACACAGGCCTATGTTGCTTAGTGTGGAACTAGATGGCGCTGGGTGTATGTCTAAGGATATTTATTTATTATTATTATTTATTTTACACCGTCAATCCCTGGTCATTAGAGATTGACCGTATACGCATTCACGACGATTGTTTGCTGTAATAGTTAGAAACCCCGACGGCATACTAAAAGCTTGCGGCTATGTTTGCATGATGAATACTGACTCGTGTACCGAGCTACCGAGATATGGATGTTGTCATTTATATGCCGGATGATTTTTTTTACCGTATGGAAAAAAATTGGACATAATTAGGTAATTGAAATTTAGAATTTATTGAAAAATTGCTTCGATTGGCTTTTTCAAATTCGTAAAGTTCATATCATGCGATTTTCATTTTTTTTTATTTATTTAATTTAATGATTTAATTATGTGGTATAGGCTACAAACGCGACCGTCAAATAACACAACGCTTTATTAGATGATGGTTTAGAAAAAAATAATAATTAAACTACCTATAACAATAGATACCTTCTATTTCACTTACCTAATATGCCCTATTTTTTCCTTGCGGTAAAAAAACTCATCCGGTTTACATAAAATACAAAATGACATGAGAATAAGTGTGAATAAACCCTGTTAAGAAAAAAAATAAACGTATTCTATGTATGTACCTAGTAAGATAGTTCATTGTTAACGATACCCCCAAAAGGACACCTCTGGGGTGTCGTTAACAAATATCAAAATTAACGCTTTATCTATCTATCTAGAAAATTTCAGGCTTATACGAATATTATATCTAATAATAGAGCAATACTGCTACCGGTTGACCAGAGACCGCTGTATTATTGCTCTGTTTCAATCAACTGGAAATACCCGGTTTAAATCAACATATCATGTCAGTGGGGTCGACTCACATTGATAGATTGATATGATGTAATGTTTACTGTAAATTAAGATATAAAATATGTTTAAATGTTAGCAGTAATTACGTGTATCTACGTCCGCTGATTATACCGAAATAGTAACAAAATTACCCTAATAACTTAAGTGTTTTAAGAAGTGTTCACATCTGTCAATAGAAATCAATCAATTACGAAAATTATGTTTTCGGAGAACGGAAGATAGAAGCTTATCAGATATAGTACTATTTATGTTTACTAATTGAAATATTATAATTTACTTTAACGACGAGCTTGATTTTGGAAAAAAATACTACATAGTTCCGTTATTACATGATATTATAATTTATGTAATGAGATTTATGTAATTATGTAGGTTGGTGGTAGGGCATATTAAATGTTCGCCTGGCTAGCTACCACTATCTTATCTAAATCTGCCGCCAAACAGCTATGTTAATAGCATTGTTGTCTTCCGGTTTTCAGATATACATAGCCAGTCCCCCAAATATTTGGGTTTCCGGGTCAGTACGCTACCACCTTCGGTCTCATCTTCACTTAACATCAGATGTGATTGGGGTCAAGTGCTAACCTGTTGTGGATAAAAAATAAAAAAAGAAAGCCTTTTCTGTATTATAATAAAAAAAGTTGTAAACGACTCCATGTTCTTTATGTTCGTTTAGTTCCATCCAAGAGAAGCGCGCGCGACAATTTTGTACAATTACGATCATGCGATGGAGCGGCTTGTGGCGGGTTGTGGTGATATACAAGTAATTTTCTCACTAATCCAATAGAAGAACATTTAGATGAGGCTGGTAATGCTCATATAGCTGTAACATATGCAACGTAAGTAGTTTTATTGCAATATGTAATAGACTATAAAGTCATAAGCGAATATAATTGCATTACTAGTTTATATGACTCTACCTACATAAGAACGCAACTCTGCAGTTGATCGATCTAGTCGCTTTGTCGTCGATACGAATAGACTTGTGTGCAGTCAGCTGCAGAGAAACTAGACCCCCAATTCACATTATGATTGCAAGTACGGGGGGTCCGGTTGCTCTGCAGCTGATTGTACAATCTACTCAGTCGCTTCAGCAATTGATGTTTCGAGGGAAATCCATCAGATGTGCGACCAGGGTCGAAATACCGGTATTTTCAAATACCGGAATCATTGACTTAGACTTAGAATCAGTACCTATGTGGTACAGATAATATAACCTATTTGGTATTTCTACCATTATAACAGCAAGTAACTGCAAAGTTGAGAATATCTTAAGGGTAAGTTCAAATTTCTAGTATAACACAATTTAATAGATACAGTCGTTCAAAGTTGCGCGCCCTGCGTGTATATCATTATAGCTAGTTGACAGAATTCTTAGGCCCGTATTAATAAACCGTTCTTAAGATTGAGAATAGTTTTGTGATCGGTCTCAAGTAAACATGTTGATTAATAAACCTAACTTCAGACCTGAAACGCACGTGCATACTCAGCAGCAATACTCACTTGAAAGGTGCGCGTATTTATAAACGAAACTCAAGACTAACCATTCATTCGCCACTGATGTGAATACTTGAGAAGTGATCTCAGCTGAGTAGACCTCAAGATTGGTTTATAAATTAGCACGGAGCTTGAGATAGCGTCAACTTCTTAAGACGCATCTCGGGTGATACAGCCTTAAGACTTGTATTATTATTGTATTAATACGGGCCATAGACAGGTCTATGCGTTGTGTGGTGCGAAGGTAAAATTTATGTTATTAAAGAAGAACCGGTATTTTTAGTACAGTTATACCGGTATCCAAATTGAAAATTACCGATATTACCGGTTTGCTACCTGTCGCCAAAGATGGAACAGTTATGCGGTTAGAACTGAAATCTTTCCTTGCGCGTTACGTCACTTCAGCTGCGAGCAGCCGGTCAGTCTAATTAGGCCTGATACACAATGAGTGACGATAACTACTCTGAATCACAAGTTTATTACGTTTCTGCACAATTATATAAATAAAAAGAGCTATCAAAGGAAATCTTCCAAAGCATTCGCGCCTCTCTGTTTATATTTCATCATTGGTATAAAATAAGTAACGCTTATCTAATGGTCATTATTTATCAATAAGTATAATAATTTTAGGTGACGCACTGGAAATGTTGGCGGTAGGAATAGCGACATTTCTCGACAAATACAAAACATAACATGCAATAAAATAAAATTTTGTCCGGATCCGGATGTATCTCTGTAATGCGTGGTCCGATTTGAATACGGTTTCTTTTATATTGAAGACTAAAGATGGGACAAGTTATAAGCCATGTTTGATGTAATTATACAGAGAGACATTTAATTCATTTAATTCCTAATAAATTGTAATTGGTAATTGAAATTTTTTGATCGTTTTCGACTATGCTTCCTTGGGGAAAGTTGTTCGTAATCAAGAGTGACGTATATGTATATGTATATATGTATATGTGTGTGTATTTGTATATATATATTTATTAATCAAAAAGTTACACAGATATGTGTAAATCGGTAAAGAAGTTTCGAAAATATTAAGAGCTTTTAACACAGTTGTTGGACGTATTTGGATGACTTGACAATCTTTCGGGGGTTCTGAATTTTCAATTTATAGTTATGCTTGAACTTTTACACGATTGTTAACGTTCACTGCCGAATATAGTTTCACCATAGACTTTTAGAACGACCGGTTGGAAGGCGGCCTGCAACCAGCGACTTCGCGTGACCTTCATTAAGAAAAAGAAAACTTTATTTGATCCATTTAGCGATAGTTATACATTACAATTAATTGCTCGGGTTGTATGTAGGTACTACATAACACAACATAAAAATATGAAACATCAATATAAAGTATGCAATGGCTAGTTTTCGGTGTCGCAAAGTGGTACCAAATGTCCCTATCTCAGCATTTGTTGTAGTCGAGAGGAGAAAAACGACTACAACGCTGATTTTCACTGGAGCCCAAGGTGAGATCACGGATGCCCATGACACTGAGCTTGCTGGTATGGTGCGTGATCTTTAACGTTATCCAGTATTTCTCGGCCAGCAGTTATACTAGCTATGTGCCCTGCCCACTTCCACTTAATCACACAGTTTGTGTTAATTGAATTTTAACAAAGACATTCAATTTATTAATTAAATGTATCTGAATTTTATGAAATAATTGATAGGATAGAAGTAGACGTCATATGGCTGATATAATGATGAATGATAATTTTTATTTTAAACGAGTACTATTTTGTTGCATGCGGCTTTGTGATATCATAAAGTTGTTAGTTCTTCCGTGGAAAAGAAAATAATATGAACATCTGATAGATAAAACGTTTATTTGCATAATATATGATTTGACGGCATAATTATTGTGGTTGGTTTTTAAAATAATATATTCGTTAAAAAAACTAGCCTTAAAAATTTTCTTTCCAAGTGAAAAAATTAAATGTAAGTGCAAATGAAAATACTCATGAACAGACTTACTTCATTTCGATTGTACCTTGTTTTATCAATGAGAAAAAACTGGCAACATTCCATTGTTATGGAAGACGCCAAAGGAGATGGCGGGTGGCGAGGCACAGGGCGCAACCCATCACAGCAAGTCGCGGCGGCGCGGCGCCGAGCGCTGGGGCACGTGTTTGTGTGTTGTGGCAAAGTACTTAGAGCGCGCGGCCCATTAAGGTCCAAATCTCAAAATTTACATTTCTAAATTTTATTTTTTGAATAAAATCTGTTAACTTTAATGTTTTATTTTTTTCGTAAACATCCTATACATACACTCTGCAACGTTTGTCGGGTTAATATTGTTAGACCTGTTATGTTAAAAATTTTAATAAATCCTCAGTTTCATCATATTTCAGTGGTTTTAACGATTTAGTGAGTCCTGTTTTCATTTTGTGTTCTGATAAGATGTATTTGAAAAAAAAAAAATTTGTCAAAAGAGGGCGCCACTGAGCATTGTAGTTAATCGTCTTGTTTGTCTGACAGTGGCATTACTTATTGTTATTATCACTGTTATTGTAATAGCCGATTACCAAATGGGTAGGGTATCTGGAGTTAAATAAATAACTCGTAAAACCACGGACCACTGATGCGTAGCAAGATCAAAGGTGAAGAACTCCTCGGATGTGAGATATTGATTGCGTAGTGGAGGATTAGAGCGAATCCTACCTTGAAACTAGCTGGAGGTAGAAATTTCTCGGCTTAATATAAAGATGGCTGATTATACTCGTTTTCGTTTTATTCACTCCTTTCGGAGAAGGCAAAGGGATGTAGCCCTTACAGCCATGTCTTATTTCTCTTATTTCTTCAATCTATTTGTCAGTCTCAGTCAAAATAAGTAATTCGTCGTTTACTTGGCGTATACAGAGTCTAGTCCCGGTCAAGCAATTCATCAGTAAAGAGGCAGAATGCTTTACAAAAGATTTTGGCGGCTTCTTGTGGGAACCCGAAAGCTTCGTTACGCACTTTAATGTACACTTCCCTTCACTTGTACACCATCACTAACGTTTGCTGCACAATATTCTGCCATTATTAAGCTTCAAAAGTCAGAATGCACAAATTATTAGAATTATAAAGAAAAATGCAACTTCACTCGCCGAGATCCCGCCAAAAAGCCCTGATTATACTCGATATTATGTAAACAAACGTGACGTACGATGCATAAACAATCAAGACATTGCAATGTCAGATATTTTCAAGTTAGGTACCTAATTCATTCGTTCCTTAAATAATATTAGAAATAATATTTTTCAATGGGTTTCTTAGTTGATTTCAATACTTTGTGAGTTTCTTTAAGTATACAACAACATTTTATGTGATGGTTATTGTGTAATCCGAGAGAAAAGTGTGACAATGTCTTTATATTTTAATAAAGCTTTGGCTACTAATCATCAAAAATAATAATAATCATCAAAAATACATCAGCTTAAAAATGCAACTGAAATATATAACTAAAAACGTATCTACCTATACAAACTAAACTTAAAAATTTTAAATAAAAGTAAAAAGAAACAAAAAGTTTAAAAAAATGTACAGAATTTTGACAGTAAGAACGCATAGACGATAGTATGAAATTTAACCATTGCCGCCAATTTTGTAGCTGTCATATAAAATTATAAAAAAATAAAAAACACGACTGCACATGGCTTTTTGGCGGGAACTCGGCGAGTGAAGTAGCATTTTTCTTTATAAGTCTTAAAATTTGTGCATTCTAACTTTTGAAGCTTAATAATGGCAGAATATTGTGCAGCAAACGTTAGTGTTGGTGTACAGGTGAAGGGAAGTGTAAATTAAAGTGCGTAACGGAGCTTTCGGGTTCCCACAAGAAGCCGCCAAAATCTTTTGTAAAGCATTCTGCCACTTTACTGAAGAATGACTTGACCGTGACTGGACTCTGTATACGACGAATTACTTGTTTTGATTGAGACTGACCTATAAACTGAAGAAATAAGATAAATAAAAAATTTCACTCGAAACTGGCAGTAATGTCCCTCGACAATGAGGTTGACTGGTTGCCATCCTCAAAAATAAGAAGAAGAAGACTGCACATGATAATAATAAAAATTCTTATGTGACCAGAATGGTGTCTGACGGCGGCCATATTTATTTCTCTAAAATATCTTAAAACTATTACGGAATTATGACAAATCCAACTACACTACATTTGTTAAAATCCATCAAGTCGTTTAGGCTAGAGGCAAAGAGCGGATACACTTAACACGTTCCGGGACACAACCCGCCCCTCGACGTTATAACAATAAAACTTCTATTGTGTCTGATGATCTGTCCCGGATCCGTCCTCTCTTTCCTTTTTATAATTCCGCGGGTCAAGTATCTCGGCGCGCCTGTCAAATTTTCGAAAATACCTGCGGTGTTAAAAACGTTTATAGATACTCTTCTACTGGGTGTATTTGTAATCTGTGAAAAGCTATAGCTACGGGAATATATTATCTATGGATATAATGAATGAACACTACTACAGCTATAATACAAAAAATCAGAAAAATGTTACGAGTTGTAATATGTAGGTATACCTATATCCACGATATAATTGGTATTTTTACGGAAAGTACAGATTTATTTCATGTTTTTCTTAAAAAAACGGGTAATTCAATAAATTGTCATGAGAATTGGAAGCTCTATGGCCAGGTTCCTAAGCCTGTTCTAATAAAAAACAGTAGTTGGAATTCTATGCCTATACTCCCACCCAAAGAGAAAAAAAATATTTTCGCAAATACAGACTAAATATCATAGCTAACATGACATGGCGCACATTATTGGATGCGGAATTTAATAGAGAACAAGTTCAAACACAGTCCAAAGGAATTGGAACTCTATAATCATTACAATTGAGAGTTGAAAGTCGGGTGTACCGCCGACACCGATCGGTGTTCGCGAGTGTTGAAGGTATAAAAGTATTTTGGACACCGATCGGTGTTCGCGTCCGCCTAAAGGTTAATAAATAAATATTTAAATATTGCGGACTTACACCCATCATCTAGTCCCAAACTGTGCAAAGCTATGGATACTAGATAACGGATAAACATACGTTATATGTTTATATAAACATCCATGCCTTGGGAATAGCTGTTCGTCTTCATCTATCCTATAAAAATTGGGTTTTATTCGACAGTACCGATTATTATTTATAAGATACATACAAAATAAAAATAAAAAATTGGTGTTATATCACCTATGCGATTATTTATTTCCGAGATAATCAAAGTTGACTAATAAATTCCACTTTGATCACCTGGGTGATATCACCTGGGTGCACATAGTGGAATAATCCAAACATTTACCCCTCGCGGGATTCGAACCATTGGTCTCGCAGGTCACTATTACTTACTATTACTATTACTTACACCAATCGGTCGTCAAACCGGAGTATACCTTACATACTACATACATACAGTCGATAAACATTACCCTCCCTTCTGGCGCACTCGGGTAAAAATTACAAGTCATTGAAACAAGCAAGTGCCCTCGTTTTCCTTTTCACATCTGTATAGGGGAATCCTTAGTATAGGAGGAGGGATTCCCCGATACTCCACTCAGACTAAGGCCCGCATTAATAAACCAAAGTCTGGAGGCTGTATACCCCGAGATGCGTCTTAAGAAGTTGACGCCATCTCAAGCTCCGTCTTGAGGTCTACTCAGCTGAGATCACTTCTCAAGTATTCCCTAGTCCCTACGTGAGTGCGAAAAACTTTTATTCGAAGCTCCTTTCTTCGATGATTATTATTCGACAGGTTCATAATACGACAGTTTGTTTCTTTGATGGTTTTTTCAACGAAGGTACGAAAGGCGTCGAAAACTAGATTTCGTAAAAAATAGGATAGTGTAGGATTAACATTAGTAGGCGACTGCGCCTACTGAAGGCAGACGTGAGTCTTTCGCTACCTTGGACCCCCGACTAATTAAAGAAAGAAATATGGTAAGTATATTATGATTCAATAGGTAGATTAAACAAACACGCTAAGACGCGGTCTCCCAATTTGGGAGGTCCGGGTTCGATTCCCACGCAAGCCATGTACCAATGAGTTTTTAAATTTATCGAACTGCTCTTAAACGGTGAAGTAAAACATCGGAATGTTGATACAACGATGTCATTTAGCATGCTAATTTCAAGTAAACTTAATCTTAGCACGTCAATTTACAAGTGCTTGTTAGCACGCTGTAAGGCATGTGTGTTTGTTTATACAGTACAGTAGGCTTTATATGTATAGTAGGGGAACGAAAAGGTTAACAGATTCAGACAGATTTTGTCAATCAAAAAGCAATCAAATTCGTACTTTTGTCAATATTGTAGGACAAGTAGGTAGTTCTTATGATTTTAACAAGTGCAACGAAGAATGATCTTTACGATGATTAACCGTTTCATACCTTGAGAGTACATAATATTGAAAGAAAGGGAACGAAAAGGTTAACAGATTCAGACAGCTTTTGTCAATTAAAAAGCAATAAAGTTCGTACTTTTGTCAATGTTGTAGGACAAGTAGGTAGTTCTTATGATTTTAACAAGAGCAACGGACAATGATCTTTACGATGATTAACCGATTCATACCTTGAGAGTACATATTGAAAGAAAGGGAACGAAAAGGTTAACAGATTCAGACAGCTTTTGTCAATTAAAAAGCAATAAAGTTCGTTCTTTTGTCAATATCCTTGGGCAAGTAGTTCTTGTGATTTTAACAAGACTTCGGACAATGATTTTTATGATGATTAACCTTTTCATACCTTGGGTGTACATATCCGGATTTTGATTTTTACAAATGGCTTTGAATTTTAAGTGAAAATTAATAATAAATATTCGATGGTTAAATTAAATATACTATGTTTCCAGTATAGTATCCCCAAGCTGATGTATTTGTTAATATTTTTATTAAAATGTATTATTTATATAATGTAATACGTAGGTATGTATGTCAACGGATTGGTTTAGTGGATAGTGACCCTGTCAGCGAAACCAACGGTTGCGGGTTCGAATCCCGCGAAGATATAGTTTAGGATAACAGTTTTGGAATTTTATATGCAGAACTATCTGTTGTACTTACTAATTAGGAAATTATTTATGTTAACTCACTTAATTACTTGTTTTGAATTCCGTAAGCGATAAGACCGCCTAATTTGTAGTTCTATAAGAAATTTAAAATGTACTACAAGTTCCTTGTATAAACAATAAAGCGTGATTTGGTTGTTAACTATTTATTTTTTTTACTTACAGTAACTTCTAACAATAATACTCGATATTTGCCTCAAAATACCATTGTCGAGAAGGTAAATCGTTTGAGGTGAATCTTGATATGCACTTGTGCAGTTGACTGTACTTTAATACGAAAGTACTTTTAAAATTGCGCAATAATATTGTGTCATAAAAGAACCTATACATCTATAATATTGGCCACCATTTTCTATAACTAAATTTTTATCAGCTATGTAAATATTTATGAAGACAGAATCCGAAGAAGTAATTCAAATCAAATCAAATACGCTTTACTGTTTAAATGATTGTTTGATGAACAATGGCCTTTATTGCCTCATATGGATAAGCGTAGACCAGTCACGACAGTCTTTTTTGACATGAGCAAGGCCTTTGATTTTGTGTCACATGACATCCTATTTAACAAATGTGATCAATATGGGATAAGAGGTATTCCAAAACAATGGCTTCACAGTTATTTAAGTAACAGAACTCAATACGTCGAGGTAACAAAAATAGATGACAATATGGAAATAAATGTATACAAGTCAACTACTGAATTAAATGAGGTAGGTGTACCACAAGGAAGCATTTTGGGACCTCTATTATTCATTCTTTACATAAATGACCTCCCAGATATTACAGAATATGAGTGCACGCTTTTTGCCGACGACGTTTCTGTTGTTATACCATGCAACCATACTAACACATATATCGATGAAATAAATGAAACAATTTGTAAAATAGTGAACTAGTTGTATAATAATAACTTAAAAGTAAACCTAAACAAAACGACGTACGTTCAATTTATAAATAAAAATGCTAAGAAATATCCATTGCACATAACCTTTGCAAATCAGGACATTAAGGAGTCTTCTCAGACTTTGTTTTTGGGTATTTTGATAGATGACAAATTTTCTTGGGCTGATCATATCAATAAATTATGTAAAAAAATTAACTCATTTACTTACGCGCTATGGCGCCTTGCAAGGGTGAGTGACAAAAGCGTTGCCATTCAAGCATATCATGGTTATGTTTGTTCTCTGTTGAGATATGCCATTCTTCTGTGGGGTAATTCACATCAGGTAAATCAAGCACTTATAAGCAAAAGCAGTGTATTAGAGCAATCTGCAATATGGACACCTTAACTTCTTGCAGACCTCTTTTCAAGCAATTATACCTCCTAACCGTTCCAGGTCTGCATATTTACGAATCATGTGTCTTTGTTAGAACTCACCCGCATTTATTCCAAAAACAAAAGGAGGTTTGTAACTTTAACACCAGGTACCCCGAGAGACTTGTGCTTCCGCGTAAAACAACTAGCTTGTATAGCAGAAATGCATATTGCATGGCAATAAATATTTATAATAAGTTAAATGACGAATTGAAGTCTATGCCCTTAAATTTTTTTAAGACGAAACTAAAAATCTCATTAATTCAAAACTGTTTTTACTCTGCCGATGAATATTTTAATTATTTGAAAGCTCAGAAGTTGTAACCCATATATTTAATTATTAATATTTAAGTTTGTATGACTAGGACTAGTATGTGTGTTTGTTTTATATTATTGTGTGACTCTGTAACGTAATATTGTTTTTTTTAAATTGTAAACTCTAGAAATTTCGCATGCTAGTTTCTGGTGAAAAGTGTGATTCCATTACCATAACAATGTATCAACTTATTGTACCACTTTTCAAGCGAAATAAATACTTACTTACTTACTTACTATGGGTTCAGATTGCTTAACCAGGTAAACCAGGTTGGTCACCATACTGGTTTAGCTAATGTAAAAAATGGTAATGCACTACTTTTTCCGTTTAGCAAAGTAAAACCAAACGCAAAACGTTATATGTATAAAATTTTTTTACTTGAGTAAATACCACTTTTCAAGCGAAATAAATACTTACTTACTTACTTACTATGGGTTCAGATTGTTTAACCAGGTAAACCAGGTTGGTCACCATACTGGTTTAGCTAATGTAAAAAATGGTAATGCACTACTTTTTCCGTTCAGCAAAGTAAAACCAAACGCAAAACGTTATATCAAATTTTTTTACTTGAGTAAAAAAAGCGAAATCAAAATCCATTAATGGACTTCCATACTAAAGACGATTTCAGCATGGTTTACTTTGTATGGGTAATCGAAAAATTTTTGATCGAATTCGAAAGACCTTGGGGAAAGGTGTGACCAGTTAATGGAAATTACACGAATTCAAACTCACTACACATTCACTCAACTAAAACAATCAAGAAATTTCGCGCGAAGGAAAATGTTAAATAAAAGGACTAATTTCCGTTCAACTGTTATCTATGGTTGTATATGTATGTATTAAGGATTAATCATCCTCTCTTATTGTACAACAATTATAAATAGATCTTTTTGTATTGTCTTTGTGATTTAGTTAGTTAATAGTCTATTTTATTCTTAAATATTGAAACTGTTCACCTGTGTGCATGCTGTGTTCACATCCATTAGGATATATTCAGTTAATTGTGTCGTAATGTTGGGTAAGACTGAAAATATTTTGAATTGTATCCAGTTTTGTGAACCGTTTAAAAAAAAGTGATTAGCTCGATATAAAATGTGCTTAACGGAACGTTTTAGCGTTGGATTCCCCCCCAGCGAAGATCACGTCGAAGGTGGAAGTAGGTAACAATCGGAACACCTGACTTAATTGAAGAACTGGCTCTTATCTCAATCTGTGGGAACAGAATAGTGCCATCACCATTGGCTGTAGCTAGGCAGGCATTTAAAAATTCACTACCACCAACCTAACCGTACTAAACATGTACCCCGTTGGGAATCGAACCCGCTACCTCCGCTTTATAAACCATAAGGTTTACATTGACCCACAGAGGCGGTTGCCAATTTTAGTACGGAATACTAAAACGAAGCAACTTACCACCCTCTTTGTTTGGAAGCATTCCGATGGTGCCACCGGTGTAAATGACCAGCACACGCCTCTCGTTCCTCCCGATAGTCAAAACTGAGCTCGTGGCGCTTAGGAGGTTAATGAAACTCCTGGATTTCTTCACTTTTGCCACCACTTTTGAACTGCAACCATTCCCCAAACCGTTATGATTATTGAAATTGTTCTCATTTCGATTTAATTCTTCGTACAAGGACATTTCGCGCGCTTTTGCCTCGCCGTTGCGTTCCAAAACTTCGTTCCCTGCTTGCATTTTTTATTAATTTTTTTAGGTGAAGCAAAGGAAGTGATATCGCAGTCTTGTAATTTTGTCAATTGTTAAATGTTTTATAAACTGGGTTAATATAATAATACTGAGATGCATCGACTATGTTTTTCACACTGCACTGGAACGCGAACTGAAGTAACTCTCGAGGTAGCTGGTTATAAACGTAAAGACACGCGTGCTAGTAGAGTGATGTACACACGTCCACCAAGCCCCGCGAAACGGGAGAAATTAGTGGGACTCCACATTGTTTATCTTCATTTTAAAAAGTTTAATAAAATAGATTTATGAAAACACAACAGGTCATTGTTGTGTGCCAAATTATTTGCCTCTCAGATACCTACAATACAATTTTGTGATAAAATCAGTTTTTTATTTAAGTAACTACTATCATCCATCAACTACCTAATGACTTGTTTGCAGAGAAAATATTAGGTTACATAAGTAGTTACAGTCGCCCGCCAATGTAACACTGCCAGTAAAAGCTGAGCTCCCGTACGGTAGCGCGGTCATACAAAAAACAGGCGACGGCGGTCCCAAGGTTGAAGTGTTATTACGTCGGATGTACGGTCTACTATACACTTAATTAGAAAACATAAGTAGGTAAGTACCTAAAATTAAACACTACATTATGTAGGTACATTATGAAATATCTAACTAATAAGTACTATAAGTAAATGCGAAAGTTTGGATGTTTGCTTGTTGCTCAATCACGGCGAGAATTCACACATTACAGCATTATGGCAAGGCAATTGAAAATAAAAAATTGTGGGAGACTGGTGCCTAAACTAGGCTGTAGCTTGTATTGCAGGTCATCAGGTCCTCCCCAATACAATATTACAGTAGTAGGTAGGTATCTTCCTACAAAAGCATGTATGTGGTATTCAGAAGTAAACGAGTAGCTATGCAAATCGCTTCACAGGTGGGTCTGTAATAGACTTTTAGAGGCAGTTGATGTGATTGACGGTGGAATCCGAAGAAGCCTTAACATTACTCTGATAACCCACTCAGAATTGGCCAACCTTTGTGGTAAATTAATAAAATCATCGCAAACGTGAAGTTTCATATTTAAATTACGGGATCCTAAACAAATTATCCCGGCCCGTTCCCGGCCCTAAAAATGGCCTATTAAAAGTTCGTGAATTGACTGATCGAAAAAACTATGGTTCCTCTAGATTGCTCTTCTGTTTAGTGAATTTTAAGCGACGTATAATACCGGAGCTGTAATGTATTTCTGGGTAAGAATTAAAAACGTGTTGTCGCAATAAGTGTATGTCGAAGTGTCATTTAAAAATAACATTACCACGTGGCCGATAAGAAGATGATGAGTCTCGCTTCAGAGAACATCAAGAATCTGTACCTACGATAAAGTTTAGAATGGTCTACTTTTCCCAGCTGTTTAGTTACTTCGAAAAGGAGAAAAAAATAGAGTGAAAGAAAGAAATTGTGACGTTTTATACAGAGTTAGATATACATAAATATAATATACAAACTTTGTACAAACCAATTCCTTTGTCATGACAAAGCCTATTAAAAAATAGACTAAATTATTAAATAACAATTTAAGTACCCTATTTAAAAAACCCGACATCGTATTTTGTATTTTGCAGGCGCCATGTAAGTTTTTATCATAAAATTTATTCTAAGACACTGAAAATCAAGACGAATCCAACGACACCCTGAACATTAAAATCGGTCAAGCCAATTACTACATGAGGTAGATATCACACAAAGCTTATACATACCACACCACAGGTATAGTATAGCTATCAGTAAACAGGATATCATGCTAATTTTGTTCATTTATTACAGAAAATTAAGTTTAGGGATTCCCCGACAAACTGACTATCACGAGTTTAACAACTGGGGATTTCTAGACTCGTTGCCTGTCACTACAAGCTGCTGGAGTAGGATCTTCTTGATTTAGTTTTATAATGTTCTTATTTTTAACCTTCCATCGTGTTGATTCCACCCAAATTATAGAGAAAAAAGAAAATTTCGTTTCATGACAAACAATGAGGTTCATTTATTACATAGTCGAAACTCGTACAAAAAGTGAACATGATGTTTTGTCGCAATGGTATCTAAAATGTCTCCAACTCAGCATGGGTGGTCCGTTCCCTACAACGCTGGTTTTCAGTGAAGCCTTCAAAATGACGCACGAAGTCTGGTCAACGACGATCGATTGGTGTCGTAGATTGTTGAAGTGTAAGGCGGCCATCCGTCCCGGATTTTATATGGGCGCCGACGCCGCGATATTGTTGTTATTTAAAATGTTTTATAATTGCATAACAAATTACCTAATAAGTATTTCGTACCTCAATATTGTATAGAAGTCAGTAATCTGATGTGCATCAATCAAGCGCCTGTTAGTTTTTTCCAGCAAACACATCGGCTGCGTATTACCTACTTAGCTGAATTTACCATTTTGATCCACACATTAAATTCATTTCATCATAATGCGAATAATAGTAAGATTAAAGGGTACATCTGCTTATTTTATAAAGAAAATATAAATAACACTCAGCCACACAAATAAAAAAAAAAACACTATTTGTATAACTATCACATCACCGTCTCATGGCACAACGTAAAAAACCATGATCCCAAACTGTATTTCAGAAGCGATTTTTGGGAGTTAAAATTTCAATATCGGTCTATTCATGTCATAGTTGGTATGGAAAGCCGTGTGAGATAAACCTTCTTAAATGTAGATTAGTCTTTTGTATGGGAATTTACCACTTTACTAAATTCGCGTGCTCGGTCTGTAATGCAGTCTATGACTCATATCCACGTTCGACTACGAAAGGGGCCGGCGAATCGTTCGGCAATGAAATGATCTGTCGGCGAACCGTAGAGCTATGACACGTCGGACGCCGAATCATCCAGAGAGAAAACGTTCTGCGTGTGATTCGTCAAAGAACTGAATGTCGACTACTTTCAGAATTGAAAGCTACAGCCATAAATATATTGGTAAGCATATAAAGCATTTGTTGTATTTGTACACTTAGGGCTATTATCGTTCAAACTAATGGCGATTGGCCTTCTGAGGGCGGAGTGTGAGTTTTGTTTCGACTTAACTTTACTATAATACCGCGTTCACGTTTACGTGACAATTTGTATGGAGAAATGTACAGCGCCTCTAGCGGATAGTTTGCAAAAGGATTTTTTTCATAGGGACTTTTTTCGTGAACGCGAACGCGATGGTAAATTTAAAAACGAGACAAAACTCACACTTCGCACACTGATTTCACACGACGACTGAGCATTCTACTCTTAAAATGTACGAAAACAAAGAATAGGTACTACGACGCACTAGAAAGTTATTGAGTCTGTTCGATCGAAATGTGGTTGAAATTTCCCTTCCTTGAATATAATGTTACAGGCTATCGGGTGACGTGTAACGGGTGACTTTGAGTGCCCCTCTAGTAGACTGTTAGCTCTAGGCCAGTACTGTTGTTAAACGGCTTTAAATAAAGTGAGATAATTTTAATACAAATGGCAACTAAGGTGAATATTGAATAGTTTTAAGAGCCGATGAAAAACAATGGGTGTTGTGTTTTAAGTCGTCGTGTGTCGTGTTGTTTGGTGTATATTGATGATATATATTTTCAATTTATACAGGGTGAAAAAAAAATAATTCGTGTAATTCCTGTTTATGGTGACTCTACTCCACTCGTGATTACGAACAACATTTTACATTCTTCGCAGATTCATTTCGATATTGTGGGTGTGATTGCTCCTGTCTTCACTCCATTTGACGGGCATGGTAATTTAAACCTATCTGTCATACCAGGGTACATGGAATATTTGTACAAACATGGGATTTGTGGAATATTAGGTAAGTTTCAGGTACTGACTGAGTCAAGGTACCTATTTAGATTATTCTTTTTACGGTCTAGTGTATGCAGATGTATATAGTTGGCAGATGGTTAAATTAGACATTGTATTTGTGGAATATGGTATCTGTGGAATATTAGGTAAGTTTTAGGTACTGACTGAGTCAAGGTTTTTAAATTATTCTCTTTATTTTTTATATGTTACGATACGTTACGATACGATTAAATTATATGTTACGATAATGCCCCTAAAAAATTACTTCAAAATATTCTTAATTACCAGTAGTTGCAATAATATGGTATTTGTGGAATATTAGATTAGTTTTAGGTACTGACTGAGTAAAGGTTGTTTCAATTATTCTCTGCACACAGCCTACTGTATGCAGATGTATGTCATTGGCAGGTAGCTAAATTAGACATTGTATTTGTGGAATATGGTATTAGTGGAATATTGGGTAAGTATTAGTTACTGACTGAGTCAAGGTTTTTAAATTATACTCTTAAAATATAATATAAAATACTCTATCAGGAACATCAACTGCAATGTCAACTTAATTATACTGGATTAGATCAGGAATGAGTATATCAGAGGAAGTCTAAAAGTGGCGCCAATAACAGAAAAGTTGAGGAGAAATAGGTTAGCATGGTTTGGGCACATAATGAGGAGGGATGAAAGAGACGTAACAAGACGAGTATTAAGTATGAATGTGGAGGGATACAGAGGTAGAGGAAGACCAAAGAAGGTGTGGGTAGACTGCGTGAGGAATGATATGTATGTGAAAGGGGTGAGTACGGGGATGACGGCTGATAGAGGAGAGTGTAAAAGGATGACATATTGTGCCGAACCCACCTAGAGTGGGATAAGGGCAGGAAAATGATGATGATAACCAGTAGTTGCACTAACGTAGAGTTGAAGTGGTAAGTTTCATTCATTGGTGGATTTGTGTCAAACTACTGATGGTCAGTGTTTTAAGCCGCCCCAGTTTGCCACGTACTTAGCTTGACGACTGCTTTCAATTGAGAAAAATCGGGACAAACTATTTAACATGCCATCCGAAGCACTGAACCAAACATCCTGCCAAAGACTGATCACTAGATATTGCTTAACTTCGCTGATCGAAAACGTATAGCGAATGAGACTGCGGCAGGAGTGCTTCTTTATCTTTTCTTCTTTATTCATTCGTCACCTTAAAAATGGAGATAAAACAGAACAACAGTATGTAACTATAGTTCCTTCTTCTTCTTAACGAGTCGATGGCAAAAACATCAAATTCTTGAGGACCTGAATGCGGCCACGCGTACAGCATTGTCTGTGGCATCGTAGAGGTCTCGCATTGTATCATAGTAAATAGTTGGTGTGTCACCACACAAGCACCGGTTCCGTTTAGCCTGATAGATGTAATTTCTACTTCGAAATGTAAAGTAACAATTTCATTAACTCCACAGTGGGCGGAACTACAGGGGAAGCCCTAAACTTGAGCTTGGAAGAGAGAAAGAAAGTTTTAGACACGTGGTTGATTGCAGCCAAGCCTTTAGGAACGAAGATCATAGTGCAAGTCGGAGGAGTGCCCTTACCTGAGGTCTTAGATATGGTAAAAACAAAATAAATTTACCTATACCAACCAATCCTTCGCCGCTTCCCACAGATGATGGCAGATCATCAAAACTAACGCGCGGTGGTGGCTATACAATGTTGTCATGACTATTATTATCTCGATATAAAATTCGCTGCTTTATAGACTAAGTGAAAAGTATTATTTTCAACCCGCTCCTTAGGCAACTTCAGACCTACTTTCAGAGTATGAGTAATGAAAAATTCTTTAAATACGATACATCAAACTTCTATTTCAATATTCGCGGCAGATTTACTCTTGCATTAGGAATGGAAAGCTTTAATTCCTATGTAACCAACCCCGTTTTTAGGGGCAAAAATTATCAATCAAATCAATTATTTTTTATTCAATGTAGGATAAACAAAATGCCACTCGTTGAAAGTCTGTTTTTTATAATATACCGTTTGTAAATTCTTTTACAACAAACTTATCTAGGCAAAGTATGCAGAAGAGATGTCAGTTGACGCCATCTTGACCCTCCCCGAGCTATATTACAAGCCAAAGACCGCAGAACAGCTGGTGTCGTATCTGGCGGATGTATCCGGAGCTGCACCGGCTTTGCCGCTCCTGTATTACCACTTCCCAGCGATGAGTGGAGTTAATGGTGAGTGTATCATGGTATAATATGATTGGTAAGTATTTAGGTCCTGTACATGTCATGAAACGTCCACTGCTGATCATAGGATCCTCCCATAGATTTCCAGAGCGATCGGCTGCAAGCGGCCTGCATCCAGCGACTCCTATCGATCTTCATCAAATCAATGCTCTTACTGGTACGTGGTCTCCACTCTATAACTTTGACTTTTATGCCCTAACTATATTAATTCTGTGCCCCAACTGCCATCCTACGCGTTATGAGCCCTGCCCTCTGCCACTTGATCTTACTAAATAGCAGTTACTCTTTCTTCTACGGATTTCTTAATTCCTGATTCTATCTAGTACCTAGTAAATGACCGAGCATCGCCCTTTCCATAGCTCGTTTGACTTTGAGTTTTCTTATGAGACCCATTATCAGAAACCACGTTTTAAAGTGAATGTTTACTAAAATCTTACTACAAACCATATAGAGGGTGAAAGAATCATCGACATCCTTTCAGATTATGGTTTATTAGGTCATCAAATTGAACAATTTTCGGTATGGGATCAACTCTGAAATCGAGATAATAAAATTAGCTGTTTCATATAATTATTTCAATTGGGTGGGTATTGAGGTTTTGTATGAAACAGCTGATTTCACCCCGTACTAGGTATATTCGCAATTGAAGTCGTGATTCGTGAATATCGTGTTAACAAGGTGAATACAAGAAACTATATTTCCGCAAGAAACCATAGTAGTCAAATTTCATCGGAATTTTAATACCTACCCTTTAATTAAACTACTTCTCTCAGACCATTTAGTGGCTATTGGAAGTCAAAAAGCTTCAGCCGAATTCGATTATGAATTCGTGAGAAATATTGTTGGTAAACAGGCAGTGAAATCACCTGTTAGCATGATTTGCAATGAATGAACTTCAATGACACCCTGTATATTACACCTAGGAACCTCTAGCTAGAGGGATCGTGACAGATGATCCTAGTGGAATTTTCCTGCATTTCTAGTGAACATACCAGAATTTTTCGCTATGGCTACATCAAGAATTGCCAACTTCAAAGGCATGAAAGCTGATCTTGAAGCGGCAATACAAGTCGCTGACTTACTTCAAACAGACCAGAGGATTTTTATTGCCAATCATGTAAGTTGGACTGCATTATGCACCCGTTTTTTGTTGCTATATACACTAGCTTTGCCTGCGACTTCGTATAGCTATAATTAAAATGTTTCGTTGTTTTGATAAAGAATTATGAAAAAGCTGAAACACGTATTTATTTGTTGTTTTTTTAATTAATTTAGGGTTCTTGATTTCGAAGATATTGACTTTTGTTTAAAATATTTCTTCCCACTATTTGACCCTGTGAACATTTAAAAAATCCTTTGTTAGTGCGATTCCTTATGTTAGTTAACATAAGGAATACAATGCCTTAACATTTGTATTGTATTTGTATAATAATATTACTAGTTACTAGTAATATTATAAATGGGAAAGTTTATGTGTATGTACTTATAATAAATAAATATCCTTAGACATACACACAGCGCCATCTAGTTCCACAGTAAGCAACTATAAGCTTCTATATATAAACTATGTAGGTATATTGTTTGTTACCTCTTCACGTCTAAACGGCTGGACGGATTTGGATGAAATTTGGTTTGTCGACAGATTAGGACCTAGATAAACATTTTTTTAGCTGAACCAATTTTAATGAATTAAAAAAAAATCATATATAAAAAAAATGTTTCACCAGTCCAGACCACCCCTACACTTTGGCCGCCCTGGGCATGAACCCAATTAGAGCATATGTAAATATGCTACTAGTTCTACTTACATTAATAGTAATATCTACATAATTTCCAGTTTATAGCACCTGCAGTTCTGCTCGGGCACGTGTCGAGTAGCGCCACAGTCGCCAACCTGTTTCCTGGACTCATGATGGCTATCATAGAGGCTACGGAGCAAGGAAACGTGCAGACAGTGAGAACGTTACAGGGCAAACTCAACCGACTTGTCAACGCCATCTCTTCGAACGGCAAGTAGTATACGTATATCGCCCAAACAGCCCATTGACACCTAATTCGACTTGCTATACCAAATTATTTCTGTCAAGTAGCTCAGGTATGAGAGAAACGGAGTGCCTCATTTCCATTGGCTCTACAGGGTGAATTTGCATTCGTTTAATTCCCATTAACTGGTGACATAATGACTTTAAGTACGGGGGGTCTGGTTTCTCTGCAGCTGACTGTACGGTCCTTGACAGAGCCAATCAGAATGCAACAAGAAAGCAGGACTAGCCAATAAGTGATTGGAGGTTCTGGACATTTGTACGATTAGGGTGCGTTTGCACCAGAGCTGTGCAAGGTAGAAATAATTCACCAATAGCATTACTTGATTTTCCTGATCCGAGGAGTGATATTGGTGGATTTTTTCCACGTGCACTGCTTAGCCAACTCGAGCAGCTCTGGTGGAAAAGCCCCTTTAGTCTTATATGTTGGCAGATGCCTGCCTCTTGCCTCCCTTGTCTGTTAATAGGAATCTATGGTCTGTTTAGTCGATAGGGACAAAAAAAAACAGGTTTCCCAATATAGTATAGGTATCTCCTACTTCCCTACATACAACTTCATTTGACTGTTTTTTTTTTATTTCTAGGTGACTTCCTGCCGGCCATGAAGGCAGCTATGCCCTTGGTGAGCCGGATCGAGGTCGGCCCACCTCGACGGCCACTAGACGCTCTCGATGACCAACGCACGGATATCATCAGACAAATCTTACATAGCCTAATTGATTAGAGTAGGATTTTCCAACCTGTGAGGCACGTTTCCCTAGGGCGGCGGGCGTAAAGAAATGGCATGGGACCGGAATACATTGACATTATCGAAAGAAAAATCAATCCGTCGGTCAGTGTTCCACAACGTGAAAGGGGTCATGAAAATATTAAATTGACTCAATTCGGCACCCTTCGTCCATTTCCCCGTTCGTCTACTCGGTCCCCGTTCGTCCATTTCCCAGTTTGTCATTTTCCCCGTGGAATTATCAAAGTCAACAACTTTCACTATGGGGCCAACTCTGAAATCGAGAAAACAAATCAGCTGTTTCATACATTTTAGTTGGCTGGGTAAGTACTATTGAACTTTTGTATGAACCAGCTGATTTCTTTTTCTCGAGTACAGTTGGTCCCCAGTACCTATAATCCGGGGAGGCCTACCAGTTTTTCCTCAATAAACACGATCGGCCTACGTTTAGGAATATTGGTCAATATAGATTGTATTTTTTAACAAATACCTATAAGAGTTGTTTTATTCATTTATGTAGATAGTTACCTGTGTCATTGGTTTTGATTTTAACTTAACGCCTAACAATATTAATTAGCAAGAAGAAGCCGGTATTTATCGGGTTTCTTCATCAATACAACCAAATTTTATACAAAGCATCCGTCTCTTTCAATAAAATAAAAAATCGAACCGATTCCATTTCGTTTAAATAAGCCGGCGCTGTCTACGACCGGTCGAGTTACGGTCGGTAGAGTTGAGAATAGACAGCGTACAAGAGCCAGTACTGCCAACATAGTGGATTTTTCACTAAAACGTGTGGTTTTGGCCTCCTCTTTAGTGGGGTAACCCTTAGGAACCCACCCATCGAGGCCTCTAAACGTGCTGTACCCGCGGCGTTACGCTTAGATTGGCTGGCACCATATGGCGCCAGCGGGTTTTCTCAGAAATGCTACTACAGGATGTTGATTTTTAGTTTGATTTTGTTAGATGTCTTAGACTTTCCCGTGGGAAATTAATTTAAAATTATTATTATTATTTTACATATTTTTTTAATAAAAATGCAATTTTTTTTTATAATAAATTGTATTTTTTTTATTTCCATTATTAGGTAGGTACATGATAAGAAAGACAAGTGTTTAGACATGCAATAAAGACTTTGAATTACTTCTTTACAATATTATTCACATAATCCAAATGATTTTCTTCTTAGAATCTATTTTACAATTTTTTTAGATAAATTTAAATGTTTTTAAATATATAGGGGCAATTCTACAAATAGGATGGACGTTTTTGAAATGCCAAAAAATGTATAAGACCTGGAATAAAAACTTTTATCTTCAGGTTATAAGAATGTGTTTATAAGGCAAATATGACAAGCGCATCAGCTTGCTAACTTACTTTTTATTTTATTTATCTTATTCAAGATAACTACAGCCTGTCAATGTTTTAAGTAAACACAATGGTTACACATTTAGTAGAAGCCAATTATGGTTATCCACGTATAAACATATCTTCTCTATTCTATATATATACATTTCATTTTTGTTCTGCAGAAGCGTGCTATTCGTGCCATTTATAAATTAGGACCTAGAGTGTCTCTTAGAGATAAGTTTAAGGAAATTAATATCTTAACAATGACTTCTCAATACATATGAGAATGACTTCTCGCAGCCGCTGCGTATCATCCTCTACGGCGTATACGCCGTCGCCCTCGTCATCGTCTTCGTCTCCGCCTTCCACTTCGCTGCCAGAATCGTTACGATAAGTAATGACGCGCCGTTCTGGCAACGTAGGACGACGACGACGACGAGGAGTTATTGGCGACGAGACACCCCCCGCACCGGAGCCCGACGCGCCAGGGGATCCGAGATCTGGCGTCGTGGCTGGCCTCCATACCTAAAAAAACAACCACCTCCAAAAGCACAAGCCACAATACAAATGCCAGCAATAGGCATACATAGAAACACAAAGTCAAAGCCTCCTCCAACCCATTACAACCTCTACCCTCCTACAACCTCGTCACATAGTGCAATAAAATATTAACATCTTAATTTGTTATTAAAAAGTAATTTACAGACCCGCGCGGAGTTATCCACGCTGATCTCGTTCCCGTCTAAATTTTCAAAAATCGTTTCTTAGTGCTCGCCTACATCATTACAGGCAACGTGTAAAATATCATGCGACATAGGCAGAGTAAACAAAAAAAAAACCCATGCGGTGGTAAATCGGCAATATAAATAAAATATTCGTTCATCATACAAGCAGGAACAAAATCCATTCAAAACTTTCCAAGATTAGCTCATACATACAGACAGATGGAGAAAAGGGACTTTATACTATGGTTCGTTTTTTCTTACATGTCCTAAAACGTAAACAATCTTTATAGGACTTATCATTGAATTTTGTAGAAAAAAAAAGCAAATATTAGTGTAAACCTATAAATTCTAGTATAAAATTACTAACAACCACTGAAATATTTTTGTAGTAATTGTTGTTTTTATTATATTACTGGAAATTAATAAAAAGACATAGAAAGATTGTTTACATTTTAAGACAAGAAAGAAAAAACGTACCATATGTATAATGATAGTATACAAAAGCCTTGTAATTATGTTTCTATGTGACACTGAAACCCACAACACAGAAGCATTGCATTATTTGTATTGCTATTTTGGTAGGTATAATCAGATATATAGTCACACTTCATACTTACTTGCATGCGGTTTGGAGCCACCTGCTCCACCACTATAGGGTCTCCCGACATGCGCAGCGACCCACCCGGAGTCCTCGCCACTGGGTAGGCGAGCGAAAGTGGATTAGAATCCATTTAGCAAACTAAAAAAAATAAATATCTGAAATAAATGGCTGTAACAGAGGTACAGACCGACACCATAGTAATTCCACAAGTTTCCCAAAGGAAAACCCATTTTATTATGGAGCACTAAAAATGAACATGCTGTATGTGCATTTCCGACCAGATATGGCGGCGTCTGTGAGGTCGCGTGTGATTTACGAGCTAAAATAACTTTCTATGAACTATTATTGAAGAAACTAATTACTGTAATTCATTCTTGATAAAATTTCCTATAAAACAAGTCGGCAATCATACTTAGTGTTCATTGAAAATACCAAGTAAATCACATTTCAATAATATCAACAGATTTCCAACCAACCGACGCCGATTTTATTTTTTCATTTTTAGGAATCTACACTGACTTTATACATTTATATATGCGTATATAGATTCTAAAATCGATATAATTTAAGAATATACCAGGTACTTACGTTTATTTCACGAAAATAACACTTAAACTTTTAAAAACAACGCGCGACCATTACACACAACGGTTCACAAAAAAGAAAAAAACAGTCGACTTTGTAACGAACTTTTTTGATTCGAAAGAACGGCGTCTAGTAGAGTATCGCATACCATTGGATCGTTCATTTCATTCTCTTTCCATTCCTTTAGTAAAATCGAATACCAACCTTATTTTATATAGCAAAAAACCTTAAATCCGAACGGAGATTTGCTGGCGCCTTGGGGTGCCGCGGGGTTTGACGGAGATTTGAAATGGCAACAGGGGGTGCCAGCGGGTTTTGAAAGGGTAATATTGCTTTTAGTGTCTGATGAAATTTTCTAGTTCTTATGTAAGAATTGTAGTTATGTGTAATGCGATCGCTATACCACTCACACGTTTTGGTATATTAATTCTGTTTAATTTTCAGGACTATTTACTTTTACAGTGTAAGCACCACTGAAAGACGAAACGAATGATTGCGTTGATTCCGCTCGTTACGATATTCGCGAGAATTCCCCGTACAATAATTTTTAGTAGTAATTTGTTTACGATTACAAAACCCAGTCACTTCAAGTACTCTTTGGTAATTTGGTCTTAGACTGTGTGTCGTGTGGTAATATTTTCGCGAGTTCCTGCGTTACTATACCTAAACTACAATATAGGCAAAAGTTTGGAGATTCTTAGCTTGAAGACCCACATTTGAAAGAGTAGTTTCAAGTTATTGAAAATACTAGTGATCAAGTAGCGAAATCCAAATTTTGAAGTAAGGAGTCACTACGGAGATTTGAAATCTCATGGGAAGCAAAAAGGCATTTACAAAAACAATATGAGTTTAAAAACCAAAAACCCCGACAACATTGCAATGCAACATGCATTTCGCGGGTGCCATGTTTATTTGCCATGAAATGTATCCTATGACACACGGATCAAGACGAATCTAACGACACCTTGTACTTCGAAATCGGTCAAGCCGTTTAGGTTACAGGAGTCTACATACATACATACTTACATACATACATATTACCCTCCTTCTTTGGGCATTCGGGTAAAAATTTCAATTATTAGTATTATAACTACTAACTAAACACTGACTTATTGATTTACTAAATTGTACATTGCATAGGTAGTTTGTTTTTTCAAAAACGCAAGGGGCCCCTTAGTTTGATATGCAATTGTATGTTGGTTTATTAAGTAATTGTTAATATTTCATAATAACTACTAAACTAATTACTAACATGTACTGTTTTCTTTTATAAATATTTACTAGTTTGTTTAGTGGAAAATTCAACGATTATAAGAGTAGGACCGTTTTATGATAGTGGTTATCTGCTGGTTTTAGAAGTTGAATCTGGTGGAGATATAATTTATCTACTGGCAACACTGACAAGAGCAAGCGAGATAGGTGATTAGAGTACTTGCTTGCATGAGTGAGTGTTTATGATTTGGTAATGAAGAATGAATAAAAATCCGTTCCGTTGCAGAAGTAAAATTGTGCATACTAACTTCTTTTATATAAATGGTCAGTGATGCGTGCTTGCTTTTGACCGATTATTTTGTTTCATGCATTGTGGGTGTGGGTACTCAAGTGCGACTTCCCTTCTGTAAATATGCATCCTTTGCTACTGCAAGGTATTGCCACAAAATGAATAAGACAAATTAAATTGGGGTATATATTCAGACATTTGATTGCTGGAAATAAATTCTTCTCCTTGTTCTAATTAAGTACCCATAATTTCTGTAACTAAACCTGAATAGTGCAGTATGTATTATAGTAAGTAATATAAAAAGCATCGATTTTAAGATCTCGTTATTTCACTTGAGTAATCCTAAACCTCCGAGCTTCCCTTCAATTCTCTTTCTCGCTTCCAATGAAATCGGTCTCTGTGGTAGAGCAGGGGCTCCAACTTTAATTCCAGTTACTATCTCCATGCCAGCTTTCATGACAGGCACCCAAGCTCCTGAAAGGAAAAAACAATTTCTTAACTGTCCGGAAAAGTACTTTGGACCATAAATACGTGTAATGTGAATTGAGTACACATTTCAATTAACCCAACTTTGAGGGCTTTTAACACCATATTTAGGGCGGCAGTATAGCTATACGGTTTTTAGGGGCATAAAATAACACCCACCAAATTAACCTGCCACGTTTAGGTTTTGAGATTTGAGGAAATATCTAGAAATAGGTCATTCTAATTGTCTGGCTTATTGGACTAAGTGTAGCTCATGATGATGAAATAAAGATAAACTTGCAGGTCACATAAGTCGACTCCGCAAGGTCAGCAATTCATTCAAAGGGTTATGTGTATACGCTTTTTCAATAAGGTTCCTGTTGATATTCAACATGTTCCTTTGAACAAATTTAAACAAACCTACTAAAACAGATGGTGTAATCAATATTTTCCACAGAGACAATCCTTACACTACTTTCAATTCACTCAACCAGAATCAGTATTGCCAATAGTCAAATTGAAACTTCCTCAAAATTAATTGTTTGTTTGTAAACGCTTTATTGTGCAAAAAGGCAATACATTTTAGTTTTTACAATACAATTAATTTAGGTTCTCCTGTTATTTTACTTGTTACCATTTAGATTTTATTAAAATGAAAAATTGAAAAAGAAAGCATATTATAAAATATCCAACTATTTAGATGATAAACATCCATGGAGATAACCAGCTCGTTCGCATGCCAGGCTATTTCACAATCAATAATAAATAAATAAATAAATAAAATAAATAAATATCCTTAGACATACACACAGCGCCATCTAGTTCCACAGTAAGCAATTATAGGCTTGTGTTGTGGTGTGGATACCAGATGGTTTATATACTACATAAATACAAATAAATACTTATTATAAATGAAAACATCCATAACTCGAGTACACATGTCCGTGTTCATCACACCGGGATTCGAACCGCAACCTTTTGGTATAGTGGTCAGAGTTGCTAACCACTACACCAAACAGATCGTCACCACCAGCTTTATTAATAATGAAATATAATTGTGCCTTTTTGTCATATAAAAACCAGTTTTTTTAAAAAAGCAATTTCGTTTATCGAACAGTGACGAAATGCTACAATCGGAGAATTTTCAAATTAGGAATGTTATGATTAAAGTCATAGTCTTCTTCTTACAAAATGTCCTAAATCATCAACTGCCAAACCATGAAGGAAAAGGACAGGCATAATAAAATCTTTTTTGGCTCCAAATTTTTTAATCGAACCATGTGCATGACCTACTGAGCATGCCTCGATCAATACGATTCTAGGGACTTCGTAGGTTTTTGGTTTTGTGCATGTGTTTTCACACGACTTTCAAAGTCGTGACATGTCTTCTCGTCAGACTCAATTTCTCGTATGCGTTCTCCAGTTTAACGAGTCCTTCGCTTTTTAACTATTGTTTTTTTGATTTGTTAGATTATTTTCCCAGCTGCTAAAAGATTTAAAAATATTTATGCTACTAAATAAAGGCTTAGGTTACTTGTCTAGGCTTAAAAAAAGGGATAGAACAAAATACGCTTATTTTTTCTGTATTTAATTCTGTACTGATATCAGTACAGACCCCATATGGGTTATTGTTCTGTGGTACTTACCCTCCGCAGTGAGCGCTTCAATTGCCAAACTAACTTTTTCTTGTAATACCCTAGCTCTTGTCACATCGTTACTTTCCACTGCATCCAATATTTCTTGGGCGAGACGTGGGAATAAATTCCAACTAGTACCAATACTAGACTTTATCCCCAGTAAGGCCGCTGGTGCTGCAAGCTGAATTGAAAAAAGTTATGTCTTCTTTTGTTACTTCTTCTTAGAAAGTCGATGGCAAAAACATCAAATGAATTCCTTTTATGTATGACAGTATCATTCATCATCATCATCCTCATCAAAGCCTTACACGTCCCCTTTATTAGGTAGTGTGGCACTACTCCCGGACCAGACTTCAATTGATTATTCAGGAGTAGGCCGCAACAAATAATAAATCAGGAACACTTGATCGAATAAAATTGTAATAAAAAGGCACTCTGAAAAGGTATAAAAACACTGAATATGAATATAAAAGATAGATTGAATAAAACACATAAGAATTTGGAATAGATACCGAACACAATAAACACTACAAAACACTCACGTTATAAAACAATGCCTTTACGAATAATAAGAATATAAGAATGAATATAAGAAATGCGATAGCTCCAGCGGAAATATAATACAATAGGGTTATAATATAATAAATTTGACAGAAACGTCCGAGCTTTAGAAGTACTGAAAATATAATGACGTTGTTTTGTTCGGCCGTCTGAGTTCGAAATAGGAATTTGAATTTAAATATAGAGAATCGAAAAGGAAAAAGAACAAAAAGATCACTAACTAAAATCACCAACGAGACGCAATACCGTCACGTTACAGTAGGACACAGCCTTCTCTCACTGGGAGAGGGTATGGGCCATAATCCAACATGGAGTCATGGATTTGTGTCAGAGTATATAGGCCATAAAATTGCCCAGACATTGCTTAACTTTGCTAATCGAAAACGAATAGCGAATGCGACTGCCCCACGAGTGCATCGTCATCAATAAAATTATAAAAAATTTGAAACTTTCAGGCTTCTGTCAGTAGAGCAATGAGATTATCCTTAGCAACTTCATTCTACTAGCGTATATAAAGGAACGGGACCTTTCCAGTAGTTGTACCAAGTATACAGACATAATAATAATAATAATAAATATTTCGGACACTTACACCAATCATTTCGACCCAAACTAAGCAAAGCTTGTGCTATAGATACTAGATAACGGATAAACATACATAAATATTTATATAAACATCCAAGACTCGGGAATAAATGTTCGTATACATCACACAAACATTTACCCCTCGCGGGATTCGAACCCGCAACCGTTGGTTTCGCTGATAGGGTCACTATCCACTACACCAAACGGTCGTCTTGATCTAGGCTTGATCATTTCAATTTTCTTTAATCTGAAGTAGAGAGAGATTAGATTATTCTATGAATGAATCTGATATTCTAAATTGGTATAGAATCACTATAAGGTTGTAGTTTTTTTTTAATTTTCAAGGTCATTTACCATTGGTATCGTGACCGAAGAATAAAGTATTTATCTCAGAAAATTCAGTTTCATTTCGTTAGTTGGTATAAAAGAAATAGGTAGCTTTGTACAAGTAGCTGACAAATTATGTTGTTTTAGAAAGATGGTAGAATTTTTGTTAATTCTATACGATATCTATACTGAAAAAGAACTCGTACTCTCATTAGGTAAATGAAATGGTTTTAAATCTAACTATAATATTATAAATGTGAAAGTTTGGATGTTTGTTTGTTGAATGTCGTCAAATGTTGTCACGGCGAAACTATTGAACGGATTTGGATGAAAGGTATATAGGTAGAATATACCTTGGATTAAGACATAGCATACTTTTTATCTTTTTAAAGTGAGAACTAGTTCCCGCGGGTTAAACAATCCGCCATAAAGCTATTCCGCGCAGGCGAAGCGCTCGAGAAGACAAGCTAATTATACATACATAGATTTGATAGGGGTTATTTTTCAGAATTCACGATTATAAAAAAATACCCTTTTTATCAATAATTTCATATTCTCGAAAATATCCGTAATTAAAACTATTTAGGTATTTATTATTAATTATATATAATTTTTCTTATAATATAATAAACGCGTGAAAATAGAAATGTGGTCAAACGCGAATCCAGTCAATCATAAAAAAAAAAATATAATAAAATATTAAAATCAAATTATTGACAAAAAGGGTTTTTTTTTATTATCGTGAATTCTGAAAAATAACCCCATCAAAGCTATTCGCGTTTTTGATTTATGCTGTATATTAAAAGAAATCTTCGTTTATCCAAGGATGGCACTGGACGGATTAAGCCCTCTAACAAAAGTAAATAATTTTCTGCCTGTTTAGTTCTTGAAAACAAATGAGCGGCGACCTGCAAAATGTTCTTTTTTCAACAATATTACAGAAATAGGCTATTTGATCGTTTATATTAATTTATACATACAGTATCAGCTCCAAGGAAAATCTCCTGGCCTTCTTTAAGGGTCCTCAATACCTGAGCACCCTCGCTAAGATCGTTAGATGTGAACTTAATTCCTTTGAAGTTTGGTATACGAGCCGTTGCTGCTGCTACGAATGCTGGCATATTGACTGGAAAGCACAAACAAGTAAAATATGATTAAATGAAATGTGGTGAGTGTGATAAATTGTTGCTATTTGAATTCTATAAGTCATCTTAAGAGGATTTATTACTTCGTATACTATACTATTACTCAGTGTACTATTATCATTATACTATTTATTACTTATTATATTATTACTTACGAGATAAATTAAGAATTCTTTTTAAATAGGTACAGCACAAAACTAAAATAATGCTCTGGGCTGCACTTGAATTTCAAATTATTGTTAAAAGCAGCCACTTCTTTTTATAATCGTGTATCCTGGAAAATAACCGTTATTAAAGCTGTATAGGTAGGTATTACTAATAATTAGCTTTTAGGCTTCCCGAGTACAGGTTAGAGCGATATTTTGATTTGTCCGTATATAAAAATAAATCTTAGATTATCCAATGAGGGCACCACTGGACGGAATAAACCTTCTTAGGCCGCCGGTGCCGCCGATTCGAGGCAAGTTTTAAGATGGAGCCAGCAATTACGGCACCCCCTTGCGGTAGGTTATGCCGGTTTACTTGCGAGGAAGTTTTGTTATTATTTGACTACAGAGGATATTTTCTTGACGACTGAGGCGCCCTCTGAGAATTGGCGCCTAGAGCGGCCCCTCTGTTCGCCCTAATAATCGCATCGTATATTGCGTTTTGGTTCCCTTTGCCCATATCGTCTATAGTCAGTCAGTCAAACATATATCTCCGCACTCCACGTTTAAGTAGTCTATTTTTTTATGGAAAATCAAATACACTACGTCACAGAGTGGCTTGGACGTAGAGAGTTTACAGATCTTTCTTTCTTTATACTCACTTTCCACTTTACTCATACTTGGTATATGATAGTACAGCACTGGAAGCTTGGGTGCTGCCTTAGCTACCAATTCCACATACGAGACGAGCTCAGAAACTGTGTTTGGTTTGAAATACAACTCGGGGAGTGTGAGAAGAGAATTCGCGCCAACAGATTGGCAATAAGCAGCCTGAAATTAGAAAGGGTTCTTAAATGAATTACAATATTACAAGAATGCGTTTCTTCGAGTATCAATGAGTGTTGCAATGAGGTAGCTATCGTTTGACAAAGGGGGTTGAAGCCGAGATTACGTTGCACCACGAGTGTTGCCGATATTTCAATCTCGTATAGACAATATTATATCGCTTTGTTTTGATCCTACCTACGTGTACCTACCTGTAATCTGTGTTTGGCTTTGACTTACAAATACAAATAATTTATTCGCAGGGTAACACGGTACAATCTTACTGATATTTAAGTTATTCAGCTTTTACTTTGCACTATCCAACTACTTATTAAAAAAGCTTCTTTAACTGAGGTTGTGTGGAAGAAATCGCTATCAGCGATAAGACCGCCTTTGTACACTTCATCATGTATGTTAAATGTTCTTTGTATTTTATTTTTGTGTGCAATAAAGAATTTAATAATAATAATAATAATAATCTTAGATGAACATTCATTTTAGAACAATCGTGTTGCGTCATCTAATGGCATGCAAATAGTTAAAAGTTAATTAAACATTATTTAAATTAATCATCAAAATGTCATCACAATAAAAGCAAAATATTGTTTACTCCTCACATTCCTAATGTTAAAAGTTTTCCTGTTTTTCCAATTACCTACGCTATTACTTTCCCTGTTCTATTAAATACTATCAAAATTGTGCACAACGTAATGTTATATATCTAGTTAGGTAAATTTTAATTTGTATGTGAACGAGGACCCAAAAAAATCACAAATCAAAACAACAGATTGATCTATTGATACTAATAATAGTAAGACAAAATACTGATAATGATGATCAATATTAGGTTAGGGAAATATAGATTCAATTAACACAAAGTACATACATAGTAAATTACTTTCTGTGACAAAATACATATCCACAGTTGAGAAAACAAACAAAGATAAAAGTTCTCCGCAATATTATGTAATAAAGATAACAGTAACATATATTTTGTGATATTAGGTTTCAATGGTTCACTCCTATATCAGTTTATCATTCGCTACGTTTGTTTATTATGTGATGGATAAATGACAGTCATTTATGAGATTTGTTCAGACCAGTTTTGTTTGTGTTGTCATGATATTTTTTAAATTCAATAAAGTATTTCCTGTTTTAATCAATATTTCGGTTTCATTTCCGCTCAGAAAAAAAAGCATTGTGAGATTTATATTAATTCCTTTTCTTTCTACAATTCCTTTTATTATAGTTGCATAATTTATAGTACCTATGCAAATATTTTGCCTCAAAACCGAAATCCTTACCCATCAAAATTCCCCTTGGTACGGTATCGAAATCAGGCAGCCCAGTGGATTCTCCAATGACCAGAATTTCGAATCGTTATTCATGATCTGGATCGCGGATACTATCTACTACTACTATACTATCGTAAAATTTTTGTAGTGTTTACTAAATAAGACGATTTTTTTTTATGCACAACGGGATAGCACTTGACCTCAATCATACCTGGTGTTAAGTGAAGATGAGGCCGAAGGTGGAAGTGTGGAAACCCAATACTATTTGGGGGACTGGCTACCTTATCTTTGACAACCGGAACACAACAATAAAATGGTGGTAGCTAGCCAGGCGGATATTTAAAATGCCCTACCACCAACGAAACCGAATACTAAACATGTACCCCGCTGGGGATCGAACCCGCGACCTCCGCTTCGTAAACGCTATGTTGTTTACATTGAGCCACGGAGGCGGTTACTAGATTTACTAAATAAGACGATTTCGCCTCATATGCTTTCACACAATTGCTGTAATTCTCACAATTCAGTTAACACTTACTAATTCCACCACATCAGTATATGGTGCTCCACCAACTTGCACTTGGATATGAAGACCAGTAGTTTTCGCAACTTTGACCCATTCGTCTACTATCTTCTTTCTCTCTGCTACGTTTAGGACCATGTTCTCACCTGTCGTTCCGCCAACTGTATCAATAATGAAATATTATTAAAAATAAAACTAAGAAAAAGTTACATAATAATTAGTAGGTAAATATGTAGAGTAGATTCATAGTTTTAATGAAAATGTTTAACTTTTTGTACGCCCAGTCAATGTGTTCTTTTATATTTACCAAGGTTGACTGGAAGAGATCCCTTTATGGGATAAGTCCGTCTTTGTACTTAATTTTAAGTTACATTTAATTTATCAATGTATGTCAAAATATGTATGTATGATAATTGATAAATTAAATTAAATGTATTTATGTATTTATAAAGTACAATAAAGCGTTTACAAAGAAACAAAACAAAAGATGATTAATAAAGAAAGGTCAAGTACCAACCCGTTATGCATTAAAAAAAATTGCAAGCATAACCTATACTTTGAAAATTTTGTGAACTCCCTCAACTGTTTTATAACCCAAATGTCTTCAAAACGGCTTAACCTAGTTATTTCCATCGCTTTTTTCGAGAATTGAACATTATTGATAAAATCGTCCACTTTGTTTTATAATCGTGAATTCTGGAAAGCAATTCAGGTATTATTTTTAATTAGCTTTTAGGGTTCTCGAGTGCGATTTTCTTTTAATTATTCTGTATTTAAAAAGAAATTTAAATTTACCCAATGAGGGCGCCACTGGACGGAATAAACCCTCGTAATTTGGATGCGGCAAATAGGGCAAACCTGTGATTGATGATTGCATTTCGCGTTTAAAGAGGCTTAAATGACCAGCCCTGGACTTTTATAGGCTGATAGTAATAATATAATGATATAATTATATATTACATATATTTATCACATGTTAATATAATATATTAACTTGATAATTATCATCACATCACACAAAGTTATCTAAAATCAAGATTTAACGGAACTTTATTTTTATTACTGCGACTGGCCCAGTTACTGCCTAAAGATTCCAAGTTCGAATCTCGATTTGAAAATTTAAAGATAAAAGTTAAGTTTAAAAGAACTTGTTACCATGATTTTTATGTATATAACTAGATACCAATTCATCAGTGTCTAACCGACATTTTCTGTTTGTCAGGACAAATAGAGACCACTCCTTTATTTACACTTAAGATGAATTAATCCAACATGTAGATGCCAACAAAGCAATTCAAAAAATTCCACCAACATAAGTAAAGTGATGCTTTGACGTCACGGAACGCATAAATAACAAACCTACTTATGAAACACATACCAAGGACGGACTTGATCCCATTGCTGGAAAGGTACTGGGCGTATGACGGAATGAGCCCGTAGTTTACTGTTTGGTCGTCGTTGATGGGAGTAAAGACCGGAGGCATTAAACCACGGGCTGTAAAAACCACCTGTAGGTAACATTAAAAATTAAATATTTGTACTCTGCATAGTTTAGAGAGGCAACAATTAATCAAATCCACATAATTATAAATATGTTCCTGTTTAAGTGAATAAAACAAGATAAATACAATAAATAGGTACTTAATCGATACTTCAGAAAAGTAATACATAAGGTAAATAAATAATTAATTACCAACCATTTTTAGTCTGGAAAGTAACAGCTTGCTAATAGTGAGATGAGAGAAACAAATAAGTCAGCCAGTGTCAAACAAACTGTACATAATGTGTTACAGCGAGTGATAGTGGGTGGGTAAATGTCTTATAAAGGCAGTCACTCACTGCCTTATCAAGCGTAGGTACCATTCAAGCATAAGGCAAAGATTTTTCATTTTGTATCGACAATATTTTAGTTAACTGCGAATTGTATAACTGGAAGAGAGTGCTTACAATCATTTAAACCAGTTCTGCATTATAATAGAGCCGCTATAAATTAATAATTGTAGTTATTATTATTATCGTTGCGCCAATAAATCATAGTATCTACCTCATCTTGCCATAATGTTCAAGCTCAGGATCCAGTCCAAAGTTGCTGGGTAAGCGCATTGAGTTCTTCCAGCCAGACCGACGACGGAGAAATTCGCTAAATTTGGTAACACGTAAGCGCCCTAGAAGTAAGGATAAGGTGGTAAAATCTTTGTAAAAATTATATTAATTCAGTTATCGGCTTATTTTTATAGTAACGATTTTATGTCACATAAACAATTCGATTGTACTAGGGGTGCTCGACAACTGACGCGGGTGTCGAGCTCTTAAAACATATTTTTGAAGCTTGGGAAGAATCTCTTGATGCAATATGAGTATTCTGCGACTTGTCCAAGGCATTTGATTGCGTTCATCATGACACCTTAATCAGGAAATTACGTCATTATGTTGTAACAGGCCGTGCTTTTGACCTTTTGAAGTCTTATGTGAGTGGCAGAGTTCAGAGTGTTAATATCAGTGGCAACACATCAGGGTCCACAGTCCGCATGGGCGTCCCACAGGGTTCCAAACTCGGACCATTTTTATTTTTTGGTCTATATAAATGACTTACCTAACTTTATAAAGGATAATAAACATGAAATAGTATTGTTTGCAGATGATACCTCCGTATTATTTAAGGTAAATAGATAAAAATTAAGCTATGACGATGTGAACAAGGGCCGTATTAATAAAGACTCTCGAGCATCAACTTAAGATCATCTCAATCTTCAGAACGGTTAGGCTTATATATATATAACGGTTAACGGTTATGAATAATTACAAATGGCTTTACTATATTTTACTATTTACAAATAGAAGCCAATCATAACTCAAATATTTTACTAAAATGTTCTAAGATCATTTCATTTCGATTGATCTTTCCATTTACAAATGAAAACGGCATTACGTTTGGAGATTTGAGTGAGGTTAAGCAGCCGGGCCTTGAAACTGTAATTATAAGTACCTAATCTACCTACGCAGTAATATAAGGTCTAACAAAATTAACCCGAAAAACTTGGGCAATTGGACGTACATTACAATAAAATAACAATACCGATTCATTAAAAAAACTAACCTTAAAAATTTTGTTTCCGAGTAAAAAATTTAATGTAAGTGCAAATGTAAATACACATTAATAGACTTACGTCATTTCGATTGTACCTTGTTTTATCGATGAGAAAAAACAGGCAACGTTCCATTGATAGGGAAGACGCCAAAGGGGCGTGGCGGCGCAACCAATCACAGCAAGTCGCGGCGGCGCCGGCCGGCGCCGGGGCAAGCGTCGGCGGCGAGCGGCGAGTGGTCGCCTATCGGCGTCTTCAAAGATACCGCGGCACGTGTTTGTATGTTATGGCAATGTACTTAAAGCGCGCGGCCATTAATGTCCAACTCACAAATTTACATTTAATTTTTTGAATAAAATCTGTTAATTTTTTATTTTTTTAGTAATAGGTACATCCTATACATACACTCTGCAATGTTTGTCGGGTTAATTTTGTTAGACCTTATATATCCATGAAGCAAACAATAATTACTTTCTACTTTCCACAATACCGCAGTATACCTAACCATATTATGGAAAAATAATGATTATACTGATCGGTCACTGTTGTTTGTTCCTACCTTTACTATTATCTCAAGGACATCATATCTACTTGTTAAGTCTAAGATATAAAAATAAATAATACTTTATACGGTTAATTCGTAATGGTGTCCGTCAGTATAAAGTGCGCTTCGGCCATTTATTATCGTTTATGCTCCTTTCGATGGTTTTTACCGTAAAGAAAAGATAGTTTAATTTTTTTTTTCAAACCATCATCAACCCACGCGCCGCCGCCGGCCGGAGATTGATTATGCGACTTGCAGGATTCGTAGGGTTCCTATCAAGCGAAATTCATTTGGATCTCGTATTTTCTCCAAGTTTTTTAAATTTATTTAAATTAATGATGTAATGTGGAATAAACTACAAATCGTCCAATGAATGACACAAGCAAAGCTAATTCGAAGGTCATTTTGAAAAAAATAAATAAACTAGGTATACTATGCCAATATCTTAAATTTCACAATTTTTTCTAACTGTAAAAAACTCGCCCGTATGTACTGTGGTAGGGCATGGCTCTAAAAAAGTCGAGATGAAAACAAAGCACGTTTGCAAGAATGGCTAAATAAAATTACAATTTATCTAATTTGCCGATTGAAATAATGATCCACGGATCATGGTAAATTCAATCATTTAGGTACTTCTATGGAATTTCTTATTTTATTTAAACTGTGCCGCTATTCGAAGCCTCAACCTTGCTTTTTCCTGATTGGTCGGTCGTATTATCTCTTTCTATCCTTCTCTGTCCCTTTTCCCCCTTCCCCACCACCAGGAAGGCTCAATTCTACTTCTCGAGCGTTTGGAGGCCTCATTGGCGTAATTGATTTTCGTATTATAAGGTCATGGTCACCAACACTGGTGTGTACTCATATATTATATTACACCTTCTGTGTTCTATCTAACCTATGTTACCGTTCGATAATTTTTACGTCTAATTTACCTTCTCAATTACAGCTTTTTCTTATTGTGTAAAGTTATAACAAATGGGTCAAAACAATGAACGAACCAAAGGAATGTATATCTGCCTCTTCTACAAAGGAGCACTAGACCATGTGACTATACTAGTGTCGACGACTCGACGACACAGCTAACTGTTACAATATACCCTATCACCGCACGTAAATGGCATTCAAAATTTTTATAGCAACTATACATATTATTGTACTACCTCCAACGCAATTGTTGATGAGTGATGGTGAAAATATTTCTTTAAATAATACTGACTATTTATGATTGAGATTGAGGAATCGCCTCGACACCCTCAAGATTTTTTGCTATTGCTGAATACGGTTCTCAAACTGCAATTATATAATATGAAACTACCTACCACAATATAAATATGTGGAAACTGCAATATTACTTACATCGCTCGACTAAAATCGTTACAACATTTTGATCTAGTAATTGGTCTGAAGTTAAATATTTCGGATACATTAAGTTATTTATTTGCAGGCGTTATTCAAGGCCTAGATTGTTATTATATTTTTCACAAAACCTACCAAAATGAGTTTAAATATTAGGTCCTTACCTATGAAATTGGCGTTTTGTATGAAGAATTTCATTAAAGATCGAAATGCTTTTAAGATGTCTATATGACTTAACTACATGATTTTTAAAATATGAGTTAGAAATCTCCACATTTTGTTTAATTTTGTGAATTCAGAGATTTTGTAGTCGATATTGGAATATTAGTAAAGAATTTTTCAAAAGCTTTTGCAATTAATATTGCTAAAATCATCCTATCGCAAACCGCACCTTTCTCAGTAGACGAACGACTCGCATGCCTCGTCGACGTTACAATGACTACATTATTACTTGACAATGGTGTCGATTCGGATGTACACCAAATAAACTAAAACCAGTTTTAAAGTAGTACTGTCTCTTTCTCCCTGAATTAGCACCAACGTCAAACGAGGAATATGAAGATGAAATTAGAACTACAGGAAATGAAAGTGATAATGGATATGAAGATGCACAAGATTACTCAAAACCCGAAGAGCCTGGTGCCGGGACTTCTGTATCGATACCTGCATCGACTGTTCCTCGTCGTTCATGCAGGACTCGAAGATCCCCTGCTTACCTAGCAGACTACGTTTGCAAGTAATCAACGAGGGAAGAATGAGATAATCTATGTTTCTCTGTGAACTTCCTACTCTATGTACTATGTCATGTCTGTCATTCAATTTAATAGTTTATTTCTAAAGCTGAATAAAGCCTTTATTTCCTAAGGCTTTGCGTTTCTCTGTATCAGTGGGGTAGGATCGCGGGGGAGTCTCCACAATGCAAGTAGCCGGCGGACGGCCCGTGCGTCGCCGCCAGTTAGCCTGACTTCCGGTTGTATTTTTCTACTCTTTGAGCCTGACTACCGGAGCTTGCACGGACGTGTCGCGAATAATCTTTGCCACAGCCGAACATCGATTTTCTTATAGTACTATAAGTACCTATTTTAACAGTTTGTTTAGTTCACACCACGTGTATTTCAATGAAATAATTAAAGATTAGATAGAGTTCATGCGGTAATTGACTTGTTTCAATTTTAACATCAGGTGTGATTGAGCTTAACCGACAATAATTCTTTTTTGGCTGGTCGTCGTGTTATCCAGCGTTCATAATCTGAAGCTAATCGTTCGCCTGTGGGGCCCATCTTCTTCTCTCAATCATTTTTTATTGGGAGCTTCACTTAACATATCAATACCGAAAAAAGAATTAGAAATCAAGTCACTAAAGGAATCTAATGCTAGAAATTACAAATATGCTATGGCCACACAACCCAACGTTAATCAAAATCTTTCGGAAAGCATTCTGCCACTTTATTGAAGAAGACTTGACTCTGCATATGCCCAGTATACGAAATGCCTCGCTTTAACTAAGACTGACTTGAGTAAACTCTCAGACTAAAGGTTTTGTTAGTTTGAGACTAAATTGAAGAAATAATACGTGGTTGTATGTGCCTAGCTCCCTTTGCCTCCTCCGAGTGTGAAGACTGAAGGCCTTATGGCGCATGATTGGTATCGATTCTCAGACTAAAAGGAGTTTAGCCGGAGTATCGATTGATACGTACCAAAGAATTGGGTTTCCTTGGTCTGAGGTACCTACATTTAATTTGCAAAATTGAAATCTGCGGAGATTCTCCGGATTTTTCGTCTCCGGAGCAAACCTTTTCGTCAGTTTTTCTTCTCTTTCTTTGAAATGTGCTATTCGCGAGTTAGTTCTCCAAATAATACAAACGAAATGACTGCTATATCAAGTGAGCTTAGCTTGAACGATTTGAATGATTTGTTCTTCGAAATAATGCGAAGTGAAACCAACGCAGTCAATGCCGCGAATTTTATTTACGACAGTGTCCTTGACGATGTTCTTTTGGGATATCTTTTTGACTTCCACCACGGTCTGAAGACTGGACTGACGGACTTAGTTGAAGGTGAAAAGGAAGAGGAAGAACAATTCAAGATTGTCAACTCGCCGGAGTGCGATGTTTTCGGGTTTTCGATAATGAAAAAAACGCCCGACACCAATTGTTCATGCCCCAACTGCGACAGGCCTGTTGCGGCCACCAGGTTCGCTCCTCACCTCGAGAAATGTATGGGTGAGTTCAGAGTTTTTGCTACTAATAAATACGCCGGTGAATATTTCAATTGTAATGCAAAAATAATTACTAAGTTGTACTTAACCAAAACATATGTTTTCTGTTAGTTTACAGAATTTGAGGGTCTTTGATTTAGAAGATTAAGTTCCCGATTATCAAATTATATTAGATAGCTTTTTTATTGCAAAAATGCAAAAAATTTAAAAAGGAGACCATAATACTGTTCAGTCCATTCGTCATTGCGGTTCAGCAACCTCAAACGCCGCAAATACAGTCTTAAGTTGGTACTATATTTTTGCACAGTTTGGGGTGGATGCCCTTGGCAGTAACATGCCCTTCGTACAGGTAGGAAGGCACTGCTTACCCTAGCAAATTGTCCTACAAGGATCATAAGACTGACTGTACGAACAACATTTTAAAATTCAATACTTATAGTTCAGACTTTTGCAGTGGCAAGCTTTCCTCGAAATGCAATGTTAAGACAGCTGATTCTGATGTAAAAAGTAATTTTCTCAATAGTTGCGAAGATTGCTATAATTATTATTATTTTGTAGTTGTATTTTTTCTCATTTAATAGCAAATTTTATAATTCTGCCTACCCTGTCATAAAACGCTGTTCCTTGGGCCATGAGATCCAAGTGCTCATCGTTTTTTTTTCGAGATATATCTGACTCTCTGGTTGATGTTTCAATGACCAGAAGGTTGGCCTCTATTTAGCTCAGAGTCTGCATATCGCTGTTTAAAAAGGAAACATGCTCAGTCACTTTGGCACCCTTTCCGGCTCAGCAAGATTTGGAACAAGTTTTTCATTTGTTTTCAGAATATTATTGTATTTTTATGCAAATATTTAAAATTATTGTGACGGTAGTTGATTTTGTTCTTAATAATGATATAATCGAGTAACACTACTACTATGAAATAGTTGTTTTCTGCTTACATGTATTTAATATCATTAATTGTCTATCTTCAACACTTATGTATGATGCACCTATGAATTTGAACAAACTTCATCTCTATTTATAATGTATCCTGTTCACATATCCGTATATCTTACAATACTGTTAGGAAGTTTCAAATGAAAAGTAATACATACATAAAGTCAGATGATGTAAACTGATAGGGTGGTCAGGGATATCCCAAACGAAAGTTTGAATGTTTGGAACAAAAGTAATCTTTTGTTCCAAGCATTAATATGCTTGAAACAGCATTCACAGTTCACCTTTTGAAATATGCAAAGGTATCTCTATGTATGTAAAAATGTAAATGTAAAAATCCTTTATTGTATCAAAAACAGAGTTACAATATAACCAATGAGGTAGCCCTGGTCCCCACACTAGGATTCCCTTTGTAACTAGATACTGAAAACAAACTATCCGTTTTTGAGTTCTTTGGTCCTTTTAAAGGCATGCAAGCCAATGAATGATCCCAATACAGGTCTTTTGGGTCTATTTTCCAAGTAAATTTGTCTTGGATTTATTTTCTTTTGTACAATAAAGCAAACAAAGTATTTTTGTCTTTGCTATGTGCAAAATGTGAGTTTTACTTCAATTTTTTTGAAAAATATTATTATTATAGATTAATAGGCGATCAGCTATATGTTCTCTCATTAACTACCTAGGTATTATGCTCAAGCATTGTATAAGCTTTTTGTAAGTCTTCGAAGTATTATTTTTGAGAACACTTTGTATAAGTTGGACATCAAACTAGTAGGCCTATAATTGTCTAAGTTGTATTTATCTCCATTTTCATGTATAAGTACTATTGTTGATTTGTCCATGGTCTCAGGATTTCTTCTTTATATAGGATCTCATTAAAAAGATCAATCTGCAGTTAGCATGTCCGATGCTTGTTTTAAAAGTTCATTAGAGATTTTGTCTTGACCTGGTGCTTTGTGCCTTTTGGGATGCAATGGCGTTTCGTACTTTGTTTGGTATTATACTTGGCATTATTTCTTCTGGGTTTGTGTTTTCATCTTTCTCTGTTTCGGTTTCCAGGTCTGAACTGTGGTATAAATTTCGGTTGAAGTTGGTTGGAATTTCTTCTATTTGCACTCTCTTTCTTGTGATCTCTTCTTTACGATTAGGTTTTTTCATTTTCATGCTTGGTATCCACGTCGAATGGTCTTTGAGTTGTTTCAGAGCCTTTTTTATACCACCTGTTTTTTCTATTTCTTTTAATTTTGTTTAATCTAACTGTTCTCTTATATGTACATACTTATATTTATTAACTGGTGATTTCTATTTGCTTTCTGATTGTTTTCCTTTCTGACAGGAGTATTTTTCTTTCTATAATGAGTTTCTATAGTAAGCTTCTTCTCCTATTTTGTCTTTCTCTACCTTTTTTGACATTTCCCTATACAGGTGAATTTTTTAAGTGGGCCTGGATGGTCAAAACCTAAACTATGAAGAATAGCGAAATGTACTCAAAAGCCCCGATTTTGATGACAACTAAAACTGCATCATTGGATTTTTGAAAAATTAGTATTAGTGGCCAGGGATCGAATCCATTGATTTTGAAAAAAAAGACACATTCTGTATTATTACACCACTAGCTTTCCACCCGCGACTTCGTCTGCGTGGAAGATTTTATCAAAATGGGATCAGCAAAAAAATTATCCTATATTATGTTAATCCCGGTCCTAATCTATCTACACACCAAATTTCATCCAAATCAGCCCAGCCGTATAGGCGTGAAGGGGTAACAAAGATACATACATTCAGACATACACACATTCGCATTTATAATATTAGTTGGGATTCGATAGTGTCGCTAATAAGGAACGAATTCTGGGAAGTAATGACATGCGGCAAACTTAGGTAAGTTTTAATTTCAAATATTTATTATCTCTTTGCGGTTTAAGTTTGCCGCCGTGGCCAGCGAGGTCACCGGGTTTTACTCCTTTAGATTACTTTCTCTGGGGGTATGTAAAAAACTAAATCTACAAAGACACATGTAATGCATTTGATGATTTGAAACAATCTTTGGAAAATATTCTAAATGGAATCAATAATATTGTAATGCTGAATGCAGTACAATCCTTGAGAAGTCGAATCCAGCTATGTATCGAGAACAATGGTCATCATTCTGAACAATTGATCAGTTAAGTTTTAATAGGTAGGTGACCATAAGATAAATAACAAATTATTTTTTGTTAAAAATGAGCTATTTCCTTAAGTTTGCCGTATGTCATTACTTCCCAGAAATCGTTCCTTATTAGCGACACTATCGAAAATTAGTTAAAAATGAGCTATTTCCTTAAGTTTACCGTATGTCATGGTCATTACTTCCCAGAAATCGTTCCTTATTAGCGACACTATCGAAAATTTGTTAAAAATAAGCTATTTCCTTAAGTTTGCCGTATGTCATTACTTCCCAGAAATCGTTCCTTATTAGCGACACTATCGAATGGTGTTTTTTTTTTTTCAAAATCAATGGGTTTTTTTTTTCAAAATCAATCTCAACCTTGATTATTTAAATGGACCACGGGTCATCGGGCATTATTTATATGGGCCCGTCAAACTAATTTTATTAATTTAACCGACTCTCGTGGTCATTACTCATTATTCATAATGATCGATCCATATTAATACTGCCCGGTTAATAAGAATAAGAATAGTTTATTATGAACGCCACAACACGATACAAAAACAAAGTAAAAACTTAGTAAAACTTATAGCTAAAATAGAAATACAATTATGAAGAAGATCCCGACAATGCTGTCACGCGTTGCGGCGTGCACAAATGGGTTAGCATTCAGCTCATGCTGCGACGAATCACAGCGCTGGTTTTCAGTGCCCCAAATGGTCAGTGACGCACGGACGCCACTTGAGGTACAATAATATAAATAATTATAGTCGGGTTAGGTATGTATAGTGTAGTGTAAATATACAAAATAATAATAATTGATAATAATAATAATAATAAAAATTATTTATTGCCTTAGTTCCTATTTAACTTAAAGCTATTGACATAGTAAGAATTTTGAATAGTCAAGGCAAAAGGGAGTGACATCAGCTTTGCTGTACCGGGACAGATGTCACGGTCAACGCTGTTTTTCAGTCACCAGTAACCCGAACATATATATCTCTAAAAATAAACACTCATTGTATTATTTGCTCCATTGTGTTTCAGGGATGGGCCGCAATAGTTCGCGGATTGCATCGCGCCGCATCGCGTCCAACAGCCGCGAGCCCGCCTCGTACGCCGGGCTACTCAGCGACGATGAGGATGACGCCGATTGGGCCGGCGGCTCGCTGCAAGGCGAGAGACGCAAGCGCAGGATGAAGACCAACAATAGCAGGAAGCCTAACAAGATCATTAAGTACGTACTATGGTACTAATTATTTTGATTTGAAATGGCCAGTACTGCAGAACGGCAATTTCATAGGTAAAGACCTATTATTATAAATGCGAAAGTTTAGATGTTTATTTGTTACTTAATCACGGCGAAACGGATTAATGGATTTGGATGAAATTTGCTATATATGTAGAACATACCCGGGATTAAAACATAGGATATTTTTTATCTCGATACAGTGAGTAGCTCCCGTGGGATAAACAAATTAAACAACCGCGTAAAGTTATTCCACGCAGGCGAAGCTGCGGGCGAAAAGCTAGTCTTAACTGTATATTATAAATGCGAAAATTTGATGTGTGTGTATGTATGTTTGTTACCACCTCGCGCCTAAACGGCTGTATGGGTTTGAATGAAATTTGGTTGGTAGACTGATTAGAATCTGGATTAACATATATATAGACAATTTTTTTGCTGAACCGATTTTAATGAAATATTCCTTGCGAACGAAGTTGCGGGCAACAGCTAGTAATTTATTAATAACATCCATAGCATGGGGTATACATTCAACACCAGGACGTGGGGCAAAAACTTAAAGGTTTGTCAAAACAATTTCCATTTTATTTCAATCCTTTTCAGATCGACCCGTTGCCCTACGGAGGACCGTCGCGCTCTCCGGAACAACATGCTGGAACCTTCGACTCCGGAATCCCAGACCGTGGGACTGACCGCTGAGGATGCAGGCTCTCCCCCCGACTCGAGCCCCTCCTCCTCTTGCTCTTCCTCCAGCAGGAAGCGTGATCGCCACCGCGCCAAGCCTAAATCTAAGAACAAGCGTGAGAGGATTTTGTCGCCCCCGCGGGAGTAAGGGATACAGATATGTTTCCCTTAACTCATCGATCACACAGCCAATAGCATCTATCACTACAAGAGGATAACAGAATAGTCTTCGAATCAGTTATTAGTCCTGTCAATCTCTTGCGCTCTGATTGGTTCTTTCAACAAACCTTGGAGGGCCAATCGAAAATCAATATCTCGCCTCCATCATGCTAAACAAATTGACAGAGCGGGAACTCAGTGAGTGATGTTGCATTTTCGTTTTTACTTCTTGAAATTTGTGCAATCTGAGTTTTAAAGTTTAATAACGGTAGAATATTGTACGGCAAAAGTCAGTGATGGTGTACAAGTGAAGGGAAGTGTAAATTAAAGTGTGTAACGAAGCTTTCGGGTTCCCACAATAAGCCGTCAAAATCTTCCATAAAGCATTCTGCCACTTTACTGAAGAATAACTGGACCGTGACCCTTATTAATATACGGTTCTCAAGGTTGAGATGACCTTAAGTTGACGCTTGAGAATCTGTTGCATATTAAAACAGTACAAAAAATTGTATTGAGACTAAGACGCTATCTCAATCTCAGGATCGATTTATTAATACGGCCATTAGACTAAATGTCGAGTTTGGGCTGATGGTTTTACTGCCAAGCCATGATTAATAAAAAAATAAATGACAGAACTGATACGATATTGTAAAGCAAACAAGTAGTCCAGTAAGGATGCACTTTTAACTTCTTATAATATAGGCGGTGATTTTTTGCACATGGATAGAGTACCTGTCAGTGATAAAATAAATATGTTTTATAACAAATCGGAAGCTTGCTTTAGATATAGCATGGGTGTTTAGTATTAAAACATAAACTATTAGATTAAAATAATCACTGTGAATTTCATTGTGTCAGAGAAAATACTTAACCCTCCCAACTATTTTCAAAAAATCGATTTGTAACTTTACATTTTTGAAAAACTATTTCTAGAAAATATAAAGTAGCAATAATTTTTTTTTTTTAGATAATTGTTTTGGATATCTTAACATCTTCTACAATACAATGAAGATCACAGTGATAACTTAAATTTAATATTGTAGGTTTTATAACTGTATACCTATACCTAAAGCAAGCTACAGAATGGTTAAAAAATATTTTTATTCCATTACTGATGGGTACCTATCCTTCTACAAAAAATCAGAAACTTTAAGATTATGGGAAGTAAATTGCTTATTTTTACTGGACTAAAGAGGCGTCTATTAGCTGTGTGGTCGATCCCGTAACATGAACCAGCTACTGTATCATGACATCGTTTGTCGCGCGCGACGTAGGCGTGAGAGTGGGATAGTTGTATATTTCGTCCAAGCGAATGAGCGGGACAAATATTATCTCGCGCGACAAACGTTTAACGCGCCTGTCGTGGTACTAGTGCAGATCTCGCCATATGGAATGGATTTGTTCACCCCTTCATAAGTTTTCGGAAGTTGAATTACGCTGAGCCCAAATGTAAGAGCTAACGGCGCGGCGCGGAAATAAGGGCGATAGATTGTGTTGCTCGCTACCCTTACAAACGAGTCGCTGCTGAACAGCACTTTAGTTTTTCATCCTTATTCTTTATTACTATGACATTTTAATATGAAATCTTTCGGGAGGGGAGGACTTGATAAACCAAACCAAAAATTGTTAAGCGTAACCAAGCGGAAACCCAAGCGCAGGTCTGAAACGTAAGAGAGAGCTACACTATATACATGTGAGAGGCGACCTGAAGCGTAAGAGTGAGGGCGGGAATATACGTCAGATTGTGTTTTCGATTGTCTGATCAGACGTATCTGATCGTATTCACTCGATACACGTCCAATACTTCCGTCAGACTTTTTCTGAATTCAGTCGTTCTCGAACTATTATCCCGAGTGCGGAGGAGAAAGAAAAAATGGAACACGACTTACTTCAGACGTGTATTGCATGTTCAAACAAAATATTGTCTCCATTGCCTTCCGGTAGTCGGATCAGATGATGGAAAAATCTGACGTATATTCCCAGCCTTATCGGGAGCTCAAAATTTCGTCGCAGAAATGTTTTTTTTTTTAATTATTGACGCGTTTTTTTTTGTGTTAAACCTCGATTTTATTGTTTTGACGACTTTGACTTCAAGTATTTCACTTGAAAACTGCAATGATTTTACTTTTGTTCACTCAGAGTGTATAACAAACTGGAGCGGCGCTTGTCGCTGCGAGGGTAAGACTTAATTGGCTTCTGTCGCGCCTTTAAATTATCTAGTCATAGCATCTATAGGTTTGATATTATGTCCGATATTTTGATCAATATAGTGGTGTCCAATTTTCAACCGGTCACAAATTGTATATTACTTTGTGTCAGATTTTAATCTTACAATTATTTTAACGTAGCATGATCTCTGTAGCGTCACACGTTACAGTTTTTTTATGTGGCTCGGATTCTGATACATCTGTCACTATCAGTATCGCTAAGATAAATAACTTTCGTAGTTTATATCTAGTGCTATACGATGCTTTTCTAATCGCAATTAGTCTAAACAGTGCTTAAATGTAGAAGTTCTTAAACAGAACCCTTTGTTGAACCCAACACAACATTTAACAGAATTAACCAGAAAGCAAAAGTTTAGAATCGATTTCAACTATTTTTAATATGACACATTTTTTTTATGCCCAACCGGTTGTTTCTTGACCTCAATGATGATGATGAGGTGGAAGTTCTAAGCGTACTGACCCGGAAACCCCAACACATTTGGGGGATTGCGTATTTTATCTCTGACAACCGGAACACAACAATGCTATTAACATTGCTGTTTGGCGGCAGATTTAGATAAGATGGTGGTAGCTAGCCAGGCGGACATTTAAAATGCCCTACCACCAACCAAACCGAGTACTTAATTAAACATGTACCTGGGGATCTAATCGTAAACCCAATGTTTGTTTACATTGAGCCACGGAGGTGGTTGAATTCTAATTTAATTCTGTTTCAATGATTTAACATGAACACCGACGGGGCGTAGCAATATCTATGAATAAACATTAGATTATTATATTTGACATATAAAGGGTGTCTCAGTAAGAACTTACATTTTAAAAACTTAAATATATTAATTTAATGTTTTATTTTAATTTTTTTCTACATATGTATGGAGCTTTGCAGTAAGAGCTGCTGGATTTGACGAGCAATTTCTTCGTTGAGTGCCTCGGGTGTCTCATGGAATGCATAGACTTGACATTTCAAAAAGCGGCAGAAAAAATTATCCAAACTATACTATTTCCATTTCTTTATTTTCTCGATGACATCTCCTATAGAATGTAACTGCGCATTTTACGCAAAAATTAACTTTTAAATGCGAGGTATAAAAAATACGACAACTGCCTAATTTTGTTCCTTTATCCCATATAATATTCATCCAAGACAAATTGAGTCCATAAATGCAGTATTTTTTTTTTAAAGTACGATAAATAACCAACATTTTAATAAAGTTACTTTCTATGGCAATATGAATAGTGATGTTATGATAGAAATATCTATATTGTATCGATATTGTATATATATATTTTATACTAGCTGACCTGTTCCTGGTGTTACTCAGGCTGCATATATATAAATAAAAGATATTCCTCAGTCCCTCTTTCTTAAAGTGATTAGATTACCGATGCCACTGACATGACAAAGTTTTTCTCCCATTGCTAAGCCCCTGTTTAATGTAACATCATAAAACAAAAACTGCGATCGATATCATTACTTTTTTAGTCACAACACTACAACTATCAAATTAGATCTGTCATCGAGAAAATAAAGAAATGGAAATAGTATAGTTAAATACCAACTTCTTGGCGGCCAGTTGTGGTCTCCAAAACGAGAGATAACACGATCTGAAAATTTTATTTGTAGCAAAGTCATTGTGTCACGTGGGGTGTGACAGGTGGCGCCATCTTATTGAAACCAAACATTTTTTTATATTCAAGTTCTTATTGAGACATACTTTATTTAAATAAGCAGAATTTCAATAATATTAGTGTTGCTAATTTCTCATTATTATTAAGTAGGAATCGCATGTCATTTATTCAATATTATTATTTTAAACTATTACTATTAAATTGAAATTATGATATTTTACCATGGTTACTAATGATAAAGACCAAGTATTTTATAAATTAAATCAATATAACAATACAACACAGACACATGAGAAATGTGTGTAAATAAATAAACTACCGTGTGTTGTGTATTTCTGATGCTAAATACTGAATCTTGAAAGTCTCCAAGATCTTTAAAATTAACCTAGATCAAGATCTCGTATTTGATTTTTTTGTTAACTTTATGTCACAGTGGCAGCCGTATTTTTCTTTTTTTCATTAATAACTTTTTTTTTGTGTCATTTTAGTGACGGCCGATATAAGCCGCGCCTGTAGGCCCCCGACTTGACTTTTTACCGTGTCTTCCGAAGCACGGAAACATTCACTCGTGGCGCAATAACTAAGACTCCAGTTCATAAACAGTAATATTTTTTTAATTATACAAATTCATTATTCAGTTAGGGTGTCTGAGTTTGTGTAGTCAATTCTGTTAAATGTTGTGTACCTACGTCGCTTAATAGACATTCAAGTTTAATTTGCAGGGACATTTTGTTCCTTTTTTGTAGATTAAATGTTAGAATGATTGATCTATAATGTTCCATAAAGTCTGATTTTTAGTTATTAATAATTCACAAATTAGCTAATGTAAAATAAATTTAACATTACAATAATAGATATTGTGTTACACAATTCCGTCGTAATTTATATGTTTTCAGGGATTCATAGGCATCTATATATTTTATCGATAATAGTGGAATCTATTTATTAACCTGGTAACACCATGAAATTTCAAAATTCCATGTAATTAAAAATCAGACTATAGGTGTTAGGTGTTTAATTATACAATTCCAATATAGTAGCCGCGAAGGCACAAATAATGTTATAAGTGTTGTCTCGACGTTTTCTATAGTTTATAAGGTTTTTGAATAACGGTGGGAACAAGAGCTATGAAACAATGTATAAGGTTGAAAAGCGATAGTCTAATAGAGTCTGGCCAACGAAAGCGTGACCTGGAATTTTCTTAAAAGTTTGCACATGGCAACATTATTAAGCTCTCAAAGGCTAATATTGTGTCTACACACACACAGCGCCATTTAGTTCTACACTAAGAAACTAAGCTTGTGTTATGGATATCAGTTGGTTGATATACTAAACTAAACAATTTTGTAAATAAATACAAAAAATTATAAATTGAAAAGTCCATAACTCGGGTACACCATGTCCATATTCAAATGCCCCTAGCGGGATTCGAACCCCCGACCCTTTGGTATAATAGTCAGGGTTTATAACCACTACACCGAACAAGTCGTTAATCATTTTAAAACGAAATGTCACTCACTCACTAAACACGAATTGCCCTACGAAGACCTATGAAGCTGACATTTGCTTTTGCAAATCTACACATATTATCTGCATGGTGTCATTCATTTACATAATTTTATAATACAGGACATAATTTAGAAGATATTAACAAAAACATATTAAAAGAGAAAAAATAAAATAAAAATGGGCCGTGGAACATACGTTCACGTCATAGGTAGAACATGTATGTTACACAGGCTAGCGGCGTTGCCACGTTGTGTGGCCTGACTTATGCGCTGGTCCGGGTTGCTGCCAGCCTGATCACCCGATACGTTTGGTAAGTAGCTCTTCAAAGGAAGAGTCCCATGATCTCTATCCCAGGGCTGCGTCTGTTAACCTCTATACATACTCGAAAAACATTACCCTCGTTCCTTGGGCTGCTGGGTAAGTAAATAAATAATACAACAAATTGATTGTCGTTAAAACAAAAAATATCCAAGTATCAAATTTTTTTGTCCTGCTGTAGTTAGTAATGCCACATGAAGATTTTTTCCGGTCGCGCTTTTGTTGACCAGACTCTATTTAGTTAGTCGATCGAAAGACAATAAAGATGTATTTTAAACATGGCAACATTATGAATGACGGCGAATGACGTGTAAAAAGAAGGTAGATGATAAATAAATGTGTAAATTTTGGAATTATTCGGAAGTATTAAGCAATAGTTTGCTGTCAGAGACGTATACAAGGGTAGTTTTTGAAGGATCGCAAAAGCTTTACGAAACCTTCGAGTTGTCATAATTACAACAATCAGAACAATATAACTATTTAATAATACATACAGCCGAACATAGGACCTCCCCTTTTTTTTGATTGAAGTCAGTTAAAACCCAGACCGCATATTTGTATTTTCGATCTTCAATCGATCAAGCGTTTAGGCTATAGGAGGTAACATAGAAATCTACATACATACACTCTAAAAACATGACGCTCCTTCCTGGGGCAGTCTGGTAGAAGGCCTACGAAAAATATTTTTAATTCTTGTGCAAACGCATTACACTAGTAATCACTACTTGCCATAAACAATTGCGGCCCAGTGTTCACACAAAGACAGATGATGACAGAGCTTGGCTTATAATATGCAATGATCGGCAAGTCTCAAGATGGGTTAGTCAGAGATGTGGAAAGTATTGGACCCCAAAAACTGCCCCCGTATACCTCCCTGTTTAGGATTTCTCAACTACATATAGCTATAGTTAAAGTACTAGTTGTTATATTACTACGATGTACTCAATATTGGACAAAATGGAACTAAACTACCAAATTACAACCATACTACATGTTGCTGCATTTATAGTTATATAATGTACGAGTAGTCGCAAACAGGCTACAATTCAATTTCTTTACCGCTTTCAACTTACAAAGAGTTTAGAATCACATAGTGTAAAGTGCAGCGGTATTCGCTGCGGAAGACGCACAGTGGCATACTTCTTTGCGTTAAACTCGTTTATTAGAAAGAGCGTGACACTTATGTTTTTTGCGTTAAAATTATATGGAGGTCCCGACCCCAGCAGGACCACCTTAAGAGATCGATGCCTAATTAATACCAATAATGCCCAAACAAAGTTTGTGGGTAGTCGCACAAAACAACACGAAAGTGAAGGGCTTTGCGCAAACCAGTCGCTATTGCCCGCAACCAACAGGTACTATGCGGGCAATAACGACTCTTTGATAATATTTGGCTTTTGAGGGGTGGATCTCTGATCTTGAGGTTCACAATTGTTTTATATCCAATGAAATAGTGTGTGTCAATCGACATCGGCTTAACGCAGCGAATACCGCCTAAAAGAACTGCGCGCTAAGCATCAAAAATATTACACGAAATTCAAAATACGATTCCATTACAATTAATTAAAATAACAATACAATCCATTAATTAATTACAATAAATTATAATAGAATATACTTCCGCAGTAGCTATTTGTATAAGTTACAATGGTGTCGATTCGGACGTAGAACCAACTAAAATTAAATTTAGCTAAATTCGACTAAAGGTAGTTTACCACGTTAACTGCCGCGACGCTGATACAATTGAAAATCAATTGTTTGCAGTCACCGGTGACCGGCGCGGCGCTCAAAGCGTTAATAAATCGATCTTGAGATTGAGATCGCGTCTCAGTCTCAATACAATTTTTTTTGATACTGTTTTAATATGAAACATCTTCACAAGCGTCAACTTAAGGTCATCTCAATCTTTTATTAATTTTGAGAAGTTTTAGGAAGTAAAATCTGGCAGTCATTTTGGACAACGTGTTTTGAGAAACTTTGAAATTTTACAGCTTTTTTTCTAACAACCTGATCTGCCAGAGAAACTCATCTAGACCTGTCAAATTAGTTAAGTTTGCAATTTTCCGAATAGCAATTAACTAAACCTAATTTTAGTGTAGTTTAGTCTAGTTGCTGTACATCCGAATCGACACCAATATGTAGGTAATATCTTTTAGTTACGTTCCATTTTGTCCAACATTTTAGGTAAGTTTTAAAATATGAATGTCAGAATAAGCACTTTTAAAATTATTTTATTTATTGTATGTAATTTTATTTGATAGCTGAACTTAGTATTAATATGACAATTAATGGAATAAATGTAGTATACGTAAAGTTTCTTTCTAATCTCCCTCTTAGAATAATTCAATTTTATGCTTTACTTTTTTTCTTGTAAATACTTCCTTTTTGATATGCATTAATATATCTACTACGATAACAAGGCAGCACAAGTAGATCACTTGTGATCTCTCCCTTCTACTCAAAAATTTTATGTCGTTAGACTGAGATACACTGTTTATGTATGAAGTTGTCCACCTGTTAGGATTCTGTACGTCCGAATTAAAAAACGGAACCGTTATAGGATTACTCGTCTGTCTTTTTTTGTTGTTGATCAAGAACGTTTGCTGACAGTTACGGGATTTTTTAGCTTCACCGGGCGGGTGGGCGAGCGCGTGAACGAAGCGAACACTGTGCAACAGCGCCAACAGCACACTTGTCTGTCAGTCTGTCACAGCCAATTTGTTCCGATTATGCAATCTACTGGACTTCTTCTTTTCGAGTCTATGGCAAAATTGTAATGACCTAAAGTAGTTTGGCCCAAAAAGTAGCAACGTCGATGGCAATGTCGAGGCAAACCGACCTGAAAAAGGTCCCTTCTCTGTGCGAGGCAGGGCACGACAAGTGCGCCATAGATTGCGTGGTACCGTAGTCACACTTGTCATCATTTGAAAAGCCTCACTGCTCGATGGAAGTTGAAAAAGGTACACATGAATTTCTGTGACCCAAAAACGAACGTAAAAGTGAATGGTCACTTTGGGGCGCAAATTAAAAAGTTTAGCATCTTTACCTTGTAACATATCAAATGAAAGGTCTTGTTTTTTAAATACTATATTCAGCAAAACCGCCACAAGAATCGCTAGACCCATTTGGCGTCACACTCACGTGTATAAGTGTAAGTAGACAATGAACCCAATCAAATTGGAACTGAAAATAAGGTAAACAGTCGTACCACTCCTTAACAAAAGCGTATTAAAGGTAAAATGAAACAATTTCATAAAAGAATAAACCATCATTTTATTGGCATATAGTAACTATTGAAATATTTACAATAATACAATATAGATATCACATAAAAACACACTTCAAAGAATGTTGTAAAAGCAAAACAATGATTTATTTAAATACGCAACTACAAGATGTTACAAAAGATCTTTGGAATGGGACTTTTGTATACAATCTATTATTTTAAATTAACATAAAAGTCAATATATCAATAATTATTCCGAAAATTTGATTAAAAAAAAAGAGTTTGGAAATGTGAATACCCCTACAATAAAGTTAGTAACCAACGAAAATTATCCAAACAAAATAATTAAAAAATTAAAACCTATAAAGGTTTGCTGTGCACGAGTTAAGTCATTCATTAAACATCATCCGCCACTTTGTAAATTAACTTAAAAATAAAAACATTCTCACTAATCAACTTTTAGGAATCATTTAACAATGCTCTCACATAATACTTCTAACGTCAGTTATTTATTGCAGATAAAATATTGGTGTTATACTCTGAGTACTGAAGTGTCTATGTAACTGTTATAAAAATTATGTTTAGAAAAAGAAATCGATCAAGACTAATCGATTCTCGCGCACTCGAAGATTTCACTCTCGATAGACATCAGCATCGCAGGATGCTGTACGCGTGGCCACATTCTGGTCCTCAAGAATTTGATGTTTTGCTATCGACCCGCTAAGAAGAAAATTAGTATGTCTATCATTTCACACTTTTATGCGGGTGCAAAAGTAACAACCCACCCGACTCTCGCGCACTAGAGATTTCCGTCGAACGACAGCAGTGTGTCTATCACTTTCACACTTATACTGATTGGTATAAAACGACCGACAAAGCTTCTAGTATCACTTTAAGACACACAATCGTTTTATGCCCAGTACAATATATTATTTTTTGCACTAAAAACCTGGTAATTTATGTGTCAACAACGCTATCGCGTTTTCTTTTTTAGGTAGTACGCAGAAAATTCAACGTGTTAAAAAACATTGTTGTGAATGCCAAAAACTTATGTCCCTGCCCCGACTACGTCCGAATCAACTGTTTTAGGGATGTGAATTCCCAGATTTTAAGTAAACGTATGATGTTCATATTCTCGTTGAGACGAGTAAAACTTTCAACGGGGTTTCAAACTTTCAAAGTAAGAGTGTAAGAGATATTGTGAATTTGGGCAATGTCGGTCGTTCCGTTCCACTCTGTATGATAGTGCAAAAGTGATGTCAATGTTCATCAATATTGAAAACTATAGTGCGCGAGAATGAGTCCTGGGTTCTGTGTACCAATATTTGTGATTCGAATGCAAAAAAACATTTGAAGCAATTGAAAGTCAAATTCTCAAAAAAGAATAGTTGAGGCTTAGTTGTTATTTTTCCATATTTAAAATGTTCAGAATATTTCTTAGTTGGGAGTGAAATATGCGAGTGTGCTCGAAATATGATCCCAATAACGTCGCGAACGCACCATCTCAATCCGTCTGAAATCGCTATTCTTGTTGCAAATCGTCCAGCGTTGAACGGAATCTCGCGTCAACTCGCCCCGAGAAACGCCTGCGCCATCTTTACATAGGGCATCACTCGCAACACTGAAGAGTGCCATTTAAATCACTGGAAATTTCACTATAGGGTCAACTATTAAGTAATTATTATTACTGCTGTTTCATACATTTTGGTCGAGAATTGAAGTTTATCATAGAACAGCTGATATTTTTTCGCGTGACCTCATATAATGAAAGTTGTTCAAGTTGGTGGTCTGAAACCATCTGAAGAGATGCTAATGTTTTAAATTTCACTCTGTAAGTGAAACATATTTGAAAAATATGTGAAAATCGCTTTCCCACATTACACCAAGTACTGAGTTATTTATATGCGAAATTAACAAAATGATTAGGTTAAAAATCGCTGTGCAAATTGAATTTGCGTCTTTTCAAGCACCAAAATTATTGCCTGTAGAGGCTGGACCTCCAGTATGTAAATCCCGAATCGTACGCTGGACCCGCCCTTGGCCTAAACGTAGTTAATACTGTTGTATGGAAACTGGCTACGCTATTTAAAGTCCCGCAAGGTATTCCATACAAACTCAAGTACAAATTTTCCGAAATGAGTAAACCGATTCTAATGAAACTTTATACGTATAAACAGGATACATAGATCTAAAAAGTTGGTAGAAAATATTTTCGAAATATCGAGTTTAAAAGCACATATAGCATTTTTTCTGTTATTAAGGAAAACTCAAAATCGCTCTAATTTAGTTTCCCTACTCTTTTTCTAAGATGTTCTTTCCTAACTTTATAAATCTATGTGCGTGCTTTATGCGTATAAAGTTTCATTAAAATCGGTTTAGACATTTTGCAAAATTTGGACTTGAAAGTTTGTACGGAATACCGTGCGGGATAAACACTCCAAGTTCGGTCTGCTCTATTGTAAGTCATAATATACAATCAAGGTTCAAAAACCATTGTTGACAATTCTTCCCTTAGCATAGCAAAATTAGCAAATTCTTTGCAGACAGCAACATATCGGTGACAAATTGTAAAAAAAATTATTACCCTCAGTGAGTCTTAGATCATTTCACTTTTTGAGGGTTTTTATGGGTCCATCGTGTTTGACAATGATGCTGCTAAAGTCGAGGTTGTCAGAAACACTGAGAAAAATAGGATAGATTCCAATTCCAATTTAGTGTTTTGGTTCATCGTTGTGCACGATGATTCTGCCAATGTCAGGGTTGAAGTTCACAATGCTAAAGTTGACGATTGTGCGGTAAGTTAAGCTTCTCTAGTTTGTGTAGCTGGAGAAAGGACAAACAGAACAATGTAGGGCCAACTTAATAATTCGCATTTGACATCTGTCAGTCTTACCTTCATAATTATGGTGAAATTCACTTTTGTGCGAAGTTTAAGCTTTGTTATTGTATGACGTGCAGATGTAGACGATCGAAGGCCCGCCGTTACAAGGTTACGTTGTCATTGATGAAGTGTTAAATGTGATCTATTAACATGGCCCTACGTTAGGAATACCAAAATGGAGGGACCATTTCGTCTATGACGTAAAAAGGTTCTGAGCTATCACAGAAGCACCATTTTCTAGGCATAATTTTACAATTGGTGTTATCACTACATTTTAACGAATTACCTCGACATGCTACTGAAACAGTTTGTATAACATAGACTTGAAAACTAGCGGGTGCAATACTAAAGTGGTACACGTCACAATAAAAAACACAAATATATTTTCACATTTTAGAAATCTGATATGGCATTTAATGTCGAAAATGCTTTTAGACGGTTTTCATAAAAAATGCGACGGGCCACTTTAGTTTCCGACCCGCAAACGCTACACAGAGAGTTCACAGCGGGTTACATACAGGAAGTAGTAGGTTGTTCAACCGAAACACTATATCAGTTACATTTTTCAGCGATTATTTAAATTTTATTACAGATAATAATATCTATGGATCCATTTTCCGTCTACCTTTGTGTTGATGCTAACCTATACAGCAGTGTTTTTCAACCTTTTTCATGATGCGACCCCCCTGGTATAAAAAAATATTTCGCGACCCCCTTGACCCTTCGGTTTTTTTTATCATTTATGTGTGTATGTTACTGAATTACCAATATTCATTCCATACAACGTATTTATGGTCTCCATGATTAGGATATAAGTACATACTTATCGGATATAAAAACACTTACAATTACGTACATCGGATACGTCGCCATACGGTACGTACGCACGACATATTAAAATGTTTACGAGTTTGTTATGTTATGTTGTTTGTTATATCCTTTTGTTAAAATTATCTTACAGTAAGAGTAATTTTAAAGTTAGAGTCTTACTTAATAAATAAATATTAATTGTCTTTATTGTTTTTTTTTTCTAAAGTACCCGACCTCTGGCGACCCCCCTACAGAAGCTTCGCGACCCCCCAGGGGGTCGCGACCCACAGGTTGAAAAACACTGCTATACAGCATTAAAATGAACAGGGGGGGTCTAAAAAGTACACATTCGCCATTAATATTAGGATCACTATATGATTCCCTTTGGAAGAAGAATAATTAACACAAAATCTGCTATAGCGAAGTAACGTCCTTGGAAGGGTGACCACTATTAAGTTGGTATAGGTAACAGTTGATTTCAATTGGAAATAGTCGTTAAGCCAAATGATTGCTGATGAAAACACTGAGCCGTACAGAGGGCGGAGTGTGAGTTTTATTTCGACTAACTTTACTACCGCGTTCACGTTTACGTGACGATTTGTATGGAGAAATGTGCAGCGCCTCTAGCGGATAGTTTGCAAAACGATTTTTTTCATAGGGACTTTTCTCGTAAACGCGAACGCAATGGTAAAGTTAAAAACGAGACAAAACTCGCACATCGCATACTGGGCTGGCATGGTGGATTTTGGCCCAAGAAGCCGTACCCCATTAAGTGTTTCAAAATGCGTAATCAATTACAAATATTTCACTTTAAAATTCTTTCAGACGAATTGCTCTTTTTAGACACCCAAGACCCCGCCACTTCATCACGTGACGACAATAAAACTCAACAAAAATCAAGCATCTATCTCATCAGAGGTCATCTCTGTGGTCAATCTGTCAACACGTCAGGAGAATGATTTGTTCTTTGACGTGGCATCATTGCAGTTTCCTTTAAGAAAATCCTGGCAGTTTTCATATATTATTGCCAACTTTGGATCCATCACGATACGTTACAAGTAGACACGTGAAGAACTGGCGAGCGTTCAATATACTGAAAACAGTGTCAATACTCATTGGTGTCGATTCGGATGTACACCAACTAAACTAAAACCAGTTTTGGAATGGTGCCGTCGCATCGTACTGCTCCAGGGAGAAAGAGACAGTACTATTTTAAAACTGGTTTTAGTTTAGTCTAGTTAAGTTGGTGTACATCCGAATCGACACCAATATCTCCCAATAGATCCCTAATGTAATTAGTTGGATATTTTATTTACTAATAGTAATTAAGTAATAAACGCAGGCAACTGCGCCCGTATTATACTATGGTACATAGTAGTGACGCTAGGGGGTGTGCGGAGTGCTGATGTTAGGCTGTAATGATGCTATCCCGCCCAGGACCCACCCCGATGTATTTCACTGAAAAAATATAGATTAAAAATTTAGAATAAACAGAGAAAAAACATAATATCATCCAGGACAAAGCTGTTGTGTTGAAACGTGCTCACCCGGAACTTTTAAGTTATTTAGGGGACTGGCTATCTTATCACAAACAGCAGCTATCAACATTGCTGTTTGACGGTAACTTCGAACATATGGAGGTAGTTTTTTTTTAGTTTATTTATCCATAACAACATTATATAACATGACGACCTGTTTGGTGTAGTGGTTAGAAACTCTGCTGCTGTACCAAAAAAGGTCGCGGGTTCGAATCCCGCTAGGGGCATATGTTTGTATGATGAATACAGACATGTGTTCCCGAGTTATGGATATTTTTCATTTGTATTTATTAAAAAAAATGTATTAATGTAGTTTATCAACCATCTGGTATCTATAATATAAGCCAAGTTTTGCTTAGTGTGGAAATAGATGGCGCTGTGTGTATGTGCAAAGATAAATAAATAAATATCCTTAGACATACACACAGCGCCATCTAGTTCCACAGTAAGCAACTATAAGCTTGTGTTGTGGATACCAGATGGTTGATAAACTACATAAATACCTTTTTTTTTGCAAATAAATACTTATTATAAATGAAAACATCCATAACTCGGGTACACATGTCCGTATTCATCACACAAACATATGCCCCTAGCGGGATTCGAACCCGCAACCTTTTTGGTATACTGGTCAGAATTGCTAACCACTACACCAAACAGATATTTATTTATTTATTATTAGAACAATCTTCACTTTATGACGACTACGAAAATCGCGCTATTTTACAACGGTTTTACCGTTCGGAACGTTTTTGGTTTTGGTTTAGCTTTAGGTAATTTATTTAGTAAAAAATGGTATCGCGCAATTTTTTGTGAACGATTATATCGTTGACGCTACCAAAGTACAACCAAACCCAAAATGTTTAGAGCTATCCACGAGTATTGAATAAATTTCCGTTCAAATGATTAGCGCGATACGAAATGCGCTTAACATAACGTTTTTGGTTATGGTTTAGCTTTGGTATTATCGTTCAAACTTAGCGTGATATGCCCCCTGTAATGGTTTGTGTGTAGTGCAAATGAGGTCACTGACTCGCCGCGTTATTATTACAAAAAGTAACTAACTTAAATATTTAAAAAAAAAAATGTGCGAAAGCAAGTAGATGCGTCTATCCAAATAAATTTTGTTGGATAAGCACTTCCTAGATAGATCCATCTATAAAGTACTTCTTCGACGAATTTTTAGATTGTGTTATGTTATGTGAGTTGGTCAGGCGCAGATTTAAAATGCCCTACCACCAACCAAACTGTGTTCTAAACATGTGCCCCGCTGGAAAACGAACCCGCAACTTCTGTCGAAGTTGGGTTAAAACTATTGAAGCAATTGAATGAAGTGAAAACTTGATAAGACGAGTTTTAAAGAAGCAGTCCCTCACCAGGTAGTTGCAGGAAGTCCTCAATGAGCTTAATGTAGTTCCTCGCCTGCTGAGGCAGCTTGTCCAGCTCCCGAACGCCCTCTATGCTCGTCGTCCATCCTGGCAGCGTCACGTATTCCGCCTGGAAACAATGCAAAAGTTTTTTTTTATGCACGACGGGTTCTTACTTGACCTCAATCACACCTGATGTTAAGTGAAGACGAGGTCGAAGGTGGAAGCGTACTAACCCGGAAACCCCAACACATTTGGGGGACTGGCTATCTTAACTCTGACAACCGGAACAACACAATGCTATTAACATTGCTGCTTGGCGGCAGATTTGGATAAGATGGTGGTAGCTAGCCAAGCGGACAATTAAAATGCTCTACCACCAACCAAACCGAGTACTTGAACATGTACCCCGCTGGGGATCGAACCCGCGACCTCCGAATCGTAAACCCAATGTTGTTTACATTGAGCCACGGAGGCGGTTAATTTTCATACATCATATAACACATGACACGCCATAAACAAGACAATAGAATTTCTGTTGTTATGTGCCAATGGTGAACAAGTAGGAGTATGCGAGTGAGGGGAATATTTTGGCCTGCGTTTCATAAAAATCGGTCAAAAGTAACGGGTTACATATACCGAATTCTTCTTCAATTTAAGAGCTATGCTCTTGTCGGTGGAGTAGTGACCACGTCTCTTTACTTTCCGCTCCCGATTTAACCTCTTGAAATTCATCTGTTCTTTGAAATAAAGAAAGGGAGATGAAAGATTGAAGGAAAGAGAGGAAGGAGAAGTCTAGGCGCAATTACTTTGACCAAGTGAAAGAAAAGGTAAATATACCGATTTAAGCCGGATAAATTTCTCAGACGCCTCTGTATCTATTATGGCGCAGAATAATGACTCGGTCAATAGCTATAGTACGAGAACGAGTGGGGGACTGTAATCTGGATATTAATACCTCATCTTTGGACTGTATCCACAGATAACCTCTTCAAGTTTTCGCTGAATCCCTTTGAAGTTTAAGAAGTCTTAATAGTGTTTTATGTATGTTTTGTACAATATTCATACTCTTAATTGTCAAGATGATAAGTGTACATTTTTCTTTGTTTACCGTTTCATACCCAAAGCTGTGGAACATGGGCATGGCGGAACACTGACCACCATAACTCAGATTGTATCTGTTTTGGAGGTCAGGAGACACATATTGCGTAAACACTCAACCTTAGGTATTTATAATTACATTAGTTAATTCTTGTATAATAGTGTACTAGGCTTTTGTAAATAAATTAAAAAAAAAAACATAAGAATCGTTCAAAGTGAATGGAGTATGAGGATGCGGTATTTATATTTGTCTGTAATAGAACTCGAAACGATCGAACGAATCGAATAAAATTTAAATGTCATGGCATTTCCTGGTCAGAGGAAACCCGGGACAGAGAGGCGTGGAAAGAGAAGAGGGAGGCCTTTGCCCAGCAGTGGGACAGTATGGGCTTCTAATAATAATAATAACGAAATATATAATCACCTCTAGTTCGCTGAGCTCCGCCATCGACGAGGGGTAGTAGTCGATCTTCTCCCCGTTCAGTTTGTATCCCACGCACACCTTGATCTCCTTCAGAGTATCCAGGATGTCCAGCTTCGTTAAACACAACCTGCAAATAGTCTATTATATTATTTTGCTGTTATACTGTTATTAAGCATTGGATTCTCCCGACTCCAGTATTAACTATTTGATTGTTATACGGACACGAGTGTGAGTACATACAGCGCCATCTAGTTTCCCACTAAGTAACTAGGCTTGTGTTATGGATACCAGACGATTGTTTATAAATACATACATTATTATAAATGAAAACAGCCATGACTCGGGCACACGTGTCCGTATTCATCATACAAACATATGCCCCTAGCGGGATTCGAACCCGCAACTTTTTAGTATAGAAGTGAGAGTTTCCAGCTACTACGCCAAACAGGTCGTCTTTACATCCGTTTTGCCAGTTTTGTATCACCGTAAAGCTGTAGCTCGAGGACAGAATTATACAATCTTAATGTAAAGGAAAGAGATGCACATAGAAAATATCGCTAGCTGTCAAAATCAGCCAATTGTAACGCTTCAAGCATCATATTCCACCAATGGCAAAGATGCCAACGAAGTTCAATCATTACATTGGCCATCCCGTTTTAAAGAACATTATCTTAGTCAATAATCATTGCTGGGTACACCTATGTTCCCCTTCTCTGTTGTTATTGTCCTATGTCGGGTAACCGGAAGATGTCTTTTAGGAATAAGGCCTTTTGTATATACAGGGTGACATTTAATTCGTGTAATTACGCTTTACTCTTGACTACACTCCTGATAACGGAACTATAGCCGAATTCGATCAAAAAATTTTCGATTACCCATATACAAAGTAAACCATTCTGAAATCACCATTAGTATGGAAGTCCAACATTTTTCGACTGAATTCAGATAAGATAAGATAGATAAGATAATAAGTTTATTTGCAAGAATACAGTATGAACAAGATCTTAATAATTAAAAATAAGTACATTGTATTCAGCCCGCAAGCAGACATGCAAATATTAAATATATTTAAAATCTATATCTAGACATATTGACTAATAATTTAATTTTTAAATTCCAAATATTCATTAACACTATAAAAGCAATGATCTAGTAGTCATTTTGTCAGTATCGTTTTAAACCTATTACCATGCATTGTTCTTATGTCATTTGGTATATAGGTAGAATATACCCTGGATTAAGGCACTAGGGTACTTTTTCTCACGATAAAGTGAGTAGTTCCCGCGGGATAAATAAATTAAACATATCCGCGATAAAGTAGGCGAAGCCGCAGGCGGAAAGCTAGTGCAGTTGTTCAGTATAGAACCTCGCCTGACAGCGTCAATTATGTAAAGACTGGCGCCATCTATCAGCGAACCCGTGAACCCACCTGTAATCAATCTATTCACTTCGATATATACATATACAAGTGTACCTTTCTCACGGCTGCCAGGACAATCCGATAAATGGCGCGAATCTAAATGTATATATACTGGCGCGCGGCCAGTTTTTCGCTCTCTTACGATCGGAACAACATCCAATAACAAACCTCGATCACCACGCAGCTTATCTTCTCCCAACAGCAGTATAAATATGGTCACCTACCCGCTATAGCCGTTGACTAGGGCGGTATACCGCACCACGATCAGGTCGAGCCAGCCACAGCGGCGCACACGTTTCGTGGTCACGCCGACCTCGTGGCCGCGCTCTTGTAAAAGTTTCCCCGTGTCCTGTACATACGTATAATGATATGATGAACAAGTAGCTTCTTCTTCGTACGAGCGTACGTACGAGTAGCCTTCGAGAGAACGGGAAGTCTTCGATCTCAAATACAGGGCCCACTCATATGTTGGATATCCAAAACTGCAACTCCACATGATTTCTTAACGGGGGCATTGATAACTTCAAACTGCAAGCATTTATTTCAATGCAAGATGCATGATATCATTTGTTGAATGTCAATTTAGATCTACTGGAAATAATAAATAAATAAATAAAATAAAAATATATTTATTCATCCACTTAACAAAATATACTACATGATCATTAATTATAGTTGAACTTTCTAACGTAGTGGACAAATAGGTTGGAGCCGCAGCAAAATAGCTGCTTTTCAGTCTCCACCTCGTGCATTCACTGATAACAGAACGCATAACAAAATATAACGCTTATTGCATTTATCTGTCAGTCAGTATGTAAAAGCTACTACCGCTTCGGAAAGGGAAATCAACTGTGGTAAAAGAAGCTGCGCAAGAAACCTGACAACTACTGACTGAAGACTACCTGAATGACAAAAACGCTTGGTATATATACTTCGCCCAGCTCCCAACAATTATAAAATTGAATTAGTTGTATACTTTTATATATAAAAATAAAAAGAAAAGAAAATGATCCTGTGGGTTTCTTACGCCGCTTCTTTTCCCACAGATGATTTCCCTTTCCGAAGCGGTGGTAGCTTGCACATACTGACTGACCGAAAAATGCTTAGCCCTATTTTTATTTCCAATAATTGACATTCAACAAACGATATCATGTATCTTACGTTGAAATAAATGCTTGAAGTTTGAAGTTTGAGGCTGTACTGCAATTGGTCGACCGATAGAGAGCAATCGATTGCCTGGGTCCACTAACTTCCCAAGCCTTTATTACTTCATTAGGTCACTTTCATCTCAACTATAGAAATTTATGCCCCAACGGACTTCAGTCCGACTCGCGATGCCCTGCCTTCTGCATCAATATAGTAATTCGTAAGGCTCGATATCGAGCATCGTCCTCTATGTATAGCAAAGTCAAAAATGCTTTATCTTGTAGGTACACAGGGTACCATAGTTGTCAGATTTACATTTTTTAAGCAACTGCTTGTTCAAGAGGCAATTTTCCCCTGATAAGAACAGGCAAGAAACTCGAGGGCTTGCTCTTTACAATTTTTATATTACTAAGCTTAATTATGAAATGGCCTGGCTAGCGAACGAGTTGGTTATGTCCAGGGATGATTATCATCTAAATAGTCTGATATTTTATAATACACTTTTTTGAAAAGATTGTGTAATATAGGATCTTTAATAAAAATAATAAATATCTTTGCACATACACACAGCGCCATCTAGTTCCACACTAAGCAACTAGGCTTGTATTATAGATACCAGATGGTTGATAAACTACACAATTTTTTTTTTGTAAATAAATACATATATAAATGAAAAACTTGCAAAACTTGGGAATACAATGTCTGTATTCATCATACAAACATATGCCCCTAGCGGGACTCGAACCCGCGACCTTTTGGTTTAGCAGCAGAGTTTCTAACCACTGCACCAAACAGGTCGTCTTTAAATTTACTATCTTGTTGTGCGAACCGTTTCTGAGGCACATAGTCAGATACCATGTTTCATTGCCATAAACGGCAACATTCGTAGATTAGCCTACAACCTGGTGAATATTCACTAACATCTTTCAATTCTGTGGGGAAAGGTCCATCGCCGACGCGGGTCGTATACGCCTTCACGACGCCCAGGACGTCGCCGATCACTCTGGGGGGCAAACCGAGACCAGTGCACACACCACCAATACTGCAGTTCGATGACGTCACGTACGGGTAAGTACCTGAAAACGATACCAAAATCGAAGTTCAAGATTTGTCCCTGGCACCAAATCGAAAAATATTTTTTATGAAGAATCTTTGTCCAAGAACCTATTAACCATTACCAGCTAGGATTAAGTCAATGCCCACCGTAGCGGCATTGGTGTCCTCTACAACCTTTACAAGGCAGGAGCCATTGCAGGTCTCGCCGTATAGATACAAATCGTCTTCCTGCACCATGGACAGCATTATCTTACCGAAGTCAATTTCCAGCATAACGGTGTAGAGCTACTCAATATTTATTTATGAAATACCCTGTCTTGTTTTTCTAAGAGGCTCTAGTAAACAATTATAAAATATTGTACATACTGTTTTGACCCGTATTGCATATTGTTTAGGATTCTAAATATAAAACAGGCTTAATTATTCGATACACTATTTATTTACATTAACAATAAATTGCAAATAAATTTTAACGTATCAAAACGTGTGAAATACATCAACTCTAGGTCATAAATCTATCTTGGACGGATTTTGTCATAATTCTAAAGCTTTCAAGTTTTATTTTATTGAATTATCTGTCATTATGCGTGTTTGCAAACGACGGATACGCCGTATGACATAAACACGAACGGCCAAATAAGCAAAATGTCCGAATTTCGACATTCTGCGTTTATTCCCCTGAACACCTTCATGCCGCCTTTAATCTCGTCGTGCACCATGGGTCGCAGTATCTTACCAAAGTCAATGTCCAGCATAGCGGCGTTGGCGCCCTCCACGAGCACCTTCCTGTCGTTGCGGATCTCGCCGTGCAGATACGAGACGGTCTCCCGCACCATGGGCCGCACTTTCTCTGCGTAGTCCCGGTATTTCTCCAACTCCGCCTCGATGTCCACATCTAAGGACGGAAACATTCTCTTGTACGTGCTCGCCAATGTACGAAATCTGTAATATTAAAAAGAAATAACTATAAATCCTAGCTACTGGTTACTAAACCACAGCTGAACGAGAAAGCTACAATCCTCGTTACAATTAGTCAACTCTCGAGTTTCGATGGGTAACCATTTTGACCGCCTCTGTGGTTCAATGTAAACAACAGGGTTTACTAATCAGAGGTTGCGGGTTCAATCTGCTAATTGGTGGTAAGTCCGTCTGGCTAGCTACCACCATATTATCTAAGTCTGCCGCCAAACAGCAATGTTAATAGCATTATTGTGTTCCAGTTGTCAGAGATAACATAGCCAGTCCCCCAAATAAGATTTAGTAGGCTTAGTAGGCTTCCACCTTTTTATGTTTTTTTTTATGCACAACGGGTTGGTACTTGATCTCAATCACATCTGATGTTAAGTGCAGATGAGGTCGAAGGTGGAAGCGTACTGACCCGGAAACCCCAACACATTTGGAGGACTGGCTATCTTATCTCTGACAACCGAAACACAACAATGCTATTAACATCGCTGCTTGGCGGCACCGTCGACCTCATCTTCACTTAACATCAGGTGTGATTGAGAACACGACCAAGTAGGCCTACACGAGCGACAACCGGTGCTTGTGCGGTGATACAGCTCAAACTATGGGGCATCTTCTATGCTGCTCTTCGTGCCCCGACACTTGTACGCTACAGGACCTCCACGATGCTACAGGGAATGCTGTACGCGTGGCCACATTCTGGTCCTTAAGAATTTGATGTTTTTGTCATCGACCCGCTAAGAAGAGGTGTGATTGAGGTTAAGCTAACCCGTTGTGCATAAAAATGAAATTTTCCTAATAGGAAATCCCCAAAAGTAATAAAATAAATTGTAACGTGTTAATTTTTTCCCTTTATTTATTGTTTATAAAGGAACATGAGATAGTGATAATTAAGTGGTTCGTTTCTTGCTGTCATTAAGACGGCACAGAATATGCTAGCATTTAAAATAAGATCAAGCCAAAAATAATAGCTGCTACATACTGTCCTATTCATGTGTGATATGCAATGTTATGCGTTTCTTAAAACTACTGAAAGCTGACAGCTGTCAAATTACAAGTCAAGCCCAAAGAACAATTTTACAATCCGTGAAAATAATGTCTTGGCTTGCAACCAAAATCATCAAAATTTTCAAACATGTCGGGTTGTTTCAAAGGCCAAAATGTATAGCCCAGTATGTATCCGATTTAATCAGCACCAAATTGATATTAAGAGGGTTTATCTCACACGTCATTCCATATAAACCTAGCTCCATATAAAAGTTCTAATTTACCGAAATTAATAAACCAACTCTAATGAATGGCTCAATGTACACAACAAATTTAGACAATGGAGGTCGCGGGTTCGGTTCCCAGCAGGGTTTGGGCCAATGTTTGTCTGGTCACCTACCAGCACCTTATCGAAGTTTGCCACCAAGCATGTAGGTAGCTCCTGTTTGAGATAAGATAGCTATTCCCGCAAAGACTCCGGGGGAGCGTGCTTCCATCTTTAGCCTCATCTTCGCCTTACATCAAGTGTTAATCGAGCTTCTAATAAGTTGGCATTGAAAAAAAATGTAAAAAGCGGCGACATGGGTTCCTGAATAACATGTGATCAACATCTTTATTTAATATAGAATTTTTTACATTTCGCACACTTTACATCAATCAAGTCCCAAACTAAGCATAGCTTGTACTATGGAGACTAGATAATGGATAACCATACATAAATCCTGTAAGCCTGGAGGGATCGCTGTTAGCGATAAGGCCGCCTTTTTGTGCGATTAATGATGTACGCTGTATTCTTCATGTAGCTTTTGTTAATTGTGCAATAAAGAGTACTTGATTTGATAAATATTCATATAAACATCCATGACTCGGGAATAAATGTTCGTATTCATCACAAACATTTACCCCTCGCGGGATTTGAACCTGCAACCATTGGTTGTGCCAGGGTCCCTATCCATTACACCAAGTTAGTTCTGAGGCTAGTTCATAAAGAGATATACGATGTCAGATGCAAAAACACACTTACTTGTCCTCAAAAATACTGAATTCGCCAATCAAATCGCCAATTCTAATGCCATTGCGGGAGGCCTTAGACGAATACGTTGGGCCAATGCCCTTTTTCGTGGTGCCGAGGGATTTCGTTCCTTTCTCTGCTTCTTGGAGACCATCGACCTGGAATAAAAGAAATATACCTAGTTAAAATTAAATATTTTATCAGGTGGGCAGGGCTTCTTTCCTTGGAGTAGAAAACCGGGTGGGCACCACCCTCTTATAATGGGTATTTACCTACCTATGAAATTGGAGTTTTTTTTCTTCGTTAATCATATGTACCAATTCCTGCGACTTTCAAAGCTATATCCAAATTTGTTTTTTATTTGGAAAATTGAATATTATTTCAAGGTTTCACATGAAATATTTTTTTATTTCTGGGCTAAATCACATAATAAAAAAAATTTGAACAGAGTTCTTTTCATGTGCTTCCCATAATCATTTTTTAGATTCGCTGAAACTTTTATAATGCGGTTACTTTTAAAAATTAACGCTGCCTTTACTTAACTTAATGTTATCCGATAATACACACAAAGTTTAGCAAAATTTGGATTCGCCGTTCCCAAAAAAAAAATCAAAAATGTTTGTATGGAGAAAACAGTCTTAATGAAATTCTTCATACAAAACGCCAATTTCATAGGTAAGGACCTAATATTTCTACCACCTAGCATCATTACAGTTTCTTCCTAGTTCTCAAGATAACAACGCATCTCTCTGTATTGAAGTTGGAAATAAAGATCGTTTCTGAAAGGTTATAGAGATGTGATTTTTTAGTCGCCGCATTTGCATTGCACATCTCAATGCGAATAACTGCACTAAAATAACTTAGGTGTAAAATGTGCCAAAATTACTTCAACTATCCCTTACGGCTTTATATCGACATTAATATAACTATATAATTTCATCCACGGCAGACATTGCGCATCTTCAATAACAATTCAGAAATTTTCAAGAAAAGCGCAAAAGATTATTATTGATTTTTATGATTTCTTCTCAGTATTAATGTGAGTATTGATGCATATCTTTATACTGCGTATATTGCATAGATTATACGGTATGCTTATATTATTTATTTACATATTTGTTATTAGTATATCGAGTCGCCTGTACATTGTAGTTGTAATTCGATCCAAATCAACCTAACTTTTTTTAATCTACGCTTACGTAATACTTTCAAACATACAGTTGAGTGTTTGCTTCCATGAATCACGCGCATAATAAAATGTACATTGTTCAATGTTATGACTGGTTCATTGGAAGTTAAACAACGGTCTTTCAAGGGACTTTACCCGAAGGGTACTACAATGTAGGATTAATACTACATTCACTTAGGGTTGCAACAGAAAAACATCGAAAGAATATGAAATATATTCACCGTCAAATATTTAATTACTGGTACTTCAACAATCAATCTCAGTCCACATCCACCCACTGCTGGGTATAGGCCTCTTCCCCATTACCAAATCTCAGGGTCTTATGTCAGTCGCATCTAATGAGATGCCGTCAACCGTACGATGTTATTAGACCGGTCGGGCGGTCTGCCCAGTGGCCTTGTCGCTCCTGGCCACCACTCTGTGACTGCCTTGGTCCACCGTCCGTCTTCCCGTCTGCCAAGTGTCACACTCCCACCCTTCTCCACCTAAGTCTCGTTATTCGCTCACTAGTCCAGTAAAAATACGTAAAGTTCTTGATTTTTTTGTAGACTGATACAGTACCCATCAGTAATAGAGTACAAATGTTTTTTAACAATTCTGTAGCTTGCTATAGTTGTTAGAAAACTATTGTAAATATTGTAGGTTTTATAACTACCTATAATATTATACGTATTTAGTTATAAAACCTACAATGGTGTCGATTCGGATGTACACCAACTAAACTAAAACCAGAAAAAAAAAACTAAAACGAAACTACACCCGAATCGACACCAATATTAAATTAAAGTTACCACTGTGCAATTCATTGCGTTGTTGAAGATGCTAAGATCTCCTAAAACAATTTTCTAAAAAATAATCAATGTTTTTTTTTAAATAGTTTGTTTGTAGTGTTTGGTGTAGTGGTTAGAAACTCTGACCACTATAACAAAAGTTTGCGTGTTCGAATCACGCTAGGGGCATATGTTTGTATGATGAATTCGGATATGTGTACCCGAGTTATGGATGTTTTTATTTATAATAAGTATTTATTTACAAAAGAAATTATGTAGTATATCTATCATCTGGTATCCACAACACAAGCCTATAGTTGCTTGAAATGGAACTACACCCCTTGACATGGTACACCAACTAAATTAAACTAAAACCAGTTTTAAAGTAGTACTGTCTCTTTCACCCTGGAACAGTACGATGCGACGACACCACTCCAAAACTGGTTTTAGTTTAGTTTGTGTACATCCGAATCGACACCATTGTGTGCGTGTGTGTGTGGAAGGATATTTATTATTGTAAACGCTTAATTATACAAATTAACACACATAATACATTAAATCAAAATAGTTATAGGACTTTTAAGTATATTCTCCGACGCAATGAAATTCGCAGTGATAATTTTAAACTAATAGTCTACGTTTTATTACTAAATACCTATACTATATCTAAAGCAAGCTACCAATTTGTAAGAAAACATTTTTATGCTATCACTGACAGGTACTCTATCACGGCTTTTTATAGGAAGATAAAAGTGTATCCTTATTGGACTATATCTACATCTTCAACTTTTTGGTATGCGGTAGACAAGAGAGAAGCCTAATATGGAACGCTCCATTGCTCTTTGTCAGATTCTGCTTAGTGAGCGTCCACGTTTCGGTACCTTAGGTAATGATCAGCAAGACACATTATAGTTGAGTAAAGTAAGCTAAAACGTTAAGTACTTCATGCACGGGGTAGAATTAACAGTTTAGGAAGTGCCTGCGCTGTGAAATCCGCCTCGCACGAATGTGTCCGTTGGATGAATGCAAGATTCTGTCTATAAATCAGCACCGTGGTTTCCCAACTTGTAACCCTTTTTCACTCTGGCCCACACATTAACAGCGTTTAAAAATCCACTAAATGGACTTAGGTCTCTCCCACGACGCGACTTGCATGTCTTTCCATATGAGGAGTTGCTTTAATCACCACTCAGGGACCTCCCCAACAGACCTTTGCTTTCATTGCTGTCGGTGTGAAATTGGGATGCCGCTCGTCTGTTAGCACCCTTAAATCACAACATAGTAAACACTAACAATACAAGTAAGCGTTGGTTTGTAATGCCAACGTATAAAAAACGTGGTATGCTTTATTTGGCGACCGAACGGATATTATATTTATGTTTAACCAAAGAGCAGACTTGTGTAATGAAATGCGTGATATAAAAAGAACCTACCTACTTCGCTTTCCGCATACTCTAATATCAACTTCTTTACAACATAATTAACCCTCGACGCTGGGAAGGGTATAAGTTTGTATGTCTGTCTGTGTATCTGGTGATATTTGCGAAATGGTTCTTAGCCACGTTTCATAGAAATCTGTTTAACTGTTTCAAAGATTTCGGGGATGTCCTAAGTTTTTAATTTATTTATTGTCGGGAGAGAGATGAGAACCCTAGACTTCCCTTACTTAAACAATATTCCCAACGAAGCCTATAGTGTGGGTCTTGGTAAATATAAACACTACGCATAAGCCCGGTCGTGTCGCAGTCCTTCAGTCAGTCGGTAAGAGAGCTCACGCCACCTTTGAGCGCACTGCATCACAGTCACAATGAGCTTCTCCAAGCGTCGCTTTCTTGCTCTTGACGGCGTAGCCTGCTGTTTCAAGTCGACAGCTCTTAAGAGCTTTGAACTCGAAAAGTATAGCGTCCAATACGGAGATTTTTCTGAAGTCTACAAGAATACGACTTGGGTTGAGAATCGAAACATATTGCAGTTATGGTATGCCTACCTCAAATTTACAAAGAAGTATGAGGTCGGAGTGCTGTACGAGCGTCATCCGGTATCAGTATTGTTATACGCCATAATTCATGACTATCCCGGGATCGGTGACGACGAGTTGCAGGAGATGCTGACTGCACTGGAGCCCCAAATGTCTGATTGGCGCGTGCTGGTCGTGTTACCGAAATCCAACCCCGATGACGTGTTGTCCTACATGCAGAATCGCGACAACGGATTGGACACACTCACTCGCGAATACGTGGAGGTGCAGACTCGTATATTTAATGCGTTCGCGCATCATTTCCGTCTCCCAACTGTTATGGTAGATCACTGTGATCCCGAAAATAGCATCGACGCAATGAAGATCTCCATCCGGCTGTATTTATTTGGGGAGGTGTTGACCAACACACCAAGTCTGAAGCCTTTCCACACCGACGTCGGCATAGACCTTCATCTCGCGGAGGCCGTCACTTGCGGCAAGGCGGGTCGGCCAGTGGAGCTGTTGATGCGTGAACGGTTAATCCTCCCGCCCGAGTGCGGAGGCTACGTACTGGCAAGGTCCTCCACGAATAGAAACCTGGGCACCGTGCGTCCAGGCGTTATGGATCCAGGATATTTCGGTCCCATCAAATGCATGTTTGTGCCCGACCACGACGGACTGACGCTGGAGGTCGGTCAGAGAATCGCCCAGGTGGTGGTCGTTGGGGCCGAGCAAAGATGCATCAAACATATCGGCCACCCGCATGAGGGGGTGCACAAGTTGATCACCGGTCTACGCGGCGATGCCGGATTTGGATCGTCGGGTAAATTATAAAAATGACGTTCATGAATTCTAAATTAAAAGTATTTGCCTATATTAGGGAGCAATTTTATTCTCACAAAATTATTCCTCCGCTTTAACCTACTCCTGCCCCACCCTTGCAATATGGAAACAATCTTAGTGTTGTCCTGAACACAGCAATGCGCGCATTACAATTTAGCTCACGGAAACAAAGTTAGTCCTACTGAACACGCCACTTCATTCATCACATAAGTATTATAATATGTTAGATGATTACGTTTGTTTACACTGCCAACATACCACTCTTATATTAATTGGTCACAACTGACGGATGTTTATACAAGCTTTTATTTAGTTTGCAACGTTCGTATGTAAGTTGTCTCTTTTAAAAGCAAACCATTTTTCAACCGCTTGCAGGTATCTGATTGAGCTGAAATTTGGCATATTTATAATAATAATAAATATTTCGGACACTTACACCAATCATCTAGTCCCAAACTAAGCAAAGCTTGTGCTATGGATAGTAGATAACGGATAAACATACATAAATATTTATATAACATCCAAGACTCGGGAATAAATGTTCGTATTCATCACACAAAAATTTACCCCTCGCAGGATTCGAACCCGCAACCGTTGGTTTCGCTTATAGGGCCACTATCCACTACACCAATCGGTCGTCCACCAATTTATGTAAGTTCGGTGACAATACAATATTATGGTACCATCAAGCTGATCTGATGATAAAGCCGGGATTTAGAGACTGGAACCGATGGCAAATGGCAAGATAAGAATTTGGGTTAGTTTGTTTTATTTGTTGAAGAATATTGCCATGAGCATTTTCCATTTCTTGACACATGGTGACGAGTGTCTTAAGATGAAGCCAGAAGATTGCCAATGGACTTTATGTTACTCGTTTTTGTACTAGTTTTGTAATGTGATAATCATAACTGGTGACCTGTAATTCTGGTTCTTCCTTTTCAAGCACCACTCTTCCCACAAATGTCAATTACCTAGCCCTAAAATCACTTTGTAAAGCATCATTTGTGGTGAGAGAAATAAATAAGTAGAGTCGATTCGGATGTACACCAACGAAACTAAACTAAAACCAGTTTTGGAGTGGTGCCGTCGCGTTGTACTGTTCCAGGATGAAAGAGACAGTACTACTTTAAAATTGGTTTTAGTTTAGTTGGTGTACATCCGAATCGACACCAATCGCGTCTTAAAAGCTTGTATTTTACGGCTTATTCATTTTATAATTTATTAAATTTTTCATTTCAGTATCAAATTAATATTCTGCCTAATCTCATGTTGAAAGTTACAAATAGTAGGTATACATGGTTCTTATTAGCGTGCTGCTTTGAATCAAACAAAAAATAATAGGCGCGCGAGTCAAATTACCGTGCTAATTTCTAGTTTTCATTTACATAGGCTCTCGTGGCGTAATCGCAGTTGCTATTCTTTTTCGATTGGCGAAGTTAAGCAATTTCTGGTGTGGTCAGTCTTTGGAGGGGTGAATACTAGATGCTTTTAATACGAGTGTTTACGCGCTCAGGAGGGCGCGGTAAATAGTCGGTCTCAGTTATTTTCAATTGAAGGCAGGTACCTTAAAAACACTTGACAGTCAGGTGCCAGTCTGACACAAATGAACCAATCCGTACTGGGCCCGCGTGGTGGATTATGTTCCATACCCACTCCCAGTGAGAGGCAGCTGCGCCCCAACATTAGGGACGAGTAAGACTGACGATGTATCCATCCAACTAATTCAATCCGTACAATGCAACTAATATTATAAATGCGAAACTTTGGATGTTTGTTTGTGTTTTGTCTTGTATAAGCGGCTACGGCATACTATGCCCTATGGAAAAGGACATAGGATACTTTTTATTCCGTCAAAGTGAATAATTCACTTATAGTGTTTATAGGAAGAAATCCGTAGACGACCATAAGTCACCGACGAGCGGATTAGTAAGTTGAAGCAGGGCACACAGCTCGAAGAAAATGATGGCCGTTGGGGTATTAAATTCTGGAGTGGTGACCACGAGTCGGCAAGCGCAGCGTGGGACATCCGAAAGTCGTCAGTCGCTAGACGCTTCCAACCGGTCACTCTGAATATTTTTGAGAAAAGCCTATGTTCAGCTGTGGATGTCCAGTGGCTGATATGATGATCCCTATAGCGTGACTGAGTAACAATCATCCATATATTGCTATTGCAATATTTCTAGTTAATTTTTGAATTCAGCAAAAGTGACATTGTACCTGTCAGAAGACTGACGCACTTGCCCGGGTCGGATGTTGTTGTCTGCCATAAACAAAACGTGAGAAAGCGTCATAGTGACAAGAGTCTTAGTACCTTCATATCATAGATGTAAACAACCGAAACCGAGCAAATATTAATGTGACGATAAACAACAAGTATAGGAGGATTCAAAAATGCAAACCCGGTGCCAGCCCAACAAATTGGTATCTTTGATATTGAAGGACGTCAGCAGGCGTCAGACAGATGGTCGATCCACTAGAGGAACAATTCCATCCTATCACTTTTACGGAGCATTAGCTACTGTGAGCACTTAAGTAATCATAACATCAAAAATTTCCCATCTGAGTCTGGAGTAAAACCACACACTCAACTAGGAAATGTTAGCAGAATACTGTGCGATCGAATGTTCGTATAATAATATCGTTGCACATACACACAGCGCCATCTAGTTCCACACTAAGCAACTAGGCTTGTGTTATGGATACCAGATGGTTAATAAACTACACATATACATTTTTTTTTTTTAATAAATTAATACATATCAAACGAATAACTAAAAATTAAAAACAGCGTCGGTGGCTCAGCGGTTAAGACACGGTCTCGCAATTTGGAAGGTCCGGGTTCGATTCCCAGGCAGGCCATGTACCAATGAGTTTTAATTTAGTTTAATTTAATTACTTATGTGCATTAGCCGACTGCTCTTAAAAGGTGAAGGAAAATATCATGAGGAAACCTTATGCAGGTTTCAAAATCATAGATATTCTTTGATTCAATTTGCTCTACAATTGTTTCTATTAATAACTACTTAGAGAAAATTTGACTATATACATCCTAAAAAGCATAACTATAGAATTTGAAATAGGAAATCTGTGGAACTTACCGGGGGTAATTAAACATTTTGTATGTGTAACTTATTAAATACAAAAAGGACTCATAAAATCAAAACTCTTTTGAAGCAAGACTATACTTATATGCACTTAAGAGAATGTACATAAATAGGTACCAATTTTCGTGGAACCTAAGTACTCATACCGGATGGAGCTCACGATCTCCTAGTTTCTAGACTTCCTAGTAATAGGCACGGATACAATGTTGGCTCGTATTTCAAACATTTCCGAAGACAGATTTCGTCAGTCTGATTGAGGGTAGATGCCTATAGATGATGTACTTTTGCTGTGACGTTTTCAAGTGTCAATTTTTAACCTACGAAATAAATATATTTTTTATTTTGATTTTTCATGAAATCGGTGGCTTACAGGGGCGGCTTAAGAGGGCTTCTTCCACAGGACATTCCATACAAACTGTCAAATCCAAATTTTTCAAAATGAATAGAGCGATTCTAATGAAACTTTATAGGTATAAGCAGGAAACATAGATCTAAAAAGTTAACGAATTTAAAAGAATACTATTTTGCATTTTTTCTATTAATGTACGTGCTTTATGCGTATAAAGTTACATTGTTTTTACGTATCGAAAAATTTTGCCTTGAAAGTTTGTATGGAATACAGTGTGGGATAAACGCTCTTAAAACACTCCCCCAGTGAGAGGAGCATGGGCCCCAACAGTAGAGACGTGTACGGCTGTTGTTGATGAACGATTTTTTTTTATTTTACTGTAAATTTGGTGAAGATCTGATGATGCACTCCGTAGATAGAGAACGAACCAATTTTTAATATAGTTGTAATAATGTTTATTATAGTCTGTAACTAGATGACACCCCGCGGTGTTACTCGCCCTGATCCAGTGTTTCAGTTCTCGTGTGAATTTTACGAAATCCTTTCTTATCGCGCCTGACTTTCAACATCAGTCTACGTGTTTGGGCTTTGGGTTATACGTCAATCAGTGACTCCTTTTGTTTACGTATAGATTTCATATTATCTGATACATTTTACTAGCGGGAATCGAAATACTAACCAATTTAAGGAAATCAATTTATTAACATTGGCATCGCTATATATTTATGAAAACTTAATGTATGCAAGAAAAAAATCTAGAATCATGACTATCATCTATACAGTCAGAAGTTGTATAATAGCGTTATAAATTTATTTATAGGCAAATTTTTAATGATATAAAATGTGTACATTGTCCCTTGAATAACTTAGTGACTTTGTGTAAGCGACTGTTATGAACAATAAGTTTATTTTTATATCTTTTACATTATGTATTTCACTATTTTTCCTAAACAATTGCAGATTCTTCCTTACGTACATTGATTTTTCGTAAATATATTGCGATATATATTCAGTTTGTTTCAGTAGTGATAGTGAAGTTAAGCAATGTCTGGCGCGGTGAATTATTCGATGGGTGACCCCTAGAGGCATTTCTTACGAAAGTAATATAAAATATTCTGACATAGTTGTATTCCATTATAGGCAGTCGTTAAACCAAGTGGCCGTGGTATCCAGATATAGTGGAATAGAACCATCTTAGGTGTCATAAAAGGTGACTAAATCCTATAACAGCGAGCATAACAGTATGAACGTGACTGGCAGCGACATCATAGTTGCCGAGCTCCCAAAGAATCTGCGATCGCCAACCCACCTGCTCAGCGAGGGGATTAGGGTAAATCCATTTCCATCAGCCGACTTTTATACTTTTTTTTTACGCAGAACGGGTTAGCACTTGACCTCTGTTACCTGATGTTAAGTGAAGATGAGGCCGAAGGTGATAGCGTACTGACCCGGAAACCCCAACTTATTTGGGGGACTGGCTATCTTATCTCTGACAACCGGACACAACAATGCTATTAACATTGCTGTTTGGCGGCAGATTTAGATAAGATGGTGGTAGCTAGCCAGGCGACATTTAAAATGCCCTACTCTGTTAACATGTACATCTCATGTGTATAAGTTACAAACTGGATTCCACGTGAGCCTGGAGATCGTATCACAGGTTCTTCGTATAACCTAGCACTATCTCCAGCTTTCCCAAAGGAATGTAACTGTTTGTTATACCTTTTAAAATCCCTTCGTTAGGTACCTTCATTGAGAGAAATAAACTATTATTGTATTTTTTTATGTGTGTGTTAAGCCAAATCTGTGGCCTACAGAGACCTAAAAACTCTATCAGGTAGGCCTGACACAAATCCACCAATCAGCACGTTGTGTATACCCTCTCTTAGTAAACGAAGGCTGTGTCGTAACGTGTCGAACGTAAGACTTCGATTCACCATGTATTACGTATTTTTAAATAAGTCAACAAAAACTAACCAGTGACGTCAACTATTTAAAACAGCAAACCTGTTGGTGCATGTCAAATACGAGGTGGGCGCGGTCGGAGACGATGAGCCTCTCCCGGCAGCCTGTCATGCCTTTCAGCTCGTTCTTGTTCAACTCATCGAAGAGCCCTGGCAGGTGGATAACCACGCCGTTACCTGCAATCAATACAAATGTATTCATTTATTTAGACAATATAATTACTGAATCGCCGAGTTTGTAGGTTGTCCCCTGGAATATAAATGATAAGTACTTAGTTTTAAAAAACTAAAAACATATAACCGGCCAACTGCGTGTCGGACCACGCGCGGTGTAGGGTTTCGTACATGACCTCACAAGGCTTTTTATTGTTCAACGGCAAGTTTTATAAGTATTTTGACTATTACTTATTAATCTTACTTATCTGTAATAGTGTTCCTTTTAACTTCTATGTATAATACTGCCGTGAGTTTAAAGATTTCATTTTACCACTTTGTCGGCGTAATTCATATGTTTACCCATGGTAAATTACAGCGTTATAGTACTTAGAACCTCTGAGTTAAGCCTCGTATGGACCGACAGACAGACGGGCATGTCTATGCAACCTTAAAAACGCGCTTTTGTTAGTAACGCTCTAAAAAGTCAAATCAACTCAATACTATTTTATTTTACACTTGAAAATAATCACTTTCTAATGCTAGAAGAAATGGTTCTACTACTACTAGCATCATCAAATCACCTCGATTACCGAAATTATAGTATTGTCTCCAGAAGTATTTCAAATCGATACAACAATTAGGAGTATTAAGGCGTATTAAAATCGACTTCCTAGATTTGTTTACATATAGTTTGTTACTTGTTAGTGAAACTAATATAATCGTGTATAAACACAGACGTATAAATATTAGCAGACCGAACGTAAAAGTTAAACAGAGTAGCACGTTTACATACAAAAGTATTAGCCACGTTTAGGCTTTGAGAGAAATTGTTTAGAAATGGGTTCTAATTGTTTACCTTCACTAATGTATCAAAAGTATTTCGTTTGGAAACAAGCAACATGTATATGAAAAGTAAGCAACTTACGGTGCATGCTCTTTCTAAATATAAATATTGCTTATATCCAAACAAAGTACTTGGAGGTAATTAGATTAGGTACAAATAAATTCACAATTTAATAAACTAGACGTTAAATTGTGTGGTTCGTCAAAACCGAAATGCAGCCTATTCTGTTGTAAGAAAATTGGTCATACTATTTTTATCTTTAGGTTCGGTCGGCTTCTAGTATTGCATGTCTGTGCATATAGGATACTTGAAGTCGACTAGTAGTAGACTAGCCCGTGGTTAAAAAGTATCCTCTTCCAATGGTACGATTTTTAAATCGTTCGCTAAACTACTGAATCTGTAGTGAAATTGTGATTTTCGCCCGCGTAAATTACTTTATCGCAGTCTTTTTTAGAATGAAAAGTAATGTATGTCCTTCTCCGGGTCACAAGATACCCCTCTACCAACCGGGTCAACAGTTTAGGCGTGAAGAAGACTCGCATTTTTACAATACTAAATGGATTTCTCATAAAAAAGTCAACCTAGTTTCCGGTAATTCGTGCATGTCAGGGTATTTATGGCAAATAGCCGTGACCTTCAGCACGAGCAGCTCATCTCCAAGGTCACGGCATTACCATTAACCGTACCATCGGGTATCGGCACAAAATCGTCCCTTGAAGAATTAATTTATCGCAACGATCTGAGAACATTTGCATATTCATCATCAAGAAATACACCGGAACATGCAATATTTTTAAATATTTACAGTTCCGTGAAGTCATGCTTACGACGTACAAATAGATAGAGCAAACAATGCAATATAAAACAGTCATATTACGTGACTTCAAGCTAGGGTATTAATACGCATTACGACTCCCAAAGAAAAAGTACAGGGTGAATTGCAAACCACTCCATCGCCCGTGGGTGTCGTACGAGTATCTCCTCACAGTGAAGTAAGGACACACTTTTAACTTCCTATAATTTTAAAGGCCGTGATTTTTTGCACATGGATGGAGTACCTGTCAGTGATAGAATAAAAAAAAAATCTAACAAATCGGTAGCTTGCTTTAGTTATAATATACATATTTAGTAATAAAACATACGACTATATGATTAAAATTACCAAGTTAATCCACGCAGGCAAAGTAGGCATAATAAATAACAAATGCCACAGACGAAAATGACGGTTGGTGAAAGAAGATCCACACTATATATTTTAATGAATTACAAACCAATCGAACAGGGAGGACTTCATCAGCGTGGATCTTGGATTGACGTCATGCAACATCGTCAGCGTAGATTTCTTTTGACGTCACAATTCACTAATGTCCTTCTACGTATTTCGAGTTACCAATCTGCCTTAATTTTATGCAAAACGATTCATTTAGTCACATTACGAAGGCGGGATCTCTCGTCTTGATAAACGTAGAGGTCAAGACAAAAGGAAATGATAAACGAAAATCCAGTTGTAACTGGTCGATATCGTTGTTCATACCGCGATTGTCCAATATTTTTATTGCACAATATACGTACGGTAGTGTTGCACAATACTTAATCAGATTTGATTCAAAGCTAAATGAGTCACGCATACTGAGGAGAACATGAAATCGCAAAATGTGACAAACACTAGCTCTAGACTTCGTCCGTGTGGATCTCGAAACAAAATATAAACTGCTACTTGTATACAAAACTTCCGGAAGAAATTCTCTCAAAATTATAATATAAACCGTATCAAAATCTATGCGTAGTTTAAAACAACTAAGTGCACAAACAGACAGACACGGACCTTGTCTACTATTTGGGGAACCATAAAGATGCGCGGACATGGCGGAGAGATTATAGTCGGGGCGAGGTTTTTAACCGCCTCCGTGGGTCAATGTAAACAACCATGGGGGTTATGATTCGGAGGTCGCGGGTTCGATCCCCAGCGGGGTACAAGTTTTTAAGTATTTTAAGTAAGTAAGTTTTTAAGTATTTTAAGTACTCGGTTTCGTTGGTGGTAGGGCATTTTAAATGTCCGCCTGGCTAGCTACCACCATCTTATCTAAATCTGCCGCCAAGCAGCAATGTTAATAGCATTGTTGTGTTCCGGTTGTCAGAGGTAATAGAGAGAGATAGTGATAAGATAGCCAGTCCCCCAAATGTGTTGGGGTTTCCGGGTCAGTACGCTTCCACCTTCGACCTCATCTTCACGTAACATCAGGTGTGATTGATTAAGGTCAAGTACCAACCCGTTGTGCATAAAAAAAAAAAGAGGTTATAGGTGGTTATAGAGTGAACATTATTTGTATTTGTACACACATATTCCAATCACAAAAAGAAATATATATTCACGTGACAAGGGGGTGAGCCCCAATGAAAAATGAAGTCTATAGATGTTTTTGGTGTACAGTCACTTAGTCGTATTTTACGACACCCAGGGAAAAGACAGGTTAAATTTTTGCTAAATGCTGAGATTGAGGAGCTCAACGCTGGTTTGTTATCACAATCTTATGTAAATCTACCGTCAAACAGTAACATTGTTGTGTGCTCGGCTGTTGTAGATAGACAGAATCTGCATTTGAGGGATTTGGGTGAGCTCGATTCCAGCTTCTGCCGGCCTCATCTTTAGTTAAAAGAGCTCGCGTATAAAAAGCACTTGTCAAAGTCAGCCAAGCATTACAAAGCTTGCTTTGTCCATCACACATCAAGAGCTTGTATAATTGCTCAGCTAGATACAACCCGCATACGAGCACGTAAGCATACCGAAAGGCTAGTACGAAAGACCAACCTATCCTTATGTGGACTCACATTTTCCTAACCAGTAGTTGTACGCTACAGGACCTTTTTTTTATATGCACGACGGGTTCGTACTTGATCTTAATCACACCTGATGTTAAGTGAAGATGAGGTCGAAGGTGGAAGCGTACTGACCCAGAAACCGCAACACATTTGCGGGACTAGCTATCTTATCTCTGACAACCGGAAAACAACAATGCCATTACCATTGCTGCTTGGCGGCAGATTTAGATAAGATGGTGGTAGCTAGCCAGGCGGACATATAAAATGCCCTACCACCAACCAAACCGAGTACTTAAACATGTACCCCGCTGGGGATCGAACCCGCGACCTACGAATCGTAAACCCAATGTTGTTTACATTGAGCCACGGAGGCGGTTGGTTTCACCTCTTTAGTTGAAATCTTTGATTGGTTGACCCTCAATGATGCCACAGAAAAATAGGCTGTACGCGTGGACACATTCCGGACCTCAAGAATTTGATGTTTTTGCCATCGACTCGCTAAGAAGAACTAGTGGTTTGAGGGTCTTGTCACGCTATGGGGCTTTAAAGTTCTTGAGTGAAGACCACCAGTTGCTCTGGACATCTGGGAGGACTATGCTCAGCAGTGGACACAGCAGCAGCAGTGAATGCTCGTTCATGAATACTCGGACCCCAGGGAGGCCTAGCTGGAATAGGCTGATAAAAATAGGATTTCTTACCAATAACGGAACTGCATTTCTGATTGATGATACCGCTGGGGAGCAAATGGAAGTCGAACTCCTGGCCGTCGACCACCACGGTGTGACCAGCGTTGTTGCCACCCTGCAACAAATTATCACAGGTAAACAATAAAGCCAAGCCCCCATATCTGATTAGACTTGTACTATTGTAATATACTGGTGCAATGTTTGGAGAACGCCTTTTATCGGACAATAACGCTACTGTCATTGTGTCATGATGTAATCTATTAATTACATAAATAAACGTATTGACGATACAAAGTAATAAACGCATATATAGGGTCTAACAAAATTAACCCGACAAACTTTGGCAATTGCATGTACTACATGACAATAAAATAATATACCTACCTATTCATTAAAAATACTAGCCTTAAAAATTTTGTTTCCGAGTAAAAAAATTAAATGTAAGTGCAAATACACATTAACAGATTTACTTCATTTCTATTGTACCTTATTTCATCAATGAGAAAAACTGGCAACGTTCCATTAATATGGAAGACGCCAAAGGGGATTGCGGGTGGCGGGGCACAGGGCGCAACCAATCACAGCAACTCGCGGCGGCGCCGGGGCAAGCGCTGGCGGCGGCAAGCGGCTTATGGTCGCCTGTCGGCGGCTTCAAAGATACCGCGGCACGTGTTTGTGTGTTGTGGCAAAGTACTTAGAACACGCGGCCATCAGGGTCCAACTCACAACATTTCTAAATTTAATTTTTTGACAAAATCTGTTAAATTTAATGTTAACTTTTTCGTAATCTATACCAAAATGTATAATATATTATACCAAAACTCTATCTGCTAGACCAAAAGGTCGCGGGGTCGAATCCCGCTAAGGGCATATGTTTTGTATGATGAATACAGACATGTGTTCCTGAATTATGGATCTATTTCAGTACGCAGTAGTAGTGTATTATATTAAGTTTCTTTGCCATGGTTGTCTGGAAGAGATCGCTATAAGCGATAAGACCGCCTTTGTACACCGGTTAAAATAATATCACTGTGTATATTTTTAAGCTGTGTACAATAAAGAATTTTTTCTTTCTTTCTTTCTTTCTATTTCATATTCAATAGAAGTTATTGGCATAGGTTGTTTTTTTTTTAAACGCACGCGCCGGCGGGGTTTTGATATGCGACTGGCGTGATTCTTAGGGTTCCTATCATGCCAAATTTATTTGGAACTCATATGTTCTTCAAGTTTTCTTTATTTATTTAATTTACATATCTCTTGCTCTGTAAGTAGTCACTTACTTCCCTGAATGCCGGGGTGTATGGATATCATTACAGCATAGGTTTCAAAACCTACCATGTAATGTTAGCATTACAGCATAGGTTTTGGAATTTGAAAAAAGAACTGTCATACCCATACTGCAAGAAGAATATTTTTAAAAAATTAATTTATTTTTTCTCGGTATCGATTATTTACTCGAATCGGAATCGAGACAATTTATATTAGAATTTATGAAGATTTTATTTTAAATATCGAAGTATTTGTTTCGCAGTCACATCGTATGTTAGTTGAAATCGATTTAAAAATCAAACTGGCCACGATTTGACGCGCTTCCGTGAAATAATTTTAATTAAATACACATGTTTCTCTTTAATAAATGTTCATAGAAACCTGCTTTCTTGTTTTTACTTACCTCACAATCGATATGTAAAGCAGAGTGTTTATCTCGGGTGTAAGCATCAATTGCATACTCGGGCTACCTCGTATGCAATTCATGTATTCATGTCATACAGCCCTTGGTTAACAATCTACTATTAATTATGTAATTATGTGGAATAGGCTACAAGCGCGACCGTCAAATGACAAAATCAACGCTTTATTCTATGATAGCTTTGAAAAAAAAAACAACAAAGAATACCTATATACCTTTTAATTCACTTACTGATAGGATCACTATCCACTACACCAATCGGTCGACAATTTTATGTATCTAATAAGTAATTATACAACTAAAGCAATTATTAGGTATTGGTACAGTTTTGCAATAACACAATGTAGGTGGCATGTCGCAAGTTGTTTACCAACAGATCGTGATATTAAAATTACAAAGACGACGAGAGAAACCTTTTAGCAAAATGTCTCAAGGTTGTCCCATTGTATATTTTCTTGTTACATTCGAAATGAATTTCATTATTGTAATTAATGTGTTACGGAATCATCCTTGGTCTAGGCTGTATTTACCGACTTTCCATACAGAGGATGGAGTGTGAGTTTTGTTTCGACTTAACTTTACTACCGCGTTCACGTTTACGTGGCGATTTGTGTGAAGAAATGTGCACCTCATCTTCACTTAACATCAGGTGTGATTGAGGTCAAGTGCTAACCCGTTGTGGATAAAAATAAATAAAAAAAACAACCACCTTTAGTATAGAAGACCAACAATTTTCGGCTGGTGACTCCACTCCTGATTACGAACAACTTTCCATTGAACCACAAGCGAATTCAGCCGAAAGTGTTGGACTTCCATATTAAAGGTGGTTTCAGAATGGTTTACTTCATTTGTGTGTTTAATCGAAAATTTTTTGATCGATTTCGGCTATGGTTACTTTGGGGAAAGTTGTTCGTAATCAGGAGTGGATTCACCAGTAAACAGGAATTATACGAATTTAATTTCAACCTGTGTCCGAAATGCGTGTTTATCTCGTTCTTAACTTTACCATTGCGTTAGCGTTTACGCAAAAAGTATCTACGAAAAAAATCGTTTTGCAAACTATCCGCTAGAGGCGCTTTTTTTTTTATGCACAACGGGTTAGCACTTGACCTCAATCACACCTGATGTTAAGTGAAGATGAGGCCGAAGGTGGAAGCGTACTGACCCGGAAACCCAAATATTTGGCCAACTGGCTATCTTATCTCTGCGAACCGGAACACAACAATGGTATTGACATTGCTGTTTGGCGGCAGATTTAGATAAGATGGTGGTAGCTAGCCAGGTGGACATTTAAAATGCCCTACCACCAACCAAACCGAGTACTAAACATGTACCCCGCCTGGAATCGACACCGCGACTTCCGATTCGTAAACCCTATGTTGTTTACATTGAGCCACGGAGGCAGTTAAAAATGTGTTACATTAACAAACCAAACAGAACAATTATTTCGCGTATTTCGGAAAACTCTGATAGGCAATCAGTTGACAAAACTGTTGGAACTGTCCCTAACATTATTACTACTCCTAGTATTATTACTGCACCTGGTATTATTACTATTCCTAGTATCATTACTACTTCTAATATTATTACTACCCCTAGTAGTATTACTACTCCTAGTAGTATTACTACCCCTAGTAGTATTACTACTCCTAGTAGTATTACTACTCCTAGTATTATTACTACTCCTAGTAGTATTACTACTCCTAGTAGTATTACTACTCCTAGTATTATTACTGCACCTAGTATCATTACTACTTCTAATATTATTACTACTTCTAGTAGTATTACTACCCCTAGTAGTATTACTACTCCTAGTAGTATTACTACTCCTAGTAGTATTACTACTCCTAGTAGTATTACTACTCCTAGTATTATTACTGCACCTGGTATTATTACTATTCCTAGTATCATTACTACTTCTAGTATTATTACTACTCCTAGTAGTATTACTACTCCTAGTAGTATTACTACTCCTAGTAGTATTACTACTCCTAGTAGTATTACTACTCCTAGTAGTATTACTACTCCTAGTAGTATTACTACTCCTAGTAGTATTACTACCCCTAGTAGTATTACTACTCCTAGTAGTATTACTACCCCTAGTAGTATTACTACTCCTAGTAGTATTACTACCCCTAGTAGTATTACTACTCCTACTAGTATTACTACTCCTAGTAGTATTACTACTCCTAGTATTATTACTGCACCTGGTATCATTACTATTCCTAGTATCATTACTACTTCTAATATTATTACTACCCCTAGTAGTATTACTACTCCTAGTAGTATTACTACTCCTAGTAGTATTACTACTCCTAGTAGTATTACTACTCCTAGTAGTATTACTACTCCTAGTAGTATTACTACTCCTAGTATTATTACTACTGCGGTTATACGCAGAGCACACCTTTCGGCTTGATCTTTCGATCTTTTGAGAGCTTCAAACCTCTGATTCTCTCTACAGGTGCACATTTCATTCTAGAACTCAAGGAAAATGCATGGAGGAAATTTCCGTGCCCCACTTGGCATCAAACAATATGAAGTGGGCAATCGATAACAAGGATTACTTATTTGTGTACTGTGTTCTTGGTGCGGTCAATTGCATTTACTGTTGTATTTAACTTTTACTCTAATCATAAACGTCTAGAAGTGGCTTGGTATATTATCCAGTTAACGATAAAGTTAATATATATTAATTACACGAAATATTAATGTTTAGCCAAAGATGCGCCGTACTATTAGAAATACTACGGGTGTCCTGTCTCATTGTACAATTAAAGTAAATATTAGCTTGATCTCAGTGTTGCCAGATCAGAAATGTGAAAATGCGGTAGCGGCACTTCAAAAACGCAGACTTTCGACAAAGAAAGTGGATTTTTTTTGTTTTAACATTTACATCGATTTTTCTCTGTCAATTCATACGCTTACAGATGTTTTTAACTATTTATTCGTACAATGACAAATGAAAAGCTAAAGGGTTGTTGTAGCAGATTTGATAAAAGTGTACGTTAAAATTGGATCCATTGTTAATAAGGCGGCGTAAAAAGCGGAAAAGCGGTACATTTGGCAACACTGCTTGAAGTCCACGTGCGGGGGCACGCGCAGCCATGTGACAGAGCACTGAGCAGTAAGGGTCAATGCGGCGGCGCGGCGATGAATACTAATTCATTGTCAAGTTCATTACTGGTCAGAAGGCAAGCAGTGGCATGATGCTTTTTATATACCTAAATACCTACAATGTGTTTAGTTTCCAAGTAATAAAAATTTAAGGGGATGATTCAAACCACCACAAACAAAAACTTTTAAACAGCTGTTCCATAGAAAAGTTCAATAACCTTCTAGACTAGACTTCTAAAAGTTGTTTTATTTATTAATTTGAATCACCCCTTCAATTTTCATTACTTCGAAACCAAACATTCTATTACACCTATATGTTGGAGCAAACAGAGTGATGGGGATGAAATATAGTTAAAATAATTATAATTAAGCCGTGGCTCAATGTAAACAACATTGGGTTTACGATTCGGAGGTCGCAGGTAGGATCCCCAGCGGGGTACATGTTTTAAGTACTCTGTTTGGTTGGTGGTAAGGCATTTCAAATGTCCTTCTGGTTAGCTACCGCCATCTTATCTAAATCAGCCGCCAAGCAGCAATGTTAATAGCATTGTTGTGTTCCGGTTGTCAGAGATAGGATAGCCAGTTCCTGAAAAATATTTGGGTTTCCGGGTCAGTACGCTACTACCTTCGGCCTCATCTTCACTTAACATCAGGTGTGATTGAGGTTAAGTACAAATCAGTTGTGCTTAAAAAAAAATCTTTTTCTAATACTAAAGTACTTTTTTTATTAACAGCAAATAAGTTCCTGCACAGAAAAATCTGTGCGTTAGTAAGTTGTAATAGATAACTAATTTATTTACCTACCTCTTATCACTAGGTAATCAGCTACATGCAGTTAAACCAGATAATGCATGAACTAAACCCCAGTTTCGTACTTTTAACCGTAATATTCTAGAGATACACTATAGCAAGAGTCTGCAACATACTAATTATTTGTATTAAATACAAATTGTTTGCGGACACAAGGTGACTGCATTGGCATTTCAAGCCTTAATGAGAGCCTATGAAAGATATTTCAAACAGAAACAATGGAAAGGAGGTTGCGACAAGTCGTCCCCACCAGACCAATAACGACGCGACATAGCTCATTAGAAAGCTCTTTTCATTGCCGTCATTTGTTACTATGGCGGCCAGTCTCAAAGCTGTGTGTGAAAAAAGTTATAGCTAAAATAAGAACAACTTAATTGTAGTTAAGAAATGTATTGAATCAGACCCCCACTAAAACCAATAACGACGCGACATAGCTCATTAGAAAGCTCTTTTCATTGCCGTCATTTGTTACTATGGCGGCCAGTCTCAAAGCTGTGTGTGAAAAAAGTTATAGCTAAAATAAGAACAACTTAATTGTAGTTAAGAAATGTATTGAATCAGACCCCCACTAAAACCAATAACGACAAGACATACGTCATTAGAAAGCTCTTTTCATTGCCGTCATTTGTTACTATGGCGGCCAGTCTCAAAGCTGTGTGTGAAAAAAGTTATAGCTAAAATAAGAACAACTTACTTAATTAACTATAATACTAATAATATAATAATAATATAATATAATATAATATTATTATTACTGTTATATTTTGATAGACAGAGATCAAATCGGTATTAATGCAATATCACATTATTATTGCACTTGCATGACTGGGCGACGAACAGTGGGCAGTTGTGCACATACAACATCTATAATCTGGTATATTGGCTTCGGAAAGCATGAACCTTTCAATGCTCCTGCAGCGTTTTTGAATGATGTGATTGTTAACAATTCTATCTAAATCACATTAACAAGGCTCGTGATAAATCCTACGCTTGAATGAATTTTGAAGCTATAGGTGGTTTAAAGTGCGGGTATGGTGTTTGTAGCCGGAGTACTCTTGCTCTGCCCGTATATTCCGTAAACTATCGGTTTATTTTCTTTTTACAATATGCTACAAAGTTTATAAAAGATAAAACATTATATTATTAAGAGGCTTATAAATCACATCTCGCAAAAAAACCACAATCAGGAGAAAATATATACAGGGTGTAAATAAAAGTATTAAATAAAACATCAGTGATACAGTAAGTTTGTGTAATCAAACAATAATTAAACTTGTTTATAACTCGTCAACTATAACGCTATCGATTATTTCCGCCGGTGGATTAAAGTCGATGTATCGCCCTAATCCCATGTACCATACGATAGACATGATATGTGCACAGCTTCCTACAGCACTGTAGGATTTCACGATTTCCTTGTATGAAGAAAATGTCTGTAAGTGAATCAATGCGGCATAAGTTGAACTAGTTAAATTGCCCAGCTAGTCTAGTGTTTTCTCTTTCCTGTTCTTAGTTTTAATACTTAGTTAGTCATAATATTTTAAGTGTAAGAAAGAAACGTACGATAATGGTTGGCGTTTCGACTTTTGTAGAAGTAAATAATATTTTAAGTGTAAGAAAGAAACGTACGATAATGGTTGGCGTTATGCCTTTTGTAGAAGTAAATAATATTTTAAGTGTAAGAAACAAAAGTACAATAATGGTTGGCGTTTCGACTATTGTAGAAGTGAATAATATTTTAAGTGTAAGAAAGAAACGTACTATAATGGTTGGCGTTTCGACTTTTGTAGAAGTAAATAATATTTTAAGTGTAAGAAAGAAACGTACGATAATGGTTGGCGTTATGCCTTTTGTAGAAGCAAATAATATTTTAAGTGTAAGAAACAAAAGTACAATAATGGTTGGCGTTTCGACTATTGTAGAAGTGAATAATATTTTAAGTGTAAGAAAGAAACGTACTATAATGGTTGGCGTTTCGACTTTTGTAGAAGTAAATAATATTTTAAGTGTAAGAAAGAAACGTACGATAATGGTTGGCGTTATGCCTTTTGTAGAAGTAAATAATATTTTAAGTGTAAGAAACAAAAGTACAATAATGGTTGGCGTTTCGACTATTGTAGAAGTGAATAATATTTTAAGTGTAAGAAAGAAACGTACGATAATGATTGGTATTTCGACTTTTGTAGATGTCAATAATATTTTAAGTATAAGAAAGAAACGTAAATACGTACGTAAGTTTCAAAACCACAATTAAGTTGTTCTTATTTTAGCTATAACTTTTTTCACACACAGCTTTGAGACTGGCCGCCATAGTAACAAATGAAGGCAATGAAAAGAGCTTTCCAATGAGCTATGTCTCGTCGTTATTGGTCTTGGTGGGGACTGGTCCTATACATTTCGCCCCTTCTCCTTTGCCTCAGATATTATGGAAAATGCAATTATTATCATAAGTTCAACTCTTCATTCATAATACGAACAGCCAAAGCATGGAACTCACTTCCAGTGTCAGTCTTCCGTGAATCCTACAACCTTAGGATTTTCAAAAGTAGAGTGAATGGGCATTTACTGAGATCGCGCGCTTCATCTTTAACCACATCGTCACTTTCCAACAGGTGAGATTGCATATCCACTTAATCATAAAAAAAACATAGATACATACATACATAATGTCACGCCACTCAGAGATAAATTATAAAATTAAATTATTATAATTATTACTTATTATTAATATGTGATAAATTTCTCAATATGAATATACAGAATTATTTAATCAATTACAAGTCATATATCTGGTGCCTGGAGTTCAATCTTGGGTTTCAATTAATTAGTTCCAATGTAGTTACATAGGTGTAGCAGTGGACGTCTTTCGGCTGACATGATGAAGCTGTTATTAAATAAATATCCTTAGACATACAGACATAGTTCCACAGTAAGCAACTATAGGCTTGTAATTGATTGATGTGTTGTGGATACCAGATGGTTGATATACTACATAAATACATTTTTTTTTGTAAATAAATGCTTATTATAAATGAAAACATCCATAACTCGGGTACATATGTCCGTATTCATCACACAAACATATGCCCCTAGCAGAATTCGAACCCGCAACCATTTGGTATACTGGTCACAGTTTCTAACCACTACACCAAACACGATTGTTATTAATTGTTATAAAACTATTACATTTATACACATGCTGTAAGTATATCAAGCAATAAAAGTAAAAAAAAAGATAAATTAGAAAATTACTATTATTTGCAAATTATTAAGCACAGTCAAATATTGTGGTGAAAATCAGATAACCCAAAAGAACCTAAAAGTTGCATATAGAATAACAGCTTACTGGTTTAGTGGGTAGTATTTAAAAACAATAGTTAAAGAGTCCGAATCCTGCTAGGGGGTAAGTGTTTACCTGAATGATAACCCACGTTAGCAACATAGTGAGACACTTTAATTGGCATAACTTTGGTCATAGTGCTCTGTAAAAGAATTTGCAACACAGAATATTAAAATAAAAATTTCTACCCAACCCATGGCTGTTTATTATTAAGTAGGTATGTATGTTTGTTAATTTATCTTGTAAGCTTTGCTTGTTTTGGCCTAGATAAATGTTGCAAGTGTCAAAATTTGGCCTAGATAAAAGTTGCAAGTGTGAAAATTTGACCTAGATAATCATTACAAGTGTCCAAAATACCTATTTATTATACATTTTTCCTGACAAAGGAGCACTATGTCCCATTATCAAACTGATAGCCTTAAATCAGTATGATACTGAGATATGGGAGTTTACCCAGAAGTTGTTATCTGAATACTATAGGAGGGTGTGTCCTTAGTTGAGGCCAAGTATTTGGCCTTATTAGTAGTTTTATATTTCATGTTAAGTACCTACCTAGACTTTGACATTTGATAAAACTCCTAAACAAATTGATTTTCAGCTTGGGATAAAAGAAATAGTTTAGAACTTTGCCTCTTGGTGATTTGAAAGCAACAAATTTATAAAAAGCCCTAGATATCTATTAAAAAAAAGTATATGAACATAAAGAACATTAGTAGCATAGCCGGCCGTAACAATAAATGCCCCAGACCTTGGCAGGAATCCACAATTAGCATGCTGAGCATTCATAGCAAGGTCTATTTATGTTTCTGAACGATTTAACGTCAATCGCATTCGCATAGCAGACGCCGTGATCACATGATCCGTCCGGCAATTGCAGTCCCTTTAATTTTTTTCGCAATTATTAAAAAAATATTGCATCACAGATTTATCATCAGTCTTGTTATGCTGGGTTTACGCAATACCGTACTAAATGAGCCGTCTGTTCCCGCTTGAATACCTTGGCACATCCCGCGCTTCACAAAAACATTGTAATCACCAAATCACATGTTTTCAAACACGGCCTGGCGCGCCGCCAAAAGTAAAAGCTTTTCACAAAACCTTTACATGACTGATTCACGAAACACGATAGCTGTGTTTTGCTATACAACTTGATAATCGTATTAATTTACTATACGATTTATAGACTTTGCTGGTTAGGAAATAACCTAAACAGTCTTGTAATTGTTGTACGTAATTTGTTACCTTACCTACGTACAATACGATGGCATTGGCAACAGTAATAACATGAAAGAAATGATAAAGTAATAGGAAATTACAAATAAATAACTAACCTGGCAACGGCACACAATATCGGAATGTTGTGCTAGAAGGTCCACTAGTTTTCCTTTACCCTCGTCACCCCATTGAGCACCCAAAACAACAGTCACTTTATTACTTCCCATTTTATATCGTTTGCACGGGCACACCGGTATCTCGCCGTTTACTTCGGTATGCTTCGAATTCGCGGTCGAAGCCATTATTTATTGCAAACTCGAAAACGTAGGAAAAAGCAAGACATGCGCGCGCACGATTCGCCGTCAGAGCCAAAAAGATTTTCCGGATACCACACTCTATAATGAAATCTCCCTTAAAATTTTCCACGTCAAATTGGAAATACCGACAATTGTACAATTTTACACTTTGGGAAAAGTATGCGCACGAACCCTGAAGTCACTGAGCATAATATACATATATGTATAATACAGTCTATATTTATAGTGAGAATAATTTTATTTCCAGAGGTAAGTCAATGTTGAAGGAAGCGACGAAGTCGACTGGGTTGAGATATATTTACTCGTGACGTTATATTTCAATTTGCGTATGTATGGTTCAACCGACTGAACCAGCCAACGTCAATTGTGATGTGAATGAGATTTCAAGGCGGACAAACGTCGCACCCTGCTCACTGGTGGGTTTAATTTAATGGTTTTCTGACCATCGTGTTTATGCTACATGAATACAGTGGTGACCATGACTTTTAAATACGATGTAGACAATCGATGACATAGCACTGTTTATAACTGTGTAAAACCTATGAGGAAATTAAGAAGCTACCGTGAGAGCTTATTTCATGAATAGCGTCGTAGCTTAGTTGTGTTTTAGTCAGTGTGATAGAATTACAAAGTAATGTACTTTTTAAACTTATACTTCCCACAAATTGCGATAAATACCGAGCAGTATATGCCATCGACTCGCTAAGAAAAAGAAGATATATAATTACAGTGATATATTTATATGATATGTTGTATTTTATCCTTTAATGATTAAAAATATAAATTCTCTGTAGTAGGTAACTGATTTTCTATTATTTTTGGTGGTTAAATTATTCAGAAAACCTAGGAAGAAAATTAATCTTCGGAATAAATTACCACAAATCCTTAATAAATATGCCATAGTAATACCATTTTTTTAATCATATTTTTTGTTAAAATGTAACAAGAAATTATTATATTGAGACGATTACACTAAATAAGGTAGATGTTAAAATCCTGGCAACGTGAGGGGTAAAAAAATCGGATATGCGCTGTTGTTACTCACGTGGATGTCAAAAAATACTTCTATCAAAGCGGTTGTAATATTTCGTTCTAATGGACAGAATACTATTATCTTTATTTGTTATTCATCCTCCGTTCTTTTCCCTAATGTTGTATACTACGACGAAAATGTAGAACAAGATCTCGAATTTGGTTGGCCGTTTCGGTTTGGTGTGTATCCCGATGCCGTAGTTTAAGAAAACTGTCAGATTGACAACCATGCTGATATTATGTTGTTGGCCTGCCTATCAAAGGGCGAACATTATTAAAAAAAAAAAAAAGATATTATGTTGACAGACGTCAGGGAATGGTAGGTAATAGTAATCTGTGCGTGAAAATTGACAATTGACACAAAGACAATTGACATTTACGGGAGATTATGGACATGAGTGGTTGGTTTGGTTGGGAGTCGGTCGATTTTATCGCTATTTTTGTCGCTCCGTCCTATATAGCGATAAGATAAAATAAAACTTTTAGAACACAAAGAACATTTCGCAATCAATCGTACATTTTAGTGCTAAGTGTGGTATTTCGAAGCGACAGGTAGGCTTTACATGGGCGAAATGAGACTTGTACATTTTTTGTTGTTGTGTGTATATAGTGTATCAAGTATTAGTGAAGATGATACCGAAATCGAGAGCAACAGGAAGAGGATACTTGAGCAATTGACGAGGACTCGCACAGTGTTACTAGATGACTATCACTTGGTCACTAGGCAGATCGCCACAGATGTGTTTATGTTTCGTAGTTATCGCACAGTTGCTGTTATTTTTTACCCTGTAATGAGGGACGTTACCGACGCACGGTTCACATTCCAATCAGAGGAGCTGCACTTGAATAACATTGGTAGGTTTCCTACTAATGCAGCTTTTATTTTTAACAAACTGCAAAAAGGAGCTTTTCAATTTGCCTGTAGTTTTTTCTAGTGCAACCATATCTCCGCCAGTTGTGAAACAATTTCTACCTCTTGTTTGAAAGGTCCTACGTTTGGTGTGGTTCCATGTACATTTAGTATAGATCTGATGATGCAGTCTGGAGATATGAAAAGCCATTGAAGTTCGTTGTTTTGCCAGTTTTAATGTTTTATATGACAGTTCAATGAATTATAAGTATAAGAGTACTAGAAATTGTTACAGACATGTAGAATTAACTCCATGGTTATCTTTACTTTACTATTTAAAAATAGATTTTATTATGCATAGAAAACTAACAAATATTATAAGGAGTGTCTGTGACTCAGCTGCTCTATACAGGTTAAAACTTTTTTAGCATGTTCATAATTTTCTCCCAGACTAAGTGGTCAGAGATATCCCAAACCATCTGGGTGCTCCAAACATTAAAAGTTTAATTTTCCCTGTTATAGGGGATTTTAAAACTGCTGTGTTCATTATTTTAAGAAATTTCATCTGAAAAAAATATGTTACTACTCAATTTGGCCATTTATTACACAATCAATTTAACTTTCATGTCAATCCTGTAATCCAATTTATCAATTAATTTGTATCATACAATTTTTTGTGTATCGAATTTCTTGAAATGAAGGGTACCTAGTACACTTTGTTGTTATTAAAGTTTTGGTGATGAATTAACTCCACAATGTACCTACTCTGCATTCGGAGAGTAGTTCTTCGGCAAAGCATTCATAGAAGAAGTGTAATTTGGTATACCATTATACATATCCAGTAACAGTTTTAAAAAACACTTGAGAAGTGGTTTAAAAAAATGCTAAGTTTAAAATCATGAGGACTAATAGTCCAAAAATATGACTTTTTTTAACAATACACCAACTTGAATTTAGGCACATCAGTCCCCGTAGCATGACAGTGTTACAGCGACGCGACAAGAGAGTGGGATAGTTGTGTATTTCGACCAAACAAATGCGCAGGTCAAACACTATCTCACACGATCTAAACGTTTATCGCGCCTCTTATGCTCTTAGTGCAGCATCAGTGATCTATAATAAAACTTTCTCATGATCACAAATACATTCCAAACTAACTTATTGCGAATTCATATTTGTGAGAATGGAACGTATTACTATGGGGAACACCTCAGTAACAGCGGATAGTGCAACTGCATAGTGAATCAATGCAGTGTAAGTAGTAAAGAAAGTGTGTACTGATTGTTATTTAAATAAATCTATTAAATCTTTAGTTTTGGTGAAATGAACAAATTTTACATCGAACAATACTAAATTTGTATAGGTCTGTCACCAAAATAACTAAATAATTTTTTCATTGGGCGAATTGTTCTTTTGGGCGTAAGAGGCCGTGTACATGTAAAAAGTACAGTTGAATGCACGACGACCATAACACTACCAATGTAAGTTGACCGCGCCACATTATCTGAGATTGGAACGCCGCGAGATCCACAGTTTCATATCTAATGTTTTAGGAAAATTTTGTACAGTCGCCTACAGCTAAAAGCATACCGCGCGTTCCGTAACGCGCCAGCTCTTAGCATTAATTATTTCGTTTTCGATAAAACAAGCCATGGATATAAAAGTTTTACGTTCTGACAACACTACCCATGACTTTTTGTCTTGCACAACAATTAATGTAATGAATAGCGTATATTTAGCGCGCTAGGGAATATGAGTGTATACGTTTAGCTGCAGGTGACTGTACATGCCCGATAGCTTACTTCAAAGCACTAAAGTGCATAACAACTTAGTTAAACTTTTGCCGGCAGCATTCACGTAAATATTAGGTATTCCTGACACAACTTCATGTGAGAAGTAGCTGGTGGTGAAATTCACGTGCGCAAAAGCGTCTGTTCTTACGCCCTATCGATGGTTATCGCAAAACGGGATGAGGATAACTCTGAACCATTATAGGATCTGTTTGTGTCGGAGTTTTAACGCTCCAAATAATAAGTTGAGATTTATCACTGTAAACATAGTTGATTCGAGTAGCTATACAAAAATTTATGTAAGCGCAATCGTGATAATAGAAGCAAGGTCAGTGGGGTCTAGTCGTCGACGTCATCGCAGTGGCTACCTCCGTCGCGCGCACCTCAACCCGATGCTGTTGGTGAACGTTGCTTCACAACGGGAACATATCATTATTCTTCTGTCTGTCAAGACGCCTCCTCGAGGAATGCATGGAGACCATCAACTTGAAATTAAAAATACGTAGGTCTACGGTCCTTTCCTTCCTTCAAAATCTAGCTAAATCAACACAATCAAGAAATGCCACCATTTATGCCCCATTTGGGTGACGCCAACGTTGTCAAATTCAATGCCACCAAAACACAGGCGTGTCTGTTCACCAGCAAACGGAGTCCATTCCACCTGACTCCCACTTTCCGGGATGTATCCATACCAACCTCTGACCATCTCAATTTTAGTTAACCTCCAACCAACATTTTGGGCGCTCCATAGAATCGGACGCTAAAACAGCATCTAAGAAGCTTGACATTTTCCTTAAGGTCAGGCGAAATTTTACGCCGAACAGCTTCTGGTACTTTACCAGACTCAGCTCCGCTCGTGCATGGAATACTGCTGTCATCTTGGTAATGGTTCAGCCAAGTACCAACTGGCTGCACTCGATTCATTATTGAGAGGCTGAGAGAAAGAGAGAGCTCCATCTCCGAGCGCACCTGCGCCAAACCGACTAGATGTCGAAGAGGTCTCCATGGTCGAAATCGGCCGGAAGCAAGCAGCAGCATTGACAGATTATGGAGCATGCTAGGCCCTACTAGGCATTGTATTCTGCTATCGAATTTCCTTATCCTGCTGCTAAAATTATTAAACAATGCTTTACTGAGGTCTACATTATCATTGTACGTAGCGAAGATAATGACATGTTTGGTGATTAATTCACCGTTGATTCACCGATACGATAACGCGATAATGATTTAGCTTATAAATCTAAAAATAAGTAAAACCTTGATGTGCAAGGTGTTTGTACACATTGCATAAATTAATTATTGTATAGGTGGATACAATTTGTGATTCCATATGAGGAATAAAGTAATTAATCAATTGAAAATTTAGAAAATCCCCGAGCAAACAAATGATTATATCATCCAGATAGACGATACCAACTGTGTTAAAACTAAATACCTCTGAAATGTCTTAACCCATTAGCTATGCCCCTCGTACATATAAAGCAATCAAATCGGACCAGGCAGTGCTGAGATACACCCGGGCAAAGACTAGACACACACACATATACGCACACATGGACACTAACACAAAAAAACACACACACAATATCTGTAGTTTTTCGTTGGAGAATAAAAATATAATTTGTATGAAAAATCCATTAGACCGATAGCAAATTCAATATCGGCAAGCAGTTCATGTCTATGCTTGATAATCACCTAAATAGAAAATTTACGTTTAGTCACCCTTCTGAACATAATGAATGATATCGATTCTGCCGTGACTTTTCTAAAGTATGGCCCATAAAACTAGATAAAAAGGGATGTTTTCTTCTTGCGAGATCTGTCCACCATCGCCATTTCATCTTCGGACTACTAGGCGTGGGAAGGGATTTCATCCGTATGTAGTTAACTTACCGAACATTCGCACTAAGCGGCTCGACTCTTCATTCATAATGCGAATAGCAAAGGCATGGTACTCCCTTCCGGCGTCCCTTCAAAAGCAGGGTGAATAGGCATCAACTAAGATCGCGTGCTTCATCTTCGGCCACATCGTCACTTCCCATCAGACGAGATTGTGGTCAAACGCGTATCCAGTTAATCATAAAAAATACATACCAACTTAATTTGGCGGCCATAATTTTTGCTTATATTCTACATTTGGTATGGGACCCTAAATGTGCGAAGTCCGATACCCACTTGGTTGACTGTATCATTTATCAACTTTAATCATCAATGAGACCACATTTATATCTTATTGGCTTGTACCTAATAGCCTGTCCCACGCTCTTTGCCAATAAAGCACACCTACACGCTGCAACTGTAATTTACTAAGTAAGCTCCCCGCACGGTATTAAACTGTGCAATATTAAATTAATGTGCCTCGGCCTTTACACGAGTACTTGGTAGGATTAATTAAAGTAAGTCACACGTGCCTTTGGGATGTGACACAGAGACTATTGTCTCACCCCCGATAAGTTTATCGAAGTCTATATTTAGTTTTGTGCTGGAACATCTTTATCAGCCACACGACGTGCACTGCTGATCATAGGCCTCCATAGATGCCCAGAGTGACCGGTCCATAGAAGTCCCACGCTGCCGGTGCGTAGTCTCCACTTGAGAACTTCAATGCTTCACCGCCCATCACTTCGAGCTATGTGCCCTGCCCACTGCCACTTCAACTTGCTAATCCTCTGGGTTATGTCGGTGACTTCGGTTCGTCTACGGATTTCTTGTGCTGTAACATAACTAAGGCTTTTTGTACGTGTAAGCTTTTTTTTTTTTATGCACAACGGGTTGGTATTTGATCTCAATCACACCTGATGTCAAGTGAAGATGAGGTCGAAGGTGGAAGCGTAATGACCCGGAAACCCCAACACATTTGGGGGAATTCACTGCCCTCCGACTCGTTGGGTCCTTCAATAGGTGTGAATAGTAGATAACTCAAAGATCGGCAGTGCACGCCTAATTCCCATGAACATCATGGGGACGTTGCACATATTCATGTAGCAATTCATGTCGAGTTCATAATATGAAGAAATGAATCTAGTTAATACAATAAATATTATAAAATGAATATTTCGGACACTTACACCAATCATCTAGTCCCAAACTAAGCGATGCTTGTACTAATGGATTCTAGATAACGGATAAATGTAACATAAATATTTATTTAAACATGACTCGGAATAAATGTTCGTATTCTTCACACAAACATTTACCTCTCGCGGGATTCGAATCCGCAACCGTTGGTTTCGCTGATAGGTATCCACTACACCAATCGTCGTCGAATGTGTGGATTATTATTACAAATATGTGAAAAATGCTAAGAATCAGCTGGGAATTAGAAAAACTAATTCCATTCAGTAAAATTGCTTATAATGTGGCTCTTTTAGACTTCCAAGGAGCCAGTTAGTTCGCATGCTTTTCTTTTTAAATAAATGGCACAATTGTATTTTTGCACTAAAGACCATAACAAAAACTTCGCTTTGTACAGTAGCAGTAGGCTTCAAAGGTGCTTATCCAATCCCAGCCTCTTCTAACGGAAAATATTTATATTATTGTGTGGTAAACGTATTATAAGATTAGTAATCGATTTTGAAATCTAAATCGTTTGAGTTAGACTGGAAGTACTTATGAACCCACTTGAACATAGACCCAAAATTGCACACAGTCCGGAATTAGACAGATATGGGCCCATTTGACCTTTGTTTATTGTGAAAAGATATAATGGTCAGTGGAAGCAGGGGGTCTACATTCTAACGAAAATAGCTTCGGACGGCCGTAACTTCGGGCTAATAAAATATAATTGACACAGCAAACTGCAAAAGAAAAACTGAAGTTACGGCCGTTCGAAGCTATTTTCGTTAGAGAGTAGACCCCCTGTATCGGACTGGAACGACCTGCCAATTACTGCCCTAACTGTAGAGTTAGAACTACGCATGCAATGCTTCTAGAAAGCGGTGCGAATTCGTGTTGTATTCTATATACATGTAATATCGTAGTAACATTTGCCGCTGCGTGCCGCTTCTATCTTTCAGTGTGACATCGCTAATACAATTCGCACCATGCCACCTACTTGCCGCCCCCTCGTGTCCGTATAATACCGTGAATCCAAGTAACATTGTCACCAGTTAAATTAACTATGGCATTTTAGAGTGGAAAAAATACGTAATAATTACAAGGTGACTGATTTGATTTTCCAGACTGTATTTTAATTTACGGGACTGCAGAAAAATAAATATGTAAAGATATAACTACGTATTTTTTCCTGATGCTTATTGTTGCATAAGCCTTCGTTAAGTGTCGCACCAGTAACGCATAATGGCCAGTCTCACTTTTGCATGGTTGATGCTTCGACACGGTCACACCAAAAACGTGAATGAAACTACCCTAAGTATTTTCATATTTTTCCATTCCAGGATCATGCAGTCCACAAGACGTGGTTATCAATATAAAAAGAGGTTCATACCCAGCAGTTAATCCAGACGGCTATGACTTTCCCAAGAACTTCATAGACCCAGCGACGAGAGAACATATACACACCATAGAGCTACAATCGGACGGGAAGAACAAAACTTACTCCATACTGAACCCGAAGCCAGGGAACTGGTATGCGCTGGTGTACATTCAATGGCAGGACCCTAGAACACAGAAAGTGACGCAGGAAGGTACGTTCGAAATTAACGAGGAGCCATCATCGCTATTTTTTATGACTTAGAGCTTTGTTGCACAAAGTGTGTTCTTCGGTCCGGGCGATATCGCATTAACAGGCTTTTTCTTTCTCAGTTCATAATGCCAACTGTCAAGATTATACCGGAGTAAGTTTTCCCGGAATATACCACATCAGACCTCTTATTTCCATATAGTTTACTGTTAGATTGAGATGCACTTATGCTTTTATGTACAGGATTATCTCCTATCTCAGTTAAAGCCCCCTGTAGTAGCCCCCTGGTCTTACGAATTTACTGGGATCGATAATTTAACCACATCAATTTTATATTATGGAATTGTATTGAGTCAAAATATAACACGTTAATATCTTAATACTACAACAACAATCTGTTTAATTACATTGCTGGCAATATGCATAGTACTATAAAAAACCACGCCGGAAATTTTAAATACGAATTCCGGTCCGAACAATTTTCTAAATTGTCTCGTGGTCGGATGCTCTGGGCATTGCCCTCAGCATAGGGTATTGCGTGTTGTGCTCTACCCTCCCAGCAGGATAAAGGGCCGGTAGGCCCCATATGTTCCTCCCTAAATTCATTCACGACTTCCGCAGGGCAACAAAACGTCCCTCTACAATGTATATCAAAAATAACGTGTCACTTCTAAAAATATGTCGCATATAAACTACGAGTCAACTATGCAAATCTCAGTCAATAGAGTGCACGGTTGTTCGACCTCGTGGGGAGCGAACATTGGCTTGATTGCGCCAGCTTCCTGCCCTACATTAATGTCTGTACAGCCCATATAGATAGCTGTATATATGTTACGCTTGAAAGGATATGTGCTCATTCATGTAGTTATAGGTTAGAGCAGTGGTGGACAAACTTTCTTCCTAGGGGGCCAGATAGTTTAAGAAATTTCAGAGGAGGGCCATAATTACCTGTAGTTGAAATGCGTGTTTTGAAATCTTTTAATTGTATTATAAAAACATTACATTACAGTATTACACACTTTCACAAATTTTAGTTACAAATTACAATGTAACTTTTATGCGATTATAATTATCGCGGGGCATATATTATTATTATTCATTTCGGAGGACCCTCGTCGGTGGGCCGAATGAAGTCTTTTCGCGGACCGGAGCAGGCCCGCGGGCTTTTCTTTGCCCACCACTTATTTATATATAGTATGCTGAAATAATATATCATTATATACCTTCTTGTAGGTGTTATACGCGTGTTATCGGAAGACGTTATGTTGGTTGCGAGTAATTGTGATTATATAGGAGTGATTCATAGTACTTACCAATTGAATAATTTCATCGTTATACAGTACACATTCTTGACATACCATATTGGAACGAAATGTCTATATCGGCTTGTTTTTATGAACTATATGACATAAGTTGGTTGTGAGTCGGTTCAATGGGAAATCAGAGGAGAGGACCTGTCCTACCACGCAAGTTTTTCAGAACGAACCGAGAGACAAAAATGACGAAGAATTCAAACCAGATTCAAACATTCTCTCCCGGATTTCTGCCAACAATGGATACTTTACATTGCAGAGATAACTATTGTGCCCAATGACTTTCGGTGGTTTTCTTGTCATGTTCAATATACACGCGATCAGTTGAAAGTGTTTTCAGTCTCTTGAGCTGTAAGATTAGAAGATAATCTCCAATACTGCAACTGACGATGAATGTAAAATTGTTCCAAGTAAGGAACACTGGATTCACGAGATTGAGAAATCAATCCGGTTTGGGTCCATGTTTTTTTTTTATGCACCACGGGTCCGTACTTGACCTCAATCACACCTGATGTTAAGTGAAGATGAGGTCGAAGGTAGAAGCGTACTGACCCGGAAACCCCATCTTATTTGGGGGACTGGCTATCTTATCTCTGACAACCGGAACACAACAATGCTATTAACTTTGCTGCTTGGGGGCAGATTTAGATAAAATGGTGGTAGCTAGCCAGGCGGACATTTAAAATGCCCTACCACCAACCAAACCGAGTACTTAAACATGTACCCCGCTGGGGATCGAACCCGCGACCTCCGAATCGTAAACCCAATGTTGTTTACATTGAGCCACGGAGGCGGCCATGTAGTGGATTATTATCGCCCATGCCCTTCTCTAGTAAGATGAGGCTGTGCCCCAGCAGTACGAACATAAAGCTGTTGCTGTTGAAGTTTCTGATCACTGGTTTTTGCATTTTAATACTCTTAATCTCAGCATCTGTCTGCATGTTTGTTTTAGGATTTCATCAGATATAATATTTCTTAAATTCGTTGGAGACATTTTGACACACAGCTGTTTTCAGAGGTAGAATTAGGCAGTGATGTACAAGATACCTTAAATAAAGTATTTGGAATACAAAATACATTTAAATTAAGTATTTCAGACACCCGATGCAAATAAATCTCTGAAATACTAGATATAAAATACGTATCATTTGAATACTTTTTGTAGATAAAATACTTTTGTAAAAGAACAATTTTTTTAATGAAAGTTTTTACATGTAAATCGCGATGATCGCTCAAAGATGACACATTCATAATATCATATATTTAAGGTTTTAATTGACGCTTAAGGAAAACCAGTTCTTTAAACAGTTTATCACTCATTTTTCTTCGATGAGGCCTCATGATCATGCCCCTAAATGGGTCGCTCCACAGGGGCAGAACTTGGCAAACAGGTGTTGTATTTGAAAAATGTCACCTAAGATGTCACCATCAGTATCTACAAAATACTAAGATACCAAACAAAAGGTATTTAAATACAAGATACAAAATGAATTTTAAAAAAGTTTTATGGATACAATTTTTTGATTTTGTATCTTGTATCTGTATTTCAGATAATTGTATCTTAGATAAGTTACATCTCTGGAGTTAGGGTTGCATCAAGTTTTAAATCCAAATAACTTAACGTTTCCAACGCAAACTACAATTTCGCCAGTATTTATCTAAACTTTCGCACTCTCAGTCTTTCGTTTTTAAGTGTATTTAGTTTTCTACTCTACGTTCAGTATGAGTAGTCTTATATCTGGAATTTCCGGTTTAATTTTAAACATTAAACACTTAGAACTAAACCAATTGATGTTGAAAAGAAATATTTTCTGAATTACAGGGTTGGTGGCCAACTGCGAAACGATATTGTACACAGACTTACAAGTAAAAAGAGAAGAGAACATTGAGTTCATCGATTGTTACGCCGGAGTCACTGTCGATGTCTCCGACTTGCCCGCCCTCTTCAAATGCATGGCCATCGATAGCACAGATGCTATTAATTTCAACATAACCATCGTCAACACTGTATTTAGCACGGCTGATATATCATTCAGAGTTCAAGCTCTGTCTTTACCAACAGAAGAAAATTTCCTCGTCTCCTGCGCTTTTGATCCTAAACTGAATAACATACAAACTGTAACGTTCAGTCCAAATCCGAGCTCTTGGCATTATATTCAACTGTATGAGATATATCGAGGGAATCTATCAAAAATTGCCGACTGTGAATCATATTACCTGAGGGACGATTTAGAAGAAGTTGATAATATAACTGTTTCAGATCTAATGCGTGATGATAAGGGTAGATTCTTCACTTTCGACTACGGCTTGCCGACGACTGATGTTCAAGACGTGACAAGCTTAGTCAACTTAACGTCAAATGAAATAAACAGTCTAAGATTTAAAGTCAACCAGTTTATTGACATCGGCGGCAGTGTAGCGATCGAGGCAAGTCTCTTAATGAGTCTTAAATACTACATGGGATATAAAAGAGAATTAAGAAGTGGCGCATTATTAGCATTCACTGAAGAGAATCAGTTCCTCAAAGTTGTCATTTGTATGGACATCGGCCACGCAAGCATACCTTTAGAGAGTGGCCACTGTAAATACAATGACCAAATAAAGCCGGCGTTATTCGTTCTGAATAGCACAGACTCTGCATCTATATACGAGAGGACTGTTATACCATTCCCTGACAGTGGAACATGGTATTTGACGTTTAGGTTGTTTTGCGATGAAGTTGTTTGCCCTTGTCCGATGTCCCACAACGGTTCTAAGTACTATGTGGATTCTAATGCGGTAGAGCAGAACGGTGGTGATATTTCGGGCGAGTTGTCGAACGACACGCTATTGGGACACACGAATTGCAACGCAACTGTGGTGTTGTCTATATCTTCAACGTCATGCGTGGGTGGACGGTGCAGTAACCACGGGAATTGTCTGTTGAACACTTTTGGGGGGATGGTGATGTCGTTTTGCTCCTGTACTGCGGGCTACGGAGGTGAGTTCTCATTTATCATAAATGTTTAATGATCATTCATGGAAGGAAATGAGAAAACACCTTCCTAATAAGCTGTATCTAACTTTTGACCAGATAATGGTATTTGTGTAACGAATCTGGTAAAGATGCTTTAAAAAAGAAGAAGGTCTTGATTTCGTACTTCTAACAAATTCGGATGTGTTTAAAGACTTCTTGTGATATTTGAAGTTTCTATGAAGCGCACCAAAAATATTTCAGGTAGTAGAAAATCAATGTGGTGGTTTGGTTATCTGCATAAAGGTATAGAGGTTTTATTATGAGCTTGGTGATATAAAAAGGTAAAGTGTAATGCACTCTTTGAACCACATTTTGGGGGTACTTGGAGACCTATGAGTTCATTCCGAAAACCAGTAACTATTTTATTTAATTACATATAAATTACACATACATTGAACAACCATAGGATAGAAATTACAATACGCAAAGGGCGAGCTTATTTCTGTAAGAGATTTCTTCCAGCAAACCTCGGAAGGAAAAACAATTGAAATTTTATTGTAGACACAGAGCAACAATACATTAACAAACATCTCTATTATAGAAACACGACTATCATGTGATAACGTTAAAATACACCAAGCAAGATAGGTAGGTATATAGGTAGAATCCAGGGTATGCCTAAATTAAAACAGGATATTTTATCCTGATAAAGTGAGTAGTTTCACGCAGTCGAAGCCACGGGCGAAAAGCTACTAATAGGTTTATATAATAAATTTCCGTCACTTACAAAATTTTTGATTTTAACTCCGTGCTGTATTTCTATTTTCCAGGTTGGGACTGCTCAGACGACTCCAGAATGGATAGCAGAATGTACATGCTTATCTCCATTCTTCTACTAACCCTCAGCAACCTGCTCTTCTTCTTCTCTATATACGTAGCTATCATCCGCTTCTACTACACCGAAGCCATGATGTATGCCTTCACTATGGTCTTCTCATCATTCTACCACGCGTGCGACGCTCCATCCCAAGTTTCTTACTGCATTATCAGAGGTAACATACTCCAGTTTGGAGACTTCTATTGTGGCCTGATGTCCTTCTGGGTGACATTGCTAGCTATGGCTGTTATAGGTGATAAGTTGAGGTCATCACTCCAACTGACAGGTGCGATTGTGATCGCTTTACTGACAACATGGAACATGCATTCCTTTACATCGTTCCTTTTACCCGTAGCCGTTGGTGTGGTTATACTGTTCGCGTCCTGGTACTTGGATTACAGAAAGAATCGGAAGATGAAGTACCCACGGACATATTACTTCAGATATCTGCCGTTAGGCTTGGTTTTGGTGACAGTCGGGTTGATCTGTTATGCGTTCTTGCAGACTGAACAGAATTATAAGATCGTTCACTCTATATGGCATATGATTATCGCTTTGAGCGTCGCATTTCTGCTACCCGATGTCAAACGGGAGGGTAAGGTGAACCCGTTCGTACCGAGTCCGAATTATTGTAAGATCCCCTTCTGTAAGGGGTTCAGGTCTCACCGACAGTCGCGCGCGCCGTTAGCTTTAGATTCAAATACACACCAGTCCTAACAATTTCAGGTGCATTATTAGTTTAAGACAAAAATGTTATTTAATCATGTATTCTTATTTCGGGTGCTTCCCACTTATGGGAGAGATTGTGAGGCAAGTGGAATAATTGTGTTAATCAAAGTTTATTTCGATTTAAACCCTAAACAACGGTGGCTAGTTTTCTTTCATACGTATTATAGTTGACCACACTTAAGAAATTATGCGATATTTTCTGTATGTTAATAATAATTGAATGTAGTGATGTGTTAAAATTTTTATTCTATTATGTTTTTCATTTTTTGTATGATAACATAAAAGTTACGATATAATCTCAACAATAAGTAAAAAAGGATCTAGATCCTATCAGTTTAGCTTTTAACACAAAAATTTATTTAATTTATATAGCATATTCTCATTCCTCTAACAGGAATATCCTATCGTTATACAACAAGCGACGGTAACTCGTCTGCTGTGGGTGCGACAGTAAACCAGCATTGAGCTCTTATAAGCTCAGCATAAGCTGAGTCGTTTCCCTTTCGCTGCTGCGACACTTAACTCAGTGTTCTGCTATTTTATTTGTCTAACAATTGTTGTATATGTATCGAAATGACGAATAAACACTTTCTTTCTAAAATAAAGATAATGTCGAATATTTTTTAGGTGTGTTCTATTATAATTTTTATGAAAATAAGTTCCTATTGTTTAGAACAACTTGGTGTGTTATTGGAGACTCCACTCTTCTATAGTAAACATTTTTGAAGGAAATATACACTGGTCATTAAAAAAAATCGACTCGCCAAATAGATTCTATACAACTTCCTATATTTCTGGGTTTGGAAACTCGATTAAATAGTGAAATTAAGTCATTTGAAATTTGAATCGTATGAACTGTGAAATCTCACTATTTAATCGAGTTTCTATCAATAATTTTTTATGCAAAGGAAATTTTTCGTACATAATTTTTGGCTGTAGAAAAGTGTAAATTTTATTTAAATCGGTATAGAACGGTCCGAGTTATTAACTACTTTCTAAACCCAGAAATATAGGAAGTTGTAGAGATTTTCGATTTTTTTGATATCCAGTGTATTTGTACCTTATCTATTAACAGGTTTGGAAATCGAAAACTCCCGTGCGTAATACCGCAGTTTTCAGAAACACTCCCAGCTATCCCACGGGAAAAGTGTGAAACACCCCATAGTTCTAACTAGTCATCTATTTAGTCCCGAACAAGTACAGTTTTTATTAATATTTCTTTTTTAATGCAATTTTTTTTTACATTTTCTATGACATAGTGTGATTTACACATGACAATAGTGGTATAGGGTAAAATAAATGCATAATAATTTATATGAGTATTGAATACTTACGTATAGGGTCCAATGTTTTGAGGAGAGCTTTAGGTCGACTGAACAACTTTTAGTATGAGAGAATATGTTTGTTTCAATGTTGTGGTTTTTTGGATTCCGTTCCATAATTTGCAAAAACGGAACCCTTTAGAAATATGTGGAGAAAAAATTAATAGCGCGATGATGGATCTTTAAATATTCGTGGCGCTTTATTACTGATTACTGATCTTATGCAGCAGAATGGCGCTGACGACCTCGCTTAACATAGCGATAAAATTGCATTACACAGATTGACGCATAGACGAAATTAAATGGTACAGTCTGAAACATAAACCTTTACAGTCCTGCAGAATACAAATTAAGTTTTCATAGGAAATCATAAATGTTTTTCGATAGTTTTTGGGTTATTATTGATTCAGTAATTGTTATATATAACTTAATAAAAAAAAATATGAAATAACAATTTAAGTATTTCAAAACCAAATGACTTGACAACAACATTTTGGGTTTTTTTTACCATAAAAATGTATCCTATGATGACACTCTGGGGACCAAGGCGAAGCGATACTTTGCCACAGATTAACTAATAGTTCCTGCGGAACAGATAATTCCATAGTACTCAAACTCCATAGTAAAATATGGATACCTAACTATAATATATATTTTAATATTTAATATTGTAATAGTATTTATAGGTATAGCCTATAAAAATATTACGAGCAGTCGTGCGCGCTGAAATGTACTGTACCACCAGACAGATCAAAGACTATCTATGCTAAGAAATAATTACTCAATGGGTGTGTGGTGACTGGGTGAATTTAAAAAAAGTTGTTTTTACAGGCCTATAAAAGTTTATCTATTTTAGACTACGTTACACGACCACAACATATGAAACAGTAGATTTTTTGCCATTTCAAATCAGTTCCTGTATACATGTTGTTCAGTTTGTTGACTTAAATCACCCCCTAAAATATATTCAGATGGACCGTGTATATTATCCTACAAAGACTGTATGACATCCTAATGTGGGATGTTTGTAAAAGCTAAGATGTCGAAGAACAAGGTCAATATAGTGAAATTTTGTGTAGTTATTTAATTAAATCATGGTTACCCCAGATGCAGATAGGTACTTTTTCCCTGAATAATTACAAGTATATCTAACTGTAATCTTTGGGCCTGATTGCTGTATAATAGAACGAAAAGATATTGATTTGGTGCGTATGGTCTGATTGCTTTTAAAGTCCTACAACTTCTGATAGTAGGTACCACCCCCAGTGATGATTGGCGGACCACTAACTAGTCTATATTCGTTGTTTTGGCGTAAAATTGCCAGATTTTGTATTACTCTTTTCTGTTCGAAGTTTAAAACATATTATGAATCCATGCTTGCATTGTGGCTCAATAATCATCATCATCATTTGTAAACGAATGTGACGTGGCAGACTTCGAGCTGCCTGCGTAGCCGGCCTCCCCAATTTGTAGAATTTTAAATTGAGAAGACATCTTCTCGATTCCATGGTATTCCTACTTATAGTCTAGCAGAGATAAGTTAGTTATTATACAGGTTGAAAATATAAGCAGGACTTGCAATTATATATGAAAAATATGGAAATGGTAGTAAATTTTCTTAAACGCAAAACAATGTTTATAAGAAAAATTTCATCCTTATAATTGAGTAATTTCGATTGGTAAAATAACATTAAGTGTTTTTGTAGTCGATTGATAACCGTCTTACTTAAGTAAGCTTTTAATCCGTGGAATTTCATTTGATTGTTTGCTATCTTCTCTCCATGTTCTGCTCGTTTTTTCACCCTTTACAAGTACCTGCTCTGCATCTGGAAACGTGACCTTTTCGAGATTGGCAAATTGAACTAGTTGTGATGATTTATACCAAAAATTGATTTTGTAATTATAATTTGTTAGATATAGATAATACAATGTTGCAAATTATGTGTACATTTAAAATAATGCCAGTTTAAAGTTAGAGGTTCTTGAATTTGCAAAGGAACCATCTACGTTTTTCCTATTACTAAAAGTAGTTTTAAAATTGATTTATAGTGAATTCGTTCCTATGGTTTATAAATGCGATTTTATTTAATAATATTTCGTACTAATGAACGACACTCAGAAATATTCTATTTAAAAATATTCGCTAGTTACTATACTGTATACGATTGAAATGTTAAGTTTGAGGCTTCATTAGCAAATTAAATGGCAACATTGAGACGATTTTCGAATTGAGAATTCTGACATCTCGATTGTTTTTTTTTTGTTTTCGATCCGATGTCTACGGACCGAAAATACTTACAATTCATTCGTGATGTCGGAGTTCTCATGATACATCTCCAGTGTCCGAAAATTGTCTCTCACGTCGGACCGAGTAGCGAGGGTAATTTACCGCTCACGGTTCGTATAGGTGCTGCCAAATTGACACATCATGGCAGGTAATGACAGTTCTACACTGATCCTCGCAAGTGTCTTTTGACGCCATGGATGTTGGGGCAGTAGTTTCCTTCGTTTACAGAAAAAAAAAACGCTTTGTTTCAAATTGTGTTCCACGACTAGGTACCACCCTGAGACCGTTAAAAAGCGATATCAGGGAAAAGGATCGGAACTTAATCCAAGTCGAATTTAGTGTAAAAGGCGGTATCTATCTTGTTTTTTTTTTCTGTGATAGAAGTTTCACTACTGCCATACCTTCTTATTTATTGCATGTTATAGAAAGAGCTTTTATGCATTCCATTATGTGACTAATTTTAACAATCAAGCTAAAAGAAGCTACGTTTAAAAGATTAGTGGAAACTAAAACTGATTTTTTTGTTTATTTATTTAATTTGTGTAAGCATAGGATTAAAATTTATCGCACTTATATTATAAGTTTGGACGTTTGTTATTCAATCACGCTTGCACGGATTGGGATGAAGGTTAACAATTAACATATAGGGTATGTTTAACCCGAAATTTCAGATGATAAAATGAAACCACGCCAGTGGAAAGCTAGTGAAATATATTCGTTATTTAGTACAATTGGAAAGCAAGACGACTGACCACTACCAGTATAAATTGGCAAGATGTGAACGTAGCGAGTTAACTGTTTGAACGGTTTTTGGTTTAGATTTGGTTTTGATGGTGTAGAAAATGATATCTCGCTATTTTTTTTTACGATTAATGCGTTGACGTTCTTAGCGAGTCGATGTCAAGAACATAAAATTCTTGAGGATCAGAATGTTCTCTGTGGCCTCGTAGAGGTCCGGTAGCGTACAAGTGTCGGAACACGCAGGGCAGCATAGAAGATGCCCCATAGTTGTGGTGTATCACAAACACCGGTTGTCGTTCGTGTAGCCCACTTGGGCATGTTCTCTCGGCACCTAGCGACCCCGGTACGCAGTCGTACCGTTGACGTTAGCAAAGTAAATTTAGAGCTTATCACGAGTATTATAATTTATAAAATACTAGGCTAATTTCCGTTACAAATGATTAGCACGATACGAAATGTGCTTAATGCGTAACGTTCTTGGTTTGGTTTTGTCGTTCATAATTAGCGCGATTGGTTTATACTGGTAGCGTTACGGTCGTCATATAGTGTATAATAGGTCAATTTGTGAAATTTTAGTAAAGCGATTTCTTTACTCTGATACTCTTGTGGTGCCTTATATTGTCCATTTTTCACAATACATCTACACTGTTTACCACTTATAGGAAAAAAATTATATATTATTTTTCTCGCACTCGCGTAAAATAGTGTATACTATATGTTAGTGCCATTGTACATACTATTATTTATTACAATCATGACGTTTTTGTATTAATATAAATACACCAATTGTAAAGAGATTAGGTAGGTTACTTCATTTATTTATATATAAGTATATAATCAATTTATTAGATTACTATGGTAAACTGAAGTGATACTAGGAAAAAAGTCGAAAAAAAAAACAATTTCGGAGTCAATTTTATCTTTTATACGGGAATTGGAATGACTGTAGTACTTTGTTGTGAAAGTTTGATGTTAAAATTTTCGTTATCTGTGATTTCGCCACATTCCTGCAATATTGTTTTTGCTCAAAATGTATATTGCTAATGTTGAATTTTAGTTTTTGGCAAATTTTTATGTGAATAATATTATTGGGCTGTTATAGCTGAGTCAAATGACAATAGGACTGCAGAGACGACGTTACTCCTAATTTTGAAGCACTAGACGTGTGTAAGCAAGATAGTACACAATTCGTATTGATTATTAGACTCTCATTAATTAATTAGAACCACGATTCTTTTTTATTCTAATCACGGACTCTATGTTTGAGATATTAAGGTTAAGTTCACCTTGCGTTTGCGCGCTAAATACACGTCTCGTGAGACCATATGTCAACTTTAATTTGCCACCTGACGAACTTTGGTGAGAGGCCATTCAAATCTCTTGAACTAAATGGAGAATAATTGGAAGCTGGGTGATTCTACTCATATCCATGTTCATGAGTTCCAAACCCTCAGGCATGAGTACTCAAGAAGGGAACACTTTGTTCTACAAGTTTTGGAAAAAATAGGTACTTAAGGGCCCTGGTGTTTGTGATAACACTTATCAATACGTAATAACCCTTTGTGGCCACCTATTCCAAAACAATAAAATATTAATTCTTAATTAGATTATTGACATTTTGGACCTCTGCTGTCCTCGAGTGACCCCCATGACTCGAAGGCTGGATCCGCCCTTATAAGTATTAGGCATGCTATAAAGTTTGGGGCGGCAAGAATCGGCACGCGGGCGGCAGGAATCGGCCCGGTACAGAAATCCCATTTAACTTAGCAATAGAGCCGAACCGAACGTGCCGGCCCAACGCACGCCTTATGAAAATAACTGAATGGGATTTTTTTTTCAGAAGTTGTAGAATAGTTGTTTAACAAGTGTTTGTCGCGAGTGCTGATTTTGAATCCAGAATACATTCTTTTTAAGCAAGGAAAGCGACTTTCCGAGCTAGTGAGATGAAAAAGTTGTTTACCTTCTTAGGGAACTGTTGAGGGTTTTGTACTCACCCAATGTTGACGATAAAACCATAAAAGGTGCAATATTTAATGTTTAGCGAAGACAATATTACCTACAACATATAATATTGTTATAACGGTACCTATTAAGTTGCATTTGTAAACAATTTTATATTTATTGTTGTCCTACATAAAATGTGATTATTAAAATCAAGATCAAATTATTCGACTTCAGTCTTTGATTTACTAATGTTAAACACCCAAAAATTATTTCTTAAAATAAAACCTTTAATTTTTCAGTATAATAATTTATTTAAGTAGCAGTATAAATATTTAGTTCAAGAATACCTACATTATTTTTAATGATTATTATTATCTTAAAACTATCATCCCACTGGATGGCAGAGATCTCATGGATTTTCTCACTATACATATTGTCATAGAAAAATATACTTAATTTATAATCCGTGAGGAATGTGTATGTAGGTTTATAGTATATATATATTTAAATTATGTTATGTATATATTTCGCAGTAGGTATATGTAATATATTTAGTGTAAGTTTATTATTCACTTATCTTTTCTTTTTTTATTTGTTTTATTATTCGTTATAGGATTTTTTCTTTTGCACACAATTTACTGCTAAACCCCAAATTTACTGAGTTTCCTATTTCAATGCTCAGGTTGGCTGGAAGAGATCTCTTAAAGAGATAAGTCCACCTTTGTGCGTGACCTATTGTTTGTACTCTGTTATTGTAATATTTTGGTGCAATAAAGAATGAATGTGGTTTCCAAAAGGAATCATTAATATTTATAAAGGACATTCTATATTATCCAGTTGTGGGATGTGGAATGGTATACCAAATTAAACGTTTCTTTCCCCGAATGCAGAGTACATTGCAGAGTTTTTTCATGACAATTATTTTTTAATAAAAACTCTACAATGTACTCGATATTGTGCGAATCGTCCTTTGTCAAAACGTTCATCATACAGTATCACATCCACATGGTTTAATGGTTTATTTAACATATTAAATTATTTCTTTATAGTTGTCATAACAGATGTCCAACTAATACTATGTATGGGATCAACCCATTCTTATCCTGTAATTCTCCATTCTCCTAAGAATAGTCATCAGAGCATTATATTTATGGTTCATCTAACTGGACATCCAATCAAAATCATGCATAATGCAAAACTACAATAAATAAATAAATATCCTTAAGACAAACACACAATGCCATCTAGTTCCACATTAAGCAACTACAGGCTTTAAAAGTAATGTCGTCAATAATTGTCATTGCTTGTGGGATTTGTTAGACACATTGTGCATCCAATAAGTTGATGGTCAATTGCACTAGTGCACATCTCGAAACTAATTATAGATTGAATATCAATTCTGGCTGGTGTATTAGCATGCATCATATCCACCAAAAACATATAACATTGGGTGGATAGTGAAACATGATCTCTTATAAGAAAGCTGAACTATGAAGAGGGCGCTGCTCGGCGTTTAACTACGTGATCGAATCAGGAATGAAGAAATCCGTAACGTAAACTTAAGTCACAGGCATAGACCAGCAGATTAACAAGTTGAAGATGGGCACATAGCTGGAAGAACTGATGGCCAGTGGAGCATTAATGTTCTCGAGTGGAGACCATGCACTGGCTAGCACAGCGCAGGTGACAACATTGACAGATAACCTGATAAAGGTTGCTAATAAACTGGTCACTCTGGAAATCTATGGAGGAGGCCTATGTTCAGCAGCAGATGCTGTAAGTAAGTCGGATAGGAGGTTGTTAGCTATCTCACAAACAGAAGGCATTGCCATGATTGAAAAACTTAACTCAAAAATAAATTTCAACTTTTCCGTTCCATCATTGGTTCTCTTTCACATTGGTAACTTTTATATGGGGAGAGAATTTTGACCCATGGAAATGTGTTCTACTACAGTTACCTAAGAACCCTCTTCGGCTCAGTATGCTCTTGCTAACTAGCCTTTTGTAGAAATCCACATATACATAAATATCGAGCCTCATTTCGATAACTAAAACATTCGAAAACTATGACCTTAATCAGACATCCAGTAAAATGGACTGTGTATAACAAGCTTACGATGAGAATATAATTCCCAACAAAGTACTGTTAAGCCTGTAGTGCAGTCTGCAAAAACATGAATAGAGATGCACTAAAAAAGCTTGATACTACCTACACCATACCGCATTTCTTTTTCAAACTGTTCCGCTTTTAAAGTTCCATCTATACTTTTACAGTTTTCATTAAACACACTGTAAGCTGACACTTCACCCCGTTTCCTTTTCCTTGTACTAGTATTTAGGCATATTCCAATTAACAATGAAACAACAAAGAATACTGCTCCAAAACCCACTTTCAAGAAGTATACATATAGTGTTAGCCAGATTATACTGTAAATGCTCCATTTTGTGAGGAAATATCTCCATGACTCTTCATTTTCAACTTCAAAGGATTCTAGTTCGCTAACTTCAGATGCAAGATCAGTTATTTCAGGTTGGAGTGGTGCCAGTGTTGATACAGGCGGCTCCTCATCTTCTAGCTGAAAAGTAATATAGGTACAATGATTTACCTGTTTCTAAAAACAGTTAGGTATGTAATAATACAAAACGGCATAGACTTATCAATATATCAGCATAAAAAAATAATTGTAATTTTGAAGAGAGAAGTGCTTGGGTTGTAACAAAAAACACTAATCCTCTTGGCGACACTCTACATTTAAAAAAATTGTCTCAAAACGACACCCTTCGAAAAACACCCAGTCTATGTTTATTAGTAAACAAAGAGAAAACATAGTGATGAATGTATATTGAATGAAAGAGAGCATATAATTCTCTGGCATTATCTATCTAATCCTATTCAGCCACAGGGCAGAGGAGTAAATAGGATATAAAACCTGTCTTACCAATAAAACCTCTTCTTCCTTCTTTTCCTTATCCATATCTGTGTATGTATTTGGCACTAGTAAATTAACCAGTTTCTGTTTTGTGTTTTCAAGTTTCTCTTTAACGCCGTCTATCAACTGCTTGCGACGTCGCAAAGCACGGTATACCTTCAATTTTGCCTCCATTCGTCTTATCGATGTGTAATGAAAAATTTACACTACGTCGACAATAAAATCCTCGATAACAGCGATTACGGTTTAGAGTAATTAATTAAACTAAGATTATAGGTGGATGTCCTTCATTAATCTAATAATAATCTTGTAAATACAATTTGAACTTAGTAAAATGTATGACTTTCAGTCTATGACAAATCGATTAGAAAGAAAACTCAAAACAAAACACAGGCCAAGTGTACAACAAACGAACACTAAAAGCCAAATATTCTGTAGCTAATCAGCTGAGCTGGGGGTTGGTCCTGTCGTCGGCCGTCCCAAGACCCACAGTACTTGCACAGTAGCCTGAATTCAAACCAAAGTATTCTGTGATTCAAATCAAAGAAAAAATATTGCTCATGACTCAACTCACAATCACAATGAAAGCTGTAAAGACAGTTACTATATTCTTTGGCTGTAAATTTTTCATACGATTTGACGTTCTGAGAGAGAGAAGTTTTCTTCTTCCTTGTAATAGGAAAGGCTAAGGAACAAAGCCATACTGCCTCGTCTTCAAGATTTGACGTTCTGAGCTGAGAGAGAAGTTTTCTTTTTCCTTGTAATAGGAAAGGCTAAGGAACAAAGCCATACTGTTGACGTTTGGGATGTTACACCCTTCCATTTATTTTATTAGTTTTATTCTCTCCTCTCGGAGAAGGCAAAGGGATCTAAGCCCAAACAGCCATGTCTTATTTCTCTTATTTCTTCAATTCATTAGTCAGTCTCAGTCAACACAAGTAATTAGTCGTATACTTGGCGTATACAGAGTTTAGTCATACTCAAGTCATTCTTCAGTAAAGTGGCAGAATGCTTTACAAAAGATTTTGGCGAGTTCTTGTGGGGGGAACCCGAAAGCTTCGTTACGCAATTTTTTTTTATTTTTTTTTATTAAAAACTGGTTTCGCGTTTGACTACAATCTCACCTGATGGAAAGCGACGATGAAGCCGAAGATGTATCACGCGCACCCAGTAAATGCATATTCACTCTAGACTTGAAGATCCCAAGGTTGATATACTTTAACTTATACTTCCCTTCACATAAACGCCATGACAATATCCTACCATTATTATGCTTCAAAAGTCAGAATGCACAAATTATAAGAATTATAAAGTAAATTGCAACTTCACTTGCCCAGAACCCGCCAAAAAACCCATATGTCTTCCATGTAGGTTACACAGATGCTCTTGTGTGAATTCCACACTTACTTAAACTGAGCAGCATTGGAATGGAAATAATGAAAAATATTAGGCATCACGGTTTCCTTCGGTGTGTCCGATCGGTTTTCCTGTGTATAGGGTTCGGAGAGCTTCACATCAAGACCACATAGAAATTTTTCATACATATGATTACAATCATATCCGTCTATAGCTTTATACATTCTCAGATCCATTGACCTTCTATTCTGTCCATGTTTATTTCCTTTGACACCTGTGTTTGAGACCATGACATATACAAATAAATTATTTGTAACTGTGATGGTCTCTTAATTCTATTCAGTTTATTATGTACTACGTTTATGAACAACACAGGATTGATTGACTTCTAGCCTTAAATATAATCTAAGCACCTATTCCACTTAAACTGAACGACATTTTAATGGAATGAAGGGACACCACTGTTACTCTTAGTAACTTTCGTTCTGCGTCTGGCAGTGCGTTATCTTCATTCATCAGTACAATCTATATTTACAAAGGGCCGAAAGCCGAATGGAGAATCTCCTCTTTTTCGTAGTCGGTTAATAAAATATGTGGTTTTGTGGTTACAATACAAGACCATTGTCTTTTATTACTGTTACTGCATGAAAATAAAAAAAAATGAAAAGTGTATGTATATATGTATGTAGATTTCTGTGTCACCATAGAGCTTACCTAAACGGTTTGACCGATTTAAAATACAAGATAACGTTAGATTCGCCAGATTGCAATAAAATGCATTTTACGATGAAAAATACAATATGGTGCAAGGTGCAAGTAACACAAAATATGCGGTCGAGATTTTTTGTTTTTATTTTCTCGTCAGCTTGTAACTTAGGGACCTTGGAATTATTATTATTGCAAAGTACATGTAAGGGCTAAAAGGCCAAAGAACTTGACGCCATGCTGAGAAACGGTTTTTAAAAAGTAAGTTAAGGCGCGAAACAGATCGATAATTTCCTTCCGGAAAATCATGTAGATATCTACGTTTGTCTCGACTACAACGCTCTTTCGTCGTCGATGTGAAAATGCTATAAGTACCAGATGGAACACCAATCTGAAATGGGGGCTTATGGGGAAAATCCTAATGTCCAGAACAATGGAAATTATATTACAATAATCCCTGTCGATTATTCAAGACGTGGATATCCCATGCAAGCAGAATATCAATACAAGTAAGTACTTTAATGCAATTTAATAATTCGAAATGTACAATTTTTCAATAGATATTTTTTCACAGTCTTTTAATAATATTTATGTGATAATTTTGTTTTTAGCGAGTTTCGTTCTCGTGAAGAGTATTATAGCGTGCAAAGTCAAAAGCTTCAAGCTGAGGTGAATGCACATTTATACTCGGTGTCGCAGAGGCTGCCGCACTTGTCCTATAGTCCGCTTGGGCGTCACAATGAGTGGGATAAACATGACCCACACAAACCCTTACAGCCTGATTCAAAGGAGAGCAACAGTTCCGATTCGTTGGAAAAAAGTGTTATGGGTAAGTTGTCTAACAAAAGTAAGACAAAATGAAAAGGCATTTTGCAATAGAAAGGTTTGCAATCTTTAAAAATTTAATTACGGCTTTGGCAGGTAATGTTATTGAGAATTCGGGGGTTGCCGTTCATAAAGTTTTATATAGATGGCGCTTTGAGCGACTGTACTTATTTGACCACTAAAATAAAGCCAGAGATATTGTTTGCAGCGAATTTTATGTTTCCTGGAGCTGGAATGAATCACATTCATGATGACAGTATTGGCGTTATGAGGGCTTAATTCGTCCAGTGGCGCCGTCATTGGTTAAATTAATGATTCTTTTTTAAAATACAGCATACGTCAAAAATATCGCACTGATCTGCACGCAAAAACCGTTAAAATACACAAATTAACTTAGGCTTCTCGGGTGCAAGTCAGAACGATTTTTTGCTTTATTCTGCATTAAAAAGAAATCTTAATTTATCTAATGAGGGCGCCACTGGACGGAATATCCCCTCAGAAAACTTTAAGAAGGAAGCAACCATGATTGTTGATAATAAAAAAAAAACAATATTCATTTATTCACGAGTTTGTGTTTAGAGTCATAGGAAAAAACCGCTTTGGTTTTACATCTAAAATGTAGGTACCGCACCGCACGAGTCATTTTCAATACTTATTTTAGGAAAGAACAATTTTCTATCATCTAAATGTTATAGCGTGTTACACTGAGTTAAGTACAGTCACAGGTACAGTCGCTCCACAGAGTACTTTTGTATAAGTCGCTCGTCGACACCTAGCGGGAGAAAGAGGCAGTTTGCCTTCCCAATATTATAATTTAAGTAAATAATTTTTTAGCATAAAGTCCTTTCTATAGATCGGCGTAGGTAGATCGATTTTCCTTGCACGCTAAGTTCAACCTTATTTCTCGTTCAATAACTATCAAGGTTAATCAAAACTTTTATGTGTGTCATCCTTTTCAAACCGAGGAAAAAGTATTGGATTCATGTAGGCTACATTTTCCCTTATTTTAATAAATAAAGAGAATGTAAGTCGCATAAAGAAGGCAACATCCATAGCCTTTAGACGCTATTATTTGATTACCTGTATGAGGGAGGCGGGGTACCGTAACCCAATTGGCTCTATCAAAGTTGTTATTTACGTGTGCCAATCAGAGTGCAATAGGATAACAGGTCTACATTTGAAATTATTATTAGGCGCTTATGTTATTAGGAGTCAATTCGCTGTGTAGTCGATAGATGTTCGGAAACAATAAACGGAATTGTTCCAGGGTCAAATCTCAGCAGTTGCTCCAACCAGACCGGTACTAGCAGCATAGCAGCCAGTTCTTTCAGCACCACCGAGCCTATCACCAGTGGAGGCAGTTCCTCTAGCGCTATTTCGCCTCCTTTACCAGGTGCCTTTTCAACTAAGTTAAATTCTCAGCCTTTAGCTAGGTAGGTATATGACTAGGTCCAAGCTAAAATTAGCAGCTTAGAGTTCATCATCAGTGAAGGCAGGTCGTCTATCGCCATTTCGCCGCCTTTGTATTCCAGATTCCTTTCCATCTGATCTCCTAAGATTCTACTTCAGTATTTAGATACTTCTACCAGACTAACTTCTGCAGTTTAAGCATCACAAAATGTACCCCAATGGAGGCAGTCAGAAAAATTCCAGCGCCTTTACAACGGGTTAGAAAAATCTTGCCTTTTGTGGTCAATTCTTACTATTCCAAAGCTAACCTTATGTTAGATCCAGCAGTACCATTGGACACAGCGTTTAGCTTTGTATGACTCGTCAAAGACACACAGTTTTAAGCTGTCGCAGTTGGGCAAAATCAGCTACCTATATCAAATACCTGGCTCGTTAGTAATAGACTTCTTCGGAAGTCGACCAAGAATCATAGAGACCGGCTTTCAGTTTTGTCAACAGATGTGAATTATCTATCTATATTATCTAATTAATGACTTCTAGGCTCATCAGGCAGTACCACCTCATCATCAACAGTCTCCTCCAACCCAGTGACATGTGTGTACCTCATGTCTAAGACCGCCGTCATGGTTGAGATGAGCTCTGAGGAGGTGCCAAACTGTGTGACGTCAGCAAGGTTCCTCAATGCAATCCTCGCGACCGAGGAGTTGGGGCTAACTCAACCGAGCTCCAGGAGTTTGGCAGCAAGTGTTTTCGCTTTGTGGATGTGTAGTCCTTTGCTAGGTAAGATTTTGGGAATAAAGTTTTTAAGTGTAGGTAATCTTGACTCTCAAACAATAATAATTAGAGAACTGAAGAGAAAAAAATCTAAAGTGGGAATTTAAGTTCGCGGGCCCGCTATATTGGAGCACGACAAATGAAGCATATGAGCGTTTTTTCATAGTTTTACCTAAATAAATTGGACAACATATTAAATTACTATTCGGTTGTAAGGCCCGTATTAATAAACCGTTTGAGTTGAAATGATCTTAAGTTGACTCTTGAGAATCTGTTGCATATTAAAACAGCATAAAAAATAGTATTCTTCTTCTTTTCGTGTTGAGGCAAGTTTCAAATTTTATTGGACCAAAACTTAGCCACTCTAACAGCACTGTATTGAATAGTATTGTATCTAAAATAGTATTGAGAATGAGACGCGATCTAAATCTCAAGATCGAGGCCCTTAGAATAAGCAAAGCGGTCACGTTCGTGGCCGACTGTCATCAACCAGTTCACGGAGCGACAATTTCATCACACACTATATTGTAGTGTTTATGCTGTTGCTCCGACTAAGTCATTTCCGCGACGCACCTGCAACGCGTGCGCGCACACGGCAAGATCAATCGTACACGCACGTGTCTGTAATGCCCTAATATCGCGAAAGCGACTTAGGATAAAAAAGTGCAATTTTTTGCATAACATAATTTACAAACTACGATCAAGTCCGATCCACTTTTAGATGCAACTGCAGAGTTGTCCAATACGACATCCAGCAATTCGGCAACTAGTTGCTCATGTATATTTCGCCTTAAGTGTTAGTTAGTTAGGGGCCAAATTTAAGAATCTGGTAGAACCTCATTTGACAATTCTTTTACGCGTACAGCGTTCCATCAAGCTTTTATATTCCAGAAATTCAGCTGAAACCCCACCATTGTCCTTGGCGGATATGGTCCGGATGGCAAAAGCTCCTCCACAGGTACGGTCACGGCTCTGAGTCACGACGGGCTAGGGACCAGCCTATTCTCAGACTACAGAGGAATCTATTCTTTCCTAAGCATTTGGAAGAGGGCATCAAGTAAGTAGCTACAAATCTTACAAAGTAAAGTACAAATCTTACAGAGTAAGTTTGTATAGAATGGTGGCGGTACTTCCGTAAAATATTAAACAATCGCGCTCTGCACAAGTTTTGTTATTTCGTAAAATGTGAATTACTTGAGTGACTGCATTAATTTATGTTCGGGTATTTATTATAAATACCAGAACATGCATTAACCGCCACCATAATAGTAGGTATTGCCCCACAGTAAACTTCAAAAGTATTTTTTACAAAAATATAATGCCGGATAAACAAAACCTAGACTCAAAGTATAATATCACTTTGTCTATTTTGTTTCACATTTATACATGTATATGTGTGTCGCTAAATGGGCCAAATAAACGATTCTTATTCTTAATATCTGTTATACCAATATTTATTTATTTATTAATACATTTATTTTCATAGTAGCTAATATATCCACACATATAAAGGGCATCGTCAACTCCCACAGCACAATTTTGCGAATTTCTTATGTCTGAATTATTAAAATTTTTGAAGGGATTCACGCATTCAAGAACTACTATACGAAGAAGCTCGTTACAATGTGGTCACTGGAAGATACCCTCTTGAAAGCGCCCAAGCCGTTATGCTAGGAGGCCTCCAAGCTAGAATACAGCTTGGCCCTTACGATCCTCATCGACATACTGCAAAATTTTTCAGGTAGTTACCCAAATCTACATCTATGTATAATCAAAATTACCTAATATATGCTTTTTTTCTACAGAATGTACCTTGAGGTATTTGCTGTTTGTGTATTTTGAGTTTTTATGTGTAAATAAAAGCAGAACACTGCGTAGTAAAAGTGCACGTGATGGGATATGCCACTAGTGATCACCCATCCTAGGACTGACCGGGCCAGATATTACTTAACTTCGCCAATCCAAAACGAATAGCGAATGCGACTGCGTCATGAGTGGATGTACACTCAAAGAACAGATTAGATACCACAGCTAAAATTGGGTACTGTTAGCTAAAAATCTTCCAAACTATACGGATAGGCAAGAGATTAGCAACTACAGGAAAAAGTTTTTAGCTGGGCGAAATTAGCAGTGCTAGCTAATTAAATTAAACCTAATAACGAAAGTACCTTAGCTATCCGACTAATTTATTTTGGCCAGTTTTAGCAACTGTAGCAAATTTTTGAGACTTTTTTTAGCAATTTTTGGTATTTATTTAGTGATGATATGTAAAGTTTCATCACTGCCAACTAATATTTTAAGTACTAGACCTATGAAATTAGCAGCAATGGCTAAGGGATGTTAGCCGTCTTAAACAAAAAGTCATTTATTTCGCAGTAATAATTAACTTTTATTTGTTGTAGCAGTTAATTTATTAGCATAAGCAACCAATTATTTAAGTACTAGACCCAAGAAATAAGCAGCTGTGGCTCTGTAATCTTAGCTGTCTTAACTAAAGAAGTCATCAAGTTTCGCAATAATGATTAACTCTTCCTCGTTGCAGCAGTTAAATCCTTTAGCACAAGCAACTAATCATTTATAAACTAGACCTATGAAATTAGCAGCAATGGCTAAGGATTCTTAGCCATCAAATATCGAATGCTCAATATCGAACCCACTGACAACGAATCCTTTCGGTACCAAATCAAAAAAATTAGCTACCGATGATAAGTAAGTTAGTAGTTTCAGTCAATATTTATCAAATTTATCGACCGGTGGTGGAGTACGTTAGTTGGTTTAGCCAATATTTAGCAATACTTAGTAGTGACAGGTAACAGTGTTCGTTATAGAGTTGCACCGCTAATACCTTTGAGTTGTGATAACTAATCAGTTAGGTACAACAACAGAGAAAATTAGGAATAGTTTGTAAAGTTTTAGCTACTTCAACGAATATTTTATCAATTTTAGTCGTTACTAACAAGTTACTTTGATGTGGAATTGGATATTATATAGAACTAACATCTAAATCAATTACCACCGACTGTTAAATTACTTTGCTTAAGCATCCGATATTAATGGTTCACTGAGCTAAATAAGTAGCTATACCTGAAGAGCTTCTTGGACATAGCTGCTAATGTTTGTAACTTTTTTTCAATATTACAGCCTCTTGTTAGGTACGTTAAACAATTTTATTTGCCACCTCAGGGAAATGTTTTCGTAGTAGTTAACAATGTTTTAGCTGTGATCTATAACGATATCAGCAACTGTAAGTAACTTTTTTACCTACGAAAGCATTGTTTCTTTGCTACTTTAGGGAAGTGATTTCGTTGCACTTAACAGATCTTAGTTGTGATCAATAACAATATTCGCAAATGTAAGTAACCCTTTTAGGTACCACAGCCAGTTTCTATGCTAACTTAGGGAAGTGTTTTCGTAGCACTTAACAGTATCTTAGTTGTGATCAATAACGATATTAGCAAGTGTAAGTAACCCTTTTAGGTAACACAGTCAGTTTCTGTGCTACCTCAGGGAAGTGATTTCGATGCACTGAACAGTATCTTAGTTGTGATCAATAACGATTTTAGCAAATGTAAGGAACCCTTTTAGGTACCACTGCCAGATTCTTTGCTACCTCAGGGAAGTGATTTCGATGCACTGTACAGTATCTTAGTTGTGATCAATAACAATGTTAGCAAATGTGAGTAACCCTTTTAGGTAACACAGTCAGTTTCTTTGCTACCTCAGGGAAGTGATTTCGATGCACTGAACAGTATCTTAGTTGTGATCAATAACGATATTAGCAAATGTAAGGAACCCTTTTAGGTACCACTGCCAGATTCTTTGCTACCTCAAGGAAGTGATTTCGATGTACTGTACAGTATCTTAGTTGTGATCAATAACAATGTTAGCAAATGTGAGTAACTTTTTTAGGTAACACAGCCAGTTTCTTTGCTACCTTAGGGAAGTAATTTCGTTGCACTGAACAGTATCTTAGCTGTGATCAATAACGATTTAGCAAAAGTAAGTAACCCTTTTAGGTACCACTGAGAGTTTCTTTGCTATCTTAGGGAAGTATTTTCGTAGCACTTAACAGTAGCTTAGTTATAATCAATAACGATACTAGCAAATGTAACAACTCTTTTAGCTACCACAGTTGAGTTTCTTTGCTACCTTAGGGAACTGATTTCGTTGCACTGAACAGTATCTTGGTTGTGATCAATAACATATTAGCAAATGTAAGTAACCTTTTTAACTACCACAGCTAGTTTCTTAACTGTCTTAGAGAAGTGTTCTCGTAGCACTTAACAGTAGCTTAGTTGTGATCAATAACGAAATTAGCAAATATATGTAACTCTCTTGGTTACAACAACCAGTTTTATGAGCTATATTAAACAAGTTGATTTACTACCTCAGGAAAGCGTTTTCGTAGAACTCAACAATAGCTTAATTCTGATCAATAATAATATTAGCTAATTTAATTAACTGTACAGCCCGCTTTATTAGGTATATATAACAAGTTAATTTGCTACATTAGAGAAGCGTTTTTTGTAGCACTTAGCAGTAGTTGTGAGTGGAGATTTATTTATTAAAGTTTTATTGTATTATAATGTTCATATTGACATACAAACAATAAAATATGTTTGACCAATAAATGTCCAATCACAACTTAAGTACTATGAAGTGCTACGAAAACGTTTCCCTCAGTCAACTTGTTGAATATATACCTAATAAATAAAGCAGGCTGTGGTGAATAGACTTACTTATATTTGCTAATATCAATATTGATCATACGTAGCTACTGTAAAGTGCCATGAAAACGCTGTTTTAAGGTAGCAAATTAACTAGTTTAATATTACTAATAAAGAGAACTGTGGCAGTGAAAAGAATATTTGGTAATTTATTTCATAATTATTGATCGCAACTAAACTATTGGTTGGTGCTATGAAACAATTCTTTATAGCCGGATTTATATTGTTGGGAACTAAGTGATGCTTTGAAACTAATTCAACATCACTTTTGCAATGTATATTTGGCCTGGTGCTAAAACAAACTGTGGTAGCGAAAAGAGTAATACACTAACATGTGCCAATGTCGGTATTAGTCACAAGTAAGCTTATGCTAAATTGCTACAAATTGACTTCCCCAAGGTAGGACATTAACATGTTCAACATTCCTAGTAAATGATATAAATTTTAACTTAACTATTAACATACTGTTAAGAGCCACTTGAAGTTATTTAGAATATGAAACAATATACATACTAATCAAGACTTTATTAAAACGCAATCCAGGGCGTGAAATATTTTAAAATATGTGACGAAAGCCTTTAACGGATTGTCAAAGTTGTACAACACGTCGTTTATAACGATGGAGCAGCTCTTTATAGCGTCTTCATCCGGTGATACCGCAACCAGTAGAGGTCCGTAGTTCAGGCCGAATTCTAAGAACTTTTTCTTATTTATTTCTGTTTGAATCTCCGAAAAGTCCTGAAAATTATTACTTTAAATAGACATTGAAGCCGAAATAAAAGTGTCAAAACTCAGAAGACAATACATAACTTTTCATCTATCTCTATTGCTCTCATTTTCATATATTAGAAGCCTAGTTATAATAAAGTGTTGATATTCTCGAAAGTATTGCATATTACATTATATGTTATGTCAAATATTTGCATAGGCAAGGAGTAGAAAACACCTTAAGCCAAATTTCATACAAATCAGTTAGGTTGAGGAGCTAGTCACCATGAGTTTGTATGATTTTTTTTTATTTATTAATTTGAAAGACAAACAGTTGCTTTAATTTAATTTTAAAGAGTTAATTTAGCTTAGTTCAAGTAGTGACAGCTCGTGGTTGGGGGAATGACTGGACGTCTCGCATTAACGAGATCAACGGTTCGATTCTAAATGCAAAGCACGAGTTTTTCGTTTTTGAAATCTTAAGTACATAAGTACGTATTTGTCACTGACTGTTGTGTCTTGAGCACGTCAACTTCCCTGTCTAAGAATATGCTATTTAATACTTAAAATTGATAAGAGTTAGATCAGTAAATGGTTAAAGTGACATAAATCTGAATAAGCTCGCAATTGTCGCACAGCAACAGCTGAATAGCTTAGTTTCAGCCATATTCTGCGCTTATTGATAGACGTAGAATGTTCTAAGGTAGGTACTTCCTTTGACATACCTATTGTATTAATCCATCTCGTGACTCCATTTTGGATGGCCGCCATTGCTTATTTTTGTACGTTACAATATTTTTGACACCAAATAGGGATGACAGTGATCTCAAAATGTTAACTTTTTTCCATCTGTAAATAAATATAAATACTTTATAGATAACAAAAGACTCCAATTTAAAATTTCAGTAAGAACTATCATTTGTTAATACAATCTCGCCAAATCTTGTACTGATGAAAGGAGGAAAACGACTACAAACAAATGATATAATGGTTTTTTAAAAGAAACCATATCATAATTACGGTTCGGAATTCAGAGGCACGAATTTTAAAGTAGGTACAAAAAGTGTCAGTATCACTGCTAAGTTGTAACATGGATACGCTGATGTTAAATAAAGGTTAAAAAATTAAGTAGAGATTAAATATGTAACTACCTGCTGTAAAGCAATCATTAATCCCATTATTATTAATGTTTTATTTTACTAGTAATAAAAGCCGCCACAGTAGGCCATTCAATATAGAACTGCATATTGTGAAGTCGATTTCGAGCTGCGGAAATAATAAGTGTTAGTAAAATTTCGTTGTTGTTCATAGATAATTATTACCATCAAAGTAAAACATTATTGATGTCTATTCTGTTGTACGCAAAATAAACTAAAACCAATTTTAAATTGATACTGTTCCTTTCTCTTTTGAACAATATGATGCGACAGCAAGACTCCAAGACAGGTTTTAATTTAATTTGTTTGCAACACAATCGATATTAATGGTGTCCATTCTGTTGTATACAAAATAAACCAAACTAAAACCAGTTTTGGAGTAGTGCTGTTCTAGGAAGAAAGGGACAGTACTACTTTAAAACTGGTTTTAGATTAAAACAACAAAATCGACATCATTAGCTGATAATTATGGTGTTTAATCAAAAACAAATACTTCACCACGACAATTGAAATGTTACTAATAATGGAGAACCATTGATTAAACTTGTCAATAAACCGTGGTTTCTGGGATTACTGTTTAAGAAGTTTAATTGCATCATACTTTAGAATATGCTTAAAAATAATTAAAAAAAAATTTCTACCAGTCTGTAACCATCAAGCCTTTTGAGTGCAGCAAACTCCTTCATGTCTTAATGAATTTGCATGTTGTTTTTCATGAAATTATAAAGTCTTGCTGAAGTACTATTATGCCAATTTTCTTTCACGTGATCAACTGTATCAATTATTTTTCATCCAGAGTAAAACATCTTCTTGCTCTTCGTCTGAAATATGTGTTTAAATGTGAATTCAGAATTTTGAAATCTTTAATTAGGGTTCCTTAACAAAGTCACTCTGTTAAGTCTGTCTGTTTATTTTACTTTTTTATCATTTATTTGTGAGATTTTATAACATATGAATTTGTTAAATGTTGAATCAATATTTAATTATAACATTTTTACTACAGTTGTGGTGCATATACATAGCAGGGATATTATTGAAAATGACATTAATTTGTTACATGTTCAATCAATATTTAATTATAAGATTTATACTACAGTTATGGTGCACACATACCCTGTTGGGGGGCGGTCGCGCTAATGTTTCAACGTGAAAACTAAAACTTAGGTTTCGTGTTTTATTTTTTGATTCAATAAGTAACAAGCTCTATAGAAAGATGTGAACATTCATGGGATAGCACTAGAACCAAGGGACTGTTAGAGGTGTTATAGAGAACTATCAGGTGGGTCTCTGTTCAGCAGTGGATTTCTGCAGCTTGAAGGAGGTATTAACTAGGGCGAATTCAGAATACATAGCAAAGATTATTACTTGATTGACCTAAATTAATTAGAAGTAGTTGCACCACAAGTCTTAGCAGATACAAATAAGTTAGATTGGGCATGCTAAAAAAATATTATATTTTCTTCTATTTTTTTTTTATGAAAAATAACACTTTTATAGGAAACTAACTTGAACTATTATATTTTAAATTGACAATGATGAAATGAATAGGCCGTCAAATGCCAACTGAAACTATCAATCATTAAAATCAAAATATATACAAATGGATGTTATTGGCAGGAATTAAGTTTTTTTAACATACCCATTGTAATGTATAAACAAGGTTTTTTTTATGAAACATCTAAGATAATAGCGAAATCAACTCAGGCAAATTAAAAACCTTGAAAGAAATGTTGTGCTCGGAGGTATAAATATTTACACAACAAACATATTGTAGATATTTGTGCAATTAGGATTAAATAGCCAATATAATTAGCCAAACATTTTTCTAAATTTTAATTCTCTTACCTGGTGCCCTGGGTACCTGGGTTTAAGAACTTGCTCTTAAATTTTTCTAAATGCTCCATGAAGGTTAATCGTTCGCCAATTTTTGGGAAAATTTTCTTCAATGAATATTCAGTAAGCAAGGATAGATAACTCTTCTCCATTCCTTCTTCTGCAAAAATAAACCAACCATAACAGTAAGAAATGAGTAAACATCTTGCATGACGTCATTATTTTTCTTGTAAATTCATTAGGTAGGTAAGAGTAGTTTGCCCCTCAACATGTCACGTTCATCTCATAAATTGGCGCATTGTGGTATCTGAAGAGGTCTCCTTACCTTTTTTGGAAAATACAGTCATACTCTGGCTTTTACCGACTAAAGTTTACCACTATAAATTGGTCATCGATGTTAGCCCGTTAATACTCAATACATATAAACCTGAATTTTATCAATGCTCACCTCAGGCACTTCGCTACAATATAAGGAGTTGAGCAACGAAAACAATAAACATGTAGGAATTACTCCGTGCTAGTCCATTAAATTGAGGGCGGAAAGTAGAGAGACGTGGTCATTACTCCACCGACAAGAGCATAGCTCTTAAATTGAAGAATAAGAAGTCCATACAAGTCCTTGGGCATTGTAGTTATATGTATACCTCACACGAACTCACGCCCCATTTTTTCCTTTACCGGGTTGCGCCTGCGCTAGGTAGGCTCCATTATTACGTCTCAGTTTCACTTGGTACCTTTTGTAAGTATTTTTTGCGACGAATCATGTAGGTACTTACCTTCGAATTTGTTTATAATATCTTGAGAGTAGCCCCAGCTACTGAGCAGTCGTGACATAGTAATTTCTTGATCTATATACTATAAACTCACTTGAAATTACAAACTAACCTTTTTTACGAAAATTTAGACTCGACACATACTCAACCGACGAACGACTAAAAGTAGTGGACCGAGTATTTCGCGCCGACGCCGACAGACGCAGGGTTGCCAGATGTTATTTTCCAATTTTAGCCAGATTAAAAATGTTTTATCCAAAATGTTATTTTCTCAAATAAACAACCGCCAAACTTCATTAAACAAGAATAACAAATAAAATTGTAAATGAGTGTCTATAATTTCATAATTAATACAAACGCGCGCGGTTGCGCCTTGGTCAGCGTAAAGCTTCCGATATTGTATGTGTGACCGTGGGAATACCTATATTGCATTGTAATCGTTTTGTATTTTCCCCAATATTTGTTATTAGTTACAGACTATTTTGTTATACTCATTGACATTTCATTTTTCAGATTTTGAATGCACTAAAAGGCACTGTTTCTTTATCTTTCGTTTACGGTCAATTCGCCTGTTTAATTTATTTTCAGAAATATTTCGCCAGGACCGCAATGTTTCACCAGAATAAAATATATAAAATACCCCAATACATTTTTTTTGGGTCAAGTATACTTTAAAACTATAAAAACCGGTCAAGCGCGAGACCAATGACGACGCTTGTATGTATAGATATTATTATTACTGTTTTTTACGTTATAGCAAAACAAATTACGCGTCATTAAATTAATGAAGTTCGTTAAACGTTAAAGCGTTACATTTCAAAAGATTTAACGAAAGTTAACTTTAACTTGTAATAGAAATTTATTTTTAAAATGTCTTAATAAATCTAATGTCTAATTAAATAGTTATTTAAAAAAAAATGGTGTGGGAAGCTTACTGGACTGGACTTAAAAAATAATATAAGAAGGGTGTTTCATTACCTAGGGTTTGTAATAATAAGTTGTCTTCCGTCGGTTTTTCCGGAATCTTATAATCTTGGAATCTTTAAGAGTAGAGTGAATAGCATTTACTGAGATCGCGTGCTTCATCTTCGGCCACATCATCACTTCACATCAGGTGAAAAAGTCATACATAAAAAAATATATTATTTAAAGATCAAAATACCGTCATTCATCGTTATCTAACATAAGGTGCATATTACCATTCATACATATCAATATATTAAAGTTATCTGAAAGCGAAACTCGTAGGCGTTACGCATTTTATGAAACTACCAATGAACAGGAATCCTGAAATAGCCTCAATCGCCTGTCATTTTTCTTCCAGGGTAACGTAAATGGGTACTAGTAGGTAATTTGTCGCATTTTTTCGGATCGTAAATGTCGAAACATTTCGCTGAACTGGATGCGGGCCGGCAGCAATGTTGTCAAAATTTATTTACAAAAAAGCGCCGAGTTGACTTTATAAACCGCTGGACAGTCAAATTTTGGCGAGGAAAGCTAGAGGAAATATTATTATTTATTATTTTCGACATTAAGCTTATTAGTAGCTCATAACATAACTGGATATTTACCACGAGCATATGGGGTTTCCCACTTAAATGAAAAAAACCATAGTTTAAGAACTTTAGCTGTTGTCGCTAAGTTCTTGTTAGTTAATTTTGCTAAAGACATTCGTCTTTAAATAATAATAATAATAATGCCGGACGATCACACCGACTAGCTGGCCTCAAACGAGAACCGACCTCTGGGGACATTACCCAGAACACCAGTTCCGAGAAAATTTAAAAAAAATCGTTTTCTAAATTCGTATAGCAATAGTAAAATCAAAGTAGTAGTCGCCTAGCCAAATTGATTGTTAAGAACTTTAGCTGTTGCCGCTAAGGTCGTATTAGTTCATTTTGCTAAAGATATTCGTTCTCAAATAATAATAATGCCGGACGATCATACCGATTACCTGGCATCAAACGAGAACCTGGTAACGATTTCAGGCGGTATTACCCAGATGACCCAATTCCGAGAAAATTTAGAGAAAATCGTTTTCTAAAATTTGTATAACAATAGTAAAATGAAAGAAATGGTCAGTTACTCAAGTTGTTAGCTAAGAACTTTAGCTGTTGTCGCTAAGTTCTTATTAGTAAATTTTGCTAAAAATATTAGTCCTCAAATAATAATAATGCCGGACGAAGACACCGATTACCTGGCCTCAAACTAGGATACCCTTTATTACGAGAACCTAGTAACGACTTTTGGGGGCATTACCCATAACACCCAGACCCGAGAAAATTTATAAAAGATAATTTTCTTAAATTTATAGCACAATAGTAAAATCATAAAAGTCAGTTCCCGCCAAGTTGACAGTTAAGAACTTTAGCTGTTGTCGCTAAGTTGTTCTGCGTTAATTTTTCTAAAAATATTCGTCCTCAAATTTTAAATACAAACCGCTATAGGAACCTACTATCGGTCTTTAGGGAATTAACTACTTATTTAATTACTAGGTTTAGCTCGCAAATTCGTCCGTGTACAATATAAACAAAAATAATTTGTGAATACATTCTATACACTTTTCTGTATCGGGTGCCATAAAAACATAGCGCCTCGGATTTGTGTAGGGCCACCTCCAGATCGAGCATCCTTATGCGCCTCACCACTTGTGCTACTAACACAGTGGCAAGGCGTGCCGCTTCCCAGTACGAGCTCCCCCGTGCCGTCACCTGCGTATCGTGTGCATAAAAGGTTAGCGCGTCCGCGCTAGGAATGAGCTCGCCCCTCAGCACCCAGTAACCCATGTTTCCCAGGAGCGGGCCTAGCACCGAGCCCTGTGGAATACGGTACCACGTTTTGGATAATCTATGAACCTATCCGAGAGGCAGGCGCCCACTATTCGGCATAGGTATGGAGGCATGTCATGGAACTTCAGTGCCTCTATAATGCACCCCCAGGGGACTGGGGAACTTCGATATTGACCTTAACGACGGTAACCGGTTTCAAGACAACGTGAGAATTAGCCATGACTTTCGTCTTGTCTATGTTAATTTTGAGACCTGAATGGAAGAAACGTTGTGATATATTCGCCATTTACATGTTTGCCTCCTCCAGTACGCAGGTGAACCTTCGGGGATATCACATCCCCCTGAGTAACATCCACACGTAATTGAATGGGTTTTGACTTTTGATCTTGTAGTTGCACATTCATTATAGCGGCGTCAAACAGATATCTCAACATCTCGTATATCTCACCAATCGACTTGAGATAGCTGCAGAGATTCTAGAATAGCACAGATTTCGACAGAGTCGAACGTTATCATGTAGTCCATGAATGTAAGACACAGTGGCTGATTATACTCCTCTGTCGCTCAAGCCCATTCCATATCATTACCTACCGTTTACGTGAGCCTCATCTCTTACGTCTCTACGTCTTCTTACTGCTGGGGCTAACCCAAGACGGGGTATCCTGACCCGGTACGAGTATGAATGGTAATGATATGGAACGGGCTCGAGCGGTTGTAGCTCACGTAAACGGCAATGGTATGGAACGTGTTTACTACGCGGCAAGGCTGATTCATAAAACCCACATAATAATATCCGCTTTCAGGAACACACAAGTCGCACAATTTCAAATTTGGAGCAGCTATCTGCATCAAAAGCTCTAACCTGAACGTCCCTTGTTTTTTTCCTCAATTTCTAAAATGAATGCCGAAAGAAGAATTCTAAAAGCGAGCGTGTAGATCTAAACAAGGAAGCCAAATTAAATAACAACCTTGATAAAAAAAAAGAAAAAACCATGGCAATACGCGATAAAGTTGAAATCACACTATTTATCGTGGTAATCTGTTAAAATGAGTGACATAGTAGTCGTAGAGCAGCATTTTGACATTAGTTTGCGATAAAACGTGCGTTTCTAGCGAGATCAACTAGGGAAGTTTGGAATATGTATCAAAGATTATTATTTGACAGTGCAAGAATAATTTGAAACAATTGCACAACAGTCTTAGCAGATACTCATAAGTTTAATTGTATTGTATAGACAAGGACTTTTTGTGAATTACATATACAATTATTAGCTAGCGGTGTTAAAATTTTAGCAAGATCAACTATAACAAAGATTATTACTTGACCGAGCGAAACATTCGAAGTATTTGCACAATAGACTTAGCAAATACGAATAAATTTTTAGCGAGATCAACTGACAAAAATAAAAATATACATTAAAGATTATTACCTGACAGAGCACGATTAATTTGAAGCAGTTGCACAACAGTCTTAGCACATACTAATAAGTGTAATTGTATTGAACATGCAAGTTCAACTATAACAAAGATTATTACTTGACCGAGCAAAACAATTAGAAGCAGTTGCACAACAGTCTTAGCAAATACGAATAAGTTTAAATGTATTGTATAAGTAAGGATTTATTATGCCTTACATAGAAACATGTTAGCCAGTGTGGTTAAGTTTTTAGCGAGATCAACTAAGGAAAGTTTAAAATATATATCCAAGATTATTACCTGACAGAGCAAGATTAATTTGAAGCAGTGGCACAACAGTCTTAGCAGATACTAATAACTTTAATTGTATTGTATAAACAAGGACTTTTTATGAATTACATAGAAACGTTTTAGCTAGTGTTATTAAGTTTTTAGCGAGATCAACGAAGGAAAATTAAAAATATCCATCCAAGATTATTACCTGACAGAGCAAGATTAATTTGAAGTAGTTGCACAAACAGTATTAGTAGATACTAATAACTTTAATTGTATCGTATAAACAAGGACTTTTTATGGATTACATAGAAACATTTTAGCTAGTGTTATTAAGTTTTTAGCGAGATCAACGAAGGAAAATTTAAAATATACATCCAAGATTATTACCTGATAGAGCAAGATTAATTTGAAATAGTTGCACAACAGTCTTAGCAGATAGTGATAACTTTAATTGTATCGTATAAACAAGGATTTTTTATGGATTACATAGAAACATTTTAGCTAGTGTTGTTAAGTTTTTAGCGAGATCAACTAAGGAAAATTTAAAATATACATCCAAGATTATTACCTGACAGAGCATGATTAATTTGAAGCAGTGGCACAATAGTCTTAGCAGATACTAATAACTTTAATTGTATCGTATAAACAAGGATTTTTTATGGATTACATAGAAACATTTTAGCTAGTGTTGTTAAGTTTTTAGCGAGATCAACTAAGGAAAATTTAAAATATACATCCAAGATTATTACCTGACAGAGCAAGATTAATTTGAAGCAGTGGCACAATAGTCTTAGCAAATACTAATAAGTTTAATTGTATCGTATAAACAAGGACTTTTTATGGATTACATAGAAACATTTTAGCTAGTGTTATTAAGTTTTTAGAGAGATCAACGAAGGAAAATTTAAAATATACATCCAAGATTATTACCTGATAGAGCAAGATTAATTTGAAATAGTTGCACAACAGTCTTAGCAGATAGTGATAACTTTAATTGTATCGTATAAACAAGGACTTTTTATGGATTACATAGAAACATTTTAGCTAGTGTTATTAAGTTTTTAGCGAGATCAACGAAGGAAAATTTAAAATATACATCCAAGATTATTACCTGATAGAGCAAGATTAATTTGAAATAGTTGCACAGTAGTCTTAGCAAATACCAATAACTTTAATTGTGTAGTAACAGACAAGTCATTTTTATCAATTAAGTACAAACTTGTAAGCTTATATAGCTAAGTTTTTAGATAGATTCATTTCGGGACGTTAAGAACATATACTGAGGATAATATCTTAGTTCAGTTTGCGAAGTTTTGTGGTAATGTTGACTAATATGTATCTTTGCCGCTAGTAACAAAAAAAATTAGTAAGAACCGTGACTTTCTTAGCACTAGTAAATAACAGTCCATTGCTATCACAGCCAAACAACAACTTTGTTACTACGAATAAGGACAAATTGCTGGATAAAGAAAGAATTTAGCAGTACTGACTAATTTTTTCAGCTAAATATTGTTTGACCCTGCAGCTAACTGCTCTTTATTGAGGTAGAAAAGCCATCGCTACGGTTGCAAAAATTTTTGATTGGACAACTAAATCGCGGCAACCAAGTTTGTTTAGCTGCGATATATAAACCATTTCTTTCCGTGTACTCTATTAGGTACATTTAATTTATTTGCGAGTGTCAAAAAGTGTGTCTTTTTCACATAAGAAGCCACCAAAATCATCCGCAAGGTACTAACTGTCATCGCCTAACTGAAGATCAATAAAATGGCAGAAAGGTCGCTTGAATAGACTGATGTCTGCCAATAGTAGGAAGAAAGAAGAAGGAAACAGTTTTCCATTGCATGTTTATTTGGTGACATTTTTACATCAAATATTTGCGTCCATGTCAGCAATATAACAAATAAATCACTACTATTTAAAAGCCAAATCAAGGTGCAAATAAAATTTTAATATTGTAATTTTCTTATCACGACGGCGCGGCGGCGGCCGGCGGCGGCCGGCGCGGTGGACGTCTCGATGTGGTAAACAACACCTACGAGCCACAACGCGGGGGGGAATCGTAGTGTCTGTAAAGGCAGGCTCACATAGCGACGGCAATAATAAATATAATTTATTGCATTTTCATCTAGTAACGTGTTTCCGAGCTTCGCAGAGCTCGTTAAACAGTTGGTCTCGGTTGTATTCAATCGAAATTGTCCAGCCAAATCGTTGACGTGAAAACATTGACTGTCAAGTGGCCATCTAGACTGGTATAAATACACCAATTCGCAGTAGAACAACCCTTAGTGAGAGGAGGCTGTACGGAAGTCTCGGCAGTAGGGCGCAAGACAGTTGATATGAAAAGCCACACATGTATTATTATGAAATAATATAATTTATTAATAAAATAAACTGAACTACTTATTCATGTACCAAAATTCAAAATATAAAAAACTAGAAAAATAGTAGAAAAGCATCAAATTGGTTTTCATGCCTAATCAATCACAGGCAGACGGCCAAAGAAAGTGTCGTTCGGGTCAAAAACTGCCAACGTTTTGCGAACGAATAGCGTGTAGCCAATAGGATTCGCGCATACCAAGGAGTAAGAGGATTTATGTCAAAAATTGTACCTATGTTCAATGTGTGTATGTATGTAAATCTATGTTTTTTTATATATATATATACCTATGAGAGGGCGGCAAACGAGCATGCGGGTCACCTGATGGAAAGCAATGTAATCTAAATAAACTCATAACAATTTTGTTCTTTGCTTAGTTGCGAAAATAAATTACGTAGTGTAATGGGGAACGCATGTATATGAATTTTACAAATGGTACTACTAAGCCAGTAGTGAGGAAGGGAAAAAATACCCACGACACTACCAGTAGTGCGGCTTAGTAGTGTGGTGGGGAAGGAAAGAGGAAGGGGAGACGAGCACGTATATTATTAATCCAGGGAGCATCAAGACAAATACCTGCCTATACACGCGCGGTCCGGGCGGTGGGCGCAGCTGCTGCCCGCGGGCCGCAAGGGCAGCCCCGAGGCGCGACTGCTGGAGCAGGCGCAGCGCCCGCCCGCCGCGCCGCCCCGGAAGCTGCGCCACAAGTACCTCGCGCATACCCGCACACTGCCCACTTACGGGTTAGTTCTTACTATCGACCACACACCCCATAGACGCTTTATTTACTGTACCAATGAATTCTGTCAACAAGATGCGGCGTCAACAAGATCTGTCAGAGCCGATCAGAGTGCAATAAGCTGACAGGCCTAGCCAATAACTGATTCCAAGTTTTTAGGCATCAGATTTTCTCCATGTATGCCCTGTACAGAGCACTGTCGTCGGTAACTCCTAGGGTGAGTTGTTTGTTACAGGGTAGGGGTATGTAGGTGACAGCCTCTATCACCATACGCCTTTGGGTCCTACTTAACTTCACGAACCTTCCAAAGAGAAGGGGTATTTTAGACTCTGAGTCCATAGATACCAATTGCGATCGCTTCTAGCCAGTTCGTCCGTTGCGTCATCCCCACGAAAACTACTATGTCTCTTTATCCATTGCAAAGTAACCTTTATATACAGATATCTGTCAGGGATTTATGACATTCGTAAATTAGCCCGCTATTGCAAGAATATTTCTTCAGGGCTAGTAACACCCGCCCGCGTATCTAGACTCCCGAGTGTTGATAGTCTCGACACATTTCCAGTCTCGGAGTCTCAACACATTTCCAGTCTCGGAGTCTCGACACGCAATCTCTGTTTAATTACTTTAGTACTATTAAATATTCTGTGGTCTCGGGAAATTCAGGATCAGCTGAGGTATGAGGGAGGTGGGGTACCTCATTCCGATTGGTCCTTATTTACGTGACCTTGACAGAGCCAATCAGAGGGTAATAAGCTGACAGGACTAGCCAATAGTTCATGGGCTGTTCTATTATGGTGATGCGTTGACAGATACCCCTTGCCTGTTCTTAGGAGTCTATAGGTTGTGTGGTCGGTGCGCAAGACGTGTTGGTTTAAGTGTTGGAAACCATGTAAATGTATTCGGTGCCCAAGACGGGTTAAGTATTGGAAACCACTTATTGTATTTGTTACTTATTATATTTCCAGTGCGGCGTTCTTCCAAGGTCAGATAGAGCAGCCGGTCCGCAGCTTAACCAGTTTACTGACTCATGAAGACATACCTGTTCTAGTTGCAATAAATTCCAGCGGCGTCTATGTCATTGATGATACCGAGAGCGTAAGTCATACACAGTCGTTATTAAAGGAGAAGGTACGATTTGAGATAATTTAAATTCAAAGTTCATTGCATAAAAATGGTATGAATAATCAATAAATTTGTAAGATTCTCATTACATAGCCTTTTTTGGAAGACCTGGATGTTATTTAGCCCGGACTACCTACAATTTATATAACACGCGGGTTCGATTCCCTACAGTATTAGCACTCGGCTTTGTTGGTGGTGGATTTTCAAAATTTCTTTGTATAGAGAGAGGTACACAGACTTCAGGGATAGGTGCCTACACTGAGGTGGCACATCAGGTACGTTTATTCTAGAATAAATTTATCAAATCGGACGACTACACTCGCTATTCTGAATCACACGAACTACCGCTTTGGAAGTTGCGTCTGGATTTTAAAGACATAACCATGAGTTATGTGTATAGTCAGAGAAAAAACGACAAGAAACTCTCTGACACACAATTTGTAGGCCACCGCTTCAATTTATAACGACCCGAGACTGACTATTGTTACTTGCTGTTATTCAACCTTTTATCGAAAATATACGCTGTCGTTACAGACTGTACTCCTGGGGTTGCTTTACGAAGAGCTGTCATGGGATATCGGCCTACCCTCCGACGACAACGAGGACTGTCTGCCGTGTCTATTCCTCCAGTTCATGGTCGTTGAAAATGGTCTTCGGGTTTCCAAAATATTGCAGGTGAGAGCGGTTTGTGTTTTTTTTAATTTACTGGGCATAGGCATTTACTGGGTGCGCGTGATACATCTTCGGCTACATCGTCACTTTCCATCAGGTGATCCATCAGATTGTAGTCAAACGCGAAACCAGTTTTTAATAAAAAAAAAAAACAATTGGTCAAAAAGCTTTGGCTATCGCCAGAGAGATATAGAGATAATCACGTGCGCGCGTTTAACCTATCATAGCGTTAGGGCATACTTTATGGGTATGTGAGATTTTTAGAATTGTAGGTATATAGTTACTTTGTTATAAAGGGTAATTGAAAGTAGCCGATCAGAAAGTACGCCTTTGGAACGTTACCATTCGAAACTCGATGACAGCTGTCAAAGTTCAGAGTCGTGTTAATCTACATTTGCCATTTAATCATGGTGGGCATGTAAAATATCTAACAACTTGAGACACCATATTCGAAATGGTTCGTGGTCGGGATTCGATTCAATAGGCATACGAAAGAAGTCTGTTGAATATCAAATGTTAAGTTTCACATTATTGTTTGATCGATTTTATCGAATTAGTATGTCACGAACGGTCTCTCAAAGGTCATAGTGTAGGTACTACGTGAATCCAGGGCGCATTGGTAGATTTTTATGAGACTGAAGTCTACGACTTGGTTGTTGCCTGACTTGAATTGATAACAACCCGGCATGCGATTATTCTTGAATGTTCAACGGTCGAATGAAACTATAATTTCACAGAGGTAAATGTGTAAATTTCGCAAACTCATTCAAAAAGCGATTGATTCAAAAATCGCACCCCTCCTGGACCGAGTACTTAAGACGACTCATAGATTTAAAAGCGAATGACTCAAAAATCGCACCCCTCCTGGACCGAGTATTTAAGACGACTCATAGATTTAAAAGCGATTGATTCAAAAATCGTACCCCTCCTGGACCGAGTATTTAAGACGACTCATAGATTTAAAAGCGAATGATTCAAAAATCGTACCCCTCCTGCACCGAGTATTTAAGACGACTCATAAATTTAAAAGCGAATGATTCAAAAATCGTACCCCTCCTGGACCGAGTATTTAAGACGACTCATAGATTTAAAAGCGAATGATTCAAAAATCACACCCCTCCTGGACCGAGTATTTAAGACGACTCATAGATTTAAAAGCGAATGACTCACAAATCGCACCCCTCCTGGATCGAGTATTTAAGATTACTCGTAGAATAAAAGCGAATGACTTAAAAATCGCAACACTCCTGGACCGAGTATTTAAGATTACTCATAGATTAAAAGCGAATGACTTAAAAATCGCAACACTCCTGAACCGAGTATTTAAGACGACTCATAGATTTAAAAGCGAATGACTCACAAATCGCACCCCTCCTGGATCGAGTATTTAAGATTACTCGTAGAATAAAAGCGAATGACTTAAAAATCGCAACACTCCTGGACCGAGTATTTAAGATTACTCATAGATTAAAAGCGAATGACTTAAAAATCGCAACACTCCTGAACCGAGTATTTAAGACGACTCATAGATTTAAAAGCGAATGACTCAAAAATCGCACCACTCCTGGATCGAGTATTTAAGATTACTCGTAGATTAAAAGCGAATGGCTTAAAAATCGCAACACTCCTGAACCGAGTATTTAAGACGACTCATAGATTTTAAGATAACGCCTAAGCTTAGTTTCGTTTTTAAATATCAGCTTTAGAGCCATGACGTAATTAAGCATACAATACCATACGTAGCCGCTTATGACGGACATGATAACCATCTCGCTTTTCGACTCTAGGCAAGAGTGGTACATAAGTAATGCGCCAGTGTATGTTGACAAGTCCCTATGTCTCCCAGGTGTTTTCAAAGCAAGCAATAATGATGGACACGCTGGTTGAACACTTCGCGGGAGAGTACCGCAAGAGGCTCGGCCAGGAGACACCAAGTGACCACGCCAACTACGACTACCATTCTGGTATGTTTCTTCTGTTACGGGACAAATTGCTAGATCTTTAGTCTTTTAATAGTTAAGAGTATATATATATATATATATTATTTACATCCTATCAGCTATTACATTACAGCTATTGCCCGCGACTTCGTTCGCATAGAACATTTTATTAGAATCGATTCAGCAAAAAAATTTGCCTATATCTTATAATCCAGGTCTTAGGCCCGTATTAATAAATCAATCTCAATAGAAGTCTTGAGGCTGTATCAACCGAGATGCGTCTTAAGCAGTTGATGCTATCTCAAGCTCCGTGCTAATTTATAAACCAATCTTGGGGTCTACTCAGCTGAGATCACTTCTCAAGTATTCGCCTCACTGGCGAATGAATGATAATCTTGAGTTTCGTTTATTAATACGCGCACCTCTCAAGTGAGTACTGCTTGAGTATGCACGTGCTTTTCATGTCTCAAGTTCGGTTAATTAATCAACACGTTTACTTGAGACCGCTCACAAGACTGTTCTCAATCTTGAGAATGGTTTATTAATACGGGCCTCAATCTGTCTACCAACTGAATTTTATCTAAATCCATCGTCTAGCCGTGAAGAGGTGACAAACATACACAAACTTTCGCATTTATTATTAAGTTGGATTGGATTGTGTTTGTGCCGTGTGGTTTTGGCACGTAAAAAAGAGAACCAATCCGTCTCTTCTCGTGGGTGTCGTAAAAGGCGATTAAGGGACTTTCCCCCCAAAAATATGTCTATAAATTTGCACGTTTTATCAGCCATGGACTAAATGGACTTACCCCCTGTCGCATGTGCATTACGTTAACATTAAGTTAAGTATAGGCAGTATTAATTTTTAAAAGTAATCGCTTTATTAAAGTTTCTACGAATCTAAGAAATGATTATGGCAAGCACATGAAAGGAGCTCTGTTCTAATTTTTTTTATTATGTGATTTAGCCCAGAAATTAAAAAAATATTTCATGTGAAACCTTGAAACAATATACCATTTTCCAAATAAAAAACAAATTTGGATATAGCTTTGAAAATCGCAGGAATTGGTACATATGATTAACGAAGAAAAAAAACTCCAATTTCATAGGTAAAGACCCAATATATATTATTTATTGCACACGAAATAAAAACAGACTGCACTCGGAAAATATGAACTAAGGTAATGTATAAATCTTCAAATATGTGTTTTTAGATGGTCAGATCTTTAGTCACCTTTCACGACACCCACAGGAAGAGCGGCTGTTTCTATTCTCTTTACGTGCCGAAACCACACAGCACAAAGAATATATAAATTATTGTATGTTCTTTACATTTCCAGACTCCGGTAGTATTTCACTCCCGCCTCTTTCCCGGCCGGACTCCCCTCAGAGGAGGCTGGCCAACAAGCTCTCCCGGCTTGCTCTGGCCACTCACGACGGGAGAGGAAACCTATTGGGAGGCGCGGGGGACTGGAACACCGACCTCAACCACCCCCAGCCTTCATGGATACTGCCCAAGCATTAAATCTAACCTAACCTTAAATCTAACCGCCTCCGTGGCTCAATGTAAACAACATAGGGTTCACGATTAGGAGGTCGCGGGTTCGATCCTCAGCGGGGTGCATGTAACCTCGGTTTGGTTGGTGGTAGGGCATTTTAAATGTCCGCCTGGCTAGCTACCACCATCTTATCTAAATCTGCCGCCAAACAGCAATGTTAATGGCATTGTTGTGTTCCAGTTGTCAGAGATAAGATAGCCAGTCCCCCAAATATGATGGGGTTTCCGGGTCAGTACCTTTACACCTTCGGCCTCATGTTCACTTAACATCAGATGTGATTGAGGTCAAGTGCAAACCCGTTGTACATAAGAAAAAAACAAATGTAAAACATGGTAATCACTTTTCAAACAGACTATAACCGTAAATAGTAAAATTTTTACCCGACTGTCCAAGGAAAGAGAGTAATGTTTTTCGAGTGTATGTATGTATTTAAGTATATAATATAAATATCTTTGCACATACACACAGCGCCATCTAGTTCCACACTAAGCAACTAGGCTTGTATTATGGATACCAGATGGTTGATAAACTACACAAATACATTTTTTTGTAAATAAATACATGTATAAATGAAAAACATCCATAACTCGAGAACACATGTCTGTATTCATCATACAGACATATGCCCCTAGCGGGATTCGAACCCGCAACCTTTTGGTATAGCAGCAGAGTCTCTAACCACTACACCAAACAGGTCGTCAAAGTATGTATGAATTATTCCTCTTAGATGTATGTAGATTTCTGTTACCTCCTTTAACCTAAACGGCTTGAACGATTTCAAAGTGAATGATGTTGTTAGATTCGTCTTGATGCCCAGAGTGTCATAGGGACACATTTTATGGTAAAAAATCGAACATAGCGCTCGCGAAATACGAAATATGCTGTCGGGTGTTTTAGTTTTTAAAGGAATATTGTTATTTACATGTGGTCGATTACAATTTGTATAAAAACGTAACTATCGTTTACCATTCTGCTATCATTATTTTTGCTTTTAACATCAGATCAAGAATGAAGTTAAGTGAAGAAGATTGTCATGCTCTTTAGAAACCTTTTAGGATGCCAATTGCATGAACCAAAAGGAGGACTAAAATGCCATGTCGTTCTTTTTGTGTATTCGTTATCAAAAAAGGATAGACGAGCTTAAATTTAGTTGTAAGAGTGGGCCAAACGAATCTACACCACTGATAGCATTTTACTCGTTAGGCAATGTATTTTCCAAAACAATGTAAAGTTTTTGTTTCATATCACAATTATTTACGATTAATCGACTGGCAACACTTAACAATTACAGTCATATTCCAGCGCCATAAAAAGCTTTATAAAAAAACCAGCCAAGATTATGTAAGTTTATCGGTATCACCATCGATTACGTTGATCAATAAGTAACCATCAAATTGCAGAGCGAGCGATGAGCCAACCAATCACATGTCAGAACGTAATCGATGACGATAACGATTATGTAATAGAAGACCCCAGTATGTCTCAAAAGGACTAGTATCCAAAGCCGTAATATCCGTATTAAAAAAACACATATTACCATATAGATGCTCTAGATTAGATTGAGACAACTTCGATAGGACAATGGCGGGTACTTTCCCGTCTATGCCTTGTGGTGTATCGCCACCAGACCATTATCATTTGAAAATGTTATCAAATAAATACAGCCGAATACAAATGGTGAATAAATTTGTAAATAATAAATTGTTTTAATCGATGCCTTTATTCCTTAAACGTGTAAGCAAGAAATAATTTAAAATTTCACAATCTACACAAATTCTAAAGTAAACAACTTCCAAACTTAACAATGAAATGCTTTTTGCACTAATTAATTATGACTATTCTAGTTAACAGCGAGCCCGTACAAATAAAAAAGTGAAAGATGATACAAAGCGTTGGCAGAAATATTTATTTCTCGTTAATATATTCTTCATGCGCCTCAGAACTCCATTGTTTATCGCCAACCGGTCGTATTCGACAACTGAAAGGACTGTTTAGGTCCACCATCCACCAAAGCAGAGCTGACTCACGTACGTTGTCATTCAATAATTGCCTTACGGGAGAGATGGTATATACAGGGCGTCCCAAAGTTATGGGACATGAAGGGGAAGTACCTTAAATATCGTAGATAGTGAATTTTGCTCAAAGAAGACTTTATGTTATTTTTAAAAGTTAGTAATTCTGCATTCATAGATTTTCTAAAAATTATTTGCTTCGGCTGGGAATCGAACCGACTCAAATGTGAAAAAAAAAACACCCTACTTTTATGATGCCAATCGAAAGAATAGCTAAAAAATAATAACTCTGCCTAAGTAACATAGTATTTTAAAAGAAAGGAACAACGTGAAATTAATCATTTTAATCAAATAAAAAACATACATGAAACTGCCGTAGTCAATTGTAGGTATTTTTTTGTAAATTAATTAATTAAATGCTCAAAATGTGATCCCTCTTGTCTTACGCAAATCGCCAATCTTTTAATGAGCCCGCTGCCTGTTGATTTTCTAATCATTTTATGGTGAACACTCGATGTGATATGGCACAATTCTGTTTCCGCTTTTTTTTTTGAGCATTTGCCTTCTGTCTAGCTTACAGAGGACGTATTGAAATACAAGTTTTATCATTTCATCTACACGTGCACTTATAATAAGGAAAACTATGTTAGTACCTATTTTATGAAGTGGGTACTTATTTACGAATAATCAATGCTATCTTTGGAATGATAATATCGCTACTTTTCGAACGTCGTCGGCAATAAATAACTTTCTTGAAATTTGACTCAATCATTTTATGTTGTTCCTTTCTTTTAAAATACTATGTTACTTAGGCAGAGTTATTATTTTTTAGCTATTCTTTCGATTGGCATCATAAAAGTAGGGTGTTTTTTTTTTCACATTTAAGTCGGTTCGATTCCCAGCCGAAGCAAGTAATTTTTAGAAAATCTATGAATGCAGAATTACTAACTTTTAAAAATAACATAAAGTCTTCTTTGAGCAAAATTCACTATCTACAATATTTAAGGTACTTCCCCTTCATGTCCCATAACTTTGGGACGCCCTGTATATATATATATATACTGAAGAGATTTTCTTAGGCCCGTATTAATAAACCAATCTCAATACAAGTCTTGAGGCTGTATCACCGGAGATCCGTCTTAAGAAGTTGACGCTATCTCAAGCTCCGTGCTATTTTATAAACTTTTACTCAGCTGAGATCACTTCTGAAGTATACGCCTCAGCGGCGAAAGAATGATAGTCTTGAGTTTCGTTTATTAATACGCGCACCTCTCAAGTGAGTACTGCTTGAGTGTGCACGTGCTTGTCGGGTCTCAAGTTAGGTTTATTAATCAACACGTTTACTTGAGACCAGTCACAAGACTGTTCTCCATCTTGAGAATGGTTTATTAATACGGGCCTTAGACGACAATGCACATCTGTCCGCTCTTCTTTGGTGCACCCCAGAAGTAAGAGAGTTCTTTTCCTTGCTTTATTTTACAGCGAAGGTTTTGGGAAGAGGAGGCGAGGTTTACTTATATGGAGAATCTATAGTGGTACTCGGTGCTATTAACTGGCTGAATAATTGCCTGCTGGCTGCCATGATCTCATCTGTATACTGTCATCATTCTAGCATAATCATCCTCAAGCTCTATTTGTTTATCTATCTATCTAAGTTCTATTTGTTTTTATAATACGCTCTCATCCTATTATACTCTACGAGAAGTGGATGTTTGTCCAAGTATTCCATCAACACCTTAAAGCGTGGCGCTGATAGGTCCTTGTGTCTCGTCAGTCGCACTTCCAACGCGTGGACTTGGAATGCCAATTCAGCGCTAAAACAAATATCAGATATGAAACAATAATATGGAAATGATATATGCCAATAATTTACAAGACAATGAAAAGTTAAAGTTCTAGCAGGTAGTCAGTACATTCGTACGATATATACGACAAATATTACTTTCTACTGATTGACACTGTAGACAATTATAAGCAAAGACTTTGGAATCAGCGAATGGCGTTGAAGCTAATCTTTGGATATTTTAAGGTGCTGAAGATGTCTGGCGTTATGAAGAAGGACTCAAAGAACAAACCTCATTGCGAAGTAAGCGCTTTCTTTCTCAGGAGTCAGTATAAACTGGTTGGCCAGATACCACAAACGTTTGTTTTTGTACTCTGCATTAAGCTGTAACAAAGAGTAATTCGTAAGTCATCTCTTAGAGGAATTTAGCCCCGAAAACCTTTGAGCACGGTTATTGAAATTATAGATCTGCGAGTATTAGATCTCTTATTGGGTCATCTTCTATTTGATGATTGCCACCTCGTTAAGTCATCCGAAGAATACGAGCAATGGCAGACCCAAGCGAAGTATCTCTTGGAGAGAGAGAACTAAGAATTGGTAAAGCCGTTGATATGTTGGGCGCATGTTCAAAAACTGGTTAGCCTTTATCGGAGACGTAGCAACAACGGCATACATGAAATGTCTTGTGCGTACTGTCTGGCCGCTCTGGGGTGTGTCCGGGCATAGAGCTAAGTCCCCAGCCGCTTCAGTATACGAAGGTTTGAAGGTTTGTCTGAATTGGACATTTATTGCATGGTAAAGACATTTTGGGGCTTAGACATTATTCGATTACTAAATTAGTAGGCGGTTAGTGGTAGTAATTACACGGTGTCGTTACAAGTGGCCTTGGAAGCAAACCCAATGAAATAAAAGACGTTTTACGTCAAAATACCGACAAGAAAATCCTGTATCTTGCAGTTCACTTACCTTATCGAATCTCTCTTGCACAAGAATCTGGCGCACGAGCTGCTTAGCCCTAAAGTCGTTGATGCACTGTTCCCTGACAAGAGTCGCTTCCTTGACAGTCAGCGGCGCGCCAGCACCGTGGCCAGAGCCGAACATTCTCGCCAAGTACGGCGCCAAGGGGTCGATTTCTGCCTCCTTTTCTCTTTCGGATACTTCGGCTTTTTGCGTTTCCTAAACAAAAATGTGACTGGTGTAGAAATAATAGAAAACTGGATAAATCTCTTTTAAAGTTAAATGTTTCTCTCAGATTTCGAGGAAAGTGTAAGATGTTTAACATTGTAAATAGGCAGGCTTTTGTAAGTTCTGGTCGCTAACCAGCTAATATTTATAGATAATGTCCTAGATACATAAATGTGTAGAATAACCTATCTTCCAACAACCATGTAGTACTACCCTCAGGTAAAATCATTCATCATCGTCATTTGCATTAATTTAATACTAAATGCGTCGTCAGTATTGTTGCCCGTGTGAATAATCTCTAAAACCGAAATGAACTGAATCCACGTTATCCGTTCACTCACCTGCTCCTGCCATCCTTTTTGCGCTTCAATGTTTCTCTCTGTGTTGAAGAGCGACACAAACAACGTTGGCTCGGTCAACTCCTTGTGTCTCTGCTGTAGGTAGCCATTGACATCAGTTTCCCTGTCTCTGATGTGTTTAGTTGTCCTGTACTCCCACTCAATATTGTCACAGAGGGCGTAGTATACGTTTAAGGGACGAGGCGCTAGAGCGCATGGATCCGCCTGGATAATGACAATCGAGGTATAAAATCAAAAATCAAGAAGAAATTTGGCATTTATTTTTACTATTACCCAAATGAATCAGAAAATATTGATTTTTATGGGACCAGGAAAAAGACCTACCTACTATAGGTACCTAGTAATTAGCAACTTCCTTGGTGATGCAAATGTTTATGGACCACGGTAACCACAGGCTTGACCTTGGGTCTTGAACATTTGCATTACCAAGAGTGCTGCCAATTACTAGATGCTAAGGTCTCGCACTTTTTCCTCGCAATTCAGAAATATTCTACAAATTCTATTTCAACCATTTTTTAAATTAGGAAAATAAACTATGCAACTACTTTCGATGTCTTTGAAAATTAAATTTCATAGGTCTGTTGTTCGAGATTGGAAACTCCAATATCGGTAGATGAGCTGCGTGCTCGTTTAAAGAGCGACAAATACGGTACTATAAATTTGACAATAACCCCAATTGTCTTTATATACTTAGTAGTTTCGACAAGCTACTCACGATATATCCCGACGTCTTGTCAGGGTAAAAAAGAATCTTGCCACCTGTCTCTGCCAAATTGGGCTTGATGAAGCTTCTGGTATCATTTGAGACGAAATTATAACCGTAATGGTAGAGGAGTTCGATTGTATTATCTTGAATGTGAAAAATTTTCTTCCAGACGTCATCTTTGGCGAGGAGTTCTGGATTTCGGGAATAGGTCTCGATGATGTCTTTCAAGCGACGTTTAGGCTCGGCTTTACTGCCTTGTGTATACTCTATGGTTCGAGATACGAGTCTGAAATAAAAAATAATATCTCTAATGAATCCATCGACCACGTAATCCATATATTACGGTCGTCGTGCTGTCGAGTACGATAAACAGAGTTATGGAAACAGATGGAAGCCATATTCTCTTATATCTAATTGATGCCGTAGAATTTGAACTGAAGTATTCCTAGCTTGCTTACTTACGAGTATGCCACCCTCCTCTTTTTTTCTTAGTTAGAAATTACCTACCGCCTCCGTGGCTCAATTTAAACAACATTGGGTTTACGATTCGGAGGTCGCGGGTTCGATCCCCAGCGGGGTACATGTTTAAGTACTCGGTTTGGTTGGTGGTAGGGCATTTTAAATGTTCGCCGGGTTAGCTACCACCATCTTACCTAAATCTGCCGCCAAGCAGCAATGTTAATAGCATTGTTGTGTTCCGGTTGTCAGAGATAAGATAGCCAGTCCCCCAAATGTGTTGTGGTTTCCGGGTCAGTAGGTACACTTCCACCTTCGACCTCATCTTCACTTAACATCAGGTGTGATTGAGATCAAGTACGAACCCGTCGTGCATAAAAAACCTAAGTTAGACGGAGAGTAAGGGGACCAAAATGCGCGTAATCGTGTTTATGTATTGTACAGTCTGACTGGAGGACGCTTATCTACAACGTCATGAAGGTTAATACAATCCGACATTTTCGTACATAAATGTGTTGGTTACCTGTCCGATCTGTCTGTGTAGTACTCATCGAAAGTGAGAGGAGTGCAGACAAGTTTACAGAGGTGGTCCAAACGAGCATAGTAGTTGAACTCCAACGTTCGCACAGCCTCCACAGTCGTCGGTGGTGCATCCAACGCGTACACGTGCTCTGGGTAGAAATACTTCATTTTAGTAATAATTACTGCAAGATCCAGGCCAGGTTAGGTATACGATGGCTTTATGAGTAAAAAAAAAATTTAGTAGCCAGTAGTTAACTTTCGTAATTTTCTTCATAATACTCTCTAAACACTTCGCCCATCGATGTTCCAGATTCTTCAACCAATCAAAAACGTATGTTTTGTCGAACTCTGCGAAATACGCTCTGGTTTCAGGTAAATATTTGCTTTTCTGATGAAAATCTGTGGTCATCAATCCATTTCTTAATATTTATAGTTTTGCTAAATAACACGGGGTAAATTCTTAGCAGGCCGGGGGCTGTGGCAGTTTGGCTGCTGCTATTGCAGACGAAGCTCCCACGGTAGGGGACTACTTACTGCGCCAGAAAGCAAATAGGTAATGAGACTACATTAGCTATTTGTTTTCTGGCGCAATCATTTCTCGGATGGGTGATCACTAGTGGCATTTTCATACGAGTGTTTCGGTACTTAGGAGAGCTCATTAAACAGTCGGTTCTGGTTGTTTTCTATTTGGTACCCCAAGTCGTAAAGTCAAGTCGGTCGCTTTTATCGAGGCTTGAAAACCTTACAATATTGTCTATGGTCCATACCCTCTCTAAGTGAGAGGAGGATGTGCTAAAGCAGTAGAGATGTAAGGGTGTTGCTGTTGATTTTAACCCCAGACGAAAAACGAGTGTTATTATTATTATTAAATTCTTTATTGCACACAAAGATAAAATACAAAGAACATTTAACATAGATGATGAAGTGTACAAAGGCAGTCTTATCGCTGATATGTGTGTAAGTGTTATGTGTTTGACTGCGTTGCATGTGTGTCCAGTCTTTGTCCGGATGTATCTCAGTAATGCGTGGTGATTTAAATGCGGTTTTTGTTTCATTAACGCTAAACGAGGGAACAAATTATTAGCCATGATTGATAAAAATCGGTGAAGCCGTTTCGAAAATAACACTGTTGTTTAGTGTATTCAGATTTCGGGGATTTCTAAACTTTCAATTCATATTAGTTATTGCGATCGGTCTTCATTCACTTACTTATTAAGTGGTCATGGCGACCAATCAGAAACAATTCGCGTACTTCTTTGTTGACGTGGTCTATCTTCCTGCTTTCCAGACTATCCTCTCTATTTGAGTAATACTCGTAACTGAAACATAAATATATATATTTAGAAACAAAAATCTTAATGACTTTGCGTGTTACAAAAACCAGTGCGGGTTGCTGCTAATCAAAATAGGTATAAGGGTCTTTACATGCTATACATTACTCTTTTGATGAAGAAATCTATTCCGCTTCTCTAAAAATAAAATGGGAATTCTTTGTTCACAAACCATAGCCTTGCTTACTATAAATTGGGAATATAAAACAAAAAAATGGATAGATATAGGTAACTATATAATGAGACAACATACTAAGCAATCTCTTCCAACCTAGTAAAAGCATAGAACAGAAGAGATTGAGCTCTTACAGTAGCCTGTGTTAATTTGTCAGCTTACGTAAGCAATGGCACCGTCAACGCGTAGTCGTCGAAAATCTTTATCCTCTTCACGATGCCGTCCCGTTCCGAGTACCGGGCGAACTTCTCCAGAAGGACCTTCTTATAATGGATCACTTTGTGGCTGCCCGGATACCTCTGCTCAAAATCTAGAAACAACAGCTTTATCTTGGTCCAGTAGCTAGCGCATTACAGCGCTATACACATTCGCTATATACTTCTATCGTACAACATAATATTTCCTTGCGAACGTTCACACTAAAATATATTATTGACTTGCTACTCGTATGCACCATAAATTCGAAAGAGCTTTCAATACATATTATTTATTCAAAATGATCTTTTTGGACTCCCGGTTGACCTACCAAGAACTACATGCATACACGTGAAATCACCTTAGCGCCAAAACTTAAGAATAGGTCGATTTTAATTAGAAGGTTCTGTTCTCAGTATTCCAAGTGCATCATCTGAATCTCAATAAAACATAATATAAATATAATATAATAATATAAATATATTTGCACATACACACAGCACAATCTAGTCCCACACTAAGCAAGTAGGCTTGTATTATGGATACCAGCAGCTTGATAAACTACACAAATACACTATTTTTTGTAATACTGTAAATGAAAAACGTCCATAACTCGGGAACACATTTATTTACATACAAGCATGTGCCCCTACCGGGATTCGCACCCGCGATCTTTTGGTATAGCAGTCAGAGTGTTTAACCAGTAATGTTGACGACCTATTTGGTGTAGACCAAATAGGTCGTCATCATGAAACCACCCTGGGCATAGGCACTCTTTTAAACAAAAGAGAACCATCAAAATCAGTTTACAAAAGGAATATGCATAGGAAAACATTGAATACCTCATATTTATCGGAGTTGATAAAAACTGAGGTATAATTATCCACGTACCAGCAGCACTGATATCTAGCTTCTCCACCCAACTCCAAGGGATATCCAGGTGCTTTTCGGAGTCAACAGCAGTTCTTTTGTCCTGGTAATCCATTCCGACGAGTTGCCTTCTACCAAACGGCTCTCCAGCAATTAGATGCTCCCAGCAGCTCAAATCGGTAAGGTCATAGTTCAGGTGGCTTAGGTTTTCCTCTTCTCCCAACAATTGGAGATTGGCCTACCCAAAAAGAAAATGATTATATTTCTTAGCAAGTTACATTGTTTACCTAAAAGAGATGAGGCAATGTCAAGACCAATAATATGGTTGATAAATAATTCCGAAATTTAACCATCCACTGTGTGTGTACCAGCTTACAAATATTTTTCAGGAATAAGATATTTTTGTCAGTAGTAGATCGTTTAAATATTACAGTCAAACTAAAGTAATTTACTTATATGACTACACGTATATATACGAGTAAGTGCAGTAGATTCTCTAACTTAACTGCCAGGCTATTAAAAAAACATTACCCTTCCTTCCTGGGGCAGTCGGGTAAAAGGTAAGTCAACATGGACAATTAACTTGGGGTACATAGTTTTCGCTTAAAAAAATAAAACATAATAATCATTTACTACGTATTGAAAATTGGTTTGAAATGCTATGCTATTTTGTTAAATAAGTCTTACACACTCTATTTTGATTGAAAATATAAAACTCACGTAGTAATTTTCATTATTATATATACTGTCAATCTGTTGATATTGCGATGCATCGAGAGGGTACGAGTTCCCCTCACTGGGCTCTATGAAGAACGGCTCCTCAATACCCATCGGCCCTGGCAAAATCAGTACCCATGCATGGGTTCGCCACCCATCGATTTCATCTGGAGGAGGCTTTTCCAGGTCCTGGAATTTCAGATTAAATTAGGAGAAATTTTCGAGGAATATTGACTACTAGAGGAGTGTAATATAGCAGGGTTATTTGAAATATTGTTCACTTTCATGACCACAGTCAATCTCTCTACATTTCGCCATCTTGGGCCATTACAATTGGATTTTGAGGTTGTGTATGTTGCTGCGCATCTTGTATCTTTCTGGGAAATGGTTATTCACAGTTATTCACCAAGGAAAGTCGGCAGCACCTTCAATACTGGGGCAGGGAAGAAAACTAGACACACACTTAGAAAATGACTAGCTCCCAGTTTCTAGCGGGAATTCGACACTTTTCTGTATTCATCCTGCAAATTTGTAAAGGAACATTTGAATATAAAGGCAGACTATTGTGTAGCAAAACTTCCCAGCAGCAATAATCCTGCACTTCTTGTATTCCTACTGGTTTAATTAATTTACTTCCTGGAGTTTTTTAATATGACTTTCGACACTGGTGAAAATGTCGTCCAAGTAGACTGACAATTGCCAATATTAGAAGAAAAAAGAACAAAAAGACTATGTCCTCGCCGAGCTTCTTTCCAAGCATGGCGTGAACTTCTTTATTCAGACTTGTTACCTTAGAAATTAGTAGGGCAGTATCCACAAATGAGGGCTGAATCCGTACATAGTGACTCGATATGGTTTCTCGTGTCCAAATCTTGTTTTTTAGTTTCATAACTTGGCAGAGTACGAAAATTAGCGTCGCATGATTAGTCCAAGGTCCGCGACTCTTTCTCACTCCAGTCGCGCTATTTTGTGCTAGCTATGCTTTGTGGTCAAGATATACTCGAATATTCTGCATGTACACCTTAAGTTAAAAAGTATACCCTCATTTGTCCAAGCGCGCTAGATCTATTGCATTAATTATGTCTTGCAAAGAAAATCAAGAGTGTGTAGTGCACCCTACCTGAGTAGTGTTATCAGAACATGAAATTTCGATAACCACGGATTGTTTTGCCTTGCACGACATATTATTTAACAATAGATTTAGCGCTTTTAGCTGCAGGTGGCTATACAAACTTACCGCAATTTTAGCTTGTCTCTCTTGTTCGACCTTATCCGCCTCATCCTGCTCCTTTGCATGGTCTCGTCTCGCCATCTCCTTAACGTACTTCGATGAGAAATCAGGTAGGGGCACCAGGCGGTATCGAGGCTCCTCCGTCGGTGGTGGTTCTTCTACTATTTTCTGTTAGTTAATGATATAAAAACTATTTAAGGGTTCTATTACTCATGATGAAACTTTTATTCCTCCTTAACAATATTGGTAGTATTACGGTTTCTGTGTGGGTCACAACTCCCTCTTTTTAGGAGAGGATATGGGCCATCCTGCATGCGAGCCTAGTGTGAATTGGCGGATTTGTGTCAGAATAGTTGGCCAGCCCTTCACAGTGAGGGTTTCATACCGCCACTGTAGGCCATCAACTAAAACAAACTGGCCGCGCTCTTCGACGAACGAAACTCGTTTAAAAATACCACACAACACAAGGATTGACCACACCAGACGTTGCTTCATCTCGTTATTGGAAAATAACAGCGAATGCAATGGCGTCACGAGTACTTATGCCGATATCCACACCTGCGTAACTGCAAAATAAATTAGGTACTTACCCAAACTTTTAATATTGTTATAGTATAATGGTATGGTATACAGTGGCGTGCTCCTCCATTCAGGCAGAAAGACGGTGCCTACTAAAAATTGTAAGCTTTCCTAGAAATGCATTGTCAAGACAGCTGATTCCCACTGATGTGAACAGAAATATTCTAAACAGTTCCGAGCATTTTTTTTTATTATAAATTAATAATAAATATCTATTATCGCTCATTCACAAGGCAGACGTCATGTGGCTATTATAATGTTGATACCTTAACCCATTGATGATAAAGGTATGGGATCTCTTCTTCACTTGCGTAGCTATTTTTACCGATGCAAGGCTCTTACCTCGGTCTCATCAGGTATGTCAGGACATATCGTCCTGTATCGTATGGCCATGCAAGTGTCCCGCTTGGCGCACCCCACCACGATATACGCGTCGAAGCCCCCGCCGATCAGCCAGGAGACAAGCACGCTGGCTAACTCGAACGGGTTACCGCTGCGGCGAATGATGACAGTGTATGGAGACATTATGCGTTCGGGCTGGAAATAAAGAATAATAGTTACTTTCTTCTTTATGTAATGTTGGGTAACTCGTTTTTATTATAGTAATGAAAGTTAGTAGGTCGGTCGGTAGGTAGGAGAGCGCCTGTGGCTCAGCAGTTAAGACGCGGTCTCCCAATGTGACAGGTCCCGGGTTCGATTCCCAGGCAGGTCATTTACCAATGAGTTTTTAAATTTTATTTAATTACTTATGTGTATTTATCCGACTGTCCCAAACGGTGAAGGAAAACATCGTGAGGAAACCTGCATGCCTGGGAAATAAAAATTCTAAGGCATGTGAAGTCCCGAGCGTCGGTGGCTCAGCGGTTAAGACGCGGTTTCCCAATTTGAGAGGTCCGGGTTCGATTCCCAGGCAGGCCATATACCAATCAGTTTTTATGTGCATTTATCCGACTGCTCTTGAACAGCGAAGGAAAACATCGTGAGGAAACCTGCATGCCTGAGAAACAAAATTCAAAGGCATGTGAAGTCCCCAACCCGCATTGGGCCAGCGTGGTGGACTATGGCCCCATACTCGCTCATTACATTAGGGAAGTTGTATTCTACATTATTGTTTACATACTCGTATTAAGATGTTTACGGACTGAGAAGATGAAGAAATTCAGTTTTTTCCTTTGCTCCCGATAAAATTCTTTGTTAATAGAGATGTGGGAATTAGTCAGAATCTACTAGGTTACAGTCCAGGGCAACGGATTCCTTATCTCTACAGGACTAAATAAAACACGTGCGTGATACAACACAGTGGAGTTCAGCTATTTTGTGAATGTAAAATGGTTGATGATGTCAATACATGAGATTGATTAGGTTACTCCCACAAAAATTCAAATTACTTGAAATACGAATAAGTTAATAAAAATATTGATAACAATTCTCGATGCTTCTATCACGTGAATAGCTATATGTCCACTAGAGCCATCTGTTAAATTGTTATCAAAGCTTGGGGTGTACCAAGATGTTTAAGGGTGCAATCGTCACCCTCAACGTAGGTATCCTTGATACGTTCAATTTGCGACAGATAGCTCCACATGCCTTGAAATATTTTTTGGACATTAAGAGTATATACGAACTGCCAAGGTATGGCCACTCTGAGGCCCGTATTAATAAACCATTCTCAAGATTGAAAACAGTCTCGTGACTGATCTTAAGTAAACGTGTTGATTAATAAACCTAACTTGAGACCTGACGGACGGGGACGTCTTAAAGAAAGGCCAAGTCAAGAGTACCCTAAACCGACGAGCATGTATGAACAACCTTATGAGAGTGAAGGAAGCAGAAGAGGTGTGTCAGGATCGTAGCAAGTGGAAGTCTGTGGTCTCTGCCTACCCCAATGGGAAACAGGCGTGACATTATGTATGTATGAGACCTGAAACGCGCGTGATTACTCAAGCAGTACTCACGTGAGGGTTTCACTTATTAATAAACGGAACTCAAGACTCCGTTGAGGCGAATACTTGAGAAGTGATCTCAGCTGAGTAGACCTCAAAATTGGTTTATAAATTAGCACGGAGCTTGAGATATCGTCAACTGGTCTCAAGACTTGTATTGAGATTGGTTTATTAATATGGGCCTAAGTGAGAAAAGGCTTTGCCCCAGTAGTGGGGATGTCGTCACTTTCCATTAGATAAGAGTGGTCGTTTGCGTTTGAGTCGTCGTTGTTCTTTAGCTTCACGTCACGACGTTATCAGATGTTATTTTTATAGTTTACGACATGTAGAGTACAACTTATCCCAAAATTTAAAATAAATCTGTTGGAAATTAGTAAACAAATAATGTTACGATTAAACCAAATTCTACGGAATATTTAACACCCTGAATATTTTCTTTCTGCTGCTTGGAAACTTTTTAATTAATAATTTTGAAAGTTTCACCGAATTTCCAATCTAATCCGGCAAACATCATTTTACCTTCCGAATCCGAACCTTTGTTTAAAACTTGCGAATAAACAACGCCTACGATTGTTTTTCGTTAAAATCATAAGGTTCATTGTTACAGCGGACAGGGTGGGGGCAATATCGCCCCCACAACCCCACACTCCCTGCAAATTGAATCCAAAGTTTGAGTGAAAACAAAGTCCGGCACCGCAACTTTAGCGACTTCAAACTTTCACTTTCTCCTGAAAACTTTCCACCACTTTCGCTATCAATTTTCTTTCCATCTTACATATTTTCTTGTGCTTTTTATCGTTTGCGAACTACAATTTTGCAGTTTCAACTTTTAGAGTGGTCTCACTAGTTTTGAAATTTAGTTTTTATTAGACATAACTTCTCCCGTGGCTCTGGGTTTGATTCCCAGTGGGATACATGTTTAGTACACAGTTTGGTTGGTATTGATATCATTGTTGTGTTCCGCCTGTTTAAGATAAGAAGGCTAGTCTTCCAAGTTGCGGCTTCCGGGAGGCCTCATCTTCTCTCAAGATAAGGTGTGATTGAAGTGAAAAGCAAACTCGTTGTTTGTAAAAAAATTAATTAAATGGTTTGATTAAAAACAAGTACTTATATTGACTCTTTAAATCTGGGGGCACGGCAGTGCCCCCGCCAAGTCGAGCGCGAAGCAAACACTGCCGTACCATCCTTTACTGGAACCATTTCGCCGCATTTTCAGGCCCCTATTTTAGAACCTCTAGATAAGACTAGAACGCAGAAATTTTCGTCATCCAGTAAGCTATAATCACATACTTAAAATCCAAAATTTCAAGTCTGTAGGTCATTTAGTTCCGAAGTTAAGCGAAAGCAAAGTTTCGCATTTATGACACTCACTCACTCACTCACTCACTCATGATCATCAAAATAGAACTAGTACTTCCCATAAACTCAGAGAGCTGAAATTTGGTACATAGTTATGGTTCAATGGCCACATAAAGGGAAAACTATAAAAACTAGGATAATCGAAGATCTGGAGTACCTGGTGACCCTGATTAGGAAACACAAGAGCCCAACCAAACTATTAGAGATCGACATACCCCGCCTTTACAAAAAATATTCAACTTGGTGGGCCGCTTCATTTGATGTCAAAAATCGAAGGTCTGAAGTATCTGATGAAGAACCCTCAGCTGGTCTCAGCTGTATTAGAGATATGGTAATGCCCCCTTCTACTATTGGTACATAGAAAAATCGACTGTCATTGCAAAAATCCAGCGTAGTGGGACACATCTTCTAATTTAATCTAGCCTATAGCGTCCCACTGCTGGGCGAATGCCTCCCCTTCTGCTTTTAATACGAATATAAATAAAATTAAAGGAAAACTCTGGATAAGACTAGACTGGCTTTTATACTTATACTTACTTATACTTATTACAAGTTTACAAGAAGAAATAGTCAAACGATTAATTTTATTCTACTCGAACATTACACAAATTAAATAAACAAACGAAAATTTGGTCAAAATATAATGCATTGGCTAAGAGTGGCGGTGATACCCGCACGCGTCGCTAGATGGCGTTGACTGTATTTTAAAACGCGCTTACGTTTTGTTTTTCCGATAACCTTATATGGCAAAGTGGCAACCGGCCGCGTTACAGTCGTTTACGACATTCTTCTATTGCGCTTGAAAATGTTTGCTAGGGATTAGGAGAGATTATTTGCATTTCGTTGATTTCGCTGATTATTTCGTGAGGTTTGCTAAGGTTAATTGGCAGGTTGTTATTATATTAATTCAAAGATTTAAACAGGTTAGGAATTATATGGTTAGTGACGGATTACTGATTATTACTTAATTATCAGAATTAAAAGAAGTTTCAATTGAATACCTTATTTAATTGTTAATTATTTAGTACCTACTTTTAGTTTTCTAGGTTTAATTTACAGTTAAGCAGTACTTCGAATCGCGTTCGTGTTTATAAGTACTTTTCTAGTATTCTAGTTTAGTTTATTTAGTTAGATATTACTTCGTTTCGTTTAAAAATATCATTAATTTAGCTGTATTTCAGTACTAGGTAGGTAGTACCTTTGGTAGAAAGTTCATTGATAATTAATTATATTGACACTTGTCTAATAATTAAGAGTTAACGTTTTGCTTATAGTTTGTATAGATTGAGTAGGCAGAGTAATATTTTCTTTAAGTTTTTTTTATTAAGACAAAAGAAGTCTTAAAGATATAAGTAGGTTTTAGTCTAAATATTATCGGTATTTCTGATTTGTTGTCCATATACTAAAGGTCGTTGAGTTTAATTGTGTTTGATTTCGCAAGATAATAATTATCGTAAAAAATGTCGATATTATTAAAAGACGACGATGAACTTAGTGGCTACCAAGTAGTTGGTATGCCCAAAGACGGGTCTTGTCTCTTCCATTCAATATCTTTCTTGGTGTATGGTAGAACTGACTCAACTTGCAGTATCAAGTATATTTGTAGAAACGTGGGCATATATGTAATATGCCCACATTTCTACAAAAAAGTAGTGAAATCCCACCAAAAACATTCTGTAAAAAACTAGCCAAATCTCGATGGAGCTGCTTGATTATCTCTAAAAAGTAATGAAATCTATACAAAGTCGTGCCAAGTGTAAGGTTCCTTACTGCGATTTCTTTATTATTATAGTTAATGTTGTGTGACTTGGCCGTTGAAGGGTACACAGGGGTACAAAACCAGGTGCTCCATGACACCATTGCACCAATCTGTCGCCAGAACCGCTACGCATTGACGATGGAAAATTGCCACTTGGAAAACGTTGATTCAATAACCAGTCAATTGTAGGCTTGATAAAGCCACTAACGTATAAAGAATGTTATGTAAACGCCACACAGATTATTCGCTAATAGTTTGCCGTTGAACATTCTTAATAACATAATTAATAACATTAATAGCGGTTCTGGCGACAGATTGGTGCAATGGTGTCATGGAGCACCTGGTTTTGTACCCCTGTGTACCCTTCAACGGCCAAGTCACACAACATTAACTATAATAATAAAGAAATCGCAGTAAGGAACCTTACACTTGGCACGACTTTGTATAGATTTCATTACTTTTTAGAGATAATCAAGCAGCTCCATCGAGATTTGGCTAGTTTTTTACAGAATGTTTTTGGTGGGATGTTCATTTACCATAGTGTACCCGTAGATATAGACGTAGTTACTGTAACGCAAACGTGACTGAGAACATGTTACTTGCCTATAACGATCGCGCAACATCGAAGAGTAGGTAACAGAGAAAATATACTGTATGAGTTTTTTTACCGTAAGGAAAAAAAATAGGGCATATTAGGTACCTGAAATAGAAGGTATTGGCATAGGTAGTTTTTTTTTTCTAAACTATCATAGAATAAAGCGGAAATTGTGTCATTTGACGGTCGCGTTTGTAGCATTATCCACATAATTACATAATTAAATTAAATAAATAAAGAAATCGGGAAAAATATGAGTTCAAAAATATATTTTGCATGATACTCGTAGGACCCTTAAGAATCCCGCCACTCGCATTTCAAATTCCGAAGGCGCGTGCGTTTTTGGAAAAAAAATAAACTACTTATGCCAATAACTTCTATTTCATTTACCTTTGGGGCCTTATTTTGGGCCCTTTCACAATAGGGCCTCTAGAACCTACAAGCCGCATTAAAAGTATTACGTACTGTCTGTTATCACAAAGTTCTAGGTCAAGGGGAGGTCATAACCCCATGGAACCCCCTGCTACACCTTTATATGTGATTTAATAACAGGAAATCCCTTAGTCGCCTTTATAATACAATTGTATTGTATTTGTACACTTTGTTTGTTTGTTTGTAAACGCTTTATTGTACAAAAAGCAATACATTAATTTTGCATTGACACAGAATTTGAGTACAACGGGGGACTTATCCCATAGAGGGATTTCTTCCAGTCAACCATATAGGGTTAGTTAGAAAACAGTAGATTAGGCGTATACAAATTACAGCAAATTCAAACTAAAACAAATACCTATACACTAATAAATATATATTATATAAGTAAAATAATACATAACTATACCTTAATACAATATATACCCTACGTACTAATAATACATATAAATAAATATGTATATAAAGAAGGAAATACTTAAAGAGAGGATTTAATACGGAGATGTTATTCATCAAAAGTAGCTAGAACCAGAGAGATTTTTGACGTTAGTTTTAAAAGCATTTACACTTATTATTGCACAACAGAAAAGAAAATACAGTTACAGAAAGTGGTAGGAGTGGAACGTACAATTTGGCGACTTTATCACTAACAGCGATCTGTTCCATGCAACCCTTGGGTATAAGGTACATTTGAAATAGACATGTTGTGCGGTATTAAATAGGGATGTAGCTATCATCTGCTTAGTTATTTTTATATCTATTGCGTACACAGTCGAAATAAGTTTTCACTGGGGAAGAGCGAGGGCCCCTGGCACAGGTATTAATTTACTTATTAGGGGTTCTCAACTGACAAACTGTATTGTAAAATAAATTGTTTTGAAAAATAAGAATACGAATAATTTTATTGGATAAATAAAAATACACAGTACAAAATAGCGATGATAGCTACTGTAGTTGGAAACTGTAGTGTAGCCATAAACGCCAGTTTCCAACAATAAATTTGTAGAAAAATAATCTTTTCTGTGTGAAACCGGCAATAACTATTTACTAACAATAATTACAGCGGCGTGTACCCTTTGACGCCGCACAGAGAAACTATGCAACTATTGCAGAGGCGAACCACTCTCAGAATAGGGACCGCACGCTGGCTTAAATTAGTCCATACCACGGCCCCAGCCTGCGCTTTGAGCTCGCCTGACCGAGTGCATTTGAATCGAACAAGACGCCAGCCTTTAGAGCTAGGGTTGCTAGTGATTGGGGAAGATATAAATAGGATACGTTGAAGGTCTAATTAACGGATTCCAGCGGAATAATTTTTGGAATATTAAAATAAGAATAGTGAGAAAAATTAGCGTAGATTCTTGGGGTAGAATAGCTGAAACTATCAGGAAGTCTTACAAGTTTTTCCGAAAATCGACTGACTGTTTACCAACTTTATGGATGACACATTAGTTGTTTTTGGGGATGAGTCGCCAAAAAAGTGGTACATCACCATATGGGTAAGTTGAATAGCCAGGAGTTATAGAATTGATAAAGAAAATAGAATTGAATATCACGTGGTAGAGGGTTAAATAAAAGAAATAGTAAATGCCATGTCGTTTCAGGAAGTCAAAGCAAAGGCGGAATTTAGAGAAGTGTGGAAAGCACTCTACCGACAAGAGCATAGCTCTTAAATATAAGAGAGAGAGCGAGGGTCAAATGGTAGAGATCACCCCAGAAAGTGGTTTGAAATGACTAAAAGTGAGTTGACAAAGAAAGTGATGGACTTTCGGTTGAACTTCAGATGGTAGAGTCAATCTCAGAAGGAACTACATAAAACAAGGAAGTGGTTTGAGAAAATTAAAAGTGAATTGACAAAGGAAGTGTGTATGCCAATATACTATAAAGAAATGCCAAGTGGTAGAGTGGCCTTCAGAAAGTGGTAAAATACTGGAAGTAGTACTTACGGTTGAAAGTCAACTTTTGAAATGAGAGACTCGACCACAAAGTGGGAAATGATTAGAAGAAGTAGTGTTGACAAAGTAGTTTACCATCTACGGTTGAATATCAACTTCTCCAGTGGTAGAGTCGCTCACAATGACTAGAAGTAGTAGAGTTGGCAAAGTGGTTTACCACCTACGGTTGAATGTCAACTTCTCAAGTGGTAGAGTCGACCACAGAAAGTGGGAAATGACTAGAAGTAGTAGAGTTGACAATATGGTACACTACCTTATGATTGAATGTCAACTTGTCAAGCGGTGAACTTGCCCACAGAAAGTGAGATATGACTCGAAGTTGTACAGTTGACGATATGATTGAATTTAGTAGACTTGCCTGAACAAAGAAGTAGAAAAAGACCTGGAAGTCAACGTGGAGCAGGTACTATCTTTACGTAGAATATCAGGAAAGTTAAGAGGTATAGTCAGCCAAAGAATAGAATTACCAATCTACCATCGAATGGTAAACTCTTTGGTAGAATGAATAGTCATTGTCACGTTCATAGAAGGTAGTAAAGTTGATAAGTGATTTACCACCACGAGTACCAGAAAGAGGCTTAGAGTCGTGTACGGATTTTTGGACTTCATACATCGAAATAGTTGTATATCATTTACACATATTAGTAAATCTGACAATTGCGTTATCCTGTCTTTAACTTATGTCACCTTTTGTACTGAAATTCATATTTTTTTCCATTGAAATGCTCGATGTTTCAACATAAGTATGCCCACTTCAATTCAAAAATACATGACATAACCTAGAGCACGTTAAACAACAATCCCACCTAGTGGAGGGTGACGATGTAGTCAAATATGATGCAGGCGACAGTACAAGTATCTATTCACTCTAGATTAGCAGATCCCAAGATTGTAAGGTTTAGGGTTTTCATACCTTAGTAGTCCGTAATATGAATAAAGAAGTGAATCGCAGTGCAAATGTTCGTTATGTCGACTGTATACGGGTGGAAACCCTCCCCGCGTCTAGTGGAACGAATATGGAAAGGCCACGGTAGAATGAGATCATGCAATTCCAATGCACACTCACCGAAATGTATCCTGTAACTTGTGTTCATGACTCTGCAATGTAATAGTATCCTCACCTATGACTTTTATTGTTTGAGGATCCACAGAGTCGTCGCTTGTAAAGATTGGCATGCTTTAGCGGCTCTGTTTTAACTTTCAACTCTATGGAGCGCCCAAAATTTAAGTTAGAAGTTAGTTCCATTTAAGGTGATCAGATATTCATATGAGTTGTTAGAAAATCAAACAAAATTCAATATAATTCATATATTTATTGCATTACACATGTCATAGTTACAATACATAGATAAGTACTAACATACACATGTACCTTGTCAGGCATGGCAATATGGAGGAAAGGGATATTTATGTTAATAATGTCGTTTCAATTACCAATAGTTATGATTAAATGATGATGAAATAGTATGATGAATGAATACCTAGGTAATCGACCAAAATGTATGGAACTGTTGATAATTTTTCATAATTTCAGTTTTCATCGGTTCCCTATGTTTATTTATTTACAATAGTTACAACAATATACGAGTATGAAATTTCTCGGATCCTGTATCCGTACTTACTCCTTGTTCGTAATACGAATATGCTTTCCAAAGAAAAGAAAATTGAGCATATTTCGGTATTGGCCTGCAGTCGGAATTTATGTCCTAACGTTTGTTAAGAAAATCATAAAGCGTCCTCGATCTTCCTAATTGAAGAGAGTATGGTGAATTTGGTGACTACACTAGAGTTGGCCGTTACTTGCACATAGTTATCGATGCTTGCAAGACTGGCAATATCGATTCAGCGGGGGTCCAGTAGCGAGGTGAGGGGGTGGTGCGAGCATCGCATCGCCGGCGACGCGAAACGCCACTCATGCGAGACCGTGCTGCGGCTCTAATTGAATGTGCTGTGACAAAGTTCATCGACTATCGATAAATTGTGGAATCAACAAAGGAGACCTGCTAAATTAGGAAATAACTCCTAAAAAACCTTGGAACTGAGATGGTTAAAAGTTAATCATGTCATCAGAATAAAATTATCATTTGAAATTAGTATAACTAGTATCCAACTAATATTATAAATGCAAAAGTTTGGAGGTTTATTTGTTTGTTACTCAATCACAGCGAAACGGATGAACGGATTTGGATGAAATTTGGTATATAGGCAGAAAATATCCTGGATTAAGATATATGATATATTTTATTTCGATAAAGTGAGTAGTTCTCGCGGGATAAACAAATTCCCGCGATAAAGTTATTCCACGCAGGCGAAGCCGCGGGCGGAAAGCTAGTAGTCTATAAATCAACTTTCCTACTGCAGATACCTACTTTAATATTTAAATTATCTTACTTTTAAAATAACAATGTAATAGGATGTTTTAAAACTTAAAATATGTATTATAATTCTAAAAGCATACACGTATCTACAAATTGAAAATTTAGAAAATCCTCAAGAGATTCAATGGTTAATATCATCCCAGATAAAGGAATCAACTATATTAAAATCCAAATATCCTCGAAATGGCTCAACTAATTTCCATGAAACATGGCTAATAACGACTTCGCAACCACCAGCTTTCGAAAATACAAAACCGCTTTCGGATCGGTTCAAAATTCCATAGACAGACACACTGACACAGAAATTTTTGAGGCGGGGGTTAAAAAGCGCCAGCGGTCGTCTCTTACACTCGCTCTCAATTTGCAAGTTTCATATGGCCATCTCTTTCTTCCTTCTTAGACCTAAACTTATCAGCGTAGGAAGATGTCCCTCACAAGGTGGACAGACGACCTGCTAGAGGAGAGAGACCGGGAAATCGCTGGATGCAGTTTGCTCCTAACCAATAAATAACTCTTAAAATCTATAGAGGAGACTTATGTTCAGAAGTGGACGTCCCATGTCTGATATGACATGATACCTACCTTTGTACAAAACTGTAAAATTCTCTCCGAACTTGATATACTCAAGGTATGAAAATGGATTGGGATAATTAAATCTAGTTGTAAGAGATAAGATAGCCAGTGCCCCAAATGTGTTGGGGTTTCCGGGTCAGTACGCTTCCACCTTCGACCTCATCTTCACTTAACATTAGGTGTGATTGAGGTCAAGTACCAATCCGTTGTGCATAAAAAAAAAGCTATACACTATCAGCATTAGCTTCTCTTACATTCGTGTTCGGTTGAGATATAAGCTGTTTATACTCGACTTACCGAGTTTGTATGAACTTATACAAAGTGCATTCCTGAGTATGCTGATAAACACGTCTATTTCGTACTGCTAATAGCTAGGTATGTAAAATATTTGCTGCAGATAGTGCATGAAACTAAATAAAAGAGTATATATAGAGACGTCAACGCATCACACGTTATCGATAAAAAATAAAAAGCCATGGCGAATTCCCAGCACAAAAGGGAGCGCTCTCCAAGAACGGCAGTCCGCGCGAATGATTTGCGCCACCCGCCGTCGCCGCATGGTCGCGACGCGGGCTGGTGATGTAATGCTTTTGTCCCATATTTTATCGATGTCGATAAAATTACTTCTTATTGGCAAAAAAAGAAAAGACAAACATAATTAAATGCATTACTTTATTTTAGTTCTTCTTGTGATAAGTATTAAGCAATGTAGTTGTTTCATTAGTTCATAAGGTTAATACGAACTACGATAATATGTCTAGCGCAAAAATTTGCTGCTTGATAAATCGAATCTGCCAGCACATTGTTAAAAAACAAAGGTGCTGGTGTTCGTGTAAACATCGTGTCCTTCCAGGCTCGTGTCGAGCACTTCGATGTCGGCAAACAAAGGAGTGTTTTTGTCACGCGGCGCCGCCCTCCCGCCGCGAGCGGTGTCCGTGGCGACGAGCGGCCGCGGCGTCGGGCCGGCCGCGGATCAATATCGCCAGCTAGAGATTTCGGCCTACGCCGCCTCGCCGGCCATTTGCCTACCTCGACGCCTCGGGCTCGTGTGTACATAACCCGCCACCCACCACCCCTGGCCGATACACCCCCGCAGATTACCGCCTACAAAGCAAACTTCATTGGTACGTGCATGCAATATGCGCAAGGAGCAGCCCCGAATTGCGCCTCGGACCGTCGCCCGCCCAGATTGCTTTGATATTCTACCCGATGCATAGGCTATTGCACGTCGAATCTCAGCCAAAGGCTCCTAGCTGGAATACTGTTTCAGCTTCAGTACATACGATACGACGCCGCCAGCAATCACGTTAATTACTCAAGCGATAGCGAACAAGGGAGCCGGTATTATCTTGAAGGTTGGACGTAGGCCCTCTAAATAATTACATGAACTTACCCCAATTTATGTCAAAGCAAAAAGTTAGGAATATGGCTAATTGGATAGCAATGTAAAGACCCCTACTTTTATAAAAATTTATATTTCAGCCTTCATTTCTGAAATACAAATCATAAATAAATTTAAGCCTAGTCAGGTAAGTAATTGCTCAAAAATGTACATGACGAAATATTAAATAACTTCAATTGTTAGATCATTGTTTTTGTAAATTTTTCCGCAGAAAACCTGTCACATCAAAGTTTTTTTTTTATTTAGCACCAATTTCTTCTCCCATGTAATAGTAGTAATTGCGAATGTTCTTCATAGAAATTTATCCAGCTTCAACTTGAAGACGAAATTATATCATCATTGTAGATTGCTCTCATTGTAAGGTACGCGCCACACATTCATACTGCAATACAAGTTTCAATTGAAAGCTCGGGAGGGTCGTAAATCGGCCAAGTGCAGCAACTACGAACTCCGCCCTCTGTCCTCCAATGTGAAAGAGGGAAAGTTCACATTTACATATTGGCCTCGACGACGGCGGCGGCGTCAACTTTAGCTCCAACTTTTGCGAGTCAGATAAACAGAATCACAGTTTTGAAACTAAACTCCGCCGATATGTCAAACTAAGTAAACTGTTGTCCACATTGCTTGAAAGCAAATGCAATAAGTCTATTGAGTAATACCGTCTCATTTATTAGCTTAAAAGTACAGTCAGCAGTCCAGTATGTATTGTATGTATAGCATAACTGTATATAATATATATATAGGTAACTATAATGCAAATAAAGTTTACCTGTCTATGAGTACTTCAAGTTGAATAAACGAAATGGCTCTAATGAATTAGTGTTGTGGATACTAACCTCATTAAATCTTTAACAGAAAAGAAGTTATTGTGGTTTCCCGCACCGAAAATAATTTCACCGAACTTCAAACTTTGCATTTATTTAAATGTATGAGACATTATACCTATCATTTATTGAGTGTCAATTTAAAAGAAATAATAATAGAGGTTTTGTATGTTGTCAGTTTGTATGTCCAAACGCTGTGGGAGAAAAAGATACTATATAGCCCATTTCTTCGAGTGAGTATCACACAAAGGGGGCGAAGTTTTTATTTTTTATTTTATTTTTGAATAATGAAGAATCAACAGCATCATTACTATGTGATTGGGTCCATCAATCGAATATTGATATGATAACAGACAGATGAAAAACAACATAAAATAATTCGTCAGAGAACGAGAGCTGTTGATATGACTCAGCGCAAAGAATTGGTAACAACAGGCTCGACACATATCTATCGGAAAACGAGTTCTGGAGTGGAGACTAGATAGTGAGACGATCTACGTGAGGTGGTTACAACTGGAAACGGACAACGTAAGATTGGGTTCAGTGGCATGCCCTGGGATGGGCACCAGCGGACTAGTATGGGCAGATTCAGAATCTGCGTTCACAAACGCCAGCCCAGCATAGCTATTAGGGTAACTCCTCCTTTTAAAGCGATATATACCTTGTCTCTGACTTTTGTGCAGCAGTTGACTTTTATTATTTCTTTTGGCTAATCATTTTCAATAACAGCTAATGATGGTGCTCCTTGATTAAATCACACTATACCAATTAATACTAGAGATCCTACTTCACACAAATTGAGAATAAACATCGGAAAATACTAACGAGCAATCCACCCCGGCATCATAATAAAACAGAACCGAAATACAAACAATAAAGATGTGAATGAAATGAGTACGAGAACAGAATCTGAATGAGCGAGTGGTAGGCGCGAGCGGCACAATCGGCCGGCCGCGGCTCTGAGAATATTTTAGCGTATTTCAATAAAGGCGCGACATCTTTAATCTAGGCGGGATCGGGTAGGGGCATAAATCTTGCAGGTCCGGGCGAGTTTTGAATCATTTAGCGTGGTGCGGCTCAACGCCCCGCGCGACTTCCGTCCGGCACGTGCTGGCCCCCCGCGCACTCCTCACAGGCCGCGCCACCCGCACCCGCGCTGCGTCTGTCTTGTCGAGACAAAGGGGCGATAGTGATGCTACGTTTATCGACAATATCGATAATATAATATAAAGATTTTTAATAAAATTTATATTTGTCTTTTGGGATTTACATTTAAGCTGTATAAATAGAATTATGAGCTTTATAGGTTTCACAAATTTATTTATAAGTTTATAGGAGTTTCGTAATCGGTTACGGTTGACCGTACGCAGTGGCGGTACGTTATTATAAGCCTAAAAGCCCGGCGTGCCTTGGCCTTAATTAAATACTCAATCATGAATAACAATTTCAAACTTTGTCGATCTTTAAAAAGTACAGGAATTGCATTTGACCCTTCAGAAGGAACAGAAAACAACAATACCCTTCAGAAAAATACAGTAGGCACGCCACTGACCGTCACACCATTATGCCAAATGACAAATGCTGAGCACAATGTCAACTAATCGATTTTTTAAACTATAATAAATATAATAATAACTTTATTTCCACACAATATACAATAAAAATTTTATGATTTTATTATTACGTAGGTACAGCGTGACATTTCGTATATTCATTAAAATAATAGGCATTTGCTTGAGAAATTGGTGTAAACTGTGAACCTGTATCGCTGCAGGCAGCGCCGCTCCCTTCAAGAGAATGCAAATTTTAGAATTTGCCAAGATATATGAAGGTAGGATGTTATATAAACTGAAATCCAAAATTACAAGGAAATTATAAAGTAAAAATAAAATGCGAATGAGTACCTCTCTGTGTGTAAAATGAATGTGTACGGGTATGTATGTGAGAGGGTTTATTTGTGTGCGCGTTCCTCTCTGTGTTTGAAAGGAATGTGAATGTGAATTTGAGGGCTCTAAAATTTTTTGTTCAAATTCAGTTGAAATACTTTATTACAGATAAAATAGAGAAACTGTAGATTCCTCGTCAAAGGAAAATGTCTGATCAAATTAAATAAATTAAACTCTCAAGTGACATATCAATCAAAATATTGTATGGAAATAATATCATTTATTTATTTAGCATCAAGCTAATGATAATATATAATGATAGGGGGCGTGTTGAAGATTTAATTTTTCTGTGTGTGTACCTATTTGTTTAGTAAATACCATAACAAATTTATCTCTCGTCAATCTCGGTCATATTTAATAGACATAGGTTTCCAAGAGTCAGCTTTGAGTGTTGCAGGTTTTAACTTTTTTAATAATTTATTTAAATTGTTGCTATAATGTTTATAACTAACTAACTATCATAACTAAATTTCACCAAATCAATTTCGACGCAATTAAACTAAAATTAAAAATAACCTCAAGTATCATAGGCGGAAACATGTAAATGGCTGATTTCGAACAATATTCACCATTTACAAATTGATAAACTAGCTGTAAGTTTTCCGATAAAAAATAATATAAATGTAATTATGTACGTTTCTTATTTTAATAATGCTCTCTAATTGATTCCGTCATCCAGTCCATAAGAGCCTGCTTTTATCGATATCCTTCGGATAGCCTCAACCCTAGTGCACGACGTCCGAGCCGCCTCTAATTTGAATTCACGGAGACTCCGCGACGCGTCCGCCGCGTCGGCCGCGCCCGACTTAATGAATCGCGAGGGGGTGGGGGCGCCCGCAGGGGGGCAACCAGGCAGGGGGCGATCGGACGACCACCGCATCCTCCGCGCGGATAAGTGACGCCCGTGTTGCTTCGTACATAGGTACGCCTTATGTATTGTGGTACATAACGGCCGGCCTGTACCTACGTAACGCTCGCCAAATTTATGTCCCGCACATGTCTAGAGACCGCGGCGTACCTTTAGAGGGATTTTGCGTGTTTACGTACAAAAGGGGGCCGCCGAAGATATTTGAGACGGAATTTTGTTTGGACCCTTATTGATGAGCTAGTTGGGTTTCGTTAATTCGGCTGGGTCGTGTTTGGTTCGATATATATTTATTCATAGCAGCAAATACATTTACTCAAATGAAACAGGCAATTTGAATACCATTTTTATTAAGGAAATATATTTTCATCCATCATCCACTCTCATATTCTTCAAGATCCCTACGTAAATCTAAAACGAAACAAAAAATACGCGTGTGAAACTACAAATTCCGTTCAGCAATAAACGATGGGAATATAATAATGCAAATGCGTATCCCTTAACGGTAGAGATTGCCCCGAGCAACACGAATGCTTTTGTCCGAGTCCAAGTCGAGGATAAACAAAAACTTGGTAATAGGCAATTATGCAAATAGCCCGCTGGATGACCAATCAAAACGCAGTAAATTATTCATCCGATACGAAATCGCCTGGGGTGCCTTTCGTTTCATCGCTGTCGATAGGATTTTCTACTAATAGATTTGTATTACATACATTTTTCTTGCAAATCATTTCAAAGAAGTTACAATATTAATCAAATATTTAGCAATTATAAGAAAAACTAGCTATAGCTACCGATAATCATTAGATTAAAATAATAATGGATGACCTAATTAGTTGACTATAAGGTAGTTAGATTAATTAAAACAACAAGTGTGTTCTATACATTTTGCGCTAAACTTTACTTACTTTAACTTCAGTAACCAAAACTTAGCTTGGCTACCACAACAAAAATAATCATTATCCGCGCACCCCAGGCTCAAATTATCCGGGCCCGGTCGGGGGCTGAGTGAGATCCGTCAAAGAGGCTCGTGCTCGCGGGCAGCCGTGGGAGACCGGGACGGTCGCGCGTCCTGGCGGCCATTATCGTCGATAATCACGCAATATCGATTGACGACGTGCGTGCCGCCCTAATTTGGCTGCGAGCGCGAAGGATCGCGACGCCCGCTAAACAAGCGCGCTTCTTACTGTCCACTGGAAAAAAATATTGTTGCCACCAGGCGATTCGATAAATCGTAGATCGGTTGCTAAACTACTCCAGTGGAACATTACTCTAAGTTAGAATAGTTAAGTAAGTCTAACAAAACATTAATGTAAAATTAGAAGAATCCACATTTTATATTAAACTGTTATTAACAAATATTATTATGTATTATATGTTTTCTTAAATTCTTCAAAAAATTGTTATACATCAAAGCCTATAATTATAGATACTACAGAGTTGAAAAATTATCAATTATTAGGTAGTGAACAAAGAACTCTATTGATGAAAAAAAAAATTTAACTGTGAAACGTTTTAGATAGCTACGAACGAATAAATAGCTAAGTAACATGATATAAAATAAAACAACCAAAACCTTTAGGTTTATTTATACGAATTGACAAACACATCGAATAATCGAACTTTATTAACTCCACAAGGCTATAAAATCAACTCTTAAACGGAATATTACAATAATAATTTTCCAGTTATAACTGCGCCAATCTGGATGTTTTGTTACCCTCTAGCGAAAAGATCCGCAACAGGTGGCATCATTATGAGTTATTTTATGGCATAGTCAAGCAAGGCTGAACGTTTGCCAGCCAGATTTCAATTTTTGTTGTGATTGTACTTAGTTAATGTTTGTTAATATTGTACTGTAAGCATGATTATATAATAATTAATATTAATTAAATTATCAATATAGGAGTTGGTACTGTTGGTATTGTAGAAAATATTCAAAATTGCAAACAAAGTAGGTAGTAGTGTTACGATTTTCTTATACGACAAAAGTAAGAAAATAAATATGATTAGACTGAATACTTATCGCTGTATGTTGTTGATGTGTTGTTATACTGAATATCAAACAAGATATAATCACTACGTTTACTGAACATCGCCGAACGATTCGTATCCATTCTTACTACATCCACGTAGTCAAAGATTCGTGTAGGTAATTTCTGTTTTAAATGGTAGTATTGAATTAATTGATTATTATATTAATGATTTAGAAGTATACTATTCGTAATTTGAAATTGTTACGACATATGTTTAGGTAACACATATCAAGTCTACTGGATATGAGCCTCTCCCTATGAGCGACTGTATCGCTTTCAATGGGAAGATTTTCCATAATCACTATAATTGGCAAGAGGATTGGTGATCGATCGCAGATTCTTTCTGGACGCTCCGCACAAATGACTTTTAAAGCCCACAATCATTTAATTGCCTTTTTTTTTATATTTTTTTTTTACGACAATGTTTAGGTTTACTACAGTATATAAAAGTACATAAAAAATTAGTATTATGTAATACGGGGCATGAACATGATAACAATAACAACCTGACAGACTATCCACCAGACAATGATATTAACAGGAATGACACTATAATAGTTACGTAGTAACTATTATCAAATCTGTGCTAATAGTAATATAAGATGCTTATGGTATGTTAAGATTCTTTGTTTATCTTAGTCACTTAATAATTTTACAAGACAAGCTGGAATATATCAATATAGTTTATACTTTACTAGACAATAATCATACGTACAATACAATATAACCAGTTCGACGTTCATATAATAGATATGTAACGCAAACAAATTATTCATTTTTCAAACAACTGATTAAATATGTTAATGCAGGGACAGATTATTAAACTTTACCAAGAAAGTATCAGTATAGCAGATATTTAAAGCAGGTATTACATTTATGTCACAACATAAAAAGGTTTCTGTTCGAGATGTGCCTCTCGTGTCTTTCGCCGTTCCCTATTCACTCAGTCAGGGATAGCGCGCTGTGGGCCGCTACGCCAGGTGCGCCCCGCATCGTAATGAGGACCACAACGCGCTCGAGTCGACGCGGACTCGCGGGAGCCAAGACGTGCTTCCCAATTGCGCCCGCGTCGCTCTACAGCGCATCCGCTTTAATAGGGTACATTGTACTCACGGTAAAGTGATTATCGATGATCGAAATGTGTCTTTATATTACATAAAAAGATTTGAGTTAACTGTCGACGATTGTATCAATGGAAACTATGAAATTATGTTTATTACGTGATAATCCACAAAAAATTACAATGGTTTTAGGTTTTTCCTCTAGTTGTCCTATAAACCTTCCTTTATACCATATTGTATAAGTATTGCCAATTAATCATTTTCCAAAACTACATTGTATACTGTAAAAAAATGTTACAACTCTTGAATCAATGATACAAATCCTTCTTTGATTAAAATAATAATCCATCAATCCTCTAATATTTAAACCATTAATTGCCACAAACCTAAAAAAAGGCAATAACTAATAATGTATGTGTATATGCCGTCTATCGACATCGATTCCGGAACCCACTTCCATCACTATTCCGCTATCACACGTCGCGGTTTCTCCGCGATGCAACCGCGAAGCGCAGCGTGGTCCCAGGCGGCTGCGATACGATCTCGCGCGAATGTGCGTGACCGCATCCTGCCTCCCTTTCCCTGCGCCCTCCCGCACCCCCGCCGCACTGCGCACGGGCACGCAATGTGAATGCGCTTCCTGTCGCGTGACCGCGAGCATATTTTCCCTTGGTTTGATTTTTTAGTCACGCTCAACGGCGAAGGATATTGCACATATACTTGTTGATTAAATTTAGGCATGCTGTCATTATGAACTGCATGTAGCCTACCTCTATTGACGTCTGACAACGATTGATGTTCGAATCCTTTTAGGGGAAAATTCCCGAGTCGTGGACTTTTATATGTATAAATGCTTAAGTATGTACACTGTGCCTATTTTAGGACTAAGTAGTTACCTACTTACACCAAGTAAGTGTCTGAAATATTTATTGTATTTATTTGTTTGAAATTTTGTATTCTACCAAATTACTTATATAGCATTCCAATCATGACCACCATCGACTTTAATTTGTGAATCATCAAATGTACACACTTAATTATCGCACAGGGCGCGTGCTCACGCAATAATGATTCGATTTCGTACACCAGTTGTAAGAAAAGGATAGAGAACTTGACATTGAACATCGAAGTAGAATGTCACATACCAAATTACATACATACATAACGTCACGACATTTGTCCCAAATGGAGTGGTCAGAGATAACCCAAACAATACTGTTTGGGTGTTCCAAACATTAAGAGTTTAATGATTGAAGCAACATCCACGGTTCACCTTATGAAATATACAGAAATGCACACGTGACAGGGAGTAAGACCATCGCCGTTGAAACGTGCAAATCTATAGGTGTTTTTTTGGTGGAATGTCCCTTAGTCGCCTTTTACGACATCTATTGTCTATTCTATTCTATTTGAGTGCCGAAACCACAAAGACCAAATTCCCTGTGATGATAATACTTAGAGCAGACCTTAGCCGCAGTCATAATGCTGCAAATAATGTTCGCTAAAAATAAACAGATGCGACTTTTTAAATATAGACTAATATATTACTACGTATGGCCCGGGTCGTTGAAACAATCAAAATGGCACCACTTTATTGGTACTAAAACGGGAGTTTGGTACCAATGGGAACTCAGTCACACACCGACTTCGTTCGCGAACTGACGTATCACATGCTGATTTATGTTGTAAAGAATGCCTCTTTACCACAGAAAAGTGAACAAAAAAAGTGAGTATCTTTTAAGTATAATAAACATAATGTATTACTCGTAAAATTCATATTTTTAATCAATATTGTAATTTTTCTTGTAGTTTTAGTCATAATTCGTCAAGATTGATAGTAGCCCAGGGAAAATACGCTATTATATGTAGCCAGGAAAAATTTAAAATGAGCTAAATTAAAAAAAAAGAAAATTTGAACTTGTGAAATAAGAACATGGGTCTGTAATTTTCGCATACGCATTCAAATGCGAGTGACTCAAAACTCGCACCCCAGAACCACAAACTAAATAGGGCCGAGCTCATAAAAGTAAACGTCGAACTTTAACTGGCTCTCGGACTCACGTTACAGCCCGTTCACGTTTCTAATTGATATTTAACATTTACGTAATTTGAGAATTATCATCCATTTTGTATTGTACCTTAGGTTGTAGTCTGATGCATATTGAAGCATTGAGGATGTCTCATAATATGAAGCCTTGATACTTCTGCTCAACACACATACATACACAAAAACTCACGACCTTTATCCCAAATGGGGTGGTCAGAGATAGCCCAAACATTAAGTATAATGCTTGAAACAACATCCATAGTTCTCCTTTCCAAATATACAGAAGTGCACACGTGACAGGGGGTGAGCCCATCGATATGATGTTTTTTGTTGAAAAATCCCTTATACTTATGTAGTGGTAGAGCCACGCTGTAAGCTATTAGCTTGCAGCATGAATGGGCCGGCTCGACCGGGGAAGTACCACCCTCTCGCAGAAGACCGACGTCTGAGTAGTGGCATTTTGCCACTGCGCTTCGTCCGGTGAGCGAGGGCGCCGGATGCCCACCTTCCAGTGTCTCTCCAGAATAGTAGCGGTATTTAAAGAGTTAGTACCCCAGGAGGGTACCAGCACTATTAGTGCTGGAGAATCCCTCATCTCTCAGGCTGCCCTACTTATTCTGGGGGGACACCTTCCTCAAAGGCCGGCAACGCATCTGTGACCCTTTTGGTGTTGTGTTTGGTGTCCATGGGCGGCGGTGATTGCTTTCCATCAGGTGACCCGCATGCTCGTTTGCCGACTGGTTCGAACTTGACCTCAATCACACCTGATGTTAAGTGAAGATGAGGTCGACGGTGGAAGCGTACTAACCCGGAAACCCCAACACATTTGGGGGACTGGCTATCTTATCTCTGACAACCGGACCACAACAATGCTATTAACATTGCTGCTTGGCGGCAGATTTAGATAGATAAGCTAGCCAGGCGGACATTTTAAAATGCCCTACCACCAACCAAACCGAGTACTTAAACATGTACCCAGCTGGGGATTGAACCCGCGACCTCCGAATCGTAAACTCAGTGTTGTTTACATTGAGCCACGGAGGCGGTTAAGGCATACGGGAAGAGACACGCTGGTTCTTTTCTTTTACGTTTGGAACCATATGGCAATAAGTCTGCTCAATATGTATGTAATATTGAGTAACCTTACGGGATTTAGGCATGATTTTATGTTGTACTAGCTTACCGTCCGCGGCTTAGCCTGCGTGGATTAATTTTATCACCGAAATTAGTTTATCCCGCGGGAACTACTCATTTTATCGGGATGAAATATGTGTCAATTCAGGGTATATTCCACCGATATACCAAATTTCATCCAAATCAGTTCAGTGATTGAGCAACAAATAAACAAACATCCAAACGCATTTATAATATTAGTTAGAAGTTAGATTATGTAGGTGCGTACTAAGATGCATTTTAAAACGAGTGGTTCCATTTTTCGGATGATAAATATACGCAAAGTGGAATTCAGCTATAATTGGTAATGACAAAAAATTCTGAGCAAAACTATTTGCTATTCTTCCTTTGGGCGCTAGCCCAAAGGAACAAATTAGTACGACTGCTTTATTTTATGATAACACCTGATACGCGTTTGACCACAATCTCACCTGATGGAAAGTGACGATGTGGTCGAAGATGATGCACGCGATCCCAGAAAATACCTATTCACTCTGCTCTTGAAGATTGTTAGTTATTTCTTTGATAGTTATTAAATATTGGAAGTGACAAAAAGTCTGATAATTGTGAGGCTCTATTTTACAAAGATATCTAATAGTACAGTAAGGGTACAATTTTAACTGCCTATTATAATATTATCCCCGTGATTTTTTGCGCATGTCAGTGATAAAATAAAAATATTTTCTAACAAATCTTAAGATTATAGGAAGATACATCACAAAAATTAAGTATGGTGTATAATTAACGTCGTCGTTTTGAAGTACTTAAGTAAGCAATTATAATCATATGTAAAGCAGTCTCTGGTTATAAGAAATAAGGATTCCAGCAACATGTGACGCCAGAATGCTTATTAAATATATTTTGAATAACTCTTGAACTACAGTGACACTATTTGAGTACAATTTAGTGTATTCTAGCGTCAAGGTCGTGGTCTCGTTAGTTTGGCGTTTAGAGTTAGTTTTCAATGAAAGGCAGTATCTAAGCCAAATCAGTGGCCTACAGAGGCGGCTTAAAGCACAGACTGTCTGGTGGCAACTAGTCTGACTTAAATCCACCAATCCGCACTGGGTCCAGGTGGTGGATTATGGCCCATGTCTCCCAGTGAGAGGAGACTGTGATCCAAGAATTGTTGATGATTTTGTATGTTAACGAGTTTTCGAATATTTAAAAATGAATCTGTTAATGTTTGGTACACCCAAACGCTTACGTATTTGGGATGTCTCTGACCAACCCGTGTCACGTTTATCCCAACAAATGTGATATTATTATTATTTATTAGGCTTTTATTATTAACACGTTCCGGGACACAACCCGCCTCTCGACGTTATAAACATAAAACTTCTATTGTGTCTGATGATCTGTCCCGGAACGTGTTGAATCGATTACATGGCCTTAATTAAACAATGCCCCCACAAAACCGTTTGCACAGTTTGTCTGTGGGAGCTCGAGTCTCACAAAAAGCTATGTTACCTAGTTACAATGTGGGCGTCATCGTATGTATTGAATAACCCTATTAATAATAAAAATTTATAAACGCTTTATAAGTCTGTTTTAGTTTAAGGATGTTTTGTCACTTTCTTTCATTACGACATTTCCTTACGAACGACAGAGACAAAACATACTTTAACTAAAACAGACTTATAAAGCGTTTGTAAATTTTTATGAATAAGACGGTTAGTTTTACATAGGAGTTATAGGTTATCTAACAAAAATAGAAACTTATTAAGAAAGCATAGTATAAAACACACTCTATATCTCTCACACTATTTAGATGATAATCATCCCTGGACATAACCGCTCGTTCGCATGTCAGGCTGTTTCACAATTAGTAACCTTTTTGTAATTTATTTATTTATTTACATAGAATCAACAGCATTATTGTAGAAATTATATTATAGTAAACTAATACCAAACTTATGCCAATTAGTGATTCTTATTATGTTACTGACAATAATTATCGTTATAATTGTGTGAGTAACGTTTTAATTATATTACAAGAAAATTGGTACTTTTACATTATTAAAGGTATCAAAATAAAACAATCTTCATTAATATACGAGTCGTTATGTTAGTGAATCTAAATTGCATAGTATTAAAAGTCAAACTAAAGAAATTAAGTAATTTAAAGCCAAATAAAAATATGATGAAATAAAATAAGTTGTCGCATGTGTACAAATTAACGACTTCGATTGTAGTGTCTGTGGGTATATGTGTGTGTATGTGTGCATGTTTATTTGGTATGTACGGTAGTTCAGTACTTTTGTTAACCTGTCGAGACGTGGGTAGGCTGACGCAGTGTGTTGACGTGTGAAGCGGGGTAATATAAAAAACAGGATTTAAAAGAGCAACCCCTCGAGTCTCTTGCTTCCGTGCTGTTGCACACCCGTGCTGTTGCACACCCGAGCTGTTGCACACTCGTGCTGTTGCACACACGTGCTGTTGCACACTCGTGCTGTTGCACACACGTGCTCTTGCACACCCGTGCTGTTGCACACTCGTGTTGTTGCACACACGTGCTGTTGCACACTCGTGCTGTTGCACACCCGAGCTGTTGCACACTCGTGCTGTTGCACACACGTGCTATTGCACACTCGTGCTATTGCACACCCGAGCTGTTGCACACTCGTGCTGTTGCACACACGTGCTGTTGCACACAGCTCCCGCGCTCGCCCACCCGCCCGGTGAAGCTGAAAAAGTCCCCCGACTATCAGCAAACGCTTCTGCCAAAAAAAAAAAAAACTCTTGCTTGTTCTTCTCAGGGGAAAATTGCATTTTGAACAAGCAGTAGCTTATAAAATGTTAAATTGACTATTTTATGTGTACCTATAAAATAAACCTTTTTTTGACTTTGATTAAGAATTTTTTTTGTAGTTTGGCGAATTTACTTTATCATCATTTCTAATATGAACAATCAAGGTATTAAGAAGTTAAAGTACGCTTTATGTGTGTATATGTGAAACAGGAGTGAAACCCGAAAGCGAACGTGAGTATTAAAAAATAATCTCTCGTGAGTGGGCCGCACCTGCGAAACGTGTTAACAGAGCTCACAACGTAAACAGGCTCGTAAATCGAACTGGGACCCTATAAAAGGTTTACGGTCCTTCGCGACGGAACCCTGTTTTTGTGTATTTAGGTATAAAAGTTTTTGTAACAATTTTGAAAACAATAAAACCGGCCAAGTTAGTGTCGGGCCACGCGCAGTGTATAGTTCCGTACTTGCCCGTCACAATATGCGGACTTAGATTAGAACGAGCTTTTTGCTCTTTGACAATTAATTTCCAACGGGAAATACATTCTGTGTGTATGTTTTTCGAATATTACTCATTAACTTGTGAAGCTTACTTAGCTGTGACGGTTTTCCTTTTAACTTAGTTTTTTAACCGCCTCTGTGGCTCAATTTAAACAACATTGGGTTTACGAATCGGAGCTCGCGGGTACATATTTAAATGCTCGGTTTGGTTGGTGGTAGGGCATTTTAAATGTCCGCCTAGCTAGCTACCACCATCTTATCTAAATCTGCTGCCAAACAGCAATGTTAATAGCATTGTTGGGTTCCTGTGGTCAAAGACAAGATAGCCAATTCCCCTAAATGTTGGGGTTTCCGGGTCAGTACGCTTCCACCTTCGGCCTCATCTTCACTTAACATCAGGTGTGATTGAGGTCAAGTGCTAACCCCGATGTGCATAAAAAAACATGAATTTGCTCACGTATTCAAAAATAACCGTTTAGGGCAGGAATAAGGGAACACATGACTCTAAGCTCTGTAAGTATTAATAAATTGATTTTGAGATTGAGCTCGCGTCTCAGTCTTAGTACTGTTTTATTTTATAGTTTTTGAATATGCAACAGATTCTCAAGCGTTAACTTAAGATCTTCTCAATCTTGAGAACGGTTTCTTAATACGGGCCTAACAGAAACACTTTAAACTTAGACAACTTTGTCAGCCTGACTAATACCTGTGGCGGTACCTTCAAATAAGCCCAAAAGCCTAGCTTGCCTCACTAAATACATACATACATAACGTCACGATCTTTATTCCAAATGGGGTGATCAGAGATATCCCAAACAACAGTGTTTGGATGTCCCAACATTAAAAGTTTAATGCTTGAAACAACATCCACGGTACACCTTATGAAATATATAGAATTGCACACGTGGCAGGGGGTGAGCCCATCTCAGTTGAAACGTGCAAATCTATAGATGTTTTTTGATAGAAAGTCCCTTAGTCGCCTTTTACGACACATTATTTTATATATTAAAAAATTGGCCTCCTTTGTGGGGAGCAGTCGGGTAAAAGGAGTATAATTGGGCGGTATCTTCATCACATCAAAGTGACAAGTAGCTGTTCCCGCTATTGGAAATTAAACAGCTGTTTTTCTCTTGTGTGTATGTATATATATAATATATATTTAAGGATACCTATATATATCGTAGTAGGTATAATAGGTACATGTATTTAATTGTTTGAAGTGTATTTTCATATGAAATGGTAAAACAAATTTGTTTATCCCGCGGGAACTATATACTCACTTTATCAGGATAAAAATATCCTATGTCATAATCTAGGGTTTTTACTCTCTATATACCAAATTTCATCCAAATCCGTTCATCCGTTTCGCCGTGATGGAGCAACGAACAAACAAACAAACATCCAATCTTTCACATTTATAAAATTAGTTAGATTTATCATTCGTTGTTTTCTTTTGCACACAATTTGTTTGGTAAACCCCAAATTTATTCCGTTTCCTACTTCAATGCTCAGTTTGACTGGAAGAGATCTCTTAGAGAGATGAGTCCACCTATGTATAACATGACCTATCCTTTGTACTCTGTTATGTTCAGGTGCAATAAAGAATATGTGTGGTTTACATGGATGGAGGCAACTGTCTTGTCAAATATTTCTTAAAATACCTAAGTATATAGCAAGCTTTCAATCTTGCCAGGTTTTTCAAAGGTTGTGAGAGGTGACTCACCCCCTCAATAATTACTTGCGGCCCGGCGGTGCAACTGTCCGAATTTATTTGACAGGAGCAACGCAGGGAGCGCCGGCAATTACTCGGGGGGAGGCCGGGGACACTGAACGTCTGACGAAAATATACCCAAGCTGTCTAATTTTATTGGTTGTTTCTTTGCCGCCGCTCCTCTCTTTACTATGGTCTTGGTGGTCGTGACTCTTCATCCAACTTTCAGTTAAGTCCCTAATAACATGGAAACGGTAGGCATATTTATTTATACTTAATCATCTCATTGTTATGAATTGTCTATATTCTTCATGCTAACCAACCAACGGTTGCAGGTGCGAATCCTGTGAGAGGTAAACGTATATATATGTGATGAATACTCGAGATATGGATGTTTATATAAATATTTATGTACGTTTATCCTTTATCTAGTATCAATAGTACAAGCTTTACTTAGTTTGGTACTAGATGACTGGTGTAAGTGTCCGACATATATTATATTTATTTATTTATGGCACCAGAACATTACAGTAACATAGTACAACTCGATAGTCAACCTGAGCTGTGAAGTAGGGAACGAACTTTTGTGGTTAAGCAGCTAATTTTGTGCAAAAGAAAAGTAACACTATGTATCAAACACGTAAGATATAAGTACCTGCCAATTTAAATAATACTACAAAGAATAATAATAAATTAATAATACATAACATACACATAATATTATATACATTAGCTTTCCGCCCGCAGCTTCGCGTGCATGGAATAATTTTATCGCGGAAATTTGTTTATCCCGCGGGAACTACTCACTTTATCGGGATAAAAAATGTCCTATGTCTTAATCCAGGGAATGGTCTACCTATATACCGAATTTCATCCGTTTCCTATGAAACAGACATTATTTTCCAAAGGCTATTATAAAATTTCTGACTATCTGGATGATATGCAAGCATGGACATAGACCGCGATATTCAGTTTAATTATTCAATCTAACTAATATTATAAATGCGAAAGTTTGAATGTTCATTTGTTTGTTTGTTGCTCAATCACGGCAAAACGAATAATAATAAATAATAATAATAAATAATAATAATAAATATTTCGGACACTTACACCAATCATGTAGTCCCAAACTAAGCAAAGCTTGTGCTATGGATACTAGATAACGGATAAACATACATAAATATTTATATAAACATCCAAGACTCGGGAATAAATGTTCGTATTTATCATACAAACATTTACCCCTCGCGGGATTCGAACCCGCAACCGTTGGTTTTGCTGATAGGGTGACTATCCACTACACCAATCGGTCGTCAACGTCAACGTCAATCAATGAACGGATTTAGATGAAATTTGGTATATAGGTAGACCATACCCTGGACCAAAACATAGGATACTTTTTATCCCGATAAAGTGAATAGTTCCCGCGGCATAAACAAATTTCCGCGATAAAGCTATTCAACGCAGGCGAAGCCGCAGGCGGAAAGCTAGTATAATATAATTGTATAACCGAAAACTTATTTAAAAGAGCAACCCTTGAGTTTCTCGTTCGTTCATCTCTGGGGAGTCAGCTTTGTGAATGAGCAATAATGTCAATAATTTTAATATTAAGATAAAAAACGTGACGTTTTCAAGTGATAATTTTTATCCTACGAAATAAATATTTTTGATTTTGATTTCATTTGAATGGCGCGTCGGTGGATTTTTTTTGACTACTGACTATTGCTGTTAGGCTAATGCCTTTTTCAGTTTTGCCGGTCGGGAGGGGCAAGTGCGCGAGCGCTCGGAACATTCATTATTATGTCTGTGGCTGTATAGCCCAGCATGTAGATAAGTGTACTGTAACAAACTATTCTTGAATTTTTAGGCCATTATTAACCACATCTAAGGAAGGTAATTGTGGTAACCGCGGGACAAAGTGATGAGACCCGTTTACGGGACAAGAGACATCCCTAAGTATTTATAGCATAACTTAAAGTTTACTGGACCAACTAATTGTGCAAATTAAACTAATTTCATGGTAAATTACAGGTTTAATTAAGTTCATAGACAATTTATTGGACCATTAAAATTGGCTGTGCCTGGTTATGACCCGGTATGTTTTTCTGGAATATGTAGAGAAAGACGGGGGAGCTTTTATTTAGCTTGCAATAGTTGCAATGTACGTATGTAAGTTGTCCGTTTCCAAATTTGCAAACCAATTTTCAACCACTTGCTGGTATCTGATTGAGCTGAAAGGCATATTTATGTAAGTTCGGTGACAATGCAATATTATCGTACCATCGAGCTGATCTGATGATGGAGCCGGGAAGGGACTGGAACTCACTTATGGCAAATGGCAAGTGCTAGTTTATTTTGTTGCCATGACTTCAATTACACATGATAACGAGGGCCTGAAGATGGAGCCAGAAGATTGCAACTTGAACTTTTTTTTTTTTTTTTTTTATGCACGACGGGTTCATACTTGACCTCAATCACACCTGATGTTAAGTGAAGATGGGGTCGAAGGTGGAAGCGTACTGGCCCGGCACCCCAACACATTTTGGGGGACTGGCTATCTTATCTTTGACAACCGGAACACAACAATGCCATTAACATTGCTGCTTGGCGGCAGATTTAGATAAGATGGTGGTAGCTAGCCAGGTGGACATTTAAAACTCCTTCGTGGACGATATGTTAGTTATCTTTGTAGTAGAATAATATGTGATAATCATGTTGGAGTGTTAAAAGTTTGTTTTCTAACTTTATGACCAATAATGGCACCGATCGGTGGAAAAAAAAATTATAAGTATTTCAGGCCCGTATTTCAGAATGTTGCTCAAGCGGAGATCTGCGCTAACTCTAGTTAGTAACTCTCTTTCTAAAGAGATGCCGCTATACAAGTTACATAAAGCTGTCCCTTTTTAACTGTCCTCAAGCGGAGATCTCTGCTTGAGTATAACATTCTATAGTATTGTTTGCAGATGATACCTCCGTATTATTTAAAGTAAATAGACAAAAATTAAGCTATGACGATGTGAACAATGCTATTTCTGAAGTAGTAGAATGGTTTACGGCAAATAATTTGTTACTTAATGAGAAAAAAACTAAATGTGTGAAATTTGTACTACCCAATGTCAGGGTGGTGCCCACAAATATAATGATAAAAAATGCCACTTTAGATCTCGTAGATTCTACAGTATTTTTGGGCATTACTTTAGACGCCAAAATGCAATGGGCGTCCTCATATTCATAAATTGGCGAAAAGGCTCAGCTCTGCAGCGTACGCAGTCAAAAAAATTCGACAAATATCAGACGTAAATACTGCTAGATTAGTATATTTTAGTTATTTCCACAGCTTGATGTCTTACGGTATCTTGCTGTGGGGAAACGCCGCGGATATAAATACAATCTTTGTTTTACAAAAACGAGCCGTTCGCGCAATTTATCAATTGAGACCTGCAGTGTCACTTAGAGATAGGTTTAAAGTGTATAACATTCTAACCTTTTCGTCACAGTACATTTTTGAAAATCTAATGTATGTCAAAAAAAATATAACATCATTTAGGAAAAATAGTGATAAACATGATGTCAATACAAGAAATAAAGATAAACTTGCAGGTCACATAAGTCGTCTCCGCAAAGTCAGTAATTCATTCAAAGGGTTATGTATATGCTTTTTCAATAAGGTTCCAGTTGATATACAAAATCTTCCTCTCAATAAATTTAAAGATACTGTAAAACAGAAACTTATTGAGAAAGCATATTATAAAATATCAGACTATTTAGATGATAATCATCCCTGGACATAATCAGATCGTTCGCATGCCAGGCTATTTCACAATTAATAATGAAATTTAAAAACCTGTTTGTAATATAAAAACCTTTATGTAAAATCAAAGCCTGATTTTAAAAGAGCAACCCTTCGAGTTTCTTGCTTGTTCTTCTCAGGGGAAAATTGCATTTTGAACAAGCAGTAGCTTAAAAAATTTAAAATTTACTATGTAAAATTGACTATTTTAAGTGTACTCTGTGTACCTACAAAATAAAGCATTTTTGACTTTGACTTTGACTTTGACTATAATACGGGCATTAATGTGGAATTTGTATAATGTATTTATCAGCACACAGACATCGAACTTCATGTTAGTGTTCGTAACAATATACATAGAAGAAGTCAGTTGTTTTAATATTTTCAAACAACAGTGCTTAAATAGTGCCAAATAGTGTTGAAAGGAAAAAATGGTTACTGTATATTTTAGTGAGCATTCTTGCATCACGTGTTGCTGTAATCCTCATTTCTACGCAGAGACTGCTTTACCTATAATTACAGTTAGTACCCCAAAAAACTGTGCATTCATCGAAATATACAAGTCCCATAAATATTAGGTATGAAATTACCTATGAAATTGGCGTTTTGTATGAAGAATTTCATTAAGACGGTTTTCTCCATACAAACATTTTTATTTTTTTTGTTTTGGGAGCGGCAAATCCAAATTTAGCTAAACTTTGTGTGTATTATCGGGTAACATTAAGTTAAGTATAGGCAGCGTTAATTTTTAAAAGTAACCGCTTTATAAAAGTTTCAGCGGATCCAAGGAATGATTATGGGAAGCACATGAAAAGAGCTCTGTTCAAATTTTTTTTATTATGTGATTTAGCCCAGAAATTAAAAAATATTTCATGTGAAACCTTGAATTGATATTCCATTTTCCAAATAAAAAACAAATTTGGATATAGCTTTGAAAATCGCAGAAATTGGTACATATGATTAACGAAGAAAAAAAAACTCCAATTTCATAGGTAAAGACCCAATAGTACTTCCAAAATAAGGAAGTAATCTATATGTGTCTTTCAGCATGACGGACGTCGAACTTCAACCATTTATTAAGCTCCGACAAAAACGAGGAGCGTTCTAAATTAATAAAAAAAAAAGAAAAAATGGAGCTTTATTCATCACAATATTAGTAAATTAAAAAAGAAAACAGTAAAATAAGGAAAGATGACAGGTTAAGGACCCGGCAATCTGCTGATTTTCAGTCCCCCCTAGCAGAGTAGTTGCTGCTACCAGACTGGTTTCAATGCGTTGTGTGTGTGAATGTGTAAAGTCTTTTTCCGGATTTATCTCCATAATGCGTGTCCGATTTGAGTGTAGTTTTTTTTTAATTAAACTAGAGGAAATTATCTTAACAATGTCTCATGAAAATCGGTTCAGACGTGTCGAAGATATTTAACTTTGTATTAAACCATGATATAGCACTTACCTCAAGGGTTTTCTAATCCCTGTCGTAGTCAAGAATCAAAGTGTGTTGTTACCAGTGTTAACTAGGGGCTATCTAACGTGGTATCTCACTACCTCATATAAACAAACCTCAAGGTCACACGAGAAGAGGTGGTGATGCTCGGTATGGCACTACGAGATCGAATCAGAAATAAATAAAATAAATATTTCGGACACTTACACCAATCTTCAGCAAAGGCCTTATGTTTCGTGATTTCCTTCTCGTTTATTTCTTTCCTTAAGTGTTTCTTGCTCAATCACCATATTTAATATTTGCTCTAATACGCTATGTCCATAGCTGGGGGGCCTGGTGACCTGTAATTCTGCATGGTTCTTTTTTCAGGCACTAGTCTTCCCAAAATAGGTTCTATGTATTACCTAGTCCTAAAATTACTTTTCAAACATCATTTGTGGTGAGAAAATAAACAATTTTTAATTAAAAAAAAAACATCTAGTCCCAAACTAAGCAAAGCTTGTACTATGGAGACTAGATAACGGATAAACATACATTCATCACACAAACATTTACTCCTCGCGGGATTCGAATCCGCAACCGTTGGTTTCGCTGACAGGGTCACTAGCCACTACACCAATCGGTCGCCTAATGTTTAGAAATCCGTAGATGATCGAAAGTAAAGACATAGCCTAGCTGATTAGTAATTTGAAGGGACAGCAAGAAGGGCACGTAGTGGAGAGCACACACCGGCAAGCACAGCGTGTGATTCCCAACCACGAGATGGTCGAATAACCTGATGCAGGCCGCTTCCAACGGTCGCTCTGAAAATCGTCGTTTAGCAGAGAACCTTCTGTCGCGGATATGATGATCATTTCACTCGTTAATAGCTTATACAACTATATTATTACCCTTCAATTGAATTGCCCTTTAGGGTAAGGAAACCCGTACATTATACAAACACTTATACATCGTAAAGTTTTATAAATAAAATATACAATAAGTAACAAAAGAGAAACAAATAAAAAACTCCCGGCTGAAAATGTAAGCCCAATAAGCCTTGCACTCGGCGTATAGAATTCTTAACCCGTCGCGTGCCGTCTCTCGGGAGCCGCGTATATTTTAGCCATGTTTCACCCCTGGTGGGTCGCTACGAATCTACACGCGGGCCGCGGGTCGCCAGGACCCCACCGCGGGTGGGTTAATTAGTCGAGAACCCTGTCCGGCTCTTATCCGTTTACTTGTTTTCTTCCTTATTTTCCTACTTGATACGCCTTTTAAAAAAATGGTAGTGTAGTTAAATTATTCGAACGTTACGAACGAACGAATATTGGAGTACAGTCAAAATCAAAATTAAAATACATTTTCTTAAAGTTTATCGTAAATCGATACATTATTCAAAGCTGGTAGTACATCAGACCCCACTAATTTTAGACCCATTTCAATTCTACCAACTTTTAGTAAAGTTTTCGAAAAACTAATTTTAAATCAATTGTTGTCTTACTTCAATACTAATAATTTAATGACTTCAAAACAATTTGGATTCACACGGGGTCGCTCAACAACCGATGCCGGTGTTGCGCTTATTGAATATATATTTGAAGCATGGGAAGATTCGCAGGATGCGATAGGTATTTTCTGTGATCTATCCAAGGCCTTTGACTGCGTTCATCATGATGGTCTGGTCAGGAAATTACGCTACTATGGCATTATAGGCCGTGCCCTCAACCTTTTGGAATCGTACTTGTGTAATCGAGTTCAAAGGGTTGATGTCAATGGTAAGAGGTCGTCAGGGTCTCCAGTTTGCATAGGTGTTCCACAGGGCTCAATTCTCGGGCCATTCTTATTTCTTGTATATATTAATGATCTACCCAATTGTATAAACGGAAACCATGAGATAACAATATTTGCTGATGACACCTCCTTGCTCTTCAAAGTTAGGAGACGACAGAAAACTCTTGACGACGTGAATAGTGCTATCTCTAAGGTGGTTGAATGGTTTACGTCAAATAACCTACTTCTGAATGAAAAAAAAACCAAATGCATAAAATTTTCACTACCTAATGTCAAACAGGTAGCTAGTACTATTTTAATAAAAAACGAGGAGTTGGAGCTTGTGGACACTACTCTATTTCTAGGCATTATGTTAGATAAAGGACTACAATGGGGTCCACATATCGAAAGGTTGTCGAAACGTCTCAGTTCTGCAGTGTTCGCTATTAAAAAAATCCGCTATTTAACCGACGTGGACACCGCGACGCTGGTATACTTCCATAGCATAATGGCTTATGGCATTCTGTTATGGGGAAATGCCGCGGACATAAATTGTATTTTTGTTCTGCAGAAGCGAGCGGTTCGTGCGATCTACAAGTTAGGCTCCCGAGTATCTCTGAGGAATAAATTTCAAGAAATCAATATATTAACTTTGGCATCGCAATTTATTTACGAAAACTTAATGTACGTAAGAAAGAATCTGTATTTGTTTAGGAAAAATTGTGAAATACACAATGTTAATACAAGATATAAAAATAAACTTGCTGTCCATAGCAGTCGCTTACACAAAGTCACTAAGTCACTCAAGGGACAATGTATACGCTTTTACAATAAGGTTCAAATTTTGCCTTTAAATAAATTTAAAACAACCATTAAACGAAAACTATGTGCCAAAGGCTATTATAAAATTTCTGACTATCTGGATGATAAGAATGCGTGGACATGAACCGCTCGCCATTATCCAGTATATTTTATTCTTATTTTCTTTGTCGAATCATAAATTTTACAATTAGGTATCTCAAATTGTATTTGTATTGACTTATTTAAAAAGAGCAACCCTGGAGTTTCTTGCTCGTTCTTCTCTGGGGAGACTGCCTAGTGAATGAGCGATAACTGTATGTCATGACGATTTCAAATGTTATTCTTATAACTTACGAAATAAAAACATTTTTGATTTTGATTTTGATTTTGATTGAACCGGGCGTATTTGTAGGTGACATAAGTCCCTGGACAGTCACTTGAACACTTTTTCATAGATTATTTGCAGATAGGCAGAGTACAAAGAAGCGGAAAGTTTACTCCTCCAATTACACCATCAAATCAACATAATTTATTGTCCATGAATTCTTTACGACTTGTTCGAAAATTGCATTTATTCTAAATTCAAATCTTATTTATTTCTTTAGCGAGTTTTATCCTATTGGCTGACTATTACAGCGCCCATTGTTCGCTAATTCAAAAATACTAGTTAGGTCACGAATATTGTTCTGTGATTACGTTAAAATAGTGTCTAGCGATTTATGACATTACTGGGTGTTAATATTGTTTTAATATTGTGTAATATTAAACTATTATGTACCTAATACTTAGTCATTAATGTAAAGACAACAGTCTACAAGAATTCTGCAAATTCGCATTTGCTCTTGTGTTCGACCGTACCTATAGAAAACTCACCAATACCCTAACATTATATATGCGAAAGTTTGGGTACCTTTTAACCTGAATTTTCAAACAAATCCCGCGGGACGATTAAATGATTCCGCGCGGGCGGAGTCGTAGCGTCTGACATTTACTTAAGTGTTATTAATTTTTTGTTTATGAATTAACGTTATATGAATTGCAAATTATGGATAAAATATAGTTACCTAACACTTAAGAATATCTGTCCACCTGTAACATGTGTAGGTAACATACTCATAGATTATTTCAATCAATAAATCAATCAAATACTCTTTATTGTTTAAATAAAGAAGGTACATTTAAATAACTTATAGAAACTACTTTTATTGAAAGTCACAAAAAAAAATTTAAACAAAAATATAGTTACGACAGATATAATATAGAAGTATATCTATTTGCTGATTGATTAGTTAACGAAAATCCAAACTAAACTTTAAACAAAGTTCCTTGCTACTCGTGCAAATGAGATTTTTTTACAGAAATCATCTAGTCCCAAACTAAACAAAGCTTGTACTATGGATACTAGGTAACGGATAAACATATACAAATACACTTTATTGCACAACAGAAAAGAAAATACACTTTCAGAAAAGTGGTAAGAATAGAATGTACAATTTGGCGACCTTATCACTAAAAGCGATCTCTTCCATACAACCTTTGGGTGTGAGGACAGTACATTTGAAATAGGTAGGTTGTGCGATATTATATAGGGATGCAGATACAATAGTAGAATAAATGTTCGTATTCATCACACAAACATTTACCCCTCGCGGGATTCTAACCCGCTACCATTGGTTTCGCTGATAGGATCACACACACATTCATCATCATCATTATCTTCAGGTGGACAGGGCTTAAATTCAGTGGTTGGAAAATGAGTTTCATTTTAGTTTCTCAAAACAGTTTAAAGCAAACATCAAGTATCTGACGACGGACAAAATTTCCGTCATAGAGATCGACAAACAAATCAAACCAACGATCATCATTGCCTAATTCATATCAAAATTAACTCAATAACAGAGTTTGTTGACAAAGCGAAACTTCCGAAACTCACAACTCGAGCGGTCCGAGCGACCCGCTCTCATAAGCCGCGCTCGTGTCCCCGCGGGGTCAGTCCGGGGTCCGGGATTCAACCCCGCGCTAATGAAGGTGAATATCTTCAAAGGGGTCCAACTCGCCCGGGCTGCCCGCCCGCGGCGGCGCTGAATCTTTAAAAGGGTCGCGCGCGCTGGGAGGTTACGCAAATGGAAACTAAAATGTATTCCACCGATACCTACCTTTACGTTTGCTGTCACGTTTTGACTGATTTTCGGAACATTTACTTTTGATGTTTCGTCTGATGCTTGATTTAGAATCAATGTGACTCACACATACACTCTCTCCTATATTTAAGAGCTGTGCTCTTGTCGGTAGAGTCCTTTCCACACTTCTCTACATTCCGCCTTTTCTTTGACTTCCTGATACGACACGGCATTTACTAAGAGGAGATGTTGAGTCCAGTGGCGGCTGGTACCTCCGAGACTAATTGTATACTACTTTAAATTCCTTTACTATAAATTCCCGGTTTAAAATTTCTTGTAGGTAAATGTTGCATTTTTCATTTTGCATTTTCGTTTTAATTATTATCAAATAATTATAATATTATTAAATAATTATAATTTATAATAGTTATTAAATAATAAAAGAAGGTAATTTAGCTATCCAATATTTACTATTTATGTTATATCCCAGTCAATCATAAAAAAAAATATAACTATAATTTCACTGTTTTCACAATAAATACTTTATTCTAATAACACGTAATTACGTAAACAAATTCGCGATATACAGGGCGTCCCAAAGTTATGGGACATGAAGGGGAAGTACCTTAAATATCGTAGATAGTGAATTTTGCTCAAAGAAGACTTTATGTTATTTTTAAAAGTTAGTAATTCTGCATTCATAGATTTTCTAAAAATTACTTGCTTCGGCTGGGAATCGAACCGACTTAAATGTGAAAAAAAAAACACCCTACTTTTATGATGCCAATCGAAAGAATAGCTAAAAAATAATAACTCTGCCTAAGTAACATAGTATTTTAAAAGAAAGGAACAACATAAAATGATTGAGTCAAATTTCAAGAAAGTTATTTATTGCCGACGACGTTCGAAAAGTAGCGATATTATCATTCCAAAGATAGCATTGATTATTCGTAAATAAGTACCCACTTCATAAAATAGGTACTAACATAGTTTTCCTTATTATAAGTGCACGTGTAGATGAAATGATAAAACTTGTATTTCAATACGTCCTCTGTAAGCTAGACAGAAGGCAAATTAAATACCTACTTAATTGACTACGGCAGTTTCATGTATGTTTTTTATTTGATTAAAATGATTAATTTCACGTTGTTCCTTTCTTTTAAAATACTATGTTACTTAGGCAGAGTTATTATTTTTTAGCTATTCTTTCGATTGGCATCATAAAAGTAGGGTGTTTTTTTTTTCACATTTGAGTCGGTTCGATTCCCAGCCGAAGCAAATAATTTTTAGAAAATCTATGAATGCAGAATTACTAACTTTTAAAAATAACATAAAGTCTTCTTTGAGCAAAATTCACTATCTACGATATTTAAGGTACTTCCCCTTCATGTCCCATAACTTTGGGACGCCCTGTATAGAACTGAATGTGTCGATGACAACTGCAATTGGCGGAGGTCAGGCAATGCGACCAAGGTCGAGCTAAAACCCAGCTGGGCGTGCGGCGCACGAATTTTGTCTAGTTTCTTCACACGATTTCTACTAGACATCTTTAGATAGATAGCTAAAGCGTTTATTTGCATATTACAGAAACACATACAAAAATATTCGACGCAACAATCATTCTGCTTGGTGTTATTCTTACGAAATGTAGCCTTATTTCACAGTAATAAAAATAAAAACAAAAATTAAGTACAACTGTTACAACTTATAATAGAGTTGTATGTGTATCTGTACCACAAATGGGCCATCGCTCAGTGTGGATCCTCACCTGTAGTGGTAAGATATTAATGTTCAGCTAGTGCCCTGCGAGAGAAAGCGAGGGTAGACCAGTGCAAAAAATTTCAATAACAACCATAATATCTTTCGTCTCACGCGCCACGCAGTTTACTTCGCGTTTCATAGAAACTCTATGGGGACTCCGCGTGCGCTCCGCAAACAGCGCAGGACATTTTCGTTCGAGCGAAAATAAGTTTTAATAGTTGTGTAGTAGAAATCAATGCCCGTTAATTTGATTTTACGTCGTAAGTACGTGAGGACGTTATCTGATATAATAGCCATTATTTGCTAAGTATTATAGTTGTGGTTTGGACTAATTTATCTGGTAATGCAGCGCACGAGTTCAATTAAAAGGCGCCCACCACTGGTTGGGTCATCTGATCAAATCAAATCAAAAATGTTTTTATTTCGTAAGTTATAAGAATAACATTTGAAATCGTCATGACATACAGTTACGATACGACACGACAACTTTGTCAAAAACATATACAACATCGGGAGAAAGTTATTTGGCCACCATTGTACCCTCTTTTCAACCCCCGACGAAAAACGATGGGTGTTATATGTTTAAACGGCGCTGTGTGTTGTCCGGATGTACCTTAATAATGCGTGGTCCGATTTGAGTGCGGTTTTTTTTATTCGCATTTATAATATTAGTTATATTACGCATTTATATCAGACACATACACACAAGCACACACACTCACATGCGCGCTCTCACACACACACACACTCACACACACACACACACACACACACACACACACACACACACACACACACACACACACACACACACACACACACACCCACATACACTTTTAAACCTGTCAGTATAGAACTACACAGACCCCAGGTTAAAACAAGCAATAATAAAATTATTAAACATATTAACAGCTCAGTTATTCTTAGAAATGTATATAGGTACTATCTAGTGGTGTCCTTAGATTGCGTCCGCTTTGACATCATTCTGAGAATTGACATAGAGCAAAGCCTTTCATCGCAGATGTTTCCTAAATGGAAGCGAGCTAAGGGAAAGCTTATACTGAATCTAATTGGAGTATGAAATATATATATACTCAAAAATGCTTGTAAAGTGGTCACTATTTTAAAAACTTTCTATGAGCAAAGTCGACTTTTCTACGCTAATAGAATAGACACCAGAAAAGTTGTATGGAATTTCATTGCTGGTGAAATTTGGCCACCAGATATTTCCTTTGAAAATCCATTATTGTCCAATTATTGTTTCGAAAATAATCAGTTGCAAAATTTCAAAAATTTGGCTGTATAGATATAGGAAGAATAAACATCACTGCCTAATTTAAAAAAACGAAAGAGCTGGAAAGAGTCAAAAGCACGGCACGATGATCAATTTTGTTAAAACCCTGAAAAGGAGGGCCTGAATTTAACAATTGTTACTTTAAATAAATTCTTATTAAACTAATAAGCTGGTTGGAAACTGTTAATAGCATTGTTGTGTTCCGGTTATCAGAGATAAGATAGCCAGTCCCCCAAATGTGTTGGGGTTTCCGGGACAGTACACTTCCACCTTCGACCTCGTCTTTACTTAACATCAGGTGTGATTGAGGTCAAGTACCAACCCCTTAGTGCATAAAAAAACCAGCTTATTAGTTTAATAAGAATTTATTTAAAGTAACAATTGTTTACCTAGTTGAAGTCTCTTAAAGAGGGTTCCGTACGATGAATATCCTTGTTTATTTTAACCCAGGAACAATCTTAACATTGTAGTTGAAAAACATGTTCTCCCATAAATTGAAAATAATAATATCCTTGGACATATACAGACAGCGCCATCTAGTTCCACACTAAGCAACTAGGCTTGTGTTGTGGCTACCAGATGGTTGATACGCTACTCAAATACATTTTTTTTTGTAAATAAATATGTAATATGTATATTTTGTAAATGAAAAACATCCATAACTCGGGTACACGGACATGCCATCACCAAACATCATACAAACATATGCCCCTAGCGGGATTCGAACCCGCGACCTTTTAGTATAGCAGCAGAGTTTCTAACCTCTACACCAAACAGGCCGTCCTAACCGTCCCTTATCCTAATAGAATAAGGGTGGAATAGTCAATTTTCATGTATTTTATTTAATACCTTTAAAACTATTTATTTTTAATTATAATCATTTAATTTGCCCCCCAAAATGTACCCCATATTCAAAATTCATTTATTTACGTTACACGACCATCTTTGTGTCGTCATGTTCATATGTGTACCAACTTTCACCTTAATCGGTCCTGTAGATTCGGAGCAAATGGCTGCGACAGACAGACACACGGTTCCGTTATTTATCTGGACGTATGGACCCATAAAAATGCGAACCGAATGATTCAAAAATCGCTCTCCAGGTGCTAGTTTATGCTTCTGGCATTCAACCAACATACTTCAAACGAGAGTGTACACGCCAGTCAGCTGCAGAGAAAAATGCCCCTTACGTACTTACAGTCATCATTATAAATAATATTAAAAAAATTATTTGCACATACACACAGCGCCCTCTGGTTTCGTACTAAGCAACTAGACTTGTATTGGATACCAGATTGTTGATAAACTACACAAATAATTTTTTTTTTTAATATACACATAAATTCAAGGACATCCATAATTCGTGAACACAACGTCTGTATCCAATTCATTTTACAAACATAGGCCCCTAGCGGGATTCGAACCCGCGACCTATTAGTATACTGACTGTACGTGTGCTGTGCTGTATCTACATATACTTAGGTACATACATGAAGAAAATAATTAAGTATTTTTCTCTCTAATCTCCAAAACCACGAGGGGTCGTTAACGCGTCACGAATACACCTCCAGATGTCCTTTAGTGCCGCTTCACAGGGCCTGAGGAATGGACGAGATGTCCCCCCATGTGGGGGTGGTGAGGGGGCCACTGCAGTTCGCAGCTGACGGCAAGCCGGGCCGTAATGTACGACGTATATAAACCGACGTACTATACATACGTATGTATCTACGTGGGTATGTTACAGAGGCCGGTAGGTAAGATAAGACGGGCTAGGCTCAGGCTACGTGTGTGGATCTTCAAAGCATACGTCACAATAGTACAGATAGTGTGTCCAATTTCTCAACCACTTTCCTAAATTCGAAATAACAGAATAAATTAGATAATTGAAACTGGACATGCTTTAAAGAGTTATAATGTACAAGGACGTCTGGTATAGACAGTGGAAAAACCAGCCATGTGCCTGGCGAACACGCATAATCATAAAAAATATTACATGACCTTGACCATTGACAAATTTAAAGTAAAAATAAAAGAATTTAATTTTAATTAATACTCTATTATCCAAAAATATTAGCAGTTTTTAAACGGTGCGTTTACTGGACTACTATTAAATTAAGTACCTACATTATCATCATCATCATAATCAGCCGAAAGACGGCCACTGCTGGACAAAGGTCTCCCCCAAAGATCTCCAGAACGATCGGTCCTACGCTGCCCATCCAGCGGCTTCCCGCGATCTTTACCAAATCGTTGTCTGCAATGTCAAATGGGTAAACCTATTTAAAAACGGTTATTATTTTTGATAAAGCTAGTGCTTAAGAGATGGTGCTTGACTAAGCCATATTTGGTAGAAATCGTTTAAAGTCGTTTTGAAGATATTTAGCTTTAAAGCAGTTGCTTTGTATATCTGGCATTGCCCCTCTGGGGCTTTCAAATTTTTTATTTACATTTATTTATTATTTTTTTACATGCATTCCGTGATATCTTCATAATGTGTGAACTTCGATAATTCCGTTTTGTCTGTGTTTGGTGTAGTGATTAGAAACTCTGACTGCTATACCAAAAAGTCGCGGGTTGGAATCCCGTTAGGGGCATATGTTTATATGATGAATATAGACATGTGTTTCCGAGTTTTTGATGTATTTATTTATATATGTATTTATTAAAAAAAATGTATTTGTGTAGTTTATCAACCATGTATCCATAATACAAGCCTAGTTGCTTAGTGTGAAGCTTGATAGCGCTGTGTGTATGTGCAAGTGCTGTGTGTATGTGCCATGTTTTTGGCAGTTCAAATAACTTAAATCAAAGTTACTACAAATTGTGTGAAAGTAAAACCACTGATTAAAATAGCAGTTAAAAAAATCAGTTTTATAACTTATAGCGTTTATACGCTGAATCAGCCCAAGGATCCATCATCGAACAGCCTACTTGCAGACTAAGAATTCTAGTAAGGAACCCCAAGCACCTATATCTATAAGCACCGCAGTATTGGTCAGATGGCCACGACACAGGCCATGCCCGAGGTCCGATGGTGGCCGCGGTCCGCGCTCTAATTAAAACACCCCCCGCGCCTTCCCACGCTCGCCCCTCCCGTCCAAAACCTGTCAAAGAATAACAAAGGAAAGGTCGGGACGCAGACTGGCCAATTAGTCATGTGCCGAAACAATTGGTTTGAATTGTTACACATACACTTTATTGCACAACAGAAAAGAAAATACAGTTTCAGAAAAGTGGTAAGAATAGAATGTACAATTTGCAGGTTTCATATCTTTACATACGCATACTTACATAGATCGATAGACAAATATACCTACTTAAACATAACATCTATAAAATAGCAACAAAATACAAACGTAAATATATAGGTGTACTAAATAAATATTTATTGATATATAAAATAATAATAATAAGCGACAACAGGATTGTGCTAAGGTACAGAGCGATTTGTTAGAGTAGAGAGAATTGTGAAATGGAATAACGTTGTTGTCTGAACAAATCTAGGATATTTTTTTAAGATTATTGTTTGGTGTTTTAGAGAATTCTCTCTGATTGTATAGTGTTCCACCTTCAATATCCTCATAGATACTAAAAAGAATATCATAGTAATTAAGTCGAATAACACTTAGACGGGAGATTCCGTTTCTCAATGTATTTTATCCAGCGCATCTACACGATTACTCTTTGAGCCGGCTACCCTGCCGGAGGCGATGTAAAAAAGAACATCCACGCCACGCACAAGCGCGAGTAAGATTGCCTCGTAAAAAGTATACGTACCTATATACGTGCTGTCATTATACGGTACATATACGTATGTGCCAAATGGTGACATACCTCCCCTCAATTAACGGTTAATCTCATCAATGCGGCGCTTGTGAGGTCGGTGTGCTTCTTTTGATGGTGTTTTCATGAGCCATAAACGTTCAGAAATGTGGAGTGACGTCATCGCCATCAGATTCTATTAATTTGGTGAACTGGTTGCTAGTGGTTCTACTCAAAAATTATCAACGTCATGTTTCACATACCTAGGACAGGTATAGCACTCATGTCATTATGTTTGCGGCACATACCTTTACACCAAAACTAAAAAGATAGTAAGTTAGGAACTTCCAAAACCATCGCCTAGCCTTCCAGCACCTCGCGAGATCTAGCCCACCAGATGGGACCCCGTTGGGGGGAGTCTGGTGAGCGATCTGAAGCAGGGCAGCGGGGTCAGGTCCAGGAAGCCCTCCTTAGTGGTGTACCCACAACCCTCACAACTTCGAGGAGTCGTGGGTGTGGGCAGGCCAGCTGTATAAGGGCTGTCTTCGTCCGAGATTCACTCCAGGTGACCCAGCACGGAGACTATTCCACCAAGAATCTTCTGGACGGAGATTTGATTCGCTTGGATGGCTATCAGGACATTTTGCAAGACTTGGAGGGTCATCATCACGATGGACAGAAAACATTCGAAATTCAAATGCTTATGAGCAGCCAGGAGCGCACAAACTATCAGTGTGACCAACGAGCAACGAGTGTGATTATGTAACTACAACCGTTTGAAATTAAAACTTTTGAATCCTAGATTTCAAATGCGTCCTGATTGTTAAGGTCACTATGTTGCGCATTTGTTCATTATTTGTTTATGTGGTATCGATCATGATACCTACTATTTCTGGTGGTGTAATATTTAATATTACTTAACAAGATAAAGATGTTTGTCGCATGCCAGACGACATGTGGGCCAAAATCGCCACCATTAGAAAGAAGGCTTCGCGGTAGACCGAAAAGGAGATGACGGGATGAGTTCGATAAGTTCCTAACCAACTGGTCGGAGGAGGCCTGGGATAGAGAGCCGTGGAGAGAGAGGAGGGAGGCCTTTGCCCAGCAGTGGGACAGTATGGGCTCCTAATAACAATAATAATAAGATAAAGATTTCTGAACTGAGGTTGTTTCTTTTTAGTGTTTTACGCAGTAAGGCCATATTTAATTTACTTTTATGATTGACGTAGGAATCAAAAAAATTGCATACCCGTTTCTAAAGCACCACAAAGGAACAAACGTACATACTATACATAGACTGATAAACACATTACCCTTCTTTTGCGTTACACAGTCAGGTAAAAATAGATTAGTAGATAAATAGTGATGTTTTTAAGTGATAATTTTATCCTATGAAACAAAAAATTTTGATTTGATTTGATTGGAATCCCATCGATACTTTTAAAACAATTATCACATATTATTCTAGTACAAAGACGAGTAACAAAAAGTCCATCAAGGAGTTCCAGTGGCATTCTTCTGGCTCCACCTTCAGGCCCTCGTCATCATGTGCAAACTACAACTAACAAACTAGCCCAAACTCGACTATTTTACCATTTTCCATCCGGGAGTTCCAGTCCCTACAACCCGGCTTCATCATCAGATCAGCTCGATGGTACTATAATATTGCATTGACACCGGCTTAAATATGCAAAATTTCAGCACATTCATAGCTCAAGTTTTTTTTTTTTATAAATAAATATTTCGGACACTTACATCAATCATCTAGTCCCAATGAAACGACAATATCTACGCATATATCCGAGTCAGTTCACTGTCACGGTCAGGGTGCGCGAATATTATGACAGTGTTTGTGAAATCCTTAAAACTAAGAAAAAAGTTGCTGTGAATAGACAAAAGTGAAGCCACAAGCGGTACTAATTACAAGCTCTTATTTAGCTTGCAATGTTTGTAAGTAACTTGCCCGTTTCATAATTTGCAAACAATTTTTCAACCACTTTCCGACGACCGATTAGTGTAGTGGATAGTGACCCTGTCAGCGAAACCAACGGTTGCGGGTTCGAATCCCGCGAGGGGTAAATGTTTGTGTGATGAATACGAACATTTATTTCCGAGTCATGGATGTTTATATAAATATTTATGTATGTTTATCCGTTGTCTAGTTATCAATTTAATTTTAAATTTATTAAAATTCTAATGCATGAGAAACTTCCTCGGTTCACCCCCGAAATATATAAATGCACATGTGACACGGATAAGCCCCTTGTCATTAAAACATGCAAGTATTGATGTTTTTTGGTGGAAAGCCCCTTAGTTCCACGGGAAGATTTTTTTTTAATGCTCAACGGGTTAGCACTTGACCTCAATCACACCTGATGTTAAGTGAAGATGAGGGCGAAGGTTTTAACCGCCTCCGTGGCTCAATGTAAACAACATTGGGTTTACGATTCGGAGGTCGCGGGTTCGATCCCCAGCGGGGTACATGTTTAAGTACTCGGTTTGGTTGGTGGTAGGGCATTTTAAATGTCCGCCTGGCTAGCTACCACCATCTTATCTAAATCTACCGCCAAGCAGCAATGTTAATAGCATTGTCGTGTTCCGGTTGTCAGAGATAAGATAGCCAGTCCCCCAAATGTGTTGGGGTTTCCGGGTCAGTACGCTTCCATCTTCGACCTCATCTTCACTTAACATCGGGTGTGATTGAGGTCAAGTACCAACCCATTATACATAAATAAAAATAAAAAAAAAGTGGAAGCGTACTGACCCGGAAACCTAATTTGGGGAACTTGCTATCTTATCTCTGACAACCGGAACACAACAATGCTATTAACATTATTATATAAAGCTATTATATAAAGATACGGGTTTGTTCTATTTTTTTTACGTGCCAAAACTATACAGCACCGTTCCCTTCACACCTGAATATAACAATCTAATTTTTACCCGACAGCCCAAGGAATGAGGGTAATGTTTTCGAGTATGTATGTAACTATGTAGATTTCTACATTACCTCTTGTATCCTAAACGGCTGGACCGACTTCAAAGTGCATGGTGTTGGTTCGCGTTGATCCCTAGTGTGTCATAAAATACATTTTAGGGTAAAAAAACCAATATGGCGCCCGCAAAATACAAATATGCTATCGGGTTTTTAATATGACTATCATTATAAAACAAGCTATTTCCAAGTGTCAGCTTATGAGTGAGCACGATGCCGGGGGTATATACCTAGATGTTTTTCATGGAAACTCCCTTAGTCGCCTTTACACCTACGGGAAGACATGGGTTAGTTCTATTCCTTTTACGTGCCGAAACCACACATTTTCTTTAGCATAATAAAAAATCAGACTAAAGTACATATTCTTAGGACTGAATTCCTAGAAACTGTATCGGCCGTTCTGTAGATCTTGGGAGACGGTATCAAACACTTGGCATGGAATCTTCCGCACCAAAAAACAAAGATAAGCAAAGCTCCACTTAAATGGTAGAGCACGATTCGTGTTCATGCAAGAGCTACGCAGCAACAACAAACATCCTCACAGCATCCAGAAACATTTACCGAAGATCCAAAGCGTATAACTGTCCCAACAGCACTTGGTAAATGACGGTCGCACAAATCGCAGTCTTACAGATATATTTAAGATAAACACGAGCACAGTCGAAATATTATCAGTACGTGTTGTTCTTATATAGTTTTTAAACGAAAAATAAGAAATTATCACCGGCCGGCATTGATATTCGATGCGAACACAAACACCGCCAGCACAAGCCTGTCCTTACAATGCAGCCATCATTAAAAAACTTCAAATGCTTGTCACTTTCGCATTCAGCAACGGTGGCAACCTTGATCCTTTTCGCTGCGTCCGAATGGCGCGCAAGATGAGCTGAATGCCCATTCTTTGTATCTGGAAAAGATTCATCCAGACTACAGTTTAATTAGCAAGACAAAAACCCTGTATGAAGAACTATGATATCGACTGTACATTTGTCGATGTTCCCGGAAAGTGCGGATAGATGTAAGTATACAGGATTGTTCTTGACAAGATGATTTATGTGTGGGCTAATTGCGGTTGATATCGCTGGAGTTAGGCTTAGCCAGATATTAGACAGGACCCAACTAGATGTGTATAATCTGGAACCCGATTCTCGCGTACTCGACATTTTGCTGTCGATAGATATCGGCATGTCTATGTCTTTCACACTTATTTACTTGTGCAAAGGTGACAAACCCATTGGTGTCTATCGACAATGAAATCTCGAACGTGTGAGAATCACTGCCCTGGACCCCTATTCTCGCACACTCGACATTTGTCTATCGATAGACATTGGCATGTCTATCTCTTTCACACTTATATACGTGTGTAAAAGTGACAAACCTATTGATGTCGTTCGACATTGAAATGTCGAATGCGCCAGAATCAGGGCCCTGGACCCCGATTCTCGTGCGTTCGAGATTTCACTGTCGATAGACATTGGTATAACTATCTCTTTCGTACTAATAAGGGCGCGCAAAAGTGACAAACCTATGGATGTCTATCGACAGCAAATGTCGAACGCGCGAGAATCGGGGTCCTGGGGGGCGATTCTCGCGCAATGACATTGTGTCGTATTCGACATATCTCGAAATAAAATGGCGAATGTCGAATGAAACAGAATTTTCGTATTCTCAAAATGTCACGTTAGAGAATTGTCTATTCCCAGCGCTCGACTTACAAGGAGTGGTAAATATCAGTCGACATTGGATCTCTAATCGTCAAATCGTAGATATCGTAGTGACATTTCTTTCTGCCAGTTTGGTATTGGAAAAGTGTTTGTGTTTTTGTGTGATTTATCGTCTAAGTGCCATTTATTTAGCTCTTAAATCGACAAATTCGACAATGTTAGGTGACGAAGTAATATGAGATGACAATTTTATATCTTCATTTATTGGTGATGTCGTAGAAGAAGCTCGAATCTTGGCAGACGTAGACAACGCCTATGGCGCCAAGACCCATATGAAATGCGGGATAATGCTTTTAAAAAAAATTTCCGATTGTCGAAGGACTTGGTTATGTCAGATTGAGACTTGCTTGAGTTACGTTTTACGCGGATTTGCTTAACAAACCAGTCATTCTGTGGAATCATTTTCGTTAGATTTCAATAATAAAGCAATACCTTGTACTTAGTTTATTTATACTCTGAAATGAAGTCGGTTAAGTCTTATATTTCAGAACCTATTATAAGGCTGGATTCGTTGATCTCGATTACGACTAAACACAATCGATAAAACGGAACGTAACTTAGATCGACATCCCAATAGTTCGTGACATTTTATCTCTAGCGACCGCGAGAATACGTTTCTTTCGTATCTTAGACATTTTTGTGACATTTTTAATCGACATTCCACGATTAGACATTATCTCGAATTAGAGATATCTCGCATGAACTGAGAATCGGGGCCCTGGACCCCTATTCTCGCACACTCGACATTTGTCTATCGATAGACATTGGCATGTCTATCTCTTTCACACTTATATACGTGTGTAAAAGTGACAAACCTATTGATGTCGTTCGACATTGAAATCTCGAGTATGTGAGAATCAGGCTCCTGGACCCCTATTCTCGCACACTCGACATTTACTGTCGATAGACATCCATAGGTTTGTCACTTTTGCACGCCCTTATTAGTACGAAAGAGATAGTTATACCAATGTCTATCGACAGTGAAATCTCGAACGCACGAGAATCGGGGTCCTGGAGCCTGATTCTCACATACTCGAGATTTCAATGTCGAACGACATCAATAGGTTTGTCACTTTTACACACGTATATAAGTGTGAAAGAGATAGACATGCCAATGTCTATCGATAGACAAATGTCGAGTGTGCGAGAATAGGGGTCCAGGAGCCTGATTCTCACATACTCGAGATTTTAATGTCGAACGACATCAATAGGTTTGTCACTTTTACACACGTATATAAGTGTGAAAGAGATAGACATGCCAATGTCTATCGATAGACAAATGTCGAGTGTGCGAGAATAGGGGTCCTGGACCCTAATTCTCGTGCGCTCGACATTTCACTGTGGTGTCACTGGGAATCGCTAGTACCTACTTGCAGTGGCGCACCTAGAGTTTCAAAATAGCCTGACAATGATTTTGTGGTTTTTACACAGCTGGGAAAATTAGATAGGTAACCAAGCACGACATTTCAGTTTGACAAGTGCGAATGTTTACAAGATTTCCTATACTTTTTGAATAGTAATAGTCCTGATCGAGTATTTAGTAAAGCAAGGCTTTTGGGCGTATATGAAGGTTCCACCACAGGTAGGCTAAAGTACCAACGAACGAACGATAACTGTAATTTGGTGTATAAATATTATTATCGTCTAAATAAACAAACCAATAGTGTTAAATGATAAATATCTTGGAAACTGCTTAACGGATTTCCATCAAACATGGCCAAAATGATCTCGCAAACAATAATAAACCATTGATCTATTCAGTCGCTTTGTCACTACAATGCCACAGAGAGACAAACAAATCCACAGTTGACATAGGCTATAAAATTAAACCCCTTTTTGTAAAAAATAGGGGCCGGGGTTTCAAAATGCAGAACTTTACCAGATGACATGCGCGAGGGAGCTTCTGACAGCAACGTATGTTAATATATGTTTAGGATTGCTTACCGACTTACTACCCAATAATAAGAACAAAGTTTATTAAGCGAAAATCATATTGAACCAAAAAGGTTGCCATTTTTAAAGGAATAAGTAAATGCTAGGTTACCGATTTTAATACTTATACTTAATTTGAATCTTAACTGAATCGTAAACTAAACCTGTATCTGAGGTGCTAGTAACTTTAGATTAATCTTGTATAAACAAATAAAAATCGTACTTTATCAATGGCTTGTGTGTAACGTGTGTCAGTTTCAATAAATACTATAGAAATGTACCTGAACCCGATGTCCATACTCGCCAAATCTGACTGAAACCCCCCTTATCATCCTGGTCACGGCTATGCAACGCCGAGTTTCATTCTAATATTCTATAATTTAGGATCTAAACCATGGCTGACACAGCATAGCTGGAGAGGCAATTATCGTAGATAATGTTACTTACTGTCTCAACCTTGCCCGATCTGGGAATAGGGTTGCCAGTTTGGAAAACCGTAATATTGGGACAAAATTTCAAAATATCGGGACTCTAAGGTGTTTTCTCGAATTATCCAAAAATTAACTTATGTCAATGAACTTAATTAATTATTTACTTTGCAAAACGAACTTTGCCTTTCATTTACAATAAGTATTTATTTACAAAAAAAAATGTATTTATGTAGTATATCAACCATCTGGTATCCACAATACAAGTATATAGTTCCTTAATGTGGAACCAGATGGCGTTGTGTGTATGTCCAAGGATATTTATTTATTACTTACTGGTGCGCCAATTTCAATCCTTTGAATATCTTAAAATTTAAACAATTTACATTCAAAATTCAGCAAATCCATATGATTGCTCTCTTTGGTAATAAAACTTTACGATAACATGTTTGTCGATTACGACGAGCGCAGCGTGGGGCGTCCAACAACATCCGTGATGGTAGAATCGCTACAGTGATATTCGGCTATTTTGATATTGTTAAAATGTCGTGCTCAAAACAGTGCATAAAGAAAAAAAAAGCTGTGCCACTCTAAGGCCCGTATTAATAAACCAATCTCAATACAAGTCTTGAGGCTGTATCACCCGAGATGCGTCCTAAGAAGTTGACGCTATCTCAAGCTCCGTGCTAATTTATAAACCAATCTTGAGGTCTACTCAGCTGAGATCACTTTTCAAATATTCGCCTCAGGGGCAAATGAATGATAGTCTTGAGTTCCGTTTATTAATACGTGAATCTCTCAAGTGAGTACTGCTTAAGTAAGCACGTGCTTTTCAGGTCTCAAGTTCGGTTTATTAATCAACACGTTTACTTGAGACCGGTCACAAAACTGTTCTCAATCTTGTGAATGGTTTATTAATACGGGCCATAGACTTATATGTTACTGCGTATGGTCGGGTCGTTTAAACAATCAAAATGCCACCAAGGAGTTGTGAATCTGAACACGTTGTGGCGTGCACATCGTTTTGACACAATACCCTACCGGCAGAATGTTAAAAAATCAACTACAAAATAATAATTTATTCTTCAATAACAATGATAGCAAATGTCTAGAATATTAGCTGTGTTGACAATGCATTTCGAGGAAAGATTAGATACAATTTGCTAGGGTAGGCACGGCCTTTCTGCCTGTATAGAGGGCACGCCACTGAACTCAACTACACGCCTATTTCGTTCACAAACTGTCATTGCATCAAATTTGTGTTGTGTTGTTGTGTGGTGAAAAACTGCACCAATTACCCTCCTCCCACACTCACACGGGTGCGACAGAAAACCAGCGCTTTGCTCTTTGAGAGAAGCTGAGTCGTGACCCATTCACACGCGGCACACGTTGCAACATTTATACAATAGTGATTTAATTAGTTTTTTTAAGAGTTTATATATGAATGTTTCATATAGTGAATAAACCACTTTCTTTCTCTTTCTCATGACAGAAAAGTGACAAAAAGAAGCATAAAGTATCTTTCAATAATATATTACTCGTTAAACTACTAAGATTACCGCGAAAAAGATTTGTTCCACATCTATAGCATACGTGTCTATAAGTCAATAGTGCCATTCTTAAAGTTATTCACAATCTTTTGCGAGGATTTTTGCGTCACACGATGCTGGTATCCCAATTTCTCCGAACAATTTTGTCTGCAGACAGAACGTATGGATTCCTATGCACTAACGCTCATCAGGAACAAAAGTCTGTCACTATGTCGTACTAGCACAATTTTTTGACATTTGAATTCCACTGTGAAGATTCTAGAATCACGGACATCGACCACAAACTTGGACGAATGACGTAATACAGGGTCGCGCGAATTAGCTGGATACCGGCAACTTCTAACCGGTCGCCCTGGAAATCTATGGCATCCTACGGCTGACATAATGATGATGACTGTTTGTCGAGAGATTTCATTTTTAGTCTGGACTCATAAGAAACGGGAGAATCTAGACGAGTCCCGGCCATCTGGCCATTCTAAATGTGAACCATTTCTTGCTCACGTTAACTTGTAATAAATTGAAGGGTGACCGGGGGACGGGGGACGAGGGACCGGAGCCGTTTGTTTTGCGCCTAAAATAATTTCACAGACAGCCTTGGCCTCTATGCCCCCTGGGACCGTGAGCTATCCTCCAACACTGTCAGGGCTCTTAATGTCCATACCACGATAATATGACGATAATACCTCGCAGTTTGCGCGTGATGCTGACAAAAAGTCCCTAAGTACAATCGGGATCATAAGTTCATTCAGTCTTAAATTAATGTACTTGCATTAATTTAAGACTGGATGCAATAATCAGTATCAGTAATCAGAAGGCTATGTTTGTATAAGAACTAAAAATATATCTTCGTTTAAGTTCCAAATATACGAATGGCGGATACGGTCGAACTTCAGTCCGTAAAAACAAAGGTTGATATTCCATCATTGTAAAACAATCACTGGCACTCAATCTATAGCTTTCATTGGCACTCGCGAAACTTGAACCACGTGTATGAAAACGCGCGCTAGTGAAGCTGCGTAAATTTTATACACAAAAGCATTTTTGGGGTTCTTTTTGCTAGCGCAGTGTCAGACGCAAATTGACGCAATACGATAAACAAAACTTTTTCGAAAATTGTTTTCCAATCAAAACATCAACCGGTATAGAATGACAATAAATTTCATTACGTTTAATAAAGTCGTTCTTTCGTAGTAATTTTTTGTTCATAATTTAAAATGTATGACACACATTTGCTTGACAAAACGATTACCCGACTAAATTTACAAGACGGGTGACCGAGAACCACATTCTCATTTTGTTCCTGTATACGATAATAATAATAGGTATATGTTCCATAAATCTAGAAAACCGAATTCAGAAACATCACATCAACATTCTAATATTACAAAACTGAGCTTCCACTGAAGCTGAGACGAGCGGAGGAAGAAACGTAACAAAATATTTTTTTCAATGACTGAAGATGCGTTTCACCACAATCTCACCTTATGGAAAGTGAGGATGTAGCCGAAAATAATACACGGGTAAATACCAAGCCCAGATATTTAAGATACCAGGATCGTAACATTTGGGAAACATAGACGCCAACAACGAGTGGTTTTTATGAGCAAGTAATAAAGGTATTAAGGGAATAGAGCTCAAGGGAAATGTTAGACAAAACTCTCTTTTTCTTTACCAGCTACTACATACGTGATATACAGGTAAGTTGATGCCCTCCTTGTATCTCTATCCTTATCAACATGTAACAGTATCGGAAAGAGATGCAAATAGTAGAGCGTGTCCCTAAATACCTTAACAAACACTAGAATAAATATAAGTGATCTCATTGGTTCATTTTCGTCCACTCCTCTCGTCTCCACAATATTCAATAGACAATCTTTACCAATAATCACTGTCCAGTTCAATGAATTACATCGACTCATCTATCTGTATACATAGATTATATTTACATTTGAGACTGGACTAGGAGCGGACTCAAGGGCCTAGCGTCAGACAGATAAGGCTTTTGCGTAGCGGACTAAGCTGACTCGGGAATTATTAACGGACGAACATAGAGGTGTGAATGGGATAGGTAAAATATTATGAGGCACATAAATTTTTAGTGGATATTGTGGCATACGACTTAAAATTGTAATGAATTCTACTCTGTCAAGTACCGGGAAGAGATCAATAATATTGGAATCTATATTCCTTAGGGCGGAGTGTAAGTTTTGTTTCGACTTAACTTTACTACCGCGTTCACGTTTACGTGAAGATTTGTATGGAGAAATGTGCAGCGCCACTAGCGGATAGTTTGCAAAACGATTTTTTTCATAGGGACTTTTTTCGTAAACGCGAACGCGATGGTAAAGTTAAAAACGAGACAAAACTTACACTTCGCACACTTGTCCAAATTATACATTTTAGGTTTCCATGGTTTTGCTACAAATCTGTCAATCTAAAATAAAACCTGTCAAACTAAAGAACTGCGTTTTCTCTAAAACAGATAATTATATTATTTAATAGGTCATGACCCAGACAAAAAGATGTGTGACGTTAATAAACAAACTAAATGGGACGGAAGACTACGCGAATTGGAAATTTTCAATAAAAATGTTATCGATGAAAGAACTGCGTTTTCTCTAAAACAGTTAATTATATTATTTAATAAATAACATAATTTATTTTATCACCTTCAAAGTATGCTCTTTCATAAACGATACAATTACGCCAACGAATAATCCAATCATCAAAACATTTTTTAAGCGTTCTTTCCGGAATTGAGTTCAGTTCTCGCAGCGAATTCTCCGTTTTTCGGTTTCAGTTCAGTTGGAAGGCGCCACTCCGATGCTTGTTGACTAGTTTGGATGTTAAGCTCATAAACCCACGTCTCCTCTCACTAGTAACAATGCGTTTCATGAATGTTGGGTCGGAATTGACTCGATTTAGTATGTCATCACCGACTCTCATGCGATAAGAGTTTTTGGAGAAAATTCAGGTATTTTGATAAAGTCGATTCACCGTAAGCCTTCTGTAACATTTTCAGTGACTGTGAACACGAAATTCCATTGGTGATGCAAACTCTTTGTTCCACGTTTTTGTCCATTACGAAATTCGCAATACACACTAGATATGATATAACTGAAAATAGTACTGTTTGTAATATAAATAACAGATGCAACTCAAACTCACTTTCCATCAGGTGAGATTGTAGTCAAACGTGAAACCAGTTCTTTATAAAAAAAAAAAAAAAAAAAAAAAACTGCGCCAAATAGGAAAGCAGTTGTGCCAATCTAACATCTACAAAATGTATTTGGAACCATAAACAAATCATCCATTGTCGTTACTTTTTTGACTGAATGTATATTTAGTAGTCAGGTACAAATACGTACTACGTTCATACGCTATCTTTTCACCTTTGCTTTTTAACCTCCGACGAAAAACGACCGGTGTTATGTGTTTGACGGAGTTGTATGTTTAGTTTTTTTTTATGATTGATTCGCGTTTGACCACAATCTCCTGATGGAAAGTGATGATGTAGTCAAAGATGAGGCACGCGATCTACTATTCATTCTGCTCTTGAAGATCCCAAGGTTGTAGGTTGTACTGTCTTTGTTTGGACGTATCTCAGTAATGCGTGGTGCTAAAATTTTAACATGTCTCTTTCTGTCTATAATGTCAATTGGTTCATAAAATGGCTGCAATATCAAATACATCTGGCTGATAAGCAAAATAATTTAAATAAAATACTGTTGACGATTTCTGCTTTTCAAGGTCGATGTCTTATTTTTATTCTATATTAACCAATGGTCTCCTGAAGATTGTAGCTTCTACTAAATAAATGTAGAATAATAAAACTGCGTGATCGCTATGTAGATAGTTAGGTGGTGACGTCACAGATCCGGGGAGGACGGCGCAGAGATAAGGGTTGTCGTCGGATCCGGCTGACGGCGCGGTCGCGACCGTCCTCCGATGTCGTTCAATGGTTATATAACTGATATATAGCTACACCATATATCTCTCTCGATTCATTGGCGTTATGTACAAAAGCTAGGTTTTCATACATGTTGGTAAGTCAGCTGGGGATTATACGCAATATATCAAAATCTTTTGTAAATTAAAAAAGTATTTATCAACACAGATTTTTTTAAATATGCTTAAAAGAAGGCACAATGCAAGAAAAGGGTTTAAAGTAACAATTTTTCCTGTGGAAAAATTGATGCCGAAACACGACGAAGTATTTCAAAACCAAAAAACCCGACAGCATAGTTTGTATTTTGCCGATCCCATATTACATTTTTTACCATAAAATATATGCTATGACACTCCGTGTACCAAGACGAATCTAACGACACCATGCACTTCGAAATCGGTCAAGCTGTTTAGGCTACAGAATGCGCCAAAATGTCGGCCATACATACATACATAAATATATGCATATACACATTATGTCGTATTCGACATATCTCATATGTTTGGGATATCAGACCACTCCATTTGGAATAAGGGCCGTGATGTTATGTGTGGTATTTGAATTTAGTACTTAAAAAACATTATCCTCGTTCCTTGGGCAGTCGGGTAAAAACCGAAAACGTTCCCTTTATCGTTCTACACTAGAGTTTTACAATCAAATATATACCAATCTAAGTAACGACAGCATAAACAAGTCTATTCCTATGTGGTTTGGAGTGAGAATTCAAAAATATCCATTTGAAGATTAAAAAGTTGGCGCCCAATCTGGGGCGGGAGAAAGTGGCGCCCAATGTGAGACTCAGAGTAACGTAACCTTTCCTCCGACTAAGATTTTTCCACTGTCACGGCACAAAAATGGATGAGGGTTGTTTACGTACACTTGAGCCGTCCCTTGAGGTGCTCCTTGTAAAAACCGTGATCGATACAGAGCGCGGCGACACGGCGGGCCCGAGGGCGCGTCAATTTTGCCTCCGCCTCGTCAGCGTTAAATTATCCCGACATCTTTAAATGGAATTTCGGAGGTCGGTCCGAAAAGTTCCCGTGTGTTTCTGCTAGGGTGAAACAAGGGTGGACTTACCGACGCGCATTGCGGGTTTGGCATATGCGATATGTACTTGAGGTTACCTCTAGATGCCTGCTATAAAACTAAATAAATTGTGAATATGTTTACTGACATATTCGATTTTATTTATTTCTTCAGGATAAACTAGGCTTTGTTACTCTTCTTTCTTTCGGTTATCGCCGTTTAAAAAACACGTAGGCAAGTGCATTACGTGTTTTCGACTTATAGTAAAAAAAGGACAAACAACCAAACATATTTAGGAATAGTAAAATAAAATAACAAACCTTTCCACCTATGTTTCAAACTTTATTAAGCAAGGTGATATTCCTTTTTAAGTGTCTATCTAATTTATCTGAGTATGTGCTTATAAAATAATGTACGAATATTAACACACATAGCATCTATAGCTAGCTCCAAAAATTTCGAACAGGCAAGCAACGTCCGAGCCCCCGACATGCACACGCCATCTTAATGACTTAGACGACGTTGAACTACTCTCGCCAATATTCGCCAATGCTGCTATTTCTAAACGGACGTACCAATTCCACCTCTCCCAACGTCTTGCGGACTTTCACAACGGTCGGATTATCAGGTTCGGCCAATGCCAACAAGCGAGTGTAATCAGCACGGAGGTGACCGCTCGCGCGTAAATTACGTAGCCTGGCCAGTTTAATTTGGCCTGCGTCATTCCCTTTGCGCCTTTGCTCGCTGTTAGCTAGGCATAAATAATCAGAGGTCTGTTTATATAAGACGGTCCGGGTAGCTACACGTCCCTCGCTAATGCCCGCTTAGGTAGCCCCGGAGCGCACTCGCAAACATAATCGCGTGCCCTCCATTGTCCCTTAAGGATAGGGTTGCCGCGAGGTTGTTATTGGGCTGATTGATTGGACGAGCACTTAGGCAAAATTTGTTGGGGAATTCACGGTTTAAACTCGGAAGACGTGACGCCCGCATTAGATCTATTACAACATAATACGTTTAAGTTGTTATGTTTATTTAGGCAAGTTGAGGCCAATTAATTGTAAGGTTCTATTTGTATTATTGCCGTCTCTTTCTTTTTGTTTTATAAAGTATAATTATTTTATTTATTGGGTATAAAAAGGTTATGAATAAATTTCTAAAATAAATAAATAAATATTTCGGACACTTACACCAATCATCTAGTCCCAAACTAAGCAAAGCTTGTACTATGGATACTAGATAACGGATAAACATAAATATTTATATAAACATCCATGACTCAGGAATAAATGTTCATATTCATCACACAAACATTTACCCGTCGCGGGATTCGAACCCGCAACCGTTGGTTTCGCTGACAGGGTCACTATCCACTACACCAATCGGTCGTCAAATTATAATAACAAAATCAAAGAATTAGAAGGGTTATCGAACTCCTACCAATCATCGCTTAACAAATAATGTCAAAATGTTACATGACGTACAGGCATAACTTATTAGTAATCTGTGGTACAGGTACCTGAACCAAAAAATTTTAGATTTTCGTACGCATCTGACCTATACTTAGTTTTAAAATTGGATTTTTCTGATTCGTCAAAAAACACCGTCGGCTTTCTGTGGAATGAAAACATTTTTGTCACACGAAATTGCACAAACACGACGCGCGTAATTGGACTCCCCATCGAACCGATAGGTACTTAGGTTTATTAAATTACAGCATCAGCTGGTCCCCCGCATTATCTTGCGACGGCAGCGCCACGCTCGCGGCACTCCCGCCAAATCCAATATCCGCACGCGTAATAACAATCGCGACCGTCTATCGGCCTCGCGTAAATTATGCACGAAACCTACCACCTTCGCCTGCCCTTAAACCACAGCAAACTTCACCTTATCACAATTCCATAGGGGTGAAGCGTGTGCAAAACTTGACGGTTCCCGCGAACGGTCGCCGGCGACGCCGTGCTAATGGCCAGCGACCTCCCCCGCCCTCCTCCCACACCCCCGCTCGCAAGCAAAGCACGCGTTCAGAAATAAAGGAAAATCTCTTCTAATTATGTACCGGAATAGTAGATGAACGGGAAGCAATGAATAAAATAGGAAATCAATATGTTTGTTTTGGTTCCTATAATGGTGTGTGAGCTGAATCTTCTAGTGGGGAAAAATATTTCCGAATGTATTGTTATCATGAAACATTCTCTTTTATGTAAGAATACCTTTCTAACTGAATATCATTACTAGCTTACTAGCATACTTAACAAAGAAAAAATCATGCTATGCACGCAAGTAAAGAATAAAACTAAAAACCTAATCTCTTTCAAAATAAGAACACGTTTCTGAACGGGGCGGCGTTCGCGCCAAAAGCCCGCTTTCCCGCGAGCGCTCTGCTCGCATCGCGTCGTAAACTTATTTTTTCCGCGCACAAAGGAGGCGAGGGAACGTCCGCCGACAGCCAACGCTCTAATTCCCGCAGCCCGCGGGCTCGGAAAATACCCCACCATTTGTGCTAACGCCGCTCTGCTGTGTCGCAAGCACATAGCTATAAAATGTTTATGAAGCTCACTTAAAACCCTGTTACTTTTCTCTTTTAATATATGGGGGGAAAGCACTCGTACCACAGTTGAATTCGCTATTCATTTCCGATTAGCAAAGTTAAATGATGGGTGACCAGTAGTGGATTTTCATGCAAGTGTTTCTGTGATGCGGAGGGCACGTTAACAAATCACCAAGTACTGACTTGGCCCACGGGGTGGATTATGGCCCATATATCTCCTAGTGAGAGGAAGCTGTGACCCAAACAGTGGGGACCTAAGAGTATTGATATTGATACGTCGTAATCCTACATGGAGACTCCTCTTAAAACATAATTGTAAAAGCCCGATCTCAATAAACTTGGCAAAATATTAGAACACGCCATGAAATATCAAATCTTGTTTATTTATGTAGCTCTAAATTATGGATAATTGGGAGTCTTAGAGCAAAGTAAGAGTGAGGCATGCCTTACGTCTTGTCTACGTTAATTAATTTTGTGGCCCATCGAAAGATGTTATGGCTTCATTCATTGTACATAACGGAAATGTCAAACTCCTATTCAATTATATTTTTAACTAGCTTTCCGGCCGCAGCTTCGCCTGCGCGGAATAGTTTTACCGCGGATATGTTTCATTTGTTTAAGTCGTGGGAACTACTCACTTCATCGGGATAAAAAGTATCCTATGTTTTAATCCAGAGTATATTCTACCTATATACCAAATTTCATCCAAATCCGTTCATCCGTTTCGCCGTGATTGAGCAACAAACAAACATCCAAACTTTCGCATTAATAATATTAGATGGAGAAATGTAATTCGGGCGTTAAAATTCGAATCGATTCTCTTAACTGTCATCCCCAAGGAAGGTAATCCGAATTATAATAATCATTGTGACATCTAAACCAGTCACACATAAATGAACAAGGTTCCACAAGATGCTAAGGTTGAAAACTAAGTGAACCAAGTGCACAATTATTTATTCTATAGTCAAACTTACTTTAACATTTTCATTCTTCATTAAAAACATACGTTATAACACCTAATTATGTCAGCGATTACTGTGAAGAAACATAACGGTTGAAAGAGACCAACTGAGGGAGAGGCGGGTGAGGAGGCTCACCCACGTCGGACGTATCCGCGAATAATTCACCGGCCTTGTGTACACGCCACACGCGCAATTTACTCAGGGTTGACAATCTATAAATAGACACGCAAATATACGTGTGCCAATGAGCTATAGCTCAGGATTTCTGTGAACATTGTCATTTCATAATAATATATATAATAATCCTCTGATTCAGTTTTGGTGGTTTATTCATTGCAGTGGAGCTCATTCTTTGTCTTATGAATTGATAGAACCCTTCATCAATTCAAAAATGGTTTTTTTTTCATCACTATCATAATCCATGGGAGCATGAGACCAAAACAAGCAATATCACCGTCGATCTTGTAAAACGAAGAACGAGCTCTGAACAGGAATAAACGGAGAGAGCAACATCGACAAAAGCGTGGCTTCTAAATTTTGAAAATGATCTTCCAAAAAGATATTTATTACATTTTTTCAGTGCGAGCTATCGATATCAGTCAGTATGAACTTTTATATCTTAAATATTAAGGAAATAATCCCCAGTTAACACTAATCAATTCCACTCTGTATATACACTGTGTAACGGTTAAGTGTAGTCATATTTTAAGGGCTTGTTCTACCCATCAATACGAACAACTTTTACTATGGGGGCAACTTCGAAATCGCGAAAAAAAAATCAGCTGTTTCATACATTGCATCGGGAGGTTATTGAAATTTTCTATGGAACAGCTGATTTTTTTTTCGCGATTTCGAAGTTGCCCCCATAGTAAAAGTTGTTCGTATTGATGGGTAGAACAAGCCCTTAAAATATGACTACACTTAACCGTTACACCCTGTATGTAACTTATATTTTTTTCCTGTTGCTAGGTATTTACAGTGGACCGTATAACAGACGTAACATTTACAATGGACCGTACAACAGACGTAACATTTACAGTGGACCGTACAACAGACGTTACATTTACAGTGGGCCGTACAACAGACGTAACATTTACAGTGGACCGTACAACAGACGTAACATTTACAGTGGGCCGTACAACAGACGTAACATTTACAGTGGACCGTACAACAGACGTTACATTTACAGTGGGCCGTACAACAGACGTAACATTTACAGTGGACCGTACAACAGACGTTACATTTACAGTGGGCCGTACAACAGACGTAACATTTACAGTGGACCGTACAACAGACGTTACATTTACAGTGGGCCGTACAACAGACGTAACATTTACAGTGGACCGTACAACAGACGTAACATTTACAGTGGACCGTACAACAGACGTAACAGTTTTAACTTTGAACCATCTGCGCTTTGTATACGTGCAGTCAACAGCTGTATTATGATGGACTTATAATTCACAAAATAATGTTATTAATTTCGCGATTTTCAACTCTAGCGATTATTGTTGTTGCTTCTTCGCTAAATCACAATATTTATAAAGAGTTAGAAAAAATAATAAACGACGTACAACCCTAATTTAACTGTTGCAAGGGGGGAGGCAGGGGCGCCTTGACAGCGCACCGTTAATTCCTAAGCGCTCCTCGCGCGAGCGATTGACAACGCGGTTGGAATTTATCGACGCGCACACTCGCCACTCGCTGCCTATGGCTAGGGGTGGGGCCCTACTAAATATAACATATAGAATATGGATAAGAAATAAATATAATACATTTCTAAATTATTTCAAAAGCAAATAAACCACAAAGTACGTGATAAAGTAAGTTAACGTACCATTCTTTATACATTGAACATTCCCTCAGCAACATACATAATATATTACTTTTTAGTTATTATTTTCACTACCTTATCACCGCAACTTGGCACGAAACTGCTCAACCAATCAAAGCAAAGGTAAGTTTAGGTTAAATAAGTTTTTGTTTTATTGTTACTTTATTTTTAAAGTTTTTTGCATGATGTGTTCACCTATAAAAGGTTGTACATTTAAATTTAATACTAGCTACCTTAATTGTTAGATGGACCATGTACTGATGTAATGATCCGAAATAAATAAATAAATAAATAAAAAATAAAAAAACTATGCTTAAGTTTGCCGTTTGTCATTACTTCCAGAATCCGTTTCTTATTAGAGACCGACACTATCGACTGGCGTAATAATACAGTGCGTGTAGTTTTTTTTCAAAATCAAAGGGTTCGGATTCCTGCCTAGGAATATTGATTTTTCATAAATCCTATCATGCAGTTTTAGTTTTCATCAAAATTAAGCACGAGACTGTTTTGAGTACTTTTCGCTATTGTTCATACTTTCGGAGTCGGGCTTGCACACCCACTTGATAAATTCAACTGTATACTATGCCGTGAATTTTTCTAAACATCTAAAACCAACGGTTTAACTTTTAGGGGTCCCACCCTAAAAGTTAAAAGTGTCCCCTCTTGACTCTAACAAAAATATACACTTTACTATTAGGTACTCACGTCTTAAAATGAGCTATGTAATATTTTGTTATTAAATAAAAAACCCCATTTAAAATATAATCTATCGATAATACGTCAGATTGGTCCCATCACTAGCCCACGTCTCTGCTGCATTCGGTTCGCCGACGATATGTGCCTCCTATCTTATGTACTAGGTAGGTAAATAGGGGTACGATGCCTTTTAGGATGTACATAGTACATAGCCTTCTGTCTAGGTGTCGCAGGCCCGATGCATTTCAACACAAGACCAGCCACGGCGAATACTAATGATATAGCCTTGGGAATAGACGGGATGAAACACTAAAAACGGATCAGGTTCGGATGGAACACAATCAGATGGAATTTATTTCAAGCGGAGAGGTGAAATTTTCCGACTGAGATAGCGTTAGTTTAAAGAACTTTAAATTTGAGAGACAATAGCTGAGTTTACGTTCATTAATCTGGATGGAGTAGGTGAGTTATAGCCTATCATAAACATGTTTACAGCCTAACAAATTATGCAGGTTTTTGAATACGCAGTTTTCAGAGTGGATCTGTAGTTTGACGTTAAAGTGGTAGATGAGATTTCATACCACTTGGTTTAAGATTTCGGAACCGTTGTTCGATAAACAGTTGCCCGACAGATGTAAGAGCGACATAACTTTTGTCCGACTCTACATTGGTACGACCAGTGGCGCGCACTGCGTTTTGTCACAGGGTATGTGGAATGACAACATTTGCTACTAATTGAAAAAAATAACTACAAAATAATATTTTTTTATAATTTCTTTTTCTGCCTTTGTCGAGGGCACGCTACTGCGGACGACGATAACTCTCGTGCATTTTGACAGTAACGCAAAGGATTCTAAAACCAAAAAGTTTATTCTTCAATGATATCATTTATTGTAAGTCAAACATGATTTTATAGTTCCGTACCTCAAGCAGATACGAAAGCCTTATAAGCTTGTATCCAACAGCGGAGGAATATGCCCAACAGTGAGAGACTGTGTGCTACAGCGGATATGCTGGCTGCTGATGTGTTTGTTATGGGATACAAACTGATCACGATCGGCGTCTATCGTTATACTAATTAGGTACGTTTCTATATGAAAAGGTAACGTATAATACTTGTTCCGCTACTTTCCAAGTACATTAACTGTGTTTATCTTATTTAAATTAAGTGAGTAAATATCCGTAATGTTTAACAGAGGTAGTCAAATATACCTGGAACCCAATCCACAAAGATGTAGGTATTCTAGAACAGACCTCTACTTGCCTGTTACCCTACTATGGACGTGCTATGTACCAGAGGAGACGAATAAGAAGGTAACGTTATAATAACTGGACCTATAAAAATTGGCAAAACGGTGTGCATCAGTAGAATTACCTTTATACAGAGTATGCAGAGTATGTATTCATAGAGTAGCTTCAACAAGTATAAAGTGAAAATTTAGATTTCTAATAAACCAAACTAACTCAGTTAAAAATATCTTCGAAACTATTTAACCGATTGTGATTGAGGTCAAGTACAAACCCGTTGAGCATTAAAAAAAAAACAAAAAAAACGATTTTCATTAGACATAGCTAAGAACCTATACCCAAGTTTAATTTTAAATACTAAGTATATAAATTAAGTTTTCATGAAAAAAAAAATTAAACCGCTGGGATTTTGGGGTAAGTAACTTTAAAAAATATATAAAAAATAAATGTCTCTAATATCCGCCCATTTCGTTTGATCAAGTTTCGAGATTGCACATTGTATAAAAAAAAACAATTTAGAAACCTCTCGAAGACTATGGTATCATCGAAACACACCAAAACCTGTTAAATGCTTAAATATCTTCAAAAATGCTTAACCGATTATTATTAAAAAAACCTATCCCCTCGTTTATCCTTAATATAAAAAAAACCGCACTCGAATCGGACCATGCATTACCGGTTCTAAGCTGTCTGAGGAAAATCCGGACAAAGGCTGGAGACATCACACAAACACTATAGCACCCATCGTTTTTCACTGAAGTTAAAAGCACATGGTTGGCACATGATGATGGTATAACCAAGCAGCTGGGCGAGCGAGGTCGATAATTTCTATACGTGTTTTTTTGTAAGGTTGACACCTCAAAATTTTGAACTACATTTTAGAAACAAATTAAAATGTGTATATTTTTTATTGAATTTTTACTGTAAATAGGACTTATAATTTTGAACGCTAACCAACTTCAGTTGGGTTTTCTGTTTCAAATGAAAGCAGTCGTTGAGTCAAGTTGGTAGCCTACAAAGACGACTTGAAAACCGTGGTAGACTAGTCTGACAAAAATCCATTATGGAGCCGCATGGTGGATAGCCTGTATAGTCTAAGAGGTTGTGCCCTAGCAGTTATCATTTCATGTTCCATGTCCTCACTGTTGGGGCACAACCTCCTTTCACTGGGAGGTGGTATAGGCCATGATCCAACACGCGTGCCCAGTGTGGATAGGATGATTTGTGTCAGGCTAGTGGGCACCTTAACCTGGAGGTCATCGACTTGGCTTAAGGACTTCAAGTGAAAACAACCAGAACTCACTGACAAATAAAGTATGTATGTAGACTTATAGAAGTATAATTATGTTAAACTGTTTATACACTGCAAGGTGCTGCCAATTCATGAGAGAGTGGTGTCGTTAATTGCGTTAGAACAATTTTCAAGTTATAAGTTTAAGCAACGAGTAACTTATAGGTACAAAGCTAAAGAGAAAAATAGAAAAGGGAATATTTATTGTATCTAAGACTAATAACTATTATGGCCAAAGGACCAGAAAATTCCTAGTGCCCAAGATATTTAACAGTTTTCCTCAAGATATAAAAAGTGACACTCTGTCGAAATCATTTAAGAGAAAAATAAAAAAGTTCCTGTTAGAAAAGTTTAACAAATCATGCTTGTAAATAAATATGAAACGAAGCACATAATGTTTATGTTCCATTTACCATGCATACTCGTAATACTGTGAAATTCACTAAAGTTTAAATAATGTGTTACAGTTACATTGTAAGAATATTAAAATCAAGGGAGTATATTTTCTGCACATAAACTATTTATAGTTTGGTAGAAGTGTGTGAAATAATGTAACTCTGTAAAAGAAACTCAAAATTGTTTGTTATTTGTAATTGTTATTTGTATGTACATTTGTTGACCAGTGTCCGTGCGTCATTTGGAGGCTCCACTGAAAACCAGCGTTGTAGTGAACGGCTACAACCCATGCTGAGTTGGAGACCTTTTTGACTCCACCTTGCGACACCGACAATTAGATGACAAACACAATGTTATTTTTTGCATGTGTCTCGACTGTGTAATATTTGTACCTGATTGTTTGTGTCATGAGATGGGTTTAAATAAATTTTTCTTTCTTTCTTTCTTTCTTTCAAAATATACGTTTTTTTTATGTATAAATCGTATTCCAAGCCGAATATTTGTATGTAGAAATTATTTCCATATTACATGTTCTTAGGCGGCATAGCGTTTGCCGAAGTCTAAGATTATCGGTTATTCTCAAAGCGAACTAATATGAGCGGAACTGTGAGGACGGTACCGGGTGAAAATAACAACTACGCCCACGCGTGACCTATCCAGGCGGCTGATCGACCCGCAGGATCCGTGGGCAGTGGCTCTCGGGGACGGAGCGAGAACAAAATAGCGCTATTTAATTTAATTATAAAATAGTGCTCTTACATTAGTAAGTTTGACGATTTTTTTGCTCATTACAAGGTTATTTCATCAAAGGGAATAATTTTATATTTGTTCGGCACAGACTTGCAATACTAGTAATAATAGTAGAAGAATACTATTTATTATACGTCTGTGATTTTCGGACGTTTTCTACTGGTTAAAAACTAACACCCGACTACGAAAATGATTTTGAAAATTAAATTTAAAGCTCCCTTTCTCTTTAATTTAAGAGTTATGCTCTTGTCGGTGGAGTCCTCTCAAGCTAATAATTAAAGGTATTTATTATTTATAATGAGCTTTTAGTCTATAACGTCGGTGACTCAGCGGTTAAGACGCTGTCTCCCAATTTGTACCATTGAGTTTTTAAATTTAATTTAAATACTTATGTGCATTTATCCGACTGCTCTTAAACGGCGAAGGAAAACATCGTGAAGAAACCTGCATGCCTGAGGAATAAAAATTCAAAGGCGTGTGAAGTCCTTAATCCGCATTGGGCCATATGTGGCGGACTAAAGCCCATACTCCCTCATATACGAAGGAAGGCCTATAAACTTACAGTGGGATGTTTACGGGCTGATGATGATGAAGCTCCAACCATTTGCTCCTAGTGAGATCCGAGTCTTTAGGTGGTCATTATTATATAGTTAACAATCTTTCCGCTAGTGACTTCGTCCGCATTAATCAAATTATACCACTTGTATTATACATATTGGGAACTACTTTTGATACCTTTTTAGTAAACATTTCATATCTTTATTTTACTTTTTAAATAAATGTCTTTTGGCAGTTTAGTTACTTGTTTTTTCAGGTCTACTCTGACAGCAGCGTCAACAAAGTTATCCCCGTAATATGGCTAGTTCACTTCTTCTGTACAGCCTTTGTAATGAAGTCCTGGTTTCCTAGTTTCTTATACACATAAACCTTTCGGAAGGAATTCTCTAGAAAACCGTATCAAATACCGTTGCGTAGTTTAAAACAACTAAGTCCACAAACAGACAGATAACGCGGATAACGACTTTGTTTTATCATCTCTAGAGAATAAGGTTGTTAGTAACATAATCGTAGGTTTATTTGTGAGTACATATAGAGCTGCACGACCATATATATATGCACACAATAAAAAATTGCATGATCAGTGCGTGAAGTGCGAGTTTTGTCTCGTTTTTAACTTTACCATTGCGTTCGCGTTTACGCAAAAAGTACCTATGAAAAAAAATCGTTTTGCAAACTATCCGCTAGAGGCGCTGCACATTTCTTCATACAAATCGTCATGTAAACGTGAACGCGGTAGTAAAGTTAAGTCGAAACAAAACTCAGACTCCGCCCTCTGAGCACCTCAGATGGTGCATGCTAACATGCCTAAGTGGAGATTACAATTAGGTACCGCTTGAAGTAGAGACCTCACAGCCTCTTCCGTCGGTTATCGGAGCGTTTGGTCGAATCCTGTAACGACCGGAAGGCTGGCCTCTACTTAGCACAAAGGGCGAGGCAATGCTGACATCCTACTTGGGACCCTTCCGGCCGTTCAGACCTGGGCATTTTTTTTATTCAATTTATTTATTTTGGTACAAATATTTAGTTAGCTAAGTATTGCCTGTAAAACCAATAAAAATAGATTTATTTATTTATATTTATTTATTTATTTATATACACAAACTCTAAAACTAAAATAAAATTGTGTAATTTGTTATTTTGATAATAGGCGCTGTTGACATATTTGTTATAAATTTAAATTGGGAAAAGCCGCTGACTCCTGAGAGACAGGTTTATGTCGGAGACTTCAAAGCTGTTTATTATATTAAAAGACTTTTTAAGAGATTTTATAAAAAGGATTATTATTTTTAAAGTTTCTTGTTGATTTCAAGTTCCTAACAGAGCCATTTCAAAGGTTTAGAGCATTTTTAGAGGAATTTGTCTAATATACGCATTTTTCAATTTTATTGATGAAAGTTAAGAATAAGAAAACTTTATTTGCTCCATTTAGCGACACTTATACAATACATTTAATTGTTACCTATGTACTATATAACACAACATAGAAATGTGGAACTTAATATAAGTAGGTATGCATTGGCTAGTTTTCGGTATCGCAAAGTGGCATCAAATCAGGTCCCCAACTCTGCATTTGTTGTAGTCGAGAGAAAAAGAACGACTACAACACTGATTTTCAGTGGAGCCTAAGGTGAAGGTAAGTTGGATCGGACTCAATGTAGGCGCTAAATAGCGCCTAACCCTTTCTCCCCTAAGCCCGCCCCTGTCCACCACTAACGAGCGCCCGGCTAATGTCTTCATTTGTATTCAGATTTACCTACGCAGATACCCACTGGTGCGCTTGACGGTCAGGACTGGGCTAAATTTAAGATAGCCCTGTGTGTTCAGCTACCAAGTGATGGTTACAGGGTACAGGACCAGATACCAATAAATAAAAACGTAAAACGTATTTTATTTTGAACAAAAAGATTACACATTAATGTAGTCTCGGTTCCTGTATAGGAAAGAAGAAAAAAAAATATTTAAACACACCTCAACTCTCATCATGTTTGTCATATAAAAAAAAATTGTCGGTGTCGCTAGGTGGAGTTAAAAAGGTCTCCCAACTCAGCATGGGTTGTAGCCGTTCACTACAACGCTGGTTTTCAGTGGAGCCTCCAAAGTGGTGTGTAGTGTTTTTTTTTATCCACAACAGGTGAATACTTGACCTCAATCACACCTGATGTTAAGTGAAGATAAGGCCGAAGGTTGTAGCTTACTGACCCGGAAACCCTATCTTATTTAGGGGACTGGCTATCTTACCTTTGACAACTGGAACACAACAATGCTATTAGCGTTGCTGTTTGGCGGCAGATTTAGATAAGATGGTGGTAGCTAGCCAGGCGGACATTTAATATGCCCGCCCTACCACCAATTAAACCGAGTACTAAATATGTACCCCGCTGGGGATCGAACCAGCGACCTCCGAAATGTAAACCCAATGTTGTTTACATTGAGCCACGGAGGCGGTTAAAACCTGATACCTGGTAAGATCTGTATATCACTCCGGTAGCATGACATTGTCGCGGGCGACGTTGAAGCAGAGTGGGATAGTTGTATATTTCGTCCAAATGAATGAACAGGATAAATATTATCGCGCCTGTCATGTGAATAGTGCTGGAGACAGTTCCTCTCCGCACAGTGTCAATTATATAATACCTTTAGTGTAATAACGAAACAGAAGAAATAATTACTCGTATTGAATTCCGTGATGATAGGTTTGCGTGGAAGAGATCGCTGTTAGCGATAAGGCCGCCTGATTTATAGTTTCTATAAGATATTTCTATTTTTCTATTTTCTATATGGATTTCTATATGGACAGGACATATGCTTAGAGACAGACAAAATAAGTGGACACATAAAGTAACATACTGGTATCCAAGAGACGGAAAAAGAAGGAGAGGCAGACAAAACCAAAGATGGGAGGACGATATAAGAAAGGTGGCAGGTGCATGTTGGACCAGAATAGCACAAGATCGATATATTTGGAAGATTCTAGAGGAGGCCTATGTCGAAGGACAGACTGAAAGGGTTGCTGATGTTTAAATAGTGTTTTAAAAATTTTTATATAATTAATATGTAAACTTTTTTCAGTAAATAAAGGCTTATTATTATTATTATAAGATATTTAAATGTATCTTCCTTATTTAAACAATAAAGCGTATTTGATTTCATTTGAACAAATTACGAAATTAAAGTCTTCTAATACGTTCGATTATTATGTAATAACACAAGAATCGAATAGAAATAGGAACAAGTAAATAAATTATGCTTCCATGAGTCCATTGCAATCCATATTACGTTAGAACTGTTATTAAAATATTAACCAGCTCTATAGAAAGGTCATAAATCTCTCGCGGTCGTCGGCGTGGCATCGGGCAGACGAGACTTAAACCCCTACTATCCAGCCAGACAGACAGACCTACTTACATAATGCCCCCCGCAACTTTGACCCACTTCGGAGCCGCCCAACTTTTATTGGGAACTTTTACTTTTTAAATGCAACTATATTTTGTTGAAAACTGTAGATGAGGTACCTAATTTTTGTAGTTTCGCTTCTTCTGCTCTGAAAGTGTATCTTTACAGCTTTGCGTAGACGAATTAAAGTGTATCTTTTTCTTAACCCACGATGAAAAACAACGGGTATTATGGTTTGACGGCACTCTGTGCTGGACTGGACAGTCTTTTTATGTTATAATGCGTGGTCAGCAGTGGACGTCCTGTGACTGATATAATTAAATATTTCGAACACTTACACAAAACATCTAGTCCAAAACTAAGCAAAAGCTTGTACTATGGATACTAGATAACGGATAAACACACATAAATAAAATATAAACTTCCATAACTTGGGAATAAATGTTCGTATTCATCACACAAACATTTACCCCTCGCGGGATTCGAATCCGCAACCATTGGTTTCGCTGGCTGGCAATGATGATGATGGGTTTTGTTTTAGATTAAACTAGCGGAAAGTTTTTTAGCCATGCATTTAAGCTTAAATAATAAAAAAATATATAATTCCCAATAGACTATAATATCATCCAAATACACCGAAAAAGTGTATTAAACTCATAAGACCTGTCGTTTTTCGTCAGGGACACTCGGGATCATGGCGAGTTGAACGACATCTTGCATTTCAAAATAGGTCAAACCATTTACATAGTACCCTCCTTCCTTGTGCAATCGGGTCGAAATTACTACCCACCCAGATCGTTTTGTTGGGGGTAGGTACTAGATGATTCCAACTTCGATCACTCAGAACTCGCATCTGAATCCACAGGACTCCAAACGACTACGAACTTTATGTTCATAACTTAAAATCCGGGCCATTGGAAAACCCACAGGGTTCAGACGCAAACCATACAAACAAGCTTACAGAAGAACCACGCGGGTGTGAACGCGTAATGCATATTCACATAGTGTGTACAGTCAGTTCTAACCTACACCGAAGCACTGCAACTTTGACCCACTTTAACTGCGGTTAACGTTCATTATTATTAACTTTCCCTTTTCAAATACGTTTCAATGCACTCGTCGTGCATTTCGTCGCTTAAGTTCTAATACTGCGTATCTCAAAAAATGATTGTTTTGAGTTAAGTATGTCATTCGATACAGAGTCGAAAGACGCACCGTTTGACCAATGAATGACAAGATAGTTGTCCAATGGCGACGCGTTATATCATAAACAAATTTCAAACAGCCCGAAAGTCAGTTTAGTTCCATACGGAGAGGTGTCGTGAAACAAAAAGGACAACAATTTTTTTTGTAGAAAATACAACTTAAATAGCAACATTCAATTATTTATATTTTTTGAGTCAATTGAGTAGTAGGTATAATGATTGAAAATGAGTCAGTTTTTTGCTTTCCTGAAAAGTCGATCATTTTGAGTTACGCGATATTACAACTTAAGCGACGATTTGCCGCTATTCGTTTTAGCAAAGTTAAGCAACATTTGACGCGGTCAGGCTTTGGATGGGTGACCACTAGTGGAATTTTCGTAAGAGTGTTTGCGTGTTGTAAAGTGCATGGAGTGATTTCCTTTCACCTTCGAAAATAGATGAGAAAAATCACAAAATTTGGCATCGAACATGTTTAAACATAATTGACGTCATAATGTTATTTTATCCGCCTTCAAAAAAGGTTTTCTCCTTCAAACGAGGCTCTCAATTCCGAGATATTTTTATTTTACTTTCAAATAGAATTGTTCTGCACAAGATACGTTAATAAGATTTTGAAATATACAGGGCGTCCCAAAGTTATGGGACATGAAGGGGAAGTACCTTAAATATCGTAGATAGTGAATTTTGCTCAAAGAAGACTTTATGTTATTTTTAAAAGTTAGTAATTCTGCATTCATAGATTTTCTAAAAATTATTTGCTTCGGCTGGGAATGGAACCGACTCAAATGTGAAAAAAAAAACACCCTACTTTTATGATGCCAATCGAAAGAATAGCTAAAAAATAATAACTCTGCCTAAGTAACATAGTATTTTAAAAGAAAGGAACAACGTGAAATTAATCTTTTAATCATTTATTTTATTGAAATACAAGTTTTATCATTTCATCTACACGTGCACTTATAATAAGGAAAACTATGTTAGTACCTATTTTATGAAGTGGGTACTTATTTACGAATAATCAATGCTATCTTTGGAATGATAATATCGCTACTTTTCGAACGTCGTCGGCAATAAATAACTTTCTTGAAATTTGACTCAATCATTTTATGTTGTTCCTTTCTTTTAAAATACTATGTTACTTAGGCAGAGTTATTATTTTTTAGCTATTCTTTCGATTGGCATCATAAAAGTAGGGTGTTTTTTTTTTCACATTTAAGTCGGTTCGATTCCCAGCCGAAGCAAGTAATTTTTAGAAAATCTATGAATGCAGAATTACTAACTTTTAAAAATAACATAAAGTCTTCTTTGAGCAAAATTCACTATCTACGATATTTAAGGTACTTCCCCTTCATGTCCCATAACTTTGGGACGCCCTGTATACCCTGCTTCTTCAATTTAAGAGCTATTGCTCTTGTCGGTGGAGTTGGTATGGTCATGTTATGACACGCATGTTACTAAGAGAGTGATGAATATTGAGGTCGATGGTTGGAAAGGAAGAGGAAGATCACGGAAGAGAAGGATGGATTGTGTGAAGACACCGACCGCAAAAATAAGTTTGCGCTTCATAATATTTCTCGAAGGTGGAAACATTTGTTCGTATAAATTATTTGGAAACTCAACACATGACGCTGTTGTCCATTAATAGCTGGTGCTGATTTACACAAAATATGGGGTCCATTCATTTTCATGGAGATATTTATCACACACCATCACATCGAAAAACTCCATGATACAATTTCCATCGTATTCAATGAGAAGATTTGCTCAAATCGCCACGCTCTCTTGCGGCTTAATTTCAAACCTTGACTAAATTTACGTGTAGAAACTTATAATTATTCCTATCCTACACTGCCAGGAACCATACATAGTCGTATAATATTTTAAATAAGGAAAAAATACACAAAAAGCTAACACAATAAACCGTAAATGACAGGAGCGAACCTATTTGCATTAACATTTCAGCAAACATTATAAAAAGACAGGGGAAACGCACCGTGCAGACTTCCTTTCATCTCCAGGGGGCCAGCGTAAACAGGCGCCGAGAAAAACCAGCTGAATAATAATTAGGGTTAAGATAAGGGAGCGGCGACGGCCGATTCGACCGGGCCGGGCCGAGCTGGGCTATTAATTACTGGCCCAAGGCACTAGGCGTACACTGTTCCGCATATAGGCTCGAATTTCCGGGCGTGAGCCCACCCAGTGTTGCTATATCGAATTTGTGGAAATCGCCCCTTTATTGAATAAAAAACGTAGTAATAAATCGCAAACATACTTTAGATATTCAAAATTTCCCATTAAATAAATTTAAAACCACCATTAAACCAATTTAAAATCACCAATAAACCTATTTAAAAAATTTCTGACTTTCTAGATGATGATGCATGGACATGAATCCCTCGGCGATATCCAATCTATTATTTTCTTTTTTTTTCTTTATCGAATCATAAATTATAAAAAGAGCAACCCCTGAGTTTCTTGCTCCTTCTGCTCTGGGAAGTTTGCCTTGTGAATGAGCGATAAGTGTATGTCATGACGATTAGAGATGTTAGTGTTATAACTTACGAAATAAAATTTTTTGAATTTGCATATTTCTATTGTATTCTAAGTGCAGGCGTTTGGGTGTTTCGATCATTATAAATTTAAATCTTGAAACAAACGGTAAAATATAGGAATGGCGCATATTATGACTAGAGGCTAGAGGTGAGCCCATCGCCGTTCAAAATGGCAGTAATAACAATAAATATATAATGGACATGTGAACTGATTTCCATCAAGCATGGCTAACATCCGTCTCGCAAACACCAGCTCTCAAAATTGTTCAGCAGATTCGTCGCTACGAAAACTACAGCAGATAAATGCTTCAAACTTGTAAGACACCTTTTTACATTTGGGATTAAAAAATACATTAAAAAATAAAGTACTAATTGTGTTATGTATGACTAACAGAAGTATTTCATTTGTTTCAATAAGCGCAGGACAAAGTGCACTGCTTACTCTCCCACAGAAACGCACGTAGGAGTACACGAACTAACACCATTCAAGCTGAAAACCAACCAGACCAGTCAGGAAATATACAACGCGTTTTGCCTGTACGTGGGACAACATGGGAGATTGTCTAGGACTACTATACCTTGCAGTTGATCCAACAGAATCCCATTGCTCTCTGTTAAACCAACACAATCTTTTTCTGTGATTTTGTAGTGGTTAGAAACTCTGACCACTATACCAAAAGGTCGCGGGTTCGAATCCCGCTATATGAATACGAACATGTGTACCTGAGTTATGGATGTTTTCATTTATAATAAGTATTTATTTACAAAAAAAATGTATTTATATAGTATATCAACCATCTGGTATCAACACAAGCCTATACGCCTTGGAACTACATGGCATTGCGTGTATGTCCAAGGATATTTCTTTATTTATATTTATAAATTCCAATGACATATCTATGCCTACACCAAGACTCCTTTTTCTCAAATTCTAATTAAAACGTGTATCCATTCATGTCCGGGTCAGTGTTATCCAAGCGCCAGACCATTCGGGCTCAGTATTCCATAAACTCAACTCGATCGTCTGCTCCCAACGAAGCCCTGATGTGATCTTTTTTTTTGACCTCAATCACACCTGATGTTAAGTGAAGATGAGGTCGAAGGTGGAAGCGTACTGACCCGGAAACCCCAACTCATTTGGGGAACTGGCTATCTTATCTCTGACAACGGGAACACAACAATGCTATTAACATTGCTGTTTAGCGGCAGATTTAGATAAGATGGTGGTAGCTAGCCAGGCGGACATGTAAAATGCCCTACCACCAACCAAATTTGTAGTGCCTGTTATTACCTAGTCCTACTATGCGGCACATTTTGTCACGTCTTGATAGGATACTGAACCCTGATGGCCCGGAGCTCGAAAGACACTGACCCAGAGATATTGGTCCCGTTGGATAGACTTAAGGTCCAGAAGAATCAGAATCCCTCCCATTGTTCTGCTTTTAACTACAATCATCTAATGAGTTAAGTATGATACCCGTACATTCAGGGATACACTCGTTTTTTTTGGCAACACCGGGCATGTTCGTGGCTTGTAGATACGTGGCGTCTCACTGCGTCTCCCTACCAGGGCTAGGGGGGCCACCCCCCGTCTAATTGACGCCGCACCGGACGACGACGCCCGCGGGGACTGAGCTCCGCCTTCCGGACTACGCTCCGTCCGATTTACAACAGGGCCGATAATCTCTTCTTGATGACGCACCAAAAACTACGTATCATTGTTTGTAAAAAATAGGCTCGGCCAAAATAAGTACTCTTTCTGAAGGTCAAAGTATTAATGAAATTCCTAATGTCTTTTACTCAAGGCAACTGTAATGAGAGTGGGATTCTGTTTTCATTTGAATTCCTTTGACGTCTATCTTCCTATACTCTACATAATTTCATAGAATAAATAAATCAAATTTTTACGAATACCTAATATAAATCCGTGAAATTTCTTATCTAATTACGATACAATCATTGTCAGTCAGATGTGCATCAGTAATACGTCAGGCACTTCAACAAGTCCAAAAATCCGACTACCTACCACACATCTCCTGAGTAAATTAAGCCGCGTGGGCTGGTGCTGCGAGGTGTCTGCGTCCCCCGCTGGCTATCTTTATTAAAGTTCAAGCACGGTTTCAACACTTCTGCCTACTCGGATACATAGCACAATAGCAAGCAGTAAAACAAAGCCATTCAAAATTCGACTGACGTATAAAAGTACATAAGTTTCATGTGGTTTTGTACAAATGATAATATTGGTGTTTAAACAGTGCTCATTGTGACTCAAATCAACTATATCGATATCAAAATGGTATCCCTGTCTAAGGGAAACTCAACCTTGACACTGCCACCAACAGTTCCCATCGGAGATGGGTTTGAGTGTATGGAAGTATCATTTGTTCAGTCATTGATTTTGCATAAGATACGCGAGGCTATCTAAAGATGCTAATAGTAGATTATCTAACTAATATTATAAATGCGAAAGTTTGGATGTTTGTTTGTTTATTTATTTGTTTGTTTGTTGCTCAATTGGATGAAAGTTGGTATATAGGTAGAACATACCCTAGATTAAAACATAGGATATTTATTATCCCGATAAAGTGAGTAGTGCCCGAGGTATAACCAAATTTCCGCCATAAAGTTATTCCAGGCAGGCGAACCCGCGGGCGGAAAGCTAGTCTATCATAAAGTCATCTATTGTCAAATTTGCTAATAGCTCAAGAATGTAGATCAGTTCAGTTGTATTACTGGCCTACCTAACCCGGAGCTAATTAAAAGCGATCATCGTAGCACGAAAAGGGGGTTGGGAGACGCAAGCCGCGGGGGTCCGCGTAACGAACGCACTAATTAATAAGGGTCCGTCGATATTGATTTACGAGGTACCGCGTGTGCACAGCCCGGGAGGATGGAGGCGCAAGGAATAATGATTGTACGAATGTAGAGTTCTCCAAAGAGAGAGACGCGCGCCGGACTCCCGGCGAAATATGTTATACACTCACGGAACGTCGGACAAAGGAGATTTTAATTGTAGCTAAAATTCGGATAAATTAGAATGTTGAATTGTTAAGCGAAATCGGTGACCTACAGATGCTGCTTAAAACACTGACTGTCAGGTGGCTTCATTGCCGTTTTTGCATTTCATTAGCTACACTCCCAATTGCCGAGGGGAGAAGTGGGAAAGTTTTTTGCTAATTACGTAACCTATTTCTTTTATCGATTAATCTGGAGTCCGAAGTTGCAAAATATATCTGCCGTGTAGAGTGCTACTGTTCGTCCTAGTAAATAGGACCAACAGTGGGAGGAGTGTGGAGGCGTGATTGTCAGCTGCTATTCCTTTGGTTTGTGACCAAACATTCACCAGTTCAACTTATTGTGGATATGAAATAATAAAAGTAAGCCGTGCCCTAGCAATAGGGGCATAAGGTTTTTGAGGTAAAGGTGAAAAATATTGATCACAGTTAACGCAATCGAAGTGAAAGTTACCGATAAAGATTAGTGGATTTATGTATAATCTGGATTTCAATTAACATATAAAAATGACGATGAAACAATAACAACAAACAAATTAATCCAAAAACAAACAGATTCAACAAACAACAACAAACGAATTAGACCAACAACAAACTTCATCTATAATCTGGATTTCAAATAACATATAGAAATAACGAAAAAGCAACAATAAATTAGACCAACAACAACAAACAAATTAGACCAAAAACAATAAAAAATTAACCCAACAACAAACAGATTCGACAAACAACAACAAACCGGTTATTAGACCAACAACAACCAACAAATTATACAAATTAATCAATGACTGTGCGATTACGAGCGCAATTACGGGCGGTGGAGAATAGAGTCAACTTCCCATGGGTGGTCGATAAGGTAACTAAAGGATCGTCAGCATAGCACCGTAGGTTAGTATAGGCAGTAGCTTCGCTTCATTGGTGTGGAGCTCGAAAAAGCTTGAGATCCCAACCAATCAAAGCAAAATGCGATGTGATGCAAATCACGTTCTGGGAGAGCATAGGTGTCAACACGGGTTGAAACTAAGAATATAATTTTAATTCATATTTAATTGGATAGATGTCGATGTACCAGGACCGTGTCAAATTGCACATCGGGATGGTCAGATTTTCTAGGGATTAATGACCCTGCACCACATTCATGCCACTAGTAACAAAGTCCCATAAAATATTTGCAGTTGCATACGGTATTCCCGCAGTCCTACGGCGGACCCTCTGAATGTCGGTATTCTTCGTTTCATGATGATGACAAGTGATGAAATTTACCTTTGACTCAATCATTTCAATGACCAGTTTTTACCAAACAGCGCAAAAAAACTTGAAGTTGAAAACAAGCGTGTGCAAACAATATCAGTTTGCTATTAAAAATTGTTTACATTAATGTATGCGTTCAGGGATACCGTGTAGAAAATTTTGATACATTCAGTAAAACTAAAACAAGTAAAACAGTACATTCTGGACGGGCTAACACAATAAAAAATTTCGCTCAAACTAACCCAAAAAAGACGTGTTCAAAATTCTCACTCCTAGTTCCATGGCAACTGCGAATTTGCATCGGAAAGAAAAAGGCAAAAAGAGCAAGACACGGCCACCGCCCCCTGAAGCTCCCAGCTTGGGGACCGTATGTGAGGCCGGGGATATCCACAAATACACGGAGCCCGTCTACCTACCACCTACATTAGCGTGTGGGTGTATCGCTAACTTTTTAAGCTCTGTTGACGATAATTGCGAGAACAACCAGCCTTAATACACATGTCAAATTACGGTAAGCGCAAATTATGTCGGGTCACATCGGTGCGGGACGGGTCGCATTCGCAGCGCAAAATACGTACTTCGCTCAAGTTCGCTCATCAAGACGTGCTTGGACGTTGACGTATTTTAACCCCCGTTGCAAGAAGACGTGTTTTTGAAGACTAAGTTTGAAAATGTTCTTATATTTTCGAAGCTGCTTGCGAGATGAAAGATGAAAATGATTCTTCGATAATTTTTATAGTTTTTGCTTATTATTAGGGCATCCTGTCATTGGCTAAGATATTTAATTCGTGTATACTTAATCTGTACAAGTATGTTTGAAACTGCTGTTGGTTGTCTTGAATAATAAATAAATAAAATAATTTTTTTCTTATTTCAAGCATGATTATATTTAACTTACATATTTGGAGTTTAATGACACTATTTACCTTTACTGCAAATAAGATTGTATCGCGGATGAACACGTTACCTGTCCATGAATTTCTGACTCAGTGAGTTGGTTCTTAGCTATATTGTTTAAATATAGAATTCCAAAGTGACCGGATGGAAGCGGCCTACATCCATTCATTTCCCGCGACCTTTATCAGGTCATCTGTTCAGCTTGTGAGTGGACGTCCTACGCTGTGCTTGCCGGTGCGTGGTCTCCACTCGAGAACTTTAACGCAGCACCGGCCATCATTTCTTCGAGCTTATAAATATTTGGGAGCGGCTCGAGGCAGACCGAATCGCACACATGAAATTCCGCAGCGAAATAATGTATGCGACCCAATCACAATATACGATAGATCAAATAATATGTATAGAAGTTTGGACGTGGAGTTTCTTTGCATCGGGCTTGAAGCTAGCTAGTCAAAGTCTAACAAGTCAAAGTCAAGTTTATGCAAGCCAAAGTCAAAAGCATTATTTATTGATATGTAACATTATACTTATATTTATTTATTGAAATACAAACCTGTTTAAAAGAGTATATCTTCAGTGTGGTTCCATATAAATTTGATGAAGACCTGATGATGCACTCCGGAGATAGAAAACGTAAACAAATTGTAGTCAATTGTTTTGGCAACTTTTGGCGGTTCAACTATTTCATCTTCGTGCCCTTATTTAATCATCGACTTTTTCCGACTTTTCGAAAAGTAGTTTTTTGTTGTCCACAACAGGTTAGCACTTGACCTCAATCACACCTGATGTTAAGTGAAGATGAGGCCGAAGTTGGTAGCCACCACCAACCAAACCGAGTACTAAATATGTACCCCGCTGGGGATCGAACCCGCGACCTCCGAAACGTAAACCCAATGTTGTTTACATTGAGCCACAGAGGCGGTTAAAATATCTAACAACTTGAGACACCATATTCGAAATGGTTCGTTGTCGGGATTCGATTCAATAGGCATCCGAAAGAAGTCTGTTGAATATCAAATGTTATTTCAATACAATCGATTTATAGATTTTATTAGAAAATTTAACAAACAGACAGACAGTTAACTACTTTCGCATTATAATAGTCTAGATAATACTCGTCGCCTCGCGCATACGGAGATCAGAAGGGAAATTCTCGTAATATCTCGTATTACAATTACAGTCAAAATTCAGTTCGGATCCAGTCTCGATCTCCTAAATGTCAAATACGACATTAAATATAAAGATTCGTAATGTAATTATATCGAAATGTGATCGAAAGTTGAACAAAGATCTCACTATTAATTGTTCAGTATTGCCCAGCTGAAGTGATATAAGTAGTTTTTTGACAAATGTGAAAGAGAATAAATAGAAGGAAGCCAGCGCATATTTCACGAACTACCAATTTTTTTAATCTCGAACTTGATGTTAAAAGCTTTGTTCAACTTTCGATCACATTTCGATATAATCACATTACAAACCTTTATATTGTAGTACGAGAATGACGTATTTGACAATTGGAGACCGAGACTAGATCCGAACTGAATTTTGACTGTAATTGTAATTAGAGATATTACGAGAATTGCCCTTCGGATATTATTATATCTGATGTGAGATTGAAGCAAGTTGAGAGACCATTTCGTCGTTTTCGGTTTTTTTCCAATGAAAGTAGACTTTAAGCCAAGTCGATGGCCTACAGGGACGGCTTAAAAATACTTTAGCCCAGGGAAAATACGGTATAAAATTAGCTTAGACATAATTCAGAACCGACTTATATAATTGCTATCTTATAGAGGTATATTAGAGAGGTAATTTTAAATAATTAAGCCTAAAAGAAAACGAGCCCTTAGTCTAGGTTTTTTTAGAAAACCCTATTTTTAATTTGTATGAATAAATACTAACTGATTTCTAATTAGGTACACTTTTGATAAACACAGTTAACTTATTGATGGATTAAAACTAAACATGTTATATAGTTAGGCATGCAAGTGTTTTAGCTGAAAATGTCGTCGAGCTGCATTGCTTAAGAAATAAAAATGAGAACCAATATTTAGTAACGATAATTTCCCTAAATGTTTTGAAGTCAAAGAAATACCCATCAATTGATCATTTTTTTTTAAAAGAAACACATTGTTTAACTTCAGCTTATTTAATTACTTAGAACTTGCGTTTCTTAAAAATGCTTAATTTTTAGCAATTGTTACTATATTTTACACTTTATTAAATGTATCAAGAAAATCGCGGTTATTCGTTTTTCCGAGGTCAAACCGTATTTTGCCTGGGCTATTTATTGTCAGGTGGTCCTAGTGGTACTAGTCTCATACAAATACGCTAATCTGCACTAATCCCATGGTGGGTGCATATGACCCAGTGAGAAGAAGCTGTGCCCCAATAGTGGGAACGTTTAAGGCGGATGATGAGATCATAGATGTATAGTTTGGCATAAGAATTATTAATAATATCCCAAGTGTATTCATGTTGTTATTGTTGTTATGGTCTGAAGTTCTGAAAAACCTAACGTCAAATCTCCTATCCAGAAAGCGACTAGGACTACTCTTCCTTGAACGGAGGACTAAATCGCTCTTAGAATTATTTGACGAGCGAGTCAAGGAAGTTATCTTGTTCACATCTGGTAATGAGTGTCGCTTGTGAGCATCCCGCGTTTGCGTTTGTTTCAGGTCTTGAGCATAGTAATGTAGCAGACAGTAAGACAACATAGTAGAGACACGATACTGTGGGTATTCACACAAGCCACCCTCGTTGTAGTAAACTCTATCAGTGTTACTCGCATCAGGTTCGAGCTGGATTACCGATAGATTTATAGGGAATAGAATAGAATATAAAGAATTGTTTGCGTAAACTATTTATAGCTCCACATGAATAATTACAGCGGTGAACGGGCTTCGGGATTGATTAACTGTGGATGAAAACTAATATTCTGATGAACACAGGTCTTAAAGACCCTGATTACCATAATTGTAGCATCGGCCCGCGACTATAATCACACTGTCACCGGAAGACGTAAAGCTTATAGGTGGGTAAGTAAATGACGTTGCATTACACAAGTCACTTAGTGGCCAAATTAGGACAGTTATAATGATACCTGTTTGATGGATTGGGCTGTAATACAAATATAAATTTTATCGGAATCTTATGGATTATTAAATTTTCGTTTGAAATTCAATTGAGAACAACCGAGTGGGATGATTTAACTTGCTCTGCGAAACATGGAAACACTCGTATGAACCCGCCCATTCATAGACTTACAGCGCCAGATGTTGCTTAAATTCGCTAATTCGCAAACGAATAGTAAATGCAAAATCCACGAATGCTTTTCATTTATATTTGTTAGCAAAAGCCACGAACTCGCCGTGACGGGCAGCGCGGCTAGGGAATTCAATAATCACTGCGCGGCCGTAACGACGAGCCTATTTGCCGAAATCAAGACAGCGCGCAGTGATTATTAAATTCGTTAGCCGCGTCGCCCGTCGCTGCGATTTCGTGGCTGATCTGTAAGTAATGTTGTAAAAGTCAAGTGACTGTCTGAAGTTATATTACTGTTATTTATCACTACTGTACGAGTAAATGAAGTTTATAAGATCGCGTTTACAACCGCCCGAGTCTCGTCCCGTCTCGATGCACAGTTTATAGTGCAGCCACCATGGCAATGCTGCCACTGAACGTTACTTAACGTCATGAACTGATGGACATTAATCTCTATTAGTCAAATTATATTTGTATATTTTTTTAAATAAATGCTTGAACTTTGAAATCCTCAAATCATGTTTAATTATATAAATATTTCAGACACTTACACCAATTATCTAGTGCCAAACTAAGCAAAGCTTGTACTATGGATACTAGAGCTGTATTCTGATTGGTCGATCGGTCAGACGCGCGACCTAATTGTTCCGAGTGCTTGACAGTTTTTCTTTATAATAGTATTTAGGCAAAGAAAATTACAGCAACAACAAATAGAAGAAATGAATTAACTCTGGCAAAACGAAAACAGGTTGAAGTACCCAGTTGCTATCGTCAATGACAACTCCTGCACACGTAACAGAGCGAGTCCTGAGTACGACGCACAGGTGAGGCTGCCCGTGTTTACGAGCGCCGCTGCTAACGAGCCCGCTCGTGATAATAAAGACGTCATAAATAAACTCATTTACTACGTGACGGTCAGCACTTGTGTTTTGGCAAAAAATATTAGAATATCTACGTGAAGGAAAATTAAAGAACTCCAAACTAGTTGGTCTGGTATTCCGGCATTTACATTTATCAAATATATGTCGGAATAACGTGGGCTTGGAAATAGGCTGGGACGGAGCCGCGGACACTGATCATGGAATTTGAGACGCTACCCATTGAAGGGTAAACATAGAGCATGGACCTCACGCCATCCAACTGCCCTCGCATGCTATGAGTAGGATTAATCCAGAGTAGTTTACCATCTCTTCTGTTCAAATTCCATGATCAACAACTTAGTAAATAACGACTCACCGTAGCCTTCCAAGCGTCAGTGATTAGATAATCAAAGTCACGCATGCTTCTTGATATGTGCTAAATCGTGGTCCTTCTCTTTTGCCGGTTGGTAGTACGATTAATGACCATTTTCGATGTTTTTTTTTTTTTTTTTTTTTTATATGAGAGAGCGGCAAACGAGCATGCGGGTCACCTGATGGAAAGTAATCACCGCCGCCCATGGACACCCGCAACACCAAAAGGGTCACAGATGCGTTGCCGGCCTTTGAGGAAGGTGTAGGCTCGTTTCTTGAAGGTTCCAATGTCGTACTCGTTCGGGAATACCGCTGCCGGAAGTCCGTTCCACAGGGTGGTCGTACGTGGTAAGAAGTTTCTTGAGAAACGTACAGTGGTAGACTTCCACTCATCCAGGTGATGTGGATGGAAATTTAATTTTCTCCGAGAAGTGTATCGGTTAAATTGAGCAGCGGGTATTAGCTCGAACAGTTCTTCAGAACACTCCCCATGAAATATGCGATAGAGAATGCAGAGGGACGCGACGTCTCTTCGCAACGCCAGGGGATCCAGTCGGTCGGTGAGACTCTCTTGGCCGACAATTCGGACTGCGCGGCGTTGAACGCGGTCAAAAGGAAGAAGCTGGTACTGAGGTGCCCCAGCCCATAGGTGAGAACAATACTCCACGTGCGGCCGAACTTGCGCCTTATAAAGTTGGAGGCGGTGAGCCGGCGTGAAGTAACGAGCCGCTCTACTGAGGACACCTAACTTTTTGGAGGCCAACTTGGCCTTATCCTCCAGATGACCGCGGAATTGAACGCTACTGGAGATGTTCACTCCGAGAATCCCAATAGTCAGCTCAACGTCAAGGGGAGTGCTCTGAAATTGAAGAGACAGGGGAAATGGAATCTTCTTTGCGGTGAATGCGCAAACTTGTGTCTTTTTAGGGTTAAACTTAACTAGGTTGAGAATGCCCCAATTAGAGACTTGGTCTAGTGAAGTCTCGATTTCAGACACAAGCTTGTCCCGACACTCATCAACGTGCGCCCGAGAAAGATTAGCACGGCCGGCATATAAGGCATCACCCGTACTGTCATCCGCATAACAATGGAAGTCACAGGTTTGTAACATGTCATTGATATGCAGAAGAAACAGGGTGGGGGATAGTACGCAGCCTTGCGGGACTCCAGCGTTCACGGGTTTTAAATCAGAGCAAGAACCGTCGACAACGACTTTAATGCTACGATCCGTGAGAAAGCTGGCAACCCATTTGCAAAAATTCTCGGGCAGCCCAAAGGAAGGAAGCTTCGAAAGAAGCGCTTTGTGCCACACCCGATCAAAGGCTTTCGCTATGTCCAAACTGACAGCCAACGCCTCGCCCTTGCTCTCTACCGCCTCCGCCCATCTATGCGTCAAGTAGACAAGAAGATCACCAGCTGATCGACCCCTACGGAATCCGTACTGACGATCATTGAGCAGCTGGTGCTCATCCAAGTACTGCAAGAGCTGGCGGTTTATAATGCTTTCCATTATTTTGGAGAGCAGGGACGTAATGGCTATAGGTCTGTAGTTTCCTGGATCTGAGCTGTCGCCTTTTTTAGGGATCGGGTGCACTAAGGCCGTCTTCCAGGAATTTGGTACTACGCCTGTGGAGTACGAGTGTCGGAACAAACGCGCCAATACCGGAGCCAACTCTGGAGCACAATTTTTCAGCACAATGGGAGGGATACCGTCAGGCCCACAAGACTTATGAATATCAAGGGAGAAAAGTGCTTTACGCACAGATTTTTGAGTGAACTGGACTTCCAGCATAGAACTTCCACATTGTGGAATGGTTGGAGGTGGCTTCTCCCCATCATCCAAAGTCGAGTTGGACGCAAAAAGAGATCCCAAAAGCTCAGCTTTCTCCTTTGCGTCATGGGCCAGTACGTCACCCTCCCTGCGCAGTGGTGGAAAAGAAGGCACACAGAAATTCCCCTGGACAGCTTTGGCAAGAGACCAAAATGCACGTGTCCCCGAAGGTAGACGGGCCAGCCTTTCACCAATTCTGCCGATGTGCTCTGACTTAGCTTTGGCCACAACTCTTTTGAGGGATCTGGAGGCAAAGTTATACTCTTTTTTAAGTTCTTTCGCTTTAGGATCTTTAGCTGCCATTGCAATGGCCCAGGCTTGGAATTTCTCCTGCTTTCGACGTGACGCCAATTTGCAGGGTAAAGCAAACCAGGGCTGGGACTTTCCACCAACGGGTACCACAGAACTTGGAACAAAAAGTTCCATTCCCTGGAACACCACGTCGGCGACAGAATCGGCAATGGCGTTGGAATCCTCTAGCGAGAAGCAAACCTGCCCCCATGGGTAGGATGAAAAGAACGTCCGCATCCCATCCCAATCTGCTGACCTATAGTGCCAAACACGACGGCAGCCCGTGGTACGGGACGGTATGTGGCGCGTGAGTGGCACTACGCTCCGAATTAGACAATGGTCAGAGGAGCCCAGTGGGGCATCGACAGTGACCTGATAGCCGCTCGGATTTGAGGTCAGCAGGAGATCCAACAGTGAAGGTGTATGGTCTTCCACATCTGGAATTCGCGTATGCGAAGGGACCACCTGTGTTAGACCATAGGCCAAAGCAAAGTTATGGAGAGATCTACCCGCGTGGTCAGTTTTTTGTGACCCGAGCCATTCAGAGTGATGGGCGTTGAAATCGCCCAGAAGTACAATCACAGCGGATGGGATCTCTCGTAGCACGGAATCAGTTGCCGCTTCGAGGTGCTCAAGGAGTCGGTCGGTTTCGGAGTCACCGCTGTGGGATCTGTATAGGCACGCGTAAACACGGGGATGGTCGTCACAGTTTACGCACAGCCAGATGATAGACAGATCCCTACCTTCAAGGTTGCCCAGACGGCGGACGCAGACATCGCCCCTGATGTACACGCATACACCTGCGCGGGGCACAAATCTATGTTCGATTTTGTACCCGGGGTAATTCAAGTATGACGTGTCGGCAGGTGGCGATATCTGAGTCTCCGTCAAAAAGAGCAAGGCCGGCTTTTCCGCCTCGAGGTGATGGTGGACGGAGTTCAGGTTCGAGTGGATCCCCCTGATATTGCAAAAGTGCACACGGAGCGCAGGAGGGGGTGCCGTTTGGTTTCTGCTCTTGCCGCAGGCAGGTACGAGCGGATTTTTGCCCACCCCAGAATACGTAGGGCAGCCTGAGCGATGCTCAGGGAGGGATTCTCCAGCACTGATAGTGCTGGTACCCTCCTGGGGTACTAACTCTTTAAATACCGCTACCATTCTGGAGTGAGACTGGGAGATTGGGCCTCCGGCGCCCTCGCTCACCGGACGAAGCGCAGAGGCAAAATGCCACTACTCAGACGTCGGTCTTCTGCGAGAGGGTGGTACTTCCCCGGTCGAGCCGGCCCATTCATGCTGCAAGCTAAAAGATTACAGCGTGGCTCTACCACTACAAAATGTGCAGAACTAATAATAATTTCTGAAATACAGGTTGCCCTACCTTGGCTTCAGGGCTGCTACTGATCTATTACATGCTATGCGTCAAATGAAGGATTTCTTTGAAATATTTTTTTGTAACAAGTGCTCAGGGACTCTCTTAAATGAAGATATTGCTAAATAGAACCGTCAAAAACTACGACCGTGAACAACAGGGTGTAGGATTTGAATATAATAGGTCAAATAGTTTTCTTTTTGACCAGTGTCTGATTTGGTGAATTAAGCTTTTGACTAGTGTATCCAAAACCGTTATATCGCTTGGTAGAAAAGGCAGTATACAATAAATTGGCCAACACAGTCACGAAGCGACCCGGTTAACAAATTTGCAAATTTCCAAGCTCGTCAGCTCGTGTTGGATGCATGTGCAAAACTGAACTGGTTTCCTAATGACCTCTTCACATAAGCGACAGGTGTCACTTCATTCGCAGGCATACGACGGATAGCGACGTTCCGGGAACAGCAGTAATGCTAAGAGCGACATAATAGGAATCTTATCGAGCCTCAAAGCAGAGTCATGGGAAGCGAGGAAGGAGCAGAAATTCTTAGCGTCGAATGTACAATTGAATTTATAAAAATGTATTAGTTAGACATTTAAAATATTTTAAATGTCAAACACCCAGCTTAAAATATTTTGTTTCCGAGTAAATCGTCATTAAAGTAGATAAATCTTAAATTTATATATACACATTCACGACCGTTATCCCAAATAGGTCAGAGGTATCCTAAACATTAGTGTTAGGACGTTCTAAACATTAAGAGTTTAATGCTTGAAAGAACATTCACAGTTCTTTTTATGAAATATACAGAAATGCACACGTGACAGGGGGCTTTTACGACACGTATTCATCTTCATAATGTACAACATCGAAGGAGCTACTTAAGTTCATAACAGCGATTTTCGCTGCAACTCTAGTCGTTTGTGCGAACAGGCTAAACGAGAGCCAATCAATACCCACACGTGAGTTCACTCTCCGCCTATTAGATATGATACCCGTATGTGTTATTTTCAATTCAAACTGCCGTTGTAAAATATAGACAACTTGTATAATACTTGTATCTAAACATTTATGATCATAATAATTGTTATAATATATAACGCCGTGAAACAGCAAGATTTTTGAGATCAAGCTAGTAGTCAACTACTACAGACAAACCGATCAATTTGGTTTTTTGTAGTTAGTTTATAACCACATGTAACTGCATAATAAGGAAAAATAAATAAATAAAACTAGTCTTCCAAACAATCTGGGGTTTATGGGTGAGCGCTCTTCGACCTTTGACTTCATCTTCAATGAAAATCAGTTGCGATTGAGACCAAGCACTAATCAGCAGTGGTAGTAACTTGCGATATAGTTTAAGACACTTTTTATGGCGGTCATCTGTCAAAATCTGTCAAATTTTTACAGATCCGCGCTATATAACGTGTGATAAACTACCTACTAACTATATCATGCTACCCATATTGTTGTGTGTAAAAAATTAACATCTAAATGATTTATCTGTTAAATTATCTGGGGAAAAAGTAGCCTATATCCTTGTGGGACCCTTCAGCTATCTATTTTTCATTCCGTATACATCTCTATAGGTATAGGAAACTAATCGAGAAAACTTCAATCTTCAGTGAATCTGGTGTCGATCGGAACGTCAGTGAGACGTCCTCCGAAGATGAGTAATAAAAGCGTAGCACGCTAAACTCGCTGACACGTTTCACTGTGCTACGAACTATTGGCTACGGGCTACGAAGCGGATCCAATCGAACGTAGCTGTTTTAACCGAGTACAAAGGTTCCACTAGCCTAATTTAAAATATGTGAGTTCTTGCAGATTTTTTGGGTGTTAGATATATACTTGATTTGTCCCGTTGCGGTGCCGGTATAGTGTGCCATGACCTTTAGTGTATAAACTGAACAGCATCTATATCCAAGTCTCCACAGTCATCACTAATACATATTGTTTACGCCATTTAACGCTCTATGGCCGAAGAAAACTGCATATAACCCCCGTACTTATGGACGATAATATGTAGGTGCTTGAACGAGAAAATGTTATATTGAAGTATTATGATATTGTTATTGCATATTACAAATACAGCAGAATTTAAAATTTAAGGCTTTTGACTCCTGCGGTTTAATTTAAATAAATATTTACACCAAGAAAAATAGTGAGGTGTATTATATTCGCACTTCTACATATATGTTCACTAACCTCATCAAAGGGACCTCTTGTAGAAATAAGGTAAATAATACACAGAAAATAGAAGAGCAGGGATGTTTAGCTTTACTTTCTGACGACCTGTTTGGTGTAGTGGTTAGAAACTCTGACCACTATACCAAAAGGTAGCAGATTCGAATCCCGCTAGGGGCATATGTTTGTGTGTTGAATACGGTTTCCATTTATAATAATTTATGTACAAAAAAAATATTTATGTAGTATATCAACCATCTGGTATTCACAACACCAGTCTATATTTGTTTAATGTGGAACTAGATGGCATTGTGTGTATGTCCAAGGACATTTATTTATTTATCATTACTATAAGTCAAAAAGGTAGTGTTCATGACGGGGAATTGATATCACTGAGTTTGAGGACAAACATTTATATAAACATCTATGGGTTGGGAATAAAATGTTCATATAACTTCCATCTAGACATTTTTCCTATGTCAGGAAATAGATAATATTCTTAATTTGTCAAATCAAATGAATGAGGAGCACTTCGATGCATAATTCCACACATTTAACCATCGCAATTTAACAAAACAAAACCTGTTTATTTGTGAATGCAGCATAATAAATGCGAAAGTTTGGATCAAGGCGAAACAAATGAACGGATTTGGATGAAAATTTGGTATATAGTATAGGTAGAACATACCCCCCTGGGAAAGCTGGTTTATATATAAAGTAACAAAATGTTTATTCATCACAAAACTAATTTATTTATTTATTTATTTATTTATTTATTTACAATTATATACGTTTACAGTTTTACACTAAAACACTTATAAGTTATTCGACGAGAGACACACAAAGATTAACGATATTCGTAATATTGGCACAAGAACGAATAACTACGAGTAATTGATAAAATAGTGTAAGTCTTTACTTAGAATAAAATGAGATGAAAGAGTGGGTACTCAGTACAGCTGCTGATTTTCAGTCCTCCCTCAAAAGAGAAGTTGCTACCACAACAGAATGAATGAAGAATTTTCCCGCAAAAATCCTCGGTTTTGATCATTATTTCGCCTCTGGGGATGTAGTACTGTATCCATGTTTCGTCTACAGTCATATAACGGCGAAAAAACTCTGTTGAAATAAACTTGAAAATATGCAAGTAGTTCTTGGAAAATGGTACACGAAATCATTTTTGGTCCACTACTGTGAAACGCGTTCTGTCGAGATATCGATCTTGTCTTTTTCTCATATCTTCAATGGCAAGACTTCTATATTCGTTATTGGACCCATTGACACAAATTTTGTATATCCCAATTATTCCCAATTATAGCTCGAATAATTGTAAATGTAGGTACCCCTTGAATTTCTAACGGAAAAACAACATTTGCTTAAATACAAAAGTATTTGAAAATATTAAAATCGTCTGCATTGGAACTGGATACATACTTATGAACGTGATCACACTTCCATGCATATAGTGACATTTCAGAAAAAAAAAAAAAATTATATACGAAAACAACAATTTTTGCAAAATTACCGACTTATCAAACCACTCTAGTATTTCGCGTATATTATTATCCAACTGCAAAAGGAGTCGACGGAAAATTCATTCATTAGTTTCCGTTTCTCTGGGTCCGTACATATCCGCGTTCCTGTCATTTTGGCAAGCGTCCCGGGTAGTTTGCCGTTGGTTAGCCACTTGCAATCCCGAAAATGGGTTATGCGTTTGCATTTTAAACAAAGGTGGATAATTTTGCGATGAATCATTGCAAAATGTACATAGTTCCTCGTTTGATTTATTGTCCCCGTATTATTGCCAAAATGGGTATATGTACCTACAATTAAAGGTTGGTTGTACCTATAAAGCATGTTAATTAATCGTAGAGTAGGACCTATGGTGAAGCAAGACTTAGCATCAAGTGTCCTAAAGAGTTTTAGCATCACGTTGGTTTGCATGAAATCACACAGCGTCACGGTAAAGCTGTAAAGCGACTTCCCGTGACTGTCATTAGCTCGTCCATCCATATACCGGATGAGTTTTTTTTACCGTAAACAAGGTAGTTAAATTTTTTTTTCAAAACCGTAATTGAAGTGAGAATAGCTTAATTACATCATTTAATTATATTAAAAAAAACTTGGAGAAAATAATATGAGTTCCAATAAATTTAGCTTGATAGGAACCTATCCCAGTCGCTTATCAATCTCCGGTCGACGAGTGCGTTGATGATGGTTTAGAATAAAAAAAATATTAAACTACCAATGCCAATAACTTCTATTTCACTTACCTAATATGCCCTATTTTTTCCCCTACGGTAAAATAACTCACCAGTATATAAACATATAGTTATAATAAATGAGAAAGGTGTGTCAGAATCGTAGCACGTGGAAGTCAATCACGCGTTTACACACGTACATAAAATCACGAGTTTTATCCTGTTGAAGTTGCAAAAACCTAATCTTTTAATCCTGGCTGATTCGCAAGGTTTTTTGTGTGTTGATGGTTGTCGGCCATCTGTCTCTCTCGATGAAAAATTGTTTATGCCAATCGTAATTGTTTTTATATTCTTGTATTGCTAATTTATACCTCCAATATATCCTCGCAAATGGGGTGGTCAGAGGTATCCCAAACATAAGCGTTTGGGTGTTACCAAACATTAAAATTTCAATGCTTGAGACATCCACGGTTCACCATTCGAAATCAAAGAAATGCACACGTGACAGCCTATCGCAGTTAAATATTTTTTAAAGCCCCTTAGTCGTGTTTTACGACACTCAAGGGAAGAGATAGTGGGTTCGATTCTTTTCACGTGCTGACACCACACGGAACATGTCATGTCAAAAACTTTAAAATTTCCTTCTTTATTTTAGTTTGTATGGGTAAACAGTTCTTCTTGGCTTGAGTGGTTGGGGGTGTATCCAAGACGGAGAGACCGCAAAAAACATGTTGTGATTATTATGTAAGTTTGCTTGTATACTGTACAATAACATCTACAATATTCATACCTGTAGGTATATATAGCTGGTATAAGTGCGGTGCACAATCGGGCGGCGCTAGTGGTAAGACGAGCGACCGCGCAGGCAGGCTTTGTCCGAGCTCGTAGCAAAATGACACTAATTTCATGCTGACAAGCGGATAGCGAATTGTTCATTAAATAAAAGATTGATTGAAGTCCCCAAGTTGGCCCACTTTTTTTCAACGATTAAACCCGACTTATTCCCTAACATCATTGCCTACTCCATTCGCTACTATTGGTACAAATTTACATTTGCATTTGCGAAGCTGCAACTAATGACGTTATTTTACCGAAACCGAAACTAATAGACATTGCTGAAGAAACTTTCGATTTTTTAACTATTTATCTTTTTACAAAACGCAGTATTAGCCGCGTATTTAGAACCATGAGGAATTCTAGCAGATGACACTGGGATGAGAACACTCGGAGACTCACTAGCAGCTCTAGACTCCTTTATCATGCTCGATCAGGCTCTCTCGGATAAGGCAACTCGACGTTCGACTAAAAGCACGTATACATAAATATAAATTGCAACGACATCCTTCCCTATTGTTAGGGCACAGCCTCCTCTCACTGGGAGAGAGTATGGGTTACAATCCTCCACGGGGGCTCAGTGGCCATCATGTCATGTCAGACCAGTGGCCATCAGACAGTATTGTTAAGCGGCCCCTGTAGGCCACCGTGGCTTAACGACAGCCTTCAATTGAAAACAACCGGGACCGACAATGTAATATTAATTATCACTCTAACTAAACTATACTTTTTCCTAACACGCTCCATTCGTCCGCTCGTCACCATAACCGCGCCCGTTTCGGGGAGCGGGCGTCAGGTGCCGTATTTTGGTCGGCCGGGTCCAACCAGGCGTCGTTCAGTTTACGTAACGAGAATATACAGTTATAGCAGGCATCTACTGTCTACCTATATCTCTAGTAGCTTATAGGTAGACTGTTTATCGTAGATAATTTTCAATAAAAGACACGTTGATAATAAATATTAACGGCACGCGGTGGCGAGGCGACCCTGAAATTTAAAGCATGTTAAATGTGCATTCGTGGCAACACTTTCAACACACTTGTAATAATAATAAATAGTTTTTTTAAGGTTTTTGTAACTGGGAGAAATTATGATGGTTTTTCTGTTCATTTGGAAATTTTTCATCCATAGTAACTGGCACAAATCTCAGTCTCGATGCGACTGCAACTGCTGTATTTTTATATTTGACTAGATGCGAGTTGAACCACAAGACCTAATGGACAGTGCAATCACGATGAGGCCGAAGATGAAGTACACGAATTCAATATATGTCTTATATTCACCTTTGAAGATCTCAAGATTGTAGGATACAGGCGTGTCCATTACAGATAAGGATATACATATACTCTTGTATTATACATCACCATATCCTATACACGGCTTCACTTTATGCTTCTGTGATTGCGTCCAATACTGAGTTTAACGTCAAAGGACCAAATGACTTCAAATATTTGAAAGGCAACATATTGAGTATGTAGCACTCCCATGCGTTGCAATCAAACCTATTAAATTGAAATAATCTATTAACTTATGTGGTTTCGGCACGCAAAAAGAATAGAACCAAGCCGTCTCTTCCCGTAGATTTCAAAATGCGACTACAAAACTTGTATAGACTTGCACGTGTTTTAACGGTGATGGGCCCACCCGCTGTCACGTATGCATTTATGTATATTTCGAAATGTGAACCGTGGATGTTTTTTTGTTTTAAACAATGATTTTTTAATGTTTGGGATATCTCTGACCACCTTATTTGAGATAAGGGTCGTGAATTTATATAATATATGTATGTTAACGGCCTTTATATTCTAATAGAACCTAAGTTATACATAGGTCTATTTAAAAGTTAAATGACAAGTTTCCTTAATATAATTTTCAAACAATATAAAGATATTGTTTTATATAACTTACCGTCATCATCGGCCGACAGACGTCCACTTGCTGGACAAAGGCCTCCTTTTAGTTATCTAATGAAAAATAAAAAAAAGTACAATAAAGAGGTAAGTAACCACCTACCTACTTTTTAGTGATGAGGCCACCTAATTGTGTTCCATTGTAATCATCCAACCATTTCAAGTAAATAACAACTTTTGTATTGCAACTCTAATGTTTTACTGTGAGTATCCACTTACTACTATAAAGTACACTAGGTTTCAATTTGACACAAAAATGTAAGTAGCGATACTGTAGTCCATAGTCCCACGGTCGATCTCTTTTATTGTTAATTATTTTGTGCAATAAAGCGAAGATTTTAAAATGTCGTTACATTATGTTTCTCTAAAAACGAGATATTTATTAGAACATACAAGTACATATGCACAACATATTATACACCCACATGTACATTACCTACATAGTTAGGTATTAGGTACCTACGCTACGCGGGCTCTATTTCGCAATCTCAAGGCGAAAGCTCGTGTGTCGACGCAGCTGATATACCGCCTTGTCAAGGGACACACGGACTCCGACGAATAAATTATTTATTCCAGAATTGAAAAACTGACTGGCTCCTTGGAAGTCTAAAAGAGCCACATTAGCAATTTTACTGCCATCACGTTCGTCATCATTAGTACTGAAGTTGCAACTATCCTGTAATTGAGCCCATTGCAAGCCGAATAGTACAAAATAAATAATTCTAAAATAAATAATAGTTGGAATAGTACAAAATAAATAATAATATAACGTATGTTACTGGCTCCTGAGATACAGGTATAATTATAGGTAACATTAAGTGTGAATACCTTGCATTTACCCATTTCTTTAAAAATAACAACTGTTTTTTGCTCAATAAATTTGAAACTTATACAAAGCAACTGTGTTAAAAGTTAAATATCTTCGAAACGGCTGAACTAATTTCAATCAAACTTGGCTAAGAACCTTTCGCCTAGTTTTATTCTTAAATATTAAAAAAAAAACGAACTCAAATCAGACCAGGTATTATTGAGATACACTCGGATAAAAATTGGACACACACACACATAGACAAAACGCCATTAAACACATAGTAATACCTGTCGACCCGTTCTTCGTCAGGGGTTAAAATACAAAGACATAATAAAGACTGGAGGATTTGATGGCCAATCTTAACTATGCTCACAGTTAGCTTCGCAAAAGAGAATTAGGTGGAATAGTCCCAGAAGTGGATTGATCATCTGTCCTTGTCCTGAAGACAGTCCAGCATTGCAATCAAAAATAGATGAATTGACTTTGATGTTCCGTATTAAATTTTGTAAACGAGCGACCATAGCAATCTCTAAACTTATATGGAACTTGCTATGTAAACAAACCGCCATATTAAATTGTCTCTGAATGATGAATTTACTAGTGATGGGCAAGACTCTAACTTACTCCTTTACTTATGTCAAACCATATCGAATAAGAAAACACAGAAAGTAAAAAACAAGTAGATACGAGAGAGATCGTCTTTTAGCAAAGTAAATAATGAAAATGACATAGCAAATTACATAGAATGACACTTTAGTTGGATGCACTACGCGTCCGTGTATCCCGAATCGAACCCAGCTTGGCGAATGCTGAGTGTGCGCGGACATGCGACTCAGCTCATTTTCTGAGTGGACGACCGCCGACCGACAGAGAGTTATTTCACTATCCTCACTAGACTTTTCCTCTTGGAGAGGAAATTAGATGACGTGCCCTTCACATCTAAAAAATTCCTTTTATCGCCGACGAGGAAGGTGTTAATGAATTTAAGATTCATACGTCAATTAACTTCGAGTGTTCAATTGTGATACAGGACAGGCACAACTATTTTTGGAGAGTATACTATATATAAAGAACATGGAGTTATAAATATAGTTATAGTTTCGAAAAGTGAAGAATGTCCCAGTTCAATAGGACACGAATGGAAAATGGCAAATGTAACTCGCTCGACTCGCCGCCCCCCAGGCTAGCGGTATGCGTAACTCTTTTCCCCACGTAAAAAAAAAAAGAAAAGGTCAACCACGGGTAATTATTAAATTTTAATTTAACAAAAAAATTACCGTCAATGGTTAGATTCGCCCTTGCTTTATCGTTTGGTGCTACAAGTATAAACACACGAGAGTACTTATTCGATTACTGCTTAGACCAGCTACTTCAAACGTTAAATTTGCTTTTCAATTTCGTAACGCTGTACCTGGGACTGTGTAATAAAATCAAAGGGGACCTTTCGGTAACGGCCTTCGAAAGGCCTTGCAATAGTTGTGCTAGACATTTCCATGTGGCTAGTGTTTAACGGAGGTAGGCGGTGCGCACGGTCGCTTTCTGAGCTTGCACGAGCGAGATTAGAATACGAGCCCCTCTGATGACGTCGTTAGACCCACAGCTATGTGGCTCACTGAGCGGTATTTCTACACTACAGGAACCAATGCTGAAATAAAACATGTTACATTTCCACGTTATTTGTTGTAAAGTAAGGGATCATCTCAGCCCGTAAATATTCCACTGCAGGGATATAGGCCTTCCCTCGAATAATGAGAGAGTATGGGTCATAGTCCACCATGCTAGCCCAATGCAGATTGGGACTTCACTTGCCTTAGAGGATTATTTATTTCTCAGGCTTGCAGGTTTCCTCACTATGTTTTCCTTCACCGTTTAAGAGCAGTCGGATAAATACGCATAAGCAATTGAAGAAAATTTAAAAACTCATTGGAACATGGCCTGCCTGGGAATCAAACCCGGACCTCTCAATTTGGGAGACCGTGTCTTAACCGCTGAGACACCGACGCAAAAATCAAAATCAAAATCAAAAATATTTTATTCAATGTAGGATACAAAAATATCACTTATTGAAAGTCAACATGCTATTTTTCTTTTTTTAACTACATCGCTTCACAAGGTGTTATGGTTAGGGAGAAGAAGCGACAAGAAACTCCGCTCCGCTCGCAGTACATTAAGGTATACAGTAATGTAACATATTAAATGTGTCAAAATGTATATATAAGTGGGCATAAGTGATCGAATGTATGCTAATGTACATTAAATCTTTTTGTTCTTGACTGGGGGGCGTTCGGGATTGCACCTAAGTGCAAAAGTGACAAATCCATGGATGGATATCTATTAAAATCGCAAACACGTAATTCTCACGCATGCGAGATACTAAAGTCATTTTTTTTATGCACAACGTGTTGGTTGGTACTTTACCTCAATCACACCTGATGTTAAATGAAGATGAGGTCGAAGATAGAACTGACCCGGAAACCCCAACATATTTTGGGGACTGGCTATCTTATCTCTGACAACCGGAACACAACAATGTTATTAACATTGCTGCTTGGCGGCGGATTTAGATAAGATGATGGTTGCTAGCCAGGCGGACATTTAAAATGCCCTACCACCAACCAAACCGTGTACTTAAACATGTATCTCGCTGGGGATCGAACCCGCGACCTCCGAATCGTAAACCCAATGTTGTTTACATTGAGCCACGGAGGCAATAGACATTAGCATCGCATTCACTTTCCCACAAGTGCAAAAGTGATATACTCATGGATATCTATCGATATTGAGCGTGCGAGAATCAGGGGTCGACGCGGCAATTCTCACGCGTTCGAGATTGCAATGTCTGTCACTTTTACTTTAAGATCAAGTGCAAAAGTGACAAACCTGTATGGACGTTTTGTCGACGTCGACGATTAGATATAGGTTATCGTAATACCTTACTACCACTGGCGATATATGAGGAAGTAGCTAACCGGTGTTTAATATCTCCTAAGTGAGCGCGGCGTTGTGCGCACCTGCTCGTGCGAGCTTAGAATGCTAGTCTCTGTAAAGACGTGGTTACACACACACCGCTGTGACTTACTTAGCGATATTTTAGAAAACGGATAAGTGCTGATCTCAATCACAGCTGTGTTAAGTAAAGAGTCCGAATGGAGTACACCAAATTGAGGAGGCTGGTCTTTCAGAAAGAGGATCCGTAATCTGAGACGACGACATATTCAGAGAATGTTTGGAAAAATATATAGATAGAGCACGAGATTTATTTGTCTAATAAATAATTTTACGTAAATAAGTACCTAAAAGTTAATAAATTTCCAAGAATTTGGTAAACTATTAAAACTTACATTCTGTCTACGGTTCGGGAGCTGCAGTTAGCGTTAGATAAATGGCATGTTACAAATCCGATCCGAATTCACTAACACAAGTCACCTTAAACTGCTGTATAAGTACCAACAGAATCTACATGAATAATAAGAACGTGTACTCCGCTGGTAATTAATCCAGATCTCGAACTAAAGAGTCAGTTAATAATATATATTTCCCATAGACGCTTAAAAACTTCTTTCTAGCTTCGTAAAGTCGTATATTTTGTATAGAATTTCAAGACATTTCCATTTTGTCGTGCTACAGAAATGAATACTAATAATATCATCCATTTTTTATACACTGTAAAATTACACCGTAAAATTACAATTTCTTAATACCAAAATAGGTTACAAATTTCTTTTTAGCTAAATATGTTTAACAATTCTTACATCTTTACGTATTTAAATTATTTGTGTCCTGTCAAAATAGCAGACGAAATGATAATCTTATCCTATTTACCGTTAAGTCCAGTTGCCTAGGACCTATCTGTGAAAACAATTTGGTCTATGATCTATCTATAATTACTTTAATATAATGTTTTATAATGTACTGTAAGTTTCCCAAATAAAAAATTGAAATTGAAAAATTGAAATACTGCATCCAACTTTGTATATAAAATTTTCCGCTACCGCTATCGCTCCCGCTCGCGACCGTGTCCACACCGTAACATTGCGGCTGGCAGCTGCAACGTCATGGAAATGGACGGAGCCGCGGAGACATAAAGGACTTGCATAGTACCGTGGGTGGTACATAATGTACCTATGCGGGCGTAATAGTATTCCAATCTATAGGAGATAACGATCATATTCTGAGAAGCGAGGAAATCTCTGCCGAGCAAGACCAGACTTTAGAAAGCATACACTATCACAAAAGGTTAGTTACCGTGGTTAAATTTGGAGGATATCATCATAGGTCTATAAACATCCCATTGCAAGATACATGTATCACAATAAATAAATATATAAATAATAAATATCCTTAGACATACACACAGCGCCATCTAGTTCCACAGTAAGCAACTATAGGCTTGTGTTGTGGATACCAGATGGTTGATACACTACATAAATACATTTTTTTGTAAATAAATACTTATTATAAATGAAAACATCCATAACTCGGGTACACATATCCGTATTCATCACACAAACATATGCCCGTAGCGGGATTCGAACCCGCAACTATTTGGTATAGTGGTCAGAGTTGCTAACCACTACACCAAACAGGTCGTCAATCGACAATGATAAATGTCAAAAGGTCGACAATGATAGCGTTGGCGTAGTCCATCATGCTGCTACAATGCAGATTGGCGGTCACTGCGCATGGAGCAGCGTGGTGAACATACATATATTTTCCCTGACTAGGTGAGTTTTAATTAGTTCTGACAATCAACATTCCCGAACAAACAACTTAATAAATTATTTTTTCTTGTGAAGTACAGGTTAGCAGTTTACCTCAATCACACCTGTGGTTTTGTCGACATGTGCAGTGTGCACAACACTAACATCAGTAATATTATAATTAACGACAACGCACTTTTTCCAAGTATCAAGTTTAAGGATCGCGTAGTGTTGGAACACGTTTGCTTAAAAATACCATCGATTAAAAAATAACAATTTTTATTTTTAGAAGTAATTGCGTTTGGTTTGAAATAAGAATGTCTCGGACCTTTTTGGCTTCATTCAGTAATATTATAACTGTCCAGGGGCTCTATTACATAATGTCATCGTTATCGTCATCGGTTACGTTCTGACATGTGATTGGTTGATTCATCGCTCGCTCGGCAATTTGACGGCTTCTCATTGGTCAACGTAATCGATGACGATACCGATGAATTTACATAATCTAAGGGCAGATTACATTTAAAGTCAATCCGATCCCAAATGCAACAACAATGAGAAGCAACACGTGTCCAATCTTTAGTAAAAATAAATTACAAGTTAAGACGAAATACACTACAAATTACAAGTTAAGACGACATACACTACAAATTACAAGTTAAGACGAAATACACTACAAATTACAAGTTAAGACGAAATACACTACAAATTACAAGATAAGACGAAATACACTACAAATTACAAGTTAAGACGAAATACACTACAAATTACAAGTTAAGACGAAATACACTACAAATTACAAGTTAAGACGAAATACACTACAAATTACAAGTTAAGACGAAATACACTACAAATTACAAGTTAAGACGAAATACACTACAAATTACAAGTTAATACGAAATACACTACAAATTACAAGTTAAGACGAAATACACTACAAATCTAACGACCTGTTTGGTGTAGAGTTTGGAAAGCCCTTATAGCAATACTAAAAGGTCGCGGTTTCGAATCCCACTAGGGGCATATGTTTATATGATGAATACGGACACGTGTACCCGACTTATGGGTGTGATATTATGTATTTATTTATAAAAAAACATGTATTTGTGTAATATATCAACCGTCTGGTATCCATAATAATTGCTTAGCGTGGAGCTAGATGGCGCTTTGTGTATTAGTCCAGTAAAAATACACAAAGTTTGTGGTGTAATTTCCTATAATTTCAAACGGCCTCATTTTTTGTTGAAGGATAGAGTACCCATCAGTAATGAAATAAAAATGTTTTCTACCAATTCTGTAGCTTGCTTTATGTGTAGTATAAGTATTTAGTTATAAAACCTACAATATTAAATTAAAGTTACCACTGTGAACTTCATTGCGTTGTGGAAACCTCCTCAAACAATTTTCTAAAAAAATTATCAAGGGCTACTTCGTTTGCCTTCGGTGAACTTTTTCATAATTTTTTTTTATGCACAACGGGTTGGTATACTTGACCTCAATCACACCTGATGTTAAGTGAAGATGAGGTCGAAGGTGGAAGCGTACTGACCCGGAAACCCCAACACATTTGGGGGACTGGCTATCTTATCTCTGACAACCGGAACACAACAATGCTATTAACATTGCTGCTTGGCGGCAGATTTAGATAAGATGGTGGTACCTAGCCAGGCGGACATTTAAAATGCCCTACCACCAACCAAATTACCAAATACCAATAAAGAAGTTATTAATCGATTTTTTTGAAAATAGTTACAGGAGTTCTATGTATATTTTCCGACGCAGTCAAATTCACAGTGGTATTTTAATCATATAGGCTACGTTTTATTACTCAATATCTATATTATGTATATTTAAAGCAAGCTACTGATTTCATGGTTTTTTTTTTATTCTATCACTGACAGCTACTCTATCCATGAGCAAAAAATCAGTTAAAAGTGGTCTATTATATGTGCAAAGATATTTATTTATTTCGGTTACACGTAGTATTATGTCGCCACGAATAAAATGCCAACATAATTATGTTAATTCTACGGCGTAGGATCCAAACTCATCTCGGCTGAAAGCACATAAACAGAAAATGTTGTCTAATGGAGAATGACTTCAGTTGTGTAGGTACTCAATGTAAAATAACCGTGTCATATTCACTATTTGCGGCAGGAAGTTCAGAGGTTTCTTTTAATACATTCAGCGTCACAGGACGTCTATATGCGTCATAACAATAAAACGTTACAGCTGCTGCTGAATCGAACGTGTTAATTTAATAGGTTAGCAGTTTAGACTATATCAACCTGATCTTACCTGAAAATGAATATGGGATGCAAATTGCAAGGAATTTGAATGCTTACCTGAAACAGAAAAAACACAAAATTATTAAGATGACATTTCTAGAAATGCTCAACACCGATTGGATGCGTAAAGTCAATTATCAGGCTCTACGGCGCGCCTTGGGAGAGGCCTAAGTCCAGCAGTGGGCTAGTGTGAGCTACAGACGATGGCGAATAGACAATCGAGACGCTGTATTGTACGTATATTCGAAGCTACTGATGTATATAAAATAAATTTGCACTATTTAAACAATGCTAAATACAGAATTTAAGTACCTATACTCGAACTAATATTATAAATGCGAAATTTTGTGTGTGTGTGAGTGTATGTATTGACGACCTGTTTGGTGTAGTGGTTAGCAACTCTGGCCGCTATATCAAAAGGTTGCGGGTTCGAATCGCGCTAGGGGCATATGCTTGTGTGTTGAATACGAACATGTGTACCGGAGTTATGGCTGTTTTCATTTATAATAAGTATTTATTTACAAAAAAAAATGTATTTATGTAGTATGTCAACCGTCTGGTATCCATAACACAAGCCCATAGTTGCTTACTGTGGAACTAGATGGCGCTGTGTCTAAGGATATCTTATTTATTTATGTATGTGTGTGAGTATGTTTGCTACCTCTTCACACCTAAACGGCTGGACAGATTTGGTTGAAGCTTGATTGGTATACAGATTAGGACCTGGATCAAAATATAAGCTACTTTATCTCGTAAAAGTAACATAGAGTGACGCATTTGTCAGTAGAACGAATTCTAAGCGGACGAAGTCGCGGGTAACAGCTAGTTTATTTATAATGATGTTATTATACATATAAGTAACCCTGAACGGTTATTAATATTTATTATTTAACCAATACTTTTAAATCTTTTAAACCTTTTACAGTATTTCTTGATAGTGCAAAATATATGGGGAAGATACTATTGTCTATCACATTTTTTAACTACCACAGACACCAAAGCTTCAACAAGTTATATGTAACTATTCTATGCAATAAAATATTGTTTCAGATGTTATCAGACCTCTATCTGAAATTGTGGATTGAATCATCCTCATGTTCCCTAAATTAACCATAATGAAAATAGAATAGAGTGGTGAACTTCATGAGTGATGGGTGAATAAATAAATAATAAATAAATATTTCGGACACTTACACCAATCATCTAGTCCCAAACTAAGCAAAACTTGTACTATGGATACTAGATAACGGATAAACATACATAAATATTTATATAAACATCCATGACTCGGGAATAAATGTTCGTATTCATCACACAAACATTTACCCCTCGCGGGATTCGAACCCGCAACCGTTGGTTTCGCTGACAGGGTCACTATCCACTACACCAACCGGTCGTCAATGAGTGATTTCACTCGATTTATGCTGTGTAAGAGGTATAGGGGTAGAAGTATAGCTTATTATCGATAATTAAAATGCGTGTTTAACTTAATTATTGATAATGAAAATGATACAATACAATATACTACAAATACACTTTATTGCACATGAGATAAGAAAATACAGTTTCAGAAAAGCGGTAAGAATAGAATGTACAATTTGGCGACCTTATCACTAAAAGCGATCTCTTCCAGGCAACCTTTGGGTATAAGGACAGTACATTTGAAATAGGTAGGTTGTGCGGTATTAAATAGGGATGCAGATACAAACTACGTGAATAAATTTCATATATTTAGATACACATACATACATAGATCAATAGACAAATATACCTACTTAAACATAACATTTATAAAATAGCAACAAAATACAAACGTAAATATATAGGTGTACTAAATAAATATTTATTGATATATAAAATAATAATAATAAGCGACAACAGGATTGTGCTAAGGTATAGAGAGAAGCTAAGAAGAGAACACAGATTAAAAGCACCAAGAAATGCTCCTTGACGGCGACTTTGAAAGCATTCAAAGTTTGAGCTCGTCTGATGGACTCGGGTAGGGAGTTGTAGGGAGTAATGATCTGTGATGTGTCACTAAACATATTATAAGTTCCTGAAAAAGAAAGTGGATTATGTCCCAATTATTGATTTTGCCCACTTTCGGTACATTTGCTTTGGTACTCATTGGTTATAAGCTACTTTCTTTTATTAACATTTGACCTCCATTACAATTATTTATAACAGTATGCACTTGCTAATTTTGTGATAAGCATTGCTTCTTTATAAATATTAAGTTATTTTTCAAATCATCTATCTCTCTAAAATGTGATTAGTGGGAAATGTATGGGAGTAAGAAAGCCCATATTTCGTACATACCCAATATATTTCCCAGGAAGTTATTAAGGCAATTAATTAAGTTGCAGTTTTAACACCTGTAAAACGTTTTTCTGCACCTTTTAAACCACAGATCAAAACGACTGAGATCGCCTATATTCCACCTAGTATATCTGTTTTAACCTAAGGAGTGTACGCTCAACCATCAATACCTACCTATATACGAACGTAGATACACGAGGCTTTATGTATATCTATACAAAACATAATAGCATAGTTGCCAGCATGCAGTAACCCTACTTGAGGTTTGGAATTAATTGGGTTCGAATCCGGACCCGCCTTATAATTCAGAAATACTCGCTATCGAAAACGAGTTTTGGGTAGGGGACAAGTTATTAAGTATATTAAATACACTTTACATAGATCTGTAACCATCGTACCTAGTCTACGAGAATTGTATGTTCATAAGGTGACCCGTGGGTTTTGTTTCAAGCATTAAACGCTTATATTTGGGGTACGTCTGACCACCTCATTTGAGATATCATCATATCAGCCGAATGACGTCCACTGCTGGACAAAGGCCTCCCCCAAAGATTTCCACAACGATCCGTCCTCTTATTTGAGATATAGGGGTCGTGATATTATGTATGTACCTATGTACAGTCGGCGTCATACTTATCCTATTGCTATTGCAGATAATTACCCTGGGTGTCCAAAATGACCCTTTTGCGTAGACTATCATGTTATGGAACGGGCTCTACCGACTAACTCAAAACTATAGCAATAGCGATACCAAAGCACTGTCCGTCTTTGTCATTGTGTTACGACATGACAAGGAACGACAGTGCACTGACGTCATAAACGATTACAATTATCAAAACAATTGATTTAGGCGGTCTGACTGTTTGGGATGGTACAGCTTAATAGCCATCACGCTACCATTAATCATTTATAATAGCCCTGTATGATTAAGTGGGAAGCCGACTGTACAAAGTCAAATACATGCCTAAATAACTGTCATTTCAATACAAAATGCATAGTTTAGTGTGACTTGAAAAGTTTAGTGTGACTTGAAAAGAGGCAGAATGACTTGAAGATTAACTAGACTTCCGGTTTGTTCCAAACCCGAATTCTGTTGTTGAGCCAAGGAGGCCGTGCCTGTTCTATGCTGTACACCCTCACAGAAAAATTATGAAGTTGTATCACTGCTAAACGACTATACTGTAACACGTGGCCTAGATGCCAGGGTGCGCTCGACCGCACGTGGAGACGCATGCAACTAATGCAAGCTTGCAGTCAATTCCGATACACCCTGTAGATATATCATACTGCGCTATATACGTATTACGTGTGTATATGACAGAGATCTAGAGTTAAATAAAACTGGGTATCGATTTGTGATCAAAATATGTAACTACAGGGACATTTCTAATTATAATTCTCATGTAAATTATTAAATTTTTCACTGACTGGACTGGACATATGGTTTTTTGTTTTGCACAACCGGTTAGCACTTGACCTCAATCACACCTGATGACAGACCCGGTAACACCATCTTATTTGGGGGACTGGCTGTCTTATCTCTGACAATTGGAACACAACCATGCAATTAACATTGCTGTTTGGCGGCTGACTTAGCTAAGATGGTGGTAGCTAGCCAGGCGGACATTTATAATGCCGTATACCACTAGCCAAACAGAGTACTAAACATGTACACCGCTGGGGATCGAACCCGCGACCTTCGATTTGTAAACCTTATGTTGTTTACCATGGAGGCGGTAAACAACATCCAAGGTTCACCCTTTTAGGAATATATAAATGCACACGTGACGTGGGGTCAGTCCATAGCCCTTAAAAGTCGGCTTTAAGAGGGTTTATCCCACGTGGCATTCCATACAAACTTACACGTCCAAATTTTTCGAAATCAATACTCCGATTCTAATGAAACTTTATACTTATAAACAGGATCATCATCGTCTCAGCCCGTAAACATCCCACTGCAGGGATATAGGCCTTCCCTCATATATCCATCAAGCTGGCCCAATGCGGGTTGGGGACTTCACATGCCTTTGAATTTTATTTCTCAGACTTGCAGGTTTCCTCACGATGTTTTCCTTCACCGTTTAAAAGCAGTCGGATAAATGCACATCAAATTAAACTTAAAAACTCATAGGTACATGGTCTGCCTGGGAATCGAACCCGGATCTCGCAAATTGGGAGACCGCGTCTTAATCGCTGAGCCACCGACGCTTATAAACAGGATAGATTTGAAAAGTTAGTAGGAAATTTAAATTACATATTTCCCAGTCAATTGCCGAATCTACTTTACATTCCAGATTTTTAAAGGAATAATACTCGTACATTCAAATCCAGCCTGCGTACGCGGATATGGTACCTAGTACAGATTTTACTGTAAACTGTGATATAGGTCATTCTATGTTTGACGGTACAACTACAGACGAGTGAAACCTTATGCCTGGGTTCTCTAATTGGAGATTGGAGATCTCAGCGCACCACCCCCGTTGCCATGGTAACAGTTACCTTTATGCACATCACGCATTTGAGCTTGGATATTATTCTGCAACATCTGTGTGTACATGATCCTCATTTATATTTAGGGCCGTCCCATGCATCGATATTGGAGAACTATTTAGCACCTACTCGTTATTTCATTGTAGGTGCTATTTATCTTTTTACCCGACAGCCCCGAAAAGAAGGGGTTATGTTTTTCGAGTGTATGTAGATTTCTATGTTACCTCTTGGTTACCTCCTGTAGCCTAAACGACTCGACCGAATTTGAAGTGCAAGGTATCGCTCGATTCGTCTTGATCCCTAGAGTGTATAATGTCATAGAATACATTTTATGTTAAAAAATCCCATGGTATATATGCTGGCGGGTTTTTTCGTTTTTAAATACAACAGTTATTTGGTTATAATACTGTACCAAATTATCTAATATATTATCAAGCGAAATCTACAGAATTAAATTCTGCTGAAATCAAATGTGTAATACACACTAATTAATTAATAATAAGTACAAAAAGTCATCATACAAATAAACCTAGCCAAAAAAATATAACCCAAATACTCCAACCACGTCGCTCCCTGCTCAAAAATAATATAAAACATCTGAAAGAATTAAAAAGCCATTATAAACGATAAACGCATCATTAAAACAAACTATAGGGCATCAGAATACAGCGCAGTCGCCCCGATATAAGGCGACACGCCATTACACGATTCCATAAAACAAGACAAAACAAAATAAAACTAATGCGTAAAATCGTCGACTACAGCCGGGCGGGGAGCGTGAGGGTGCAGGCGAGGGGGGGAGGAGTCTACAACTCTACTACGGGCACTCTCGGTTTCATTCATAACTTTTTACAAGTTTATCTGTGGCGATACCTCCTACATATTTATGTGTTTGCGACTGCTATGGCAAAGATTATGAAATAATCGTAGAATCTATTTTTGTTGCATGAAAAAAAGAAATTTTTATTCTCATTGTCTAAGGGCCGTATCGTGTGATTGAGATCGCGTCTCAGTATCTATACTATATTTTTTGATACAGTTTTAATATATGCAATAGATTCTTAAGCGTCAACTTAAGGTCATCTCAATCTCGAGAACGATTGATTACAAGCTTTAGATACATTCAATAGTTACCAATGTAGAGCTCATATTCAAACTAAATTTCGACGACACTGCCGCGTGACGTCAGATTTGCAAAATATCTGTATGCTTTAATCTATTTGTCACATAAAAAACAGCTATAAGCGCTTATAATGAGTATGTGGGCTCCGCCCTGCATTACGGTACGGCGATTTGGGGTAAATAATCTAAATAGTCTAATTTAATTAATATTATAAATGCGAAAGTTTGGATGTTTGTTTTTTGTTACTCAATCACGGCAAAACAGATGAAGGGATTGGGATGAAATTTGGTATATAGGTAGAATATACCCTGGATTAAGACATAGGATACTTTTATCCCGATAAAGTGAGTAGATCCCGCAGGATAAAGAAAGTACCCACGATAAAGCTATTCCACGCAGGCGAAGCCGCGGGTGGAAAGCTAGTCCTCCATATTTCAAGAAAAATAATATATTTTTTTTATATCATTTTGTATATCATGGAAGTGTGCCTATTTGTGTAAATATGCTATATACAAGCATAAATATCTTTTGAACTAAAACCAGAATAAATCTAGTCGACAAATAAGAGCGCAAATAAAATTGACCTTTCTGTCTAAAAATTCCTACATGATTGTTTTCGAAACTTTTGAAAATTATGTTACTCGTACTTCTGTAATTGCAATTGTTCCAACTCAGAAATCAGTATCTGTACGTTTAGTACTCAGTCTGGTTGGTGGTAGGTCATTTCTAAATGTCCGTCTGACCAGATACCACCATCTTATCTAAGTCTGCTGCCAAGCAGCAATATTGATAGCCTTGTTGTGTTGCAGCTATTAGACATAAGACAGTTAGCCCCCCAAATAACTGGAGGTGGGTGAGCGTATTTTCACCTTTGGTCTCATTTTCACTTTACATCAGTTGTGATTAAGGGCACATACTAACCCATTGTGTATTAAAAAGAGGTATACACGCCGCTATACGAACGCCACTACCTTCCTCCAATTTCCCGCCATCGCAATCCTAAAAATGGAACTTCCATAAAGGCGATATTACACGGTTCACTTCTGCTTTCAAAGTGGATGAAGCAACCACATTGAATCATGCAAACATAAAAGTGAATCGTTCAATGTCAATGTTCAACAGCATTACCTTTTCTACTGCGCCTTTTAACCAAAGTGAATCAATTTGGTTGAACCGTGCAATATTAGCTTAAGACTCGTAGAGAAGAGTTATTAAGAGGCAGAATTTAATATCATAACCGTTGTCTATTCTTTGAGCGGAGAGACGCACACATGCGCAGTCGACGCTGACGCGAGACACACATTTATAAATTGAAATAAAGTTTGTTTTAGTTGGGCATTCGGCATGAATGAAAGCGAAAGGGCGGAGGGGGGTTGTAACGGTTGATTCTTATCAAAATATAGCTACTGTCGTCGCCCTTGAAATGAACTGAAAATTACTTTGTTTTCATATTTAGGCTTTGTACAGATTCGTTGATTTTGGTAACGGTGACCTCCTCAAGAGTTTTATCACTATTCATGGGCATAATTCATTGTTGTACTCAATTTATGTATCAATGCAAAATTAATGTATTGCCTTTTTGTACAATAAAGCGTTTACAAACAAACAAACATAATATGAAGTTCTATGGTTGATTTTCTATAACCAGATTACATAGGTGACTATCGTTCTTTTACCGTCTCTTCATTCCCAATTCTCGTAATGAAAAATCGAGCGTCGCCTTCACTATAGCGTTGTGTGACCTTGAGATTTCTTATGAGACCCATTTTACTTTAAATCCATATCCATCGGCAGATTATTATTTTAATATTCATATTCATTTATTTCTTTGTGATACACAGGTACAATAATGATGGGAAGGATATAAAAATAGCTGGATCACTGTGATCTACCAAATCGATGCCTCCAATGAACACTACGCTAACTCCAAATTCGTAGGTTTACAGGACGAGCATTTGAACGAAAAAAGTTGATAAAATATTTATTATTGCAGATATATTTATGCTTTTTTTTGTGTGACTAGCTTATTTACTGTTGCTTCAAGCCCCATTAATAATATTTTGTATCTCTTTTTGTTTTTAAAGTTAGCCCTACTTAGCGGATTGTAACAGAAAAAACTCTATATAAAAATTAGGATACACTCCGCTAACTACAGCCGGCGGAATTTATGAGGGAATATTAGAGAATACAGAACAATAAAATAAATCCTTGTCAAAACAAAAAATACATATTGGTTACGTCGAATATCGAATTTGTAACTAATTTACAGTATATTAACCATTATTTTCTAATAATAAGACCTATTTTTGACAATTTATAAAAGTTGGCGTTTTGTAGTTGGAATTACAAAAAATCTTCTGCCGTGTTACAAACCGCTATTTATTATATAGCGTAATGTAACTCAAAATGTGTATAGACTTAGCGTTTTGTTTTAGTATATTTCAAAGCAAACTTTAGGATTGCACCCAACTATTTTAGCTTTATTAAAATAACAAGAAAAATAAAAAGTTGTACCTAATAGTTATATTATTGCTAGAAAACATTTTACTTTATGTTATGTATTTTTTTTTATTTTACGTAGTGCTACTACTAGGTATAAAAATGGGAACAAAGTTTAGATTTAAACAGATATTTATTTATTTTAATTATAAATCTTTAAAAATGTTTTAATAACACAGTACGTACAAGGGTACCAATAAATTATTCTTATCAAGGGTACCTACCAAAAAACTTCTAGTAAATAAATCTAAACTTCTAATAAATCTGTAGTAAATAATGTCTATATATACACACCGGCATATTTAGCGGAACACAAAAAAAAAGTCCATAATATGGTTTTATTTTAAAATCTACTTACTGTACTTCTTTTGTTATTTAAAGTTTCATTTTGTTTTAATTAAAATGAGATCACATTAAGAACACATTTTGCGAGTAAAGGCTATTTGTGAAAAATGGTACATTTTTGAACTTTTTATGTAACCGGGAAAAGTGAAAATTAATATTGAAATAACAATTAATTAAATAAGAAAAATGGTGATTAATATCGCGTATTTCCTCCACGTGCTCTTATTAAAGTTTCTACCCGTCTATGCATACTGAGAATGATGTTATCGATGGTCTCCTGGGATAGTCTCCGCCATTCCTCAACTACGGCGATTCGCAGTTCACCCACGTTGGCAGGAGCTGGAATTCTGGACTTAACTTTTCTTTTTAGCAAGTCCCAAACGTGCTCTATAGGGTTCATATCCGGTGATCTTGCCGGCCACTCCATAACAGTGATATTCATATCATTAAGATATGCTTGAGTTACCCGAGCGGTATGCGGCCGAGCATTATCCTGCATAAAAACAAAATCGTCACCGATATATGGGGCAAACGGTACGACATTTTCATATAAAACTTCTCTGATATAGCGGTGTACAGACTCCCTATGTCAATCACTACCAAGTCTGTGCGAGCTCCCAAACAAGTGCCCGCCCAAACCATTATTGATCCACCACCGTATGCAACTGTAGTTTCAAAATTTGTCTGAATGTATCGTTCTCCTTTGCGTCTGTATATTCTTTGCCTACCGTCAATTTGATTTAAGAGAATTCTGCACTCATCACTAAACAATACCTTACTCCATTGGTCCGCGTTCCAAAGTCGATGTTCCTGAGCAAAAGTTAACCTATTTCTACGATGATTTACCTCGAGCCTTGGAGCCTTGGCGGGCACAAATGAACCCAAATCAGCTTCTTCGAACCTTCTTCGTACCGTACGCTCACTTATGGTCACACCCCGCACTGCTTCTAACTCATGTCGGGCTTGGACGGCCGTCAAACGGGGGTTTTTATGCAGGATAATGCTCGGCCGCATGCCGCTCGGGTAACTCAAGCATATCTTAATGATATGAATATCACTGTTATGGAGTGGCCGGCAAGATCACCGGATGTGAACCCTATAGAGCACGTTTGGGACTTGCTAAAAAGAAAAGTTAAGTCCAGAATTCCAGCTCCTGCCAACGTGGGTGAACTGCGAATCGCCGTAGTTGAGGAATGGCGGAGACTATCCCAGGAGACCATCGATAACATCATTCTCAGTATGCATAGACGGGTAGAAACTTTAATAAGAGCACGTGGAGGAAATACGCGATATTAATCACCATTTTTCTTATTTAATTAATTGTTATTTCAATATTAATTTTCACTTTTCTTCGGTTTATTTGGCCCTGGTTCAATTTTTTATTGCTTACTGCATCTGTGTATGGGGAGGCGCAAATACCTCCACCCTTATCGTCCTTGAGAGAGCTCAAAGAGCTGTGCTGAAGGTAGCCTATTCTTTTTCCGACTTCTCTACTTTATGCAGAGGCACAAGTGCTTAGTGTTCGCAGGCAATATCTGTTGAAGGTGGTGGTGGAAATGCACAAACGAGTTCTTTCCAGCCACGACTATATCGACCTTTTAAAAAGACGAATGTTTAGGGTACCAGTGCCAACTGTGCGCAGCTCTTTTGCCCACAGGTTTCAAAAATTTCTTTATCCCTACATCTATAATAAATTTATGAGGGAACTCGACTTCAGAGAGTTAAACGTACTTGAAGTGAAGTTTAAAATTCTAAATGTCTTGCTTGGTTGGTCGTATAAAGATGCCGAAGACTCCTTGAGAATTCTTGCTTAGCTATACCCTTATATAATTACGTACACATATATATGTCTATTATAGATAATATCAAGAATTGTTCTAGTATGGTGCCTATCTATATATTTGCCTCACACACGCGTATACACACAAGCACACCCCCCTCACACAAACCATACATGCACCCTCACACATCCTCTGCTACACACATTTACTCGCTTACTCTTGATACAACATATTATGGAAACATATTTATGTTAGTTAGTTTGCCTTTCCTTTTGTTAATAGGCAGAAGCATGCAAATTTTAATTAAATGATCTCACACCCGCATACATGCGCACGCGCAACTTGTATAATTCTAACGAGCTAGTTACATCTAAGGCTAGTTCTGCATGCATGTCTATCTCCCTAATTCTAATTTAACAGATGATGTTACTTATAAAATGTAATGACCAGTGAAATTGTTTTTCTAATATGGAAATTTTGGCATCCACGATACAGGCCTAGCCTAGTGTGGACGCTACAGCAAATGTATAATTATGTATTGTTCTTTTTGGTAAATAAACATCTTATCTATCTTAACTTTTCCCGGTTACATAAAAAGTTCAAAAATGTACCATTTTTCACAAATAGCCTTTACTCGCAAAATGTGTTCTTAATGTGATCTCATTTTAATTAAAACAAATGAAACTTTAAATAAAACCATATTTTTTTAATTATGGACTTTTTTTGTGTTCCGCTAAATATGCCGGTGTGTGTACAATGTAATTCAAAACTCGGTTAGTATTAAAACAAAAATTTCCATGAAATTCACGTTTGTACACTCCGCTAAGTCCTCGTGAAGTAAACTGCGACCGATATACAAACCGCCAACTTGAAATGGAGCAGTAGAGCAAACAAACAAAATAATGATGCGGCGGGAACTCCCGCGCGTCTCCCCGCCAATCCTAGTTGGCGGCATGTCTCTCGCGGGTCGCCGCTGCGCGCGCATCATAACACTACGCCATATTGAGATAGCGGTATGTCAACCACAGGATTGTCGAAAGTACATATACTTAGCGTTATGTAAACCTCAAAACTTTTTTGTTTCTCATAATATTTTTATAAAATTTGGGGGGCTTAATACTTATAAGATACTGAAGCGATTTACGTGAAAAACGAAAATTTCAAAATTTTGAGTTAGAGTAGTGTTCATTGGAGGCATCGAAATGGCATACAAAAAGAAAATAAACAATACAAGTCATAACATATACATGGATTGTTAGTTTTGTTATGTAGGCATCACACAATTTAAAACAATTACAATTTGCCTGCAGAGGCACTACACTCAACTTTTTACCTATGATGGATGTATTCATCACACAAACGAAATAAATTAATTAATAATTTGCTTGACATAAATACAATTGGCTCAACAATCTCTGAGTAAAGGATGAACCTGCTTAAGCCAAATGAAAACCGCAATGTTAGCACACATGTGGTGGACTCTACACATGAATCATTTTTGCAAAGCAGCTTGTGGCGAGCTGATCGCTAGTTTGTCATATAGTTCCATAAAAAATGCACCCGGACATTTGAAACGTGCATTTATTTCAATATAACGTACAAGTTATAATTTGTTGAATGGCATTTAAACCAATAGGAAATAATCATAACGCTTCCGAAATAAATCATCTGTTAAGAACGGTTAAGAGCGGAACAAGAAAACCACAAGAGCATTGTCATAGTTCATTATTTGTACTTTATTACGCTAATAATATCAAGTTATTTTTTTTTGTTCAAGTGGGCGATTTTCTGATCGCTTAGTAAGGTAGTTCAAAGTGGCTCGAAAGATGGCGCTAACAGATGGGGCCTCTTATTTCTTACATTTTAATTTTAATTGTACACTGTCCAGAGCCACGCCTAAGCACAAAAACAAAAAAAAAAAAATGGTTAGCCATTGGAAAGTCGCCCATACTTTATTTGGTGGCAGCAACTACTCTGCAGGGGGGACTGAAAATCAGCAACACTGCTGAGTCCCTACCCTTTCATCACAATACTGTGGTTCTCGATTCTATGTATGCTTGTGTTTTCTTTTTTGTGATGAATAAATACCTTTTATTATTATTAGTTTGTAATTAAGAAATATAACGACGGCCCATTGGTGTAGTGGTTAGAAACTCTGACCATGACCACTATACCTAATGCGTGCGGGTTCGAATGCCGCTAGGGGCATATGTTTGTGTGATGAATACGGACATGTGTACCCGAGTTATGGATGTTTTCATTTGTAATAGGTATTTATTTACAAAAAAAAAGATATTTATCTAGTATATCAACAATCTGGTATCCACAACACAAGCCTATAGCTGCTTACTGTGGAACTAGATGGCGCTGTGTGTATGTTTAAGGATATTTATTTATTTATTTATAATCACCTAATATAATTTTGTGGTCATTACTCCACCGAGCATAGCTCTTAAATACAAGAAGTAGAATATAATTTTTTAATTTTTTGGAACTACAGGTTTTGTAATAAACCTTTATGAAAAAGGAAGGGTGTTATTTGTTTGAAGGGTTGTGTACGTGTGTGTGTGTCCGTCTTTATGCTACTTCAGCGTGGTCCGATTTCAGTGCGGTTTTTTTATATTAAAAACTAAATCGTTAAGCCGTTTCGAAAATATTTTTATTTTATTTTCGTTACCAATTTATATAGATATTATTTATTTATTTTATTTTTATTTCTTAGTTTGTCGTCTATCGGCTGATATGATGATGATGATTTATATAGAATCAATAACATTGTTACAAATTCTTTTATACAGAACTATGGCCAAACTTACGCCAACTAAAGATTCTCATTGTGCTGACAATGGTTATCGTTTCAATTTGACGGGAGAGATCATCACAGTGATAATTATATTATTTTATATTTCAGACACTTACACCAAACATCTAGTCCCAAACTAAGCAAAGCTTGTACTATGGATACTAGATAACGAATAAACATATAAACTTCCATAACTCGGGAATAAATGTTCGTATCCATCACACAAACAATTACCCCTCTCGGGGTTCGACCCGCAACCGTTGGTTGTGGGTAGTGACCCATCCACTACACCAATCACTTGTAAATTTTTACATTATTATGTCAATGAAAGCAATCCTGGGTATTATACGAGCAAGTATGTCACAGCAATGAGTCAAATATTTAACTGTAAAACAGTTTTTTGTGTATTTCCGTGATATTATAGTCCTGCGAGGGTTTTTCGAATTTTTATATTTAATGTTAAACTCGGAGATATGTCCTTACCCATGTTTCATGGAAATCGTTTAAGCAGTATGGAAGATATTTAGCTTTATCACAATTGGTTTCGTTTATCTAGATGACATAATCGCTTGTATTTTCGGGGGTTTTCTAAATTTTCAGTTTAGGTATAGTTAGTTAAATAAATAAATAAATAAATATTTCAGACACTTACACCAATCATCTAGTCCCAAACTAAGCAAAGCTTGTGCTATGGATACTAGATAACGGATAAACATACATAAATATTTGTATAAACATCGAAGACTCGGGAATAAAAGTTCGTATTCATCACACAAACATGTATCCCTCGCGGGATTCGAACCCGCAACCGTTGGTTTCGCTGATAGCGTCACTATCCACTACACCAATCGGTCGTCAATGTCAAGTTATGTTAATATTGTGTTGACATGATTTTTAAATTCGTAAGTATGTGTAAACTATGTCGGTACAGTGTTTTACTTTATTTATTTTTATTAGAGTTTCGAGATACAAATTGTAAACATATCTAGGTAAAGCATTGCCTATGAAAAATGAGATAGTACCACGTGACGCTAGAATCCTTACTAAATATATGGAATAACAGCAGTGGCACAATTTCTTACCGTTGGACCACTATTTGAGCACAACTTTTTGACATTTTCAAAATAGCTGAATTCAGCCGCGTGTATTCTAATTCTGGCATCACGGATGTCTTTAGGTCTGCCCAATAATTGTTGGCGGCAGTGCATGTACCATACACGTGTAACCGCCACATAACACGGGTGGCTGACCGTAGGTAACGTGACGCATTGTCAGGGCGTCGCGGGCGCGGGTGGCGGGCGGGTGTGCGCGTCGCGAGCGAGGCTGCCCTTGCGCGAAGGTGACGCGACAATTAAAGTCGCGCGGTCATTCCACCGCGCGGCGCTGGCGCGGTGTCAACGATTCCGATCATCCTGCGGCGATTGCGACCGGACGCGACGCCCGCGCCGCGCGTTAGCGTTGCCGTGGCCCCTAGGGTTGGTTGCATTGAGTTTTTAGGTTCCCAACTAATATTATAAATGCGAAAGTGTTACCTCTTCACGGCTAGACAAATTAAAATAATAAATAAATATTTCGGACACTAACACCAATAATCTAGTCCCAAACTAGGCAAAGCTTGTGCCATGGATACTAGATAAGGGATAAACATCCATGACTCGGGAATAAATGTTCGTATTCATCACACAAACATTCACCCCTCGCGGGATTCGAACCTGCAACCGTTGGTATTGCTGACAGGGTCACTATCCACTACACCAATTAGGATCTGGGTTAACCAGTTAGCCTATATGCTCAATTTATTTCTGAAACGAGTTTGATGAAACGTTCCACCGAAGTCGCGGGCAAAAGCTAGTGACTTATAATGAGCAGTATCCGCATTGTTCTCAGAAGACTAGTGTCTTCGTGTGAGTACGGTAAATGGCGACTAAGAGATGTATAACAAACAATAACGTGATGGAAGCAGCGTCATTGGTACGGAGCTTCCACAATAACTGGGACCGCCATACCGCCTGCCACGCGTGGCGATTAGTGTAAATCATCCCAAATAAAGTGAAGCAAATCCAGCGGTAAACTCTCGATGTAGGCAGCATCATTTTCGAAGTAAGGGGAGAATCTCTTTGCAAACAAAAATTACATTGGTACAGATACAGATACCAATATAGAACTTATATGACGACCTGTTTGATGTAGTGGTTAGGAACTCTGCTACTATACCAAAATGGTTGCGGGTTCGCATCCCGCTAGGGGCATATGTTTGTATGATGAATACACACATGTGTTCCCGAGTTATGGATGTTTTTCATTTATAAATGTATTTATTTACAAAAAAAAAATGTATTTGTGTAGTTTATCAACCATCTGGTATCCATAACACAAGCCTAGATGCTTACTGTGGACCTAGATAGCGCTGTGTGTTTGTGCAAAGACATTAATTATTATTTATTTATATGTAAATATATATATGAAATCATGACGAATGAGGTAAATCCTTTCACTCAAATGTAGAAATCTGCTTTAGAAAAGTAAATCTTCCCAGAATTGAACCTAGACTGCTGATACGAAAAAAAAAAAAAATACGCCCCGAATACAGAACCTCCTCCTTTTTTGAAGTCGTTTAAAAATAAAACCAGTTGACTTACAACAACTGAAACTCTTAGTAGAAAAGGAAAAAGCCTTTCTAAAATTTTAGGAATTATTGTCAAAGTCCCAAAACGTCGTAACCCGATCTTGCCAGAGTTAGTTGCTACGATCATTTAAATGCTGATGTTATTATGTGCGTCGTTCGTCCTTGAGCTTTCACATAGCAAACAAAATAGATTCGGAAATCGATGAATTTAAGCAAATGATATGCTGGGAGAACCCTTATTGATCTCTTACTTATCTATCTTACTTTGACTTAACAACCCATCGAATTCATAAACCGTATGAACATTCGATAAATAAGATCTGCATGATCTGGCTATGACGGCTAACATGATATAGATGCACTCCTCAGGAGGGCAAGGATCTAACGCTCGATGTTATACTGTCCTATGAAATCATTAAATATACGAAGGTAGTGAAATTGGACGAGTTTTGACTTAAAAAGGACCAGCGAACTGAGGACGATAAGCTTCATTAAGAGGCTTCATCATCTCTATTCCCACTAAAAGTACATACCTTTAGGCATCGTTACTCCAGTCAATAAAGATGCAGTTCGAAATGTTCTATGCTTGCTCTCTCTAAAATCCTTATCTCTTCTCATAACACAAGTTTAGTTTGTCCCTCGTCAATATAATATATCCTTTCTACTGTCGTCAGTGTCTTGCTTTTGACGTCCAGTCTCAATTTGCGCAGCTAATATCTACGATACAGCCTCATGGTCCGGCTATGATGTGTCAATAAACTCTACACACAACATTTCTGGGAAAATTGAGATTTGCCCTACAAGCCCCGTTATCAGGACACTTGTTTACAATATCGACGTTATTGTGACCATGACATTATCACTCTTATCTCACCTATCGCAAATCTATATAACACAGCGATGATGTCAGGCACCTAGGTCGTAAAAACATTGCAATATTACAAATAATAGCGGGTGAAAAATTACAAGCTATTACAGGGTATTACAGGCTTCTCGAGTGTAATCAATCATTCATATTTTGAGGCTGCTTAATAATGACTTGCTGTTATGCCTCTTGAGGTCTAAGGTTTTCAATATTCCCGATCCAGACGTCTGGAGCTAGAAGCGAGGTATCGCTGCATACTTTAATATATACGCAGTACAGAGTGTAGCCAGTCTAGACTAAAACTATTCAGGTGGTCTTTGATCGGCACTTCATATAGAGTGGACTGCGTGTTTCAAGAATCGACCGCTGAATGAATGCGGTAACACATAATAATAAATAATGTAGCAGTAGCTTCCACTCGAAGTTCCGCCCGGCGATCCCGCAGGAATACATGAAACGGGATAAAAAGTACTCTACGCCAGGATACATCTCTGAACCAATTCACCCATATTAACAGCCTATAGAAGTCTACTGATGGACATAAGCCATTATCATTGTAAATCGCCTCTTAATATACCCATGGGAAAAGAAGAGTTTTTTTCCTGCGCATGGAACCACATTGCCATCTAAATCTGTTGAGGTGGTATAGCACAATTGAGTAACAAACATCCAAACTTTCATATTTATAGTATCATAGGATTTGTAACTCTAGATGATGGGTTCCCTTGTTTGTGTATTGAAAGTTAAGACTTTCTAGACATTTTTTAGATTACATTTTTATAAATGGCATTTATATGCGAAATGAAGAAAGTGATATTAGTGTAGCAGTACAAATGCATTCAATAAAAGATCGTGCATTCCACTTTGACAAATAGACGATTCCGTTTCTGGTTATCAAATAAATCACATATACTGTGTTTATATTTTATGCTGTTCTAATAATTAAAGATTAACCTGGCAGCCCTAAACTCGCGTGGTCGGCCATGTTGGCCGCTAAATTGCGAACTGCACGCGTGCCCCCAGACGGTTGCGGTTATCGTCGACTGGCGCATACATACTACGCAATAGGTATGAACAGAAAGAAATCTTTAGAGACTACATCATACCTACATGTATTTTGTGGCCTTGTCTTCGGCCTTCTGACAAAATACTGAATAATATGTGATCTCCCAACTACCCTGGCGCCAGAGCCGTGGTGATTAAGACGACAAAATATTGAATAATTTGTGTTCTCTAAAACCACCCAAGCACGGTGATTAGGACACGTTAAAGACGCATGGTATAAGTTAATGGAGTCGTGTTATAATTGATCAATACAGATTGGTAGAGGTTAACACACATTCATATACTTTTGGACACATATAAAATCGCGGGAAAACCCGCGATGATTTGCTATCAAATCTAAACACATCAGCATTAATCAGCAGACATTAATTCATCTATCAATGACTCATTATACCGAGGACTAAATTTGCAACACGAGGAGACCAATACGGCTTACCTTTAATTACCACTTTCCGTAATTGCTATTACTCTGTAATTTTGAAATTGGTCGATTAGGTAATGACTCCCTAACCGTTTATTATCAACCAACACAACTAGCAAGATGGACGGAAGGTTATATATAATACATATGTACATAATATACAGTTTGCGGTGAATGACATTCAACGCTGCCTTTGTTAACACGACACTCATGGTCCTATAGTGGTTAAACATCAAAAGCACACAATGCAGGTCTTAGTTTGGTTCCGGCCAAAGCCTAGTGTGACCCAAGAACATCAGGACCAAACAAATTCTAAAGAACTGTCAGTCACTATACTGTTATTACAACATACGTAGTACATTTACTTCGTCTGAGAACCAGGCAACTAATGCTGAAGACACTACAGGCACTAACCATTTTAAAATTTGATCTGAGAATCCAAGCCCTAGTAAATTTCCCACTATTGAGACCGATACTTTCAAAGAGCTTTATTGTTCCACTTTGGTTACATCTTCCCACGAATAGCATCGAGGAATACGACTGAACAGAAGCCTGATATAGCGATAAAGACCGATGAACGATGAGATCATCAAATAGATAACACAAGCTGCGCCCGTGGTACGTGGGCAGTAAGCATCGGTCGATCGGAGATGCGAAATCGGCAGGCCATCGATCTATTGAAAACTGTCATAATTCCGAATATTAGTTGCAAGACGCTTCTAAGCTGTTGGCTAGTATGGAATGACATGCAGTATTACTGCACAGTACACAGCATATCGAGGTACTGGTATAAATAATTTCTAATAATAGAAAATTTCACTTGTTGAGCTATCCGCGGTATAGGTATTAGTAACAAACAAAATATCGCCAGATTGACCTACACACCGAAATAAATTGAAAATTTCGAAAACCACCGATCATTTGTTTGATTATATTAACCAGAGAAACCAAACCGTTTAAAATCGAAATGTCTTCGAAGCGGTTTAACCGATTTTCAAGAAATATAGCTAAGAACCTGTCCCCTCGTTTAATCTATAATATAAAAAAAAAACACACTCAAATCGGAAGACGCATTACTGAGATACGTCCGGACAAAATCTGGACACACAACGCCGACAAATACATAATCCCCGTCGTTTTTAGTCGGGGTTAAAAATAATTGTGTACTTATTTTGCATGGATACTGCATGTCCGAACATCATATGAAGTGAATTGTCATATGATTGATCTTCAGGTGGTAGGTAAATGTTGCTGCATACGTTGGTACGTACGTTGGAATATAGACAATAGAGAAAAGTTGATTGAGGAGTCGGTAGAATGAAGGATGTATCAGCTGATGATTTTAACGGAATGCAAATAGCCCAAGATAGGAATGGAATAGGAATGGGCATGTTTTTTCCTGTGACGGATTAATGAAGGAATTATGATATTATATCAGATTTGATAAATAATCCTTAGAAATAGGTGGTTTGCAAACTCTTAACAATCCTTTCGAATTTATTTTTTTCATAAATTATGGAAACAAGAAACAGTTTTAAGAACGTTCACTCGTCTTAAAACTCGATAATATTTCCGAAAACAAGCAACTCTATATATTACGATTGACGACCTGTTTGATGTAGTGGTTAGAAACTCTGCTGCTATACCAAAAGGTCGCGGGTGCGAATCACGGTAGGGGCATATGTTTGTATGATGAATACAGACATGTGTTCCCGAGTTATGGTTGTTTTTCATTTATATATGTATTTATTTACAAAAAAAAATGTATTTGTGCAGTTCATCAACCATCTGGTATCTATAATACAAGTCTAGTTGCTTAGTGTGGAACTAGATGACGCTGTGTGTATGTGCAAATATATTTATTTATATTTATTACCAGAGTAGTTCATTATCAGCAAGGAAGTCTACGTACCTTAAACCCATACTATTATCTACTCACTGAATTCCGCGATATTCGGAGAATTGAAGCAAACCCTATATTATCCTTAGGTAATGTAATCCCCATCATAAAATCTTTTAGTTCATAAGTTGAGCTTATCGCTCCAATAATTGGCAAGAGGTTTATTTCCAGCAGTTCCTCGCTATCCCGCAGGCCTGCCCTGTCAGCATGTTATTACCCTATATTGCCTACGCGGCGCGCAAAAATACATCCGGCCGGCCGCGGTCAGCGATATTACACACCCTAACCTTCCTCCCGTGTCCCTCATACACTTAAACGCATCCAGTTTTACGCGGCATTTCGCCCGTTTATGACGGAAAACGGGTAGGTATAAACGTAGCGCATTTGAGAGAAAATGCAGCTGGAAAAGTTTAAACTACCTATACCTCGCTCGGTCATGGAATACGTATAGAACTTTATACGAGCTGCCTCAATATCAGATAGCGCCAGCGGGTCGGATTTATCCCGAGCAGAGACTGCAAAAGGCGGGCTCATAAAAAGCGCGGCTCGGTTGATTACAAAGCCGCGTCGGGTTTATGGACGCGCATCTCGCGTGCCCCGCTGCCTCGCCCGCGCCGCGCCCGCTCCGGCGACGCGAGGGTAGTTTTTCAGTCGCCGAGCCCCCGACACATAAATAAGTGATCACGGCGCCCCCCCGCCGCCCCTTAACCCCCCCGCTCGTAAACTAAGCGCAGATAGCGAGAGGACTTAATGGCTGATCGGATTTTGATTAGCGTGGGCCGGCGACGCAGCCCCGCACCCGGAGCCGAATTTGAATAGATAAGTGGGCACCCGAGGACGGCCGCTCGCGACCGTAATTTACATACTTACTGGCTTTCGGCGAACATAGAGGGTGCCAAGTTATGGACGACGCAAAAACGATAAAGTTGAAATAAAGCCCCGGTCATCGATTCGGTCGCGGCGAGTGGTTTTTTACCGAATTCTGTTTGTTATCGCCGCTGGCCAAGCCGCGCCCGCAGTTCCATTGTCGTTTTTTGTTAAGTTTAATCGGTGCACGGCAATCGGAACAAGGCTATGTACAGCCCGAAGCTTATCTATAGGAGTTCTGACAAGTTGCTGTAGCTTTAGCGATGAGTAATGCCTCGGGGCGGGTTCGAAAAGCATTTCGCTGAGTGTTATGACTTCGACCGGGGGTTTTGACGGGTGAGCCGTAGGTATTGACGGGGGTCGCCCGGGAATGTTCCGTGAAGTGGATAGAGTCGTAGAACGGGCAGGTACCGGCAGGGCCGCGGTTTCCTGACGTCGCGGCTCGATAGCAGCGAGCGGGCGGGTCGCGCCACCCCGCCCGCGCCTCCCCCCAGTTTGTTTAGTTTGGCAGGTAAAGCACAACACGAGGGGCCGCGCGTGCGGCTGATCGCTCTGACGTATCGGTCGCGTTCGTAAATTGCGGCTCGAAGGAGACCACATGCCGCACACCTAAGCTTTATTTTCGGGGCCTTTTTTCTCGTGCGAAATTTTCTGGAACATATTTCACTGCTATAAAACTTTTTCGAACAAATTGCTATTTCTTATCGGAGTTGCCCACACAAGAGATATTGGTACTAGGTCTGCATAAAAAATAGTTTTGGATTGAACTTCGATAGGTTTTGAAAATGTCCAAGCTTAATCTTAAGTATAAAAGATATGAAAATGTACAAAAACTGGAACGACTATGATACCTATCATTCAAATACACCAAATAGTGTTAAAAGGTACATATCTTCGAAAAGGATTTTCATCAAATATGGCTAACTAGCGTTCCGCCCGCGGCTTCGCCTGCGTGGTTAGTTAACGTGATAAAGTTTTATCACGGAAATTTGCTTATCCCGCAGGAACTACTCACTTTATTGGGATAAAATTTCTATGCCTTAATCTAAGGTATATTCTACCTATATACCAAATTTCATTCAAATCCGTTTATCCGTTTCGGCGTGACTGAGCAACAAACAAACATCCAAACTTTCGCATTAATAATATTAATTTATTACATAACCAATCCCCTAGTTTAACTTTATAAACAACCACACTCAAATCGGACCACGCATTACTAAGATATATCCGAACAAAGACTGGACACACACACCACACTACGCGTAGTGTTTGATGGGACTCAAAAATGTTCCCCATGCTGTTTATAGTATTAATCGATCAAGGAATGCATTTTAAATGCAAGAGTAGAAAACCAAAGTGTCTATTTCAAATACTTTTTTTTATAAAAAATAATTAACTTTACCTGACCTTGACCTAGAAAAATATTAAATAATTCTACAAAAGTAACTGCACAAGGTTTTTGGCGCCTGCCACTGAACGGAATAAACTCTCTTAATACTTATAATTTTTAAGATATTTTTTTTAAATACAATGAAATGTGATACTCGTACGTACCTAAATATTTACGTCATTTAGTATTTCACTCATAATTTTCAGGCATACAAGCCCATGTATTTGGCGATTTAGTGTAGTAAAAAGAATTCACTCACCACACGTTCTATGGGCCTATGGCCAAATCAAGATCATGACGACGGCCGTTCGGTGTAGTGGATAGTGGACCCTGTCAGCGAAATCAAGAATCAAAGGTTCGAATCCCGCGACGAGTAAATGTTTGTGTGATGAATACGAACATTTATTCCCGAGTCTGGATTTTATATAAATATTTATGTATGTTTATCCGTCATCTAGTATACATTGTACAAGCTTTTGCTTAATTTCAGACTAGATGATTGGTGTAAGTGTTCGAAATATTTAATTATCATATCAGTCACAGGACGTCCACTGCTGACCACGCATTATAACATAAAAAGACTGTCCAGTCCAGCACACAGTGCCGTCAAACCATAATACCCGTTGTTTTTCATCGTGGGTTAAGAAAAAGATACACTTTAATTCCGTCTACGCAAAGATGTAAAGATACACTTTCAGAGCATAAGAAGCGAAACTACAAAAATTAGGAACCTCATCTACAGTTTTCAACAAAATATAGTTGCATAAATATATTATTTGCTTAGTCTGGGACTAGATGATTGGTGTAAAGGTCCCAAATATTTATTATTATTATTACTTTTCTATTTCTAGGATCAAACAAAGACTTGGAACTTTCTGTGACCTCGATGGACCTCTACCATACTTTAGACCGGCATAATACCGTTTATACATACTTGTGAAAAGGATCTAATACGTCACTAGGGCGTTACCCACGGATTAGATGAACCTACGTCAAGATAAAGGCGTCCCAGTCTAGACCGTGCGCTATGGTATTCTAATTAGTCTTTACACGTCGAGAAGGCTTGGGCACATTGTGTTACAAAGTACCGATTTTAAAATACGAACACAAACTATTCTTCTTCTTCTTATTTTTGAGGATGGCAACCAGTCAACCTCACTGCTGAGGGACATTACTGCCAGTTTCGAGTGAAAAATTTTAGTTCTCTTATTTCTTCAGTTTATAAGTCAGTCTCAGTCAAAACAAGTAATTGGTCGTATACTTGGCGTATACAGAGTCTAGTCACGGTGAAGTCATTCTTCAGTAAAGTGGCAGAATGCTTTACAAAAGATTTTGGCGGCTTCTTGTAGGATCCCGAAAGCTCCGTTACACACTTCCTTTCACCTGTACACCAACACTAACGTTTGCTGCACATGCAATATTCTGCCATTATTAAGCTTCAACAAAAGTTAGATTGCACAAATTATAAGAATTATAAAGAAAAATGCAACTTCACTCGCCGAGATCCGGCCAAAAAGCCGAACACAAACTATTAAACTGATATATTGGATGGAGAAAAGTATCTAATTAAATTTAAATATTTTTAAAAGCAACAATTATAGTACTGTGCGTGAGGCACCTCTTTTGTATCTTTTTACTTTTTTATATTTTATGACCTGTGATGCCTTTGACACATTATTACATTATTTTCTTGCTGTTGAGCTGCTAACTGAAGTGTCAACTACTTTTATTTCCAAAAATTCCAATAAAATACCCCTCTTTTCACAGTTTAATCCACAATCCTATCTCCTATAAACGCTCGTCGTTTACAAGCACAGTTAGCGTTGCCAACAGTACTCCAGAAAAGAGTATTATGCTGTATTTAATTTAGGTATACTTTATAATCTATAACACTGATAGAGTACGCTAAAATACTGTAGTATTTAAAATAACTCTTTGAGCTCGTTTTTTTTTTTTTTTTTTTTTATGCATAACGGTTTCGTACTTGACTTCAATCACACCTGATGTTAAGTGAAGATGAGGTCGAAGGTGGAAGGGTACTGACCCGGAAACCCCAACACATTTGGGGGACTGGCTATCTTATCTCTGACAACCGGAACACAACAATGCTATTAACATTGCTCCTTGGCGGCAGATTTAGATAAGATGGTGGTAGCTAGCCAGGCGGACATTTAAAATGCCCTACCAGCAACCAAACCGAATACTTAAACATGTACCCCGCTGGGGATCGAACCCGCGACCTCCGAATCGTAAACCCAATGTTGTTTACATTGAGCCACGGAGGCGGTTAAGTCGTTCTCTTTGAACTTAGAATTAGGGTCTATAGTCGTACAATTTTTACTGCAAAAAGTGCAAAATAATACCGTTTAAAATACTTTTTTTTAAATCCGCTCTCTTTATTTACCCTCATTGATCGAGAATATACGTTATTTCGGCTAAAAGAAGGTCGCAACCCTAAATGTCAACCAAGAAAGGAATAAGGTTAAACTTTTTAAGGAACTTGTGAATTTTTGTACAATCATAACGCGTTATAACTTACACATACAGGTAACAATATTCATAAAATATATGGGATAGTTATTTAATTAGTGTTATATAAGAACACGAATTAAATAACTATGCCATTTTAACAGCCTCCGTGGCTCAATGTAATCAACATTTACATGTTTACGATGCGGAGGTCGCGGGTTCGATCCCCAGCGGGGTACATGTTTAAGTGCTCGGTTTGGTTGGTGGTTGGGCATTTTAAATGTCAGCATGGCTAGCCACCACCATCTTATCTAAATCTGCCGTCAGCAGCAATGTTAATGTTAATGCAAATAATGATCTATTTTCAACCCCAGACCGCAGAGTGAAAGAGAAAAAATGGGTGTCGTAAGCTTGAAGTCTCTTTAATTGTTGTGTTCCGGTTGTTAGAGATAAGATAGCCAGTTCACCTTCGACCTCATCTTCACTTAACATCAGGTGTAATTGAGGTCAAATACGACCCCTCGTGCATAAAAAAAAATAAGAATTGTAATATTATAGTCATGTATTTTACGTAGTGAGTAAACATTTTCAGTCTTTCTTGTAATTAACATGGTAGGTACAATGGGTTTGCTTACAATGCATATCACTTGATCGAACTGTTGTTCACAGTATAGTGCTATACTATCCAGGACCTATTTGATAATCAAAAGAACACTTTCATTTAGGTAGATAATGTCGGCTACACAAAAATGTTATGTAATCGAAAAATGTTATAAAAAATCGAATATGCCATAGATTTTTATCCGACGGCGCCAGAAGGAGGGTAATGTTTTTCGACTGTATGTATGAAAGTCCGTTCCTTTGGCGCATTCTGTAGCCTGTATTGCTCGATGAATTTTAATAAATGAGAGTCGTTGGATTCGCCATAATTGCGAAAGTATTTTGGGATATATTTTTTACAAGAAATAAATATGGCCGCCGTTTACCAATTTAGTCGCATACGACTTTTTATTATTATCATATGCACTCGGGTTTTTTTGTTTTTTTAATAATTTACTTTAATGTAACTTACTTTTTCATATGTTATTTTACGCGAGGTATAACCGAGTCCATCCCTGTGGGACCCCAGTGTCCAACGCAGTACGCGGTGCGCCTGCTGTTTAAGGGGCTATCAAAGATATTTCTATTTCATATAAGTTTAACCACCTGCTGTTCCGTCCAGCGGTTCGCGGATATTTTGAATGCGACAGTATTATTATACCTTTTCTCTTTAGTAGGGCGTTTTTATAACCTGTATGCGTCCATCTAGTTATACACTACGGTACAGTATGGAACGGTACGGTATAGAGGGTTAGTACGCTTCCACCTTCGATCTCATCTTCCCTTAACATCAAGTGTGATTGAGGTCAAGTATGAAACCGTCGTGTATTAAAAAAAAACACCCTATTTTTTCACTACTTTCATCATAAGTGACCACTCCTTTTCTCTGTTTCAATGTAAACAACATAGGGTTTACGAATCGCAGGTCGCGGGTTCGATCATACTCGGTTTGATTGGTGGTAGGTTATTTTAGATGTCCGCCTGGCTTGAATGAAATTTCAGTAGGCATAGTATTTGTCCATCTTAATAAATCACTATTCTGCCCGCGGCTTCGCTGTCTCTTATCTCATCGCATTGTATCTTCCTGAGATCTCAGGCTACCTCTCTGCCAAATATCAATATGAACGGTTCAGAGATTTAGTCGTAAAAACAAACAGACGCTACTTTCGCTTTTATAATATTAGTCTACTTTTTTATGCACAACAGTTTAGCGGTTAACCTTAACGACGACGATTAACGACCTGTTTGGTGTAGTGGTTAGCAACTCTGGCCACTATACCAAAAGGTTGCAGGTTCGTATCCTGCTAGGGGCATATGTTTGTGTGATGAATACGGACATGTGTACCCGAGTTATGGATGTTTTCATTTAAAATAAGTATTTATTTGAAAAATAAAAAAATGTATTTATGAAGTATATCAACCATCTGGTATCCACAACACAAGCCTATAGTTGCTTAGTGTAGAACTGGATGGCGCTGTGTGTGTCTAAGGATATTATATTATTATATTAATCACGCCTGATGTCAAGTGAAGACGTACAACGAAGGAAGGCTCGCAACAAACTTTGATTGGACCGGAACCATTTGTGGGACTCTATGATCGCCATACACATGGTTTTAAATACTCATGTTAGAGAGCAACGCGCTAAGGAGTGGAGTAAACTCGACACGTTGTTGCGCTCACTGGATGCTACAGCACGTAGGACCTCTTATTTAAAATGGACTTAGCTGAAAAATCAACCTGCAGAGCATGCAACAATGAAGGGAATCAATGAAGCACCTTCTGTGTGACTGCCAAGCCATGGCCGTAAGGCGTATGCATCATCTGGGTAAGGGATATCCCTTTCCACCAACCTGTATCATATGACTTATGAAGTCTATAAGGGCAGTAGGAGGGCGCTAAAGTAGGGAAGTGCAGAATAGATCCCCATTGGATCGAAGTGCCTTTGGGCGCATAGGCCCAACCCCTAGCAAACATAAGAATAGAATGGAATAGAATAAGTGAAGACGAGGCCGAAAGTGGAAGTGTACTCCCAACTTACTTGGGGGCCTGGCTATCTTAATTCAAACAGCCGGATCTCAACAATTCTATCAACCTTGGCAGCAGATTTAGATAAAATGGTGGTAGCTGGCCAGGCTGACTTTAAAAATGCCCTATCACCCAACCAAACTGAATACTAAACATGTAACCCGCTCAGAAGCGAACCCACGACCTCAGTTTTGTACACCTCATGTTATTTACATTGAGCCACGACGGCAGTTATAAGTGTGGATTCTATACAAGTATACTCGATGTGCCTGTATATTTGGAATATATTTAGCTTACAACACAGTTTTGCGGTGTATTTGGGTGATGTACTTGAACTCTGTCCAGGTTTTCCAAATATATTTTTTTATAGGTAAGATTAAACTCGTGCCTAAGTTGTTTAAGCTGTTTCGAAGCTTTTAATATTGGTTTGGTTTATTTCGACGACATAATCATTTGTTTTCTCGGGCCTTTTCTAAATTATATGTAGTATGTACTGTTAAATTTTCACACATCGGCTGCAAACGAATGGTCGTTTTAAATCAACATGACGACCCCCCCCATTCAGGCATACCCTGAATACGGCCCTATACAACTAGCGTCCGAGACCTCGCGCTGCCGCTGTTTAAAAGGCCATCAAAGCGCCGTCTACATAAAACGGGTCCCATTTTACATTCGGCGCGCTAGGGCCCCGGTTTATAGCGGACCGGCAGGAATTCAGTCCGTAATGAGGAAACTGGCCCCCTACTAGGGTAATGCCTGGACATCACTGCTGCTGACGAGTTATTCGCGGCTATGAATAGGACCTAGGAAAATAGGAGGAAAAAGCGCGTCGGTGGCTCAGCGGTTAAGACTCGGTCTCCCAATTTGGGAAGTTCGGGTTCGATTACCAGGCAGGCCATGTACCAATGAGTTATTAAACTTAATTTAATTACTTATGTGCATTTATCCGACCGCTCTTAAACGGTGAAGGAAAACATCGTGAGGAAACCTGCATGCCTGAGAAATAAAAATTCGAAGGCATGTGAAGTCCCCAACCCGTATTGGGCCAGCCTGGTGGATGGCCCATACTCCATCACTATATGAGGGAAGGCCTATATCTCTGCACTGGGGTGTTTACGGGCTGAAATGATGATAACTAGGACCTGGGTACTGATTTTTAAGATTAAGGTTACAATTGCCTTTCCAACAGGCATTAGAAAATTATTTTCTCTAAAATGGGGCCTGTTAAAATTGTTTTAAAACATGACATGCGCCGAGTTGTCCATCAGTGGAACATCATCATCATCGTATCAGCCACAGGGCGTCCATTGTTGGCTCTGCTGAACATTAGGTCTCACCAATAGACATGTGGCACATAACAATAAAATTCTACTGTATCTAGTGTTTGGCACGGCATGTGATAAAAATTGTTTAGCGTTTAGTTAACTTTAGTATAGTTTTTCTTTATACCCGATTGCTCCAGGAAGGAGATTGTGTTTGATACATAGATTTATAAGTTACCCGCATGTAGCCTAAACGGTTGGAATGATTTTATAGTGCAAAGTGTCGTTAAATTCGTCTTTGTCCCCGTATTAATAAACCTAACTTGAGACCTGAAAAGCACGTGCATACTCAAGCAGTACTCACTTGAGAGGTGCGCGTATTAATAAACGAAACTCAAGACTATTTCATTCGCCGCTGAGGCGAATACTTGAGAAGTGATCTCAGGTGAGTAGACCTCAAGGTTGGTTTATAAATTAGCAAGCTTAAGATAACGTCAAGTGCTTAAGACGCATCTCGGTTGATACAGCTTCAAGACTTGTATTGAGATTGGTTTATTAATACGGGCCTAAGACAAGAACCCCAAAATGGCACCCGCAAAATAAGAAATAAGCTGTCCTATTTATCGTTAACATTCCTCAAGGAACCATAGTCAAATTCGCCAGTTTCTTTACAAACTACACAGTTTTCTTGAATCACGTTATATTAGAAGTCGAAAATATTTCGACTGAGTTTCGTGATTTGCACGAATTCGATTACATCTGTTATTCCATCTATTGTTTGTTTGCACCTAAATGCCTTATTGTACAAATGCAAAATAAATACAAAACCAATTTACTTAAATCTGTGCACAAAGGCGAACTTATCCCATAGCGGAATATCTTCCATGCAACCACAGAGTTAAGGAACAGTAGTTTGGGCGATCATACTTATTTAGCTTAGTTACACATATAAATAACAGGTAATTGGTGATTTTTTAATCACTATCTAAATCTTGTATGGTTGTTCAGACCAACAACCCGAACAACTTTGACTATGAGACGAACTCTGAAATCGAGAAAAAAAATTATCTGTTTCATACTATTCAGTTCCGTCGTTATTCGGTGATTATATTTCGTCGATATTATAAATAGAATCGTCCACTTTGAAAATGGTAAGTAGGTATGTAACTACGTGTAAAACTGATTATTTTTGTGCAACAATAAATATGCCTTGCCGCAACTATCGACTCATCTGTCACAATACGCGTTTTCGTAGTACGGGACAATTGGGATCGAGCAACTATTTTAGTGTCGGCTCCGTATCCTTGTCAAAGGCGATTAGACAGCACTCGTCGCGACTTCGCTAATCAGGTCATAATAATGAATCAACTACAGTTTGGAGACACAACTAAAATATATTTACAACACACATAGACAAATAAGTTTTTCTCAAGAATGCTATGAAACTACGCATTCATATCTGTGCCTGCACCAACACATATATTGTTGTAAGATTTGTACGCTTAGGCGTTAGCAACAGAATGCAGAGAACTGAAATTCTTAAAATGTTTCCTGCATCGGAACATAGGTGATGTTCACAAATGAACATCTTTGGACTTTTTGACCTTTGATTAGAAAGTATAAAAACATATTACCAGAAGAAGCCCTTCTTAAACGTAATTAAATTAATTGAGGCGTCCTGAACATTTTGAATTTTTATTTTTTTTTAGAAATATTAAAATCTTATCGCAAGCGCTTTAGCGGATACAAGACAATATAGATACTACACTACACCAATGGCTCGTCTTACGGGTCAGAATAGATCTAGAAAAATAAAATTCATTTTAAAACTTACTCATTAAGAAGGTTTATCCCGCACGATTTTCCATACAAACTTTCAGGTCCAATCGAAACGTATAAACCGATTCTAACGAAACTCTTGGTTTTTTCAAACTCTTACACTTAATCGTCTAGTCCCAGATACTATAAATAACGGATAAACATTCGTAAATACTTATTTAATGTTTATTTGGCTCTGGAATAAATGATCGTATTCATTATACAAACATTTAGCCCTCGCGTGATTCGAGCCCGCAACCGTTGGTTTCGCAGAGTTTCCATAGTAATAGAAAAAATGCAATATATTCTTTTAAAATCGACATTTTGAAAATGTTTTCTACAAACTTTTTAGATCTATGAATCCTGCTTATACGTATAAAGTTTCATTAGAATCGGTCTATTCATTACGAAAAATTTTGACTTGAAAGTTTGTATGGAATACAGCGGTGAGGAATGAACCCTCTTTCAATGTTTCAGCAGCTGGAACACAACAATGCTATCTACATTATATAGCTCAGATAAGATGGTAGTAGCTGACATTTAAAAGTATCCCTTCCACCAACCAAACCGAGTACTTAACATGTGCCACAATGGGAATCAAGTCGCGGCCTCCGTTTTGAAACCCTTGTGTTGTTAACATTGGGGTATCGAGCCGGTTAAGTGTCTTTAGAAAACGCATTCCAATCTCAAAACCATACGTCTGAAACTCTCTTATTCATTCGTTACCAACACAAAAGGCTGCCGCACATTTTTATGTGGCACGCGTTTGAGGGTCGTCCGCGCGCGGGCGGGCGCGACCTCGCGGGATTCAATTAAGTCGCGCGACGGAACTGCCGTTCGATGCGGGAGGCGCCACAGCGTCGAGCGACAGGGTCGGAGCCACTTGTACCAAACTAAACTTACCAACTGAAATAACCTTAGCCAAAAAGAATAAACATGCTCAGTTAGTCTTCCAAATACCGAATAAAGCAGATACTAGCCCGGGTTCAAACCCATAATACTTCAGTGGAAGGCGAGCCATTCCTACTCCGACTCTACATTTCAACGTAAATATCAGCCCCTCCGTCTTTCGTGGCTCAAATATAATTATAGTTACATTTTTTACAAACAATTATTTGGTAACCCTTACCAAACGGAGATTACGAGACGATTCCCAGCGAGATACATATTTAGTTCTCGGCTTGGTTGGAGATAGGGTATTTTTTATGTCCGCCTGTGGACGAAACTTTATTTTGAAAAATTGGTAACTAAACAAAGGTTGGCTTTGTTGAAAAATAAAAAAGAATCACTTAATTCAGATGCACATAATTTTAAACCTTTTAACTAATCGTATCGTCTGCGTCCACATTTTGACCCCGTAAGTCATTACTCCACCGACAAGAGCATAGCTCTTAAATGGAAGAAGAAGAAAGTCATTACAGGTAGGACGCTCTGAATGAAACTTTCGGTCATGGACTTTGTGGAATTGGCGGCGAAAGATGACTTCCCAAATGCTGCCCAGTCCAGTTAAATCTTTCCTTCCTGACTGACTCCTTCTCGAAGTTATTTCTACCCAACCAACTGCAAAGTTTGCCCGAGGACTTAATTTTGGACAAATCGTTCCGGATATTATCTCTAAGTGTAACGTTGAGCATTGGCCCTCCATAACAGAGAGTTTTGGACCAATCGCATCGTCAGCGTTCACGTTTCGGCCCCGTAAGTCATTGCGGGTAGGACGCGCTGATAGAAGACATACTAGATACTTTATAGTAATTAGCAAATGTGGACCGATATCTATTCACTCGGGCCCATCGAGGACCAAACGTCTCCCGCCGCCTTACGCAACAGAATTTACGCTTAAGCGAGCCGAAGTCCACTAGCACTAACGTTACTCACTCACACCCATACAATTTGTATGAGCCACTCACCCACTTCAAGTTAAACTACCTCCCTCCCCGGCATCGTTTAGCTACAGACGATCGAGGGGTTTCAGGTCCGCGTGGTCAGAGTTCTTGTTGCGACGAACTATGTTATAGTGCGGTGTCGGTAGCTGGCTTGTATTAATTGACCTCCCGCTTCCCCCGCTGTGTTTGATTATAGTACAGTGTTGGGGGATTATAGCTGGTTGGCAAAGGGTCTGGATGTGGTGGTCAGTCGTGGCAGTACATTAAAGTAGGTATGTATTGCGAGCGGCGAGCGGGCGCCCGCGGCGTGTGGGAGACGTTTACGGCCGGATCGCTGGCCGACAAGTGCTGTGACCACCCGTTATTAATTACTCGGACTATGTTATATAGCATAATTGAGCCGCGAAGTATGTTCATAACAACATACTTTACCAACGTCCCATTCTGTATATCTGGAGAGCATCATCAAATCTACACCTAATATACTAACCCACCGATAAGGGGATGGTATTATTAGTATTACTATAGAGGACCTAAAATTGCTCTAATTTTGTTTTATTTTTGTTAAAAAAATGTATTTTATAATTATTTACACTTAGGTATACTCGTATATCCGTCTAAAACCCTCTTGAAGTCTAAACTGTTTTTAATAGCATTATAGTAGATTTTCAAATCTAACGTGACAATTTGTATTACGTGTCAAACATGTACGTATAGATAACGATTTATCTATTTATATTATTATAAATAAATAAATAAATAGCCTTAGACCTACACACAGCACCATCTACTTCCACAGTAAGTAAGTAAGTATTGTGAATACTAGATGGTTGATATACTACATAAATACATTTTTTTGTAAATAAATACTTATTATAAATGAAAAACATCCATAACTCGGGTACACATGTCCGTATTCATCACACAAACATATGCCCCTAGCGGGATTCGAACCCGCAACCTTTTGGTATAGCGGTCAGAGTTGCTTACCATTACACCAAACAGGTCGTAAATTATGGTGATTTTTTTTTGAAATACAGTCAGCAGTAGATTTTCATGCGCTTCTAAAGATGACTATGAGAGACGACTAGAAACAGATAATTGAATAATTTCATTTCCAAAATATCCCAAAACCTTTCAAAACTGTAGCTACCCGAGCGCGGGCGCAATACCGCGCTGCGAGACGCGCCGCGGTCGACCCCTCGCGTCGCGCCAATTAATTACGGTGGCCATCTTACCCCCCTCCCATCCCGGCCCCCACCACCTCGCCCGCTTAGCTGACGGACAATAATTGCCGAATCTACGTTCGCAAACCTCTTGCCCGCACCTATTGGACTGAACTCCAGCTCTGCGAGAGTAGATCATTCGTCTTGGTGATAGTACAAAATAGCAAAGCAAATAGTGAGATTAAAATCCGTGGTAATGGAGTAGTAATACCATGCAACTTCGAACAGAATCATATCACTTATACATACATAAACAAGCATTTTTTATCACAGATAAAAATGTTGTAATGTTTCAAAAAAAACATCCGACGATTCACCTTACGAATTATAAAGAAATGCACAAGTGACAGGGTGTCATCCCATCGCTTTTAAAACGTGCAAATCTATAGTAGTTTTTTGGTGGATAATCCCATAGTCACCTTTAATGACACCCACGGGAAGAGACGAATTATGTGTAACACAATAATTTATCAAGCAGTGGTAATCCCGTGCCAGTCGAAAACAACCAGAAAAATAAATAGGATGCTAGTAAGGGATTCATATCAGGAAAAGCCAATATTAGGAAAAGCCTACATTAGGAAAAGCTTACATTAGGAAAAGCCTACATTAGGTCTTATAGTGGCCATATCGACAAGGTAATGATGATTGATGGATGAGGTAAGATCAGTCACTCATATTGTACTCTATGAGCCCCGCAATGATTTAATTAAAATTTGAAATAACGGAATTTCCAGGATGAGTTAAAAAAAATTGCATTCAACAATTTTCAAAAAAGCTTATACACGATTCAGGAATCGAACCCGGTCTTTTTTTTTATACTACGTCATTTTCTTACAGACATTGATTGTGTAGGTTGTTACTACAGGAATAAATGATGCTAGATATGGAAGCCTGTCTCTACAAACAAAAGAAAATGCTGCATTTCATTGTTTTATTTAAACCTATTTAAATGACAGCCGTATTTAACCCCCGACGAAAAACGACGGGTGTTATGTGATTGATGGCATTGTGTGTATATGTGTCCAGTGTCCAGTCTTTGTCGGGACGTATCGAGGAAACAGGCCTCGTTTAGTCCTTAATATAAAAAAAAAAACCACCCTCGAATCGGACTATGCATTTCTTGTTCTTAGCCATGTTTAATGAAAATCGGTTAAGTTATTTAGCTTTTAATACAGTTGGTTTGGTGATGTAATCGCTTGTTTTCTCGGGGGGGTTTCTAAATTTTCAATTTATAGTTACCTAGAATTCAGTAATCACGACTTAGGTGCGAGATGAAATCGTCTCCTGAGGACTCGCATGGGTATGAGTTTCATGAAAAACTTTAAGATCGTCGATTATCGACACGGTTCCTTAGAATAATCTCTATCTATTATGTTTCAGATTTCTCCATACTGACCCACCTTTATGGATCAGCCACTATTGGTTGGTGGTAGAGCATTATAATGTCCGCCTGGCTAGCTACCATCATTTTATCTAAATCTGCCACCAAGCAACAATGTTAATAGCATTGTTGTGTTCCGCTTGTCAGAGATAAAATAGTCAGTCCCCCAAATGTGATGGGGTTTCTGGGTCAGTATGCTTCCACGTTCGACTTCATCTTCACTTAACATCAGGTGTGATTCAGGTCAAGTACCAACCCGTTGTGCATAAAAAAAAGATACAAAAAAGCTGTAGTACGCATTCCAAAGCTAAGCTAGCTAGAGGAAGTCAATCATCACATTTAGCAGTGGTGCCCAGACTTCGGTAAGCCTGTAGTATGGATATACGTTTTCTACATAGTACACAGATAAGGTACACAGCAATACCGTAAAGAGCCCCGCGACGTCTGGCGTTAACTGCCTTTGTCGAGTAGCTTTCACTAATAACTGTCAAGCCACAAACAGATGTTTCCATTTCAAGATACACTGACGCAATTTAGCTAATTGACGGCGTAAGCAAATGATTTGCGAAATAAATGAATTTTCATGACCGAAGCTAACAAACTCCCAGTTTGTGGCGTAATACATTCTTGTGGTCAGATAAGGTGGCAATAAAATTTTACAATGATTATTCATCGTCATCAGTCTTACACGCCCTCACTGTGGAGCACAGCCTCCTCGCACTAGGTGAGGGTATGGGCCATGAGCCACCACGCGGGTCTAGTACGGATTTGTGTCAGATTAATGGCCACAGTCAGTATATTTAAGCCCTTTTTAAACCGTGGTACACCCAGTAGTACCACTAGTGGTACTACGGTTATAAAAAAAACCGTAATACCACTGGTGGTAAAGTAGTACCAGAGTAATAACCGTGTTACCACTCAGTTTTACTCTTTCTGTGACTAAGGAATAAGGAATAATAATATAGGTACTTTAATTGTGATTAAGTCAAGTGTTTTTAATCTTATATCAGAGTATAAGTGGTACTCCTTAGCCGTGTAGGCCACTGACTTGGCTTGACGACTCGTGTACCAAAAAAAAATCCATACCTCATCCTGCTGACTTGATTTGCCATACTTGCCATGTACCCTTAAAATACTTGGGTCGAGTGGTAATTGGTTACAGATTTCGCCAGATATTGATCGTGAAATATTGTACTGAAAAACCGTTGTACATAAAGAAAAACATATAGAATTTTTCATTTATGATGTACTGCGATCAAAGATTTCCTATTACGTTGTGCAAACGGATTTTTCATTAAGCTGCTTTTAAAATCTTTTCCATCCAGTAACTTCTCATCATTTTTTTTGTTCAGCAAACAGACGGCTTATGACACCTTAACTAATATAAATTATGCTAATATGAACAAATTTTTAACAACTATATTGGGATTGAGAGTATAGTAATTTTATTCCCTACTTTGAACCTAAAAGATTCATTGTTCTTCCTAAACTGTACGGCACTTAGACTATCTGACACCGGTATATTTCTACGGCAGAGTCTGAGAATCGTATGGCCGGTCTCTGAGTAAACTTCTTGTCTAGTTTTAATTTAATATAGCCTATATTAATAACTTCAAATTAAAGGTTGTCCAATTTTCAAAATCAAATTCCTATTACCCATACAATATCATCCAACAAACCGACTACTGACTGTCTCCCTTCTGACGTAACTGTACTTTTATTGTTCAGCTGACAAATTAACCAGAGTGCACAAATTACGTCGGATCACCCGCGAGAGCGCGTACGCAAGTCGCCAGATGTGGCACGTACCGCGCAGATGCGTGCGAGTCAGCCCCGCCCGCCGCACCGGTCACCACCTACATCCATCTCCGATTGCCTCTCCACGTGTGGCGGCCAGCCGAGAATGTCCGGAAGAATCGACTCTGTACCTTTACAGGGTATTGATTTTTGAGTTTCAACAATAGCAAAATAAGTTACTTATTGACTAACCAAAGTATTAAATTCAACGGATGAATTAATCACATTCACCGATTATTATGTCTATTAGGCTATGGTGGCGAAAGGATTGGTCAGCCTAGGTCCTGCGTTTCCAGACCTAATTGCTGCCAGGTTGCGCCGCGGGGATGTTCCTGGGGGTGATCGTTGCGAGTACGGAGTCTCCCAACGGACAATGGATCACCTATTATCATGCCCGCGTGTCCTGCTAACTGCTCGTTTGACGACCTCCTTAATGCCACATAGAGTGCTGTCACAGTGGCTAAGTTTTGGTAAAAGAAATTTGGTACTTGCCTCGACTCGAAAAGAAGAAAACCGGTTATTATGAGTAAATCAATAATTCAGGTATATTCATAGTAAATTTGATGAATTTTGAAACAATACACAAAAACCAATCACATTGTCAAAATTCGTCGATAATTCGAGTTTCGGTACAAATCACACACACAACACAAATCCAATCAAAATATTTAATTTCATAGGATAAAATTATCACTTGAAAACGTCACAATTAAAATTAATATTACATTTAAATTTACGGCTCATTCAGCTGACGGCTCCCCAGAGAAGAACGATGGATTAGGATGACGTTGACTACTAAACTAGGAAAACCTATACTATGACACCGATGCCCTTCGTTCTCGAATATAAGAAAAAGAATAAGAATCGTTTATTTGACCCATTTAGCGACACACATTTTATTATTACATGAAATGTGAAAATATACGCAGTGAAATTGGGACCGAGTGAGATAAAAGTAGTACACAAAACAGTATCATGTAATAGGATAGGTAGTCCTATCTCATAATGCAGTTTACAAAATACAATAAAAATACCTAAGCAATGTTTCACTTATAGACTAAAATCCTTAAAAATTAATTTTCGGTGTCGCGAAGTGGTATCAAAGAAGGTCTCCTTCTCAGCATAAGTTGCAGTATACGTACCGGTAATGAATACTAACTACATTTATTACATTAACCATGACATATAACATATTAATTCAAGAAACAGTTGTGTCGTGAGGCTTCGGAACATAAAAATAATTAAACCAACCAGTCTCTTCGCGTGGAGAGACAGAGAGCTTCGCGTGAGATTTGCACGTTGTAACGGCGATGGGCTCACCCCCCTGTCACGTATTACGTGTATTTCTGTATATTTCGTACGGTGAATCGTGGATTTTTGTTTATTTGTTTCATTGTTTTAAACATTAATTTTTAGTTGTATTTTTCATATGTAAAATTTATTATGTGTGTGTACATGGATGCAAATAAATGCTTATCTATCTATCTATCTATCTAATTAATATTTGGTACACCCACACGCTTTAGTTTGGAATTGGCCTCCCCAATTGGGTCGTGACTATATATTAGGTCCTTACCTATAAAATTGGCGTTTTGTATGACGAATTTCTTTAAGACTGTTTTTTGTAGTTTTTTTTGGGAACGGCAAATCCAAATTTAGCTAAACTTTGTGTGTATTATCGGATAACATTAAGTTAAATATGGGCAGTATTATTTTTTAAAAGTAACCGCATTATAACTGCGTATCTAAGAAATAATATGGGAAGCTCATGAAAAGAGCCGTGTTCAAGTTTTTTTTATTATGTGATTTAACTCAGATATTAAAAAGTATTTCATGTGAAACCTTGAAAATATATTCTATTTTCCAAATAAAAAAGAAAGCTTCCAAAGAAATAGCTATAGAATCGTAGGAGTTGGTACATATGATTAACGAAGACAAAAATCTCGATTTTCATAGGTAACGACCTACTGTTATGTAACAGTTATGTAAGTAAGCATCCTTTTTAAGTAACCACTAAATTACATTAATGATTGTAGATTATTATAAACATGATTTATTTGAATAGCGCCGCCAGCAGAACCGGTGTCCGCATTTCCTTATGTAAAGACATCAACGGCGGCGCTGCTTGGTAAATGAAAATTATTAATTTTTTAAACATCGATTTTTTGAGTTCTTTCAAAAACTAAAGCCCTTTACCTTACGATTTGGACTACGATATAGTTCAGTAACATATCATCATATGACGACCGATTGGTGTAGTGGATAGTGACGCTGTCAGCAAAACAAACGGTTGCGGGTTCGTTAATTTCTCAGGCATGTATTTCCGCACGATGTTTTTCTTCACCGTTTAAGAGCAGTCGGATAAATGCACACAAGTAATTAAATTTAAAAACTCATTGATACATGGCCTGCCTGGAGATCGAACCTGGAAGTCTCAAATTGGGAAACTGTGTCTCCTCCACTGAGCCACCGACTCTCGCCAGGTTTTAATTACCTACCAGCGATCCCCAACCAAATATTATATTATGAAGATTGTAACAACTATTGAAAAGTCTCCGGACATTATAATTTGGCCTTGTGGTGAGAAATAAAGGTTTTATTATTATTATTACACTTGATTTATGAAAAACTTAAAATTTTTAAATTATTTTATTATTAATCTTATTATTATTAATCTAATTATTATTTTTCGTTCCCTACACGCATTATGTATGTATATATATATTATGTATGTATGTTTGTATGTATTCAATTAACGTATGTATTTATATGGGTGATTTATTTATTTTATTAAAATTAGTTTACCGCGCACGATATCTACATATCATGTGCGTAATGCTACCTAACCCGAAGGTTGCCTAGAAGGGATCGCTTTTAGTGATAATTGTATCCCCTTTTTCTTATATTTCTTATTGTTGTACAATAAAGAATATTTTGTTTGTTTTGTTTGATCGTTAATATATTTTTGTGTACCATAATTTTATAAGAAACGTCTGTATGACTCCGTTTTAGAATTTTATTGAATATTATGCACATTTTCATAGTACCTACGTGCTCCTAATGCGAGGGTGATCGTAAAACTAAGCTGAAGGGGCTAAGGTTTTATATTTACGACAGGATTGACTTCCGGCGGCACCTCTTTGACTGATAGCGAATTAATTTATTCGTAGCGAGTATTTAATTTCCCTCCCTGGCGAATGTCTTAAAAATCTAGGCATTCCATACGAATGCGAATCAGACCACGAGCTTAATTTATATCATTTCACCAAATCACATTTTTAAATTGCTTCAGAGGTAAGTAAGTACAGTCGCCTCCATATAATTAATTTGACGACTGATTGGTGACCCTATCAGCCAAACCAACGGTTGCGGTTTCAAATCCCGCGAGGGGTAAATGTTTGTGTGATGAATACGAATATTTTTTCCCCGAGTCCTGGATATTTATATAAGTATCCATGGGATAAACATCCGTTTTCTAGTATCCATAGCACAAGCTTTGCTTAGTTTGGGACTAGATGATTGGTGTAAATGTCCAAAATATTATATTATTTTATTTATTTATTTATACAGGGCTAGTATACATGTTTCATGGCAGCATGATAGCTATTAAAGCTGTACCGTCCTCAGTTCTCTAAAATGACAGTCTTGACGAGAGGGTAAATTTACAAAACTGCGGTTGATATAACTTGAATTAGGCATCACGCTATCATTAAACATGTAATAGAGCCCTGTACGAATAACTATGATGCCGACTGTACATAAGTTTTATGTTTTAGTGCCAAGTAAAAATATGACCATTGGGCAATTTGAAAGCGAAATAAATTTCCAAAAAAATTAAGTCAATTTCATTATTGTTTCAATACCGTTATCATTATTAAAATTAAAAAACTCAACTACGGTGTATTAGTAAAAGATGCCAAACAATTTATTTATAATTATAAAATTTAAGTCTTAAATTTTCCTTAAGACAGGATTGTTATTTTTCTTAAATAGACACATTAATTACATAATAATATGTAACATTTGGTTTTGTTGATTTGTTTATTTAATTATAAAATTTAAATCTTTAATTTTCTGTCGCTTCTTTTCTTAGAAATAGCGTATCAAACATTTAAAAAGTTTTTCGCATCTGCGGGTGTCGCAACAACGTTTTCGAGTGCTCATCATTCGATATAGTGGGTTTCGATCTAATAAGTTTTCGAAACAGCGTACCACTCAAAAAGATTTTCGCAACAGCGTGTGTAGCGACAACGTCATTCGAATCTACATACTAAACCCCCCTTAAACATACAAATATGATTCTAGATCAAGGGGGAAGTTGGTACTCTATTACCAGTCAGTTAGTATTGGAATATGTAATAAACGGCCCATATCTTTTTATACACCTCTAGCCATGCCCAAGAAAAATTACCTTACCGACTCATAGTCACACCAAGTTATCACACCAGCGTTACAAACAGGATTCTTTTTCTTGTTAGTCACACTACTAATTTTTCCACACCATTTATACTATAATTACTAATGCTGTACCTGTTGAAAATTTAGGTTTAACAGGAACACACTAATATATAATAATGTCAACCTAACACGAAGTCCATGTCGGGGTGCCAAAAAAAAAAAAATAACACTTTATTGCATATATAAGTATACAAACATACATTGAACAAACATAGGACAGAAATTACAATACACAAAAGGCGAGCTTATCTCTGTAAGAGATTTCTTCCAGCAAACCCTCGAAGGGGAAAACTAATTTAAAAATTAATTTTCGGTGTCGCAAAGTGGTATCAAAGTGCTAGTTGTCGCCTTTACTATTGATTTTTGGTAGTTTCAATCTCGCATCTTTGATTTTAAATTTTGTAAGTATTGAACTCGCACAGCGAGTTATGGTTTGAGAGTTGCCTCCTACGCCAGAAGTTGGATCAAACAGAGCTAAGAAGATATGTGGATTAAAAAATTGAATGAGTCTCGAGCAACCCGGAATTATCTAATCTCTGCTAAGGTAGGCTTTAGATATCAAATAGAATTAGTAGTTAGTACACAACTAATAGATACATACATACATACATAAAGTCACACCTGTTTCCCGTAGGGGTAGACAGAGGCCACAGACCTCCACTTGCTACGATCCTTACACATCTCCTGTGCTTTATTCACTCTAATAAATGCTTCATACTATCCGTTTAGTGTACTCTTGACTTGGCCTTTCTTTAAAAAGTTGATTTGATCATGGTACGATCGCGGTATTCTAGGGGAAGATCATTACCATCCACATTCGTTCCGTATATCTCTTTTCATTCATCCTCTCCACATGTCCAAACCATCTCAGCATACCTTTTTCAATCTTTGTCACTACGTATTCTTTCACACCGCATAACTCTCTAATTACACTATTCCTTATTCTAATCTTTCAGTCACTACTCATACTTCTTAATGATAGATACTATATATAGAGTAATAGATACAATACACGCAAATTCAACTAAACACTCAAGCATATTGCTAAGTCCTGTTAAAGCAGCGTATTGGCGGAGGCTGTCGACTCCTCTGCTCCGTACAAAGACCCGCATGCATAATCTCGCCCTCTGATTCATTAATGAATGGTCAGAATGGTACAGACCGCTACAAGCTGATGAGTATACCTACTAAGTGTTTGTCTTAATGCTTTCCTTGCTAAGTAAACATTATTGCATACATATATGTATGTATACTGGTGAGTTTTTTTTTAGCATAAGGAAAGAAATAGGGCACGTTAGGTAAGTGAAGTAGAAGGTATTGGCCTAGGCACTTTAATTTTTTTTTAAATAATTAAACCATAAGCGTTTGGGTGTTGCAATCTCGACATTGACGTCGAATCGCACTCTGAATACTACTTTTCTAGATAGGGTTAAAATACACAACAATATCTCAAGTGTCAACGTTACGGTCGCCTTAGTCTTGAGATCGTTTTCTAATACGAGCCATAAAGTAACATAAGATTGTAAAAGTAAGTAGGTATCTACATAATCGGTAAAATAGTTGGTACGAAATCATATGGAATACTAAAAAGAACGTAGCCACCTGAACTAGAGCAGTTAATTTAGATTATCTACCAGATTAAGGCCCGTGTTAATAAACCAATTTCAATACAAGTCTTGAGGCTGTATCAACCGAGATGCGTCTTAAGCAGTTGACGCTATCTCTCTAAATCAATCTTGAGGTCTACTCAGCTAAGATCACTTCTCAAGTATTCGCCTCAGCGGCGAATGAATGATAGTCTTGAGTTTCGTTTATTAATACGCGCACCTCTCAAGTGAGTACTGCTTGAGTATGCACGTGTTTTTCGGATCTCAAGTTAGGTTTATTAATCAACACGTTTACTTGAGACCGATCACAAGACTGTTCTCAATCTTGAGAATGGTTTATTAATACGGGCCTTAGTTAACATACTCGTGGAACGAATATTTTAAATTCATCAATCAGCAAATGGTGAAACAGGCCCTTAATCTCTTTTCATTGCCAAGATTTTGACAGCGACAATAACCTGTGCGAGACTATACTACGGAGAGGACTATCTAAAGATACAGATGTCAGATGATGGCGAAGATATACAGTACTTAGCTAGTATAGGTACCTACATCGTACCTACCTAGCTACAAATTTCGGTTGACCAGCTCCGAACTTGCGCCAAGTTACAAGACGATGTCCGGCCCGGGTACATATTAATGAGGGCAGGTAGACGAAGCCGGGGGTGGATCCGGGCAAGAGCTGTAGTGGGGGAGGGGACGCGATGGTGGGTTGTTATGGCAACGCGACGCGGCCTCGGGCGCGGTATTACAATGAAGGCTGCGATGCTCGTGGATCAGAACTTAGGGAGATGAACGTTTCGATAGATAAGGAATGTTTATCGATATATTCATTTTGTAATGTTTATTGGCAGATGCAACTTATCGTCATGTCAGCGACAGGATTTCCATTGCAGAACCTATTGGTGTCGATTCGGATGTACACCAACTAAACTAAAACCAGTTTTGGAGTGGTGACATCGCATCGTACTGTTCCAGGGAGAAAGAGACAGTTCTATTCTAAAACTGGTTTTAGTTGGTGTACATCGGAATCAACATTGTCGTTTATAATTCTAGAACATAATAATTGATAGCATGACTGAACTTATTCTTTTTATTACTGTAAGCACATCTAATATTCATAAAAAACAGCATTGGCATATCACATCGTCAATCAACACGTACAATGACGCGGGCAAAGCTAGTCTAATGTTTAGAAATAAATAATTTATTTTATCGATAGAAATAAGAAAGAACGCCTTGTCCCAACCCTGTCCGCCACGCGCCGAGCTCACAGCCACCCCTATCTCGAGCGCGTGATACTCGCGGGGGTGGCGGGCGCGACACAGGGAGGGGAGAGGGGGATGAACGTGCCGCGACAAAAAACCCGTGCTGACCCCAGTCCGGTCGCCATAAAGCGCCTCCGAGAGTAATAAGCCCCTGCTTGCCTTGCTTTCTGTTACGTCACACACTAAAGAACGCACGTTCGCGGGTTCTAATTTCAAACGGGTGGCGGCGGCGATTTTATTGGCGCCAGAATTGGTTTGATTTTGGACATGGAATTTTTGCACCGGGGGCGCGGCGCGATGGCGATACTTTTTTGACAAAGGAACAATGAAATTGAGATAGATAGATATTCGTAGAAGTAATTGACCATATAGATTCGTACGACGATTTGATTCTGAGGTCCAGAACAACATTTTGTATGTAAGTACTTAACATAATTGACAAGCCTACAATAACTTGGGAATTCGTTTTTCATATGCTCTGCAAGATGCATCACATTAGTTCAGGTATTGCTCGAAACTAAACAAATACATTACACAGGTAACTAAGTATACAAGTCAAATATACTTAAAAACTGTAAAACGAAATAAGTGGTCTATTTATGTCTAGGTAAAAGTGCTGTTTGGTTTCGGTAAGTAAAAAGAATAGAACCCGTCTATTCACGTAGGCATCGTAAAAGGCGAGTATGAGACTTTCCACCAAAAAAACTTCTATGGGCTTACTCCCTGACACGTGTGCATTTCAGTACATTTCTAAATGTGAACAGTGGATGTTGTTTCAAGCATTCGACTCTTAACCTTTGGAATACCCGAACGCTAATGTTTGGGATATGTCTGACCACCGCATTTGGGATAAAGGTCTTGACACTATGTATGTATGTATGTATAAATAAATACACGTATAAATGAAAAACATCTATAACTCGGGAACACATGTCTGTATTCATCATACAAACATATGCCCCTAGTGGGATTCGAACCCGCAACCATTTGGTATAGTAGCAGAGTTTCTAACCACTACACCAAACACTTTTACCTACATGTATACGTAGGTAAAAGTTCCACTTATTGGTCTTATCATCAAATGTATGTAGAAAAAGTAAGTAAAGCAAATAATGGAAGCGTTAAAATCATTCGAATAAGTCGTAACATCACTGATAAACATCAAATACTGTTTAAAGAGGCACGAATCCGCGAGCCAATACATTTAAATTCAACACCGAATACATCGATAACTCATGTAGACTCCATTTGGCAAATACAAACTGCCATTAGCGAACTTGCAACCGAGATCAACAGGTGGCGCCATTCGTTTCAATATCTGCAAAACTTTCCGACTCAACTCAATAAATCGACCATTTCCAAGGGACCCCTGCGTTCCCCTCCATAAACCCCGGAAACACCTCAAAAGTTAGTACTACTGGGGGTTGAGGCAGCTCATTTTGCTTGGACGTTTCTTTGGCCTGTTGTTATTATCATTGCCCTTGACATTCGCTGGAGTTTAGACTTTGTTTCGGTGCGATAAAAGCTGGTTTTGTTGTGTGTTTGCCTACAAAATGTCTTGTTCAGAATTCCACAGTTTAGCGAGACGTTTTGTAACAATGCTTTTATAGACATCTTAGTGCCGTTAGTGGGTTGTGGGGATCAGCTGTTTTACGTATACTATAGGTACATAACACAACGATATTATATGACCATAAATAATATTAACTTAAGAATTATGTAAAGGAAAATATTATTCGACGTAATGGTCATAATATTTTCAATTTACAAGGATAGTCCTCTGACCTTTTGTAGGCGTAGAGATCTTCCTGTGTAATCCGTACCTACCTAAAAAATACATACGGAAAAAAAGATGATTTTTCTGTATTCTGGTAGGTACGTGGGGTAGGTGTAACACGTTTTCTCGTTCCATTTCCCTCCATCATCCCTCATTTCATCACTCTCGTTTTACAAGCTTTTATTTGGACGACCTGTTTGGTGTAGTGGTTAGAAACTCTGCTACTATACCAAATGGTTACGGGTTCGAATCCCGCTAGGGGCATATGTTTGTATGATGAATACAGACATGTGTTGCAGAGTTATGGATGTTATTCATTTATACATGTATTTATTTACAAAAAAAAATGTATTTGTGTAGTTTATCAACCATCTGGTATCCATAACTCAAGCTTAGATGCTTACTGTGGACCTAGATGGCGCTGTGTGGTTGTGCAAAGACATTTATTATCATTTATTTATTATTATCATTTATTTTATTTAGCTTGCAATGTTCGTATGTAAGTTGTCGGTTTTCAACCACTTATTGGTATCTGATTGAGCTGATATAAGTTCAGTGACAATGCAATATTATGGCACCATCGAGCTGATCTGATGAAGTAGCCGGGATGTAGGGACTGAAAGTCCTTGAGGCAAATGGCAAGATAGTCGAATTTAGGGTAGTTCGTTTTGTAGCCATGAGCACTTTCCATTTTTTTTTTAAATGCCCGCCAATAAACAATACTAACCTATACTAAGTACAAATTGTTACTAACTCATTAATAAATTACGGATTGTATGATCTGAAATAAAATCTGAATTAAGATTAAATCCGAAGATATTCTTAGCCATGTTTGATTGAAGATATTTATCTTTTCACGCTATCTTTTGGTCTATTTTCTTTTTTTTTTTTTTTTTTTTTGAGAGGGGGCAAACGAGCTTGCGGGTCACCTGATGGAAAGCAATCACCGACGCCCATGGACACCCGTAACACCAAAAGGGTCAGAGATGCGTTGCCGGCCTTTGAGGAAGGTGTAGGCTCGTTTCTTGAAGGTTCCAATGTCATACTCGTTCGGGAATACCGCTGCAGGAAGTCCGTTCCACAGGGTGGTCGTATATTGTATATAAAAGTATTATTATTGCAGAACTTATTTTACTCGTGTTATAATAATAATAATAAATATCCTTAGACCTACACACACACAGCGCCATCTAGTTCCACAGTAAGCAACCATAGGCTTGTATCGTGGATACCAGATGGTTGATATACTACATAAATACCTTTTTTTTTTGTAAATAAATACTTATTATAAATGAAAACATCCATAGCTCCGGGTACACATGTCGGTATTCATCACACAAACATATGCCCCTAGCGGGATTCGAACCCACAAGCTTTGATATAGTGGTCAGAGTTGCTAACCACTACACCAAACATGTCGTCAAATTATATATTTCATAATCCACCCTTCTTCAGCCTACGTCAACTACTGTATAACTGCACAAACTGTATCCCAATTGGGGTGGTTAGGGATATCCCAAATTTTTTTTTTGGTTTTCCGAAAATAAAACTTTAAGGCCTGAAATAACATTCACAATTCAACTTCTTACATGACTAGTCTTACAGCTGCCTTACGGAATTTCGGCCTCGGAATGAATTTTGAATAAGACCAAGGTCATGTTCAACTAACATGTTGTATCGGGACTATCACCGCGAGCGGTACACCTCTCGATGTTATCCAAAATTAAGTCTACCTCGAGCAAACTTTGCCGTTTGGTTAAATATAGCTTCAAAAAGGAATCCAGTGGTAGGATTTAGCTGGGTTGGGCAGCATTTGCGCCATATCTTCACGTCGTTAATTCCACAAAGTATGAAGCCGAAAGTCTTCAATCAGTACGTCCTACGCGTCCATTTAGTTCATTAGTCCAAAAACCAATCGCTCAGCGTGATATAGAAAGAGATATGCTCCAAGTCAGTTTTTGAGAGGTGGTGACCAGCCAGCCGGGCTAGCAGATAACTTATGTAAGGTGACGTAGGTAACGACTCGACAAAGTTTCTCTTGTCTCAAATTTGACAGATTCAGAAATTTTACGCCACGTGAGCAGTCTGAGATCACATGGCCATCCCGACGGCGATATCTTATCCTTCCATTGGTTTTTGTTGCACGCTATTCTTTTCATTTTAGGCACGCTAAGTTCTGCTAGCCGTGATGAGAATCAATGTTATCAAACTCTGAAAATGAGCTGGCTAAAGTGGTAAGGGGCAGGTCATATCTATCGCAAAACTGACAATCATTGGACCAAGCAGGTGGAGACCGGACTAGGGAAATCGTCCAAATTAGGTGGAGCAACGACCTATGTCCAGCAGTGGACTAGTGGGCATGAAATCATGACATTTTTCTATCCGCAGGATATCACACTATAATGCGTCGTTTTCTGTTACTGCGCACTACTATAAAATTTATTCGGACGCATTCATTCTTTATCCTATTTATTCTTGTTGCTACATAACATCCATCTAGGTGCAGGTATCTGCTACCTACCTCAGATATTTGACAGTGAGTTTTGCGAATTAGGGGAGTAATTTTTTTGACTGTTAATGTATTAACGCAATAAATACATGGTTTATTTTTCTGTCAATACTCAAGGACTTTCCCGAAGTGCGCCAAACACTCTCCCCTAGCAAAATGGATGGAGCGTGTAGGCACAAAACGATTTGTGTCCGCCCGCACCGCCCCAGGCAACACACGCGGATGGCAACCAGTAGATATAGCTACCTGATACCTAGTAAGTACTAAGTACACGTGGAAACAGAGGACGCCGTTCAAAACATTCAGCGACAGAATCACCCCGTGATTCTGAATTGTATAAACCACCTGTAGCTGCACCACGATGAAGACAGCAAATTACTTTTGAGTTATTGCTCAAGCCTTACTGAAACATTGTTTTTAAAGCATAATAGAGTTTGAACCGAACACCCACGCCATAATTTGAAATTCAAGCGGCATCCGCCGCGTGAGTCACCGGCACCGCCCGCCGGCCGCGCCGTGTTGTCGCTCGTCGCCTTCTCGTCGCCATCAAAACAACGCGTCGCTATATCTGCGCCCGCGCACTCCCCGGCCACCTTCGGATGCGGGCGCAGGCGATGACATGGCGGATAGTAATAGCGGAAGGGGCGAGAGCGGAAGCATCTTAAATGGTTGTTTGAATATGCTACTTATATTTACGCATGTTTCTTAAAAATATCAATGTAGAGTTACGAATTGTTTAACAATTTCATTATATTTTTAATCTATCATCAATCGTGTTGCGTTACTATGAAGACTATTTCGATTTGACTTAGTTCTGCATCTGAATACGACTAGTTCTCATACGAGTAGAGATCTCGTAATAGGTAATGTGTCTATTTGTCCATAAAATCATCATTTGAGTCTGTCTGACGATGTGTAATACAGTGCATAAGTACAGTGCACTGCGACAGTAGTGGTATAAGCCGATCGATCGGACAGTGATTAGTACTCATACAATTTGCCTTTCAAATTGCAACAAAATAGAATCAGTTTCTAGTTTTGCCTTGCAAGTTGCCCGTGAAAACAGTCAAATTAGTCAAGTGCAAGTAAATGGCGTCAGGATGCGCGCACGTGGTAATTTTCATGATATTAGCGAAATGATCACAGAACACGTCAGTCAAGTTTGTGTGTAAATAAATAACTTACATAAGTAATGGAGTACTGAGAGATGAAGACAGGGAGATAGGCTACACTAAAATAATTGAATAATCTATTTGCGCTTCCACAATCGTAATGGTTTATTCTATTATTTATTAAAGTTTATTTCTTCCATAATAATTGCTAGCGTCCTGCTTAGAATCGCGCTGATATCGCGATATTGCTTATCCCTCAATGCGATAAAATGACAATTGACGGACAATGTAAACAGACACTGGCTACGCGCTCGTCCGTCATCGTGTAAATCGAGCGTTCAGGATTTCCATTTGCATTGGTCTGGGTATGTGTGGGACTGTCCTGTAATGTGTCTTGTCGTTATATACAAAAGCAAATTTTGTTTAGAGTTTTAGAAAGTTTTGTATATTGTTTGCCTTGCTATTTGACAGTAGCTATGGACATACTTAATCATAAGAGGTCTGTGGGATAGGCTAATATAGTAATAATAGTATTATGGTCATTGTCATGAATCGCAATCGCTACCGCAACGTCACCGTGTCCGCATTCCACGGATCACCGCACCCGTCCGCGTTTCCACGATAAAAACACAGCACAGCTGCGCCCCGCGCCGACCGCGGACGCGACTGCACTCGACACAAAAGGGTGTAACGCAAAAACTGACTCTATTATTTGCGCCGTATTTGTGCGACTTAACTAGCACTGACAATCAGCGTGGGACTTTACGGGGATACTGTTCTCGTGCGTGATCCGATGATCAGATCAACTCACTTGGGATTTAAATTTGGAACAGCAGCCGTACCACATTGCGTTGAATTAATAATTTGCTGTTTAGCTATCGTTCGATCGCTAAATTTGGTACCACATAAGCCTAGAAGTAATAAGGGGATAAACGGCTAATGGATAGTCGTATCGTGTTACGATAATTTACTTCTAGTACCCAATTTAACGATCGAAGGAAAGCGAGCCAAAGCAAAATTTTAGTTATCGAACGCAATAAAATTTACTTAGCACGGCCACAGTAGTGGATAGCATTAAAATTCCGGGAATTGTTTGTGGATATATGTATACTACGACCATCGACGTACAACCCGAAACATCTCCAGACTTTGCTCAATACCTTACGTTACGTATTAAGCTGATCACGTATTATCGTCAACCGTACATTTTGATTATGCATTTGACAAACCTCTCCACTATTTTATGCTATTAGCAAAGTTATTGCTATGGTGTAATGGGCCGCGGTGCGCGCATCCCACCCGGGCTATGACTCACTCCCACTCATAATGCCGGGCCTAATGGGGGCGATCGGTTCGCATAACACCTCTATTGTTGATTAATTGTTTCTTGCTAAACGACCAATATCAGCTGTGTCGACCATTTTGGGTTGCTTATGCAAAATTTTCGAATGCGAACGAATTGTCAGAACAATAGTGGTTGGCAAAAAATAGATGGGTCAAGACAGATTTTGAGTTATGGATGAAAGGTGGACACGGTTAGAGAGGAGAGCACTCCTAAAATATCCATACCCAACCCTGGTACATTGTCCGTATGCATCATACAAACATATGCCCCTAATCTTTTGGTAAAATATACGAGTACGTGTATATCACTAAACTTTCGTGTTCACACAGAGCCGCTGTGAAAAATGTGAAAAATGTGAATAATTTAATAACAATGGCCAATAGTAGGAAGAAAGAAGAAGAAAATAGTGGTATTTTTCTTTCTGGAAAAAGACAAGATCCCACCAATCTAAGGGTCAATCGGTGTAATGTAATAAACCATTGTCAAGATTGAGTTGACGCTTGAGAATCTGTATTAAAACAGATTAATAAAAAATAGTATTGAGACTGAGACACGATCTCAATGTCAAGATCGATTTATTAACACGGCCCTAAAACTTGTTTTAGTTTAATGTAGAGAAGTCAAGTCAGATTCGACACCACTATCTCTATCTGTCTCTACATATAGGAAATTAATGAGCAGATACATAAAGTCATCGGCTGTAGGTAGGTACCCGTATTCAACCCCATATTCATTATGAACCCAATTAAATTTCCAACAGTCAAGTAAACATCAGGTATGGATTAGTTAACTAACAATTTCCGCTAACATTTATCCGAAATCTCTAGAAACTGAACGTTCGGGCACTTCCGAGAATTCACAAGGACTTACGTAGCCCGGAGAGATTTGGACCAAATTGTCGGCTGCTACCGTAGGTAGAGCCAACTGAAACTAGATTACAGGCAGGTAGATGCAATAACAACTGTAACGAAAGGGAATGTAATTTGTATCTATGTATCATTTGAAATTTCACCATAGACATAGACATAGAAACTCTTTATTCAGTGCCACAATACATTGTACAGAACCATAAATATAATTATTATTATACAGGAAGAAATCTTAGAATAATGCACAATATAATTGTAGCAGTGAAAGGGCTTGCTGGCTCAGCTAACGCAGCAAACGCTGAACGCGCTCAAAACACTGATAATTCTGCCAGTGCCTCAAGTGGAAAGTGACGTTCAGCTTAAAACAGAACTTTGGAAGTAAATAAATAATTAGTGGGATGGTAGCAGTATTGGTTATTTGTTATATAATATGTACTAATATGTATTTCGTTTGAAAAGCGTGCTGGGTTGAGTTAGTTATTAATATTATGTTGGTGATGCATGTATTTATAATATTAGTATAAGTAGTATTTTAGGCTAGTTTATCAGACGGGAAGTAGGACACGGTCAACTAAGTACGGAAATCAGTCCATACCATCACTCCCGAAGTTTGTACCGCTCATGAAAAGATACTAGCACGTATACAATACAATTGCTTTTCGAATAATCAGTAATCTTATATTGATAAATGGCAATATTTCTATCTATTTTTTTTTATGCATGAAGATGAGGCCGAAGGTGGAAACGTACTAACCCGGAACCCCCATCTTATTCGGGGGACATATCTCTGAAAAACGGAACACAACAATGTTATTAACATTGCTGCTTGGCGGCAGATTTAGATAAGATGGTGTTAGCTAGCAAGGCGGACATTTAAAATGCCCTACCACCAACCAAACCGAGTACTAAACATGTACCGCGCTGGGGATCGAATCCGCGACCTCCGATTCGTAAACCCTATGTTACATTGACTCAACCGCCTAAGTGGCGTTTCTGTTGCGTGTGTGTGTTGTGTTGGGGTTTCCGGGTCAGTACGCTTCCACCTTCGACTTTCTTCACTTAACATCAGGTGTGATTGAGGTCAAATACCAACCCGTTGTGCATAAAAAAAAGCCTCGGAGGCGGTTAGAAATGGGCAATACTAATCGCTTTTATAATAAGGTTTTACTACACATTCTAAATTTGTCTTATAAATTCAAAACCATCGTAAAACTGAAATTATCTACAAAAGGCTATTATAATCTGATTACTTGGATGGTAAGCAAGTCTGAGCATGAATATTCAGAGTAATTATACAATATAATATTATATTTTTTCCTTGTTTTGTCGAATCACAAAACATACTTTAAAAAAACAACCTTTGAGTTTCTTGTTCGTTCTTCTCTGGGAGCTTTACATGAACAGTAATTTTATTATTAAGGGGTTTATTCCGTCCAGTGACGCTCTCATTGGATTAATTAAGATTTTCTTTTAAATACAGAATAAATTAAAAAAAATGTGACCTGCAACTCAAGGAGCCTAAAAGTTAATGTAACTAATATTATAAATGCGAAAGTTTGGATGTTTGTTTGTTTGTTGCTCAATCACAGCGAAACGGATGTACGGATTTGCATGAAATTTGGTGGATATGTAGAACATACCCTGAATTAAAACATCATTTATTATCCCGATTAAGGGAGTAGTTCCCGCGTGGTAAACAAATTAAACACATCCGCGATAAAGTTGTTCTAAGTAGGCGAAGCCGCGGGCGGAAATCTAGCTATAAACAATATCTAAATAGTTTTAATTACGTTTATTTTCGAGAATTTTAAATTATTGATTTTGCCACTTCGATTTTTAATTGTGAATTCAGAAAAATAAAGCTTAAGGATTAAACCCTCTTAAGTAAAAAAATGTACCATTTTCAAGTGATACTTTTATCCTATGACATAAAATATTTTGACTGTTGACTATGTTTTATTCTACTTGATGAGTTTTTTTACCGTAAGGATATAAATAGGGCATATTAGGTAAGTGAAATAGAAGGTATTGGCATAGGTAGTTTATTTACTTTTTCTCCAAAACCATAAAATTTAATAGAACGTTGTGGCATTTGACCGTCGCGTTTGTAGCCTATTGCACATAATTACATCACTGAATTAAATAAATTTAAAAAACTTGGAGAAAATATGAGTCCCAAATAAAATTCGAATGATAGGAATCCTAGGAATCCCACCAGTTGCATTAAATCTCCGGAAAGCGCGTGGGTCGAAGTTGGTTTAAAAAAAAAACTACCAATGCCAATTACTTCTATTTCACTTACCTAATATGCCCTATGTTTTTCCTTACGGTAAAAAAACTGGTCCGGTATAAATGTAACCTAACTTATTGCTTTCACGACTTTACGCTTCCACTTTCATTCGCAACTGCACCTGTACAGTTTAGTTCGAATTCGACAGAGTCCACTCCATTATTTCTACTTTATAGGAGTCTATTACTCCTATAAAGTACTGTCTGAACTTAGTTCTTAAAATTTTCAAACAAAAGATACCGGAAAATTTCCTCCAAATCTGATACTGAAAGAAAATATATACGCGTTCAACCACATACAAAGATTACGAAGACAATAGGTTAATGCCTGTGCTAGAGGAGGACAGGTCAAAGTAGCACACGTGGAAAGAGACACATAAAATAAAACTTCCAAACTTATTGTCCGAGAGATACCAGTTGCCGTTCCACTATCCTACGCCCAATCACGACTGCGTCGCTAATACAACATCCATTGAACGCTTGTACCTTGTGAGTTGCAAAACTGTGATAACGAAATCGTTAATCGATTACAAACTTAAATATGAGGCAAAGGAACTCGTGAACTGCAGTGATGCACCCACGCGGAACTCAGAGTTTACGAGACAATACTTCTCTTCTAAAGTTTATTCCGCTGAGGAGCAATTAAACGCTACATTATGGGCATCGAGTCCTTGCGTTTAACGGCATTCACCTTTTCAGTGTCTAATTATTTTCCAAGAAATGCCGGAAAGCGGCTGAAAAGGAGCTGGCACTTGGACTGATTGCTGTTCGGATGCAATAACATGATATATCGTACATATACTCGTAACACTTGGTGTTATCATCACGTATTTACAAAGCGCTGATTACGATGAACTGTTAGCGCAATACGCGTGGGTGTGCGAGTAATAATATTTATTGTATATGTATAGTCTAGACGAGTCTACATCAAACAGATAATAAAAAGAAAGTTTCATTGTCTAACTAGTGTTATCGATTGACAAAGTTTACAGTGAATGAATGTATGGATGTCATCATGGGTATATTTTATGATGCTTTAACAAAATTCTTTCTCTATTGGAGTACGTACGTATATAGCTTCCGTCCGCGGTTATCCCCGCGAAGACCTTTTTTATATTGTCCCTCTCCGACTCTTCAGACAATGATAATATTAGGTCCTTACCTATGAAATTGGCGTTTTGTATGAAGAATTTCCTTAAGACTGTTTTCTCCATACAAACATTTTTGATTTTTTTTTTGGGAACGGCAAATCCAAATTTAGCTAAACTTTGTGTGTATTATCGGATAACATTGAGTTAAGTATAGGCAGCGTTAATTTTTTAAAGTAACCGCTTTATAAAAGTTTCAGCGAATCTAAGAAATGATTATGGGAAGCACATGAAAAGAGCTCTGTTCAATTTTTTTTTATTATGTGATTTAGCCCAGAAATTAAAAAATATTTCATGTGAAACCCTGAAATAATATTCCATTTTCCAAATAAAGACAAATTTGGATATAGCTTTGCAAATCGCAGGAATTGGTACATATGATTAACGAAGAAAAATACTCCAATTTCATTGGTAAAGACCCAATATTAGTATGAGTAAGATACTATTTTATGACTATTTATGACTATTTATCTAATTCCACGTTTGAGGTGAAAAAGGAAAATTACAATGTGTAAAGATCTTTGAAAATATACCTACCCAAAAACTATGTGTGGAAGATCATTAGCAAATATGTTTACAAATATTTTTGACGACCTGTTTCATTTAGTGGCTACAAATCCTGACTGCTATAGCAAAAGGTCGCGGGTATTCCCGCTAGGAGTAAACGTTTGCATAGCGATGTGTGAGCTTGGAGAGACGAATGAAACAAACTATCTTCCTTGACAACCGTATATTGACTGCCTTTGACGGCACCGTAATCAATATATTAATACTAACTTATAACCTAATTAAGAGCTACGTATGGGGGTTGTGACTCACACACTACAGCATCATTAATACGAACACGTGTACCCGAGTTATGAATATTTTTATTTAAAATATGTAGCTATATTATTTAAAAGAAAAATTTTCATGTAGCATATCAACCTTGTGGTTTCCAAAATACAAGCCATGCTTAGTGTGAAACTAGATGTCGATGTGTGTTTGTCCAAGGATATTTATTTAATTCGCGGGATGTCGTATTAAACCGATAAAACTTCTAATTTCAGTTTGCTCTGTACACAAAGTCTGTCCATAAAAAGTTTATTTCGAAACGTGAGGACAACTGGCCACTGATAAAAAGAGGAAAAATAAAAGAAGTGGCAAGATCGATCGCTGCACTGCTATATCCGTTCGGCGGTGACGCAACATACAACGATCGACGGCGGCGGCCGGCAGCGGCGCGGGCAGCGACGGCGGCGGCGGCGGCGGCGCGGCACGAACGGTCTACGCTCAAATGAACACGCAGACAGACTCCATTCGCGAGCGATAACTATCACGGCGTCGATTTCCTTTACAAACGTCACTGCGAACATCTATTGTGTTTATTCTTCTCAAAGTTAGGACATGGTATTTCATGTTGACTTCTAAATGGACTCTTACTTAACAATGTATGAAGCGAAAGAAATCAGTATCACGTAGGAACTGACAACTAGCGCTGGCAATGTCTGCAACAGTCGTATTTAAATGGGTATCCGCGTATTTTGACAGTTAAATTGCAGAGTAGGTATAGAGCTCCGCCCAAAGCGTGAAAACTTCATTTTCTGGCCTTGCATCAGTAAACAGGAAGCTATAGCGGATCGAATAACGCAGTTCAAGGATTTTTAAAGAAAAGTATACTTTTTGTCGATCCGAGAGACCAAGGGCCTAGAGGTCAATATATCTCTTGGATTATTAATATATAAATTTACATTCTTTACTTCTACTTGATTAGTTATGATAAACGTATGGGCCTTAAAATTAAGAGCATTTATTTTCAGTTTTGTTGTTTTATATACAGAGTGAAATTATAGAAAATCAGCGCATTATAATGCACGAAGAGGTCAGATCCCCAAGTCGGGAATTTGGAACGCAAAGACATATCCGCGTCGCATAATAAATAACTCATCCATCAGCGCAGATCGGTGTTGGCACCGGCTCGTATCGAGTGCCTACGTGCGCGTGCGCTCACTCGCGTACCTGCGCCCGCGCAACCGCCCGCCGCGGCGCAGTGCACTCACAGCTCGCGAGGTCACCGCGCCAACGCTCATGATAGTGATGCTATCATTATCGATACGTTTATTTTGAAAATACTAGGTACACTAATAGTCACTGTGATATCATTTCATCTAGTGCTAGCTATCGGTCCTACCTAGTGCTAATTATTAGCTTTTCTACCAAGAATTTATATCTAATATCGTCGTCCACTCGTTTCTACCGCTATTTCCGCTAGTGTGGGCAAGTCTACGTTTTGAAGATATGTGTTAAGCATTTAATAAAACTGTGAATGTGAAACATAACAGGTACTAATGATTTCGCTGACAAAATATTCATACCTTAAAAACTGGACGTGGGAGGGGGTAGATAAGTTGATATACAGCGGTTGGGACAAATAAGACTGACCTTCCCATTCAGAGCTAACCACCGTTCCTATTTCCAGATCCTGGTACTAGTTAAGATCCTAAACTAATAACTTTCTTGATGGATAACGGATATGAACCGAAATGAGATCATTAGAGAAAACGAGGTTTATTCGTTTGACCCGAAAACCACAGCCAGAAGTGTTTGGGTAGAGAATGCGGAGAACCATGTGATAATGCATATAGAGGACAAAGCCTTATATCCAGCAGTGGACGAAGACAGGTTAAGGATTGCTAGCATTAACTTTGTATTGAATAAAATGACTGACTTCAGTTTTATCAAGAAATTTCAGTTTTTTTTTCTTTCTGGTAACCCGATAGGAACATAAAATACCTTAGCAACATTTCTTGCACGTACCTACCTACAAAGCTCGGTCTAAGTTTAAAGCGAAGTTCTTACGAGTATCTACTCTGGTTGAGTTGCATTAAGTAACTAGAGGGCTTTAGTGAAGATTCCACTTCAAGCTTTAAGATTTTGTTTTAAAAAAGTGATGGTATGTTTGATGCGATTGGCGTCACGTCTGTATAATTCAAAGCATGTGACGTAACAACAATAAAGCCAAATTTAAATAAAGTTAATTTTACCTCAGTACTGCAGACGAATTAAAGTGGATTTTATGGCAAATGCATGAAATTGGAAGTCGTTTTTTCTTAAATAATAAAATATGTTTGGCCACGTTCGTAGGTAATGACAGCTCATTATCCAGCGTATTATAAGATAGTATTAATTATATCAGTGCCGCAGTCGCATGTCTGGCGCGGTCAGTTCTTGGATGGGTAACCATTACTCGTATTTATACGAGTGTTTCCGTGCTTCGGAGGGTACCTTAAATAGTCGGTGTCGGTTGTTTGAATTGAAGGACTAGTGAATTGTTGTGAAAGTTGTTTGAATTGAAGGTCACGGTTATTTGAATTGTAGGCAGTCGTTAAGCCAAATCGATGGCCTACAGAGGCGGCTTAAAAACACTGACTGTCAGGTGGATACTAATCTGACACAAATCCACCAATCCGCACTGGGCCCGCGTGGTGGATTATGGCCCATAACCTCTCACAGTGGGTGGATGCTGTGCCCTAACAATGTGAACGTGTTTAGGCTGTTGATGATGATATATTTTTAATATTTTTTTCAGCAATGATCCTGTAGGTAATACAGTATTAATCCTTATCTAATTTAATTAAACATGTTTCTTTTTAAGACTTCCAAAATGAGGCGATAAAGTAATTCCACGCGGACGAGTATTTTCCATGAGAGTAACGAGTAATCGCAGGTTATGGGCAGCTCTAGCCCGCGAGCGGCGGTGGCGGCGGCGGCGCGGGAGCGGGCGAGGACACACGCGTCACCCGCGTGACGGACGTGCGCGGGCGCCGCGCGGGTGACTGTCTGCGCCCGCGGTGTGCGTCTGTGCGATTAACGCGCTATATGCACTCCCCAACTTTCTCTACCTAATCAACATTGTGTGCAAACGAGTGCTGCATCTGTATAAACAGAACAGCCTAAGGTCGGAATTCCTTTGAACGACGATTATGCAGTGTTTTTACAAAGATATTGTAAGGAATATTAATGGCATCATTAAAAGATTTTTGGATTGTGAGACCTATACCTATTCAATGTATATTTGGCTTTTGTATAAACGCCAGAATGAACAAACACACCAGAAAGAATAGATAAACTTTACACAATGAGATCCTAGTGGCCAATGTTAGCGGGAAATTCTTATGAAATTATTATTTAGAGGGGCGTAAGATTTGAAAGTTAGAATGACGTATATTTTGGTGATACCGATTATACCTACATAAGGCACACTGAAAGTTTAGCTCTCCTGACTTGCTTTTAAAAACATAAAATCTCTTATATTTGTTCTTGACGGGAAACTGTTTTTATAACAAATAGAAGTATGGTTCGTAGTCTTATAGGGAAAGTAGAAACATTAGGACGATGAATTTTTGTGATTTTAAAAATGTCCTTTCCTCTTGCAAGATTTTTGTGTAGTGAATCGAGTCCAAACAATAAGGGCACAATAATGTGTAAACTTCTCGAAATATATAGGTACTCAAAACAAAGTCATTATCGCTTAGCAATTATCGTAATGTACCTACTGGAAATGCGAACACGAGGTCGAGTAGGTATGTGGCGAACTCCCAGGGGACGATCCGCCTATTAATAGTACGAGTAATCAATATTCGTGCAGGCCAGGCCAACCCTCGCCCGCATCGCGCTTCCTGGAAGTCTCGGGCCGCGCGCGGCAATCCGGGCAAGCGGCCCCCGGCGGCGCGCCTCCATAAATCTCGTAAAGGCCGCGCCGCGCCGCTTCCTTTGTCTTTTTTTTCGGCGGCGCGGTAATAAGATCGCGAGCGTCAACGTCAGGTATAGATACTCCGTCCAACCGCGCGTGAAATGCATGCGCCGTCTATTCACCGGGCAGATGTAGTTTTGAAAGCGTTTTTCGAACGTGTTCTCGACTCGTCGGGTGAGTCAGGGCCACGGCGCGGGCGGAACTAATTAGTCGCGCTGATAATCGGCGGCCGAGGCAAGGCGGCGCGGCGGCTCCGGGCGGTCGCTCTGCCGACACCTCGCGCTCGATAGCTTTCACAAGAGCAGCGCAGTGGTTAACAAACAAAGAGGTGACTCGATAAGACCATGTACACACGCCCTAATGACTCGGTAATGTCACTACGAAACGCTTAAGTATACAGGGTGGAAATGTTAAGTGTGCCCAGCCGATCCCGTCAATATAGGATGTTAAAGAATAAAATGCGTTTCACTTCGATAATGTACTGTATTGCAAATAACTATTTAAAAACCAAAAATCCCGACAGCATATTTTGTATTTTGCGGGCAAGTTTTTATTATAAAATGTATTCTATGACACTCTGGGGATCGAGACGAATCGAACGAAACCTTGGACTCAAAAATCGGCGGAGCCATTTAGGATACAGGAGGTAACATAGAAATCTACATACACTCGAAAAACATAACCTTTTTGGGGCTGTCGGATAATAAAAATAAAATACGCGCACACTCTACTCAGGTTTACATTAGGAGGGACGTATATTACTGGCTTAGATAATTATTTAACAAACTAACGCAATTTAGTACTTCATGTAATGATTTTAATATATTTTCTATTTAATAACTACGTCGTCGTTTGGTGCACTAACAAATTTGTAACTTTTGACTTTTACTACTCCTTTAGCAACCAATTAGCGACCACTAAAAATAATATCTTAATAAATAAATTTGCAAGAGAAACTTAACTACCTATTTAAAAAAAAAAATCTTAACAAGCATTAAAACGTGCAATCTGAAATCTACACCTTTACACTCCTCCAAAATACACACTCAGTTTTCTGAGCAAATCACGAATGAATGTAATTACTGTAACTAAATAAAAATTAACGAAAACGGTCCATGACTTCCTGGAAAAACTTAGGTAATTATGCAGCATTATGAAGGATTTTCTGTTTGTCAAACTGTGCACAACACTCTTTGATAGTTAGTAGTTGATAGTACTTACATTAAAATATCAAAAATATCGCGTTTCTTTTTACAAGTATTTATTAATATCATTTTGATCATATATTCGATTGCGTTTAAACTTCGCCTGAACACACGTTTCCACCGTGTATATTCATTACTTTCAAACACATGGGAGGATTTCCCGTAATCACCACGCAGGTAGGCGCGTTGGCGATAGCAGTTTTTTTATCAGTATTATGGGCATTAAATCTATCTCTAGCTGGGCATCTATAGGGAGGCCTATGTTCAGTCAGCAATGGATGTCCTGTGGTTGATATGATGATGTGCATTGGATAATGAACACCATTTTAATCTGTAATGAAATTTTAGCTTGTTCATACCATCAGCAAGGTTCCAAAACCATATATTGAACATTTCAAATATTAATAATGCACCACGATAAAACATCTATGGACTCTCACACTGTCACGTACATTTCTATATATTTCAACGGAGAACGGATGTTGTTTCAAGCATGAATCTTTTAATGTTTAGACCGCCCAAACACTTTAGTTTGGGATATCTCTGACCACTCCATTTGGGATAAAGTTCGTAACTTTATGTATGCATGTATGAAAGTATATTAAATTATATATATATTCTTTAATGTCGAGTATACACTTATGTTCGGAAAACCCAAACGCCAATCTAACTAATATTATAAATACGAAAGTTTGGATGTTTGTTTGTTAATCACGGCGAAAATGGAGAAAGGATTTGGATGAAATTTGGTATATAGTTTGAACCCTACATATATTTTGTACAATACAATACAATACAATACAAATACTCTTTATTGCGCAAAATAATTTACAATAATTTTGATGATAACAATAGAACACTATTAGGCGGTCTTATCACTAAAAGCGATCTCTTCCAGACAACCCACAGCTACGGGACATTTGTAGGTAGAAAAACAGGTAGGGTGCATGCATAAATATAATAATAATATCATATTAATTGACTTAATTTCTTTATTGCACCAAAAAATTACATATAACAGAGTAACAAACAATATGTCATGTACAAAGGTGGATTTATCTCTTAATCATACCCTGGATTAAAACATAGAATATTTTTTATCCGTGATAAAGTTAAGCAGACGATGCCGCGGGCGGAAAGCTAGTCATTTATATGTTTAAACATCAAAGGCTAATTATAGTACGGAGGCTTAACTAATTACTTAAAAGACTTAGTACACTATAATTTAACAATTAAACCCAATTTTAAAAAAAATCTATATAGTTTTGTCATATATACAGACATTCGTACTGAAGTTGATATAGATAAATCGTTTAGCAAGATTGGAGCAAAAAAATACCTCATTTTTCTGGTCGGTGCTTGCAATAAACAACAGATAGCTTCATATTTCGTATCAACAACCGATACGATCATCGTCCAATCCAACGCGATGGATGTGTTGCAAGGTAAACCTGTCGGCTGATAAGAGATCACGGACAACCGCGCAAGCGCATGTGGACCGATAACGGGCTGCGCAGCTGCAATATAACTACTTGCATAATAATACCGAGTCGCGCACTGCCCATCGACGATAAGAATAGAATTCATTAGCTTATGAAACCCTAAAAATATTCTCGAAATTGGAAAGTTCAAGAAAATTATTTAAATTGACGACCTGTTTGGTGTAGTGGTAACTCCGACCAAAAGTCGCGGATTCGAATCTCCCGAGAGTCATATGTTTGTATGACGAATACAGACATTTGTTCCCGAGTTATGGATGTTTTTCCGGTGAGGCATTAAAGTTCTCGAGTGGAGACCACGCACCGGCAAGCGCAGCGTGGGTCTACCACTCAAAATGGTGGACAGTAATGTGTACAGGGTGGACACATATGTGATTTTGTTCTCTTAAAGGTACAAGGAGTGTTCAAATTTGAATGTCTTTAGACGAGTGCCTACAAGTTTTCTAATCAAACTTTTTTCACTACCTTCGTTGGTCGACGACGTGAATTAAAAAAAAATGCAGTAATGGATTTTCGTACAATTTATTTTAATTAGAGCGCGTAGTTGGAAATTAAAGGATCATAAACACTTGCTAATTTGAAATGGCTGAATCGATTTCAATCAAACATGGCTAACAAGTTAACACGATCTCGCAAACACCAGCTTTCGAAAATAAACAAAGATTTTTCTTGGCGCTATAGTGATAGATATTTAGGCACACAGAGACATAAGCTTCAAACTTATAACACTTCTCTTTTTGCGTCGGGGGTTAATAAATAACCAGAGTGGAACAATAATAACAATCGATTTGAATAAGGGCCCAATTAACACTACACCAGTGAAACACGCTCTCACGCAAAAGCGCCATCTTATAAAATTGTATATTAGTTTTTTGCAGCCGCGACCAAACCCTTCCTAGGAAGTGTTCCTTGTTCCCACGAATATCCACAACTCTAACCGTCCTTTCACTAAATAGTAATAAGTTTTTTGTGCAAGTACAATCAGACACCTAGTAAGTAGGGTCGCGTATTTAGCGCGTTGATTGAGATCCAACTTCGGATAGTATTTATTAACTATATTTTTAACCACCAACGACATACGACGGGTGTTACGGACGTATCTTATTAATGCGTGCTCCGATTGAGTGCGGTTTTTTTTTATATTAAAGACTAAATAAATAAATAAATATTTAGGACACTTACTTCAACCAGGGGGTCTACTATCAACGAAAATACCTTCGGACGGCCGTAACTTCGGATTTTTTCTTTTATTAAGAATCCTTTATTTGCATAACTTCAGACGTTCCTTGCGTCCTGTACTAACTTGTGATATCCAATTATATACAAAAAAAGTAAAATAATGACGATTGGTTTTGTAATTGACACAGCAAACTGCAAAAGAAAAACTCCGTAGCCGTCCGAAGCTATTTTCGTTAGAGAGTAGACCCCCAGTCCCAAACTAAGCATAGCTTGTACTATGGATACTAGATAATGAAAAAACATACATAAATATTTAATAAACATCCACGACTCGGGAATAAATGTTCGTATTCATCACACAAACATTTATCACTCGCGGAATTCGAACCCGCAACCATTGTTTTCGCTGACAGGACCACTATCCACTACGCCCTTTTCTTTCATATCTCGAATAGCCGGAATACACCAGTGCTAATAAATATTAATACTGTTGATGGTTGACCTAAAGAACTTAGATTAGAAGACATTTTAAAAACACCCAAAGCCACCATCAACATATAGGACAACATCAATATGTGTCACAGATCAACACTGGAAGCAAATCTTTGGATACATGTTATATTCCCACCGTAAAAGTATATAGACACTGGGTAAACGCCGAATCTGACTGTACCGATGCGATGGTATGTACCAGCGCGGCCGAAGCACTTCGCGGCCGACGCGGGAGCAAAAAACCGGCCACCTTTGATAAGGCACGTCCCGAACATGCCATTCTTTGAGTAATACGGACGACTTCGCAATTACTCGCTTATCTACCTCCCTACTGATTGTTGATTATCACTGGCTCCAGACAGGTTTTGTTATGGATGCGTGTGACTATAGCTCTCTGTAAAAAATAGGACAATTAAGTAAAAAGTTGTACTGTTATGTGCAATATCCAAATTTTTCATAGTGATATTACATAGTAAATGGACACATTTTAACCTTAATAAAAATTGCACTCATAAAATTTTAATAACTTAAATTGTAAATTTTGAAAACCCTCGAGGTACTAAACTTAATGATATAAAAAATATTCTTCTTCTTTTCGTGTCGAGGCAAGTTTCAAATTTTATTGGACCAAAACTTAGCCACTCTAACAGCACTGTCTGTGGCGTTAAGGATGTCGTCAAAGGTGCAGGTCAAAAAATATTAAATTATTAAAAAACAAAACCCTAGATATGATTAAATAAAATATAGTACCTATGCGACAAAAATGGTGGCTAACGACGACGGCCATATTTATTTCTTAAAAATATACAGGGTGAATTTGAATATCTTTAATTCCTGTTTACTGGTGACTCCACTCCCGATTACGAACAACTTTCTCCAAGGAACCATAGCCGAAGTCGAAAAAAAAAATTTTCGGCTGAATTCGACTATGGTTCCTAGTGGAAAGTTTGTCGTAAACACGTGTGGAGCCATCAGTCGAAAATTGTTGGACTTTCGTACTAAAGGTGTTTCACAATGGTTTATTTTGTATCGGTAACCGAAAATTTTTTGATCGAATTCGGCTATGGTTGCTGGGGGAAAGTTGTTCATAATCAGGACTGGAGTCACAAATTAATGGGAATTACACGAATTCAAATTCACCCTCTATATTCTAAAACACTCCAGCAGTTATGAGGAATCCAACGTCACCTCAATTATTAAAATGCGTCAAGCCACTCAGGCCACAGGATGCGCTAAAGGAACGGGCATACATACAAACAATTATGTTACAATAAAATTGTACAAACAAGTGTTACAATATTATGTTATTGTTGTAAATGTGTTACCTTATCTGTGTATCAATATGTATAAGCTAAATGTATGTGTGTGACTGTGGAAACAAATAAAGGCTTTATCTATCTATCTATCTATCTAAACATACATACAGTCGAAACACATTACCATCCTTTTGCTGACTGCACTCAAATCGGTCCACGCTTCATTGAGATACATCCCGACAAAAGCTGGAGACACACACATATACACACAACGCCGCATGTCAAACACAACACCCGTCGTTTTCATCGGTTGTTAAAAAGTGTCCATTGCCGGATCAAGCCTTTTAACTGAGCGAAAGCTTTGCGCAGAAACGATCTGATAGTGGCTTTAATAATAATTCAGTGAACTTATTCACATAGTGTTTGTTTACTGTTCAGTAGAAGTATTGTTCAATTCGGAACGCTGTGTTCAGCGTAAAGTGAAATATATGCGAATACCGATAAATAAACTCCTCCCACGTGCTGACTTGTTGAGTCGGCTCTTTAGTCGTTTCGGCGGCATGAAAAGACCTAAGTCTCATTTAACTCGCGACGCAAAAAGAGGAGTGTTATTCAAGTTTGAAGCACGAAAGCACAGTTGATTTGTTTACCGGGATGATATTGGGTCGTTACCTATGAAATAGGAGTTTTTTTTCTTCGTTAATCATATGTACCAATTCCTGCGATTTTCAAAGCTGTATCCAAATTTGTTTTTTATTTGGAAAATGGAATATTATTTAAAGGTTTCACATGAAATATTTTTTAATTTCTGAGCTAAATCACATAATAAAAAAAATTTGAACTGAGCTCTTTTCATGTGCTTTCCATAATCATTTCTTAGATTCGCAGAAACTTTTATAAAGCGGTTACTTTTAAAAATTAACGCTGCCTATACTTAACTCAATGTTATCCGATAATACACACAAAGTTTAGCAAAATTTGAATTTGCCGTTCCCAAAAAAAAATCAAAAATGTTTGTATGGAGAAAACAGTCTTAATGAAATTCTTTATACAAAACGCCAATTTCATAAGTAAGGTCCTAATATTTTCATTGTCTGTTGGGATTTTCTAGATGTTCAATTTATATATGAAAGCAATTATATCGTCCGAATACTCAAACGCTTTTTAATTTTAGCAACTAACATGGCAGATCCAAGGCCTGACCGCTCCAGACATTGCTTAACTTTGCTAATCGAATAGCGAATACGACTGCACCACAACTGACCACTACGAATTTGATGACCTGTTTGGTGTAGTGGTTAAAAAGTCTGACTACTGGTTCGAATCCCGCTAGGGGCATATGTTTGTATGCTGAATACAGACATGTGTTCCCGAGTTATGGATGTTTTTCATTTGTTTATGTATTTATTTAGAAAAAAAAATGTATTTGTGTAGTTTATCCGCCATCTGGTATTCATAATACAAGCCTAGTTGCTTAGTGTGGAACTAGATGGCGCTGTGTGTATGTGCAAAGATATTTATTTTTTAAACAAATGTTACCGTCCTTCATTGTGCAACAGTCATGCAACAAGGTCATACATTTTTACGGAATTCCCCCTCCAATGCATACCTGAGGGTACACATCATGCGTTATCGATTTATCGTAATCATATTCCTTTATCTCAAACTCTTTGTTATTCATAAAGATAGGTTTGTACAGAGTTCAGTGACTTCATGGAATAGGTATTTATTTTGTCTGTTCTGGGCCCGCGTGGTGGGTTATGGGCGTTATGGCATATCATAGTGAGATGAGGCTGTGCGGGACAACAGTGGGGACGTGTAAGGTTGTTCATGATTATCTGTGATTCCTACTATTATATTAATAAAAATTGCCATTTTTATTAATAATTTATAATCCTCAAAAATAGCTATTTATGCTTTTAGGCTTTTCAAGTGCACCCAGTGAGTAACATGTTTCGTTAGTGTTGCTTTGAATATAGTTAACATGAGCACCATGTGACTATTGGGTTGTACACGCGACCTCACGACCGTCAGCTCTCTTAGCTCTTTTTTACAAGTTTTTATTTTAAATTTATTCACTTGTCTCAATAAATCTCTAACAACATATTACAACTCTTTAATTCACTTGCCGTTTTGTTCAATTGAGGTGAAATTATGCATATGTATGTCAGTCGGATCAGCTAGTAACTATTTCCATATTCTCGACAAAGCTCCTTAAGAAAGATTTAAAATAAAAAAAACTATTTCCATGTTGCTCCAAAATTAATTCTTTTCCTCTATTTCCTGAAAATCATTCCCAGATGCCGGACATTTGAGAAAAATGCCCGGCGGCCTACACACTCATTATTTTTACTCGCTAGAGACACCACCATGCTATTCAGGTAATACCATCTCTAGTTTTTACCAACCAACTCGTTCCTCGTCTTGCCAATTTGCAGTTGTTCACTAATACTCGGTTTCTTCACATTCTACAGTCATTGTGCAGTCAATCAAAATGGATTGCTTCCAATCTAGTTATATAGAAAGAAAGAAACTGTTTATTCGCCACTTCGACACATATACAACAATTGTTAGGCAAATAAAATAGCAGAACACTGAGTTAAGTGTCGCAGCAGCGAAAGGGAAACGACTCAGCTTATGCTGAGCTTATAAGAGCTCAACGTTGGTTTACTGTCGCACCCATGGAACCATGGTCGCTCCATATAGGAAAGCCCCATGTTAAAGAAAAAATGTGTTGTTATAACCAGACATCTGGTGGCTTAGCTAACCTTGTAGTTTGTGACCTCCTTTTAATAAAATTAAATAAAGAAGAACAAATAAACTAATATATTACTCCTTCTTTCTTCCTACTAACCTAATTGGAAGGTTCACTTCAATTACGAACATAGATATAGTTTTGAAAACATATCAATGTGATAACCTAACTTCAAATTAGTAGATCCTGTACAATGAGAACCATGTAAGCTAATGACTTGAGGAGTCATCCCAACATCCAAACACATACTTATTAATTTCTTTATGTAGATAACTTAAAAAAAGATCATAATATTGTTCTATCGAGAGTCGAACCCACACCTTTGCGCTGCAGCTGCAGTTTCCATTCCCCATTCGGTCAAGTATTTGAAACGTGGCCTGGAATCCGCCAGATATGGGCCTTTCACCGCTGAATAAAAACACTCGGTAAAGCCAACCAAGAAGGCCCTATAATCAAACTATATTTAAAAATTACATTTGCACATTAGAACAACTTGGACTATTCCGTTGCAAGATAATTACTATTATCTTTATCATTCATTATGCATGACGTCAGAGACATTGTGCACTTATTGTTAGAACCTCGGGATAGTAATCTCTGTGTTAGGACTAGACTAATATAATTATGATTAATAATAGATAAATATATTCAAAACGTCATTTAACAGGTTGTTTCCTATAAAAAAAATCTGTGTAAAAAATGAAATCAGTCAATCAATATCAATATATTCTTACACCAATCATCTAGTATCAAACTAAGCAAGGCTTGTACTATGGATACGAGATAGCGGATAAACATACATAATATTTAAATAAACATCCAGTACTTGGGAATAAGTCGTATTCATCGCAGATGACAATATAACCCCACCTATCACGATAATCAATTACGATGTTCCAAGTGGTAGGCCCGTATTAATAAACCGTTCTCAAGATTGAGATGACATTAAGTTGATGCTTGAGAAACTGTTGAATAAAAAAAACATTATTGAGCTTGAGACGCGATCGTAATCTCAATAACGCTTTATTAATACGGGCCTTAGTCTTAGCGATTACAATAGTTTCATTCAACTAATATAAGCTCTTTCTTGGTCGATTCTACCTATAAGCTCCTTTACGTTCCGTTATCGTTGATTTTGGGTGAAGATAATGACCGTACCTAACACTCGCGATTCACTCTGCTTCAGTTATTCCGCGAAACGAAAAACATTTCCTCTCACCGAGGTAAAACAGTGATGCATGCTGGCTATAAAGCGTCGGACACTAAGGAAGTGCGCCTCAGGTTCGAGCTTGCCATATCCACATCGCATTGCAGCTCATACGTGCGAGGGTTACGTAACAGAACGACAGAGGGGGGTGCGCAGGGGGCAGGGTAAATTATCACCGCGCACGGCGCGGGCGCGGCGCGGACGGATGCAGGGTTGACGGGGACAACTTGATATGGGTTCAAAAACAGGGTTTTGGCCAGCTGATTAATATGTATAGGATAATAAAGGGGCAAAGAGAAAAGCAATAGAAGAAAATATGATGACACAGTGTCACCATTCGACTTGGTTTGCAACTGGAAAGCCTTCATTGGAATGTAATTTGTGTATATTTATAAATATAGCTACTACGTAAGATAGTTTGTAATTGCGCTTACAAAATCAAATCAATCATCAAACATATAGATAGATAGATAGATAAAAAGTTTATTGCATAAACTGGCACACATACAAAGGAGAAACATGAACAAATAAGAAAACAAGAGACATACAATTTTTAACAAATACAAACAGATATAAACAAACAAATAGGTATACCATAACATTAAAAATAAAAAATAAAAATAGAGTATATGTGGGTATGTGTGCAACAGTCATGCAACAAGGCCATAGCTCAGCGCATTAAAAATGCTCAATAAATGAGCAGGCACTGATTTTCAGCTATCACCCAGGAGGCGCGCGGGAACAAGCATAAAAATTAAAAAAGAAAAGAAAAGTATGCAGAGGACAATGTGTAGTGTATGTAGTGGTGCGCTGAGGTGAATGGAACCGTATTATTCCGTCTACGAGAAGTGCTTAGGAATACCCAGTTTTTGTTTATCTAGTAGGTACGATAAATATTCTTTTCTAAACGTACATTTTGAACATATGTTACGGTCATACTGATTTGTGCCATTTGAATATCATTGCATCTATTATTTTGTATAGTTACAAAAGTTTTAGATAGGAGTGCATCGAAAACAACTCTAAATGTGGCTCAATGTAAACAACATTTACGAATCAGAGGTCGCGGGTTTGATCCCCAGCGGGGTACGTGTCTGGTTACTCGTTTTAGTTCATGGTAGAGCATTTTAAATGTTCGCCTGGCTAGCTACCACCATCTTATCTAAGTCTGCCGCCCAACAGCAATGTTAATAGCATTGTCGGGTTCCGGTTGTCAGAGATAAGATAGGCAGTCCCCCAAATAAGATTGGGTTTCCGGGTCAGTTCGCCTCCACCTTCGACCTCATCTTCACTTCACATCTGATTGAGATGTAGGGCTAACCCGTTGTCCATAAAAAAAAAGAAGACAAAGCCCGTCTCCCAAATAAGATGGGGTTTTCGGTCAGTATTGGCCTCATCTTCACTTAATATCGGATGTGATTGAGGTCAAAAGCTTACCCGTTGTGTATAAAAAAAATATACATGACATCCGCAAAATAAAATATGCTGTCGGGGTTTTTACTTTTTAAATACTTATATAGAGTGAATTTGAATTCGTGTAATTCCCGTTAACTGGTGACGCCATTTCGATTTTCTTTTCCCCAAGATCCAAAAAAATTTCGATTAATTTCGATACAAAGTAAACCATTATGGAACCACCTTTAGTGTTTTTTTATGATTGACTGGATACGCGTTTGACCACAATCTCACCTGACGGAAAGTGACGATGTGGTTGAAGATGAAACACGCGATACGCGTAAGTATATGCTTATTCACTCTGCTCTTGAAGATCCTACGGTTGTAGGATTCAGGAAAGACTGAAGCCAGAAGGGTGTTCCATGCCTTGGTTGTTCGGATGATGAATGTTAGTGTGGAAGTTCAACAACTTTCGGCTTAATCAGGAGAGGAATCGCAAGTAAACACGAATGAAATTTCACCCCTGTATTGTCATTATTTCTCGTGTGCATGATTTGAAACATGACCTTTATAGACCCAATATATTGTACAATTAACATTCTTAAAAATTAGAGAATTTCTAAAACATACACTGTGTCTACAGCATGATTATCTTCCTTTCAATAAATTTAAAGATACTATAAAACAGAAACTTATTAAGAAAGCATATTATAAAATATCAGATTATTTAGAAGATAAACAATCATTGACATAACCAGCCCGTTCGCATAACCAGGCTATTTCACAATTAATAATGAAATATTATAACATAAAATAATAATTAATAATTTTGTAATATAAAAACCTTCTTTTAAAAAAAGCGACCTCTCGAGTTTCTTGCTTGTTCTTCTCAGGGGAAAATTGCCTTTTGAACAAGCAGTAGCTTTAAAAATGTAAAATCTGACTATTTTAAGTGTACCCTGTGTACCTACAAAATAAAGCATTTTTTGATTTTGATTTTGATTAAAAACATCATACTAGTATTTGAATTGTCTAAGGTTTTGTTAGTTCGTTTGCAGTTTCACCAAGCTCGATGGAATCTTTTGAAATCTTGAATTCCGGAACGTATTAAGGTATCGTATAATTCGAGCACAACCCTACGACCGCTATAGCTTGCTTGCTTACATTTGGTACGCATTTTACGCGGCCGCTCGCCGGATCGCCGCCCGATCGCCGCCTCGCGCCATTAGCGAGAGACGGCACACGACGGGTCGCAGAACATTGCCGCCATCATTCACGCGGCTCCACATTTGGAAAGGGCGACGTGTTTCTCCGCGGTACGCAAATTGATTGAAACTCTAGCGGGAAAAATGTATTCCAGGAGCGCGATTTTTTAATTTTCATTTTGTTTTCTATTGGTTCCGTCCGTATTTCAGCATTTTGAACCTTCCAATTATTGCCAATTTCATCAAAAAGTTATGTATTATCCTTTATCTATACATAAAATATTTTGAGCAAGAACTTGACTAATGTAGTAAGTTTTAAAAATTAAACGGAACGTAACTAAATATACTAACCATCATGGGTTTTCTTAAGGATTTCTCGTTTTGTGCCAAGCCACATAAAAAAAAATTAACTTCACAAAAGTGAAGTTGAAGGAGCACCTTCATGGGAAGTGGGAACGGATAAACAGATCCTGAGTTTTATAATGTAAAACTGGGTCATACTAATTCTACATTTAATGTGAAGAAAACAAGAGAGTAGTCCGCATATTGATTAAGACCGAATATACACATCGACAAGTATAGGGCCCCGTCACCTATCACTAAAAAAGAGCACAGACCATAATCCAGTACGCCCGCGCCGCCGACCCAGTACCCCGTACAGGCATCGTGTCCGACTTGTGGTCACCAGACTGTATTTTCAAGCCTCCCGCGTCACTATAGCCATAGACTTGACCTCTGTGATAGCGAAAACAAGGTGCAATTTGCTTGAACACAACAAAATTTTGGGCCAAATACTTTCATCCTACTGCATTAATAATAAAGATACATAGTAAAACTGCGAAAAATGTGCGGTCTATTTAAACTCACGCTGTCGTGGCTATCCAGTGTTGCCAATACTATCGATTTATCGCTATTTTAACGAGTATTTAACGAACTACCGATAGAGAGAGCCATCGAAGGAAAATCTTCAGGAAACAAATATTTTGAAAGTGAGATGGAATAGTCCAAAGCCAAAATTATAACAAATTCGCGTGCAATAAATGAAATAGCAGCAGTTGCAGTAGCAGTTGTCTCTGTTATTCTGTATGCATTAGTGCAGGTAACTATCGCTTTTTTACAATATTGTCTTGGGTTTTACTGGTAGAAACATTTTTGTTTTGATTTAAAGTAAATCAAAAGTAAATCATTTTTATTGTGTCAAAAGCAGTGTTACAATATAAGCAGTGAGGTAGCCCTGGTCCCCACACTAGGATTCCCTGTGTTGTGGGTAACCAGTCTCTTCCCCATCCAATTAACAAAGTATCACAAGTGTTGTACCATAAAATATGTCTTTGTATATTACATTTTTTGAGATCTTAATTTCTAGGATGCTTCAAAGGAGGTAAAACAAAAAAAAGTAAATACAGTTGTTCACTGGGTCTGTGCTTGTAAACTAATCAACTGGGGGTAATCTGTGTAATCAACATAACTTGCAATAGGTAAATTAAAGTTGTTGTGACCGCACGCAGCGTTGTCGCTGCTGAGTTACTCGCGTAAATGTCATTGGATTTACCTGACTTGTTTATTGCTAATTTATTAATAATATATGTGTGTGTGCGTGTGTGCGTGTGCGCGTGTGCGCGTGTGTGTGTGTGTGTGTGTGTGTGTGTGTGTGTGTGTGTTGGGGGAGGGGGGGGGGGTGAGGGAGGGGGGTGAGAGAGGTGTGTGTGTAGGGTGGGGTGCGCGTGTGTATGTGTTCGTGTGTGTGTATGTGTATGTCTGTTTGTTTGCGTGTTTATTTATGTCAGGCGTAGAATAAGTGCTCGCATGTGTGTAGAGAACTGCTTAGGAATGGATAATTTTTTCAGTGTCTTCGTAGTCTAAGGTAAGTAACCATTCTTTTAAGATATTTTTACAGGTACTTCTGCGTAAATTGTATATTTTTCGACTTTTATTGACACGATTATAAAGTAAAGGCGCCATGTGAAAGAAAAATCTATCAGCAAAAGTTGTTCTCGTGAGTGGTGTGACCCATTTTGGTTCATGCCGCCTAGAACTTACTGACTCCTCTTTTAAGAGAGCTGCTTTCCTATGATATTTGAGGATAGTCGATATTATATAGATCTGCCTTACTCTGGAAACCGCACAGAGCTCATACAAGTAATTTGTAGGGAATCTAATCGTCTTACGGTGAGCTATGGCGTACTAAATACTTGTGGCAAATTCGATGGCTTCACCCTATCATGTATAATATTATAGTTTTCATTCAGTAACTCACTGATACTTAACTAGTGAAGGCGGGAACTACAAAGCCTCTTTCACATGAATTGACTTGGGAAAGTTATTGTGATATAGCCTCAAAATCGGCGCCGTCGCCGCCGCCTCGCGCCTCTGCCATCCCGGCTCAATGTGCCGGTTCTAGCATAATTGTTTCATAATGACCGCGGCTGCGCCCGCACCGATGCCCGCGGCACGTACCTGCCAGCTCATTACTACCTGCGCCCGCGACCATTACCCGAGTTTTTTCCGCGACGACGCCGTTCGACGTCAATTTGGAATTGACGCGCCTATAAGTACAATTCGTGAAGAAGGTACGAATAATAATTATTCGTAGGTTTTATTACATTTATTTATTAAATATTTATGAATCGAATACATCTTTAAACTATAATTGAAATAGATTAAAAATTGTTTAGGCTTTGTTGTTTTCTCAGGTTCCCTTACAGGTAATCACTCTGTTGTTCGTCTAAGCCCTGTTTTATTAAACGCCTGGCCATCAAATTAATATCGAACGCTGAGGTCTACCTACAGCACAGACCATAGTTGGTATGTGACCTTCGGTCACATTATGTTGTTAAAAATTCGAGTGTCTATGTAACCTTGACTTTGGCAGAATCGTCGTCAAACACAACAACAAAACCCCCAAAAAGAGAAATGAGTTTCTATGCATGTTGACTACCGATTGGTGTAGTGGATACGAACATTTATTCCCGAGCCATGGATGTTTATATACATATTTATGTATGGTTAGCCGTTGTCTAGTATCCATAGCACAAGCTTTGCTTAGTTTGGGACTAGATGATTGGTGTAAGTGTCCGAAATATTTATTTATTTATATACATCCCAACAAATAAATAATATATTATGTAATGTAAGATTAACTTAATAAAAATATATAATCTTTCAAAGAGTATTGTCATACTAAACATATACACATCTCAAAGTCGCAGGCTAACCCTCTGCGAAATTTCAACACGATCGATGCTGAAGTTTTTTTTTTTTTTTTTTTATGATTGACTGGATTAGCGTTTGACCACAATCTCACCTGATGGAAAGTGACGATGTGGTCGGAGATGAAGCACGCGATCTCAGTAAATGCCTATTCACTCTGCTCTTGCAGATCCCAAGGTTGTAGGATTCAGGAAAGACTAACGCCGGAAGGGAACTTTACACTTGAAAAGGTAAGAAATAGACAGACTTACTTTCGTATGTATTATATTAAAGTGGATTGTGGAGATAACAAAGTCAAAGTCAAAGTCAAAGTCAAAAATGCTTTATTTTGTAGGTACACAGAGTACACTTAAAATAGTCAATTTTACATAGTAAATTTTAAATTTTTTAAGCTACTGCTTGTTCAAAATGCAATTTTCCCCTGAGAAGAACAAGCAAGAAACTCGAAGGGTTGCTCTTTTAAAATCAGGCTTTGATTTTACATAAAGGTTTTTATATTATAAACAGGTTTTTAAATTTCATTATTAATTGTGAAATAGCCTGGCATGCGAACGATCTGATTATGTCCAGGGATGATTATCATCTAAATAGTCTGATATTTTATAATATGCTTTCTCAATAAGTTTCTGTTTTACAGTATCTTTAAATTTATTGAGAGGAAGATTTTGTATATCAACTGGAACCTTATTGAAAAAGCGTATACATAACCCTTTGAATGAATTACTGACTTTGCGGAGGCGACTTATGTGACCTGCAAGTTTATCTTTATTTCTTGTATTGACATCATGTTTATCACTATTTTTCCTAAATGATGTTATATTTTTTTTGACATACATTAGATTTTCAAAAATGTACTGTGACGAAAAGGTTAGAATGTTATACACTTTAAACCTATCTCTAAGTGACACTGCAGGTCTCAATTGATAAATTGCGCGAACGGCTCGTTTTTGTAAAACAAAGATTGTATTTATATCCGCGGCGTTTCCCCACAGCAAGATACCGTAAGACATCAAGCTGTGGAAATAACTAAAATATACTAATCTAGCAGTATTTACGTCTGATATTTGTCGAATTTTTTTGACTGCGTACGCTGCAGAGCTGAGCCTTTTCGCCAATTTATGTATATGAGGACCCCATTGCATTTTGGCGTCTAAAGTAATGCCCAAAAATACAGTAGAATCTACGAGATCTAAAGTGGCATTTTTTATCATTATATTTGTGGGCACCACCCTGACATTGGGTAGTACAAATTTCACACATTTAGTTTTTTTCTCATTAAGTAACAAATTATTTGCCGTAAACCATTCTACTACTTCAGAAATAGCATTGTTCACATCGTCATAGCTTAATTTTTGTCTATTTACTTTAAATAATACGGAGGTATCATCTGCCAACAATACTATTTCATGTTTATTATCCTTTACAAGGTTAGGCAAGTCATTTATATAAACTAAAAATAAAAATGGCCCGAGTATGGAACCCTGTGGGACGCCCATGCAGACTGTGGACCCTGACGATGTGTTGCCACTGATATTAACCCTCTGAACTCTGCCACTCATATAAGAAATCAAAAGGTCAATAGCATCTGCCAAGTCAGATAAATAAAAAAGTGAGCACACGCATATTTAATTACGTATTCATTATTTACACGTCACCTTATATCCCAAATGGGGTGATCAGACATATCCCAAACAATTAAAAGTTTAATGCCAGAAAACAACATCTACGGCACACCTTTCGAAATGTATAGAAATGCACACGTGTCAGGGGGTGAGCCCATCGCCGTTAAAACGTGTAAATCTACATGTATTAATAATCTATTACTTACTTTATTACTAATAGTTTGTTCATAAAGAAATTTTGGTTTGCAATATCGGTACTAGTACATTAGAGGAGGTCTTATTATGACTAATCACCATATTACGCTTAGCATTTATTTCAAAGTAAAATATTGGGTCTTTACCTATGAAATTGGAGTTTTTTTTCTTCGTCAATCATTATGTACCAATTCCTGCGACTTTCAAAGCTATATCCAAATTTGTTTTTATTTGGAAAATGGAATATTATTTCAAGGTTTCACATGAAATATTTTATAATTTCTGGGCTAAATCACATAATAAAAAAAAAATTAACAGAGCTCTTTTCATGTGCTTCCCTTAATCATTTCTTAGATTCGCTGAAACTTTTATAAAGCGGTTACTTTTAAAAATTAACGCTGCCTATACTTAACATGTTATCCGATAATACACACAAAGTTTAGCTAAATTTGGATTTGCCGTTCCCAAAAAAAAATCAAAAATGTTTGTACGGAGAAACCAGTCTTAATGAAATTCTTCATACAAAACGCCAATTTCATAGATAAGGACCCAATATATAATAATATTGAATCTCTTGTTTTGTTTTTAAACCAGCGAGATAAGGCAGCCAGCATCTTGGGCACTCTCCCACACGGGCCGAATCTGTGCCACCTTCTTTACGATTCGGAGGTCGCGGGTTCGATCCCCAGCGGGGTACATGTTTTAAGTACTCGGTTTGGTTGGTGGTAGGGCATTTTAAATGCCCGTCTGGCTAGCTACCACCATCTTATCTAAATCTGCCGCCAAGCAGCAATGTTAATAATATTGTTGTAATCCGGTTGTCATAGATAAGATAGCCAGTCCCCCAAATGTGTTGGGGTTTCCGGGTCAGTACGCTTCCACCTTCGACCTCATCTTCACTTAACATCAAGTGTGATTGAGGTCAAGTACCAACCCGTTGTGCATAAAAAACAAAAGTTCTTGATAGGTGTATAAGTGCTCTTATTTTGTAAAATTGGTAGTAGTATAGATAATAGATAGGTATAGATTAGAATATTATTTTACCTTATTAGGTAATTAATAAGTGCCATGTATATTTTTCAGTGCTGTAAATATATTTCTTATCCAATATTGAATTGAATGACAATCTAGTCTACTGGAAATAATAATAGGGCTTATTGGAGGGCTTATTGCATTATCTGTCAGTCAGTATGTCCAAACTAGCTTAGCAGACTCTTCATATAAATCGGAAAATAGATACAAAATTATTTTTGTAAATATTTGTCATTTTTAACCCCCGACGACAAATTACGGGAGTTATGTGTTTAATGGCGATGTGTGTGTGAACAGTGTTTGTCCGGACATATCTCAGTAATACGTGGTCCGATTTGAGACAAGTGCAGTTTTTTATATGAAAGGCTAATCCATAGTCTTTCGAAAGTTTTCTATATTTACTATTATTTTATATTTAAGATTAAACCCGGAGATACGTTCTTAGTCATATTTGATGAAAATCGGTCAAGCCTTTTCAAACCCATTTTACTATCCTTTTGTGGTATGATGTAGCTGCATTACTTCAAGATTATACTTAATGGAATGTTCACTGGCCACGAATTGTTATTGTAAGTTACGTACCTACCTTTATTAACCATTATCTCGAGTAACCCGACTTATTACCTGCGAATATCGCCGCGTCTCGCTTTTGATAGTTACCCCTTCGCCCCCAGCTATCATTATCAGTCGGGTATTTTTACGCGCCTCTTTATGGCAAATTATCTCAGCTGTTATCGAATGTTCGTTTTTAAATATTCCTGCCGGTTTTCTCAGAAGTGAAAAACTTCTTTCTCCTACTTACATACCCTATTTCTTTCTTTAATTAGTCTGGGGTTCAAGGTTCAATACAAAGATATAATTGTAACATAGGTTGAGGGGCAGGCTGAAAACCAGTGCTGAGCAATTTATGTTACTCAGTGTTTACTGAGACTGTCCCCCACTCACGCACTCATTGTAGTACCTAGTTAGTCATAGAGCCGTGTTGATGGATCGATCTTGAGATTGGGATCGCGTCTCGGTCTCGATATTATAGTTTTCTTTTTTGTCTTTTTTGTTTTTTTGATACTGTTTTAATATGCAACAGATTCTCAAGCGTCAGCTTGTGGCCATCTCAGTCTCGAGAGCGGTTTGCTGGGATACGGGCTTTAGTCACCTCTGTTTTTGATTTCTTGTATGTTGTTGTGGTTATTGTTTTTTTTTTCGGTGTGTGGAAATAAATGCTTTAAATGGTAAAAGGTAGCAATAAGGGCACGTAGGGCACCGTCTACCTTCAGTAGGCGCCGTGTCGAGTACCACTGTTGATCCTGGCTTACAGGAGTTACAGTGGGAGGAGTGTGGAGGCGGGACGTATTCGATGTGATTGGCGAGTGGATGACATTAGGTGATAGAAACTAAAAGTTAATCATTAAGTTAAGCAACGTCTGGTGCGGTCGGTCTTGAGAAGGGTGACCGCTGTAAAAATAGCCGGTCCAGTTGTTTTCAATTTGAATGCAGTCATGAAAGTCAAGTTGGTGGCATTCAGGGGCGGTTTGAAAATATCTACATGATTGTCAGGCAGTTGCAGTACCTTCATATAAGCCCAAAAGTTCAGTTTGCCTTACTATATACTCGATTAGGACTATTAACTATTCAGATAATATTGGAAATCTTTGATTTAAACATTCGCACTTGTTAAAGTAAAACGTCGAGCTTGGCTACCTATCTAATTTCACTAGTTGTTCAAAAACCACAAAAACATTGCCGGGCTTGCCCTATTTTGAAATTTTGAAGCGCCGCTGCTGTCAGGTGGTCACATAGATGCAATCCGAATTAGGTTATCTCATCCCAAACGGCCGGTATATAAACAGTGCTATAAACATTGCTGGTTGAGGCAGGCGGACGACCGTATTAATAAATCTAAATAAAATACTATTTATTTTGATACTGTTTTAATATGCAACAGATTCTCAAGCGTGGTCATCTCAATCTTGAGGACGGGCCTTAAATAACACATTCTTACGAGTTTGATTGCGCTGAGATTACAAGAAAAATTTAAGGAGGACTTGCGAGCATATAAACAAATGAACAAATTCAGCAGAAGCAATTTAGTCAAACAACTGCAGCCAAGTCGTGCGCGCATAGATGGAGTCATTCGTCTCATTCGACGCACGATTTGAAACGCACGCAACGAGCATTGCGCAATGCGCATGACATGTGAAAGCTTTTTACCATAGACACAGGAGTGCATTGTCGCATTCCGGGAAAGCTGACCGTAGACGGCCGTGATCCCCTTAGCGGTAGTAATGCGAAACTATCTTGTCTGATAACAGAACTAGAGTTTGATTTCCGAACATTTTCTTCTAATTGTCGGTTTACGATGTACGAAAATCGTATCTCACCGGCAGTGGAATTATATACCTACATAGGCAGCTGAGAATATGTCATCTCAGGGCGTCCGAGATCATACCCCCAACCACCATTCGCATCTTAAGGAAGGATATCATCAGATAATTGAAACGATAACCATTGTCAGCAACACAATGAGAATCTTTAATTGGTATAAATTTGGTGTTAGTTCGCTGTTGATTCTAAATAAATAAATTTGTATACGCCCAATCTGCTGTTTTCTAACTAACCCTATGGTTGACTGGAAGAAATCCCTCTTTGGGATAAGTCCGCCGTTGTACTCAATTTATGTATCAATGCAAAATTAATGTATTGCCTTTTTGTACAATAAAGCGTTTACAAACAAACAAACAAACAAATAAATTATTCAACAAACAAGTACTATGTACCTACCTGAAGTACGAGGTAGTTAGTTACTTAGACGATCTAATGATACTTACCGCAACTTATGTTTGTCTCGTAATAATTCCAGACGGGTTTTGAAATTAATGACATCGAAATTATTTCTTAGTTATAGTACCTCAAATATGCCGTACGGAAATTCAAGATTGTATGGCACCGCGAAGTAACCTGTAGGTTTTGACGATTCGTCATACTAGACACAGGAATTTTCTGAGCAATATGCAGTCGTAGATCTTTTAATTGGATAACTTCGAACTTAGGCCCGTATTAATAAACCATTCCGAAGATTGAGAACAGTCTTATGACCGGTCTGAAGTAAACCTGTTGATTAATAAACCTAACTTGAGACCTGAAAAGCACGTGCATACTCACACAGTACTCACTTGAGAGGTGCGCGTATTAATAAACGAAACTCAAGATCATTCATTCGTCGCTGAGGCGAATACTTGAGAAGTGATCTCAGCTGAGTATTCAAGATTGGTTTATAAATTAGCACGGAGCTTGAGATAGCGTCAACTTGTTAAGACGCATCTCGCCTCACGACTTGTATTGAAATTTGTTTATTAATTACCTTAGTCTTAACACAAGGACAGACGAAGAGACGGGCAAACAAAATTACCCTATAAGGATTCTGTTTTTCTCAAACGAGGTACGAAGCCCTAAAAATCTTGAAAGATCTCACAATTGGTAAGACAAATTAAATTTACCATTCCAATCTAATTAATTATAAATAAAAAGTTTGGATATTTGTTTATTTCTTTCTCAATCACAGCGAAACGTGTTAGCGTATTTGAATGTTTGTGGTACCCAAGTAAAATATGCCCTGGAGGGTCAGGATTTTTTTCCCAATAAAGTGAGTGGTTCCTACGGGATAAACATTGCACAACAAAGCATTGTTGTGTTCCGGTTGTCAGAGATAAGATAGCCAGTCCCCCAAATAAGATGGGGTTTCCGGGTCAGTACGCTGCCACCTTCGGCCTTATCTTAACTTAGGTGTGATTGAGGTCAAGAGCTAACCCGTTTTGGATAAAAAAAAAGAACAAATTACGCATAAAGACGAATTCTACGCGGGCGACTAGCAACATAGATACATATAATAAGGAAATAAACGGTCATGAAAAATATGTGACCTTCAAAAATACAAGTAATTTATATCAAAATGGAATGACGATGACCGTGTTACCACTTCTAGTATAACGTAGGTTCCTTGCGTTCACATTTCCAGCAGGTTCGCGCTCCTACTTACATTGGTGGTGTCATGTCGCGTAGTCGCGTCCTGCCTTCTTCGACTGTACCTATATTATACCCAATCTGTTTTGCCGTAAAAATCGACTCATGGGCTTCGGGACTTTCCTCCAAAAAAAATATCTATAGATTTGCAATTTTTAACGGCGATGGACTCACCCCCTGTCACGTGTGTATTTGTAAGGTGAACCGTGGATGTTGGGATATCTCTGATCACCCCATTTGGGATAAAACGTTGTCTGTGTCTTTGCGTATCAACAAAATAGGTAAAAGTGTATTTGTTCGCTTAAAGATTAAGGTTGAGAACTGCGATTTGACTCGGTGCGTCTTACTTATTACCTGACAGCCACCCGACGACGTTGTGTTGTAAATAATCTCCGCGGTTAATTGAAAGGCACGGCACCGTTGTTTTGTTGACAATTTACTACAACATAGGATGACGAGCCTTTTTTGGACAAAGGAATCGCGTTTCTTTAATTTCTGTCTGAAGAGACACTATACAGGGTGAACTTGAATTCGTGTATTCCTATTAACTAGTGACGTCACTCTTGATAACGAACATCTTTCCCCAAAGAACCATAGAATTCAATCAAAAAATTTCTATTTTTTTTAATTTCTTCTTCTTCAATAGAGCTCTTGTCGGTGGAGTAACGACCATGTAGTCTACTTTCCGCCCTCGTTTTAACATCTTGGTACGACACGAGATTCACCTTTTCTTTCACTTGGTCAAAGTAATTACGCCTAGGTCTTCCCCTTCCTCTCTTTCCTTCTATCTTTCCCTCAATTTTTTTAATTTCCAGGGTGAAATTTAAATCGTGTAATTCCTGGTTACTGGTGACTACACTCCTGATTACGAACAACTTTTTTAACCCCCTCCGTGGCTCAATGTAAACAACATTGGGTTTACGATTCGGAGGTCGCGGGTTCAATCCCCAGCGGGGTACATGTTTAAGTACTTGGTTTGGTTGATGGTAGGGCATTTTAAATGTTCACCTGGCTAGCTACCACCATCTTATCTAAATTATGTATATTAAGAAAATTAGAAAAGCCCCCTAAAAAAATTTATGGAATAAATAACTAGACCAAAAGATAGTGTTAAAAGCTAAATATCTTCAATCAAACATGGCTACGAATATCTTCAGATTTAATCTTAAGATATAAAAAAGAAATATCTTCTTTTTTTTATTTCAGATCATAAGTAATAATAATCTATAATTTATTAGTGAGTTAGTAACAATTTGTATACTTAGTATACTTGGTTAGTAATGGTGTCGATTCGGATGCACACCAACTAAACTAAACTAAAACCAGTTTTGGAGTGGTGCCGTCCCATCGTACTGTTCCAGGTAGAAAGAGATAGTAACTACTACTCTAAAACTGGTTTTAGTTTAGTTTACTTGGTGTACATCCGAATCGACACCATTGTTAATTTAGTAAATACGTAGGGCAACATGAAATAGTAAATGCTCGAAAGATTCGAAATACACCGAAAAACTGAGTTAACTACTGAACCGATTTTCATCAACCATATGCTAAGAACATGTCCCCGTCGTTAAGTCTTTCATATAATAACTATTTAAATATTTAAAAACCCAAAAATTCGAAAATTCGAAAATGAATAGCGAATGCGACTGCGCCACTGTGCGGGCCGTATTAATAAATCTATCTTGAGATAGATGTCGCGTCTCAGTCTCAATACATTTTTTTTTATACTGTTTTAATATGCAGCAGATTCTCAAGCGTCAACTTAAAGTCATCTCAATCTTGAGAACGGTATATTAATTAGGGCATATATGTTACTTAGGCCTGTATTAATAAACCATTCTCAAGATTGAGAACAGTCTTGTGACCGGCCTCAAGTAAACGTGTTGATTAATAACCCTAACTTGAGACCTGAAAAACACGTGCATACGCAAGCAGTACTCACTTGAGAGGTGCGCGTTAATAAACGAAACGCAAGACTGTCATTCATTCGCTGCTGAGGCGAATACTTGAGAAGTGATCTCAGCTAAGTAGACCTCAAGATTGGTTTATAAATTAGCACGGAGCTTGAGATAGCGTCAACAACTTAAGACGCATCTCGGTTGATACAGCCTCAAGACTTGTATTGAGATTGTTTTATTAATACGGGCCTTACAGTGCTCGGATTTCGAAGGTTAACCATGCGGGGTAGTGCCGGGGTGAGATCGGCACGTTCTACCATACTGTAAACTCATCTCTCAGTCAAGTTGTACTTCTGACCTAGTAGTGTGCTACTACTCATGCAATAGATAATGTGAAATTAAACAAGCGTCCGTCTGATAACTGTCAGCGATCCTAAACTTGTGTATGAAGTCTTTCTACTGTAAAGATTACGTTGTTATGCTGTGGAATAGTAATCATGTATTCGGTCTCATTTAATACCTACCGCCATACATTGCCCTGACTACCTGAACCAAGCAATAGCGTAGCGCGTTGTAAACGCAAAACAAATGCTCATAAAGCGGCTTAATTAGTAGAAACGATCACCGTGAACGTACAACACGCGGGACGGGCAACAGGTCCCGTAAAGTCCCGCAATGTCCCGCTTTAATGTCCATCTCACAAATTAAATTCGTAATAGACTTCGCTTAAAGTGGTAAACTTTAAACAGAGCCGACTTAACTATCAACTAGTGTTACCGATGGATGGTCGATTATCGATAGTCTATCGATAGCCGATCGATAGCTTGAACCATGACAATAGTATTGAATGCTCACAAGTTTTTAGGCTGTTTAAAATCGAAGTTCTGAATAGCAATACTATAGATTGTATTATCGATACTGTCGATTGTCTAGGACTATCAATAGTTTGCACATTTTCAATAGTACCTAATAAAGATAATAAATAAATAAATATTCTTAGACATACACACAGCACCATCTAGTTCCACAGTAAGCAAATATAGGCTTGTGTTGTAGATACCAGATGGTTGATATACTACATAATACATTTTAAAAATACTTATTAAAAATGAAAACATCCGTAAGTCCGTAATATTTATTTTATTTTTTATTAGATAGCATAGTAATTACTATGGTATCGATATCGACAAAGTATCGATGCTATTAGATACCATAGTAATGACTATGCATCGATACTTTGTTATATGTCAATAGTATTGCCGTGTATCATCTACCGATTATGTAGCTGTTGTTTAGGGACAACTATCGACAGTCAAACTATCGATAGTTCGACAACACTACCATCGACGGCACTGCTCAATAAACGTTATGTAAACTGATTGGATGCTGTCCCAAAGTGCGTTATACTCATTATTACACTATGCCTAAAGTCTTCCGCAAAATGTTGATGGTTCGCGCTGCAAGTTTATATTCTTACTATTATTATAAATGTGAAAGTCTCTCTGTCCGGCTTACACGTGTAACTGATAAACGATCATATTGTTTGACAAAGGTAGCTGGACCTCTTTTAAAAACTGATAAAGTAATTCCTCTAGACGAAGCCGCGGGCGGTAAGATTATGGTTTATAATTTAGATGTGTGTTTGTTTTTCTACGTCACTCTTTTCGATATAATAAATAAATAAATATTTCGGACACTTACACCAATCATCTAGTCCCAAACTAAGCAAAGCTTGTACTATGGATACTAGATAACGGATAATCATACATAAATATTTATATAAACATCCAAGACTCGGAAATAAATGTTCGTATTCATCATATAAACATTTACCCGTCGCGGGATTCGAACCCGCAACCGTTGGTTTCGCTGATAGGGTCACTATCCACTACACCAATCGGTCGTCGAATTTACAATACGATATGTGTAAATACAACAACAATATAAATAAATTATTATACAGGGTGAATCGTGTAAATCCCATTAACTGACGCTGACGTGACGCTACTCTTGAATACGAATAACTTTCCCCAAAAAACCGTAGTCGAATTCGATCAAACAATTTTCTATTACCCATACAAGGTAAACCATTCTGAAATCACAAGTGTGTGCAACAATTTTCGTCTGGTGACTCCATTCCCGATTAAGAACAACCATCCACTAGGAACCATAGCTGAATTCAGCCGAAAATTGTTGGACTTCCATACTAAATATGGTTTCAGAATGGTTTACTTTGATTCAGTGAGAACATCAAACTAAAGTCACGAATTCAAAAAGAATCAGTTGTTCCAAAGAAATTTTTTGAATATTTAAAAAACATTTATTTTAGAGGTGGTACCATAACTAACGTGCATGGTCTGACTGACCCACTTCATAAAGGGTAATTCACCTGTTATAATAAACTCATAAAATGTTATGTATACATTCGTAAAAGTAATAATAACTTATATAATGTAACATTCCTATGGCCACTTTACGGTTGAACTGCATCTCATATACATACACGGCATAATCAAAATCAAAATCAAAAAATGCTTTATTTTGTAGGTACACAGGGTACACTTAAAATAGTCAGATTTTACATTTTTAAAGCTACTGCTTGTTCAAAAGGCAATTTTCCCCTGAGAAGAACAAGCAAGAAACTCGAGAGGTCGCTCTTTTAAAAAAAAGGTTTTTATATTACAAAATTATTAATTATTATTTAATGTTATAATATTTCATTATTAATTGTGAAATGGCCTGGTTATGCGAACGGGCTGGTTATGTCCATGATTGTTTATCATCTAAATAATCTGATATTTTAAAATATGCTTTCTTAATAAGTTTCTGTTTTATAGTGTCTTTAAATTTATTGAAAGAAAGATTTTGTATATCAACAGGAACTTTATTGAAAAAGCGTATACATAACCCTTTGAATGAATTACTGACTTTGCGGAGGCGACTTATGTGACCTGCAAGTTTATCTTTATTTCTTGTATTGACATCATGTTTATCACTATTTTTCCTAAATGATGCTATATTTTTTTTGACATATATTAGATTTTCAAAAATGTACTGTGACGAAAAGGTTAGAATATTATACTCTTTAAACTGTCTCTAAGTGACACTGCAGGTCTCAATTGATAAATTGCGCGAACGGCTCGTTTTTGTGAAACAAAGATTGTATTTATATCCGCGGCATTTCCCCACAGCAAGATACCGTAAGACATCAGGCTATGGAAATAACTAAAATATACTAATCTAGCAGTATTTACGTCCGATATTTGTCTAATTTTTTTGACTGCATACGCTGCAGAGCTGAGCTTCTTCGCCAATTTATGGATATGAGGACCCCATTGGAATTTGGCGTCCAAAGTAATGCCCAAAAATACAGTGGACTCAACAAGGTCTAGAGTGACATTTTTTATCATTATATTTGTGGGCACCTCCCTGACATTAGGCAGTACAAATTTAACACATTTAGTTTTTTTCTCATTCAGTAACAAATTATTTGCCGTAAACCATTCTACTATTTGAGAAATAGCGTTGTTCACGTCGTCATAATTTAATTTTAGTCTATTTACTTTAAACAATACAGACGTATCGTCAGCAAACAATACTATTTCATATTTACCCTTTACAAGGTTTGGCAAGTCATTTATGTAAACCAAAAACAAAAATGGTCCGAGAATGGAGCCTTGTGGGACGCCCATACAGACTGTCGACCCTGACGATGTATTGCCACTGATATCAACCCTCTGAACTCGGTTACTCAAATAAGAATTCAGAAGGTCGAGAGCTCGGCCGGTTACACCATAATGACGTAATTTCCTGATTAAAGTGTCGTGATGAACGCAATCAAAGGCCTTGGACAAGTCGCAAAATACTCCTATTGCATCCCGCGCATCTTCCCAAGCCTCAAAAATATATTGTAAGAGCTCGACACCTGCATCGGTTGTCGAGCGGCCCCTAGTAAAACCGAATTGTTTATATGACATTAGATTGTTACTGTAAAAATAAGTCGATATATACAAGATTATATTATATAATAAATAAATAAAAATAATTTTATTTTCACACCACATCTGTTCAACAAACAAGAAATCCAAAAATAAAAAGAAAAGATCACAAAATTATTAGATGTGGTGGACTGGAGCCTGAGCTAGACTATAAAAGTCTGTATTTCAGGACTCCAGGCCTCCACCCAGCGGAGTGGAACTAAAAATTTACAAACAAATGGTCTTATACAAAAACAAAAATAATATGAAAGAAAGGTGTGTGTGTGTGCGCGTGTGTGTGTGTGTGTGTGTGTGTGTGTGTGTGTGTGTGTGTGTGTGTGTGTGTGTGTGTGTGTGTGTGTGTGTGTGTGTGTGTGTGTGGTGTGTGTGTGTGTGTGGGTGTGTGTGTGTGGGTGTGTGTGTGTGTGTGTGTGGGTGTGCGTGTGCGTGTGCGTGTGCGTGTGTGTGTGCGTGTGCGTGTATCTAACCTGTAAATTAAAGTTTAAAGTTTTAAGAGATTTTCAGTATCATCGTAATTTAATTGCAGTATCCAATGGGTAAGTTTATGTTTACATTCAAATTTATTTAATTGAATAATCCTCAGGATATAGTTTATTTTATTGTAAAGAAAAGGTCCGAGAAAAACGAAAAATCTATGCATAAAGGATGAGTTACATTTTGGGGTTTTGCAAACAAGTGGTCTATGTCTATTAGTGGTCAAATCATGGGGGGAAACTAGGGAGTGTTGTTTGAGTATGGTATGCAATATATGTAATTGACGAACAGTGGGGGTTTGGCATATTTTATAAAGATCTTGCGTGGGAAACAGGAATGGGCTGAAAGTAGCAACTTTAAGTATAAGTCTTTGTGCACGTTCAACTTTAATACAGTGTGTTTTTGCGGCACCTCCCCAAATGGTAATACAGTAAATAATTAAGGATTGACAAAGAGCTTGATAAACTGTTTTAATTAAGTCTGGACCAGCAATATAACGTATTTGTTTAAAAACATAAGTAAGTTTACGAATTCTAGATGTAAGTAACTCAATGTGCGGTAGGAAAGTAAGGTGAGTATCCAAGGTCAATCCAAGGTATTTTATAGTAGGTACTTCTTCAAGACTCTGACAGTCGCACCGCTGTAGGTAGTCCTGTAGATCGCAGGAGTGAATGATTAAGGTGTGGTCATTATGCGACGGAAGAGAGGTACTACGCATACCAAATAACATGTATTTAGTTTTAGAAGAATTTAGAGTAAGTAAATTTTGATTAAGCCAGTCGTTTATAAGGTTAAGACCTGTTTGGGCGTATTCGAACACTTCATACCAATTTTTTGCTGAAAACACTAGAGCAGTATCGTCTGCGTATGCCACTATTTTACCATTTGTGAGGGGAAATTGATAAAGGTCGTTGATATATATTAGGAAAAGTGTAGGTCCCAGGATTGAACCTTGAGGCACACCATATACGTTAGTAGATTCCTCACTGGTTATGTTATCTATTACCACAGTTTGTCGTCTATCGGTTAAATAGTCAGAAAACAACTGCAAAGGCTTTCCTCTAACTCCTATTGCATCAAGTTTGTTGATAAGTTGCGGGATTGAAACGGAATCAAACGCCTTACTCAAATCAAGAAAGATCGATAAGCTCTTATTTCCTTTATCAAGATTGTTAGTTATGTAATCAAGAAGATCATGAATTGCATCATCAGTGGATTTTCTGCGACGAAAACCATATTGAGATTTCGATAGAAGGTCGTTGCTCTCAAGGAAGGCAATCAATCTACTATTCATGATGCGTTCTAGAATTTTTGAAAGAGCCGTGAGAATTGAAATAGGCCGATAATTATTTATGCAATGTTTATCACCGGTTTTATATATTGGAAGAATTTTTGATTTTTTAAAAGTTTTTGGAAAATTACCCACTGATATACACAGGCGACAGACAAAGGTTATAGGTGGGATAAGTATTTGTTTAAATTGTTTGAGAATCCCGGCGGAGACACCGTCCCATCCCACAGCACAGTCACTTTTCAGTGACATAACGATCCGCTCAATCTCTTCTTCATCGGTGTCCAAGAAAACAAAAGAATTAGGGTTAATATTTAGTTTAAATTTAAATCGTGGTATTTTTTTTTTTATTGTTTCGGCTAAAGATTTACCTATTGTAGCAAAATATGTATTTATTTCATTAACTGTGTGCTTAGGATTAGTGCCTTTTCTAAATAAATCCGATGCTTCTTCTTTCGGTTTCCTGAGATTCGCAGACGATTTAATTACCTCCCAAACCATTTTTTTGTTTTTACCCGCCCTATCTAACGCAGAGCGATCATGTTCATTTTTAAGTCTCTTGAGAATTTTGTTGACAAAGTTTCTATATCTTTTATAGGTTTTGCTCAAAATTAAATTGTCAGGTTGTTTCCTACTCTTTTTATGCATGGAATCACGGTTTCTGATGCAGCGCAATAAGCCGGGTGTAATCCAAGGTTTAATTATTCTCTTTCTTCTGGGAACGTAGGATGTTAAGGTATTATTCAGTAAAGCAGAACTAATAGACGTTACAAGGAAGTCGGCAGCTCGATCCGGATCGGTTATTTTGTAGAGTGGTTCAAAGTTAATACTATTTAGATCTGTATATAGATTAGTATAGTTAATTTTAGTTATAGATTTTAGATTTTTATTTTTATTTGAGTTTATACCAAGACAAAATAATAAACCATAATGATCTGTTATGGTTGTTTCTAAAATAAAAGTCAAGGACTGAAGTTTAGTTTTAAGGAATATGTGGTCGAGACAGGAGTTACCCCTAGTAGGAAGAGTGTGGGCTGGCAGGAGTCCATGAAATGAAACTAGGTTCAAGTAATCTTCTGAGCGAGGATCATTATTATTAGGCTTAATATCTATATTTATATCGCCAGTTATAATAATATTTGTAAAACTGGATAAATTTTGAAGGAGGATATTCATTGAGTGTAAAAAATTCGATGGGTCTGAAAAACAGTGTGGACGATATACAGCCAGTATTGCGGTAGTAGTATTTAATTTGATGAGTAAAGAAGTTGCTTCAGAAAGATCTGGTTCTTCAATAGTGTAATTACTTAAGGTACTTTTGATGTAGACAACTACCCCATCATTCTGGTTATAGTTTTTTATAGTTTTGAATGGTTTATAGTTTGGTAAGAAGGGAAGGTTGTTGGTGGATTGTAGCCAGCACTCAGTAAGAGCGATTATATCAACATCAATATTTAGGCGATTTAATAGAGGTAGGAGTTCAGTAAAATTGCGAGATATACTCCTGATATTCTGTGACAGAATGAGTGTTTTATTACCAGATTGGGATAGGTAGTTACCACAGGCTTCTGGTTCGCATGACCTTGCATTCGACACTGTTATGGAATCGATATTATCAAAAACATTATTAATCGAATCGAATTTTATATCTTAATGAAATTTTTGGTGAGTATGAGAGGTGAGTTTGGAGAGTATGAGAAACATTATTTTAATTTTCAATTTAAGTTTGTTTTGCGGGACGGACTGGCATAAAGCGATGCGATATAGAGTTAATAGAAAATTGGGGTATAAATTTATAAAAATTATATAAGTAATAGTATGAGTATGGTATCGATGAATTACAATTTTTCTAGTTCGAATTTTGATATATAGTTTGAATTTATTATATTTAATTACAAATGATTTATATGAATGTATTTTTGTTTGTAATATTAGGTCCTTACCTATGAAATTGGCGTTTTGTATGAAGAATTCCATTAAGACCGTTTTCTCCATACAAACATTTTTGATGTATTTTTTTGGGGAACGGCAAATCCTAAGTTAGCTAAACTTTGTGTGTATTATCGGATAACATTAAGATAAGTATAGGCAGTGTTAATTTTTAAAAATAACCGCTTTTTAAAACTTTCAGCGACTGTAAGAAATTATTATGGAAAGCACATGAAAAGAGCTCTGTTCAGTTTTTTTTTATGTGTTTTAGCCCAGAAGTTTTAACATGTTTCATGTGAAACCTTGAAATTGAAAATTTCATAGGTAAAGACTTTTGTATACCAAAAGCTAATACATCCCACGTGGTTCCGACCAAATTAATTTCAAGTTTCAGGTATATAATAAATAACCTTGTATATACATAATTTACATACTTTAAAGTCTAAAATGTTTTATTTAACATAGTATATTGAAAACATGATTAAAAAAAGCTATGTCTCTCCACAAGTAGGAAAAAGAAACGACAAGAAACTCAACCAGAACTCGTCTGGATCACATCAGCAGTCTGTAATAATCAGATGTAAAGATCATGGTCAATTTTACCCTGATCGCTACGCTCAGCTCTTAGATTATGTAACTTCATCCGTATCGTCATCGATTATGTTGACCAATGGAAAACCGTCAAATTACCGAGCGAGCGCTAAGCCAACCAATCACATCAGAATGTAACCGATGACGATAACGATGAAATTATGTAATACGAGTAGAACCCCTGGTGTTGACACGATGACATTGCTGCCCATGCTCCATATACCCCCAACGTGTCTTATCACCAAACAAAGTCAGCCTGAGTTCGATGTTTTTTCCAGAAACAGCTAGTGGCGGATCAAGAAGGCAGGTCCCAGGGGGTTATGACCTTTCACATCAATTTGACCAAACTTCTAAAACTTGACGGTCACTAACGTCTAAACAAAACTCAACACATCAGCTACAAGGTCGTCCACTGCTGAGCATAGGCCTACGATATAGACCACAACCTAATTAAAAAGTAAATCATGCGCGAAACATGGTTGCACGTCGCCAAAGTATGATGTCTCACTCAGGAATCATCATCATCATCATCACTCAGAAATAATCACCAGATTTTCTAAAAGCAATAGAACATTACCGTTTTTTTGTGATTGTTGTTTATCATTTTATTAACCGGCGAACGATTTCTTGTACGAGAAAAATGGAACGTACCGATTGAAATATTTCAACGGTCACCTCCTACAAAAAGTCGGTCACAATATCGGTGATAGATAACAGTATTGACGAAAAAATCGGCCCGATTATCGGTCCTACAACAAGTCTATCGTCAGCCTTATGCGTGGTCCGATTTGTCAGATAAAAGGCCTCTCAGCGAAGAAACAGGATATTAGCCATATTTGATGAAAATCGGTTAAACAGTTTCGAATATATTTATAGCTAACACAGTTGTTTGGTGTGTTTGGATAATATCATACTCTGTCGAGAGTTATCAAGAGTTATTAAAAAAATTTACTTATTTACTTGACTTATTTTTTAAAGTGTATTTGAGCATGGCCCTCCCTCCTAAAATGTTGGGCTGCGACCGCGCCTGGCAACACAAAGCCTGTCCCACGTAAACACCGCGTGCCCAACGACTCTTTTATCTCTATCGACAACAAAATGCGTTCAAACACGTCGCACTCCGCGAGCAAGTTCACTCATTCCATTGTCTACAGGAAATGTACAAAAACTGCTCATAAAATGGTTTCTTAAATGACAATACCGCGGGGTGTTCCTGCTTCAACATTTCAATAAGGCCTTTTGTTCTATTTAGGGAGAGTATTCATAAACCGTGTAACGCTTTTATCGGCCGTTTGGTGGGACACCCTTTGTACATGAAGCGCTCCGAAATATGGGGTTGGATCGTTTCCGGGTGAGAATGACCTACCCATCATTCGCTGTGGCATTTTTATACATACATACTCTTTAATGATCGCGTAACTCAATCACTCTTGATGTTTTAAATCGACAATGATATCACATTCACATAGAACCCGCGCGAAAAGTTAGTGTACCTTGACTTAGCGTCGCATTAATAAATCGATCTTGAGATTGAGATCACGTCTCAGTCTCAGTACTATTATTTTTGATACTGTCTTAATATGCAATACTTTATCGACGCTTGATAAAGTATTGCATTTTTTTTTCATTTTTTTTTATGCACGACGGGTTCGTACTTGACCTCAATCACACCTGATGTTAAGTGAAGTTGAGGTCGAAGGTGGAAGCGTACTGACCCGGAAGCCCCAACACATTTGGGGGACTGGCTATCTTATCTCGGACAACCGGAACACAACAATGCTATTAACATTGCTGCATGGCGGCAGATTTAGATAAGATGGTGGTAGCTAGCCAGCAGGACATTTTAAAATGCCCTACCACCAACCAAACCGAGTACTTAAACATGTACCCCGCTGGGGATCGAACCCGCGACCTCCGAATCGTAAACCTAATGTTGTTTACATTGAGCCACGGAGGCGGTCAAAACTTTATATGCTGCATATTAAAACTTAACTTAAAGTATTGCATATTAAGACTTAAGATCATTTCAGTCTTGAGCACGGTTTATTAATACGGGATTTATGACCGTGTAGTACTTACCTACTCATGGAAATAGGTTAGGGTTAGATTTTTATGCCAAATCTTAGTAGATAAAGGCAAAATTTGGAATTAAATAATTCACTACACGCGCTCACTCATAAATCTTGCGAATCAACAGGAACTCGTGCATTCGATGGACAAATTGCACGCCTGCGTCGTTTGTAATGTAATCAGAGATATCCTGGTAGAAACGGTTTGGTTCTATACTTTTTGTACCATGTCCAAGCATATTCTCCAATTTACTTGAAATACATTGATGTCCTTAATTTCCACGCGTCATGTCTCTAGCCACAATCTCCCTTTTGCTCATTCAAACAGAAGTGTTTGTTTGGGTCAGCGATTAATCTGGCTTGCTTAGCTCATTGGAGAATATATTCGCGATATACTGTAATTAACCCTATGCCTGTACTATAAAGGTTTCGTGGAATAATGCATCATAGAATTCAAGATTAAATGACTAGGTACTAATAGCATAGAAATGACTTCACATGCAAGTAATTTCATTGGGTTTCTTTTCTTTCAAACAACACGCATTGTCATTAGCCGACGAAAATAGATGCCTAAGCTTAGCTTTGTTGTTCCTGGGCTTTAGGTTAATAAGGTTCATTAGAACTTTCCCTAATAAGCTTAAACTTTCTAACCTAAAGTAGATTGTGTCCAGAACTTGGTTCCTCTAAAAGTTTCCATAACTTATTACGTGACACTATGACTATATAGGTATGCGGGTGTATGTGTGTATGAACAAATGCTGAGTGTAAGGTGGGGATAGGCGTGCGTAGGCGTTGCTTAGGATTTCATAATTTATGCACGTGCGGTCGCGGTGTGACCAAGTCGATTTGCTCCAATAATGTTTTTTGCTGGAAATCACATATCAGTAATAAAATGACAGAGCTAAACAGCACCATTTTCTACCAATTCACGACAGAGATGTGGGAAATGTTATATTTGACGTGATTACTTCCTTACGTATGTTTCCGCCTAGATCAAGAGATCAAATGCATGTGCATTGGCTGTGTAGGGCAAACCTATAACTTCCCTTCAAATATTTATGCCAATAAATAATGCAAGGCCAATGAGAGTAGACTGTATGCAAATCTCAAACATATAAATGCTAATGCAAGTACGAAAAGGAGTATTTTGATGTGATTCTCACAGTGTCCTGATGACAAAATCTGATAAGTATATGGACATGAAACTGGGCTCATCACGCTAAATGGTTGCTTGGTCAACGTGTGGTGGACTGTACATAACTGCAGGCTGTGGCTGAAAATCAGCGGCCGCTGGGCTGGTTCCAGCGACCATATGCTGAGCTACAGACCTTTTTGTCATAATTACAAAGTCATTTTATATTTTAGGTTTTACTGTTTTCTTGGAAAATAAAGATTTTTATTATTATTATTATTAAATATTTGAGGAGCAGTGGCATGTACAGCGTTTTGTCACAGGGTAGGCAGAATAATAAAATGTGCTATAAATTGAGAAAAAGTATAACTACAAAATAATAACTTACTCTTAGAGTAATCTACGCAACTGTTTATAATATTTTTCTGTTCACATCAGTATGCATCAGCTGTCTGGACAATGCATTTCTAGGAAAGCTTACAATTTGCTAGGGTAGGCATTGCTTTTCTGCCTGTGTGGAGGGCACGCGTCTGACGAGGAGAATACTCGAGAGTCAGTTACTCTAATAATGAGGACCGTCTGCGGGAGATCAGCTCCTCCTGCGAATCATCTCAACCGATGAAATTAAAGCAAATAGCTCTCTTATCTCTTTATCCCTATCCCTCTTTTATAACAACAAATTCTCACTCTTTTAAACAAATCTAATGTACATTTTTAACTTCAAATTTCAAGCATTTATTTCAACGTAAAATACTTGATTTCATTTGTTGAATATCAATTTAAATCTATTGGAAATAAAAATAGGGCTAAGCATTTTTCGGTCAGTCAGTATGTCCAAGCTGCCACCGCTTCCTAGACCTCTGTATCTGCTTACATTAAGCATTACATACACAGAGTCACATAGAGCTGTCTTGGTTTCGCAGTAATGGCTTATCTTGCTTGACACGCGAGCACAAGTGCAACCGTTGCCGTCGCGATGTGGGCCATTCCTATTCTAACCGACAAGTACGTGTGAAGTTTGCATTTTATTTCATTTCAACCAAGCATTGTACTCTGTGTTCCGGTAGTGGCGAATAGAACCAAGCTGTCTTTCTCGGGGGGTGCATAAGAAAATTATATAGATTATCAACAGGCATCAACCACCGTGATTTCTCGGGCCGAATCTTCATTGTACTTGTTAACACATTCAATGCTATTTAGACAGACACAACTGAAAATTCATTGTCCCCTACGATATACTCGTATTTAAAATAATTTATGAATGGGTAAATAATGAATATGTTAAGTGATGATTTTTTGGCTCCATATTTATGCAATGTCCTTGGTGTCTGATGCAGTTCTCCCATTTGAGGACATGTTTTTACAAATATACAGCTATTTAGCGTCTAGACTCAGAATTCTACTTCAGAAGCGTTCTCAGATATCCAACCACGCTCCTAACATATATGGAAAATCTAGCAATAATAATGCTATCAAATATCCAATCATCATCATGTTATCAGCCACAGGATCTTCACAGCTGAACATAGGCCTCCCCCATAGATCCCGCTCCCCTAGCCGCCGACCACCAGGCGAGGCGGTATACGTAAAGCAATTCCCCACGAAAAAAGTAGGCGATACGCAATTCTAATTATTGGACTGTCCGAGTACATTCCACGTTATCAATATAATAAATTGCCACGTTCGTACATTTAGTCATCGGACTTGGTTTCGCTATCTCGCCCAAAACCGCGGAACCGAGTGGTGACCTTAAACATAAAAACTACTCTCGTTTCCTTATCTGAGGTTACGCGGGTGACACATCATCGAGTCATTTACAACGGTTACAAACCTCACGAAACACGGACTGACAACGGGAACTCTCTATTATAGGTATATTACATCATACAACTCATGAGTCGCATCCTCATACGGGTGGGACAGAAAACCAGCGCTTTGACTGAAGCATTAAACTGAGTCGTAACCCATTCACTACTATGGCACACATAGTAGGTAATATTTATAATATAAATAAAAAGATCCAATCGTCACAAAATTAGTTAACAAAGTAAATAAAGCAAAAAAAAACGTTTTATTAGATTGCGAACTTGTTTTATCCCTCGTATACTTCTTTTTTATTGGATACAGGCAATATAACGCCACCTCATAAGGCCCACTTACCTAGCTTACCTTGATCTCGGCGAGTGAAGTTGCATTTTTCTTTATAATTCTTATAATTAGTGCATTCTAACTTTTGAAGCTTAATAATGGCAGAATATTGTGCAGCAAACGTTAGTGATGGTGTGCAAGTGAAGGGAAGTGTAAATTAAAGTGCGTAACGAGGCTTTCGGGTTCCCACAAGAAGCCGCCAAAATCTTTTGTAAAGCATTCCGCCACTTTACTGAAGAATGACTTGTCTGTGAGTAGACTCTGTATACGCCAAGTATACGACGAATTACTTGTTTTAACTGAGACTGGGTTTCGCGTGCTTCATCTTCGACCACATCGCCACTTTCCATCAGGTGAGATTGTGGTCAAACGCGAATCCAGTCAATCATAAAAAAAGACTACTTATAAACTGAAGAAATAAGAGAAATAAAACATGGCTGTATGTGCTTAGATCCCTTTGCCTTCTCCGAGAGGAGTGAATAAAAGTAGCCCTAACGTCTAATTCGGGCTTGTTTACCGGTTTATTTTAAACCGAAACCGGTTACAAACCCTGGTCTAAATTACTACTAGATAGTGACCACTAGTAGCAGTTTCGTGGTGTTTTCGAGCTTGACAGCGTAAGTTAAACAGGCGGTCCCTATTCTTTATTTCAATTGAAAAGCAACGAGACTGACTGTTTAACTATACTTTCTGAATGCATATGTTTGACATGGTGCTGAAAATACTAAAGCCGTTATAATGTAAGCTTATAATATTAGTGGAATTCCCTCAACTCCTCATGGATCTTATCATCAGAGCTAGATTTTGAATGATGATGATGGACTTTCCAAATCGTTTTATGATCGTTTTATAATTTGGAGGTACAAAATATATAAAAAAATGCAACCAAATTGAAAACCTCCTCCTTTTTTGAAGTAAGTTAAAAATTAAACAAAATGCTATGATGTATAATTGCGAGGAGCCCGTCTAGTTGCGCGGCGAGTCGAGGTCGCTCGGCTGACGCACAGATAACACCCTACACTAACCTTCAGCCCATGATGCCAAGCCAAATTGCACCCTACGTCCACCACTTAAAGTCCTTCTCTAGTGACAGGCACGACCCACCAGTATGCTGATATCGGGGAATGCAAGCTCGATATGTTTCATACGTCCCGAAATGTCCCAGAAATGTAGCCTTTCCAACGTCGATGTTATGTATTTGTACTTAGTACCTATGATTTACCTAATTCTAGACGATTCTAAATAATGTTAGTTATTTTTCACTATATGAATGCACTTCTTATTCGCCGTCCAGTATAACTTTCCAACCACCACTGGATTTTGGATCCTGGATTTGGATGGAAGAGATCTTTCTTAGAGATAAGCTCACCTTTGTACATTGTTTCTTACTGTTTTGTACCTGATTTTTTTATTATTTTCTGTGCAATAAATAAAGAAGATGTTATTTAAGTATTTAATTATTTATAATAATAATCTGATGACCGAGCAACGATGGATAGGATTATCATTACGTTCAAAGGAGAGATTGTAATTTAGTACGGGTGCTAGTGTCGCCGCTTTCTAAGCAATTTGTGTTTTGCTTACACTCAACCACATGCTCTGGGGCCCGATTCTCGCGCACCCGATATTTAATTTATGATAGATTTCGATAGGTCTGGTACTTTTGCATAGCGATGTCGATTCGGATGTACACCAACTAAACTAAACTAAAACCAGTTTTGGAGTGGTGCCGTCGCATCGTACTGTTCCAGAGAGAAAGAGACAGTACTACTCTAAAACTGCTTTTAGTTTAGTTTAGTTTAGTTGGTGTACATCCGAATCGACACCAGTATATAAGTATGAAAGTGACAGATGTACTAATGTCTAACAGCATTTAAATCTCGATCGCATGAGAATCACCTCCCTGATTAACACACACAAACGAAATTACGAACATGAAATTTGTCCAAGAAAGAAAGAAATGTATTTATTCAGTGTCACATATCGTAAAAAAGACGAGTTTCGGAATCAAATGGAAGCGCGTTTTGTTGAAATTTTGGTGCTATGTACGCATTCATATTATGTATTCTGTGGCATTGTGTAGAGTGGCAAGTATAGGCGTGCGCCGGCTTTTGTAGCTGACGGAGCGGAGGCCCTAATCCCTCAATAGTTGCTCATGGAGATACCTTGTAGATGAATATTCAACTATATAATAGTGTTTCAACGATATATATGTAGGTCTTTATTCACAGTGATGTGGGAATTTATTTTCAAAGATATTCCCAGAACTGTATGTGTAGACCCTAACAGGGATACTCGTCACTCGCATTTTCTCCACGCCATTTGTCATCCTAGAGGACAGCTGACAATCGACAGCTAATTACTCTCGATAACGTAATTAGTGCGGACCATACTGAGCCCGGTACCCCGTGTGATTCGGTCGTCTTGCAAGGTAGTGATTCTTTTGATAATAATATTCACAATAACACACTGGGTTGAAAACACTGACAGCCAGACCTGCTACTTAACCGCCACAACTTTCGAGCGTTTCAACCGCTTCTGCAATACCTACTATCGGCACATTTACCTACGGTAGCCTTCTACTACCCCACCATCAACGCTTACTGCGATCTGGCGCTATGTATTTCAAACTTCAAACTTCAAGCATTTATTTCAACGTAAGATACATGATATCATATGTTGAATGTCAATTTAAATCTTCTGGAAATAAAAAAAAAGTTTATTGCATTTATCTGTCAGTCGGTATGTCCAAGCTACTACCGCTTCGGAAAGGGAAATCATCTGTGGGAAAAGAAGCGGCGCAAGAAACCCACAGGATCATTGTTGTCCTTTTTTTTAAAAATAAAGTTTATAACTAATACAATTTTATAATTTTGGGTTAAATTATATTAGACAGTCGAGCTTCACTTGGCTACCTACCCTATGAGGGTTTGTCTCTTTGGCTTTTTGCTTCGCAACAGCTACACTCCCATTAGCTGGAGGGAAGTGGCACTTTCTTTCCCACTTTTCCACCCTTAAATTCTGTCTTTAATTAGCCTGGTGTCCAAGTTAGCAAGAGAGTCACGTAGGGCACAGTCTACCTTCAGTAAGCGCCGTACCACAGTTGACCCAGGCTTACAGGAGTTGTGGCCAAAAGTCTGGCACAATCCACTGGGCTCGCGTGATGGATAAGAGTCTCCTAGTAAAAGAAAGCTCGCCCTAACAATGGAACCGTAACTCTAATCGATACCGCGTAAAAGATGTTCGCATTGAGCACCCCGTGTACCTACTGGACTTCGTATGGAGTTACATTATTGTTTCGAACTTTATTGCCGATTTCCTGTACCGAGAAAACGACTGCGGCGGCGTTTAAAAGGTCGGCATATGGTCGGCATAGTTGAAGGATGACAAGAGTTCTGATTAACATGACGTGAGCATTGAACTTTATAGTTAACGGGATAGGCTAGTCCATAACAGCAAATTGGTTGAAATCGTAGTAAGTCTACGAATGTTGCCGCCCTACGTATCCTGTGGATAAGGTTGCCACTTCGTATTTTTGCCCGACTATATAACAAGCCGAAAAGGATGGTATAACCCATTAAGCAGTCTATGGCCCGTATTAATAAATCGATCTTGAGATTTATATCGCGTCTCAGTCTCAGTACTGTTTTTTTTTATACTGTTTTAATATGCAACAGATTCTCAAACGTTTACTTAAGGTCATCTCAGTCTTAAGAACGGTTTATTAATACGGGTCTATATTAGGTGATTATAAATGTTTAATCGTATCGATCAATCCACAGGGTACAAAATCCTCGCTTGCTGGAGTGAGATGTCGAGTGCACGAGCAGGTCCCATTTTGATAATTGAAGTATCGTTCAATTGCTTATAGTGTCAGTGAATTAGGATATATAATAATATTAGCATATATATATTTAAATATTAGTTAGACGTTATCCGCTATCTAGTATGCAAAGTACAGGCCTTGCCTAGTTCAGGACTAGATAATAGATGTAAATATCCGAAACACTTATATTAGTATTTATTAATTGTCATTCCTGGGAAAGTATTACTATATTTTAAAAGGAGAACGTGTAGCAACCCTAAGTGGGGACCATGTATAAATGGACTTTCTATAGTTAAGTCAGGAAGAGATCCTTCGTGCGATGCTGTTTAATTTCGGCATATAATTTAATAGTTCATGAAAAATTATACAACAGAATAAAATACAATATCCTATGTAGTATAATAAACCTATCGTAACTTGTAATAGAATGTAGACTGACGACTGATTGGTGTAGTGGATAGTAACCCTGTCTGCGAAACCAACGGCTACGGTTCGAATCCCGGGAGGGGTGAATGTTTGTGCCATGAACATTTATTTCCGACTCATGGATTAAGAAAATTTTTGATTAAAAATAGTAGAGTTGAAATTCGTTTGAATTTAAAAGACATTTCAATTTGATAAATGGTTCTGTGTTTGATTTAACTCTTCATAGCCTGGGTAATTCTATAAGTTCCATAAGTTTCTTTGAAGCACTAATATCGAGTCTCAGTGTGAGAGGACACTAATTGACTACTAATTATTGCAATAAAAACAGCATTATGTAACCTAATGTAAGTATATGTAACAGTGGAGGAGAGTGTCGGTGGCTCAGCGGTTAAGACGCGGTCTTCCAATTTGGGATTCTATAAAGAAAATGTGTATTCTATAAAGATCATTTTGTACGGTGGTGTACCTATATTAATTGTATGGATCATAATGATACACGTTTAAAATAGTAATTGTCAAAAGTGGGCTTAACGTAATTAACTAAATACCCACAACGCGAACGAATCAAGATGTCTGTGAGCAGCTACCGCTAAGCTATTCGAAATGTTGCAAATGCTTTCGGAATATTCATCTTCTAGCAGATGTGCTTTAATTCGCTTCTTAAAAGAAAATTTAGAAATGGATTATAAGGGGGAGGCCTATGTTCAACAGGAGACGACCTCTGGCTGATATGATGGTGATGATATGGACTCTATAGCTATGACGGTAAAGTTCACAGTTATTTCGAGTCTCACCGCGAATTCAGACGCTAGCCGCGTCTGTGGGCTTACAGAATAACATAGCTGTAATTTACCACCAGACTGACAGTAGGTATCTGAGGCCTAGGTATGTATATGTATAAAAACTGTGAAAATCTTGAAAATATAAAGAAACTAGTACAATTTAAAAACAGAATTGTTTAGTCGGTAAGTATATACCTACACTAATACTTTTATATCCCTATATTTTGCGTGTACCTTTATATGTTCTGTTTTTTTTATTTCAACTTTACTGTAGTCTAAATTATGTGTAATAATTATTTATAAATAATATTTAATGTATGTGTGTGGCTGGAGTAACAAATAAACGTTTATCTATCTATCTATCTATCTAATAGTTTTTTCTCTTCAAACATTTGCAAGAAAAGTTCTCCCTAAAGGCTGCTCGCCTTTTGTATATGTTAAGTTTTGTCCTTGTATATGTTTCTCTGATCTGTCTATCGTATACAATAATGTGTTAAATAAATTAAATAAATAAAATTTTGACAGAAATAATGTATATAGTAATAATGCGTAGCCGATTGTATTTGCAGGTGATAAGTAGCGCGATGTGTGGCTCACCGTACCTAAAATAAGTAAACAATATTTGTCCAGTCTGATTCACGTAATGAAACTCAACACTTTAAATCTTACTTTGTTTGTCACCACCATACAAGACCTTCGGGTTGTTTCTAGTGAAGTAGGTACAATCGACCACAGAGTTAGGGTCACCGCACACGAGACACTAGCGACAGCTACAAGACGCTGGAAGCGGATTCTATTAGTCCATTAAAAATACGTAATTTTTTTGTTGTCTATAATTAATTACTGATAGAATACCCATTAGTAATAAAATAAAACCTACCATCTGCTAAGATCTTAAAACAATTTTCTAAAAAAATAATCAACTTAATATTTTCTAAAATTAGTTTATTGAATAGTGATATTTGCCGTGAAATTTTTCATAAATATAAAGAAGTTATTGGTCGATTTGCTTGAAAATAGTTACAGAAGTTCGAAGTATATTGTCCGACGTAATTAAATTCACAGTGGTAATTTTAATGCAATAGTCTATGTTTTATTACAAACTAGCTTTCCGCCTGCGGCTTCGCCTGCGTTGAATAACTTTATCGCGGAAATTTGAATATCCCGCGGGAACTATTCACTTAATCGATATAAAAAGTATCCTATGTTTTAATCCAGGGTATGTTCTACCGATATAACAAATTTTATCCTAATCCGTTTATCCGTTTCGCCGTGATTGAGCAACAAACAAACATCCAAACTTTGACCTTTATAATATTAGTTAGATTAGATACCTATACTATAAGAAACGAGCCTACACCTTCCTCAAAGGCCGGCAACGCATCTGTGACCCTTTTGGTGTTGCGGGTGTCCATGGGCGGCGGTGATTGCTTTCCATCAGGTGACCCGCATGCTCGTTTGCCGCCCTCTCATATATAAAAAAAAATCTATATCTAAAGCAAGCTACCGATTTGTGAGAAAACAATTTTATTCTAGCACTGACAGGTACTCTTCATGTGCAAAAAAATCACAGCCTTTAAGACTATATGAAGTTTAAAGTGTATCTTAGCAAGGATAGTAGTAGCCAGTAGGCTGGTGACGATATGGCCGCAGCGGCAGGGCGCCACAGCCGTGTGCTTCGAGATCATATAAAATGTTTGCAAAATTCAGTCGGCAGGTCGGTGGCGGCGTTTTGTGGCGTCATGAGTAGCCTGTATGCGGTGAGGCTTATATACCTAATGGCCTTGATAAAAGAAAACTCGAATTAACATTTGGTAATATCCAACGTCATTTTCACTATAGTATGTCTTTTCTATGGAGGAAGGTACTTAAGGAAAGATATAGGTATACTTCCTTACTTATATTATAAATGTTTTTTTTTACGTTGAATCTATCGTATTGCAATTTTGTAGAGTAGAGCCTGAGACTTGGAAAAGACATCGGCTTTTTATACGACTTCCAAAAAGGAAGAGATAGAGTCTGCGATAAAGTAATTTCACGCGGGTGAAGCCGCGAGCGAGAACCAAGTTCATAATATTATATGTCAATGTATGTAGGTAGCACTTTTATTATTTTTTGACCTCTTTTATTTTCCACTTCTGATTATTAATTCTCATAAAATTATCCCTATACTTATAAAATTTCCTACAAGAAATCGGAATTATGAAAGTGAAAATTTTTTGATATCTAAATAAATAAAACCTAAAGTGTATGTTTGTATACAGCTAAACGATATTCCTAAAATATTCCTGAATCTTGGTATAAGTGTGCACCGAAGTTTATTCAAGCAGAAAAAAACTCGTAAACAATTGCACGGCACTCCTGCTTCTAACTGTACATCATACTGCGCCGACGCCGCACCCACACACACATACCAACAGTGCATTACACTATCCATTACCTGTCTATAGGTACATACACCTACTTACAGTCTAAAAATTCGAGTCGCGACGTTGCAGCCGGTCTCGAGTCTCGCGCCATCGAGCTAATGAGTGCGAGCGAGCGGGGGGTGAGGGGGGTCGCGGGAGGGTAGCGGGGGGCCGGCGCGGGGGAGAGGGGGGTAATGGCGCGCGGCGTCGGATGTCGCCGGAGGGTGCCGCGCCACCGATAACAAAATCACTAGAGAACGAACGCTGTGAGGTGGTAAGGCGATGTTAATGGATATGGTATCATATCTATATACAAAAATGTTCGAATTGAGCGTTTATAAACGAACGTCAACAATAACAGATTCCGATGACATTTCTCTAATCGAAAACTAATGTGTTCGGTCCTAACCCGTACTTATTGTTCCATAAAGAACGAGACAGCATCACATTTAAATTAATGTCATCGGAATAAAAAAATCATCTAGAAAATGAATCCTGCGCATGCGCACGTTGAAGTCTTTTACAAGAATAATAGTATCTATACAAAAGAGTCCAACGCAGTGGTCACGGCAAATGCCATCAATATTAATTAACACGCGTAACCGTGGGTGTCGCAAAAGGGAACTATGGTACTTTCCACCAAAAAATATCTAAAATTGCACGTTTTAACAGCGATGAGCTCCATTCCCTAACACGTGTTTCAAGCATTAAATTTTTAATGTTTGGAACACCCAAACTCTAATGCTTTATCTTATTTATTTGGGATAAAGGTAGTGACGTTATGTATATAAAAGAATCTTGGGTGTCAATAACAAACTGTATATAAGAATTTGAATTATCGTTTTTATTCATTGTTCGGTTGGATTTTTTTATCGTTCATTTCCCTATTAATTACATCAGATATCGTCAAACAAGATGCAGACGTGGCAGTAAAAATTGGTATCAATTATTGATGCACGTGCGTTTTGCAAGTGAGCACTGTTTCATCCTCAATCTTTCTTAACATCAGATGTGTTACTCAAGATGGTAGCTTAGTGAAGATTTTCTTAAAATATCAAAATGTGTTTTCTTTTTCGTTCGACGGACAAAGACATCCGTAATACGTACGGGAGTCACTAGAATATATATATCTGATTTGTGGTTTAGTGAAGTAAAAATGTGGCTTCTCCTAATGCTCCATCTGCTATTTAAAATCAGTTTGTGGGTGAAACTATGAACTATTTGTTATAGTAGCTGTCAAAACACTTATGATTTTTCTAAAATCGGGGCATATCCCATGTAGCTTGTGTCATTCACAAGACTTTTATATATAAATATTGTTTACAAACAAATTAAATACAATAAAACGAGGTATTAGTTAAGGTGTTAATAAAATCGTAATGTGATAATTAGAATGGAACCCGTAATTAGACCCTATTGACATTTCCTCGTACTTCTAAGCCTAAACGTAACTAATAATTTTATATGGAAACAGGCAACGGCTACGCTATTGAATCCTTATGTTCAGTTTACCAATATTTATAAGTCTACAGGTAAAACAATGGAATGCCACATCAACCGTTTTCCAACATCTCCGCGCGTCACCAATGCCCGAAATACAGCGCGCGCGACGCGTCGTAAATCGCGGCGCGGCACGGAGCGGCGAGGGCCTTTGTGTGGCCTCGACGAAAACATACCCGCTGGGTACCTACGACACCTATGTACCATATCCACAACATTTATGTAACTAACCGAGAACGACACAAGTCTGTAGGCTAGATAGTAAACCAAGTGAAAGGTCTTGTCTTGAGGTGTACGTATCACTATTGTTATTTAATTCTGCGGATAAGCGAGTAGACATCAAACATTGGTCATGTGGTTTCCGGTTGAGGATCTGCGATCTCTGCGCCCCGGCCCTATTAGCATGGTGATTAAGGCAAATTCTCCCATATAAAACCATGGAATTCGCGCAAAGGGCGATAAGGCTGTCAATAGTCTGTAAGTAATCGTCCTTAGGTACCTATCTATTGTTCATATTTATTTGTATTATGATTTACCTAATTCTAGATGATTCTTTGTTATTTTTCGCTTTATTTTATTCACCGTCCCGTAAACGGGTAAGTATATAACCTTCCAACCACTACTGAGGTTGGGTGGAAGAGATCTCTCTTTCAGATAAGCTCACCTTATATTTCTTACTGTTTTGTAGCTGTATCTTTTTATTATTTTCTGTGCAATAAAGAATAAATTATTATTATAAATCATTATAATAATTTTTTATGTACAACATTTAATACATAATGCGAAACTAACTAATATACAGAAATTACATACAAAAAAAAATTAAACACATGGCAAAGGAACAATGTGTATACGTCATACTTAGGTAGATAAACGTGTACCAGGCGGATCTTGAGGCAGGGTGCCAGATAGGCCGCGTTACCCCGTTGTATGGTCAGACAAACCGCCAGCCTACAGACTGCAGATGTGAAATTCTAAAGTAGGTAAATAACGTAAACGGATTCTAAAGTAGGTAAATAACGTAATTTTGAGTACAACGAGTCTATAAATCGATATGGAGATTGAGATCGCGTCTCCTCAATACTATTTTTTAATATACTGTTTTAACATGCAACAGATTCTCAAGCGTCAACTTAAGGTCATCTCAATTTTGGGAACGGTTTATTAATAACGGCCCTAGGGGTCACTTCACGTAATTCGCAGATACCAATTTATCAATTTTTCCATGCCTTATTTATATAGCACGTCAATGCCTGGGAATTATGACGACCCTAGCGACACATAAGAAAAAATGCTATGGACAAGTTCTAATAAAATTCATGTAGTAGATACGGGCTTCATTACCTATTGTTGGTTTTTTCGGTGAAGGAATATAACGCAACTGATAGTTTGTTTCCCTGAGGGTTGCCTAGGCCTAACATCACCATTGGAATACTTTTAAAGCTAACTAACCACACCGTCCACCCCTGGGCAGGTGTGCATTTCTGTATTTCGCAAGGTGAACCGTGGATGTTGTTTCAAGCAATAAACTTTTAATATTTGGAACACCCAATCGCTTGGGATATCTCTGACCACCCCGTGTGGGTGCCTTTTATTAAATATTAGTATTTTAAATTATTACTTGACAAACTTAACTTTTCTTTTCTTTTCATTCAGGGTATCTAAGTACATACATCGCCGTCAAATGTTTGTATCTTTTATTGGATGGTTTAGTCGCTTTTTACGGAACCCACGGGAGGAGACGGGTTATTCTTTTAACGTGACGAAATCACACGGCACAGTAGAAATTACTTAATTAATTAATAATCGGACTTTGTCCCTTTTGTTGTGGTATGAAACCATATTTCATGACAGAGATAAATTTGAATATAGGTTTCGATCGGCTATGTTCGAACAGTTTTGGAAAAATGATCGAAATAATTGAGTACATACATTAGAATATCAAAATCTTTTGTTAAACCAAATTACCAACTTGATTTTTTTTTATGCACAACGTTGGTACTTGACCTCAATCACACCTGATGTTAAGGGAAGATGAGGTCGAAGGTGGAACCGTACTGACCCGGAAACCCCAACACATTTGAGTGACTAGCTATCTTATCTCTGACAACCGGAACACAACAATGCTATTAACATTGCTGCTTGGCTGCTGATTTAGATAAGATGGTGGTAACTAGCCAGGCGGACATTTAAAATGCCCTATCACCAACCAAAACGAGTACTTAAACATGTACCCAGCTGGTGATCGAATGGAGATTTGTTACATACAGGACTAAAAACTAATACATACATACAAAAGTCACGCCTGTTTCCCGTAGTGGTAGGCAGAGACCACAGACTTCCACTTGCTACGATCCTGACACACCCAAGTAAAAACTAATGCTATTCCATAATTCTTGACGCTCAAAGCGACAGAGCACCGAGCAACAGAGAAAGTGTTCTGTTTTACCATTTGAACTACGGAACCCTAAGAAGAAAATACTCCTGTCTCGGCGGATTATATAATTTGAACTTGTAAACAAAATGGGACAATCGAGACTCGAAATCCGGCTTTTACATCTATACTTAGATACCTATCTAGTAGTTTTTAGGAATTTCTCCTAATGAGAGAAGCCTGTACCCCAGCAGTGGACAAAAAGAGGGGCATTATAAAGTTTGAAGCCTTTGTCTGTCTGTGGCATCGTACCGCCAAAAGAGCTGTACCGATTATACCTACAGACAAACACCGACCGATTATTATCAATTTATTAAAATGTTAAACAGGCGATTGCTGTTTCTAATCCCTGACGCAAAACAGCGGGTGTTGTGTTTAACAGAGTTGTGTGTGTGTGTGTGTGTGTGTGTCCGTCCAGTCTTTGTGCGAATTATCACATTAATGCGTAGTCCGATTTGAGTATTTTTATATTAAAAAATAAACAATTAGACATGGGTAAAGATAAAGATATTTTACTTGTAAGAACTTGAGTAGTTTATACATGCAGATGTTGAATTGGTTAGGTTGTTTCGAAGATATTTAGCTTAAGATATTTAGTTTGGTGTATTTGGATACCATAGTATTTCCAATTTTCATAATATCTGAGAATTACGTGGATCCGTGTTTAAAGTGACTAACTGTTGCTAATTTCAATTATTTACTTGCAAATTGCAATTTAGGCAACAATTAGGTAGGTATTTCGAAGTAGATAAGTATTACATAAATCACTGTCTTTCTTAAGCTAAACTCTAGATTTCAAAATATAGTCTGTTACAAGCTAAAAAATGTCTATCTACTCTTATTTTACTTAGTACTTAGTCTTTATTTTGTTTCAAATGCGTCTATTCAAGTTATGTTTACAGGACGGTTACCTATTGAAACGCATAACGTTTTTCACCATAAACTGACAATTCATAATATTACTCGCCATTTGCAATAAACCGTTATAGCATAGCTTCATTACACATAATATCATATGGCCGAAACCTGTAAGGCATAATCAGAGAAAGGCATAATTTTAATAAGCATAAGTAATGAAAGGCATAAAGACCAGTCCATATTATTCAAAAGACATAATATTTTGCAAGCAAACATGCAAGCAAGCATGCAAGCAAGCATGCAAACAAGCATGCAAGCAAGCAAATAGGCAAGCAGGGATGCATACATGTCAACCTAACACGAAGGGTATGTCTGCGTTTCAAAGTATGCCTTATAAAAATATGGCTAATGAAAATACATATAGATTTATATGATTATGGCTTTTATTATTATGCCCTTCAACAAATCTGCGTTATTATGTTTATGCGTAAGTAATAAAATAATAAATTTGCGAAACACTATTATACTTATTAATTTGTATGCCATACATAATTATGTATGTCAATTGAACTTATGACAATAAACATTATGCGTTTCGAAGTGTCACCTTGCAGGACAAAGCAAACTTTTAAAAATAGGTACTATGTATTAAGTACCATGTATTAAGCACTATGAAGTTAAAAGTAAAAACTACTAGGTAGGTACTATTTAATCTATGACCGACACTCGAGGTTAAGTATGAGATCAAAATTATTTATTCATTCATTCATTGTCGACTGAAATGAAAAAGTTCATAACTCAGCGATTACAGTAATTAGTTGCTAACTAGTTACCCGGTAGACGGGAGCGAGACGATACCGTGGCGCAAAGTTGCACCAACTTAGAAAAGTTGAGCCTCCATGAACAGCAACTTTCGCGCCCTTAGCAAGTTTACTTATAAAAGTTTCGCTTTAAGTTTTACTTTTTCAAACCGTTAGATGTTGATGATGATGAGTGCGGTGGAAATTAATTGCACTAATAAAGTGCGGGGGCTAGGTCCGTGTTTACGACGCGGCGCGAACGGAGGCGGCGCGGAGCGGGGCGGGGGAAGGGCGGGGCGAGGGACGCGCGGGGGGACGCCGGACGGACACAAAGGAGAGGAGCGGCCGGCCGCGGGCCGCGGACGGCGCCCCGGTGCCCTTATCATCGCCATACAGTCGCCTCGCGCGCCTTGCGACGCACGTCTCACTCCGCGCGCGACCGCCCGAGACCGCTTCACGAGTGACTTGTGATCAGTGACACCCAAAGTACTGGAACTTGTGTGAACACGTGTTGCGCACTGCGCATTCAAAGAGATACTTTTATTGGTTCGTGCTCCATTCATATCGTTTATAATATTGCTGAGCTGTCAAAAATTGTAAACACAGTGCACGTGCCACCCGGCTCGCAAGTAAGTACCGAAGTTTTGCTCACGTTGTGATTGGTTGTTAGGTCGTTGTGTAACAACATTTAGTTCGCCGGTAATGTTCTTGCAAGTGTAACTTGATTTTTTAGAGAAGTAAACACTTTGTGTAGGTAGGCTACCGGATGCAAAATGATTGATTTGTTTGGTTAATACTCTTTCGCATAAGGTCTTGCATTTTTCCATTGAGTGTAATTCATTCATCCGCCATTCAATAATGAAATACCTAAGTATTTCCTAATTATATAATAACGTTCAACATCATATAAGTAGTTGTCATAAAATTGTCTAGGAACTTAATTTCACAGTTTTGACAGAACTTCAGAATTTGACAGATTTTTGATCAAAAAATCGCATAGAATGACGGACGTCATTCAATGTCAAAAAGAGCACACGTGTAAAAAATAAGTTTCACCTTTGCATTATTTCAAACGTTTTTGACTTTATATACCTGCTTGTTTTTTATAAAGTCATAAACATTTTTAACATGTTTAATATAGGTACTGTCTTCCATGTCTTGCTTTCCTTAGCAAAACTGTGGAACAAAACCAAAACTAGTAGATTACATGAGATATAGGTTACACTTAAATTTCGATTATGAATAGAGATATTTGTTTTTGTAGTTTTATTTGTAGTTCACAAATATATGGTTTCATTTCATTAAATAAAATGATAAGCAGATATTTACAGTATAATACGTCATCCTTAACACTAAAATCGAAATGTTGCTTCCTAAATGCTGTTCGAAAGCTAGACATAAGTTTAAAATAAAATCTGTCGCAGCCACTGTTTTGTATACGCTTATGTAAAGTTAATTAGGTACCTTAGATACTGTACTAATCGTGAGATTTCTTTCTAAATCTTGAATGTTATAAAACCTAATATTTATCTTTATTATTTGAACGCTTTATCAATCGGTAATTACAAAGAGTTATTTGCCTCAACAATACAATTTTTAGTATAATAATTTTAATAACAGCTAGACAAAAATATTAATAACTGAAACGTAAATCAAAAGTGCGCAAACGGACTGGCGGCGCCATCTGTCGGTGACCGAGTGCCGCGCGGCGCAATCGCTCACAAGGTCACCGTGTCAACGACCCGCCAACTTTTGCCGCCCACTGTTGTCGTAGGTCATAATTTTATGTCTTCTTTTTGTTTATCTTTTCGTAACTTTATAGCTTTCCGCGTAAACATTTTTATGTGCCGTGTTCGGATGTTTTGATAGTTGTTAGGCGGTTTAGTGGATTGTGCAATAAATGATGATGTTACATTGAAATAACATGGCTGATAGATAATTCAAGATCAATGACCGATGGCTTGTTTTTTTGTGCAATAAATTGCGTCTTATTCGTTGCATTTATTACGATTGCTGAAGCAATTGCTCTCATTTTATATTTATGGAGAACTTTGATTGATATTTACACCAGAATACACAGTTCAATCTGCGATTATACGACTAGTAGATATAATTAGGTAGTACACAGACTATATTGATAATAACAACCCTTTTCTTTGCGGTTAAGATGTTTCATGAAGATTTTGAACAATCAACCATTCCATGCCGTGTGTTATGTTTATCCACTTTCCAAATAAGAGCTAACCAGTGTTTCTTATTGTTACAGTAAGCGAGAGGTCAAGATGGCGACTAAAGGCAAAAGGCCGATGCGTGCCCTGACCCCGGGCGATAAGATTGAGGCGATTCAACGCGTCAACGATGGCGAGTCTAAGGCATCGGTGGCGCGCGACATCGGAGTACCTGAGTCCACGCTGCGCGGCTGGTGTAAGAACGAGGACAAGCTGCGTTACATGACGTCACGGCTCTCCTCCCCGGATACAGACAAAAGTAACGATGGAGATCCACCGGAGAAGCGCGCGCGCACTGAGTCTCCCATCGCGGCGCCCTCGCCGACCGCAGGCGGCCTTGACCTAACCACCCCCGCCGCCCCCGCCGCGCACTCTGCTCCACCCCCGCCCCCGCCTGCTGATGTGCCCGTCGAGCTCACCACGCGCCGCTCTGAACCCTCACCCACACCGATCCCGCCCCGCGAACGCCGGCCGGAACACAGCGCAAACGTCTCAATGAGTGCCATCAGTCCGCTCTCTGGACTCGCTCATTTGCCCAGCCTCACGCACTCGCATCTCGGTCTCAGCTTTAACGAAATAGCGACCAATCTCACCCTCCTCGCTCAGCTCAACCCGGGTTTGTCGGCGCTATCCGCGCAGCCCGCCAGCCGGGCTCTACGGTCGGTGCGCTCACCGAAGCCGGCTCACAACGGTGTACTTAACTTGAACGATACCAAACACCGAAGCAAAACCCACCATTCCTCAGATCCATATCGCCATGGTCACAATGGATCGAAATCTAGCCATCACGGCACTTCAACATCCACCGGCCAACCTGTAGATGAAACACTGTGGTACTGGCTAAAAACACAACAAGCCATGCTTGATCTAACGGCGCAGACGACGACGGCTCACCCATTGCATCTCGGCAAGTCCGCTGAACCGAGCATGCCACCGAAACCCATCGCACCCGTCCCCCCGATCACTTCTCACCTGGATTACAACAAGAACTCCTGGCTATGGCAGTATTATAAACAGTTCGGTGGTGCGATGCCGCTGCCAGAAGACAAGCTCAGATCCGCCTCACAGGTGCCAAAAGAAAAAACTTCGGAAAACATTTTGTACTCACAACTGACGAGAGGCAAAATTGAAGAAGAGCGCATAGTTGCGAAGAGCCCCGTGCAATTGCCACCTCAACAGATTGAAGAGATTCGAGTGAGGCATGAGGAGCCGCGCCTTGCGGAGCCTGCCGTTAGCCCAGAAGTTGGCTCAGAAAATAAAGAACCGTTGATAGAAAGGAATCACGATGCGGGCAGGAGCCAGACCAAAGCGCGAACCGTCCTAGACAATCTACTGTTCAACAACAGTAACGAAACCGCGATCAAGGAGACGAGGACTGTACCGGCTACGAACGGCGAATGGGAGTCGGGTACGGCGGAGGCGCTGGAGCACGGCGACAAGTTCCTGGCGTGGCTGGAAGCGAGCGGCGACCCGAGCGTGACGCGCATGCACGTGCACCAGCTGCGCGCGCTGCTCCACAACCTGCGCGCGCGCCGCGTGCCCGCCGCCGCCGAGCCGGCTGAGCACGCTGCGCGCCGCAAATAGACGCGCGGACACGCACCGCGCTCGCTACAGGGAATATTTCAATTACGTGTGTAAATACATATAGTTACGTTGTCGCCAGTAAGCGTTCACTTGTGATATGTGTAGCCAAATTTGCGTAACTTCTTTGTTCTAAAAGAAAAGCTATGCATTATATTTCTTTAATGTTTAAGACTAACCTTAGGTAAGTTGCGGGAACTGTTCTCTAATAATAGTATTCAAATGTTTCTGACTCTACAAACTTAATAGTTATAATTGTAAAAATGGATGTTACTTATCTGAAATCATGTTACTTCTGATGCACACTGAACTGTTAAGTGGTTAGAATAAGTAGTACCGCTGTATGTTGCCATTTTGACGATTACATTCCTAGTTGTACCCTTACTATAGTATAGTCGGATCCCCTATGTTCTACCTCAAGTCAAACTAATGCTAAGTCACGGCGCCCTTTCAACCGTTAGCGTGCTTGTTTCGGGCGTAGTTGGACGCGTGTGTTGTGGTGCGGATTTATATGAATACCAAATAATGAAAGGATGCGTTCGCATTCAGTGCCAACCGTACGGACAAGGTAATATTGTTAAGATATAGATGTCTCTATTGTGTTAGGGCTAGGCACTCGTTGTGTTTTCTATTGCTCAGTATTTTATATTGTAGACATGCTCGATGTCTAAACTTGGAATTGTATTATACGTTAAAGTTAACAGTTAAGGACACTGTGATCAAAATTATAAATTATTGAGAGATTATTATTATTGTAAGTACATTCCTAAAGAAATAGAGTGTATTATCATAATGTTATAAGAGATTGTCCAATGGTGTAAGATGGCTGTTGCAATTACATCCAAGTGCAACATTTAATTAATAGTTAATAGAAAAAAGTTCAAATTGTATCTCCTTTCCACTGAGAATGAGTGTTTATTTGCATTTCATGTTTTAAATTATACTGCATTGTATTAGCTAAACTGAATTGTTCGAGAGATGAATATTTTCTACAAAATTAAAGATTGGATTATAAAAATGATTCTCTTATCACATATTATTGTGATCTTGAAAATGTTGAATGATTAAATTTGAGAAATCTACTATGAATTTTATTTTCATTACCTTCTTATGTAAAAATCCCCAATGTCAACAGAATTATTAATTATTATTGCCCGAAAAATTAAAAATAATATTTCATATAGTTAAATACATTCAGTTAAACACCTAACTTATCAATAGCTTTTATTTTTTATATATTACATTAAAGTAAAATTAGGTACCTACCTGCACATAATATTAATTGAAATTATCTTTCACAAAATGTGTACAATTCCATGTTGGTGGCGCCATCTATGATCAAGTATCAGCACCGCCTCGTGTCTTAGCAGTGTAGTCCTCAATGTTTGGTTCATTATAATTCTCGCGTTCAAACAGAGATAGAGCTAGGTACTCACGTGTAACATCGGCTTGGTAAGTGGCTCGTAGTCGAAATAATCGGCGACTAACGACGCCAGCCCCTGCCAAGTGTTCGTCCCCGTGAAGCAGAGCGTCGTCGTTCTGATAGTTGTACACACCATTTTCTAGAACAAGATCAAAATAGGTACCTAGTTCATATTCATAAAATCATGTTTGGACTAAATTGGGAAAAATGAGATAAACTGAAATAGATGGCGTTGTAATATGGCCTACATTACAGCGCCATCTATTTTTCAGTTTATCAGATTTTTTTTTGCAGTAATCATTCATTTTAAAGATACGAGTTCAAAAATACACGTTTATAATGTCCTTTTGGTATAATTATTTTACTCTTTGTATAATGCGTACGTACACATTGCTGCCACCAGAAACTAATTGCCAGAAAAATTGAGTACCTACGCACGTATTAGGCCAAAAATTAAACCGCCCCGTGTGCGTCGTCGTCAGCAAGCTGTCACCGTCAGGAACAGACATCCAATATTATACGAAGAATCTTCGTTTGCTCAAAATTTCAATTCTCATTCACTGTATGTATTGCTTTCACGTACGTTTTTAAGGTGTAGGTAACCTTGGGATCTTCAAGAGCAGAGAGAATAGACATTTACTGGGATCGCGTGCATCATATTCGACCACATCATCACTTTCCATCAGGTGAGATTGTGGTTAAACGTCAATCCAGTCAACCATAAAAAAAGGTTATATAATTTGTACCGTGTTCGTGAAAATAAACTATTCTATTCTATAAGTACCCCTTACCCCTTAGGCTGTAACAGTATTTAGTGTCTGTCTTCCCAGAGACATCTTACAGTAGCGACGTTTTCAAAACAAACATCAATCGTGTTTTGAATCAATATGAATAATGCATAGACTATCACAGGCACCTTACCGTTTATAAATTAACAGCCAAATATTGGCAAAACAATCGATCTCAGTTTCCATTCTCTTTCTCCAGAGTACATCATCAGATCTTGCAAAATATGGTGGTTCCATATCCCATTTTTAAATTAACAATTGACGAAAATATGGCTGAACATAATAGATGTTACGTGAACATACACAAAAAAAAATATCGAAAAGACTAAGATGCAACTTCCTCTCCTTTCATAGACGGTTAAAAAAGTTTTTACCGTGTGTTGAAAAAAGCGACTAAAAGTTGCTGAGAACAGTGATTCAATGTCCGTTCTCGACCAACTCTGAGTAGTCTCTGGTTATCGCCTCAAAGTAACAAACTTCTCAGTTATCGGAATTCGAAACTCGGTCTACAACGTTTTAATTCGATAAATGTCCAACTTGGTATTCGATATCGAATAACACAGAGCGAGTTTCCCCGCAAATGTTCCGATATCGAATCGCATTCGGTTGTCTAACCACTGTAAATAAAATAGATACGGGCTCAGGCCATCGTAAGTGACGATTAGGGTAAACTTTCCCATAGTGAGCGATGTACACGCGTGGACAGAGAATTTTGGAATAAGAAGGGCTTCTGAGTAGCACTTGGCAATAGGAAAGGGATTACGTTAGTCTCAAGTGGTGTACCTATGGTTTTTATAGGGCATAAGGTCTTTTGGATTGAGAGCGCCATCTAGTGTTTGGAGATGTGCACAAACAAACCTGCAAACCACATTCGTTTGGAGCTTGCAGCAGCAACGGTTTACGAGCCTGCTTGAAATGAAAGTGAAACTGCCGTCTGAAGTTCTCAGCGTAGGTCAGTAGTAAACGTTCTTTAGAACTGTTCGTGTAGTAACTTGGGGGGAAACACGTGCGTGTTTCGAATACAGGATCTTCAATCTCTGGCCAACACAAATTGACCACGCCAAGCTCGTAAATAGCATTGTTCAATGATTCTATTGTCAATGCGTCCAGAACATCTGTCTGACCGAATACACGAGGCGGTATCTCTTCAAAATCACCTTCCTCGTAGGGTCGATCAAATATTTCACTAATTATGTTTTCATTGACTTCTATTACTGGATCCAATGGTTCATTTTCCACCTTCTTATCTGCGGATACATTAGATTCTGATGGAGTTTTCTCAGGTGCACTCATTGTAAAAATTTAAAAATAACGTTTAAATCAAGAGCACAACCGCATTTTATGTTACATTGTGATAGAATAATAAATTATTGAACATAGTATTTGGCTGTATTATCTTATCTATCTCTCACGACAGATCAATAATTCCATTTTTCATGTTTTCAGTCGCTAAGTAACGAATTTCAGGTATACATCATGTTGCTCTATCTCTATGGCAACGAAATTCTAGCGAAGGCTAGTTTTTTTTTTCATAATTCTTGTATGCTCATTATCAGAAACTAAACGTAAGTACTTGAACCGAAGAAAGGTTGTAAAAAAAGCAATAATCTAACGCTGGAACTATTCATTTCATTCTTGGCTAGACATATATTTCTGGAGTTTTCATTTTATGCTGCAGTCGTCATCATAAGGAAGAAATCATAAAAAAATCATTTCTAGTAATGTTTATTACTCGAGTTTGGTTGGTGATAGGGCATTTTAAATGCCTACCACCGTCTTATCTAAATCTGCCGAGCATTGTTGTGTTCCGGTTGTCAGAGATAAGATAGCCACTTCCCCAGATATTTGGGTTTCCGGGTCAGTACGCTTCCACCTTAGGCCTCCTCTTCACTGAACATTGTGATTGACGTCAAGTGCTAAACTTCGGGTAGTGTTCGGTAGTATGGCTAAACGATTGTGTTTAAAAAATGTTGTTTTTTTTTTAAATTCGCAATGAAACAAACAGGCTGTTGTAAAAAACATTCATTTGACAGCTATCAAGGCTGTATGGCTATGCTCCTTGGCCTGCCTATCAAAGGGCGAACATTATTAAAAAAAAAAAAGGCTTTTTGGCGGGAACTCGGCGAGTGAAGTAGCATTTTTCTTTATAATTCTTATAATTTGTGCATTCTAACTTTTGAAGCTTAATAATGGCAGAATATTGTGCAGCAAACGTTAGTGATGGTGTACAAGTGAAGGGAAGTGTAAATTAATGTGCGTAACGGAGCTTTCGGGTTCCCACAAGAAGCCGCCAAAATCTTTTGTAAAGCATTCTGCCACTTTACTGAAGAATGACTTGACCGTGACTAGACTCTGTATACGCCAAGTATACGACGAATTACTTGTTTTGACTGAGACTGACTTACAAACTGAAGAAATAAGAGAAATAAGACATGGCTGTTATGGGCTAGATCCCTTTGCCTTCTCCTAGAGGAGAGAATGAAACGAAAAAAAAAAATGACAGCTGTCAGTTTGACAATGACAGTCAGCCAGCCGTGATTCGTGAATCGTAGCAAAATCGAGAATTTAAAACGGGGTTCCGAAGGTCAAAAGATAAAGTATATACAAAGTAATTTTTAGTTAAATTTACCATATTCTTTGTTTAATCTTTATAAGTGAAATTTGCCTTTTTGAGTGGTCAATTTAGACTTTGTTTCTAACCTGAAATCCATCGTGTTAATGTTAGGGAAAGTAATTGTTGTTCTCACATATGCGGAGATTAAACACCTCTAGCTTATCAGTTGTTTCCATCGCAAAAGGTCGTCCAGTTTACTCACAAGGTTACGTGTTAGTGAAGAAAATGGGCAACAAATCGTCATTGCTGCTGAGGGAAGAAGAAATCGCCCAAATTCAGGAAGAAACAGGATGTGAGATATTTTCTTAGATGTCATGTCTAGAGTATTATTTGTACTCATCTGCGTCTGTATTTCATTCCATAATCTAAAACAATTATTTCGTCATCAGTAACTTCATTTCCTGTGGCTGTTGATGAAGTTGTAATAATCAGATAGCAGTCCGATTGATAATCAGGTCAAAAGCTTAGTCAGAACTTTTTCAATATGTTGAAAACAGAAGTGTCAATTTGCTCTGCTTTATAAGTAGTTCTGAAAAAAACAACACAGAAAGGCTCTTGTAGGTGCAAAGTTTTTTTTATGATGGAAACGCTTATGACGACAATCTCACATTAAATGAAATGTTCTAATACCCATAGTACAAGCTTTGCTTAGTTTGGGACTAAATAATGGGTGTGGGGTCCGAATAATTAAAAAAAAAAATTAAAGCAACCTTTATTGCTTGGCATGATTAGATTCTACAAAGTTTCTCACTTGTCTTCTGACATAGGCCTCTCTCAAGGATCACCATTCCATGTTAATAGATATGACAAGTAAAAATGATTAATTTATATATGAAATAATATAGTGACAGAACTGAAAGGTCAACTCATCTTTTTGTGTTGTCGACATAAGAAAACAATATTACCAGTTCATATTTAATTTTAAACATGTGGTACAGAGTTGACACCGCTATATGGATTAATTTAAGTAAATTTAGTACCAAGTTTTTGTAGTTTTTTAGGACAATCATCATTATATCAACCACAGGACGTCCACTACTGAACATAGGATAATATGTAGAACAAATAGAAAAGACATTTATTTTATTGTATATTGTCTCCAGTTACACCCAACCAGATAGAACGCCTCTACTCCCGATTCACATCACTAGACAAGAATGACTGTGGCACTCTCTCTCGGGAAGACTTTCTTCGGATTCCTGAACTTGCTATCAACCCTCTGAGCGAGAGGATTGTGCACTCCTTCTTCACTGAAAGCCATGATGACCGCGTAAACTTCCTGCAGTTCATGAGAGTGCTAGCACACTTCAGGCCTATCAGGAAGAATAGGGAGAATAAACTTAACAGCCGTGAGGAGAAATTGAGATGTAAGTATACATACAGTATGTGATGTTGTACAATTCGATTTCTTCATAAAGTAAATGAAATTTAGAAATGGATAGGCCAAATGTGCATCATTTTGAACCTAACAAAGGGTTTTTTAAATTGGAGAACTTTAATTTGATTGAACTTATTTAGTGTAAGGTTAGTATCCCTACACCAAACACGAGTCGCGAGTTCGAATCCCGCTAAAAACATATGTTTGTATGATGAAAATACAGACATGTACAGTACATACTATATTATGAAATGCAAAAGATAACATTTTGTCAAGTTATGTACATCATTTTAACTCAACACCAAGCCTAGTTAGAGGTTGACGTAACAATAAATCATGGAGAGGTGACAATTTCGTGGGTTTGGCAATTAAGAGCACATATCAGAACAAATAATCTCACAGGAGCAAACACAACCCACAATATGGCTGGCGTTTGTTTGCACCAGGATGGCTGATGAATGAACTGATGTTATCAATATTAGTATATGTATAATATTGTATAAGATTATCATCGTCTTTTTAGTATACCTGGAAAGCCAAGCCATACCACGTTGGCCCAATGCGGGTTGGGGGCATTACAATAAAATACAATAAATTAATTTTAAAGGTGTACCTAATCACAAATTACATTAATTATCAAGAGGATACAAATAAAAGGATTATAAAATAATGTAACGTAGCTGCTGTAAAGAGGCATTAAATAAATAGGGTTCCATATTTGCGAAGCATACTCAAGATTGCTTCGTACCAAAGAACAGTAGAGGACTTTTAAAATCGCTCTAATTGAATTTCAATATTATTTTTCGAAAATGTCCTCTACTAAGTTTTTAGATCTATGTACGTGCTTTATTATTATTATAATTATTTCTACTTTATGTGTGTAAAGTTTCATTAGAATCAGTTTATTCATTTCGAATGGACTGGAAAGTTTGTATGGAATACCGTGTGGGATAAACCCTCTTAATGTATACTTAACAAGGTCTACACCTGTGTATTACAATTAAATAAATGATTAATAGGAACCATTATAGGAATAGGAAAGAAGACTGACAATCGCCATACTAGAAAGTACCTCGGAAGATTGCAAAATCCACTTAAACAAGGGACGGTGCTGACTCACAGTATGGTGACTGTCAATCTTCTTGTTTTATTAAACTATGCCACAAATGATGTTGAAAATAGTACTTTTTTTTTAAATCTTTCTTTAATTTAGGGACTTGAGTCCTTCTAGACATGACAGTTCCATCGTACACTGACCAAGATTCGCTGATGAGAAGATACAAACATATTATATAATAATCTGGCTGCTATTGATCCAGGTTTACCCAAAATTAATTGAGCCAAACCTACAGCTTTAATTGTCTCATCAGTGTATCTCTTTCATTTCGGTTTCTAGCACATTCCATCAGCATGTGTTGGACATCCTCAACTATTACTAGTACTGGTAATAGAATTACAATCACCTTGTAAATTGTAAAATGTTTTAATTTTTCCAGTTGCATTTTCCATGTATGACCTGGACAACGATGGCAAGATCTCCAGAGATGAACTATTAGCCATCTTGCACATGATGGTGGGAGCTAATATAAGGTAAAAACTGGTCTAGAAACGAAATCGTATCAAATTAATCAATTTAATGAGTATTTAAAATTTTTAAATTACCAACCCATACCACCCCCTAAGTTCTTTTAAAAATTATTCCATTTAATATTAATAATTACAATATATGTATAGTTAGTAAGAGGTACAATGGTGTTGATTCGGATGTACAGCAACTAAACTAAAACCAGTTTTAGAGTGGTGCCGTCGCATCCTGTATGTAAATGTTTCCAAGCTAGTTTAGTTGTTAACAGGGAAACAGTGGATGCGTAATGAATTCTCAAACTCAATACATATTTGTTTCCAATTTTGATGTAGTAGTTAGAATGTTATCATCAAAATTATTGTAAATTATTTTGCGCAATAAAGAGTATTTGTATTGTATTGTATTGTATTAGAAACCCTGACTGCTGACGAAAGGATCGCGGGTTTGAATCCCGCTAGAGGCACATGTCTGTATGATGATTATGGACAGGTGTAACCAAGTCATGGATATTTTTATTAATGATATGAATACCTTTACAAAAAATATATATTCGTGTAGTATACCAACCACCTGGTATTCATAAGAAGCCTAAAACTGGATGTTTAAATATTCAAAGATATTTATTAAATTGGAACAAATAATTTGCTTTTATATAGTGGAGATGTCAATCATATAATGGGAAAAGCTTTTGTCTAGAATTAGACTCATAATAGGCTGATGACGTTATCAACTGAAACCCCTGTATAAAAATAAGATCAGTGTTATCTACCTGAAGGTGTGGTTGGTGATAATGACGAATTAGGTTCCTGAACTCATATCAGTATTATAAACACTATATCAAGATTACTGGAAAAGAATTATAATAGGTTAATACCTTGTCCTACTATAAATAGCTCTAAAAATAATTTACCTTGTTTTTTACCGTTTACAAAATAACTTATTATTTTGTAAACGAGGTGCTTTCGGGCACGTAAAAAAGAATAGAACCAACCTGTCTCTTCCCGTGGGTGTCGTTAAAAGCGAATAAGGTACTTTCGACCGAAAAACATTTACAGACTTGCAGGTATTTTCGGCGATGGGCTCCACCTTTGTCACGTGCATTGCTGTGTATTTTGAATGGTAAACCGTGGATGTTGTTTCAAGCATTGGAATTTTAATGATTGGGATGCCTCTGACCACCCCATTTGGGATGGTATAAGTGGGACTCTATAATGTCGTAACTTTATAGTCTACTTCCAGTCTCTACAAAACTGGAAAATACCGATGGACACGCTGGATCTGCTGCTGCTGCCCAGCATATCCTGCTTTTAAGGGCTAATATGATGATGACCTAATATGATGATGAGCAAATTTTTGCACATCTCTTAACCTTTTCGCCAACTTCCGCGTGCTTAATGAGGTGACTTGGAAACAAGCTTAGTTGTTGTACAGTTTAGTTGTCGGTCTCACATCTAAGGGCCGACGTCTCTCAATCATGAACTAAACTGTGTAAGATGGTGGTAGCTAGCCAGGCAGACATTCAAAATGCCCTACCACCAACCAAACCGCATAACTAAACATGTACCCCGCTGGGGATCGAACCCGCGACCTCCGAATCGCAAACCCAATATTGTTTACATTGAGCCACGGAGGCGGTTATAATCCAATTTCAATTGAGGGCGCTACTGAACACAGATTAGACCCTCTTAACATTCTATTTTATATTTGTTATTTCTCAGTGAAGAGCAGCTAACGAGCATCGCTGAGCGCACAATCCTGGAAGCTGACACCAACAACGACCAAATGATCGCCTTCGAGGAGTTCTGCCAAGCCCTCGAACGGACAGACGTAGAACAGAAGATGTCCATCCGCTTCCTCAATTGACCACCGAACTCCTGAACCATATACATCAAGTATATTCTGACCGTAGTGCTTGCGGTCATCATTTACGGGCTTCTAACTAAAAAATAAGTTGTCTATGCTCTGAGAGGACTATTACCTACCTAGTATAATTTTGATGTACATTCGTGATATTGATTTTAATTGTTAATTTATTGTTGTTAGACTTAAGTTTGATCTTAACGGGAAGTAATGGTTTTAGTCTAAATGTTTCTATGTAATTGCGTGCAAGTAATTCTAAGGTTTTTAAACCACAGGTTATAGACAATGTCGTAATGCTTATTGGTTGATTTTTTTTATATGTGTTCTCCCATTGGTCAGTTACCGAATGCAATTTGTTATTACCTTGATGCCCAGATATAATTAATCCGAATTACTATGTGGTTATTGTACATCATAAATGGACCGGTTATTGCTAAATGGTTATTCCACCGTTTGCAGCAACGTATTTATACAGTTGTGTTTAATTTTATACAAGGTCAATATAAATGAGGCCTTTAATGAAACGATTCCACGAATAAAATGATAAATGTTAGTCCAACTAGGTTGTTAGAACTGACCTATGTAGGCTCCCGAGAGCTTTTTAGAACTTAGAGCTATTAATTCCAATATAATCACCTGGGTGATCATAGTGATCAATTGTGATCACTTAGGGATACCAAAAAAAATTTATATGTATACAGGGTGAAAAAGGCGGCCGATGGAGGGAAAGCACCATTCTGCTTTAAAAAAAAAACTATTAAAAAGAAGTATAAAAACTGTACTTACCTATAAATATGATAGGTTTGTAAAGTGGACCGCATGACGAGCATAACACTTCCATTCCAGTATTAGCTGACCACTAGAAGTTTTGAACAATGTAAATCCTACAAAACGCTTACACAGGTTGAATATATTTTCGGTCTAGGTCATTTGATACTGGAAGTGTTACGCTCTTCGTGCGATCAACTGTACCTATCCAATGTATTTTTATAGGGAAGTCTTAAACATAAACTTTAACTGTATCATGCAAATAAAGTTTTCTTAAGAAATCGTGAACTTAATTGAATGAATTGATTAAATGTACTCATTTGATACTGTAATGTGGTTAAATGTTTCAAAGTTCTTTGACACCTTGTATATAGGTATATACAGAGTGTCAAAGAACTTTGGAACCTTGTTAGACTGCTGGAAGAGTTTGTATACAATTGTATCCTCAATGAATGTTTTTAAAAGTTATATTTTTCTTTTCTGCAATAAAATATATTTGTATTGTATTACATTAGCTAGTTAGGATAGATTGTCTTTATATAGGATCAACCAATGGATACAAATGGGTCGCGCACGCCTAATGTCATCCAGGTGATTATAGTAGAATAGACATAGTTTAGCACCTTGTTGTTCGTAAAATTACGAAGCTCTCTGAGAAAAATTAAAGTGAAAAAATAAGCTTAGTGGAATTGCTACCAAAAATAGATAATTAGAAAGAAATAATTATGTGTTGTTCTAATGTACTTATTCTGTATTTGTTATTATTTAAATCGGTGTTTATGTAGTTAAATAAATCAATATTTTTTTTGTATAATTTTATTTACTTTAACTGCATCTCTACTTCTTTCCTTGTTATTCTATGTATAAATACATCCTATAAAAGCAATATTAAAACCAAATTGAATGGCGAAAAATAGAATTTATAAAAGGTATAGGAATATATATTTTACAAAAATAAACAATTAATTCATAAACATTTTAATTCTGTATTTAATTTACATCATAGAAAATATAAATTGTATAACTTAAATTGCAAATAACATTCACAGCATTCTACATTCTATAGAACTGATGTCTATGCTTTATAATCTGTGTAATTTACCTTTCAAAAAAATAGAACAAAATACATATGAATATTCCACTTATTTACCAAAGATGATCCTTCGGTCGAACCGTAAAAAATTCAGTTCAAATTACATCTGGATAACTGGAAGTGCTATCTAACAAGGCATCAGTTCTGCGAGGGTAGTACGTTCACAACGCGCCGTATTATCAAGCGGTAGAGGAAACCGCCAACTTCTTAAGGTGCTCCATGAAGACCTGGAGGGACACGTCGTCCGTCAGCACAGGGGCTCCGCCGTCCTGGAGAAATAACTCGCGCTTAGATACCAGCTGGAAGTTTAGCCAAGGGTTTGCTTATGCTAACAGACTGACTAACACTCGGAAATGAATTTTAAGCGTGACTTCGGTATTCTCATGCTTCTTACAGTATGAAACAAGATGGTACAGCAAATTAAATGAAACATCGCTATATTTGTCGTATTTCCCGTAATACTTATCATTCATCAAAAGTCTAATTTTTTTACTAATTACAACTACAATATCGGGACGGTTAGCCGCCTTATACCTAGGTATATTATTTTTGCCTAAACATATACTTACGTATATTTCTGTAAATGGACCTTTAATCTATCATAAATAAAACATTTTACTAGCGCGCAATATTTTTGGTAAAGTAAGCAGTGAACCAAGAAAATTATCTTGGATCCTCCCGCTGGATCCATCGTTCATCATCAACAGCCTTACTTGTCCAAACAATTGGGGCACAGCCCAACAGAGAAGTTGCAGATTAGCGGATTTGTGTCAGACTAGTCTGCCACCTGCCACTGCCACCTGACATTCAGTGTTTTATGCTGCCCAAGTATATAGGCCACTGACTTGACTGAACAACTACCTTCAATTAAAACCGCGACCGACCATTTACCGTATCCTCCGAAGAACGGAAACACTCGTATTAAAATGACATTAGCGGTCACCCATTCAAGGACGAACCGCGCCAGACAGCTAATCGAAAAAAAATAGCGAATGCGACTGCGCCACGAGTGCCACCGTTGCATATCATCAATATTTATCATCTAAGCGATAGTATACATGACATTGCGTTAGGATGCAGCACGGTGTTGATGGGGCTCTAGCCTCGTATATTGGCCGCTTAAAGTCTGTTTTTGTTTTTTATGGACGACGGGTTCGTACTTGACCTCAATCACACCTGATGTTAAGTGAAGATGAGGTCGAAGGTGGAAGCGTACTGACCCGGAAACCTCAACACATTTGGGGGGCTGGCTATCATATCTCCGGAACACAACAATGCTATTAACATTGCTGCTTGGCGGCAGATTTAGATAAGATGGTGGTAGCTAGCCAGGCGGACTTTAAAATGCCCTACCACCAACCAAACCGAGTACTTAAACATGTACCCCGCTGGGATCGAACCCGCGACCTCCGAATCGTAAACCCAATGTTGTTTACATTGAGCCACGGAGGTGGCTAAATGATGTTGAAGGCTGTTGAGGCTGGTATGATGTTAGATTATAATTAAAATTTCTTCGAATAAAACTACGGACAGAATCCGTAAATTACCTACCTCATGCTGAAAAATTAATAATAACCGCTTTAGAAATTTCAAAGAAAGCTATTTTAACTTATACCATGCACAAGTAGCATGACAGGCGCGATAAAAGTTTGTCGCGAGATAATATTTGTCCTGCTCATTCGCTTGGACGAAATATACAACTATCCCACTCTCACTCCTACGTCGCGCGCAACAAACGATATCATGCTACGGGGGCAGGAGCATAACCGCCAAGTAATAACACTTGGTACAACTAAATTTAGAAAAAGGCTTGTCCAGAATTTTCCTATCATCAAAATTATTTTACTGGACACAGTTAATCAAATATATCTTATTATTGAAGAAAAATTAACCTTAATCACGTTGAAATTTAATACCGCCTCCGTGGCTCAATGTAAAGAACATAAGGTTTACGAAACGGCTATTGCGGGTTAGATTACCAGGTACATATTTAGTGCTCGGTTTGGTTGATGGTAGGGCATTTTTAACTGCCTGACCAGATACCACTAAGCAGCATGTTGATAGCATGTGTTCCGACTATTTCAGATAAGATTGCCAGTGTTCCAAATAAGTTGGACGTTCCAGATGAGCACGCCTCCACCTTCGCCTTTATCTACACTTAACATCAAGTATGATTGGGGTCAAGCGTTAACCCGTTGTGCATACATAAACCGTTTTTTTTATTGATATCGTCGTGCCTTACCAAGGCGAAATTACCTTTATAGCTAATGAAATTAAGGTTCATTTTTCTTAGATGCCAAGATATATTGACCACTTGTCAATATGATGACCGGCATATAATTTGATTTTAATAAAACATGATTTCAGGCTTTATTTGAACCAAGTCACATGTGTCTAATAAGTATTTACTACTTATTCTAGAGAATACGATTTGGCCGGGTGTTATCTCCCATTTGTGCTACTGCGGCACACACTCGCTCTTTGTATTTTCTAGTCTTTACGTTTATTTGTATGTATATTTCTTTGTAATTTAAAAATTGTGTAGTTGTGTGAACGCAGTGGCGTAAATAAATACTTTATCTTATCTCAATCTAAAACTCATACCGCCACAAAAGAAGGCGGTACGGAGAGGGTCCAGCGCGGGCTATTATCTTCCGTACGTAAGCCCGGGTGTAATCATTCTATCATTCCGCGATATTAATTAGAAATTTCGCGATAAGAACTGCCATATTGATCCATGGTTATTTATTGTATATCTGATATTAGTTTGTCAAAAGCACGTATAGAACCGATTCCGGCTATAAAAATTTGGGGTTATATTTTTTTTCCTTATTTATCTATTTAAGGAATGATAAACACCCTACAAGCTCACACGTAACAGTAAATGAATTCGCAACAATCCTTTATTTTAATGTTATTTTTTCTCTACCCACATTGATTACAAAATATATGATCTAATTGGGGTGTGTCGGCTTTTTGATGTACAAAATATAACCTTGTATACAAAAAAAAATTTTAAAATATTTATTTTGGCACATTAAGCCTAATACACAAAATTTCAGCTGAGGAGCTCCTTTAATAGAATTTATTTATGATAGGGGGCCCCGCGCTTCCTGTATAGGACACATAGATAAAGACTAGTGGAATTTTAAATTTAATTATAAATTAGAGATATTTTTGTAAGGTATTATTAATATAAAATACGGATTTATTATAAAATGTTCAAGTGCGAAGGAGATAGAATGTATGGAAAAATAGAAATGTGGTTATTGCGTGCGTTGAGTGAAAGGGATAGACTAATATACGATTGTAGTAGTTAGAAAGAGTAGAAATAAACGAAGTACATTCGAAGGAAGATGTCGTTTCATTGACAGCCATCCTTACATTTTTACTTGCTGAACAGTAGACGTTCTCGGTGGATTTTGAATTTTGCACGTGCATTTATGTACTTATTTGACTTTAAAGTTCCCTATTTAATTTTACTCACTTTTTTTATATATGAAACATATACATCATTAATTCATCATCGTGAATTGTGGAAAATAACCCCCATTAAAGCTATTTATGTATTATTTATAAATTAACTTTTAGGCTTCTCGAGTGCAGGTTAATTTATTCAATGAGGGCGCCACTGGACTGAATGAACCCTCTTACAGACAGTTTATTTTGTGTATATTTTTTATCTGATACGATTGGCTTAACTATCCAATGAGTTCAAAAAACGCGTAGCTGTAAAGTTCCATTTTTTTCGCGGTTTTGTAATATAATAAACAATTTATTGTCTTTACAATAGATAAGCTCTTCAAGTGATTATTGTCCGATAACGGATTACGCAAAAGAGATCCGGTTAAGATAACAAACGACCAAATTATATTTCAGCCATGCATGATACGATATGGTCATGAGATCATTGTAAAAACAATAACATATAGATGTACAGTATGACTTTGTTTTGTATGTGTATATGGATTAATGGACACGAACATGCACTCAGTCAGATGCGAATGTAAAGGCGAGGTTCACATAATCCGAGCCGAACATAACACGTTACCGCCGTACGTTATCTGCCAGCCTGAACACGTGAAAGCTCGACTCGAGCTCGTCTCGGATAATGTGCACCCTGCGTAAGTAAGATCTGTCAAAATTCTGTACTTGAAAATAAATAAATACTGACAACTATTCTTAGACAGACACACAGCGCCATCTAGTTCCACACTACACTTATATTTTTTTGTAAATATACTTAAACAATGAAAACATCCATAACTCGGCTGCACGTGTCCGTATTCATCGTACAAACATATGTCCCTAACAGGTTTCGAACCCGCGACTTTTTGGTATAGAACTCAGGGTATAATCATTACACCGTACAGGTCGTCAAAATAAAACTATTTAATTAAGATACGAGTAAAATCTATTTTCATTTGCAAGATTTTGACAGATGGAATATACCAACGACCGGATGCCGCAGCAGTGGATGAAAAGCTGATAGATGGTAAATGATAATATACCAGCTTGTTGCATTACATTCAAGAGTAGGTTTTCTTTATATTTCTATGTATGTTTATAAAACCAGTTTTAATTGGAAATTATCAACGTTTTTCAATCGAACATGATAAAAGCTGGATTTAAGTAAACATCACCAGCCTTTCGTCTCCACTGTTGATGCAGTCTCCAATCACAGGAAGAAACGGCAGATCCAGGGGGGATAAAACTTTCAATACGTAATACTCTTAATACGTGTTAAAAGGCTTGTTTTAAGGTGTTTGTAGTAAGCAGCCTTATTGTAAAACAAGGTATATTATTATTTTACAATAAAGTCAGTTTACGACAAAAACCTTTGTATTGAGATTGTCATCACATGACACCGTTGACCCACTCCTGAGGGCGGCGTGTGAGTTTTGTTTCGACTTAACTTTACTACCGCGTTCACGTTTACGTGACGGTATGGAGAAATGTGCAGCGCCTCAAGCAGATAGTTTGCAAAACGATTTTTTTCATAGACACTTTTTTCGTAAACGCGAACGCGATGGCAAAGTTAAAAACGAGACGAAACTCACACTTCGCACACTGGATCCGCTGTTGCGTATGAGTTACATAAGGAAAGACCCGAAACTAGGTCGCTGATGCAATGCATAGAGTAACTGTTTACTTGTCAATTTCATTTTCACAATTTTCTCCATTAGCTTTACAAATAGCTTTATAACTGTAAACAAGTAAAAATACTCTTAGCTGACCTTGATGTAAAGAACAATAAATAATATCGCGTATATTATTTGTTATTCTTATCGGATTGTTTAGTATGGTTTAATGATTTTAGAAGCGTTAGTCCAACACCGAGTCCCATAGAAAAATAGAAAAAAATTCTCTACCGCAGATGGTATCGGCATCGCCTGGTTTTCGCCAAAACAATGATGAAACAAAGAAAAAATAAAACGTCAGATTCACACCATGCTAAGATGGCTGTAAGAGTATATTACAGTCCTTACGGTCCGAATAGGATTACAGGGCAAACGTTGGTTCGAATTACACAAACGTTCTTGACGTTTCGATGACAGCGCTCACACCATCCATGCTCTGAATCGTGAGTACTGTGAAGCCGTTTAAATATGCACGTTTACCGACTGAGCTCAGTAAAACCTGTGAGTACTTCTGAATCGAGCGTAAGCGCGCTCAAAGTCATCAGACCGCTCATATTCACGATTCAGACCGTAAGGAATATCAAACCATGCGTTTTTAAAAAGTTTACAAAATTTATTTGACAGTTTTTCATTAAAACTTTGAGCCATGCATTTTGTAGAGCTCAATGGAAAACTATAATCTTATTTTCTATTTATTTCAATTGAATTTATAATTTATTTTCTAATGAAATGTAAAGTGAATATTTGTAAGTATAAAACACTACAATGTTTTAGTGTGGTTTGAGGCTTAGCACACAAAAGGCTAGCTAGGTAGAGGTCTGTTCAGATATAGGGGTTATTTGCTTATGCTTGTGATATCTAGGCGGTATTTTGTAAGCTACCTCAATGAAAGCTTTGATAGTACTTCGTAAACGAAGCTGATAAAACGGAACTACTCGATTCGATTCAGTTCAAAGTTTGATTGAATTTCCACGTATATGGTGAACTACATTGTTACATGCGTATACGCTTCCATATGACTGCAATTTTAATTTGCTGAGTCGAGAATTCGCTTCTGGAAACGTTATATCGCCTAGACATATCCCCTAGGTATACATCATATAACACCTGGTTGGCTCTTTGCCTGTCGGCTATTTAGCAGAATTAATAAAAGAAACAATAGAAATGTTACATGAACTCGGTGCGCGAGGCCCACGGGAAGAGACGGGTCGGTTCTATCCTAATTTAACTTCCCTTTAGACTTGTACATATATTTATAAATAATGGCCTTAACTGTGTTAACATAGTTAACATAGTTTTCTACGTACGTTTGTACGTACTTTTATCCACATCCGAATCCAAATCCGAAAGTAACACCGTCTGTCGGTTTGTTACCTTCCCATGACTATAACTCTAAGCCAATCGTATAGTAATTTGGCACAGCGGTAACCTGGGAGCCGGAAAAGGACATAGGCTACTTTTCATCACGAAAGAAGTCCGCGATAAAGTAATTCCACGCGAACGAAGCCGCGGGAGGAAAACTAGTTTAGTTAAAACGGCGACATGGATTGTGATCAGTAACATTTCTATCATCTCTATTGTGATCAGTAACATTACTATCATCTCTATTGTGATCAGTAACATTTCTATTATCTCTATTGTGATCAGTAACATTACTATCATCTCTATTGTGATCAGTAACATTTCTATCCTCTCTTTCTTTTGTTCTGTAGTCTATCTCGATAATAATTCATAGCCCGTGTTACGTGGTCTTCCAAAATAAATCCACGCGAACATCGTTACCATGACAACCGCTTATATCTGAACAGACATTAAATATATTCACAGAGCCTGTACGAATAGCTGCTAGTTAAACTCACCCCTCCATACGCGTACATGTTGTTGTGCGTCTGCGACGGGTTGACCTTCGACAGGAGGAACCGCGCCTGTGAAAGAAGCAAAGACAAATTAGGGATAATTAATTGCGCAAGAGTGTAGAAATGTGAGGGTTTCGTTATGGCATAATTCTCTTAAGCCGCAGTTCGTGGCAAATAATTAGATACTTATGTAAGTACCTATCAAACGGACAAAAAAAACTATAATAATGTCTTAGGGCTGTATGCTAAATAGAGCGAAGTTCCGCAACCGCGATGGGTTCCTGGAATGCAGGATTGGAATAAGAATAATTTATTTTTAACCACAGGTAAATACAGTAGTTTACAACCGGTAAAATTTTGTAATATTCATTAGAATTTCTAAAAGTATGTTCCCAGCTGATGCCCATGCTAAGCATTAAAAATACTTGTGTTATAAGCATCAGCTGCTAACTGGACTCCTAAATTTACATTAATAGAACAAAATCTAAGAAAACCTGTGTTTGTTATCGCCTGTGTGTGAGGGAGATATTATATTTGTATGTGTATTGTGTAAGTGCTTGAAAGTGTGTATGTATATGTGTACGGCTTAAATTGAGTTATGTGATTCAATAAAAAATATTACAAACATACCTCTAAAATAAGTTTCCTAAATGGATCAAATAAAGTTTTCCTATTCTTAAATATATCCTTCCTACATCATATGGTGTTTTGATTTGATATTTCACAAGAATATAATTTTTCTAATTTTAAACGATTTTACACAGTTTTATTGATAATTACGAAGCTTCTGAATTCCACTAGCTATATTTTTATTGGGAACAACACCAACTCATTGCATTTTCCTTTAAGATGTGAAAGTGTTTTTGTGCATTGACATCGTGAAAAAAGAATGTGGAATACCCGATTCATCCATATTAATACCAAGTTGTTCAGTCTTAACCACTCCTCAATATATTTGACATTGATGAGAAGGGAAGAGGCCAATAGCTAGCAGTGAGTAGGTACCAACAGGCTGATGATGATGGTATTTACTTAAAAAGCAATGTTAGTTACTAGCCAAGACAATCAATGAAAATACCAGTAGGCCTAGCATGCAGCCTCTCTACATGACACGAAACAGAAGCGTCTCTTTCACTCGCATAAAGTATGAACGCGACAGCAGGCTTTTATCTCGTGTCATGGTAGAGAGACTACGGGTCTTGCTGGCCCGGCTGACAAGTCCATTGACCGAAAAAGCATATACAGCTTCTGAGTACGCTAAGGGAATCGAACTCATCCTAACAAATAATTCTGCATCTTAATGCAGAATTATTTGTTAGGATGAGTTCGATTACGAACTATATATAGAGAACAATTATTACAATACAACACAATACAAATATTGCACAACAGAAAAGAAAATACAGTTTCAGAAAAAGTGGTAAGAATAGAATGTACAATTTGGCGACCTTATCACTAAAAGCGATCTCTTCCATCTCTCTTATTATATCATCCAGATAAAACTATGACTAAGAAACGCCTCGCAGCCACCAGCTCTCAAAAATAAAAAATCATTTTGAAATCAATTAGCCGTTTTAGCGGCACAATGCCACAGAGAGGCATAAACTTCAAGCTTATAACACCAATCTTTTGCGTCGAGGATTGAGAACACAGATGTACCTGGTAATCCAATACTAAACCACATAGCGTAACTTAACCTGCACAGATCAGGACCATGTAAACAAAAGAAGTACAATCACCTCACCGAACGCACTCGCGACCCATTGTGACCAAAACAATAGATTAAACTAGGTTTGTGCGACGATAACAGGCCAAAATGTTGTGCCGAGCTCTACTGACTGCAATCGCCATCTCATGTACGTTTTCACGTGAAACAATTGTACAAGCAAATGGTCAGGGCGCGCAACGAGCGCTAAAAGGTTCACAAATAATCTAGTAAATAATTTGTAAGTGCCCATATAGCGAGACGAAGCCATTTCTTATCTTTGGTCAAACACCGAAGATGTGTCTTGTTACATTAGCTACCCAAACCTTAAAATATCTTTGTGTTATTTTAGTGACCATTTAAGTGGTCTTAGGCAATTGCTAGTTAAATGTTATCCGCTAATAATGTAGTGGATTATTTAACTTACAGATCTAATATGCGTGTTGGTTCTAAGTGGAATGCAAAAGGAAGACTTGGATGTGAATTTGTTGCGGAAACTGCAGCGTTACAATCTGAATATTGATGATATGAACAACCAGTAAGTATGGTGGCATTATTAGTGAAATGAATCTGTATAAACATACGAGTATCAAAAGATCTGAATAGACACACTTCACGATAATGCGTTTGTTACTCCATTCTGCTATCACACCTGAACGGATTTGGATGAAAGACGTTACAAAACTTTTGATATAGACCCGATGCGTCATTATTTTCACAATTACGTCGCACTATTATTCCCACGATATCGGGGAAAACAAGATCAGCGCAGGTAACACCACGGGGCTACCTCTAGCCCCTCATATTATATTAGCCGACTTCAATAAAGTAGGAGATTCTCCATTCGCCCGTATTTTTTTTGCAAATTTGTTACGCGATGTTTTTCGTCAAATGTTAACTTGCCATGCCAGTACAGTAAGCAAGCTTCCTTGTTTATACAATGAGCCGATGTAATGAATGACCGTTTACTTTATTTGCTCGTACTAACTAGCAACTAGTACGGGTTCTAAGTGTTATAACTGAAAACGAACTTTACGTTTTCGTTAGGAATTGAGGAGGCACGAATGGGATAAGGACGTAGCAAAATATTATCTATGTTACTAAAATAATCATTGTCTAATGCTGATATTCCTCTAGTAGAGTATCTAGTCCACAAAGTTACAGTGACACAGATATTTGACATTATATTATATTAGATCAGATTATTGTATAAATAATCATAAATAAACTGTTTAATATTTTTTATGTATTTTAGAATGATTTTCCTCGAAGTAATGAATAAGGAACAATAATCGCACCTACCAATAATCGATATACAAATCAGTAGCAAGTACCACGTCAACTCCCAAATACGCTAATTATAATAAAAATGAATTTTTGTCTTAGAAAACTACGCGAGGAATGTTTATCTAAAGCTAATTTAGTAAGTAAGAACAACGCAACAGAACGAGACGAAAGGGATCAAAATAATAGCACATTTAAGCCTATCACAACAAATAACAGTAAGTTTGTATTTATACCTTTAATCAATGAACAAACCGTATTTTAATACTGATAAAACTTTTCAGATGAAACAAAAGATTCAGAAAATGAAATGAACAAAATAAAAGAAGCTGTAATGTTATATATAAAAAATAGTGTTTCCACCGAAAGTCCAAAAATAGAAGTGACACAAACTGACAAGTTGTTTTTAACAATCAAAACGCTGGATTTTCCATATCATAATATTATCCCGAGAAGTTATGCAACCGATTATAGCAATATTACAAGTACAACAGTCAGCTCTGCCGTGAAAGGTGGATTAGAAATTGAATATCAAAATGGTCAACCGAAACTAGAGAGTGTTGTAAAATTTTGGGAGACGTTCGTAAAAAATAATAATATGCTAACTAAAAAGAGTTATGCTACGACAGCATTTCCTAAAAGTGTGACAGTCCCAGAATATCCCATAACGCAAGCACAATATAGTGCACCCAGCGTCAAATACAGTGATATTATTACAAACTCTGATGTCAAGGAAATTGAAAGCATGAAGAAACTCTTGCCAGAAAATTATATTTTCAGAAAAAGAACGAATCCAACCCAACCTCCAATTACGAACACACCAATCACAACGAATTTTTTCGATGAAATGAAAAGTGTACACATTAAAGATCAGCCAAAACTAGAAAGTTTCGTTAACTTTTGGTACAAATATATGAAAAACAACATTGAAAATAAAACGAATTTAGTTACCACAGAACCCTCTAAGATATATAATCCTACTATGCAGATTGTACAACCTCAAACACTCTCACAGCACGATAATCCAAATAGAAAAATCAATACAATTCTTCAAAACGAAGCCAAAGATCTTCAAGATATGAGTAAATTTTTAAGTGAATATGTTTATAAACAAACATTTCATACAACGCAATCTCCCGTCACAAAAGCACCTATTGTAAATGATATGCATAAAGGATTGGAAAGAATGTTTAACAATGGTCACCCTAAACTAGAAAATGTTGTTAAGTTTTGGGATATGTATATGAGAAGACAAATGCAAGATGAAATGAATGATGCTATCACAAAAATGCCGAAACAAGTTAAACAAATAAATACACAATATGAAAATCCGAGAAATATAAACACAGATATCATAGATGACGGCGATGCTAAAAATATACAAGATATGGGTAAAGCATTAACTGAATTCATGTATAAAAACCCGACCTACATAACGCGTCCACCTGTTACACAACCACCAATCAAAAATGATGTGTACGATTGGTTAGAAATGGAATACAATGGTCATCCTAAATTAGAAAGTGTTGTTAAGTTTTGGACCATGTACATGAGAAGAAAAATGGAAAATGAAATGAATGTACCTACGACAGACTATCCAAAACCGGTATCTACATTTATTGAATTCAACCCTACTACAATGCCGATGATGGAAACCACAACGCAGAATAATCTTTTAAATAGACACAGTGAAAACACAAATAACATTAATGCTAAAGATATACAAGAAATGAGTAAACTTTTAACAGAATATATTTATAAAAACCCTGTATTTGCAACACCGTCTCTAGGTACAGGAAACCCAACTTTTTACAGATTTCCACAAACAACAGTTGAATTAATGCCACAAAATAGAATTCCCAATATTGGGTTTCTAACTTTTGACACGGAAAATGTTGCAAGTGAGCGAGAAAATAATAATAAAAAGATAATGTATTCTTTGGATAATGTTAATTTTCCTCAAACTAACATCGATACAAAAAGAGAAGAGCCAGAGGGTAGAACAGGGTATTCTTTGGACAATGTTAATTTTCCACAAAATAATATTCAGATGAAAATAGAAGAGCCAGAGAACAGGGCAAGACTAAAAGACAAAATGAATGAAAATATGAATGCGAATCGTGCTTTTAATAATCAGATTGAATATTATGTTTCATCATCTATAAGCAATATTGTCCATGGCTTGCCTCTAAAGAATATTGAAAATCAATATATTGAGTATCAACAAAAAGAATATGACAAAGAAATTTTGAAAAAATTTGGACACATTTACTCGAAACCCGACAGTTACAAAAAAAATTATAAAAATAGTGACATGCCTGTAATCAAAAAGTTTGCACCAGATATAATAAGACACATCGCTGAAACTGTGAAAGAAATAGTTTTGAAGGATTTACGAAAAGCCATAATAACATCAACAACTGCTACAACAACTACACAACCGACACCAGGTACACAAAATAAACTGAAATTATTTTCGACTATAAATTTTTATCTAACACAATTTTTTATCATGCATAAAAACTGTCGGTTTGTTTTCAGATATAATGACAACAGTTCCCCAAAAAGGAGAGCAAAATAATATCCAGCAAGCAACACAAGCCACTCAGAAATTCATGGAACTACTCGAACGCTTCAAACCAATGCCGGGAAAGGAAGGCATGAGATCTGACGACACAACAAATGCGGCGCCTGTATCGATAAGAGCAGACAATATACCTACATATAACGCACCTATAGATATAATGCCTGAAAAAGATGAAAAAGCTATGAAAGGGTACAATATACCTCAAAACATGATGTTCCCCCCTCAGATGCCGCCGGCAGTGGTCGCTTACGAATTTGATAACCAGCCCGGCAAAATGACGCCCCTAGTGGTTAATCACTGTGATTCGCAGGGTCAAGGCCCCAATGCACCAAACGCTCTATCCCCACACAAATCTAATACTATCAATATAATTACTCCCTTGAATCGTACACCTGTGATCAACATAAACAGAGTACATCCCGTGCCTGTAATGATACAAACTTCAAAGGAGGTACCACCTTTAGGTGTTCCCATATCTGATCCTATGCTAAATCTAAATATTGTTTTAACAACCCAGATACCTTACATAATAAATATGAATAGAAATGATCGCCAACGATGGGACTTTATGGTGAAGTACGGTAGGAGTCCAGAAACACGAGAAGAGATCAAGCATCGTAAGGACACCCTTAGCGAGTATTCAAATGACGTACCTAATAAAACCGAGGAACAAAAGAAAAATGTCGAGATAGCTTCTAGGATAGGCCATCGCAATCTATTCAGAATTAATAATGATTACAATGAAATGAATTTCAACTCACAAAATGATGGTCATAAAAAGAGAATCCCTGAAATAAGAGGTTTTCACCATAAATTAGAGAACGTCGATGATTGGCCAAGAGATCGGTGGTCAAACGATGATAAAGACTATCTCAAAGTTCAAGTGGCATCAAGACAACAAGAGCCGTTGAGTGGGATGAAAAAACAGTCAAACTTTGATGATACACATTTCAAAAATTTCTTGAAGACACAGCAGAAAGTGAATGACATGCTGGAAAGGATATTGGCAACAAGGACGAAACCTGAAGGGCCACGCAGTGTGGAGACTACATAAATTAATAATTATAGGATTTCTTTTTAACCTTTAATGTACAGAAATAAAAAAATGTATATCACTACATTTCCTATAAATTAGTCTTAAGAAAAATGAATCTTAAGGATGTTTAAACAACGTTTAGTTTTACTTTATAACAGCAGGCTGATATCAAACAAAGAAATATTATATTATAACCCGCATCAAAGCTATTTCTGTATTATTTATAATTAGTTTTTAAGCTTCTTGAGTGCGGTTCAGAGCGATTTCTGTATTTAAAAAGAATTCTTAATTTATCCAAGGAGGGCGCCACTGGACGGAATAAACCCACTTAAAAGTAAATTAGGAGAAACGTTCTTAGCAAATAGTTCTGCCGTTTCGACGATATTTAATTTTTAACACAGTTGCTTATACCTGAATTACATTATCGAAGAGCAAGGTAGTGCGCAAGTCAAGTTCTCAAAAAGAAATTATGTTAAGTTATATATATTTTTTTTAATATACACTGTTAGGGATAAATTACCTACATATTATTCGCGTTTTTGCATATAAGCAATTTTTATAATTGTTTTGAGACGCCATTGTTAATGTAAATTGGTGAACCAAATATCAGTTTCGTTAAATTTCCCGAGGACACTTACTTGTGAGCCGCCGTGTTCTGTGTCGATGTACCGCGGCACGGGGAAGCGGCTCTGCAGTATCTCCTGCGCGTCGTCCACGGGTGCACGCAGCAGTTGCGCGAAGCTCTCGTACTCCGCCATGTCTTGGTAGCGAAGACTGCGCCACTGCGCTATAGTCTGTGGTAAACATCGTTTTGTTTAATCAGTGCTATTACGAGCCCTGCACTCTCGTTTTCTGCATTCTGTCACTTTACTGAAAAATATAATGAAAACTAGGCTATATACTCTCAGATTCCTTTGCCTTCCAACAATGAAAAAAAAGCACTCTCGTTTTCTTTTGACAAAGTTTGATGCAGTCATAGCCCTCGGATTGGTAGCTTTTGGTGCTTCGACGGGCTTAAATGGTCGTCTCTGTTATTTTCACTTGAAGGTTCTGTGGCGTAGCCTGTAGGTGGCCACTAATCTGACAGTCTATTAAGGTCCACTTCTGGTTTTAATCCCTCGGCACTATTTGAATCGCTGTCCATGAGGATTTGCCTTAATCGCCACCCTGGACAGGCGGGTCCAAATTTTTTGGGAGCATCGCACCACTGACACCGCTGTCTATTCCTGGTCTATATACTGTGATACTCACGATCGTTGTCGCCTTTTACAACAGCCAGAAAAAGCGCTTGGCCCGGGACCATCACATGCAACTGACATTAATCCACATGAATCAGAAAATGCCAGGTGTATTTTAGAGCCTTCGAACCTTTCTGTATTTTATTATATTGTAGTTATGCCATGCCAAGCTATGCATAACAGTAGTCGGAACAGCGTTTAAGTATTGTTCTTTCACAGTCAGAAATTGGGTACTAATGGGGGGAGGTTAAAACTGACACGCATGCGTAACGTTTAGGGCAAATCCTCTCATGTAAAACGATGTAAATCGCACTATACGAGAGGCTTTTGTCAAGCAATGGAATTTTAGTGGCTTTTAATGATTTTGTCATAATTTACAATACTACAAAAGTGTCAACACGTAGCGACAAACCTCTCCATGATATATAAGAATTTGGAAGAATGTATCCATAAGCAGTATACGGTCCGGCTGGATGGAGGAAGTGTCCAGTAGAACGGGCTCGGGAGGCCCGCCGAAGCTGTACGAGTAGAGGATGGGTTGAATCATGATCAGCGACTGGGTCAGGTCCTCGCGCATTAGCATATGCCTAGAAACATTTCACACTGTTAAATTGCTAATATGGATTACACTAGATCTTGTGAAGTGCTCAATTAGACCTAAATTCACTAAATAGATATGGGCGCCCGCTGTGTACCAGAACCAATACAAAACGCGTATATAGTAAGGATTAAATACGGCTCGTTTAAATTGTACTTGTACCCCTTTTTTTGTTAAACTGTACCCTGTCCTACTATACTGTATGTGTGTTTCTTTGTAAACGCTTTATTGTATAAAATTACACAATGGTGTTAAGTTCAATCGAGTTTATCTGTTAAACTTTACCACGGATCTCTGTTTGGTTGTACCCCGACCGTCTGTTAACTTATACCCCGGCTCTATATTAAGTTGTTGCGCCCCGTATATCTGTATAACTATATTGTACCCAGGCTCTCTTGTACTGCGGCTCTTAAACTGTACCCGATCAAGCTACTAAACTGCCTGTACCCGGGTTTTTTGTTAAATAACCCCCATCTAAAAACTTTAGTGTAACTTAACTCCATGTTACGTTATACAACGTCTACAAACTGTGATGTAGGCTCTAGGACCCGCGGCTCCATGTTAAGTTGTACCCCGACATTGTTAAATTGTACCCCGAAATCTTGCGATTATTTTAAGGTTATGGTGTTGTTGTAGCGTGTGTTGTTTAAAGTCGTACCTATAGAACGTGGTCTCGTCCGGCGAGTTGTTGAACACCTGCAGGAACTGCGAGCGCCGCAAGTGATACATGAACTGTGGGTACAGGCTGAAGTTCTCTGACAGACGGAAACTGTTTGGGTCATCCTTTGCGTACTCGCCAAATTTCTGGCACTGGAAAAATTTGAAAATTTTATTCACATACCATACCAACCATGGTCGGTTATTACAAGCAACAAGTGACTTGTTCATGTATACACATGATTTCATTCCTTCTCTTATCGTCAATGTGCGAATCGATATATTTACGTAATAATAAACGGAGAACATGATTTGCATGGATCATAAATATTTGGCGAGATATGTGATTTAAAGACCTGGAAAAAAGAATTTAGTACTCGATGGACATCAACCAAATTTGAAAAAGTTCTCTGCCTTTTCGCCGCAAATTGTTTGGCCGGTTACCACTTGCCAACAAACCTTACGCAGAAATTTATTTTGCCGAATAGCCGCCAACTTATCCTATGATTTTGTGTTATTTCCCAACCTCACAGTTACCAACTGTACGTTTGGTCTGCTTTTTATAATGACACTTTTCAAAATGTCAACTTTCAAGTAGCTGAATGTTTTAGTTAACGTAATATTTATTAGTTTAGTTGTTTATTGTTTACCAAATGTTGTATTTAATACGGTCTTGTTTCTCCATGCCTACATGTTTCAACCGCAATTTTCAGTTTAACGGTCGGTAGTGACCGCAAAAATAATAGTGAAATACAAGGTTATTTTTTGCGGTAATAAGTAGCGGGTCAAAAGTTGAATCTCAGCAATGGAAAAGAGCTCAAGACAAGAAGCAGATAACAGTGTGATAGGATACTTGATATGCCTTTTTGCTACTTCGGGATGCTCACTATACAGTCTTGAATGTTTCAATGAATCAGCTTTGCGCAATGGTGAAGGCACATTTTTTGGGTATTTCATACCAAGGTTTTTAATACCCAGATATTTTATTTATTAGGCGGGTCCACACCAAGCTCGCAGCCGCGCGCTCGGTGTGGCCGGGCCGAGCTCAGCCTCAGGCGAGCGCGTGCGTAAGCAAGCACAGCCGTGTCGGTTTTATCGGTTTGCTCAAAGATGTCTCGGTCGTTTGCCTCGCGCAGTGTGGACGCCGCGTCTTTTGATTGATAGCGCGCTCGATCGAAACAATGGATAAAGGTCAGTTTAGACGGTTGATAAATTTATATGCGGCCAACATTTTGGCTTTGGGCCCTTGCATCCCAAAGCCAAAATGTTGGCCGCATATAAATTTATCAACCGTCTAAACTGACCTTTATCCATTGTTTCGATCGAGCGCGCTATCAATCAAAAGACGCGGCGTCCACACTGCGCGAGGCAAACGACCGAGACATCTTAATTATATTAACAGGGGGGTAAGAGATAAGCCGTAAAGTGAATACTGGTGGATCGTATAGACGTGAAAAATCATCACACAATTCTTGGTAACATCAATTCCCATAACAAAATCCGACCGAGCATGCCTCGCGTGCGGCAGGGCGATTGCCGCGCGCGACAAGCCTCGCGCGAGGCTGCGAGATTGGTGGTGGTGGCTATTAGGTTAGAGTCTCGATTATTTACCAACATAATGTGTTAACCAGATTATAAACCTATTTTCTAAATTACATATGAAGGAAATGTATAATGCAATATAAATACTGACCAACCGGATGAGCATTCTGTCCAGCCAGCGGAGTACGTCAGGGCCATCTTCGAGCTCAGCGCGGTACACCACAAGTCGAGCCATCACTACCGCCGCGGCTTCCTGGTCGAACCCAGCTGAGATGTGGTGAAGATTCACCGCCGCGTCGCCCCAACTATGGTGGATAAGCACATGCTTACAATACCAGAAGCAGACCGAAATTAAGCATTAAATAGCGTAGCCAGTTTCCATACATAAGTATAACCTACGTCAAAACGTAGGAGGATAAATGTGTAAAAATTCTTTATATTGTCTGGCTTCAGATTCCGACGTTAGGCCCATTTCACATACAATTTACAAGTTAGAAATACAATTCTATGTACATTATGTAACTGATTATTTCTTGCATATGACTATGTAACTAGATAACGGATATCATATTTTCACCACACGACTGTCTTCTAATTCCTTCCTTGCGCGTGACAGTAGTGGTGTGACGCGACCCTGTCGCCTCGGGTGCTGGAACTATAGAAGTCTATGTCACTCTCACTACTGTCTGTTTGAGTGCTGGAGCTGCGAGTTGCCGCGTACTAATTCACCAGAGGACTACATGTCTTCCAATACTTAACTTGCGTGTGACACTGACGCGATGCTGTCTGCTCGAGCTGCATCGGGGTGTCGCGTGCTGATTCACTAGACAACTAAATGTCTTCCAATTCCCTTACTTGCGCGCGACTGTAGTGACCCTGACCCGCCGCTGTCCGCTCGAGTGCTGGTACTGTGAGATCAGCTGAACACACCCGCGGCCGCCCTGGGGCACCGGTGCCGCATGCTGATTCACCACCTGGACGAAAACATAACTACATTCAGGATAGAAAAAATAACTTCTATCTAAAATTTAGGAGCAATGAATATTAATATTAAATTAAGTAGTGCTGTCAACTTTAATTTACAAGCTGGACTAGTAAAAAGATACCAATTCATAGCTAAAGAGACATATCTCCTACTGATGGATATTTTTGAACGCAACCATACTTAGAAAGTGACATCAACGCACATCTGTCAACACAAGTATTTTTCCTACCCACTTCCCCTACCTTAGCCCGTGCAGTTATAGTGTTACGTCGACAACCTTCGTACCCGGCGGTCAAGCTTGCGCTACAGCTTCCGTCCCGAGGCGAAATTCGGCATCTCAGCGTCTCCTTGAGACCACCTTCTATATCATCTTCATCTGCGACCGCGACATCTACGCGCGCGTTCCGTGCGTACACCAACCTGAAGACTTCGACCCCAACGCCGCCGTCAAGAAACAGCGCCCACGAAGCATACTAGGCAGGTCAGTCACAGGCTTTTCATTTTCCTATCATCTTTCCCCAACACCTACATAGTGCACACGAGTGACATCTAGTGATTTCTCATTCATTTCTGACATCGTGACAATGCCTAACCCTTGTCTATACTGGCCGCGGGATACGAAAATACGATAAGAAAACCGACAGGCCCTACAGTTTTCAAGTAATAATTTTTTTACTAATATAATATAAAAACGTTACCTCAAAGAATATACACATGGTGGTACTAGGCGTAAAGGTGCACATCTTCCACTGGCATGTGTTGCCCATGCCCACCTCCTGATCAGAAACGCAGGGTCCTTTCACGTTGAGGGACACGCAGGAACCTATCGCGCCCGATACTGCAAATGATAAGATGAAATGTGAATATACGTATTACAACTGCAGCGCGAGAGAAAAGCAATGCGAATATGTTAACCCATAAGGGGTACTCAATCGAGTATTCACTTTGGTCACCATCGGCGGCACCTTAAATTTTGGCGAAACAAAACTTAATGCAACTTTTCTATTAATTAAAATAAATATATTCCAGTCAGGATTAATAACCAAAGTCCAAAGATATAAATTGAAAGCATAAAAGATTAATAGCTGCGATTTAAAACAGTGTTTCGGTTAAAGGAAAGAAAAATTACTTTTCAGTTCACGACTGCACTTCACTTCCAAGGTTCCATTGAATGCCATTTTGTAGTCTGTCTTCTGGTCTTTAGCGAATACCCTCTGGAAGGTCTGCTTAAACAACGACGAGTTAAATGAGTCACCCATGACCATGTGTCCCCTGAAATTTAAATTAAAGCATTTTAAATGGCTGGCCAACAAATTAAACATTTCATACGACAATGAGGATTTATTCTGTCCAGTCCAATCCTGTACTCGAAAGCCTTTCAAATTCCCGTTTATAAAAAAGTTCTCGAAAATGACCACAATTAATGCTATTTAGGTAATCTGTACTCGAGGAGCCCAAAAGTTAAAAGCCCAAAAGCTAATTATGAATAAGCTTTTGGGCTTCGTACAGGTCAGAGTAATATAATATGCTCTGACTGATTGCATAAATCAAGAGATTTATGCTGTTATTTATCCACAAAGGGCGCCATTGGACCCTCTTAACCCCCGACGTAATGACTCCCTCCTGTCATAAGTTTGAAGCCTCTGTCTGGCTGTGTTGTAGCACAGAATAATTTACTAACATAAAGTTGTAGTATCAAGACAGGTGAACAGTTTTCAAAACGTTTTTTCCAAAGCCTTTGTTTGTGAGGCTATTGTTAGATATGTCAGATGGAATTCGATTCAGCTGTTTTGAAGATACTTAGGTTTGTAACACTATTGCTACAATTACCTCGAAGATATTTTGATATTTTTGATGATTTTATAAATTGTCAATGAATGTATAACATAGTTTCAATAGTCAATTAACTATGTCGTTTTGTGTGACAGTAAGGACCATTCACAAAGAAGCTTTTGATCAGAAAAGTGACATAAGCATTGTATTCCAACCATTTCCAATTGCTTATTAATGATTCAATGAAATTATATGCAGTTAAAGGTACTAACCCAGTAGAATTACAACACTGCTTCATCTCCATTAATCCTGTCTGATCCAATGCACAGGAGTAAATATCAATCGAATGACCATTAGTCGCTGCCCTTAGTGACAGAGCTTCATAATGTTTAATACCCTTCTTCATATACTTGGCATTATCTTTCTGAATATCATGGTGAGAGCGGATTGGCTGCTTTAACTCATCATTAACAACTTGACCCGGCCCTTGAGAGCATGGTCCACCAAGGAACACCATGATTCTTGCACCTGTATTGGGATATGTAACTTCTAACAGGCCTACTGCAAGAGACAGTGCTACTCCACTGCTTCGTAGTGGTCTCTTCCCTACACCGAGTGGCCAAGGATCTCTGCCAAGTTCTCCAAGTAAATCTGTTAATGCCATGTCACACTGTTTGACTGGCTGAAGGAAACGGTGAGCAGGTGGAGATGGAACTGGAGCCCCAGGGCGTTGTTGTGGATTGGAAGCATTGACACGGCCAATGGCAAGCTGTTCTTGTATTTGTTTGGCTGTGAGATCTTTTGTACCTTTGAATACGTAACATTTTGATATTCCTTCTGTACCTGTAAAATAATAAAAAAGAAGTTAGTATGCCCTGAGCTGTGCTTTGAGAACTTGATTCATACTTCTGTACAACCATTATCCTGAAGAAATAAAATAGTAAACAAACACGTAATAAACTTAGTTTAAGAGTCTCACCCAATTCGTGTATCTGCACCATACGGCCAAAAGTAATGAGTCCAACTAAGGCATTCTGTGGCATCAGACTCAGTGATGTTTGAAGAGAATCCTTCAAAGCTCCAAGCTCCTCCTCATCCAAGCATGTGTCGACCACTAGAAGGAAGATTGGGGGCATAGTTTGGGCCCGAGTGATGGTGTACTCAATGGTAGAGAAATTAGGGATGAGCTCAGCGGGTTGATGTTGCTCTGATATAGCTGCATATTGTGGAGGAAACTGGAAAACATAGAAATCAATTTAATTTATCACAATAGATCTGTAAAAGTTATAGTGTGAAATGATATTCAATATACTTTATAAATTATTCTTAGTAAATATGGGTTTGTCGTAAATTGTGTGAATTCACACAAAACTTTTATTAGTCTTCCATATTTGTTTCCAATTCGAACTTCAGATATTCACCTCATTAATGTATTTAAGCAAATTGAAGCAACACACGCAAATAAATAAAAGTATTTCATTACTTACAGGGTTTCTTTGAAAACAAAAATTGCAGACCCATAATTTGGCTCTGTAATCCACCTGGCACATTGGGTTTAGGATGGCCCTGCATGTATTGCGCGTACACAGCACAGGTTCATACTGAATAGGTGGCAGATCCGGCCGTTCCTTCAGTGGCTGGTACAAGCAGGCCAAGGGGACTACCAGCCTTGTTGCCTCTATCCTGCTCGAAGGCCACACGTTCCATGTAAATCGTATACCGTCCCTGTCTTCATTCTGCTGAATGAACTCCTCGTATGTCGCCATCACGCCGATCTACAAGCATAAAATTGAGAAAACCCCTTTGAACATAATTTCAACCATAGTTACAAGTTATTAGGGACATTTAAGGGTTATACATACCAGGGGTGCATGCGGCAGGTCAAGATCTGTCACATATGTAAAATATCACGGTCAGTCCACGTAATCATCCAGAAAATTATGAAATATCAAATTTTATTATAATATTCAGCCGAAGGGCGAGCCTGGCTGGCTGATTTGGCAATTGTCAAACGGAAGGAATAGACAAAAAACCAGCTGTCACTTGAGCCACGTCATTTTTGATAACGTAAACATTCTATTTGAGTGATATTTTATTATTTTTTCAACCATTTGATTTATTTTACGCTATCGTCAAATAAACACAATCTGAATAACTAAATTCTAAATTAATTTGCTTGTCCCAGAAAATTTCTTATCTATGGTAGTTACGATTCTTCTGAGAGCCCAAGTTAATGCATCGTTTGCATATAATGTCACGACATAAGCAAACATGAGTCAAACATAATGTCCATTTCACTCGTGCGCCTAAGCCTAAGTTATAACTTAGTATGGCCTTATTATGTTTAGCGTTTGGGGTAACACTGTCCATGGATGACGGCAGGATTATTTTTAGGGGGATGCAAACTATAAAAATATTAATCATCTTAGTAGCATCAATATTCTAGCATTCTAAACTTTCGCTTAGCAGCGCAGAGTAGGTAAGCTTAATTTGATTCCTTACCTGTCAACGTTTCAGCCAATGGAGTGACTTCCACCACAGGAACTTGGGAAGGAATACCAACCTTACCCACACTCCTTGTTTGTGCTATATTTCAACTGGATTAAATATATACGGCTCAGTGGTTAGAAATCTCGTATGGGAAAGTTGAACATTAAATTGGAACCTCCTTGTTCATATATTTGGTTAGAAATATTAATATAATCTGTTTTAATATGACTTTAAAAACCAAAAACCCGACAGCATTTGCATTTCGCGGGCGCCATGTTGGATTATTTACCATAAAATGTATCCTATGACCCTTCAGGGATTAAGACGAATCGAAACCACCTTGCACGTCGAAATGGCTCAAGCCGTTTAGGTTACAGGAGGTAACATAGAAATTTACATACAGACTTACATACATACATACACTCTGAAAAAACAAGGTTGAATCACAACTTAAAAGAAATTGTACGATTTTTAGTGAATAAAACCATTACCTATTTATTCAAATCGCAAAGGTTTTTTCTGCTATTAATTTTCTTTAGCCACGGGATCTAAAATGGTATCAAACTGTGACAATCTTAACCAATGGAGTAGTCGTGTCGTGTCTCTACCAAAATGAAGGGTGTCGAAGTGATCTATGTATGACTATTATCTACCTTTTAGTCATCATCATCATATCGGCCACAAGATATCTACTGCTTAAAATGCACTCCTCCATAGATGTCCGGATGTCGTTTGTACAACAGCTATAATTTTATAAGGTACCTATTTATTAAAAATTTAGGAACTTCTATCGATGATTAAAATCTGAATCATGGTGATCGGACATCTGTATTGATTGTTAATTGTTATGTTGATTTGACATAATTTATAACATATTATTTTACTGGCCTTAGTAGATACCAGCATTCATGAAAATACCACTTCTCAAATTGCCATAAATTACTAAAGTTCTTTTACTAGTGTAACGATTTAAATGATACGGCCTTTCATACTAAATTTTCTACTGACTGACAGATCATCAAAACTTATAGGATAGCTGACAATCCTTAGGGCACGATGGAAAGTCTTGTCGCACAAGTGAAGGAATAAATACGGAAATAATAAATTTCAAATCCAGTGTGTAATAATTACATATCAAATGTAACGTTTATGTAACAAACTATACATAATATTTAAGTTTGTCAGTCTAAAAAGTTTATCAATGTAATATTGAGTAGGTACTCAGAGCTCGAGGCGTATGGAACCCCCTTTTTTTGTTTTTACGGTTGGTGTCATGTCGAGGAATTCTGGGCAATAATATATCAAGGCTGCCGCGAGTTCGAATCCGTAATTTTTGAATTCAAACACTACTACACTTTTTTGATTTGATTTTAATAATCTTGTATAATAATCACTATGATTAAGTACATCGTTTCTGTTAGATATAATTATCCGCTAAAATTATTGGAACTGTAGAATATAAAAGTGATAATGCTGAAGGGCCTGTGATTAATACAACAATATACAAAGACCTGTGACCGTCTTTATAGACCAAACTTTACACAGTACGACTGCTGATCAATCAATCTCAGCCAACATCCAGCCACTGCTGGGTATGCGGCATACCCATACCGTATGCCTCTTCTCTACTAGCATCCAAAGAAACGCCAACAACTGTACGATGTCTTTGGACCAACTGTCCGACGGCGGTCTGCCCATTGGACTTTTTGCTCCTATTGGCCACCACTCTGTGGGATCCTTTGTGCAAAATTTTTCTCGTCTATTTTAGTAAAATTTTGAGATAAATTGAATCAATTATTAATCCTACTTGTTTTCTGCTCTTTCCTGCATTTTCATATATTATTTTACTTCATCCCGTCCAATTTTGCATGAATTAATTTATTCAATCATCCTCCATCGCGATAGATAGTCTTAAATATATATCACGTTCAATCAGACTAGGATTACAATATGATTATAATAATCTAGTCTGATTGAAGGGGGTGTGCCGACCCGCGAGGCAAAAAAGGCGCCATCAAAAAAGTTTGGACAACCGAATCGGGCCCTTTATCAAAAACATGACAAAAACACATTTCACGACTTCAATGATATCGAGTCTAAACGAGCCTACACCATAAATTATAGAAATTATCATAGACAAACACCGCGTCTTTGGTTTATGGTTTACAAACAATAAATTCCTTTTCACGCATTATATCTTTCAATATATAAATTAAATGAAATACAGTTCTGCATCAATTTTATCCGAATTTGAAGACAAAATATTCTCTATAATTCACATCTATTCCTTTGATAGAAACAGCGAAAGTTCTTGGGACAATTTATCATTTTTCTTGATATTCCGTACAACCAATTCTCGCGACATATGAACGCGTCTCTGAGTAGTAAAGGAACGTTGTTGAATGAAATATTTTTTTTTATTTTTAGGACATAGTAAATTATTTCAATTATGGACATGATTTGTAAAATAACTCATAATTTCCTATAAAACAACTATCTTTTGATACAATTAGTGAACTCAAAATTAGTAACATGTCATTGCTTTGTTTCAAAAGCAGGAAGTTTACGCCAAAAAGTGCGACTGCGCACTGGCCAAATTAGTAGTGTGAAAGAAAATGGCGATCAGCGAAAGGCGTCCGGAGTTAACGTGATGAAAAACATTGTAAAAGCTCAATTACATAGTGTTATAGTTATTAATTGTGTCAGATGTAGATTAATTAAGTGTTAATGAATAGTGATTGTGTGTAAAAATGGCTGCGAATATGTACAGAGTCGGCGGTAAGTACCAATAATTGGTTATTTTTGTTGTAGCTTCGCCGGTTCACCGCCAGCCGACTAGCGGTGCTTTGCTTTGATTGTCGTACCTTCATTAATTGCTCACATTAATTAGTTCAATATCATTAGATCTTACAATTTTACACTGTTTCTAATAAAATAGTAGAATGTTGTCTACTTCTTGCCGGGTTTTTAGCCTTGATTTGTGGGAAAGTTTATTATTTTACCAAATTTCGTCAAATAGAACATTAGCATTTGCATCTTGGTATCATTGTATCGGCTTGCGTATCTGCGTGCGGGCGGCAACACATGAACTAGCTCAATTATTTATTTGTTATGTATTCGGTACTCGTTTGTGAAGTTTTTGATGGTTTTGACACGAGATTTTAGGTTATATTCCTTGTTGTCAAACATTTTATTGCTATTATTAGTTATTTGCTGGGGTTATAGAAGGTCCTCAATGGTTCTGAGTCGTTATGGGATGTTTGGGTGTGTTATGAGTGAATATTTACGATGGTATTATGGGCAATGTAGGCGGTGGCGGACGGCGATGCCGTAACCCCGCAGTGAGCACTGGTGTCGCGAGGTGCGAGACGCCTCGTGTGTCGCGCCCCGCGCCAGCGGTTGCCGCGCCGAATGCCAATTAGTTCTTCCTTGACTACTTCCTATTTCATTATTACAACAATTTCTACCTTTTTGCCTGTCAAACTGCTACTGCATGAATCAAAAGAGGAATTGTGGTCATAAGACCATTATTAGATTCAAATGATAATAAAGGTGTTAAAGGTATTTTAAGTACTTCATCGAACTATATTATTTTTAAAAGATGTGTTCGACACAACATAAATTTTTAATCAATTTAAAAAAATCTTATTCCAGTGTTTTTGTTTTACATGGTACATTGGCAAACATTATTTGACCTACATACCATATGAAATTTTTGTTTACCAAATTACTTTAGCATTATTCGTAATACATAATCCATTTACTTGATTTTTTTTTTACATGAAGCCCAATTATATTATATCATATTATGATATAATTGTTCTTATTATATCATATATAAGAACAATTATATCATATTTCTTTCACCTATATTTTAACCGACTTAGTAGTGTGTACTACTTATATAGAAGAAATATCAGGAACTTACAAACTTTGAAATTATTGTAAATATGAAAATTGTTACAGATATTACAAAATAGAACACTATGATGATAATAAAATAGTACAAACTTCCATAGTTTATTGGCCTATACACAATTGTTACATTCTAATTGAAAAGCCTTATTTGACCTATACTGATCACAATAAGAAACGATATAATCGCCCGATATATGAGTCCCAACCACCATGCAACTGGTATCAATCATATCTTAGCCTTTATCCTAGTTACATCCAATGACTTTAATGAATGATCATAGTGTAGGGTACCTTTGTGTTAAATTATGAAAATAAATACCCATAGGAACCATATTGGTTATAAATTATATTTGCGAAATAAAACAGTACATACAGATACTCCGAGTTTCTCCTGACATACCTCCATAATGGAATTCTGCAAATCTTATTTAGCTCAGGGAAAATTCGGTAAAAAAATAGTTTAGCTAGACATAATTCAGAACCGACTTATATAATTGCTATCTTATAGAGGTATTTTAGATAATTAAGCCTAAAAAAAAAACGAGCGCTTAGTCTAGATTTTTTTTTAAAAACCATATTTTTAATTTGTAACTTAATAACCATAAATACTAACTGATATTTAATTATGTAGACTTTTGTTAAACACAGTTAACTTATTGATGGATAAAAAACTAAACATGTTATAGTTAGGCATGCATGTGTTTTAGCTGAAAATGTTGTTGAGTTGCATTGCTTAAGAAATAAAAATGAGACCTACAATACCTTGTTTAATTAATATCTTACAACTTTAAGTTACAAACAATATGTATGACACCTATTCGGTGAGTTAATTATTCCAATAGAGACCGCGTAATTGTGGGCCCGAGCTGTCAGCAAGGGAATACAATGGTTAAAGACGAGATTGAAATGATTAACTTGACATGTTTTCAATACATTTGTGAGTAAAAATATGTAGGTACTTTCAACCTACAACTTGAACAACAACTTTTGCTTATTTAGTTTCTTACATAGTATATTAGTGTTTCTTACAAATGCTTAATTTTTAGCAATTATTACTACATTTACAATACTTTATTAAATGTTTCAAAAAAATCGCGGTTATTCGTTTTTCTGAAGTCAAACCGTATTTTCCCAGGGCTAATTTTCTCAGAGAGCATATGAATAAAATAGCAATTTCCATGTGTTACCATACTAAATACTTTAATTTTAATATTTTGTTTAAAATTTCCTTTTACCTATGTTGCATATTTCACTAATCATCTTGTAATCATAAAACCTTTTTGAAATGAGAAGTTCATTAACCTCTTCAATTACCATTTTTATGCTTATCTTGAGCTTTAATATTAGAACCATATATTACATAACTTGTAGGTATTTTTTCTTCATTTACAAATCTGCTCTTTTTCAAGGTCAGTTGATATATTCCATATTTATAAGAAGTTTTTATATGACTTATGAATATTTACAAAGCTCGATGTGTAGAGAGAAAGGAGGGACAGCCTCTGCCCAGCAGTGGGACAGCATGGGCTCCTAATAATGTTAGCAAATACACATAATCTTAGTTATAAGCTAGGTGTTAGGGTGGTCGTTGTAAAGCTGTAAGAAGTAATTGGAGAGATTTTAACCTAACTCTTTTAAGTACAAAGCCTTAGGGTATTCAAGATATTCAGGTCCTTTTGCCTATGAGTAAAACAATGGTGTAAATAGAACCAGAAACAGTACAGAAGACATAACTTTCTGAGATTTAACTTCCAGTTACTACTATTTCAATTTTTTTTTAAATATTTCGGACACTAACACCAATTATCTAGTCCCAAACTAAGCAAAGCTTGTACTATGGATACTAGATAATGGATAAACATAGATAAATATTTATATAAACATCCACGACTCGGGGATAAATGTTCATATTCATCACACAAACATTTACCCCTCGCGGGATTCGAACCTGCAACCATTGGTTTCGCTGACAGGGCCACTATCCACTCCACCTACCGGTCGTCAATTGAAAGCAAATATCCAAGAATAGAATAGAAAATTTTATCTCGAATAAAGTTTGATTTTCTAGTAAGTTTGACTTAAAATATCATAAATTTCTATAAACCTACTAAGGCATTGCATTGATATTCCTAACACCTGTATATTGGATGGCACTAAACACTGCCCCTCTTCCTCTTTGGTCCAATCAATTGATGCCACACAAGCTACGTACTATTACCAATGGGTATATGAGTACCTTTGTACATGTAGGTTATTACTTTGATGATACTTCCTGAATGTTTTCCTCCTCCTGATACCTTCTAATTAAAGTCCATTACATGCCTAAGGCATGTGTTATTAATAATGTTATAATTTGTTACTTAATTTGTCTACATAGAAATTTGTTAATATAACATACTTAATTAACAGACAAGAGTGTTACATTGTAATCTAAACCACGCTACACGGCGTTTAAAGTACAAAACCGGTTATTTCTGTTTATAGAAATTTGTGTTACATATTTAAATTTTAAAGAAAAACCTACTAAATTCGGATTTATGTCCTACCCCGAGGGTTCCGTTTCTTAACCATGTTTTTTTGCCTGAAAATTACATACTTCAGAAAAACAACTGCATCAAAAGCACTCATTACATGTTGAAAACGAGATTTAACAAAATCTTGGGGTCATTTCAATAACAATTGTGCCACAAGTTGAAAGCTTATATAGTTCCTGTGGATAAACAGGTTTTGTCAGGCACCAAAACCCTTAAAATGTATCAACATAACCTTGTCTATTCCTCAAGCAGTACTGCTATACTGCCATACCATATCATATCAGTTCATTCTATATCTATGGTCAGTTTGATTGCATATTTTAAAATAACAAACAACCAACTGGTGACAGTTATATCCTGAAGACTTGCTAAAACTAATTTTAGATTTGTGTATGATATACAGTTTATACACGGTATGCAATCCATCCAGTAACTTGAGGGGAATAACTTTGGTTGACAAAGACCAACAACCGCACATGCCATAGAGGCCAAATTTTTGATTTACTGTACTGAATTAATTTTGTCGACTATCTTAGGTGTGAGGCAGGCAGGGTACCGCATTCCTATTGGCCCTACCAAGGTTGTCATATACGCGATCTTGCCCTCTGGGCCTTGACACGGTCATCAGGCGTACAATTTCTACATATTCAATTTATGGTTTATGCGATGTTTTGTTGTATTATGAAATTAAAATTCTACTCCTAATATTTTATATAAGCAAAACTATTATTCCTTCCTATATAACATCAAATCCTCTGGACTAGTTCTGATTATCTGTGTTCCCGTCTTTCCATACTCCCTTCTAATCCTCCTGAACGATCCTGCTTCACAAAAAAACTTCCCTGCCCTAGAGCCACCACAAACTTCTTTTTTCACTCCTTCAGTGTTCATTCAAGATCAATTCAGGACAGACCATCTATAGCAGTATTTAAGAAGAGCTTAAAAGAGCATTATCTCGTCCAACTTTCGTGATATTATTATAAATATATTATATAATCTGTTATGTACTATTTATTTATTATTATTCTTTATAGTATTTTGTTAAATAGGTTTACAAACGCTTGTTATATCGCTTAGAGTAATGAAGCCTTATGTATATAATTATTAGCTAAATATACAAACAATATATAAACACCGCATACATCAGATAGATAACATAAAAATTATTAAATTCAAAAACAAGAAAAAAAAATAACTTAACGTGAAAAAGTGTACCCATTTACCCTAAATAAAAGTTGATCATTCAAATAGAAGAGAAGCCCAGCTTACATACATAGTAGTATCACGAGAACCATCCCAAATTTGAGGTCACAAACATCCCAAGCACAAGCGCTTAGGAGTCCAAATATCATGGGCCTTCAATAGGTATTATTTAAATAGGTAGGCACTTATATCTTACGTGTTTGATACATATTGTTAGTTTTGCACACAATTTGCTGCTTAACCCCGAATTTACACCGTTTCCTCACAATGCTCAGGTTGCTTGGAAGAGATCTCTGATAGAAATAAGTCCGCTTGCCGCTTTAGATTCAGTGGAACGCAGAGCCAAGCGATTGATAGGCAACAAAGAGTTGGTAGATTCCCATCTACACAGCCTTGAACACCGACGGAAAGTCGCATGCCTTTCAATCTTCTATCGGATATATTTCGGAGAGTGTGCTGAAGTACTGCATGAGTTGATCCCGCCATCCCCGTTCTTACATCGAAATTCAAGACGTACCGCAGGATATCACCCGCACTTAGTTGACGTGCCATTTATAAGGACCAAGCGTTTTAGGTCTTCGTTTCTCATGCGCACGGCTAAGGAGTGGAACGCATTACCTCCGTCTGTGTTTCCAATCGCATATAACCCGCAGCTCTTTAAAGTCATTAAAGTCAGGTTAAATAGGCATCTTCTGGGAAAGCTCGTTCCATCGTAGACCTTATCTCGATATTAGTCCAGATTAAGGTCAAGAGCGATCCCATTCTAATTAAAAAAAAAAAAAAAAAAAAAAAAGTCCACCTTTGTACATGACTTATCATTTACTATGTTATTGGAATATTCTGGTACAATGAAGAATATTATATCGTTATTAGTATTTGTAGACTTTGCCATTACTGTTCGTTCCTATCATGACTATATTGTAGGAACCTATTATTCTAATATTGAGATCACGACTCATGTTTCGTGGTTGTACAGTCGCCCGCACGACGACTGTAACACAACCAGTATAAGCTGACTGCGCGACATTACCGGAAATGTGAACGCAGCGAGACCTGCTTACACTGGACGTTTTACGGTGCGGCCGCCTATACGTACATGGTCAAACGGGGGACGTATTGTTAATCGTCAACATCTGTCGCTATACCTTTGAATTTGAAGGGAATGCACGACCTTCAGACCGCAATAATGTATCCCAATAATAAGAGGGACTATCTGAAAGATGTCTGGGAGTTGTCTCAAAACAAATATTTAAAAGGTATAGCAAAAATATGTATGTATGTATATGTGTGATGATAGACAATATGCCCCTTGAATCATGATATGAATTGACATGTAATGAGTGTCAGATCCCACCTCCGCTCTTCTCCCACTGTAACTCCTGTAAGCCAGGATCAACAGTGGTACTCTGCACGGCGCCTACTGAAGGTAGACGGCGCCCTACGTGACTCTATTGCTACCTTGGACCCCAGACTAATTAAAGAAAGAATTTAACGGTGAAAAGTAGGAAAGAAAGAAAGTCCAAGTAATGAGTGTCAGTCATAGTACATCCGAGGGAACGACGATCATAACAATATACACTACCAGTGTATGTGTATATGCTAGTCGCGCAAAGCTACCGCATGTGGTCATCTAAATATAATATGTGAAACCGCTAGAAAAATGTACTGTTTAAAGGGCCCTCCGAAGCACCGAAAAACTCGTATGAATATGCCACTAATGGTCACCAATATAAATACGACCATGCTTATACAAATCTAACTGCTCAACAAGTATGTTCCAATGTTTTAATTTTTTCCAAATTCCAATTATCCATTAATCTGATGTCTTTTTACGATGCGGCTTGTTATTGAATCTATGATCACTGGTTGGAAATATACGACGACCGATTGGTGTAGTGGATAGTGACCCTATCAGCGAAACCAACGGTAGCGGGTTCTAATGCCGCGAGGGGTAAATGTTTGTGTGATGAATACGATTTATACCCGACTTATGGATGTTTATATAAATATTTATGTATGTTTCTTCGTTATCTAGTATCCATTGCTTAGTTTGGGACTAGGTGAGGGTGTAATTGTCCAAAATATTTATTATTTACACGGGGTGGAATCGATAGCTGTTACAGGCAATTTAATAAAAAATAACGAAAAACTTTAAGCTGAAATCCCGTTGCCTGTTGAGTAAAATGCTATATCTTCTTACATGTAATGCGCGATATAACAGGCTTCAATTACCTTAATTTCTGATATCGAAACTTATTGCTATAAAGAATAAAAAAAAATCGGATACCATTTTTTATTTTATACTGGTTGGCTGCTTAATGCCCTAATTCGAAAGGTAGCAAACATGTTACGGGAAACGTTATTACTATTTGACCTGACTTTGGGGTGATCGACCATGGATATATAAAAATATCGTCCGTCGAGTAAAATGACAGTATTATAGGAATAAGAAAATTAATTTACGGTTTTTTTATGCACGGCGGGTTCGTCCTTGACCTCAATCACACCTGATGTTAAGTGAAGATGAGGTCGAAAGTGCAAGCACATTTGGGGGACTGGCTATCTTATCTCTGACAACCAGAACACAACAATGCTATTAACATGTTTTTTAATTTTAGTTAGGGTATCTTCATCGAACGCTTGACGAAGTTTGCACTATAGCAGTGCTAATACATACATACATAACGGCAACAATTATCCTAAATGGGGTAGCCAGAGATGTTCCATATGCATAAAACAACATCCACGGTCGAAATGTACAGAAATGCACACATGACAGGGGGTGAACCAATCGCCGTTAAAATGTGCAAACCTATATAGCTGTTTTTTTCTTGTGGGAAGTGCCTTAGTTGCCGTTTACGACACCCACGGGAAGAGACGGATTGGTTCTATTCTATTTACGTGCCGAACCACACAGCACCAACTTGCTGTATCGATTCTGCTTTTGTGTCTTGTAGTCTTCTAGTACCTAGGAAACAGAACCCGCGACCTCTGTTTTATGAATCCTATGAATACATTGAGCCACGGAGCAGCTAATTTAGGTGCTTCTTAAACTTAACAGAAAATGCTCTAAATATTATACCGCCAGTTGCGAGTTACCGAGCAGGCGGTGAAAGTCGCGCACCTATACATGTTGTACATACGTCTCCGAACAATAAACTGGTCCAGGCTAACCCGACTGACTAGTCGCCGTCAATTATTATTTGCTAATAATTTCCTCTGGAATGTATGTGCATGCGCTGCGGTATACAAAATGTCATCGATATAAATGAACTGGTTACGCAGTTACTGTATGATCAATATTACTAAATTTTTGTGAGTACTCAGACGTAAAATGACTAATATTCTAAAATTGAGGCAATGGTATACGGGCTTCAGGGTCCATATAATACAGTTTATGAGGAATATTGATGTGCGATGAAATGTGCGTTTCACGTGTGTACAAACGAGTTCAATAAGCCAAACATCATATTTAGGAAATTATCGATAACTACGTACTGAACGAGAATTAAAAGTATTTTCTTAAACAGCGCAAAAACAATAAGAAAAGATTGAAATTAAAACGTTTCTTATTCGAACATCTTACGCCATACATCCTCGTACAGGAGCCTTGAAATTGTTTCCGCGAAAGGCGTTCTTTATATTTTAACCGTCTCCTTGTAAAGTGAACGATATCGCGTGTACAGTGATGACACGACGACTGTAACACTACCAGTGTAAACTGGTCGCTCTGTGCTAACGGAAATGTGAACACAAGAAAACCTACTCATATTGGAGCATGGAGGTATACTCGTACTTCATGCGGCCGCGTGTTCAAAGCGGGGATCGCGGGTTCGTTTTCTAGCTATGTATAAACTTATACTCTAGGTTGTACTATGACATATTTGAAATGTCCGCCTGGCTTGCTCCGTCATCCAAGCTGCAATGATAAGAATAATTTTATTGCTTCAAACGGAAAGAATAGGATACACCCGTTTTTGTATAATAGTATACCGCTCCCATTCGCTTCTCGCATGAGTGTTTTCTTTTTATTCCGAAATTAATGTATACTTTGACAATGTAAAACATATACTTAAGCGCTAGATCACGATCAGTGGCATGCCCTCCGCACAGGCAGAAAGGAAGTGCCTACCCACCCTAGCAAATTGTTAAGCTTACGCCAATGATCACGATTGGAATAATTATTACTTAATTTTTTTTAATAACTTTGTATTATTTACTTTGGATATTCATAGAGTTATATTTCAACGGATCGTGTTTACAAACAGATGATCACTAGCATAAGTCCTGTATTTTATTGTGTAATTAATTCAATGTGAATGCTTAGCGCATATTGATGATAAAATGAGGCAGCTCCTAAACCACGTGAGGCCTAATAACCCCTTAATATATTGGACAACAGGAAACGGCTCAACGAAAACAAGATTCCATAACGTTGATTTTCAAACTACCCTCTCCCTGAGATGTTATGCGGGAGTAGTGGCACAGGGCTAACACAAATGGAAAAGTATTAGTAAAAACCACAGACAAATAAATATACTATTTATAAGTCTGTGGTAAAAGCCAGCAATTGATTACATTGACAGATTACCTTTTAAAGCTATAATAATGTTCTTTTGAAAATAATAGTACCTACAATAGCATAAAAAATAAACGTTGCGTTGACTGTATCCTAGTTCTGATAACCAATTATAATATAAAATTAATTTTGAAATTTAAATTGTGTCCATTTCCAAAATAGCATTCCATATCTAATGTTCATAGCATTGTCTTGTTCCAGCTGTTAGATAAAGTAGCCAGTCCTTCAAGGGGTTCTAGGTTAGCATGCATATACACCGTCGAGTCTGCCCCATCTTCAGTTATCATAGCGCGTACCCATATTGTACATAAAGATATTTTTATTTGAACACTTTATTACGATATATGTCAATTGCCTTGAAATTGTTTCCTGGAAAGGAATTCTTTTTTTAGGGCTATGTGAATGAACGGTAATGTTAACAAATTGACGAACACAAGTGATTACTTCGTGTCATATGAAATAAAAGAACATTGAAAGACAGCTGTCGGGTAGGGGTGCGCGCCAAAACTTATTTTGGACAGCGTAGCGCGATTCCAGTGCCTCTATCTTCACGATCTAGTCTGACACCTCCTGTATCATGGTGGAGTGTTGCAGGCGGGACGGGCACAGCGCCTGGTCGGCATCGCAGCCCGCTGGAAGAAGTTGAGCTCGGTTGGTGCGGTGCCACATTGGTTGCGACACCCCCGTCCTGATTTCCGTATCCTCCGGACTTCCATCATCATCCGGTGGATAGTTAAAGATGGTGCTGCTGCTTCATTAAGAGCTGATGAGCTGCAGCGGAGGCATATTACACGCGCAATAGAGGTACCTAAGGTACTGGAGCCGTTATCGATACCCCCGTCGTATTGTTGTGTATCTCTCACAGTCTTACTCGGTGCATGTCGCGTCCTATAAGTTTGCATAGCGCCAAGGAAGTATTGGTTTTTTCAGCATTAGGTAGATACTCTGAGTTCGTCGAATGCGTTGTAAACTACTACAAAGGGGGTTCGCAGTACAGTATACCCAAATTATATTTAAAACCGCCTCCGTGTCTCAATGTAAACAACATTGGGTTTACGATTCGGAGATCGCGGGTTCGATCCCCAGCGGGGTACATCATTTGGTTGGTAGTAGGGCATTTTAAATGTCCGCCTGGCTAGCTACCACCATCTTATCTAAATCTGCCGCCAAGCAGCAATGTTAATAGCTTTGTTGTGTTCCGGTTGTCAGAGATAAGATAGCCATTCCCCTAAATGTGTTGGGGTTTCCGGGTCACCCACCTCCGCTCTCCTCCCACTGTAACTCCTGTAAGCCAGGATCAACAGTGGTACTCTGCACGGCGCCTACTGAAGGTAGACGGTGCCCTACGTGACTCTATTGCTACCTTGGACCCCAGACTAATTAAAGAAAGAATTTAAAGAAAGAAATTAATTAAAGAAAGGTTTCCGGGTCAGTACGCTTCCACCTTCCACCTCATCTTCACTTAACATCAGGTGTGATTGAGGTCAAGTAGGAACCCGTCGAGCATAAAAAAAAACCCAGGCTGTATCCGGTTTCGCGACAGCTGCGGTTTTGCCATTCAAAATACCCGGTGGGATATCGCTTAGGTATTATACTCATACCCGCGACTGTAGCGGATACCGTTCTAATTTGAATAGGTCTTTAGAAGACTAAAATTTTACACTATCTTTATTGTCAATTTATACAAAATCAAGTCACCCTACTGTATATATATATAACTTTTGAGATCGTCGGTCTTGTTTAATATAAACACAATTCCAGAACGGGCCTAATACACTCGGTAGTGAATGACGTAAGTCATGGCGCATAGGTACGTGTAAGTAGCGTCCCTTGTATTGTCCCTTCCGAGTTCCCCCCTTGCCGAAGTGGTATCAACAACAATTCACCACCCTAACGAAAAGAACTCTATAAGTTATGTATACCTATAGTTATCTAATATAGGATTACGTTTTACCAATCCAAGCTTTTATATATGCGTGTATAGTTTCGGTTTTCTTCCCTCTTGTTCGTCTTGTGCCGTAAACAGAAATCTATCCTATACACGAACAATTGGCCGTAGGGGATTATTGTTATCTTCAACACCTTTCAAATCTTTCATTTGACACTTCCCGACAGTTTTCAAAGATAAGTCATTTCACAACATAACAATATACTTTGTACACAAAAATTTTAGCCACAATTTAGACTTTGACGCAGAATGATACATCTATAAATCGGTTATAATTGTATGGCTTATCAAATTACACATTTGATAATACTTAATCTAATACCTCGGATTTTGCTTTGCAAACACATAAGGTTTCCATTCTTTATCTTGGGAACGCATCATCAGATCTTCACCAGCTGTGAGTCGAGTGCGTAACTGAACATCGAAATACAAACGTGCGAACAACTACCCACACTTGACCGTCTTTTTATAAGTAAACAAGTATTTTAATTATTGAGCTCTGTATATATTTAGGATAGGTATCAATAAAGTGGTACGACCACCCTAGTGAAACTGCGATGTGCTTGGAAATTAATACTCCAAACTTTATATCGTAAGTCGCATCAATATTCAATATGTCATGATTATAGCTTAAGATATTCTGGTACCTAGCAGGTTTGTATTCCGATCACAAACTACATAGAAATTTGAAACATTAATACAAAAGATCATATTTTTATGGAATCTCTTGACAATAAGTTCTCTACCATTCATACTTTGTAAAGAATAAATTGATGTAAAGTTTATTATTGATTACGAGTGAGAAATAATCCCAAAGATTTTTCCATTAGAAGTTAACTACTTACATATTTATATTTAAACATTGTATATAATTGCTCGTAACCGTCGTTGGAAAATACCTCTGACCGAAATTCCTTCGCTATGTCATTGTCAACTAAGTATTTCGTTTTAGTTCCTAGTTTCTAATTTCTTCTCTATCTCTAAATAGTATAAATAAAAGTCACTCACCGAGTCTGTTTGTTGTTACATAAAAGTAATGGGTTATTTGCGAAGCTATTTTGTCCAAGTATTAATCCGTAAAACATGTTAGTTACGTTGAACACTCTAGATCAAAATAGCTCTCTATAGTAGGAATTTCATTTAAATGAATATTTAACAAAAAAACAAATAACTAGATTTACGGCGCATCTTTCATCGATATAGTTGTAATCCTTATCCTATTATTAGTTACATTTGACTTTATTTTTGGCCGTACGTAGAAACATTTCGAATCACTTCTCAAGATGATGTCTAATCGACTCTTAAGCCTTTCGTTGATTGGAAGGTACACGCGGCCGCACGGCTTCTGTAATACTTCCAGTATAAGCAGGTCTCGTTGCTTTCACATCTCCGGTAGCGTCGCATTTACACTGGCAGTATTACGATCATCGCGCCGTCGACTGTACTGTAACATTACTACCAAGATCGTTTAGGTTCCCTAAAATTGTCACTGTTTACAAAATCACCGAAACAATATCTCGGCTGTGTAAACAGCCTCGTCTCATAGCGGTGTCATGAGCGGCGTCCGCGCATATTGTTGTTCCACTAGAACAAACACTAGTGACATAACGACACTCCAAATCTGTCGGTCAACGCTCCGACATGCACATTTTTTCATTTATTTAAACCCTCGTGTGTACGAACTCGTAAAATGGTTGAACGGATGTTCGGTGATGATAAAATGAAATGGTAAGTAACTGGCTGGTTGCGTAGGTGCATTGTGGTCGACCAAAGCCGCATTTTACTAAGTAGGTATCTGAGTAGCTGCCGATGAAATGAGTAGAATAGTAGGATTAGTATTAGGTCTTTACCTATGAAATCGGGAGTTTTATTTCTTCGTTAATCATATAAATTTGCTTTTTATTTGGAAAATGGAATGTAATTTCAAGGTTTCACATGAAATATTTTTTAATTTCTGGGCTAAATCACATAATAAAAAAAATTGAACAGAGCTCTTTTCATGTGCTTCCCATAAGCATTTCTTATATTCGCTGAAACTTTTATTACTTTTAAAAATTAACGCTGTCTATACTTAACTTAATGTTATCCAATAATAATACAACACAAAGTTTAGCTAAATTTGGATTTGCCGTTCCCAAAAAAAAATCAAAAATGTTTGTATGGAGAAAACAGTCTTAATGAAATTCTTCATACAAAACGGCAATTTCATAGGTAAGGACCTAATATTTCCTTGGCCTTTACTTTTTGTTTTATGATTTTTAAAATTCGAATAAATAAAATACCTTACGCCAATATTAGGTTGGTACATTCATGTAGTTAAAAAATACGCTTAAATCTTAACTTTGGCTTAGGGGTAGAGACCAAAGACTTCCACTTGCTATGATCCTGACTCACCTCTTTCCCTTCATTCATCTTCATCGTCTTATCAGTCACAGGACGTCCACTACTGAGCTTCCCCGATAGATTTCTGGAGTGACCGGTTGGAAGTGGCCTGAATCCTGCGATTACCATTGTGGGTGGATGTCCTACGCTGCGCTCACCAATGCGTGGTCTACACTTTAAGACTAATGCCTCACAGGTCATCAGACTTTCGAGCTATGTGCTTTGCCCACTGCGATTTCAACTTACCAATCTGCTGAGGGATATGTCGGTGACTTTCGTTCTTATCCAGATTTCGTTACTCCTGATTCGATCTCGAAGATCCCTTCATTCACTTTCATACAATTGTCTTTATGCACACTTGTAGATTTAGGGTATCCTCGACTTGGCGTTTAACACGTCCCAGATTTTATCATACTGTTAGGCTTCCGTAGTCTTCCCCTTCCAAAACTGCTAGCCACATTTGCCTCGTATGTTCTCTCACTGAGGTGGATTTCAACTCACAAAAAGGTGGCGCTAGCAACGCTTTTCGAGGTGGACTTAGCCGGCCTATTACGTACCTAAACCAGATGAAAATATAGTCATTGAGGTTATAGATTCAGAAAGTATTCACGAACGCTAATTTAGAGGTAATTTTTTTTGGCAAAAACTGGGTTAGTTTTCCGTCGTAATAAAACCCCATCCGAATCGTATATTTCATCACAGTGATAAAATTAATACTTGGCAAGAAAATTACTCGTCAGATTTATCATATCAATGCAAACATGATACTTAAGTTAGACCTACCTCTTTCCTAAGAATCTTAATCGTAACCAACGACTGATCTGATTTTTTAAATACGGCTGTTCGTTCCACTGGGCTTCTATCTCATTTATTTTAAGTTCAATCAATAGCCATAAATTTATGTATAAATAAAAATTCATATAACGGTATCTTCCTTACGCAATTAGGGATAATTTTTCCTCACCCGTGTTTCTTCCGATAGAGGTATATCTAAGGCGAACTTATATACTGAGACAGTCCACGGGGGAAGGGGTCTAGTCCAGTAAGGAAACGCTTTTAACTTCCTATAATTTTAATGGCCGTGATTTTTTGCAAGTGTATAAAGTACCTGTCGATGATAGAATAAAAATGTTTTCTAACAAATCTCTAGTTGCTTTAGATATAGTATAGATATTTAGTAATAAAACAGATTAAACTATCTTTTATTTTAACCACCTCCTACATATTTAGTACCTCTTTAGTAGGGCATTTTAATATCCGCCTGAGCAGCTCCCGCCATCTCTTCTAAGTCTGCCACCAACAGCGTTGTTATGTTCCGGTTCTTAGAGTTAAGATAGCCAGTCAGGTCCGGATGAACACGCTTTCACCTTCACTAAACATCAGATGTGATTGAGGTCAAGTGTGCAATAAAAAAGCTCTATATACCTTATCATAATACAAAGTTTGTTTCACTGACGGAAGAATCCTCCATCTCGTTGATTGGACTATACCAGTAAGTAGGTATCACCACGTGAAATCTCACCGAGTGAATTCAATCATCCGCCTCCCGTGGTGACGTGTTGCTGGCTAAATTTACTATACACTTACTTATTGACACGTTCCAAAAATACACCAAAGTCTTGGCAAAACTGAACGGGCGTTAACATCGCTATCAGCCGCATAATGCCCCAACTTATACATGTCGAGGTATATCGGTTTCGTATCCGCCATACGTCACTATGCATGTACCTATATAGCTACTGTACACCACCTCGCGGTATCTAGCTGGATCGCGGGCGGCGCGTTGCACTCAAGGGTTTGTAAATCAATGTGAGTTATAGGTCTCGATGCATTCATTACAACTACCCCACCGGATTTTTGAAATGCGAAATGTAAATGTTTGTTACTCAGTCGCTTCAAAAGAGTAAGTCGATTTTGATGAAACTGAAACATAATACCTTGCTAATGGGAAATAATGAACGTATTTCGATATGTTTTTATTTAGTTACAGGATATTACTGAGTTCATGAATAAACAAAAAGTAAACTATAAAATATAAAGGTTTATTTGTTTTAGACGGTACAATTAGTAACTTTTTTTATTATAGACATTAGTTTATATGTAATTACGTTTATATTCTACTCCTATATTTTAGACTACATTCGACTACAAAATAGGTATTCCCAAAAATAAATATCCACGACTTTATTACCTTAGTAGCACGGTAGGAGATCATATTCTTTAAGCTTTCCGAGGAAACATGAAATCAAAAATATTTTATGCAATGTAGGATACAAAAATATCACTTATTGAAAGGTGCAATAGTTGGGGTGAAGAAGCTATGAGAAACTCCGTAACAACATATCTTTTAAATAAGGTTTCCGTCTTTACCACAAAGTTTCAATATTATCTAGTGCAAAACAAAAGCAAATAGCATAAGCGTATAGGTGACGACCTGTTTGGTGTAGTGGTTAGAAACTCTGCTGCTATATCAAAAGGTCGCGAGTTCGAATCCCGCTAAGGGCATATGTTTGTATGATGAATACAGACGTGTTCCCGAGTTATGGATGTTTTTCATTTATATATGTATTTATTTACAAAAAAAAATGTATTTGTGTAGTTTATCAACCATCTGGTATCTATAATACAAGCCTAGTTGCTTAGTGTGGAACTAGATGGCGCTGTGTGTATGTGTAAAGATATTTATTTATTTATAGTTAACGAATTTGAATTCGCCTAACACCAGACCTCCTTATCGCCTAAATAATTATCTAGGCATCATATAATAACCCTTTTTACACAGAGTTACGTTTAAATTTCTGTTCTGTTAAACCCAATATACATGTTCTGGTATTTTATTGTAAAAACGTATGCTGTGTCCCACAAAAGATGTGTTAACCTTGCTAAGTCTAAATTGCGGAATTTCAATTTTATTCTTATTTCTATTCAAATTATGTTTTGTCGACTGTTCCGCTGATTCTACTCACTCTATCGAGATTTAGGGTATATTCTACCTGTGTAGCAAATTTCATTCAAATCCGTTGGTCCCTTTCGGCGTGATTGAGCAATAAACAAACATCGAAATTTTAATATTAGTTGGCTATTACTTGGTTGGATGTAACGCGATTTTCGTTACGTAGCTATGTTGGTTGGTATATAAATTAATGATTATGGGTGCAGTGTCTATGGAGACACTGATGGTACAGTCTAGACCGTAACACTACCAGTGATACCTACTCATATAAGCTAGTCGCGCGACGCTAGCGGAAATGCAAACTCAGCCAGTGTATGTAACGCGATTTTCGTTACGTAGCTGTGTTGGTTGGTATATAAATTAATGATTATGGGTGCAGTGTCTATGGAGACACTGATGGTACAGTCTAGACCGTAACACTACCAGTGATACCTACTCATATAAGCTAGTCGCGCGACGCTAGCGGAAATGCAAACTCAGCCAGTGTATGTAACGCGATTTTCGTTACGTAGCTGTGTTGGTTGGTATATAAATTAATGATTATGGGTGCAGTGTCTATGGAGACACTGATGGTACAGTCTAGACCGTAACACTACCAGTAATACCTACTCATATAAGCTAGTCGCGCGACGCTAGCGGAAATGCAAACTCAGCCAGACCCGCTTATACTGGGTGTATACGATATAGTGTTTTACACTCATGATTATTTATTTCCTTAAACATCATTAGAGCACTTGGACGGACACGTCAACACTGGTAAAGGAGACAATTGCTAACAATTCATCATGTAGACCAATTATGTATAGGTAATAAAATAAGAAATAAAAAAGTAAGGGAGCTTTCCAAATACAAGTTAACTTTAGCCAATAGCTGCTGTACATAGGATTATTTACTTAGAATTAATTAGCTGATGTGAAGGGGCATTGTCTTTTTTGCAATAAATTATCTGATGTCAAAAATTCACTATAAATTTATAAGAGAACAAAAAAAGATTCCTGCGCCGCTTTTTTACCACAGTCGATTTCCCTTTTGTAGAGATGGTGGTAGTTTGGAAGCATTAATTGACAGATGACAAACTGCACACGCCCAATTATAATGCAGTTTTACAAGGCTGATAAAATCCAATGACCTTTGATGAAGAGACATTTCGTAAAAATAATACGCATGTGCAGAGAGCTTGACCGCAGGAATATATAATTTTGTTAAAAAAAAAAACGATTTAATCAAAAAACAACAGCAGGCTATTTAGCCTGCTGTATGTAAACCTCGTGTATGTACACGAGGTTTACATAAACGATAAATAATTCTATTAAATTTCATAAAAATATGGTATGATTTAAACGTAATAGGTATGATTGCTAAAAACTTTTTAGACGCGTATTTAGATAGATAGATAAACTTTTATTTGTTTCTCCAGCCACACACATACATTAAAAAATATTTATAAGTAATTAACACAAAAATAGTATACATCATTTAGACTACAGTACAGTAATAAAAACCAGATAAAGGTAGCTTAACCTTAGTATGTACTAAGTGGGCACTTTTGCTAAGGAAGCATGCAAGTTTAAATATGTAGACAGCATTTTACAAAACATGGCAACAAAAACAGAATATATAAGAGTACAAACAAAACATAGGTATAAAAGTATGTGTGTGCTGCAGTGGCACAAATGGCCCATAGCTCAGTGTCGGATTGCTCAAGAGCAAAACACTGATTTTCAGCTATTACCCTATTTAGGTTATATCCTCTTTTGAAGCTATATGTATACGTCACAACACACGCCTATTAACAGTATACAGAAGGCTACTGATGGACGGAGCTCCCATGGCGCAATTTCCACAACACTTACGATAACTACTGCATATTGTATTTTACTTATTGACTTTTATCAGTAATTGTTTGTCTGTACAGTGTAAAACAGCAAATGGTGCCCCGTCTCGTTTTATCTATAAGTGTTGAATATTTGTGGTATAGGGATGGAAAGAGGATTTATTGCAGCAAGGATTTCCAGCGGAGTTCGGGCCAATTGGTCTTTGTCTACCCATGAACAAGCGTGCCTGTATAGTATGTTTCTAACAAGGCAATTTTCTAAACACAGTGTGATCGATTCTATTGAATATCTCGACTACGAGACCATATACATAGACAATGTCATGACTCACATCAAATAGTGTTAACATTGATAACAGGGAAATTAGATTTATCAACGTCTACTCGTAAATGTCAGAGCAAATTAGGGCGTTATAAAACTATACCAACTGTTGTCGGCGAATTTTTGACAACCGATTGGTATAGTGGATAGCGACCCTGTCGAAATCAACGGTTGCGTCTTCGAATCCCGCGAAGGGCAAATGTTTGGGCTATGAATACGAACATTTATTCCCGAGTCATGGATACTTTTATAATTATTTATGTGTACTAGCTTTCCGCCCGCGGCTTCGCTTGTGTGGAATAACTTTATCGTGGATATGTTTAATTTGTTTATCCCGCTTTATCGCGATAAAAAATATCCTATGTCTTAATTCGGGGTATATTCTACCTAAATACCAAATAAAAATCCGTCCATCCAATGTCCAACAAACATCCAAACTGTCGCATTTAAAATATTAGTTAGATTTTTATCCCATATCTAGTATCCATAGTACAATCTTTGCTTAGTTTGGGACTAGATGATTGGTGTAAGTGTCCGAAAGTATTTATTCAATCAATCAATCAATCAAGTACACTTTATTGCACAAAATTCTACAATACACTTCTTGATATAGCTTCAAAAAAAATTATAATTGTACAACCAGGCGGTCTTATCGCTATTAAGCGATTTCTACCAGACAACCTTTGGGTAGAGGGAAAAAAAGTAGAACGGGATAAAAGCAAGTAGGTTTGTGCACCAATGATTTAAAAAAATATATATATAAAATAATAGATACCAAACAATAGATATAAACATACATACGTTAGATATGAACATCAACTTACAAGCAATGATAGTGTAAAATATACCTACATATATTTATTATTCTTATTTTATTAATTCGTCTGGAAACGTAACGAAATATCCGAGCACAATTTAGATCATCCAGATAATATGATTATATCATCCAGATTTGGCGTTACAACAGTACAGAGAGACAAAGTCAGACAGACAGACGTCGAGTTTTAAAAAAGCTCAATACCAGTCCAGACCACTTCCAGTATAAGTTAATCGCGCTGCCTTAACATTTCCGGTGCGTCTCGCGGTCAGCTTATGCTGGTAGTAGAGTCGTCATGCCTCCAGCTGTATACAAAGATAACTATTCTACATTATAAAATTCGATGAATGTAATGAGTAGGTACTTCAATGTAAAAGTTGTTTCAGTCACCGCTCGTATAGAATTGAAGAGGTCAGAGTGAGAAGAATGATTTATAAATGAAGCAAAGATTATGTTACAGTGTAAATATAACTCCTAAATCAGTAATTTATTATGGTACGTGAAATTTTGACGACCTGTTTGGTGTAGTGGTTAGAAACTCTGCTGCTATACCAAAAGGTCGCGGGTTCGAATCCCGCTAGGGGCATATATTTGTATGATTAATACAGACATGTCTTCCCGAGTTATGGATGTTTTTCATACATGTATTTATTTACAAAAAAAAATGTATTTGTGTAGTTTATCAACCATCTGGTATCTGTAATACAAGTCTAGTTGCTTAGTGTGGAACTAGATGGCGCTGTGTGTATGTGCAAAGATATTTATTATTATTTAATTATCAAGTAACAAACTTAATTTGCGGTTTTCCTCATACAACACCTATGTAAGTAACTGAAATATTAAGCGACAAGTTTTAAACAATTGTCATGATTATGATTCTTTAATATGTAGTCAAATAGAAGTTGTTTAAAATAAACAGCAAAATTAAGTTTGTCATCTGATAATTTCACATACAATTAGAAACTAAGGATTACCAAATGTAATGTAAATGTAAAACATTACCCTCGTTGCCCAGGGCAGTCGGGTAAAATGACAACTATTATCATTGACAAGCCACAGGTGTCAGGAGTCGGTCGGAGAAGGAGGTCGAAAGTGTGGACCTTGTCAATGATAAGGTCAACACTTTCGACCTCAAATACAGCGGAGACAAATTCTCTCCACAGTTCTGAAGGCGGAGTGTAAGTTTTGTTTCGACTTAACTTTAATACCGCGTTCACGTTTACGTGACGATTTGTATAGACAAATGTGCAGCGCTTCTAGCGAATAGTTTGCAAAACGATTTTTTTCATAGGGATTTTTTTCGTAAACGCGAACGCGATGGTAAAGTTAAAAACGAGACAAAACTTACAACTTCGTACACTGTTATTAGTTAGATAAAAGCTCTCATACCTACCTAATACACGTGGATTCACGTCTCATCGTGGGTTAATTTTAGTTCGTGATCGTACTAGAATAGAAAGTCCATACGAAATATGAGAACGGTTTGATACGATACTATCACTAGCCGCGTTAATATACGAGTTGTTGTAATGACGATATGTGTTTAAAAATGCCGGTACTGTTGCTAGGTAATGCCTCATTTACATTAGTTCGACGGCAGTTTGACTGTGACCAATACGACCAAATCGAACCAGTGTGTCTAACCTCAGTGGCGGTACTCACTAGCTAGCTAGCACTAGGTAAGCCCAAAAGCCTGGCTTGCTTTATTGAAATATTCGATACATCCCCTCTGCTGTGGACAGCCTTTTATTCGATTGAATAAAACAATCGGGACCGACCCATCGAAGGCACGCACCGTATCGAGCAGCACCACTTGCTTAGATATTTTCCTTAATCAAACAAAACACGCGTCCCTTTTCCGAGTTTCTTCCGGAGAGAGGAGGGAAACGTTTACTCGGTAGTGGGACAGCATGCATTATAGGGTCCAAATAATGATAATAAACAAAAGACACGTCATCGTTATTTTATACAACAAGCATTATTTCTGTGCTCATTCACGTCAGCCGACCCTAAAGCAACGATTAGGAAGCTAGCCACGCCGCCTCGATATCCGCCTCGTGAAAAATGCATGCATTGAAGTTTCTCGTTCAGAAATACTTATCTTGGTTAGGAATTCATATAATGAATAATTTGTACCTTTGAAAAATATATACGTTGCTCCTTAGTACTCCTTACCTAAATTGCTTCGACGATTGACAAGCCTACAAAGTTGAGAAGGTTCACATTACATCAACGGCCTAGATAAGGCGGATAATCTAGGATATCTATGGACGAAAAACCTCGCCCATGGCGCCATTTGTGTCTGGTTATTCATGGGAAATTTCTCCAAATCGCCACTTTGAGCACCTGCTCCTACCACCTGGGTTGATGATCGTAGAATTTTGAGAGCCGACCAATGAAACTGCAACTCAGGATCCCTAAAGGCGCCTTTTATGACACCCACAGGAATAGACAGAGTCGTCCTATTCTTCTTTGTTGGGAACCACATGGCCCCAAATGAAATTCAATTCACAGTTGAACTATTTCGCTATACCTTTAGACAATGAAAAGTTTCCAGTTCATGATTTTCCGCGTACTATGCTTGCCCCATAATATAGAGTGGATTATCTCATTTATTATAAATATTTTTGTATTTATTTTTATCTAATATGTAGCTTTTCACAGAGCAGGATTTAGATAATTTGTGTGTTGTCCAAAATATTTTTATCTTTATTGCATAATAAGAAGAAAATAAAAAGTGAGCTTATATCTAAGAGAGATCTCTTCCATGCAACCTCAGGGGCGGCTGGACAGTTCTACTTGACGTTGAAAAAAATGCATTAATAAAGTGAAAAATAACAAATATTATCTAGAATCATCTCAAATTAGGTAAAGGTTTTAAGTAGGTAATTTACATAAGGTTTCATTTTGTCCAAGCGAAAAGTCGTATGAACAAATGAGTTTAGGAAAAGCTTCAAATAAGAAACGATTGTCGTGAATAATAATTAAGAGAAGCAAACAAATGCCAAAACTCAATGCAACTTGGATTTGGTTTTTGCAATTGCACAAAAAGAGACCTAGGAAGGTAAATACCGCGAGGGGTAAATACGAAGATTTATTCCCGAGTCATGGATGTTTATATAAATATTTATATATGTTTATGCGTTATCTAGTATCCATAGCACAAGCTTTGCTTAGTTTGGGACTAGATGATTGGTGTAAGTGTCCGAAATATTTATTATTATTGTTTGGGATATCTCTGACCACCCAATTTATAAAAAGAAATATATATATATATATATCCCTTTGTCTAGATGTTTTACATTTGCTAGGGGTAGATCAATGCACGATTGTAAAAGTAACCATCAGTGTTTTAATTCGTAGACGTTCTCCTTCCATTGTCAGTGTGCCAGCGAGCTATCGTCGCGAGATTAATCGTCCAAAACTAACGCGGGTTGCCTCAAGCACTCGGAATGAAAGGTCCGGGCCGAGTCATTATGCCTCGCGAGTTATATTGTTGTGCGCTGTGTAACGGTAAACTGCGCCATTTATATTATAGCCGCTTATGTATATGCCATAAGTATTGCAGCAGGTAGGTACTGGTGGACCGGCATCCGTTCCGCTTGGGGTGCCGCACCCGCACCAAGACTTGGTGTGCGAATATTGAACATTGAAATCGTCAGTGATGTTTGTTAGTGTTGTGCGCTAAAACTGACCTCTACGTTTGTCACATACCCATATTTCAGAAACTTTGACATATACCTACAATTGATATTTGGTATATTTGTTGTAAAAAGTAAAATTTCTATAAAGAAATGGGGTATTATTTTTACCTGTGAAAAGTTTTTATAGCACGATTTCAAATATAATCATGTAACGTCTTTTAAACACTTATTCGAAAGAAGCCTTAGAAAATCCAGAAAATAGTTAGCATATTTTGAATATCTAGTTCTTTTTTTTTTACTTCGGAAGAATGCTCGTCGTCAAACTTTGTTTTGCGGTAAGTCTTATTTGCTTGAAACCAGAGTTAGACGGAAATAAGTATATACCTATAAGTATTATGTTATTTTTACCCGACTGCCCAAGGAAAGAGGGTAATGTATTTCGAGTGTATGTATGTAGATTTCTCTGTTACCTCCTGTAGGCAAAACGGCATGACCGATTTCGAAGTGCATGGTGTCGTTAGATTCGTATTGGTACCTGGAATGTCATAGGATACATTTTTTGGTGAAAAATCCAAAATGGCGCCCGTGAAATACAAAATTTGCTGTCGGGTTTTTTGATTTTTCAACTCATATTTTTATAGCAGTATACAATACCAATTTATTGCAAAAAAAAATAAAAATTTTAGAACTGCAGTGAAACAAGTTATAGTACGGAACCCCATTGCCAGAGACCCGACTTGCCCGGTTTTTATTGTTATGGTTTCATTTGTGGTTGGGCGTTTTTAATAAACGGAACAGAGGTGCGATTCTTTAAATTTCGCTGACGGATTCAAAATGCGAAACAATTTCTAGTGCGAATTTATTTTCTATTTGTTCCAAAGCTCTGAATGAATGTTCAATGTCCACACACAAGAGGAATAAATTACCACCTTAACAAAGAACACAAACCCGTTTCATAGTAGGTCCGCGTATTAGACACTACGGAAAGAAGGACCTCTTTTTAAAATGGTCTAGTTGATTGTGATGTACCTGCAGTGCATGCAACTGGGGCTTGTAATATTCGCCCAATTTTACTATTCGAATATTACGAATAGTTCAATCGCTACTATTCGAATTATTCGAATATGACGAACTTTTCGAATATTTTCTATCTAAAAAACAAAATAAGTAAATATAGCACATAATTCGTAGATTTTATAAAGTTCACAGACATCAAAGTAACATCGACTGATTTGTACAGAAAAAAAACTAGGTTTTTCTAAAATGATTATTAGCTTTAATAAATAATCAGACTATTTTTGACCAGGAAAACACATAATATTTTAGTAACAAATAATATAATGTAAGTTGCCAGTAGCGAGAATTTAATTTGGCGTTATTTTGTTCAATTCACGGTCATATTTATTTTATTATTGACGACGACGACCGATTGGTGTACTGGATAGTGACCCTGCCAGCGAAACCAACGGTTGCGGGTTCGAATCCCGCGACGGGTAAATGTTTGTGTGATGAATATGAACATTTATTCCTGAGTCATGGATGTTTATATAAATATTTATGTATGTTTATCCGTTATCTAGTATCCATAGCACAAGCTTTGCTTAGTTTGGGACTAGATGATTGGTGTAAGTGTCCGAAATATTTATTTTATTTATTTATTTATTATTAAAGGTTAGTTAATATTCGAAAAGTTCGAAAAATTCGAATACTCATCTAAGTATACTCATCATTTTGCGGGAATTTTGTAATATATTTACCACCCACGCCACCAAAAATCAATGCAAATAAAGTGATTTCATTTCATTTCATTTCAGTAATATTCGAATAGGTAAATGGGGCGAATATTCGAATAATACGAATATTCGAATACCAAGCCCTACATGCAACAAAGAAAGGGAATCAATAAAACATCTACTGTGTGACATGGCCGTAAGGCGTATGCGTCATCTGGGTAAGGGATATCCCGAACCGGGTGACTTACATGCTCTTTCCACCAACCTCTATCATAAGGCGTATGAAGTCTATAAGTTGGCAATAGGAGGGAGCGAAAGCACAAAAGATCCCCATTGGGTCGAAGGACCTTTGGGCATAGGCCCAACCCCATGGCAAACATAAGAATAGCAAATCTTAAACGTGTTAACTATTTCAAAAATAGTAAAATCTTATTTATTTATTTAACACTTTATTGTATATAAGCATACACATCAAACAAAACAAAAAAACAGGAGAATATTAAAATATACAAAAGGCGATTAAAATATACAAAATCTTGTCCATTTCTCGCAAAATATTATGTATAAGAAAGAACTGACAAAAGACAAAAAGCAGTTTAAGTTTTTTAAATATAAAGCGGAACGCATATATTTATGTCAACCAACTAACACACAACTGCTGTCAAACTTATGATTATTCTCATTCGGATGGGGTATACCCACTCGTAGGGAATGCGAATGATGTGCATTTTCAAAAAGGCGAACCTTTCAAACGCGAACGTTATCTGTTATTTTCGCATGCGCATTCAAAAGCGAATCCCAACTAACATTATAAATGCGAAAGTTTGTATATGTGTTTGTATGTTACCTCCTCACGCCTAAACGGCTGGACAGATTTTGAAACTCGGTTGGTAATCAGATTAGGACCTGGATTAACATACAGGCTACTTTTATCCCGGAAAAGTGGTTAGTTACTGTAGGATAGATATTATTAATGGGATAGCTTTTCTACGCGGACGAAGACGCGGGTAACAGCTAGTACCTCAACAATCTCCAACTTCTCTTTGTTATTTCCAGTACATTTAAATTGACATTCAACAAATGATATCATGTATCTTACGTTGAAATAAATGCTTGAAGTTTGAAGTCACATATTGGTTTGCTAGATATGGATTGCGCCTAGATGCAGTGAGCGTGGTTGAAGCAGAGGCTACCATGAGTAATGCCAGTATTAACCATGACAAAAACGCTTGAAAGCTCCAAAGGTAGACCAGATTGCCATGAAACACCGGGTGTATCTCAAAATTTTGATTATCAAGCGTGAGATGCGTTCCTTGCTCCAATTATTTGCATTCCCGCTAGCATAACCCACTGCGCTGATTGTCAGTTGCATACGATGAGAGCGACACGTCATTTAACACGTTCCGGGACACATCACCAGACACAATAGAAGTTTTATTGTTATAACGTCGAGAGGCGGGTTGTGACCCGGAACGTGTTAAAATGAATTTTTTTAAACTAACTGAACTTTCAAGCACACCGGACAAGAGCGAGTCGCATTCGCACAGTTGGTTCCTTACCAATACTGCAGTGAGCAGTCAATAGGCTTTTTTATTTATGTAAATTTAAAATCCAAAGCTTGTGATAATTAAAAAAATAATTAAATGTCCCACATCGTGCTGAAATTCGCTATCCACTTCCGATTTGCAATACATTGAAGATTATGTAGGTTTTGACTTGTAACCGCTTAATAGAATAGCACGTAATGTATAGATTTACAAGTGGAACTGACGAATAGAGCGACATCCTCAATATACCGGGTTAGTCCGCATTCACCTAATTGTTATTTGGTTTTCATTTTCATAACCGAATTTTTATTCTCAATGGAGACATTTTTATCGCTTTTCATGGGAAGATTTACCCCAACTGCCACGCTGAGCAGGCGGGTTGGCAATCGCAGATTATAATTTGCATACAGAATTTTCTATTAACTTTTTTGTGAGTGTTTAAAAATATCGATACCTATTTATTAAAAGTAAACAATCGACTAGTGTGATTTGTTATACCGATGAGCCACTGTGATTTGCACCTTTGGGGCTATAATCTGTACAACTGTCTCACCTATAATTAAATCAAACAGCGACATAGTTATCCATCTGTTTGTGCAACCTTGCATAACCTTCATTGTTAACCTGGTAAAGATATAGCAATTCAATTAACAATTCTTATTTTCCTCAATTTATTAAATACAGCCGACTCTGAGGAACGACGCGCTAAAATGCTCATAGGTGACGTTGCGATGGTTGCTAAAATGATACACCTTGCATCGTGGTCACTTGCATATGAGTATTTTTACAGGATTCCTTTTGGATGAGCGTGCGTTGGAATTGCACAATCTTATTCTACCATCGACATTCCATCTTCGAACTAAAGCCGCGGCGAGGGTTTCCAACTGTATGTCGTTGACATGCCGAATATTCGCACTAAACGGACTTACATTTCTGCTAGTCTGTGGATATTATCGGTTGCTCTAATGAATGACACTCGATATTGTCGAACCAAGAATCGATATCGTTACTATTCATAATTCATATATAATCCACTTCAATCCAAGCTATAAGTATTGATATTCTCACAATGCATATCCGGCTGTAGTTATAGAGACAGCGATTAACCGCAACGTACACCGTAGCCGGGGCTGCGATCCGTGGCGGGAGAGGGCCGGGAATTTTTGTATAGTTACAGTCTCTATGAGACATATCATATAGAATTCCGTCTCGAACCGAAAGCGGTCTCTTACATCCCACTACCACCCCCTACCTTGTTGTGTGTGGCGCGTTTACAGTCGATTTTTCAACAACATTGTCGCAACACACTTCACACACGGAAAAGACTACATCTAGATCATATTGTGTTTCCTTTCGATTACATTCATTGGGGTATATGGTAGTAACCGTATTGCGCAATACATTACCTTTCACAGAGGTAATGAGCGTTATAATATCGTTTATTTACCGCAAACAGTACCTATATCGTTTTGAGTGTTCACTCCTATACTCGCAGTGACAGGCCACACGATGCCTCGTTGATATACTTAATACACTGCCGCGCCCGCAACGGCATCTTCGATTATAAAATCATTAGAGGCTGCAATGAATTACGTATATCGACAAAGCAGCGGCGTCCCACTGCAGCCGCACCGCATCATGCAGCCTAGTCTTTATTTTTTGTGACACATGTTTAGAACCAAAGTGCGATAAAGCCTATCTAATTTTTGACCCTGATCGAAGCAAATATATGTGTATGTTGACCTCTGCGTTTTGTAATCTAATCAATAAACGTTTGTCGACAGACTGCGTCTATTTCGAGACGTCGTCGACGTCTCCGTACCAAATCCGGCGGATAGAGGAGCTGAACAAGACCGCGTCGGGCAACGTGGAAGCGAAAGTCATGTGCTTCTACAGGCGGCGCGACCTACCCAACCCTCTCATACAGTTAGCTGATAAGCATCAAAGTGAGTATTATTAAATACGTTACATTAATAGTAGTTAAGAAGGAGAATGCTGAAGTGTTATTGCCAATTTATACAAGCAAGCAGTAACGTAAAAAAAAAGTGACTATTTCAAGTGTACCCTGTTGTCGATTCTGGCGTGCAGTCGCTAAACTAACCTAAATCTAAAAATCTCTAATTTTATATGCATTTCCTAAAATATGCTATTCTGAAATACACCTATTGCTAAATTTAGAGATGGTTTACGGACGCCTAAATTGAATTGATGTGCTGTATGGCCATAATCAAAATCAGATATTTTTCTTCAATCTTTTAAAAAAGATTTCTTCTATCAAAATAATTCTTCGCAATCGATAACTAACTTGTTTTATACTACAATCAAAGAATAATTGTTTGATACTTAAGAGTTAGTAGAATTAAGTCTCGCTTTGAAAAAATGAAATTAAAAAAATAGGTTATGCATTATTTTTCACCGCGGCCTTAAAATTCAAAATAAAACATATTAGGAAAATCTTTTGTGCCCCTACAAGAGACTTTTACAGAAAGTTCACACTTTTTGGGCTGTAGATAGCCCAATAAATCTGGAAAAACCTACTTTCTAATTTTAAATGTGATGTTTTTAGATGGCGACTAAATTTCGCTAATAATATGTCCATGATGTTTTTCTGGAATAGGTTTTGATCTCTAAAACCTAAATTGAATTGATTTAGAGTAAACTTCAAATTTTAGAAAAGTCAAAATTTTTGAAATGCTACGTAAAATAGGAAATCGGTTAGAGCACTCTAAATTCAAATTTAAGTTTTAGAAGCCACTGCAGAATCGACACCCTTGTGTATCTACAAATTTTTTGAGCATGACTATGCTGGTGTAATGTAAAACTGCCACATAGAAAGATCATAATAAAGGGAATTGACCAGTTCTATGAGAACTGATATATAAACGAAAATCCGTTAGTTTAATGTCTTATACGTTCGCTCAATTAGATCAGTGTCTGTCTGCAGTCTACATACCATAAAGTAGATACGCACACAACAATGGAAACTCTATTGTGTCTCGTGTGTGGCGCGTGAATGATTATACCGTGGTAGGATGAAAAGGATCGTTAATTATTTAGACTTCCTTTCAATTTTAGGTAGCAGTAACAGTCAGAATGAATTCATGGCATATGGATATGTCGATGGGATTTTAACCTTCGATGCAAAGATATTGGTATGGTAAATTTGAAGCTTTCGGCTGTCCTTGGCTAAATAGGTTTTTTTACCCGACAGCCCTAAAAAGGAGGGTTATGTTTTTCGAGTGTAGACTGTATGTAGATTTCTATGTTACCTCTTGTAGCCTAAACGGCTCGAGCGATTTTGAAGTGAAAGGTGTCGTTCGATTCGTCTTAATCCCTAGAGTGTCATAGGATACTTCTAGGGTAAGAATCTAAAATGGGGCGCCCGCAACATACCAAATATAGCGGTGTAGTCGATCATCGGCAAGGCTGTTTAAAAAAACCTATAGAGGTTTTTATAGATAGAGAGAGCTGTCTCTCTTTCACAACTCGGAAATTTTCGGTTCCATACTTTTTATTATTCTTTTGATCTGAACGACGCCACTGTATTTATTAGGCTTATAAATTTGTCGTCCCTCCTGTATGCCTACAGTTTTTCGCCTTATCTCCCTTTGAAATTAATTTCGCGGAAACCTTAAAAAAACTATATTAGCCTAAAGTAAATATGACAACAACTATCGCATCCGCAAAGGAGATTGCTTAATATTAACCTAACCTAAAAATTTGGTGAAGTTCTTGATAATGCTAGAGTACGGACATTTACTGAAGTCGGTTTTTATATTTTTGTATTTACTTTTCTAAAATGTTACAAAGATATATTTACAGATTGTCACAAAAACCTATATAGGTATATCCGAAAATGTTATTATGAAAATTTTTGGCGTTTCAATTATTTATGATCCAAAACCGTGGTTGCTAATTTAATTTTGATACTGACTGTATCGTTATACCATTTGATTTGAGACCAAACGTGACATATATTAAAATGAATTATGTAACCTTTGTTTGTCTCTATGACGTTACCATGTAAACCGCGTGTCCAAGAGATCGGTTCTTTGTCGTTGTTTCTCATTGAATTTGGTAGGCAGGGCGTTCGCGCATTGTTGAAGTTAGTTAATAATATTATTCAATCGCCCCAGCGTCACGCGGCCCCACACCGGCCTAATGTGTTCAATACTCTTCTATAAATAGCCGATTATCCTCTATGACGAGTCAACTAGGATATGGTTTGCGCAGCCGTCTGGAGACCTCGATATATGTCAATTATTCTAGTACCTATATGACGTTTATGAGCTCATAATTGTCACAATTTGTTTGTCAGATTATCAATTCTTTGCTCCTTTATTTTTACCCGACTGCCCAAGGAAAGAGGGTAATGTATTTCGAGTGTATGTATGTAGATTTCTCTGTTACCTCCTGTAGGCAAAACGGCATAACCGATTTCGAAATGCATGGTGTCGTTAGATTCGTCTGTATCTCCAGAATGTCATAGGATACATTTTATGGTAAAAAATGTCATTTGCTTCCAAGCATTCAAGCAAATGGTTCGACGAATTTTGAAGTAGTAATAGTCTTTTTAACCGACTCGAAAGTGGTGGTTCTATGTACGTTGTCTTTTTTATGCATGTTCACTCATATTATCGTCAATTGTACGTCGTCAATTGACGAACTGTTTGGTGTAGTGGTTAGCAAATCTGACCACTATACCAAAAGGTTGCGGGTTCGAATCCCGCTAAGGGCATATGTTTGTGTGATGAATACGGACCCGAGTTATGGATGTTTTCATTTATAATAAGTATTTATTTACAAAAAAAAATGTATTTATGTAGTATGTCAACCATCTGGTACCCACAACACAAGTCTATAGTTGCTTACTGTGGAACTAGATGGCGCTGTGTATTCAAAAAAAAAATGTTAGCTGATTTTCATGATTATTTATTTGTTTCATAGGGTTTACCACCAAACTGGTCCTATATAAATTTGGTTAAGATGTAAGTGTATGTAAATTTGACGACCGATTGGTGTAGTGGATAGTGACCCTGTCAGCGAAACCAACGGTTGCGGATTCGAATCTCGCGAGGGGTAAATGTTTATATGATGAATACGAACATTTATTCCTGAATCATGGATGTTTATATAAATATTTGTGGATGTTTATCCGTTATCTAGTATCCATAGTACAAGCTTTGCTTAGTTTGGGACTAGATGATTGGTGTGAGTGTCCGAAATATTTTTTATTTTTTTAAGATGTTATTGATTGTGCACACCGATGATAGAGAATGGAAACCTTACTGAAGTCGGTTGTTTTGACAATTGTTGACAGTTCAATAATTAGTTGCTTTTTTTATATGCAGTCGGGTTTACATTGTTATTTTGTTCTCTTAACTGTTAGCGTAGTGTAAATAAACTTTCCCAAAATAATGTAACACAACAGTCAGTGATACCAATTTATATGGGAAAGTGGAGCTAAACTGCTAACAGAGTTTAACTGCCAAACCGTAGCGATTTATGTCACGTGACCGTGTTAAACGTCAAACTTCGGCTACGATTGGCAAAATTTTTTAAGCGGTGCGGCCACGTGATTAAACCGCTGCTGATATGAGATTAAACCATATCCTGTTGCTCTTTTACAGATGGGGCTAGTTTTGACGAAAGTCACGTAAAAATATGAGAGCTAATGAAAGTGTATTGTTAACCCCCGACGCAAAAAGAGCGGCGTTATAAGTTTAAGACTGGTGGTTGCGAGTTGGGTCTTAGCCACGTTTGATGGAAATAAAATATTATGGCTTTAACATAATTTGTTTATTTATCTGGATACATAATCATTCGTTCTGTCTGAAAGAAAATTGCATGCAGCGGAGTGGGTAAGTAAGGGGGAGGTTAAAAGTGGCGTGACTGAAAAGTTGAAATAAAATCGTATGGATATGTTATAAGGACAGATGAAATGGATGATGCTAAGAGAGTCATAGATACATATGGAAGTCGATGAAAAGAAGAGGAAGACCATGGAAAAGATGAATGGATTGTGTGAGGGATGATATGAAAGATTAGGGCGTAAATGATGAGGTAACGGCTGACAGAGATGGAAAAAGACGTAGTGCGACGACCCCAAATAAATGGGGACCAGGCCAAGAAGGAGAATTAGGTTCAGTCGGAGGCCTCACAGATTTTCAATTTAGAGTTGTCTGGTAATTTCGGTAGACGTATTTCGCGGAATTTGACTTCACAAATGTCGTCATCATCAACGGCCCGTAAACATCCCACTGCAGGGATATAGGGCCTTCCCTTGTATATTAGGGCACATCATCGGCAGATTAATAGATAAATGTATCTACAAAGAATTAAGAATCGCCTTTTTGGGAGAGGTTTATGCCGTGTGTTAGCTGTTAACGAATAGCATAACGGTCATTTTATAACTTTGGGATTGCAACCAGACAATTGCACGTACTTAGCTGTTGCATTTTCTTCCATTTGTTCATTATAATTTATCGTCTTGGGTTACCTTTATTCCGAATGGGGGTGGTCAGAGCTATCTCAAACATTAGTGTTTGGATGTTCCAAAATAAAAGTTTAATGCTTGAAACAACATCCACGGTTCACCTTTCGAAATATACAGAAATGCACACGTGACGCGGATTAAAACGTACAAATCTGTAGATGTTGTTTGATGGAAAGTCCCTTAGTCGCGTTTTGCGACACCCACGAAAAGAGATGAATTGGTTCTATTCTATTTACGTGTTGAAACGATAGCAGCATCCTGTGGCATTTATGTCAAGCTAGCTCTATAGGATTTTGTATTAATGTATTGAACTACCTGTTCATGATGATGATTTTTAAAGGTCTTGATGTTATGTCAAATGCAAAAGAACGTCGCTTTTTTGGGATGCTGTGCAATAGGTTTCGTATAAATTGAAAACAATATAGCTATCACTCTAGATATTTCGCAATAAAATTACCTTATGGTTGACTGGAAGAAATCTCTCTATGGGATAAGTCCGCCGTTGTACTTAAATTCTGTATCAATGCAAAATTAATGTATTTTTGTACAATAAAGCGTTTACAAACAAACACAAACAATACGTGTTAATCCAACACGTGGTCTGTCTGTATACGAAATATCAAACCCGCCGACAACATTTATCCAACAAATGATTCAAATCAAAATATTTTATTTCATAGGATAAAATTGTCACTTGAAAACGTCACTATTAATATTACATTTCAATTTACGGCTCATGCACAAAGCTGACTCCCCAGAGAAGAACGAGCAAGAAACTCTAGGGTTGCTCTTTTAAACAGATTATTGGTTACAATTTGTGATTTCGTAATTATATGAATAATGAGACAGCTATGTCCACACTTGCTTATCATTCAAATAGTCAGTGATTTCATAATAGCCTTTTGCTAATAAGTTCTGTTTTATGATTGCTTTAAATTCATTTAAAGGCAAATTTTGAATGTCTACTGGAAGCTTATTATAAAGGCGCATACATTGCCCTTTGAACGATTTACTAACTTTATGAAGTCGGCTAACATAAACGGATGACTGGTTCTTATTCCTTGTATTAACATTGTGCCTATCACTATTTTTAGCGAATAAGGTTATATTTTTTTTTGCATATAACAAATTCTCATAAATGTATTGAGAAGTCATTGTTAAGATATTAATTTCCTTAAACTTATCTCTAAGAGACACTCTAGGTCCTATTTATAAATGGCACGAATTCGAACGACACACCCACACTTAGCGGTCAAACGTATAACACCCCTCTTATTGCGTTGGGCGTTAAAAATACGTCAAGCCGTTTATGCGTGATTGAGTATCAATTATCCAAAAGGCCAATTGCGGTAAGTTTGAACGATAATTCCGTTCGAACGGTAAAACCATTATAAAATAGAGGGCAAATGAAGCGGGCCGGTGAGAGCCAGAATCGTTTGGCCCAAGTACCCAGAGCTGGTAAATCCCTCTGGAGGAACTACGAGGAAATCGACGGCGTCTAATTTTCATTTACCTTTTCTTCATATCTGTTACTAGACATTAATGGACTTGCAAAGTGACTTCAAAATCGATCCACTACTACAGCGGCAAAAACAAACAGTTGAGGCTCACGCGATCATTCTAGTGGGAAGTCGAAACGACGCGACGCCGATTATGGCTTCGCATTAGTCCTTAAAAATGTTACGGGTTCGAATCCCGCTGGGCTTTTGATCATATATGTACATACTGCCGGGGTAAATATTTGTGTGATGAATACCCTGAACATTCCTTTTCAGGGTCATGGATGTTTATATAAATATTTATGTATTAGTAGCTTTCCTTCTCAGGGTCCCAAGCTCACTGCCAAATGTCAATATGATCTGTTCAGTAGTTTACGTATGATAGCCGGACGGACAGGCAGACTTTTGCATTTATAGTATTAGTAAGGATGCGCATACCACACAACCTAAAACATGTATTGGATCCCCTCGATGCTTCGATCGTAACCTCCACGACTCATAAATCAATTTGCGACAATAACTTTATGAAAGGACACACGATTTCAAGTTCAAATAAGATTCAAGTATAGTAAAATCAGACTGTCTATTACGTAAGTTCACCGTTAATATTGACCAATGAAGAAACATTAAATTTGTAAAATTAAAGCGAGCAACCAAATAGAAGAAGATACTTATATCCGAAAAACGGTTCACATTAACATAAACGTATAGTATACATATTTGGTTTAAAAGGGGCTTAGGTTTTCTATAGGTACACAGTAGAAGACATTTTGATCAACCCAAAGATAAGATAGCGTCGCTCGAATATATTTCTCTAGAATTGACTAGAGTTTAGTAGCCAGAGCAATAAATCACTGATAAGCCGTTGATAGTAGATGCTTAACATAGCCGTTTAAGAAATTATACACTTCAAGGATTTAAAAGAACGTTAACCAGTTTCAGGTTTATCTAGAATACTCTTTATTTCTATTTGCAAAACATGGTGACTAATTCTGTTGACACAAACCTAAAGTTTAGAAACTAAGGCCCGTATTAATAAACCGTTCTCAAAATTGAGATGACCTTAAGTTGATGCTTCATAATTTGTTGCATATTAAAACAGTATCAAAAAAAATTGTATTGTGCCTGAGACACGATCTCAATCTCAAGATCGATTTATTAATATGGCCCTAAGATTGGGGTTCCGGTTGAGTACGCTCCAATCTTCGGCCTCATGGTCCCTTAACATCAGGCGTGATTGAGGTCAAGTGCAAAATTGTTCATAAAAAATTATAAATATCTAATGATGATATTATTATGTTCTCAGGTTTTCTAAATTGTCAAATTGTGTTGTTAAAAATCTCTTTTGTATGTCTGAAACAGTGTTTTATACGATGTGAGATACAACACCGTACATAAATGATTCCTGCACGACATACCTGCTGTAACGTTAGTTCGATATGCTCGAACAATGACCTATTTCGAAGACTTGACGTATAACAGATTCTTTCATACATCAGAATTCTCAAGAGGGGTCGTCGACCTGAAGAGTGAAGATTTGTGCGTTCCCAATGTTTTAATAATATCGTGTCGAGAATCTATCATTGTACCCAGTTTGACATTTACCATTTGTTTTTATTGTCATCTGTCTCATTATCCTTACGGATTACTGGAACTTGTAGATGGCGCTTTGTATCTGTTTTAAAGAATCTGTATTGATTTACGTCAATCATCATGGCATGCACTCGTGGCGCAGTCGTTTGTCTGTCTTTGTCAAGTCTGGCGCGGTTAGTCCTTGAATGGATGACCACATAGTCAGTCTTGGTATAAAATACTTTCTCGTTTCACCGATTTCTATTCTATTATTTGTGTGCAAAGTGTAAACTATATAGTAATCTATATATTATAGATAGAAAGATTAGGTAATTAACTGTCAACATTCAAATTAAATAATTCTGTCGATGATGTGGCCACATTATTATTACTGGGGACTGTACATAATGACAGCGCTAGCAACCCCAAGAGGTGATTAACTAATTCTCCCTCCTTTCGTTCTATTCCAAAAGCGACTCCGGTACAATTGGTACATAACAAGATGGCGGCTTTAATCAATTCTAATTAGGGACGAAACATTCATCTCATCGACTTTCATTAGGCGACCCTCTACCTGAATGGCTGCACAACTTTTCAGGTGGGGGCCACTGCATAGATTACCTTACCTTCTCATATTCGTATGGATATGGAACATATCTATATTTGAATGAGTTTTATTTCACCAAGCGCGGCTGAGCCCTGCGAGCTCTCTACAAAATGTCTAAATGTGTTTGTGTAATGTTGAATTGTAATACAATGTCAGTAAAACCGATTCAACTATATTTTATACATGATATCATCTGTTGGATTTCAAGTTACATATATTGAAAATAATAATTGAGCTCATGTATTGTCCGCTATTTCAAATTCTGCCGCTTCAAAAAGGGAAATCTTTCGTCTAATCTAACTATTCATTCGATAGGTGTGCGTCATGGTTTAAATAAGTACGAGGACCCTTGTAATTGGTTGGATTAAAGTTCTTTTCGTGTATCGAGGACATGCTGATAACTATATACAAAAAAATGTGTATCACACCGAAGCTGGCTGGGAGTGGTGGAGAGTGGCGTATCTTCCCCGTGCAAAATGTAAAATTCCATGCAGTTGGAATGTTCGCGGGCTAGTTTGCTATTTGGAACTATATTAGGTACCTGTACATATATATCACTTACTCTCAAAACTGTTAATGACGGAGGAATTATTCTCAAGGTCGTCATACAAAGAAAATCCTTTTTATTGAGCTTACTTATTGGCAGAATAAAACATTCAAAACTGTTAATTATTGGCTACAGTGACACTGATGCAAGTTCACGCTGAAATGTATGTGTACATTGCCTGTGTTGCTACCTGCTATTAGTCAAGTAACTTTAGGAAGACAGCAATGTAATAGTAAAATTCAAATTCATAATATACTGACTGTTGTTGGTCTAATGTTAAAGGCATGATGGGTAATGTACGGTGCCCTGACTGCAGCTCAAGCTCTTTAATATATGACGACCTGTTTGGTGTAGTGGTTAGGAACCCTGACTGCTATGCTAAAAGGTCGCGGGTTTGAACCCAGCTAGGGGCATATATTTGTGTGATGAATACAGACACGTGAGAGTTTTGGATGGTGTGGTACAATATATATTTATTTACAAAATTTGGGCCATGAAAAAGAGAATGTTGGGATGGATGAGTGGAGTGACGAGGATGAATAAAATAAGGAATGAGTATGTAAGAGGGAGCTTAAAGGTACCTTTGACAGAAAAGTTGAAAGGAAACCGTTTAGCTTGGTATGGGCATGTCATGAGGAGGGACGAAACGCATGTTATTAAGAGAGTGATGGGTGTCGATGGCTGGAAAGGAAGAGGAAGACCAGGATGGATATGAACGATAAGGGCGTGAATGATGACGTAACGGCTGATATAGGAAGAAAAAGACTTAGTGCGCAAACCCCAAATAAATGGGGAGCAGCTCAAGAAAATGATGATCAACCATGATGTATCTATAATATAAACCTAGTTGTACAGTATGTACAGTACAGTCGACCGCACTACAGACGTAACACTTCAACCTTTTGACCGTATGCACGCGCTACCATACGTGAGCGGGTGTGTTACGTTTTACGTGCGTTCGACTGTACAAGAATAATAATTGTTTCAATTTTTGCACCCAGTTATAAGAATTAAGTAGTGAAATTGTTGACTTGCGGCGACTGTACCTACTCAAGCAAGAAATGAACTAGCATAATATTCCGAGTTCTTCGCTCTATATTATAACTCTAATCGACAGCTCTTTTGTAACCCACTGCTTTTAGGTAATGTATTTGCTGTAATCTAAATATACCTACCGACCGACAGATAAAGTTACACTGTCATTAAGAATCAATAAATTCATTTATCTAGCATGGTACCTATGGCAGTTTCTTAAGCTTGCATTTAACACATACCGACACAGACTATCGACCAAGCACAGTCTTTACCGCCCGCAATTAGACTTCAAAGCGCTACGCGAGTTTACCTCTAAGTGACCTTTGTAACTTTCGTATCCATATTTATTTTCTAATCGATAAAGATAGTTGTAGTAGTATCAAGGACAGGTCGAGAAGTTAATCAGTGGTGTCGTAAAGACAGCGTTATGTAAACGTTCGGGAGCTTGTCGAAGCGCGCCCCCAGCCGCGTGGTAATGACCGTGGAGGCTGCGTGGTATGTAGCCGGCAGACTCGACGGCTAAGTTGTTTACGTCGGCCGTAAAACGCGTCGCATAACTATGACGGTGGGCGCACTGATGACGTAGTGAACTGCGTTGATGTTGAAATGTTACCGTAGTATAAAGTAATAGAACACTGATCGTAGAAACGGTACAGTCGGGCGGTATAGTCAATATTTTCAATACACAGAATAGGTACTTATTTCGTTACAATTAAATGTTGCCATTATTTGACGTTAGGTGCGGCCGAGAGCACATCAAGAGTAACATTTTTGAAGACATGACTTCAGTGAATGTTCTTATTATGTGCTATCACATAATAGGAACATTTACTGTTACTATAAACGCTTCTTTTCTGTCAAATAACATTGCCACATAAATTAATATACAATATGGCAATTTTTCCGCGGTCAGCTGAATCATATCTTGAAATGACTAAACGAACATTTTCTAAGTCTGGCTGTCTATTAGTGTACTGGCAGTTACTGGATTCTCTTCGTTAGTTTGTCCAAGTTTGAGGCTAGGTGATTTCGATTTCTATCAAGAACCCGGATATACTAATATTTAATACATTAACCTTTTGTCTTATTCTTTCTTCTATAGTCTAACCCTCTTATTCATAAAAATTTACAAACGCTTTATAGGCCTGTTTTAGTTAAAGTATGTTTTGTCACTTTCTTTCATTACAACATTTCCTTATGAACGTCAGAGACAAAACATACTTTAACTAAAATAGGCTTATTAAGCGTTTGTAAATTTTTATGAATCAGACGGTAATAATATTCCAACGGTTTCTAGTACCGCCACTAATAAAATCATAAATTTACCGTGAAGCCTAACTATAAATGATTTTTATGTCGTTTTTGTTAATTATACAAAAACCCGTGTATTTGATTGATTGATTGTTATGAACTTTGCATTGCATATTTTAACACTCATAATTTCCTTCATTTTACATATTTTTTTCTGCTACATTGTCACCTTTATTTTCTATATCTCCCAGCTACTTACGTGTGCGCAGCCGGTGGTCAGGGGCTGGCGGCGCGGCTGCGAGACGCGGTCGAGTTTTTAGACGGTTTACCAACACCGCGCGAGCCCCGAGCACGCGCCCTGATTTATTGTTTAAACGTCATTTAAACCCAAAAAAAAAACAAACAACCTCCGGAATGTTCATTCTTCCCATGTTAATTTCATATGTTGAGCGGCTCGTATTTTGTACGGAACTCCCAATCATTATGCGTCTCTTTTTAATTTACCTCCGTAACGGAAATTCACATTCGAATACAAGCCCGTAAAGCGCACGTAGCAACACCGATTGGTAGGGTGGCTGTGTAAAGCCGAAATTCGGGACAAAGATCGTGTGTTAATTCGGACCGCGTAGACCAAGGGGCGCGGGGATGGTCGGGGTTAGTAAACATAATCATGGCCTCCTCCCACTGTACAATTCAGTAGCTAAATGGGAATGAAGAGTTACCCCCTGTTGCACGCCCCGTCTCACACCCCGATGTCTGCCGCCTTAACACCCACACGTCTTGTGTGTGACGTAAGTGGTGAAAATGTTTAAAAATATCTATTTTTACCTAAGGCTATTGTTTTTAGAATGCAATAAAGTTATACTGCCGTTTCGCAACAAAATGTAAATGAGGATTTTAAATGCATTTACGCGAATGCCCCACGTCGTCGTCGCCATCGTCAGAAAGGGTACACTTTACGTGAGTCATAAAAGGACGATCTCTGGCTGGTGACCCACGGTAAAAGAGAGGGCATTACGCGTCGAGAATCACAATAAGTCGTTTCTAAGTCGGCACCACCTTTACACTTCTATTAAAAATATCCCGGGGCGCATCGATACTCGGTGACTTGTGTTGTAAACTGCTTGAATACTTGTAGCGTCCCCCGTCCCGCGCGTCCCCTCGTATCGACCGAAGCGCCCTCATCTCACAGGTACACGCAACACTTATCCCCGGTTTTAATTGTCTCCACGCGCGAATGACCCACAAGCGTCCAACTTCAATCCTAGACACCGTTACGTTTCGTGGTACGCTTTCAAACTAATTTGACTCAACGCTAATTTGGCTTTACCTCAACAAGACAAATTATGCATGTTCGTGCCCTTTTAATTAAGTTTTTATAATATCTATGTTGGTTGCCAGGGTTATTGTTTCTCAAGTTCTTTTGCTATTCTGTCCTTTTACCCGACTCTAGGAAATAGAGTAATGTATGTATCTAGATTTTTATGTTACCTCCTGTAGCCTATTTGCCTTGGCCAATTTTGAAGTGCTACATGTCGTTAGATTCGTCTTGATTCCCAGAGTGTGGTATGATACATTCTATGGTAAAAAATCCAACATGGCCCTGAAAAATACGCTGACCATTGTTTGGGTTTAAATTCTTAAGTTGTTTTTCTTATCCCATTATAACTCGATTAAACAAATAGTTTCTGAAAATAAAAATAATAAAATATAAAATAAATATTTCGGACATTTTACACCAATCATCTAGTCCCAAACTAAACAAAGCTTGTGCTATGGATACTAGATAACGGATAAACATACATAAATATATATATAAACATCCATAACTCGGGAATAAATGTTCATATTCATCACACAAACATTTACCCCTCGCGGGATTCGAACCCGCAATCGTTGGTTTCGCTGACAGGGTCACTATACCTGAAAACAAACAAAACGTGCGTACAATACCTGAAAATATTTAAATGTGAGGTTTACTTTAGACCATTTTAGACGTGATGAACGTCAATAGGTACAATCACCTACAGCTAAAAGTAGACCCCTATCACACTAGATATATTGCGTTAATTATGTCGTGCAAGGAACTGGCCATGGTTGTCGAAATTTCATATCCTTACAACAAATAAATAAAATAAAAACACCGCACCGGTGATTTTCTTTGCAAACAGAACTGGCGCGCTAGGAAACATAAGGGTATACTTTCAGCTGCTGGTGAATGTACCTACCACCTGCCTACTGTACCAAAATCTCTAAATAATATAAAACGAATTCGCTATCCGTGTGTCTGTTTGTAGGTACGCTTAGTTATTCAAAACTACACAAAAAAATGATTTTTTTGACAGTTTTCACTATCAATTTAATTATTTTTTCCAGTAGCTTTATTTTATTCAGAACACCAACGGCAGAAATAAAAAGGTACATAAAATATTTCAATAAAGCCATTAAAAGGTATTCGCAGATACATTCTGATTAGACATATCAACCAAAGAGAAATAAACTCTCCGGGATGAGGTTCCAAGGAGTGTGCCATGTTATATGTATACATGCTTTTATTTATAGAAAATAATTGCACCCGTGCGAAGCCGGAGCGTGTCGTTAAAGTATGACGGTTGATTTTTCGCAATCTCAAACTTACAACCTATTTAAAAGACACGTTGTTATGGAGTTTCTTGTCGCTCATTTTTTTTTTTATGCACAACGGGTTGGTACTTGACCTCAATCACACCTGATGTTAAGTGAAGATGAGGTCGAAGGTGGAAGCGTACTGACCCGGAAACCCCAACACATTTGGGGGACTTAGTAGTAGATCTTATCTCTGACAACCGGTCTTACAACAATGACAATTGCTCATGACAAAACAGTTCACTTTCAATCAGTATAATATCTTTGTATCATAAATTGAAGAGTAGAGCGAATGTTTTGAGATTAATTCTTAAATTTTTTTAAATTTAAGAATTAATCCTTTTTTGGAAATCGCCTCCATGTACTCTGACCAAACTAATTGCGTGAATATTTTTTCTGGGGGCTTCGTCCGTTTTGAAATTGGAATTCATGAAGTGTTCTATTTTCAGATCAGATTTCAGATCAGATTTCATAAAGCGGGTCACCCGTTATGTCGTCTTTGATTAACAAACAAAGATTGACAATAAAACCATGCAAGTCTTTTATGGGCATTAGGTACTTATTGTGTGTCTTCAGAATAGGTACATAGGTTCAGTTTCTATAAAAGAAAAATGATACTACAGATTGAACGGCGGATTTTTTGGTTAAAAAAAAAACTTGATGAAACCTGTTTAACACGTGTATGTAAATGTCGACCAGTAAGCATTGGACCAACGTGGTTCGCATAGACATTGTTAAGAGATTGCGCCCTTCGGTATGTTTATTAAGAGGCTGACAGCAGCCAATTGCGTTGAAAGATTATCATTTTTTGTAAAGCATATAGCTCGTATCATTATAAAAAAAGTTATAGGTAAAATTGATCATATTTCTGACATGATTCATGTTTTCAAAACATAATTACACAATCTTCTCTCGATAGAATTTAATTGCAAAGTAGCATCTAAAAATGCATGACATCTTATTTTTCTCAGATATGCATTCACTAACATAAATGATATTTTGTACAATATTGTGTCGTATATGTTACTAAAACAAATTCATGTTTTAGATTTTCAATAATGCGTCTATTTTAATTGAAATAATTGATTTTGTGATTTGCACTTACGCCCTATAATTCTAAGTAACGCTTTCTCTGTTACTCGTACTCAATGCGACAGTGATCGCTTAGGCGCGTTGCTGGATGGACCTGTGTTGTGCGCTGAGACGCTCTCCCAAATATTCGAACTTTTTTTCATATTCATATTCAGGACTTTCTTTTTCTTGTTTTGTTTATTTAATTAGGGTAAAATTTTGTATGTGTGTAAATAATTTTATTTATTAGGTAGGTAATCACAGTTGTAAATAAATAAGTTGGTAAAGTTAATAATAGAAAATGGACTCGAAAAAAAAACAAAACCGAAGAAACGGCAATATAAAAGAAATCAGAAACACATGATGGAGGTTGTAAAGTAAGTATAATAAAATATTATATCTCTTTTTAATTAATTAAGTATATACATGAAACACCAAATTTATAAAACGCAACCACAATTATGTTTTCACTATTTTGTAGTTGCGTCTACTGATACGGGATGTATAGGTACCTTTTTTCGTCACCGCTTATGTAAGACGTTTGGCTCAGTCGACTTGGGCTTGTCGCTTGAATTTCGTCGTGCTGGATCGATCCCAGTACTTTTCTTGTCTTTTTTATTTTATTTGCTTTTATTTATTGTATGTCTAAATAAATCCTGTAATCTTTTTTTACATGTCTAAGTGATATTTATCAAAAATTTCATTTTTGTGCATGGCTGTGTACTCATTATATATTCCTAGGTGCTGACGTACTACAATTCTTTGATTTTCAGTTCTAAAAATCATTTGGGCCCTGAAGAGTCATCAACCGGACTTGTTTTGCAAGAGTGAGTAAAATTATTATTTTTACCAGTATCTAGGATTTCTGAAATAGATAATAGGCAATATTGTTATTTTTGACCAAAAACAAACCTTGTCGAAAGAAATATGTAAAGGTCATCATAAAACAAAAGCATAACTTTGAGATTTTTATAAAATGATTGCCAATGGGACATATAATAAAAATTATATAAAAAAAAACAAATAAATTCCTTTCAACCGCTAAAATAATCTATTGAGAATTACCATAGACTTACGAAAATCACAGATTCGGCCATCATACTATATAAGGTCTAACAAAATTAACCCGACAAACGTTGCAGAGTGTATGTATAGGATGTACCTATTACGAAAAAAATAAAAAATAAAACATTAAAGTTAACAGATTTTATTCAAAAAGTTTTCCTGAAGTGTTTCAATAATATTATCTTTTAATGACAGGTACGACATTGAGGCACAAGGTGTTCAGAAAAAAAAAAGATGAAGAGGTATGTACTAACTAATGGCTTAGTAACCTGAATGGTCAACTAAATGTCAAACTAACGTCAAATGCGCTATATAATATATGAAATAAAAGACAAAAACTAATTCCTGACTACGGAAAATATGACTAAAAAGTATTTTGTTCGTGATGACCGCCTTATTGTCTTGTTTTTTGAGAAACACTTAGGCCAAAGACGAAATAATAATAATAATGGGCCGTAGTCGGTAAATATAATATTAACTAATAAAATAATAACGAAAGTTTTCTGTTTCAGACTTATCAGATTACAAGTGATCAGAATACGGAATAAGAAATCTGCATCTGTCGGCGGTTTGTAGCCAACTCGCATTTTTATAAAAAATTGCAAGAAATTTGAACGGACCTCTTGGCTGTAATCTGAATACTATCGATTTAATAAACGAAAAACAAGATGGGCTCATCTCTAAATTTACTTTCGTGTGTAGAATGTGCAATTTAAAGTTTCATATAGAAAATGATTATCCGGAGGATGATTACTTAGATGTCAATAGTTGTGCCATAGCAGGCATAATATCTATTGGTGGTGGTCATTCACATTTGAAAGAGTTTTCTACGGCAATAAATCTACCTCTTATTTCAAATAAAAAATACCAAACCCAACATGACGTTCTGTCCAGAAATTGGCAAAGGGTTGCTCAAGAAACTATGAAGAAAGCAGGGGAAAAAGAAAGAAATTTTGCGATAGCAGAAGGAAGCCTTAGGAAAAACGGTATACCGATAATTGATGTGATTGCTGATGGATGCTATTCCAAAAAGCTGATGATACACAATTTACGGCTGAATTAGCAGCAGCTTTCGACGTTAGCGTCAAAACAATATTGGTCAATTTGCGTCAAATTGGCAAGGTAAAAAAGCTTGACAAATGGGTGCCCCACGAACTCAATGATCATTATACCTAACTATTATTGTATAGCATATAAATTGTATTGTATTCTCATTATATATAATAGTGTATATTTATCTCTAAAGAACATTCTGCTCTGGTTTTTTATTTCATACTTTTCAGTTATTAATATTGCAGTAGTTTAATTAAATTATTTTTTCCGGGTTTTTTGAAGTCGTTTTTTTTAAATCCTTTTTTATTTAATTCTTTTTAGTGTCTGGTCAGACATTACAAAATAATAAAATATATTAATTTACCAATATGGGCAGGCTTACGAAAGGTGCTGCTCGTTTAAAGAACTGTCGGTCAAAAGAAACCGAAACTGAAAGGGTACTACGGCTTGAAAAAAATGCCTCACGGAACGCAATTTCGCGTTCCCAGGAGACGCCCGAAGCTCGCCGAGTACGTCTAGTAGCTATGAAAGATTACGTTAAATCACGTATTCGCCAGGAAACTCCAGAACAGAACGAGCATAGACTCGGTTTTATACACGATCGGCTTGCCGAGGAGTCCGCTGAGCAGCGTGAGCGCAGGCACGGCCTTATAATCACGTAAATCGGCCTAAAAATGTCGGACTAATCGATGTACATACATAAAGATTACAGAACCTCCTCCTTTTTTGAAGTTGGTTAAAAAAAGTTATTAGTATTTATCCGTGGTTGCTAATCTCCATGATAATTTTTGTGCGATGGCGAACCTTCTCGCTCCTACAGGTTAGGTGGGCACTTGGGGTATACCAGCTCGACCTGATGATCTTCGATTTGTCATATTTATTGATGATAATCACACCGACGTAAATCGGCTTAAAAATCTCGGATTAATCGATGTACATACATAAATAATACAGAACCTCCTCCTTTTTTGAAGTCGGTTAAAAAAAGTTATTAGTATTATCCGTGGTTGCTAATCTCCATGATAATTTTTGTGCGATGGCGAACCTTCTCGCTCCTACAGGTTAGGTGGGCACTTGGGGTATACCAGCTCGACCTGATGATCTTCGATTTGTCATATTTATTGTTGATAATCACACCGACGTAAATCGGCTTAAAAATCTCGGACTAATCGATGTACATACATAAATAATACAGAACCTCCTCCTTTTTTGAAGTCGGTTAAAAAAAGTTATTAGTATTATCCGTGGTTGCTAATCTCCATGATAATTTTTGTGCGATGGCGACTTTCTCGCTCCTACAGGTTAAATGGGCAGTTCGGGTGTACCAGCTCGACCTGATGATCTTCGATTTGTCATATTTATTGCTGATAATCACACCGATCTAGTCTACACTTTTTCCATACAAACCCAAACTGTATCTACTTAGTTTCCCTGTGTAAAAACTACGCAATCGTCTAAATATGTAATGCCATTCTGATATTTACCATGATTACACAAAAACTACTGGACCGATTGCGCTGAAATTACAATGGGACCAACTCGACGGTATCCCCTTTCATTTACAAAAAGAACCATGTGAATCAACCGCCAAGTCTCGGAGATATCGGTGTACATACTCCTTTTTTGAAGTCGTTTAAAAATAACACTTTTTATTTATTTATTTCGCCGTGTCTGAAACATTCTGGTCCCAAACTTATTTTTGAAAACATTCTATGAATACCTATACATTTATATTTCAATAAATCATCCTTGTTATATTATTAATTTGTGTTGTTTTTTATTTCGCGAACAGCGCCACCTGTTGCATTTAGGAGAGCTCTAACTCAAAGTTCAGTTCGCAAGAAGGTTTCCCGTAAGGTCGACTCGTCTGACGGTACGCATATTGACCGTGTCGCAGACGCAGCGCTGCTTTATCGAACATTAAGTGGGCGTATCCATTGCTCAAGGTCATTGGCTCTATTCAGCGCCTTAACCATTGTGGGTTGCCGAGGTCGAGTCCCCATAGAAAAGTATTTAGCTTCTTTTTCATTTGTCAGATGGACAAGATCCGTCGAAATGTATTTTTGTGTGTACAATCTTTTTGTAATAACAGTTTTACGTTAAGTACTCGTTTGTTGCAAAATAATTCGACCAAAATGAAGAGCCATTTGAAATTTTCCATATAATAGTTTTTAAAATTTTACTGCTGATTTCATACAAATAAATAAAATAATAATAAAAATAATCTTTAAGTTCTAATTATCTTTGTGTTTTAGGGTTCTGTACCGCATTTTGAAAATAAAACTTTGTTGTCCGTCTGTCTGTGTGTCAATGCCCTATTTCACAGAAACTAATTTAACTGTAAAAAAATAGCAACGGACTACTAGGCGTGGGGAGGGATTCCACCCGTATGTAGTTAATAGAACATTCGCACTAAGCGGTTCGACTCTTCATTCATAATGCGAACAGCCAAGACATGGAATTCCCTTTCCGGCGTCAGTCTTTCCTGAATCCTACAACCTTAGGATCTTCAAGAGCAGGGTGAATAGGCATCTACTGAGGTCGCGTGCTTCATCTTCGGCCGCATCGTCACTTCCCATGGGGTGAGATTGTGGTCAAATACGTATCCAGTTAATCATAAAAAAAAAACGGTTGAAGCTAGGTATCAAGTTGACATTAATAGCTAAGTCTAAGGCCCGATGCATACTGCTGTAAAAAATGTTGAATGTAACACAATAAAAATATCATTTCATAAGTGTATTTGCATAATAAAAGTCCCGATCACTGGACAGATCATCAAAATGAAAGGAAAGTTTTGTGACACAAGTGATTGAATAAATACGAAAATCATTAAGTTCTTAACTGCAAGTGAAATTTTCACATGACAAACTTAATTTTACAGTTTTCTTCATACAACTTGTCTATAAAAAATTTACCAATGGGCAGATTCTTAGGCAGCTACACCCTCAGAGCTCGTTCCGTACTCGCAATTGATCAGTTTTTTCTTGCAATGGAAACTTTAACAGACCCTTCTTCTTGTTTTCGTGTCAATGGGAAAAAATATAATGAAGTTTGGCCCAAAAAGTAGCAACGTCAATGGCTCTTTTGTTTGCTTCAAAAAGGTCCTTCTCTGTGCAAGAATCTGGAGAGGCAGGGCACGACAATAAGTGCACCATAGATTGCATGATGCAGCAGTCGCACTTGTCATCTTTAGAGAAGCCCCACATTTTCCTGAATTTTCTGGTGCTGCCAACGCCCGCCCTAAGTCTATTCAGGAACTTCCAGGTGGCAACTTTTCCCTAGATGTTAAACATAAGTAGCCCCGAGTGATCACTATTATGGTTATACAGGGCGTCCCAAAGTTATGGGACATGAAGGGGAAGTACCTTAAATATCGTAGATAGTGAATTTTGCTCAAAGAAGACTTTATGTTATTTTTAAAAGTTAGTAATTCTGCATTCATAGATTTTCTAAAAATTATTTGCTTCGGCTGGGAATCGAACCGACTCAAATGTGAAAAAAAAAACACCCTACTTTTATGATGCCAATCGAAAGAATAGCTAAAAAATAATAACTCTGCCTAAGTAACATAGTATTTTAAAAGAAAGGAACAACGTGAAATTAATCATTTTAATCAAATAAAAAACATACATGAAACTGCCGTAGTCAATTAAGTAGGTATTTTTTTGTAAATTAATTAATTAAATGCTCAAAATGTGATCCCTCTTGTCTTACGCAATTCGCCAATCTTTTAATGAGCCCGCTGCCTGTTGATTTTCTAATCATTTTATGGTGAACACTCGATGTGATATGGCACAATTCTGTTTGCAACTCGCCTACGTTCTCGTATCGCTTTTTGTTTTGACTCAATCATTTTATGTTGTTCCTTTCTTTTAAAATACTATGTTACTTAGGCAGAGTTATTATTTTTTAGCTATTCTTTCGATTGGCATCATAAAAGTAGGGTGTTTTTTTTTTCACATTTAAGTCGGTTCGATTCCCAGCCGAAGCAAGTAATTTTTAGAAAATCTATGAATGCAGAATTACTAACTTTTAAAAATAACATAAAGTCTTCTTTGAGCAAAATTCACTATCTACAATATTTAAGGTACTTCCCCTTCATGTCCCATAACTTTGGGACGCCCTGTATAACTCTAATAAACTTTTTTAAGTTGATTATTTTCACTTTTTTCACAGTGCACGGAATGTATGTCTATCCTATCGAACCTGTTTTCCTTCACATTCGCAGGATCTTGCTGGAAGAAATCTCTTTTTAGAAATAAGTTATTGCCTTTTGTACATCCTGTATCTAGTATGTATTTGACTTTTATGTGTACTCGTTGCAATAAATATAAATATATATAAACGTATACCTTCCCTTCTCAATAGTTTGCCTGTCTGTATTAGAAATGAGCCCAGCAAAGTCAGATTCGCCAGACTATTCAAGAAATTCCTTTTAGATAACGTCTGACTCCTTAGATGCCTAATTAATATCTACGTCGATATTGTAACTTGTTAATTTGTAGTTTCCCTGTGAGACTGGGGACAGACAAACCGTGCCAACGGTTATGTAGGATACTGTTTGATTTAATACTAGTGTACACTGTTTAATAATGAAGAATAATAGTAATTAAAAAGTGTAGGTACAACTCGTCGATCTTGTCCATAGCAAAAATATATTATATAAAAAAAATTATATCTTATATAAAAAGTATATATATATATATTTTTATGATTGACTGGATTCGCCTCTGACCACAATTTCACCTGGTGGAAAATGACGATGTGGTCGAAGATGAAGCACGCGATCCCAGTAAATGCCACTTATTGATAGACAATATGTTTTTTTTTAAACTACATTGTTTGTCAAAGTGATATAAGTTAGGGAGAAGAATCTACGTAACAGCTCATCTTTTAATTAAATATAAATAAATAAATATTTCGAACATTTACACCAATCATCTAGTCCCAAACTAAAGCTTGTGTTATGGATACTAGATAATGGGAAAACATACGAAAATATTTATATAAACATCAATGACTCAAGCATAAAGGTTTCCATCTTTAAAACTTAATTAAATTACATAACTAGCTTTTCGCCCGCGGCTTCGCCTGCGTGGAATAACTTTATCGCGGAAATTTGTTTACTACTCTACTACTCACTTAAAATATGTCCTAAACCCAGGGTATATTTTACCTATATACCAAATTTCATCTAAATCTGTTCATCCGTTTCGCCGTGATTAAGCAACAAACATACATCCAAACTTTCCGCATTTATAATATTAGATTACTAAACAAAATCAATGAACATGAGCGTAGTTAAGTCTACATGGAATTCAGCTAACACCTATCGTCTGAATACTCGGTAATTATCTATCCTGTAATAACCCTATTTATTAGTTGTATGTTTGTTTATAACTACTGTTTTTTGTAAGTGTACTCGCTGTCTACTTTTACGTTACCTCATCAATTTGTCTCCTTACTGAGGTTTACTGGAAGAGATCTCTTATAGAGATAAGCTCGCCTTTTGTATATTTTAATATTCTCCTGTTTTTTCTTTTGTTTGACGTGTATGCTTATATACAATAAAGTGTTAAATAAACCCTTTTTACAGACTTTCTTTAACATGACGTTCCTATGGAAACACTCCAGTCAAATTGAATCCACTAACCATAGATATAAAAAGAAAACTTACAAACAGCCGAATTGACAACCTCCTCATTTTTGAAGACGGTTAATAAAAGAAGGGCTTCTCGTTAATAAATATGACGGAAAGTGAAGCACCCAAAGCTTGTGGGGGGCGCAAAATACAAAGCCGGCGCGCTTGTAAATACGTCCCTTTTGGCCTGCCCACACAGCTTCCTTTATACGTACACTAGCTTTCCGCTCGCGGCTTCGCTCTCGTGGAAATACTTTATCGCAGACTCTTATCTTAAAAGTAGCCTATCAGCAGGTTCACGCACGCACAACCTTTGAGTGTGACAAGTAATAGAGCACGAATTTTCAAAACAAAGATTTCCTATACTGTTTAAATAGAGCAATGAAGTTGAAGTTCATATTCCTGATGGAGTATTTTAGAAGGGCTTATGTTACGGTACCGCCACTGGTCCTTCGCCAGGTCGCAGGTCTACCAAATCTCCATACAATTCGGTTCAGACGTTTAGTCGTGAAAAACAAACAAACAGACAGACATGCACATTTATAATATCAGTATGGATGGATGGATATAGATAATACAATATACATTTCTATCGAATACGTACAGACTGCTTTTAATTAATGTAATGGAAATAGCTTTTCTGGATACCTATTAAAAGGGTGGAAAATTTTCATTTTATCTGGTGCTTATCTCAATTCGTGCACACATATAGAAGGATCACTTTTATCTTAATTAGAAGGCGCGGAGTCCCTCTTTTTCTGGATTGTGAGTGAATCATCGCTGATCGAGCTGATCGTTCCACCAAGTGGGCGATAAAGAGTTACTTTATATACCTACCTTGTCTATTACGCAATCGATTGTATAACGCTGCTTACACGAGTTCAGTCGGTTACTGCAACATTGTTAAGGTTCTGTTTCACTTACCCGTAGCGGAGCGACTGGTTAAGTGGATCGATAAGATCTCGCAAATTTTTTTTTATGCACAACGGGTTGGTACTTGACCTCAATCACACCTGATGTTAAGTGAGGATGAGGTCGAAGGTGGAAGCGTACTGACCCGGAAACCGCAACATATTTGGGGTCTGGCTATCTTATCTCTGACAACCGGAACACAACAATGCTATTGACATTGCTGCTTGGCGGCAGATTTAGATAAGATGGTGGTAGCTAGCCAGGCGGACATTTAAAATGCCCTACTACCAACCAAACCGAGTACTTAAACATGTACCCTGTTGGGGATCGAACCCGCGACCTCCGAATCATAAACCCAATGTTGTTTACATTGAGCCACAGAGGCTTATAACTAGAAGGAGGAGGAAATTATAACGACTGCATTGATTATTATGTTAATCAAACATCTTTCCCTTTTTAACCGACCTACAAAAAAGGAATAGGTTCACAATTCCTCGAGAGTGGTATTGTTTTTGTATGTACGAGTATGGCTACTATTATTTCCGATCTTCTTATTGTGATCCCGTGACCGTTTTGTGCGACTTTTTTATTTGAAAAAGATACTGTCGAGGTGGTCCCATTTAAAATTCAATAGGAGTACCCACGGGGGACCGGATTTCCTTAATAGACGTTAGTAAAAGTGCCGTGATTGAAGTGCTATTTTTTTTATGATGGACTTGACACCTATTTGATTGACCCAATCTCACCCAGTGAAAAGCCATGATGTAGACGAAGATGAAGCATGCGATTTCAGAAAATACCCATTCATCCTAGTCTTAAAGATACCGAGATTATACGATTTAGGGAACACTAATGCCCCGCTTCCGGCACTAACTCTCTTCCAGTTAAGATTCAATTTGTGTCGTGCGAATTTTCGGTATGTAGACGACACATAATTTGTGTGTACGTTGTTGTTCCACGTTTTAGGGATTTAAATACCCGTCGGCATTACTAAATATATTATATTAGCTATTTTAGTCATAAATGGAATCTATCAAAATCTCTCAAGATTATTTTAATTTTAATAATTTTGCACGTAGCTTCTACCACACATTGCTCGAAAAGCCTCATTTTTCAACATAATTTCCTAGAATGAAGTAATTATCGGGTAATATTGTAAATCCGCCCTCTCTTAAAGCTCTGTCAATGCAATGTGTCAGTAGTTTTAATAACTGGCAAATCGCTCAGTTGCCAGCAAAAAGAGCGGCATCGATGTCGCAGTGAATTTCGCAAACAGTCTCTGTATGCGGTCAATATATCATACTCCATAGGTCTCACCCAGGACATGCCACTAAACCCGAGCTATCAATCGGGCTCATCCCTTTACATGATCTATTGTAGCATCTGTTACATAGTAACATTAAGTAAGTAACCGTACAGTGCATTGGTAATTTTACTGTAATGCTGTATGTGAAAGACTGAATAAATAAATAAATAAATAGTATGACCTGGCTGGGGACTCTTTCCACACGCACATTTCTTGTCTCTACAAATACTTTGTCGTGTCCTTAGCCCTCAGGATCTCCGCCTTTGGGGCAGTCTACGTTCGCCCAACAGTGCAGTCCGTATGCAAGCAAGGGAGTATAGTATGGAATTACAAACGAAATGTAGCACTGCATACAGTGTGGTTGCGTACATACAGAGTTTAAGCCACTGCTGAAAGGATTTTTAGATGGTTTCTTCAACCTCCAAGCTGGCTCGCTTCTGGAGTAACGCGTGCGTGTATCTTCTTTCCAAAAATGCGATAGGCCATACGAGATCACTATTGTATACACACTACCCATTGTGATTAAACTATTGTAATTGTTTAAAAGTTACAGTACGAAATTAGAATGTATTATGGAATCATAGTTGTAATTGCTCAGCCTCCCTCAACATAATGATCTCTGGATCCATTAATACATTTACCGTTCACTTTGACTCTTGTTGTAACATGACAGGAATTAAAAAACTTTGCTCCAGGTTCACAAATTGTTAAGCGTAAAACTGGACCAACCATCACTTCCCACTGCAAGGCCTCCTCTCACTAGGATAGGATCCTCTCTCTGTAAATTTACAAAGAAACTCCGCTTTAAACAGTCGTTTTAATACACGAAACTGTGTACAATAATTTTATTTTAATTATAATTTTATTATGGTCTTATAGTTTAAGCTTACTACCAACTATGTATTATTTCTATTTTATATATACATATTTGCGTCGTTCCTTAGCTGCGGTTTCACACACTGCAGGTGCCAAGGAAGATCAGCGCTGCAAGAGCGACCGCTACTGTGGCTTATGCTGAGTGGTAACCTTTTTTGATAACCAATGTTCCTATGTTTAGTTACCACCATTTGTACTAACTTTTACTATTAATGTTATCAAAATAAATTTCTTTCTTTCTTTCAATTAAGATGACATTAAATCTCTTGCCATTTTCAGCTCACCCTATGAACTACAGAACTAGAGTGGCCATACTTAATGCAACACGCGGCCCAATGCGACTTAGTGAAATATCTGGTAGGCAAATTACGGCATTGATATTTTTGCAACACAGTAAAAACACAATTATAGTGGCATCGTGATAAAAATCTAATAAAACTATCAGTAATTTCGTCTCTATAGTGGGCATACTATGTGCACTGCTCAGAGCGCCATTGAAGAAATAAACCTAGAAAAACACAAATGATATCCTCAGAATGCCTGATAGATCTGAATCCCTGTTTTTGGAGTTCACGTCTTTAGTCAATCAACACCTCTATCCGTCTGAAAGTATTTTCTTTTAGAGTCAACTGTACCTATGATATTCGTCGTGATCGTTTGCTATACATTTGCACTGACTCGTGATATTTCGCACTTTCTTTCGTACCATTCCAGTCTTCACTTCTAGAATAGTACATTTTACTATTTCAAAGTGATGATATTTCAAATTATTCCGATTAGTAATATTTAAAACATTATTGTTCTATCGCCGTCTCTAATGAATGTCTTTGGATTTTTGTGTATTTGTTTGTGATTTTTCTAATCTCATTTTATGTTAAAGTAGACTATGTCCTCCAGATCCCAGGTCTCTCAAAAATTTCAATACTGATCGTATTGATCGATTTCACCGGTTCACAGACATAAGTACATACTTTCGTATTTATGTATTAGTGTGGATTAACAAACCCAGATTTTTACCATAACATTGTCCATTCACTTTTTCGTTACAGTTGCATTTATGATCGCCCGCACATCAAGGCTATACACTACCAGCATAAACTGACCATTGAGGGATGTTTCATACGAGTTAAGTCATCTGCGCGCGCGGCTTCGTAACTCAGTTATGTTATAGTAGAAGTGAATTAGAAAGACCTTTAAAATTGTTTTCTATATAATCTAGTTGTACATATAAAAGGAACTTGTTTTGGTAACATAGACATTCAACAAGTTTACTGTGTCAGTGAGGGAAGACCGAGGCGTCGTTAGTACCGTTCCCATGGGGATCCTAACTAAAAGCACAAACAGCTTCACGCTCTAGCGAGCCTCACCGTTGCGTCCTGATGGTGACGTCACCGACGGCGTCGGTGGCTGCGCGCGGGCACGTGGACTCGCGGAGGCCTCGGGCGCATCGAAAGTGAGACCGGGGGCGGGGCGCGCGGGGGACAGCCAGGTCGACGACCCCGCGCCATCCAACCAACTCCGCACTTGTACAACACCGACGGTCGCATTGTTTCAACCTTACACTCTAAGCATCTCATTGAAACCGGACCCCTTTGATATTTGAATCGGTTGCCCGTGTTTGATCGCGCTGTTGTGACGGACCTCTCCGCAAAATCATCGCCGCACGCGCACACCGTTTGCTTATTTAGTTGTGCGAAATTACAATGAATGCAATGCAGATCGAAGAGGTGAATTACTGTTTTGAAAATTTGGAATTATAGCATATGTACATATAATAGGTATTAATGCAAAGATGTACCACGGGTATTATCTGTTTTCATCCATGATGTTGTAAATTGTTACATTTCGTTTCTTGCACTCATGACTCTCGCACGATCCAAGTCAACTCTCTACGTAATTTATACCAGTCCCGCGCGCGCGTTTCTTATAATTATCCAACGGAAGTGAGCCAGGTGGAGCGAGGATCCTTTCCGTCGGCGTCAATCGCTCATGATAGTGCGTTGTGTGTGTGACAACTCTACCTATAGCAATGGTTTGGGTGCTGCAATACCGTATTATATCAACAGGACAGCAACTGATTCTTTAAAAATGTGTCAACTCTTTGTCCAAAAATATTAAGTTAGTCCAAGGAAATCTGTATCGTTAACTTTGAGGTAGTCATTTTAATTGCAGAAACCTTCATAAGAAAATCAGAAATTTGACCTAAGTACTATATTAATTCTGTGGCTATGTATAAGGGTGCATCTACATTGAAGCGGAACAAACCAACCAGTGGTGTACCTAATCTAAACTGCCTTCTGGAAATGGTCAATATAGAGGTGCCTGATATTTCTGTTGATAGATTACATACGCCGCCACCCTGAATTACTTTACACCGGAAATTTGGTCGAAACTATGTTTGGCCTTGGCCTATGCTTCATTGCACCAATGCATGGTACACACGGCTTTAGAGATATTTTATTTATATGTAAACCACCTACGAATTTCCTTTTACTTCCGAGATCAATAGGTTGAAATTTTCCAAATAATCGTCGAGAATTTGTATTATGGCAATGTTTTATAGTAATTCATAATGTTTTTATTGTTCTATGATACCTATTTACCCGATAGCGCTCAGGAGCAAGAGACAAAAGTTTCGTCGTATAAGCTTATCTTTCCTTTATCGCCTCACAAATGCTACGTTACATCGATGGTACCTTTGGTCGAATTTACCATCGAACCGAACTTATATGACTATAATTATGACCACACCATTCTGTAGAAACTATATTTTAGCTTTGGACAATCAGCAGAGTGTCCGCTTTAGAATAGTACAATCGGCTTCATGAATACAGGGCAATTTTCAGTTTCATGATCAGTGGTAGCCAACTAGCTATTTAAGCTGTACCATCCACCTTCGACCTCATCTTCACTTAACATCAGGTGTGATTGAGGTCAAGTACGAACATGTCGTGCATAAAAAAAAACACCATCCCACATGGGATGGTGTCTAAAATGATAGTCTAGACAAGAGGGTCATTGCAGAGGACTGTGGTTAGTATAGCTTGAATAGGCATCAGGCTAATATTAATTATATAAAACAATTAAAGCTGACTGTACTTGTTAATTGATTGGTGGAATAAAATCCCGTTGTATCCATAAGGCTCGAATTCGTACCCACATCTCCGGGAAGTCTAAATTAGAATGCGAACTCAGTACGTAGGTAGGTATATCCTGTAGGTACCTTGCAAACTAAATACTCGTAATTTAGTTTCACGCGCCTCCAAGGTCTCCATCCTTATCATATAATAGTATGTATATCTATACTATTATAATGTTTGCGATTCTATTAATTAATCTATGTACCTACATATAAAAGCTGACCGATCAAGTAGGTATTGCGTAAAGCGTCAAGGTCGTCAGTTTGAGGCTCGGCAGGTGCCGTACTTCGGCGCTACATTAGCAATCAGTAATACTACAGACCGAAAGACCACACACAAATGGTTGGTTTTACTCTTGTATAGACTCCTTTGCTTGGAACTACTCGAGTAGTTCTTGTGCTATCCGTGATCCGATTCGGATATTGCTAAATAGTCAACATTGCTGCCTCTTTCACTTTGAAAATCATTAGAAGGAATAGTATTGCTAATTAATGACATACATCATACAGCCATCGTGGATCAATTTACATAATATAACAAAAGGACCTCGCAGTTTCAATTTCGTCAGAGTAGATGATTAGTACTCATTTTTTTTGGTTGATGGTAGGGCATTTTTAAAACTTACCCAAGTCTACCGCCGAGAAGCAGTATTAATGAAGTCAAAGGAAAGGACTATGGCTATTATTCAACAAGTTTGAGTTTGATGGGTGATACTGTAGTCGTCTTTGTACGTATTGAGGTACGGTACGACCTTCACAGCACATGTTCAAAAAGCACAGTTGAGTTAGTGCACTTGCTAACATACTAGAGCCACCCTCATCGCTGTCTCTCGAACTGTCACCGATATGATTGAAGAGACGATATTTTCGACGAAAAGCGTTGGAACAACAGTATGGCGCTTGTGCACCTCTAGGTACATCGTATAACAAAAACATTGGACGGAATTTGTCAACCGGTAGTGTAGCGGGTAGTGGCATTGCCTTCGAAACCAACGCTTGCGGGTTTGAATACCGCTAGGGATAAATGTAACGAGCTATGGAGAGCTATGCTCAGCGTTTCAGATCGAATCAGAAAGGAAGAAAACCATCTCTCTCTCTTCTATTTAAGAGCTACGCTCTTGTCGGTGGTTCCTTTCCACACTTCCCTACATTCCGCCTTTTCTTTGACTTCCTGATACGACATCAACCATAGAAGAACGATTATCACCAACATAGCTCAGCCGATAGGTATGGAAGACCACGCAACGGCAAGCGATGCGAAGGTGGATGGACGACCTCATGTAGCTCCCAAGAAGTCACTGGATGCAAGCTGCTTCCAACCGATCGCCCTGGAAAAGTATAGGGGAGGTTAAGCAAGGATAATCAGAGCTAAATGTTTGTGTAATGACTACGAACATTTTATTCTCGGAGTCAATTGATGTTTATGTAAATATTTATTATTATATTGTGTTTATCCGTGATAAATACCCATCAGGATAATTGGTGTAAGTGATCAACTTATTTATTTACTCGATATCGATTATGCACTGATTTGAAATCGTACAAATTACGAATCGAACCCGCAAAAATGTATAAGGCTGGAAAGTTTCTTAATGCTGTTTAATTGTTACTGGGAGGTATCCCCTCCAATCGTCGTGCATAAAGGGGTACAGTGTCACAGGGAAATACAGTGTATCAAAGTTCTGTTTTAAAATGGAACAGCTCTTTTAATTTCCAAGATTTGTTTACTGTTTCTTGTATACGCGACTACCGACACGACAACCGTAACACTTCCATTCTAAGTCAAAAATATCATTAATTTGTAGTACATTGGAAATGCTTTTCTCTCAAGGAACGCGAAGGGTTGCTTTTTTAAAACAGGCTTTTAATTACAAAAGCACAGTTTATTTGTTTATTAATTATTAAACATATGGCATGCAAACGAGTTGGTTATGTCCATGGATGATTATTATCCAAATAGTGATACAAGCTCGGACTCGCAGCTTTTGCATTCCCGATAGCTAAAGAGACAGCTTCGCGCGAACAGCTTCCATCGGTCGTGTTACGGTCGTCGTGTCGCTGACTGTACCTAATGGTTTTGTCAATTGGTCACTTGGCCTATTGAGAGCCTGTAAATGACATTCTCTCATAACTCAATCTTTGAAATACTTTCCTCTCACTCGCCAGGGTCAACCCAGAGTTGAGAACCGTTATGTCTTAGAAGTCGTCGCGGCAATGAATATGTATCATTAGACCACTTTGCTCGCTCAGTTCGCATTCTTTATGACTCGTAACAGCAATAACTGTACCTTCATTTAGTTGTAATCGGTCAAGTAACAAGGTTTGCACACAAATGAAGACAATAGTCACAGTATTGGTAATAAAGGTCTGGATAATGAAGGATGGGAAAGGATCTCTGCATGTCCCTTTACAAGTACCGATTTACTTTGATCATATAATGTGTTGAATAGCAAAAAGCATCACTTGTTCATCACATTACACACTTCAACAGCCTAGCCTTCATTTCTGGACATAAGACTCCCGCGGCGTGATATTCTTAGCGGCAATTCTGGTGATTGCCGATTTCTTGGTTCGCTTCGTGCCTATATCGCTGTTGCCCATCACAGGTTTATGATGACGTATTGCTAATAAAACTTTAATTGCCCTTAAAAAAAATTAAGTCCGTTCTTTTTTACAATATATGTTATTAAATGCTATGAACCTATCTATTCAAGTGCCCCTAGCTCCATTTGCGTCGCTTTTTATGGGAGATTAGAAGGTTTGGCTGGCGGGTTTGCTTTTTTAAACTGTTATCAAATTTACAGCACTAGATAATTACACACTAATCTCAGTCATGAACTATGTGTGACCCCCCGTAGACAATTTGACTATTCCTGCATAAAGTAAGGAATCTGCTTATCGTCAACCAATAGCGTTGCGATAACCTAATTTGAGAGTGTGGAGTTACCTAATGCGTGACTAGAGCTGAATATCTTAAACAATCGATTTTTCTAGTTATTAGTAATCCTGCCTTCAAAACCAACGGTTACGGGTTCGAACATTTATTCGCGATCTCGAATTATGGATGTATACATATACAATACTACATCCATTGTCTGCATTCTAGACCAGGGTAATCTACATTTGGGGAGATTTTACCATGATTGCTTGCAACATTTCTTTATAAATCATGATATGACGAGCATGTAAACTACTGCTACTATAATGAGAAACTCACGAAAACTCTTTAAAGCTCCCCCTTTGTGGCTTAAAGCAAGAGTTCTTAAAAACCTACGCCACTAGACCAAACTTCCCATTTATTATTCAACATCATGACTTTTTCATCCTTTCCTCTGTCACCCTCCCAACTTTATTTATTATACAGTACTGTTATTTATAGCGAATCACAATATTGGTTAGCATAAGTTTAGATTTTATCTTATTCTCATTTTAAAAATACTTTAAAATCACTTTCGGCGAACGCTTATTATTCCGTTAACGGCTATTCATCTCTTATTCCACTAGCTTAGAGTTCCATCTGTGGCTGCCTAGGTCGATCATGGAACCTTGTTAAAATGAGCCGGGCGTCGTGTCATTAGAGGGCGTGAATATTTAAGTAGAGATGGCGGGCGCGGGCCACGGGTATATACTCATTCCCGCTTGGGTTATGGGGCCGTTGGGATTACCTTCACATTGAATTAATTCTGTTTGCTGATGGAAAAAGGCGCCACCAAATGCCATTTTAGGAGATTGGAGGAATTGTGAGTGTGTATTGGTTAAGAATATCTTGATCGTTCGGAACCTTAACGCCTGGATCGACATTACCAATTACCAGAACAATCCCAAAGAGGACAACTACCATGTACTTTGCTTTCGTGTACTGTATCTGCCATTTTTGTGTGGTTTAATAATAGGAAATATAAACATTGTTATCGGGAGACGTGGCGTTCCTGTGTCAATGGAAATATATTTACAATAAATTCAACGATACGTCAGAATTTTTTGGATGAGGATTAACATGCAAGTAATCAACTTTCATAGGCATAATAAATTATTTAGAATCAAAACAGATCAACACCAAATAATCGATATTGACCTCGAGATAGTCGTCGGTTATGTAAAAGTTACATCGAACCGGTATATAGCTCATAAATAACACATAATGACGTTTTATGGCGTTCGTTACTAGTCTAGTCTGAGCTCGATGAATGAGTTTTAAATTGAATTCCACATAAGGACGCCGTCAGCTAAGGAACGGAATTCGGACCAATCGATGCGATCCCATTGTTTTACGGCAATTTGTGTTACGCAATCATGAGGGGTCATTCGGTCCGCGCCCAAAAGTTGCACCCGCGAAGTGGAGAACAGTCATATCCTATCGATTTGTTAAGATGGCGTACGCGGGAGTAGAGTGGGGGTGGTGTTGCGGGGTGAGGGTGGCCGCAGCCTCCGTTCGGCGCAGCGTGCAGCTTCGCTTGCACCTGCCCGAACCGTAACCGCTGCGAAACACTCGCGACATACTAGCGACACTACACCGTACGATACGTACTCTAGTCTATGATATGTCTGGCGTACACTGGACACCACTTGACTGGGAGCGGCATGCCTGTCAAGGTGATCGGCGTCTCTAGTGCCACTAAATATAGTAGGTTATATTTACCTTTGGATTTGAGTGCAATGAAAAGATTTGCAGTTATTTGTAATCAATCGGCAGGTTTATCTATCACATATTTTGAGAGTTACCCTTTTTGCATTTTGATGCTGTCTACAATGTTAATCTAAATTCCAACATCATTTCTCCAAGTTGTATTTTAAGCAGTATAGCGGTTTATTTGCAAAGTCATAATAAGTAAAGAAACTTTTTCTTTTATAAGAACTCACAGCTCGTGTTATTGTAAAGCGTTTTCTTAGCCTTTGTACTACTGCCCGAGTCGTGCCCTGCTCAACCGCGGCCCGGTCACTTGTTTATATGACCCACGTTTTTAGGTCTAATATCGCAGAGACCTATCCCACTAATGTTATTTTTTTAACAAAGTTGCATATGGGGCAGCACTCATCCACGGTTTTGCTATAAGACTTTATATCGATTTTTGCGCTTGTTATTTATTAAATAGATTCCTAATCATTATTCCTGAACGAACGATCTTCGAGTTGAATTAATCCGTCAAGTGTGGAGTCCAGTGACTAGGCAATTCAAGTTACCTATAAGCTTTGCGTTGGATTGTGTTGGCGTAGGTCGCGTGGTGAGCAGTGTACGCGGCCTCGGTGAGACTACTCCGAATCTTACCTTGCTAGACCGCGAGCCGGTGTCCTGTGACCCGCGTCTCTGGCTCCAAGGTCGCAGATCCCTGTCCCACTTTAGTTTTTTTTTTGTAGAAGAATTTTCTACATTAACTCAACTTTGTGAAAAGTTCTGGGTTATTTAAAATCTCAATCGTCGTCTTCGCCAGCCAACCCTTTCTAAATATTTTTACTTTTAGTTTTGATATTAGTTTGTTTTTGAATTACTTGTTCAGTGGGTTTTCTCACGATGTAATAAAGATTTTCAGCATCAGCTGTTCTAGTTTTTTTTTAACTTTAGTCAGAGACTACAGAATAGTGTATTTTACACGCATTATGGATTTGGGGTGTCAATGCACTCTATTACGCTTAACCTCCGTGTTCCAGTGTGAAATTAAGAGAAGTAATGAAATAAGTGTTTAAAAAATCCAACTGCATATTTTGTATTCTTTACCATAACATGTATGACCCTTTTAAAATGTATCAAGACGAATCTAATAACACCTTGACTTCAAGATTGGTCACGCCGTTTAGAACGAAATCTACATATACCTGTAAAGTCGAAAAACATTACCCTTCTTCCTGGTGCGGTTAGGTAATTACAGACATTATTTCATGGTCCTCAGGGTGACAAGTTGTCACACGAGACTAACAACTCATCTAGGATGTTAGGTTACTGGAAGTCATAGGCAGCAGTTATCACCTTTACCACGTCAGTTGCTTTATCGTTTGTCTCGTCGCATTCGAAATCCTTCACTCGCGAGTTTGTTGGAAATTGACTAATTTCTATGTGAGACCTTTCGCTGGGTACTCTAAAACCCTAATCCGGAGCAAATTAACACTAGTCCCTTTAAACCCCCAAAGCCAAATGCGCGTTTACTGCTAAGTAAAACCCTTTATCATAACACCTCGGTTTCAGGGCGCATCTCTTAATTTTTACAATAGTAATAGATTCCTTGGGGTCGATATCTCAAACGAATTCCAGTTCCACGGGCATTTGCAAGGCAAAGCCAAGCAGGCTTACAATAAACTTTAGATCGTATTAATAAATTGATCTTGAGATTAAGATCGCGTTTTAGTCTCAACGTATTAATACGCAACAGGTACTCAAACGTCAACTTAAGATCATCTCAATCTTGAGAATGGTTTATTAATACGAGCCTAAGTGTCTTTAACGGACTAATACTTGGAGTATTCTGAATAGCTATTCGAAATATTTGTAGTTTTCTTCTTCATACTTAGAAAGAAAGCTCATTGTCAAACTTTGTTTTGCGGTTTATATACATTTGCTGGAAACCAAAGTTAGGCAGCCATAATTACGATTACCTGCTTATACAGTTGTATTGTTAATTTACTGTTACTTAGCTACAAATTGAATGCAAGTGTATTTGTAGGTAACGATTATTTTTATAAGAACTAACTGCTTTAAAATAACTGACAGTGCGAAACACTCATTATCCGAGTTCCAATTCGCATTTAGCCGTTCCTTTTTAATGTGTATTAGCAGTATATATTTTCTCAGTGTCAAACACTCTGTTATAAGTAGGACAACAATGGTACAGTAAATATAACAGTGCGATATAGCGTATAGGAGTGCGGCGGCTTATTTTCGATGCTTCACTTTCGATCTTAGTTATATTTTGTCCTAGTCTGTAATATCGCTATCGTTAAGAAAACATACATAAATTTACAACCAGCAACAATGCTGGATCAATATTTGAGCTCACTGACTCATGGGACACAACAGGTATGATCGAGATTACCGGCAATACAGTCGCACCGTTTGAAGCAAGTAGCTTGACTGGGTTAGGTTTCGCCAGTAAAGCTATTCGTGAATCTTCGTTAAACGTGAAATCTTTGAATTTGACGTTTAAACGAACTTCAGATCACTATATTGTATCCACATGACAAGTCGGAATATCGTTGAATGCTACCGGAAAGTTTTAAATGAAAGATTTCAAATATGTGATATATTGTTGTATTGTTGAAGATGATAATAAGCTCGCAGATTCAAAACTTGGTATCACAACTGAAGTTAGGTGCGTCCTGATATGACAAAAGCCGAGCTATAAAAATTTCATACACCAATGACAATACATAATATTCCAAATGTTGGTCTGTTTATTTAAAAACGTTTGTTTATTGTCCTGAAAATTGGGCTATTGTTCGTAAATAGGACATGAGTAGCAGCAGTAAATGAAAACTAATTCGAGTGTGTACATGTGCAGTCGCGCTTACATTCAAATAATAGCGCCCTTTTTATGTTTGTGTTCATATTGTTATACGATGAAATATATTAATACGTTGTTTCCGTTGCAGTGGCCCAGTCAGAAGACTCACCAGTGGCTATGAAACTCAAGAAAATATGCCTTAAGACGCCGGTTGGCGAGGAGCAGGCAGCACAAGCAGTCCTCGACCCTGCGCTAGGTAAGACAAACAACGTTTTTCTTTGAACAAACAGTAAAAATCCTTACTACCTTTCTTTTACTACGTTTCTCGATTTCACGAATGAAGGATCATATTAGCTCAAATTGGTTTTAATAGCATAGAGCATTAGGTTAGATAGGTCAAAGCACTAGGCGTCTTGAGTTTAAATGCCCTTTGGTTTGTTTGTGAGGACAGTCCTATGCCAATGCTATGGGATATTTATTAGCTGATTCAGTTAAATCAAAATTAAAAAAAAAATAGAATTCAACTTAACAAGTCAAGCTTCTGAAACTGTACATGATTATGGTTTGTTTACTTTGGAGACGAAAAGTCTGTGAAAAAGGTGTGGTCTTGCACGAATTTGTCTGTTCCTTTTGAAGATTTTAATGTACCTTCTTTCTGGTTGTATTTCGACTTCTTCGTGTTTCCTGCAGTAGTTAAGACTTATTGCAACTAGAGATTGAATGTGATTGAAATTATGTTATTTCATATATTACATAGGGTTAATTATTGGTTAGTAGTAACACTAATATTTTCCTGCCATTCACTTCATACCTATTTAGTACGAAACGAATTGGCAACGCGGCATCACCAAGTTTTCACTATTTCATATTGTGTTACTCCGCTTTGAAGATGGTTTCTGTAAAGTTATAATGAGCCACTGAAATTCATGTACTGTTATTCTTGTCGTCCCTGTGAATGGTTTTTCTTTGATTCACTTGTGGATATATGTGTAACTATTATAGTTTCTGCCGAACGCGTTGCCGCCCGTTGATTGAATTGTGCTTTTATTTCCCATCACGCCACGCACTCCGGCTATGATGTCATCGATTTAATTGCGGCCGCTGCTGCTTCATTACCTATAAAAGCGGCATTTTATTTCTGTCTCCCACCTAATAATAAGTACAATAACATGCATACCGAGTATCGATCCGTCCCGACTTCACTGTGTCGTTATCATTTTATGTAATGTTGTTTAATGTAATCCTCAATGTCAAGATTCGTTTTTAGTGTCGTGACTTTCCGTTGCCTTTGTTTTTATTACTGTTTCGATCTTTGAGAATTCGCCGCTCCAGCCGACCGGGGAGTTAGTGTGCGTGACGCGTTACATCACATTTCTCATCGGCTATACATACATAGGCTGGCTGCGTAACTATATGTTGGTGTAATATAGGTAGAGGGTACGCATTCGTGCACAGGTCGTTAATGGTGAACGTGGATCTGTTGTGTGGTACGCGGGTGGAATAACCTATAATTAGATGCGCTTACACCAATCCTCAGCCGTGGAACTCGTAGATGTCTCGTTCACTCAACATCCGCTGAAATATTTGATGCAAAACACTCGTCGAAATGGCGTATATTGTGTTACGAATAGTTGCGCTGCCATGCAGAAATGCACTCTTGTTTGGGGGTTTAAATGTCGCATTTGTTTACTTCAAGTCTCATTGCAATGCGCAATTTAAAGAGTCAAACATCGAAATATAACTCGACAATCTCTTGAATTGAGGAGTTGAGGGTTGGAGCAACTTAAATCACTAGCAATTTAGATTTTTGATATCTTCATTGTTTATTACCTTTCAGACAATACGAAGGTAGAGTAGGGTGTACAATTATGCGAATACCGACTATCGAATCTTACTTGATTGGGGAAAATCCTGGAAATGTAACTCCTGGAAAAGTTAGTATTTTTGCATCAATGTTATCAATATATATGAGGACTCGTCAGCGCAGTCGTGTTTCGTTTTTGATTAGCGAAATTGAACAACGACTGGTACGGTCATACCATGACTGGTAGACCACTAGTGGCTTGATCCCAGTGTTTCGTAGGGCACGTTAAACAGTCGGTATCGGTACTCGAGGCAGTCCACAGAGGCTGCTTTAAAACTCTGATTGTCAAGTGGCCACTTGTCTGACATAAATCCATCAATCCGCACTGAGAAGGTCGCATGGTGGTTTATGATCCATACTCTCTCCCAGCGAGCGGAGGCTGTGGGTATGATAATCATGATGGAATTGGTAAAGCACATAACCGTCGTAGAGCCCAATACTTAATAGCGACTTCTGTCCCTTTTCGAAGTTGGTTGTGTGGGTACTACCCTCTTAAATATACCTGCCGTGAAGCATCTATACGCATTTAATGTGTGAAGGATGCTTGTGACATTACATTTCGTTCTTTGTATTTCCTTCTTTATTCATCTATAGTTACTGTGTCCGATAATTTTCGTCAACATCAATTCCATTCCAACGCCTACTGTAAAAAGATTCTTCTGTAGTTATAACTACAGAAATCAAGTCTATATACTTCTAAAATGTTTCATCTCGATAAATGCGTGTAAAAATCCTATGAACTCACAGATTTATAAACTAAACTAAAACTTTAGTTTATAAATCTGTGTATGAACTCTTTCACGTCGCTCTGAAGTGATGGATAGCTTCAAGACGAAAGCCCCTGGCCATGCTTGAAATGTTTATGAATAAGTAAACATCTAGTGCCGAACCAACTGATTTGTACATAACTAATGCTACCTAGCTTATGTACGAGAACAAATTGGGGCCGTGCGATTGGGGGGGCCTGGGTGTTAGGGGTGGTTCTCCGCGTATTGTCGGCGTGATAAGTGACCGACGATCCGTCAATGTGTTGCACAGGCGAGGTGTATGTGAGGTAGTTCGGTGGTGTATCGGACAATGGGAACCCCGATGCAGATTTGACCGCAGACCTGTACTGTGACACAGGTAGAATATAACCAGTGCGACAACTTTGATCAAAACGAAATTTTCCTTAGGCATTTAATTGGAATTATTGTTTTGACAATCAAAATGACCAAAAATCGTTAATGTTGTCGCAACGAATTATTTTATTGTTTCATTAGTGACTATTCACTCGTGATAGAGAGATTATAGGAACGCAATTATTAACTTCGCAGGCGTTGTAATAATCCACGTCCTCCCTAATATGTAAATGCGAAAGCAGCTGTCTGTCTGTTACCTTTTCACGTATAAGCCTCTGAACCGATCGTATTGAAATTTGGCATCCGTCCACTAGGACAAGAATACCATACACTACTTTTCTTTCTGAAAAGGAGCGGTATAAAGTATATGACCGCAATCTTACCTTTTGGAATTCTACGCGGGCAGTACTGAGACAGAAAGCTGATATTGTAATAGAAAACTGCACGCGGAAGCGTGGCGCTGAGTGTTGGTACACGCGCAACAGTCTTATTACTAGTCGTACTACCTTTTGATATACATAATATTTCAACGCTCGCAAAGTTGACAATTGATCCGCGCTCCATCAGGTCTAAATTGTACTTTAGACAGCACTCTTGTGTCTTAATCGTATTTTGAACCATATTGATCGACTGGTTGTCGCTACTCTATGGCCCGCGACGCGACTGGAGAGGTGTGTGTTTCTCCGGCGTGCGTGGCACTGCAGCTCTCCTCCACGGCCAGTAATTTGATTGGGCCCGAGCTGTCACCTATGCGCCGCAGTCGCCCGGCCGTCGCTCGCCGGCTATCGATTAGAGCCCCCGCCCCCTTCCCCCTATCCGCCCGCGAACCGGATCTCGTCACGCCGCCATTGTGTACCCGCGACGCTTAAACGCATTCGTTTCTCCCGATGCGAAAACGACGCATTCCTTCCGCGCGCCCGCCGCACCGCACCCGGCCGGCCGCGACCGAAGCTCGGCGCCACATCCCCCCGACCCCTCATTACACTTTTACCACATTACCACTCAGTCGACCACCACAAACGGAGGCCGCTGCTAATTCACACACGCCAGCTTAAATACACACTAACTCAATAACTATCTACACCACGGACTCTAAGGCCCGTGTTAACAAAAGCCACCTCAAAATGAGATCGATCTTAAGATGTAACTTAAGATACGGTTGTATATTGAAACAGTATCAAAACACCAATTCGATCTCAGTCTTGAAATCGCTTTCTTAATAGGGGCCTGTGATCCGCACATTCCTGGCCGTCCCCTGAGGAGCTTTAATAACTTCATGATATTGCAAGCACTAGAAGGATATAGGTACTCATATAATATCTATGTTATTATTAAGTAACTTTATTTTATACGGAATATAATATTTATGAAAGTTGATAACTTGTATAACATTTTATCCGTTACCTGTTTAATGATCTAAGAACTTCTCACAACTATAGGTTGTCTGGAAAAGTTCGCTCTTAATAATAAGGTCTCCTTTGTTATCAAAAATTCATTGTAAATTATCGTATTGTGCAACGTTTAAATATCGCATTTAATGTTAACAGATTTAGGTTCAAATTGAAATGCCACTGAAGTGGGAAATGGAATGTTAATTTCGACGATTTCGCAAACACGGGTTATGAAGTCATATTGCCATTTACTTACATGCAGAATTGCAGTGAAATCGAGTTTTAATATGGTACCTACTGTACTCAACGTTGCATTCGGCCGCAGTTTAAGACTCGGCGCACATTATTGCTTGTCTTGCAATATTTGGAAGAGTCATTGTAATCAGAATCGTGAATATCATTGCATGACTAAAACTTGTACTTCATTTATTTATTTATAGTTTATTGTACACTAATCATAAAAACAGTACAGCAATAAAGAGGATGTACAAAGGTGCAAGCTTATCTCTAAAAAGAGATTTCTTCCAGCAAGACCGTGAGTGACAAGAGTGAGAATTGAAGTGGATAGACATACATACATTCATCTGATCGCTTCGAGAGTATGAGTTATTGAAGTTTCCTTCAAGCAATTTTCATTGAAGGCAGGATATAAAACTATATTTCTGACGTAGTCCATGGTCGTGTTAGTGTAACAATAGTACTTAGGTGTACAGGGTGAATTTGAATTCGTTTAATCCCCATTACCTGGTAACGCCACTCTTGATTACGAATAACTTTCCCCAAGGAACCGTAGCCGAATTCGATCAAAAAAATTTCGATTACCCGTACAAAGTAAACCATTCTGAAACCACCTTCGGTATGAAAGCCTAACAGTTTTCGCCTGGGGATTCCACTCCTCATTACGATCCACTTTCCGCCACTTTTCAGCCGAAAATTGTTGGACTTCCAAACTTCCATACTAAGAATTCAGAATAGTTTACTTTGTATGGGTAATCTAAAATTTTTTTATCAAATTCGACTATGGTTACTTGGGGAAAGTTATTCGTAATCAAGAGTGCATGTTGTTGCAGTCAATGGGAATTACACATTCAAATTTACCCTGTTTTATTAGTTTTTTTTTAGTTGTGAGAATGTTATCTGGCAGCGATGATTTTATTGTTGAAAATTAATAATATGCACAAATTAACAACAATTCTTTAATAATCGTTCGGTAGAGAGTGACGTATTACCTACCTATAAGCACAAACACGCCTACTCAAGCACGAATGGATTACGACTGCTAGAAGAGCTACGAGCTTTCCAGCAGTCAATACTCATAATCCATATAGCTTGCTACTGAAAGGAATGACTGGCATGATATCAATATATAAGTTGTTAAAAATTAATTTTTGTATTATATACTACTCTGTGTAAAAAGTATCGGGAATATGTCAATAAAAAGACGCGCGTAAAAGAGGTCGTTCTAATTTTTTTACTGCATGTTGGTAGCACTGTACTGATTTAGCGCGCAAAATTTGAGCGGGATCTGTCATTTAATTTGTTTTAAACTACACTTTTTGTTGGTCATAGTTTTGAGTCCTCGGCGATTTTTACAATGGAAAATATTGTTGAACAAAGAGTGTGCCTTAAATTTTGTGTTTCAAATGATATTTCATGTGGTGAATCACTAAAAATGTTGCGAAATACCTACGGCGAATCGTGTATATCGAAAACAAGGGCTTATGAATGGTATAAGGCTTTTAAAGAAGGCCGAGAAGTAGTAGTAGACTTGCCTCGTTCTGGTAGACCTTCAACCGCTACGACCAAAGAAAACATCGACAGAATCAAGAAGCTAGTGCTCGAAAATCGACGTATGAGTCTGAGAGAGTTGGCTAGTGAGGTGAACATATCTTTTAAGTCCGTCCACAACATTCTCATTGACATTTTAGGCATGAAACGCGTCGCCGCTCGACTAGTTCCAAAAGAGCTCAATTTTGTTCAAAAAGCGCAGCGAAAGCATGTCGCTGAAGACATGGTTTCCCGAGCTTCTACGGATCCGACCTTTATGAAACGTATAATAACTGGCGACGAGACATGGGTTTATGAGTACGACATGCAAACAAGCCAACAGTCTTCAGAATGGCGTCTCGAAAACGAGCCGAAACCCAAAAAACCGCGGCAAAGTCGCTCCAAAATCAAGGTGATGCTGACAGTTTTTTTTGACTACCGTGGTGTGGTTCACTCCGAATTCCTTCCAGAGGGAGAAACAGTGAATAAAGAATATTATTTAGGCGTCATGAAGCGTTTGCGTGAGAGTATCCGCCGAAAACGTCCAGATTTGTGGCAACACAACTCATGGATGCTGCACCATGATAATGCACCATCACACACAGCCATTATAGTGAAAGAGTTTTTAGCGAAAAATTCAACAAAAGTTCTCGACCAAGCACCGTATTCACCTGATATGGCTCCGTCTGACTTTTTTTTATTTCCCAAGTTAAAATTACCACTTCGAGGAAAACGTTTTGAGTCGATAGAAGCCATAAAAGAAAATTCGCTGAATGAGCTAAAGGCCATACCGCAAATAGCCTATGAAAAATGTATGGAAGACTGGGTGAAGCGGTGGAGATGTTGTATTGCAAGCGATGGGGCCTACTTTGAAGGCGATAAAATAAATTTAGATGAATAATTTGTATTTTTTGTTTTATTGACAAATTCCCGATACTTAGTACACTGAATGTATAATCTCAACCGAACGTTTTTAACTGATTTCATTAAAAATTGTTGTTTACATCCCGTACTGTTTGTATGTCTAGACTATACCGCCTCGGGAAGTAAAATAAGCTATCGGGGAAAGAAAATACGGTCTGATTTAATTAAAAAAACATATGGTAATTACTAATTTATCATATTGGCCTTACATTACTGCTACGCTCACTTCATTATGATTAATGAATCTTGAACTAGTTTCAATCAATCAAATGCGCTTTATGTATCTTCATTTCTTTTTGACAAATTTTCTCTTTAGTTATTATGTTTGCAAATTTCAGTTACGTAATTCACTTCTGAAACACGCTTTCCGCCCCGCTTTAGCTGATGTGACTCGACCCGTGCCATTTCGCACTTGCACGAGAACCACAAGCCAGAATATCTGTTAACTAAACAACGTTTAATATTGGACTTTTTGTCTAAATTGCATTTTTAATGATACCACTAATTTATTCTGTGGCATTGTATTAATTTTTCATTACATGACCATTATTGACGCGTCAATTGTATTATTTAATTTAATTAATATTATTTGTGTTTATATAAAACCTGATTTCGAACCGTAATGATTTGAATGTGGTATTTCCTATCCTACTTGACAATATACTTTGATGCCACCGAATCCGGTTCAACTTTGTGTGTCACTTTCAAATTTACTAAAAGTTAATTGATTTTCTTAACGGTTTAACATTAATAATCTTACTGGAAGCGATAGTGATTAAAACAAATTTGATTTTAGAAGAGGTCATATCCTCATTTAACAATTTAGAACTCTGCTTTTTATTGGCGCATCTGATGCCAATTTTTCAATTTGGTCCTTGCGTCAACTTCTTGCACCTTCTTGTATAAAATGACAGCGATATTGTTTTTAGTTTGGCTCGTGGGGTTATATCTTCCTCTTCTTCTCTTACCCTCCCTTCCCATCAATGACTTTTTCGGTTATGTTGTTATGTGGTAAATCCAATAACTTTTCTTCTTCTGTTCTGTATAGTTTTTAGTAGCACTCTCATTGAATACACTCGTTCGTCGTCTCCATTCTCCGTTAACACCATATATCAAATATTTTCAACACTTCCCTGTGTTTCTTTGTCATCGTCTATGCCTCGCACCCACGCATAAAGCGCTATGGTGCAAATGTGTGTTTTTATGAATTTGTTATCTTTTTGATACTTTTTATTGTCTATCCTTAATTTCTGGAGCATTTTGAATTTGTTAATACTAATAAAGCTACCAAAAATTTGAACTTTAAAGATAAGTCTCGATTACAGCGACTTACAAGTACATGTTAGGGAACCCTAACTTTATGCGTGTTAGACACGCATACTGGCTGGGTTTTTTTCATATTTCCCCCTAGAAAGTTCGATTCCCATTGCATTGGCCTTATCATTTATTCATTTACAATTATACCCACTTATGGGCGGCTATCAATCAAAGCTAGTTGAAGCGAACATTGTAATCTATCTTTACACAACATTCGACTTTTTACATGAGGTCTAAATATTGTTGCCTAAATTTCTAGTCGTGTTGTTAATTGTGCGTTTCATGAAACTGCTTTCATATTTTTCAGTATAGTATATTTTTATATTAATGCAGTTTTTAGATCGTTTAATTAAAAAAAAAATAACTTCAAAATGAGCGTAAATTGCTGGATTGCTGCATTTCATTGCATGCATGCATTCATCAGTAAAAGATGGTTTAACTCTTAGCCTGCTTTAAAGCTTGATAATTCCTAGTAAGTAATGACTGATAATCCAGGCTTTAGAGTGTATGGCGAAAAAGGACAAAGCTACAGCATACAGCAGCCTTCTCAATTGCTGCGGTGTGGACGGGAGCCTTGTCTTAGTTTTGGCACCCACTTTTACTGACCTGGATCATGTAATATGAATGTGTTCATGGTTTTTGCAAACCCGGTCATTGCCGCTATTATTCTTTAGCCGTCTGTCTCAGAATTTCTTCTTCCACTAAATTGATGTTGCCCGGAGTGGATGCTAATGAACCCACCGGTGGTGCGAGGTTCGTCGCCATGGACTTACGTCCCAAATGTAACTGTTTACACCTATCTTGAATTGTGGAAAGTGCAGGAAAAGAATCCCTGTACACGTTATCCGACCTCCAATTCAATTCTTTTGTTCCATTGTTCAAGGTTGCATACTAAAGACTATGACCATACAGAAATACTAATGCAAGTTATTAAATAGCATCTCCAATTAATTGTCCACTTCACAGGCATCTTCATATACTATTACTCAGGTATAATATTATATATATATCATAGCCCGCCATCACATATACAAAAAGGAACACTCGCAATCACATACACACACATATACATTAACACTCATATGTATTCCCACAAAACTACACTTGCAGAGATGTTACATTTTCTTCTTTTCTTTATTTTTCTTTAAATTTAATATACAAAAAAATCTTTATTTGCATCACAGATTGTATAAAAATGTAACTTGGCTACTTATTTGTTTTTCTACGGTAGCTGTCTTCCTGCGATACGGTTCTAGGACTAGTGTAGGAGACAGAGTTTAAGTAATATACTTCTTTGATAATGATGCCAGGATAACATTTGTTTAAATATTATACTACCTATGGTAAAAAAAATGTGAGTTCTATAGTGTTTAATGGCATAATAATAAAGATTTTCATTTTTCATTTTTCATTTTCATTTTCAATTCAAATACTCTTTATTGCACAATTAACAAAAGCTACATGAAGAATACAGCGTACGTCATTCGTTAGATGCCAAGCGAGCGACCATCTCCTAGTGTGAAGAAGTAACCTTTTTTAACTTCCTGTTGTTTAAGAGTTCAGTTAAGACTAAAATGGTAGGAATTAATCACAAATAGCAGAATAAATTACCAATAAAATAAATATATAACTTGTTATTTTTAGACATCTATATTTGCACTTTCCGCATCCATTTGCCGCTGGATGCGGGCAGCGCAGGACCGATCATTGTGGAGATCTTTAAGGGAGGCCTTTGTCCAGCAGTGGACGTCTTTCGGCTGATTTGATAATGATGAGACATCCATAAATATTTCAGAACAAAAGCTTTCTTAAACTTTCTTAGATCACGAGTGGTATTCCCATATACGTACGTAGTCTTCTTGTCTTACTAAAGAAATGCTGATTTTGCAATGGCACCTATGGCTTTATTTTCCTTTGTCTATCTTTATATTAATAAAAAATATTTTGGACACTTACACCAATAAGATTATTTGTTTTTGTAAGCAACATTAGTCCTCTGCTGTCTAAATGTAAGTGCCAGTAGCACTTCCAATCTAATGCCATTTCAAACGGAAGTCGCAATACCGATCGATACTATCTTACTACAGATAAACATTTTAGATGAAAAGGTGATGAATTGTAATTTAGCAGAGTTTACCATCGACTTGTTTTATATTTTCTTTTGTTCATGTTATATTTTCCTTTGTCTACAGATTCATTGTTTGTTAGCAACATTAGTCCTTCATGTAAGTAACACTTCCAATCTTACGCCGTCCAACGATTTGCGACCACTGATAAGTGATAAAACACAAAACGCCTAGGTAATTTTCTTTTTCTGTGTTTTTAACACTATCGTTTCATAAGGTTTTATGGTTATATTGAGAAGAAGCGACAAGTAACTCCACAACTCATGTCAACTTAATCAGCTCATCATGCCGTGGGGATATCGGATACTCACCTAATAAATGACTTCAAAGGTTGTTTTAATGATTCCGTACGTGAACATAATCGACTACTGCGAACCAATTTTAACGTTGCCATTCATTATCGCTGTGTAGTCTGAAGGTGTGTATAGCTTGACGTGGTCGATTGAAGATGGTAGCTTCACCGATAAAATATCAACAACATTCGTCCTATACTATGCATGGCATTTAATCAAATCAAAGATCCATTCACAATCATCATGCTTCTTAATTTGACAGAAATCCTTTAAAAGACAATGTATCGCATCACACGTCTATTGGGGTACCTACCGCACCTGGTCTGTGGAGAGTCTATCTAAAATAATCAACGACCACGAATTAGTAAAGGCTGACCTTTCAAACAACGGTATCAATATTTTTTATATCATGAAGCGTGACAGTTCAGGCACGCACACCATTTGAGTTGAAATTTCATAAAATATGTAATGGTTCACTGACTTTTTTAAATGTCAGGTAGTACTTCGGATCGTATTGATGTTATTCGACTAGCAACAGAGCATTGTATGTTGCTTGAAATTGATTTATAGTTTATACAATCGGTCAAAGAGCCAAGGGACGGGATGTATAGACACATATATTAATAGTCTATAAAAGTCCACTGCTGGACATAGCCTCTGGAATTAAGTGATTTTTATCGCTTTTTATGGGAGGATTTGGCTTAATCGCTACGCTAGGCAGGCGGGTTAATAGGATCATAGATTTTTTTTGGGAGCTCAGCACCATTGACTTTGTTGTCACTACTGTAATATCATATTAGACTTGCGACACCCAGAGGAAGAGACGAATTGGTCCTATTCAGCCGAAAACCACAGGACCATGTATACATACTTGTATCAACAGGTCTCGCGGCATTCACGTTTCCGATAGCGTCGCGCCGGCAATGTATACTGGTAGTGTTAACAGATTACTTGATAGTGCGCAACGTCTTCTCGTCCAAAATACGTCAGTACTTCACGACGAAAGTCTAATCAATGTGCGTTACCAGTGATGACTTATGGCACTGAAACGTAGTCTGGTCACAATGGGCCTCATAAGAAAGCTCAAAGTCACGTAACGAGAGGGCGATGCTCGGGGTTTCACTACGTGATCGAATCAAGAATGAAGAACTCCATAGGCGAACGAAGGTCACTGACATAGCCCAGCCGATTAGCAAATTGAAGTGGCAGTGGGCAGGCCACATAGCTCGAAGAACTTGATAGCCGTTGGGGCATTAAAGTTCTCGAGTGGAAACTACGCCCCGGCAAGCGCAGCGTAGGACGTCCTGGACGGACGACCTGATAAAGGTCGCGGGAAATCGCTGGATGCAGGCCGCTTCCAACCGGCGACTCTGGAATTCAAAGGGGGAGGCCTATGTTCAGCGTGGACGTCCTGTGACTGCTAATTATGATGTCTTGATAGTGTTACGGTCGTCGTGCTGTGGATTGATAGTATCTGTCAAAATCTTGAACAGAGCGTAAAATTTTGAAAACAGACCTTTGTTTCAAAGAAAGTTCATATTTCCTCGGTTCATGAACCTTATAAAACACTACTTAACACTATCATAAAATAAGGTTTTAATGTTAAAACGTTGAAAGGCAAGTTATTCCCGAACGTGTTCACATCGTACTAGTTTTAGCACTTCGAGTATTTCAAGAACTCGCTTTCTATGCCTACAATGCACGGACATGTGTGTCTGGTCCATGTTCGTTAATCTAAGGTATTGCCATCGGGGTTTCGACCTTACAAGATGCTGATGATACCCTATCTTATAAGTGTCTGTAATCATCAAGCCTCGCTCTGATCGCATGTTGCCTGCAAGCTGTGTTGACGTCATAACATTTTTGACCATTGTTTTCTTTTTGTAACCCGATTCAAAAAGAAGGGTGAGTCTATCTGTTTCGTGCCGTTCTTTTCTTCAAAGCGCCAGAATGGATGACCAGATTTCAATTCAGTTTTGTTCTGTTTATTATATAGAGGGTTGGTACTTAGCCATGTTTGTTGATTCTCAACTTTATGTGTCTGCCTATCGGTTATAGCTATCTAAAGTATTTTTTAATCAAGTATCACCGTATCTAGTAACCCAAAATCTGCCAATAAACACCAGATTTAAATTGAGCTGTTTAGACTGGATTATATAGAACTTATTTGCTTTTAAGTATCAAAACAATCAAATTTACAAAATTACTCTAGTTGCTTTGCACCGTTAAAAATATTCAGAAGCCACCAGCGGTGAAGGTTGACTTGCGACACGAGAAGTCCGGGTTCGATCTTACCATTGGGTTAGTAGACCATGCACTCTTAGTCCTAACTTACTTCGAATCTAACGTGTCGTCCTCTACAAGACGTTGTTCCAACTAATAATATAAATGCAAAAGGTTGAAAATTAGTTTTTTCCTCAATCCCAGCGAAACTACTGAACGGATTCGGCTGTTTGGCATACAGTAGAAAATATCCTGGAAGAAGACATGACTTAAAATTTTTATCGCAGTAAGAGGTTCCCCACGAATAACTTCGCAATAAAATAATAAAGCGAAGTAAAGAGACCCGACTGGGATTTGTATAGATTGCTGACATAATGTGATAAAATTACTAATCTTTTTAAAAAGAGAATATGAAAGTTCGAGTCTCTGTTACGATGAGTATTTTGTTCCGCGGAAACCGAGACTCACATCTATTCTCACCCTCCTTGAAAACCGTGCAACAAATATCGGAGAGCAGCTCGTTGCTTTGTTTCAAGTGGCTTTATTATCGTAGATAAGCCATACCATTACATCGGATTTTTCATATTAAAATCATGCTTTAATTGTATACCTACATACGTTTTTTAGCTGACTGAAGCCTACTTAAGTAGCTCATTATTATCGAAAATAATTTGTTTTTCTTTGTTAAGTGTACTTAGACGTTACCAGCTTACGAGCCCATTTGATGGAACTTGTGCCGTCATTTTACCTGAATATTGAGACAAGGGTCACAACTAATTGCCTCCACATGTGGTGTCTTTTGTTGGAAGTGTAAATGTCGTTGACCCCCGTGAACAGAAGAGGCGTCGCGGTTTCGCCATTAGGTATGTACCTACTCGGCGGTCGCGCGCATGCCTGTTCCTAAGGTCGCGCCCGCTACCTTCCGATGGAAATCATTCCAATTAAAATGGCAAACGTCTGTTTTTATGCCCGACTGCGATCGAATTCGGATATGGCCATTGGAACAGCGGGGCCCTCGATGGAGATAGATAGAATGGAGACATTGCGGCCGCATCTTACCGGCCGCCGCTGTTGTCACTGCGGTGTTTCGCGGGCGGGCAGATTTATTTGGACGTACCCCCTTCGGGGGGACGCGGGGTCGGGCGCGCCACCCACCGCGCCACCTCCACACATTTGACTGGATCAATAAGTAAGCAAAGGATGCCCGAGCAGAAAAACCATACACCCGACCACCCCAAGGGGGCACACGTAACCGACACCCCCCCACTAGCGGGGGACGACTCCACAGATTGCCATTTTCTCTTTGCCTACGCTTTAATTAGTTGCGTAGTGACGCGTGCGTATCCATAATCCTATATGTTATTAAATTGTCGAACGAGCTCCAGTGAGTACACCTTACAAGAGGAATCACTGTTGACCACTTGCAGTATAGGGCAGAACTATTCTGAAAATCGTGAACACTACATATTTCATACAACAAACATATAAACGCTAGAAATCATAAACGACCGCAATAAAAGCCTCGTAAACAGTCTTTAACATTCTTCCAAAGCGTCCGGCGAACGTTGGTGTATGTATTCGATGATTTTCTCACCAGTGGGATTCATTTTAACTAGCTAGTTACGTTAGTAATCAAGACAAAAAAATCCTTATCTTCACTAAACTATCATCGTAATATTTCACTAAAATGCCACCATGGTAGAATAGATTAGATAATCCGTGGCACACATCGTCCCTACCTGAAATACTTTCAACAAAGCTCTTGTCTTTGTACGCGCATACAGTCTGGTTATGCATATTCATGTGAGAGTTCATGGGCTTGCTCTCAGTGGTCAACCTATTGTGACGACCTGTCAGCGGCGATACCGAACTGACTCAAATCGTGCCACAGAATTTATAACAATTCCACTTGAAAATATTTGAAAGTGCAAAAATTTGTTTGCGTGTTGCAATTCTACTCAATGAACCCTAACACTGTAATGAAGGATCTGGTGATGATATGATAAAATATGCGTAGAAATGCAAAGTGGAGTGCATGCACATACTCCACACCATACACAAAGTTTCATCACCGACACTGCCGATATTGGTGAACTATCCTTCCACTCACAATTGGATGGATTGTTAAATCGTCTGTCAAGTTTTATTAGTTATGGAAGTAAATGGCAACATCATCAATGAATCAACAATGACAATGGCTTTATTACTCTCACGTAGAAGCTCGACTTCAATTGGTTTTCGACTGTTTTAATGTAAAAACTGCATGTCTTACGTCTTACAATCACTTTAGAAAACCAGCGTAATATTTCGACCGTCACAATTAGATACACAACAGTCTCGTGTTAGAACCGATTACTTACTCGTACAAGTTATTCTTTTATTATTATATAATAAATAAAACACCGTGTGAAATGATAATTGTAGTTCCATTTTACGACGACCGATTCCATTCGACGACCGATTGGTGTAGTGGATAGTGACCCTATCAGCGAAACCAACGGTTGCGGGTTCGAATCCCGCGAGGGGTAAATGGTTGTGTGATGAATACAAACATTTATTCCCGAGCCATAGCACAAGCTTTGCTTAGTTTGGGACTAGATGATTGGTGTAAGAGTCCGAAAAAAAAAATTTTACTGCCATGAGACAAGGAAGGTATAATATCTAGAGTGTCCAGAATGTAGAGAGAGAGAGAGACGTTCGGTCAACTGTTCAAAGTAGGTGGCATTATCGCTGTCAGCGATCTCATCCGCGCCAATATTGACTCCATATAATATCATCTCCTGTAAACTTGTGATCTTTATTGTTACACAATGCTAAACCATCATGTCGGTAGTCTTTAACAGTTCTCTATTGATTACTTATTACTATCTGTTTTGTATTCATCTGCCTCGCATGACGTATGCCGTCATTCCGCATTCCATTTGCTTCTCGGAATGCTATGACAAAATGCGCTATTATCAATGGTAGTTAGCATTGCATCTCGGTAAAACACAGTTTTGATAATAAACATAATCTCTTTTGACGAGACGAAAAAGCGTCTACGAATGTTATGGATAAATTAAGATTTGATTTGCAACTACTTTTTACCCCTTCCATAGTGAAATTTTAAACGAAACAATCCTCATAATTACTAATTTAAGTCTAGATTGCTTTCTAAATCGAACCAATCACCGTGGAAATTACTCCGCGACTCCCAAAAGTGGTTCGGTGTAAAAACTGTGATTTTTACGGCGCACTCGCGCGTCGGTCTCGAGATCGCTTCGAGTGCGGGCTCCTTTCGCGATGGCAATCGAAATAATTATCATAAAGTAAATCCCCACAATTCGGCCGCCCCCGGGCCGCGGTAAATGGCGGGCCCTCGCCGCATTGTAGTGATGGTGATACCTATCGAAAGTTGCTACCCTATCGATGTAACTAGTCTAGTGCTTCTTCTTGATGAGCGATTTTTTGTGCCAGATCGTGAAACGTTTAAACAGTTTTTTTTATTTCAAAACGTTAACTATTCCGTCTATGGATTTATCTTTCAGTATGAAACCTTAGATTATGAAATATACTAGAAAATATTTAACTCTACGTAATGTCGTATGGCTATCGGAATCTGGCTCTATCCTATCGATGAAACTCATCGACATGTCACAGCTTTCTTTCTTGGTGAATGTTGTTGTTTCATTGTGGAAGGATTATGCTGTGTGGTTGCGATATATAATAAGAATAGGACAAACCCCCTTTTTCCCGTCGGTGTCCTAAAAGCGACTATGGAACTTTCCACCAATAAACTTCTATAGATTTGCACATTGGCTCTAATATGTAATATTTTGAATTTAAATGTACACTGTATACCTACACCATCGCTGTGTGTCTGGTTTTGGGAATTAGCCTGCTAGTCCTGCTAGTATGGCAACCGACAGCAAGGAACAATGTACATGTAGTCATTGTACTTTTGTATTCGTGCATCTAAAATATTTGAAATTAGTAAATCGGGAATTCTGTAGATTGCAATGTGAATTGTAACAATTAAATTGTGAAACATCGATAAAACTTGTTGTACCTACCACAACTCAACGTAGAGCTCTCGGCCGGTAGGGCCAAACAGTCGCGTTTTCAGTTTTTGCCTTACACCCGCCGCTCTCATCTCGACATCGCCAATGGAATTTAATTCGTTCCCTTGTTTTAACGTCTTTGCCATCTTTTTGTCCCCTTCGCTCTTATTAAACCGTATAATAGTTTAACTTGATGCCGAATCGCATCTTCGATGGTGATATAATGCATCACTATCTCAACAATTTTTCTCTTTCTTTCCTATATTACCAAATTGTTAATTGCGCGTAAATGATCTCTAGCTAACATTTTAAATATAGTGACATCTGTCGTATAACTGTACACCCCATTTAACACCAAAACGCTCGACCAAACTAAGCTTTAGCTTTTATTATTATTACACATGTGATTAGAGTTGTCTGTGTGAGACTGCGTGGTAATAATAAGTAGCCAGCACCTATCCACCCCTGATCACCCGACCCGCGCCCCGCAACTCCCGCACGCGTTCTCCACTCAAATCCCATCATGAAACACCGTTAATTTCTTTCAATTTATGTACACTCTAAATCAATTATACACGTGACCTAATTAGCACGTTTCAAATAGTTTATGTATTGTAAAATATACCAGGTTATCGTAGTGTAATTGGCGTAAAAGGTGTCTCGGCGCGTGACGCGGATCGGGGCAAGCTCCCCGCGGGGGTCGCACTTTGTCAGCCCGCCGGGACGACGACTGTCCCTCATGTTCATGTATCCGTAGACAACGCCCTGGTTCTTTTTATAATGTCATAGACTACAAGTAATATTGGGTAATATTGGGTAAGTAATATTGGGTACACCTACTGATTAATGTAATCTTACTTTGAACTTCTAATTATATTTTGATATCACGTATAAAAAAACGAATTAATGTTGGCATTAATGGACACACATTAATTTTGATTAAGAATTTAAGAGGTTACACACTGCGAGTCAAAAGTTTTAAAATACCATATCAAAAGCTATTTTTAAGATATTATACCCGAGGTATTTGACAGGTGTAGTCGGAGTAATATAAACCCTTTGGAGTTGCTTATTGTTAAACGGCCACATAAAAATAATACTTATGGTTTTTAATGTGGAGCGGCGGACATGTTGTGATACTTGCTTGTGACGTGTCACGGTAATGGCGGGCTGTGGATACCTCGCGCGGAGCAGGGCACCTCGCCGCATTAAGGCACTACCTATTTATAAAAAAATCATTCTTGTTTATTTTCGCTAATTAATTAACGAGTGTGTTTTATACCTGCACTTTCGATCTCGTGTTGATTATTTTTTCGTTTCATGCCAAGAGACTGTATGTAAAGGACTGAATTAACGTTACTTATTATTACTTGAAATAGTTACACCATAATTCGCCCTAACAATAAATAACCGAATATTTATTATTGTTGTTACACTATGTTTTAGATTGACTTTTGTACTAATTGGTGAATTACGCGTACATATTATCATATAAATTTGGGAATTGTAAGTAATTTAACACGTATTAGACTAGTGCTGATTATATGATATTGACGTTCCAATAAATAAAATAAAAATACCTGTACTAAATTCTATCGAATCGGTTTACCCGTAAAAGGTCTCTTTTTTCCTTATAATGTAATGTCACACGAAAAAAGGAAGGCGTGGATGGTTCTGTTCATTTTTACAACTTTCCAATCAATTTTATTTGTTTCATATATCAGCACTGAACAAAACATGTACTTAGAGCTAAAAAAGAATCCAATTATCAACCCGTGCTCATTCCCCTTAACATCGTAAAGCTGACGTGGAAGCGTCGCAACACACCTGCCCCTCTGCCGGCGCACGGCGACCGGCGCCCGCGCTTGGATGTAAACGATCCACAGAAATTATTCTGACAATCATAAATTGATAATACCTCAAGCGTGACCTTTATACAAATAGTACTCGTATGACTAATTTGGCAATTATGATCCTTCGGACAACCGAATCTAGGCCTCAATATTGCGAATCATAACACGATCTCCCTCCATATCAGATTTGCAAAAAGCGTCGGTTAGCTAAAAAAAAAACTTAATTATAATATCCGTAGAAGTCTATTCATATTCACGGCTTGTCAAACTATTTATGTACCTACTACTGTTACTCGGGCCGGCTTAATTTTTTATGAACATATTTCTATTACCTACTTAAATGTTCGTGCGGTAATTATTCTATGTGTAGGTAAGGTCTGCCCATATACTCATAATATATTTTTTAAGAAAAATTATGTTAGAAAACATTGACATACTGTTCTACTCTAAAATAAATACATATGCTTTTCCATAATATTGATAAGAGGTATTCCAAATATAGTATAATACAGGTTGCACAAGTAGGTAGATACTATTTTAGTTTTCTTGTATGATACATAAGCAAGTCAGCATCCAGCTGACTTGATAGAAGTTGATTACACCCCATGACTTCTATAATCATCACAATATAATATAAATCGACTTTAATTAAACACAGATATCACAGATGCGTTGTCGGTCTAGGATGGAATGTCGGTAGGGTTGTAACAGATTTCCGAATCCGCATCTGCGAAGCATCCTCATTTTGAAATATATAGTTAAAAATTGTCATCCCCAAATTTTTATTATAAAAATATACGCACTGAAAAATTTCAAATCCAGTCGTGACCAGGGTTGGGGCTGACGTTCTCGTCAGTAGAATTTATTATAGTCTAATTTTTATTTGGATCCATGTCCACATGAATGGATTTCCAAACAATCCGTATTCTCATCTTCAAATCCGGGGTTATCTCGATATTCTCATCTGCTAAACGATATCCGTTACAAATCTGCACCTAATTTCACCCCGGACATGGTAATGCGGACTGTTGATGCTTGCTAAAACACCTAGCCAGCCGACTTTCTGGCAAAGGTATAGAGGTGAAAGGATAAAACTTGCATGCAAGTTCATTCTAGACACAAACAATGTTATTACAGAACAGTTTTAACCCAAATGAGAATTTCTAGAAATCTAGACTTTTTGACAAAAAAATTGCCATTGATGAAGTAAAAACTTTTAGTGATAAGGCCGCCTAATTGTACTCTTTTCAGTATTGTGCTTTGCAAAATGTATGTTCTCCTTTTGTACAATAAAGTGTATTTGTATTGTATTGTAAAAACGAAACATTTTCATTCATTTGACACATTTATAAATTTCACGAACTAACACATTCTCATTACAATTCCAGCGACAATGGAGGAGGAATCTACCGACCTACCGGGCACAGACGGACTTGCGCCCAAACAGCGGCACCAGGCGAAGCATCGCGAGCTGTTCCTGTCGCGGCACGTGGAAACCCTGCCCGCGACACACATCCGCGGCAAGTGCACAGTCACGCTGCTCAACGAAACCGAGTCGCTACTCAGCTATCTCAATAAGGATGTGAGTATGTACCCTACCCGGGCGAAACGGTACTAAGTAGGAGCAGAATGGTTGCAACCACTGACCAGCATAAACAAGAGATGGTGTTTTATATCAAATAATTTAGTAGAGAACCCCTGTCACGCACGAGACACACAAAACAAAGAATCGTGTTGTGTAACACAAAATAACTTAAAAAAAAACTTAACTTACAATGTATGTAATTAAATTGCGATAATATGAACATAAATCGAACACCAATTTTCATCTTCTTGTTATCCTACTTTATGTGGGGTTGGATGGCACAACTTGTTTTCTTCTTTCATTTCCCCTCTATCAACCGCCATCTCAGCACTCGCTCCCTAAACCCATATCATCCTTCACACAATCCATCCATCTTTTCTTTGCCCTAACTCTAATCTTATATGTATCTCCACATATCTCTTCCCTCCACATAACATGCTTATACTATGTTACACTGTTGCTCCTCAAATTTTCGGTCACTGCTGTTACTTTCAGACGTCCTCTGACTGACGTCCTTATTAGTGTTAATGTTAGTCATGTCAGTCCACACATTCATCTCGACATTCGCATCTCCGCGTTTAGTGGTCCAACTCTTATTGGTCGTTAATTATTTGAAAAAATACTATATTTTTATATTAATAGAGTTGGATAATATCTATTGTACTTATGATTTTTTTATTCCAAACTCGGCGCTAAATTCGACGTATTTAATATCAGAGGATAGAGAACCTATCACCACTGACATCAAGTTCGGGTAAATCCGCATACTTATGGCACACCCGCCAGGCTCACTTCACACTTCCACTTGCTTTATATTTTCCGTGGTTGCAATCTTCCTAACTGCCCATTAGACTTTTTATTTAGTCGCGCTGAATTGGCGCTGATAGGGCATATGTATTGTTACAAAGCAAATGTAGCATTCTCTAGGACAGATCTGCGCCGGATCAATGTGATTGAGAAGTCAGTCATAAGCTTTGTTATTTTTTATAGACTACAGGATATGCCAGACGGTTCGTTATATTAAATACGAGACATATCGGCATCCATCTAAATATCATCTTCAGAGTCTGTCCAACTCCTGATGGTCAGATAGGCCTTTGTAGCTCGTCCCGCTTTCAGCATCCAACCAGCCCATAACCATTTTTAAAACATCGATGTACGTATTTGGCGGTTACTTACTCCAGCCGAAGGTTTATGTCAATCGACATGCCAGATATCGGTAATACTTACTGGCTGTACCTTATACTGCATTAGATCTCGTTTCATTGTCAAGTCTTAAATGGAAATATCCAATCATTGAGGAAGGTGTATATGCTAAATTGATGATGACCTTTCTGTTTAATTGTGTTTATTTCCTGTTGATAAAGTACATTTTCCTCCTATAGGCCTCCAACTTAATCATTGCCTGCAATTGAAAAAACTATTTCATAGTATAAATACACCATTTATTGTACCTGACGGTACATATTGAATTCCGTACTTCCGACCACCAAATACTAAAACTGTGTATTTCTGTATATTTTGAAAGATGAATCGTGGATGTTGTTTCAAGCATTAAACTTTTAATGTTTGGAACACCCAAACTCTAATGTTTGGGATATCTCTGACCACCCGAATTGGGATAAAGGTTTCTTTATTCCTTATTGCACTAGAAATACAAACATATTACAGTCTGAAAATATGACAAAGGTATATATGTATTTAAATATAAAATGAATGTAACTCAATATAATATTAACCTTGTCAACCAACTCACAACTTACTTTTTTCGAATTCGTAAACGAATAGGTGTGTATGAGTGGATGATATGAATTTTCATAAATGCAAACTTTTGACACATGCACGTTAATACATACAAACATAATGTCACCCCTGTTGCCCGTAGGGGTAGGCAGAGACCACGGACTTCCACTTGCTACGATCCTGACACACCTCTCCTGCTTCCTTCACTCTCATAAAGTTGTTCATACATGCTCGTCGGTTTAGGGTGCTCTTGACTTGGCCTTTCTTTAATACGTCCCCGATTTGATCATGTACGTTCGTCGTGGTCTTCCCTTACCAACACTACCATCCACATTCGCTTCGTAAGTCTTGTTTCATTCATCCTCTCCACATGTCCAAACCATCTCAGCATACCTTTTTCAATCTTTGTCACTACGTCTTCATTCACACTGCTTAACTCCCTAATTACACTTCCTGATTCTATCTTTCAAAGTTAATCTGTAATTTTTTTTAGCGAATGATTCAAAAATCCCTGTCCTGGTGTTCAATAGCGGGCAACCATTAATCTAAGTGGGAGGGCTAGGGCGACTTGAGTTCAAAACACTGACCGGCAGGTGGTCTGATAATCAGACCCGTCAGATGGCCACTAATCTGACCGTCAGGTAGCCCCTAATCTGTCAACTGCATCACGCTGGCGCCGGTTACATACCCTTTCTATGAAGAAGGCCGTGCCTCTGCAGTTTTCAAATACCAAGTCTGATTTTGCTGCTCGCGTTTAATTTATTCATACCTATGACCAGCAAATCGTGCGTTCTATATCGACGAAATACCATATTAATGTCAAGTAATAGATTAAAACATTTTATTTACCTTTTAATGAGCAATTTTTCGAAAGCTAATAATGTTATCTATACTTTTTATAAGGAAAGAATCCTCCTCACATATTTAAAATTGATCTTTTAGTGATGTATTTAACAGAATATAGTCTTAGAGAAGCCCAGATAATACTGTTGATCTACTTGTACTGTTGACTCTTGTTTGTGAAATCAAGTTACATATAATTATATTATTGGATTCCCTCAATGGTGGCTTTACGTTAAAAATAGAGTATCACATCCATGGATCCACCTGTGGAGCCAAACAGAATGCTATTGGACGGAGGATTACAGCATCCGAACTCAACAACCTAATAACCTACAAATGTTTTGGGTTCTGGTACATAATGTTCGCCGGATCCTTTATATTTAAATTATATTGTCTAATTAGAAATAATTTTGAATGGACAACATCTGGTCTCAGTTTTTATGAAGTAGTTTTATATCTAAATTGATCTTCGCGAATGATGCGAATGCTGGTTTTTTCATAAAATTTTACTATAGTCTAATTATTGACGTCATAATATTTGCTGCTGTGCGGTCTCGGCACGTAAAAGGATTTGAAACTATCCATCTCTTCCCGTGGATGTCGTAAAAAGCGAGGGGACTTTCCATCAAAAAACATCATCACCACCTGTCACGTGTGCACTGTATTTTTCATAAGGTGAACCGTAGATGTTGTTTCAAGCATTAGACTCGGAACAATGTTTAGAACACCCGAACTAATGATAAGATATTTTATAATATTTGTAATCTGCACAAGGTCAGGTCATGCGGTCACTAGACTCTATTAGGATATGTCGCGCCCTAATCTGATGTCACGTCCCGTTTCCTTTGAAACTCTCAACAAATATATTGTCAAAGATAAAAGTTACTACAAAGTCGAAACTTTTAGGGCAATTTGCTATCTGTGTAAAATTATATGGAAATTTCTTAGACCCAATCTCCTTACAAATAAGACCTCTTCCTTCATTTTATTAATGCCGTATAATCTAATATGTCCTTTTTCTTTTGTTTCAGGACGCATTTTTTTATTGTTTAGTATTTGATCCTTCACAAAAGACTTTATTAGCGGATAAGGGAGAAATCAGAGTTGGAAGTAGATATCAGACTGAAGTAACTAATTTATTAAAAGAAGGTATGTATCATTCTAAATAAATAATATTTAAATGTTATGACAACATCTATAACTCCTTTTTATCCGACTTCCTTCCTGGGGGGAAGGAGGGTAGTCTTTTTCGGGGGTATGTAGTATGTGGATTTACATGTCATCACTTCATCACAACACATCACATCCTGTAGCCTAAACTGCTTGAGAACTGGAAATAAACAATTGGTTTGCCTCACTCCGAGTTCAACTAGTCATTAATTTCGATCAATACAATATCGCCAATTGTCATCTCCTTTGTCATCCCACTGCAGGGATATAGACCTTCCCTCGTATACGCTGGCTCAATGCGAGGGGGACTTCACATGCCTTTAAATTTTTATTTCTCAGGCATGCAGGTTTCCTCCCGATGGTTTCCTTCACCGTTTAGGAGCAGTCGGATAAATGCACATAAGTAAATACATTAAATTTAAAAACTCATTGGTACATGGCCTGCCTGGGAATCGACCCCGGACTTCCCAAATTGGGAGACAGTGTCTTAACCCCTGAGTCACCGACGCTCCTATTTGATAGTGAAGCCCTGTAATTGGTCGAATTTGGCATTTGGCAATTAAGTCTATTGAGAAATATAAATAGGACAGGTATACACAGCAAGTGGAAACCACAGGTTAGGTTTAAACAGTTTAGACAATGGTTCTGTTGTAGGTTGAAACCCAAAACGTGTTCACACCACATGTATGACTTGTACTTGAATTGTGATGGTTTAGTTGTGTCCCATTTCGCTGAAATGTACATTACCAGGTTGTTTTATAACCCCAAGTTTGGTCATTTAAGACACATCATTGACGTTTAATTTTTTTTAGACTATTAAACTGTCTTTATGAATTTTGAACTACAACTAAACTCAACTAGAATCAAATTAAGTTCATTTAACTGATATATTATGTAATTGGGAACAATATTTAATGACGATGAAGTTTATTTATTTTGGCTTTTGTCTCCAACGCATAGTAATGGGGAATTGCGTCATTTCACAAAACGAAAAATTATGCATTTTAAACATCAACCTAAAACGTCAGCCATCACTATAAAATCGATATTTATCTGCGTGGTTTACGTGGCTTTTTCTTGCGGTTTAATTAAAAATATTTCGTATAATATTTAACAGTTCCTTTGTACATCTCGATGATATTATATTATGTTTAGTTTCTCGGCGGTTTTCAAAATTTACAATTTATGTAATTTCTACACGGGTAGAGATGATTATTTAAATTTTCCCACATAGATTTAAACAGAATTCTAATATAGCGTGGAATACAGAAGACTAATAACTTTAGAATTAATATTTTTACTCTGCTTTGCGTATATGGTAATTGGCAGGTATGAATGTGTTTATTATAAATTGTTCCAGGCGAAGAGGACCCTCGCAACAGTGAAGAATTAGAAACACTAGTGTGGACGCCAGAGCACGGCCTGACGGACAGACAGATCGACCAGTTCCTGGTGGTATCCCGCTCTGTTGGCACCTTCGCGCGCGCCCTCGACTGCTCCTCTAGCGTTAAGCAACCCTCGCTGCACATGTCCGCAGCCGCCGCCAGCCGGGACATCACACTGGTAAGTAGCCACCCACGTTTAAATCCAGAAAAATGTTCAGACTGCATCGGCGTGCTTCATCTCCGACCACATAGTCACTTTCCATCAGGTGAGATTGTGGTCAAACGCGAATCCAGTCAATCATAAAAAAAAAGACCATACTTATTTCCATCTTTTTCGAAAATTCGACATGAAAAATTGTTGTATTTTATTTTTACTAATTATTGATCTGCGACTGTCGCAATACCTTAAAGGTTTTCAAAATACTGAAAGTGTGGAACATTCAGGAAGAGTGACGACAAACAACGAAATACGAATCACTTTAATTAATAGTTGAGTTTCTCGGCATCTGTTATTGAATGTATTGAAATTGAATGTATTTTGTGACAAACCTTCAAAGCCACCGATTTTTAAGTAATTTTAAAACATTCGCTGCAGTCGTCCCTTCGCTCGTATAGTAACGCTTAGTAAGCACACGATAGGGTGATTTGTTATATCGCTATTGTCTAAATTTCTCGGCACCGGAGTTTTCCTTTAACGTAAGAATAGGATTGTTCTCCTACATTATGGATCTCTGTAAATTATAACACAATTAATTTGATTGTTCACTTCTTCTCTAGTTCCACGCAATGGACACACTGCACAAATCCGGCTACAGCATAGAATCGGCGCTGTCGTCGCTGGTACCCGCCTCTGGGCCGGTGCTGTGTCGCGACGAGATGGAGGAGTGGTCCGCCTCCGAGGCGAACCTCTTCGAGGAGGCCCTCGACAAGTACGGAAAGGACTTCGCCGACATCCGGCAGGACTTTGTGAGTACATTTGAAAGTCGCCTACTAATATTCTCTGTGGAAAATACCGTATATCAGAAGTTATTCGTTTTCTAGTCGTACACACGATATTACATAATGTCTTGCGCACTGTATTCGCAGGATAGGTTAAGCTAAATATGGCGGGCTTGATAACCTACCGTCTCTTCCTCACGGAACAGTATGACTCATACCGTCACCTAGTGAGAGGAGACTGTGCCCCAACACCACTGGGGACGACGTAACGATGTTGATGGGTTTAGTTCTGTAAATTGAATAGAAAGCTCGCATCAAGTTCGAACTCGACTGTTTAAATTGGTTCGCGAGGTTGATACCGAGCATAAAGCATGTTTTTACTCTTTATTATTACATAGTTTACCATTAGTCTTAAATCAGGCAATGTCCCACAAAACCTTTTGCACAGAAAATGACTGCGTTTGTAGCAAGGAAATGTCAAACTATCTAGTTACTATTGTTATTGATTTGTCAAATATTATCTGTACCACTTTTACTGCAAATAATTCATTTGCAATAAAATATGACGTGAAACTCTTGTCCCGTAGTTGCCATGGAAGACGCTAAAGAACCTCGTGGAATACTACTACATGTGGAAGACGACGGACCGCTACGTGCAACAGAAACGCGTGAAGGCGGTCGAGGCGGAGTCCAAGTTGAAGCAAGTGTACATTCCCAACTAGTGAGTGTTTGTACCAGACGATTTAATATTATATTGGTGTTGTAACGTGCATTTATTTCTATTAATGCTGTCTGGCAACTCACAATTTCTGTCATTCCCGAGACAAATTTCCATCTTTTATGAAGTATCTAATTGAAAATTAGAAAACGGGATGAAACTTTCATTAATTTGCTTCTTATTTCATTAATGTTACTGTTCGTAATGTACGAGAAGTTGCGAATTCTAAAATGCGCTATTTTATAGATATTGCGACAACGTAATAATTACACAAACAAAAATAAAGTACAATTATCCTATAGTTCTGAAAAAAAAATGGAAATTTAACAGAATTTGCGATGTGGCCAGCCCGTTGAGTTGATACAGTCATAATTCGGATGCACAAGATCGAACATGAATAGCTTGAAAGACCTTTGGATAGAAAGTAGGGACTACACTTATCAGTAAAACAAAGTCAAAACCTACCTTTAAGACCTTTTTATAATGTGTTCTGGCAAATAAACTGTAATGATTACAGAAACATTGAAAAAACATACTGTTTCGCCGAACTTGACGTTTCATGTTCACAAATGTTAATAGCTATCAGGCAAAATATATAGTGTGGAATCCATGACTTTCTATAAAATATAAAAAAAACTTTATAATGGTATCGATCCTGCTGCCTTGGCCTACCCATACTTACACAGCTTGGCGATTAAGATTGACATTCTATATTGTACTAGCTTTCCTCCCGCGACTTCGTCCGCGTGGAAGATTTTATCAAAATACAAACAACAAACTTTCATCCCCTATTTTATCCCCTTGGGGGTAGAATTTATCAAAATCCTTTCTTAGCGGATGCCTACGTCATAACATCTACCTGCATGCCAAATTTCAGCCCGATCCTTCCAGTGGTTTGGGCTGGGCGTTGATAGATCACTATGTCAGTCACCTTTGAGTTATATATATATTTAGATAGAGCTGTTGATAATGACATTTGCTTACCATGTTCGATCGTGTGCGTCCTTTGCTCTACGCTACGATAATATTGCTCGCTGAGATATGAATAAGTCCATAAAAGTCATGGAAATTATCTGATCGCTATCGCTTTACAGTAACTTTAGAAGGCATTTACATCTGAAGCACTCGATATATGTGTTGTTCGTGAGCGCTTCACACGCAAGCTTGTACTCTGTACTCGCGACAATTTCCACTGAAGGATTGTTTACACTAACGGGCTACAGTTTAACCAGAATCTGAAATTGCCCGCACTCCACTGTCCCCAGAATATTGGAATAGTTTGTCCTTGCTCAAGTATAAATTCCTATTTCTATGAATGTAGTTAGATCACGCGGTAAATTTCTTTTAGATGTGAGCGATGTTGATGTAAATGTGTTCTTGGGCGCGACTCTGTATCACACTAGCATCAAAGTTACGCTATAGATTATGAAGTTGCGCGTTCGATTCCCAACTGGATACACGTTTCGTATTCAGCTGATGCTCGAGTGATACAGCTAACGATGCTAACAATAAAATACGTATCGCAGCTTTGACATTAAATTGTGCTAAAAAAGGACTAGTTTGCCTGTATTTTAAAGTGTATTGAAAATTGTTATATGTTATGATTATTTAACTAGAGTATTACTATATCATCAAATAGTGTGTCGTTCGTGCGTGGTGTGCCCTAAAAAAAACATTCGATGCGCAGACTCACAAGTCTAGAAGTAGACTGCATAGGAATCAAATAGCGTTTGTAGGCCACACACATAGAATGTGTTTTTTTTTATTTAGGGATTTTTGTGCTATGGGACATGTCAATCTCATTGTGCCCTTCGCTAGTTAACAGAACACTGACAAGGGAAATAACACAAATATAATAACAAAGATAATGAAAGTCACTAGTCAGAAAGTTCAGTGACCAGTTGACAAAGTAACCTAGCTGCCTCAGATGTCGGAGAGGACAAAATAGTCTGCACATTTCCTATGTCCAACCGGTTTAATTTTCACATAGAATGATCAACGAAGTATGAGCCACTTGCATAATCATGTATAAGTAAAGCTACGTTTTTATTTCGCATGTATTTTTTTTGGGAGCAAGTAATTTATTTTCTTTATGAACAACACAATCGTATAACTATAACCAGTAAATTGCTAAAGAAATGAAGACGACGCTTTGGAAACGTTGACAGCAGGGATCTCTATTTTTCTCGACAATATACAGTGACGACACGACACGTAAGAGTAATATTTATTTAATCGGTTAATCATGTCTTAGAAATCCTTCGATTTTCTTGGTCAACGTCGATTGAAAATAGAGAAAAATTATCGTCTAAACATACATGTTAATATGCCTATTAACATGTGGGGTTGCGAGAGGTGGAGATTATTATTTAGCAATTGCCTTGATTATACATCAGCGATTCTATGTTTTCTGTTATATCAGCGTCAATTGTGAGCTAAAAGTTTCGGTACGTGATGTTTGTATTGCAGTAACAAGCCGAACCCCGCTCTCATCACAAGCAGTACCAGCGGCAAGGCGGCCGCGGTACTCAACGGCGGCACCAACGGCACCGCCGCCATGTCCGGCGCGCAGCTCTGCGCCTCCTGCCAAGGTATACCCAACATACTAACTCGCTAACCATTCTCCTACTTATCTCACCTTGCATCATATCCACAGCCTGTCGATTTTTCCCTCATCAATCAATCAATCAATAATTTATTTGCATGAATACAGTTATATAAGTTCTTAATAAAATTCGAGTTCGGTGTATCCAGTCTGCTTGCAGACGTGCAAATATTAAAATCTACCTATTTACCTACTACATTTAAAGTAAATAAAACACAATTAAAAATACCTATATCTTATAGAAAAAATACGCCGTCCAACTCGCTTCCGTGAGGCATAGTACCTAGTACGCTAGCGCTATTGCCCCGCTGAATGCATAAGCTCAGCTGCTGAGCAAAGTAGGTACCAGCTCTCACATCTCCAGAGGCGTGGACCAGTCTAATGGATAAATCCTTTACGAAATGTTTCATGTCAGAAGACCACGGGCCCAAAGTCTCCACTGCAAGCGCCGCAAACTCGTGGTTTATAGAGATTGACGCATATTTACGGCGCTTGTTATTTTGAGCTTGTTCAGCCGCGGTGCCAGGTCTTTGCGCAGTTCCTTGTATATGGGACGGTGCCAACGTGTCCGCACAAGTTGCGTCCCATACCAAGGTGCGCCCCAAACACCAGGTTACCAAGGTGGCTCCATCAGGTCTTTTCCCGTCGTCTCTGAATAAGCCACAAGGCTCCAGAGACGCCGGGACCGCTGCAGTGGCAAGAGCGCGCCTAATTAGCTGATTAATTGCACCATGGCGATATGCGCGGCCGGCACTCTTCACGCAAGAGAGCCCGTGGCGTCCTAGCTGGTCCACAACCTTACCACATGAAAAGCGATGAGGTTCACACAACTTAGCACCCAAACGTAAACTAATGGAAATACGTAGGGCATTGGGATCGAGGATGGTGCCTAGGTTTTGGGAAGGAAGAGCATGTAACCAGTGTCCAGACTCTTTTTCCGAGACTGCCAGTAGACGTGAACGCTCAGTGTCGTCTTGACAATTGGCCAAAAGCTCCTGGTGGGTTGTGGTTAGAGCTGGCTTGTCCCATAAGCTCTGGCTTCCCAAATCCGAAGGACAATCCTCTTCTGGAAAAGACGCACACCAGGCAGATCTGGCCTCCGACAAGCACGATACCTCTGCATCAACGAGCGTATGGGAGTTTAATATCTCACTGATGAGAGGGAGTGTGCTGTAAACGGAGGAAAGAAAAGCAGGGAGTGCCAGGCTAGAGGTTGTGCGTATGCCAAGTCCGCCATATCTAATTGGAAGAGTAGCTTGTTTCCAAACGCGATTCTCGAGTTGTAAATTTAGAATTTTGCAAATAGTGCTTTTTAAAAGTCCATCAATAGATTTAGTAATCAAAGGAAATTTCCAAAAAGGGGAACATCGTAACAAATACATAAATTTAGGGGTGAAAAGGCAAAGCCGAAGTACATAGATTGCTATGTGTGGCTTTATTCCTAAAAGCCGCACCGAAGATTTATTAAAATATTCTAATTTTGATTCGACCAATGAGGGTATTGCGTCCTCAAATAAAGGAGCCCCGAGTAGAGTGAGAGACGCCTTGGTTTGTACTGAAATATTTGGAGTGTGAGATTGGAAACTATTTACTATCTCTGATTTTCTGTTAGAAGGTATGGTATCAGATATGAAAATCTCGCACTTCGTAAAATTCAGTACAAGACCAATTAGTGAAAACTTATCTTTGATGTACACCAAGTCTTGTAGTACGACAGACGCATCTTCTCCCAGCGTGCCGTCATCTAAATACCAAAGATTAAATTTTGAATCTAGGGTCGAAATAATCGGCTGAATTGCCAAGCTAAAAATGGCTGGGCCAAGCGGATCCCCTTGTTGGCAGCCCACGGAGGATTCTAATTCATTATCTCCAAACATTAATTTTGAAGGGGTGCCATAACATTGCCACATATATTCATAAATTTCTGGTACTTCCTTTTGAATTTCGTTTAGAAGAACACCCCTATCCACCGAATTAAATGCGTTTTTTACGTCAATTTTAACAAATACCTCGTAATCATCAGAATTTAGAAAGGTCCTGGCTGCATGAACCGCTGCTTCGCAGCCACCTCTAACACCGAAACCCAGCTGCCTAGGTTGAAATTTGTTTTTAAGCTGCTCATGTAGCTCGCGGCAGCAAAGTTTCGACGATAAGCGTCTCAAGGTACTGCCGACGGCAATAGGGCGGACTCCACCGTCTTTTTTTGATAGCGCTACTAGGTTAGCGCCATAAAGAATGGGAGTGACTTGGTCTGGAACTTTTCCTGAGAGCATTAAATTTATCAGGGCCGTTAGTTCCTTAATTAATAACTTCCCTTCCATACCAACTAGAGGGCCCGTTAAATCTTTTAAATGTTGTGGGGAGATTCCATCTAGGCCGCCGGCTGAACCGTTAGAGAAGGAATTTATACCTTGAAACGTAGCTTCCTCATTGACCATGAGTCGTGGCTGTGTGCCTGAGGATGGGCCAGGAAGCTGCGAAGTTGCTGACGGCAACGGATGTTTTTCTCTGAGGGCTGCCAGTGTCTCTGAAGAGTCTGCAGCCAAAGTGTCACTGGAGAATAAAATATTCGCCGCACCTTTAATGTTGCCATCCGATACTTTTCGTTCGATAAGTTTATTATGGTAATTTGGGTAATAAATAATTGGGTTATAATTTTACCTACTTAAAATCTTATACCGTTCACAATTAAAAATAACGAGGTCAAGCTTAAGTCATTAAAATGGGGTTAAAATGTAGGGCTGATCGTTATGGGGTGATGGGTTTGCGACCATCGGCTTTTGGGAGAGTCGCATCAATGCTCCAGCACTAGTAGCATTCATTGTAAATTGAATTAAAAATATTGGCAAGTTAGTTCAAGTGAATGTGAACCATGTCCTATGCGTAGTAAAGCTCATTCATGTGGACCACAAGCTCGCACTTGTTACACTCGGGATTATTATTTTACGAAATAAATAAAACTGAGTTCATAAAAAGTTTGGTTATATGTACAGATATGTCAGCTTTCGGGTTAACCTGTTACATGTTGCTGTGCATCCAAGTTATAACTAAGTTGTGATATTCCATTGCAGTGACAAACTCAAACCAGTGGTATTCGTGGGGCCCACAGCATTTACAGTACAGATTGTGCGGCACATGCTGGCAATACTGGAAGAAATATGGAGGGCTAAAGGTTAGTGACGAGGTAATATGAAATTTTGTTTATTTATTTACTAATAATTATTGTGTTTTTCTCATATTTTCAAATGTTTAGTCTACAACGGGCTATATCATGACACACAACGAGCTTTCAAACACGTCCAATGAGTGGATCTGCAGTATCCGCCTTGCCGCTATCGCGAAGGCAGCTGATCCCCACCAGCGGTCTATGGTATAGTGATTATAGATTATTAATGAATCCCTTGGTTGTTATTACATATACAAGGGTTGGTTCTATTGGCAGCCGAAAGGCGCACAGGAATCTAATGTATTTTTTTTTTATTAGATTGGGTTATTTCACGGAGTAAAAATAAAGAGGAGCTGATTTATACGCTGTGACCCGTGATTTCAAATGGGGTAGTGACATCTTCAGAATTAGTCACTATTCAGATACGCCCATTTTCTCCCGCATTTTTCTTATTTGATCATATTTCACTTGACTGTACTATCTAAAAAGTTATGTGATATTTTCTATAAGTAATTAAAGATAAAATAAGTAAGATGTTTTTTTTTTCATTCCCAGATTTATTTATTACCCAGCAATATCTTACAAAGCAACCTTATTTCATTCACGGCAACTAGACCCTACCAAGTTTAACTTTTATTAGTAAAAAACAAAATATTGCATATTTTTTTAGATGTGAGACCGATTACAATTAGTATGAAATCGAATTACTATGGTTTATCCTTAATTTTATTGTAAGTATGAATTAGTACCGGCGTACATAACGATTGTGTCTGTGCCTGCCAGACGGCCGGTGTGTTCGGCGAGAGCGAAGCTGAAGCTGCGAAGGCGCCGCGAGAGGGAGAGGACACCGCCCTATCAGTCTCCCACCGCCCGCACCGCTGCACAGTCCTCAACTGCGCCAAGGTACGCGGCTAGCTACTGTATATATTAAATTTTGATAAAAACATCCATTGTTGTTCAGTTTTGTATCAAAAATAGTCAGGTGCAAAAAGATTTTATTTGGAATTTTATCTAAGAAAAAAATCTTTGCTTAATATACCTGTTTTTATTTACATTACTCGCGTTGTTTAATTAAATCATTATACAAGTCTTGGCCCGAAGTGACTGCAGTGATGGCCTCGAGCTTAGCTACGTTCTTGGCCTTCGAGCTTGGTCATCGTTACAGCCCTTGCTGTTCGCGTTATAAAAGCCTCGACTTTCGGTCTCGGCGTTTACTCCAGCTTTTCAGCAGCGCTGTAATGCTGACTGTGCTGTTATAGAGCCTAGAATAGAACTGTGCTGCGCTTTCGGCCATCATCATCGCTGGCACCGATTTCGCTGCAGTAATGTAATATTAAAAGTTTATCCCACACTGCTTTCCATACAAACTTTCAAGTATAAATTTTTTCGAAATGAATGAAAATGAGTAATCCAATGAAACTTATTTGTATAAGCACAATAAACCTAAAAGTTAGAAAATGTCGAATATTTTTTTCTGTTATTTAGTTTCGATATTTTTTTTCGAACACGTTTTTTAACCGTTTAGATATAGCTACCGGATGAATTTCTTTACCGTGAGGAAAAAATGGGGCGTACGTAAGTGAAATAAAAGGTATTGGCATAGGTAGTTTAATTTCATCAAACAAAGCGTTGTGTCATTTGACGGCTGTGTTTTTAGCCTATTCCACATAATTACATCAATACGTTAATTAAAAAAATTTGGACAAAATATGAGTACCAAAATAAGTTTCGCATGATGGGAACCGTACGAATCTCCCCAGTCGCATTTCAATCTCCAGCCGGCGCGTGCGCCTATAATCAAATCAAATAAAAAAAAAATTTATTTCGTAGGATAAAAATTATCACTTGAAAACGTCATATCTTTTTTTTATTATTAAAGTTTTTGACATTATTGCCCATTCACAAAGCTGATTCCCCAGAGAAGAACGAGCAAGAAACTCAAGGGTTGCTCTTTTAAATAAGTTTGGGTTACAATTATATTATATAACATAGACTGAACATCGCCGAGCAGTCTTAATTAAATGGAAACTAATGGGTTACCTTTGCCAATAACTTCAAGTTTCATTAGGATTGTGTTGTAAACTGTGTAGGCAATAGGCGAGCAAAAAATAATAAAGCTTAAGGAATTCACATGAGACCAACCATCTTTTATTAAACAGAAAAAACAGACAGATACAGTCAACGTCAATAATATAGAAAAACATTCTAATTTTAAATCGTTCCATAAAGTATAAAACAGCCAGTGACGACTACAATTCAACACGGGCCCTTAGTCGGAACTACCGCAGACTGCATTAAAAAAAAAAAAACAAATGTAACTAACTGTACATGACAATATTTTAAAACATATTTCAACATTACTGTACTTATAAAACACATCGTAATATAGAAAAAAAAAAAAAATGCATAATGTACAGGCATGAGGAAAAATGCTAATAATTATCATTTATTTAATCCTACACCGATTACACATCGCAAAAGCTTAACACGAGATAAACCCTTTGTTAAAACATCAGCCATCATTTCTTCTGTACTGAGATAAGACAAACAAATTTTGTTCTCCGACACCAATTCTCTAATATAATGATATCGGATATCAATATGTTTTGTACGGTTGTGATGTACAGGGTTCATTGCCAGTTTCTGTGCACTTTGGTTATCGTTATAAAGTGTTACAGGACCAGCTAACTCAATGAACTTATTAATAAACCTTTGCAGAAAAACAGCTTCTTTTGCAGCCGAAGATATAGCCATATACTCGGCTTCGGTTGAAGATAGTGCAACAGTTGGTTGCTTTTTACATTCCCACGAGACTGGTCCATCTCCCAATTTAAAAACGTAACCAGTGTAGGACCTCCGGTCACGTCCATTTCCCCAGTCCGCATCAGCATAACCAACTAAAACACTTCCGGTCTTTCTAAAACTTAAACCATACTCTAACGTACCTTTTAGGTATCGCAGTATGCGTTTCGCAGCTATCCAATGAGCCTGAGTCGGATTTTTATTAAATTGACTCAAATAATGAGTAGCAAAACATATGTCTGGTCGGGTATTCACAGCCACATATAACAAACACCCAATGAGACTTTGATACGGTACATCAACTATTGCACCTTCTTCCAATGGCAAAGATGAAGCTATTGGTGTATCAGCCTCTTTACAATTCTCCATACCAAAACGCTTCATAATATCCAAAATATAACGCCTCTGATTAACCTTAATTGCTCCATTATCTTTACTAATATGAAGACCAAGGCAGTAAGTAAGGTTTCCAAGATCTTTTATACCAAAAAATTTCTTTAGAGAATTAATTAAATGTGTCAAATCACACTTACTATTATAAAAGATGATAAGATCGTCAACATATACCGCTAATATAATTAAGTTCTCACCATCTCTTTTAATGTAAACACATGGTTCTGTGTCCGACTGTACATAACCACTGTCTATGATAACATTATGTAATTTTTTATTCCATGCTCTTGCAGCCTGTTTAAGACCATACAATGCTTTATTCAGGCGGCAAACCTGGGATTCTTTTCCCTTGAGAGAAAAACCCTCAGGTTGAGCCATATGCACCTTTTCCTCTAGCTCGCCATGTAAAAATGCAGTATCAATATCAAGATGATGCATTTGTAAGTCAAGCTCAGCGGCTATCGCTAAAAGTGTCCGTAACGACGAATTGCGGACTACTGGAGAAAAAGTCTCTTCATAATCAACGCCATAGCTTTGTTTAAAGCCTTTCGCAACTAAACGAGCTTTGTAACGACTGATATAACCATCGGCATCGCGTTTAAGTTTAAAAACCCATTTACATGGAACTACCTTTTGTCCAGTATTTTCTACTAATGTCCAAGTATTGTTTTTAATTAGAGAGTCGTACTCTTCTTGCATAGCACTAATCCATTTTTCCTTATCAGGCCTCTCCAAAACATCCGAATATGAACAAGGTTCATCTTCAAACTCTAAACTACTAATGTTACAAAACTTTACCTGCTTCCGAGGTCTCAAGTTATATATCTTAACGTTACTAGGACCTGCAACCGGTTCATTCTCTAATTGCATACGCTCCGGTTCAGGTTCTTCAGCATCCAAAAATACATCTACAGGTTCTGTGTCGACTGGAGCGCTAGTACCCTGCTCCGGCCTCACCTTCGAAATCTGCGAATTGTTAGACGTTAGAATAATGTCTGGGTACTTTTCTAGTTCTTCATTTGTTTCTTTGGTTGAAAAAACATTTTCAAAGAACACTACGTCACGACCTTTCACAACCTTTCTAATATTGGTCGGATCTCGAAATCTATAATTAGTATTGCAATCAGTATAGCCAACAAAAATATATTGTCTAGCTTTCGCATCTAGTTTGTTGCGGTCACAAGACGGAATGTAGACATATGCTCTACACCCAAAAACTTTTAAATGACTTACATCAGGCACCCTACCCTACCATCTCTCATAAGGAGTAAAGTTAGCTAACGCTCGATGTGGGCATCTATTTTTTAGATAAACCGCAGTTCGGGCTGCCTCTTCCCAAAACGACTTAGGTAAAAAAGACTCTTGTAACATACAACGTGCTTTTTCAATCACTGACCGTATGGTACGCTCGGCAACTCCATTTTGCTCCGGACAGTACTTTACTGTTGTCTGATGCTGAATGCCTTGTGATTTCAAGTAGGATAGAAAATTATCATTTACATATTCTGTACCATTGTCTGTGCGTAAAGCTTTAATCTTACACGACTTGTCGCGTTCCACTAATAACTGAAACTCTTTAAACTTTACTGCCACATCTGTTTTTGAATGTATAAAGTAAGCAAATATCATTCTAGTAAAGTCATCTACGAAAATCAACATATATTTATTACCTTCTAATGAGTTAGTTGGGAACGGACCCCATAGGTCCGAATGAACCAAACTTAGTAGTGTCGTACCTTTATCGTACCCTATAGTCTTAAAAGGTTTTCTGATTTGTTTGCCTTCTATGCAAGCTACGCAAGGATCTTTAGTTAAAACAGAAAAACTAATACCTTATACTAATAGCTCGGCCTCTTTTTAAATGATCCAGTCCAATACGGCATAAATGTCCCAGCCTACGATGCCAAATGTCAGAAGATTCTTGTGACCCGTCAGGCTTCTCTGATACCATGGCTGAAGTGGGCGTGATATCCGTACTACTGGTTGTGTTTTGAATATCGGCATTTTCTAATTTGTACAAGCCATTACAAAAATTTCCGCGAACTATTGGTTTCCCGGTAAACTTAACTTCCTTTTGCCTGTACATATAACAACCATTCTTACTAAAAACTACAGTCAAACCTTTCTGTACAATCTTATTTACCGACAAAAGATTAGTACTTAAATTAGGCACATACAAAACATCTCGTATTTTATTGACGAATGGATGATTTTCCAAATAAACATCGCCAAAACCGTTACTGTGAAGTTTACTGTTATTCGCGAGGGTAATATCCTCATTTCCTCGTTGCTCTTTAAATGTAGTAAGCCACTCTCTATTGCAGGTCATATGATGTGAAGCTCCCGAATCAATATACCAATTTATGGGACTTAACGTATCACATACTCCAAGTGCGCTTAGCAAATCTGCCCGTTTGCCTTTTACATATTTCGTTTTGCCTTTCTTCCTCTTCGGACAATCAGGGCGTTTATGCCCTTCTTCGCTACACTCATAGCAAATGATTTTTCTATTAGATGAAATCACATTTCTATTTGTAGAAAACACAATTTTATTTTCACGTCGCTTTGACATTTCACTTAAAAGTCTTGACTTGACAATGTCAACTGTGATTTCGATATTTGAATTTTCTATGGCCATAACTAACGGATCAAACTCCGATGTCAAACCTCCAAGGAGAATAGCTGCAAGGGAGGAATCCTCTATTCTCTTCCCGATATCAGCTAAATCTTGAGACGTACTCATAATAGCATTTATGTACTCTTCAATTGAGGAGAAATCTGACAAATGATAACGGTACAACTTACGTTCTAACATCAGCTTTCTGCCTAAGCCTGCATCTTCATAGGCTTTTCCTAGAGCATCCCAAACCTCTTTCGCAGTATTGCAGCTCCGTGCATGAGTGACGGCTGCACCTTCTAAGGACAAGCAGATTTTAGTCAGCGCCTTTAAATCTTTTTGTTCCCTTACTGCGTTCGGCGTTGAATCTCCTTCTGGATAACCAATAACGCTATACCATAATTCTTCGTGCAACAGGTACATTCTCATTTTGAACTTCCACTGGGCGTAGCCGTCTTTACTTATTAACGGCCGAATAGCCATCAAATTACTTGATCCAGAAAAAGAGTGTGAAGTCGAGGCATCACCAGCACAATCACGTTCTCTATTATTTTTCGAACTCATTATTTTTACTATTAACTTTACCTATTACCTACAGGGCTTTTTACTGGGCCCATAACCGATGTTGTAAACTGTGTAGGCAATAGGCGAGCAAAAAATAATAAAGCTTAAGGAATTCACATGAGACCAACCATCTTTTATTAAACAGAAAAAACAGACAGATACAGTCAACGTCAATAATATAGAAAAACATTCTAATTTTAAATCGTTCCATAAAGTATAAAACAGCCAGTGACGACTACAATTCAACAGATTGCTTTACTCGATTCGAATGGATTTGTAAGTTTGTATGGAGCACCGTCGGTGAGGTGTGGCGGTGTGGGGGTGTGGCGGTGTGGGGGTGTGAGGAGGATGACGGCGTGCGTGTGCGCAGGAGTTCAAGCTGCGCGCGCACCTGGCGCGGCACGTGGCCACGGCGCACGGCAGCGGCGAGGGCGCGCGGCCCGTGATGAAGACGCGCGCCGCCTTCTACCTGCGCGCCTCGCCCTTCACGCGCCTCGCGCGCCGCCTCACGCGCGCGCTGCGCCGCCCCCGCCACTTCGCGCGCTCGCCCTTCTCGCCCATCAACCTGGCGCAGGTCAAGCACGAGTGTGAGTACCGCCGCTGTATGGGTGCCACCGATGGCACGCGACTATTTTAGTGTTCAACTAACGAACGGCTAAGTCATTTCTTAAAATAGAGCTCTTTCCTTAAGTTTGCCGTGTGCCATTACTTCCCGTAATTCGTTCTTTATGGTATTTTCTGTGTGGTTTTTTTTTTTTTTTCAAACTGAACGTAGCCGATTCCTGGCTAGGAATATTGATTTTTCAAAAATCCAATTATGCAGTTTTAGTTTTCATCAAAATTGGGACCGAGACCCCTTTGAAGTACATTTCGCCATTTGGATAGCCAAACGTGCACTTTAAAAATTCAACTGTATGTTTACATGCATGATTTTTTAAAGTTTTCTAACAGGAGGTTTTTTAATTTGATCTTAAATGATTTTGGCATTTAGTTTTATTATTTTCTCAATAACTATAAGTCAACACCAATTGACGCGCGTCTGTACCTTCATTAATTTTTTGTTAGAAAAAATGTCATATCTCTGCTATACACGGCCGGCGACGCATCTGTGACCCTTTTGGTGTTGCGGGTGTCCATGGGCGGCGGTGATTGCTTTCCATCAGGTGACCCGCATGCTCGTTTGCCGCACTCTCATAAAAAAAAAAAAATACTCACCTTCGGGGATAGTGAGCCGTTTGCTACGTAGAATTTCTCCAGTTGCTGAACAAAGATTTGGTGGTGGCAATTTAAATGGTACCTGAAGAAATGATATGTTTGTAATTTTGCTATGGAGACTCTTTACTCCCACAGACAAACTGGGTAAACGATTTTGTGGGAAAATGTTAATTTTAAGAATAGAACCAAGCCGTCTCTTCCCGTGGTGGGTGTCGTAAAAAACAACTGTAGGATTTTCCACCAAAAACATAATATAAATTTGCACATTTTAACATGTGCATTTCTGTATATTTCGAAAGGTGACCGTGGATGTTGTTGCAAACATTACAATTTAGAACACCCAAACGCTAATGGTTGGGATATCTCTGACCACTCCATATCGATCAACTCATTTAAATGAGTTGATCATAAGATCGATTTATTATAAAGACATTAAGGGCCTTATTAATAAATCGATCTTGGGGTTGAGATAGCGTCCCAGTCTCAATACTATTATTTCGATACTATTTTGGTCACCTATTGAGATGACCTAAAGTTGACGCTTGAGAATCTGTTGTATTAAAGAGTACCAAAAAAAATAGTTTTGAGACTGAGACGCGATCTCAATCTCAAAATCGATTTATTAATATTATTCAAGATCAATTAATACGTGCCTAATTGTCCGAGTCCCTCGGGGCCGGTGCCCTTGTGTCCATAGTAACGTGAGGATGTTGGCAGGTTCGATAGCGATGGCGGGCCTGGGCAGCGCGGAGCTGCGGGCGGCGGGCGCGGCGGGCGGCGGGACGGCGCGGGCGCGCGGGCCGGTGGCGGGCGTGGCGGGCCGCCTGGCTGCGGCGCTGGGCACCGCCGTGGTGCCGGGCCGCGCCCACGACTGGCTGCAGCTCACCCCGCGCGACCGCATGCCGCTGCCGCCGCACGTCGCCTTCCCCAAACCGCCCAAGGCGCCCGGTCAGTGATCCCACGGGTTTTTGTTTTTCTATACGCGCACGTGTTTGACTGTACTGCAATCATTCTCTTTCGATCTGTTTTAAAGGTCTCAATGGCCTTGATTTACGCCTCTCGTTAAAAATCAAAAAGTTATCGGATATCTGTCTTACACGATTGGTGCCATGATTCCTGTAGTTTATTTAGGATATATAGTTCCGTGTAGATAAAGCAAATAAAGATATTCTATTCTATTCTATTCTATTCTAGAAAGAAAAGAGAAAACAAAACTGAAAAACTGTGATTTTTTTATCAAAGTTATATCTCCTACAGATATAATATTATAACGCTCTTGTATAATCGTGTTATAGATAGATTTTATTATTAATGATTTTTTAACGAGTGGGCACTATTGCTCAAGGCCAATGAGAACAGGTAGGCTTTAAACGAGCAGTTTTTGAGAAATTAAATTACTAATATGTTCGGCGAGTGTTGAAACTATATTTTTTAGTAAAGACAGAATAATGAAATATTTTTTCAGTTACTATTGGTCATCTCATTGTATTTATTGCGTAGTAATAGGACATCGTTTATGTAGTAGACCTTCATATTGGTTTATTTCGTTAGATCGACAATTCGTATTGCTTATCCCATCCCGCCAATCGGCTACCATAAAAACGTGCAAGTGCAAGCAAGACAGTAATAACAAAGTTATTGCTGTTTCAGAATCTTCACGAGTGGTGGCGGCGACTGTAATACCTAACTAAAGCAAAAATAATTGATCTTCGGAAGGTTACTATCTCATTTTATGTATAGAGAGAGCTCTTAGAGGTAGCACAGATTGTATTATAGTTAGTAACATATACTACACTCCCTAGAAAACGCAGTATATCTACATGCGCTAAATTTCATCTGCGTGCGGTAAGGTATCGCGATCGTATGTAACGAGCGAGCTAAAGTGCACTTTTTCTTTTAGTGGGCACTCCTTAATGCAGTAACCGACGCGTGTGTGGCGCCAGGGCTTAGTCCCAGTCACAGCTTTATAAAGAGTAGTATGAAAGGTTCAACCATTGACTGAGTACCAGTAATGCGATGACTGCTGGATAGAATGCTAAGTTGAACGATATCTTGTTGTTCATAATCTCTTACTTTTAAGGCTCTGGCAGAATGATCAGCGCTGTGGGTTTCATCCGCAGCATTATGCTGAGCCAGATCCCTTTCACTGGCCTGACACAGGGCACACCATGTAAAATTCCTAGTTGTTATTTTAAAATAGTATAATCTAAGTAAGTGTATCATGTGTCTTCAGTGAATAAAGCTATTCTATTCTATTCTAACGACAGTATAATGACAATCTTTGACATTCAATGACAATTAATGACAAAAAAAATCTGTCAGTCATTCGTCAGTCACCGCGCGGATAGTTTAATTTTTGTTGAAAAAATGTCCTTTCACGGTGAATTCATGACTGACGGAATTGATGGATGCTTGACTGACGGAATGAGCGTCTAAAGATTGCCAAAGTCTATGGTAATATATTTTTAAGTTTATGATTGTTTTTTGATACATACGTATTTCCTCGTGCGTGACTCTAGTAAAGTAATATCAAATGCTTAGTTTTGACACCCGTCAACAGTCGTTCAATATTTTTTCTGCAAAACTCTAATACGGATATTACGATATGATCGATTCAGCAGTTGAGCGTGAATGGAAAAACATAGACAGACTCGCGTTGGTAATAATGAATGGATTAATGCCTGGTTGTTTTTTAATTGTAAACAATTTTCTTATTAAACAATTATTTGTGATATTCCTCTCTAACGATTCGGTGTATCTCTTTCGTGTGTCTCAATCCAAAAACAATAATAATGGTGTCAATTCTGATAGGCCTTTTTATAAAGTAAATCTCATCTCATACGCAAAATATTTCGTGACAAATCTGACAACTCGAGTGAAAAGTTATTATTTGTATTTTCAATCTGTAGATAGAGAATATAGATTGAAAATACAAAAAAAAAACTTCAGTCGACATTTTAGAGTTCTCACGACAGATTTTGCGTTGAGACATCTCGAGAGTCCGAAAATCGCGTTCCACGAGTCCATTTTCGCGCATTTATTATTTTACTGAATTCACAGTCGATAGACATTGGTATGTATTATGCGAGTGCAAAGGAGACAACCCTATCGACATATAATTTCGAGTACGCAAGAATCCAGGGGGCGATTTTCGGATTCTCAAGATGGCTTCGTAAACTAGGTGAATTAAACACACTTTTAGTAAACTTTACACACCTGGGTGCATATGTATCTCACATGCGAAATATGTCGTAAGAACTCGGATATCACGATGGATTTTCGATCTGTAATAGCATTCGCCGTCTACGGATTGAAAATACGAAAAATTACTTCATTCGAGATATCAAGAGTTCTCACCAAAATATTTTGTATGTGAGGTGCATGTGAAGCATATACATAGCAGTGGGTGGATATTTGATTGAAATACACCCCCTAGAATGGACACCATGTCCAAGGTAATCACGGTTGCTAACTGTGCGGTACGGTTGCAGACGGCAGCCTGCTGTACGAGCGCGTGGCGTCCCGCGCCGAGCTGGAGGCGCGCCGCGCGGAGGCCGCCGCGCCGCCCGCGCCGCTCAAGAGGCGCGCCTACGACGACATCAACGGGCTCGACAGTCAGTATACCAACCAACCTATATACTACCTAACTGGAAGGCTCACGAGTTATTCAATATAAAATTTGAACCTTCTTGAAAGCCTGCGACTCATTAAAGAATTTAAACCTAGACCATTTAAATAAGTCCTGATTTTTCGCCTCGCGATATTAGTTTCAGTGAGCATTCCAGTTACATATAATTCCCTCAACCGTACAACGCCTAATGATTCTTTATTATACCGAATTCATTATGTCAACTAGCTGAGGTATGATTTAGCTTCCGCCATCCGATTGGCCCTACCGAGGCTCTTATTTACATGTCCTTGACAGAGCCAATGAGATTGTAATAATCCGACAGGATTAGCCAATAACTGATGCGGAATTTTTAGGTATCTGCTCTATTGTCCTTATGTCGAGTCTAGACTATGTGGTCCATGTATTACATACACACAAGCTATAACAGTATGTGTTTTTTACTGGGACAATGTTGGAAATCCGAAACCATATGAGACACAAGGTCCATTTTTATATTAATCAGAATGGAATAATTTTTATTTAATGTTTAAATTGTTGTCCTGAAGGAAATCTAGTCGTAAATGGAATCTGCTTTAAATATCAATTTTTCTATAAAGATGATGGATGGAGATGTCATATTATTCTTATATTATTTATATTTGGGTCTAACGACAGCAAATCAGTTTATCATGAAAATTATGTAAAAGATACAATGTTAGTGTACACAGTTCAAAAAATTGTGTTAACAGTTGGAATTAATAATCTCGTTTATTAATGGTTTGTTGATTTTTTTGTCTTGTGACAAAAGATTTATTCACTGCAATTTTAACAAAAACTAATTTTTGTTTATTTGTTAAACCCTGGATCGATATAGCAACAGGATCGTAATGAACTATATCCTTTCGAAACAAACTTTCAGTCTCTGTCATTGCAATTGCAAAAATAGGAGGTACAGTTCTGTCGATACTTGTGATTAGGTTTTAGATTCAAACTGTAGTAGACATATCAAAATATCTAAATCGCGATACGTTTTTGTATAGATAACAAGTTGCGCACGTACACCGGACGCGGCTCATCATGACCTGTCAATGCCGCGTCCCGCCGTGCTCTGTGTTCTTTAGACCTCTAGATTGAAAGAAGGGCACACGAGACGAGACTTGATTTCCGATTAGACCCATAGATTGGCAATGAGGCGGATTGCATGGAGTGTGCGTGTGTGTGCAGGAGCTGGCGTGGGCCGGGACGGGGTGGCCGCGCCGCCGCCGGCCAAGCGGCCCAACAAGCATCCCGCGCCCATGCAGCGGCCCTCCCGCGAGCAGTACGCCGCCATGTGTGCGCGCGCGCAGGCCACCGGCCAGCCGCTGCCCGCGCATGTCTTCACACACGTTAGTGCCTCACACGCTGTCATTACATCTAAATGTGAACAACAAAGCCTGTGTTTCTCTTTGTTTCATTTGTGTTAATCTTTTGACAAAACAGTGTCGTATAACACAATTAGAACCACTATATGACATACATACATGACTACTATATGACATACGATAGACACGTCGAGATGCCCAAAGAACTTGTTTTTTTTTTGTATTTTCGATACAAAAAGACTCATTCGAAATGTCCGAATTCGCACAAAATATTTTACGTGTGAGATCTCGAGTGTCTGAAAATCGCCCCCTGATATGACCCCCTAAATTATTATATTTTGGACAAAGCTAAAGTTTCCAACAACACCTTTTTAGTTCATGTTTTGTCTCATCTCAATTAAGTATAAATACACAGTATCTAGACATATGTTAATACATCGACTCGAAACTAAGACAGAAGCGTAATGTAATGAGTTTCAGAAACACTACTCAGAACATCCATGCACACTCACGTATCTACACTTGTGGAATGAACGGAAGGCTTGCGTAAGGAATGTGTAACAGAACTGAATTTCATAGTTTCTTCCATTCACCTCCATTCCGTGCCCCGCACGCCTTAAGTTCATTGTCAATCGTGGATCGATTCAACAACTACCATTTAGAAAAAGCTTCTGCGCTTTAGGGCAAGAGGAGATGAAATAAAAATATGTGATTCAGCTGTGGCGGTTCATATGTTGACAATGGTGATAAATTGTCCCCTGCATGGTGTTTGAATATACTTTGCCCCTTTCTCATTGCCCGACTATTCATGTCATGAAATGATCAAGAAACAATAGTCAACCTTACGAGTATATCCTTTGCAGTGCTATCGATAGTTGTATATGCTCCGTATTTTACTTTCGGCCGCATGAGTTTTATAACCATTTGCCAAAGAGGAATCACTATTATTTAGCGATTAATTTCAATAATCACTTCATATTTATTTATTGAGAAATTTAAACCAAATACGTCAAAGAGAGAGGAGGTTGTGCCCCAACAGTGGGGACGTATAAGGATGATGATGTCAAAAAATAAATGAATTTATATCGAAATTAATTTGGTTTTCGACTTAAAGACACTTGTAGGAGGCCACTAGACTGACACAAATCCACCAATCCCATACCCCTTATAAAGAGGAGGGAATAAATATTGCAACTGGCTTCGAATAAAGAACAATAATTTCTCTATAGCAAATGGTTATCAAACGCATAACTTTGGTTTTAGAGCAGATACATTAAAAGGGTGGGGTGGAGTCTTAAAAGGGTGAGCGTCTTTGGAAAAGTGTTATCTAATAAAAAAAAATTGGAAACGTTGTTAGGTTTCCGACGTAAAAAAATCTTTCCTTGTCTGCGCATAATTATAGATAACTTGTCTTGGCACCGCAGGTCAACGGCAAGCCGAGCCTGACAGGGCGCGGAGGACGCCGCCATGTAATCTCGTGGATGGACGCGCCTGATGACCTCTACTTCAAGGCGACCGAAGCAGCCAAGTGAGTATTTACTCTAGCTAAACCCCACTTATACATTATGATAAACAAATGGCTTCGAACCTTTTTGTATAGAATCTGATATAGATAGTAAGACGAATCTTATACTGAATGTTATACTTTTTGTGTTTGAATGTCATTCCCAGTTCTTCCACTGCACGGTTAACTACACGCTGTTATAAAGACATCTCACATGAAGTCTTTATGTTCGTATAGCTGTACGCCCCGCACCTTTTCGAATTCTTCTCTCTTTCCCCGGAGGTCTCTCCCTGGCACCGTGTAAAATAGGCAAAACGTTCCACTTTCCCTAGTGGCAGCAGTTCCAGGGAATATAGGTCAAAACGTATCCTATCTCCCTGCTAGACCCATGTCTAGTGTGTGTTACGTTTGCGGCCATCCGCAGACGCCCCGTAACACTTCCAATAGAAATCGGTCGCGCGGTGTTCACATTTCCCATAGTGTCCCGCGGCCATCTTACGCGGGTAGTGTTTACTGTCTTTGTGCTGTCGACTTTACATCTGTGACAGTGTCTGTCGGGGAAAACGTTTAACATCACGCTAACGGAATTAGAACTCGCAACCGTTTGGTCGCAGCCCTACGCTTGAGCAACATTCTGAAATACGGGGCCTACCTCCTAAAGTTCCGTATATTTTTCTGATTATTAATATCTCTTTCTTAAAATACAAGAGCAATCTTAGTTTAAGAAGAAGGGCTATATTGATTGAAATTAAAATGTATTACGAGTATTTACCTCCATTTTTTTTATGAATTACGGGATATGTGTTTGATCACAATCTCACCTGATGGAAAGTGATGATGCCGTCGGAGATTTGCAACTTTACCTAAGTTTGAGTTAATAACGCGTGCGTAAGGGAGCGTCGGTGGCTCAGCGGTTAAGACGCGGTCTCCCAATTTGGGAGGTCCGGGTTCGATTCCCAGGCAGGCCATGTACCAATGAGTTTTAAAATCGAATTTAATTACTTGTGTGCATTTATCCGACTGCTCTTAAAACGGTGAAGGAAAACATCGTGAGGAAACCTGCATGCCTGAGAAATAAAAATCCAAAGGCATGTGAAGTCCCCAACCCGCATTGGGCAATGTTTATGCGTTATCTAGTATCTATAGTAGAAGCTTTGCTTAGTGTGGGACTAGATGATTGGTATCAGTGTCCGAAATATTAATACTATATATACATATAAATAAAGGCATGTGAAGTCCCCAATCCGTATTGGGCCAGCGTGGTGGATGGCCCATTCATTATACGAGGGAACACCTATATCCCTGCAATGGGATGTTTACGGGTTGATGATGATGAGTTAATAAGGAATGAAATTATTGGTCTATCCGGACTGTTAATACTGACCTGTGATAGAATTATGTTGTAACGTTTTCGCGTGTGTTGCAGGGCCGCGCGGCGGACGCTGAGCTGCGGCGAGCTGCGGCGCGGCGCGCGGGCCCCGTGGCGGGCCATGCGCGGCGCGGCGGCCCCGCCCGCGGGCCACGCGGGCCCCCCCACGGGCCACGCGGGCCCCCCCGCGGGCAAGGCCGCCCCGGGCGCGCCGCCGCTGCAGCTGGTGATCCTCGACTGACAGGAGCCCCCCCGCCCGCCGCACACGCCGCACCCCTACACCATGGAGGCGCTGCTGGGCTAGTGCCCCCCGCCCCCCGCCCGCCGCCTGCCCCGAGCGAGCCCGCGCCGAACGCTTTGTTGTATATTCGTGATGTAAATATTCTCTCCGCGAGTGACGCCGCGTGCGCCCGGACTGTACATAGCTTGGTGCGCCCGCGACACGGTGGAGTTAACGAAGATTGTATTTTTGGTAATCGAGTCGCCGAGGATGGATTCTGTAGATAATATTTTTAACTATATTGTTCTTATGTGGTTTGATCTGGCGTCGAGCAAAATAATGTATTTGATACATAAAACGATATGTAAGTCTATTTCATTCGGAGATTCATTGTAGGATAATTTACAATTTTTTTCATAAATAAAGCACAAATTGAAATGCTGTTTGGTTTTATTTCCTTTCGTCTATCTCGCACATATTGTAGCCGCAAAGTGCGAATAGACCAACACTGCTTTCACGCGAAGGCTCTTCAATGATACTCATGTGATGATCTTTACTTAGAACCAGTCCAAAAGACTAATAAATTCATAATTTTCGTGCGAGAGAAGGATGGCAATAATACGACTTGAGATACAGACCTACGGCCAAAGGGCGGATCGCGCCGTCGAGTCAGGGGGTCACATTAATGTTTTTGTGTCACACTAAGTACATTTTCTGTAAATAAGTATATAGATTGTTTATATAAATCTAGATTAATGCAATATTATTTTAACATTTATCATTATTCATAAAAAGTGTATCGCCTCGTTGCCCAGCTGCACCGCCAGGCTGAGTCTGTGCGAAGAAGCCGCATGCCCTGAGTTCACCTGAAGCTAGAATAAGGATAGGATAAGCTATTTCCGACAAAATTTTTTGATGTGTACAACCATGGGCCCAGTTTTTCGAAGTCAAGTACGGTAAAGTTAAAAAATATACGTGCACACCAAGGGGATTTCAGCAATTTTGATAATGTCCAAAAACAGTGCTAAAATGGTGCCCAATGGAAAAAAATAAATTTTCAATTTACAGGCTTAGCATTGTCATACATGTTTATGAACATGACGCAGGCTTAGGCAAACGAAGCTCTGTCTCAGTAGGTTCACTTCAGTTTGGTTTGTGCCACTGAAGTACTTCTTAAGTGAGATTCACGTGTTGCTGGAATCCTCATTCTCATACATCTGTGTATGAGATTTTTAATTAAATTGTTAATTATTTTATTATCTAACTAATATTTAAATGCGAAAGTTTGGATGTTTGTTTATTTATTTATTTGTTTGTTTGTTGCTCAATCACAACGAAACGGATGAACGGATTTGGATGAAATTTGGTATATAGGTAGAATATACCCTGGATTGAGATATAGGTTACTTTTTATCCCGATAAAGTGAGTAGTTCCCGCGGGATACACAAATTTCCGCGATAAAGTTATTCCATGCAGGTGAAGCCACAGGCGGAACGCTAGTAATTTATATCCCAAAAAACTAGTGCCACCGAAATAAATAGTTTATTCAGATGTCTTTGTGAAAGTTGGCAGCGCAGACGATGGACTTATCAGTATCAATTTATTGTAGAACTGTGGTACATGGGTGATATTACAATATTGTTGCATTGGTTCGACAGTCCTTACCTCTAACGGGCGTACAATATTAATTTTACTTTATATATTATAATATGGAATGTATATACTATGTGGATCCGGATTTTTTTGTCCGGTCTACAAAAAGTCCGTAGGAGCTAGTAGGAGCAAACACAGACTTATTAAAAATAACAGCCTGATAGACAGATATGATTTTGCTGAAGTCGACGCGTACTTTAGATATTTTTGCGTGTGTAATTTTTTCCCAATGCTGACTGTTATTTTATTATTAATATAATAACTGTATAAATTTTCTAAATATTTTTGTAAAAAATCGCACTCAGCATTCGATCGCACTCATATAGATTTTCTTATCGTCAGCATATAATAATAAATCATTTATTATCAGGCTACTAGGGTCCATAGATAAATACTTTATAGACTAACATACATAATAACGGAAACATGAAACAATTACTATGCACGTGTCGTTGTGCTGTCTGGCGTCCTATTTCGCAGGTTTCCACGAAACCGCCGGAACGTCTCCTTTCGCGGCCAGAAGTCCTCCTTTGCCCTTCACAAATGTCCAGATGATCAGTCGGGTCGGGACTCGCGCGACAAACGTTTTAAAATGCATATAGTAGGTGTCTAGCGTTATTGAAACAGTTATATATATATATATACACTAGCTTTCCGCCTGCGGCTTCGCCTGCGTGGAATAACTTTATCGCGGATATTTGTTTATCCCGCGGGAACTACTCACTCGGGTTAAAAAATATCTTATGTTTCAGGGTATATTCTACCTATATACCAAATTTCATCCAAATCCGTTCATCCATTTCGCCGTGATTGAGCAACAAACAAACATCCAAACTTTCGCATTTATAATATTAGTTAGATATATATTTTCTATATCTAAAGGCCGATACACCCACATTAGATCACATATTTAGTAATTAATACGGCTAGTAATTAATTCAGTTACTGTTATGTTACCTCTTGCAGGGTGTTCATCATTCCTTAAAATTAGATAAATAATTAAGGAAAAGGCTATAACCCCCATATTTTTATGGCCGGAATCGATTCTATACGTGCTTCTGACCAAATTAATGGTTTCAGATTTACAATAAATAACCGTGTATTAAAAATATAAGCATTGTAAAAGAGTGGGCCGAGGTGCGAGCCCTGAGGGACCCCAGATGGAATAGATAATACGTGGATGGCCAAATGGTTCTCAAAGGAGTCGCGGGCCCGATTTTCATGAAAACTAAAACTGCTAAAATTGGATTTTTGGAAAATCAATATTCCTAGCCAGGAATCGAACCCGTTCATTTTGATTAAAAAAACACTATTATTACACCATTCGATATTGTTGCTAATAAGGTACGAATTCTGAGCCGTAAAAATTAATTTCAAAAATAATCTAATTTCAAATTTGCAGTTTTACTTTTCATCAAAATCGGGCCCGAGACTCCTTTGATTCCTCATAGTTTCGGATTTGGCCATCCACGTCCACTTGAAAAATTCACCCTGATAGACTGTTCTGAATCCACCAATGACTACTGCTTGTGCTCGATTACATAGGTACGAACAAACCTATCTCAATGAGTCCCCGTGTATACCTACGTGTAAAAGCTGAGCTCCCGGACGGTCCAAAGGTAGAAGTGTTTTCGATGTGCGGTCGACTGTACATTCCAGCACATAATCAATTAGGCCATGATTAATATTTCAAAAATGAATAGTTCCTAGTTATTTAAATTATTTTTGTTGTTATTTTACCTAAGCCATTGTTTATCTGCAAATTGAGACCCACAGATATAACTAGTAGTAGTACTAAACGATGTAAAGTACCTAGTCATTTTAACACTACCTAATAAACCACAGGACAGTACTTATATACTTGTACCGCATTAGCACCTTCATAACGAATGCATAAACTACAAGAGCACATATTTTTTGACACTAATTATTGCTATTAATTAGGTATCGATCTGTTATGGTGGTCCTGCTAGGGGGGTAATCTGTGTGCTAGGGTCACGGACACGGCATTGTTGTGTTCCGCCTGTTTGAGATCAGTTATGTACGTATGCTAAAATACACGAAGCGGAATTCACCTATTTTGACGAATGTCAAAAAACTGTATGCTGAAATAATGTCCAAAGGAAAAAAAATGTGCTACTGTAATTTAAATTCTATGTATGAACATTCCCGACGACGCGCGGGGGCTCGGGCGCACTGCCGTGTGGAAGCCGCGAGGGGCGGTCGGTGCGCACTGCCGTGGGGAAGCCGCGAGGAGCGGTCGGCGCACTGGCGTGTGGCGAGGCCGCGAGGGGGCTCAGGCGCACAGCCGTGGGGAAGCCCTCTCGGCGGCTCTCAGCACAGTCGTAACGTTGTTTTTCTAAACCGAACGCTAGTGCGCGGAAGCCGCGTGGTCGCCTCGGGTGAGCACACGTGGCTAATGTCTAATTTTGGGTTAGCAGTCATCGTGTTAAGGCCCGCATTAATAAACCAATCTCAATACAAGTCTTGAGGCTGTATCAACCGAGATGCGTCTTAAGCAGTTGACGCTATCTCAAGCTCGGTGCTAATTTATAAACCAATCTTGAGGTCTACTCAGCTGAGATCACTTCTCAAGTATTCGTCTCAGCGGCGAATGAATGATAGTCTTGAGTTTCGTTTATTAATACGCGCACCTCTCAAGTGAGTACTGCTTGAAGTATGCACGTGCTTTTCAGGTCTCAAGTTAGGTTTATTAATCAACACGTTTACTTGAAACCGGTCACAAGACTGTTCTCAATCTTGAGAATGGTTTATTATAAACACATCTCAATACAAGTCTTGAGGCTGTATCACCCGAGAAGCATCTTGAAGTTGACGCTATCTCAAGCTCCGGGCTAATTTATAAACCAATTTTGAGGTCTCTCAGCTGAGATCACTTCTCAAGTATTCGCCTTAGCGGCGAATGAATGATAGTCTTGAGTTTTCGTTTATTAATACGTGAAACTCGGCGCACGTATCAAGTGAGTACTACTTGAGTATGCACGTGAGTTTCAAGTCTCAAGTAAGTTTTATTAATCAACACGTTTACTTGAGACCAGTCAGAAAACTATTCTCAATCTTGAGAACGGTTTATTAATACGGGCTTAAGATTTATTCAATATTTTAAGTGAGCATTCTGGCGTGAAATGTTGTTGGAATCCTCATTCTCATATGCATAAGTTTCTGTGCAGTTACTTTACGTACGATTATAAATTACATTCCAATAGTGCATAAATAGTGCCACCGAAATAATATAAGTCCCATAAATAGTGCTTCAAAAACAACGAACTTATTTACATGTCTTTGTGAAAAAAGGCTGCGGACGGACTTTTGAAGGCCGGACAAAAATCCAAATCGGACAATTCGATCATCTTAAACAGATGATCGAAGATTATATGCAATAACACACACGGAGCACAAAAATCTGCGGCCGACAAAAACTCCGTCATCTACGCTGCCCTTTTTCAGAAACCATCAAAATAATTTATGTCCTATGTTTTTTCAATGTATACTTATATGCAATAAAGTATTAAATAAATAAAAATAATTCGTTGTTTTTGAAGGAACTATTTATGAGGCTTGTACATTTCGGTGGCACTAGTTAGGTATGCACATTTTTTTGTATATGAATTATAATCGAATCAATCAAATGCTCTTTATTGCACAATTAACAAAAGCTACATGAAGAATACAGCGTACATCATTAATCGCACAAAAAGGCATAATCATAGGTAAGCAGTGAGCATTCCATCAAGCAGCAACACGTGACGCCAGAATGCTCATTAACGACTGTTTGACGACCTGTTTGTTGTAGTGGTTAGAAACTCTGACTGCTTTACCAAGAGGTCGTGGGTTTGAATCCCGCTAGGGGCATATGTTTTGTATGATGAATACAGACTTGTGTTCCCGGGTTATGGATGTTTTTCATAATATGTAGGTATTTATTAAAAAAAATGTATTTGTGTAGTTTATCAACCATCTGGTATCCATAACACAAGCCTAGATGCTTACTTATGATGGTCCCAGATGCTTACTTATGATGGTCCCACACTCTTACTTATGACGCTATTGAGCATTTACTGGTAAAAATAATTTGATGATACAAAAGCACAAATATAGTATAGTTTAGTTTACACATATTTATTTATTTATACATTAATTATTCGCACTATATTACTGACACTTTACTTACTACTTTTTTTAATTTAACTCACTGACCGAGTTGGATATTCATGGGCAGGTAACTGTTTTTATTTAACTTCATATATGTATATATACAGGCTTGCCTAGTGTGGGGTTAAAGGTAACAGAATAAGTAACTAATCTACTACAAACATGCAAATTGTAGATGTGTCTTGAGTATTGTTTATAACTCTTGTGCCATGTTTGAAATAAATCATTTTTCATTACTGTGGACCTAGATGGCGCTGTGTGTATATGCAAAGATATTTTATTTTAATTATGGATTAACGCTTTAAACTACAGTGGCAATAATTTTGATCAACAGACGTAACATATTATTTCAAATTTTGGCACGGTCACTCGTTGGATGGGTGACCATTAGTGGTATTTTAATATGAGTGTTTCCGTACTTCGGAGGGCACTGGCTTTGGCCTGTTGCTCAACTCGTAAGCGCAGAAGTCGATCACAAAAACCATGGAAGGGGCGTACTAAAATAAAAAAATACGTTTGTAAAAGTTATATTTATTCGAGTACATAACTACATCTTAATATAAAATGGATAATAACTATTTTCCGCTTGATAAATATGTTTTAAGTGGATATTAAGACACCTGCATTCACGTCCCACTTTATTCGAAAACTATCACATACTTCGAAGATTGTGTTTACGATCGCGTACAAAAATAATTCACTTTCAACAGCAGTCGGGAGGAAACTGCATTTTCTATTTCACACAAAATAAAAATATTACTTAAATATAAAGGTATAAAAGCAGTAGCGTTCGAATGGCACTAGAATGTACTTGATCGTTGTTTACTTATAGTATTTATTAGAAAGCGAACAATCAATTTGTCGCTACGATGTATAAACGTTAACTCTTACTCATAAACATGTATATATTTTATATAAGTAGTTATATAGCTTTATTTATCAAACTAATTAAATACAAACATTGTTGTACCTTGAGCACTTCCCATCTGCTCAATAATGGTCAGCGCACACTGACGGAGTGGAGGCGAAGCGACCTTTTTTGTGAAAAATTGAAACACAACAAACCTTTTCGGTCAAGCTTATTCCTTAGAAAAGGTAATTTCAGTCGTGTTATTAAAGTTGCAGTTTCAATTTTTATAAGAAAAGTCGCGGTTTGCGCTGACCCTAAAAACCCACATTCTATTTTGATCGACATTTTTACAATACTTATGGTCTGGATATTTCAACATCAAGGTACAGGCATAGGTTCAACGCACTCATGACTGACGCAGCAAAACTAAGCGGAAATGTGACCTCCCTAAGTATAATGCACTTTTCATTGCTTTTGACAATTTAATCATTATGTAAAAACAAGTCAGACATGCACATTGTATTATATTACTACAACAACGCAAGAATTAGGTGATGTGGATGTTACTTCGTAAAGTAGTAGATTGGGTATCGGTAAACGATAAGTATACAAAAAAGTTTGTATATTAGGTAAAAGAACGACTCTCAAGTATGAATCCGGCTTTATATTGCCATACCTTTCTCAATATGAATTTAAAATTTCCTTTATGAACTGAGTCTACCACGAAAAAAGGATTGAATTTCGGGCCCAAACGAAGCCCAGAATTCAAGAAGGCGTATTCAGCTACGATTGTCACGATATTGTTAAAAACAAGATTTTTAACAATATCTTCTTATTAAGTATTTGATTCCATAATGCAGACTTTAGAGATACAGAAGAAGAAACGTTGTTTTATTGCGGCAATGGATGGATACTTTGGCTAAGGAAAGTTGTGCCTAAAAAGAACTTGAATTTAATCTTTTTCGGAATTTTAGTGAACAGCAGGTTGTAAGACCCATTCAATGAAAGCAAAATAATGAGAGCCAGCGTCTTTGATTGAATCCGAAACATGAAAACTACCAGTAATACCTGCCATGTCCTGTACAATGATAGAAGAAATATGAATAGACAAAAGTTTCAATTAATTGAAACTGCTATAATAAATAAATAAACACACAGCTACTCAATGACGTCAAGTACATGCAACCCACAGACTGTTCAGCCATGGTGGATAGCACACACACAAAATCATACCAATTTATCAATAAAGAAAAATAAAATAAAAAATACAGTGTGCTCCCGCCGATTACATTTAAATAATGTTGTTTCCTAACTGTACTCAGAATTAAATTGAGCAGGATCTATTATAGCTACATTTACACTAAGTCAACTTTGTTGGCGGACAATACATTTTGTTACAGTAGGCCTCCGATTACACAACTATACAATTCCATTAATGATAATATTACATTTAGAAGTCAGTCCCTTACCATTCTTTAAACTGTCCTTATAATACATAACCCCATACTTCAACTAAATTGCAGTAAACTACCTCTATGTTTTAATCTCAAAGCCCTCCCCCCGCGGGCGCCACACCCCTTCCCGCGGGCCCCACACGACATGCCAGCATCATCCTAAACAATCATAAAATACTCATTACAAAAATACTGTACAATTACAATAATTATTTGAAGGTAATAAAACTCTTACCGATAAATCGTAAGCGGTTAATGCTCTGATATACTCTACGCCCGCACTCCCATCAATAATACACCATTCACAAATTATATACAATGTCTCCTATTTTAATATACATGTTACATAAACACACATCCAAATTTGATCCCAAAACTGTAGTCTTTACCTCGTTTTATTTTCTAAATTAAATAATGAGATCGAACATAAACATTATGGAATTTTGCAAATGAGTAGAATAGAATTTATCATGTTGTTATCAAAAATGTAAAAATCGCTATGTAAACATCTGAACAGTGTACAACACATTAATATAAACATGTAAATTGTTATTATTTTTGTAAATTTGGACAAGGTATTTGTCGCTATGTAATACTTTTCTACGTAAATATGTTCAATAATATCTTCATTTGTTACAAGGCACTGATCGTTAACAATTGATCACTGTTTTTGTAATTCAGTTAGATCATCCTACCATCTTACCCTAATTTAATAGCCAATATTAAAATATTTAACTTGCAGTACAAATATTTCGTATGAAAATACACATTATGACTCTGCGTACATAGATCTATATACTAAAATATAGTATTCCAGTGTAATATACATTAGTGTAAATAAATTTCCAGACAAAATCCTCTGTTGGAAAACCACGATTTGTACAAAAATATTTTTTGCGAGTTTGCAAAAATATTTGTTAGTCTACGCAATTTATACATCACCCTAAGTGCAGTTATAAACATTGTGTTAGGTGGGATGTATTTTTTGGAGTTAACACGCGCCAATATTTGCGACAAGACAATGGAATGTTGACAGGAGAAGGCCTCATCGTCGATCCTGCCACAAGTTTACTGTTCGAACTCGGTACTCGAGTTACAAAATATAATCATTGCAATATTAAGATACATCAATCTAAAGTCTTCGGTCTCTCTCATTAGCGCGCGAGGAGAAATCGGCCGATCTCAACTACGATCTTTGATTGTGTGTTCAGTCTCACGTGACAGACTTGCGCAGGCGACGACGACGCGCCCTGTCAGTGCTTCGACAGGTTCAGCGGCAAGTCTGGAACAGAAATGTGCACGATGATAAACTGCTACCTAGAGCACGTCCAGTTATTCAGAGGGATCACCCAGCATCGAGTGGTTTCAGTGAAGTAAAAAGAATGAAATAAATATAATAATATAAAGAAATAGCCTTGAATTTACACACAACACCATCTAGTTCCACACTAAGCAACTGGACTTGTTTGACATATTACACAAAGACGTTATTTTTTTTGTAAATATATACATATTATAAATGAAAACATCCATAACTTTGTTTGTATGATGAATAGGGACACCTATTCATCATACAAACATATGCACCTAGCGGGATTCGAATCCGCGACCTTTTGGTATTGTAATCAGAGTTTTTAACCACTACACCACACAGATGGCTTGAACCAATTGACAAAAGATAAGATCGAAAGTGGACGCTTCTTCGTCCGCAGCACCCTCAACTTATTCGGGAAACTGGTTTGGCGGCAAACTTAGGGCGATCCAGTTGGATATTTAGAAATATACCATACAGAGCATTAAACGTGTATTCCGATGGGAATATGCATGCGACTTTACAGGTGGCTAAGATTTTAGCGTTTCAGGCTCGCTCGAGTCGGGATCATAGCTCGGACGTCACTACACCTATTAGATGTCATCACAAACAGAGGGTTTCACAGGAGGTCCTAAAACCGGGTAAAACTCAGCACGCAGGTAGATGAAAGTGGACATCGATTCCTCACCTGACGTGGCCTCATCCTTGGGTATGTGGTCGGTGAGCAGCGGGTGCGCGAGCGGCGCCCAGGGCCCGGGCGGCGCCCCCGGCGCTCCCGGCGCCACGGCGTAGTGCATCCACAGCGGGGGCGCGGGCACGCGGTACAGCGGCGCGTACGGGTAGTAGTACGGCACCTCGCGCCACTCCTCGCGGGCCGGCGAGCCGCGGTACTGCGGCCAGCGCGCGTAGGGGGCCCGGTACCGCGCGGGCTCCGGCGGCGTGGGCGAGTCGCGGGCCGGCCCCGGCGACCCCAGCGCCAGCGGCCCGTAGCGGTAGCGCGAGCCGTCGGGGCTGGGGCTGGGGTCCGGCGACAGCGGCGGCGGCGCGGGCGGGTCGCGGCGCGGCGGGCTGCCGTCGGGCATGCTCAGCAGCGAGTGGATGCTGTAGCTGCTCACGTGGCGCGGCGCGGGCGCGTCCCGCCGCGCGGCGCCGTTGGCGGGCGGCCGCGCCGCGTGGCTGGGCCCCGGCGACGGCGGGTACGACGCGGTGCTGAGCGCCGGCACGGTCTTGGCGCGCCGCTTGGTGCCCTGGTCCTCGAGGCTGACCCGCTCGAGCTCGCGCAGGATGCGCTTCCGCGGCGACACCATGGCGTGCTCCTGCCGGCAGCTGGCCAGCTTCGCGTTGACGGGCGCGGGCGGCGCCGCCGGCCTCTCGCGCAGCCTGTCGATCGTCCGCGCGAGCTCCTTGCGCCGCAGCGCCGATCCGGTCTTCTTGTACACCCTTAGCTTATGATACTGATACGGTTTCTTGAGTTTCATGCGGTAGTATATCTCGCGGTCGCGGTCCGTCCGCCGCTCGTCGCTCGCTCGGGGCTCGCCGGGCGCTCCGTCGACGAGGTCCTCGCTCCGGCCGGCCGCGTCGTCGGGCGAGTCCGCGTCGCCGTTCCGCCTGCGGTCGCAGAGCCCGTTGGCGAGGGGCCGCCGCGACCCATCGGGCGGCGCGTCGAGCTGGCTCGTGTCGTGGGGCCGGCGCCGCTTGAGGCGGGCGGCGGCGGCGATGGTGGCCGTGTGCAGGGTGGCCGGCCGACAGTAGTACATCGCTAGCTCCTTGGAGAGGTTGCGGCGCGGCGCGGCCTGCTTCCAGCAGTGGTCGCGCTGCCAGGGGGAGGACTGGACGGAGCTGTTGTCATCGGAGACGCTGAGCGAGGCGGGCGGCGCGTGGGGCGCGGGCGGCGTGGGCGCGGCGGCGGGCGGCCAGAAGGTCTTGCGCGGCACCGACACCCAGCCCGCCCGCTCGCCCTCGCGCGCGCACCCCCGTACCAGCTCCAATATGAACTTGCCATCTGCAACCACGATTGTAGATATCGATAAAGATAGTCGGGTTCGTGGTTTTTTCGCGTAATTCCCATTAACTGGATAATCAAAATTGATCAAAAATTTTCGATTATCCATACAAAGTAAACCATTATGAAACCACCTTTAGTATAGAAGTCCGCCAATTTTCGGCTGAATTCGGCTATTGGAACCCCTAGTGGAAAATTGTATTTAATCAAGATTGAACTCACCAGTAAACAGGAATTACACGGATTAAATTTCACCCTGTATAACCTAACATCACCATTGAAAAAAAAAATAGAAATTAATGACTTTCGGATTTTTTTCTTTAATTTAGTACCTCTCTACATGGCAAATTTCAAGATTCTAAGTAATAATATCGTAATTATCAATTATAAAACAAAATGTATTTGTACATCGAAAATGTCTTAAATACATTGGAGGTGTAATTACACTTGTAACGTACATGATGTTATGAGAAGTTGAACATCATGTCGTATTAGGAGGTCAAGCGGAGAGCAGAGAGATATGGAAAAATCTCCACCGACAAGAGCATGGCTCTTAAATCAGATGATGCTGTACAAGATGATAGAATACACAAACTGGAATTCAACTATTTTGATAAAGTAGATAGATAAATACAAGAAATATACAAGTCTCATAAATAATACTTCAAAAACAATGAAGTTATTTAGATATATTTGTGAAAAAGTGGACATTTTATGAATCAGTCGGTCAATTTTGTAATCAGGTTGCAAAGATATTTGATTTACCAACAACAATTAAGGTTATATCATCTATCCAAGTTAAGAGTGGTCAGTAGTGTGAGGTATTCTTATCAGTCATCTACATTTTGTTTGTTAAGAAGCTGAAATTGTTATTGTACTAAATGGAATGAAAAGTGATAAAGTTTTGTTAACATGGATTAAATTTATATTGAATTAGTTTTCCATCCGCGAGACATTAATTTATCGCGTATTTTTTTGGGATTAAAAGTAGCCCATGGATGTTCTTCTCCGGGTTCCTAGCTACCTCCCTACCAAATATCAATATGATCTGTTCAGAAGTTTATCCATGAAAGTCCAACAAACAGACAGGCCTTATTTATTTTAGTATTTAGTATGTATTAATTATTTGGGTATTTATAATATTAGTATGGATCGATACAATAAAATTACAAAATAAGTAAATGTCAATTATGTGAGAAATACTTCAGGTGTCTTATCAAGTTATCACTTGAGATAATAATCTATTTTTACAAGAATGATTCATTTACATTAGGTAATTATGGTCGCTATGATACAGGTCTCAACTTAGTATAGGGATCAGAGGTCTATTCAGGTAGGAGCCATACTTAATCTTAAGTTACTTAAATATTAAAATGTATTTGATAATTTATAAACATAGAATTCTTAGAACATAGAGTAAGTCATATTTTGTCTGAACAGTAAGTGTAAGGAAAATAATATCTGTCACTTTATTTTTATTACTGAAGTGAAGACTAAAGGCACATTACATATTTCATGTCAGTGTAATGTTCGTCATTTCAGTCAAGTTAGGAAAATGCTATTTCAAAAGTGATTTTGCTTGACATGGATGCATCTTTAAGTTAATCAGTGCCAGATTCATTCTTTTCATCTGTATCAAAAATGACGGTGAGAGCATGGATATAGCATTGACATGTGCAAAAGGTACTTATAAAGTATGTAACAATAAAAGTAGGATAAGCTGCTGCTATAATGCTGGGACAAATCTTCAAGCCTCCTATCACTGTGAGAAAAAAAATCCTTTATTCCGATAGCCCCAGCAATGGGAATAGGCTGTAATGCACCAGTGACACCATTGCCCAATATACAAAAGGTCTAAAACAGTAATATTTGATCAATAGGGTCCACTATGTAATACTGTTAAATACACTCGAGGTCATGCATTGCATGAATGCATGAGCATGAGATGTCAATGTAATACAGGGTCTGCCTGTCCCTACTTGGCAATCTATGCTAATTGAGAAAAAAGTTATAAAATTAAACACTTCATTTCTCATGTCATAAAATCATATTAAATGTTGTATATGGTAGCTTTATATGAATCAGTAAGGAATAGGGATAACATTGATTTTTTTTAAATAATACCACTGCATACCTACACTTTACCACTTATTTGTAATAGACTGGTGAGTTGTTATCAAGCAACTCTATCCAAACATGGGTCTATATTAGCAGGCACTTGCCTTAAATGTTTACTTATAAAATTACAGAATGTGCTTACCATTATCATTTGAGTTGGGCATGTCAATAGGATCATGTTTACACAAACTTGATAATAGATTTTGATACTTTACAATAACAACCTACTACACTGTGGGTACAGTACATGAAGCTACATTTTGAAGTTATTTTATGTGACCAAATACCAGACCTTTTATTTACTTCAATTATTTTTAAGCATTCTAGCTCATTTATTGTATAATTATAAATCCATTCATATCATAAATAGGGACTATGACTAATTCAAGAATTACAAATTTTCTTGTTTTTTCACATCCCTTTGATATCAGTAATGGCAGCCATCAAATTACTTGGTCACAGAGAAAAAACTACTTTAAATTCAGTGTTATACATATTATTTCTTAATTTAATTTATACTTGTTTATGACCTGTAGTAGGTATTACACATGAGATTTAGTCAAATTATATGTCAGCGAACAAAGATAATGTAAATTTAATAAAATTAGGTTAAAATTCGGGTCTGGTTGAATGAACACTTGAATGATAGCGGTGGGTCATTGGTAGATACCAGTAGGGGAGTTAGCAGTAAACATTATAAATTAGCAAATGTTTATCTCTCAACACACCAAAGGTAGGACTAGTCCTACCTACAAAGTACCTAGGTACATCCTAGATACTTTGATGAACTGGTTATAGGATGCTTCTATCCTGAAATATCAAATAATTTCCACTAGACAATAACCTGATAAGTAATTTGTGTTTTCAAATAATTAGACATTTAGAATAAAAATGCTTAGACTGTTGATAGACAGTGAATCTGCTTCAATAGTATCTATATTATTCATATAGCATGAATATGTCAATAAATAACTTAAGTCATCACCTTAGGTATCAACCAGTCATAGAAAATCAACCTTTGAATTTCAGTATGATCAGTATAAGTTCCAAACATGCAATGGCCAACATATAGAACTGTTAAAGCATAGTTAATTAGTAGATGTACTGTTTCCACTGCAGTGCTCATACCTCCTTACGAAATACACAACAATAGCACAGAGGCTGTGCTCAGACAATTGGCAACAACTCAACCAAATGTGCCAGTGTAAGCTTATCAGAGCATGAATGACTTTCTAGTTTTTCTCATTAACAAGCCTACTAGGTAATGCTCTACAAATTTAGACACCAAAAGGAATAGTACCTACTAGCCTCAAATGGAAAAAACAAGTATTTCAGCACTTTAGGATGATCACTACACTGACCTTTAAAGAACTTGAGCCTCCCACCCGTGGCATTGGAAGCGGAATTGAGCACAGGAGCATCCTCATTAGGGCTTTTACTGCTGCCGTTACCATTCACGCCATGTCTTCTGTCTACTTCCTCTGTCATTTTGGTACATGTTGTCAGAGTTGTGTTTGTTCCTTCCTGTATATGCATTTCATTTCTGACCGCTCATACAGAACACGAGCGATACTTCAGTTCACACGCTCTCGCCATGTCGCGGTGAACCTCGGGAACGATGGATCACGATACACCAAGCGTTGAGCAGGGTTAACATTCAATATTGTCGTGAGAGTCCTCATCCTACCAGTCCACCTGTGTGTTACAAGCTGCTCCAAAACTCTCACATAAACACATTACCGACACGGAGACTACCGAATTGACTCCCAAGATTGATTTTATTTCGAGAACACTTAAACGTTTGTCACTGTCCTAATAACTCCAAAACAAAACCGCGACGCCGGATTCCCGATTTTTATCGGGCCCACGACACAATTCAGAAAAAAGCTGTCGTTTTTCTGTACATAGTTCATTCACACCCAGCATCCATTTTGATTCGTTCAAAATCAAATACGATACGATCGTTCTTTTTTTCACCACAAATCCGAATGCGTTGTAGAATGCGTTTTGTTTTTGTTTAAATAGTCACGCGTAGGGTTCCTTGTAAGAGCCCTCAAAGCTCACCGGTACCTCACCTCAGGACAGGACAGTGCAAAGCTGTAACGCAGCGTTATTCCTTGGCGTCTTTAGTCGTCGCTTTAAATCACTATCACGGATGATATATTTTACTTGTGTTTTATACGGAACACGCAATTTCAAACAATAGATTTTAAATAATATAAGTTTCAGACACAATTAACAAAACGCAAAAAAATAACAATTATCGTAAAGCAATTCTATTGGCAACTCTCATCCAAGAATGTGGACAATCAAATCCTGGATTCCAAGCCAAAAACTCCCAAGTCAACGGAATCAACGGCCCATATTTCAGAATGTCGCTCAAGCGTAGATTTGCGCTTGAGCATAGTTAGAAAGAGATGCCGACATACAAGTTACACAAAGCTGTCTCTTTTTTACTATCCTCAAGCGGAGATCTCTGCTTGAGTAAAACATCTTATTCATGGTCTAGTACGGCTGTCCATAGTGTCCGTCCGATCACGGTCGCGATGCTGAATGTAGCATACACACGATCTAGCAGCAACCGAACGAGTTAAATGAGCGCATGTGTTTTTTTTTTATTTATAATGCCACCAGTATATCCAAACGCCAAAAAATGGGAGCACACTATCGTTTGTTGTAGCTTCTCCTCTAATAGGCATTAATCTTGTTGTAATGTAATGGAATGCATGACTTTGGCTTATAAATTGTATGTAATAGTGTTTATAATGATGCTGTTGATTTTTTATTATTCAAAAATAAAATAATGCATTTATTCTTTTTTGTTTCTTTTCATATAGTCCGCAATTGAAACATTCCACAGACAAGGGTGGGCCTAATATTTTTCTATAACCGTTACCAAACCGTGTAATAAACCGTTCTCAAGATTGAGATGACCTTAAATAGGCGTAAGAATCTGTTGTTTAAAATAGTATGAAAAAATCTCATTTATTATTACGGCGCGACTGTGTTTCGCAGTGTGTGCGCATAGAATTACTAAGTACACATCAAATCGAGCGCTAAGGCACATAAGCGAGCCACATAACGATTATAGCCACAGCTATAATCGTTATGTGACCTGCAAGTTTATCTTTATTTCTTGTATTGACATTATGTTTATCACTATTTTTCCTAAATGATGCTCAAAGAGTATAGTAACTATTTATGATGCTATAATATACTAATCTAGCAGTATTTACGTCTGATATTTGTCGAATTTTTGTCCATAGTCTTTTCGAAGTACTATTTTATTTAGTCTGGGAGCACAGCACAGAACTATTTTTTAGTCTGTGGTAGTATAAAAGTGGGTATTTAATCGGCTTTTTCGAGTGGATATTTAATCGGCGAGTGAAGTTGCATTATTCTTTAAAATTCTTGTAATTTGTGCATTTTGACTTTTGAAGCTTAATAATGGCAGAATATTGTGCAGCAAACGTTAGTGATGGTGTACAAGTGAAGGGAAGTGTAAATTAAAGTGCGTAACGAGCTTTCGGGTTCCCACAAGAAGCCGCCAAAATCTTTTGTAAAGCATTCTGCCTCTTTACTGAAGAATGACTTGACCGTGACTAGACTCTGTATACGCCAAGTATACGACGGATTACTTGTTTTGACTGAGACTGACTTACAAACTGAAGAAATAAGAGAAATAAGACATGGCTGTTATGGGCTAGATCCCTTTGCCTTCTCCTAAAGGAGAGAATTAAACCAAAAAAAAATAATCTGCAGCATTGCCAGATCTACGAATTTTCAGAAAATTACACAGAATTTGGGGTGTGCCTACGGAAATGTAGATTTTAAATATATCAGATTTTATTTCCGAATTTTATACAAATCTCCGGATTTTTCATTGCTTTCGGGAACAATATTTCTCGTTCCGTTCGATGACAGTTCGTTGCCACACTAAATTAGCCGAAGGGTGACTGGTTCTGTAGTAAATTGTCATTTTGTAGTCTGTAAAATCTCGATATTTTGTGCCAAACGCAGGTAAGTGTTAATCTATTTTTTTTTTTGGTAACATTTTTTTGTGTCAATTTCTGCTGATCTTTAACATTTGACCTGGCAACACTGATTATCTTTGTGTGGTGCGGTGGTGCTGTGTGGTATTTATTATTACCATTATTACTGGCGTGTGGTTTATAGTTGCGTTGCATGCGTGCCTTTAGATTATTTTGTTAATGTGCACTGTATCTTTTTTGGCCTACTTTGCACGCTGTATCCAGAAAGATGTCGGCATCGGAGGTTTCATATAGTCGTAAAATAATATCGGAAGATTTGTCGAATGTAGAATTCGACACAAGTGAAGATGTCGAAGTTATTCCTACATTTGATTCCATGGGACTTCGGGATGAGTTACTACGAGGAATATACACATACGGTAATTAATTGTTATCTTTCCAAACTACTTATTTTTATTTCACCTGCAACGCATATCGTGTGCGTTCACTCATGCGTGTTCAACAATTAACACTTTCACATTTTCAGGGTTCGAGAAACCGTCTGCAATCCAACAGCGAAGCATTTTGCCTATCGTGAAAGGCAGAGATGTGATAGCTCAGGCTCAATCGGGTACCGGTAAAACTGCCACATTCTCAATTTCCATCCTCCAGTCATTGGATACAACCTTACGTGAGACTCAGGTGCTGATCCTCTCCCCCACCCGTGAGTTGGCGACGCAAATACAGAAGGTGATACTTGCGTTGGGAGACTTCATGAATGTGCAATGCCATGCATGTATTGGAGGCACAAATCTTGGGGAGGATATCAGAAAATTGGATTATGGTCAGCATGTTGTTTCTGGTACACCTGGAAGAGTTTTTGGTGAGTTTTCAACATTATGACTTTTGTAAATAGGGGTGAAGAAATTGTTTGATAATTTCTTGCGTGACACATCAATTTAGCAGGCATTTACATTTAAATTTCATATTATAATGTATATACATCAGTGCAAAAAAAAAAAGTTTCTGAAAACAAAAAATCTCTTAATGGGTTACCATTTGTGCTTTCTATACTATTTGCCAAGTCCATTTATAAAACTTTTCATCTACCTGGATTTAGGATAAGACTTTAAACCAGGGCTTGAAACCGGTTAATATTTTTTCCCGAAATTACTTCCCCCCATTATAAATTACCTGATATTATTCCTAAAGACTGATTTATAGAACTATATTTAGCATATCTCGTTAAAGTTACATAGTAAAATTAACCAGGTTCAAGCCCTGCTTTCCACTACAACCTCTTGTAAAGACTCTAAAGGTAGATTAGAGTTGGCTTTGAAGGATACAGGTTTCCTGTTGTCATCGGGCTCATATTCAGAATCTATTGTAGAACTGTGGTACATAGGTCATATTACAATATTGTTGCATTGGTTCGACAGTCCTTACCTCTAACAGGCATACAATATTAATTTATTAATTTACCATGTAAAATTAAGAATTGAAATTAATTAATAAATCTAACATTTGCATTGCTATAAAAATGTCGAAGTATTAATAATAATTATGTCAATGGTGCTTTTTAGAATAAAATTCCTTAAGGCTGTTGATGATGAAATACGTTATTTACCAGCCAAATCTTTTAAAGTTTTTTTAAATTGTGGCTCCTTTATACCTTCAATTTCAAGCGGGATCCTATTATATACTCGAATGGCTGTCACATATGTACTTTTGTCCATTATCATGCATGCTATTTTGGGCAAGACCAAATGATCCATATCCCTCAAGTTTCGACCATTTACGACATCAGAGACCTTATTAAATGATGACATATTTTGCCTAAGGAATAAACATAACGCCATTATAAATATACCTGTTAGGGTCAAAAATCCTTTACTCTTAAATAAGTCTCGGAGAGAGTAATCATTAGGTTTTGTAAATATTATTCGCAGACATATGTACATATGGATAAATGTGTCCACAGCATTAACAGAATTCCCCCAAAATATTACACTATACGAAAGCAGAGGATATACATTTCCATAGTACGCTTTCGTAGCCACTTCCACAGATGCAACATCCTTCGGTACAGAGAGTGCGTGCTCTGTCTGTGCTCTGTGGATGTGACAGATTAAAAATGCCTTAGCTAAAATGTTATTCCATGCTGAAAAAAATTTCTATAGTTAACCAACTAGTTATCCAACTAGCTTTCAACCCAGGATAATTTAAACTGCCTTTTTTACCTGACTGCCCAAAGGACGGTAATGTTTTTCGAGTGTATGTATGTATGTAGATTTCTATGTTACCTACTGTAACCATGTATTGTAATTTTCGAAATGCAAGGTGTCGTTAAATTCGTCTTGATCCCTGGAGTGTCATAGGATACATTTTATGTTAATTATCCAACATGGCACCTGTCCAATGCAAAATATGCTGTCGTGTTTTTAAACTCATATTGTTATTTTAGATATGATCAGAAGACGTGTTCTAAGGACTCGCTCAATAAAGATGTTGGTGCTTGATGAAGCTGATGAGATGTTAAACAAAGGCTTCAAAGAGCAGATCTATGATGTTTACCGATATCTGCCACCAGCAACACAAGTTGTATTGATCTCTGCCACTCTGCCTCATGAGATTCTTGAGATGACATCCAAGTTTATGACAGATCCTATTAGGATTCTAGTCAAACGGTAAGAATAATATTTGTATTCAATTAGTATTATTATTATTTGGTATAACAATGAACACTGTTTTTTATGTGAGTTGAAATTGTTTCCAGTGATGAGTTGACATTAGAAGGCATCAAGCAGTTTTTCGTGGCAGTAGAACGTGAGGAGTGGAAGTTTGATACTCTGTGTGACCTCTATGACACCCTCACTATCACACAAGCGGTCATCTTCTGCAACACCAAGAGAAAGGTTGATTGGCTTACACAAAAGATGCAGGAGGCAAACTTTACAGTCAGTTCTATGCATGGAGACATGCCTCAGAAGGAGAGAGACAATATTATGAAAGAGTTCCGTTCTGGTCAAAGGTATATGTTTGTCATTATTTATTTCATAGATATTTTTTCACCCCCTATTATTTGATTGATATTGATGGTGGGACGATTGCCAGGCATGCAGATTGATAGTCACCCCACCATGAAATACATCAATTTATACAATTCCCGTTATGGAGCTCTAGCTGCTGCCCACAACTCCGTTCATGTGGAACATTTCAGCAATATCGGTTTAGCAAAAAATTTTGCCTAATTGTTAACCTTGTTCCTAGTCTGGTTGCTAACCAAATTCCATCCAAATTCGTTCAGCCGTTTGGGCGTGAAGAGGTAACAAACACAAACTTTTAGCATTTACATATAATGTTATTTGGGATTAGTACTCTAAGCCCAATTCACTCCACCTACCATAAATAATATTTAATATGGAAGAGATTGCTTTTAGTGATACGGTCGCCAAATTGTACATTCTATTCTTACCACTTTTCTGAAACTGTATTTTCTTGTCTGTTGTGCAATAAAGTGTATTTGTATTGTATTTAAACGAGAACTTCCTTAGAATTTTTGCTACCGTAATAATTTGCATAGTGTTTGAAATAATTTTAACAAACCAACCCCAAAAAAAGTTTGTTATGTGATATCTTGGTCAAATTGTTAACCAATTTTGATGATATTTTTTGTTTGTCAGTGTGGTTCAATATAAATTTGGTGAATATCTGATGATGCACGGAAGAGATAGAAAACGGAATCCTAGTGTTGTTTTCCCAATTTTTAATGGTTTATTATTAATTTGTATTAAATCTGTTACAGCCGTGTCCTCATAACCACAGATGTGTGGGCAAGAGGTATTGATGTCCAACAAGTGTCTTTAGTCATCAACTATGATCTCCCCAACAATCGCGAGTTATACATCCACAGGATTGGGAGATCAGGTCGGTTCGGTCGTAAAGGTGTGGCCATAAACTTTGTCAAATCTGATGACATCAGGATTTTGAGAGACATTGAACAGTACTACTCGACCCAAATTGATGAAATGCCTATGAATGTAGCTGATCTTATATAATTTGCAATATGGATGTCACACACCCAGATATGGTAGAGCACATGGTGGCAGTAATATGAAACAAGTTATTCTATTCTATTAATTTAGAAATTAAGCAGCAGTAATGCTATTTTCATGTAACTTGATAATTGTCTTAATATAAACTTTAATTCTACTTTAAAATGTCTATTAATAAACTTTAATTCTACTTTCGGCTCCGCAGATCAAACATAACACTTTAGTTCGAAATAAAACTTTAGCGCTATTAATGAAACACCTCTTGATTTTCAGTCAACCGCACATTCGTCAGGGCAAGGGTAGTTGAAATTAAAACCAATATTATGTACAGAATTTACAAATTTCATATGGAAAATAATACAACAATTTACAAGCAATAATTTTGGACCTTCCTTACTGTAGAAGCCAAAACCGGTAATGGATACCTAACCAATGAAATCACAATAAATTATGTAATTAATTATTACAAGTATAGTATACACATAATTATAGTACTTAGTAATAATAAAATTATCTTATTAGACATCAGCTGAGCTCTTGGAATGTCAGCACAAAAGAAGACAGTAGCCCCAAATTGATGATGTATAGGAAAGTAATGCAAGCCAATAATTAAGCTTAAAAACGCGTTTTTTTAATTGCATTACAACATAGGTACTCCATTAGTATATTTCATCTAGCGCTTTTAATCAAATTAAGACTTGCCACACTCCTTTTTTTACAAGCTTTATTTAATTTCACCCTGTCCCGGTAATCAATTCTAACAAGGTACCTAAATTGGTGTTTATGAATCTGAAATTGCCAGTACGGAAGCCCGCCCATACAACGCACAGACGGTCCTAGTCCTAAGGTTGAAGTGTTACGTCAGATGTGCGATCGTTTGTACCTACGTAAGTCGGGTGACATTGCACTACCTATTATGATGATCTGGTCTGATGATGGCACCCGAAGGCCACCATAGGAAGTCTTTAATAAACAATGCAACTCGATCGTTGATGTCGTTATCCAGGACTTGGATGATGGAGCTGGAAAGTGGAACTTGAAGATAAAACAATATGGCAATTTGGGTTCCTTTGATTTGTCTTGACATGTAGTCTGATCGTAGATGGTATCCAGGGTCTGATGATGGAGTTAGAAGGAGCGAACAGGAACTAAGCAACGACATGGTATAGTAAAACTTTCGAGTAGAAACTTGAATAACATGGGAGGATTAGGGTCTCATGATATGGAGCATTAAAAGCTTGTATTTAAAAAGTAGTTTAATGTAGAACTTTTCTTTAGATTAGAACGACCAAACAACCGCATTTCAAACCTACTGAACTTCCATGGAAATAATTTAAGTACCTATATTGATGCATATTCCCTACTAAAAACATCGACCAAGTTCTCTATGATCTATTTAATGTCAAATTTTAGGATTTTATGTGTACAGGAAGCGCATATAACAAGCACGAAAATTATTATCTATAGAACTCCATATATAAGAAACTATTACAGTTAGATATTTGAATTTTGTATCCTCTATAATAATATTTTTGCCATTACTACAGCAAAATATCAGCTCTATTATTCGTTCATTATCTTAGCTACAGTGATGCTAAAACTGAAACAAATGTGTTTATGTAATTAGCGTGTGGCGTATGCTCGCCCAGTTTACCGAGAACTGGGCTTGCTCACTACTGTGCGCTTAGATTCATAGTCCTCTCCTCAACACTTTTGAAACTTCAGAACACCATCTACTTTTGATACTGGCTGTGCATACTTATTGGAACAACATTGAAAATATATTGTGTAATTCATACAGCTGATATTGGAACACACTATATTAGTCTAATGGTCTTTGCTATAAATAACAGCAAAGTGGTATGTTTAACAATATTAATCATAAAGTAAAATCTCTTATTTCTGAAATATAATAATAAAAAGTTAGTGGCATAACAAAATAAATATATCCATATAATTTATGTACAACAATCACAATAAATTTAACAGATGTGATGTTATAGTATAGGGTCTACTAGGGTGATGAACTGTTTGGTGACTAATGCAATAACTGAATTTTCAAATAGAAAGGAATGTTTAGTCAATCCTTCTAAATTTTATTATGCTACGAGACCACAAGAGTCCTTTGTGTGTGTAGTCAGCAAAAAGGCGATCTGAATCACAGTAGAACAAACCTAATTTTTTTCATATAAATAAAGTTTAGTTTAAAGCTTAAATGGTGACCTTGACATCCCCTTGATTGCACAATGCCCAAAAGCATTCCATGAGGAATCTACATAAAGATGCCACTGCAGCATGAATGTTACAAATACGAAACAGTAACCTCATCCATAATCTTAAGGTATAAGTTTAAACAAAGCCTTGAATTACATAATATTTGAATTAATTTTAATGATTCCTAAAAATTAGTTTAATATAATATATCAATAAAAAACTGCTCTATTGTACTGTATTGTATTAGTGAGTGATAAAAGTATCCAACTCAAAAAAAAATCCAAAATTTGAACTTTGAAGAGATAACTATAGCAAAGAAGCTATAAAGGCAAGTTTTTTTCATAATAATATACTCTACTTGCTATGGCAGATAGGTTTTGTTTGGAGTTGAATATTAGGGCTCATACAACCAATTAATTTTTCCTTATACATTGATTTTTGATCACCCATATACCTAGTTCCAATACAGAAATGACCAATTAATTAATCTATAATTTCATTGATGATCAACCTGGGAGATAAGTCAACTTTACATCAATTGTGTTTCAGAAGACCCTTAAGTCATCAAATTTGTATGACCCTTTTAAAGCTTTATTAACATTACAATTCTGTCTCAGCTGAAGGATGAAATGCACTCCATCGACGATAAATAAATATCCCTATGGCACCCACAAGCAATGCTACTATTATTTCTGTTAACTGATCCCAGAAACTTGTGCTAGAGTCAGATGACTCCAAAACCAGTGTTTCTATCTCTTGTACTGGCTCTTCTGGAGGTTTTTGGGCTTGCTCCTCTTCTCCTTTGAATGCTATCTGGCTAAGTACAGACTGTTCCTCCTCGGTGATAGGTTGTGCGGCTGTAGATGATAACAAAGTTGATATTTCCCCACATTGAGTGCACTCCCAGCTTGTTGACTTCTTTGCCAGTATCTTTCTTTCAGCTGGAGTATAATCCAGGGATCCAATAGTCCCTTCGGCTGGAGTAGGCATGAAAGCAATTAAAGCAAGCAAAGCAGTCCTGATGGACCAGGATGGTTGCCATGTTTCGGGGTGATGGCCCGAAATGGATAAACAAATCTTTTTATTAACTTCAAATCTGCCATTTGGGGTAAGAAGAATTATGTGTGGTGGATGCATAGGATATTCCTTGGGTAGCAATATTCGACCATGATAGATACCTCCCTCGAAGTCCGTGCCTTTTGGGCCTTTCACAGTGAAGTGCCACTCGAATAGGTTGTCTTCTAGCGGCCGCGCAAAATATTCGTCTGTGGCATCTGCCAACTCCAGGGCTTCTCTCATTAACCGTTTCACGCCAGGACATTTGGTATTATATTTATCTCCCATTTCAGCCATGTTATGAAAACTGTAAGACACGTATGAACCACAGATTACTTTTTTATATGAGGCAGTATGAACTGTCAATTGTAAAATATTGTGACGCAATGGAAAGGTATTGATGTAGTCACAGGAAAATTTGATAACAAAAACCTTTTGATGAATAATCGTACATACTATTGCACTATATCGTATTTCTTCATTCTTCTATCTGTCAAACAGTCCACTGTTGCCAGGTCCGGGCCGATCCAAGTCGCCAAATATTTCGTGTCTTAATTTTGTCAAACGCAACGCACTAAGGCAACGCACAATATTTTTTTAGGGTTCCATAGTCAACAAGGAACCATGTAGTTTCGCCATGTCCGTCTGTCTGTCTGTCTGTCCGAGGCTTAGTTCCGAGGCCCTTACTACTAGAAAGATGTAATTTGGCAATTTATACAAATTAATAGGAAAAAAAAAAAGTTTTGTAAAGCATTCTGCCACTTTACTGAAGAATGACTTGACCGTGACTAGACTCTGTATACTTTTTTTTTATGCATGATGGGTTCGTACTTGACCTCAATCACACCTGATGTTAAGTGAAGATGAGGTCGAAGGTGGAAGCGTACTGACCCGGAATCCCCAACACATTTGGGGAACTGGCTATCTTATCTCTGACAACCGGAACACAACAACACAACAACTATACGCCAAGTATACGACGAATTACGTGTTTAAACCGACTTACAAATAAGAGAAATAGGACATAGCTGTATGGGCTTAGATACCTTTGCCTTCTCCGAGTGGAGTGAATAAATAAAAATCAAAAAGATAAAATGAATTCCCACAGAGTACATATATTTGTGTTTGGTTTGTTCTAACCTCTCTTGAAGTTTTGTGTGTGTTGTTCTTTTCAGACAAATAGTCCGGCTTATTATATACACGTAGACGAATATTACACTATGGATGGTCCGCCCGGAACGGGACCTCCCAATAATAATGGATCAATGGGTCCCCCGGGTATGGATCGAATAGGAGGAAACTTCCCACCGATGCCACCACCGCCAATGGGACTGCCTGGCTCGATGCCTCCACCCAGCTCTAGTTCTTCGAACATGCCGACAGGCCCTCCAAATATGCCACCAGGAATGGGTCCTCCTCCTAATATGATGGGGATGGGACCTCCACCGCCGGGTATGGGGCCACCTCCGCCTGGTATGGGGCCACCTCCGCCTGGTATGGGACCCCCTCCGCCGGGTATGGGGCCACCTCCGCCGGGTATGGGGCCACCTCCGCCGGGTATGGGGCCACCTCCGCCGGGTATGGGGCCACCTCCGCCGGGTATGGGGCCACCTCCGCCGGGTATGGGGCCTCCTCCGCCGGGTATGGGACCACCTCCGCCGGGTATGGGTCCACCACCGCCGGGTATGGGTCCACCACCTCCCGGTATGGGACCACCGCCGCCCGGTATGGGACCACCACCGCCCGGAATGGGGCCACCTCCACCAGGGATTGGACCACCCCCGCCTGGAATGGGGCCACCGCCTGGTATGGGCCCACCGCCACTGGGGCCGCCACCGTCGGGAATGGGTCCACCCCGAATGATGATGCGCGGTGGTCCTAATATGAAGAGTAATTACAACAATCAAGGCATGGATATGGGTCCCCCTGGTATGGGTCCTCCTCCTAATATGGGGCCACCTGGAATGGGTCCGTGGGAGGGACAGGGTCCTCCAGGGTGGGGGAGGCAGGGTCGTGGTGATGGTCCTCCAGGGTGGGAAGAAATTATGATGGGTGATGAAGCCGGGGAGCAGGATGAGGATGAGGAAGATCAGGGAATGCCACAGGGTCCTCCGTCAATTTTGCCATCATTGCTGACAATGAAGATTGACACTCCTGAGGAGTTCCGAAATAAACCCCCACCAGTGGGTGGTGTGGTGCTGCCCAAGGCTTTGGAAGAGGCCCTTGCCTACAAAGATCAGAGACAAGCTGCTCTTGGTGATGAAACTGTGAAGGAGAAGGGTAAGTCATACACTTTTCTGTCTATTTGAGGTGTGCAAATATTAATAAAACTTTAACATCAAATTTTACTATTTTGCTACTGAGTTAACTGATTATATTCATATTATTTTACGAATTCTTGATAAGCCTTGTTTACCATTTGGACTTGCATCTGCCCACATTGTACTTGCAACTCTGCACCCTAGCTTGCTTGGACCACTTTGGGACAAACGCAAGAAGCTGTCCCAGATCAGAATATCCACCAGGCATCAGTCTTTTAGAACTTTTTAGTCATTTTTCTCTTCAGTTGTTAGACGTAGAACCTCTGATAATTTAGTTGCTGCTCTCGTTACATTAGGCTGAGTTATTTAATAATCATTTTCTTGTTATGTAAAGTGCTGTGATTAAGCAACCATATCTGTTGATAAATGTAAATAACACAGAATTTAAAAATAATAAGCCTATGATGAGACATTGTCGGAACACCGTACTATGCTGACGAGTGCAACAGAATAAATGCATGTTTAAATGATTGTGTGTGTTGTGTTGCATGATAGCCTGTGAATTTTAAAGGCATCAGTCAGATGCAGAACTGCGGGAGTTTTTCAATTAAACTTTATTTTCTTATATCAATATTTCACAGATGCTGATCACCCACCCGAAGCGCCACCTGCACCAGTAATCAGCACAGAGTATGATGCTGAAGAGGATGAAGGGGATTCTGATGATGAAAATATTCCTGTTGCTCCACGACCACCGATAATATCTAAACAAGAGGTTTTATTTTTTTTATTACTGATATTCCTTTACCTACAAAAAATTCAAATCTCAAAGGTAAAATTTTGTATGTATTGGTCTTTTATATTATTAATAATGCGAAGTATTTAAAATCAGACAGAAATAGCTTTTTCTAAGAATTAAACATGAACCACCTTACCTACAGGGGGCAAATAAGACAAACAAGAATAAACGCAAGAAGAAAAAGAAGAAGGTTGCTCGACAAAAGCGTAGGGAACAAAACACGAACAAGAAAGTCCAAAGTACTGACAAGAGTCAAGGTGATGTGAAGAAATCTAGTGATAAAGAGAATGAGAAGGTGGCAGAAATTGAGTAAGTTATTTGAACTGTTCTAATTTTCAGATACTAATGGATTTTCTTTTATACATTTTAGGGTTCAGTTATTAAAGTATAAAAGTGTCCTGTAAATTTGGATGGATGCTTTAGTCACTGAGCTTTTATTTTTGTCAAAATTTTGATAAAATACCCTTAAATATGCTATGCTTTTTCAAATTGAATAAATACATCCAATCTGGCCATAAAATAATGATAATACTAACAATTTAAAAGTTCAAATTATCCTCTTTTAGGGTTCGAACAAGGTTTAGTCAACAAGGAACTCTTATAGTCTTTCACTATGTCTATCGCCCACGGTTTAGCTGAGAGGCTCTTGTTACTGGAAAGCTGTAATATAGCATGGGTATACATATTAATCATGCCGACAAAATGGTAAAATAAAATCTTGAAGAAACGTTTGACTTCACACCTGATGTTAAGTGAAGATGAGGCCGAAGGTGAAAACGCCCTCACCCGGAACTCACAAATTAATTTAGGCGACTGGCCATGTTATCTCTAACAATCAAAACACAACAAAGCTATCAACATTATGCTTGACTTAGATAAGATGGTGGTAGCTAGCCGGGCAGAAATTTAAAAATTCTCTATCACCAACCAAACTTGAGTACTAAACCTGTATATAGCTGGGAATTGAACCTGCAACCTCTGATTTGTAAAACCTATATTGTATAGATTGCCATGGATGCGGTTAAATGAAGGAGATAGGAGGGTTATGTTTTGTGTGTATGTATGTAGATTTCTGTCTTACTACCTGTGGTCTAAACGGCTTGGCGACTTTATAGTGCAAAAGATACGTCTGGATCCCAAAAATGTCATTATAAATGTTGCGTGCGCTTTTCCGTGAGCAGTACTGGTAGAATTATCAACGCTGTGGTATGGGCCTCTATCTGTACTGCAGCATTATGCTAAGTCAGCCCGTCTCTAAGTAAATCTTCCTTGAAGATGTAAATCAGTGGATTATGTTTTTATTTATCTGATTTATGATAGATAAATACAATATGGCGGCCGCAAAATACGAAATGGTGTCTGCTGCCAAGCGTTTTGAAGTAATATTTTAGTTCCTTTTTATACGCAGTCGGATATTTTGATTTTTTTATATGATTTGTTGGTTCTTAGTTATATGACGAGGCTTCCATGATGAGTATACTGGAAGAGTTTTTTCTTGTGAGGAAAAAAATATTAAGTAAGTGAAATAGAAAGTATTTTTTTTAAACCATCATCGAATAAATTTGTGTCATTTCGTGATTGTGTTTGTAGCCTAATCTAAATAATTACGTTATTAAATTAAATAAATTAAAATAACTTGAACAAAATATGAGTTCCAAATAAATTTCGCTTTATAGGAACCCTACGAATCTCGCCAGTCACATATCAATCTCCGGCCGGAGTTTGCGCAGATTATGGTTTTGAAAAAAATAAATTAAACTACCAATGCCAATAACTTCTATTTCATTTACCTAATATGCCCTATTGATTTTGTTACGGTAAAAAAAAACCTCCGCTATAAAGCCGTACCTCTCAACTGCAGTGAGGATGTCGCATCAACCTGTTGATGTTTACCAACTAAAATATTTCGATTGATTAACCAGATATATCCAAGAGAGCATCCAATTCCACGAATTGGAGCCGATGTATCGTCAATTCCATCGTATATTGGAATCATTCAAGATCTCTGAGAAGAAGGAGGAAATCAAGGACGATCCCGATAAGGACGCCCCAAAGCCCAGCAAGGTGCAAGAGAAGATTCAGGATCAGTTCGCGGCCGATGAAGAAGCTGTTGAGGTGAGGCTTTTGGTTAACTTGCCAAGCCATCCAGGATTTCAGATAAGCCCCTCCTTATCTGGTTTATTTATACGTACCAATAACTATATTCTTAATTACTCATCTTATAATATTGTATAATAGGTTTGCAAAAGTTGGTAATGCACTCAGCTGTAGAGAAACAAATCCTGCTGGAAATGTTTCTATCCAGCAGACTGTGCTATCCACTTTTTCAAATTCCAGGATCAAAGGCCGATCGAAAAAGCTATAACTAGAAAAGCAAGGAAGAAAGAAAAATCATTTATACAAAAAACGTCAATGTCAAATTGGATTCCACTCAGCATAAGCTGCAGCAATGTGTCCCCCTCCTCCCCTCTGTATCCACCCTTACCTGATTAGTAAAGATCTGCTCACGCTGACGGAGTAGTGACGAGGCGGATCTTCGTTTGCTAATCATAGGTACGGTCGCCTAATGACGCCTACGAATGGGAATCGAACCTGCGACCTCCGTTTTGAAAGTTTTATACGATTACATCTTGAAATTACAGAAAAACGCAGCGGACGAAAAGGAGCGGCTCTCGAAGCGCAAGCTGAAGAAGCTATCCCGTCTGTCCGTGGCCGAGCTCAAGCAGCTGGTGTCGCGTCCGGACGTGGTCGAGATGTATGACGTCACGGCGCGCGACCCCAAGTTGTTGGTGCAGCTTAAGGCGCACAGGAATACGGTGCAAGTACCAAGACACTGGTGTTACAAACGGAAGGTAATGCAACAGTCATCATCAACAGCCTTACACGTCCCCACTGTTGGGGCTCAGCCTCCTCTCTCTGGGAGAGGCTATGGGCCATATCCAACACGCGGGCCCGTGCGGATGGTCCTTTTTTTTATATTGCCGGCCCTTACCCCTATCATCTAATCCCACACTAAGCAAAGCTTTGGTTACTAGATATTTATATAAACATCCACTAATCAGGAATAAATGTTCGTATTCATCACACAAACATTTACCCCTCGCTGGATTCGAACCCGCAACCGTTGGTTTCGCTGATCTTCACTGTCAAACGTTACCCGTTGAACATAACATTCGATTTGCAGTACTTACAAGGCAAACGCGGTATCGAGAAACCGCCGTTCGACCTTCCAGACTTCATAAAGAAGACCGGCATCATGGAGATGCGAGCCTCGCTCCAGGACAAAGAAGAGACCAAGACGCTGAAGGCTAAGATGCGCGAGCGCACACGACCGAAGCTTGGCAAGATAGATATCGACTATCAGAAACTGCACGACGCATTCTTCAAGTAAGTGGATACCTATCGAACAGATTTGCAGAACCCGATCAAAAGTCTGACATCCCCACTGGGTCAGGGTGTGGGATATTATTATTACTTATATCTTTATTGCTCACCAAAATCCATCCAAAATGTACATTCAACTTCCATACTAATACAAAGTAGATAAATACCAATTGTACTTAGAAGTTTTAGCAACATTTTAAATACAGGTAAGATCATGGTGGACTGATACCTGAACTAGGATAAATCCTGTGTCTCAAGTTATGACCCACCAGATCCAATGCGAGTTGTTGGGTTTATATCAGTCTCGTGGTCACCTAACTAGCGGTATTTTCAAACCGCTCACTATACAGAGGTTATTTAATTCGTGTAATTCCTGTTTACTGGTGAGACCTCTCTTGATTTTCCAATAGCAACCATAGCTGAGTTAGATCAAAAAATTTTCGTTTACCCATACAAAATAAACCATATTGAAACCACCACAACAATATGAGAGAGAGAGAGTATTTAACCGCTCACGTGGCTCAATGTAAACAACATTGGATTTGCGATTCGGAGGTCGTGGGTTCGATCACCAACATTTAAGTACTCGGTTCGGTAGATGGTAGGCATATTAAATGTCCACCTGGCTAGCCACCACCATCTTATCTAAATCTGCCGCCAAGCAGCAATGTTAATGGCATTGTTGTGGTCCGGTTGTCAGAGATATGATAGCCAGTCCCCCAAATGTGTTTGGGTTTCCGGGTCAGTACGCTTCCACCTTCGACCTCATCTTCACTTAACATCAGGTGTGATTGAGGTCAAGACCAACCCGTTGTGCATAAAAAAAAAGGCCTAACAATTTTCGGCTGAATTCGGCTACGGTTCCTAGTGGAAAGTTGTCCGTAACCAGGAGTGAAGTCACCAGCCGAAAATTGTGGTACCTACTTCCATGTTGCATGCTATTAAACTATGTGTACGTGTTGAAATAGGTACTTACATTTGACTTACATACTTTATCACATTGAGAACTCTGAAGTTCTTTCTGTCTAAAATGCAAGACGTCTATAATTGTATAATGCGTTATTTGTTCAAGAAATTGAAAGAAAGGTGATATAAACTCAACTCAAAAAACTTTCATTTTAGTAAACATTATTAGCATTTAAGTATGTCACAATGTCACATACTTTCCATCTCTTTTACTCGCATAAAGCATGAACGTGACAGCTGCAGGGTCATACTAGCCCGTCTGTTGACATCTGACTGGTGTTTGCTGCAAATTATTTCGATTGCTTAGCTTAATTTTCTTTTATCATTATTGTTTCTATTACATGTGATCATAAATTGGGTCTAAAAACCTGCATACTTTTGATCTCATGCACTCAGTGTGAAAACTGGCTCCAATAATTTACGTACAGTCGACAGCACGACGATCGTGATGGTACCAGTTTAAACTGGACGCGTGACGCTACCGGAAATGTGAACGCAGGGAGAACCACTTATACTGTTGCTGTCATCGTGCGGCCGCGTGTACAATAATTATGAATTTTTGCCTGTTTCTTGGTTCTCTTGCTCACAAATAAACAGCAGAGATTGACTTAATGGCTCGTAAAACAACATACACACGAAAATAACAATCAAATCAATCAAATACGCTTTAATAAACTAGCAGGCCAATAACAGATTGTCCCAGATTGACAGATTGTCCAGCAAAATGTTCTGTCACAACACCATTAAGTTCAGAAGAGCTGAACACTGAATGAATGGCTCACAATCGGCTGTTTATACAAGGAATTTAGTGTAGTACATTTAAATGTGTTATAGAAATTACAAATTAGGCGGCTTTATCCTATCAATGCGGAATTCAAAACAAGTAATTAAATGGGTAATAGTAAGATTTTATCATATTCGAGGCACTTAGTGTAGTACATTTTAAATGTCTTATAGAAACTACTAATTAGGAGGCCTTATCGCTTATTCCCAAAATGTCCAAGCTCGTTTGTTGTTTCGTATCGTTGGACATTTAGGTAATTGGACTTGAAATACCGCAAAGTTTCGTACGAGGCCCTAAGTCAATTTCATATTATCTCTACATTTACAAGAGCCATGAAAGTCATTTGAGTTTATTTGAAATTCGAAGCAGGTCAGGGTGATAGTTACGAGTGAGCAGTATCTGTTTGTTGGTAAGTATTAGTAGTTTAAATAACTCCAAGGTGATAGCTGCATGTATTACTTTTGGTAGAAACAATAGGTCTTCGGACCACTAGGCGTGGGGAGGGATTCCACCCGTATATAGTTAATATACCGAACATTCGCACTAAGAAGTTCGATTCTTCATTCATCATCCGAACAGCCAAGGCATGGAACTCCCTTCCGGCGTCAGTCTTTCCTGAATTCTACAACCTTGGGATCTTCAAGAGCAGAGTGAATAGGCATTTACTGAGATCGCGTGTTCCATCAGGTGAGATTGTGGTCAAACGCGAATCCAGTCAATCATAAAAAAAAATAAAGGTCGCGGGTTCGAATCCCGATAGGGGCAGATATTTGTATGATGAATACAGACATTTGTTCCCGAGTTATAGATGTTTTTCATTTATATACGTATTTATTTACAAAAAAAAAATGTATTTCTGTAGTTTATCAATCATCTGGTATTCATAAACAAGCCTCGTTGCTTAGTGTGTTACTAGATGGCGCTGTGTGTATGTGCAAAGATATTTATTATTTAATTATTAATAAAAATACTTTTTGCGGATTGTTTCCTACATTATGGCGGGAAAAGGAATCATGACAACGGAATTGGTACTCCAAGAGTCACAATAGCGCTTTATATGGTTCATTTCTACTAAGCGAGTCGATGTAACCGCCGCAGTTGCTCAATGTAAACAATATTGGGTTTACGAATCGGAGGTCGCGGGTTCTATCCCCAGCGGGGTACATGTTCAAGTACTCTGTTTGGTTGGTGGTAGGGCATTTTAAATGTCCGCCTGGCTAGCTACCAGCATCTTGTCTAAATCTGCCGCCAAGTAGCAATGTTAATAGTATTGTTGTGTTCCGGTTGTCAGTGATCAGATAGCCAGTCCCTCAAATGTGTTGGGGTTTCCGGGTCAGTAGGGGAGAGCGGGGTTGGAAGTCACAATTTTATGTTTTTGCATTTTACTACCAAAGTTCATAGTTTAGAAATGACATTTTTATGTCAATGGATTGTGTAATTATTCTAGTTTGAAAAGAAGTATAGACTTTTTCTCCATCATTATCTGTTGAGTAAATATTTCAATTTTTTGTAAGACAGAGAAGTGTGACTTTTAACCCCGGGTCAGGGATGGTTGTCACAGTGTCTGGGGTAGGTAGTCGCATATTATATTGAAGGAGGTTTGTTAAAAGAAACACTTATTAAAATCAAATGAGTATTTTTTTAATGATAGAAATCTTGTACATCTTCTTTGTACTTAAGAAAGGAACAAAAAATTACACATTATTAAAATAATAATAATCAAAATAAGTTTTAAGCGAATAGTAACTTCTAACAAATACAGAATTCTGGTAACAAAAATATACTTATTCAGTCACAAATAGTTATTCAGTCTTTAATTTCTTTGGATGCTATATTTTTAAATTAACAATAGGTACTTAAACTAATGAAATTACAGTTAGTCTAAACATCAGTCTGAATATTCAGAATCACAATTGTGGCAAATGTAATTGGGCAGCCCATTCGTGCATGCTTCGTGAGCCCATAACTTACAATCCTGGCACTGGATCCAAACCTCTCTAGATTTGCTAGCAGAGTATGGCGACAAGCAGACCAAGCAAAAATCTTCATCCTCCTTCTCGTCTTCATCGTTGTCAATAGCTTTCTTCTTATTTTTTTTTCCTTTAGTAACCTTTTCCTTATTTTCACTCAATACACGTTTCGATACTTTCTTCTTCTTTGCTTCTTGTTCCTTTTTTTTCTCTTCTAAATAGGTCTTCTCCGGTGTATCTGTTAAAATTGCAGATTTACATTTTCTTTTGTCAGCTCGCTGCGACTTGCGTGGAGGTGCTTTTGGTAGAGGTTTCAAAACTTGCGGCGATATAATTAGAGAAGTTCTTGCACCACTTGGACCAGGACTAGTGATCGGCATAAGTTCCTTTGGATCTTGTCTCTGCAATGATCGCTCTGGCATGGGGCAAACTGTTAAACCTTGTGGTGTTCTTGCACGAACACAAAGGCCATGGTTACTATTTTGAGCTAATCCGGGGTCATCTAGGAGAGATTGAATTATAATAGGTTCATTAGGACCAGTGTTATGATCTTCTGGCATTGCAGGGCGATTAAGGTCAGATTTATCGTTTTGATTATCTGCGTCGTTGGGTACAATTTCATCATCACGAACCGTAATTAATGGTCTATCTGTGACAGACGACGGCATAAAATCGTGTTCTTGAAATATGTCCCTATTAAATGGACAAATCCCGCAGGTTTTATACCCTGTCATAATATTGGATGGAGTTGCCGCCAATGGAAAAGCCTGTGCAATTAATCCTGGTATTTCGTATATCGTCATTTGCTGTCCAGGATGGTTTACCATCCATTGATCCATTGCGTTGTTAACATATCTCTTTAAAGGTCCATAAACCGACCTGTCCAGGGGTTGCAGGCGGTGAGTACAATGAGGTGGGAAAGATAGCATTACTATGCCATTTTCTTTCGCAAAGCTTAATCCTTCAATTGATAGGTGAGAGCTGTGGTTGTCTAGCAGCAAGAGACATGGTTTTTCCTTAGTTGATTTCACGTGGCTATGAAAATGTTTCAAGAAAGCGACAAATAGCTCTTCTGTCATCCAACCTGATGGATTACTTCCTCCTTTGCAACCAATTGGCCCATCTCGTATGAAATGGTCTTTAAAATGCACCCGCGGAAAAATGAAGAATGGTGGAACTGAATTACCAACTGCCGAAACAGCAGCAGCTAAGGTGACTAGGGTGCCTCTTTCGGCCGAGGTAATAGCACCAACTTGTTTGAGTCCTTTCTTAGCAACAACTTTGTTTGGTTTTTGTACCGTAGTTACCCCAGTTTCGTCCATGTTCCATATGTCTTGTGGCTGAATATTATATCGTTTAATTACCGATTCAAGGTTATCGAAAAAACTTTTGACATTATGTGGGTTAAAGCTCGTAGCTCGAGCCAAACTGGTAGCTTCAGGTGTTCTAATGGACAGAGAAGAGTGCCTTTTCAAAAATGACGTAAACCAATCAGAGCCAGCAAGCTTGTTCGATTCCCAAGACTTTGGAACCCTCAAATTATTGGACAGAGCAAGCTCGAATGCCATTTTTCGAACGTCCTTCGGAGTCAACCCGAAATAGATACTTGAAGCTAGAAGTATGTATTTTTCCAATTCTTCTTCCTCTCCATCAGTAAAAATCTGTCGATTCTTTTGGTAGCCTATTTTTGTAGATGGTGTTGATACAGCCATGTTGCTTATCTCTTCCGTAGTAAACTTTTTACAGTACCTTGTCAGAGTGCGATAATTAATTTCAAAATCCTTCGCGACAGACCTTATAGATTTGCCATGAGTTTTTACTTCCCTAGCAGCACGCAGCATCAATTCTGGTGAAACAAGCCCTCGAGCAGACTTTCTCTTGTGATGCCGTGGCATTATTATAGGTATCTAGTTCTGAAACAAAAAAACGCGTATTATGTAGCAAACCTTGAAAAAGCAAAAAAAAATCTGAACGCATGCATGGTGTTGGTTGTCACATGTGACAACCGGCCCCCGTGAAGCTGAGACAACCTGCCCCAAAACACATTTTAGAAAAATAACCTCCCAAAATAAATTTCAATCAATGCTTTTATAGAAACCATATAACGATATCATAAAACACACATTTATCATCATAAATAAACGAAAAGGTACATTACTATGTAGAATTTAAGTATACTTACGAGATTCGACACAGAGTGCACAAAAAATACTTTTACTCTGCGGAACAGACGAACGCACGTATCCCCGTCACGGCATTTCGGAGCGGACTGAAGTGAAGTAGGGAGGGAGGTATTGCTCTCGCGCTCCTTCGACGCCGGTCAATGAACACATTCGTTCATTCCGTTTTGTGTTATAGCAGTTGTGACAACCAACCCGTGGGACAACCATACCCGGTCTCCCCTACGCTTCCACCTTCGACCTTCGACCTCTACTTCACTTCACTTAACATCAGGTGTGATGGAGGTCAAGTACCAACCCGTTGTGCATAAAAAAAAAGTCAAAAACATCAAATTCTTGAGGACCAGAATGCGGCCACGCGTATTTGTCTGTAAGGTTCACGGGAAGATTGTTAATAATTTTTAAAGTTAAGTTATACAAGACGTTTCCATCACTTATTTATGAATGGAAGTAGAAAAATACATCGTATTACATTAGTGTTTTAAATATTTTAATGAATATCATTTTTTAAGGGTTGTTTTTTTACAAGCCACAAAAGCGTTTAGATTTAATGACAACTCTTTTATATAAACATAATTTTGATGGCCTCTTTCCAGTGGCTAGTCATTTAATACCCAGATATTTGAGGTTAGTAAACCCAGTGTAATGGTTTACCATCTACGTTAGGTGCCGCTGACGGCATGAAAACAGCCTATATGGGAGTTCTCTTTGAATTTGGAAAGGTAGAATTTGGAATCCTTGAGAGTGACCGATAAATAAATGAGACGAGCGCTCCTAAAATGAAATTCTGAATACACCGCCTCCGCCCTCAGTCAAAAGTTTAATAGATGATGTGATTTAATAAGGTTCACGTTGATGTACGAAATCTTCCTTTCAATAAATATAGATACGATAAAACAGAAACTTTTTAGGAAAACATATTATAAATTATCAGACTATTTGGTTGATAGTAATCCACGGACATAACCAGCTTGTTTGTATGCCACAATTAATAATGAAATATACCTTTTGTTATCTATAAACTTTTTAAAAAAAGAGGTGCCTTTCGGATTGCTTGCATGTCAGGGGAAAATTGCCTCTTGAACAAGTCGTTAATTTGTACACATGCGACAATTTATTTTATTTCATCATTATTTTTATTAGTTAATTGTTACATAGATCTATAGTTTTAACATTTTTATTTGTCTTAAAATTACTTAATTCCTTTAGTTTGACTTTTAACACTATGCAATTTGGACTCACTAACATAGCGACTCGTATATTACTGAGGATTGTTTTATTGATTGTATTGTATTGTATTTATTCGTCAACAATGTCATTGTGTTCGAAATTATATAACATAAAAACATGAAATCAAATTATAAAATATGGAATAACTTATCAATAACTAGGATTAATTTATAAAATTATGGAATAAATTATAAAACATAGTCTAATTGCATCAGTACAAAAACATAAAATCTAATTATAAGCACAACATTAATCATATTAAAAGTCACCTAACAATACATAAAATAACTAATATAAAAATAAATTGATACCTATATAATAATAATAATGTAAAAGTATAAATTTTCTAGTAATATAATTAAAACGTTACCCATTCAATTATAACGATGACCATTGAAATGAAATGAAATGAAAATCATTTATTCATGTAGGCAATACAATATGCACTTATGAACGTCATGTCAGTAACTTAATAAGAATCACTAATTGGCATAAGTTTGGTATTAGTTTACTATAATGTAATTTCTGCAATAATGCTGTTGATTCTATGTAAATAAGTAAATAAATAAATAAGTGGATCAGACTATTCCCCTGTGTACCTACAAAATAAAGATTTTTGTGATTTTGATGTAGGTGGCAGACGAAACCTCGCATGACAATCCACGGGGACCTCTACTATGAGGGCAAGGAGTTCGAGACGCGCCTTCGGGAAAAGAAACCTGGCGATCTCTCGGAGGAGCTCCGGACCGCGCTCGGCATGCCTGTGGGACCTGGGTCGCATAAGGTACAGTACACCTGCAGATCGCGTCCTGTAATAACATGAATGGAAAATTTAGAAAAACATTATCATCCAGGTATGCAACAATCTGTGTTAAATATCATATTCATTTATTTCATTACACATGTCATAGTTACAATATATAGGTAAGTAGTAACCTACACATGTACCTTGTTAGGCATGGCAATATGGAGGAAAGGGATATCTATGTTATTAATGTCGTTTTAAGTACACTTTTTTTATATTTATATGTTAGCTATGAAGCTACATATCTGTGTTGCAAGTAAGTACATATGCATGTATCTTCCAACGGCTGAACCGATTTTCATTAAACATGACTAAGAACCTTTTCCCTAGTTCAATCTTAAATATAAAAAAATCTCAAATCGCACTCAAATCAGACCAAGCATTATTGAGATGCATCCGGACAAAGACTGGATACAACACACACACAATGACATTTTTCTATTGTTTCTCAATACAGGAAAAGGAGTGTAACGACGTAATTCGGCAAAAATGCGACATAAGTTGTAGATAAATATTGTATCGTTTATGGACCTTATGCAGTGAGGTACAAGTTTGAATTAAATACGCAAACATTAATTCCCCAGGTGCCACCGCCATGGTTGATCGCCCAGCAGCGCTACGGCCCCCCGCCATCGTACCCCAACCTGAAGATACCAGGCCTCAACGCGCCCATCCCCGAGGGCTGTGCATTTGGTTACCACGCCGGCGGGTGGGGCAAGCCGCCAGTTGACGAGACCGGCAAGCCGCTCTATGGGGACGTGTTTGGACATCAGAGCCAGGGGCAGGATGTGAGTAGTCCTTCCCCCAGAGGATTGAACTTTCCTTTTTTTTTCTATCATTGTAATGTGATTGTTGTATTTGTAATTAGAATAAAAACATTATTCACTTGAGATCGGCAGTTTTACAGTAATATTTTAGTTGTTTATTTTTTTTTTGTTGTATAAATCTTGGAGAACTACTTGAATCGACAGATATATATTGCATATCACATTTTTTTTATAATTGTGGACTTCTATTTCGGCCCAATCTATTTAAGCATTTTTATATTTTGTTAATATAGTCATAGTCATCATTTATTCATAATTTTCGTTACAGGTCACTTAAATAAAACGCAAAAATAGTTCGCAACAATATAAAATTAGGCAATGTCATTAAATACCTAAAAAATATTATCAAAAATTGTCGATTTAAATGTCATTATTATTCTAATTATAGGTATAGAATATAATTCACAATTAATACAATATATTTATAATCAATAATGTCAATGGTTTAAAAATAATAATTATGCAATCATAATAAACTATAACAAATTAGGCAATGTCAGTGTTACATAAAGTAAATAATAATAGAGTAAATCAATCATTATGTCAATTTGAGTGTCATAAATTCGTTGTATGAATATAATACCTGCTCGATAAGCCAGCTCTTTAATCTCCACTTAGAGGAAGAATTCTGTGCATCAACTATTTCTGATGGTGGTCTGTTATACACCGCTGGACCCATAACATGTATAATTTTTGAGCTTTTAGTGAGTGCGTGCGGAATAGAGCACAGCCGGTTGCTGTGCCAAATATCATGCGGGCGCTTGTGAACATGACGCGTATAAATAATAATAAATATTTGGGGCACTTACAGCAATCGTTTAGTTGGTGGTAGGGCATTTTAAATGTCCTTATCTAAATCTGCCGCCAAATAGCAATGTTAACAGCATTTTTGTGTTCCGGTTGTCAAAGATAAGATAGCCAGTCCCCCAAATGTGTTAGGTTTTCCGGGTCAGTACGCTTCCACCTTCGACCTCATCTTTACTTAACATCAGGTGTGATTGAGGTCAAGCACGAACCCGTCGTGCATAAAAAAAATCGTCTAGTCCCAAACTAAGCAAAGCTTGTACTATGGATACTAGATTAAGATAACGGATAAACATACATAAATATTTATTAAACATCCATGACTCGGGAATAAATGTTCGTATTCATCATACAAACATTTACCCCTCGCGGGATTCGAACCCGCAACTGTTGGTTTCGCTGACAGGGTCACTATCCACTACACCAATCGGTCGTCAAATTGGTATATATTTGGTATAGAACTGGTTGTTGGCTGTGTTGTCCCTAAAGCAATAGGTGTAAATGTTCAGTTCATGTCATTTTTGTTACAGGACACGGAAGACCAGGACATTGACCGGACCATGTGGGGAGAACTGGAGTCAGAATCTGAAGAGGAGTCGGAAGAAGGTAGGTTCGAAGTACCTTAAAAACAGCTTTTTTTTATTTGAAACTGTTGACCAACGAGTCGTGTTCAATAAGTTTGATACTCGTTCAAAGACATTTAAATTAAGAACGATCTGGTTTTTCGCCGAACATAGATCTCCTCCAATAGGTTTGCAGAGCGACTATACCCTTCGCCGCGACTAGCTTATTCTTAATTTTAATAATTCAATAACAAATAGCCGCACTATACGAATCGGGTTCTTTTTTAATTACTAGAAGAGGTTGCGCAACGGTTTCGGACTTTTTAGTATGCAGCATGAGGGAAAGTAGTAGTCGGAAGATTGATTTATTTGATGTTGTTTCAAACTTTTTTTACAAATTATACAACATTTACGCTGGGAATTACTTTTTTAATGAACTCACCAAATTGTATCCACGCGCCGTATTGCGAGCTACAACGGTCACTGAGCTTGCTGTCACTTTCATGCTTTAAGCGAGTAAGAGAGATGCACACCGTCGACCTGTTTGGTGTAGTGTTGAAACGCCCCGACCGTTGTTTCTAAAGGTTGCGGGTTCGAATCCCGCTAGTGACATGTTTGTATAATACGGACATGTGAACCCGAGTTACGGATGTTTACATTTATAATATGTGTATATTAGGTCCTTACCTATGAAATTGGCGTTTTGTATGAAGAATTTCATTAAGACTGTTTTCTCCATACAAACATTTTTGTTTTTTTTTTTTTGGGAACGGCAAATCCAAATTTAGCTGTACTTTGTGTGTATTATCGGATAACATTAAGTTAAGTATAGGCAGCGTTAATTTTTAAAAGTAACCGCTTTATAAAACTCTCAGCGAATCTAAGAAATTATTAAGGGAAACACATGAAAAGAACTCTGTTCAAATTTTTTTTATTATGTGATTTAGCCCAGAAATTAAAAAATATTTCATGTGAAACCTTGAAATAATATTCCATTTTCCAAATAAAAAACAAATCTGGATAAAGTTTTGAAAATCGCAGGAATTGGTACATATGATTAACGAAGAAAAAAAACTCCAATTTCATAGGTAAACCCAATATTTAGAAAGAAAATATTTGTACTATATCAACCATCTGGTATCCATAATACAAACCTACGCCTAGCGTGGAACTAGATGACGCCGTGTGTACGTTCAATTATATATATATTTTTATTTATTTTCCATATCGTGTCATTGTAGAGTCATTGTTTCTTTTTTTAACTTACCACCTCACCTTCTTGCAGAGGAGTCCGATGAAGGCGAGAAACCAGGCGATAGCGAGATGACGGCAGGCGTAGCTACTCCCGGAGAGGGTCTGGTGACCCCGTTGGGCATCAGCTCGGTGCCGCCAGGCATGGAGACGCCGGAAACCATCGAGCTAAGGAAGAAGAAGGTGGACAATGACATCGAGGGGTGAGTTGGGAGGAAAACTACGGGACAAACCAGGCGTAGGTAGTGGAGGACAGCGGGATATCAGGAACAAGGGTGATGCTGACATTCATTTGTTTTACCGAAATGGAAATGTTTTCCAATGGAATTATGGCTCATCTGTCTGGTATGTATAGGACGTGTCTGATACTACGCCTCTTATGTGCTATGCGTGTTTGATACTATGCATGACTGATGCTATGACTGTCAGGTAGTATGTGCCGAATTATCTGATTTAATTAACCCCCGACGAAAGACGACGAATGCCATGTATTTGACAGCATTGTGCGTGTATCGAGTCATTCTCCGGATCTCAGTAATCCGTGATCCGATTGCAGAGCGATTTTTTAATATTAAACGAGGGAAAAGGTTATAATTAGCTATATTTGATGAAAATCGGTAAATTAATGAATAAAATTTAATTTCCAAGATCATGGGTACAATAAAGGTCTTAAATATTATAAGGTTTCCAGCATAATCTGCCAATTGTGGCGTGCAAATATCAAAATACAATACAATTATGTATTAACAATTTTTTTTCGACACAACCTTTTAACCCAGTTGGTTGGTATATTTGAATGATATTACACGACTGATTGGCGTAGTGGTTATTGACCCAGTCAGGGAAACCAATCCGCGCGGGGTTTGAATCTCGCAAGGGGTAAATGTTTGTGTGATGAATATGAACATTTATTCCCGAGTCATGGATGTTTATATAAATATTTGTGTATCCGTTATAGTCCAAAGCATATATCTATATAAATATGTTTATTCTCAATTTATTGTCATTTTTGTGTCAACGTGAAAAGACTATATTAAATCCTATAAGCACCACCTGATTGTTTCTGTCTGTTGACAGCGGTGACACGCCGGCCCTGTACCAGGTGCTCCCGGAGCGACGAGTGGGTCTCACGGCGGGCATGATGGCCTCCACACACGTCTACGACATCGCTACCAACCCCAGTAAGTGTGCTTAGAAACTTCTGTTGTATCATTTTGTAATAAGTGAAACACGCTCATTGAAAATGTGAGTAACATGATCCTGATATGAATTGCTAATGCGACTTTACCCCTCCTGGTTCTGTCTAGTTGGAGATTAGATAATTGGTGTCAGTACCTGAACGTGTAGAACGAATAGTGACGCGTCTCGTTCTTACATGTAATTAGCCAACCCGCTGGAGCGGACACGCGAACACCAAAAATCATGTTTTTAACCGACTTCAAAATAGTTCTATGTTTGTCTGTATGATGTATCTTATCTTCACCCATATTTTCGTAAATTATTATCCGATTTTAATATTTGTTTTTTTTGTTTGATAGGTTAGGGTTTGAGCTTTTTGGCGGGATCTCGGCGAGTGAAGTTGCATTTTTCTTTATAATTCTTATAATTTGTGCATTCTAACTTTTCAAGCTTAATAATGGCAGAATATTGTGCAGCAAACGTTAGTGTTGGTGCACAGATGAAAGGTAGTGTAAATTAAAGTGCGTAACGGAGCTTTCGGGTTTATTTATTTATTTATCATTTATTGCACACAAGAAAAAAACATACAGATACAACATAATAGAGACGACACAACAGGTTCTGCTTATTTCTGCAATAAAATTTCTTCCAGCAGACCTACGAAAGAGAGATATGTCTGGAAGAGGCAGATAAGACGTGCACAATCTAAAAAAGCCGCCGGGTTCCCACAAGAAGCCGCCAAAATCTTTTGTATGACTTCACCGTGACTAGACTCTGTATACGCCAAGTATACGACGAATTACTTGGTTTGACTGAGACTGACTTATAAACTGAAGAAATAAGAGAAATAAAATTTTTCACTCGAAACTGGCAGTAATGTCCCTCGACAGTGAGGTTGACTGGTTGCCATCCTCAAAAATAAGAAGAAGGTTAGGGTTTATCACCAAGGTGGTCTCATATAAAGGTTAAGATGAACGCCACAGATAAATACTGGAACCTTACTGAAGTGCGTTGTTTTGCCAATTTGTAGTGGTTCAATTGTTAATGAAAATTTTTTCTTGCATAATAAATGGTGTTATTAATTTCAATTACGATTGCCGACGTGTGACGTCACTTGTACCACCAATTATTTGTGAGAATTCGGATATGTCGAATAAAAAGTAATTTTTTGTATTATCAAACCGTACTGGGTATCACTAATGTCTGTGTGGTATATGTTATACTGTATTACTCTGTCTACGGATCGAAAATACAAAAAAAAAGACTTCCTTGACATTGGTGTCGATTCGGATGTACACCAACTAAACTAAACTAAAATCAGTTTTGGAGTGGTGCCGTCGCATCGTACTGTTGCAGGGAGAAAGAGACAGTACTACTTTAAAACTGGTTTTAGTTTAGTTGGTGTACACCATTATCGGGTGTTCGAAAATCGCTCCTTTTAACTGTGTTATTTTTCTTTTGGAATTGTACTTGCAGAACATATTATATTTAAATTGTCGTGCTATGCGCAGGCAAGCGAACGGTGACGTCCGGAGCGACGAGCGAGGGCGGCACGGGCCCGGGGGCCGGCGGGGTGGAGGTGACCCTCGACCCCTCGGAGCTGGAGCTGGAGCCGGAGGCCGTGGCCGCGCGGTATGAGCGCCATCTACGCGAGACCAGGCCCCGCGCCAAGGAGGACCTCTCCGACATGCTCGCAGACCACGTGGCGCGACAGAAGGTACATACACGTGAACAAAGAGGCTCATTTGTAATGAAGATTTCGACGAGAGCTTTAATTTTGATAAAGACATCACTAGTCTAGGTTTCGGACAAATGGTCATTTTAATTTTAACAGCTGTCATCCGAAATAATGTTTTTTTTTTTTTATTAAAAACTGGTTTCGCGTTTGGCTACAATCTCACCTGATGGAAAGTGACGATGAAGCCGAAGATGTATCACGCGCACCCAGTAAATGCCTATTCACTCTAGACTTGAAGATCCCAAGGTTATAAGTGTCGGGAAAAGTGTTATTTGAGTCTTAACGCCGGCGAGTAGATATTTTAAACCACCAGAAAAAGTAAAAGATCTTTTTGAACATTGTGATAAATCATTTATTTCAAGAGTAGCTATTTTTTTTTTTTCAAAAATAACCCTCGTTTTTCATTTATTTTGAACTATTTTGAAAAATCTGTGGTAAAATATTAGCTATGAATTTCAATCCAATTCGATGCCATTCGATAAGCGGCTTTTTTATTTAATAAAACAATGTAAAAATAGTTTTTTTTTTTGGTAAAAGTCTTTAAATTCCTAATATCTCGAAAACTATTGAATGAAATGAAAGGAATGGATTTATTTTATTTATTTAGAGAATGTATTCCAGGTTTATACGTGTAATTCATATATATAGAAAGTATTTGCACCTGTGCGAAACCGGGGCGGGTCGCTTGTATTTTGTGACATTTGATAATAAAGCTAAAATTTTCTTTTCTAGAACAAGAGAAAACGGCAGCAGAATACGGACTCCAAGCAGGCGAAGAAATACAAAGAATTCAAATTCTAGAACTTTATTATGTACCTAGTAATATTTTTAAGTTATATTCGGTTACACGTACAGTCGGAAACAGATAAACCTATACAGGCCTGCACAATATAAATTAAGTTTTCTCAGGGCTTATGAACGTATTTCGATATTATTTAGATAGTGCAATTACTGAGTTCAACAATAAATTAAAGCTGTGATTTAAAGTTTTTTTGTGTTATTCAGGACTGTTAAAAAATATCTGTTTCCGACTGTACCATATCTCACAGTCGGATACATCGACCACAGCCCATAGACGCTTAGGCCGGGAATATGCGTCCGATAGTACTTCCGATTGTCTGATCAGACTATCTGATCGTATTCACTCAATTAACGTTCGTCAGACTTTTTCTGAAATCAGTCGTTCTCGAGGTTTTATCCAGAGTTCCTGCATGAGGAGCAGAAAGAAAAAATGGACGACGAATTACTGTTACTTATTGCATTTACTTAGTATTGCAAAAAAAATTGAAAATGTTTGCTCGTGTTGACGCGAAAGTAGAAAAAACTGATATTAAAATCGTACGCGCCTCGGCGCTGTTTCCGACTCGCACATTGAATGTTCAAACAAAACTGTGGCTCCAACGTCTTTCGATGGTCTGATCAGATTAACGGATCCCAGCCTTAAAGTTTGATTTACTATACCGAATTCTGTCAACTAGATGAAGTACGTGGGAGGCGGGGTACCGCATTCCGATTGGCCCTACCAAGGTTGTTATTTATGTGACCTTGACACAGCCAATCAGAGTGCAACTAACCTGACTGGACTAGCCAATAGATTGTAACTTTTTTGGGCATCTGCTCTGTTATCCGGACTTGTTGGCAGATATCCCTCTCTCACCTGTTGTTAAAGAGTCTATGGTCTGGGGCTTCTTTGCAGGAACTCGGCGAGTTATGTTGCGTTTTTGTTTTTATTTCTTGAAATCTGTGCATTCTGAGTTTTGAAGCTAATAACGGCAGAATATTGTGAAGGGAAATGTAAAAAGTGCGTAGCGAAGCTTTCGGGTTTCCACAAGAAACCGCCAAAATCTTTCGTAAAGCATTCTGCCACTTCACTGAAGAATGACTTGACCGTGAGTAGACTCTGTATACGCCACGTATACGACGAATGGCTTGTTTTGACTGAGACTGACTACCCTAAACTGAAGAAATAAGACATAGCTGTATGAGCTCATCCGTTTGCCTTCCGATAGGAGTGAATTAAAACGAAAAAAAGTCTATGGTCTGTGGTCGATGGTTGTACACATATTTGGTGAGTTTTATTCAGTTTTTTGTCATCATCGTCAGTCCACACTAGTCCACTAATGGACGTAGGCCTCTCCAGTATTTTTGTAAAATACACTTACATAATAAAATCAAGTTTTTTTTATTGTTATTATCCCAGGATTAATCCCAACAGAAATAGATGAATGAGGAAATGGACAAACGGGGTCGGAGTAGACGAACGGGGAAATGGACGAAGGGTGCCGAATCGATTTTAAGGTGTTACGTTTTACATACAAGAAGTATTTTGTGTTTTCTGGTGGGTTATGTTTAACGTAACCATTTAATTTTTCCCTCTAAGCGGGACATCACATTTTTACATAACGTTGTCAAATCAAATTGTCTGTCAGAATGGCGGGTGTACGTACTTGTCCGATTTCTGATTACCTAAGTCCATGTAACAATAGTGAACTGGAACTCGCAAGTTCGTCCATAAAAGCGTACTTTAAATAATTTTCGGACGACTTCGAAATGTTTGGTCTAGTTTTTAGAAAGGAATGAAATTATGACATTTCCTCATAGGTATGTCTTTCCTTTTCTAATTGTAACAAAATTAGCTATAATTCAGGTTAGGTATTCGTTCTTTCAGTACTTTCACCAAACGAGCTTATGACAACGGGTCATTGGGAAATCGGGAAACTGGACTGTCCCGTTCAAAACGGGACGAATGGTCACGTTAGTTATTTAAAACGTAACTTTACGATTCTCGTTACCGATTTCGTTGACGTGTGATTGATGTCTCATTTCTCTTTAATTTTCAATTTGTTCGTTATTTATTAGGTACTTAGGTACGTTGTGATTGCTTTTTTTTATTCACAACACAATAGCTGATGTTAAGTGAAGATATAAGGCCGAAGATAGAAGCGTATTTACCTGACCCCATTAACTTACCTGGGGGACTGTCTTATCTGCTCTCAAACAGCCGGAATACAACAATGCTATCAACAGTTAATCATAACAGGGGGATACAATAGGATATTGCACAGCAGAAATGGAACCAGCCCCCGTAGCATGACATCGTTTGCGCGACGTAGGTGTGAGAGTGAGATAACTATCTCATTCGCTTGGACAAAATATACAACTGTGTATTTTGTCCATAGTCGAACTATTATTTATTACACACTAGATGGCGCTATAAACGGCACTGCACTGATATCCAGTCTAACCTCTAGTCTAACCAAAAAAAAATATAAAAAAATACTCATGAGATTTGAGTGTTGCTAACGATCCCAAACAATAACTATTACCACATAATTTTCTTAACCACTCAAGCTTTCTAATTGTACTGTTACCCTAATATACTCGTACATCTGTATTACATTATAGGGTAGTTTAGTTTAACCATCATAATTCTACCACATAAAAAGAATATTTTTATCTCTTTTTTAAATAAATGATCTGGTATCCCTAACTCTGGACTTCGGTCACTTGGAAATCCGAATTCATTTGTTTTTATTAAATTTAATTGTTGAGTTTTTATGTTTTAAATCTAATTTATTTTATTTGTACAGAAAATGGCTCGTGTGTTAGTTGGAGTGAAAAGAGTTATCGACTATGCTGTCAAAGTAAGTAAATTCTCGAGCGCAAAGGTTACTTTCGTTCGAATCATGTAAATTGAAAATTAAATCTTTGTCTTGTGTAAATCACTATTAACTGCACATCACATTACAATAAAAGACCTCTAGAGAAGTTAACCTAGGTTTACTGTCATCAAGGGAAAGACTGCGTGCCGTAGAGTTCTTATCAGAGACCACTATCATTCATCTCAGTATGTGCCCAAATGGCAAAAACTATATAATTAGTTATAATAATGCATACGTTATGCAAAGCTTACGTATGCAAATTGTCTTTCGTTCATGCCTATGTAATATTTTAAATATACAGCTATACCTACAGCTTGGGGTGACATCCGGACAGAGACGATGAATATATGCTCATAAAAAAGGGCTTAGGGGCACTTACGGACGAGTTGTACGCAGTCTGAAAACTTGAACTAGACACCTGATATAAATGAATGAAACACCTCAACTTATTTTATAATTTGTGCTATCAAATAATTTAATTAATATTAAACAACACTGCAAACAAAAAAATATTTTACATTATGACAAACATTTTAGGTTCGTGTAAAGCCAGACAAGACTGGTGTTGTCACGGAAGGGGTGAAGCACTCAATGAACCCATTCGATGAGATTGCTGTTGAAGAGGCAGTCAGGATGAAGGAGAAGAAGCTAGCCAACGAAGTCATTGCTGTCTCATGTGGTCCCACACAGGCTCAAGTAAGTAAAAAAAAATAATTAAATTTCTTCAGCCTAACAATGTATACAATCAAAAGTATTGATCATTCAACAACTAACAAATTGTAACTGTAAACTATTTACCTAACTGTAAAAGTTTGCAAGGACTACAGTACAACTAACATTAGTAGTTGTACTGTAGTCCTTGTAAAATTTTTATTAGCTCATAGAAGTGACAAGCTCATTCTCAGAACTATTATAAAAAGATGAACCTTATATTATTAATAAAGTACCTTTCTAATACATTTGTTAAGAAATGACACTACACAGAGTTGTTGGTTAGTACTTGACCTGATGTTAAGTGAAGATCACACCTGATGTTAAGTGAAGATGAGGTCAAAGGTACCGACCCAAAAACCCCAACACATTTGGGGGACTGGCTATCTTATCTCTGACAACTGGAACACATCAATGTTGTATGAGAATATTATAATCCAATGAATTCTTACATCAGGTTTGGTTTCAATGTCAGTGGCCGTACAAGATTCCAAAGCTTCCATAACTTTACTAAATGGTGAATTCTCTACCCAGGAAACTCTCAGAACTGCTCTAGCAATGGGAGCAGACAGAGCAATACATGTAGAAGTGGCTGGCAAGGAATATGAAGCCCTGCAGCCTATCCATGTGGCCAAGATTCTTGCCAAGTTGTCACAGGATGAGAAGGTTGATATTGTGATTGTGGGGAAACAGGTAAATCACACAATTTATTTTAGTGTTCAATAAACATGATTTCAATACAATACAAATACTCTTTATTGCGCAAAATAATTTACAATAATTTTTGATGTTAACAATAGAACACAAAATGATTACTCGCCATTGACTGCTTTGGTAATGCTAATCTTGGAAGGATTGTTGAAACATGTGGGGCAGGAGTCAGCCATTGCAACTTATACATTTTATTACAAATTAAATAATTGGCTTTAAATAATAAGACTAGAATGTTTGCATTGTGATTACTCATTGACAGAAGCATTAGTAAGCTTGAGATGAGGGTCCACAAGAGAATCAGACTTAACTTTAGCTAAATTGACTCAATTTGTAATTCATTTGTGTCTTCTTTTTTATTGTTAATACTTTAAAAGTGTCCAAGAGCATATTGGATTACACACAGTATGGTTCCAAATATACATAACATACCTATTAAAATACGATTGCTGATTTATGTCATTTGTACGAGGTTTCTATTAACTGTTTACAGACACAACTACATATCCTAAGTAAACATACAGACTCAATCATAAAGGTTCCCAGTTTCACTACGGAACTTATAGAAAGGAACCCTAAAGTTTCTTGTTCTGATTTTGAGCATGATCCTAAACCCGTCAGTCACAAGGAGAATTAAAAAATAATATATTTCATATCAGATTTTCAGGATAACATCCTAATTGAATATATTATTAATATATCTTTACTGAGTTCCTGAAAATATGAGTGAAAAAATATTACATCAATTTATTCTGACATAGGCCATAGACGACGATGCCAACCAGACAGCACAGATGACTGCTGCATTGCTGGACTGGCCACAGGGTACATTTGCGTCAAAGGTAAGCCTGCATGTTGACCTTAATAATTAAACTCATTACTTGCCCTTTGCTGAGGCGATTTAAATTTAAATATTAGTCTGACGCACTAACATGAGATGACTGGCGAAAACAGTAGTCAACATCTAACTTTACACAAATAATGTCTCTAGAGTTATATGATACAATGGCGATGGGTTCACCCCTTGTCACTTGTGCATTTCGGTATAATACGAAATGTAAACCATTGAAAGGTTTTTTAAAGTTATGCTTATGTTTGGGATATCATTGACCACCCCATTTGAAATAAAGGTCGCGTGAAGCTATAAGTATATTTAATTATGGGTGTATATTTTCACTGTGGTGAGCACCTGTTTGGATATCAAACTCGTATTTAGCCCAATTGCTTGAACTATTACTCAAATAAAAGGATGGTTTGTATAACTGTCCTTTACATTTCTTTTAGAGTATCACTTAATTAAGTGATTTCTAAAGGCAATGAGCTATGAATTATGTCGCATGCTCTTAACTACTCTACTTTTTTTTTCAAACTTTTATTTTAATCTAAAAAGGATTGCTTTTTTTGATTGACTCCTTTACGTTAAGTATTATTTCATCGAGACCTATCACTGCTGTGATAGAAACCAATAAATAATAAATAGATACACACAAATGACCTAAGAAATCGGTATTTATTTTAAGATCATGGTCATAGGGTTACATCACTCTGCTGATATAGACTATAGATAACATAACTTTATCATGTTGGTTTATATTTGTGAGCATCGAAATACTCATACAACTAAATAGGTGCGCTATGCGCCAGAAATAAAGTCATAGGCGTTATAATTTATATGGCAATTGATTGATCGCATAGATCAGGGGTGGGTAAGGTAAGGACCGCGGGCAAGCTCCGGCCCGCGAAAGGTTTTCATTCGGCCCGCCTAAGACGGTCCTTCGAAATTAATAATTATGACCTGCGATAATTATAATCGCATAAAAGTTACATTGTAATTTGTAACTAACATTTGTGAGAGTGTTTAATACCGTAATGTACCTAATGTTTTTATAATATGATTAAAAGATTTCAAAACACGCATTTTTGCTATAGGTAATTATGGACCCCCTCTGAAATTTTTTAAACTTTCTGGCTTACAGATTAACATAGCTATAGACGTTGTGTTGGAAAATAAAGTTTATTTTTGTTTCTTGTTCGACTTGATATTGACATACGTAAAGACACGCCTGTTTCCCGTAGGGGTAGGCAGAGACCATAGACTTTCACTTGCTACGATCCTAACACACCACTGGTTGATATTTGATTGATATTCACAAAATGGAAAAAGTCAATAGTGAGTTGAGTATACAGGGTGAAATTTATTGATTACTGGTGACTCCACTCCTCATTAGGTTTCAGAATGATTAACCTCGAATTTTTTTGTTCGAATATCACTATGATTTCTTGGTGAAAGTTATTCGCAATCAAGAGTGGCGTCACAAGTTAATGGGAATTACACGAATTCAAATTCTGTATATCGTAATCTAAATTATATCATGGCATCATGTAACATTTCTCCAGGTGGAGAAGGCAGGCTCTGGGCTGACAATTACGCGCGAGGTCGACGGCGGGCTGGAGGTGATCAAGACTAAACTGCCGGCGGTCATCAGCGCTGACCTGCGTCTCAACGAGCCCAGATACGCCACGCTGCCAAATATTATGGTATGTCAACAAACAAGTATACAGACGGGCTGACTCGTCGGTGACAGTTCGTTCCGGCCCTTAGTGCAAACTCAACATTATGGTGTCATTTAACGAGTCTACAGACGAAATGCCAGCTCTCATATTTGGTGATCAAGATTAGGAGACCTGTCATCATTGGCGCTGAGGTCAGCGCAGGTGTACAAGGTCTAAGAAATAACATAGTCTGACCAAAAAGCTAGCTGCGTTCTGTTTGAATATCATCAAAATTCTAGAAAAATGCATCATTACCTGTCCTTGAGGTTACTGGGTGTACAAACACATGAACAGCCTATTCCAGCCATTTTCCTTAAAATCCACGCTGGGCAGGCGGGTTGGCGACCGCCAATTTTTAGGGAGCTTCGCACCAATGACGGTGGTCTGCCTTTGGATTATGTATCTTCATCGATTACGTTGACCAATGAGAAATCGTCAAATTGTCGAGCGAACGATGTGCCAACCAATCACATCCCAGAACGAAACCGATGACGATATTGATAAGTTGTGTAATAGAACCTCTGATCTGTAATATACTGTAATGCTCACAATAGTTTAGTCGCCTTTTACGACTCCCACGAAAAGAAACGGTCCTAGTCTATACTGCAAGGAACCACACACGGTCTGTGTAACCAAGGCCTATTCCACAAAGCCTCTGCTCACTCTATAAGGCATATAGCACAAAATTTCTTGGAGAGTGGGATTTGTAACTTTAATAGTGACAGAGTAGTTTTGATAGGCTCTTCGTAACGGCCAGTAATCCAGATCAGAGAACATTAAGTCTGAATTAACCATAATTTATATTGTCTCTGGGCCGCCTTCATTAACAGCCTTACATTCCCATTGCAATGTTTGGATAGTAATAGGAAACGTTTGATTTGAATACAGCTTCCTCTCACTATGAGAGTCTACTCACACACGCGGTCCCACGGCGCATTAGTGGATTTATTTGCGGACTATTGGCCATTGACTGCTCCAGCCGCCCCTGTAGGGCATTGACTTAACGATTGCTTTCAATTAAAAACAACCGTGCTCATATTACAACGCCATTAGTGGTCATCCATCAAAGGACCAACAGAGCGAGATATTAATTTCGCTAATTGAAAATGAGTGCGGCTACGCCTCGAGACATGAGAAAGATGTTTTTTTAGTAATAAAGAACAATCCGTGTGAGCAATTCCATTGACTGGACACAGAAAGAATTTTTGCAGTGAATCCAGCGTAAAGCTATTACACTGACCAACTCCCTTACGCAACTGTCAAACGGTTCCATATCTACAAACGTAACGCTTTAATTCTCGCAGCGGATTGGTTGTCAATTTCACCATTTACTGGCATCCAATCAACTGCAAGGAAACGTTAGCATTTTTCGTTATAGAAATGTTTGGCACTCTTCTAGAAGTCCAGGAATAACCGGTCCTTTGAATGCAGCGCAATTTTTTAGTTAAAAAGTGATGTGTACTTTCAGAAAGCCAAAAAGAAGCCACTGAAGAAGTTGACGGCGAAAGACCTCGGGGTGGATCTGGCGCCCAGGATCAAGGTGATATCTGTAGAAGACCCGCCCGTACGGCAGTCTGGCAGCATCGTCCCGGACGTCGACACACTTGTCGCCAAGCTCAAGGAAGGAGGCCACATTTAGGGCCTGTTTCACAGTCTGCTGATATAGTTTTAGATAGTAATCTGACAGATAAAATGTCTGTTAGTTAAAATTGACTGATATATTTCTGTTTCGCCGCCGAAGTTCCGGTATACTGTTCAAATAGCGTATTTCTTTTCTGTTAAAAAACCACTGTAATTAAATGTTACTTTATTAAGAACTTGATCTATCAGATATAACAACACTTGTGAACCAAAGAATTTAAAGTTATCTGGCATATAAGCTCTGGATTCGCTATCAGGAACTTTATCAGCAAGTACTGAAACCGACCCTTAGATCGCGAACTGGACGACGGCGGCCATGCATTTGTAACGCGATTACGTCATCAAATACATAGACGCCGTCGCCGCTTCCCTGCTTTGACACCAAGCGAATCTGCGGCGACAGCTTCGAGTTTTAGACTTCATTGTTCAAGTCACCGCGTTTACGTAGCAACTATTTATTTAATCTGTGGCCGTATTATCACAAAATGCGAGCTGTTGCCGCGATAAAAATCGCTTTGCGTGAAAGCAGTTCTAAAGAGAAAACAATAATAGACAAATCAAAAACTTATTCATTCTTGTATAGTAAAACAGTTTATACACGAGATTTTTATGAAGTAAGTGTAATGTAGCTGTATTGTTGAATATACATTTATACATGTTAATGGTATTTTGTTACACAAGCCTTGCACGTGAAAAGATTATGGCCTGGGATCTTGTAAACGAAATTCAAAAGAACGACACATTTGTTGCACTAGGTATTTATTTCCATAACATTAGGACGATAGATATTTCATTGGACAGTATTAGAATAGTTGTCAGATTGAGATGACTTTCTCGCGACGATTCCGCTTTTCTATCATAGGGTTAAGTCCACAATATGACTATTATTATGTCGCGTAACTCCTTTTCTCAGTTCAACCACGTGTCTTTTACCAAAACAATGGCAAACACTAAATGTAAATACTAGAGCGAGAAGGTTAATTAAGTCACAGTCACATATGCCCTTGTCAATCAAATTTATTGTAACTCTACCAGGGCAGGAGCAGCAAAAGCACATATATTCTTATGCTAGAAAATGTACACAACGAGCTATACTTTAAAGTGACGACATTCTGACATTTATTATATGCTACCACTAAATTTCTATTGCAATGTTTTACCATATGCAAATTGTCCTATAAACAGGTCTTAAACAACATTCCAGTCTACCATACAGATCTAACCTATTATAACCATCAAAAGACATTATTTAGTTTCTAACCTCAGATTACAGAAAATAATAGATGGAGTCAAACAACCCCAATTTTGCCACCCGATAATAGGGGAATTGCACCGCCCGAATCTGCCGGTCGGCTTTCCACAATTTGGACGACTCATATGTTCAAAAATAAAATTTACCTTGAAAATGCCGAATACAAGAATACAAGAAGAGGTCCAGAAATGTATCAAAAGCTAATATTACTTGTCACGACTAAAGATATACTCTTCTTGTAATCTGAGTTTGAAACAGCACTATTTTTAAGAACCGCTTAAAAGCAACAGATTTTCCTATGTCTATGATAAATGTAACAAGAAGGAGCTGGTTACCTGAACCACAGGGTATCCTGTCTCCACAAAACTCGCATGCAAAGCGTTTAAAAGCTGATTATTGTAAATTTGTATCATATTTGTGGTAAACGAATTATTATTATGATTTGCTATAAAATGAGTTAGGTGTGTTTTACATATTACATGAAATCCTTTCAGATGAATTATGTATATGCCCTTGGACGCCCAGAATACATTCAAAGCCATGTGAAAATGCTCAGCAACGAATTCTAGCATTTTCATATCAACAAAGCGCTTAAATAGTTACTCAGACAGAAAAATATCTATGTAGGTTAAATTAGACTTCCAAAAAATAGTGTTATAGTGACTTCGCCATTGAAAATCCCAAAAATAATACTTAGAAACCGTAATAATTCAGGTGTCAAAAAATATTGGCTGGATTTAGTTAAAATTTCAAAATGTAAACGGCGCCATTTCAAAGAGTACTGCTGTTGAAACCACCTTCACATAAATGTACCTGAATAATTTAGGTTTCTGTGATTTCACTGTAAGGTAAGATTTTTACCAAAAAGGATCATACATAATTATACATTCGATGTGACATCCACATTAAGGCCCGTCTTAATAAACCATTCTCAAGATTGAGAAGAGTCTTGTGACCGGTCTCAAGTAAACGTGTTGGTAAATAATACTAACTTGTGACCTGAAAAACACGTGCTTACTCAAGTAGTACTCACTTGAGAGGTGCGCGTATTAATAAACGAAACTCAAGACTATCATTCATTCGCCGCTGAGGCGAATACTAGAGAAGTGATCTCAGCTAAGTAGAAGATTGGTTTATAAATTAGCACGCAGCTTGAGATAGCGTCAACTGCTTAAGACGCATCTCGGTTGATACAGCCTCAAGACTTGTATTGAGATTGATTTATTAATACGGGCCTAGGCTAGGGCCTGTACCGTGGATGCCTCACTAAAGTGTAATTCTCTGAAACATTTTTTTTTACCTAAGTCACTATTCAAAGCACTATATTTTGTAATTATCAAAATGTCTGAATTCATAGATCTTAGCTTCAATCTGGCATGAAGCACATGAGAAATCGAATGTTGCGCGGTCCGCAAATCAAATATTTGTTAAGTGTCGGAGTTAATTGCAATGGTAACACTGCTTCGCTTATGTTGTGACGTTTGTATGTTGGAACGAAATGATATATATATTTTGACGACCTGTTTGGTGTAGTGGTTAAAAACTCTATAGCAAAAGATCGCGGGTTCGAATCCTGCTAAGGGCATATGTTTGTATGATGAATACAGACACGTGTTCCCGAGTTATGGATGTTTTTCATTTATAGATGTATTTATTTACAAAAAAAAATGTATTTGTGTAGCTTATCAACCATCTGGATTCCATAATACAAGCCTAGTTGCTTAGTATGGACCTAGATGGCGCTGTGTGTATGTGCATTTACATGGTTCGAAAAACGCCACTGCGTGAACGTCACTTGAGTAGCACATGGCGGGAATGGTGAAGTAAAAGATTGTTCTCCATTGTAAATAACCAACTTAGTAGCCTAAGTAACTTATATTTGGTTCACAAGCAAGTAGTCCAATCTTGTAGGGCATACATAAACGTATGAATACGGAAGGAAGCATTCTGATTGTATTGGGGTCGACGAAGTGGGGATCCTCGGGAGCTATGCAGACCTGAGGAAAGGTCACTTTGTAAACGGCCTTGCTTGGAGTTACCATTGCACAAATTTCACAATTTCGTGTTACTTTGCTAAGAACTATGAAATCTGGGGGCACGGCCGTGCCCCCACCAAGTCGAGCAAAAAAGCGTCACGGCCGTACCATCCTTTTCTCGAAGCAATTCAGACCATTTTCGACCCCCTGTAACTTCGTTGTGGATAAAAATAGAAGACTGAAATTTTCAGTAACTATGCAGGCATTGTAAAGACACGTATATTTAAAATTTCATTCAATTTGAACCAGTATTTTTAAGAATTATAACGGGTAAAATTTCTTAATTTTGTCACTCACTGACTCACCGATCATCAAAATTCTAAGGCACTTCTAGCAGACCTAGAAGCTTCAAATTTGGAATATAAGTAGTGTTTGGTGTATGAATCAAGGAAAAACTAAAAAATCTAGAAAAGACAGCAAAGAAAATTAAGCCCATACAGCCAAGTCTTCAGTTAATTAAATTTTTCAATATTGGCTTTATTCGTAACGATGTTTTATTATTTTACGGCAAAAATTATAACATCAAAGCCTCCCAGAAAAACCCATAGAGACAGGGAGTGGGCTCTTAGAAAAACTGTGGCTGAAGCTCAAGAAGTAGTACCGGAAAAGAGAAAACGGAAGGCTACCTACAAAAATAAGAAAAGTTCATAAGTCAGAGAGAGGGCTTTAAGAAAATTGGTTGCTGGTAGATATACATATATACAATAAGTAGAAGGTACCGAAAAGGAAAAAAGTAGAACTGTCTACAAAATACAAAAAGAAATGAGATCCCATCAAAAACAATACTTGTCAAAAAAACCAAGTCTCGCAACTCAGTTGTTCTGCGGTAAAAAGTTGTGAGATCCATGTAATACCAAGTCGGTTGTTAATTTATTCAGTCTCTACTTAAGCGACTTTCTGTCTTAATACGTCCAGTCTCTAAGACCACGATCGTGGTCCATAACAATTGAAAATCAATTGTGTCTGGAATCTCCGTACTCGAAGCATTAAGTTGTTACGTAATAATTAACAGCATCTTATAGTGACGCATATCAATATTAAAATTCTTTAATGTTTTATATAAATATATTGAGACTTGGCCATCGCCTGAAAAGACGTGTAAATTCAATCGCCTGAAAACACATGTAAATTCAATTATTTAGTGCGATTAGTTTGTTATTAAGACATAAAGTCGCTTAAGTAGAGACTGAATAAATTAACAACCGACTTGGTATTACATGGATCTCACAACTTTTTACCGCAGAACAACTGAGTTGCGAGACTTGGTTTTTTTGACAAGTATTGTTTTTGATGGGATTCTATTGTCCAAACTAAACTTGGTTATTTTACAATTGTTCAAATAGCACAACATGATCTAGATTTTTCCTGCGATATATGATATCGCCACGTGGAGATTGATTCGTGTTACTATTGATTTTAGAGGTTATTTAATTAAATTCAGAGCTGCCATAATAAACAGAAAATAATTGGACAAATCAGCGATATTCGGACTGTTCATTTTTATTTTTCTCTTTTTATATTAAAACACAAATTTATTTGAGGCAAATGAAAAACTTGAATACAGTTGTCATATAAATTACTAGAATTCCCGCTGTGTTGGCCGCCCTAATCCCGTTATTCTTGTTCCTGAAGGAATTTTACAGAGTCCGTCTTAGTGCGCCTCTTAGGGATACCTTTCATCTATACGTTTGGGCGGGGATAGGTTATTTTCCATTCATAGTCAATCAGTTTCTATTTATGTATATAATATATGAGTACGTATTGTATTATTTAAAAATAGCAACTCTGGAATTTCTTGCACATTTTGTTCCGGGTACTGAATGTGACACACAGAGCGATTATACGCACACGTAACATATTTCATAAGAACTGTGACATCGTAATTTTTTTAATTTACTCCCGCAGCCCATTTTGTAACATACGAAATAAATTGGGTTTGAATTTTGAATTTTATTTTGAACGACGTTGCTAAAAAATAATTTGTCAAAACAAAATCACTCGGATTGCAATACACCATGATAGTCTTTATTATGCAACTACCCTAATACAGTGTCTCCCCGCTCCACGGCTCGTACCAGACAATCTTGCCTTCGAGGCACCCGGTGACGAGCAGATGGTGTCTTGGGCTGAACCTGGCGCTGACGACGAGGTCGTGATGGTAGCCGAGGCTCCGGCCGACCTCGACCAGATGCGCTGGAGGGCTAATTTCCTGAATGCAATGGGAGATCTCGCTGCAGCGATCGTTTAGAGCCAGTAGTCTCATGCCACGCCCGAAGGGGGAGCAGACCAGTCTGCCGTCTGCCGAGTAGCACAGCTCCTGTTCAATACAACACCAATTTATTTATTTCTTCACACAATGTCGAGTAAAACAAGCTTAATGTCACAAATTGTAAAATTAGCTGTAAGGTTTACTAAAACAAATAAAATAATTTTATATTTAATTACAAATACAGCGCAGACGACGGATTTTTTTGCCCAGCGTGTCGTTACTGCTTAGATTCATTGCCATTCATTCCGTTCTCGAGGAATCGTTCGATTTGAATTTTTTTGTGCGGCGGACAAATGCTTTTTCCAAAGACATCTATAACTTCGTTGTTTTTGAAGTACTATTTATGGAACTTGTATATTTTGATGGCACTATTTATGCAGTTCCTTGAGATACAAATTATAATCATAGGTAAAGCAGTCTCTGCGTATGTGAAATGAGCAGTCCAGCAACCCGTGACGCCGGAATGCTCAACATATTACATAACTCTTAAACTACAGTGGCACTATTTTTTTCATTTGTGCACTATTTAGTCACAATATTTCACACCATCAAAATAGCTGAATTCCACTTTGTGTATTCTAGCATCACGTAGTTAATATTTGACTTCTTCATGAAAATGTGAGAAAACGGAACCAATAAAAAGTAAAGTCGCTTGTGGAGTTGGTTCCGATTGTGACTGTATGTACAAAAATCGACCACCACTGTTCAGTGTCCATGATCAAAATCAAAAATGCTTTATTTTGTAGGTACACAGGGTACACTTAAAATAGTTAGATTTTACATATTATAAGTTACTGCTTGTTCAAAAGGCAATTTTCCCCTGAGAAGAATAAGCAAGAAACTCGAGAGGTTGCTATTTAAAAAAAAAACGTTTTTATATTACAAAATTATTATTTTATATTATAATATTTCATTATTAATAGTGAAATAGCCTGGTTATGCGAACGGGCTGTTTATGTCCATGAATGCTTATCATCTAAATAATCTCGGTGACAAATACTTCCCTATTTCCCTCAACAACCACACAAGCCAAACCGCAGGTAAAAGATCATTAATAATGAATGAACCCCAAGTGTGTACCTCCAAGTGATGGTATGCTTACCTTGATGAATCCCTTGCCTTCGTTGGTCTCCTGGACGTAGCAGAGCAGCCGCTCGCGGTTCTGCCGGATGAGGGACTGGTAGTCTATCTCGTCGGGGTTCGGGAAGTCCGAGGCGGCAGGCGTTTGACCCGACAGGGACGGCGTCGTGGTCGAACTGAGAAGATAATCATCATATCAGCCCGTCACTGCAGGTATATAGACCTTCCCTCTTATAATGAGGGAGTATGGGCCATAGTGTAAGAGCAATCGGATAAATGCACTTAAGTAATTAAATTTAAAAACTCATTGGTACATGGCCTGCCTGGGCATCGAACCCGGACTTTCCAAATTGGGAGACAGCGTCTTAAACCTTGAGCCACCGACGCTCTGACCGACCGACCGAGAAGATGATAATAAATAAATATTTCGGACACTTACACCAATCATCGAGTCCCAAACTAAGCAAAGCTTGTACTATGGATACTAGATGACGGATAAACATTCATAAATATTTATATAAAAATCCATGGCTCGGGAATAAATGTTCGTATCCATCACACAAACATTACCCCTCGCGGGATTAGAACCCGCAACCGTTGGTTTCGCTGAACAACACGAAGTGCTATTTTCATCATCCTTACATAACGTACCCTCATCCCAAATGGGGTGAACACAGATAATCCCAAACATTAGTGTTCCACGTTTCACTTTACAAAATATACAGAAATGCACATGTGGATAGGTGGTGGGCCCATCGCCGTTAAAACTTGCAAATCTATGGATGTTTTTTGGCGGTAAGTCCCTTAGCAGCCTTTTACGACACCCACAGTAAAAGATGGGTTGGTTCTAGAGCCGAAGCCACATAGCACCATAAGAATCGAAAGAAGTTTCTCAAAAAACTGAATTATATAACATACCTAAAACGATTTCATAATAAATTATGGCCATATTTGAGAGCAACTCGCAACAAAGCACTCGTGGCGCAGTCGCATTCGCTATTCGTTTTCAATCAGTGAAGTTAAGCCTGGCGCGGTCAGTTCTTGGATGGGTGACCTCTAGTGGCATTTTAATGCGGGTGTTTCTGTGCTTCGGAGGGTACGTTAAATAGTCGGTCACGGTTGTTTTGATTTGAAGCCAGTCGTTAAGCTAAGTTTAAAAACATTGACTGTCAGGTGGCCACTATTCTGACACTAGGCCGGCAACGCATCTGTGACCCTTTTGGTGTTGCGGGTGTCCATGGGCGGCGGTGATTGCTTTCCATCAGGTGACCCGCATGCTCGTTTACCGCCATCTCATATAAAAAAAAAAAAACAATTCCACCACTCCGCACTAAGCCCATGTGGTGAATTATGGCCCATAGCCTCTCCCAGCGAGAGGAAGCTGTGCCCCAACAGTGGGGACGCGTAAGGCTGTTGATGATAGACTCCGTGGGTGAGGTTTGTCAGTGATAGAATAAAAATATTTTCTAACAAATCGGTAGCTTGCTTTAAATATAGTATAGGTATTTAGTAATAAAATATGCGACTATTAAATCAAAATTACCACTGTGAATTTCATTGCATCGGAGAATATACTTAGAACTTCTGTAAAAATTCCACCGAGGGCAAATATCACGACTCAAACTATTTTAGAATTTTTTTTTTTTTTTATTAAAAACTGGTTTCGCGTTTGGCTACAATCTCACCTGATGGAAAGTGACGATGTAGCCGAAGATGTATCACGCGCACCCAGTAAATGCCTATTCACTCTAGACTTGAAGATCCCAAGGTTGTAAGTGTCGGGAAAAACCGACGCGGGCAGTGAGTTCCGTACCTTAGCAGTCCGAAATTGTTTCAGGCGATCGTAACATCTTCTACAACGCAATGAATCACAGTAGTAACTTTAATTTAATATTGTAGGTTTTATAACGAAATACCTATACTATACCTAAAGCAATCTACAGAATGTTTAGAATACATTTTTATTCTATTACTGATGGGTACTCTATACTTCTACAAAAAATCAGGAACTTTAAGGACCGTATTTTAGAATGTTGCTTAAGCGTAGATCAGCGCTTGAAAACCCTCTCGCAGAAGACCGACGTCTGAGTAGTGGCATTTTGCCATTGCGCTTCGTCCGGTGAGCGAGGGCGACGGAGGCCCACCTTCCAGTCTCTCTCCAGAATGGTAGCGGTATTTAAAGAGTTAGTACCCCAGGAGGGTACCAGCACTGCTGGAGAGTCCCTCATCGCTCAGGCTGCCCTACTTATTCTGGGGTGGACACCTTCCTCAAAGGCCGGCAACGCATTTGTGACCCTTTCGGTGTTGCGGGTGCCCATGGGCGGCGATGATTGCTTTCCATCAGGTGACCCGCATGCTCGTTTGCCGCCCTCTCATATAAAAAAAAAAAAAAAAAAAGAATATAGATAGAGATGCCGGTATACAAGTTACATAAAGCTGTCCCTTTTTAACTGTCTTCAAGCGGAGATCTGTACTTGAGTAACATTCTGAAATACGGGCCTAAGATTGTAGGAAGTTACACCACAAAAAGTACGTTTTTTTTACTAGAATAATAGAGCATTTTGATCCATTTAGCGACACACATATATTAGGTCCTTACCTATGAAATTGGCGTTTTGTATGAAGAATTTCATTAGACTGTTTTCGCCATACAAACATTTTTGATTTTTTTTTTGGGAACGGCAAATCCAAATTTAGCTAAACTTTGTGTGTACTATCGGATAACATTAAGTTCAGTATAGGCAGCGTTAATTTTTAAAAGTAACCGCTTTATAAAAGTTTCAGCGAATCTAAGAAATGATTATGGGAAGCACATGAAAAGAGCTCTGTTCAAATTTTTTTATTATGTGATTTAGCACAGAAATTAAAAAATATTTCGGGTGAAACCTTGAAATAATATTCCATTTTCACAAATAAAAAACAAATTTGGATATAGCTTTGAAAATCGCAGAAATTGGTACATATGATTAACGGAGAAAAAAAACTCCAATTTCATAGGTAAAGACCCAATATTACAAATAATTGATCGGATGTAAACTACATAATACAATATAAAACAAAACTAAGGCCCGTATTAATAAGCCAATCTCAATACAAGTTTTGAGGCTGTATCACCCGAGATGCGTCTTAAGCAGTTGACGCTATCTCAAGCTACGTGCTAATTTATAAACCAATCTTGAGGTTAACTCAGCTGAGATCACTTCTCAAGAATTCGCCTCAGCGGCGAATGAATGATAGTCTTGAGTTTCGTTTATTAATACGTGAAACTCGGCGCACGTCTCAAGTGAGTACTGCTTGAGTATGCACGTGCGTTTCAGGTCTCAAGTAAGATTTATTAATCAACACGTTTACTTGAGACCGGTCACAAAACTATTCTCAATCTTAAGAACGGTTTATTAATACGGGCCTAAAAGTAAACAGTAGCTAGTTTTCGGTGCCGCAAAGTGGTATCAAATCTGGGGTTCTATTACAAAATTTCATCGTTATCGTCATCGGTTACGTTCTGACATGTGATAAGTTGGCTCATCGCTCGTTCGGCAATTTGACGGTTTCTCATAAGTCAACCTAATCTGGCCAGGATGCTGAATAAAATTGTGAAGTAGGTATTAAGCGGCGGTGATGGGATTTCAAGCAGATTTTTTTTTTATATGAGAGGGCGGCAAACGAACATGCGGGTCACCTGATGGAAAGCAATCACCGCCGCCCATGGACACCCGCAACACCAAAAGGGTCACAGATGCGTTGCCGGAGATACGGAGATCTATGAGGGTGGCATATTCTGTACAGAACAAAGCCTCTTAAAAATTTATAGATTAAACAAAAAAAACCTAATCTATAACGATATCGACGAAGTTACTTAATCTTAAGGCAGGTCCCCTCAGCAAACGCTGGTTTTCAGTGGAGCCAAAGTTGAAAGGCGATGGTACCTGGTGGCCGGTGGCATCCGCAGCGTCATCGGGCCGGAGGTCCGCAGCGCACGCGACCGCATGGGGATGGGCGGCGTGATGCCCGTGTTGATGCCCATTATACGCTGCATGTTAAAGTTGCGACCCACCTGCCCTCTGCTTACAAAAAGAAAAAAATTAAAATACAAGCTTATTTATTTTCGGTAATTTAGATCAGATTATGTAAGTAATTGGAGTCCCCTTTTTACGGCTCCGTAGTCAACAAGTCTGTCAGTCTGTCCGACGCATAGCTCATACTAGAAGGCTGTAGTTCGTCATGGGTATACATAACAATCACACCGACAAAGGAGGGAACAGGGACAGTCGTAGGGGAATACGTAAAGTGGGGATGAATTTTCTTTTATTTTGGTACCCCATCGTTGGAGATGTCGTTCAAAAATATTAGAAGTTATCTAAAAGCAGAAATATTAAACTTTTAGGTGTTAAGTTTTGTGAGTCGAGTGTCGTCTTTCTAAGTCCGCACATTGTGAGGGCAAGTACGAGGCCGAGACATGTATTAAGTTTTCCGAAATCGTTTTTATTTATTTTTTTAATCAATAATAATAATAATCTAGTCCCAAACTAAGCAAAGATTGTACAATGGATACTAGATAACATAGATACATAAATAATTATATAAACATCCATGACTCTGGAATAAATGTTCGTATTCATCACACAAACATTTACCCCTCACAGGATTCGAACCCGCAACCGTTGGTTTCGCTGATAGGTTCACTATCCACTACACCAACCGGTCGTCAAACTTATCTTTAAACTATAATTCCTTTATACTTAAAATTGTCTAAAAATATTATATTCTGCTTGCCATTTTTTTATTTCAATCTGTATTGTAAAAACTAGGTAGGCCGATAAAAATCGTTGTTAGACCTAAAATATCTTAAAAACCGCAACAAGATTCGTTAGGTTTGCTTCCAAAAAAACCATGAGCGAAAACCAAGTTGAAGCGGGCCCCCCGAGTCCGTTTCTAATATGGTCATCGAGAGTCTCGAGAGTGACGAATTATTGTTACAATACAATACAAATACACTTTATTATACAAAAGCAGAACATACATTTTACAAAGCACAATACTGAAAAGAGTACAATTAAGCGGCCTTATCACTAAAAGCGATCTCTTCCAGGCAACCTTTGGGTGTAGGAGTATAACTTTATAGAACAGGCAGGTTGTGCAAAATACAAGCTTTTATCTAACCTACTTCGTATGTATGTCCGTTCAAAATTTGCAAGTCAAATTAGAACCATTTCTTGTCTACTTAAGGAGCTGAAGTTTTGCATACACGGTTAGTTTGATAGTTAAACATTTTCGCGATAACCTGATGCTGCAGCCAGGATTGTCTCCCCGCAAGGGATCTCATCAACGAGTACGGATACGAATCTTTGTATACACGTTTACAATACAATACAAATACACTTTATTGCACAACAGACAAGAAAATACAGTTTCAGAAAAGTGGTAAGAATAGAATGTACAATTTGGCGACCTTATCACTAAAAGCGATCTCTTCCAGGCAACCTTTGGGTATAAGGATAATACATTTGAAATAGGTAGGTTTAGTTTAGGTAATTTTTTAGTTATTTTTTTTAAAATAAAAGCTTACACAACCTAATATCACGACCTTTATCCCAATTAGGGTGGTCAAAGATATATCCCAAACATTAGTGTTTCAGTGTTCCAAATATTCAGAGATTGATTCTTGAAACAACATCCACGGTTCACTTTACGAAATATACAGAAATGCACACGTGACATGTGGCGGAAAAAGGTTTAAAAAAGATTTTTTTACTTTTAATTTATTTAAATATACGATTGTGAGTGGATGCATGCAGAAGTCTAAGCGGTCGGTTTGACCACTTGAAATATCTATACAATATTATAAATGCGGAAGATCTGTCTGTTCGAGATTACGTAATAAAAAAAAAAAACAAAACGTACATGTAAACTGTTGAATCGATCATATTGAAATTTGACAGAGGTAGCCTGGGACCTGGAGACGAACATAGGATACTTTTCATCCGTAAAAATCCGCGATTAAATCCACGCGGGCTTCCACGTAGTCCATAATATATTAGAAATACAATTGAAGCAAAATCAAATACTAGTTACCTTACTATGATACGTTACCACCAGTTCGTGGCGTGCCTAGGATTTCAAAATAGGATAAGCGCGACAATATAAATATCCTTAGACATACACACAGCGCCATCTAGTTCCACAGTAAGCAACTATAGGCTTGCGTTGTGGATACCAGATGGTTGATAAACTACATAAATGCATTTTTTTTTGTAAATAAAAAGTGTTACTATAAATGAAAATCGATAACTCGGGTACACATGTCCGTATTCGTCATACAAACATATGCCCCTAGCGGGATTCGAACCCGCGACCTTTTGGTATAGTGGTCAGAGTTGCTAACCACTACACCAAACAGGGCGTCGAAATGTTTGTATGACAATGTTTTTGTGGTTGTTACACAGCTGGTGAAATCAAATAGGTAACCAAGCATAACGTTTCAGTTTGACAAGTGCGAATGTTATAAATAGATGATTTCCTGTACTGTTTAAATAGTTCATAGTCCTGATAGAGTATTGAGTAAGGCAAGTCAGGCTTTTGGCCTTATATGAAAGTAGCGCCATTCTCTCGCGTTACACGCTTCGGATTAGCTGACCCCCGCGACGAAACAGCAAATCGCCTAAAGGCACTTTGGGTCTTCTGGAGTGGTTGTGTCTTTGTTTTCGAACAAATTTTATTGAGGTTTGTTGTATGACAAAGACAGAAGAATATGCATATAAAGTCCTCAAAAGCCTCACGGGAGTACTCGAAAGAGGATGACGGTTGCCATTAGGTAGGAATAAGAAAGAAGGATTTAAAACTAATGGGTTATCAGCGCATGCACATAGAATGGACTTGCTATATCATGAATTCTACTTTGAAATAAATGTTTCTGAATTAAAGAAGAAAGAAAAAGTATTTATTGCCAACAAATACAGAAAATTTCGTAGGTATTGGAGTCGGTACGTGACTAATCCATCGCCCTAGCGGTCGTGTCTACCACTAGTGCAGTCAGTCAACCGAACAATGGCGGTCAATACATTCCAACAGGTCGGAAGAAATGCTAATACAGGATGGGTAGCAGCATCCTGTAATAAGACTCCCGACAGACTGCGATCGCCAACCCGCTTGCCAAAACGTGGCGATTATGGCAACAACCCCCCCAAATAAAACAAATCAAAAAAAAAAAAATTGCCACGGCCCCTAGTCCCCGACGGCGTGCCCGCAATTCCTGGCTACCTGGTAGCGGCCATGGTAACGTTATGCATATTTAAATGTATTTGTGGCAAAGGGATTGGGCGTCAGCATTTGCTGCCAATTTGTCGTATGACACTTGACAGTGCTGGTTTTCAGCGCAACCCGTCTTTCACTTAGGTTAACAACACAGTCTCACGAGTCTCACCTAGTGTACAACTCCTGCAGCATCCTATGCTGTTTGATTGTGATGGAGGCCTCCCAGACGTCGTTTTGTATACTGGAGAGAGCGGCGGCGCTAGCTGGGTCGGAAGCCGCGTCGGCTGCGCCCGCAGCGCCTTGCGCCTCGTTCGCGCTCTGATCGTTTGATGTGGAACTGTGGTGGACAGATGAAAACTATTCCTAAAAAATGGGGACAACTGCAGGATAATACTAGAGTATTTGTAGATAGTTAAGAAACGAATGGAAAGAGATCCGAGCTTGTACTACATACATCTATCTAGGTTCAGTCCAAAAAACCAACATGGTGATTGATTAGATCACATTCCGAGTGGGATTCTACGAGTATAAGGTTGTATTATCTGTATTTATTGTGGTAATGTATAGGTAAGTATACCTATATATTACCACCGTAGAATAGAACCAACTCGTCTCTTTCCGTGGGCATCGTAAAAGGCGACTAAGGGACTTTACACCCAAAAACATTTATAGACTTGTACGTTTTAACGGGGCGATGGGCTCAGCTCCTGCAACGTGTGCATTTCTGTATATTTCGAATGGTGAATCTCTGGATGTTGTTTCAAGCATTATACTTTTAATGTTTGGAACACCCAAACGCTAATTTTTGGGATATCTCCGACCACGCCCATTTGAGATAAATGTCGTGACATTATGTATATTTAAATAGACTGTTAAGAAGGTCAATGCAAAATTTTTACTAAATTTTAAGTCAACCTTTAGTACAAAACCATAATTATTTTCATCACTCGTCAATTAACACGCTAGTCGAAGATTTACCTATAGCTGTGCCTAAAGTGTAAAAATAAATAACACTTCGAAAACAACAAAGTTATTTGGATGCTTTGTGAGGCTGCTAGCGTAAGGCGCCGCCGCTGTCGCGCGGTGATGGATATTTTGACCGCGAGGATAGAATGTATGGAATCCTATGCAATAACGCAATCAGACACCAAAGAAAAGACCCTTTAATTATAATAGAACACGCGTGCGCTCTAGTGTTAACTTTAATATGCTCCTCCTAAAATCACGTTTCGAACGCCTCCATTCTTTTCGTTTCGCATCCACACAGCGCTATGCTCCAGGTGTCTTCTCCAATTTAAGAGCTATGCTCTTGTCGGGGGAGTAATGACCACGTATCTCTACTTTCCGCCCTCGATTTAACCTCTTGGTACAACACGACATTCACCTTTTCCTTCACTTGGTCAAAGTAATTACGCCTAGGTCTTCCTCTCTTTCCTTCAATCTTTCCCTCAATTATGTTCTTCAAAAAAATATCGTGCCAAGTGACCTATCTTTCCTCTTCGGTATGTTCCACATGTAAGCTTTCATAAACTTGTTCTTCGAACGGCGTTCTTATACAACTTAGAAGGGAAAATTGCAGCAAAGAGAGGATGGAGAAATCCAAGAAAGGATTATATTAGCCATTAAAAGAGAATGTCGTTTAACAGAAAAGAACGAGCTCTGAATCGGCATGAGTGAAAAATGGTACGCCGAAGAGATCGTGGCTTTTACATTTTTGATTCATTTTTTTATCTAAATCTATGAATTAGAAAACCCTCCAGAGACTATAATTATACCATCCAAATATCTTCGAAAAGGCATAACCGATTTCCATTAAATTCTTTTTTAAATTTTCAATGTCATAATCTTATGAATATTTAGGTTTTAATACAAAGCAAGCATTAGAAAATTGTCCTTCCTTAGATTGAATGAATTCGTTAGCCCGCCGGGCCCACACAGAATGGCAAAGAGAAACTTAAGCTCATAAAACGAAATATCATTTTCAGCGCCATCTATGTGATTTTTGTAAAAGTTGACCTGGAAAATGGCTCATTGAAAACAATCGAGAGCTACTGTTACTACCTTAGGAAACTAGTGTTTACCAATTCCAAGAACCTGACCCACTTCTCTTCTAACTTTACAACTAAAGTTTAGGTAAATTATAAACTTACTAGCTACGCCCGCGAAGAAATACATTCTCAGGTTCTGTGCCAAATTTCAATACGCCCGGTTTAGAGGTTAACAAACAGATAGACAGTTTATGTTACATACCTATATAAATATATTTATTTATTCGTAGCATTCGGGTTAGCCCTTTGCAGATGATCATTTATCGGGCGATCGCATTACTTATCCTTATCGTAGCCCCGGGAAAATACGTTTAGACTCGGAAAAACGCATAACCGCGATTTTCTTGAAACAGTTAGTGTTGTAAATGTAGTAACAATTACTAAAAGTTAAGCATTTGTAAGAAACGCAAGTACCTATATATTTTTTCCAAATAAGTTACAGTTGAAAAAGGTGTTTCTTAAAAAAAAAAATGCTAATTTTTTTTGCAATTCAAAATATTTAGGGAAATTGTCGTTACACAATATTAGTTCTCATTTTAATTTCTTAAACAATGCGGCTCGCGGACAAACATATATGAAAAACATATATAACTATAATATGCTTAGTTTTTTATCTATCAATAACTTAACTGTGTCTAACAAAAGCCTACCTAATTAAATATCAGTTAGTATTTATTACATCAAAGGTAGGTTTGTACAATTTCATATTCTGACTCCTAAACTAGGATGCCCCGTATTATAGGAATCAGCGCAATTATTGTTAAGATACAAATTAATAATAGGGTCTTTAAAAAAAATCTAGACTAAGCTATCATTTGTTTAGGCTTAGTTATTCAAAATTACATCTCTAATATACCTCTATAAGATAGCAACTATATAAGCCGGTTCTGAGATGTCTAGCTAAGCTAATTTTTTACTGTATTTTCTCTGGGCTATATCTCCTACGACGAAAGAAGACTTACTTTTGGCTGATAAAAGGCTGGGTCGCCTGTGCAGGGTCCTTGTGACCATCATCATCAGCTTTACATGTCACCACAATTGATGCACAGCCTCCTCTCACTGTGCCATAAACCCTCCACGCGAGCCCAGTGCGGATTGATGAATTACGTCATCTATTCCGCTGTTGTTGTTGTGTTCCGGTTGTCAGAGATAAGATAGCCAGTCCCCCAAATGTGTTGGGGTTTCCGGGTCAGTACGCTTCCACCTTTGACCTCATCTTCACTTAACATCAACAGTCAGTGCGTTTAAGCCTTCAATTGAAAACAACAGGGACCGACTATTTAACTTGCCACTAGTGGTCACCCATCTTAAGGGGTGACCGCCAGACATGGATTAATTTCGTTAATTGAAAACTCATAGTGAATACGACTGCGTCACGAGTACTTCTCTTTATGATTGCGCGAGACGTGATCACGAACGGCAGTAGTAAATAATAATAATAATTAGTTTTACATTATACATCTAGGCTTGTATTATGTATTCTAGATGTTTGATTATTGTATAAATACTAATGAAATCATACATAACTCGGGTACACATGTCCGTATTCATTATGCAAACATAAACCCCTAGCGGATTCGAATCCGCATCGTTTTAGTATAGCAGTCGTCACCAAACAGGTCGTCATTCATTCAGTAGTAGATTGTTAGTAGTTCGCTAGTGTCAAGTGGTTCATTCGTGAGGATAACATGTTTTTTGTTGCTTTCAGCTCCTCCCCCATCCTAGAAAAACTGTATAACGCCTCTCATTACATTTTACCTAATAGTTTTGTGTACTAAACAGTCTCTGTGCGAAATGTGTGTCTTCATGCTGTGTGTGTGTGTGTGTGTGTGTGTGTGTGTGTGTGTGTGTGTGTGTGTGCGTGTGTGTGTGTGTGTGTGTGTGTGCGCGAGAGAGAGTGAGTACTGACCACGACGTGTCCGCGGGCGACTGTATTGGTTTATGTATAGTGATGGAATATTTGCGGGCGTAGGATGTGTGTGTACTGACACAGTGTGAGTGTGAACTGAGGCTGTGTGTGTTTGTTTGTGTGTGCTGATGCAATGGATGAGGGCGAAGTATATTTGTGTACTCACGCAGTCTGTTAGTGAACTGAGGCTGTGTGTATGTTTGTGTGCGCTGATGCAATGTGTGAGGGCTAAGTATATTTGTGTACTGACGCAGTCTGCCAGCGGAGTGTGTGTGAAGTGAGGCAGAGTGTTGGTTTGTGTGTAGTGTTGGAATATTTGCGGGTGTAGGATGTGTGTGTACTGACATAGTCTGCTAGCGGAGTGCGTGTGTGAAATGAGGCAGTGTGTGCTGATGCAATGAATGAGGGCGAAGTATATTTGTGTACTGACGCAGTCTATATACTAGTGAATTGGAGTGTGTGAACTGAGGCAGTGTGTGTGTATATGTGTACTGATGCAATGTCTGAGGGCTAAGTATATTTGTGCACTGACGCAGTCTGTTAGCGCAGCGTGTGTGGGCATTGACGTAGTGTCTGCGGGCTGAGTGGAGGTGTGTACTCACGCAGTGTCAGCCGGCGATGTGCCTTCTGCCGCGGGTGCGCTGGATACCGAGGGCTCTGCCGGCGGCACGTGCGGCACGTGCGGCGCGGGCGGCCGGACGCGGCGATACACATGGCGGCGCTGCCGCCTCGGCGGGGGCACGGTCATGCGAGCGTAGGCCATCGTGTCGCGGGACGACTTGTCAGTCGGTTGGTCCATCTTCTGGATGTCGTGGATGCACGACCACTGCACACACGCGAATTTATGTTTTATGGCTCCTCCCATACGGCAATGTCTTATACGTATGGGCAGGGCAGGGAACACGGTAAAAATTTGTTCTGAATAAGATCTTTCAATAATTAATAAAATTAATTTTCAAAAAGTAAGAAAAGCACATCGTTCAATATTGTTTTGTAGGTTATAAATTTTTATAGTGTTTCGATCAAAATTGCAGCAGTAATGTGGTTACAACTGGAAAAAATACTAGACGTTTTCCTTCAGTCCTGTAAATTAAAATAAAATGTGGGAATAACCACATCACTCCTCATATTTGATAGATGTGATTACAATGTTACTCAAATTAACGGAGTTTTATGGAGAATAAACGCATGCAAGAGGATGCAAGTTTGATAGTTATAATAGGATAAATACGGTTGAATTTAACTTGCATAGAAAATCGATCTGCCTACTCCGATCTATGTTGACGACACATCGTTAACATGATGCTAGAGATAGGAAGAAGAGAATCGGCTCCTTCTGGAAACGAAACATCAGAATTCAAAGTGGTCCCTTACCTCTGATCTGTCATCGTGGCTGATATTTCGGCTGAGTGCATTCCAGCCTTGCGGATGAATCTGGTAATAACAGCATTATATCATTCACATGATACTGAATCCAATACACTAAATAGATCTGTGACTTTTTGAGGGAGCCACTAGTAACGAGTCGAGTATCGCTTCTACTTTAAGTCGAATGACAGCTTTTGGTCTCATGATTTACCAAGTTTATTACAATCTCAAAAAAAATGAGGGTTCACAACGGCCAATTTTCATAGTCATGATGATCAACAGCTTGCACATACTCACTGCTGGGCACAGCCTCTACTCACTGAGAGAGGGTATGGGCTCACCACGCGGGCGTATTGATGGATTTGTGTCAGACTGGTAGCCACCTAACAGTCAGTGTTCTCAATCGGCCCCTGCATTCACCGACTTGGCTGTCAGAACCAGGCCCCTAGTACCTGGCGCTATTCCCGGCTTTGGTAAAGGGGGTGCTAACATAATAACATAATCGCCGGCAGAGACGGAGCTACCACGGACAACGCCAATGGACCTGATGAAGCTCACGGGAAGTCTCTTGATGCAGGGCGCTTCCAAGCAGTCACTCTGGAACTATAGAGTTCCCCCATAGGGGGGAGGCCTATGTTCAGCAGTGGACGTCCTGTGGCTGATATGATGATGATGACCTTTACTATTCAATGTACTCAATTTGGTCTACATTTGTCGTGATTGTGTGCATTACTTTGTTCTCTCATTTTGCTTACAGTTACCTGTAAGATTATAGTAACATATACCAGTACATTGATTTATACTACTCCTTTGTGAAATTCAATAAATTTCATTTTATCTTACTTTTGCAATATTATCACTAATTATGAATAGTTGCATATGAATGTAATAAAGTTCAACTAACCTGTAGAGCGCTGACCACCTCCGCCTCATTACCCTCAGGCCAATCGGATACGAACTCAACGCGGTTCTCTTTGCGCCTCCAGTCGAACAGGTGGTCATGAATCGCCGCTACAGGGATTAACTGCTTACTCATTTGCATCAGTCGAAATAGATTTGGCTGTGAACAATTATAGGTACATCTACATTGTTTCAATTTTGTTGTCCATCATTTTAAGAATCCACAAAATCCACAAAATTAAGAATAAGAACAATTTATTATGAAAGCAACACAATACAAAAACAAAAAGTGGTAAGTTAATTATAATTAGAAAATAAAGATGCACAAAGTTGTCACGTGTTGCTCGGCGTGCACAAATGGGTTAGCACTCAGCTCATGTTACGACGAATCACAGCGCTTATTTTCAGTGCTCTCAAATACCTATTGAAATAATTAAAGTTTGACCAATGGAACAGTTTTATAATCGGAATTGTCACTATATCTAGAAATAAAGAATTATAGAAGGAACATTTTAAGCATACATGTATGGGAGTAAATTAAATCGTATTACCTTAAATCCATGCAAGTCTAAAGCCAATGTAGAGAGATTCAAATCATGTACAATTACTAATAGTCCACCTGTGGTACTCATAACCATCTGCCGTGCGTCTGGTGATAGTCTACATCTCATTAAACCAGACGCATGAAATACTCTTTGATACACCAAATTATACTCTGTGTATGAGTTAATGTCCCAGGTGTATATGCTACCGTCAAGCCCTGAAGTAACAAGTAATTTGTCTTTAACAGAGAACTCTATGTTTTTAACCCAGTTTGAGTGGCCAAGAAGTGAACGTATCCTTTTCTTTAAGTGTCGTACATCCCAGAGGGCTATAGTTGTGTCGTCTGAACATGTGGCAAACATCCTTCCATCTAAAAACCTGTAAATTTATTAATATTATGTACTTATAATAACTTACAATAACTTATAATAATTTGCAACAGTGATTTGTTTTCTAACCAATCGGAAGCTTGCTACGGTATAGTGTCGGTATTCTAATTTTTTCTCAAGGTACAATCTTGAATAAGTAATAAATTAAATTTATAACCCTATCTATAGGAGTGGAAAGAGAGATAGTGTGAACAACTACAGACAATTTTGCTATTTTACCATTATTATCGAAAATACTAGAAAATGTTATAAATTCCCTACTCAACAATTTTCTTGAGATAAATAATACTGTGACGAAAAGGTTAGAATATTATACTCTTTAAATCTGTGTCTAAGTGACACTGCAGGTCTCAATTGATAAATTGCGCCAACGGCTCGTTTTTGTAAAATAAAGCTTGTATTTATATCCGCGGCGTTTCCCCAGAGCAAGATACCGTAAGACATCAGGCTATGGAAATAACTAAAATATACTAATCTAGCAGTATTTACGTCCTATATTTGTCTAATTTTTTTGACTGTGTACGCTGCAGAGCTGAGCTTCTTCGTCAATTTATGGATATGAAGACCCCATTGTAATTTGGCGTTCAAAGTAACGCCTAAAAATACAGTGGAATCAACAAGGTCTAGAGTGACATTTTTTATCATTATATACCTCCCTGACATTAGGCAGTACAAATTTATCACATTTCGTTTTTTTTCTCATTAAGTAACAAATTATTTGCCGTAAACCATTTTACTATTTGAGAAATAGCATTGTTCACGTCGTCATAATTTAATTTTGCCGTTGCGAGGTAATCAATTAAGGAAATCGGATCGTTACATGAGTGAATTTGACATTCGATTTAACTTCTTTTATGATTTAGTGTAAGGAAAATAATCGCGTAATTTATAAGCGCTATAAATAAAATAACTGATTGAACATTTTTTTTGTTAACTTAAGAAATATATTTTATTAAGAGAAATGTAACACCGGTTGCCATTGTTTTTGTTTCGTAATTACTCTGATTTCACAGATCGTGATTTTTTGAAGCAGTTTTTTTTTTCAAAACCATCATCGACGCACGCTCGAGATTTTGATATGCGACTGGCGGGATTCGGAGATAATAAGATAGATCATGCGAAATTTATTTGGAACTCATATGTTCACCAAGGTTTTTTATTTATTTAATTAAATGATGTAATTATGTGGAATAGGCCACAAACGCAACCGTTAAATGACACAACGCTTTATTCGATGATGCTAATGCAAAAAAAATTAAACAACCCATGCCAAATATTCTATTTCACTTACATAATATGCCCTATTTTTTCCTTAAGTTAAAAAAACTCAACCAGTAGGTGTATGCCTTTACTTATTTATTAACGAGTTCATGAAAACTAGATAAGAAACAATAAACTCTATATTTTTCTGGATTTGGCGTTAAAAGCTTTAGCTTTGATACAGTTTCTGTCCTACTGCTGTTATAAAAACTAGTTTATCACAAATGGCACACAGGGTGGTTGTTAAATGCCATTATTATTATTATTTGACGACCGATTGGTGTAGTGGATAGTGACCCTGTCAGCGAAACCAACGGTTGCGGGTTCGAATCCCGCGACGGTTAAATGTTTGTGTGATGAATATGAACATTTATACTCGAGTCATGGATGTTTATATAAATATTTATGTATGTTTATCCGTTATCTAGTATCTATAGTACAAGCTTTGCTTAGTTTGGGACTAGATGATTAGTGTAAGTGTCCGAAATATTTATTTATTTATTTATTAAGAACCCATAGTGTCCCACTGCTGGGCAAAGGCCTCCCTCATCTGTTTCCAGTTAAATGCCATAATATTATAATAAAATTTATTTGTTTGTATGTGTCCAAGTTTAATAAAATATAAATTTAAATAGCTTACAGCTGCTACTGTATTAATAATAATAATATAGGTATTATAGATATCCTAAGAAAAATTATATATATATTTGTATACATATATACCTAGAGCCAGCTTCCGATTTGTTAGAAATCATTTTGTGCATAAAAAATTGGTACTTTAAGATTATCATAAAAATTGTAACTAAATAGTTAGTGTTCTAAATAGAACAGATGATAAAATAAGTTTTTTCTATATATAAATATCATTATTTTGTTGAAACACAACTTTAGTGTATGATCAGTTGAATCTATTAATAATTGTTAAAGAAATACACACTTCACACAGTTGACGCAGTCAGAATGGGCTCCATCTACTGTGTGTATCCTTTGATGAGTGAGAGGATCAAATATCTGGATACACTTCTTTTCACAGGCCGCTACCAATAGAGATCTGAAATTAATAGTGAGGGTCATATAAACACATTTATCAAGCTATAATTTTATCTATGTCTAAATAAAAACTAACAACCTAGGACAAGTTCTACAATGATATACCGAATTACTCTCCGAAGAACATCACCAAAGAATTCTTTGAATTATTGCAGAGTTTGTTTTATTATGCGTATAAGCATGCTATTCGTGCCATTTATAAATTAGGACCTAGTGTGTCTCTTAGAGATAAGTTTACGGAAATTAATGTCTTAACAACGGCTTCTCAATACATTTATGAGAATTTGTTATATGCAAAAAAAAATATAACCTTATTCGCTAAAAATAGTGATAGGCACAATGTTAATACAAGGAATAAGAACCAGTTATCCGTTTATGTTAGCCAACTTCATAAAGTTAGTAAATCCTTCAAAGGGCAATGTATATGCTTTTATAATAAGATTATAAAATTAAATTTAAAGCAATCATAAAACAGAAATTATTAGTAAAAGGCCATTATAAAATCATTGACTATTTGAATGATAAGCAAGCGTGGATATAACTGTCTTATTATTCATATAATTACGAAATCACAAATTGTAACCCATAATCTGTTTAAAAGAGCAACCCTAGGGTTTCTTGCTCGTTTTTCTCTGGGGAGTCAGCTTTGGGAATGAGCCGTAAATTTAAATGTAATATTAATAGCGACGTTTTCAAGTGATAATTTTATCCTATGAAATAAAATATTTTGATTTGATTTATTATTATTATTTTGGCCATGAATAAACTCTGGATTGTGGTTTGTAATTAGAGAATCGTTCTCCAGTGATGTTTTTCGGAGAAGTATAATTCGGTATATCATTCTGGACGCAGTTATAAAATTGTTTTTCCAATTTGTGTATTGTGTGGTGGAGACTGGTTTTGTACTTCAGTCAAACGAAACAGTAGACTTTATTAAAAATTTAATCAACAAGGTACTTCTGAAAGTCATTAAGTCGTAAGATTAATTTTATCAGGAGAAGCCAAGACCGAATTCCGGCACACAATTTAAGAAAACATAGATGTTTGTTTAAACACTAAATATACATTTATGTATAGTATCTTGTGTATAAGTGGCAGTGTTTTCAACTAAACTGTAATAAACCGATTTCCTATTCTACGTCGCATCTCTAAAATTTTGACATATCAAAAATTTGAAGTTTACACTAATCAATTCAATTTAGATTTTAAGATTTTCAACCTATTCCAGAAAGCCATCTAATGTAAGTTAAGAGAAAATGGGACATTAGAGAGTAAGTTTTTCCAGACTTATTGGGCTATCAACAGCCCAAAAAGTGTGAACTTTCTATAAAAGTCTTTTATAGGGGTACAAAAGACTTTGACATCATCTGTCCCGCCAACCAGCTCAATTCAAAAAATTATTGCAAACCTTTTTTTTATGCACAATGGGTTACGGGTGGAAGCATATTAACACGGAAAAACCCCATCCATCCAAACTTCCGACCACAATTAAATAGGAGCGGACAGAGAAAGGGTTTTAAGTAGGTAGTAGGTAAGTAAGTAAGTAATTAAATGGGCGAGCCGCAATCAATGAGTAAAACTTTTAAATACAAGGTAGATACCTAGTTACCTTTCATCTGCATCCACCACAGCTCCAACCAAAATACGATCTATCCAGCCAACCAGCTCAATTCAAAAATCTATTCTTTTGACATATTATTGCAAAACATCTGACTAGAATTTTCAATTGTTTAGTTAGGTTAGTCCATACAAAATTATGTATTGACTAAAATTAAGTTAATTTACGTTTGACGTTTCTTATTTTAGACGATATTTGGTTGGTCATCCCGAATAGCAAAAATGTGTTTTTAACTAAGTTTAATTCGACTAAACTAAAATAAGTCAAGTCCTGTCAGATTAGTTAAGTTTGTAATTTTCCGAATAGCTAATGTCATTTTACTTAACTAAACCGAATTTTAATGTAGTTTAGTCTAGTTGGCGTACATCTGAATCAACACCATTGTTAATTCTGGTTAATTACTTTGGCCTATACAGAGCAAATTTGAATTTGTGTAATTCCCATTAACTGGTGACGCCAGTCTTAATTACGAACGACTATCCCCAAGAAACCAGTCGAATTCGATCACAATATTTGGATTACCCATACAAAGCAAACCATTGTGAAACAACTTTAAGTATGGAAGCCCAACAAGCTTCTACTGAATGTAGAATCATATGTTCATAATCAGGAGAGGAGTAATCAGTAAACTTACACAAATTAAATTTCACCTTGTATAATTATTTTTTTAAACACTAATTTTGCTGCTAGTTTTTTTTACAGATGTCACATTTTTTGTAGATCTACTGTATATTTGACATGAACATATTGTAACTATGTTTTCAAAGTTTCAATACAAATTACTAAATTTTCTTAGTTCCCTGAGGAATAAATTAGCTGTAAATAAGTCAATAGGAAGTGTTGTGGACACACTTATACTTTTATTCAGTGAAATAGCACTATAGTAAGATCAAAGTCAAGGTGAAATTATAATTACCCTTCCGGGGAAAATTCAAGGTTGAATACCCCACCAGTGGGCACCCCATTTTCTTGTTCGTGATCCCATGAAGCGACGGGTTTCATGCCGCAATACAGGCTCTGCGCTATGGCATCGCCCGACCCTACCGGCGTTCCGAACCCTGACTCCCATCTCATCAGCCGGTAGGGGCTAAAAGCCGAATGCCTCGCCATAATTATGAAGAATAATCCTTGTTTATCAATGAGGCAGTAAGTAAATTAAAAGAGGATTACAGCGCGTCGCTCACAAATTAAGTACATGTCATAGCAGTCTAATTAAATGCAATAAAAATGGTATTAATTTACGACTACATAATATTGTTTCACGATAAAAATACGTAAAATAGGGAAAATTCAATAATCACAAATTCCATATTCTTTTACAGTCAGAAACTATTTTAAAGTTTCTCGTTTTGGACAGGCAAAGGGCACTACGCTATACAGCCAAGTCTTTTCGTCTCAACAGAAAAAACCAAGGTTAGGCTTATCATAGATAAGAGTCAAGATCACAGTAAAAGTCTAGAAGCTTCGCCTGTTTACATTCATACTTTTTTATAATTGAGACTGACTTTTATACTGAAGAAATAAGACATGGCTGTATGGGCGGAGATCCCTTTGCCTTCTCCGAGAGGAGTGTATACGAATGCAGATATTTTTATCTTTTCACAAAAGGATTAAATGACTTCAATCAATGAGACCTATTTTGTTGGAACAATGATTTTATAAATTGGTAGGTACCCACAGTATAGAATATTGTAGGATAATTTTCATTATTAAAATTGGCAAGTTAGTTGAAGTTGAAGTTGAAGTTGAAGTTTAATTTGCCAGTTTAAATTGAGTACCTAGGTGAAAACAAAGAGTAAAATAATACACAGATGTAAAAGTTGCCACAGACAGATGAATGAAAAGGTATACTTTTTATCTTGAGGAAGCGAATATTTCTCACAGGATGAAGAAATTCTTTAAGTAGGTAGCATATAAATTAACGACGAGGCGACGTAAAATTCATTTCGTCATTCCATATCGATCACCATGATCAATAACAATTTTATTTGTTTCAATTTGAATAAAATCATCTATATTATATGCAAAATCAATGAATTTATTGTATTTTTTTTAAACTGCAGCCTATGAGATTTCTTAATACATGTAATGATGTCAAAATTACATTTAAGTCTTACTAAAATGTGAGAACTTAATTTATTGGAAATTTATACAAACAATAATTCACACCGATCTTAAAACAATGTGAAAACTTAATTTATTTAAAAATTATCTATCTGGAAATTTAACAAAATTTATACACTATCAATACATGCTAACTTGAAAACTATAAAATTCATTAACATCCACTACCATGTATTTGGTGATAGTAATCCATTTGGTGGTTGAATATGACCAGTCTTTAGTACATTCTGAAGAAAGACTTCTAACCTGGTTTTGGGACCACCTTCGTCAATATTTTGAAGAATTACAAGATATTCTGTGCTAATCAGTCTGATAATCTTTATGAATTGTTTCCCATAACACTTTAAAAACTCTGATCCACAGACATTGAAGAAATCATGAAGAAGTGTTGCACAAATATCAGGCTCTGGTCTTAAATTGATAAAAGAAGCTAGCCATTGCCAGCCATCACGTAAACCATGGGGATTTGGTGTGTTCAAAAATCTAGGCATGTTAGCTACCCAGATAGCACAACGGAGTGTGAATATACCAGACATTCTTTTCAAAAACTTATCTTGCTTTTCTACAACTCCTTCCTCATTATATATGTAACCTCTAGATAAGTAAAACTCTTTATCAGTCTGTCCTTCTTTCTGTGGCAAAAACATTGGCACTAAATATGGACACTGTCTATGAAAATTAGCTTCAAGTAACTTGCTAAATTCTGGAAATTGGGACCACAGAGCTACCGTAACTGCAGCAAGAGGGAATGCAGCCTCTGGATTGCTAGACACCAAAAGATCACCTTGTCTAACAATCTTCTTAGCTAACAGAGCAGTACAATAATACAATCCTTGAGGATGCTGTGTGGCTGTTACATAGGTATCCAATACCTGTACACGTTCACCTCTGAGTAATTTTGACAATTTATCATATTTGTCTTTCATATGTATTCCGCTTACAGAGGAAAGTGCATTAACTGGTGTATTAACTGCTTTTTGGCAATCAAATCGGAATTTTTTAAAATTGACATCATCTAGCAAACTTTTGTATTGGGCTTCATACTGATTCAGAAAACCTTTAAGATCTTCATAGTATGAGTAATTTTTAGATGAATGAAACATTGGACCAGACTTTTTGGTTTGTTCTGTGGCCTTTTGAACTTGAGCTATTGCAGCTGCTTTAGCTTCCTGGACTTCCTTTTCTTCTAACATTTTTTTCTTCACTAATTCTTCCTCTTCTTGTTTGGCTTCATTTAATTCCTCAATAATTTTCTTTCTTATGTGGTCAATATTTGTTGATAAAACTTCTGCTTGTTTCACTTCTTTATCTGTGAGTGCACCAGTTTTACAAATATCCATTACTTTAGTAATATTCACTATGACTGCATTTATTGATGGCACATGTTTATCACAAATGGGTTTCACAAGAGGATCCATTTGTATCATGTTAGTTATTTCATTGTAGCAGATACATATTTTTGTATGACTATCAGTGACGGCAGCGAACCTAGTGGTAGCTTTATTCTGTTCTTCTAATATTCGGTTCATATTTTCTATGGTTTGTTTATTTATCATTTCACATTTTTGTTGATCTAACCTGGCTCTTTCTAATACTGACATATTATCACTGTCTTGTAATTCCTTCAACATTTGCATTTTCCTAGTTCTTAATTCTACTGTCCTACGTTCACATTCCTCGCTCTGTTTATTCCAATAATTCCTCATTACTTCTGCACGTTTTGTTACCATTTTTTCTAACAAATTTTTAAACATTTCCTCGGAGCTGTCCTGAAGTCTTATTTCGTATTCTTTCATCATGAGTGTATGCCGAAGGTCCTCGCGAACTGTATCCTCAATCAAGTTCACTTCAGGTTTGTTCTCCTTTTCGATGGGTGGATCGATAAACTGCTCTTTTTTAATCGGACTATTGGGACCGATAGTTATTTCCGTCACAAGGGGACTGATTTCAGCTGCTTTTGTAAGAGCTGAAATACGTAGTTTATCAAAATCGGCGAGTTGGTCACTGATACTTAGATCCCCTTTTCTAACGCCAAAGCTGCTTATCCTCGACAGATTGTCGATACTACTGTACGCGTCTGAATCTAATGAGTCAACCATTGTATGATTGTTTTGTTTACCAGAATTATTTAGGTAAATCAGTATTTAATTAAATCACAAATTACCTACTATTCTACTTTTCATTTGCATGTTGCTGAAACCACAGATTACTCAGATAATGTCTAAAGACCAACCGACCGGCTTTAGTATCCCTATATAGTCTGAGGGCTTTAGCTTGTTTTTTTTTTCATTTTATTCTCTCCTCTCGGAGAAGGCAAAGGGATCGAAGCCTATACAGCCATGTCTTATTTCTCTTATTTCTAAGTCAGTCTCAGTCAAAACAAGTAAGTCGTCGTATATTTGGCGCCAAATATACGACGAATGATTTATTTTGACTGAGACTGACTTCACTTTACTGAATAAGAAAAATAAGATACTGCTACAAGCCCTTTGCCTACTCCGAGGGGAGTGAATATAACAAAAATTAAAAGGCTTTTTGGCGGGAACTCGGCGAGCGAAGTAGCATTTTTCTTTATAATTCTTATAATTTGTGCATTCTAACTTTTGAAGCTTAATAATGGCAGAATATTGTGCAGCAAACGTTAGTGATGGTGTACAAGTGAAGGGAAGTGTAAATTAAAGTGCGTAACGGAGCTTTCGGGTTCCCACAAGAAGCCGCCAAAATCTTTTGTAAAGCATTCTGCCACTTTACTGAAGAATGACTTGACCGTGACTAGAATCTGTATACGCCAAGTATACGACGAATTACTTGTTTTGACTGAGACTGACTTACAAACTGAAGAAATAAGAGAAATAAGACATGGCTGTTATGGGCTAGATCCCTTTGCCTTCTCCTAGAGGAGAAAATAAAACTAAAAAAAAAAAAAAACCTTTTGGCGCGAAAATATGACAGTGACAGCAGCTTTGAGCACTGTTAGGTACCAGCTGTTTTTCTTATTATTTGTTTTGCTGTTTGTTTCAAGAAAAATATGTAAAAATGGTGCTTCAAAATACTGGAAAATACAGAGCAGATAGGGAAAACGCAAATAAGAAGGATGAGGGATCATCGTCAGGTCCCAGGTTTGATTTATATGCCTCGTTTTTTCAACGATTGTGACTTTTCCTGTAGTCTATTCGAACTAAGTTTTAATCCTTTTCAGAGAGGAATCTTCGGAATTTCGTATCCGTGTAGCGCTAGAGAATGACAGGATCGATTCAAAGTATGGATTCGACAGGGTTCGGGACACGAAGGAAAGGACAGGTTATCTCATAAACATGCACACCGTGAGTACTTTCCAATATACTTGGAACTGTTGCCTGGAAATAGTAAAGTAGGTATTAGTAATAGGGAGTAACTTTTGATGTGGTCATTTTTGTATCTGAGCAACCCCTGTCACATAACAAGTGGAAAACTGAAATGAAAATTGAAACTACCAAATTTTCTAAATTTTTTTAAAATAGTTTTTCTGTTTAATATAATTACTTTGAACTATGATAATATTATGTATATATTTAGAATATTAAACTTATATTATATATCTGCATTGACATTGAAAAAAATTGGAGGAGGCCTACACCACAGAATTAATATAGTTGTTTACCCAAAGGGGGATCCATACTCAACAAGAAGGTACTAAGGAACTAAACATAGAAATAAGTAATATTATTTATCAGTAACTAACAAAACACCAAAATTCTTGTAACATAGATTAAGAACTGGAAATAAGTGGCACCCAGTTTTTGTAAATTTGTATAATTATCAGAAAAATGTAATTTATGGGATTTCTCATGGTGTGGCAATTGAAGCGACTTTTTGATTTCCTTTGAAAGAGCTGTTTGTCTTTACATACACAATAATCTTATCATTCTAGTATCAATGAAAATATTAGTTGCTTTGTAACATACTGGTTTCAACTATTATGTAGCTATTCCATATTTCTGCATGCAGTGTACTTAGCCATCCACTCTCTGATTATCATATATCGGAGTAGGTAGATAGAAGTTCCTTACAAGTTAAATTTAACCTTATTTCTCGTATTTTTACTTTGCTAATTTTAAAAATAAACCAAAAATTTCATGACCGTTACCTTCTTTGCAAACTGAGCAAAATAGAATGATTTATTATTGTACCTACCCTGTAATGCTGCATGTTCCCTTATTTTCTCAATTTATTAAGATCATAAGTCCCATAAAGATTTGGATTAACTCCTAATCTTTATCGCCATAATATATTATTCCTGCACTTTCCTCAAGAGTTTGCTGATCCTCATGAACAGATTTAAAAATAGACTTAACACTTTTGTGAACAATAAAACTTCTATTGTGTCTGGTTCACTGCATGTGAAACAGTTAACAAGCAGTTTAAAGAGGAAAGTCTGACATCATGAGAACAATTAATCCAAAGTTTGCCTTTTTAAAAGTAAGCACTTTTGGTTATACATGTCAGACAGTTGTTCATGTAGTACATGTACACAACCCTGAGCATGTAGTGAATCACTCTGTCAATCGCATTAAAAGCGTGACTATGCATACATGGAGGTTACTGCAGCAGTATGATTAGGCATACATAAGATGGGTTCTGCATCACTGTAGCAGACGCTCATGTGAACAAGTTTTATGAGTAATTTTAACAATATTTTTTATACTTATTATCTGTAGGCTGAAATATTAGATGAGGATAAACGTCTGGTGGCAGCTATGGACTACTACTTCATAGAGATGGACGGATCGCGGTTCAAAGTGTCCCACACATTCCAACCATACTTCCTTATCAATGCCAGGAAGGAATGTGAGCAGGAAGTCATTCAGTACTTGTCAAAGAAGTATGCAGGCACAATACATAAAATAGATATAGTTGAGAAAGAGGATCTGGATTTGGTAAGCTTTGTTCATAAATGTAAAATTTTAAGGATCCATTTACAGCATGTAAGCTGCATAGTCTTTTCTTTTATTTGTCAAGGTCTTTAAATGGTGATATATATCTATGTTTTTGCTAGTGGGATTTCTAAAGTCTAGTCTAGATTTTTAAGACAAATCAATTTTAGAATGTAATCTGGACATTGCACCATACACATATAAACAGTTATTTATGTGTTATATGTATTTGAAATTACAGACATAATTTTTAATATGGAAGTGTTTGTTATAAATGAATAAATAATTCTGTAATCTGCTTATTTCTTTTCAGCTAAACCATCTCTCTGGCTTAAAACAGCGTTATATAAAGTTGTCGTTTATGTCCCAAAATGATTTGATGAAGGTCCGCAAGGAGCTCCTAACTGCAGTGAACAAAAATAAGGAGAGGGAGAAAAAGGACACCATTTATGCTGAAATGTTGACGAATGCTTTAACCAGTGCTGCTGCTATAGAGCATTCGAAAAAAACTACAGATCACATGGAGAACATCTTAGATATTAGGTGAATAAAATTTTTTAGGATATTGTAATAATTGAAACTTTGTAAAGTCGTATAAATATATCCTAATATGTTGGTATGTGCCAACATAAAATTATTGCATTGAATTAAGAAGGCTATGTTGGAGAATGTATACAGGGTGTAACCGTTAAGTGTGCACAGGCGATTATTCCGTAACTATTATAGATATCAAAAAACTTTAAACTGATATCGAAAGTACTTTACCTAATGAGTAAAATGACATTAATAACTTTTTAAAAATAAAACGAGAAATATCCAAAAAAATTATATTAAACACTCCCATACATTTTATTTCTTAGTAAGTACAAAATTTTGTACCTATTCAAAGCAGATGTTCGAAGTGACGTCCTCGTTGTGCAATACAATGACGAGCTCTATTTACAGTTTCTAAATGAACTTTCCTTAACATTTGCGGAGTAATTAAAGCAATTGCACGACGTACACGATTCTGTAACTCTTCTAGGCTGTGTGCTCGCTCAGCGTACACGTGGTCTTTGACAAATCCCCATAGGAAGAAATCACAAGGCGTGAGATACGGTGATCTGGCAGGCCAAGGGGTTGCACTATTATTAGCTATTAAGCCATTAAAATTGTTTCGTAAGAAATTTATTACAACATTTGTATTATGTGCAGGTGCTCCATCTTGTTGAAAAATTATCGATCTTCTTTCATCGTCTGTAATTGGTTCTAAGAACTATTTGGTTCTATCTACTTGAAATTCATCACTATCATAATTCATAATTATAAAATGATAAGGGTAAAATGAGTTGATACTATTCCACTTAAAATAAGGAAACTAAAATCTATACTATCTCATGCTAAATGTATGGGAGTGTTTAATGTAATTTTTTTGGATATTTCTCGTTTTATTTAAAAAAAGTTATTAATGTCATTTTACTTATTAGGTAAAGTATTTTCGATATCAGCTTAAAGTCTTTTGATATCTATAATAGGTACGGAATAATCGCCTGTGCACACTTAACGATTACACCCTGTATATTGATTCCCTTTGTTACATGTGAACCGATGTGGCCTGACTCGATCCCTAGGCGTCGAGCAGTAAACCCAAACAGCAAGAAGTTTAGGCTGTTAATTTGCTTAAAATACAAAAATAGAAACATTTGTTATTTACAGTAAAAAGTTTGACTACTAGTTCAATCGTACTTCTTAGCTGAGCGTTTTAGCTAATTTACACTTGGCAAAGACGTTATGCTTCATAGACGTTCTGCATGTTAGGCTACAAAGCCTAACACTTGTACAAACAAGTGTCATTATGTCTATATAAAATTAAGCAAGTAAGGCTTCCTGATGAAAATTGGTCAGTATTTGCAATACTTTAATTTTATTAACATTTGCAATAATTTCAGGGAGCATGACGTGCCATACCACGTAAGAGTATCAATAGACTTGAAGATCTTTTGCGGCACGTGGTACACAGTCAAGAGCAGAGGAACAGAGACACCAATATTCACAAAAAGAGATGACATACTGGAGAGGCCGGACCCTATAGTCCTGGCTTTTGATATTGAAACAACAAAACTCCCACTGAAGTTCCCTGACTCTCAGACTGATCAAATCATGATGATCTCATACATGATCGACGCGCAAGGTTATTTGATTACGAATAGAGAAATCATATCGGTTGATGTTGAGGACTTCGAATATACGCCGAAACCGGAATTTGAGGGGTAAAATTTTTGAAAACCGTGGCTCATTCTCACAATGCCATATTAGAGAACTAACATGAAACCCCAAACTAACTAAAAAATTTGTTTAAACCGCCATATTTTTAGTATGATCTTATCATGGTGATCTCGAATGCTTAGAATAGAGGAATACATTATTATAAGTTATAAAAAACAATTCGCACTAAATTAAGCGCTATTTTTATAAGCGTAACTCACGCGATAGTCGTTTCATGTGATTTTTTAGATGTATGTATATTTTTCAGGCAATTCATTATTTTTAATGAACCAAATGAGTTGGCGTTACTGCAGAAGTTCTTCGATCACATCATGGATGTTAAACCACATATATTTGTGACATACAATGGTAAGACTTGACAAGTTACTATTATGAAGTAGATGGATGATCAAGGTAACTTAATGAGCTAAGGACAGGGCGATGGTCGGCGATTTACTACGACATCGAATCATTGTGCGAAAGTCACCGAGAGCACCCAGCAGGCCCATAGATCGAAGAACTGATGAACGCTGGGGCATTAAAGTTCCAGCACAGGTAAGCGTAGCTTGGGACGTCCACGCACAAGGTGCCGCTTCTATGTTCGCTTCCTGTAGCTGCTATGATGATCAATGGATAAACCCTGGCCTAATGTTAATTGCACGTTAATTGACCTGTCTCCAACTATACTAGTGCAAACAGTGAATAGTTCCGATAATATCATTAATGCGTAACGGCGGAAGATTAGAGGGTAGTGTTAGTCGACTTCCTGTTAACTCAGAACACGACCATCAAACTGTTAATATGTATCTTATATGATAAATTGCTTTAATTTTTCAGGTGACTTCTTCGATTGGCCTTTCGTGGAAGCCCGCGCCGCCATCTTGGGGCTAGACATGAAACAGGAGATCGGGTTCAGCAAGGTGGCGATGCGGGACGGATCATACATGTGTCGTCCGGCCATGCATATGGATTGTTTATGGTAAAATAAATGAATAGAAATTTTATTTTCTCGATTTAGAGTTTCACGCTTAGTCTTACATAGCAAGATGTATGAATACTAGCTTTAAACACAGTCAACAATTTTTTTTTTTTCATTTTATTTGGGACAACAAACGCTTGAACAATGAGGTTTGGTGAAACTAGTATTACAATTGGTTCAAGTATTTTAATTATTATCTATCTAATATTATCTAAACTGCCAAACAGCAACTTTTTATTTTATGGCAATCAGTCGTCTATAATAGCATTGTTGTGTTCCGGTTGTCAGAGATAAGATAGGCAGTTCCCCAAATATTTGGGTTTCCGGATCAGTATGCTTCCACCTTCGGCCTCATCTTCACTTAACATCAGGTGTGATTGAGGTCAAGTGCTAGCCCGTTGAGCATAAAAAAAAGAAAAATTATACAACCAGCAACATCATCCATAAGCCAAAAAATGTAACGTAATTTCAAGTACTATTTTTATCATATGAAATGAAATCTTTTGACTATTGCCGATTCATCAAAGTAGTAACATTTAGCGTCACTTTTTATTCACTTATACAATGCTGTTATGTTTACTACCGATCTATGTAAGTATATGAAATCTATTCACGTAGTTTGTATCTGCATCCCTATTTAATACCGCACAACTTGGATATTTCAAATGTGTTGTCCTTGTTCCCGAAGGTTGTCTGGAAGAGATCGCTATTAAGTGTAATAAAGTGTATTTGTATTTTCATCAGCCCGTAAACATCCCAATGCAGGGATATAGTCCTTCCCTCGTATAATGAGGGAGCATAGGCCATAGTCCACCACGCTGGTGTAATGTGGGTTGGGGACTTCACATGCCTTACAATTTTTATTTCCCTGGCATACAGGTTTCCTCACGATGTTTTCCTTTACCGTTTAAGAGCAGTCGGATAAATGCACATAAGTAATTAGATTAAAATAAAAAACTCATAGGTACATGGCCTGTCTGGGAATCGAACCTCCCAAATTGGGACACCGCGTATCAACCGCTGAGCCACTGATACCTTCCTATTTGTATTGTACTGTTTATACAGCTTGGTTTTTAATGTTTTTTTTTGTTTGACAGTTGGGTAAAACGAGACTCGTATCTACCCGTAGGCTCGCAAGGGTTGAAGGCCGTCGCCAAAGCCAAGCTCAGGTACGACCCTGTGGAGCTCGACCCCGAAGATATGTGTAGGATGGCGTCCGAACAACCGCAGGTACATATCATGTGATATCATTACTTACTATGTCAGCTTGCATTATTATGTTTTAGTTTTAATTTCTCAAAAAAATTTTCATGTACATGCCCATTGTAAGCTGAATAAATGTTTTTCTTTCTTTCTTTCTTTTTACTCAATATTTAAAAAATAAAATAAATCAAATATTTTGAAATCCCTGGACAATAAAACGTAATAATATCATCCAGGTATACAAAGCAATTGTGTAAAAGTTAGATATTTTCAAAACTGTTGAACCGATTTTCATCATACGAGTACATGGCTAAGAACTTTCTGGATACGCACAGACACACAGATTTAGACGCACAGGCATATACACACATACTCATATACACGCTCACATATATATACGTACATGTATATACACGCACACGTATCCATATAAAGGGTGAAATTGAATTCGTGTAATTCCTGCTTACTGGTGACTCCACTCCTGAACACCAACAAATTTCCCCAAGGAGCCATAGTCTTAATTCGATCAAAAAATTTTCAGTTACCCATACAAATTAGACCATTCTGAAACCACCTTTAGTATGGAAGTCCAACATATTTCGACTGAATTCGGCTATGGTTCCTATTAGGAAGTTGTTCTTAATCATGAGTAGAGTCACCAGCCGAAAATTGTTGGACGTCCATACTAAAGGTGATTTCAGCATGATGATAGAAACCCTACGAATCCCGCCGGTCGCATATCAAAATACATACGGCTCGTGCCTTTTCGAAAAAAAAAAAATTAAACTACCTATGCCAATAACTTCTATTTCACTTCCTAATATGCCTTATATTTTTTTTCTTGTGGAAAAAAACTCATCCCTATATTGTCCATTTGCATTGGGTTTACTTTTTTGTTTTTTTTTATGCACAACGGGTTAGCAGTATTTGACCTCTATCACACCTGATGTTAAGTGTGAAGATAAGGCCGCAGGTGGAAGCGCACTGACCCGGAAACCCCGTCTTATTTGGGGAACTGGCTATCTTATCTCTGACAACCGGAACACAACCATGCTATTGATATTGCTGCTTGGCAGCAGATTTAGATAAGATGGTTGTAGCTAGCCAGGCGGACATTTAAAATCCCCTACCACCAACCAAAACGAGTACATTGACCCCGCTGTATCGTAAATCCTATGTTGTTACATTGAGCTACGGAGGTGATACTTTCGTCTTAGATTTTATTTTATGATCTACTTCTCGTCATTCTATTTTGTTACAGGTTCTATCTAATTATTCAGTGTCAGACGCCGTAGCCACTTACTACTTGTACATGAAATATGTCCACCCGTTCATATTTGCGCTCTGCACCATCATCCCCTTGGAACCGGACGAGGTATCTTTTGTTTTACGTAGATTTAAATTTTTGTGTTAAATTAAGAGCGTTGATGGCTCAGTGGAGTAAACGAAGTCTAGGAGGTCCAGTTGCGATCCCCAGGCAGGCCATGTACCAATGAGTTTTTAAATTTAATTACTTATATGCATTTATACGACTGCTCTTAAATGGTGAAGGAAAACATCGCGAGGACCCTATATGCCTGAGAAACTTTAAAAAATCGGAGGCATCTGGCCCAATAAACATATAATTTTATATTAGTTGAAGCTCTAATGATGTTGTCCAGAGAAAAAGTACGGAATCTTACTGAAGTCAGATATTTCGCCAATTATTGACGGTTGAATTGTAGACATACTTACCGCATATGGGACTGTATAGATCAATTACCCAATACATTTTTTCCCCGTTCGCGTTTTTCCCCATTTTCTTTTTTTCCCATACATGTTTATAACCAGTAGTTTCATAGGATGGCCATTCTGTAACACGCCAGTTCATAATAGAAAAACTCTACAGGTGCTTCGTAAAGGCTCGGGCACACTCTGCGAGTCGCTACTCATGGTTGAGGCGTTCCACGCGAACATCGTGTTCCCGAACCGACAAGTGGAGGAGCTCAACAAGCTGACGAGCGACGGGCACGTGTTGGAGACGGAGACGTACGTCGGCGGACATGTAGAGGCTTTGGAATCAGGTTAATTAATATTTGTATTTAATGCACTACAGATTATCTAATCTATCTAATATTATAAAGTTTGGATGTTTGTTTGTTGCTCAATCACGGCGAAACCGATAAACGGATTTGGATGAAATTTGGTATATAGGTAGAACATAGCCTGGATTAAGACATAGGATATTTTTTATCCCGATAAAGTGAGTAGTTCCCGCGGGATTAACAAATTTCTGCGGTAAAGTTATTCCACGCAGGCGAAGCCTTCTTTTTATTTAAGTTGATGTTGAATAAGTCCCTCGAATAAGACCCGCTTTGTGCAATCTGTTTGTGATAAAGTAAGCGCAAATGGAAAAAAAATCTAAAAAGAAATCCTGAGCATATATTGTCAGCGGTGATAATCATAGACCGGAATAGGTAGTGCTATTTTGCGTACAAGTTAATATCAGCCGTATTTATTGCACTGTAAAGATCAAAGGTAATTAAAATTTTTACTCGACTTACCTACTCTGTGTAAAAAGTATCGGGAATATGTCAATAAAAAGACTCGCGTAAAAGAGGTCGTTCTAATTTTTTTACTGCATGTTGGTAGCACTGTACTGATTTAGCGCGCAAAATTTGAGCGGGATCTGTCATTTAATTTGTTTTAAACTACACTTTTTGTTGGTCATAGTTTTGAGTCCTCGGCGATTTTTACAATGGAAAATATTGTTGAACAAAGAGTGTGCCTTAAATTTTGTGTTTCAAATGATATTTCATGTGGTGAATCACTAAAAATGTTGCGAAATACCTACGGCGAATCGTGTATATCGAAAACAAGGGCTTATGAATGGTATAAGGCTTTTAAAGAAGGCCGAGAAGTAGTAGTAGACTTGCCTCGTTCTGGTAGACCTTCAACCGCTACGACCAAAGAAAACATCGACAGAATCAAGAAGCTAGTGCTCGAAAATCGACGTATGAGTCTGAGAGAGTTGGCTAGTAAGGTGAACATATCTTTTAAGTCCGTTCACAACATTCTCATTGACATTTTAGGCATGAAACGCGTCGCCGCTCGACTAGTTCCAAAAGAGCTCAATTTTGTTCAAAAAGCGCAGCGAAAGCATGTCGCTGAAGACATGGTTTCCCGAGCTTCTACGGATCCGACCTTTATGAAACGTATAATAACTGGCGACGAGACATGGGTTTATGAGTACGACATGCAAACAAGCCAACAGTCTTCAGAATGGCGTCTCGAAAACGAGCCGAAACCCAAAAAACCGCGGCAAAGTCGCTCCAAAATCAAGGTGATGCTGACAGTTTTTTTTGACTACCGTGGTGTGGTTCACTCCGAATTCCTTCCAGAGGGAGAAACAGTGAATAAAGAATATTATTTAGGCGTCATGAAGCGTTTGCGTGAGAGTATCCGCCGAAAACGTCCAGATTTGTGGCAACACAACTCATGGATGCTGCACCATGATAATGCACCATCACACACAGCCATTATAGTGAAAGAGTTTTTAGCGAAAAATACAACAAAAGTTCTCGACCAAGCACCGTATTCACCTGATATGGCTCCGTCTGACTTTTTTTTATTTTCCAAGTTAAAATTACCACTTCGAGGAAAACGTTTTGAGTAGATAGAAGCCATAAAAGAAAATTCGCTGAATGAGCTAAAGGCCATACCGCAAATAGCCTATGAAAAATGTATGGAAGACTGGGTGAAGCGGTGGAGATGTTGTATTGCAAGCGATGGGGCCTACTTTGAAGGCGATAAAATAAATTTAGATGAATAATTTGTATTTTTTGTTTTATTGACAAATTCCCGATACTTAGTACACTGAATGTATGTCCATCTTAATCAGAGAAAAAAGAGTTGGCATTGGAATGCAAGTGCTGCATAACTAAGGCTGCATTATATATTTTTCTTCTGATTTTAAAAACAACGTAAGCCGCATAAAAATTTGTTTAACTTTGATATTTACTGTGTAAATAATACAGCAGAATTTAACTTGTAAGAAAAATTGTACTACCTAATCCGCTCTATGGCAATAATAAATCTCGGCTACACTTGTTCTTATTTATTGTATGAATATTTGCCCCTAAGTGAATGCGAACTGTTATATGGGTTTAGGGAAATGGGTTTTTAAAAAAAACCGCTTTCACTCGCGACAATATATAATATTTATATTGGATAAGGAATTATTTATCACGAGAGAACTTGGTTATAATTATCCTTAGGCAACCGCGCTGTTCGGAGGTTTGATACAGACTGAGCTATCGTCAGGTCAGACCCATCTTCCCAAGCATCTAAACGCTGAGCTGACAGAGTGAACTGCCAGGGCAGCACTAACGTCTACAGAGCCGGGATATAACAGAACGCACGTCCTTTAGACAAAGTGGGGGTAACCACAACACAATCACCTCTTAGTAGGAGATATATACGCTCTGTATTTTAGAATTTACATAATACTCCCGAAGAAGTGGCATGCGCTATTCAATACTTCACAAGTTTTTACCAATCAACTTTTTTGCATTGCTCCTAGGCGTATTCAGAGCAGACATCAAATGCAAGTTCCGCATAGTACCATCAGCCGTAGACAAACTAATGGAAACCACGGAGCGGACTATGAAGCACGCCATAGAGGTCGAAGAAGGCATTCCTCTCGACCAGGTGACCAACTTCGCGGAGGTGTGTGCAGAAATCAAAGAGAAACTGCAGCATATGCGCGACCATCCGCGGCGGGATGAGAATCCGCTTATATACCATTTGGATGTCGGCGCCATGTATCCTAATATCATTTTGACTAACAGGTATGATTATAGCACAGAATGAGTTAGAATTAATATAGAGTAGAATAGTAGGGATCGTATTCGCAACAGTTTTCACTTCGGAATACGATTGTGATAATCAGCAACAGCCTTACACGTTCCCACTGTTGTGCAGTGGCGTGTACAGAGTTTTGTCACAGGGTAGGTAGAATGATAAAATACACAACAAAATAATAACTTTTTCTTATAGTAATCTTCACAACTGCAATGCTACTACAATTTAGAACGACGAGTGAGTAAGAGTCGCGCGCGACATAGTCTCAGTTTCTTGCAGCTGATTGGCTGTCGCTTGACAGCTGTCAACTTGACCGCCAATCGGCTTTGAGAGATGCAGGCTATCTCGCACGCGACTCTATGTCACTCGAGTCGCGCTAAGTTGTAGTAGCCCTGCTGGTTAGAATATTTGTTCACATTTCGAGGAAAGCTTAGATGCTTGATAAACTACACAAATACATTTTTTTTTGTAAATAAATACATATGTAAATGAAAAACATTCATAACTCGGGAACACATGCCTGTATTCATCGTATAGACATTATGCCCCTGCGGGTTTCGAATCCACGACCTTTTGGTATAGCAGTTAGCGTTTCTAACCACTACACCAAATGGGTCGTCGAAAGTCTAACCACGGTCAAGTCATTGTTTTTTAAAGTAGCAGAATGCTTTTCTGAAGATTTTGGCGGCATCTTGTGGGAACCCACTGTGTTGTTGTTACACACTTTAATTTACACAAAACTCAGATTGCACTTTCAAGAAATAAAAACAAAAATGCAACACCACTCGCTGAATTCCCGCCAGAAAGCTTGAAAAATAGTTTTTGTACTGACAGACTACAGCCGTCGGCGATGGTGAACGCCAGCGTTTGCGCGGTGTGCGACTACAACCGGGCTGGCGCCACGTGCCAGCGTCACATGGAGTGGATGTGGCGCGGCGACTACCGTGAGTATCTTCTAATATCGCATTTATTTGTTTTTTTTTTAAGAACAACGGGTTAGCACTTGACCTTATGGTAAGTGAAGATGAGGCTGAAGGTGGAAGCGTTCTGACCCGGAAACTCCATCTTATTTAGGGGACTGGCTATCTTATCGCTGACAACCGGAAAACAACAATGCTATTAATATTGCGGATATTTCAATCCTACCATCAATCAAACCGAGTACTAAACATGTACCCCGCTGGGGATTGAACCCACGACCTCCCATTCGTAAACCCTGTTGTTCACATTGAACCATGGAGGCAATTTCGGTTATACGACTACAAACGAAATGGACACAGACATACTTTAACAATAATCATGTAATACTTTGCCATTATTGTATCCATCTAATATTGTTATTGTTCCTAAAAGTGAATGCATATGTGTGACTGCAGAAACAACTTCAATTTTTTTTTATTGGACAACGGGTTCGTAATTGACCTCAATCACACCTAATGTTAAGTGAAGATGAATTCGAAGGTGGAAGCGTACTGACCCGTAAACCCCAACACATTTGAACAACATCAAATCAAATCTAATCTCTATATTTTTTCATAGGATAAATTATCACTTGAAAACGTCACTATTAATGTTACATTTAAATTTACTGCCTATCGACAGTATCGACATCAACAGCCATCGACAGCCTATATTAGTCCAATACTGGACAAAGCCTTCTAATTGTCACCCTCTATCACTTATTAGTACCGGCTACGAGGAGCGAATACCAACGCATACAGCAGCAGCTGGAGACAGAGAAGTTTCCCCCGCTACACCCTGGCGGCCCGCCTCGCGCCTTTCACGCACTACCTAAAGAGGATCAGGTATTTCATACTCCATTCTTTCAAAATTTTTAATCCAACTTCTGCAACTCCCTGAAACCTAATGGTCAACTGCTATTGCTATTTTTTATGCACAATGGCTTAGCGCTTAACCTCAGTCAACTCATCAATATAAGTGATACTTAACATTCAACAAACTACCTACTGCTCCATGCCTCATTAAATTATAACGAATTCGTTTACTTTAGAAATTTAGAAATTTATTTTGATTCTGATTTTTTTTCCAGGCAGCATACGAAAAGAAGCGTTTGGCCGACTACTGCCGTGTGGCGTACAAGAAAACTAAGGTCACCAGGACAGAGGTTAGGACCACGACGATATGCCAGAAGGAGAACTCTTTCTATGTGGACACCGTACGTGCGTTCAGGTGAGCACATTTCAATTATAAATGACGAACAGAATTGACAGTGATTTTTTATTTTGGAAAGCTGGTGTTGGTGTTTGATGGAAATCGGTTCAGGCGTTTCGAAATATTTAACTTATAACTTGCTTTTAACTGTATGGTTAGCATGCCCAAGTCTTTCCATAATGACACGTGATAGACGCATTGCATCTCTTCCACTCGCATAAAGTATGAACGTGACAGTAGACTTCTGTCTCGTGTTATTGAAGAGAGAAATGGGTCATGCTAGGCCCTGTTGGACGATATTGTTATCCTCGTAAGACCCAGCATACAAATAAAAAGAGTTTTTTCTTCAATGAAAATGAGATCTAATTATTTCAGCATATAGAGCAGTCTTTAGTTAGAGAGTTTTTGTTCTAAAATTGAAACAAACAAAATAAATCTTACTTTATTTCAATTCCCAATGGTTTATATTGCAATAACTTTATTATATGCACATCATATTGTACACTGGCCCCTACGAGGTTGGAGGTTTTCAAAATTATCAATTCATTTTATATAGCAATTCAGTTCAAAATCCTGTTTTACCCAGGGATCGTCGTTACGAGTACAAAGCTCTGAACAAGCAAGCGAAGGCGATGGTCGCTTCGGCCGTGGCGAGCAACGACGCGGCAGAGATCAAGTCGGCCAAGAGTCGCGAGGTGCTCTACGATTCGCTACAGCTCGCTCACAAATGCATCCTCAACTCCTTCTACGGATACGTCATGAGGCGAGGGTGAGTCCTTGACTACAGCTAGGGACACGATATCGAATAACTCCATTCTGGAAGATCATTCCATTAAGACAAAATACCCCGCATTTGACAAAATACCTCTATTTATCGTCAAGGCGGAGTGCCCTGAAACTGAAGCTCCTTAGAACCTATTTATCTTAATAAATAGTGATATTTTGCCAATACGCATACCTGTGTCTTTGAGGTGATAAATTGGACTAGATGTACTCCAAATTTAAAAAATTAACAAAAGAGTTGTAAAGTTTTGACACAAGTCGTATTCTGACTTCTCAGATTTTGGCACTCAAGGCGTACTTTGTAAGATGCTGAATGAGTGTCACAGTCTGATCGTCTATGCTATTTTACAGACTTCACGTGAGGGCGTGGGGATGCTAGGGAAATGATGATAAAATGCAATGATGCCGTTGACAACCAGAGTAACACTGTCTTTATTCTATATGAATACAATATATTATAATGAATGCTATGACGCGAGCGCATCGTGTCAATAACCCGCTTTTTAGGTCAAATTAAAATGTACGTGCATCGTACATATTGCCATCTCAAACAGATGAACTACAACAGATGAAACTTAACAGATGAACAGATTTTTAATACTTATCAGATGCTAGTGCGATAGGAGCCTAAAATTATAATTGAAGTTTGATTTTTTTTTATTCATAACGGGTTGGTACTTGACCTCAATCACACCTGATGTTAAGTGAAGATGAGGGCGAAGGTGGAAGCGTACTGACCCGGAAACCCCAACACATTTGGGGGACTGGCTATCTTATCTCTGACAACCGGAACACAACAAAGCTATTATCATTGCTGCTTGGCGGCAGATTTAGATAAGATGGTGGTAGCTAGCCAGTCGGACATTTAAAATACAATCCATTATTGATGTCTTTTGTATTATTTAATCTGTTTTGTAGGGCCCGCTGGCACAGCATGGAGATGGCGGGTATAGTGTGCTACACTGGAGCGAACATCATCATGAAAGCGCGCGAGATCATCGAACAAGTCGGCCGCCCGCTCGAGTTGGACACTGACGGTAACTGTGACACTGTTGTACAATAGTGATCAATAATACAAGATGGCTGACATTCGCCATATTGGAAACCGTACCTCAAAAGACCTCAAAATTTCATAGTCTGGAAATTAGTGGACTAAAATGACTATTGATTTCAATACATAGAGCTATATTTTTATACAAACTAAGTGTTAGGCAAACTGAGAAGGTTTGCAAAAAGTGGACGAATGCGCTCGCTGGGAAGGTCAGGGTTTGTTTAAGTAAACTGACAGGAGTTGCCAATAACTGATGAGGTTTTGGGTCTGTTCTATTATTCTGTGTTAACAGATGACCCTCGCCAGTTGGTAGGAGTCTGGGCTGTATGGTCGAAATATTACCTTTTCCAATTTCTAAACCTAATTTACAGGGTGTATAAGGGCTTTCATTCGTTGGTGATTCAGCATCGCAATAATATCACAATTAAAAGAAATATTTTTCACAACTCTTTATTTTTGGGATAATAATAATAAAATAGTTTATAATAATAATAAAATAATAATAATAACACAACACAAACAACGCCATTACTAACACCCACAATATTCAATCCACCATTACTGAAAAACTCTCAAAATATAAGGACCTAGCAATAGAAATTCAATCCCAATGGAAAGTAAAGAAAGTGCATATTGTACCTATACTATTGTGTCTTCGACCGGTATCATACCGAATACGCTCAGCAATAGCCTAAATGTTATACGTTAAAATTACCTACTTACATATTACAAATAGCTACCATTCTCAACACTTGTATCACTCGCAAGTTTCTAACTACATGCGTCATCACTGCCATGAACAATAACCCCTCAACACTTGGCTAAGGCCCGTGCGGAGTTTTCGGAAGAAAAAGAGATAAAGAAGAATTTAAAATAATAATAATAAATTACATATTTTATAACAAGATGGTTAGAAGGGATACGTACATCAGTGAGTCTGATCCAATTCAGATTAAAATAATTCAGACCCTGAATTAGAAAAGAATACTGTACAGATGGTGCTGATAGATCAAGGTCTGGATCAGTAGTTGTTTTAGGATTAAACAAATATACAGTCACAGTCTTCCTACTTGAACGATTACAGCAAAAGCATCTGCCAGGTATGATAGATAAATAAAGCGTTTATTTGTTACTCCAGTCACACACATACATTAAGTTTTGCAGAAATTTTTATAAAGCTTATAATGTAGGTATAACTACAGATTTTTCAGCTATTACCCGAGGAGAATCATAGGTACAAGTGCGACACAAATCAAAAAAATCAACATTGCTGGATTAATATAAATAAAATAAGATATGTATATATAGATATGAAATATGCTTCTGTATGCGTGTTGTATGTAGGTAATTACGAGTATATTGACATAACTGAACATTGTCTGATAAAAATACAATAATGGGGATCATTACAACAAGAGGCAGGCGTGGGGCGCAATAGACAACACGAGTTCAGTAATTAATGACGCAGTTTTTTATACAATACTTTTTCCACTACCATAACAGTACAATTTCCTTCCACCATTCCTAGAAAATGTATATAAACTTACTTCATTTAGGTATCTGGTGTGTGCTGCCCTCCTCGTTCCCCGAGACAGTGACAGTTCATACGACGCACCAGAAAAAGAAGAAGATTAACGTTTCCTACCCGAATGCTGTGCTCAATTCAATGGTCAAGGTAAGCATTCCTCAAACACCCACTTTTCTACCTCGTGTGATGAAACGTAGTCTATTCCAGGATTCGTTTTCCGCCACGGTTATCCGTTGTACGGCAGATGCGGTTAACCCATTGCCGCTTCAGCTTGCCAATCCTCTGAACTAGACTAGTATTTTATCCGGATTTAACCGCCTCCGTGGCTCATTGTAAACAATATTGGGTTTACGATTCGGAGGTCGCGGGTTTGATCACCAGCGGGGTACTACATGTGTAAGTACTCGGGTTTGTTTGGTGGTAGTACATTTTAATTGTCCGTCTGGCTAGCTACCACCATCCTATCTAAATCTGCCGCCAAGCAGCAATGATAATAGCATTGTTGTGTTCCGGTTGTCAGCGATAAGATAGCCAGTCCCCCATTAAAAAAAAAAACAACGCGCTGTCTACCAATGCCAGCATCACACCACACAATCCTAAGCGGTCTCCTTGGACCGTCGCCACAGTACCGTCTACGTTCAGTAGGCGCCGTAGGGAGTACCATCATTGATTCTGGCATCTATTCCTCCCCTGCCTAGGCTTCTCCCAGGGCATGGCATGGTACCGGATCTTCGATTCCCCGTTTTCAGTTATTGCCAATCGCCTTGTCCAGAATCTAGATGATGAATTTGGCTCTATCCCAGAACTCGTTTTTGCGAAAGATATGGCCAGCCCTTTGCCACTTCTCTTTTCATCTTAATACCTACGTAATGTGATGTCAACTTTTAGCATTGCTAAAGGTACCCGATATTTTTAACGCGCCATTTCATATAACAGTGAGATGTCGCGCTTTTTAATAATAACCTAAACGCACCTTTAATTACTTGTCTGTACGACTGAGATTGGTTTATTGCAGGATAAGCTTGCGTAACCCTATCCATCGAACCAAAAGAGACGATTCTGTAACCCATTCTCTATTCCCAGGATCACTTCACAAACGACCAATACTTCGAACTAGTTGAACCAGTGGAGAAGAAATACGAGCAGCGAGCGGAGAACTCTATATTCTTCGAGGTCGACGGCCCCTATCTCGCTATGGTCCTCCCGGCGTCCAAAGAGGAAGGCAAGAGGCTGAAGAAGAGATATGCCGTGTTTAACTTCGATGGATCTCTTGCCGAATTGAAAGGTTTGTTCAACACGTAAAAAACATCCGCAAAGGATTAGATAGACATAGAATTTATTCTCTAAAAAAATTTCCTTGTTCCTAATTTGAAGACTTCACTGTAGATTTTAAAAGTAACTTCTTTTATTCATTCTATATTTAGGTGGTTTATAAAGGCCATATTTTTTTATGCACAACGGGTTAACACCTGACTGACGTCAATCGTAAAGTGAGACTGAAGGTAGAAGGGTACTGAACGGAAACCCCAAGTTATTTGGGGAACTGGTTATCTTATCTCTGACAACCGGAACACAATCAATGCTATTAACTTTGCTGTTTGGTGGCAGAATTAGATAAGATGATGATAGCTAGCCCTGCCCTACCACCAACCAAACCGAGTAATAAACATGTACCCCGCTGGGTATCGAACCCGCGACCTCCAATTCGTAAACCCTATATTGTCTACATTGAGCCGCGGAGGCTGTTTTGAATATCATCAAATTGTTTGTAAAAGAAAATAAATGCGCTTTCTTAAGTTTAATGGTAAATTTATCAAATACGCTTTATTGTTGAAATAAGGAAGGTCCATTTAAATATCTTATAGAAACTACAAATTAGGCGGCCTTATCGCTAACAGCGATCTCTTCCATGCGACCTATCATCTCGGAATTCAATACTAGTAATTAAGTGGGTTAGCACAAATAATTTCCTCATTGTTAAGTACATCTAAAAGTTCTGCATCTTGAATTCTGATTTATCCCACAAAGCGATTCATATTGGTATTATAATATGATTTATATTTACTTTGTTTGGCAATCTCAATATGAAATATGAATTTACTATGCACGATTATATCACAATAGAATTTTCTTAGAATCTGCGGGGAATTCGAGAAATGCATTCCTTTCAAATGAATTTTTACACTTTGAAAAAGCATAGGAAGGTATTATGTTTTAATTTTCTCTCGACTGCGATAAAATAAGGGCCAACACTTTGTGTGCTTCATAAGGTATGTTTAGGGTTCGAAGTTAAGACTTTAATGAATCGATCTGTGTTACGTAATTTACATTTGCAATTGACTACCAAGCTTCAAATTATCAATTTATTATCTATCATTAACTATGAAAACGAGAGAACTACTTCTAGGGTAACGAGATAAGTTCCATTCCCGACAGACTTTGTTAACTATTTTCTTTCGTAGGCTTCGAAGTGAAACGACGTGGAGAACTCCAGCTCATCAAAATATTCCAGTCGTCCGTGTTCGAAGCTTTCCTCAAAGGCAACGACCTGAAGTCTTGCTACAGTGCAGTAGCCAAAGTGGCGGACTACTGGCTCGACGTGTTATACAGCAAGGGTTCCAATATGCCTGATACGGAACTGTTCGAGCTGATCTCCGAGAATCGTTCCATGTCCAAGAAGTTAGAGGACTATGGTGGACAGAAGTCGACATCTATTTCGACAGCGAAGAGATTGGCTGAGTTCTTAGGCGATCAGATGGTTAAGGACGCGGGATTGGCTTGCAAGTAAGCAGAGATGTAACTTATCTAAGATAAAAGTATCTGAAATACAGATACAAGATACAAAATACGTATTTTCATCTTGTATCTATAAAACTTTTTTTAAATTCATTTTGTATCTTGTCAAACTTCAAGCATTTATTTCAACGTAAGGTACATGATATCATTTGTTGCATGTTAATTTAAATACCTTTTGTTTAGTATCTTAGCATTTTGTAGATACTGTGTTTGCTAAAATACCTTTAGTAATAGAGAACGCATTCTATGGTGACAGACATCTTAGGTGACATTTATTTTAAATGTCAAGGTCGTCATTGTTAGAACTGAACGCGCCATTGAATCTTTAGTCTAGGGCCAAATTGATAGATGGAGTGGCAATTCTTTCTTTCTTCTTTCTAATATCTTTCTTTAACCTTGTAAAGGATAATAAACATGAAATAGTATTGTTTGCAGATGATACCTCCGTATTATTTAAAGTAAATAGACAAAAATTAAGCTATGACGATGTGAACAATGCTATTTCTGAAATAGTAGAATGGTTTACGGCAAATAATTTGTTACTGAATGAGAAAAAAACTAAATGTGTTAAATTTGTACTGCCTAATGTCAGGGAGGTGCCCACAAATATAATGATAAAAAATGTCACTCTAGACCTTGTTGAGTCCACTATATTTTTGGGCATTACTTTGGACGCCAAATTACAATGGGGTCCTCATATCCATAAATTGGCGAAGAAGCTCAGCTCTGCAGCGTATGCAGTCAAAAAAATTAGACAAATATCGGACGTAAATACTGCTAGATTAGTATATTTTAGTTATTTCCATAGCCTGATGTCTTACGGTATTTTGCTGTGGGGAAATGCCGCGGATATCAATACAATCTTTGTTTTACAAAAACGAGCCGTTCGCGCAATTTATCAATTGAGACCTGCAGTGTCACTTAGAGACAGATTTAAAGAGTATAATATTCTAACCTTTTCGTCACAGTACATTTTTGAAAATCTAATATATGTCAAAAAAAATATAGCATCATTTAGGAAAAATAGTGATAAACATGATGTCAATACAAGAAATAAAGATAAACTTGCAGGTCACATAAGTCGCCTCCGCAAAGTCAGTAATTCATTCAAAGGGTTATGTATACGCTTTTTCAATAAGGTCCCAGTTGATATACAAAATCTTCCACTTGATAAATTTAAAGATACTATAAAACAGAAACTTATTAACAAAGCATATTATAAAATATCAGACTATTTAGATGATAATCATCCCTGGACATAATGAGATTGTTCGCATGCCAGGCTATTTCACGATTAATAATGAAATATAAAAACCTTTGTGTAATATAAAAACCTTTATGTAAAATCAAAACCTGATTTTAAAAGAGCAACCCTTCGAGTTTCTTGCTTGTTCTTCTCAGGGGAAAATTGCATTTTGAACAAGCAGTAGCTTAAAAAATGTAAAATTGACTATTTTAAGTGTACTCTGTGTACCTACAAAATAAAGCATTTTTGACTTTGACTTTGACTTGACTCTACAAAATGTCATCCGCTATGCCCCTTGACTTGGGAATTTTTTTAACCCCCTTTAAAAAAGGAGGAGGTTTTCAATTCGGCCGTTTGTATTTTTTTTAAAATTGTAACGCATAATTGCCAAGTTCTGCCCCTATGGAGCGACTCTTCTCATTTGGGACATAATCATGCCTCATTGAAGAAAAATTTGTGATAAACTGTTTGAATAACTGGTTTTACTTAAGTCTCAATTAAAACCTTAAACATATATAATATTATGTTGTGTCACGTTTGCCCGATCACCGTGATATACATGTAAAAAAATTTTCATAAAAAAAAATGTTTTTTTACAAAAGTATTTTATTTACAAAAAGTATTCGTAAGATACGTATTTTATATCTAGTATTTCAGATACCATTCCAGAAATTTATTTGCATCTGGTATCTGCAGGGCTACTACAACTTAGCGCGACTCGAGTGACATAGGGTCGCGTGCGCGATAGTCTACATCTCTCAAAGCCGATTGGCGGTCAAGTTGACAGCTGTCAAGCGACAGCCAATCAGCTGCAAGAAACTGAGACTATGTCGCGCGCGACTCTTTCTCACTCGAATCGCTCTAAATTGTAGTAGCCTTTGCTAAAATACTTAATTGAAAAGTATTTTGCATTTCTCTTCTCCTGGTACCTACAAAAACAGTTACTGTTAGAATTTGGATCGAATTTCGACCACAAAGAGAACCACAAAGGTTCCTCCAAAGTGAAATGATCCTTTTAGTGAACGGCGACGTGCAAATTCCTTCATATTTTGTTTGAAGGCACGTGAATAATGTAAAATACACTCCGAAAGTCCTACAAACTAAGCTTCATTAGGCTGTAATAATTGACATCAACATACCTGCAGGTTCATAATATCACGCAAGCCGGATGGAGCTCCCGTCACCGAACGCGCCATACCTCTAGCTATATTCCAATCCCCGGCTGCAGTAAAGAGGCATCACTTACGGAGATGGCTCAAGGATAACAGTATCACTGAGGATATAGACATCAGAGATGTATTGGACTGGGCGTATTACATCGAACGTCTGAGCGGAGCTATACAGAAGATTATTACTATACCCGCCGCGATGCAAGGCGTGAGTAATTATGCTATCACTTTTTAATAGTATGTTGCAATGATATTTAATACTGTAGAAGCTAACGTAGCCGTGTCAAGAATGAAACTACCTGGGAGGTAAGGTTATGTTTGTGCAGTCTGTGGAGCTACTAGCTATAGAGAAGAGGACATATATCTGACGATAAAGCAACTATCTAATGATAGTTGTAAAATAAATAAAGTAGATAATAAATTTAACATTTTTATTAATAAGGTTCCTGTTGATATACAAAATCTTCCTTTTAATAAATTTTAGATACTATAAAACAGAAACTTATTAAGAAAGCATATTATAAAATATCAGATTATTTAGATGATAAACATTCATGGACATGAACAGCCCGTTCGCGTAACCAGGCTATTTCACAATTAATAATGAAATATTATAATATAAAATAATAATTAATAATTTTGTAACATAAAAACCTTTTTTTTTTAAGAGCAACCTCTCGAGTTTCTTGCTTGTTCTCAGGGGAAAATTAGCTTTTAACAAGCTAATTTTCCCCTGAGAACAAGCAGTAGCTTAAAAAATGTGAAATCTGACTATTTTAAGTATACCCTGTGTACTTACAAAAAAAAGCATTTTTTGATTTTGATACCAGTATCTTGACGTTCTGATTGTAGAATTTTATTCATCTAACTTGTTCCGCAACAAACCAGTCTCTGATATGAAATAACCTACTTTGTACTTACAATCTTGGTATCTTCATGCACGTGAATAGGCATTTGCTGGATTCGCATGCTTCAGTTTCATCGTCATTTTAAATCGTGTCAAACTGCTCTTCCAACCGCTTCCATACCTTCCTCAGTTCGTTAGTCCACTTTTCGGAAGGGTTTCCAACACCGCGCTTAGGGAAGCGCGGTGTTGGAAACCCTTCCGAAAAGTTGTATTAGAGGTAGGAGTAAACAGGGGTTTACTCCTTCCTACCTCTAATACAACATCAATGTTCACATCCCTCCATCTAATATTTACACTAATGTGCTATAATTTCTAGTTAGATAACCCAGTCCCACGGGTGCAGTATCCAGATTGGCTGCATAAGAAAATGTTAGCGAAAACCGACAAGTTCAAGACACGAAAAATAACCGACATGTTCACCTCTAAACCTAAAGAGCTGAATCAGATTCGCGAAGAAGGGGAAGAGGAAGATTCGGAAAACAATGGTGTAGACACTATGGTCAGTAACCTTCTTAAATTACGGTAGTTCTGCTAAGTAGACCCTATAGTTCAATCAACTAGGAAGCAAGGAACCTTCAAGAAACGAGCCTACACCTTCCTCAAAGGCCGGCATCGCATCTGTGACCCTTTTGGTGTTGCGAGTGTCCATGGGCGGCGGTGATTTTCCATCAGGTGACTCGCATGCTCGTTTGCCGCCCTCTCATGTGAAAGTTTTTAAAATCATGAAGCAAAAGTTCTTAATTACGATTGACAAATAATCCAAAAAAAAGTGACCATTGGTTTATTTGTTGATGGTAACGTACCTATATAGGTACATCACTTTATACACACCACATAAATACATGCACACACTCACAACACATATGTATACAACATATACACACAACACGCACACAAACACTCTTTTTGTTTTCCATTTGTAGTTTTTATTATTGTACTTTTACATTGTATAATTAGTTTATACCTTACGATTACGAATCTTAGGAAGAGATTAGCTTCTACAACATAGCGAATATGTGTGTGTAAACTAGATATAAGGACAAGACAAATATTATAAGACAAAATTTAGTATTTGGATATCGATCTCGTTTGCTCTGACTTGACCTTGAAAAGCTATTCTTAATTTTTACCGCGACATCTATTTGATTTTAGACCACGGAAGTCGACATCGAAGACATTGGCAATCAAGTGTCAGAGGTACCGAAAGTGATCCGGCCTATTGTCCACACGGTGAAAAGGAAGAGGGAGGAGTCGCCTCCTAAAGAGTTCGCCACTTGGCGAGAGGCGCTCGGAGTACCACCGCCTTTTGGGACCACTAAGGTGATTATTACTTACATATTTACTTTGGTACTATCTAACTAAACTCATCAGCACTCTAAAAATCGAGTGAAATAGTTTGATTTTAAAAAACATGCTAGAGTTGCAACATCCACCTCCTGACTCCATCATCAGACCCTCGACACTAAGTATCTTGGGTTCGTCAAAACGAATTATATAAGCACCAACTCGAGGGGTTTACTAGTAGCAACTGAATAGTTCCACCATCCACCTGACTATCATCCGATTAGCTCCAATATACCAAATTGTAGTATTGTCATCCGAACTACATCAACATCCAAGTTTCATTTATGGCTTAAAATTGACTTCCAAGGTTTGTTAATTAGTTACAAGTGAAGCTAATAAAAGAGTTTTAAATTACATTCTACATTAACAATACTTTAAAAACAAGCTTTTAATGCTCCATCGTGATTATCACATATTCTACAAACAGGAATAACGTAAAGTCCATCAAGAAGTTCCAATCTTCTGGCTCCATCTTCAGACACTCGTCATCATATCATCTCTAGCAACAAACCAAATTAGCACCAAATTCGACTATTTTCCCATTTACCATCAGGGAGTTCCAATGCCTACATCCCGGTTCCATCTACAGATCAGCTCGATGGTACTATAATTTTGCATTGTCACTGAACTTACATAAATATGTCAAATTTCAGCTCAATCAGATACCAGCAAGCGGTTGAAAAATGCTTTGCAAATTTTTAAACTGACACCTTTCATACTTTACATACGAACATTGCAAACTAAATGAGAGCTTGTAAAAAATCTTATGAAAAGCTTATGACATTTAAATATTTACTTAAAAGTACATCTTATCACACAAAAACGTTACTTTTTCATTTACAGGATGAGCGAAAAGCTTGGCTTTCTTTCCAAAAGAAAAAATGGATGTGGCAAATGCAGCAGCGCGGTTTACGTAACAGGGCGAGCAAACGAGGTAATTACCATTACCGCTTACTCAACCATTTAATTCCTTGGTTTTTTGGAGGGCTATACGTATTGAGTTATTCTCCTCCTCACGTCACAGACAGATATAAGAAGCAGATCGAGCATTAAAAATAAACAGCGTAGAGAGTTTCCTATAAGAATAAGCTACATTAAAGCTTAAAACGTCTACAAATTAGTTATCAGATTAATTTGTTTATCATCATATAAGTCTCTGCTAAACATAGGACTCCCCTGTACATGGATCGCTTGGAATTTAGTTTATTTGTTTTATGTTCCTACTTGGCTTTCTGTCAAAATCATTTCATTTATATAATTACGCACATGTTTGAGAAACTTATTTATCTAAAAACTTACATGTGGGAACTTATTATTAACATGTAAATATTTTACTTAATTCTTGTTGTTAGTTCTTCAAGAAAGAAAATAAATAAAAAAAAGGCTCTGTTTACAATTCGTCGTAGCTTCCAATGTAGATTGCATTAAACGAGCAACTGAATCATGCCTTCCTTTCGTACATGTGAGTCTTGAAACGCCAGGTAAGGTGGACAGCAGCGAGGAGTCCATGCCCCCACCCAGGAGCACCGGCCCCACCAACACGCTGGGCGGGTTCATACGGCGAGCGCAGCGCACTCTACTCAACACGCCGTGGCAGATCATACAGGTTCATAACAACACCCCAACAAACATTTTCTTTAAAAGAAATTCTGTTAAAGTAAGATAGCTAAGTTGATTTTCCTTACAAACAAACAAACAAACAAACAAACAAAATATTCTTTATTGTACAACAATAAGAAGCATAAAAAGCTTACGAGCTGAATTCAACCTTATTTCTCGTAAGATAACAGTTAACACAATTTTCTCTATTTAAAAAGGACGTAAGACTCATAAAGATTGAGAGTAATTCTGATCTTTATCTCATCCTAATAAATACAGCTGAATTTAGCTTATAATAAAATTTCAACCTCCATTACATTTCCACCTCAGGCCTCATCCTAACCCGTTGTGCATAAAAAAATTAATTGACCTGGATTTTTAGATCTGTTCAATCCCGTGTGTTGAAAGATGACCCTCGTATGTTAATTGGAGTCTATTAGCTATGTACGCCCAAATTCAATTTGTAAGAAAAATATATGGTACATCGAATATTGTGTACTGTTCACACACAATACTGCGTATTATTATATTAATTTACCCCATCAGGTAGCAGAGACCGCAGAGCCCGGTCTATTCAGACTGTGGGCTCTCGTTGGCACAGAACTGCACCAAATCAAATTGACTGTCCCGCGGATATTCTACGTGAACCAGCGCGTGTGTCGGCCGACGGACGCCGGGCTCTATTGGCGGAAGTGCTCCCGCATCCTGCCGCGGGCACACCCGGCGGTACACCTGTACCAGTACACCGTGCCTGAGCAGCTGTACCGGGAGCATCGAGAGTGAGTATCACCAAGCTTAAGAGGGTTTATTCCGTCAAGTGGCGCCCTCATTGGATTAAGATTTCTTTTTAAAACGATTTTATTAGCTTTCACTTGTAACTAACAATGTAATCAAATCTTGAAAGTTAATTTAAACTTACTCTTAATTGTCGTATCGAAATGAAACTTTGTATGTATATGTAATTCTGATGACAATACTATAATTTGGTATCTTCGAGCTGATCTGATGATGGAGCCAGAGGGTCGATAGTGGAACTCTTCGGTGGCTACTTAAACCCTTCGAGTTTGGGCTCATATGATTCGTTTTGACAGTCCAATATATTACACTTGGTGTCGACGATCTGATGTTGGAGCCTGGAGATAATGGTGGATATGTAGCGTGTTGTTTTAGTTTTTACTGTAGCTACTCGAGAAGCCTAAAATATCTAAATACCTTTGATGGGGGTTATTTTCCAGAATTCACGATTACGAAAGTGGCCGTTTCTATCAATAATTTTAAATTCTCGTTCTCATTGGATAAAAATAAATCTTAATTTATCCAATGAGGGCGCTACTGGTCGGATTAACAACAAGCCTTTCTACTTAGTCAACCCTCCAGTTTCGGGGACGTTGCCAGACTTCACCCGACAGGTCTGATAGGTTCTAAACTTATGTGAACGGAAATAAGACTTTTTTTTGTAAATACATCATGAGCAATCTCAGTCCACATTCACCCACTGCTGGGTATAGGCCTCTTCTCCAAACATAATTATTACGTATACGTCGAAGGTAAACATTCATAACTCATGATACATCATACAAACATATGCCTCTAGCGAGATTCGAACCTGCGACCCTTTGACATAGCGACTACTACTACACCAAATAAATATAATGGTTACGATGTCCTACGGCGACAACCTGATCGTATTCGATACTGTACCATGATCGTACCGTTGGACGAAGCAGTGCAATTGCCATCGCACTCAGGTTGATAATATCAGAGTGAAATAATTCAATTCGGTCATCGCCTAAGTGTGAAACAGGTTGCATTCACATCACCTTTTGGGGGTTTCCTGGCTCTGTCGTGGTTTTGACACCAATCGAACGAACCAGCGTTAGTTGTACAAAGGATTCCAGTAACATACATCAAGTCTTTAGCCACCGTTACTGTCTTACTTGAATATTGAACTTCATCACCACATATCAAATTCAGCCAAGTGGTGAAGAATAAATAAATAAATATCTTTGCACATACACACAGCGCCATCTAGTTCCACACTAAGCAACTACTCTTGTATTATAGTTACCAGATGGTTGATAAACTGCACAAATACTTTTTTTTTGTAAATAAATACACATATAAATGAAAAACATCCATAACTCGGGAACACATGTCTGTATTCATCATACAAACATATGCCCCTAGCGGGATTCGAACCCGCAACCTTTTGGTATAGCAGCAGAATTTCTAACCACTACACCAAACAGGTCGTCGAAGAAGACGGCAATGAAGGTCATTTCCATTGAAGTTTGTTGTTAAAGCATATCTTTGTTCCAGGGAGCTGATGGGAGAGCTTTCGGCACCCGAAATCGAGGGTATATACGAGACTCAGATGAGCCTCGAGTTTAGGGTGCTTGTGCAACTTGGCTGTATCTGCACTGTTGATCCGCAGGAGTCCAGGAAGTAAGGAAAATGAACTTTCGCATTATATGGATGGATACACACATCAAAAGCCTATCCCATTGAATGGTTTGCATTACTTTCCATGGGATAATCGCCACGCTGGCTAGGCAGTTTGATGTCTGATTGGGGATTCACACCAATAACGCTGCTGCCCATCTCTGGTCTATATCGTTATGTTCACGGGAAGAGACGAGTTGGTCCTATTTTACACTATCGGCAACCACACGGCCAGCCGTAATAAAAACACTTGTCAACGTCTTTATCATTTTCGTTGCGTCAACTGTCAAAAATATTTATTTATCATACTTACATATTGATCTAAAATAAACAAGTGGGATACGTACAGTCTGAAACAGATAAACCTGCATAATACATAATACAAATTAAGATTTCTCAAGAAATCGCACTAAGCGGTTCGACTCTTCATAATCCCTTCCGGCGTCATAGTCTTTCCTGAATCCTACAACCTTGAGATCTTAAAGAGCAGGGTGAATAGGCATCTACTGAGATCGCGTGCTTCATCTTCGGCCACATCGTCACTTCCCATCAGGTGAGATTGTGGTCAAACGCGTATCCAGTTAATCATTAAAAAAAATCATTAACGTTTTTTGAAATTTTGTTGTATAGTTATAGCAATTACAGAAGTCAATAATAATCAAAAAGTATTATCAAAAGATATTCATGTTTCCTGAGAAAACTTAATTTGTATTGTATCTGTTTCAGACTGTGCCACTTTTTGAATAATTACTATATTTTGTTGTAAATATTCCGAAATTTTATTTCACACCAAAGGATGCCCGCTGTGTTCCCTAGCTGAAAATTTCATTAACACACAATAACTGAATATATAATTTTGAAGAAATGTATTATTCCACATTTAGCCTGTATTTGCCAGCCTGGAAAGTGGTGTGTTTCCTGACCCGATGAAACAGAGTAAAGTAATTCCATTATTCAAAGCCGGTAGTACATCAGACCCCACTAATTTTAGACCCATATCAATCCTACCGACTTTTAGTAAAATTTTCGAAAAACTAATTCTAAATCAATTGCTGTCTTATTTCAATATCAATAACTTAATGACTTCAAAGCAATTTGGATTCACACGGGGTCTCTCAACAACCGATGCTGGTGTTGAGCTTATTGAGCATATCTTTGAAGCATGGGAAGATTCTCAAGATGCGATTGGTATTTTCTGTGACCTGTCAAAGGCTTTTGATTGTGTACATCATGATGGTCTGGTCAGGAAATTACGCCATTATGGTATTGCGGGCCGTGCCCTCGAACTCTTAGAATCGTACTTGTGTAATCGAGTTCAGAGGGTGGATGTGAATGGTGAGAGATCGTCAGGGTCTGCCGTTTGCATAGGTGTTCCACAGGGCTCAATTCTCGGGCCGTTCCTGTTTCTTGTTTATATTAATGACTTACCAAATTGCATAGACGGCAACCATGAGATAACAATATTTGCTGATGACACTTCTTTACTATTCAAAGTTAAAAGACAACAGACATCTCTTGACGACATAAATAATGCTATCTCTAAGGTGGTTGAGTGGTTCACAACAAATAATCTACTCCTTAATGAGAAAAAAACCAAATGTATAAAGTTTTCACTACCAAATGTCAAACAGGTAGCCACTAAAGTGTTAGTAAAAAACGAAGAGTTGGAGCTTGTGGACACTACTTTATTCCTAGGTATTACATTGGATAAAGGACTGCAGTGGGGTCCACACATCGATAAGTTAGCGAAGCGCCTCAGTTCTGCAGTGTTTGCGATTAAAAAAATACGTTATTTAACCGATGTGGATACCGCGAGGTTGGTCTATTTCAGTTATTTCCATAGTATACTGACCTACGGCATTCTGTTGTGGGGAAATGCCGCGGACATAAATTGTATCTTTGTTCTGCAGAAACGAGCGGTTCGCGCGATTTACAAACTGGGCCCCAGAGTGTCTCTTAGGAATAAATTTAAAGAAATTAATATATTAACATTAGCATCGCAATATATTTACGAAAACTTAATGTATGTAAGAAAAAATATAGAATCGTTTAAGAAAAATAGTGATATACATAATGTTAATACCAGATATAAAAATAAACTTGCTGTTCATGCCAGCCGTTTACACAAAGTCACTAAGTCATTTAAGGGGCAATGTATACGCTTTTATAATAAGGTTCCAGTGGACATTCAAAATTTACCTTTAAATAAATTCAAAACCATCATAAAACAGACATTATTTACCAAAGGCTATTATAAAATTTCTGACTATCTGGATGATAAGCAAGCATGGACATAGACCGCTCGGCGATATTCAGCCTAATTATACAATATAATATAATTGTAACCCAAACTTATTTAAAAGAGCAACCCTTGAGTTTCTTGCTCGTTCTTCTCTGGGGAATCTGCTTTGCGAATGAGCAAAAATGTCAATAATTTTAATATTAAGATAAAAAATGTGACGTTTTCAAGTGATAATCTTTATCCTACGAAATAAATATTTTTTGACTTTGACTTTGACTTTATGTATTTAAAAATGTAATTTTTTCAGGCAAATACAGTTTGGATCAAACAACATGGATTCATTCAAACTCAACCAACTTCAGTTCAAGAGTGTAGCGCATCAATCATATTTACAAAAGCAGGTGTGTGTTATACATATATAATAAATGAAAAATAATATATAATAAATAAATAAAATTAACCGCCTCCGTGGCTCAATGTAAACAACATTGGGTTTACGATTCGGAGGTCGCGGGTTCGATCCCCAGCGGGGTACATGTTTAAGTACTCGGTTTAAGTAATCTTATCTAAATCTGCCGCCAAGCAACAATGTTAATAGCATTGTTGTGTTCCGGTTGCCAGAGATAAGATAGCCAGTTCCCCAAATGTGTTGGGGTTTCCGGGTCAGTACGCCTTCTTACCTTACCTTCGACCTCATCTTCACTTAACATCAGGTATGATTGAGGTCAAGTACGAACCCGTCGTGCACAAAAAAAAAAGTATTTATTCATCACAAAAAATATATGAGCATACAGGAGAGTCGAACGTTGCATGGTCATAATTGAATCTTATAACTTGTGTGTGGGTAAGTGGTCTGTAATTGCCTTCTGAAAGATTTAAAGTTCCATCAGTGAATGACCTCGTTCTATTAAATCCCGTGTCATTCCGATATCCTATTCGCCTTTAGTAGCTTAATATGATATCGCAATTACCCGAGCCACTATATACCACGAGACGGCTGGCACCGTCCCAATTGCCTCTCCGACAGATCGTTTTCGATGTCGAATAATTCGAATATTCGCCATCGTGTCGTCCCTATCTCCATGAATATGGAATTAAAAACAGCATGTGATGACAAATATCTCATTTTCCCTAGAACGGCGTATCTCCCGTAAAGCATATCTACTTGTACCAACACTCGGCGGCGCAGAGTAGCCGCGGCATGTGGGCCCTGATCCTGGGGCCCACTAAGAAGGCCTACATCTTCGTGTTGGACACCGTGAAGACAAATCAAGTGCCCAACATGAACACAATGTATGCTGCCGAGCGGACTGCCAAGTAAGTTTATAGTGTTCCTTTTCAAAAATGACTAATGTCTGTCCGTCTGTCACTTATTTAGAAAGAAAATAGTTTATTGATTACTTAAAATACATAACGATAGGTACATTACATTTTACGTTATTGGAAATCACATTGTTAAGAATGATTAAAAACTAACAAAATAAGAACTAGGCTAGATTTGCATAAATATTGCTGTGTGCCGCAGTAGTGAATGGGTAAGGACTCAGCATAATAATTCCCTCGAAGAGAGAGGCTCTGGCTGTCTGTCGCACCCGTGTAGGATGAGTTAGCGTGAGGAACTACATCATGGCAGGCATTGAGATTACTATAGATTTATATAATACTAACTTTCCGTCCGCGGCTTGGCCTGCGTGGAATAGCTTTATCGCGGATATGTTTAATTTGTTTATCCCGCGGGAACAACTCACTTTATCGGGATAAAAAGTATGAGACAAGATATCTATGACCACCCCATTTGGGATAAAGGTCGTGACTTTATTTGTGTGTGCATACATAAAGTCATGAATATCCAGAGTATATTCTACCTATATACCAAATTTCATCCAAATCCGTTCATGTGTGCTGTTTCTCCGTTATTGAGCGACAAACAAACATCTAAGTTAGATATTATATTGTAATATTAAATATAAACTGTCATACCTAATTAAAAGGTTTTTTATTAGTGACGAAGTGTGAGGATAGTGACTTAACATAATTCAAAAACTATACGTTATCATCGGCCAGACACGTCATCTGACCTCTTCTCCAGTCGTAGCGGTTTTCCGTTCTACTGAACCGAGGAGAAGAAGGACGAATGTGTACGCCAATATAGATAATTGGAATTTGATGTAGATTAAATTTTGGTGGCCCAAATAAAGACGTGTTGTATAGAAGTAAAGTTAATTTTCAGGTTTTAATGGTCAACATATGAAAGCTTATTAAAACACGATTTCAGAACTATATGTATATCATGCTATACTTCAATTAATTTTTTCGAAACTTTTTCAAAAAAATGTGCAGTGTGTCACAGAGTAACAAGAATTCCATTCGGACTTCTATAAGCATATTGTTATTTCCAGAATAAACTTGGGAACGGACGAGGATACTTTACCAGGGGCTGAGCTGACGTGGGAGGTAGTAGCCGAGAACCAGCCTAGAGGTGTATGGCGTCTCATACAACGCGCGTTACAGCGGTACCGCGACGAGCGATGCGGGCCCACACTGTGCTGTGTGCAGGCGGCCCTGTCACCAGCGGCGCTGCTGGCCCTCATGCCCGGTATGTACCGTCTAAGTATGTCTTATTGCTTCTTTTAGTCAACTCTCAAGTTTTGAAGGGTAACCAAGCGGGGATGAGAGGGGTATCTAAGGCCCGTATTAATAAACCATTCTCAAGATTGAGAACAGTCTTGTGACCGGTCTCAAGTAAACGTGTTGATTAATAAACCTAACTTGAGACCTGAAAAGTGTGAACAAGCAGTACTCACTTGAGAGGTGCGCGTATTAAGAAATGAAACTCGGGGTTCTATTACATAAATTAATCGTTCTGACATGTGATTGGTTGGCCCATCGCTCGCTCAGTAATTTGACGGCTTCTCATTGGTCAACGTAATCGATGACGATACCGATGGCGTTACATAATCATAGGGCAGGTGCGGTCAACCACTAATCGACGAGCATGTATGAATCATTTGATAAGAGTGGATGAAGCAAAAGTAGTTGTAAATCGTTGCAAGTGGCGCCAGACATTGCCGAGCTCGCTTCGCTTTACGGTAATAATGTCCCGTCTCCAGGTCTGTCAGACTTCCCCCTGGTCCCGCTGCACGTGCGCGACGTGGAGACGCTGTACAACACGCTGGAGTGGCAGCGCGTAGGCGCGCGAGCCGTCGTGAGGCATTACCTCAACCTGCCTTCGGTGCTGCAACTCACTATAGAGCAGTGCAGGTGACATAAAACAATTAAACTATCGATTAATGACTTATTACTCCAACCAATCCATACGACACTAAAGTCAAAAGGCACGTAAAAGAATTGAACCAAATCCTCTCGCCGTGGATATTGTAAAAGGCTACTTTTTACCTTGCACGTTTCTACAGCGAAGAGGTTCATCCTAGGTCACGTGTGCATTTCTATATAATTGGCCCACCGCACTGATCTTATTCATATAGATAGAGTATATATGATGTGTGCTTCGGAACTAATTCTTATGAGGCGTATGACAATATGAGAACGGTAAAAAATTGTCATCGATTAAAATCGAGCTAGTCTGATTGGAACTTGGATTCTTCATTACATGTAGATTGTAATCATACATGGCGTTACAACCTATCTCATGATAAATAGATATATAAGTTAAATATACGTTTATTTGTAACTGTGGTCACACACACATACATTAATATTTCATGATATTAGAAAACAAAAAATAACAATAAGAAACTCAATAATATGAGATGGTCAATAATAAATGATATACTATTCTAAACAGGGGCTTTGGTGTTAAAAGTTTAATGATTGAAACACCCGACGCGTTTGGGATATATCTGACCAATTCATTTAGGTTAAAGATAGAAATGCTTTATTTGGTTAGGCACAATACTGTGCATTAAGCACTATTCTATTGAATAGAATATGATTTATTTGCTTTTGAATAGGTTACATTAATTAGGTGCTATAACAATAAGATCCTCCTAATTCAGTCATTATAATGATATCCAAATATTTGACACTATCAAATTTTGACCCTAAGAAAATCAGTATGTATTCAATTAATTGTTCTTGTGATCGAAGAACTTTTCAAAAACAGGACATACGACGATGTCCACATTATAACTAGGTAACTTTATTGTGAGACTATAGTTCCCACAGACAAACTGTGCAAACGGTTTTGTGTGACATGTTTTATTAAGAGCATGTCATCGATTTAATAATAAGGACTAATAATAATAAAAATAAAGATATAGGCAACACAAACAGGAATATAAAGGGAAGACATTTTTGGACCTAGCTGCTAGCGCCGCAAAAATGAAGCCAATAGTTGCATTCCAATTGCTGCAGCCAGATCGTGACGTTATATATTATGTGCAGGTACTTCCACGTGCCTCTGGGCAACATGCCAGCGGACCCGACCTTGTTCGGTGCGGACCTGTTCTACGCGCGGCATCTGGTTAAGCACAACTTCGTTCTGTGGTGCTCCAACCTTGAGCGCCCGGACTTGGGCGGAAGGGAGACGGACGATAACAGGTATAGTGTAGAACAGGGGAAAACTTTATAAACAATTTTCAGATCGCTGGCTGCTGTCAGAAGAATCTAGAGATTAATTTCACGCATTTTTTTTTTGTAACATATGCTCATTAAACTCATTTCATGACTTTTAATTATTTTTCTTGACAGGGGTGTCGATTCGGATGTACACCAACTAAATTAAATCAAACTAAAACCAGTTTTAAAGTACTACTGTCTCTTTCTCCCTGGAACAGTACGATGCGACGGCACGACTCCAAAACTGGTTTTAGTTTAAGTTGGTGTACATCCGAATCGACACCAATGTATTTATAGCAAATCAAAATATTTGCGACATGATTACCTCCGGGCACGTAGTGCCGCTCGGCAAATGAACGATGGGGCATTATTATACAATTTACTTCATCCTTGTGACAGTAGTTTTAAAAACTGCAAAGTTGTATTGAGGGTGGACCTGATGACCTGAAATACAGGCTACTGCCTAGTTTAGGCATCAGTCTCCCACAATTTTTATTTATAATTCTTCTATAATTCTATATTTTGACGACCTGTTTGGTGTAGTGGTTAGCAACTCTGAACACTATACCAAAAGGTTGCGGGTTCGAATCCCGCTACGCATATGTTTGTGTGATGAATACGGACATGTGTACCCGAGTTATGGATGTTTTCATTTATAATAAATATTTATTTACAAAAAATAAAAAAAATATTATGTAGTAAATCAACCATGTGGTATCCACAATACAAGCCTATAGTTGCTTACTGTGGAACTGGATGGCGCTGTGTGTATGTCTAAGGATATTTATTTTTTTATTGTAATACTGTATATATATTAATTTTGTATATATAAATTTGGTGCATAGGTCGAATATTTTTGTTTTTGATGATTAACGAGATACGCGTTTGACCACAATCTCACCTGATGGAAAGTGACGATGTGGAGATATGACCTGGACTGAGAAAAAGGATATTTTTTATCTCTATAAACTGAGTAGAAATAGTTCATGTATGAACAACCTTTTGAGAGTGAAGGAAGCAGAAGAGGTGTGTCAAGATCGTAGCAAGTGGAAGTCTGTGGTCTCTGCCTACCGCTACGGGAAACAGGCGTGACATTATGTATGTATGTATGTATAAACTGAGTAGTTACCGCGGGATAAACAAATTAAACATATTCGCGATAAACTTATTCCAGGCGGGCAGTAAGTAGTATAAAAAGAAATTCCAATGCACAGGTTAGTGAGTGAAGTGGAAGAGATGTCCGGCTGCACTCACAACGCTCCAGGAGCTTACGACAGCGTCTGCGTGGAGCTGGAGACAGACGCGTTAGCCGTGTGCGCCTTGCTGCAGGCACACCACATTCTACAGGTAAATAAACACTGCTTTTTAGAGCTCCGTAGTCAACAAGGAACAAACAACAAGGTATTCGCATAGGTAGTTTATTTTTTATCTTTCCAACCCGTCATAGAATAAACCGTTGTCACAGAATTAATAATAATAATTGTTTATAATTTCTGTTTCGTAAGTATACTCTCTGTCTACTTTTAAGTTACCTCCGCAATTGTGTCCTTATTGAGGTTTGTTGGAAGAGATCTGTTATAGAGATAAGCTCGCCTTTTGTATATTTTTAATGTCCTGGTTTTTTTTTGGTTTTTTTTAATATGTATGCTTATATGCAATAAAGTGTAAAATGAATAAATAATATAGTATTAACGTAGCATTGTGTCATTTGACGGTCGCGTATGTAGCCTATTCCACATAATTACACCGCAAAATTTATCAAATAAAAAAAACTTGGAGGAAATATGTGTTCCAAATAAGTTTTTGGCATGATATGAACCCTACGAATGCCGCATATCAATCTATGGACGGCGCGTGGGTCGATGATTTTGGTAAACAAAAAATATACTACTTATGCCAATGGTGTCGATTCGGATGTACACCAACTAAACTAAAACCAGTTTTAAAGTAGTACGGTCTCTTTCTCCCTGGAACAGTACGATGCGACGGCACCATTCCAAAACTGGTTTTAGTTTAGTTGGTGTACATCCGAATCGACACCAATACTTTCTATTTCACTTACCTAATAAGCCCTATTTTTTTCCTTTCGGTAAAAAAACTCAATCAATCAATCAAGTACACTTTATTGCACAAAAATTCTACAATGCACTTCATAAATATAGCTTCAAAAAAAAAAAATTGTACAACCAGGCGGTCTTATCGCTATTAAGCGATTTCTACCAGACAACCTTTGGGTAGAGAAAAAAGTAGAACGGGATAAACGCAAGTAGATTGTGCACCAATGACTTAAAAATATATATAAAATAATAGATATAAACATAGATACGTTAGATATGAACATCAACTTACATGCAGTGATAGTGTAACATATACCTACATATATAGTGATAAATTATTACATATACATATATAATATATGTGACAGCAAACAAAGAAAATATTGGATACTATAATTATCAAATCTCAGAACCACGAATATGGCAACAGTCAAGACGCTAGAAAATGTGCCTTGACTTGTGCTCTAAAAGTAAATGATGATTGTGCACGACGTATAGACTCGGGAAGGGCCTTCCATAAACGAATTGCCTGCAGAGTATAAGATTTGCTATAGTAATTAAACTAAGAAACGAAGTTATACTCATCAGGTATATATCATCTTAATATTGATATTTCTCTGTGATGATTATAAACGCTTATACTGTTTTACAGGTGGAGGGCACCAGTGTCGCCACATCCTTCGGCCACGCCAATATCCAGGTCGCCATGGCAAACACAGGTATGTTACATGAAACAATTAATTATGTAAATCACATAAACGATAACAATTTCTAAAGCAATTGGTTAGACGGCTGGTGAGTATAATTCTACCTTCATGTTCACTTAACATCAAATGTCTAACTTCACTTAACATCATTTTAAACTGCCAGGAACGAACGCGACGGTTAACTACGACGAGACAGCGCAGTGCAGCGCAGCGTTCAAAGTACTCCGCACAATGATAGCGGCGTGGCTGCGTGACGTCACACAGTACAAGAACGTCTTCGCGGACTTTCAGATATCGCACTTCTACAGGCAAGTAACTACAACAGTCAACTCAAGATTTATCCCACTTTTACTGGCAAGTGGCCATAAAATTGAGTGTCCACAATATTAGAAAAATGTTACATGTTTTTTTGTAAATAAAGGTATTTTAAAGCTTTATTTCTATCTATATTAAACGTCTCATTCACATAATTTAGTTACGTGTAGCTAGTTCAGTTCCTCGTCATCATCATATCGGCCACAGGAAGTCCAGTGCGCAACACAGGCCTCCCCCAGCTGGTTCAGTTACTTTCATTTAATTCTATTTTAATCCAATTGCAGGAGAAAGGAGAAATGATATAAAAAAAAATCAATTTAAAAATGTCCAATTCTGCGTACACAAACAAGAAGAAAAATATTGTAACCCTCTTATTCATAAAATTTATAAACGCTTTATTTATATACACCATTTCCTTATGAACGACAGAGACAAAACACACTACAACTAAAACGGGCTTATAAAGCATTTGTAATTTTTTATGAATAAGACGGTTAATGATTGGACTAGCGCTTACACGTTTTATAATCAAAAGCATATTTTTGTTGGTCAACTACCACAAATTAAAATAAAAACAGTCTGGCGTAATTAATTCTGATCAACATATTGAGAAGTTAACAACGTAATTTGAAGAAAAATAACGAAAATGTTCACGTTTAGATGGCTAAAGACCCCCACCGCGTTACTATATGACCCGGCGTTGCGGCGCACTCTGTATAACCTGATGAAGAAGCTCTTCCTGATGCTGGTGGCCGAGTTCAAGCGGCTCGGCTCAGTCATCGTGTTCGCGGACTTCAGCCGTCTCCTGCTCGCCACCAAGAAGACTTCCGTCATGGACGGCATCGGTGAGATATACCCGCATCAGCATTCCTCCCACTCTAACTCCTGTAAGCCAAGATCATGAGGTACCTCGAGTCGAGTCTGGTTTTGAAAGAAAGTCAGAAAGGTTTGAATATTCGGACGTATTCATCATCATCTTCTTGCCCTACACCCATTTGGGGTCGGCGCAGTACGTCTTTTTATTCCAATCTCCTCTATCAGCCGTTACCTCATCATTCACTCCCTTTTCGTTCATATCACCAGTTACACAATCCATCCATCTATTCGGTTGTCTTGATTTGCTCAGGTTACGTGGAATTCGTGGTGCAGAGCATACGCAATAAGGAGCTGTTCCACGGGATCGACATCCGCTACAAGCAGTGCTGGGCTTACCTACTGTGGCTGGATGAGGCCAACCACGCGGGGATACAGGTATTGCATCATCATCTTAACCTATCATAGTCCACTGCTGAAAATAGGAATCCTTATTGGTTAATATCAACCAACTAGCGCCACCAATAAACTTGTTTAAATTGTAGCTCGAACTATTGTTTCACGTTTCGCTTTTTTTCCAAAATTAACCAATAAAATTTTAATTAAAAGTAAAAGATAGTTTTTTTTTATGCACGACGGGTTCATACTTGATCTCAATCACACCTGATGTTAATTGAAGATGAGTTCGAAGGTGGAAGCTAATAAAAGAAGGTAGTAATTGTTGTTTTCATTATTATTGGTATCGGTCAGTCATATTGCGATAAATATTTGGAGTATGGATCCGTTTCGCTATGATGAGCAACGAACAAAGAAACATCGAAATCTCATTTATTTTATTTATTTAAGAGAAACCAACGGCGATACATTGTTCGTAACAAAAAAAAACATTAAGAAATACATAATGTTTTATTACAGGCTTCTTACATATTAACAAACAAGAAAGATGAACTAAGTAATAGATATGTTTCCATATTGTATGTTTGCAGGTGAGTGCGTGTAATAGATGTATGGTTCTTTTTTTTTATCCACAACGGGTTTGCACTTGACCTCAATCACACCTGATGTTAAGTGAAGATGAGGCCGGTAGCGTACTGACCCGGAAACCCAATCTTATTTGGGGGACTGGCTATCTTATCTCTGACAACCGGAAGACAACAATGCTATTAACATTGCTGTTTGGCGGCACATTTATATAAGATGGTGGTAGCTAGCCAGGCGGACATTTAATATGCCCTAACACCAACCAAACCGAGTATTAAATATGTACCCCGCTGAGGATCGAACACGCGACCTCCGAAACGTAAACGCAATGTTGTTTACATTGAGCCACGGAGGCGATTAAATGGTGTGTGATTTATAATATTAGTTGGATTTCTGGATGTTTTGTTAAAAAGTAGTAGATTATAAAACACATGTTTATCAACAGGGTAAATTGCCGCAAGGTCTGGTGGAAGTTGGCGCGTCACAGCTGCCGACGGAAACTGAAGAGAATTCGGAAGACGAGGTAATAATAGGATTTAGTTCATTTTAATCTTACCGTCGTCGGTGCCTACATTACCTCAAACTATTAATTGGGGAATATCTCTGAAATAAATAAAGAAATGTGCCATAATGGTTTGTAATTCCAATTCTGAACTATTGTACATAAAGCAGCAAACATATTAATCGTATAGTTAAGAGGGTCTATCCCGTCCAGTGGCGCTCTCATTGGATAAATTAAAATTTCTTTTAAATACAGAACAAATCAAAAAAGCGCTCTCACTTGCACTCGAAAAGCATAAAACCTAATTATGAGTAATACCTAAATAGCTTTGATAAAGGTCATTTAACAGAAGTGAAAATAATTTGAAATTATCGAAAATAACGGGTAAATAAAGTAGTTTTATTTTTATTAGGTTTTGTTCTTTTTTTTTTACTGTGTAAAGACCTCGCGATATGAATATAAAGGTTCCGTTTCGTAAGAATGGTGTCGATTCGGATGTGCACCAACTAAACTAAAACCAGTTTTAGAGTGGTGCCGTCGCATCGTACTGTCCCAGGGAGAAAGAGACCGTACTACTTTAAAATTGGTTTTAACTTAGTTTAGTTGGTGTACATCCGAATCGACACCATTTTCTCGTTCTAATAATTCAATACAACGCCATCTAGTGGCGCTAAGTTGAATTACTGCCAAATCAAACTTCACTTACCTCTTTCTTAAAAAAATGTATCGATTGTCAGGGCTCAATAACGATGCACTGGAACCTATCGAACTTCCTTCCGAGCGCGGTGCGGGAACAGTTCGCGGCGGCCGTCGCCGGCTTCCTCAGTGCCGCCTACACAGAGCCGCAGCGACTGCCGGCCTTACTGCGGGGCGAGATCTCACAGAAACTCTTCCAGTGAGTATCGCTTTACACTAGCCAGATACAACAGAGACTATATTCCGCCTTTTCTTTGACTTCCTGATACGACACGGAATTTACTTTTTCCTTTACTTGTACCATGTATGTTCTTCTAGACCTTCGTCTCTTCCTCTTCCCCTCCACTTTTCCTTCAATGATGTGCTTGATCAAGTTCATTAACCATCTGCAGAACGATCTTCTACTAAACCCTTATTTTTTTTTAAATCCATTTTAAATTAAAAAAATCATAACCGCCAATAAAATATTAAGTGGTTTCGGCGTACTTGTTTGACTAAGAACCCACTACCTCCTCAAATATTGAAGATAATCATTGTGACGTTGCTGCCAGAGTGAGGAAGGCCTGTATACCATCATGTTCCCAGCGCGCTAGATCTCTGGCATACTGGATGAGTTTTTTTACCGTAAGGAAAAACATAGGGCATATTAGTTAAGTGAAATAGAAGTTATTGGCATAGGTATGTTTTTTTTCAAAATCATCATCGACGGACGCCCCGGCCGGAGATTGATATGCGACTGGCGGGATGCGTAGGGTTCATATCATTGCGAATTTTATTTGGAACTCGTATTTGTTCCAAGTTTTTTTATACCGAAGTTATTATGTTCAATAGGCTACAAACGCGACCGTCAACTGACATATGCAACGCTTTATTCGATGATGGTTGTGAAAAAAAAAATTGCCAATACCTTCCATTTCACTTACCTAATATGCCCTATTTATTCCCCTTCATCATCATCAGCTCGTAAACATCTCACTGCAGGAATATAGGCCTTCCTTTAATAAGGACTGGGGGCTATAGTCCACCACGCTAGCCCAATGCGGGTTGAGGACTTCACATGCCCTTGAATTTTGATTTCTCAGGCATGCAGGTTTCCTCACGATGTTTTCCTTCGCCGTTTAAGAGCAGTCGGATAAATGCACATAAGTAATTAAACACAACCCGAGCCTTCCAAATTGGGAGACTGCGTCTTAACCGCTGAGCCATCGACGCTCTTGCTTGTTGAGTTTTTTTGCCCTTACGGTAAAAAAAAACTCATCCGGTATGATTGTTAAGCTGTGATATATGTGTATAAATATTCGCAGAGTAACCGAGAAGATAAACTCCCGCATGCCGGCCCTACGGCCCGGCGACATAGGCCCGCAGCCCGGCCTCAAACCTACAGCGCTGGCCGCCAACGCGACGCCGGCTCTACTCTACGTCACCGCCCTCTGCAAGGTGCTCTCGCTGCCTCACGCGCTCCAGGAGGAGGTAGCTATTGTAGACAGGATTTTTATATAAAGAATGTAACATTGTATTACCTATGAAATTGGCGTTTTGTATGAAGAATTTCATTAAAACTGTTTTCTCCATACAAACATTTCTGATTTTCTTTTTGGGAACGGCAAATAGCTTTGAAAATCGCAGACATATGATTAACGAAGAAAAAAAACTCCAATTTCATAGGTAAAGACCCAATATTAACTTTTTCTTTAGAATCTACCTTATAGGCAAAAAGAACTTCGTTTATAAAATTGATTTTTTGGTAAAACAATATTTAAAAAAAATCACAATTTGAAGTTTACCGCCCGTGGCTTTGCCCGCGTAGAATTACTTTATCGCAGACTTTTTCAGGATGTATATCCTCCAGTCAGAGGTGAAAGGCAAATACAGACTTTCAGATTTATAATATTAGTATGGAGTATGGATAGTAGGTGATCACTGATCCGCACTGGGCCCGCGTGGTGGATTTGGCCAACATGTTGTTGTTTATCTTATTAAAACACAATTAATTTATTATTATGAAATGAAATCACTTAATTTGCATTGATTTTTGGTGACGTGGGTGGTAAATATATTACAAAATTCCCGCAAAAACCTGCCTATACGAGGCGTGCAAATATTGAAGGCTTAAATTACAAATTTTACAATTTCCACTATTTTACGTAGCTAAGCACAGTGAATTCTAAATTATCCCCGTCATAATTAATAATACTAAATACTAATGAGTTCGTCAAAAGACAGCATTAATTATAATTCAAATAAAGTATAAAATAGAAAGACTATTCTCCACTCTATTATTATCATTAATTTTTTATGCATTATTATGTACTATACTGACATTCAGTTAAGTGACATCGCAACATAACGCTCATTCCGGCCCCGCTTCGCTTCCTTCGTGGAAGCGCTGACTGCCCGAATTACCGAGATCATCGAATTACCACGGATCAGATTTTTTTTTTATGCATTACGGGTTAGCACTTGACCTCAATCACAATACTGACCGGGAAACCCCATCTTTATTTGGGGGACTGGCTATCTTATCTCTGACAACCGGAACACAACAATGCTATTAACATTGCTGTTTGGCGGAAGATTTAGATAAGATGATGGTAGCTAGCCAGGCGGACATTTAATATGCCCTACCACCAACCAAACCGAGTACTAAATAACTAACCAATACCAAAACATGTACCCCGCTGGGGATCTAACCCGCGACCTCCGAAACTTAAACCCAATGTTGTTTACATTGAGCCACGAAGGCGGTTAGAATTATCAAGGCCCTACGCTGTTAACCTTTGTTTATTCGTTAATTGGTGACCGAAACATTTGTCTACTGACAGGTGACCCTCCTACGGCGCAACCTGCTCCGCCTGATCGGCGTGGGCGAGTTCAGCTCGGCGGCCGAGTGGAGAGACCCGTGCGCCAGCTGCGTCCTCAGCGAGGTCATCTGCAAGGTGTGCAACCACTGCCGCGACCTCGACCTGTGTCGGGACACGCGCCGAGCGACGTACAATGATGTGTTAGTATCTACCAGCCTCCAGTAATTTGTCGTCGATTTTTTCTTTCTGCTCCGCATGCAAGCACTCGGGATAATAGCTCGAGAACGATTGAGTTCAGAAAAAGTCTGACGTAACAATCGGTCGTGTATGGAGTAAATACGATCAGATAGTCTTATCAGACAATGTACGTAAGAAAGAATCTGCAATTGTTTAGGAAAAATATGATGAATATGAACATTTATTCCTGAGTCATGGATGTTTATATAAATATTTATGTATGCTTATCCGTTATCTAGTATCCATAGTACAAGCTTTGCTTAGTTTGGGACTAGATGATTGGTGTAAGTGTCCGAAATATTTATTTATTTATTATTTATATCAGTCTCTTACACAGGCACTAAGTCATTCAAAAATAAGCCGGTGGATTTCGAGTTATTGGGTTATATAATAGGCAGCTTAGAAGATCAAGCGCGATAGGTAATTGGAGTGGTTACGTGAGTGTAATAACTAATGAATGAAAATCCGTATCCTCCATTATATGATGTAATTAATTGATTGATTGACTGGTTATAAGGCGCCCACACTGTAAGTGGTGCCATATTGCTAACAACCATCAAAGGCGACGCATAACTTGACTACGTTATACAGAAGTGTGAGTGACTTGTTATCACTGACGCTTGGACAAATCCCGTGAGGATACTTACCAAGATGTTTATCATGGAACTTGAGCGGGAGGGATTGTAGACTAGCCTGGATAAATCCCACAGATTGCATGCGAGGGCCGAGTTGAAATTCGTGAGGGCCATGCAAGTACGTTTACCCTTCGAACTACGAACCATTGGGTACACAGTTTCAATTTTTGTTTTCAGCCCGGTATGTTTATGTCCTACTTGCGGCACCGCCTACGACAACCAGGAGCTGGAGTGGCGGCTTATAGAGACGATGAACCGACGCGCGATGACCTTCACCCTCCAAGACCTCATCTGCACCAGGTGTCATCAGGTTTGTGACCCCCGCTTCTTCTTTAAACTGCTTCATGTTTTAACTGCCCCCGTAACTCAACTGTAAACTATATAAATACAAACGACGGTCGCGGGTTCAATTTCCCTGAGGTACATGTTCAGTACACGTTTTGGTTGATGGTAAAGCGTTTATAAAAGTTCATCTGGCTTGCTCAACAATGTTGGCAACATTATTGTTTCGGCTGCTTAAGATTAGATAGCCAGTCCCTCAAATAAGTTGAGTGTTCCAAATGATAAAAGGTATTCTGTTAGCTTTTCCTTCCTACATGATTACCGTAGAGCGGAGTAGGTAGATCGAATTTCCGTACAAGCTAAATTCAATCTTATTTCTCTTACGATAACGATCAAAGATAATTAAAGTTTTTATACGATTTACATTCTTTCCAAATGGTGCCTCAAAATTTACTTACTATTATTTTTCTTTACACTATGACACAGGTGAAACGCGAGAACCTATCAGTGGTATGTGAGTGTGCGGGCGAGTTTGCCCTAATGGTGCCAGCGGCTGAGGCGCGGGCCCAGCTCTCCACCTTCGGCACCATCGCGCGGTACTACCGCATGCCGCTGCTGCAGGAGTTGATAGAATCCAACCTCAACAACATGTGACCAATATCATCATACAGTCCATTATGCCTAATGTTTGATTGACTTTGCCGAACCTGTCAAGCAGCTGAGGTATGAGATCCTTAGAAAGAGTTTAAACCTAGATCAGATCAATGTTTACGGGAGTAAATGCGGCGTATGGCAGAAGAAGCATGAAAGTAGAATTAATGCAGTGGAAATTGATCATTGAGAAGTATAAGTGGGGCGACTTAGAATAGAAGGAATAGTGTAATTGGGAAGCGCAAGAAGAGTGAAAAAGGTATGTTTAGATGGTTTGGACATGTGGAGAGGGTGAATGAAAGAAGAATAACGTAAGAGATACACGAAGCGAATGTGGGTGGTAGTGTTGGTAGGGGAGGACTACGGCCAAATCGGGGACGCCTTAAAGAAAGGCCAAGTCAAGAGTACCCTTAACCGACGAGCGTTTATGAGTGAAGCAAAAGATGTGTGTCAGGATCGTAGCAAGTGGAAGTCTGTGGTCTCTATCTACCTGTACTTGAAACAGCCGCCAATTTTTGTATGTATGTAGTTATCTCCAAGTGCCTGTTATTAGAAATATAAGAGCAATTGTACATACATTTAAAATTCTCTTTACTTTTGAAAACGTGTTATTGTTGGTTGTACGATGATATATTTTTTTATAGTTAAGTACACTAAATACTTATTATGTATCAAATCATAAACTTATTTCTTATTAGAAGTTAAATTAAGATAGCAACTCTAAAGTACAAGATTTGTGCAGAAATCAATCTTAAACGATTCTTAATCTTATCATTGTAATGTGTAAACATCTGTAAAGATTCTCTCTAAAAACCTTTCAGGATGCTATTTTGTAAGAACTAAACTAATGTGACAGAACTGAACTGTCATGTCGTTCTTTTGTGTACTTGTCTACGAATAATAATTATATACAAGTGGTGCTAAAGTTAAAAAAAGGCTCTACAAAATAGAACCCGCGGTGGGCGGGGCGTGAAATAGGGACAGCGCGCGCGCCAGTAAGTTGTGACACCGGAGTCGCCTGCCGGTGTGACCTTATCGCGACTAATCTCTTGCAAGCATTGTCTATGACAGACTGTGAGTGTTTTGTTGTAATTGTTTTTCGAAAATGTAACCAAAATCAAAGCGATAATTGTAGGAAAGTTATTATTCTTCGGGTTCGAATCCCGCTAGGGCCATATGTTTGTATGATGAATACAGACATGTGTTCCCGAGTTATGGATGTTTTTTATTTATACATGTATTTATTTACAAAAAAAAAAATGTATCAACCATCTGTTATCCACAACACAAGCCTATAGTTGCTTAAAGTGGAACTAGATGGCGCTGTGTGTATGTCCAAGGATATTTATTTATTATTATTATTATTTATTCTATACAATTACAATTCGTAGGCTCGTAGTCATCAAAGGATGATCTGCCAACCGAATCTATGCCTACGTAGGCCTAGCATGGATTGGTATATTTGAGTCTAACTGGTGGCCACTTGACAGTGATTTGAAGCCACTCCTATATTAGACTTACCTGTCTAATTGAAAATAACCGAGACGAACTATTTAAAGTGATCTGAAGCATGGAAATACTTGTACCCATCCAAAGATTAACCGCGCCCTCGAAAATGAGTAGCATTGGAATAAAGTTCAATTTTTACCTTTGTACTTCAGGCTGGCATAAAATAGTTATTAGATCAATTTTCTTCAAGATCACCTTGGCTGCTCATATGATTTTGATCCTGACATAATTTATTATGAAATACAATATATTTATTTTAGATACCTACTCTGTTTGTTTTATTGAATTCAGAAATGTTTACCCCATAAATAAAGTTATTTCACCCAACAAATCTAGGACTTGAGGTACATGTTTTAGTATGTGAACTAGGTAGGGGTTAACTGTGTTTCAGGTCAGGTCTCATCAGTTCCAGTTGCTAAATGCGTTTGTTTGTGACAGAGGTGTGACTTATCTAAGATACAAGTATCTGAAATACAGATACAAGATGCAAGATACGTATTTTCATTTTGTATCTAAAATACTTTTTAAAAAATCATTTTGTATCTTGTATTTAAATATATTTTGTTTGGTATCTTAGTATTTTATAAATACTTTTTCTGATAAAATACTTTTAGTAATATATTAGTAGAAATATATAAAATAAATGCGTAAAATTGAGCATGTCATTATTAGTCCAACATCACATTGGTAGATGGCGACTCTTTCTTTGCACTGCACTGGCCTGTATCTATACAAGATGTGGCAAATGCACAAGTCGTGCGAGCCAAACAATTAAAAAAAAAAAAACTGAAATGTAATTTCATTTGAGAAGATGACCGCCTTTTTGTATATATTACATTACATTAAGTTAGTGTTATGTTATGTAACGTGTGTGTTATGTTATCGTGTTATGCTCGTGTTATGTCAATTAAGAAAAATAAACTTAGAATTCATTAAAATAAAATCTTGTTTTCTTACAAAAGTATTTGTATCTTAACACGTTAACAGTCCGGTGTACCGTATGTGGCACACGGGGAGCGGTTCCGCCGAGTTCGTGTACCCTATGAGGTACACGAGACCAGTGCAGCTTTATGGGCTGTCAAATCACGGACTCGTAAAATTTGTTGATATTTTCATAAAGGACTTGTAGCCAAAGACCTTATAAATAGAAAAAGTCAAAAACATGTCACATTTTTTTTTTCATCTTGCCGTAGTAACTCAAAGTAAAACAACTTCGTAGAAAACAATGTAATTTTTATTGATGAACTTGAGCTTCAGAAAAACAATCAAAACAATATGCTTTTTTGCAGATTTTACATTGTGTTGAAACCCTTTTGGCTTTGGCACGTGCGTATGGAGCAAGTCCACCTTCATCAAGAAGTTTTTTATAACATCCGACGCATCGTCTTCGGATGGTACGAGATCCTTTCTTGCCCAAAGATTCCAAAAAGTGAACGCTTCGATGTGACGTATTTGAAGCAGATGACAGTCTTCCTGATGATGGTCTTACTAATCTCGATGGCCCTGGTAGTTCTGATGATCTTGAGGATCCAGCTTGTGACTGCGGGGTTCTAGACCGTGTTTCTTGGTGAAGAAGATCAGGTTGTAACAGCATTTTTACAATAGCTTCATGAGCTGCTAGAATAGTCAGCTTTTCTCTACTGCCCGGATGCATCTCGTTATAAATTATGGTAGAGTTGACTACAGCTATCGACAGCAAATCTATTGCAACTTTTTTATACCATGTTATAGTTTTCCTTATAGGTGAGTTGTAGCTTGCCATCTGATCAGCCACGTCTATACCTTTTTTTCCTTTGTTATAACTTAGGATCATATTGGGCTTTAGTTTTGGGGTTCGTCCAGATGTAGGAGACATTTCTTTACCGTGGCAAGTCGACAGTGCGCAAACATCTCTTTTGTCCTTCCATTTTAGTACTGTCACGTTTTCATTTTTTTGTTTCACCGCAATTTCACCAGTCGCCAGTTTAGCGTCCATTACGTCTTTTGGTAAACCTCTTCTTTTTCTGTTGACTGTGCCGCAAAGGTCTGTATTGCGGGAAAGCAAAAACTCTGCCAAAGGGACGCTCGTGTAGTAATTGTCGGTTATCATACAGCGACCTTCATCAAGTAGGCCTTCTGCCAATGTTACGACGATACTTCCAGAGGTATCCAGTCCAAAAACTTGCACACTTTGACCACTGTAAATTTGGTAGCCCCAGGTATATCCTTCTGCAGAGCAAAGCTTATAGATTTTGATGCCGTATTTATGTGTCTTCGATGGTATGTATTGACGAAAAAGAAGTCTTCCGCGGAAATGCACCATCGACTCGTCAACAACAATAATCTGGCCAGGTGTGTAAATAGTCCTTGAATTTCCTATGATAAGGTCTATCAATGGACTGATTTTATAGAGTCGATCGTTTTCTTCTCTGGGCGCATTATTATCACAAAAATGCCAACATCTTAGGATCAGCCGAAATCTGTTGTATGACATATTGATCTTGTGGAGTAAAGGGTGATAATAAATATCGTCTTTCTTCCAATAACATTCAAGTGTCGGGAACACTATTATGCCTGTAAGAAATATAACGCCAAGAAACTTCAACATTTCGGGTTCATCAACATCAGACCAACGAAATTTGCGGCTGTGTGGTTTTCCAGGCTCTTGTAACAAACGCTGAGCATACAAATTGGTTTGTTGCACCATTAGATTTATTACGTCATCATCTATAATTTTACGGAAGATGGTATAAATATCAGAGTCAGAATCAAATAATACCTGTTGACGGGGAGGTTCCTCATGACCTGTAAACTGTTTGCGTGACAACTCCTTTACTTCGAAACTCCACTCAGCAGCTATATCTACAGGAGCAGTTGATCGTCTTCTTCTTCTCGATACCGGAGCACGCGATGGAACATCAGGTGTAGGAAGACGAATAGGGTTATCTAGAACTCTTTCATTGGAAGGCTGACCTGAAACATCTCCAATTTGTACTTCTCTAGCGATATTTTCAACTGTTTCCTCAATCACTGGGCCAACTTCTAAATATGCTTCTCCATCTTCATCATCATCGTCTTGGTATTCTTCATCTTGTAGGTCTTCTTCCTGATCCAATAATTCTATGATTTCCTCTTCTCCATCGGAATCTTCTAAGATTCTTCTAATGTCTTCGTCTCGTATTCTCCTTGCCATTTCAACAGTTCACAAAACGTATCCAGAAAATAGGAAAAACACTTTTACGCAAGCAAATATTGATAACACGAAGATTTGTTACAAAGTAATGCGAATTAGCAATCATAATGACACAAATTATATATTTAGTTGAGGGTAGCATCACAAAAAAACAATAATTTTCTACTAGCAAGCTCGCCGAGTCCGTGGTACACGATAAGTGTACACGGTAATTATAATTCACAAGTCCGTGTACCGCCGGGTGTACACGGCCATATCCGGGGTCAATGACCTATTTTTTTATTAATTTTTATTAATTTATACAGTGAATAACAAACGAAAGCCAAAAAATATAATATCTCATTTGGACATATGGCATGTTTTGAAACGCTTGTATGGGGACTGTTAACGTGTTAAGAAGTATTTAGAAGATACGTATTTGGTATTTAGTATTTCAGATACTATTCTCGAAAGTATTTTGTATCTGGTATCTGAAATACTTTATTTAAAAGTATCTTGCATTTTGTATTGCAGATACTTTGTACAGGGTATTTTGTACATCTCTGGTTTGTGAGCATATATTCGTGTGTTCTTTCGCCCTATAACCATGAGCAAAGTGTAAATGGTAACACATTATTTCAAAAAAAGCATGTCTCATTGCATTGAAAACGAGATTCTTTTGAGTAGCAACCTTTCCGGCCGCAATGGCAACCAAGTTGCGATAGAAATTATAAGAGGTAAATAAAGTACCCAGTGGTATTTTACCACTAAAGGAACACAAAAATAACAATTTCATTCAAATATACTCACTACAATTGCTCTTTTGTTTGGGCAATAATTACTATATGAATATTATCTTAACACATGCATCTTTTCAGGCATATCACAGGCATTAGTAGAATCGAAAATTGTACTATTGTGGGGTATACATAATGGCACTGGACCCCACATCTTGAACAAAGATTATTATCATAGAATGACCGATGTAATGGGGCTAAAGTTTAGATCAAACGAAACACTATTTATCTTACAATGATTATTATTACTATAAAATTATTACACAAATCAATTATATTAGAACAATTATTATTTATCAACTCAAAGTGTACTTCTTTCATCATTTGGTGTCTGCCCCAGACCTTTGGCAACTTCACTTATGCACAGCCACTGGCCATCGGTGCCCTCTCGCCACAGGCTAACTTTGTTGTCCCCACCAGATACAGCCAAGATGTTTCCAGTTAAAGACCAGCTCACACTCCATACAACATCATCAAATGTATTCAGAATACTTGGGGTCCAGGAAACATTGTCATCACTGGTCCAGATGACAACCCGTTTGTCTTGGGAACAGCTGGCGATCATGGAGCGCTGAAGACCGAGAGATGGAGCCCAGGCCACATCTCGCACCCAGTCCATGTGCATTTCTAGTCTGTTCTCCTCCACCCATTGATCACCTTGCTCTCTCCATATCTGAAATAGTTATAAAAGGTAGTAAAAAATTGTCAAATGGCTGCATAGCATACTGGGTTTTCTAATAATGCAATTTCGGGCTAGTGCCCTATGATCGTGACAGATGCTAATATAAGTATAATATTGAGTGTGCGATGTCAGATGATCAGTCCACTGGATATCCACTAATCCATCCAATTCCCTTTGCTGAACATTGATTACTGTGTTCAGTCTAGCCACCAAATCTTCCACTCTTCCTACCGAACTTCACCAGGATGATAACTAATAACTTAATTGTTTATATATACCAAACAAACTGCAATATTTTTTTTTAGTTCGTAGCAGGTAGTTTTATTATCACCTTTATTAAATTATCACATCCACCAGATACTATCCTCTTTGGCGCTTCTTTATTACTAAGAGGATCTAAGCTTAAATCTGCGGATATCGCCGGACACCAGCTGATGGAGTTAACACCGATGGCATGGGCGCCGGGTATTTTCTTCACATCCCAGTTGCCGCCGTCCTGAGCATATGTGATGGTCGAAATGGACCCATCGGAACTGCAACATGCGAGAATCAAACCATACTCTGCCGGTGCCCACGCGACCGAATTCACAGAGCTCTCGTGCCCAGTATATTCGTACAACTTTGTCCATTCTCCCGCCTCTTTCCAAATGATAACTTTCCTGTCGTAGGAGCAGGACGCCAGCAAGTTCCCAAACTTAGGATGTGCCCATGCTACTTGCCATACGGGTCCGAAGTGTCCTTTCAGATCAGCAGCAAGAGTTTGTGTACCGCTCTTGATGTCGTAAATTTTCACAGAATTATCGGAGGAGCAGGTCGCCAATCTCAGCCCATAGTAATCCAATTCAGCATCGTGTATCATATCTTCATGGCCTGTGTCGATAGTATTTAGAACAGTAATCATTTTTATAATTTTTACCGAAAATTCTACAAACTCAAAAATAATACTGTCAAATAAGTTGACGTGGAATGGATGGGTTAAGTGTTGCCATACTAGAGGGGCTACTATGTTCAGTTATTTCCATTCAAATGACGCTGAGTTTAGGAGAAATTCTCTTGTTCACTGTGCATCTCAGTCAAACAATATTTATGAAATTCGTCTTAGTTTGGTAGCTACCACTAAGCACTTCGTTTACGTGTTGCCTTTTCAAAAGCACTGATGCAATATATTTTGTATAGGTTTGAGCATGCGTCTCGTATGACCGACAACAACAACCGGTTATCACTACAATGTGATATGTCCGGGCTTAGATTGGTTAATAATCTCTGGGTCCGGGGTTTGACCGAGTGGAAGGCAAATAGTGCAAAAGTGTCAAACCTATCGATATCTGACCCATGTCGCAGGTGCGCGTGATCTTCGGCGATAGCATTCCAAGTTTACAACAGTTTAGTTTTTAATCTAGCAACACGAGAATGACAAATGTCATGTGTGATAAGTAATTGTCAAAAGTTCAGAAAACGAATTCTCTGAAAATATTGATGAACTAATAAATGGAAAATTATGATATTTTCGATAATAGTATAACAACAAAATGGCTGTGAAAGAAGGAGCAATCCTCGACAATGTTTGGAACTTACTGGAACAAGATTATCGCGGAGTAAATGTGAGAAAAGAGCGGGTGAAGTTAATTCCAACTGAAATCATTTTTGTAATTGTATTATTTACTTGGTATTTCAGATGGCTGTTTATGCTCTCGCTACTGCTGGCTTGGCTATATCTATACATAGGATCCGTCCGGTAATAATATTGTATGTTGATTTAAATCTTATCGTTCATTTCATTACATAACCTTTGATTACATTTCCAAATAGGTAAGCAAGTTTTCGAAAGCCAATAAAATACCGGAGCACTTCTTAAGGAGCCATGAGCCTTTGAGAGGTGTGTACGCGGGAGTGCAACATTCGCCGGTGCGTGTTTTGATAAACCATCGCGCACCAATATATTTACCGTTATGGCACTCCAGTAAACCTCCATTACCAGTCAAGGTTAGTTTACAATGCCGGTAATAAATCACTATGTTGATTTAACTTATTTACTTGTGCCAAGATTTTTTAACAGAATTGATTGATTTGTTTCTACAGTTATGGGGTGTTGATGTTGTGAGTGGAAATGCTATAAATTGGTTGGAGTGTGTAGCCAAAGGGCAGCAGGTCACTCTGAAGCCCATTGCAAGGGACAATGATGACCTTGTCTCTACTGTGTTTGTGCATATACCCCAGCATAAGGTAATTAACAGTAACTGACATGAAAATAATATTTTTTGAAGACCTTAATTTTATGATTATTCTAATTTCCTTTCAGTCGAAATCAGTTGAAGTATTAGATATTGGACAAAAATTGGTTGAGCTTGGATTTGCTAAAGTTTCGGTACCATTGAAATTGAAAAAGAATACCATAGAATCAAAACTGGCACCTGTTTTACTGTCTGCAGAGGCTCGAGCTAAAACTTTTCGGAATGGTATTTGGTCAGACCAACTTCCACCACTTCCTATCTACATCATATACTGGAGAAAAGGATCACAACTCGCAAAGGAAATCGTCATTATCACAGCTATGAAACTACTAGAAACCATTACTCTACTGTCCAAACGTGCCTTGGTAGGAGCTAAGAACTTAGCCTTACGACCCTTCAGGGCTAGCCCCAAGCAGATCCAAGCCACATAATAAAAGCATTTATTAAACTTTTATTACTAAATTCTAGTTTAAGTACAAGGTATCACCAAATGGCTTGGAATTTATATTTGTAAATTATTTGGTAATCCTTGTTATGTTGGCAATTAAAAAATATTTATAAATTTTTATTACTGGGTATTTAAAAAAAATAAATGATGTTCATATAAAAAGCACTGTTTATTCAAATTAAATAGTATATATTACATTAAAATATATATCTTAAAATAGCAAAAGGAAAATTACAGCTAAATAATCTATTGAAATAATATCCATTAAAACCATTATTCTTCAATTAACATACACCAAGGAATTTCACCCTACAAAGATAAATTCTCACTTCAAAAGTAAAAGAAATTAACAAGTAAATGATAATTTACGACAAAATACTGTTTTAATTGTACCTAGAAATGAAGTAGTATAGTTTCGGATATAAAAATACAAAAGCAAGTCTGACCCCAATGTGGAGTTGATGCACCGGTTTTTAAAAAGGTAGATCGAAAAATAGTCGAGGTGGGTATATAGTTGTTTTACTGTATAGAGGAGAGATTGGGCCAAGTGGTCATAACAGTGTGGATGTGGGGCAGACTGCAGGCGCGGGCGGCGCTTTTGGCAGCCGCGAAGCGTCAGAGGATGCTGCAGCGAGACAGCCATGATGTAGGCTTGCGTTGCTGCTCATTCGCCTTTAGCTGGTGTGCGCCAGTTCGCGCTTGTGGATTACTTGCCTCCTGTTATGCAATGATGTTAACATATAATATAAATTAGAAGTAAAAGTATATTTTTTTATACAAAACAAAAAGAACGCACAATAAGTTTATACACACACTCAAGAAAAACAATTTTACAAGAAGTTTATCAGTCTGTAATCCCTATTGATTCGTAATCAGATCATTCACTATGCTTAGATAAAGTAAATAATACAAAATATAATTGATGAGACACAACATATTTCAATGGGTTGGACACACTGACTGTTTAGTTGGCCTTATTATTGCTAACAAATCAATGATGTCTACATGCATTTCAATAACTTAGGCAGGAATTATCTTAGATATCATAATATGAAAAAAGCATGCTATTGTTAAATAAAATAAAAAGCGCACTAGCTAACAGACAAAATGAAAGTTGTTGACAAAGATAACTGCAGTCATTGACACTGTTGCCAAATTCTTCTATCGCGTCATCAACAGCATATAGGCCAAACTTGTAAGCAACAACACAAATCTACACTGCTTAGATACTTTATTTATTATGATTATTAATTAGTTATTACAAGCATATGTCTGAGCTAAACAGTGGATGGAAACCATTGCCAGCTGCATCTGTCAATAACAGTTCATATTGTTTGTATATTTGCGCCTTATGTCAGCTTATGTTTCAAAAGGACTAATGTAATCAATAATTAATGAAAAAATGCAACTACAGCAAAACACTTCACCAACAAAATGTAAACATTTACAACAAGTAACCTTAATTACCTTCTGTGTTTGTAAAGACAGTCATGGAACAAAAGAAATTATATTTTAGGATGGGGATGGCAACAATAATTTGGATAAAAAATGCAATTATGTACATTAAACAGTTGACAATAAGAAATAGTTTACAGTAAGATATTGGCTTATTAGCCGCTGGATGCGGGTAGCACAGGACCGATCGTTTTGGAGATCATTGGGGGTGGCCTTTCTCCAGCTGTGACGTCGATGTCTTTCGGCAGATATGATGATGAACAATGCCTTACAGAACTGTCTCACATTTCATGGGGTACAGAATACTAACATTTTGATTCTTTCAATAATACAGTTAATTAATAATGTAAATACAAACCTGTTTCTTTTCCATCTTGGCTTTGATGTCCCTCGCCAGAGTATAAAATGCATACTCAACATTTAACGAATCCTTTGCTGACGTTTCTACAAATTTAATCTGGTATTCTATTGCTAATTGTTCACCTCTCTCTTTTGACACCTGTAAATAAAGTTATGTTTGTCTTAACAGATTAAGAGGCTTTTTACACAACAACAGTCTAATTGTTATTGCCATATCCTTCTCTCTCTCATTTCAAACTGTCGGTGCTTAACTTTAATTTATACTTTATCATTATTGGCATAAATGTTATATGGTGGCATTAACCTGTCTTTTAGAATCCAAATCACACTTGTTACCCAGTATCATCTTCTCCACATCAGCACTAGCATTTTCCTCTATGTTTCTAATCCAGTTTTTTATATTTTCAAAACTTTTCTCACTTGTTACATCATAAACTAGCATTATGCCCATTGAACCACGATAATATGCTGTTGTAATTGTACGGAATCGTTCTTGACCTGCAGTGTCCCTGTTAGAAAAATATTTCAGAATGAAACTAGCATGTCCATTGAATACAATGCAGGTAAAACAATTACCCTATATTACAAGTTCACACATTTTAACAAATTAAGTTTATAGGCATGTGTGTATAGTTTATTTCCTGTTAGCATGATTCATGTTAGAATGTAATTTGTAGATTAGAACAAGTTTATTTTTACCCATAGCTTATGTATTGTAGTTGACTAATAGAAGAAAAACAACGAACTATTAAAATTTATAATTTATTGAGAAATTACTTTTATATAAATAACATTTATTAGTACATGCATTGCACCCATAAGTAAATCAGATTAAAAAATCTACAGTAACCTAACTAAAATACCATATCCTAATATAATCTTTTAACCATCCACCACCTAACAATATTCGACCTCATCCATCAGTGTCATATTGAGGTCGAAGCTAAACTTAAAAGTCAATATTTACATACCATATTTGAAGCTTTACTTTTTTCCCATCAAGGTCTATTGTACGAATTTTGAAGTCGATTCCTGCAATAAACGACCAGTTGTTAAACTCCAGAGAAGATTAATTAAAATTAGTGTCTATGATGTCATGAACTCTTCATTGGTATAATTCGATAAGGGTCCCACTTATCGCGGAGCCGCACCCTGCACGCCTCCATGACGGTCAGAGACCGGAAAAAATGTAACAATGAACAAGAAAACAAAAAAATCGAGCTCGATGACAAATTATGTACAAAAAAGAAGACTACTACTTATCTCACAATAACCTTTGATTGAAACGACAGGCTACTCACCAATAGTAGATATAAACGATATATTGAAAGCATCTTCTGAAAATCTAAATAGTAAAGATGTTTTTCCCACTCCAGAATCACCTATTAGGAGTAATTTAAATAAATAATCGTAAGTTTTTGCCATTTTTTACAACAATCTGATTACGGGAACAGCCATTCATTTGGCATTTTATTTTTTAATTTTGTTACTCGCTAGTGATGTACGCAAGATACTCGCGCATTGAAGTAAACTTCACAAAATACGTCACTCATTTGTTGTGTTTGGGGCCTGCTGTAATGTAAGTGAATTAGAGCTTGGAAACAAGACAACAATAATTTATTAAAAGTATATAGATAGAATAGATAATAAGAAACAGTAAAACAAACATCAAGCAGCAGTGTCATGCATGTCAACAGCTAAACTCAACATCCCCTTTCCTTTTCTGTCATATTTTCTTTCACATAATATTGTGCAGCAAAAGTCAGTGATGGTGTACAAGCGAAGGGAAATGTAAATTATAGTGCGTAATGAAGCTTTCGGGCTCCGACGAGAAGTCGCCAAAATCTTTCGTAAAGCTTTCTGTCACTTTACTAAAGAATGACTTGACTTGGATTACGCCAAGTTTACGACGATTGACGTTTTTTGATTGACAGTGGTGTCGATTCGGATGTATGCCAACTAGACTAAACTACACTAAAATTAGGTTTAGTTAGGTAAAATGACGTTTGCTATTCGGAAAATTACAAACTTAACTAATTTGACTGGACTTGACTTATTGTAGTTTAGTCGAATTAAGAAAAACATGAAATAAATCTGTACTTTCCGTAAAAATACCAATTATATCGTGGATATAGGTATACCTACATATTACAACTCGTAACATTTTTCTGATTTTTTGTATTATAGCTGTAGTAGAGTTCATTCATTATATCCATAGATAATATATTTCCGTAGCTATTGCTTTTCACAGATTACAAATACACCCAGTAGAAGAGTATCTATAAACGTTTTAGTTTTAGTTGGTTGTACATCCGAATCGACACCAGTGACTTCATAAACCGAAGAAATAAGAGAAATAAGACATGGTTGTATAGGCTTAGTTCCCTTTGCCTTCTCCGAGAGGAGTGAATTAAACTAAAAAAAAAAAAACGGCTTTTTGGCGGGAACTCGTCGAGCAAAGTAGCATTTTTCTTTATAGTTCTTATAATTTGTGCATTCTGACTTTTGAAGCTTAATAATGGCAGAATATTGTGCAGCAAACGTTAGTGATGGTGTACAAGTGAAGGGAAGTGTAAATTAAAGTGCGTAACGGAGCTTTCGGGTTCCCACAAGAAGCCGCCAAAATCTTTTGTAAAACATTCTGCCACTTTACTGAAGAATGACTTGACCGTGACTAGACTCTGTATACGCCAAGTATACGACGAATGACTTGTTTTGACTGAGACTGACTTACAAAATGAAGAAATAAGAAAAATAAGACATGGCTGTTATGGGCTAGATCCCTTTGCCTTATCCTAGAGGAGAAAATAAAACTAAAAAAAAAAAAAAAAAAAAAAAACAAAAGCGGTTCGCTGCTTTGGTGGCGAATGGCGAACGAAGCCGGCAAACAAAACAATCGGTTTTCTTACACAAACATCTTAAAATTATGTGAAGTGTTCTTAGCAAATCAGTATATAATTATACAATGTTCTACCACGTTAGTAAAATAATATTAAGCATAGTTGAGTTCATTAAAATACAAAAAATTAACAATTTTACAAACATTGCAGATTTCCTTAGAACACGAGATATTATTGCATCCTCGATACTTTGGACCGCAATTATTGGACACTGTTAAACAAAAACTTTACACAGAAGTCGAAGGTACATGCACGGGCAAGTGAGTAAAAATATATTCAGGTTTTAACTCAATCTCAAGTTTCACGTACGTATAGTGTAGCCTTCGGGGCGGGTTATTTTTCATTGTCATTCCTATTGCACACACAGTTGATAGATGCTGCACATTTTAATTAGGCCTTATAACTTACAGGTATGGCTTCGTGATTGCAGTTACCACAATAGATAGTATTGGAGCAGGTTTGATACAACCAGGCCAAGGGTTTGTTGTATACCCTGTTAAGTACAAGGCAATAGTTTTCCGCCCTTTCAAAGGAGAGGTTCTGGATGCAATAGTTACACAAGTAAACAAGGTAACACCTATTAAATAATTATACCTCATTAATGGACTGTCAAATGCTCTAGTTTATTGCATAAGGTTATTCTGGGAAGTAATGCAAGGAGTATATTATACAAAGGGTGTATTTCATTCTAATTTCCAAAAAATTGAAATGCCACAACATCCTGTTGACTTAATTAGTCAAGTGAATATCATTTAATTCCCAAAATAGTCAAATTTGAACCAAACTGACCAAAGGTGGTCATATTGGGAGCAATTCTGCCATCAAGCTGGATCTGTATGCTAGCTAGTGTATTGATTTCACATCCTTTTAATCACTTGATGTATTAGCAATTGCTCAAAATAATTTAAATAAGTCTGGTGTACAAAACCACATGACACGAGAATTTGTGGGGTGTGGCAAGCGGTGTAGTATCTATTTTTTAGTCCTAACTATAAACATTATTAACTCAAATTTTCATCTTATCTTTCCCAGTTCCGGGACAAATCATAAGATTTCAACTTTTTATTTTATGGCAATTCCAGAATTGAAATTACAAAATATACTGATTTACTACTAAATAAAGTGTTTTAGCTTATTATTCATAGATAAAATCTGAGGAGTCTCTCAATGTATATGAACTGGATTTGGATTTTCTCAGTGGAATGAAGCGTAGATCTCCGCTTGAGCATAGTTAAAAAGAGATGCAGATATACAAGTTACATAAAGCTGTCCCTTTTTAACTGTCCTCAAGCGGAGATCTCTGCTTGCGTAACATTCTGTAATACGTGGCTTAGTGACAGGGTTGTAAATAATCAAGATTGTTCATTGAAATTTATTGGATAATTATCAGGTTATTATCCAACAATAGAATATGAAATAACCTTTCAAAACCAAAAAATTTTCTTTGTTTGATACAATGAACAATAACAAATTTTAAATAAACTAACAATTTTTTAATGTAGTAGGACCAACCTACACGTTTCATAAATATACAGATAAAATAAACAACTAATAGAAGATACAGTGGATAGACTTTACGCATAATAACACGCGCAGCTATAAACCTTATTATCGTTGATAATTATCAGTACATAATTGTCTTGATAACTATTGTTGATAATTATCTCATCCTACCCTGATTAGTGATCCCGCTATCTTGACATTGTCGACGACAGTCCAATGAAAATGCAGAATTTTCTATTACTCTCGATGTACCTAAATAGCTTAAACTTTGATCTTTACGATACAAAAATAGAGTATAAATTAACTACTTATGTTGATAATTAGATAATGCCCAATAATATTTCATTTGCAGGTAGGAATGTTTGCACAAATTGGACCCCTCAGCTGTTTTATATCGCATCATGTAAGTTACTACTTCAATGAATTCATTTCAAGTTCACCATCCTTACATGTCCCGACTGTTGGGGCACTGCTCCTCTCACAAGGGTATGACCCATAATCCCCCACACGGGCCCATTGCAACCTGTTTGCTGTAGTAGTTAGAAACTCTGTGACTGGTATATTAAAAGGTCGCGAATGCAAATCCCGCTAGCAGCATATGTTTGTATGATGAGTACGGGACATTTGTAACTGAGTTATGGATGTTGTTCATTTATGTATTTTACTAACTTTACGCCTGCGGCTTATCGCTAACTTTATCGCGGATATGTTTTAATTGTTTATCGCGCGGGAACTACTCATTTTATCGGTATAAATAATTTCCTGATTTAATCTAGGGTATATTTTCATCTAAATCCGTTTCACCGTGATGGAGCACCAAACAAATAACATCCAAACTTTCGCATTTATAATATTTATATTAAAAAAAAATATCACCATCATATCAGCCGAAACACATCCACTGCTGGATTTGTCCAGCCTCTCCCAAAAAAGTATTTGTAATCAATTACCTGGTATCCAAAATACAAGCTTAGTTGCTTGGTGTGAACTAGATGGCGCTGTGTGAATGTGCAAGGATATTTATTTAGTATAGATTTGTTTCAGACATTACAAAAGGTCCGTCGTCTGTACTGTCCTTTTTCAGAAAGATATATAAATAACTTCGTTGTTTTTGAAGAACTATTTATGGGATTTGTATATTTCGGTGGCACTATTTATCCACAATTTTTTGGGACATAAATTACAATCATAGGTAAAGCAGTCTCTGCGTATGAGAATGAGGTTTCCAGCAATGCGTGACGCCAGAATGTTCACTTAAAATATTGAATAAACTACAGTGGCAATAATTTTCTCTTTTGGGTACTATACCAGACAGTTTTTTTAGATTCTCAAAATATTTCAATTCCAGTATCACATACATCATTATAACGGTACATTCCAATCGCCAATACTTGATAGGACACATTCATTGCTCATTTAATATAATTGGATTGATTTCTTTGTCATACACTATAATTAATTATTCTTAATTGAATCCTAAATTTTTTTTCGATTCTTAATCGAGTGAGATAGAATTTATTTGAATCGCATATATTTGAATATCTTCGCTGCTACTGCCGACTTGTGGAATTTGAATGAATCATTTGAATCAATAAATCATTGGTGCTTTGAATATAGTTATAGTTGACAATGTGTTCCCATATATTTGTTCAATCTCACGCTGATTGTACTGTAAAATTCTAAAGTAGCTTAGTTATACCATAAATACTGATACAAAGTAAATTACGCTTTACAGTCCATTCCAGCAGATATGGAGTTCTGTCCTAACGTGAACCCACCGTGCTACAAGAGCAAACAAGAAGACAATGTCATACAAGAAGAGGATGTAATCAGACTGAAGATAGTTGGTACTAGGGTCGATGCCACTGGAATTGTAAGTGGATTTCATATATCTATTGTAGGCAGATGATTAAATTAGCCATTCAAGTTCATAATGTATGTTTTTATATATAGATGTTTTCGGTATGTTCCCACTATTTCTACCATGATGCCTACCAGTAGGTGTAGTGAGATTTTCTTCACATTTTATCTACCAATGCCTTGAATGTTGGTAGGAATAATGACATTTATTGTCTCGTTATTCCTACCAGCTTCTTTATATGACATGTACTGTCGGCTGCAAAAGTGATAAAAATAAAAATGTGATAAGATCTACTATAGAAAAACCAAAAGTGATGACAAACCGGAAAAATGATAAATTAATAACTAAAGGCGTTTATCATCGGAGTGTATATTTTTGTAGTATTTTTATTTTTGTAATTGTTTGCACTCAACGAGTAATGGTAGCGATATCGATCACTCAACCCACTCCTCCGTAGAATCTTATTAATCATAGGAACTTAACCAACCCGCTACTGCTGCATGTTTGAGCACTGCAGTTTTATGTAAAAGCAGAAATTCAATTGAATGATCGATTCAATGATCTGCCTACGACATACCTACGTCACGTAGTACGTAACCAGTAAACAAAATGGGTTGTTTAATAAATGGTCACGAAGTGGAAGTGCGCTCACTCGGTACCCTAACTTATTTGAGGGACTAGCTGTCTTATCTCAAATAGCCGGTTGACTCAAATAGCCGGTTGACCGTTGTTTCGCCAGGTGAGACTGAAAATTTGCTCTTTGTTAGTAGTACAGTGGACTACGAATGTGTTAAATTTTACATTTGAAAATAAACAAATATTGATTAGTGTTTCTTTTGCAGTTTGCCATCGGAACCCTCATGGACGATTACCTAGGCTTAGTTACGCAGTAATTTTAAGAAAATAAATTAATTGTACAGATCAAAATAGTTTTATTTTCTAAATTAAACAACACTCTTTATATTTTATCGTTTATTTGGCATTCAAATAATAGGCTAGAATTCCATACACAATGTAACAAAAACAATCCATCAAAAAAGGGTAAAATATATTTGGACACTTTCAGTCTATTTGGGCAGTAACTGGTGGTTTACAAAAACCTCTCGATACATGGTATATTATGTTATTCGTATCCTAACTGTATATCTTAGCCTATAAGTAGATTCCATAGAGATATTTTCGTGCAAGAAAAGTAATTACGTGTATAGTGAGTGAATTAGAATAAATAAATATTAATTACTGGGACTTGACACACTATACATGAAGTCAAGCCAAAAAGGATATCCTGAATGCCAATATTTAGATTGTTTAATAATAATTTCAGTTCCTATAAATATTACGATATATTCACGTCAATTAGTAGATTGTAACTATTACTTTCTAAAAATTATGAACAAGTTCCAAAAATTTAAATAAAATATGGAAATATTAAATTAAATAATATCCAAAGGGACGATTCAAGTCTTTGGTGTGTCAATTATATACAAACCACAATAATACGTAATGCGTAAAATAAATAATCCTAAAGTATTGTTCACCTCTAAAACATAATATGGCATCTAAATAAATAATACTCAATATGAGATCAGAAACAAGTTAAGCGACCCTCATCATCTAAGCACCTAAAATAAATAGAATATTCAACTAAAATTGACGGCTTGGCTGCAGTTATATAAACCGTTCGACATATCACCAGACTTTCTAAAACATGTCATTAATATCAATTAACGGTAGTAGATACAGGCCCTTAGTTACCCAAGCATCTCTAAAGGTAAAATGCTTACATTTCGATTAGGTCTACAATATCAAATATATGTACTTTTACCATAAAATATTGAGGCATAACATTGTGCAATATAGTGTAATATGCATGATAGAAGATTTTTCATATAATACCTATCGTATTTGAAACAATTGATAAATTATTTCGCAGTCAATAAATTTGCACAAATCGTTCACTGAACAACATTAGTTTGCTCGGAATAATGATACCGATCGATTTCTCGTACCGATAATCATAAAATCTATTTCCTCTAGATAGCTCTCAAGCCAAACCAGTAAACCGTTATTGGCGTGCAAATCGGTACCATTATTCCAGCTTTACACAAGGCACAAAATAATATTACAGCTCAGCTAGCACATGCGAATAATACATGATTGTCAGAACGAAGAAACATCTTCCAATGACAATGCCTACATGTGATGTGCTATGCAGAGCTATATTAAAACCATAAGGTACTAATAGTCGGTCAACAAGAAGTTTATATGAGCAAATTAAAATTTTAAATTAATTTATACCAACCATATTCGTAGCAAAAAAAATAATGCATAAGTATACCTACAAAATATTACGTTTACCGGTGTGATTGATCATTGAGAAGCAACTCGCAAAATTATGGTCGACCACAGAGAATAATACAACTGTATTTCTAGTCCGTAATCCAATTACATTTTTTTTCTTACTACGAATTGGCGGCGTCTTATTCCTATCTAGGGGAAGTCAGAAAGTAGGTATTATAACTACTTACGCTTCTACGCAGTAAGCTGAGGGTATTGTATATTTTATCAAAACGTACTGCGTATTGGCGCTTAAGATTCATAGTGGGTGTGGCCTATCATACTAACCTGTATTGACATTTCATAGAAATATTACCATGGAAGTAATCTAACAACCTTTTTGTTACTCTTAATTTTCTGGCAACCAGCTGTTCGAAGGTACATGATAACAATCAATTATGTGCCATACCATACCGTATGAAATGTCGATACAAGGAATGCTTAAAAGTTAACCATAGACTAAAAAGGGAATAATGGGGGTTAGATTGTCACCTACCTATAACTCACAGAACAACGTCAACATTTAAATCTAAGTGTAACATTGAGTAAACATTAAATTTTAATGGTAATAATACTGACAACTACATCGGAATCGGAATATAAAATATTTTTATTACAACCGGACCAATAAGTATATGAAGGGATTTAGAGCGGTGTTGTCTATAGCTGTTGCATCGAGATGCGCGTGAAGCGTAATTTTTACAAAATATAATGTTACTAGTAGAAAAAATCAGTAATCAAAAAAAATGCGTGCAAAAGGTAGGTACACAGGGTACACTTACTTACATTTACAATGTAATGTCATTGGTCTATGATACAAACGCATCTTCCAATATCTGATTTCATACTTAAGAGATCGGGTGTATATTTTTGACAATCATACATTTTGTACTGGAAACGAATGATAATCAGAACAAGAAATAAAAAGGTATTACAATGTACCTTGTAAAATTCACGTGTGTACAGCCATTATAATATTTGTTTGAGCAAACTGGAAAATATACCTATATCTATAAGATATACCATCCTAAATTCCTTCATAAAGATAATGGCCCCACAGTAGTGGGATTAAATATTGCTATTCACTGTTTAACTATGAAATGTGTATAATGTTTGCTTCCCCGTCTTCTGGCAACTGAAATCGTCCATACTAACACTCAAAACCGAACACCACTTTATACCTTACCGGACTTCGGATACGCAAACGGAGTTAGTACCCAACTGTCTAACCTCTAATTTACTAGTTGTCGATGACGTATTTGTCTATCAGAAATAGGGTAGTTAGCATCGACTGTCACGCATGGTTAATAGAGATTGGCCCTCCGCTAATTGCTCGAGCGGATCGGAAAACGCGTCTGTCTGGCGCCCGTGTCAACTAGCGGACGGCCTAAAAGCTGGTACAAGGAACTGCGTTTGCGCATTCGAGTTGCTTTTGATTGGGCTTTGAAGTAAATGCAGATTGATCTTTTGATATGTTCGACTAATGTTATTCTAAATTAATGTTCTTTCCAATTTTTACGTCAATACATTATATCATCCAAATAACAATTACAGACCTCGAATTAGTGTTTCCATTATACTACGTATTTCAAGTCTAATAATCTTATGAAATACTTAAAGGAGCATTTTAACGAAACAAAACTATTTGGAAACACACTCGTTCGAGGTAGTTGACTATCAGATCGACATTTACTTCCAAGATGTCGACAATCCGTACACTTAGTCCAAAACACGAGACCTGGCCACTCCAGGCCAATACTTTGGCACTCACTCGACTCAACATGGCTGACCCGTATTCAGAGTTTTCTTTTGTAAGTCTTTCACGAGTAACCTGTCCGAAGACCTTAACGCTCAATGCCATGTTTGAAATCGAGGAGTTCCGACCTTTACAGTAAGCTGACTTAAGTGCATTATTTATTACCCTTCCGTATCAAGTTATGCCTATAGGAAATTGACAATGCACGCAAATCGGCGAGTCGCTGTAGAGCAGAATTGGACAATCGATAACACGAATCGATTACGGCTACCAGTGCACCTTTACCAACCGTACAAGTGAAATATTCCTTACCCAAACGTAGAGGTCATTGCAACAGGTATCTTTATCATTCATTTCACTGAACTGGTGCCTTCAATGTGTTAATTACAATATTCGCATACCTACATTGATATCGATTACGTCCAATTCAGCTGTAAGCGCGTTACTGTGGCCGTGTGGCTAGTCTCGCGTGGAGTCCCGCGGCGTCACAACCTGCTTAATGGCAGACGTGGAAGCACTGGCACTAGGTGGGCGGGGGTCACGAGGCGCTGGCGGTGCGCTGGCCGGCGCCGCACGGGTCGGCGGGCGCGGCCACGGCCGACCTTACGGGCCCGCGCACCGCTTCCACGTAGTCCTTGATCAGCGTCGCGATCTGGTACGCCTGGTTCCAAAAGAACGGGAGATTAATATTTAAGTCCGCGGTGTTCCCTACTAGATGCAGTGCCTGCCCTCGTTCACTGCATCTAGGCGCGTACATGGCGTATAAGAAAGCACTGACAGGAAGAAATCTCTATATGGGATAAGTCCGCCGTGCCTAAACAAAATTCTATCGTATCTATTGTCTTACTGTACAATAAAGCGTTTACAAACCACACTCATAGGGTTGGCCCTAGTGCCATTTTGACTAAAACTTTAATGCTTGAAACAACATTCACCTTTCGAGATATATAGATTACACACGTGACAGTGGGTCAGGCCATCACTATTTAACCGTGACACGTAACTACAGGAAATAGACGTCTGCAGTCTGTTGGGGATAACTGGTTGGATCCGCCCTTGTTTAGGAGCTAGTCCAGACTGGACCTTCAATATTGAGACCACCCCAGACTCGAAGCCTGGATCTGCCCTTGTTTTGGAGGCTATCCAGGTTGGACTTCCAGTAATGTGGCTCCCCCAGAGTCGAGGGCTGCATTCCTCCTTGTTTTGGGGCTTGTCCAGATTTTGACCTCCAGTACCTATCAGTCTTGGAATAATAGTCCAGTATAAATACGCAATTTTACTTCCTATTATCTTAAAGTTCCTGATTTTTTGTAGAAGGGTACGCAATAAAAATGTTTTCTAACAATAAGTATATTCTTCGACGCAATGAAATTCACAGTGGTATTAATCTAATAGTCTATGTTTCATCACTAAATACCTATACTATAAGGAGCGTCGGTGGCTCAGCGGTTAAGGCGCGGTATCGCAATTTAGGTGGTCCGGGTTCGATTCCCAGGCAGCCCATGTATCAATGAGTTTTAAATTTAATTTAATTATGTGCATTTATCCGACTGCTCTTAAACGGTGAAGGAAAACATTGCGCGGAAACCCGCATGCTTGAGAAATAAAAATTCAAAGGGCACATTGGTCCAGCGTGGTGGACTACGGCCCATACTTCCTTATATATGAGGGAAGGCCTGTATCCTAGAGTTATTAGACCTAGGGAGCTTGCCTGGTCGGTGGAGAGCACCAGCTTGGCGTGCTTGCGCTCGGCGCGGGTGACGAGGAGCAGCGCGCGCGGCGCGGGCGACACGGCCAGCAGCTGCGCGTGGTCGTGCGACACCAGCGCGTGCCGCGAGCCGCGCCGCAGCAGCGTCAGCCCGCGCGCGTCCAGCGCCAGCCACAGCGCGCGCGGCCAGTTCGACGTGAACGATTGCTGCACCAACGCGTCATCGTTACTACTTATGCACTCGCATCCGCTACATTACATACAAGTCATGTGGACACAGATTGACGGGTTCACATCAGAGTCGTCGACACAGGGGGAGGGCTTCTTTAGGCTGGGAATATATTTCGGATTTTTGGCGTCAACGCGAGCAAATATGCAATAAGTAACAAATCCGATGTATATTCCCGCCCGGTAAAAGAAACAAGCAAACGTATTTTGTAATTAAAATACGACACTTTCGACCTTAAATACAAGGGTTACAGATTACGGGTTACGGTAGGAGTCGCGACTGTTTAAGTAAATGGCGTGGTGCGGGTCGGTGCCCCGCAGCGCCAGGTGGTGCAGGCGCACGGCGGAAGAGGGGGGAGGGGGGCAGGGGGCGGAGCTCACCGTGACGTCATAGATGGTGGCGCGGGCGAGCGGCCAGGAGCCGGCGAGCGTGAGGGCGCGCTGCATGGCGTGGTGCGGGTCGGTGCCCCGCAGCGCCAGGTGGTGCAGGCGCACGGCGGGGGAGGGCAGCGCGGGGAGCGTGAGGCGCGCCGGCAGCACGGCGCCAGCCGCGTGCGCACACTCCTCGCCGCCGCCCAGGCAGTCGCCCTTCACCACTTGGGCGTGAAGCGCCGCTAGCATCACCTGAGGCGTCGACGACAATTACATAAATAACGTTGGAAGTACGCGGACGGCCCTGGATAGTCCGTCACTACTTGAAATCAAAGACACGCGAGCTGAGGATGCAATATTATTTGGAATCAATGACATCGACTGGTGTAGTACTAATTAGTGACTCTGGAGAGCGTGCGCTAAGTTTAGGAAATTATTTATTTAACAATAGACGCCGAAAGCAAGAGACTAGATATAAATATTATATACAAGAGACTTACGGCTTCGTCAGTTTCAATAGGCAGCCGGTCGTGGCGAACAGCGTGTAAAACTTGGTAGTACAGTAGCTCCATCTCCGCAGGGCAGGCGGTGTGTAGAGGTCGGTCACCCAAAAACAGTCGCTTTTTGAATACTAGCCTGTGCCCAATAAATATACGTGAGAGGTTTCTCTGACATTACGTCATCTAAGTCAAAATGGAAGTTTAGATAACGGATAAACTTAACTAAACATTTATATTATCAAAACTTAAAATATAACATTCAATTTCATCACGCAAACATTTACTCCTAGCAGGATTCAAACCCGCAATGGTTTCGAAAGCAGCGTCACTACCCCACTAGCACAATGCGTCGTGAGTACACAATGCAGTGCATTTCAGAAACTAGACGGTAAATGAAGTTATTCATTTCAAATTCGCTATAGTCATTTGCTAATAACCCTCCTATAAGTCTTGTGTAACGAAATGTTAAATTCAGTTTGCCAATAATCCTCAAGTGTAACGAAATGTTAAATTCAGTTTGCCAATAACCTTTCTTAAGTGTAACGAAATGTTAAATTCAGTTTGCCAATAACCTTTCTCAAGTGTAACGAAATGTTAAATTCAGTTTGTCAATAACCTTTCTCAAGTGTAACGAAATGTTAAATTCAGTTTGCCAATGTTAAATGGGGTTTTCCAATAATCCTTCTAAGAAGAGTATAGTGTACTGAAATGTTAAATGCAGTGACCTGCAAGCGGCGGCCGTGGCACCCGCCTTCTCCCACCGCGCGAGCACGTCGCCGACCCGCTCGCTGCCGGCCAGAGCGCGCTCACCCGCACCAGCTGGCGTAGAGTTTGCGCATACCTCGTATAGTGCGTAACCTGTTGTCAAACCGTATTAATTAATTACTTAAGAACTTAACTTAATTACTTAAGAATTACTTACTTAACGTTAAGAAATCACTTGGGTATGATTTCAGCGATGCGATTAATTCGGAATAAAGCAAACCTAGTTTCATCATGATAACAGTGACCATAAATCATTTATAAGAAATCAAGTTAGTGAAAATTTTATAATAAGGATTCAGACAGAAAGCGATTGCTTGCGAAAATAAAGCCGAGCAACATTTCGACTGATTAGACGAAATGTTGCTCGGCTTCATTTTATTCAGAACAGCTGAAGAAAAAAAATAAGAGAAGAGATCGTATGAGAATGCTACTAGTGCGCACGAATCACAAAACTAACGACGTCAAACGTTGCTTACGTTCACTAATGGCGAGTCGGCTGCTTGATTCCTTACAATTATTTTTATTGTAAGCACTTGCTTCCTGGCATCTCGTCATCTCTTCTCGTGTTGTATCAAGCACGGGCGAATATTTACAATCGCACGTATACTGTATATTCAAGCTGTACTAATGAAAAGTACTTCAACTTTTGAAGATAGGACATTATTTATTGAACCATAAAAGGAGCAGTGACAGTAAACAATGGCAATTTTAAAGTTAAAAGTACATCATATACATAAAAAGCAGCCAGTGACGATTATATTTCAACATATACGTACCAGTTGCAGCCTCGCTGAGGCCGATCTTCTCCCGCAGCATGCCGACGAGGTGGTCCGCGGTGGCTGCCGGCCCGAACACCAGGCCGTGCTGCTTCCCGTCCAGCAGCAGCACGCGCACGTGCATGGGGCGCCGCGCCGCTGCGCATAACAGCTCCTCCTTGGATGGCGCAGCAAGGCGGCACGGTACCTGAGCTATGCTCAACGCCACCTGGGCAACAAGGATGGTCACTGTCAGCACAGGCACATGTTTTCACCCATATATTATCCTGTGCGACCTGTTGCAGTATGGTAGCACTTATATCCCGCAGCTTTCAGCATGATTACCGTATGAAACACAAAAGTTCACTAGCCATAAGGAGCAAGAGGGCTTGCATGTTCTTGCTAAGCTGTGCTTTTACACAGAGCGATACCAAAATGTGAGATAGAGCCATCTTAACATATTTTCAGACATATTAAGATATGTTTGCCGTATATTATATTGCATGTTCTCTTACTTTCATGAGGACCATTCCGCTTCGGATGAGAGAGCAAGCAATATCTAAAGATAATATCTGCGCCGTATGAGCTTTATGTGAGCGAATACAATAAAAAACTAATAATAATGTTATTTGGTAAAATAATGTGTTGTTATTGTTGTATTACAATAATCGGTTCGTCACTTTTTATTTCCAACAGAACTACAGAACCAACATCGGTCAACACAGAATGTGTGCATTATGTAATAGTACGAGAAACCAGATTGATATGTTTTCAGGAACAATCGCCTCCACTAAGAAAGTTATCTATGGTTGTGTATGCATTAAGGATTAATTATCCTCTCTTTTTGTATAACAATTATATATAGATCTTTTTGTATTGTCTTAGTGATTTAGTTAGTTAATAGTCTATTTTACTCTTAGTATTGAAACTGTTTACCTGGGTGCATGCTGTGTTCACATCCAGTAGGATACATTCAATTAATTATGTCGTAATGTTGGGTAAGACTAAAATATTTTGAATTGTGTCCAGTTTTGTGAACCATTTAAAAAAAAAATTGTAACAGCTACGTTCGACAGCGCGCCTGACCAACAGTTTAAATGCGGAATGCACTAGCAAGAGAAATGTTTATTTTGATGAGAACTCCTTCCTCACCTGTTCGGCGCGCCTCGCGAACTTCCCCTCCTCCCCCGTGTGCAGCGTCGTGCCCCGGTACCGCAGATGCGCCAGCAGCAGCCGGCGGATGGTCTTGGCGGGAGGCAGGGCGGCGCCGATGGCCGCGCATAACAGTGCCCAGTGGCGAGCCGACACGCGGGACGATGGCTCCGGGTGGTCAGTCGTCTGGTTAGATTATAGGTACATCTAAATACGACGTGCAAAGCCAACTAAGGTGACGCGACGTGAATCAACTCCACTGTCCAATAATATCCATCTGTACATCGCAAATGGGGTGGCAGAAATATACCAAACATTACCTGGGTGTACCAAAGTTTAATGTTTTTCTATTTTTCTCTTCAGACATACACACAGCGCCATCTAGTTCCACAGTAAGCAAAAAGGCTTGTGTTGTGGATACCAGATGGTTGATATACTACATAAATACATTTTTTTTTGTAAATACATACTTATTATAAATGAAAACATCCATAACTCGGGTACAAATGTCTGTATTCATCATACAAACATATGCCCGTAGCGGGATTCGAACCCGCAACCTTTTGGTATAGTGGTCAGAGTTGCTAACCACTACACCAAACAGGTCGTCAATGTTTGAAACAATATCCACGGTTCACAGTTCGAAATTGGCTTAGATTTCAACATTCCATTCTTAAGTCAGGGTTAAAATAGTTGTAATAAGGTGACATTACCTGTTTGATGAGTTGCACATACAGCTCGCAGAGCAGCGTGTCCTTCTGGAGGCAGCGTTGCAGGAGCGACTGGGCAAGCGCCACGCGGTCGTCGCTCTCGCTCTCCTGGCTGCTGACGCTGTTGTTATTCGCCAGGTTGGTGTTGCTGCCCTCGTTCGTGTTCAAACCGGCGTGGCTCATGATGTCCTGGTAACAAAGAGAATTAGAGGCCTATTAATATCAAAAGGAGGCAGATGTATGATCGATAACCAAGAACTTTCCACTTGTCTTTATTACAAGAAAAACAATTTTAATTATTCATATTGCTGTCATAGTCTAATAACAGCTTAGATTTGTCCTAATTGGCCTGCTATGTTCGTGTTAAGGTAACATTTCATACATACATATGGTGTTCCAATTAATCATTGCTAATGCAGCCACAAGCCGCTTTTCAGCAGTTATATATGACTCCGGTCCGAACATCTAAAATATTGGTATTTATAATAAGAATTTATTTACAAAAAAAATGTATTTATGTAGTATATCAACCATCTGGCATCCACAACACAAGCCTATAGTTGCTTACTGTGGAACTAGATGACGCTGTGTGTATGTCTAAGGATACTTATTATTTTTTTTATTATTGGTGTTCCAATTAGTCATTGTTAGTTTAGCCCCTTGCCTATTTTTAGCAGTGATATAAAATTCGTTGTCACCTTGAAGATCTGCATAGCAGCGACCTCCTCGGCCTCGTTGAGCCGCGTTAGGCTGTGCGGTAATGAACGCGACCAGCACCAGTAGGCGGGCGGGAAGCCCTTGTAGCTCTCGCCCTGCGTCTCCGCTGCCATGTCCAGTCGCACCTTCTCCAGGCGGTGCTTGCTCAGTCTGCGGGGATGATCATTGTTACAACACAACATAAAATATTTGTAGACTGCCAAGAAAGAAAGAACCTACGGAAAGAGCACCGAAGAAGTACTTAGCACTTCCCTTAAGATTCGACTCGAAAACCAAGACGCTTGATGGACCCATGGGAGGTGCTGAGTATCCTTACAGTGGGAAGACTTCATAGACAAGTTTCAGATCGCGGCAGTTGTCAGAGGTTATCAAATTTCGAGTGGATGAGAGGGTACACCGCCTCCGTGGCTCAATGTATATAAACATTGGGTTTACGATTCGATCCCCAGCGGGGTACATGTTTAAGTACTCGGTTTGGTTGCTGGTAGGGCATTTTAAATGTCCGCCTGGCTAGCTACCACCATCTTATCTAAATCTGCCGCCAAACAGCAATGTTAATAGCATTGTTGTGTTCCGGTTGTCAAAGATAAGACAGCCAGTCCCCCAAATGTGTTGGGGTTTCCGGGTCAGTACGCTTCCCTCCACTTAACATCAGGTGTGAGGGCCGACGACGCTCCCTCTTACCCTTCATCTCCCGCATGGTTACCTTTCGAAATTCGAACTGTAAGGCGAAGGAAGGGTTGTGTACGGTCTAGCGCTTAGTTGACGTTTATTGAAGTTATAGTTAAGACGAGTTGAAGATACCTTGTCTAGATGTAGTTGCTGTCAGTATCAGTTTAATACTCGTAACGCTCGCTGTTTTGGTGTGAATTATGTTTCCACGTGGAAAATACACGGTGCAGATCGTACAGCTGGCTTGTTCTTATTAAGCTGTTTTATAGTGTCAATGGAACTATTGACAAAATAGAACAGTGCGAATAATTCATAGAACAGCACTAAAGCCAATGTGCTACTCTTTAGATGGCAAAATTTTATTGCAATTCTTTCGTTTCACTAAATGTAGAAATATATTTGGAGGAAAGGAATCTGCTAACTAACTACTAACTACCTGTTTAGTGTAGTGGTTAGAAACTCTGCTGCTATACCAAAATGTCGCGAGTTCGAATCCCGCTAGGGGCATATGTTTGTATGATGAATACAGACATGTGTTCCCGAGTTATGGATGTTTTCATTTATATATGAATATATTTACAAAAAAATTATTTGTGAAGTTTATCAACCATCTGGTATCCATAAAACAAGCCTAGCTGCTTAGTGTGGAACTAGATGGCGCTGTGTGTATGAGGAAAGATATAATATAAGAAGTGGCGGCATACTACTATCGGGCATGCGCCGTGCAGCTTAACCTAGTCGGTGGCAGACCTTCTGAGCGTGTTCCGCAGGAAGCTGCCCGACAGCTCGGTGGGGCGGCGCAGCAGGCCGGCGTCCACGAGCGCCCGGCGCGCCCCCCGCAGCGCCCCCGCCAGCCGCGAGCGCTCGGCCGCGGGCGCCGCCCGCCGCGCCGGCTCCTCCGCCAGCCCGTTGGCCAGCACGGGGCTGTACGCCGCCATCAGCCACGCCGCCTCGTGCTTCTGCGGCGACTCCAGCACTATGCACCTGCGCAACAACACGGCACCTTTCATTTGTTGCAACAAGGTTGCAGTGAAAATTGTAACGCATAATTAAACTCGGTCGAAAGGGGTTTAACATGCTGTGTGCTTACGTTCGTGCATATAGTACTCAATTGCACGGGGTTTGCTCCAAACAGCAACCAAGCATTGCAAAAAGAAACACCAATATATTTTTTTCACTTTCACGATGGAATTTTGGAAATTCTTATGTTGTAAGGACCTTCATCTTCACTTAACATTACGTGTGATTGAGGTCAAGTATCAACCCGTGGTGCAGAAAAAAAAAGGATTTCGAAGCCATAAAAACAGATAGTGGTGTCGATTCGGATGTGCACCGACTAAACTAAAAGTGTCAAATAACAGCCATTATCCTTTGTTGTTTTATGTTCAATTAGCTTTCCGCCCGCGGTTTCTCCCGCGTGGAAGAACTTTATCGCGGATATATTTAATTTGATGTTTTAATCCAGCGTATGTTCTGCCTATATCAAATTTCATCCTAATCATTTCATCAATTTCGCCGTGAATGAGCAACAAACTACACTATGTATTAAAAATAGTTTCGATTGCGCGGGTTTGCTAGAAGACATCTCTTATAGAGTATTTAATTCTTTTTAAAAACAAATAAACTTTCGCATTTATAATATTAGATAAAGCATTTGTTTCTACAGTCACGCGCATATATTTAGCTTACTATTGGTACAGATAAGGCAACAAACAACAACATTACATAACAATTTTGTAACACTTAACACATGTGTGTTGCAGCAGTGCAAATGGGTCATAGCTCAGTATGTTAGATTGCTATGGCTATGCCAGACCGTTATGGCCGTCAAGATGTCATGTCGAGTGGTTTAATTAGGTCGTCACTTACCTATGGCCGTCGTGCTGTCCGTGGTGGGTCAGGCTGATGGTGAGGCCGCTGTCCACGGGGTCCATGAGTAGTGCCGCGATATTTGTGTAGGGATACTCCGCAAGGACCACCTTATCCGCCGGCCGGACTAAGACAACACCCTCTGAACCCACTCCAAGGAGCACGTTGGAACCTGAACCAATAAAAAACAATGGTAAATGTCTCATCCCAAAATTCCTGTTTTTAATTTGGAATGTTTAATTCAAACATTCTGTCTGTATATGTCCATGGATATTTATATTTATATTATTTATAATACAAAACTCATTAATTCAGTCGATAACTAACGTTTAAACATCCCTTTTGTATCACGAGCATCACTGACAAATTAAAAAAAAAAACAAAATATTCGATTTCCATTATATTGTATAGTCTGACGACCTGTTTGGTGTAGTGGTTAGTAACTCTGACCACTATACCAAAAGGTTGCGGGTTCGAATCCCGCTAGGGGCATATGTTTGTGTGATGAATACGGACATGTGTACCAGAGTTATGGATGTTTTCATTTATAATAAGTATTTATTTACAAAAAAAAATTATTTATGTATTATATCAACCATGTGGTATCCACAACACAAGCTTATAGTTGCTTACTGTGGAACTAGATGGCGCTGTGTGTATGTCTAAGGATATTTATTTATTTTATTATTATTTATATATATATATATATATATATATATATATATATATATATATAGACAATGGTCGGCCACTTACAACGTATATTTACATTTGTCAATGAAAGAAAAACGAAAAATATCAAACTTCAAATATCAATCATTATACAAATAACGAATCAATACTGGACCATAGCCATTGGTATGCCTATCTCTTTCACACTTATAAGGGTGTGCAAAAGCTACAGACTATAGACTATGGATGTCTATCGACAGTGAAATGTCGAATGAGCGAGAATCGGAGCCCTGGTGAAATGAAATTAATTATCGCATGTGTGTACAAATTCACGAATCAAACGAAAAGAATCAAAGAATCAGTCTCACTATACAATGGCGCCAGCTTTTTGGGTACGATGCCGCCAAACAGGGATTTGGGGGCAGTTTTCTATTTGAGATTTAATATTCATATTTGATTCCCACTACCTAAATAACATTTAATGACATTATTATTTGAAGCCTTTCAGTGTGTGTATAGTGTATGTATGTGTGTTTCTCAAGTTAATAATATAAGGCGACCAGACTACGTTTAAACTTACCATGTGCCCAATATCCCTTATAGGTGACGGGGAATAGCGTGACCCCATACAAGGGGTACTGCATGACGCACGACAGATACAGCGCCTTCGCTGTCAGCTCGGCACGTCCGGCGCCGTACTGCCGGTGCGCCTGCGCAAGTATCGTGGCCTGGGAGGAAAAACATATTCAAATAAGAATTGATTCAGTGATTTTTATATTGATACAATAAATCAGCATCACCCCGCCGGTACTGTACTGGGTAGTAAAATCAGACTATTACTGACACAAACTGTAATTTATATTGAGTAAAACAGCTATAAACGTTCCGTATCCGCAGACTTCTAGAACAAAGTTATGGTACAAAAACAGCCATTGACAAGTTTTCCTCGTAAGAATTAAAAAGATGAAAACACACAAAATGTTTTACATTATGCGGCCACAGTTTGACATTTCGAGTTTTTTCGAGCTTACGATATCGAATTATAAATAAGAAAAATATCAGGACGAACCTGAACCTTGTAAAATAAAATACGATACGCTGTACCTGATAATGAAAAAGTTTTATTTAACTGCACTTTATCAAATATCTATTTAAGTCCTTAAAAACCAAAAAAAAAACCGACAACATCTTTTGAATTTTGGGGGCGCCATGTTGCATTTTTTACCTTAAAAAGTATTCTATGACACTAGGGATTAAGACGAACCGAACGACACCTTTCACTTTAAAATCGGTCGAGCGGTTTAGTCTACAGGAGGTAACAGAAATCTACATACATACACTCAAAAGCCATGTACCAATGAGTTATTAAATTTAATTACTTATGTGCATTTATCCAACTGGTCTTAAACGGTGAAGGAAAACATGGTGAGGAAACCTGCATGCCTGAGAAATAAAAATTCTAAGGGATGTGAAGTCCCCAACCCGCATTGGGCGAGCGTGGTGGACTATGGCCCATACTCCCTCATTATACGAGGGAAGGCCTATATCCCTGCAGTGGGACTTACGGGCTGAGATGATGATTATTTTGTAGTTCTATTTTTTCAGATTTAAAGCAAACTTTATCGTTCTGCCTACCGTGTGACAAAACGTTGTGCACGCCTGGGTCGATGTTATGGTGAGTACTCACCCACTGGTGTGCGGGGCGGGTGCGTGCGATGCGCTGCGGCAGGAACTGCTCGGGGTGAGCGTAGTAGGCGCGGGTGTGGGGGGGCGGCGGCTGAGGGGGGGGCTCGCCCAGCGACACCTGCGCCTGCAGCCCCGCCAGCTGGAGGGCCACCTTCTCCGACACGGGAAACTCGTCCATCTGGAACGTATCATCATCATGAACATTGCGAAATCGGCAGGATTCAGAAGTCGTAACGGGCCCTGTTGCGCCTCATACCGCTCGTTAATCGCGGTGTGAAGCGGACAGTGCCCCCCGAGGAACGGGCCTCCCTTCGTAATGCTTATGCGTACCCAAGTCCTCCCTACTGCCGAGGAAGCTACTGCCTTCTTACACTCGATATGTATTTCATAGGTAAAATATTTCGTGAGAACTGACAGAATGATCCGTGGTAGCATTCTCTGTCTTCGGATCGTGTGACTTCATTCGAGATGTCAGAGTTCTATACATGAAATATATTGCATGTGAGATACATCTCGTATATCCGATAATCGCCCCCTGCTTTAAAATAATTCAAACATAGCCATGTACAAGTTTTCACGGCTCCCCAAATATGTAAGTCAAAGGCAATTATTTGATGCAAAACGTGTTCGTTAATTTTCAAATGGTCCAATTTTTGAATTGACAGATGTCAAAATGACAGGTGTCAACTCGTCCGCCCTAAGTCACATACATTAGAAATGTCTAATTTTCAGATTTGTCGAATAAAGTCTTATTCATGCCAAATTTCGAAATAGTACGCTATAGGTTTTGGTCACCAGTTTTTGACAGATGACAAAGTGAGAGGTGTTAAATGGTAAAAAGGTCCTAAACATTCCGTCCGTACCTTGACCACGCTATGAACAGCTTGCGCGTAGAGCAGTGCAACCTCGACGGGGTCATGAGGGAGCTCCCTTCCGCCGCGGAAGAGCCGCCGCTTGAACACGAAGCGGTTATCCGCGGACCCGCCGCCTGGGCCTTGTTGCCTGCGTGGACCACATACAATGGAACATGTTAGCAACATGGTTTTGATGGTTTTGATACTACTGTAATGTTAGCTTTGTGAAAGTGGGACGTGATTAAAATAAAATCATCAGCGTGACCTTAGATTAAGAAGATAGAATGGATAATGTAGATATAAGTTAGTGTGAGACACCTGTAGATCGTAGTAGATCATACTACACAAGACTGGTACTCGATACTTGCCTTATTTATAAAGGCTTTCGAAAAAAAAAACTTAAACTTTTTGAATGTAACTAATGGATATTACAGCTTTGGTCAATTTACAATCTCCCTACTTCGCACTACTTTAGTGATGTTTATAGAAATTTGGGTAACTTGATTTACAAGATAATTTGGAATTTAGCGTCTATTTTGTACAATAGTCTGTATAATTGATTATTTCATTCATTTAGTGCACGTTTGGACCAGAATCATGGCGAACGCGTTACTCATAGCAAACTATTGTATCATTTATCACAGCAATAACACCTCCTGAATAACCTGAGAACCAACCGTTCTCTGATTGCAACGTATAGTTTTTTTATTTTTTATTAAGTTTTAGTGGGTTCTATCAGTGGAAACCTCTAATTGGCTTTCAGTTTTTTTAGTTTAAGTGATAATTTGTAAAACAGCTGTTGGTTATCCCAAGAAAAAAAAAAAAACAAAAACAAAACCGGAGTTCCTTTTATTTATTATCATAGGCTTAAATGGTGTGCTGCACTAGCAGCTCCATTGTAAGAGGATTGTACCTGAATTCGGTAAGAATTACAGTTATTGAAACTTTTGTACTAACATCTCCCAGGCGGCGATGACGTCATAGAGGTACTGCGTGGCCCGCACGTGCTCCTCCCGGCCGCCCCGCTGCTGGTACACGGCCCAGCCGGCGCGGGAGTGCGGCGCGAGGCCCAGCTTGTCGGCCAGGCGGGCCGCGGCGGCTGCGGCCGTGTCCGCCGGGTGGACGTCGATAGCCTTCGTGCGCCCGTCGAGGAAGAAGAAGCGGCACACTATTGTGCCGAGACGACGCATCGCCTGTTACAACAAGAAGTGTGAGTGTGTTGCGAATTGGGAATAGCTTGCTTGCAAATTATATCACGGGAGAAGGCCTTATGCTTGTGGATTTATATAGTTTGGTGATGTGATGTACTGGGGTATGTAGAATTACAGCATAGTGCATTGCAGAATTGCAAAAAAAACAGGTGGTGGTTTTCCTAAGAAGATTAAAAAAAAATAGTACTACGAGGAACAAAGGTAACTCTTATAATCTGGGACAAAGATCCTCGATACCACAATGAAGCTGTTTACAGTGTGCCGGTCATATACTATCAGTTAATTCATCCAATGGCATGAAACTGCAGCATGATTAACTTTGATAGGACGGCTCTACGGATCATAAATATGTATGGTAACATATATTGAAAATAAATAAAATAAATCAAATCAGTATGTAAAACTAATTTAATTATAATTGGTGTGAGTACACGCGGGAAAATGGTGATGGTATGGAGACCGGACGTGAACTGGCAAATGTCATAAAATTATGATATTTACGTAAGTGCTGAGTTGGCCGCGTGTGACCTACTAATTGTATAACGCAGTTCATACATCTATCATCAATGAGTTAGCTGCGGCCGGCATAGTGCCACAGAAAGAAAGAAAGAAAAACATTTATTCAGCTTACAATGGGCATGTACATGAAAATTTTTTGAGAAATTTAAACTAAATCATAATAATGCAAGCTGACATAGGTTCCAGCTCAGCATAATGCTGTGGCAAGAACAGCACACTCACGGCTATCTCCACGGTGCTGGGCGGCAGGTGGCGGGGCGCGGCGCCGCGGCAGTTGTCGAGGCACCACTGCGCGCAGTGCGCGGCGCGGGGCGCGGGGGCGGCGGGCGGGGCGCGGGCGCGGGCCCGGAGCCAGGCGCAGTAGTAGCGCTGCAGGCCGCGGCTGGGCTGCCACGCCACCGCGCACAGGCACAGGATCAGCCACACCCGCTCCGCCCACTCCTCCACCGGGCACTCCGTCACCTATGTAGCACAGTACAGAAATAGTACTTTGTTATCCTAGGGAAGACAGTAACTCGCTCCGCTCGGGCGCCAACCCCGTCTCGGGACTAAATAATAGTCCAGTAAAGATACGCAATTTTTGTGGTGTAACTTCATATAATTTTAAAGTTCCTGATTTTTCGTAGAAAGATAAGAGTACCCATCAGTAATCAAATAAAAATGTTTTCTAACAATTACGTAGCTTACTTTAGGTATAGTATAGGTATTTAGTAATAAAACCTACAACATTAAATATCTTTTAGTTATCATTAAATAACTTTTAGTGATAAGGCCGCCTAATTGTACTCTTATCAGTATTGTGTTTTGTAAAATGTATGTTCTCCTTTTGTACAATAAAGTGTATTTGTATTGTATTGTATTAAATTAAATTTACCACTGTGAACTTCAATGCGTTATAATATAACGCAAGATCTTCTATAGAAGATGCTAATAAAAATTAATCAATTGCTATTTTATATTTTGTAAAAATTGTTTATTGACTCGTGATATTTGCCCACGGTGAAATTTTTCATAAATGTAAAGAAGTTTCGATCGATTTTTTTGAAAATAGTTACGGGGTTCTAAATACATTCTCCGACGCAATTAAATTCACAGTGCTAATTTTAATCATATAGTTCATGGTTCTATCTAAATATCTATATTATATCTAAAGCGAGCTACCAATATGTTAGAATTTTATTTATTCTATCACTGACAGGTACTCTATCCATGTGCAAAAAATCACGACCTTTAAAATTATAGGAAGTTAAAATCGTATCTTTACTGGACTATAAGTCTTTAACCCGAGGTAAACACTCTGCTTTTCATTACGAATATAACTAAAGTAAAAATAAAAACATGAGTTAATACAAATCTCTGCTATACGGAAGTATAAACAAAACTCTACAACTCGATAAAAACAAATGAAGATCGGATTGCAGGGCGTTCCCGCCTATTTTGTTTTGTATTTTGAATTGGGATTTAAGGAAATAGGCATGGTGTACCGTATCTGCCTGTCACAGTAGTGATCACATCATAACCTTAGGAGCGGTCTGTTGCGTATTGGTTTAACGACAAGATTTTTTTTCTGTTGGTTGATTGGTGAGGTCTAAAACACAGGTAAAATAATAAGTGTATCTAGTTTAGACACTGGAAATATCACCATGTTCTTTCGTAATAGATTTCATTCAAATGTAATTTAATTTGGGAAAAGACACAAATAAAAAAACTAGAATCAAACAAACAAACAAAATATTCTTTATTGTACAACAATAAAAAGCATAACACAATGATAAATAAAACAGGGAGATAGTACAATTTGGCGGCCTAATCAGTAAAAGCGATCTCTTCCAGGCACCTTTGGAATTGCTGCTCGCATTGCTATTTATATAGCAAGTCTGATTCTTTGTGCTAAGTACCTATTGGCCTCTCCGATCATGCGACGCAAATACACTTCATAAATTGTAATATTTAATAATATTTACGGACTTTATTGATGCAAAATATAGTATTTATGTATAGATCGGTCTAGCAAGGCGTAATTCTGGTATCTTCGTCGTCCGACTAACCACTTAATACAGCTGAATGGCGTTTTTCAGACACAGAAATATAGTTTTTTGGACATATTTTCCCAAGGCGCGGCGCCCGTAATGTATTCTTTTATAATTAAGGTTAAGTTCTTACTGAAAGTTCTTCTTCTTAAGAGTACCCTAAACTGACGAGCATGTATGAACAACCTTATGAGAGTGAAGGTAGCAGAAGAGGTGTGTCAGGATCGTAGCAAGTGGAAGTCTGTGGTCTCTGCATATCCCTATGGGAAAGAGGCGTGACATTATGTATGTATGTATGTAAGTTCTTACTGACCTGTCGCACACACTGCACCAGAATTTCGTCGCGCAACTCTTCGCGCTCCAACCCCTTGCCGATCAGCGACTGGATCACCTGCGTCTCCTTGTCCGCCGTCAACTCGCCGCGCATGTACCGGCAGAGATCCTTCGACACAAGAAACAATTTTAAATTATTAATAGATTGCTAAAAGTTCACAGTATTAATATCTTATATTGTAATAATAAATAATATAAACATTTTGGACCAGTTACCTAATCTCAAACTCAGCAAAGTCAATATATGACTCACCACAAATGACGCTTTACAAAGTGATTTTAGGACTAGGTAATGTTAGGTCCTTACCTATGAAATTGGCGTTTTGTATGAAGAATTTCATTAAGACTGTTTTTTCCATACAAACATTTTTGATTTTTTTTTGGGAACGGCAAATCCAAATAAGCTAAACTTTGTGTGTGTTATCGGATAACATTAAGTTAAGTATAGGCAGCGTTAATTTTTAAAAGTAACCGCTTTATAAAAGTTTCAGCGAATCTAAGAAATGATTATGGGAAGCACGTGAAAAGAGCTCTGTTCAAATTTTTTTTATTATGTGTCTAGCCCAGATATTAAAAAATATTTCATGTGAAACCTTGAAATAATATTCCATTTTCCAAAAAAAAAAACAAATTTGGATATAGCTTTGAAAATCGCAGGAATTGGTATATATGATTAACGAAGAAAAAAACTCCAATTTCATAGGTAAAGACCCAATACATAGAACACATTTTTTTATAAATTAAAAACGGGTTCGCGTTTGACTACGATCTCATTTGTATTCAATACATATCAATCAATAGCCTATGGTTAAACTCAGGAAGACGTTACGGCGTACTAGTTACAAGCTAATATTACTATTTAACAATGGTACTACGGTCTGTGCTACGGTGACGATTATGATTTAAACTAAAAGTCGAATAATCGCGTTTTTAGCAATGATGAACGTTACGGTAATACATACTGTATAACTACACACAAGTTTACTGTCTAGTGAGTAAATATCGTCAAAAACAAATCAGTTTCGCACCATAGCGATTCTAGATCTCAAGCTTCGCAGGTTTTTTCTCGAATCGGACTTCAATACCGGCATCTCGATGATAGAGGCCTGTAGATAATGGCAGATACAGAACACGCACTTATCACTACAAATCTTGATAATAAAGTTTCTCTAATAGAGTTCGTACTCGTATATGTCGACTGTCACTTGTTCGGAATTCTTCCGTTTTACCCCCGTCACAGACCAGTCAGTTGTCTTCAAGGCATGGCATACAGCGGCGGTACTGACTGTTAGGTACAGAAGCACTGGCCGTATTCGTTTTCGATTACCGAAGTTAAGCAAGACAAGTCCTTGGATGACTGACCAGTAGTGGCATTTAAATACACGTGTTACTGTGCTTCGGAGGGCTCGTTAAGTCGTTAGTCGGTCCCGGTTGAAGGCAGTCGTTAAGCCAAGTCAGTGGCCTACGGGGGCGTCTTAAAAACACTGACAAGACTATTAATGAGGTGAATTTTGGCCTATTCCTTCTCCAGCAACTACGGGACGTTCTAAGCAACTACGGACATCCTACAACAGATGCACGTCCTAATAAAAGTAGCAGGAAGTCGTCGGATGCAGGCTGGTTCTTACCCGGTCGTTTGATCAATGAAAGATTACACAAAGATCCGATTTGTCGGGTCACGAACACTTTAATGACGCTCGCGGACAACGCCACTTAGCTAATCTTTTTGTGCAAGTTTTCACAGCGATTGTAGTTAAAATTTTCCGAGCTGTAGTAACCTAGACGTACTGGCTGACAGATAAATTACATTAAATTACTTATAAATTTCAATTTGACATTCAACAAATGATAAAGTTGAAATAAATGCGGCTGTTTGGCGGGATCTCGCCGAGTGAAGTTGCAATTTTCTTTATAATTCTTATAATTTGTGCATTCTGACTTTTGAAGCTCAATAATGGCAGGATATTGTGCAGCAAAAGTTAGTGATGGTGTACAAGTGAAGGGGAGTGTAAATTAAAGTGCGTAACGGAGCTTTCGGGTTCCCTCAAGAAGCCGCCAAAATCTTTTGTAAAGTATTCTGCCACTTTAGTGAAGAATGACTTGACCGTGACTAGACTCTGCATACGTCATGTATAAGACGAATTACTTGTTCTGACTGAGACTGGCTTATAAACTGAAGAAATTATAGAAATAAGACATGGCTGTAGGGGCTTAGATCTCTTTGCCTTCTCCGAGAGGAGAGAAGAAAACGAAAAAAATAAATGAAATAAATGCTTGAAGTTTGATTTTAGGCTACATAGAATCAATAAGTAATCTAGATTTGAAATGTAATTTTTGAAGGAATAAAAAACCATTTTTTGGCTTCTTCCTACAATTTTCATAAGTATTTTATTTTACTATGTTCAATCACCCGTCGTTACGAAGCAACTCCTCGTTATCAATCTTAGTTTGAATCGGGAGCGGCGACGCACGAGCCAAAAAACACCCGGGACAAACGAGTTTCAAACTAGTGTTCTCACTTACCCGGAATATATTAACAGCAGTGGTGATGCTCTCCGGATCGTGCAGTTGTATGTGCGAGGTGGGAATGTTGTTGCCCTTGTGGTACGTGATCATCTCCTCCTTGGTCAGGACCTCCATCGATTTGCTCTTGCGGGTTAGAGTCGCCATTATTGTGCCTACAAACAAACATCTACTGTTAGCCTCTAGTAAATTAGAACCTAGCTAGTAATAAAATGCCATTCACAACCTTGACCAACCAACAAACATAAAATCGTTTTCCAATTACCCTGCCTCCTCAAACTAAATCCTATAATAATAATTTTACTATCATTTAAATTCACTTCTGTTCTCGGGTCGCAGTGACAGTGTTGTAGTTTTTGAAATGAATGGCTGTAACAGACCATGGTGATTCGACAAGTGTGTTTTGTTACTTTCGGTAAGGAACGCTAAAAACAGTAACAATTATATTTCTTTACATACTTCATGGATAAGTTTTGGATCGCGAGAGGGCAGCTAGTAGATGGTTCTAGGGTTGTCAAATTTCACATTAGCAAATACTGTATATACGAACAACTGTGGTATGTGCCAGGGTACGAATAGGTGAGAGGTACAGTCAGCTGCAGAGAAACAAGATCCCCTATTCACATGACTAAGTACGGGGGGTCTGGTTTCTCTGCAGCTGACTATACACCTTGACCATAGTGTAAAGAATAGTGAGGAATCACCTGAAAAGTCGCACGCTGCCGACACGTGTCATCTAGACATGGCGGAGAGGCCACTGATTTTCATATAAATAACCGACCGACGACCGTTGGGGCGGGGCGGTTCTCGAGTGGCGACCACGCACCGGAAGACGCAGCGTGGGCAGGCCCCCCACTAGGTGGCCCGACGATTTGGTATAGATCGTTGTGGATATCTTTGGGCGAGGCCTTTATCCAGCACTATTACTCTTCGAAACTCGAAAGAGAAAAGCTGGCTTCTTTTTGTTTAGCTGTACAAATAATAGATGTACCTTCTGGCGAGCGCGGGTGATCGTTGAAGTAGAGCTTGGCGAACTCGGCGAGGTCGTTGGTAAGGTCGGCGGGCGGCGTGGCGGGGGGCGGGGCGGGGGGAGTCTCCATCTGGTGCAGGCGACGCTCCACGCGCTCCTTGCGGCGGGCGGAGCGATCCGTGCTCTGCGGGCGAAGGAGGTTACACTTATGTTACTGTCCAGTCACTGATTTATTGAGTTGCATTATGTTACGGGCGATTTTCTGACCCCGTGGTAATATAGTTCAAAATGGCTCGACAGATGGCGCTAACAGACGGGGCCTCTTTGTTTTTACATTTTAATTTAATTTCTAAATTGTCTAGATCCACGCCAAGCATAAAAAAAAATGATAGCGATTGGAAAGTCGCCCATTTTTTGGTGGCTCTACTTATTCATCACAATACTGTGGTTCCCGATTCTCATGTATGCATGTGTGTTTATTTTATTATTATTCATTTAAATTTTATTCTTTTACTTTTTGGTGGGAATTTGGGCGAATGATGTATGCCTGAAAGAGATCGCTGTTAGCGATAAGGGCGCCTAATTAGTAGTTTCTAAAAGATAAAATGTACCTTCCTTATTACCTAACCTAACCGCATTTGATTGATTTATGTTTGCGCCTTTTTATAATACATATATAAGTTCTTACTACGATCCTGACAGGTCTTTTGCTTCATTCACTCTCATAAAGTCTTTTTGCTGCAATTTGTATATTTCCAGTTTTGATGTAAAGGTAGAATTGGCGCCACGAAAGTCCAATAAATGGAAGATAAAAAATATAAAAATGTAATAACTGGAGTTATCATACTCGACATTAGCTGAAATATCGTCCGAAAAGACTGACGATTGCAAATAGTAACAATTGTTACCCTTAGAGAGGGAATGTTTCGGCGGATCTAGAGTTGTCGAATTTCACATTACTAAATACTATTGCGAGTTACTGTAGTAGTAGGTGAGAGGTACACCTTGACTGAGGGATGATCTGCAAACTGGTAGATAATGGTAACAGATCTCACCCCGCGCCCTCTGTCCCTTCAAAACTCTAGGCTTGCTTGTTCATGCTAAGAATTGACAGAAGACTTTACTCACTGTAGCCTCCCCGTTCGTCATCGGCGGCGGGCTGATGCAGGTGTCCATAGGCACAGGCGGCGGCGGCGTGGCGGACTTTAGTGACGTCACGCTGGGCACCGACTTCTGTGAGGTCACGCTCGGCAGCGACTTCTGGGACGTCATGCTGCTCGTCATCGACTTCTGACACGCAACGCTGTTGGGTAACGGGGGGAGGGGAGCTTCGCACGGCTCCAGCTCCGACTCATTCGGGAATCTGTTCAAACATCCAACATTAATGAATGTGCGATAAAGACATTGTGTTACAAAATAGAAGAATTTCCAAATTTCAAGCATTCATTCACGTTACATGTTATTTCTCGAATAATAATACATACATCTGCAGCGTCAAGAAATCCACAGTATCCTATAAATCTAATCTGCCACGATTAACGGTGAAAGTTCAAAAATCATACACCTGGAGTACGCTTTACGGAGATTCAGGTAACGATTCGTTTCATAATAGTCCCTGTGCGATAGTAATACTGCAAGTAGTAAGTCAGAGCCCCGATAGCGATATCTAGAAAAATATATTTATCTAATTTCAGATTTTGCCAGGCAACCTTCATACCTAAGGCACCATTAAAAGATATATGAATGTCTACCATTTTCGTATTATTCTATATTTCATTAGTTAACACGGGAAACCAGCGGCCTTATTGTCCAATGTCAACGCTAATTAACTTAGTTGATATGTTCGCCATATGACGAATTTAATATTTGAAGCCGTGCTGGTCTAATTTGACGAGGGTGCAGTTCTCACCCGTTGTCCGTCAGCAGCGGCGGTGGCGGTGTCTCAGGCGCAGGTTCTGCGTCCGGCTCTGCGCCGGCGCCGTTCGGCCGCGGGATCACAGATTCGTAAATCGGCTCCGTGCCGTTGATCACCGATAGCTTGCCGTTCGGTATCACGCCGTTCGTCAGCTCTGGAGGAGTTGAATCTAAAAGAGATGACAACCACAATTTAGATAAGTTAGCATTTCTCTATGGGGCGCAGCATATATTTTAAAATGGTTATACAGGATAGATAAATTATTTAGACGATAAGGTCTGGTGTTAGATCGATTTAATGTCGAGTGCATTTTACCTTACATAAATAGTTTCTTGGACGGGTGTTTCTCTGCCAGTATGATTCGGATATGATTTAAATGTGTTAAATTTAATTCAGTTAAATTTCAAAACAATTAAATTCACTCGCACATTCACACATAAGCATTGAAATTTTACCAAATACCTACCTATATGATACCTTCTCGTGATGGTTTATCACTTGCAGTTGTTTTTGAGTTGATTTTAGATATACATTTTTGTTTTTATTTACTTTTAGTTAATATTTAAATTTATTCATAGGATAATAGTATTTAATTCCTTGGTGGCAGCAACTACTCTACTTGGGGGGGACTGAAAATCAGCAAATCTGCTGAGTCCCTACCTTTTCATCACAGTTTGACCTAATTTATTATCAATTATTTACTTGTTAAATTAACTTTGTGATGAATAAATACATTTTATTCATTAGTTAACCATGTTCATGTTATCTTGCTTTTCTTTTGTTACATTACATGTAATAAGTATAATACTCAGTTATGAAGAAGTATACTTATTTAAAAGATGTGTTGTTATGGAATTTCTTGTCCCTACCCATAAAAAATACTTATTGAATATCAACAAGGTTTTTTAAAATACCACATCGCTTCATATGGTCGACCATATGCGTTTCTTGGGTAATGAACTAATGACGGAGAGTGCCTTATCTAAGTTTTGACTGTTCTTGAGGGAACATTTGACGAACAATTATTATTACACTACAATTATTATGAAATAAACTATTATGATTATTATAGTAATGAAAAATAGAAATAACATACAGGGAAAATCACTAAAGCTCGCATTTGCGGTGCCCGTACGGGGTATTACATGAAGTATTTGTAAGGCCCTTTATGATGTATTTTAGTGCCATGCAATTAAGAAATATGAATGTGAACAGACAACTCAGTCATACACTTATATTTATACTTCACTTGTATACAGTCACAGATGTTTGCTGCACAATACTCTGGCTTTATTTATTAGTCCTTTATTCGCTCCAAAAACAATTGATTTTCATTTCACCACAAATATACAGACTGTTCGAATACACAATCTCAATATTATGAAATAAAAAGAATGAACGAGCTAAACTTTCTCCACATTTAACACGTTCGTTGTCGATCAGACGATACAGTGTTATGCCCTATTGTTCATCAGCACATGGTGTTTGTTTGATTCTCAGGGAGGGGATTAAACGTCAAGTGGGCGTGGCAATGAGATCACCATAATAATTGATAAATACGTGAACCTGACCCCTGCGGATTGCGAATGTATCGACGCCAAAAATGCGTTATTCATGAAACTAAAAAGGAAAGGGGGCAATCGGGTATTGGCCTCGCAGGCTGAGGATTCAAAACAATACTAATGAGAAGGGAATATACTCATCAGAAAATCCGAGTTGTGGCAAAAATGAACATATTAACAGCATATAAAAATCCATTACCGGACTAAGCCAAATGGAAGTCTTTTGGGAGTTCCACACTAATGCAAGGCCAGAGTAGCAATACTAGCGGCATTTTCGGCCGTTAGCGGCGGCTAGCTACCACCATCTTATCTAAATCTACCGCCAAGCAGCATTGTTAATAGCATTGTTGTGTTCCGGTTGTCAGAGATAAGATAGCCAGTCCTCCAAATGTGTTGGGGTTTCTGGGTCAGTATGCTTCCACCTTCGACCTCATCTTCACTTAACATCAGGTGTGATTGAGCCCAAGAACCAACCCGTTGTGCATAAAAAAATCGTGAATGTCTCCGTACTTTAGGATTACATGGTCGAAAGCAGCTTTAAAAAAGGTGGCTAATACAAATTCACAAATCCGCACTGGGCCCGCGGATTATGGCACACCGCTCATAATGGGGAAGGCTGCGAGTTATGGTTTACATGCATAATATGTTTATATTAATAAAGGAAAAACACGTATTCATGTACGATCTGGTACTCCTTACTGTGGAACTAGATGGCGCTATGTGTATGTCCAAGGATATTTAATAATAACAATATGAACCAATTCATTACAACGCACTATGCAAATAAAAGCTCGACTGATCATCTGTGAATTTTTGGTAGCGAATTAATTCTTAAAATTATGTTTCTGTTTATGGAGGAGCGAGACTTCGCGATAGAAGAATCTTAATACTTACTAGGAGGTCTCAACCTTGTATAGTACCAGATATAGTATTGTGAGGAACGAAGTATACATTTTAAAATAAATTTTAAGCTTAAATATCGGCGGTTTACCTTTCGCAGTGGGCGGCGGCGGCGGCGGCGGCGGCGGGCCGGCGGGCTCGGGCAGCATGCAGGCCGGCGGCGGGGGGAACACGGGGGACTGCGGGGGGTCGGCACACGGCGGCGGGGGAGGGGGCAAGATCAGCGACGACGTCATCGAGTCGCCGTTCGACATCGGCGACTTTGACGGCACCTAAATAGTATGTTATATTAAAGATTGCGTTTTGTACTTCTTTTTCGGTCGTACTCGGCGCGAAGTAGGATAGTTAGTACCATCAATGGTACTAGATTGTACCTTTCTATGGTTACCTGTCATTTTGTTTACATACCGACTAATGACAACAACCATAATTATTCATATGTAAGGTTGCCATAATTTTCAAATATTGATACGAGACGGAATCGCCAATGCACCGACATCCACAGTGAAGTTAAGCAAGTTTCTGTGGCAAGGTTCACTTCGTTCGACTGTCTTTCACCGCATCAGTGTCGTCGGTGTCTGCCTGTCTCTTCTTGCCTTTCGAACTCCTCGCACACTGCGGTAGCATCTCAAGCTTGAGCAAATTAATCAGTCTGGCGCGGTGAGTCGTAAAATAATTGGCCCTTTTTATATTCTATTTCTTCACAATTTCCAAAGATTTTAATGATTTATTTAATGATTTATTTGATTTCGTTTTATTTACTTTGGTGCATACACAATTATGGTATTAGTAATATAGATGGCACCAGCAGTCCTTCCTCGCCGGGAATACGGCTCACACGAGCGAGATAGAATTGTAAACTGACGACGGTCTCTTTCGACTCAACTGCGGTGGATCCCAAAAGGAGGGCATTGTTTTTAGTTATGCAAAAGTACAACTATTGATACGATATTTTAATTTTTATTGTAATTTATTTGTATTCTCTCATAATTTGTATTATCCTGTTGACATTTAATTATTTCTGTTTAACTTATAGTAATTATTAATTATGTAATTGGGAACCCTCCCGTGTAATTAATTAAATAAATAAATGAAAATAAAAACTAGAAATTTTATTAGTAAGTAGATATTCAAAAAAAATATTAACATATCGATGGCGTTTAAAAGACCTTTCCAATTTAAACTGTAGCGACTGTATATTTATTTGTGTGGGTTATTTATTATAAGAATTTATACCGAACCCCAATAAAATGAAATCAACTGACCCCGTTGAGCGGTGACGTCACTGACGGCGCCGGCATGATGGGCTGGATGGGTAGCGACGAGGGGTGCGGAGGAGGGATGGCTTCAGACGGTGCGCCATCCGGCTTGCGTTGCGCAGCAGTGTGAGACTTGCTTAGTTCATTCATCTCCGCGGCTAGCACGTGCTCCAACTAGCAAATAAAAAATAAGGTAAAAGTCAATTTCACTGAAATTCAATCCGAACTACAAAAATAATGTCAATGTTTTTTAACCGGTAGAAAGTCATGTATGGTAAAATAAACATTGCCCTTTGCTGCCTCCTTAATACAGGGTAAGTCGGAAAGGGGGTACTAAGCCGAAAGGCTGTAAAAGTACCCGTTATAACGAACAACCTTTGTTCTACAACTTTCCTCAAAACTCAATACATTTCGAGAAAATGCCCTTTAAACATGTCATAACAAAATACTACCAAGTAGCCCTAATCAGCTGTGTTTCATTCATAAAAATGGTTAACATAGAGTGTGAAACTTTTCACTATTACGATATTTTGCCTACAGCCTACACCCTCCGTGAGGCTTGGTAAGCTGGTAACCAAAAAAAAACTTATTCCTTCAGTAATGCTTTTAGGATTTCATAATTTATGCTGGCCCTAAATTAAGATTCCATAAGTAGGTTTGAACGCAAAAGTAAGAAAAAAAATTGACAATACATTCGATTTCAGAAAGGTTCCATCTTCTACTCTGGAGTGGATCATTGGCGATTTACCCTTCTCAACCAAGAAATATTTTTTTAATCGGGTAAAAATTTACGAAGATATCGCGTCACAAACGGTCGAATTTAAAACCTTCTTTTTGGAAATCGGTTAATAAATCATACTTTGGAACTTCCACATACCACTAAGCAGCTGGAAATCCATGTAAAATGTCCACGTCAATGAAATGCTACTAAAACTAATTGGTAATTAATGTCATTCTGAATTTTAAAAAATCGAAACATGTTTACGTCTTGCTACCTACTAACCCCTCTGCGTTTGCGCACATTACACAGTCTTGACTTGACACACACACACATGCATGCGCAAGCCACGCCCTGCCTATCGGCAAGTGCATTCGAATCCGAATTCGCCGAAATCCTTATAAAATACGAAGAAATAAAAAATACCTAAATTAAAGCCAGTCGCTTCTACCACTTCCGTGCAAGCAGTCGATTATTTTTGCGAGTCGTCCTAGTTCGTCGTTATTTGTTATTTTATTATCGTTAGAGATTTTCTTTGTTATTAGTTGTTGTCGCTATTAATTGTATTTGTTTGGTAGGTATTAGTTGTTATTGTTAATAATTCACGATATGCCGGTGGAGTACACCAATCAAAAATACTACGATATGAATTGTGTAAGAAGACGTGATCACGTAGGTACTTACGGAGGCTCGAGAAGCTTGATTACAAAGAGTGCCTTCAACTTGTGGTTAATGTAATACGCCTATTGTGTAGTTATGTGGACACAAAGGCCGCGCGTGTTTGTGTTACGTACGGAATAACAACGTCATCATCAGAAAAGGTTACTTGTTTCATTAAAAATTAAACCATCATTCTTGTTAAAAACCTAGGTTAGGTACCTAGGTACAGTAAGGTTCGAAAACGCGTATTTTTTTTTATGCACAACGGGTTTGTACTTGCCCTTAATCACACCTGATGTTAAGTGAAAATGAGGTCGAAGGTGGAAACGTACTGACACGGAAACCTCAACACATTTGGGGGACTGGCTATCTTATCTCTGACAACCGGAACACAACAATGCTATTAACATTGCTGCGTGGAGGCAGTTTTAGATAAGATGGTGGTAGAAAATGCGTATCCAGTAACAGCTCAAACGATTAAAATCTTTAGATAGGTAAACTTTGATTTCAAACTAAAAGTATTTTTTAAGCCCCGTTACATAAAAAATATGTAATAACCTTGAAGCCTATGTCTGTCTGTGTCTTTGTTGGGCCGACGTGTTTGAAATCATTTAACACAGTTGCTTTGTTTACCTGGATGATTCAGTGGGGATTTCTGGAATAATTATTTGCCGTCAATACAAAATTTCAATAGTTTGAGGTGGAACTGATTATGCACTTATGAACTTCATGAAAATTTGATGGAATGTATGGGGCTCTGGTCACCCATAATCCCGCCATACACGTAATCCACATTTCGGTAACTTCCGACGGCACACGCTATGTCGGTGCCCGACAAAGGGCGGGCGGCGCGTGTCAAAGGGCGGGCGGCCCGTGTCAACAGACGGCGGCGCGTTTGACGGACCCGACGCACACGCAGGGCAAAATGGGCGGGGTCCGCGTCATTTTGGGCGTCGATTATTTTGTCTCTTTTCATTCATGAATTATAGGGTTGTCCAAATTTTCTTAAATTAAATAATTTAATAACTTTGTATGGAAACAAAAATATGCGTTTTCCCCATTTATCTAATGTGCAATAAAACATTTATCGATGACACTATAACCAACTTTCGGCTTAGTACCCCCTTTCCGACTTACCCTGTATAAGGTCAGGAAATGCAGACCAATCTGGACCGGATCTAAGGGTCCGAACTCCTACAGCTCTTTACTTCGATGTTGATCCTCACCTACGCTTCATCTCTGAAGTTGTGGTTCAGGCTGTCCATCCAGTGGCCCCACTTGCGTGAGCGCTTCCGTCAGGAAGTGAAATATGTCCAAATGATACTCTAATTGTGTGCTAAAGTAACAAATAAGTGAAACACTCCAAAGTTACAGCTCCTTACCTCCTGGTGGAGATCATCAGCCAATCGCGCCATAGAGTCTCCTATCTCTGCTATAGTAGGTTGATGTGCATCAGGCTGTCCGTCTGGCGCGCCTCGCTGCGTAGGGACATCCGCCAGGAAGTCGAACAGGTTGTCCAGATTCACTGAGTCAGCCCGGTTGGCCACAGAGTGGGGTAACCCTCTGAGCTGATCGGCCATGTTCTCCAGTTCGGCACGTTCCTGATCTGCTTTCTCTGCGAGACTGCAATATTGAGTAATAAATGATAGACGAATCGCACTATTCTGCTAGTGTAAAGATTTATTCGGGCCTTAGTATGTTACTTCATAGGAATCAATTTTTACGTAGTTTCCCTTCTCCTGCCTACCCTTAAAATGTCGCAATTACTGATTCGTACTATTTATTGGTTTGTAATATTTTATGTGTTACTCTCCATGTTTATGTACATGTCTCTAGATAATCACAAAAAAAAAATTATGTATGGGCCGGAGATTTTTACTGATACGCTTTAATAATATTTATCTGTAAACCTACCAAGTTAATAAAATTCTAATCACAGACTATCGGCAGCCGCCCGATGCCCATGCTAAACTATGATACCCGAAAGTTCCTGAAGGAAACTCGCTTCGAGACATTATAATTAAAAATTACTTTTTGGGGGGTTTATGACTCCCTCGTGTTGGACGTCGATATAGAAGGTCACGTTTGACATTTCCATTTAAAAGATATCATTGCTTACCGTTCAACCTAAACTTTAAACTCGCGACTAAATTTAAGAACATGGAAATGACACGGACCGAATGTTCGGAAACTTTTCGATTCTTTTCGAAATATTGAACACTATTGTGAATTAACTTCCCTTTAGTTCGTCTGCTTTCTTATCATTAAAAACATCTTCGTTACTTACTTACAAACTTAATTACTCGTATTGAATTCCGTGATGATAGGTTTGCGTGGAAGAGATCGCAGTTATAAGGCCGCCTAATTTGTAGTTTCTATAAGATATTTAAATGTACCTTCCTTATTTAAACAATAAAGCGTATTTGATTTGATCTTCCAACGCGCTAGTTTATCTTTGATAATTTGTACAAATGAATTCATTTTTACAATCAGTATCCTACCAAATGTTGCACTGTTAATAAAAATAATCAGCCTGTTAATTTGACTGTCTGGGAACTGATTGATAACACATAACAAACATCAAAAATAGAATATCTGCCCAGCTACTTACTATTTTTTTGATGATCACATTTCACTCAAAAACAAGAGCTAATATGGTTACACCAGGGAATAATAAAATTAAGTATTCCTGAAAGTCCATACAGCTTCTAGCTTACAAACAGCCCTCACCTGTTCCTCTCCTCGCGTAGCTTGATCTCCTGGTTGACCCTCCTCATCTCCCTGAGCGCAGCGGCCACTTCCCTCGCGAAGGCGCCGCGCAGGTGCCTCTGCAGCGTCAACGCAGCTCTGCGCAGGCGCAGGAACGCCGCACGCTCCTTCCAGCCGCGCAACGCTGATTGGAGGACGATGGCCGCGGAGTGCCATTGCAGGTACTGTCGGCGCTTTATACTGCCCTTGTACCACTGGGGACACAACAGAATTTTGTCAATAAATCTCGGTCACAAACTACCGATCATCGCTTCAAGAAAATGTATCATCTGATGTAAAATCAACCTGGGTGTTAAATTGGCAGCCCAATTAATGTTATGTATTTGGATCGACAGGCCGCAGTCACACAATAGCCAGACTACTTTAACCGCCTCCGTGGCTCAATGTAAACAACATTGGGTTTACGATTCGGAGGTAGCGGGTTCGATCCCCAGCGGGGTACATGTTTAAGTACTAGGTTTGGTTGGTCGTAGGGCATTTTAAATGTCCGCCTGGCTAGCTACCACCATCTTATTTAAATCTGCCGCCAAGCAGCAATATTAATAGCATTGTTGTGTTCCGGTTGTCGGAGATAAGATAGCCAGTCCCCTAAATGTGTTGGGGTTTCTGGGTCAGTACGCTTCCACCTTCGACCTCATCTTCACTTGTTTCAGGTGTGATTGAGGTCAAGTACGAACCCGTCGTGCATTAAAAAAAATTACCGCCGAGTAACCGCTGGGGACCGAATCCGCGACCTCTGAATCGTAAACCCAACGTTGTTTACATTGAGCCACGGAGGGGGTTAAAGGTTCATTTTAAAGGTAATGTTTTTAGAGTGTATATATGGAAGTATATAGATTTCTATGTTACCTCCTGTAGCCTAAACGGTTTGATCGATTTTGAAATGCAAGGTGTTAATCAATTCGTCTGGATCCCCAAAGTGGTCCAGCATACATGCCTGCAAAATATGCTGTCGGCTTTTTTGGTTTATAAATACTTATTAATTCTTTCTCTGTGGAGATCAGGGCTTACCTTTTGAATGCGTAGAGTTGAGGAGTGTAGAAGCGCCGTCCGCTTTGCCTCTAACGGTGCATGTACCGAGCTGCGCATGAACACCTTGGTGTGGCCCACTTGCCAGTCTCCAGCGGGGGCCGGCACCATTGACATTATCGACCTGAAACAGACAGTGGTTAATAGGCTGGTGAATTTAAAAAAGTACTGTCAATGCGCTCCAATTGAAGAAAGATAAGATAGCCAGTCCCCCAAATGTGTTGGGGTTTCCGGGTCAGTACGCTTCCACCTTCGACCTCATCTTCACTTAACATCAGGTGTGATTGAGGTCAAGTACCAACCGGTTGTGCATAAAAAAAAAAGTGACTATAATTATAGTAGGCGAATTTGTCGCAATGAATAATGGAAGTGCAAATAACACTTTCTTTTAATTCTAAGAGGACAACATGATTTGTTCTTTACATACCCGATATCAGGAGCGCAGGCCCTGGGATGCGGCAGCAGGCAGCGGTAGCGCTGCTGGAACTGCGGCGCGGGCAAGTGCACCGGGTACCCGTCGCGGCGTATGCGCACGATCTCGTTCATGCCGAGGTACCGCAGCTGCTCCAACACCAGCTGGTCGGCGTACGAGCCCGCCTCCTTGTTCTCGTTCGGCTTTATACAGCGGACGTACCTGGACATGGAAACGAGATGCTAGATTTACTCCTTGAAATGATATTAAAATCGTATCGTCTGCAAAGCCGTTTCCAATACAAATTTTCATCTCTTACGAAATGTTTAAAAAATTAAATTAAAATCTAAAAAACCCGATAGAATGTTTTGTATTTTGGCGGCGCCATGTTGTATTTTTCCCATAAAATGTATCCTATGGAGATCAAGACGAATCGAACGACACCTTGCACTTCAAAATCGGGCGAGCCGTTTAGGCCTACTGGAGGTTACATAGAATTCTACATTTTGAATGTACACTCGAAAAAAATACCCTTCTTATTAGGGCTATCAGGTAAAAAAAGGCGTGATGAAAGTTTGTAGTGGCCAAATGTAAACTCAATATTTACCCCTGTGATATTCTAGTGAAAGCACTCGACAACTAACTCCCGCTCAGCATCTTAGGAGGAAAGGAGTGACTGAAAACTATCCCCAAATAAGATGGGGTTTCCGCGTCAGTACGTTTCCACCTGCGGCCTCATCTTCACTTAACTTCAGGTGTGATTTTTTTTTTATTCACAACGGGTTGATACTTGACCTCAATCACACCATATTAAGTGAAGATGAGGTCGAAGGTGGAAGCGTACTGATCCGGAAACCCCAATACATTTGAGGGACTGGCTATCTTATCTCTGACAGCCGGAACACAACAATGCTATTAACATTGCTGCTTGGAGGCAGATTTAGATAAGATGGTGGTAGCTAGCCAGGCGGACATTTAAAATGCCCTACCACCAACCAGATTGAGGTCAAGTACTAACTCGTTGTACATAAAAAAAAAACTATAGCTTTTCGAGATCATGTGGCAAAACTTCCTTTTGCCTAATAACAATACCTCTAACCAAACTCTACATTACCAAGTGATTTAGTGCAGTATCTATCAACAGTTGTACCTATTTCAGCAATAAAGAGCATTTGTTTTTGTTTCTGTTTTGTCAATTTGGACAAAACAGAAACCAAGACAATCCCGTGCCAATACCCACCACACGTCTGTCGCCTGCAACATGTCGACGAGCGACTGCAGCTGCGCCCGGAATGTGTCCACGACAGTGGGTCGACCCTTGGATGTGCCTCTCTGGGTGGTGCCCGTCGAGTTGGGGCTCGACAGTGACATATCCTGTTACATAGTTTTTCATACATTCATTTTCTGATTATTACATCTCCCCTGAACTAAACACACAGGGCATGTAGAACATGAACAAGAAAAAAGACGCACACATAAGTTGAAAATTTTGAAAACTCCGAGAGGCTATAAACATAATAAAAAACTTGGAAAATAAAAAACCGTTTTGATACTATAATGACAGACAGACATAGCCTGCAATCTTATAACTACCTTCTTTTTGAAAAAATAAACGCAAGGGATAATATTAACAATTTGGTATGGTCGCCAAAGAAGCTATTCAGATTTATGGATACACGCGGTTTTTGATGTTGGTTGTCGTTCTCTCCCACCGTTTTATGAAACGAATAATGGTCATGGAAAATGCATACATGCGCATTAGCTTGAGAACTGCAAAGCTTTTTAGAATGTAGATTTTCCTATCAGTCTACTTTAGTATAAGCTATTAAGTGTACAAAATAAGTTTAACAAGAGAATTGATAGTGTACCTGTCCAGGCGGCGCCAAATCCTGCACATAATCGGCCAACTCCCTGACAAACGGGTTGGCCGACCGGCTGAGGTGGTCGATGAAGGCGTCCTGCTGCGTATCGCGGTTCTTGTCGACGAAGCCCTGCACGCTGTAGGTGACAGCGCCGGCGTAGTGCTGCACACCGAACTCCTCCTCCCATTTCCGTCGGGAGCCTTTTACGAAGCTTTGGTGTTCGCCGAACTCACCCTGTATGTTCGTTAGGTACGCTCCGTCGGAGCCCTGGAACAAGATTGGTTGTTTTAAAATTATTATCGACAGTAGTCACGTTTTAAACGAGCTAAATTGTTTAGCACCAACAGGGTTTTATTGGAAGATACGAAAGTAAAGAGTATGCAAGAAAGCTTTTTTAGTAAGAATAATTTTTAGTAAGGATTAATGTGTGACGTGGTGTTTGTCGGGTTGAAATGGAAGGGATGTGACATCCTATTTTTCTAGTTTCATTGCAACTACCACCTGCTCTTTTTCCATTTACTGTACCGTAAGCGAGGTAGGAAATAAGTTTATCCCGTTTCGCATATGTTTGCGTTTTCTGAAGTCCCCCAACAGGCAAAGTAAATGGTTACTGCTAGCGAGAAAAACTACAACATGACTTTGGACATTGCATTTCGCGGTGGAGATAGTCGATGCACGGGCAACGTGCTCACATGTTGTATGGACGTATTCATACTAAACTGAGCTTTCAAGTGTTAAGTTTAATTTCAGTCAGTGAAAACCACGGTTTAATGACACATTTAATGCACAGAAAAAGTTACCTTTGGCATATGGCACTGTTCACTAAGCAATTTCAGCAAACTCCTCGGCGGTTTCTCCAATAGCTCCAGGCAGGCGGCGTTATCGGTGAACTGTATTTGATTGTATACTATCCCTTCTTGGCGATACTGAAAACAATGAATACGACACATGAGCCAAGTAAACGTGAATTAAAGGTACTGCACACCTAGACCCCCGAACTAATTACCATCGGTACCAGGCTAGCATGGGCGAGCAAGAGCTCCCCTCAATTCCAATTAGCCAAGATCAACAGCGGCAATCAGCCCTTTCGGCATCTATCGGGCTAATAAAACAATGATCCCAATACTTACAATCTCCTGTTCCAGCGCGAAAACATAGTTATTAAAGAACATGTGCAGCTTCTCGTTGGCGTAGTTGATGCAGAGCTGCTCGAGTGAGTTGGCGGCAAAGTTCTCGAAGCCGAATATGTCGAGCACGCCGAGAGCACGTGGAGCCTCGCGTCCTGGCGCAGAGCAGCTGTTCACGTGACGCACGAGCCACGCGAATGTTCGCGCGTATAGGGCGCGCGCCATAGCATGACGGTTCTCGCGAGCCTGTGATATTTAAGAAGACAATTACTTGGATCCTTATTTGATATTCCTGAAGACTCGCTTATACTGCGTTTGTCAATATCATAAGACACCTAACTAGATCACAAGTTGCGAAAGTTTATACTACAGTGGCCTTACCTCATGCAATCGCAATGGTATGTCGGTGACGTTCCCTCGCACGTTGATCTGTCGCTCGAGCAGCACGCGCTGCGCAGTGGGTGGCGCTAGGCCGAGCAGGCTCGCTACCGCATCTACTGCTTCCGCGTCTTCTGGCGCGAGGGTCGTCCGCTCGCCATCCACATCCTAGACAATTCGAATATCATCAACATATAGTTCACACTAATCCACTGCTGAGTTAGGAAATCTTAAGCACCAAGATCCAGATGGACGAAAACAACTCACCTGGAATTGCACGTTGCCCAGCCAAAGCACGGCGGCTAGCACCTTGAATAGACCCTCGCACATGTGTGGCGGCACTTGCAGCACTGTTAGCGCCAGTTGTAGCGCCTCCAGCTTCCCTTGTTCCCCGCCCCTCCCCTTGCGCGCTTCCTCGTCCTCTGGCCGGAGGTATTTGTACTGGACGTCATCTCGGAGACGAAGAGCGGTCCGGAGTTCGGTGTTGTGCTAGAAAAAGGACATTTTAATTTAGTCTCTTGGTCTACTCGTTATTTGCTTAACGGGGCAATAGACTTCAGTCACATCTGATGTCAAGTGATAAAAGGCCTCACCCAGAACCCCTAAATAATTTGGAAGACCGGCTATAAGCATTACTGCTTAGCGAGACTAGTGGTAGTAGCCAGGCAAAGTGTATGTCGCATCATGAGCAGAAGGATTCATAGAATAATACAAATCTATCTTTACAGTTGACTTATGTCATACTCTTTGAAGTTTCAATGAATATTTTACAGATCCAACTATATGTCATCATATGTAACTCATCAAATAGTGGACACTATTTAGCGGTGACAATCTACCTTTCAACTTAGTTTTATAGTTTCTCATATTTTTGTTTTACAAAGGGGTACGTAGTCTTCTGGGAAAACTAGGAGTACACGGGGATTGATGAACAAAACAATACAGCAACGATAACGCGTGTTAGTCTAAAATATGTGACAGCTGCAATATATTCCCGGTTGTTACCGACAAAAACAGCCTTAACCAAGTTCTGCTGGCAATACATACCTTAGCGCCCTCGACGAGCTGATAGAACACGTGGTAGTTGGTCTCCCGTGGCGCAGGACCAGTTATTCTGGCTCGTTCAAGCAGGAAGTCTCTCAGCACCGCCCCCCTGATGCCGCCTCGGTGGTCCAACCGGACTTCGACAAACTTCCCGAACCGCGAGGAGTTGTCGTTGCGTACAGTTTTCGCGTTGCCTGAAACATTTCACAATTTTTCATTTTCGAGATACTAAGCAGCAGGTATGTAAGGATCGGTGTGCACTGCCAGGTAATGAGTATAGACTTAAAACTTGTGTGCGGGTCATAGTAGTATAAGACGCCACGTCACTCATCCACAGGAAACTAAGTTTAGTTTGCTAAGAAAGGAATTTTCTAAGAAATAAGCGGGAGCTTTCGTATACAACGTACAATGAAAAGCCGAACCACTATGTCTATAGGTCGCGGGTGTGAATCCCGCTAAGGGCATATGTTTGTATGATGAACACTTCTCAGTTATGGATAATAAATCAGGTGAATGGAGCACTGCATGGCTTTATGAGGAGCCAGAAGGTGTCCAAAAAAATTTAACTGTTGTTCATGGCGGGGTAAAGAGTGAATGCTGGGTATGGCAGAAGATGAATGAAAGTAGAATTAATGCAGTGGTATTGAGAAGTAAGAGTGGAGTGACTTGGAATGATAGAATCAGGAATAGTGTAATTAGGGAGTTATGCAGTGTGAAAGAAGACGCAGTAACAAAGATTGAAAAAGGTATGCCGAGGTTGAATGAAGCAAAAGAAGTGTGTCAGGATCGTAGCGTCTGCCTCAGGTGTGACTTTATGAATGTATGATGAAATAAGTTTTTTTTTTTAATTTTTAATTAACAAAAAAAAAGAACAGGTATTCGTGTAGATTATCATTTATCAACCATCTGGTATTCAAAATACAAGCCTAGTTGTTAGTGTGGAACTAGAGTATTCTTTTAACGTCAAAGGACTCGAGGAAAGCCAGGGTGTAGGATAAGACCTTGAGAAAAGATTGCCATAAATACCCACCAAAAGCTTCAAGCACTGTGTTGGCTTCAAGGATCTGCTGCTCAGCCCAAGAGGCCTGCCCTCCCGCCGCGCAGAGGTATTGCAGTATGAACTTCGTCGTCTCAGTCTTGCCGGCACCACTCTCTCCTGATATCACCACGGATTGATTCCTTTCGCCATTCTACAGGAAAATGATTAGTATTTTGCGTCAATAATGCATAGTCTGCGTCGAGCGCTCCACAACTATTAACATTTTTCTCAACATCGCCGTAATTTCTCATAACTTTTCAATACAGCGATCAGAAAGCAGCACTTCAAAAAGTTTGATTATAACATTTTGTAAGCACTCGTCGAAAGACATTCAAACTAAGAACAATCCTTGTTCGTTTGCTAGCTTGTTCTAAATTTCAAATAAAAAAAAAACATTGGGTTCGCGCGTTTGAGTGAAAATTCGATTTTGTAAATGTTTCTTCGCTGTAGTTGGAAGAAAAACAGATTATAGATATCGCATTAAGTGATTTATAAGTTACACTTGTATTTTAGATAACACACATGCAAAAAGTATTCTAAATTATTTTAAATTTACCTAATTAAGATTTATTTACCACGTCATTAGTATTAAGTTATTTTGTTTTGCTACGCTCAATTTGTATTTAGATTATACCCATCAGAAATGTAGAAAAGTTCACTGCTGGATGCTTCCAAAGCTTATGGCATTATTTCTATATATTTAAAAAGGTTTCGCCTATTTAACAAATACCTATAAAAAATATGTTTTATCATACCCGCAGTGAGCTGTAAGCCGCTTCAGCTAGTGCGAAAACGTGCGGTGACATCGCGCTGAAGGCTTTGCCCCGGTAGTCTTGCATGTGATCCTGCGAAAATTCAGTTTTTACTCCTCCAAAATCTTGTACCTATATCTTTATTCCTCAACACCATTTCAGCCGATAACAACACTTTACCTTAAATAATATTTATTACTCACAAAACGTAAATTCACAAAACAAATGAATATTTAGAAAATTTCGTATAAGTACAAAGCAACTGTGTTAAAAATTAAATCTCATAGTAACTGTTAAACCCATGTTGATCAAACTTGGCTATAACCATCTTACAAAACCATTCTCTCTCTGTTCAGCCGTTTGGGTGCTACAATGTGACAGACAGACATAGCCTTCAAATTTATAACACCCTACCTCTTGCGTCGGGAGTTAATAGTAAGAAACAAAACGTGAACAGTCGCGCGTTTGTAATTATTCGGCAATGGACTTTTGAAGTATCAATAATAAACGGGAATGGATTTTTTTTATCCACAACGGGTTAGCACTTGACCTCAATCACACCTGATGTAAAGTGAAGACGAGCGGTCGAAGGTGGTAGCGTACTGACCCGGAAACCCCATCTTATTTGGGGGACTGGATATCTTATCTCTGACAACTGGAACACAAAAATGCTATTAACATTGCTGTTTGGCGGCAGATTTAGATAAGATGGTGGTAGCTAGCCAGGCGGACATTTAATATGCCCTACCACCAACCAAACCAAGTACTAAATATGTACCCCGCTGAAACGTAAACCCAATGTTGTTTACATTGAGCCACGGAGGCGGTTAAAATTTTTCAAATTATTTCTATCAGAGTGTCACAGTTGAATACCAACACCGACCCACCCAAGATCGAGAGTTGCCAGATGGCAGCCGCTACCAGTGTTGCTATACTTGCCAACAGTAATCATAAACTAATCTCCAAGTTACAACCATTCCAGTATTTTTACTTTGTATGTCGCGCGCAAAACCGCGAGCAGTCCAATTTGCGTTCACTTTAACTATCTTTGGAGCTTGCGGAACTCGACAATAACTTTGTTAATTTATTCTTATGACAGTGCTGAAAGTTTGTTATGAAGAGAGTAATTACGAATCTCAATGTTTGAACTTAAGCGTTGAAACTCAAGACAAGAGTAAAACGAAAACATAAGGAAGTTAGAAAATTGTTACAACACTCGTCGTACGTGTATTGATACTGTCTTCGGACCAAGCAGTTGCTGGTTCGAATCCCACTACATGTAAGTGTTTGCATGATGAAAACTTTGTTTAAAAATATAATCCATATGTGGTATGCAATAAAGCATATTGATTGATTTATATGAAATAATATTTATTACTGATTATAAATTTGGTTTGGACGACCTGTTTGGTGTAGTGGATAAAAATTATGACTGCTATACTAAAAGGTCGCGGGTTCGAATCCCGCTAGGAGCATATAGGTCTGTATGATGAATACAGACATGTGTTCCCGAGTTATGGATGGTTTTCATTTATTTATGTATTTATTTACAAAAAAAATATGTATTTGTGTAGTTTATCAACCATCTGGTATCCATAATACAAACCTAGTTGCTTAGTGTGGAACTAGAAGAAAGTGTATGTGCAAACATATTTGTTATTATTATTATTTATAAATTATGAGTATAATAAATAATAATAACAACAATAAACACAATAAATAAGACGCAAAAACTTATGCAGATTACGAAAAAGCAATGTGTAATAACTGAATGAAAGGCTTACACATCTCACCTGTGGAAATATTAGAAAGTGAGAGCTATTGTAGGATGATGATTAGTTACACGATTATTAATCGTAAGAAATCAGGAAGGAACACTTGCTCATTAATGGTTGGGAACGTTGATGATAAACTGTGGATTGTGTTCTGTTGTATATTAGTTACATAGGTAATTAAATATCAATCAAACTCGTCGTTAGTGTTATCTAGTCTTCACAATCATTCAGATTACGGGGTGCAACATCAAGTTATTATTGTGTTGGTTAAATAATTTTATAGATGCTTTAATCCGTTTTCCATTTGAAAAGGTTCAGTTGAAGTTTTCACTATTTATTATTTTGGAATTAAGAAAAAGTCCGAAGTTACGGCCGTCCGAAGCTATTTTCGTTAGGGAGTAGACCCCCTGATGTGGGGGGGCAGTCTAACATAGAATGTACTCCTCACTACCAATCTGCATCAAACATTCTTTATTTTGTAAGTTTATAAAATAAAGAATGTTTGAAAACTCCAACTAAACCTTTTCAAATAGAAAACGGATTAACGCATCTATAAAATTATTTAACAAGTACACAGGGTACACTAATAATAGTAAAATTTAAAATTTTTTAAGCTACAGCTTGTTTAAAGGGCAATTTTACTCCAAAAATCCAAGGGGTTGCTTTTTCTAAAACAGGTTTTTATATTACAAAAAGCATCGTTATGCATTATTTTTCATTAGTAATTATTTAGACTCCGCCCTATTCCCGGATAAAAGTAGTCTATAATGTAAAGATCTACCTACCCATGTGCAAAAAATCAAGATGAGTTAAGAGGGTTTCAAGGCGATATTTTGAAAATGTAACTTTTTAGATGTTATATGTATAAAGTTTCATTAGAATCGGTTTATTATATTTTGACGACCTGTTTGGTGTAGTGGTTAGAAATTCTGCTGCTATACCATAGGTCGCGGGTTCGAATCCCGCTAAGGCCATATGTTTGTATGATGAATACAGACATGTGTTCCCGAGTTGTGGATGTTTTTCATTTATATGTGTATTTATTTACAAAAAAAAAGTATTTGTGTAGTTTATCAACCATCTGATATCTATAATACAAGCCTAGTTGATTAGTGTGGAACTAGATGGCGCTGTGTGTATGTGCAAAGATATTTATTATTCATTTCGAAAAATTTGGCCGTGAAAATTTTGTATGGAATATCGTGCGGGATAAAAACCTTTTAATTAGTGTTTGTTTGAAACAAATGAGCCTACCAGTCTTTTAGTGTAGGAGGTAGTGGGCATTTGTGTTAACATGAAGACGAACGCATAGTACAAATTATGCTCATTTCAGGGTTTATCGTAGCATGATGCCTTCCGATATGAAGCCTGATAAACACAGTGGAGACGCTCTGTTTCACGTGTAATGTCTCTTGTTTCGGATGATCATTATATCGTCACCATTATGTCTCTTACAGAACATAATAGGGATTTAATTCTCTCAGATATGAGTATTGATATTTAAGTTTTATTTCGTGCGTGACATTGTTTTGTGTTCTGTCAAAATCTTGTAAACATTATACCTTTCTCTAAAGTACAAGACACAATTAGTGTTTAGTGTATCACTTCTTGCCCTAGTCACAATTTTTTTGGGGTCGGCGCAGTCCATCTTTATCATCCAATCTCCTCTATCAGTAGTTACCTCATCATTCACGAACCATCCATCTTTTCCGTGGTCTTCCTCTACCTTTCCAAGCATCGACATCCATATTTCACTCTTTTAATAAAATGCGATTAAGTAAATAAATCTTATCTCTTAAACAAGCCTTATACGTGTTTAGCAGGTTCCGGGAGACGTCACCTGACACTACAACTTTTATTGCTATAACATCGAGAGGGATGATTTTGTTTTGAAAGTGGCTAATGTAAATTTTGCCGTTTTACTACTTTTCGTGGCAACTCTTGCAATTTAGGTTTCACTTTAACATTGTAGCGCCAAGACGACTAAACAGAGTTTAACCATGTTTGAGGGACATCGGTTATAACGTTTCGATGGTACTTAGCTTAACACAATTGCTTTATCGGGATGGTATTTTCCTCAATATTTTTTTGGTCAATGGTTTTGTATAGTATATAATAGTTTGCTTTAATGAATGCAAGTTACAGACTGAGTTTCACACTTGAACTAAAGCAAAGCATTATAGCTGCCTGCGAGTCTAGCCGTCGACACATGACCCGGTCCCGACAAATAGGACAACGCCAGGCGGATAGTGGGTAATGCAATCATATCTATGGCTCATAGTATTACATCACTGGAAATCCCAATCTAGTAAAAGTGTTATTTGGAATTCAGTAAAAATAACATTTTGGTTTAAATAGTTTGTGTGTGAGATTTATAGTATGTGTGGTACTATGTGAGAGTTTTTGTGCAATGTTACAGGTGTCGACAAAAATATACAGAGCGTATTATCTGAAACGAGGCATCCTTTCTAAAGGGAATCACAGTGAGTGAAAGGAGGAAAATACTATTAAAATTCTAAACAAATGCCTACAGCAGCTTTTCGCTGAAAATTATCTAGACCCTAGATAACCCTAGGGTCAACGCATGGGTTCACTCACTATGGCGAAACAATCACGTATTAATGCTAGTGTCCGATAGATGGCAGAAGTGCTGAATTAACGCCTGCATATATACGCCTGATTATCAAAGTATATCATCGAAATTTAACATGGTCATCGCACAACATAGCGAAACGACACCAAGCCGCCATGCTCTGCAGTCTCAACATAGCGATAGTTGTATCACCGATTTCGGTCGTTAAGTCCTAACAATGTTATTTTAATAATGTCAGAGAGAAACAGAGTCTCTAATATCAAAATATCGGGGTTCGTTGGAATTAGGATACGGTCTTTCAACAAATAGCGAAATTATTAAGAATATTTAGAATAATAAGATCATTTGGAGGTTAAAGACCGATGTCGGTTGCAATCTATGTCGAGACTGCAGGCCAACACCAGCACGACTCAAATCAAAGTGTGGTTTTGATAACTTTGAATTTGTGTAAAGTTCACTTAACAGATTAAGTGAAAGCAGTGTATATGAAGGGAATGCCCATTGTCATTTGTACACTTCTGGTCTGACTACCTGCTGACAGCACGTGGACACCAGGTCTGGCCGAGAACTATTTGACGTCGAGAGTTGAAGCGGTGTTGGCAAGGTGTTGAGTAGCTACTTCTTTTTTATTTTTCTTTATTTCAAGATTAAATTATACATATATATCTTGAAAAGCAATTCTTGATCGCAGTGTAGCCTTCGGGGCGGGTTCCCTTCCTTCCTTATTAATTGTATATCGACTATAAAGCTGATTCTAAGTATATTAAACTTACCGTTGTATAGCATCCTAGCTCTTTATATGGATTCACTGCGACCAGAATGGATCCTGTGTACGTCTGTTAACATAACGTTAAGGATAATTGTATTCTCGTCCACGAAATGGGAACAATTCGATAAATTTGTTGCTACCTACGCAAGGGAGGAAAGACGAATGGCATTAATGAAATAAATAGTCGGCGTTTTCTACTAAAAGGAAAGGCAATGAGGCAGAACAAGGAATGAATATCATTTGTTTATTTAATATTTTTGCTGTAAGATACCATATCCAGTTTCTATATGAACTAATTGAATTGAAGATTATCGATTGAGTGAATAAATCCCAAAAAAAATAAACAATTTCAAGCTTTAGTTATTTTGCGGTTGATTGTTCTGCACAATCAAGAATTTGCCTTCGCTGTCATTTTGCTTATTAGTTGTTCAATTTAATTAAGAATCTACCTGTGTTGCTCAAACCTGCTTTCGATGGTCATTCGCCATTGGTCGTTCTGCATAATAAAGATTTTGCCTTCGATGGTTATTCCGCGTATTAGTTATTTTACGAATGCTCTGCTTAATTAAGAATCTGCATTCGCTGGTCATTTTGCATATTCGTCATTTCATTGGTCCTTCTGCGTAATTAAGAATTTATATTCGCTGACATTCTGGGTATGCACCTACAAGTGCCTATCGAAGCACGGATCGTTACTTAACTTCGACAATCTTTTTCGATAACGAGTGTGGCTGCACCCTGAGTGCGCATATAAAACAGGATTATGCAGCATTCAGCGTTAAAAAACGGAGTAGAGGGCAGCTGATATGTTCACAAATACGAATTTTACGTAGCATAACAAGCGCTAGAGAGTCACCGTGAACATAAACCGTTGTAAACAGCAGATTAATTGGTCGGAGCTCTTAAAAAAATCTGCGATTGTCAACCGACCCGCCCTGCATATGATGTCCGTCGCGCCATAATGCATATTGATGATGATGCTAGAGTACTATTCATAATGACGGCATATCTCCCTTGCTTTTATTATAGGTCAATAGTAATTCACGTGGTTGAATTCAAAGGATACGTATACGAGGTCCTGCCGGTACCGCCGCTTGAGGTTCTCGTTGATGGCGTGCTCGGTGATCTGCGGCATCAGCGTCATATCGGGCACGCCCAGGCCTTCCTCGCTCTCTCGCTCCTCCATCTTGTCTGTAACAAGGATAACACAAAGATAAAGAAATGTGATTTTGACTTATCAGAACTACGACCAAATTAGTTTTGTGTTATCCAATCTAAATTGTCTTTATTTCAGTATTTATTTGAACGTAGATAAAGAGAGCAATAGTCAAAAATAACAATAGTAATATTTAATATGCTATTTTATTTTTAACAAAATTTGAGGAAGACAGGTAGGTAAATCACACCAAAATTGCCAAATATTTTTTTTTCTGTCAAACTGAAACCTAGCGAAAACCTAATCTACACAAAGACACTTTACGAGAGTTCAGGGAGTTTCTTCATAACTTTCATACCTTTGAATTAACATTTCCCAACAGATATTCAAAGTTACCCCACTTGTTATTTGGATGCTAATTGTGAACTTTTATTTAATTTTTATAAATCTTTGTCGGCGTCAATTTCTACCGCCCATTCAACAGACCTGCCCTGGGCACAGGAGGAGCCTTAAGTCAACACAGATTCGGCTCATTGGGATGTTTTACAATATCACTTTTCTATTTATTCTATGGATTATAATTCTACTCCGTTCTTAGGCCATCATCCTAATTTCGGATTGTTTAAACATTAATATTATTTCTATAAGGCTTTGATCGGCTTAACGTTATAGTCGAGAGAATCAGGTCAAAGAGCTCAATAAATAAAACAGGCTGATATTCCTTTCATCGCCAATGTAAACGTAGCGAAAACATTTTCTATACGATCAGATAATATGATCGTCAATGAAAGCAAAGATATGCTCCCCTCTAGAGGGTCACAATCACAATATTTGTCGAGGCTTTGGGGAATACTATCATGCCACTCGAATTTATTCACGCGCTATTACTTAAAGGCGAAAATAAACAAGCCAGTAAATGTAGGTAAAAATGCACGTCTCTGGTTCTATTTGCAGGTATGCCGGTTATACGGTGGCTACGTGATAATCTCCCCCTCAATTTAGAGTCGATCTTGACTTCTCGCTCGGATAATTCTCGTTAATATGATTTTATCGCGTTGATCGATTGTTAAACTGTTTACATGCAATAGAGTTTGTGTCTCCCCACGGAACCTGATGAGATGTTAACCAAATTAGAAATATAAGTCTTTAAATAGATATTTATTCATTACAAACTCTAGTCTTATACCTAGAACAAAATTGCGATAGTAAGGGCCCAACAAATCTGCTGAGTTCCTGTCCCCGTTGTAGAGCAGTGGATGGCACTAAACAATGCATGGTAGACAAAATTAAGAAGAACAAACTCTATGGGTGAAGATTCAGCTAATTTCCAGTCCCCCGTTGTGGAGCAGTTGGTGCATAGCAAATAAATTTAAAAAGAACAAAGTAATCTGCTGATCCCCAGCAGTTGATGATACCAAACAAGGCATGGATTGCATGGCGGACAAACATTTCCTGTCGTTTCTAGGCGAGATAAATACTGTTCAGCAGTGGACGTCCAATGGCTGATATGTTGATAATCTATTACAAAGGTTATTATTGCAATCAATCATACATTTACGTTAAACTTAATGTCGCTTTTTCTTTGAGAGAGTTATGCGAATACAAAACTCCAGCGACTACACAACGTTGGACGTCTAATGTTTAATTTACTGAATGAATTCTGTCAACTGACTGAGGCATGAGGTGCCGCATTCCGATTGGCCCTACCAAAGTTGTTATTTACGTGACCGTGACAGAACCAATCAGGGTGCATTACGCTGCCAGGACTAGCCAATAAGTGATTTGTGTTTGTTATAATTCACTGGTCTCGGAGAATGCAAGGGAATCTAAGCCCATACAGCCATGTCTCATTTATCTTATTTCTTCAGTTTAGTGAATCAGTCTCAGTCAAAACAAGTGATTCGTCGAATACTTGGCGTATACGGAGTCTAGTCACGGTCAAGTCATTCTTCAGTAAAGTAGCAGAATGCTAACAAAGATTCTGGCGGCTTTTTGTGGGAACCCGAAAGCTTCGTTACGCACTTTAATTTACACTTCCCTTCACTTGTAAACTGACTTTTGCTGCACAATATTCTGCCATTATTAAGCTTCAAAAATCAGAATGCAAAAATTATAAGAAGTAAAAACAAAATGCAACATCACTCGCCGAGTTCCCACCAAAAAACCATAAGTGATTCGATGTTTTTGGAAATCTGTCCGATTAGTCTGATGTGTTCACTGATTCCCCTTGCTATGCGGACGAAGACAAAATTAACATCTATAACTTGATTAAAGTCCCATCATCTAGATATTATTTATTACACTCTCCACACAATCGTTCCAGGACGTTCCCGGGAGAGTCCGACAACTAAGTTATCGGGCGGAAGTGCCACTCGCGGATAATACGTCACTTCGCGCCCTCGCACTCGCCGTCACTATCAATAACGCGTCGCTATCGCAAAATGGACGGACTATGAGCCTGCTTCAACTGCCAGTTGTGCCAAATGGAGAGCTATCACTGCTGTCACACAAATGGCCATTTGATTGAAATGAACGTGTGAATGTTCGCAGCGTTGGACTCCCGGCTGAGAATCTATCAACCCTTGTATTCTCGAAAGGCGGCTTGAGATAGCACTTCAATCTTCGAGTATGTATGTCAACGTAAAATACATGATTTCGTTTTTATTGCATTTATCTGTCAGTCAGTATGTCCAAGCTACTACATTTCCGAAAAGGAAACTGTGAGAAAAGAAGCGGCGAACCAACAGACACCAACAGAATCATTGTAGTAAAAAATATAATAAAATTAAAACAATTTTTTTAATTTTGGAAGCCGGGTGAAATACGCAAACCTTATTAAATATTCAAATAGTCACAAATTGTTTTTGTTAATATTGCTTTGACATTATCTTCAAATTTTTTTCTCAGATTAGTGATATTCTCACTTGTCCCATAATATTGAAATATTTTATTACAATTCAATAAAATTTGAAATATTTTATTGAACTTATACATAATATTGTCGTGAAACGCCTCTTTCTAGGCATGTCGCTCATTAATGTGACAAACTATATGAATGTATGGGAAAATCCTTTACTTTTATGTACCATACAGTAATTATACGACACACGAAACAACAACCTTAAGGACATTACAACGTCAAGGAGTACGTTATTCACTGTGAAAAATATAAGGAAATTCTCAGCCGGACCTTATATCCATATACAATCTTGATTAATCAAGGTAGTCCAGTAAGACAATATATGGTGCACTCCATAAAAACCGGCAGACATCATACATCCACACTAATATAAATGCGAAAGTAACTGTATGTTATACCTTATCACGATATAGGTACTCTACAGTCAGATAATTGTTAATAAAATACCGCCTGTAATAAACATTAAAAACCAAAAAAACCCGCCAGCATATTCTGTATTTCGCGGGCGCCATGTTGAACCTTTTTATCATAAAATGTGATCAAGACGAATCGAACGACACCTTGCACCTCAAAATCGGTAGAGCCCTTTAGGCTACAGGAGGTAACATAAAAATCTACATACCACTCGAAAAACGAAACCCTCCTTTTTGGGGTTGTCGGGTAAAAGCGTGGCCTAGAGCCTATAAATAGCGAGACAATTGTAATAATACACATTAAGCAACTATGTATTGCTCTCATTACCTATCCGCAAGTTGACCTGTAGACTCCAGTACCTATCGTATTGAAATTTGGCAGAGCTAGCCCGCACTAGAAGAACATAGGCTTATAAAATAATGCCACGAAGGCGAAGCCGCGGGCGTAAAACTAGTTGAGATATAAACGCGAAGAGACTAGAAATGCCGTGTAATTTTTTTCCCATATTTGTGTAATTATTAAGTAAATGGGAATTTTCCATCTTCACATCGCATAACGTAATACAGGTATATAAAACGGGAGATAGATGATTGTGTTGTCTGATATTAGGGTCATGTAAATGGTAAACTTTTATTTTAATGTGTTTATTGCTCAATTGAGACTTCGTTTGTTGGGAATTATGACGTCACATATTCTATGTCCTACGGGTCTATAATCAAAATTTTATCCAAACCTATTCAGTAGTTTAGCCGTGAATATAGGCAAAATCAATTTCACAATGTGAAATTTTTGATTGGTTAGTAATAATTTGGTACCTACTGGTAACATTTGACCGAATTCATACTTATCCATAGACGAGAACGTAAATATGTCCGTTTCCTTCGCCTAAACTTCTGAACCGATTGTACTGAAATTTAACAGAGGTAGCCTGGAGAAAAACATAGGCTACTTTTCATTCGGAAAAATATAATCCACGAGAGCGAAGCCACGGGCTGATAGCACGTTGTAAATGTATTAGGTTGAGATAAATAAAATCCTATTCCACTCCACGTCGAAATTTATATTTCGGCCATTTTTTGTTTGCACACGGAGTTTGAATACGGGGTTTGCTCTAACCGCTGTCATGCAGCTTCGAGTTTACAGATAGATAAAAACATGACCCAGTAGGTGTTCTCTGGACATTCAAAGCAATGTCCTTTGCTTGTCCCGTAAACGACGGCGAGATGAGAGAGATGCAAACCTGAGTAAATAAGTTTCTACCCACATCAAAGGTCAAAAGACATAAAAACCATAAAACACCTGGCAGTTAGATTGTAAATATTGTACAGGTGCAAAGTTATTGTTCTAAAGACAAAGAGATATAAATCCAATCTCCTATACTATTTACAAAACATGGAGGTCCGCAGTACGGAGCATGGACTTATTATACGGAGCGGCAGACAAAAATAATTGAATTACGAGAAGGTCCCTTCTATTCTATTCTATTAAGAGCCCATAGTGTCCCACTGCTGGGCAAAGGCCTCCCTCATCTGTTTCCAATCGTTTCTGTTCTTGGCGAGCACAAACCATCCCTTATCAAAACTGTCCAACCAAAAGAAGGTCCCTTACATAATGAAAATGAATTAATCGAATTGAAGCGCCAGTTGGTAAATAATCGTTGAAAGAATAGGCAAGAGTGTGTCAGACACGCGTGGTCATGTTTCAATTTACATTCCAGAAATAGCGAAAAAGGTTTTCTTGTAGAGAATAGCTTTTGCTTGAAATAGGAGATAAAATATCCCGCGAAACATGTCTGTCATAATATGTGTGACGTCGCCGAACTTCAGACATGTCCGGCCGACATCATAAACATGGACTGAGATAAAGATAACTGGTGAGGTGACATGTGAAGTAACTCCTTTGGCTCCATCTCGAGCACACCACACTCTTAGGGACTACATCCAGGATTCTTTTATTGTTAATATATTTCTAATCGGAATGTATCGGCTATGTTGAACCATGTTGGTGTCCGAATGAAATCAATAAAAATCCCGCGGCATTTGTCCCTTAGTGTATTTGTCATAATAATAATAATACACACATTCATAATGAAGGAGTCGTTTCCATCAATTACCTTACAAAATAAGGTCAAATCAGGTCTTCGATTTAGAATAAAGAGATCTAAGCGCCAATTAATCAAATTTTCCATATCATGAAAGAAACTGATGAAAGTAGAATGCATGTGGCAGAGATGAGAATGCTAGAATGGATAAGATCAGGAATGAGTAAATCAGAGGAAGTCTAAAAGTGGCGCCAATAACAGAAAAGTTGAGGAGTAATATAGGTTAGCATGGTTTGGGCACATTATGAGGAGGGATGAAAGGCACGTAACAAGACGAGCGTTAAGTATGAATGTGGAGGGATACAGAGGTAGACCAAGAAGGCGTGGGTAGACTGCGTGAGGAATGATATGTATGTGAAAGGGGTGAGTACGGAGATGACGGCTGATAGAGGAGAGTGGAAGAGGATGACATGTTGTGCCGACCCCACCTAGAGTGGGATAAGGGCAGGAAAATGATGAAATGATGATTACCGCATAGGGTTCGTCTCATTTCTAAACACAGTATACACTTTAGGTGGGATTATACAGTGAAATTCACATCACTGTTATCCTTTTGGAAACTACATTTCATACTTATTCTTTATTGCACCAAAAAATTACATATAACAGACAACAAACAATAGGTCATGTATAAATGTGAACTTATATCTTTTAGAGATATTTTATTTAATTATTAATAAATTAAAATGGATCTTTTTCGTATCTAAGTCATACTGTGTTCCACGGTGCGCCCATACATCCAAGGGCTAACCTTATGGAGGGAAGAAATCTTAAATGACGACTGCTCCGCTGAACACCTAAAGTGTGCCCTTGGTGGTAGAACGGGTAAATTTTGTATGATCTGTAGTGCTCCTTTGGTGGAGCACGTCTTATGTCATTATATTTATGGTTCCACTTTACCCCTACAAACGATGGAAATGATAATAATAATGAAAATAATTTAACTTTGAAGGAAGAAAGTTTTGTTTGTTTCAATAACTTGCTTAACATTATAGATTTAAAACAAATATTTCAAGTATTTAATTTTAGTTGTCCCTCCAATGTGTTCATAACATAAAAGGAGCACGACAGGTAACTCAAAAATTTCCCTTCTGAACCACTAAAGGGGCACAACGGAGCAGTCGTCTCTTAAATAATTATGGAAAACTTACTATCTCGCCATCTTCTCAGAAAAAGATTTTTCGATAAAACCATTTTACCACTAACATGCACAATCTTACAACACTACACTAACAGATACCTTTATTTTTTGAGATAAAAAATTATAAATAATGAAACGGCGGCGCTAAGTAAGTAATGACAGTTCAACTAAATATGATAATGACAATTCACAGATCGATGTATGTTTGGAATACGTTTTCAAAATTTTTGACAAACGGATACAAGAATGGAAAGAGGTATTTAGTTAAGTAAAAAGAGAGTAATATATATCTTTTCTTCTATTTCACCACATAAATTTGAAAATTAGAATATCCCCGAGGCTCTTGGAAACTGTTGAAACGATTTCCACCAAACATGGTAAATAAATAAAAAATATTTTAATTAGCTCAATTGCAGAATGTTTTCAACGCTCAAATAACTTCTATATTAAAAACACTTTAAAAACAAGCTTTTAATGCTCTATCATTACATATTATTCTAGTACAAAGACGAGTAACATAAAGTCCATCAAGGAGTTCGAGTGGCAATCTTCTGGCTCCATCTTCTTCAGACCCTCGTCATGTGTAATGGAAAGTGCTTATGGCAATAAACTAGCCCAAATTCGACTACTTTACAATTTGCTATCAATTCCAATCCTACATCCCGGCTCCATCATCAAATATTGCTGTCTGTATTTGTAGTACCATCAGTAGTACGTATTCGAGAGTTCTGGACCAGCCCCGGGCCCTCCCCCTAAAAAAAGGTCACCACGGTGTGTTCCCCCTTTCACGGTCTCATTGGCGGCTTTAATTGGGTCGTTATTGACGGATTTGCCAGTTAACTTTGTTTGCTAATTATAATGGCTAGTAAAAAATTGTCCTTATCTAACCTAATAATAGGTTCACACATAAATCAAGTGGACGATAACTCCTCGGCTTTTGGCGCTTTCGTGTACCTACAACTGATACAAGTCTGAACTTGTTCATGGTAAGCATAGCGATTACAGCAGGTGTATGTTTTTAATATGGAAAAAAATTAAATTTATTGTCAGCAATGAAACTGCCTTTCCATTATTCTTTTATTTAGTTTTCTAATTTATGATCAATTTATATTTATGGCAGTAGTCGACAAAAAACATGCACCTTTTACGGTGAATAGAAACTTCGTAATTTAAGTTATTTCATTATAGTATACCATTTTTTCCTAGTAAGATTTGGAAACAGGTGAGACTTTTTTGCTCGTCACGTTGGAATGTGTACGCCTTTAGATGAAATGATAACGATCACCCACTGTCAAATTTATTTATGTTAGTTATTCTTTAGATCGCCATCTGCGGCATACGCAGTATTTTTTCTTAATTTTTTAATTCGATTCAATAATAAATATGTAGGGTTAATTCTTAATAGCTACTACGTATGTGGTATCACCACTCTACCTGGATAGGGTATTTAAAGCGAGACGGCTTGTACAGCACCACAGTCCAAATTCGATCGCCCGCCTCGCCTCGAGACACAGTCGTACATTTCATAGTGAAAAGTGTTAAACTACGCTTTCTGTCATGTCGGTAAGTTTTTGTCTGTAACTACATTGTTTATGTGTTGTCTACTTTACCTGGACGATCTGTTTCGATGCAATTGCTTGACCTAACCTTCGTTTTCTGCTCGTTTCAGACGTCGATTCCTGACAGTGATTACACCTTTAAGAACTATTACTTTCCTACTGCCGATCTAAGCGACGATGATGAAACTCAAGATCCTCCTGCCTTGAAGGTCAAGCAAAACATTGCTAAGAGAAACATTGATTGTTTCTTTGAGAAGCCCAAGAAAAAGAGGGTCCGACTACAGTCTTCCAATATTGCCCAAGCTAACGGAGAAGGAACTTCATACATTTCATCGAATAATGATGACGGATCCTCAGCGAGTCATCTCATTAAAATAGAAGTGTATGAGATGAAAAAGTTGAAAGATGTTCAACCAATTGATTACTGGAAATATGCAGATGTTCGTGTTAAATATTACGCCTCAGAAGACGACAAGCATTACCGAAATGTAAGAGATTTAATTTACAATATAACAAAACAGGTGGCAACGAAGACCGACTGCACAAAGTACTACATAACAGCGGATAAGAAATAATTCCTGGAATAGCCCGTTTCTTGCGACTCCCAATAGAGCAACGTTATAATTTATGGGTTTCTTCTTAGCACATTAACTGTCGCGACGCAGACTCTACTGAAAAACAGCAATAAATTTTTCGTTCCCCACCGTTTTATACCTGTCTATAAGATACACCTCATATAAGCCACATGCCACCGAGAGATACATTTGTCTAACGCAGGCAGAAGGATGGCACACTTCGAAACTCAATACGATGACCAACTGGTACGACTGTGTCTCGAAGCCGAACAAGACGAAATCGACCGACAACTCTATGAATTCCATGAAGAAAACCTAAATAATCTCCGCCAGTGGGCCAATTACGATTATGGTGGGTATTCAAGACCCTCACCTCCCCCTATACTAACATTTCTGCAGCGGCCAGCGAACCCACTCATGTCATTGGAACAGGAAGAAGAAGTTTATGAAACGTCGTGGGCGTCTGAAAAATTGTTTTCATTATCACCGGGTGTCTATAGTCCAACCCCGCAGATAGATTAGTTAGCTACAATATTGTATTATAATGTTTAATTAGAAAATAAATAAAGTAAAACTGTAATTCTGATGTTTCATTATCTTCACTCTTCTATATCAAAATAGGATAATGTAAATAAAAAACAGATAATTGGTAAAATAAATTTATTTCAAAAAATGGTTTTAAATATTTTATTTATGAATATATCGTTATACAAAGGAATATCGCAAAAATCTCTTAAAAACTCTGACATGCTCATATTCATAAACTTAAAGTACAGATACACTAAACAGTATTCACCACAAACAGAAGTTAAGTGACTTTGAAGAATTTTATTATTGTAAAACCATTTCCGAGTATTTCTTTTCAAAAACGATTTATGGTGGCCGGTAGGCTTTCTACCATATGAATCAAAATATTCACCGATACCATTAGCATTGATATGAATGGCTACCCAATGTGATCCCGATTTTGTATCAGGATCCAAGTTAGAAATAAAGTAAGTGGGTGCTTCTATGTACATTGGTATTCTGTTAGCAGGGAACACGTTAAATTCTAGACTGTGATTTATCTTTTTCATAAATAGTCTAATTTCGTGTGTATCCATTATTGAAATACTTTCTTAAATACATACATTAAGGTAGTTTAACGGATAATGATGAAAAATATTATATGGAAATCTTATATACTATAATAGATACAAAAATGCTGAATACTTAACTATTATAATCTACACTCACATCTCTATTTTTATTAATTTCTATAACATTGTCAAACTCTGCGTACACAATGCAGTTAAGAGTTTTTGCAAGAGCTGATTCAAATTGGACTTCTATTCTAACACACCCATGTTTTATCAAATTCCAGTGGGAACTTGAGTTAGCAGATAGATCAGGAGTTAAATCAAATGCCATTAAGCAGTATCCATTTGCATAGTCCTCAATCGATATGGAATTGCCTTCATTCAAAAAGTGAATACCTGTTCCAGTATATAACGTATGGTAACTACTCGTAAACACACCGCTACGGTATGATGGCATTAGGGTTTTAGAAGGAATTTGTTGCCCATCTACATACAAGCTAAATACATTTATATCATGATTATCGAAGTTAAATGGATTGGTATTGAAAGTACCATTAAAAGCAACATTATCAACAAATCCGATAATACATCTTTTCGGCACCTGACCAAGAAATACATTGTCAATTGTTTTTCCACGGACTCCTGATGGAATAGTTAAAACTTTAACTTCAGCGCGAGTAATTGGATATTTTGCAGTTGTAGTGGTTAAAACTTTTTGATGAGCGAGTAAAACGGATGGATTTATTCTTGCCTTTCGCAATATAAGAGTAGCGCTATCAATTTGAACTTTATATTTTGAATTCACTGATGATGACATTAAATTAAAAGTGTCTTTGTTACGTACTAATTTAACACGTATTTCTACCCCATTTATTAAGAACTTTTCTTGATTAAATAGATCACCGTGCAAATGTCCAATCATTTCAACTGATTTGCCGTCTTTTACCCGTTGATGTCTTTTGTGAAAGCCCTTGTTGTTGTCATCACATGAATCCATCTTTGAAGCTGTATCTTCGTACCACATACCACAAGTCAAGTGTGATTGTTTTGCCGCTGGTCCATAATTAAGTAGAGTCTCAATATAAGCCCGATAAGCATATGTGTTATTAGGAGGTGATACAAGTTTTTGATTTAGATAAACATCTAATTGGTTGAAAAGTGAATGCAACCAATTATTAACAGGTGCTGTCTTCTCATCAGGGGGAGGAGTGGTAGAATCTAGGTTTATAATTTTAGCTTTAACATGAAGGAGGGTGTGTGACAAATCAATGTAGTCATCTCCACTTCCTGGCATAACAAATTCAATTGGTCCTTCATCACTTAGCGATGATATCGGTGTACAATGAATCCATTGCCCACTCTCAATACTTGTCTGTGTTGATGGTATAGCAAAAAGATCTAACTCTGATTTAACACACTCACAAGAATTATTATGAAGAAACGACATAGTTAATTTGAAAATATATCTTTTATATTACTTTTTTTCTTCCTGTCAACTCCTCTTCGCTTAGATGGTTTCAATGAAATGGTAGGTTTCTTTCGAAGTCTCTTGATTTTATACCCTGAGCCAGACATAAGCGAATCAATTTTGTTATCCGCTTTTCGTTTTAAATTAGCACTTGCTTCTTTGAGTCGAGACTTAATTGATTCCCCCATTGGTTGTGCCCTGACCATATCTGATAATAAACCTACTCCTGCGCTTAATGCCTCTTTCCCGACTGTCTTGGCACCACTTGCTATGAGTGGAAATACAGATCTAAATAGTCCGCCCAAAAAACTTCCAATGCCGTGACCACGTTGATGCGGTACACCTCTGTATATGATACCTACACCTGATCCAGCTTGATTAGAATAATAATGATGATAAGGACAAACGATATTATCACGCTTATAATTCATTTTATTCGTTTAAAATGTAGTTTAACACATGCAGTTCCAAACTGGAATGGAACTCTATTACCAATGCTTGTTCTTATATCTATTTCGATTATGTCAAATTCTCTGCGCATTACTGGAAGATAATGAATTGGAGATAATACGTGCATTTTATAAGCACCATAGTTGTATTTTGATGGATCTAGCGGTATGATTCTAAATAATGAGGTCATTACATCTCCAACTATTTGAGGATGAATAATATCAGAGTAAATAAATAGCTGTGATGGTAATCCTAATTGTAAGTTCGCTGGGTATTTAGCGTATGGATCCGCAATTAAATTTGTATATGGCTCGAAACCGAGTTGAAGATTTAATGTAGGTGACAAAATCAACGATGATACACTGCGAGTTAAGTTCGTAACAGTGATAAGTTTCGAGTCGTTATCAATTTGGAATGCCACTTGATTTTGTAGGAGGCTATTTTCATTAAATACTTTTAGAAAATTGTTGATGTTATCATAAGGAAATGAAGGAATTTGGGATTTATATTCCACTGATATTAATGATTCGTCATCTCCTTCGACTATTACTTTCTTCTTGACGAAAAGAATATTCTCATTTTCTTGGACGTTAAATATAGCACAGGGATAATGAAATTCAGCTAATCCTACAACCCATTCTCCTTCCAATTGAACAGTTTTAGGTAACTTTGTTACAAAGTTGGCGGTTGTATTTTGGGGGAAATATGCAGTTGAACTATTGCTTGGCAAAGTAAGATAAAAACTATCTTCCGTCATATTGTTTCTAAGTTTAATGCGGATATCCAACTATTAAATTTATTAGGATATCCTTTCCATTTGACTAGCACTTCCTTTCTGTTGCCAGAATAGCGAGTGCGTATTATTTTATCTATTTTGTAGGTAATAGTGGGGTCATAGATTACTTTTTGTAATTCCCTTCCATAAAATGTACCAATTATTGATTCATTTTGTAGATCTTTTAATTTGTAAACCAACCAAGGAAGTCTTTTTACAATGGATTCTATTACAAATATTTCATCGGACCAATTTGTTTCATAACCTTTCTGGAAAATGTGTTTATATTTCGTTATTCTAACATAATCACCTACTTTAAATGGTAATCGGTCTGAAGTGTTTAAGTTGTACCTATCATATAAATTAGACCATACTGTCATTATATTACTGGAATTCACATCACTTGGACACATTTTTATACTTGAATGGACACTGTGATTATAAGAATATAATAAATCTTGTAAAATATCAACATACCTATACGTATTATTATGTGTGAAATATCGCCACATTTTCATTTTTAGGGTTCTTTGAAATCTTTCCACAATACTGGCCTTTATGTCCGGATTGTTAGTTGTATAGTAATTAATATTTTTCTTTTTGAAGTACTGGTTTACATCTCTTGAAACAAATTCTGTACCTTTATCAGATTGTATATGTCTAGGAGTAGCTTTCGCTTCAATAAATATGCTTTCAAAACATATCTTTACAGTTTTAGAATTTTTCTTTTTCATAGGTCTCGCAAATGCATACTTACTAAACACATCAATAACACAGAGAATATAATTAAATCCATCATTATATTGATTGTATGTTCGCATGTCACTTAAATCTGCTTGCCAGAGTTCATTAAAATTAGATAAAATATATTTATTTCTAGGAAATCGCCTATTGACAGGTTTATGTAAAGTATAAGTTTCTTGGGATTGTAACCACTTCTTTACATCCTTTTCATTCATTTTCCCTTGCATAGCTTTCGTCAATTTTTCAATGCTACTGTATCCAGCTGGATGAGAGACATCATAATAAATTTTATTTATATTATCTATATGGGAGTCCATTTCTCCCAGTCAAGTTTTCTTTTGTGAAACAAGCCACCAGGTTTTTGCTTTGGCGTTTTAATTTGAGCTGGATCGTCTTTCTCTAAATCAGATGAATGAATATTATTAATATATTCAAGCGTTTCTGGGTTACCTATACAAGATAACGGTATTTTTATATCCCTTAAAGCTGAAGCAAACTTCTCCCAGCCTAATGGTTTTGGGCGTCGTAATGGTCTTAGGGCATCGTTCACTAAATCCACAATATTACTGTTATCAATAACTTCGTCATTGATTACAACATGACCATTGGTATCTCATTTAATAATATTTTCATGATCCAATATACCTTCCAATAACAACTCGCCCTTCTTTTTATATGTTTTTGGTATATACTTAAATAAATAATTTGGAGTGTAACGTGATGAGATATGTTTTTCCGCTGCTACGTCTTCCTCTATTCTTGGCAATTCTGGAACTATTGTTTTAACATCACTTTCTTCCTTTTTAATAGTCTTAAAAACATCATACATAGAGTCATCTGTAACTATTGGTAATTTAATGGGATGACGTTCTTTATTAGCAAAATGTAAATATCTTTGTAAAATTTGCGAGTACTGTGTCCACTTCTCACGATCATCAATTTTACTGTGTAAGATTTTACTCATTTCCTCATCAAGACGGGATAAGGGCTTTTCATGAACATGGTTACTGTCTCTAATCCTTTCTAGGATGTGGGGTTCCACAAGTATCATTTTCTTTGTATGTTCCATTGTAATTTTTACTTATTTAGAAACGAACTTAGTAATCCACTGAGAACGGAACCTAAAATAATGGGTAGGAATGCTCCACCTTTCTGTATAATAATTCGTTTTCGAGAGTTACTTTTACCTTTAGACACCAATTTTCTCAATATAGTTTTGTATTTATTCAACTTGGATTTATCTTGATTCTTCAGAGGAATTTTACCATTTAAAATATTATAAATGCATTCACATAAACAATTTATTTCTTCATCCTTACAAACCTTCAATAAAGCTGTACAATACTTAGGTTTGAGTGTATGTAATGCTTTTAATAAGTCTAGATGCGTCGTCACTCTACCAACCATTGTAAACGACTGATAATATTTTTACAATGTTGTTAATATTAGAAGCAAATACTAAGCAATGTTTGTTGAAAAGAAACAATGTAGATTTAAGAAGCTAAATTTTGATTCCCGGACTTCCTTTATGGGGATTTCATCCAAAGTATCTAAAATACTTTCACAGGTACGATTTATTTTGTCATCAGTACATTCTTTTAATAGAGCTTTGCGATATTTAGGTGTTAGTACTTGTAAAACTAACTCTCGATCTCGTGTCACTGCTTCTTCAGACATTATCTACTGTTAACTGTAATTTTATCACGATACGTATTATATTTATAACCCTTTTTCGATACATAAACTACACAATTGCTATTGAGGGGAAATATCTTAGTCTTAAAACGACACATATCGTCTGTATTTTGCTTTAAATCAATCATTAGATAGCCATGTGCTTCTGACGTAGCATCTTTATAAGCTTCTTCTACGAACTTAGAGTTATCTGGGAACACTTGGCGCGCTAAATGGCGTATTTGTGTTCTATCCCGGGGATTTTTAAAATATACTATGTAACTTGAATTTAAAGAAATGTCACGTTGTCCTCTGCCTTGATGAAATAAATTTTGTGTTATATAAAACACGCTAAGGTTTCTATGATGACTACCTTTAGTAAAAATGTCCACTATACGACCATCGGATTCTCTCATAAGATCATCTATTATAAGTAATTGTGGTTGCTTCCCATCAAACATGTTTAAATCCGGTATACCTTGACTGTAGTCGACGTTGTTCAAATTATATAAAGGTTGCATTTCATCGTAACACCATACTACTCGTGAAAAATTAGTGTTACATATTTCTTTCATAAATTTAAGAAAATTAGTGACAAAGTTTGATTTACCACACCCACTAGGACCTGCTACTATAGCTGTGAAGGGGTGTATGAAATGAATCATTTTTCATTATTGAGCGTGTTACTTGCAGGCTGTAGAATGGGGGAATGGAATAAAAACAATAAAACACTTATTATAAACTTTAAATTTTTTACTATATCGCTTCAAAAAGGTGTTATGGCTATGGAGAAGAAGCGACCTAAGAAACTCCACAACAACACATCTTTTAAAATTAGTCATCATACAGTATTATTATTATATGAGTGTCGATAAATATATTCATATACTTCCCACATATACACAGAAATTTCATTTAATTTTTACTTTGATTTTATCAGCATATATTATTATTATAAGCTCCCAATGTCCCACTGCTGGACAAAGGCCTCCTCTCCCTCATATATCAGCATATTATCAAAGTAAAAAAAAAAAAACAATAAAATCAATTTAACATCTCAATTAGTATTATCTTTCATTTTAAAATTACAAAAATAATAATTAACTATGTTTAATTTACTTATACATTTTTAGATTTTCTATACACATTAGTTGCTCAACAACCTGAGTTCTAGGACCCCCACAAAATACTATATACGTTATACTACGACTACAAAACTATTTTCATACAATGAAGCGAAACAAATTGCAAAAATAGTGCTACACGCTACATACGCATGTAATAAAAATTTGACACAATAGGTTAATTAATTATATAAGGCTACGACGTGTGAATAATAACTTTTTTATATAAAACTAAAAAATGTTCCTGACGTAAAAAATAACTTAAAAGTGTTCACTTTTTCTTAATTTATAGTGTCCCCAAGCTAGAGTATCAGTACAATTTTCCAGTAAATGCCTTTTGGTGTCATTATGCGATAAAGAAATCTTATTAATTTTTTGGGTATAAATTACATGTTTAATAGATTTGAATCGCAACATCTCAGAAATGTGAATCTTTTTTTGGAATAAGCAACTTTTATATTGCTCCATATTAAAATTCTTTGTCACATTTTTATTGACACCTTTTGCTTTTGCTGTAAATTTGTGGTCTACATCAATCGCATACATTTTTGATCTCAATCCAACAAACTCTCTAAATATTTTTCCATTATTTTCATCTTTAAAGAGACCTAGTTTCTTCCTATTAACTAGCGGTAACCCATACTTATTATCCATGGGATAATCAGATGTATCAAAGTAAGTCAATAAATCGGGCTTTATGTCATAATATATATTTTTACTATATATCTGATAGATAAGACTATCGGTATCAGTATAAAGTAGTTTTAAATTCTTTTGAAATTTAATTTTCATATAGTCATAGTGAAAGTCATACATTAATGTTTTCGAAATATCTAATATGCAAAAACCTAAATATATAGGCTTGTTATACAGCAATTTAGTTTTTCTTAATTGTATAGCTACCAACGATTCTGAGAAAATTGAAAGACTGTGAAATTCAGGCCTCGATATTAATGATTGAGCACCTTCAACTTTACCTCGATTCTCCCAATGTGTGAGTAGTTTTACATTAACCCGTTTTTCGATATTTTCCATAGTTTTTCCAAAGACAGAGTTATTCATTAGTTTATAAAAATCCTTTTCAAAGTCTGAGACCGCTAAAGTACGCATATTTGTGTTTAAATCGATGTATTTTTTCAGCCATATACTTTGTTTAAATTTAAGTACTCGGTGTACTTTCGTTAATTGTAAACCATATTTTAAACATTGTTTTAGATTCCTATAATGGATTATGTATTTAGTTTTATTGTTTAAATTTAGTATTAATTTTTTTTCTTTGCTATTTTCAGAGCATAAATTATCCGGACAGAAAGGTAGATCGGAATGAGAATCGTGTAAATTATCAGGATATTGTAAATCAACTTCTAACACGAATCCATATTCTGAATCATCTGAAACGTTGAAATTAGTATTTACATCAACCCATTCAAACTCACCGATGGGGAGATATTGTGACATAGCCCAACCGTACAGGTTATTTGCATCTAGGTAGATCAAATAGGATGAAGGTAATTCATTATTGTAGTCTTCCATGAACATATTATTAGCTTTCGCGTGTCTATTGCTACATTGAGAAATACCGCCTCTAATACCTTTTTTTATGAACGCAATTTTGGCAAAATCGGTCAGAAGTTCTAGGTTTACTTTTGTATACTTCAACATGGCATCCCAACTCAGACCGGGCGCAGTAAAATAATGAGCAGGGTCTAAATCATAAGTAGATAAACATAAACTTCTGAAATTCTCAAATATGTCAGTTAGTAATAAGACGTCGGTTTTTAAATATAAATCTGAGTAATCAGACATATTTTTACAATTAAAATGATTCCATACGTCTTCTGCGTGTTTATAACTTTCCAGTGAAACATGCTCATTTACCAGCGAGTTATAAAATTTATCTTGGGCTGGAAGATAATCTTGTTTTAATATATTAAATGAAGTCATATATTCATAAGGGAAAATGCCTTTCCTAGTCAAACGCTTAAAATCTTCTTGATCCGGAAAATTTTTATGGAGTTCATGAAATTTGTCGGTTTTAAGATTTTGTGCTAACTTTTCCAAACTACACGACATGAATTTAAAAGAATCTAAAAATCTCAAGGTCATAGTATTATTTAAAACATTAATTTTTTTTGAAAATGATATATACTTTTCCTTGTTTTGGGGAATTATTTCAATATCTCCCTCATCAAAATTCAGCGCGTGAACAATGAAATGTGCATCATAATTATTTAAGTTGTGCAAAAAGACAGGAACAAACCGGGGAGCTCTATAATTAGAAGCACACATCGAGTGAGCAACTCCTTTGTACAAGCCAGTATACCAATCACAATATACCGTGGAATCATTTTTCAATTCACTTTCACAAATAAAACATACCCTACTTTGTAACACATCCCGATTATTTTCGGTGGTCAATGGCACTGGACATATCTGAAAGGAGTTTTTTCGACAGATGTTAATTAAATCATTTTTAAGAAATTTCATAAAAACCTGGGCACAATCTTCACCCGTATACTTTCTATAAACAGAAAGTTGATCATTGTATGAACATTTAATATAATAGCCGAAACTATACACTTCGTGTTTTTGTATATTGGCTGTGAAGGATTTAGATGGGTCGTTTTTACATGTTTGTATGGGCTTTAAAAATGATTCGAAATCTGCGTACACTACAAACGGAATTTTTAATTTTTTCTCATAATTGTTGAAGGCTAATCTGTTATTAGGTAGCGGTTCTCCACACCATATGGTTTTCCTCGGCTTGTCATTTGGTAAATCAGTTTTTATATGATTACAATCGAACTGATAGTGATTGTTTAACTGTTCCTGTGTTGGAAAATACAGCAAACAGCCGTCACAGATATAAACAGCGCCGTGTCTCGCAGTGATTTGATTACTAACTAATCTAGATAAATTCTTTATGTAGCAGTAATGGCCACAGTTACTAGCACCATTTTTCAAATATAATAAATTAATGTGAGTTTCTTTTCGATGTTTCGTGAAGTATAAAGGCCCAATGATTTGGTTTTTTTTCTCTTTAGCAACATATTCTAAACCGAAAACGTTTAAGCTGATATTATTTAGCTGTTCAAATTTATGAATATCTTTAAGTTTCATCGGGAAAGGAATGTTTGTGAAATTTAATTTGTTTTTATGACTTAAATATGACGTTACTCTGTCAGAATGTTGAGCAGCTGGATATAGTGCGGAAAGTACAGCCCATTGAAAACATTGTTGGTCATTATTTTTAACATTTACGATGGCTTTTTTGTGTTTTATATCAAGAGGCAAGTCTATATAGGAGGAACCGCGTAAAGGGTTAAATTTATTAACATTCATATCAAGATATATGATTTTCTCCAAACTCCAACCGCTGTCTTTCTTTTCAAAATTACTAACTTTTTCAGAAATTTCTTTAAAAATTAATGAAATTATGCTATCAGGATCATCCCCCACGCAATAGCTATAATTAAAAGTTTGAAAGTCAAAAGAATTGTGTAAATCTTTTGTTTGTTGCACAAAATCGGCATGTAAAATAAAATTTACCTTGATGAGGGTTAAATCACTAATGCATTTGCTCATCAGTTGTAATAAAGTGGATTTTATTCCTAATAGAAATGATTCAGGCGTTTCGACTTCTAAATGTAATATATTGGAGTCTGAAGTTATTCGGTAAGTTTTTACCCTTTGTCCAAATGCACTCTCAATAACCTGAACATTTGCTAAGTTATCGTGAACAGTAATTAAATTATTTTTATGTAAATTACTCTTTAAATGGCTAGAAAAATATCGCTTGCTGACTGACACTTTACATATGGTACATTCTACTATTAGTTTATCTAAGTAACTCACAGTTGGGGGCACTATTCTTGATGTTGATGGTTCTTGATAATCTTGACATTCTAGTGTTCGACGAGTCTTCGAAGCAGTTCCTTCACATGATTCCGATTTTCTTTTCCCGCCAACTTGAGAACTCGATCTGTAAAGAGGTGCATAGGTTAATAAGTATAGGTTAAAGTAAACATTCAAAATTAATATTACAATCGAGAACTCGATTATAATACTCACATTGCACAGCTTGCAATATGCTTGCATTAGCATAACACCATCAATTTCATCGGTCTCTCCAGTAGTCACATAATTTTTTTTTGAATGACCACGACAAGGTGTATAATAGGGCATAATCTCTAAGTCCTCCAACATGGCATTAGGCAGTTTGTGACTAATATACCACATTCTAATACAACGATGAAATTTACTTATTATAAGTAATTTATTTAATGATAGTATTTCATCAGTCGACAAAGACAACATTGTTCTAAATTCAAAACTACGAATTAATTGTTAGTGATACCAATACCCCAGAACAACTCGTTTATATACCGACCCATACTCGCCCCCTCTACATTAGTTTGGTACATGTTCATACAAGTTACTCGTTCGGGTATAGAATCATAACAATAAAAACAAGGGAAAAAAAAACTTACGATTTTGTTGGTCCTTGGTTTGCGACATCATCGTAGAGTTCATAGAGTTGTCGGTCGATTTCGTCTTGTTCGGCTTCGAGACACAGTCGTACCAGTTGGTCATCGTATTGAGTTTCGAAGTGTGCCATCCTTCTGCCTGCGTTAGACAAATGTATCTCTCGGTGGCATGTGGCTTATATGAGGTGTATCTTATAGACAGGTATAAAACGGTGGGGAACGAAAAATTTATTGCTGTTTTTCAGTAGAGTCTGCGTCGCGACAGTTAATGTGCTAAGAAGAAACCCATAAATTATAACGTTGCTCTATTGGGAGTCGCAAGAAACGGGCTATTCCAGGAATTATTTCTTATCCGCTGTTATGTAGTACTTTGTGCAGTCGGTCTTCGTTGCCACCTGTTTTGTTATATTGTAAATTAAATCTCTTACATTTCGGTAATGCTTGTCGTCTTCTGAGGCGTAATATTTAACACGAACATCTGCATATTTCCAGTAATCAATTGGTTGAACATCTTTCAACTTTTTCATCTCATACACTTCTATTTTAATGAGATGACTCGCTGAGGATCCGTCATCATTATTCGATGAAATGTATGAAGTTCCTTCTCCGTTAGCTTGGGCAATATTGGAAGACTGTAGTCGGACCCTCTTTTTCTTGGGCTTCTCAAAGAAACAATCAATGTTTCTCTTAGCAATGTTTTGCTTGACCTTCAAGGCAGGAGGATCTTGAGTTTCATCATCGTCGCTTAGATCGGCAGTAGGAAAGTAATAGTTCTTAAAGGTGTAATCACTGTCAGGAATCGACGTCTGAAACGAGCAGAAAACGAAGGTTAGGTCAAGCAATTGCATCGAAACAGATCGTCCAGGTAAAGTAGACAACACATAAACAATGTAGTTACAGACAAAAACTTACCGACATGACAGAAAGCGTAGTTTAACACTTTTCACTATGAAATGTACGACTGTGTCTCGAGGCGAGGCGGGCGATCGAATTTGGACTGTGGTGCTGTACAAGCCGTCTCGCTTTAAATACCCTATCCAGGTAGAGTGGTGATACCACATACGTAGTAGCTATTAAGAATTAACCCTACATATTTATTATTGAATCGAATTAAAAAATTAAGAAAAAATACTGCGTATGCCGCAGATGGCGATCTAAAGAATAACTAACATAAATAAATTTGACAGTGGGTGATCGTTATCATTTCATCTAAAGGCGTACACATTCCAACGTGACGAGCAAAAAAGTCTCACCTGTTTCCAAATCTTACTAGGAAAAAATGGTATACTATAATGAAATAACTTAAATTACGAAGTTTCTATTCACCGTAAAAGGTGCATGTTTTTTGTCGACTACTGCCATAAATATAAATTGATCATAAATTAGAAAACTAAATAAAAGAATAATGGAAAGGCAGTTTCATTGCTGACAATAAATTTAATTTTTTTCCATATTAAAAACATACACCTGCTGTAATCGCTATGCTTACCATGAACAAGTTCAGACTTGTATCAGTTGTAGGTACACAAAAGCGCCAAAAGCCGAGGAGTTATCGTCCACTTGATTTATGTGTGAACCTATTATTAGGTTAGATAAGGACAATTTTTTACTAGCCATTATAATTAGCAAACAAAGTTAACTGGCAAATCCGTCAATAACGACCCAATTAAAGCCGCCAATGAGACCGTGAAAGGGGGAACACACCGTGGTGACCTTTTTTTAGGGGGAGGGCCCGGGGCTGGTCCAGAACTCTCGAATACGTACTACTACCATCGTGCTGATGGTACTAAGAATAAGAATCATTTATTTGACCCATTTAGCGACACACATATTATTATTACATGTGAAAATGTACACAGTGAGATTGGAATCAAGTGAGATAAAAGTAGTACACAAAACAGTTTCATGTAATAGGATAGATATCTACTCCTATCTCATAATGCAGTTACAAAAAACAATAAAAAAAAAACCTAAAAGCAATGTTTCACTAATAGACTAAAGTTCTTAAAAATTAATTTTCGGTGTCGCAAAGTGGTATCAAAGAAGGTCTCCTTCTCAGCATAAGTTGCGGTCTAGAAATACAGACAAATACTACAAATACAGACAGCAATATCTTGTATTTTGCAGGCACCATGTTGGATTTTTTACCATAAAATGTATCCTTTCAAGATCAAGACGTATTGTATAACGCTCTTGTGAGCAGCAGTCTCGAATACGCCAGTGTTGCATGGTCTCCAATATACACAAACACTCACAACGAGTTGAAGGAATACAAACAGCATTCACCAGGCATCTAGCTTGCAGTGGCTTCTCTCATAAAAATCCATACGATCAGCGCTTGTCTAAGTTCATGACCCGTATTTTCTTTATAAATTAATTAACAAACGAATATAGTGTTGCTGGCAACATTCAATTTAAAATATATGTTATTTTATATGGCAACAATGAGGGCTCTCTGCTCAAAAGCTCTCTCGCGAATGAACACACTCCCAGTTATTAACAGTGTCAACTAAGTGCAAAATAAAGAACTTACAGAATTATTACTTGGACGTTTATTGTGACCAGCCCTACACAGTGCAGTTATCTTTTGGAAAAAATATCTCTTGCCGTAGATTCCTACATACAGTGCAGTCATCTTTTGGAAAAAATATCTCTTGCCGTAGATTCCTACATACAGTGCAGTCATCTTTTGGAAAAAATACCTCTTGCCGTGGATTCCTACATACAGTGCAGTCATCTTTTGCAAAAAATATCTCTTGCCGTAGATTCCTACATACAGTGCAGTCATCTTTTGGAAAAAATATCTCTTGCCGTAGATTCCTACATACAGTGCAGTCATCTTTTGGAAAAAATATCTCTTTCCGTAGATTCCTACATACAGTGCAGTCATCTTTTGGAAAAAATACCTCTTGCCGTGGATTCCTACATACAGTGCAGTCATCTTTTGGAAAAAATACCTCTTGCCGTAGATTTCTACATACAGTGCAGTCCTCTTTTTGAAAAAATATCTCTTGCCGTCCCTCACTCTTACCCTAGGCACATAATTAGTAAAATATTTCACACTCCGTTTTCTAGAACTAATCTAGGTTTTCAATCCCCCCTGAGTAGAATTCTCGATCAGTATAATTCCATCCAAAGCCGTGATCCAGACATTGACATCTTCCACGACTCGTTTCGCAGCTTCAATCAAAAGCTGCAGACTTCGTCAATTAAGTAGCTATCAGATTATTTTCGTTTGATCTCAATATTCATTAGGTTATGTTATTATTTGATTATGGTAAGTGTTATGTACACCGTAATTGTCACATATATTAGAAATAATTACATTTTTGTAATTGTATAAATATATGTGATGTGGTTGTACTATTATAAATAAATAAATAAGATGAATCGAACGACACCGTGCACTTCAAAATTTGTCGAGCCGTTCAGGCTACAGGAGGTAACATAGAACTCTACATTCATACATACATACACTCCAAAAACGGCCACAGTGTAGTCTAAAACATTACCCTCCTATCAGGTTATCGGGTAAAAAGATTTTCCAGGGCTCTCCTCGGTTTATAGTTCACGCAATCATTATGTGGCGTAGTGGGGTACAATATTCCATTTATAATATTCTCATTTGTCTATTTGACGTGGCTTTAGGGGGAAAAAAATTGGGGCGATCCCTTTTGTAATGCAATCAATTCAATTAAGAGCACAGAACTTTAATGATCACCATGACTGGTGAAAACGTGCGTCAGTCATCATGATACAGAATATCTTGAATTAAAGATACAAGATTACATGCTGAATGAAATAGTAATATAGGGTCAAAAGAGGGGTTGTAATTATGATGATAAAAAGGTCGGTAGGTTAAAACGAGGGCGGAAAGTAGAGAGACGTGGTCATTACTCCACCGACAAGAGCATAGCTCTTAAACTGAAGAGAGAGAATTATGATGATGATGTTGATGAATGACTTATCTATCCCTACAGATTAGATTTATTTAGCTAACTTTTACAATGCCAGAACATGCATATAATAAGTCTAAAATAAAAGTGATTGTCAAACAGTGGCGTGCCCTCTATACAGACAGCAAGGCAGGGCCTAGGCCCTAGCAAATTGTAAGCTTTGCTCGAATTGCATTGTCAAGATAACTGATTCATACTGATATGTTCTGTTAGTCTGTAAGTTATTATTTTGTAGTTGTATTTTCTCTCTTTTAATAGCAAATTTTATTATTCTGTCTACCCTGTAACAAAATGTTGTGCACGCCACTGTTGTCAAACATAAAATAATAACATTATATATGTCATAATTTATAGAATTAACACAGTAATAAAAGTTGTCAACTTACATACGAACATAGCAACCGCAGTCAAATCAGATCACGTGTTATTGAGATACTTCTGCATAAAGATTGTACACACGACGACCTGTTTGGTGTAGTAGTTAGAAACTCTGCTACTATAACTAAAGGTCGCGGGTTCGAATCCCGCTACGGGCATATGTTTGTATGATGAATATAGACATGTGTTCCCGAGTTATAGATGTTTTTCATTTACACATGTATTTATTTACAAAAAAAAATATGTGTTTGTGTAGTTTATCAACCATCTGGCATCCATAACACAATCCTAGATGCTTACTGTGGACCTAGATGGCGCTGTGTGTATGTGCAAAAATATTTATTATTTATTATATTACACACACACAACGCCGTCAAACACATACACCCGTCGTATTTCGTCGGGGTTTAAAAATTAAGATACTTTCAATTCATGTCCCATTGATTTGTAACACTCTCTTATTAATATAAACATACTCGACATACATCGACATTCACTGCGACACTGTGTCGAGGTTTTACAAAACTATTAGTAGTAGCCTCAATACTTAGTTAATATATCATTGTTTATACGTTGAACATTCCCTCAACAACATACATAATATATTATACTCTCTAGATATTATTTCACTACCTTATCACCGCAACTTGGCACGGAACTACTCAACCAATCAAAGCTAAATAGAGGTAAATTTAGATTAATAAGTTTTTGTTTTACTGTTATTTTATTTTAAAGCTTTTTGCATGATGTGTTCACCTATAAAAGGTTGTACATTTAAATTTAATACCAGCTACATTAATTGTTAAATGGACTATGTACTAGTGTAACAACTGTTGGTGATCCTAAATAAATAAATTAATAAATACTACAAGAACAAGTACACACTACTCTGTTGTGTTAAGTCGGCACCAGTACGTAAACATGTAATCCAATAAACAGAGCCGGGTATTGTACAGGACATTTATAAAAGTTGTTAAGGCGACAACAATGTATGGTGCAAGCTAGCAACTGCGGCGGCGAAACGGATTTTTTTTATGCACAACGGGTTGGTACTTGACCTCAATCACACCTGATGTTAAGTGAAGATGAGGTCGAAGGTGGAAGCGTACTGACCCGGAAACCCCAACACATTTGGGGGACTGGCTATCTTATCTCTAACAACCGGAACACAACAATGCTATTAACATTGTTGCTTGGCGGCAGATTTAGATAAGATGTTGAGCGACTTGCTCTCATAATATCATATCATCATCTTGACGAACCGTTTGGTGGAGTGGTTACAAACTCTGACCACTATACCAAAAGGTCGCGAGTTCGAATCCCGCTAGGGGCATATGTTTGCATGATGAATACGGACATGTGTATCCGAGTTATGGATGTTTTCATTTATAATAAGTATTTATTAACAAAAAAAAATGTATTTATGTAGTATATCAACCATCTAGTATCCATAACACAAGCCTATAGTTGCTTAGTGTGGAACTAGATGGTATTGTATGTCCAAGGATATTTATTATATCAGCCATAGATTTCCAGAGCGACCAGTTGGAAGCGGTCTCTTCTTTGATATCATTAAATTTTTGGCGTTGAAATAAGACAACAACTGATTTAAAATTAGTTCTTCGAAAACTTTATTGAAAGTGCTAACCCGTTGTGTATAAAAAAAAGTCGGTAGAATTGATAAGGGTCTAAAATTAGTGGGGTCCGAAATATAGGCTTCAAAACTTGTAGCACCTCCCTTTTTGTGTGGATAAAATGGTATTTGGCAAATAATACATAAATTAAAACAAATGAATGGTCATTGTTCCACCGGTATGTAAGTGCAAAGATAAATAAATTAAATTGTACATAAGAATGAGTACGACATTGGAACCTACAAGAAACGAGCCTACACCTTCCTCAAAGGCCGGCAACGCATCTGTGACCCTTTTGGTGTTGCGGGTGTCCATGGGCGGCGGTGATTGCTTTCCATCAGGTGACCCGCATGCTCGTTTGCCGCCCTCTTATATAAAAAAAAAAAAGTTTCCTCAGCTTAGACCACACTACGGTTGGTAGGTGGCGCCAAGATCGCCCAAGGCTCCTTAGCAACTTCGTACGTAACCCGGGTGCCTGGTATAATCGTTATTGAACGGAAAATATAGGCTATAAATAAGGAAGTTTGTAATGATCTATTCAATTTGGTAGCTTTAAATGGAATCGTTAAAGATTTTCTGATAGGATAATTAAGTGATGTTTAGATTAATGTAATCAATATTATGCAGCTAATTTAAATGTATACGAATATAATGGATGTTTATCTTTTATATATGTATTTATTTACAAAAAAAAAAAGTATTTGTGTAGTGTATCAACTATCTGGTAAACAATAGGCTATATCTGTCAGTGGCATTGAATTTTTAATTTTCAATAGTGCTGTTCACAAGATGGTTTTTAGAAAGCCGTTTCTTTAAACACCGTTGGTTTATCTGTATGATAGATGTTCATATTCTCTCGGGACTTTTTTAAATATCTAATTTAAAATACCTTCTGGTTGGGTTTAATTATTTTTCTTTATTTATAAATATTTTTTTAATATCTGTATTTTATTTAGGTATAACCTTTTGTTATTAGCTATAGGTTTTTATTGTACATTAAATTATTAAGAGCAAATGAAGTTTGTTTAGTTTTATATGTAGGTAAAAACTTTATTGGCATTACAGTTACACACCCAGGTATATATGTATCGTAAACGGAAGGTGTTTAATACGGTTCGATTCCCAGTGAGATACTATTCATATCGGCCTGGCTTACTACGACCATCTTGAGATAAGATAATCAGTCCTCCAACTGTTAGAGATTCCGAGTGAGCGCGTTTCCATTTTCGTTATAAAAACAGTCTTATCTTTACATTTTTACTTCGTTTATAATAAATTAGGTAAACTACGAAGATGGTCGGTGAATTTCTAGTTGGAAGATGTACCTACCTGCTGTGGGCGGACGGGTGGTTGGCGACAGTCTACCATTAAAAGTAAAAGAATTCCCGAGCTGGTCGCCTGCGTGGGTGTCAATAAACACTACGATGGCGGGAGCAGCTTTTTATTCGCTCGCTGCTTCACCGCGCATGACATGATTTATTTTAACAGTTTGGTTTCTGCGCACAGAGGTAGTAAATTTTAAAAAATATTATAAGGTCCGAACTTAGGTTATAACGACCATCTTATGTTTTGACCGCCTCCGTGGCTCCATGTAAACACCATAGGGTTTACGAAACGGAGGTCGCGGGTTCAATCCCCAGCGGGGTACATGATTAGCGATCGGTTTGGCTGGTGGTAGGGCATTTTCAATGCCCACCTGGCTAGCTACCACTATTTTAACTAAGTCAGTCATAAGATAGCCAGTCCCCCCAAATAAGATGGGGTTTCTGGGTCAGTATGCTTGCACCTTCGGCCTCATCTTCAGTTCACATCAGGTGTGATTGAGGTCAAGGGCTAACCCGTTGTGCTAACAGCAATGCTACTCGTGGAGAATTCGGGGAGTTAAGCATGTCTGGCGCGATCACATTTGGTGATGTGACCGTGATGGGTGACTACTTGAGGCATAATAGGGCCCGTTGATTAGTGGTCCCGGTTGTTTTCGATTGAAGGCAGTTAAGCCAAGTCAGTAGCCTACAGGAGCAGCTTAAAAACACTGACTTGCTCTAGGTAAAATCTAAAGTTATACATGATCACCATCAGACTTACCCACACTTCCCTACTGTGGGAGCCCAGCCTCCTCTCATTAGGAGAGGGTCATAATCCACTATGCGAGCCCAGTGCGGACTAGTAGCCAATTGACAATAAATAAATATTCTTGGACATATTGGACACAGGCGCCATCTAGTTCCACACCAAGCAATTGGGCTTGTATTATGGGTACTAGGTGGTTGATAAACTACACAAATACATATTTTAAATAAATGAAAAACTACAATAGCTCGGGTACACAACACACCACACGTATTCATCATCATCATAAAGGCATATGTCCCTAGCGCGATTCAAACCAGCGACCTTTTTGGTATAGCAGTCAGAGTTTCTAATCACTACACTCAAACAGGTCGTCGTTTTGAAGCAAAATTTCACTGGCTCCATCATCCTTACATCGGAACACATCAATCAATCAAATACTCTTTATTGCACAATTAACAAAAGCTACATGTAGAATACAGCGTACACTATTAATCGCACAAAAAGGCGGCCTTATCGCTAACAGCGATCTCTTCCAGGAAAACCTTAGAGTAAAGATTCAAGCTACCAGTAGATGAGGTTTGCACTAATAGTAGCAATATTATCAATTCGAGCGTGGTTGTTTGACGGCCGGGTGGTCACCACCCAGCCCAAGAAGCACCACCTGGTAAATACTAATGCCTCGTGTATACAGAGCGTGTGCTCGTGTGTCGGCTAAATCAGTAGATATCTGTCACCTACGCTAGCTGTAAGAATAGAATAATTCTACCACCTACTCTAATTTAGTGAATGAGTGGTTCAATGACCGGTGTAGTGTAGAATTTCGGTCCAAGTGGTGGCGGCGCTGGTAATTCTCAGCAGGCCATCGATTTGGCTTTTCGACTGCCTTCAATTGAAAACGACCGAGACCGTCTGCTTAACGTGCCCTCGGAAACACAGAAACATTCGTATTAAATGGCACTAGTAGAATAGATGTAACTAGAAATTGAAATTTAGTTAACCCCTGAGATAACAGGCGATTATATCATCCAAATAAACCAAATCTAAAACAAATATCTTTGAAACGTTAACATTTCCATCCGAAATCGCTAAGAACTATCCCTGAGTTCAGTCTTTAGATGTATAAAAAATCCACGCTCAAATCGGACCACGCATTAGAGATACGTCTGGACAAAGACTGGACAATGCCTCAAACACATAACTCCTGTCGTTTTTCGTCGGGGGTTAATTAATAGCGAACGGCGCCACGAGCGCTTCAATCATAATAATACAAACCCGTAAACCAGGTAATTTGTTAATCACAATAAAACACTCAACAATATAAAAATTAAACAAGCAATAACACTTAGCATAAATCTAAGAACCCGTGAAATGAACAAGCTCATATAATGTAATAATGTTAACAAAGAATTCTACAATAATAAACGACGACACACTTCGTCAAATAAGGCAGCGTTCTCACGGGCAGCAGGCAGCGTGACCAATCACCGCCGCTCCCTTGAGAACCCAACGTGCCTTAGGCTGCAATCATAACTTTCCATCGGTTGTTTAGACACAGCACTGAGGCGTAGACAACAATCTAGACTAGAACAAAGGAGTTGCGATGCGTGGACTTGATATTACCTACCTGGAATATTATGCGTACATGCGTGATGGCTGATATAGCCATTTTATTGTACAATAACCTGGGAAAAGCTTTGTATACGAATTGAAAGCAAGATCGTATTGATTTAGGAACAAAAGATATTGCGAAAGTCCGCTGTAAAAAATACGCAATGCGCAAACAGGCTTATGTTCAAGTAAAATATCTATTAAACCCTGCTCTTGAAGGAAAACCCATCGTGTGCTTCATGGTAGTCTATTATTTTATGCACAACGGTTAGGCTGGACCTCAATCACACTTGACGTTCCGTGAAGATGGGGGCGATAATGGAAGTGCGCTCACCCGGAAACCCAAAGTTATTTGGGAGACTGGTTGTCTTATCACAAGCAGCTGGAGACAACATTGCTGTTTGACGGCAGACTTAGAAACGATAACACAATCCAAAACGTACCTGAGACCTCTTTTTTGTAAATTTTATTTAAATAACACGAGCTACGGACGCGGAAAGATTCCTTTACAATAAACAGTTACGTTGACAGTTAATTTTATAAAAAAATGTCCTACGTTTACAGGTATACCAAACTGCATAGTAACATGCCTTTTTGAATTTATAATTGTCGATGAAACAGAGTCATTTAGTCAGCAACAGAAACAACGTCGACGCACATTCAAACTGTTTTATGAAGAAAGATCTTTCTACCACACATATGAATAAGTATTTAAAAACCAAACATCCCGACAGCATACATAGTATTTTACAGACGCCATGTTGGATTTTTTACCATAAAACACTCCTATGACGCTCCAAGTATCAAGACGAATCTAACCATGGACTTCGAAATCGGTCAAGTCGTTTAGGCTACAGCATGCGCCAAAGGAACGGACATTCGACCTCATCTTCACTTATCATTAGGTGTGATTGGGGTCAAGTACGAACCCGTTGTGCATAAAAAAAACTATACTGTGATTATTATGAAAAACTATCTAGCTCAAGGAAAAAAAATCATGATTATTAGAAACCATTTATGGGTTCGTATTCAGTAGAGGGTTAATTGTTTAGTGTTTTACCTTCGATCAGTACCTATAATAAAATAAATATCCTTAGACATACACACAGCGCCATCTAGTTCCCCAGTAAGCAACTATAGGCTGAAATGAAGTGAAAATCATTTATTCATGTAGGTAATACAATATGCACTTATGAACGTCATTTGTTTTTTAAACTACCACTAACTCGGAACGCGACCCCTACTGAGAAGAGCTAGCGAGAAACTCAGAGGGTTTGTCTCTTTTCAATCAATCATTTACAATCAAGAAAGGTTACAACAATTTTTATATATCGTGTAGAGGAGCCGTTTAATCCCATGTAGTCTGAAATTTTGTAATATCCCTTTTCACATAATTTTTGTTTTATAATTTAAGCGGAAGATTCCGTATATCCATGGAAACCTTGTTGTAGAAGCGCACACATTGACCTCTGAATGACTTACTAACTTTACTAAGTCTACTAAAAGGTACAGCTAATTGAGTTTTGCTCCTTGTATTGACATTATGTCGGTCACAATGTTTTGTTGTGGCTTGTGTTGTGGATATCAGATGGTTGATTTTTTTTTGTAAATAAATACTTATTATAAATGAAAACATCCATAACTCGGGTACACATGTCCGTATTCATCACACAAACGAATGCCCCTAGCGGGATTCGAAGTCGCAACCTTTTGATGTAGTGGTCAGAGTTGCTAACCACTACACCAAACAGGTCACACATTATTTTATACACACACATACACATTAACACCATAAAATAAAATCTACAAAACAGGTTGTTTATTCAAGACTTTAGGGACGCGTGAGCGCGCAAGATGAAGTGGAGACAAGGGGCTGTAGAGGGGCTGGAGGGGGAGGGCATACCTTACCTAATGTGGAAGACAATGCGGGTCTCAAGGACCATGTGAAAGTTATTTTGGCCGGCGGTTGACGGGTTGACTGCGTTCCGGAGAGGTGGTTTGTTTAAAAACTAGATTATGGATACTTCACCTATAATATGTATATGTTACAGGTACCTACGACTGTTTTCAGTCTCCTTTTAAAGCTTCCTTGTGGCTCATTAAAACTGTTTACAAAATACAAGGAAAATTTCCCTCGACATTTAATTAAATTCTATTTACAGCTTTATTAGCCGTTAAGAAGCTTTTACTCTTGTTTTCCAATGAAATGAAATTCCATTGAACCTTTTGCTTATTCCTACGCAATTTTTATTAATACATCTTTTGAAAGGAAAATAAACTAGACTTTTTAAAAATGCTTTGTTGATACGTAATTCGGGCCAAAAAACGTAAGTGAAAAAAATGTAGTAACACAGTGATCTACCATTTTTGCCTTCAAAAAAAAATTGCGTTAGTTGTAAGCATGGTTTCGAAAATTAATATTACATTCAAAGCCAATTATTCGTCAATTTTAAAATGGTAAAATATGATTGAAATAGGTAAATAAAAATGTCAAGTTGAAATGAAACTAGATTAAAACATGTAGGTACTTGAATATTCAGCATGAATTACATTCAGCTATCCATATATTATTATATATACAAGTTATCCATATATTATTTAACACATAGAGTCAATAATAATATATTACAAGTCAAATAGTAACAAAAAGCAAATTTACAGCAGCACATCTGAAATAGATGCTATGTTCCCACACAGAAACAACAAGAAACTATCATGCAGATTTATCATTCAAGTTTTTTTTTTCTATTAAATACGCTGGTACACCATGTCGCTGGAATGTTAGTGCACAATTTTTTTATGTTGCGTTTATTTGTGGATGAAACTCGTAGCGTAAACATACTTGTACCGATTGTAGAAGATTTTCAGGGTGCTACAATGCTACAAGCCGACAACACAGGCTTCAATTTTATGGTTGGTTCATAAGCATTCAGAAAAGTCCAGAACCTGCAATTATGACGTTTGTACCAATCAATATCGCCACACATTTTCCGCTGAGTTCAGCTTACCGTGTTCAACCGTGTCGGTTTTTTTCGCAAATCACGTCTAAAATTAAGAGAATTTTCTTGGCTAGAAAATGAATATTCATTTCAAAGTTGCCATCGTTGTCAAAACAGTTCCGAAGTTACGAGAACACGTATTAACGATGCTTCAGCTGAACAGGCTTCAAGTTGATATAATTTGCGAATAGCCTGAAAAAGATGTAACTTGTTTTTATTTAAGTGGCTTAGTCATTTTACGGATGGTTAGGTAAATTAGATAGGAAATTTCTGTATATTACAAATCTCTAATAAAATAAACAAGTCGTAACCACGAGCCTTATAAGCATTATTTACGTCGTCTTAGAATTCTATGCATCACCATCTCTGCTGCAATACTGCGTAATCGAATTCCGGATAAATTGGCGCTCTCCTCCTATATCTCTGTCCCCTATTAACATGTAAATGGGTCGGAAAGAGCTGCAAATAGACTTGCCGTTAATGAGCATAGTATTCTTAGGGAGTAACCCCCCAGTTTTATGCCCACCAAGCACAATAATGTTTAATAATGCTCACACTTTTAACAACTACCCGAGGACTTACCCGAGTCAAAGGGAAATTTTTTTTTTTTCATTAGACTAATAGACTAGCGCAGATAGACGGATAGGTTATTGAACAACGAGTAGCCAAGTAATTTTGGTTCTAGATTGTCGGATTAAGGACAAATCGGAAAAAAATTACTTTCTTTCTTCCAATCATGAGTTGGATACACGTTTGATCTGATGGAAAGCGAGGATGTGGTCGAAGATGAAGGACGCGATCTCTGTAAACGCCTATTCACCATGTATTGAAGATCTCAACATTGTAGGATTCAGAAAAAACAGACGCCGGAAGGGAATTCCTTACTTTGGCAGTTTGCATTATGAATATAGAGCCAAATTACTTAGTGCCAATGTTAGGTATGTCAATGAAATACGGATGGTAACCCTCGCGGTGCCAAGTAGCCCGAAGATGAAATAGGGATGGTGGAATAAAATTATGTTATTTCATCGCACACTCCCGTAATGCCTCTTGTAAAATACTTAGAAACCGGCGTAGTATATAATACGTCGTCTTTCTGTAAAGACTCACACATTACAATTCTATATCATCTCAAGGCTGCTCTTTCTGTAAATACCCTAGATATTGTAGTTCTCATCGAGCCACACATTGTCGTTGAATCGAATATGTGAACTTAGACAGCTTATTTGATCTATTGTGAAAATATAAAATATTCACATCATATTTCTAAACCTTCATTCATAATGAGCGACGACAACACGGTCCATTATGGGAATATTTATTGATGTATGCATGATATTTATACCATGTCCTCATTACCCCACGACATTCACATATAATATGCCACTTTATTAACTGAGTAATTATGAAATTATTAAAAATGATTAAATTGATATCCACGATATATAATATAATAGGTTTAGGTTAGGTCGCGGGCGAAAAGCTAGTTATACCTATACAGGGCGTCCCAAAGTTATGGGACATGAAGGGGAAGTACCTTAAATATTGTAGATAGTGAATTTTGCTCAAAGAAGACTTTATGTTATTTTTAAAAGTTAGTAATTCTGCATTCATAGATTTTCTAAAAATTACTTGCTTCGGCTGGGAATCGAACCGACTTAAATGTGAAAAAAAAACACCCTACTTTTATGATGCCAATCGAAAGAATAGCTAAAAAATAATAACTCTGCCTAAGTAACATAGTATTTTAAAAGAAAGGAACAACATAAAATGATTGAGTCAAATTTCAAGAAAGTTATTTATTGCCGACGACGTTCGAAAAGTAGCGATATTATCATTCCAAAGATAGCATTGATTATTCGTAAATAAGTACCCACTTCATAAAATAGGTACTAACATAGTTTTCCTTATTATAAGTGCACGTGTAGATGAAATGATAAAACTTGTATTTCAATACGTCCTCTGTAAGCTAGACAGAAGGCAAATTAAAAACAAAAATAAATAATTTATAATTTGAAAATGGAACAGTTTATGACAGCGTTTGTTTGAATGCATACTTTTTAAGATATTTATGATTAATTTCACGTTGTTCCTTTCTTTTAAAATACTATGTTACTTAGGCAGAGTTATTATTTTTTAGCTATTCTTTCGATTGGCATCATAAAAGTAGGGTGTTTTTTTTTTCACATTTGAGTCGGTTCGATTCCCAGCCGAAGCAAATAATTTTTAGAAAATCTATGAATGCAGAATTACTAACTTTTAAAAATAACATAAAGTCTTCTTTGAGCAAAATTCACTATCTACGATATTTAAGGTACTTCCCCTTCATGTCCCATAACTTTGGGACGCCCTGTATACAGGGCGTCCCAAAGTTATGGGAAACCCAGGGCGAATTTTGCTCAAAGAAGACTTTATGTTATTTTTAAAAGTTAGTAATTCTGCATTCATAGATTTTCTAAAAATTATTTGCTTCGGCTGGGAATCGAACCGACTCAAATGTGAAAAAAAAAACACCCTACTTTTATGATGCCAATCGAAAGAATAGCTAAAAAATAATAACTCTGCCTAAGTAACATAGTATTTTAAAAGAAAGGAACAACGTGAAATTAATCATTTTAATCAAATAAAAAACATACATGAAACTGCCGTAGTCAATTAAGTAGGTATTTTTTTGTAAATTAATTAATTAAATGCTCAAAATGTGATCCCTCTTGTCTTACGCAAATCGCCAATCTTTTAATGAGCCCGCTGCCTGTTGATTTTCTAATCATTTTATGGTGAACACTCGATGTGATATGGCACAATTCTGTTTGCAACTCGCCTACGTTCTCGTATCGCTTTTTGTATAGCATATCTTTCACGTATCCCCAAAAGAAGAAATCTAATCATTTTATGTTGTTCCTTTCTTTTAAAATACTATGTTACTTAGGCAGAGTTATTATTTTTTAGCTATTCTTTCGATTGGCATCATAAAAGTAGGGTGTTTTTTTTTTCACATTTGAGTCGGTTCGATTCCCAGCCGAAGCAAATAATTTTTAGAAAATCTATGAATGCAGAATTACTAACTTTTAAAAATAACATAAAGTCTTCTTTGAGCAAAATTCACTATCTACGATATTTAAGGTACTTCCCCTTCATGTCCCATAACTTTGGGACGCCCTGTATAGAGAAATCTCACCGCTAAGAAAGTAGCTTGGTGTACAGAAAAAATAATTATTTATTCTCCAGTTTAATGTTTATGTTCTTCCATTTTGCTTGTATGTAAATGTTTTATCTAAGGCGAGTCAATATGTTACTTGTTACTCGAAATTTTACAATAACTTGGCTTGACGACTGTCTTCAACTGAAAACAACTGGGGCCCGAATAGTCGGTCGAGAACGTGCCCGCCGAAGCACGGTAACGCTCCTATAAAAATGCAACTAGTGGTCACCCGTCTAAGGACTACACATTGCTTAGCTTCGATAATCGAAAACGACTAGGCAATGCAACTGCACCACGAGTGTAACAGGCGTCCATGATAATATGGTAGCCTTAAGTTCATAGCTGAGAAACTTAACTGATTTTTTTCCTCCCATGAACTAGTTGGAACTGCAATATGTATTTAGATTAAATGTAAACGATGTTTGATGATATCACTTATTAAATGGCAATTTAAATCTATTGGAAATCTATTGAAGCTCGTATATAGTTTTCTTATTGAATGTAAACTATTAAGAGGGTTTATTCCGTCCAGTGGTGCCCACATTGGATAAATGAAGATTTCTTTTAAATACCGAATAAATAAATAAATTGCTCTGGTTACTGGCTCTGTATTATTTATAATTAGGTTTTAGGCTTCTCGAGTGCAGGTTAACAACGATTTTTTTAATTTATTCTATAGTAGCTTTCCGCGCACGGCTTCGCCTGCGTGGAGTAACTTTAACGCGGAAATTTATTAATCCCGCGGGAACTACTCACTTTATCGGGATAAAAATTATCCTATATTTTAATCCAGAGTGTGTTCTACCTATGTTCCAAATTTCATCCAAATCCGTTCACCCGTTTCACCGTGATTGAGCAACAAACAAATAAACAAACATCCAAACTTTCGCATTTATAATATTAGTTATATTTTAAATGAAATTTTAATTTATTCAATGAGAGCGTCCCTGGACGGAATAAACCCTCTTAACACTACCATAATTATCAGCCTGTGTAGGTCATCAGTTTACCTAGTGGGGGGTCCGCCTACTATCATGATATTTCATTTCTAATCTACAGATTCCATCGTCGGGTATGACATATAGCTGCGGCTAAGCAAAGCATCTCATCGTGGATGACATAAAAAGTGAGAAATACAACAAATCAGCAGTAGTAGCATTACACGCGCGATAAACGTTTATGTTGCGCGAGATAATATTTCTCCTGCTCATTCGCTTAGGTGAAATATACAACTATTTCACTCTCACTCCTACGTCGCGCGTGACAAACGATGTCATGGTACAGGGGTTGGACATTGCCGCGTCCGTTTGTGAGATACAATACGTGTCATCTACCACTATCGGACAGCCGAGATGGCGATAAGGATAAAAATACGGCGACGACTCTGCCGCCTACGACATTGTAGAAGAGATACTCGTAGGGTTGCTGCTACACCCACAAATAGAGAAAGAAAAGCTAGACTCAAATGGCATGATGAATTGAGACTTCCTTACAGATGTTAAGTTTTGCATGACCAAAACGAAACATCTGTAAGGTGGTCGGCCCAACATAATTATTATTAATACTGGTTGGATGTGGCCGGCTCGCCGGCGCATCCGATAAAAGGGCAACTGATGGTTGGATTGCCGACCGTCGGAACGTCTGTAGCAATATCGGAATGGTCGGCACGTCAGCACCAATTAGGCTGGCGCTAGCCAAATTGGAACGTCTGTCAGGGCTTAAAGAGTTACATACACCACACTTTAAGGTAAATAACAAGAAAGATGGCAAAGCAGCCAGGCATTTCTTTACTAAACTATTATTACTTTACTTTATTATGCAATTCGTTGTTTAGTATAGATTGAGAACTTGAATGAGAGCAAATTTGAATTTCGTATGTTATTACTGTTTTAAATAGAGTTGGGGCAAAATAATTGACCCCCAAAAAATTTGCAAAACGATCGACTTCAGTAAGGTTCCGTTCTCTATATCCGGAGTGCGTCGTCAGGTTTTCACCAATTGTACAGGACTACTTTCAGACATAATAAGAATTATTAAAATCGGTCACAACTGGCAGAGATATAGTGGAACATACATAAAATAGGTAAGGACGTTTTATTATTATAAAAGAAGATTGCATAAATTTCCAGTGGTTACCTAATGCGGCTAAAGCTCTACACACCTGTGACAAACGGACCGACAACGTAGGCTTAGTAATAGAGTTCCGTCAGACATGAAGGGTATTAAAAATGTTAATCGCGAATCTTCGTTGAGAGGCCGTACAGCAATTGCACTCCATCGGAAGTGGCGACAAATGAGCATTACTTCCGTGTCACATACTGTGCTGGTGCAGGCCATTGCTCTCACCCCCCCCCCCCCCCCCTCACGATGCTCTATGATCGCTGCAGAACGTAACTTTGCGACTGAATACCATTGACCGAGTTATTGGCTTCCTTTTAACGACAATCATCTATTGCAAAATCAAAATAACCATTATGTAGAGAAAGCGACAGAATTTGATCTGAACTACCTCCTCTCGCAGGGGTGTTAGCTACTTGGTTGTCACAAAATTGTCAGGTCAGCAGAATGCACAATGTCAAAACGAAAGTCTGATCAATGTGTGTTACTACTAATGACTTATGGCACTGAACTATGGGACTCATAAGAATGCTCAAGGCAACGGGCTATTAAGAGGGCGATGCTCGTCGTTCCACTACGCGATCGAAACAGGAATGAAGAAATTTGTAGAACGAAAGACACCGCATCAGCTCAGAGGATTAGTAAGTTGAAGTGACAGTGGGCAGGGCACATTGTTCGAAGAACTGATGGGCGTACGTACCGGCCTATCACCTATGATGACCCAATAAAGGTCGCGGAAAGTCGCTCGACGAATAGGCCGCTTCCAACGGATCGCTACGTAAATCTATGCGGGAAATCTGTTTAGCAATCGACGTGCTATGGCTGATGTATTTACGATGAGAGTCATCATGTCATACAAGGTCACGTTTTAGTACTAGATTGCAATACCAGAAAGCTGTATGACAAAAATTTCATACCGACGTTACGTGCTACGTCAAGTTAATTACGAATCCCGCGGGAGCAACACGATATTGATTTCTGATTGATTGCTTTGCTCCGTGTTGATAGCTCAGTGTAGCACAATTGTGATGATTTCTATAGGTAACTATATATTTCCATACTATAATCCAATCGAACGCTTGTGTGGATGTAAGAGTATGTTTGTTACCTATTCACGTCAAACGTCGTAGATTCGGATGAATTTAGCCGGGAACATGGAGACGGACATAGATAACGCGAAAATCTAGAGTGGAATCCTAATAATATTTGCGGTTTTTTATACCGCAAAAAACCGCAAATTTCCCCTTTTTACCCCCACCGCCCAAGGAAGGAAGGTAATGTTTTTAACGTTATAGTGACGCCCGTAGTCAAGAGCAACGAAACCTTAATAGTTTCGCCCTGTCTGTCTGTTGGTCTATCTGTCTGTCCGCCTGTAGTGCACAGGCATTTTGATCGCAGACAAGATCACTGCTACGAAGCTGAAATTTGGCATGATATTTGATGTCGCCTACAAAGTTATGATAGACACGACAATTATGTAGTAAAATAACAAAGTTATCTTCAAAAACTTCCGATGCAGGTATTAGTGTAATAAATTCCATTTTGTCAACTCCCTCCTACCGTGATGGTCGGGAGCAACAGTAGCTGCGTCCGCGCAGACCGGCAGGTACGCCCGTAAATCCTGTTATCTAATTGGCGTAAAAAAGCGGCGCGTGCGCCGACGGAAATAGGCGCCGCGCGCCGCCGCTTTGAACAGTCATAGTTTTTATGGCTTCCCTAATCTGATATTATGGTAGTTTAGTAGATGTAACTATTCCTGGTATATTTTATTTATTGACTATAAACTTTTTGATGGTTTAACCGACTTCTAAAAAGGAGGAGCCCATTCAATTCGACTGTATTTTTAACCACCTACGATAAAAGACGGGTGTAGTGTGATTGACGCTGTTGTGTGTGTCTGATGTATCTCAATAAGGCGTGGTCCGATTTGAGAGTGGTATTCTTATATATTAAAGACAAGACAGGGGACAGGTTCTTATTCATATTTAATGTGGACCGTTTTTTTTTTTTTATGCATAACGGGTTGGTACTTGACCTCAATCACACCTGATGTTAAGTGAAGATGAGGTCGAAGATGGAAGCGTACTGACCCGGAAACCCCAACACATTTGGGGGACTGGCTATCTTATCTCTGATAACCGGAACACGACAATGCTATTAACATTGCTGCTTGGCGGCAGATTGAGATGGTGGTAACTAGCCAGGCGGACATTTAAAATGCCCTACCACCGCACCAACCAAATTCCCTACCGGTTCAGCGGTATCGAAAATATTTAACTTATTACACAGATGTTTGCATAAGTACATAGACATATATTTATTTGACACCACACTATAACAACAGTAACAATAATGAGAGAGTAGCATGCACTAATTTAAATAATTACATAAAATTTTTAATACATTATTTACCAACTAGATATTTAACCTATTATATTATTATTTATTTACGTCATTTATTTATATTATTTCATCTCTAAAATTTTCGGTCATGTATTCATTTATTGTGTAATAGCATTTTATAATTAATAGTTGTTTTAATAATTGTATGAATTTCTTATCTTTCGTTTCGTTTTTGATGTAATTAGGTAGCTTATTGAAGTGTGTGCCGGTCGAATGCATTTTTAGGTTAAACTTTGGTGGAACCAAAAGATTTTGTCGAGAGGGTCTTAGTGAATATGGCATGGTCTTCCCGTTTGGTGTATAGCTCGGGGTGACTTCCTACAAATTTGCAAATCTCAAGCAAATGGATGCATGGCAGGGTCAAAACATTATTCTTTGTGAAGTGGGGTCTACATGTATCACTATTTGATATGTTAAACAAGATTCTTATTAGTCTTTATCCCTCCTAGTAACATATCCATACTAAGCCGAACAATTTCCATTCAACTCTTCTGTCACTTAGCCTTTAATAAAGTTTTCTTAGTAATTACTGATTAACCAAAACCGTTCATGATTTTCTGAGAAAAATTACGTAGGCTTGTATGTATATGTTTCTGTTTCAACTGTACTACTCGTTTTTTCAAGGACGAAAGATATGGATAGATACATCTATGTTTAAACGAAGGGACTACTGTACATGCTATGCACGTCTCTACACGATTGCGCTGAATATGTATTAATCTGGCTCTCATCTACTTATTCATAAAAGGGTATACAGGCGACGATTTCAGTCACAAGATAAACAGCATTCATAGAATTTTTGGAAAGTAGTTTGCCTAACAAAATCACCTTTATGTTTACGGCACCTACGAAATACCAATAGATATGGTCAAATCTTTTTGTGATTTTTTTGATCACACATAATTTGTGATTCGACAAAAAGAATCATCATCATGTCAGCCACAGGACGTCCACTGCTGAACACAAGCCTCCTCCATAGATTCCGTAGTGCATAAAAAAAAAAATCCCACCGGTTGAAAACGGCTAGTATCCAGCGACTTCCCAGAAATTAAAAGAACAAATTTACTTCAAACGAAAACAGATAATAATTATTAGAATATCGCCGAGCGTTTCATGTCCATGCTTGCTTATAACCTAAATAGTCAAAAAATATGTAATAATACTGCTGTATACGTGTGGCTGGAGATACAATTGTTTATTTTATGCATTACACATAAATTTTCAGGCTCAATCCATCTTTACTGACCCATCTCAATATATAGATTACCTGAAAGCTTAAAGCTAATATCATGAAACGGCCTAGGACATGCGCTGTGTGTGCAAATACTAGGCGTCAACACCCTACAGTTTTTAATATGTGAGTGAATGCATGAATAGAGCCCCAGATGTCCTTTACCAACGCGTGCCTGTGCCAATTCTCACGCTAAACATGCATAAGTCAACAATTTATTTATCATACGAATATCAGTCATACAGCTAGAAATTAGGTCTCGAGTTTAGATTAATCTATTCTAATCTAAAATGCCACTTGGCCTAAAAATTGTGCCTACATAATGTAACGTAGGTAGAGTATTCACTTCCTGAGGTCCAGCTTGAATTAACAATTCCAAAAATTTATATAGGCAGCTCCTTAACGTGTCGCATTAAAGACCAAAATACATTAGATTAAATGCAGAAGGGGTTGTGGGCAGGGACTAAAGGAATAATTGCGTTGGTGTTTTGCAGATTGAATTAGAGCCAGTGCGCACGAAGCAGTGGGGCGTGTTATGTCGCTTGTATACGCAGTTCATTACCACCCGCAACGATTTTCCGAAAGCCGACAACGTTACGGGCGCCGCAATGAACTACGTACTGCAGTCGTGTAATAACGTGCCGTGTGGCTTAGCTTTATGCCACTTGACTCGCGACTTTTGACGCAATGTAGAGAAATGAGTAGTTTCGGTTGCCGAAGAATAGGACGACGTCTTCCCATGTAAAAGGTCACTTTAAAGTATTAATTTAAATGATAATATTCAAATTACCATTGTTTCGGAAAAGGAAACATTCATCATCAAGCAATGTAAGACAGGATACAACTACATATTATAAGGAAAAATGTGAGGCTGGTTTTCCTTTTTTTTGTACAAATTACACAAATATTACTGAAAGGAATACCACTGTCGAAAAAACAACAACAACGAAAACCCGTAATGGGCTCGTATACCGGTGAGTTTTATTACCATAAGGAAAAAAATAGGGCGCATTAGGTAAGTGAAATAGTAGGTATTGGCATAGGGAGTTCATTTATTTTTTCAAAACCACTAATAAAGCGTTGTGTCACTTGACGGTCTCGTTTGTACCCTATTCCACATAATTATACCATTAAATTAAATAAATAAAATAAACTTGGAGAAAATATGAGTTCCAAATAATTTTCGCATGATAAAAAAAAAAAAAAACTACCTATGGCAATAACTTCTATTTCACTTACCTAATATGCCCTATTTTTCCCTTAAGGTAAAAAACTCAACAGGTATATTCCTGTAAACACCTACTATAATTCATATAAAATTATATTTTAATATAATGTTTTAACATGGACTTTTCTGCTGTGCAAATAGTTAAAAGTTAGATAACGGACAGACACCGGGCTAAGGAATTTGTATTATTGTATTGTAAAGGATTATGTGACTTTACGGTTCGGAAACGCTCTGCGATGATCGGTGATATAATGTGGTCCTTTGCCGCCCGCAATGCAATTTGCCCAAGATGTCGACGTTGCGGATGCGGCAATGAACTTATCAAGGATGCAGCGAAACTGCCCCGCATACTGTAGTAGAAAAATATACGTAACTCATACTGATGCAACGGGTAAAGCTACCGAGATTGAACAGAGGAGAAAGGAGGCATAAAAGGAATAGCGATTGCAACACAAAGGCACGAGTTCCATATAGTTGGCGAAAATATTAGTGGTGGAAATGAGGGGGAACTGGGAGGGGGAGGTTGATAGGACATATAGCAAAGAAAAAGGTATTGTTCAGAATTATACAGCGGCTGAAGGATTCTCGGTATTGTCTTTTGTATCCCATTGGTACGCTAGCTCTGTTGGTATACACTGGTTTTTATTTATTACGCATTCTATCTCGCTTTACCTGCACACCGTGTAATGGAAAACTTGCACAGCGAAAACAAACAGATATTTTTCTTAAAAAAACTTACCGTTCTCAAGATTGAGAAAAGGTTAAGTTTACGCTTGAGGATATGATACATATTAAAACAATATCAGTTGAGACTCAAGACGCGATTTCAATCTCAAGATCGATTTATTAATACAACCCTATTCCTATATGCCTATTCGACAATAAAAATATTAAAATAGTTAAAAAACCTCTGCACACTCGACATAAACCAAGCATATTTGCACGTGATAACAGATAACGACGCATCAGAGATGCAGGCCATGAGTAACTACAAAGGCATTTATAAATTCAGTCGACTGATATTCGGTGCAACTGCACCACGGTGCACGCCACTGCGTGCACAGCGTTTTGTCACAGGGTAGGCAGATTGATAAAATTTACTATTAAATGAGAAAAAATCATCATCATCATTATAACTTACTCTAATAGCAATCCTCGCAACTGTTTGAATATTTTCTGTTCACGTCAGTATGAATCAGTTGGCTTGACAATGCATTTCGAGGAAAGCTTACAATTTGCTGGGGTAGGCACTGCCTTTCTGCCTGTAAGGAGGCCACGTCACTGCTAATCATAGTCACTATATGTATTACCCGGTGTTATTATAGAAACAAATCTTGACGTAGGTGTAGAGATGGACGCGTTGGGTGGCGGTGGAATGGTACATGCAGAGCGGTTATTTCGTGTCGCGTGTTACCTCCGCCCATAAAACATGCACGTACCAACATCAACTACTACAATAGTACATTGGTCCATTTAAGTCTCACTCACGCGCTTTTAGGCCCGTATTAATAAATCGTTCTTGAGAATGAGATCGCGTCTCGGTCTCAAGAACATTTTTTCTGATGCTGTTTTAATATGCAACAGATTCTCAAGCGTCAACTTGAGGCCATGTCAATCTTGACAACGGTTTATTAATATGGGCCTAAGTGTTGTGTTAACGAACATACCATTGTACCTATAGTGGTAGGTAATCTTTAAATATTATATCCCTAAACCCCGTATTAATAAACCATTCTCAATACCAGTCTTGAGGCTGTATCACACGAGATGCGTCTTAAGCAGTTGACGCTATCTCAAGCTCCGTGCTAATGTATAAAATAATCTTGACGTCTACTCAGCTGAGATCACTTTTCAAGTATTCGCCTCAGCGGCGAATGAATGATAGTCTTGAGTTTCGTTTATTAATACGTGAAACTCGGCGCACCTCTCAAGTGAGTACTGCTTGAGTATTCACGTGCGTTTCAGGTCTCAAGTTAGGTTTATTAATCAACATGTTTATTTGAGACCGGTCACAAGACTGTTCTCAATCTTGAGAATGGTTTATTAATACGGGCCTAACTTTCGTAGGTGTAATGCTATTTAGGTTAGTGTAATTAATTACTAAACAGGTATCATGGTAGTAGGTCTAGATTGTACAAGTATTAAGCCTAACTGTTTACTGCTAAATATTATGTTTTTTTATATTCACAACGGGTTTGTACTTGACCTCAATCACACCTGATGTTAAGTGAAGATGAGGTCTAAGCTGGATGCTTACTGACCCGGAAACCACAACATATGTGGGGATATGTATGAATTATTCTACGAACATGCCAATAAATTTTAATTTTAAACTTATGTGCTTATCGTCATGTATTTGTACTTATTTATCTAAAATGTTACAGAAATATATTTACAGGTGTCACAAAAATCTAAATATAACACCGTACCTATGTTATCAATGACATTATTGTCTTAACGAAAAATAAAGATTCTGTCAATCTAACCTACTACAAAATGGAAGGCCGTTTTCATACAAAATGTACGAAAATATCCCGCATTTGATTGGATGTCAATAAATCGCTAAAGGCTGACAGCAAATCATCTGCGAAAGTTGAAGCGTTAGCGTTTCTAGCTTGAAAGAAAAAAATAGGACCGGCATAATAAAATCCCCTTTAGCTTCATGGATTGTACAAATAAATTACAGAAGGTATTTATTCACCACAAAGTTAATTTAACAACTGATTAATAAATACATGGCCACCACATCTCACTCAAACTCCGGAAAGTACCTAGAGGAGGAGAAATGGAAGGGTTGAGTGTAGTGGGGGGGTTGAATCCGCAACCAAGGTACGTCTGGACAGACAGCTTTTGTTCTCACGTCCGCTGCTGTGAGACAATGTAAATTATAAATGGATGGCACAATGTAGTTTATTTAAATCTCAAACATGCTCAAACTGTGCATTTCATGAGATATAATAACGTGACTTGTTATTACAACTCTGAGACCAGCACGCTTATCGTCTAACTACAATGGTAATGGACTTGATTGCCCAGTCAAAGTCGAACAATAGTATATAATAATAAATAAATTAATAAATATTTCGGACACTTACACCAATCATCTAGTCCCAAACTAAGCAAAGCTTGTGCTATGGATACTAGATAACGGATAAACATACATAAATATTTATATAAACATACATGACTCGGGAATAAATGTTCGTATTCATCACACAAACATTTACTCCCGGCGGATTTCGAACCCGCAACCGGTGGTTTAACTGACAGGGTCACTATCCACCACACCAACCGGTCATCTAATAGTAATACTAAAATAGACTAAAATTCATTTAACAATTATTGCAGTTTTTAATTTAATAACACCAAACACATTTAAAATTCCATTTGTCCCATGACCAATCCTCAGGTTCTATCAGAATACCAGTGTTTTGCCCGCCTTTTTGTATTGATACTGTCGCACACACATAATATTTGATCTTTCGGTACTTGTGTTTTATTGTTATAGTTGGATCTTTCATATGTAAAATTTGTTATGTGTGTGTACACATAGAAGGAATGTATTTTATGTAAATCGGGTATCACACCTTGAAAGGAATATATTGGACCCAATTCTGAATGAAGACGCAATCGAAAATTGAAGCGCGCTCTGCGGAAACCTTTCATTAATGAAGGAGTAACCTCATGAATACAAACTGTAAGTTCTCAAAGGAATTAATTGCTTACCACAATGTAAACATATATTACCAGACATGAGGCTTGCCGACATGATGATAGGTAGCCTATTAATATTATGGAACAATAAATTCATATATTAGGGTTTCTCGTGACAAAGCAGAAAAGCTCCGGTCGTCTTTTGTTGACAAAATTGGTGCAAGATTGTCTTCGCTTTCTACCAGGTATCTCCAGTGATGCGTAGTTTTAACGTGAAATTTCGTATGTCTTGAAGCCGAAAATCACGTATTATCATGTCCATGTGGAGGTCAAAAACATCGTATACATACTCTAAGAGTGCCGTATAGTGTGAACCAACTCTTTTCTTCCCGTGGGTGTCGTAAAATGTGACTAAGGAACTTTACACCGAAAAATATCTAGTCTTGCACGTTTCAACGGCGAAGGGCTCACTCCCTGTCACGTATGTCTTTCTGTATATTTATAGCAATTTCCGAAACAGACAAGTTTTTTCGGATGTACGCTGAATTTATATGGGTTGATTTACGCCGCTCCACGGGTCAAATCAAGCGTGTAAACAATAAATCGAGGCCAATATAATAACAACTCATAGCAGGTGGGTGTGTCGAAAGCGCGTGGGATCGCCGGATCGTGCGGAAAAAATCTCTTGTCAATCACATGGTTTCCTCGCGGATTTAGGAGGTAGGTACACTAAGTTATAAGAGTAATCATTAAAATTTAGTAAACATAATTTGTTTACATAATTAATAATACGACCTGTTTGGTGTAGTGGCAACTCTGGCCACTATACCGAAAGGTTGCGGTTTCGAATCCCGCTAGAGGGCATAAGTTTGTGTGATGAATACGGATAAGTGTATCTAGTTCCACAGTGAGCAACTATAGGCTTGTGTTGTCGATACCAGATGCTTGATATACTACATAAATACATATTTATTTTTGTAAATAAATACTTATTATAAATGAAAACATCCATAACTCGGGTACAAATGTCCGTATCCATCACACAAATATGCCCCTAGCGGGATTCGAACCCGCAACCTTTTGGTAAAGTGGTCAGAGTTGCTAACCACTACACCAAACAGGTCGTCAATTTGATAGGTCATTAAAATAAGCCCTCTTATTGTAAATAAGTGATTCTAACCAAGCGTTTTGGGTACAAAACCTCGAATCTTCTTCGCTTAACAAGTTTAGAACGTCATTAGATAAACCATAACGATATAACAGATGCAAACAACAAATTCCAATAGACACGAACACTCATCAATGTGCCTGGTAAACTCAAGGTGGAATTTATGACGTTAGAGCCAGATTAAAATGTTGCTTTCACAAGCAATAAATCTTTTACGAGTTCACTAAATATTTGTTGGTACGATAAAGCAAACAGTTAAACCGAGTTATTATATCATTCATTATTCTTATACGTTTTTGATTATATTTGTGTTCTCTGCGTGTATAATTATAGAATATGAATTCATGAAACTAATGAACATTGCCATAGGTCTATTACAAATTACCAACAAAGATTGTTTGAGAATCTGAGTAATATGGATCTGATCTGGGGTTCTATTACATAATTTCATCGTTTTCGTCATCGGTTACGTTCTGACATGTGATTGGTTGGCTCATCGCTCGCTCGGTAATTTGACGGTTTCTCATTGGTCAACGTAATCGATAACGATACCGATGAAGTTACGTAATCTAAGAGCTGACCGATGTGCTTGGCGATACCCCAAAGCCAATAACGTGTCAGCATCTCTTAAGTTAAGTACACTATATAAGTAATTCAGGGATACACTATTAACTTCCTATAATCTTTTTTTTTTTTTTCTATTTTTTTAATCGAGGGTTTTATCATTATAATGATAATGCCACCCTCATTGGAGCTAAACCTATCAAAGCACGTACAAAACAACAAAACAAGACACAAAGCTTATCTACGACTTAAAGCTAGTTTCACGATTTGATACAGCGATTTGGCTTCCCGAGACAATGGAAAAGCCAAAACTTCCTATAATCTTAAAGGCCGTGATTTTTTGTATGTATATACCTGTACCTGTCAGTGATAGAATAAAAATGTTTTCTAACAAATCGGTAGGTTGCTTTAAGATTACAACTGTGAATTTCATGGCGTCGGAGAATATATTATATATAACTCCTGTAACTATTTTCAAAGAAATCGATCATAATTTCTTTATATTTATGAAAAATTTCACCCAGGGGAAATATCACGACTCAGTAAACTAGTTTTAGTAAATGTAAAGTAGCCATTGTTTAATTAAAAAAAAATTGTTGTCTGAAATCTTAGCATCTTCTTACAACGCAATGAAGTTCACAGAGGTAATTTTAATTTAATATTGTTGGTTTTATAACTAAACACCTTACTATATCTAAAGCAAGCTACGGAATGGTTAGAAAACATTTTTGTTCTATTAATGATGGGTATATTCTATCTTTCTACAATCCCGGTTTTTATATTTCTATACTTAAGTATAGAAATAACGAAATAAATTGTACCTTTAAAGGTTCAATTTATTTTGTTATTAGATTGTGAAATAGCTTGGCATGCGAACGAATTGTCTGATATTTTATAATATGCCTTCTTAATATGTTTCTGTTTTGTAGTATCTTTAAATTTATTGAAGCGAAGATTTTATATATCACCAGGAACTTTATTGAAAAAACGTATGCATAGCCCTCTGAATGAATTACCGACTCCGCAGGCGGCTTACATATTTCCTGTATCGACATCATGTTTATCAATATTTTTTCCTAAATGAGGCTATATTTTTTTAACATTTTCAAAAAATTAGTTTGACGAAAAGGTTAGAATATTGTACTCTTTAAACTTATATAAGTGACACTGCAGGTCTCAATTGATAAATAGCATGAACGGCTCGTTTCTACCTAAAACAAAAGGTCATTAAAAGGGTTTATTCTGACCAATGGCGCCCTAATTCGTTAGATTTCTTTTTAGATATAGAATAAATAAAAAAATAGCTCTGACCTGCACTCGAAAAGTCTAAAACTTCCAGAATTCATGATTATCCGCTCCTAAAAGCTCCTATTGTCCGCTTTTAACAATAATTTGGAATTCACGAATACATACATACATACATACATACATGCCTGTTTCCTGTAGGGGTAGGCAGAGACCATAGACTTCCACTTGCTACGATCCTGACACACCTCTTCTACTTCTTTCACTCTCATAAGGTTGTTCATACATGCTCGTCGATTTAGGGTACTCTTGACTTGGCCTTTCTTTAAGACGTCCCCGGTTTGCGCATGGTACGTTCGTCGTGGTCTTCCCCTACTAACACTACCATCCACATTCGCTTCGTATATCTCTTTCGTAAGTCTTCTTTCATTCATCCTCTGCACATGTCCAAACCATCTCAGCATACCTTTTTCAATCTTTGTCATTACGTCTTCATTCACACTGCTTAACTCCCTAATTACACTATTCCTGATTCTATCTTTCAAAGTCACCCCATTCATACTTTTCACATCAATGATCTCATTTCCACTGCATTTATTCTACTTTCATTCTTCTTTTGCCATATCCAGCATTCACTCCAGTGTTGGAACCAGCACCCGCCATGAACAGCCAGCGAGCTTTTTTGGACACATTCTGGCTCCTCGTAAAGGCATGCATGCAGTGCTCCATTTACCTGATTTCCGGCATTCACTCTTCTTTCGATGTCTTTCTCAAACTTATCAGTTTAAAGCTATTTAGATAACTATTTATAATTAGCTTTAGGCTATTCGAGTGCAGGTCAAAGCAATATTTTAGATTTATTCTGCATTTAAAAGGAAATCTTAATTTATCCAATGAGGGCGCCACTGGCGGAATAAACCCTCTTAAAAAATGATAAAGATTTCAGAAAATTAATCAACGTTCACAAAGCGTATTCGTACTTCAATGCAACTGTGAAATTTATTAATATGAGTATTGTCCTATTTCGCGGGGTCAGATTCACATACAAAATTAGGTCAGCATGCATTACCCAGACGTTCCAGAAACCTGGTGACCTTTGTGACCTTATGAGCTATATAAAATTATGAATACGTAAGGTATTATTCTTTATTCCATGTAAACGTGTTATTAAAACGGCTCGCACGTAGGTGACACTTGTAATTAGGTTAAACGTTAAATGGGACGGTTAGTGACGTTTTTAAGTCTGTAAGTTTTTTACATAATATTTGAAATGTAGATTACAGTTTTAACTGACTCCGCGACTTAATGTAAACAACACAAGCGTTACAAAATAGAAGTGGCGAGTTCGATCGTTAGCGGGGTACATGTTTGCAACCTGCCCTATTTTACAACGAATTTACCATTCGAACGGAACGTTTTTGTTTTTTTTTTTATGCACGACTTTATGTTTGACGTAGGGAAAAAAGCGGCAACGTTGAAGTGGGACTGGGCGGGTCACGTGGGCCGCATGCCGTGCGAGTTGTGGGCAAATGCGTCCACTATTTGGACTCCTACAACCGCCAGACGCAAACGTGGCAGACCGCGACAACGGTGGAGAGACGAGCTTGACAGTTTTAATAAGGGAGGCCTTTGCCCAGCAGTGGGACACTATGGGCTCTTAATAATAATAATGCACGACTGGTTCGTACTTGTGATGTTAAGTGAAGATGAGGTCGAAGGTGGAAGCGTACTGACCCGGAAACCCCAACACATTTGGGGGACTGGCTATCTTATCTCTAACAACCGGAACACAACAATGCTATAAAGATTTAGGTAAGATGGTGGTAGCTAGCCAGCTAGACATTTAAAATGCCCTACCACCAACCAAACCGAGTACTTAAGCATGTACCCCGCTGGGGATCGATTTTGTTTTAGCTTTAGTTTAGCTGATGTAAAAAATGATATTTTTTGTGAACGATTATATCGTTGACGCTACCAAAGTAAAACCAAACCCAAAATTTTTAGAGCTAACCACGAGTATTATTAAGTCCTTTAACTTCCGTTCAAATGATTAGCGCGATACGAAATGTGCTCAACGTAACGTTTCTGGTTATGGTTTAGCTTTGGTGTTATCGTTCAAACTTAGCGCGATCGGCCCCCCGTCTATAAAGATGGAAAAAATTCTAGTATTAATTCTTCTATCTAAATTTTCTCTTACGTTCAAAAGTTGCCTGGAATTGTACTCTTTTTTTTATTGTGCTGTTTTGTAAAATGTTATATTTCCTTGTGTGTGTATTTGTATTGTAATGGTTTTAGTCCCGGTTTTGGTTGGCGATCTTTAAACCTGCCGCAATGATGGCATTATTGTGTTGCTGCTGTTTAAATGAGATAACCAAGCCAGTTCCCCAAATAAGTTTCGGGTGAGCGCGTTTTTTACTTTCTACCTCATTTTCAACTCAAGTTCAGGTGTGATTGAGGTTAAGCACTGACTCGTTGTAACTATAAACTGAAAATTTAGAAAACCGATTAAAAGCGATTAAAACAAAACGGCTGAACCGATTTTAAAAAAAAGTCTGAGAACCACCGCTAAAAAGTACCTACCGCTAACAAATCGGTTCACCCGTTCAAGAGGTACGGTGCCTCGAGACACATACTTAGCGGTCAAACTAATTAGACCCCTCTTTTTGCGTCGGGGGCTCGGGGGTTAAAGAAGGACCACAAGGATTCTTCTCGAGAAGCTAATATATCCGCCTAGGCATACAATAAAATTGAATGGCAAATTAAATTATACCTTCTACCTTTTAATTGAAGGAATGAAAGAATCTACCATTTTTCTTCTATCATATCGTAATAAGAGGGCTTTATCCGTGCAATGGTGCCCTCATTGAATACATTAAGATTTCTGCTTAAATAAAAAAAAATCGCTCTGACCTGCACTCGAGAAGCCTAAAAGTACGTTAGTACTATATTAATTCTGTGCCTAAAAACTAATTATAAATAATACATAAGAAAGAAAGAAAGAAATAGTTTAGTCACTACCTAAATAGCTTTAATTGCGGTTATTTACGAGAAATTCATATTATGGATAAAAACGGCCACTTTTTAAATCGTGAATTCTGGAAAATAACCCCCTATCAAAGCTATTGAGGTATTATTTATAATTAGCTTTTATAGGCTTCTCAAGTGTAGGTCAGAGTGATTTTTTTGACAGAAAACTTAATTTATGCACTGGACGGAATAAACCCTCTTAATAAGAACGCAACCCAAAAATCTTTTCAAATATCATACATTTTTAGAAGGAATTCCTTTCATGTTTTATTTATACCTACTTTAATATCATGTAACATCAAAATCCTGGCGTAATTCAGTAACCAGACAAGCAAACATCTGTGATCGAGGTCAAGAGAGTAAAGCGACAGACATATCATCATATAATTTATAATATGCATATGGTAGGCAGGTAGGTATATATCGCCATATGTATGTCCGTAGTAGGTTTAGGTAATCTCATTGACCACAAAGTCCACAGACTACTAATAACAGGTGAGGGGCATCTGTCAATACATCAGGATAATAGTAACCGCCTCCGTGGCTCAAGGTAAACAATATAGGGTTTACGAATCAGAGGTCGCAGGTTCGATCCCTCATCAACCAACATCGGTTCCGGGTTAATACGCCTCCACCTTTGGCCTCATCTTGACTTAACATTAGGTGAGATTGAGGAACGGTTTACAATGGGTGAGCATCCAAAGTGCATAAAAAAAACAAATGCCCAAAAACTTGCAATCAGTTATTGGCTAGTCCTGTTAGCTTAATGCACTCTGATTGGTTGTGTCTAGGTCACGTAAATAACAACCTTGGTATGGCCAATGGGAAAGCGTACCCCGTCTCCCTCATAATTCAGCTACAAGTCCGTGCGTTGCAGCATGATGCGTATGACAGGTCGCTAGAACGTATCTTACGTAAGTTCAATAAATTCGATAAAACAAGTGATTGTGAGAAATCGTGCTTTATTATCAAATATTATCTGTTATGATTATAAAACGAACATTCACACAAACAATCGCCTAAATATAGTTATTTTTCAGTGACCAACACAACATTTTAATTTATTTCACTTGCGTGACAAATTACTTTGTCCACAGACAACCATTGTCTGCTAGAGATACGGCTCGAAAATCGAAGTAAAAACTGACAAATTTCGTTTTAGTCGAAACTGAATGACAATCACGAAATGACTTATAATTATATTTTTTTTTCTCAATCAACTTCTGGATAAGTTTTCCGTTTTTAATCGATCGATAATACTAGGCACCGAGAATCGTTAATCGATGTTAACGAATTCGATTGAAAGTTATCCTATCTCTATATGTCAAACTTTTTATCTGTCACCTATGCTAGATCCCTTTGCCTTCTCCTAAAGGAGAGAATGAAACCAAAAAAAAAAAAATCATGCTACAACACACGTTGTCAGAAAAAACAAACGGCGTCTGTGGGGTGGATGTTTAATCTGAAACTATATGACAAAATACGAGCCGCATATAATTTGAAAAATACAAAATATATATCAGACATTTTGACGATATCCGAGGGACATTTAACAGTAACGCTTCAGAGTCTACATACCTACCTACCCAAATTCAATAAGCTTTTAATAGAACACACATATTGACAGCGGGAAAACACTGAAAGGATTCGGTAGTGTTACAGTTTGCTATGTGTAAGTAAGCAAGTTAGATTTATTTGCTTGTTTACTTTGCCTTTCCAAGGAAAAAACAATCCGCAACCGTAGATAGGCTGAATATTATTCGTGAGACAAAGTTTATAACATTATGCGTATATAGAGGGTTATATCCAGCAGTAGGTGGATACGCGTTGTTAATGACGAAGAAGTATATAATATCCAAAGTTTACCATGTTGTTTACATTATTCGCCACACAATATATCTGATGGCATGACATCCTCGAGGAAGGTCAATCTTAAGAAGTGGATTAGAGACTGGCTGAAATATTTAAGATTAAGTCACATGTGTATAGATAGGGGTACATATTATATCGTGCTACCTATATATGTATAAAACAGGCATGTTACATTGTTGACCTGAAAACAGAGCATCCTCGTATATTACAGTTAAGTCCCAGTCAGAAGCAGAGCGCCATACTTCTTAATTCAAGCAGCACAGCGAAATCTGTTCAACTAATCAAACGACTAGTCCACTAGACAGTGTCGACTCAGCGCTGTAGTGAGAAAATAGGTCGAGTTGGATCTCTGCGACCCTTAGCGGTCGGTAACGGGTTAAAGAACTACAAATGTCTTCCTTTTGAAAGTTAATTAGGCGTGTTTTGGCATATTTGTGAGAGAATATTTTATCCAATCCATCCGTTGACTAGTTTAGTATTTGGTACTCTCAGTGTGCTGAGAATATCCCAATGTGACTTAATATTGTAGTAGTATTACGGATAGTAGTGTCTGTAATTGTGATTGCAGACACTCAGAGAACGATCACTGATAAAGATTAACAAATATAAAATGTGTGACACAGACCGCTCGGCGATATTCAGTCTAATTATACAATATAATTGTAACCCAAACTTATTTAAAAGAGCAACCCTTGAGTTTGTTGCTCGTTCTTCATCAGCTCTGTGAATGAGTAATAATGTCAATAATTTTAATATTAAGATAAAAAATGTGACATTTTCAAGTGATAATTTTTTTAATAAATATTTTTTGATTTGATTTGCCTTACTTTGAAACCCTGGGCTGTGCCCTGGGCACGCCACTGCTCCTACCTAATGAACCTAATCTAAATACCTAACTCTGTGGTCGGCAAGGTGGATTTGTAACGTGTGAAACCTAAATTAGGTAGCCACGGTATAGTACAGATATTATGTGAAATAGTTTAATATAATAATTGTACAAAAGTGGTCTAATTTTTGACGAAATTCATCTAAGAGTATTTTCATCAAAAGAATTTCAATATCCAACTAATGCAAAGAATCTTTAAGATTTTGTGACTTGAACCAATTTAGATACGACTGTAAATGATTCTGATTCCATTTCGAAAGAAGCCATGTCGTGAATACAGAAAACTGGGACAGACTCAAGTGGCCGGGGGAGTACGTGGACTATTTTAGGGTTACCGAACTCGTATCTGTATTATATATTTTTTTTATTATGCACAACGGTTTAACACTTGACCTCAATCACACCTGATGTTAAGTGAACATGAGGCCGAAGATGGAAGCGTACTAAACCGGAAACCCGGAAAATAAAATTAGTCAAGCGGACATTCTAAAATGGTCTACCACCAACCAAACCGAGTACTAAACATGGATCGAACCCGTGACCTCCGATTCGTAAACCCTATGTTGTTTACACCATGTTGTTGTTGTGTGTTAAGCCACGGAGGCGATTAAACATATTAGTTAGAAAATAAGGCATTACCGAAGAAAAAAGCATTATCTGGTATGAGTCTGGAGTATAATAAGTATGGTAATACACGAATGAAACAACCCCTAGTGGTCATTCATCTATATCTGACCGCGTCGAATACGTCACTGAGCCACCTTGGACTTTTCTTCTATGAAACAGTTGAATTTTTATTGCGTTTTGTCTATATAGCTTAACACGGGGCTGTTCATATATGATTATTCCTCGTCGGAAATAGCCATCGCTTACCATATCACCGAAAGGAAGTAATTCCCACGTCACTCATTACCACACTACCGAATCAAATCTTTGGCCGCCGTATTCCATTGTCATCGTGTTGGCACCGTTGCACACGTATGACACTTCCGTGGGGAGTTGTCACTGGCATTACAAGCAGGCATTGTCTATTGTCACTTGGACTTGTTGGGAAGGAAGCGTCTTTTCGCCATACAGGCTAGTACATGGGTCATGCATGAACACTTGCTACAATGCACTCACATACGAGTAGAATGGAAAATTACAGAATATCTATTTTAATTCCAAATTGTACTTTAAAAAAGCTAAGGATTTCGAAGAAGAATTCGAAGTTAGTAGCTGTTATAGCAGTTTGAAGAATCCAACCACCACCACCTTTCTAGCCCTCATCAAACCCTCAAAAGGCGAATTGTGTAGGTACAGTTCTGATCTACACGATTATGTGAAATGGCCTTACAACCTTGGGATCTTCAAGAGCAGCGTGAATAGGCACTTACTTACCGAGTCGCTTGCTTCATCTTCGTCATTGACCATCACGTGAGATTGTGCGCAATATGTATCCAGTTAATCATAAAAATATATACACACAGTCGATAATAAATTGCAGCGCAGTCCCACAACCAAAAGTGGGTCAAAAAGCCTGACACAAATGTGATGTACTTAGAATGAATTTGAACAAGAGAAAATTGGTATTTTTTTTTACTGAAAATTGGACTTTAATGGGTCTGTTGAATGATCCTTTCCGTATTTTCCGTGGTACGTCATCATCATATTTTCAACAAAACATTTCAAGCATAAAACTATTAAAATCGGTTCACAAATGATTTAAACAAACGCGACAAATTGAAACCCCACCCTTTTCTTGAACTCGTAGTGGAACCCATCCTCTGATGTAAGTTCTAACCATTAAATTGAAAGGTACAAAATGTCCATTAAATTCGTCTGTATCGAACTATGTAGCAAGTAAAGAACGTGATCGCAATGATGAATTGCCGTAATCTATTGCGGGGTCAAGTTTGAACCCTTGTCACGAGGTATTGACGCACCTGCTTTGGTGTCACGCCGGGAAATTAGATCCTTTATCGCTGCTTCATCTTGCCTTCAATCTGTAACAAAGGATATAACATCGCATTAAAATAGTGTCGGGTTACCAACAAAGGAATATATTATTGTGTATCTAACCTATAACGTAACTTATAACACGTAGTGGCGGTGAAAGAAGAGACGAACATAAAACATAACGTCACAACCGTTATCCTAAATGGGGTGGTCAGAGATATACCAAATATAAGCGTCTGGATGTTCCAAACAGCTATAAAGTTTAATGCTTGAAACATCATCCGCGGTTCATCTTTAGAAACATACAGAAATCGCCGCGTTGTGAAATATCAAAGTCTATACAGGGTGAGTTTGAATTCGTGGAATTCCCATTAACTGGTGACGCTACTCTTGGTTACCATCAACTGTCCCCAAGGAACCATGGTCGGATGAATCCGATCAAAAAATTTTCGAGCATAAAAAGTAAACTATTCTGAAACAACCTTTAGTATTGAAGTCCAAACAATGTTCGGCTGAATTCGGCTATGGTGCCTAGTGGAAAGTTGTTCGTAATCAGGAGTGGAGTCATCAGTAAACAGGAATTACACGAATTAAAATTCACCTTGTATAGACGTTTTTAGGTCTAAAATCTCTTAGTAGTCACGGGAAGGAACGGGTTGTTTTAATTTATACGCACTGGAAACCACACTGCACGAGATGAACCGCGCCAGGCTGTAAGGAGGTCGAAGGGATGAGGGTTTTCCAAAAAGGGTGAAGATATTTTTTTTAATACTGCTAATACTGGACCAATCAAAACTGATTAGTAGAGATCTACATAGGATAGATAGCATACGACTTGCTCCATACAGTAGACAACAGATTTAATTAAAATATACAAAAAATATATCGATTCTAGATGAGAAATGAGCTCAAATCATTGAAATCAACTACATCGCCCACGATACCTGTATAACCATCCAGATCCAGATCACGTCGATTACAAAACGTACGGTGATCGCTATTTATATTCATTTAGCTGTGGTCGATCGTCTAAAGATCGATGGAAATATTCACAAAAACGATGTAAGTATTGGTTTATATATGAGCCGCATTATCAATTATCCCTACACCTACGCTATCGACGATAATTGTAACCATATCTATACTAATTTATAATAAATTACCTGACAGTATAACCTTTTACAATAAATTTAAATCTTTCCTAATCCAAAAACGTTGTTTCACTATTGACCAAATTCCTGACTGCTAAGGGAACAAAACACGAACAAAGGGAACGAATCACAAATAACATTGATGGCACGTAGATCGAACAGCTTGGGTAGCATGACCACACGCTATATAGTTTATCTTATATCGCGCGGATCTGTCAAAATGCTACTGTACGACTATTATATTACATGGTGCAGTAATGTCCAGCCCCAGAAAGGGAGAATTGGCCATAGGGACAAGGACAGAGAACTTAAAAAATTAGTCGAGAGTCAAGAAGTGTGATACCGGGAAAGAGCCCCGAGCAAGTACCGGACGCACCTCTCATCGATTCGGCCCGTATAACCAAGATGGTTGATAGGGCCATGGGAAGGTGGTGGGTTTGTACGACTGATATGTCGCTCATTTTGTCAGATGACCGCGACAAAATATGTGGTAAACTATTTCGCAAGTTGTCATGCTACCAGTGCTAGTGTAACAACACCCCTACAGGTTCATCAAATATTGAATTTGCGAACTCGACGCCCTGAATGCTGAGCGCTTCAGATCTCGGGAGTCGGGATTCATGAAATTTCCTTTTGCGACGGAAGGCTCTCTTAACTCTAGTCTCAACGTTTCGATCGGGTCAGGTATGCCTTTCATTTGGTAAGATAAGTTTTGAGGCATCGTAAAATATTTTCGTTAGCAAAAATATTTCAAATTCATGTAAGTTTCGTAGGCTTTTTAATGCTAGAGCTAAAAGAATTCACTAGAATAAATGCGGAGTATACGCTCGCGAGTTCAGTAGTAAGTAGGGTTCTGTAAATATTTATGAATTTTTGGTATTATTCAATAATACCTACTGATTGTGGAGGTTTCATATACCTCACTATGTATTACTGGCCGGTGTTGCAAATTAGTTTGTTTCCTTTTATAAAAATATTAATATTTTGTTGGTTTTAAAGTGTCAAACTGATTACATTAGATTTTATTCCCGATTTTTCGTTTTAATGTTATTTGTTATTGTACGAGTATAAAAGGCCTCGCTCGGGGAATATTTACGACGACCAAACATTAAGGACATCACAGACGGTCAGGACTGTTCATCCAAGAAAAAGAACCAATGGTACATACCGAATTATTCTGTACCTTTATACTGATCTTAGATGGTGGCTATGTGGTTCTCGGCAGAGTAGAATAGGACCAACCCGTCTCTTCCCGTGGGTATAAAAGGCGAAGAAGGGATATATTTTATATTTGTCCCTGTCTTTTACACAGAGCTATATGACAAAGGAAAGAGAGCCTCTGATCTTAAGATATCTTTTGAGATATTACGATATATTTGGCATTTATTTCGTATAGAGATAAACTCTCACTTTCATGAGGAGCATGCTTCGTATGAGTGAGCGAGTAATATTTTAACATGAAATATTTATAGCATTAATATGGTTACAATTAGGAAAAATAAGTGCAACTTTGGATCTTTTTTCTTCAATTCTGTAAAGTAAATAAAATTTGGGAAAGACCACATCACTTCTCATATCTTGTAAATAACTAACATATTATTTTAATCAAAAAAATGGCATATATACCATGAAAACGTTATAATGTTACTGCGAGCGTGCGTGTTTTGTTAGGACCAGCCTTAAGACAAATCCTCCCAAGTTTTGTAAACTGTTGATCTTTGATATGTAATCTAAATAATTGGATCTTAATTGAGTGGATACTACTCGATATATTTTAAGTTCATATATTACGAACTAGCTTTCCGTCCGCGGTTTCGTCTGCAAGAAATAACTTTATTGCGGAAATTTACTTTTAATTAAAATTACAAAGTGAGTACTTTGAGTAAAGGTATAAAAAACATCCCTATGTCTTAATCCAGGGAATATTCTACCTATATACCAAATTTCATCCAAATCCTTTCATCCGTTTCGCCGTGATTGAGCAAAAAACAAATAAACAAACATCCAAACTTTCACGTTTATAATATTAGTTAGATTTAAAATGAAATTTTAATTTATCCAATGAGAGCGTCCCTGGACGGAATAAACCCTCTTAACACTACCATAATTATCAGCTTGTGTAGGTCATCAGTTTATCTAGTGGGGGGTCCGCCTACTATCATGAACAAATATCCAAACTTTCGCATTTATAATAATTATTAGTTAGATTAGATTTCTGCGGCCCGGTACCCAATAACTAATGTATACCATCAATCATTCTAATCACAAACTACCAAACTGCAAGAAAAAACGTGCAGGAAATCTATTTAAATACATGTGGCCCTAAATGCAGCCTATTAAAAGGTCGTTCCATAGTTAATATTATGCAAAAATATTATAAACACGTATAGTCGAGTACTGCGTTCCTTTCGTTTGAGACCACCAGAATTACCGTATCAGACAAGGTAATTTATTTTTTCTTTTATGAAGGACCGGAGACGAGTTTGACCACAATCTCACCTGGTGTAAAGTGATTATGTATCATTCCATTAAACAATACAAATACTCTTTTCAACATACTTGCTCGTAAAGTGGATCTAACTTCACCGCTTTTAGATATATCAAGCAGCTCATAAAACACGCGTGTGTTATAAACGCAAATATTGAAGTTATATTCTTAACCGCACTATTTGTTATGGCAAAGAACATAAGTCCCATATAGCCAAGTGATAACACCATCAGCTCGGTGAATAAAATTGCGGCGTTTTGCACGAGTTTTGGAAGCCAAAAATGGCAAAATACACGCAAAGTCACTTATCCTAAATTAAAAGGTTAATGCTTGAAACATCATCCACGGTTCACTTTTCGAAATATATATGGGATAGGGGGTGCGAATCTATAGATGTTATTTGGTGGAACATCTCTGTCGCCTTTAATGACACCCACAGGAAGAGACGAGTTACTTCTATTATTTTTGCACTGGACTACTGTGGTTCTGTGGGTGTACTATATCGGCACGTAAAAAGCACAGAACGAAACTGTCTCTTCCCTTGTATCGTAAAAGGCGACTAAGGGACTATACATTAAAAATATCTATAGGTAGACTTGCACGTTTCAACGGCGATGGGCTCACACCCAGTCACGTGTGCAATTTTTTGAAAGATGAACATTGGATATTGCTTTAAGCATTAAACTTTAATGTTTGGGAAACCCACAAGAATTTGTTTGGGATATATCTTACCACTCCATTTGGGATGAAGGTCGTGACGTTATGTATGTGAAGTTATGATTGTTGGTGTCGTGTGAGGGGTTAAATAAAGCCTTCTATCTACGATACCGTTCACTCTATTCTAATTCATTCAGAATAAAACATTTCCAACTACCCACGTTTCAAATTTACATAAATTCCCAGCTAAGTTAGAGGTGTCCTTATTAACTTTTAAATTATAATTATAGGTATAAAATCAGCGAAACTTAACACTAGTAACAATTCATTGTTGAAGCATTGGTATACAAATGCAATTAGCATTGTAATTAACACGGTGTTATGTACTGTAGACTAAATATTAGGTACAAACTGTGCCGCCATGCGCAGACCCCTGAAATATGAGTATTGCGACGCCGTTTTAGAGTTCTAATTATATTGAAACTTATAAATAGAACATTTAGAAGTATATCATCCAGATAATATACCAATCAATTGTTAAATCCTAAATCTCCATCTAATATGGCTAATAACTGTAGGTAGTTCTTAGCCATATTTCTGTCCGAGGAGCCTATACATTGTAAAATACAATGCGAAATGGTAAAGTGACATTTACGAGTAACATCTACAATTTATGGTCAATTTGAAAAGTTGCCGCTTTTCCATAGTTTCACTCTATTTAAACTGATAAATAAATCAGCTATTGTTTGTTGGTCTTGCTCCAATTAACCATTAAACTCGGCAAATGATCTAGAACAACCTACCCACCCATTAAATTGATAGAAAATCTAATACTACAATTTTAATAGAACTCTGAGAAATAATGTCTAACTGAACGTTTTGTGCAGGATAACAATTATTATGTAACACAAACACAAAACAATGGATTTTGAATTGTGTCTGAGTCGGGGCAGTAAATGTGTTAAAAGCCAAAACCCAACTGCATATAAAAAAGAACTAGATTAGGTACTACTTCAAAATCCGTCAAATCATTTGCTCGAATTGACGTCATTGTATTTTTCTGACACCATGTTGGCTTTATTACCTACCATAAAGTGTATTCTAATGGCGTTTTGAGGATTAAGACGAGCGACTCCTTGCTGTTCAAAATCGGCCAAGCCGTTAGGGAGGTAATTTTGAAAACTATACATTACATAATATAGAGAAAGGTACACGATAAACAGGCCGTCCTTCCTGGGAAGTGTTGCCGATTACGTTTTTCAGTCCTCTCAGGATGCGTCCCGCTAGCAGCACTTTGAGCGGGACGCCCAAAATCCAGCTATTACATTATTTATAAATAGCTAACCTAATTTAAAACGAATCGGTCAGAGAAAGAAGAATTGTTGTTGTGTTCCAATTTTTTAATTTAAGATCCACTAAAAATTTAGTATTTCATTTGGCAAGCTTAATTTTTAATAGTTTAAAATTAGTTAATTATTGCAATGTACAAGTAATGCTACGAAGTTTGCTGAATTAACTTAAAAATATGGTAGGTGCAATGGCCGCCATATCAATGATTATTGATTTGATTGCCTAAGAGTATTATTAAAAGAAGACATACTGTTTTATAAATACATACACATAATACCATATTCGGCAAAACTCTCCTTATGTAGGTACTTCATGTTAAACCATGAGAGTTATTCGTAATATTTTCGTATGAATTATTTAATGACACAACTTTACTTTAAGGAAAATCTTTTAGGCGATGCGTAGAATGGGGATATTCTCAATGCTATAAAAATATCGTGAAAAGCGGCCTCAGAGGGACCCTTTGACTGTAGGTATTGTTTAAAAGACACTTCAATTAGTTCAAATGAATTTTCTAGCAATGTTAAACAATAGTACGTATATGGAGAAAGTAAATTTTTTGCAACCATAATGCGCCTTTGAAAAGCTGTATCTATCTGCAGCGACACCATGCGAGCAGACTTCTTCAATTTAAGAGCTATGGTCTTGTCGGTGAAGTAATGATCACGTCTCTCTGCTTTCCGCTCTCGATTAAAACGTTCTTTTGAAAAGAAGTCGGTTGAAAATAGTCAGTTTTTTGCGAGCAGACTATGAATACTAAATTCAGCCTAGCAAGCGACAGTTACGAAAAGTGCGCTTATTTCTTAGACCAAGAGATTTTCCCAAAAAAAACAATAGAAGCATTTGCAAAGAACACGAATAGAACATTGATTTTGTCAAGACTATTTTGGATATAGTTTTTTAAAATCGCATACAAAATAACAATGCTCACCTCTTTAGTCGTTTAAAAATTATCACAGTCAGAGATATGATAGTTCCAAATTCAAATAATGTAGTATGAAAAAGCGAAATATGCTTCATACTAACTGTTACCCGCGACTTCGTCCGCGTAGAATTCGTTCTACTACTATGCGTCACTCTATGACTCAAAAGAATTCCCACTAATAATACCTATCCTGTAGGAACCAGACACTTTTCCAGAATAAAAAGTAGTCTATATGTTAATCCAGGGCCTAATCTGTCTACTAACCAAATTTCAACCAAATCTGTCCAGCCGTTCAAGCGGAAAGAGGTAACAAATATACATACATACTACTTTCGAAATTACAATATTAGTTGGGATTAGTTGAGATTTCGTTGGTATGTAATGGGATTTCACACTTCTTGGAATTTTATTGATTCTAAATTCAAAAGAACTATTTCCTGGAGATTTAAGATGTTTATTTACCAAATAGGACCATACATAATTATATACATTTTCTTTTTATGCACAACGGGTTAGCACTTGACCTCACACCTGGAAAGGTGGAAGCGTACTGACCCGGAAATCCCATCTTATTTGGGGAGCTGCCTATCTGATCCTATATTATAATTATTATAATATTATTTGCTGTAACATCTCCGCTAAGCCTGAATAGTTTCAAAATTGTTCACGTTGTAAAGTCCAAAAACCCCAGACAGACAATAGTGCCCGTTAAACGTTGGCATCCGATTTATACTTTCATAAACAACAAAAAACTCACCACACATGCTCATTAAGCTTTCATTAGGGAAGTGGCCGTTAAAAAGTCAGCAGCAATGAGCAATTTCCGCTGAATACCTCGCGCGATGCGATGGTCATGGTGAGCTAAAGCAGAGCGCTCGCTAACTTTATCGGCAAACATACTAGATAGGATTTGGCCTTTTCACAAGCTATAATAGACGCAATTTTGTGTTTATTTATTTTTGACTGTAATACCGTTGTGTTCCCGTGTTCCTGCTGATATCCAAAACGTGGACATTGATAAATATAAAATTATGATTAAACGATAATAAAAATGCATGAATCTAGCTGATAAATTGTCAAGTTATAGTCTAGGGCCCGTGTTAATAATCCATTCTCATGGTTGAGATGACCTTAAGTTGACTCTTGAGAATATGTTGCATAATTAAGACAGTATAAAAAAAATAGTTTTGACACTGAGACGCGATCTCAATCTCAAAATCGATTATTAACCTTTTGAACGCCAAAGACGGCTATAGCCGACAACGGGAAATCGTACCATGCACGCCATTACGGGACAGGACGGGACAAGTAATTTATCCAGTTCTAAGCGTAATGTCATGTATGGTGGCGTGTGGATGCATCACTTTTGTAACATTTCAAAAGTACGGCCCTAACAGTCATCCATCCAAAGACTGACACCAGACAGCAAAAACGATTAAACGATTAAGCTAAAGCTAATGCGAAATATTCTTAGAGAAGTACTCGTGACTTCTCTAAGAATATTTAAAGGATGTTTAGATGTATTTCTGTATGCAGTTAATACACAATTATTTCATGCACAAGCATTTGGCTAACATCCAAATATTTCTCTTGATTCGAAAATCAACCATTAAACCTCCTTACTTTAATAAATTCTGTTAATTTATTGAGAGTCATTCTGTCCTGTTTTGTCATTTCCCGTTCCAATATTATTAATTTATAAGCAGACTTAAATAATCTAACTAGTGGGAGTCGTGAATCGGCCAATGACTGCCATCCCAATATAATATACGATACAATAGTATCACCTTACTATTTTAAAGAGTTTGTCTACATAATTAACTTTTAACACAGTTACTTTCACAGGTAAAGATCTAATATACATACCTATATAATATTATCTGACATTGATTTCCTAGCAAGATCTTGAGTTCGATTTAAATATGGAGTCAAATAAGGCCAAAATGTCCCTAATACCGTCCAGCGAGGAGTCAAGACATAAATGACATGTTTGTTTTGCATTTAATATTGGCGGCAGCTGGTGCGCTATTTCCGATTATGTCTGCTTTTCTACTGTCGTCGTCAAAGTGTCTCATTGAAATAACATCCATTTCTATTTCAAAGTCATAGGTACCTACGGGTTATTTGATACATGTAAAGTTCTTTATATATATTCCGCAGACATCGCAGCACTCTTTTTCAAGTCGGTTTCTTTTATTGTTTGTTATTCCATAATTCTCTATCCTACTAATATTATTAATATGACAGTCTAGATGTTTATTTATTGCTCAATCACGGCGAAACGACTTAACTCATTTGGCTGAAATTTGGTATTAGGTAATTAGGTAGAAAATGAAAGGAAGAAGACATAGGATATGTTTTATCCCAACAAAAAGTATTTCGGACAATTACACCAATCATTGTATATGGATGGATATTGGAGATAACGGATAAACATACATAAATATTTATATAAACATCCATGACTAAGGGATAAATGTTCGTATTCATCACACAAATATTTACCTCTCGCGGGATTCGAACCCGGAACCGTTGCTTTACCTGAAGGGTCACTATCCACTACGCCAATCGGTCATATCAAATTAATTACATCCAATATTGATGCAATGTGACGATACTGACAAACAGCAAATTTGTTTGTGTGCAACGTTAATTGCCAAGAACTTCTACCGCTAGGTACAAAACTATGTAATTTAATTACTGTTTGACTTCGTATGTAATGAAGATGATTGGTGGCAGATGTGATGGGCCTATTCCGTAGTATTGGGTAAGCTTGCTTAAGGGGTGAACAGATCTGTTAGAAGAAATTAAAGTTCTGTGGTGTACGGCCTAAAGTAAACAAACTGTAATGTTTTGTTTTACTTTATTTATTTATAATTCCTTCGTTTGTTTGTAAATGCTTTATTGTACAAAAAGGCAATACATTAATTTGCATTGATACAGAATTTGAGTACATTCCTTTATTGATATAACAGAGATATACTCTTTATGTAAAAAACAACCTATGCTTCTATGTTAGTATACATACATACTAATTATGTTAGTAGGTACATACTAATTTACTTAGTTTTTATTTATTATAGTTTAATTAAATAGGTAGGTATACTTTGTTACTATACCTAGAACATTACTATGGATCTACGGATCTGACAATAAAAATATAATCCCAACTAATCACGAGCAATATTTCACAATAAATGCGAATGTTTGTGCGTGTGCATGTATGTATCTTTGTTACCTCTTCGCGCCTAAATGGTTGGACGGATTTGGATGAAATTTGGTTGGTACACTGATTAGAACCCGGATTAATATATAGGCTACATTTTTAATGAACCGTTTTTGATCCTACAAAATGTTCCACGCGAACAAAGTCGTGTGCAACAGCTAGTAATAATATAAAATTTCATATAACACAAGTTAATTCCTTGAAACTGATACTTAACCTGTATCAGTAAAAAAAAAACAAAAGAAATACAAGCGCACGGTGACAGACCAGAACAAAGTTTTCTCCGTGATTGTGATATGACATGTTCCAGATGCGTACCGTGTGGGAGGTTCCCAAAAGACTGGCAGCGTTACCCTTTGCACAGCAATGCTAATACTCTGCCCGAGGAAGAGCTACCAGGTTTCCGCTTGAAATAGGTCTGAGTTAAATTTAAAGTTACAGGAAACAATTAAGAAAAATTCAATAACAAAGTAAAAGGTCGACCGCGTTGCTAAGGAAATATCCCGTTTTCACAAGGCAATAGGCTTTTTTTGTAGCAATTAATGAGGCTCTTGACGTCTTGGAGGTTAGGTAGGTACTTTAACAACGAAGCGACGAATTTAGTAACATTTCAATCCGTTATGTGTACATAGAAGGTTTGTGAGAAAAGCCTCACGTGTTCTACTGTGTGTATGTACATTACAATATGTAACCGCTGCACCTATTCTGTGGTAAAGGCGGCAAATATAGTAAGATCGTTTTGTGCTTTCTGACGCGTAAAAAGAATCCCACCAAAAACATTACTGTAAAAAAAGAGGTCAAGTTCTCATTCAGTTGTCACTTAGATCTACAAAAGAGTTGAATCTAGATATAATGCTAAGTTTCTAGACTTCCATGTTTAAATAAAACCAAAGTACGCTACATACCAAAGTACGTAAAGTACATGTCACGCTATAAGCCACATTTTGTCTCTTACAAAGGCTGCAAACTTATAACTGCCCTCTCTGTGTCGAGGGTAAAAAAATAGTCAACATTATCCGGCTTTATATATTCATGGAAATTCGGATTCCATAGGTACTGAACTGATTTTCCAGTGCGGGTTTATCTTCGGTTCTGTAACGAAATGTACAGGAGAACCACAATAACAAGAAGAATTTCAAAGCACGGAGCTATTATCGCACAGGAATCAATTAAATTGTAGACTTCACACCTAATTGCTTTGGTTTGACGGAATTAGACAAAGCGCCCGTTTCATATAAATTAATTTAGCTAAGGTGTGCCATGTGGCAATGTTTCAATCAAGGGATCAAATTGTAAGAAAGTTCAGTCGAGGGCGGAAAGTAGAGAGACGTGGTCATTACTCCACCGACAAGAGCATATCTCTTAAATTGAAGAAGAAGAAGATAGTTGTTTTCGAAAGTTCGATCAGTTCGTCATATGTGCGCACTGCCATATAACTCCATACTGAATCCCAGAACGATCAAACTATCGCCCGACTAAAAATCACAAAATACACAAAAAATGTACGCTAAAATTTCTAAAATATATAAATTTTTTCATAAATCATCGAGGAACCTGATAATTCAATCCCTCCAAAAACATTATGTGAAAGGTGGCCAAATTCGATACAGAAGACGTGCAAGTTGACCCTTGCGCCAATAGAAGAAATGAGGTCAAAATATCTATATAGAAGTGTAAGAACACTCATTCATTCGTAAGAATGAATACACCAAGTTCTTCACTTGCTTCAAAAGAGAATTTGTAATGTTTAGTGCTACTTATTTGTGTAACTTGGCAAGTTTTCACATACCAATTTTTTATCTACTGGTACTGCACTGAGGATACCTAACAGGGCGCAAGGAAAACTGTCCCTTGTGTTCTGTTCTTAGGGCCACCCTTGATTCCTCCAAGAACTAAAACCGTGTTACCTATTATTGAATTTACACGTTTCGATTAAACTGATGATCTTGTGATGTCTTTATCAAAGCATATGTCACCAATACTTGTAACTACATTACAACCTTGTTCACAAGTGTTCATCGAGTTTTGACGCTAACTGTAATGATGGGCGCATACCGTACACACGCTATCTTCGCGATCACGATTAGGGCGGCATGACGGTGCCGTATTTGCATGGCGTGGCGTGACGTCACGCGATCCGGGCCACCTCCTCGTTCCGTCTGACAGGCTCTCCTTTAGGGTACCACCACACTCACGCGATCAGCCAACATCGATCGACAGTTCTCAAGATTTAATCGACCCAATTCATTCATCATCGCAGGTGCTGTCGATCGACTGTTTTGTTGAGTCATGTCGGTCGATCAGCAAAATCACCGTAAGTTTTGCACTTGCATTACGTTCAACAGCGGCATCAGACTGATCAATCCTACGATCAAATTGAACCAGTACTGTAACGCTACGTCAGTCGTGGAATCAGTTTCAATCGTATTATAATATGGTTTATCAAGTGTAAATGTCTTATAAGTCGATGTAATTAATGTAAACACGGCTTACTATCGATCAGTGTCGATCGATTTGATCGATGCGAGATCGGTCGCATGCATGTGGTAGCGCCCTTACATACACACCCAACTTTAGTCATACAACACATTTACATTGTAACTAAGTGACGAGTGATTGTGTAAATACTTTTGGTATTGTCAACGTACCTTCTTACCCGACTGCCCCAAAAAGGTGGGTAATGTCTTTCGAGTGTAGGTATGTATGTATATACAAGGTTTCTTTTGATTCCTCTTGATTCTATGGTAAAAAAATCCAACATGGCGCCCGCAAAATATGATGTCGGGTTTTTTGGTTAATAGTTATTATTGGATGTCGCTTACTAAGTAATTTATAGGTGAAACTGAGAATAAATTTGTTGACGATCATTACATTTATTCCTAGATTTTATTTACTCAAAGTCAAAGTCAGTCAAAAATGCTTTATTTTGTAGGTAGGTTCACAGAGTACAGTTAAAATAGTCAATTTTACATTTTTTAAGCTACTGCTCGTTCAAAATGCAATTTTCCCCAGAGAAGAACAAGCAAGAAACTCGAAGGGTTGCTCTTTTAATTTTTTTTTTAAAAGGTTTTTATATTTCATTATTAATTGTGAAATAGCCCGGCATGCGAACGATCTGATTATGTCCAGGGATGATTATCATCTAAATAGTCTGATATTTTATAATATGCTTTGTTAATAAGTTTCTGTTTTAAAGTATCTTTAAATTTATTGAGATGCAGATTTTGTACACTAGCTGGACTTATATAATTAGACTTAATACTCAAAATATTAAATTTTAGTTATTATTATTATTTTTTTTATGCATAACGGGTTAGCACTTGACCTGAATCACATCTGATGTTAAGTGAAGATGAGGCCGAAGGTGGAAGCGTACTGACCCGGAAACCCAAATATTTGGGGAACTGGCTATCTTATCTCTGACAACCGGAACACAACAATGCTATTAACATTGCTGTTTGGCGGCAGATTTAGATTTATAACCCAAGGTATAAGTAATTAGAGTACGTGGATTTCAGACTAATACTGGCCAACTAGCTCTGAAAAGAGGCGTTTGCCATGTTTTATATTTAAAGTTCTTAGTAGCGGGATGCTTTGGGAGGCAGTGAAGGAATGCCAATAAATTTCAACATTACAAGGAGGGCAGTTCAGTCAGTATACGTTAGCTCTTTTGGTATTGCTATGCGCTGGGAGGTTTTTAAGGGTTCAGCGGACCGCTGAGTCGGAATCCTTTTGTCGTATATCGCAGTCGTACCTGTGTTCCAACCGCGTTCGGTTTGGAAAGGGAAGTCAGCGGTAAAAGAAACCAACAAAATTTTCTTTTTATTTATAAAAAAAAAATATTTTCGTCCCACCTGATGCAACTCATGCAACCCGCATTCAGAGACGCAGCGGGCGCGTACCAGACCGAAGCTTAGTCAGTATTAACATAGGATTACGTGGCTCATTATCATGACTTCAGGTTTAATCACGCACGTGAGCTAGCGGGTTTTACGACGCATCCGACCTAACTAACGAGTTCACCATCAGCGTGTGTCTTAAGCACAACTATGACATAGGCCGTATTAACAATTCGAACTATAAAATACTAATAAACAGTATTTTAAATATTAACTTTTTCAAACTGAGATAGCTGTAGTAATACGGGTGTAAATATAAAAGGGTAGAACATGCGGCTCGAACCTTCGATAACGTCCGTGCGCAAGAAGTGACCAATGGTCGTCTGGAGCTGGGGAATGTAGTTATTCGACGTTTAATTACAGTATAATTCCATAGACATGAAGCGGTTTGATTGGTAACACTTATTACTAGTTTCACGTAATATTAGACGATATACACTCAGCCTTAAATATTGGTAAATAGCATAATGACATTTACGTTATTGTTGTAATACAATAGTAATCCATTTTTCTTTTAAATTGGATTGCAGTACTAAGGTAAACTTTTTTGCGATGTGTAAATTTTTCTTAGATATTGGCAAAGACGATAATTAATACTATTTTGATGCCGACTGTATCTACCCACTGACCGATGGCGTGCTGGCACGGCGGTACTACCTACCTAATTACTACAAACTTCTCGCACACGCGATAGCGACTTGGGTTAGTCTGTTTGTTTGTATACGAGTGTATTTGTTAATTCGAATGCAAAAAAAAACAGCAGACTTCAAAAGGTTCATTATCGTCAGCAAGTGCTTAATCTGCAGAGCCTCCTCTCACTGGGCGAGGGTACGGGCCATAATCGGTGGTGGTGCATTTGTGTCAGACTAGTGATCACCTGACCGTTAGTATTTTTAAGCCACCCCTATAATCCGCCGACATGGTTTAAACAATCTGATTATCCTCCTCACCACTCCTCCCACTGTAACTCCTGTAAGCCAGGATCAACAGTGGTACTCTGCACGGCGCCTACTGAAGGTAGACGGTGCCCTACGTGTCTCTATTGCTACATTGGGCCCCAGACTAAATAAAGAAGAGTTAAAGGTGTGAATACACCACGGACAGCGCCACAACGCAATGAGTGTTAATGTTTAGAAAGCAAAAGGCTACCGCGAATAATAATGCCAATAGGAATCGTGGCAAAATTTCCTAAAGGCTTGAAAATTATGTCTGGTCGCCACTAAATCGGGGTGTAAGACCGGATGGTTATACGATGAGACTTTATCAAACATGACCCTACTTTCATTAGACCAGCGCGGGCAATCTCACAAAATATGATGAGCAGTTTGCTCTGTATAATCTGATTGACTATTTAACATGTCCTACGACGGAAACACTCGTATTAAAATGCATTAATGGTCACTTATCCAAGGTACTATATTAATTCCGTGTCCAAGGACTGACCGCCAGACATCCTACTTCATTTTGAAGTTAGTTAAAAGTATCGTCATAAAAGGAACGTCCAGAAGTTCAATTCTATCAAATTAGTCAGCAGTATAGTGACCTTATGTTATGCCATAGTCATAAAACCCTTTAGATTCAGAAGGTCCAATTTCTCAGAATGTCCAGTTATTACAAGGTTTCACAATATTCAAAAGGTCCAACGAAAATTATTATAGGCTCGTTCAAATGTATAATAAGCCAATACTTTTATTGATGATTGACGACCGATTGGTGTAGTGAATAGTGATCCTGTCAGCGAACCCAACGGTTGCGGGTTCGAATCCTGCGACGGGTAAATGTTTGTGTGATGAATACGAATATTTATTCCCGAGTTATGGATGTTTATATAAATATTTATCCGTTATCGAGTATCCATAGTACAAGCTTTGCTTAGTTTGGAACTAGATGATTGGTTTAAGTGTCTCAAATATTTATTTATTATTATTTCGCTTCAATTTTGTCTTTCTTTATATCACACTAATAATGCGAAACTAATAATAAACTAATCTGAGAGTTTGGATGTTTGTCCCTGAACTGATTCTGATGGTTTAGAAGGCTGTTCTGGATTAACATAAGGGATACGCATCCCAAAATTTCACGGAAATCCCGCAGGACGATAAAACGGGCGAAAAGTTAGTTGCAGAATAACGTCCATAGAGTCGGAACGTAAAGCGACTTTATGGGTAATATTGTTGCCGATTCACGATGCTGGGGTGGCAATAAGACACACCTCCTTTGATATACCTACCTATTCAAATAAAGACGTCTCAAAAATTCATACTAATATTAAATCTGTCACACTGAAAATATTAAGAAGAATGCTACTAAAATTTTGTTACAACACAGAAAATGACATCCGAACTCTTTGGGATACGCAACAATGTTATTTGTTGTATGCAAAGGTTCATTTAATTAATTGTAAGGTCTGGTTTATTAATTGTATACAAAGTTAGAGTCACCCTTAATCAAATTAGTTCGGTAAATGTTTTAGTACAGTTTGTGCGGCTTTATATAGTTTTTTGCACGTGCCTTCTAGGAACCTCCTATACCCAAAGAACACAGGACATGTTGGTGTCACAATCAAACATGAGCAGTTAAGATTTGTTACGTTACAAGAAAAATCGTTCGATCAAATGGGCCCTTAAACATTATGTTACGCGCATTTACTTTGTACTTCCCTAATTAAAGATTAACAGCACAGATTTTGATACGGTCCATGTATTTAATTACATAAATTCAAGTTCCCTCCAAAAGCCACTTTGAATTGTTAACAAAACTGATAAATTATTCAATGGCAGCCGTAACAAAAACTTTGCGCTCGGAGTCTCACAGCTATTACAATCACAAAGTAAGAAAAGAAATTAAGGATAATTGAAATGCCATACTGCGTCATGGATTTCCCGTAATGGAATGGCACAAATAGAGCACACAAAAGGTACAAGCGACCCCTCGAACAGCACTCCAGTGAAGTTTCCCCGGGGCTGTAGTGAAAATGGCCCATTGACTCGATGAGGTTCAAAAACTCTGAATGGATCATCGCCGGCAACCCGCTATCGTTGGTTCTGGCCGCTTTTAATTTACCAACCGGACATTCGCTGTCCATTTTGTTACTTTATTGGGTCTGATATAAAACTATGCAGTAAAATCAGTAATTTCGGACATTACTGATTTTACTGCATTGTTTAGAGCCTATTATAAAAAATCGGCAAAGTGCGTATCGGAGATGAATCGATTTAGGTTCCGTAGCATGTATGTATTAAGTACTTTGTTTATTGTATACATACATAATTATGTTTCCATTTTGATACGACGAACACTCGTATACTTAGAGCATCTCGTATAAGAAAATATATTTTATAATTACATTTTAAAAGACGTTCAAGGGTATGTTATTTGGCGTAAAAATTTTAATGTATACCTAACCTACCTGCATTATTTGTGACATTTATTTTTCTACGTCTGTCTGTGAAGTTCCATAACTATAACTATCGAACTGGAAGAAACGTGTTGTGACATACCGACAGACAATATGACGAAATGAAATATGTTTTTGTTTCTTGTTTTTATCATTGCACAATTACACAATATATGAATGTAACATAAGTATAATCTACACTCACATGGACTTGTAAAAGAACTCGTCGAAATATAAAACAAAAAGAACAATTTGAGTGGTGTCATCTTCATAATCATAACAATAATAACATGTCCTACTTAAAAATAATTATATATTATTGCACAGTCGATACATAACTTACAATAAATAATAATTGGCACATTATTTGTTTCAATAGTTATTCAAACGAGTACCTAACGAGTTTGTTAGTAACAGACAATTGCAAATATCTATGATATTTATTTATTTGCAACAAACATAATTTTGAGACTCTTCAAATAATTCAAAACTAAGGTTAAAATGGTGGATTTGCAGTGCGGATAGTGACTTAGTATATGTTACGGAACCCCAAGTTACTGCGCGTCCGATACGCACTTGGTAGGATTTATTACTTTATGGACCTGAAATAAAACAATGCAGTAAAGTCAGTAATATCCTGATAGAACCTACTATTACATAGGATAGTAATCAATTGTATTTCGACACACCTTGTGCTTCGCCGTGATTGAGCAACAAACAAAGAAACCAAAGGCCGGCAACGCATCTGTGACACTTTTGGTGTTGCGGGTGTCCATGGGCGGCGGTGATTACTTTCCATCAGGTGACCCGCATGCTCGTTTGCCGCTCTCTCATATAAAAAAAAAAAAAGAAAAAAAAAAAAAACATCCAAACTTTCGCATTTATAACATAAGTTAGATTAAACTAAGGGAAAGGCGCCACATTGTCAAAATTGGTTTGTGGTTACCAGGATCTCCGTTTCTTTAGAATTTTCGAACAGTTTTCAGGCAAGATTGTAGTTATAATCTGTAATTTGGATTCAAGACGTTGAACCATCAGATGACCAGGAAGCCGTAACTATGGTAATAGCAAGACCCTTCGATTTTGGTCTAAAACTTTTGGATTTGTACATGGTGATTCCGTGTTCAAATTTTCGAAGATCTGATAATGACCAGGAATAGAAATAGCTTGCTATCATTTGTGGGAGTATTTGTAAATTTATAATTTATTTTTCGAAGGATGGTAATGTCAACACTTGTCACAAAGAAATTAATATATTTTTACGATAATTATCTCCTAAATTCTTGTACCTTGCACGTTCAAAGCTTTGATACATTTCTTCGAAGCTTGCAAGGAATCATTATAAACATAAATAGGTAATAAGAGGTGAGCTGTCGCTCTATTGGCACCTGAAACGCGATAGATATTCGTATGTTGTGAGGTAATAATTATAACGACATAATTACCACGCCAAAGCAAAAGGAGCATCAACTGAGGAATGTTATATGTGTGTAGATACCCGTATACAGATTTTATCCGGCCGTGTCTCAGTAATAAAGTAATAACTATTTCGATTTGAAAGCGTTTTTTTTATACTAAAGACTAAGTTGTTAACAATGTTTAATGAAAATCCGTTAAGTCGTTTCGGATATTTAGCGTTTAACACTGTTTGGTTTATATGTATGACAAGCTTTCCGCCCACGGCTTCGCCTGCATGGAATAACTTTATTACGGATATCTTTAATTTGTTTCTCCTGCGGGAACTACTGACTCTATCCGGATAAATAGTATCCTATGGTGTAATCTAGGGTATGTTATAGTTATATATCAAATTTCATCCAAATCCGTTCATCCGATTTGTAGTGACTGAGCTACAAACAAACATACAAACTTTAGCATTTATATAATCGATGGTTTTCTCGAGGGTTTACTCTTCAATTTATAGTTATTTAAGTATTTATACTATCAAATAAAGAGTATTTATAATGATGATGAAAACATTAAGAGAACCGTATATACCAGTAATATCAACAGCCCGGGGTGGGATCTGTGTGGGACCAAATCAGGATTGTAAACAATTCCACATGCGAATTTGTTATTTTTTTTTTAATTCCGTTTTTCCGCATTTTCAACCGTCCGAAAGCTGCGTTGTGAATTTCTTGAAAACGTTAAATATTATCCATTACACGCAATTTTTCTTTACAATCTAACGTCAAAAAGCGGTATTTTTTTAAAGATAAAATGAACCGTAACTCAATACACTAAAGGGTTTATTACACCATTCTAAATGCTCAGACTAATTCGGTATACATTGCTGGGAGGCTTGGTTTTGTTAATTCAAATATCCTTACATCAAACAGCAATGTATGTCGAATTAGCCTCTGCATTTTGAATGGGTAATAAGCGCTTAACCTAACAGAACTTAACCGATGATGAACCAATGTCAATCAACTTACAACCGACCAGTGGCGTGCCCTCCGCAAAGATAGAAAGCGGTAGCTTTCCTGGAAATGCCTTGTCAGCTGATTCATACTATGTGAACATAAAAATATTCTAAACAGTTGTGAAGATTGCTATACGGTAAGTTATTATTTTTGTAGTAGTATTTTTTGATAATTAAGAGCACATTTTATCATTCTGCCTAGCGTGTGACAAAACGCTGTGCACGCCATTGCAATTGCCAAACTTACAGGAATGCTAATCAGGCCAATGTGGCAGGGTAGGCAGAATGATAAAATTTGATAAAAAATGCAACTACAAAATAACTTATTCTCATAGCACCTTCGCAACTGAATTTAGAATATTTCGGTTCAACTCATTATGATTCAGCTGTCTTGGGAATGCATTTCGAGGAAAGCTTACAGCCGCTGCAAAAATCTGAGTTGAGTATTGAATTTTGATATACATCGATAGTACAGTCTGATAACTTGATCCTCTTGTGATACTTATAGGACAATTTTCTAGAGTAGGCAGTGCCTTTCTGCCTGTATGAAGATGTCACTGATGCTAATGATGTTATTGCGACAAAATGCAGACTTTTGATGTGCGAACGTCATTCTAATACACGAGTGAACAAGTCTCTTCTCTCTATAGCGACATCACTGAACTCTAAATACCAATATCGACATCTACTGTAGGTAGTTCGTACGCGTCGCATTTTAATTCCTATAATATTTATTCTACGAATTATCTACAATTTCTCCACTATACAAACATTTCGAAAAGGCTCGTTAAGTCTATTGGAATGTAATTATTGCTCTATGCAAACATTCTGAACAAACGCACGTGTAGCTCTGGGGGGGTTCGCTTTTCGGCCAAATGAGGTCAACAGCCGAACCACGTGGCTCCATTTATTAGCCATAATTCGTGTGGCCCAAACATAACCAGATATAGTCAAACTCTTCAGGATGTATAAAAGATTTACGCTTGATTTACGTGCAGATTAATGCGGGAAGTTATTTTTATGGTTAACATTTTTTGATGTAACGTCTCGGAGAGCGAGTTTTTTCTTTTTTAATGCGTTCCAAAATTACCTACAAATTGTGCGAGCGTGCTGTTTCTTCAGTCCAGTTGCTTAGTCGTAAATAACTTTAGAATGTGTCATCCTATGTTATACCCAAAAACAAGCAAATAAATTATTTTATTTCATTTCAAGAAAAAATTGTGTATGGCTGTAATGCGTCGCTCGTATCGTATGTAATGAATATTTCAAGGAAATTAATATGTTAACATTGGCATCGCAATATATTTACGAAAACTTAATATATCTAAGAAAGAATCTGCAATTGTTTAGAAATAATTGTGAATAAATAATAAGTAAATCATAACATCATTATGTCATGTTGTAGAGGTTTCGGCAGTGTTTTATAGCCGGCCGCCTGCTTGACGCCAACGCTCTTTGGGATCGCTATTGCTGGTGACATCCCCCACCATGCGGGTGCCCCTAGGGCCCCTACTTCACCTAGGTGAAGTACGAAGTGAAGTAGGAACGAGTACAACATTGGAACCTTCAAGAAACGAGCCTACATCTTCCTCAAAGGCCGGCAACGCATCTGTGACCCTTTTGGTGTTGCGAGTGTCCATGGGCGGCGGTGATTGCTTTCCATCAGGTGACCCGCATGCTCATTTGCCGCCCTCTCATATAAAAAAAAAACCCGACAGCATATTTTGTATTTTGCTGACGTCATTTTGGTTTTTTACCGTAAAATGAATCCTATGACACTCCAGGGATCAAGACGCTCTAACGACACCATACACTTTGAAATCGGTCAAGCCGTTTAGGTTACAGGAGGTAACATAGAAATCTACATACATACACTCGAAAAACTTTGCCGTCCTACCTTGGGCAGTCGGATAAAAATAAACTTGCTATTCATGTCAGTAGTTTACACGAAGTCGCTATGTAAGGGACAAATGTATCCACTTTCATAATACGGTTCCAGTAGACATTCAAAATCTGTTTTTTTATTTAAACTACCATTTAGCGGAAACTATGCGCAAAAGGTTGTTAAGAATTTAGTTAGATGACAAGCAAGAATGGACATGAACTGCTCGGCGATATTCAGTCTAATTATAAATTTTTCCTTGCTTTGTCGAATCACTAATTAAACTGCTACCTACAATTGTTAAAACAGTGCATCATCAGGGGTCATATTACATAACTTCATCGTTATCGTCATCGGTTACGTTCTAACTTGTGATTGGTTGGCTCATCGTTTGCTTGGCAATTTAACGGTTTCTTATTGGTCAACGTTATCGATGACGATACCGACGGAGTTACATAATCTAGGGACAGATCTTAACCAAATTTACATGAGGCTATTCTGACAATAAACCCTATCTAACAAAAGAAAATCATCAAAATCGGTTAACAGTTGAGAATATAAACAAACATACAAAAAATTACAGCCGAATAGAGAACCTCCTTGTATTGAACTCGGTAAAAATATTTATTTAATTAAAAGAGCATCACTTCTTCTCGACGATTTCAGATATTTCTTTATAACTTACGAAATATTTTTTTTTTGATTCGACTTAAAGTAAGCACCTGTTCCAAGATAAAAAGAATTCTCCGAATATAGCATACCGGGAATCGTGAGACATATAGTGGGCTGTTTATTTGTTAGTCGGAGAGCAAAACCGAATAAGTGTTCGTCGCTAAGAGCCCATAAAAGTAGTTACAACGGTTGTCTTTTCAGCATAGGGCGGCCATGCTGGTGTGCGACTGGTTTATTATTAGTTGCCTATTTTAAATACACCGTGGGTCTGATACACCCGAAGGATTTTACCTATGAGTTTGCAACGGTGCCACTTCCGTTGATGTCATGTTGCCTTTTTTCTTCGCTCGCCTCCTTTCAATTCCTTTTCTGTCGTCATCATTTCAAATGGATTTTGATTCAAATTCTTGCAATGCTTTCCTCAGTTCTGACACGTTTGTTGCTCAGTTCATGGTCAGTGCAGTGTTTTACTAAGTTCCAGTTTCAATGGATTTCTCCTAAACCTTGAAGCGCGTGTGCGGTAGCTCCAACACCATCCTGAGCACACTGGCGGACAGGTGGGATTCCGTGATGCTGCGGCACTGGATACACATTCAAATAGTGCTGATTGTGCCGCAGCAGTCGTATGGTCCCTTCTGTGCACTAAGGTAAGTTACTATCTTACTACTATTTAATTTAAGTTACTAACCAAAATATGGGTCTAATCCTGAATTAAATGATTTTTATTTTATTTATTTTATGGGTTGTTTCTAAGTACTGTTTTAAATTAGTAAATCATAACCGACAATAAAATATTAAGTGGTTTCGGCGTACTTGTTTGACTAAGAATTCATAACTTCTTCAAATATTCAATATTACCATCGTGACGTTGCTGCCGGAGTGAGAAGGCCTGTAGCGCTACAAGTTCCTACTGTTATTAGAGGCGAAAGATGTTATGCCAACTTATTGTCGAATTGAGTAATTTTTAACCGACTACAAAAAAGGTGGAGGTTCACAATCGTAATCTTTTTTCTTATTTCAGTGTAGGTATGTACTAGTACTACAGACCTTTAAGTAGGTACAAATCAATCGTGACCATGGTTTGGGTTTGTATGTGAAAAAGTGTAGAGAAAGTCAGTGTAATTACCAATAAGTACAACAAATCGAAGATCATCAGGCCGAGCTTATATACCTCAACCGCCCACCTAACCTGTCTCCAACAGGTAGAAAGGTCGTCATTGAATAAAAGTGATTAGGGAGATTGGCAAGCACGCTAAAATACTAAAAAGTAAAAAATAAAAATTTTTAACAAAAAAAAACAATCGATTTTACTAAATCAGCCACCACAAAGTAAAAAATATATTGCTCAAAAAGCAAAACACTGATTTTCGGCTATACCCAAGGAGAATATGGGTCAATGTGCAAGAACAAGTGAAACATTTTTGGAGAAAAGTGTACCCCCTACATGTATTGTTTATGAGTAGCAGTATGATGTGATGAGTGACAGTGGCTCCGACATGACTACTTAAAAAAATTTACTTTTTAATACTGAATATAGTAGGTAACTAATTAATTTTTAAGATTTTTTTTATGCACGACGGGTTAGCACTTGACCTCAATCACACCTGATGTTAAGTGAAGAAGAGGCCGAAGGTGGAATCCCATCTTATTTTTGGGGGACTGGCTATCTTATCTCTGACAACCGGAACACAACAATGCTATTAACATTGTTGTTTGGCGGCAGATTTAGATAAGATGGTGGTAGCTAGCCAGGCGGACATTTAATATGCTCTACCACCAACCAAACCGAGTACTAAATATGTACCCCGCTGGGAACAAACCCGCGACCTCCGAATCGTAAACCCAATGTTGTTTACATTGAGCCACGGAGGCGGAGATTATATATTTAGGTGTTAGTATCACACGAGTAAATATCACAAGTCTCTACTAAGGATGCGTCACTGAGTTATAGGTACTTATTAGCTTTAGTTGATAAAGTCATATCACCGGTACTCTACTGAGTGTTCATTTAAAAACTACCGTTAAACTTTCATATATTATTCCCTGGAATACATGCTCCTTGCAAACATACATAACGTCTCCATCTTTATTCCAAATAGGGCATCAGATATCCCAAGAAACAACATCCATGATTCACCTTACGAAATATACAGAAATGCACACATGACAGGAGGTGAGCCCATCGCCGTTAAAATGTGTAAATCTATAGATCTTTTTGGTGCAAAGTCGCTTAGTCGCCTTTTACGATACCAATGGGAATTGATGGGTTGGATCTTATTTTTTTATTTACCGAGACCACACAACAAAGGAATTCTGTTATTAATCAAATTAAAATAATAATTTACAATACATTTTCATGTAGAAACTATAAATTACAGTTAGGTGACCTTATCACTGGAAGCGATCTCTACCACACAACACAATTTATGGCAGTGTTTGTTGTACGATATATTTACTTATGGTTAAAAATTCAATATGGTGCCTGCAAAATACAAAATGGCGTCTGCTTTAAAAAATACCAGCGGATAGTGACGATTGCGTTGTGTGTGTCCAATCTCGTCCGGAGGTATCTTAATAATGCGTGGTCCGAATCGAGTGCGATGTTTTTAATATTTAAGATTAAACTAAGGTAAAGGTTCTTAGCCAAGTTTGATGAAAATCGGTTCAGCCTTTTTGTAGATATTTAGATATTACTACAGTTGTTTTGTATATCTGTATAATATGATTATGTTTTGTTATTATTATATTTAAATGCAGCCGGTTTTTAGTCTTTTAAATACTTTTGTTTGTTTGTAAATGCTTTATTGTACAAAAAGGCAATAGGTACATTAATTTTACATAGATACAGGAGTTTGAGTACAACTTATTCTATAGAGGGATTTCTTTCTGTCAATCATAGGGTTAGTCAGAAAACAGTAGATTGGGCGTATACAACTTACAGCAAGTTTAAACTAAAACAAATACCTACACACTAATAACTATATATCTATATGTATATGAATAACATATAATAACACATGACTGTACCAATAGCTAAGTGAATACCTTAATAAAATACACTAATATATACATACTAATAATACTCGTACATATAAATAAGCAAATACTTGAAGAGAGGAATTAATACTTTAATACTAGTCAAAGCTTTAGATTTGAATTAGATAAAGAAAATTATCACAGTCCCAGCTTCAGTATAAAGCGTGGTCACAACTTTCGCAGCTGTCCGATGTAAACAAATACAAATGAGCAGGCACACCAAGCCCTAACGCGGTGTGAAGAATTTTTATGGGACGCGAGGAAATGTACTTATATTATATGTTACCATACATATCGGGATCGGGTGGCGTGACAACATGCCGCCACCTAGGTGTGTTTATTACAGAATAATAATATTCATTAGATAAGTAGTTAGGGGGCAAGTTCTCAGAACCACATTTACTGTTATTATCATTGTCAAATTAAAGCGTGTGCAAAGGTATTCGTCATTCGTTTAAGCGACATCTGTCGTGGTGACCCATGCCATTAACATTGCTGCTTGGCGGCAGATTTAGATTTACCACCAACCTAACCGAATACTTAAACATGTACCAAGCTTGGAATCGAACCTGCGACCTCCTAATCGCAAACTCAATGTTGTTTATATTGAGCCACATAGGCGGTTTATTAATAGTTTTATATTTGTCAAAGCGAAAGTTTTGGAGAGTGTTTCCGTGTTTCGGAGGGCACGTTTATAGTTAGCCCCGGTTGTATTCAATTAAAGTTTCAAATACGACCGATTGGTGTAGTGGATAGTGGCCATGTCAGCGAAACCAATGGTTGCGGGTTCGAATCCCGCGACGGGTAAATGTTTGTGTGATGAATATGAACATTTATTCCCGAGTCCAGGATGTTTATATAAATATTTATGTATGTTTATCCGTTATCTAGTATCCATAGCACAAGCTTTGCTTACTTTGGGACTAGATGATTGGTGTAAGTGTCCGAAATATTTATTATTATTCAATTCAATTCAAATACGCTTTATTGTTTAAATAAGGAAGGTACATTTAAATATCTTATAGAAACTACAATTTAAGCGGCCTTATCGCTAACAGCGATCTCTTCCAGGCAAACCTATCATCACGGATATTATTATTATTAAAGGCAAGTCGTTAAGCCCAATCGGTGGCCTACAGGGGTGGTCTGAAAATATTGACTGTCACTAGTCCGATACGAATCCACCAATCCGACAAGAATATCTATGCGGAATATTACCTAACTACATTATGATAAAATCTAAAATAATTAGCTAAAAATGTTCAACTGAACTGAGTAGACAAATATGTAACCAACGAAGATCGAACCTCTAGACCGGAAATATCTACCTTCACACCACAAAATGTTAACAACAGTTAGGTTTTTTTTATGCACAACGGATTGGTACTTGACCTCAATCACACCTGATGTTAAGTGAAGATGAGGTCGAAGGTGGAAGCGTACTGACCCGGAAACCTCAACATATTTGGGGGACTGGCTATCTTATCTGTGACAACCGGAATACAACAATGCTATTAACATTGCTGCTTGGCGGCAGATTTAGATAAGATGGTGGTAGCTAGCCAGGCGGACATTTAAAATGCCCTACCACCAACCAAGGTTAGGTATTAACTAAGGCTATTGAATAACAAATTATCCTTATTCAATCCACAATAGCTCATGGCTACTATAGGCACAGTCGGCACCAGAATAAAGGGCCAATTTACATGTTTAATATGGCCTGACTTTATGTCATATTCAAACTATACGAATCACAGTTCTCCAATATGACATGACTTCATCCCGGATTACACCAACATTAGAAACAGTAAAAAACACAAAAAAAAAACATTGATTTATATCTTTCTCGCGCTCTTCTTAGTAGATAGAACAGCACCATCTCTTAGAATCCTCCAGAACTAATAGGACTGAATAAATGGCCAGAAACACCGCGCATAACCAAAAATTTTTTTAGTCTGCTACCAACCTATAAATCGGTCACATAAAAGTGCAAGACAAAATTACATATTAAATAAAAATATGAGTAATCAAAATCAAAAAAATAATTATGTCGTAGGATAAAAATTACCACTTGTAAACATCACATTTTAATCTTATTATTAAAGTTTTTGACATTATTGCTCATTGATAAAGCTGATTCCCCAGAGAAAAACGAGCAAGAAACTCAAGGGTTGCATTTTAATATATGATGTATGTTTTTTAAATGAAATGAAATGAAAATGAAATGAAAATCATTTATTCATGTAGGCAATACAATATGCACTTATGAACGTCATTTGTTTTTTAAACTACCACTAACTCGGAACGCGACCCTACTGAGAAGAGTTAGCGAGAAACTCAGAGGGTTTGTCTCTTTTCAATAAATCATGTACAATCAAGAAAGGTTACAACAATTTTATATATCGTGTAGAGGAGCCGTTTAATCCCATGGATTACTTTCATTAATATAGTCTGAAATTTTGTAATATCCCTTTTTACATAATTTTTGTTTTATAATAAGTTTAAATTTATTAAGCGGAAGATTCTGTATATCCATGGGAACCTTGTTGTAGAAGCGCACACATTGACCTCTGAATGACTTATTAACTTTACTAAGTCTACTAAAAGGTACAGCTAATTGATTTTTGCTCCTTGTATTGACATTATGTCGGTCACAATGTTAAAAGAAGTTACTTGTCTGTAAGTGATGCATTTTTTTACAATATAAATCAGCGAACAATTGATACGACAGTTCGTGAACCATGTCGGTGTATGACTGAGTTTCCGTTGGTTCTAAACTCCCGTTTTAACACCAATGAAGTAGTGCCATTTTGATTTATCGATCGATATACTGACCATATTAATTACAGAGATGTGCGTCTGTATAGTTAAATTAATGAATAACTATCACGCTGCCTGTACCCAATGGTCCGTGAGCTTCACTGATAAGCTCAGCTGTCAACTGGCCGGTAGTCGGTCCAACATTAAGATAACAGAGATAGGCTCCAGTCCGGCTATTGGCCACCAACAACGTCTGGAATTTCAAGGGAGTAATAGTGTCAATAATCATGTTTATTTCTTTAACCTTCACAATTATATCTATGGGTTGAGTTCTTCTAATAAGTGTCAAAACACCTCTGACAGGTCTCGCTCTCCCATAGCCATACAGATTGGCCCTTAGAATAAATACTTTAGTGTAGAAACGGCGAAAATTACATAGGGGGTGAATTTGATTTTGTGTAATTCCTATTAATTCAGCTGAAAATCGTTGAACTTCCATACGTTGAACTTTCCAGAAGGTGGTTTCAGAATCGGTTTATTCATGACACTTGAAAATCTGTATGGAATGGATAAACCCTCTTAACGTCTCTTCAAAAGATTCCACGTGGGCTCAGTGCGGGCTATTTTTACTACTTATAATATAATAGTACTCAGAAAACCAAAGTAAAAAGTAGTCAGAAAAATTTTGACGCTCAAAATGTTTCACTAGTGCGCGCTATACACGATGATAGGTACTCAAACGTTAATTAGGTACTTAAAAAAATATTTTGACCATTTTCACCAATTGCCTATATGTAGTCCGAAACTTGACTTTACCATCGATACTCGATAACTGACAGACGTACATAATTATTACTCGGGAGTAAATGTTCATATTCACACAAACATTTACCCCTTGCGAAATTCGAAGCCGTAACCGTTGGGTTCGAAGGCCCACGACCCACCACATCGTCGATCGTGTAAGGAAATAACAGGTAGCGCTTGACCTCAAATGCATCTGATGTTAAGTGAAGATAAGGCTGAAGCTGGAAGCGAGCTTACCCGAAACCTTCTACTTATTTGGGGGACTGTCTATATTATTGCAAATTATCTTATCGTATTGAAAAAATCAGATTGTTAAAAATAAAATCTCAAAAAACCGATAAAATTTAAATGGCACTATACCTCTATTCGTTGCATATCGGGTATACTAGTACATCGTGAGAGGATCTATCCTATCACTCTTCAGCCTGTAGGTATACTTGCAGACTTACTGCAGAGATTCTCGAGGAGCGATCTCGAAACGCGGCAGTGCAGTGTGAAACCACCCTAATAATCCCAACTACAGGCGCATTATGCATCTTCTTTCATGAGAGGATTTTCCTTAATCGCCTCTCTAGGGCAGCGGAGTGATGACACGGGCCGAGACAGGTTGGTACCACCTTGTTTCTTTTTATCGGAAACCACGCGGCAACAAATATAGTCATTAACAAATAGTATAACCTAAAAATTAGAACAGTAGTTAAGGGACAATATTGGTTGTAAATTCAATAACACCGGAAAAACCTCCAAGTGCGAGTCTGGACTCGGGTAATGAGTGTTCCGTAGCACAGTAAGTTTACTGTGTACGTACTATGAATAAAACGAGCGCCACAACATCAACTCCTTCTACCGGAAAGTTCAAGCAAATATGCCTAAACCGCAAAACAAAGTTTATCAAAGAGCTTCCTTCCAAAGTAAATCAAAGTTTAGGTAAATGTAAAAATAGGGAATGAAAACCATTACCATTAAAGTTAGACAATTACAATTAAAGTTAGACTCATCGGGTCATTGGCGCATATTCTCCCTTAATGCGTAATCAAACCCACTTGATTTGAAAGTAAACATTTACTTTTATGTAGTCGCTAAATATTTAACCAACAGATAGGTATATTTAGGTAGGTATCTCTTCCACTCCTTCGCTGTAGGTATAATTTGTAACATGAGGTTAAACACGCGCGGGTGCGAGTTCGATTCCCAGAGTACGTACGCACGTTTAGTGTTTGATTTGGTTACTCCACTCGCTTGCCAGGGGTGGATCCTGGATACGCCATTACCGCCTGCTCAGGCAGCGTGACGAAAGCATGAGATGGAAAGCGCTGCAAATGGCGCATGGGAGGGGGATTATGTCCAGCAATAAACTTCTATAGAGTTGAGGATGACGAGATAAGTGTTTAAAATAGCGCTGTTCAGAAAGTCCAACTAAAGTTTACTGTAACAGAAGGTCCAAAATCAATCAAATAAAATTGAGGCAAATAGGTCCAAGCTTATAGTATAAGGCAGGCTAGATCTCATGATGGTACAGTTTACAGTTTAACGAATGGCGATTTGAAATTAGATGAGGTACCAACGTTTCAACGTCGGTCTCTCATCGAAGTTATCCCCCCCTTTTACGCTTAGGCGTAGAAATTTTAAGAAAAATCGCTGCATCGTGCGTCTCTAAGGTACACCTGCCAAATTCCATCAACTTTCAATAGACGCGTTTGGATTGTGAGATGACCTCTGGGTCCCTTTATATTAATACTAGCAATCTTGAAATAGAAATTGAATTCTGGACCTCCTGTCCCGTTAAAATAAAATCTAAATTAACCGCGGGAATTTTCCGAAATCCTATCTTAGTGATGCCGGTTTTCCCGTTTCCGAGAAAAAATCCCGTATTTCCCGTGCCCGTGGGAAATTCACAAAGTTCGTTCTTATATATAAACTACCTACCTGCTTCACAGGTCAAGTAGTTATCAAGAATTCGTTCTTAGGCAGTAAGTGATACTTCTTGCGAAATTTTTAGTTGAATCGTTAGCTTCTGCTAAAAGCTGTAAACAATTTTCTACTGCAGACAAAAAACGAGCAAGGTTTCCTCACTTTGCTAGGCCACACGGATATTTATTTACTGGTAATTTGTATCAGTATCGCGTCTGACATTACCAAAGGCCATTACGACGCGTCCGCTACCAGACTCTTTCCTTTGATGTCTTAACGACGACGCTTTTTAGAATTCCCTCCGACTTCCAAAACGAGGTAGCAGATGTTTAGAAAGGAGAAAGAAATCGACGTCGACTGGTTAATTTAATTTGCGCTTTTAGCTAAAGTGGGAACAGATGGGTGGAGTTCAGACAAGATAACGAACTCAAATAAAAATTCTAATCAACGTCAAAGAGATTTCTACCTCTTGGAAATATTTTAAATAAATAATTCCGGTGACTTTCCATCCGTAAGTCGCCGTCATTCTGTTTGAAGTACAGGTACGGAACTAAATCCTACAATCTTGGGATCTCTATGACCAGGGTGAATTTACTGCCATCGCGTGTTATATCTTAGATCACATTGTCACCTTCCAAAGTAAGCTTGTGGTCACACGCGTATGTAGTCCATCATAAAAACATACACAAATCACATAAATTATACATGACGTTGATAGCATTCCTATCGGCATATTGGCCGGAGGTGGAAATGGTGATCCAAAACCCTCAAATACTTGATAGGACTGTCGGAATACTACAATGTTACTTAGTAGCATTGTTGCATGATACCAAAGAACATAATCTACCATGATACCTCTTCAATATCTGTACACCACAGAGGTATCGTGCATCAAGATCGCTTTCATTATAATAAAAAAAAATCTTTTGTTTTCAAGCAGGTTGCAATGCAAGGTTACGGTTTACCACTCGTTTGTAAATTGCAAAACGATGTCTTGGATGTTGTCGTGCAAAAAATAAAAGATCGTTCGGGACCCAGCTGCCGACGAAAATGTGGGCGTTGCAAGATTGACGATATCGATAAAACGTATCGACATATCGATTATGGCGTAAAGATGTGTTGTGTAAAGGTTGTCGCTGCGATAATGCCAACCCGCATAATAGTGTTGTATATTCAGCTGACAATTGTATGTAACTGATAGTGAAAAGAACTTTATTATGGGTAATTGCACGAATAAATCTATAATCGTCTATGAACCTACCTAGTTTGCTAAGATCAACTGGATACCTATGTTTTTATACTGGTTACAACGGATTAGCACTTGACAAAGATGGGCTTTTTTGCAACAATAAAGCGCCTTTGAATGACTGTAACTTTTAAACGCACCAAGTAAATTTGTTTGCGTTCGATCGCTAAATTCGGTAATTGGAACGTAAAAATTTTTACGTCGTACGATGGCAGATCTTGTCAGTTTTTATACCCACATAGGTACTGTGCATAATATAATACTGTCCTATTTTCAGCCTTGCAGCTAATCCTAAATTTCTTGCAACCATAATGCGCCTTTGAACGGCTGTATCGCACCAATAACATGCAAGCAGACCGCCTCCACTCCCATCACTAAAATGATCTACACGCTATGAATACTAAATACACCTTGCATGCGAAGGTATCCAAAAGTGCGCTTATGTCTGAGAACAAAGGTGGGAACGCGCTCACCTGGAACCTCAACTTTTTTTGGGGAACGGGCAAAAAAAAAGAACCACAACAATGTTAAACAAACTTTGGCGGCAGACTGAGATAAGATGGAGGCCGTCAGAGAATGTATCCAGGTATCTAGACGGATCTAGCGACGCCATACACTTCGAAATCGGTCAAGCCGTTTAAGCTACAGGATGCGCCAAAGGAACGGACATACATACATACTTTAATATATATAATCGAAAAACATTACCCTCCTTTCTTGGGCAGTCGGATAAAAATGCCCTTCTATAACCAAACACAATACTAAACTTGTACTTGCGCTGAGAATTGACCTTGCGAACTCCCGTTTAGTAACCCTATGTTGTTTACATACTGAGTCACGGAGGCGATGGAAAAAAAACTATTTCGATAACAAGAAGGGTGGACCTATAAAATTACAATATCACACTTTTTTATGGACTTAAGCCACGCGCAACAACGTGCCTATTATTTTGTAGAAAAAAAAAACTCGACTGGTTATTATTATTGACATCCCTACAGGGTCGTTGTCTGCGGAGGGAACGAGACCGCGCATGTATTAAAAGCATAAAAAGCTTGGAAAAAAAAATCAGGGGCGCGTGCACACCTGTTGTTGTTCAAGCCTCGAGGAGCACACAGCTGTCCCTTTATTTATTTGGAAGCGATATAGTCCGCGATTAGGTACCATGATTTAGTACCGGTTTTAGGAATCTAAATGAAAAAATAACAATAATTGTATTTAAATAGCTTATAAATAAATTAGGTACGGAAAAATTTATGAAGTTTTATTGTTAATCGAAATGTTAAGACTTGTTTAAATAAGAATAAATTGAAAACTAACAAACCAGTTAATTATCTTTCAAACTATTTAACAGATTTCTATCAAACATGGCTTAAAAACAATCTCGAAAATACCAGTTTTCGAAATTAAAAATCTGATCCGCCGTTTGGAGCAACAGACGCTTCAAGCTATAAGTGCTATAGCACCCTTCTTTCTGACTCGAGAGTAAAAAAAAACGACATATTCACTGGAAGAGATGTCTCATAGACTAAGCTCACCTATGTTACTTCTTGTATGTGACCAATGTATAATTTATGTGCCATCATCATAATCTTCGTGCCCTATAGTCCCAATTTATTTGGGACCGGCGCAGTACGTCTTTCCCTTCCAATCTACTCTATCAACCGTTACCTCATCACTCAAACCTTTTCTTTCATGGGTGATATGAATACAATCCATCCAACCTTTCCTTTCCAACCATCGACATTCATATTCATCGTCTTAGTATCATTTATATGTATTTGCAATAAACAATTCCTAATAAATTCCGTGTGCGATAGCAGATTCCACGCGGCCGGAAGCGGAATATTCCCCCCCATACGAATGCAATTAGTTAGGACCTACATACCATTAAAATAGGTCACAATTAAACAACAATATAATGAATGACTAACAATAAATAAAGGAAATAATGCAATAAACTTCCAGACAGAAATAACTCGATAAGGTGGAACGAGCCGTGGAACCGCTGAGCCGTTTTATAATCGATTCATTATTAATTAGACGCTGAAGTTACTTTTAATTTACAGTTACGCAATATGCCGGTGTAATTAACTGACTAGCGATCCGTCCCGTCTGCGCACGAGGCGATTTCGGGAAACTATATTCTACTTAACAACGTAATTATAGGTAAATGCACGATGTTAGTGGGAAGAGCATGATCAATATGAACCAATTTTACAGTGGTGACTTTGAAAGATAAAGAATATAATTAGGACAAAGGCCTCCCTCAAAGATCTCCACAACGATCGGTCCTGCGCTACCCGCACCCAGCGGCTTCCCGCGATCTTTACCAAATCGTCGGTCCACCTCGTGTGGGGCGTGCCCCCTCTTTGGAGGAGGCATTTGTCCAGCAGTGGAGGTCTTTCGGCTGATATGACGATAATTAGGAAGTAGTACGTATTCGAGAGTTCTGGACCAGCCCCGGGCCCTCCCCCTAAAAAAAGGTCACCACGGTGTGTTCCCCCTTTCACGGTCTCATTGGCGGCTTTAATTGGGTCGTTATTGACGGATTTGCCAGTTAACTTTGTTTGCTAATTATAATGGCTAGTAAAAAATTGTCCTTATCTAACCTAATAATAGGTTCACACATAAATCAAGTGGACGATAACTCCTCGGCTTTTGGCGCTTTTGTGTACCTACAACTGATACAAGTCTGAACTTGTTCATGGTAAGCATAGCGATTACAGCAGGTGTATGTTTTTAATATGGAAAAAAATTAAATTTATTGTCAGCAATGAAACTGCCTTTCCATTATTCTTTTATTTAGTTTTCTAATTTATGATCAATTTATATTTATGGCAGTAGTCGACAAAAAACATGCACCTTTTACGGTGAATAGAAACTTCGTAATTTAAGTTATTTCATTATAGTATACCATTTTTTCCTAGTAAGATTTGGAAACAGGTGAGACTTTTTTGCTCGTCACGTTGGAATGTGTACGCCTTTAGATGAAATGATAACGATCACCCACTGTCAAATTTATTTATGTTAGTTATTCTTTAGATCGCCATCTGCGGCATACGCAGTATTTTTTCTTAATTTTTTAATTCGATTCAATAATAAATATGTAGGGTTAATTCTTAATAGCTACTACGTATGTGGTATCACCACTCTACCTGGATAGGGTATTTAAAGCGAGACGGCTTGTACAGCACCACAGTCCAAATTCGATCGCCCGCCTCGCCTCGAGACACAGTCGTACATTTCATAGTGAAAAGTGTTAAACTACGCTTTCTGTCATGTCGGTAAGTTTTTGTCTGTAACTACATTGTTTATGTGTTGTCTACTTTACCTGGACGATCTGTTTCGATGCAATTGCTTGACCTAACCTTCGTTTTCTGCTCGTTTCAGACGTCGATTCCTGACAGTGATTACACCTTTAAGAACTATTACTTTCCTACTGCCGATCTAAGCGACGATGATGAAACTCAAGATCCTCCTGCCTTGAAGGTCAAGCAAAACATTGCTAAGAGAAACATTGATTGTTTCTTTGAGAAGCCCAAGAAAAAGAGGGTCCGACTACAGTCTTCCAATATTGCCCAAGCTAACGGAGAAGGAACTTCATACATTTCATCGAATAATGATGACGGATCCTCAGCGAGTCATCTCATTAAAATAGAAGTGTATGAGATGAAAAAGTTGAAAGATGTTCAACCAATTGATTACTGGAAATATGCAGATGTTCGTGTTAAATATTACGCCTCAGAAGACGACAAGCATTACCGAAATGTAAGAGATTTAATTTACAATATAACAAAACAGGTGGCAACGAAGACCGACTGCACAAAGTACTACATAACAGCGGATAAGAAATAATTCCTGGAATAGCCCGTTTCTTGCGACTCCCAATAGAGCAACGTTATAATTTATGGGTTTCTTCTTAGCACATTAACTGTCGCGACGCAGACTCTACTGAAAAACAGCAATAAATTTTTCGTTCCCCACCGTTTTATACCTGTCTATAAGATACACCTCATATAAGCCACATGCCACCGAGAGATACATTTGTCTAACGCAGGCAGAAGGATGGCACACTTCGAAACTCAATACGATGACCAACTGGTACGACTGTGTCTCGAAGCCGAACAAGACGAAATCGACCGACAACTCTATGAACTCTACGATGATGTCGCAAACCAAGGACCAACAAAATCGTAAGTTTTTTTTTCCCTTGTTTTTATTGTTATGATTCTATACCCGAACGAGTAACTTGTATGAACATGTACCAAACTAATGTAGAGGGGGCGAGTATGGGTCGGTATATAAACGAGTTGTTCTGGGGTATTGGTATCACTAACAATTAATTCGTAGTTTTGAATTTAGAACAATGTTGTCTTTATCGACTGATGAAATACTATCATTAAATAAATTACTTATAATAAGTAAATTTCATCGTTGTATTAGAATGTGGTATATTAGTCACAAACTGCCTAATGCCATGTTGGAGGACTTAGAGATTATGCCCTATTATACACCTTGTCGTGGTCATTCAAAAAAAAATTATGTGACTACTGGAGAGACCGATGAAATTGATGGTGTTATGCTAATGCAAGCATATTGCAAGCTGTGCAATGTGAGTATTATAATCGAGTTCTCGATTGTAATATTAATTTTGAATGTTTACTTTAACCTATACTTATTAACCTATGCACCTCTTTACAGATCGAGTTCTCAAGTTGGCGGGAAAAGAAAATCGGAATCATGTGAAGGAACTGCTTCGAAGACTCGTCGAACACTAGAATGTCAAGATTATCAAGAACCATCAACATCAAGAATAGTGCCCCCAACTGTGAGTTACTTAGATAAACTAATAGTAGAATGTACCATATGTAAAGTGTCAGTCAGCAAGCGATATTTTTCTAGCCATTTAAAGAGTAATTTACATAAAAATAATTTAATTACTGTTCACGATAACTTAGCAAATGTTCAGGTTATTGAGAGTGCATTTGGACAAAGGGTAAAAACTTACCGAATAACTTCAGACTCCAATATATTACATTTAGAAGTCGAAACGCCTGAATCATTTCTATTAGGAATAAAATCCACTTTATTACAACTGATGAGCAAATGCATTAGTGATTTAACCCTCATCAAGGTAAATTTTATTTTACATGCCGATTTTGTGCAACAAACAAAAGATTTACACAATTCTTTTGACTTTCAAACTTTTAATTATAGCTATTGCGTGGGGGATGATCCTGATAGCATAATTTCATTAATTTTTAAAGAAATTTCTGAAAAAGTTAGTAATTTTGAAAAGAAAGACAGCGGTTGGAGTTTGGAGAAAATCATATATCTTGATATGAATGTTAATAAATTTAACCCTTTACGCGGTTCCTCCTATATAGACTTGCCTCTTGATATAAAACACAAAAAAGCCATCGTAAATGTTAAAAATAATGACCAACAATGTTTTCAATGGGCTGTACTTTCCGCACTATATCCAGCTGCTCAACATTCTGACAGAGTAACGTCATATTTAAGTCATAAAAACAAATTAAATTTCACAAACATTCCTTTCCCGATGAAACTTAAAGATATTCATAAATTTGAACAGCTAAATAATATCAGCTTAAACGTTTTCGGTTTAGAATATGTTGCTAAAGAGAAAAAAAACCAAATCATTGGGCCTTTATACTTCACGAAACATCGAAAAGAAACTCACATTAATTTATTATATTTGAAAAATGGTGCTAGTAACTGTGGCCATTACTGCTACATAAAGAATTTATCTAGATTAGTTAGTAATCAAATCACTGCGAGACACGGCGCTGTTTATATCTGTGACGGCTGTTTGCTGTATTTTCCAACACAGGAACAGTTAAACAATCACTATCAGTTCGATTGTAATCATATAAAAACTGATTTACCAAATGACAAGCCGAGGAAAACCATATGGTGTGGAGAACCGCTACCTAATAACAGATTAGCCTTCAACAATTATGAGAAAAAATTAAAAATTCCGTTTGTAGTGTACGCAGATTTCGAATCATTTTTAAAGCCCATACAAACATGTAAAAACGACCCATCTAAATCCTTCACAGCCAATATACAAAAACACGAAGTGTATAGTTTCGGCTATTATATTAAATGTTCATACAATGATCAACTTTCTGTTTATAGAAAGTATACGGGTGAAGATTGTGCCCAGGTTTTTATGAAATTTCTTAAAAATGATTTAATTAACATCTGTCGAAAAAACTCCTTTCAGATATGTCCAGTGCCATTGACCACCGAAAATAATCGGGATGTGTTACAAAGTAGGGTATGTTTTATTTGTGAAAGTGAATTGAAAAATGATTCCACGGTATATTGTGATTGGTATACTGGCTTGTACAAAGGAGTTGCTCACTCGATGTGTGCTTCTAATTATAGAGCTCCCCGGTTTGTTCCTGTCTTTTTGCACAACTTAAATAATTATGATGCACATTTCATTGTTCACGCGCTGAATTTTGATGAGGGAGATATTGAAATAATTCCCCAAAACAAGGAAAAGTATATATCATTTTCAAAAAAAATTAATGTTTTAAATAATACTATGACCTTGAGATTTTTAGATTCTTTTAAATTCATGTCGTGTAGTTTGGAAAAGTTAGCACAAAATCTTAAAACCGACAAATTTCATGAACTCCATAAAAATTTTCCGGATCAAGAAGATTTTAAGCGTTTGACTAGGAAAGGCATTTTCCCTTATGAATATATGACTTCATTTAATATATTAAAACAAGATTATCTTCCAGCCCAAGATAAATTTTATAACTCGCTGGTAAATGAGCATGTTTCACTGGAAAGTTATAAACACGCAGAAGACGTATGGAATCATTTTAATTGTAAAAATATGTCTGATTACTCAGATTTATATTTAAAAACCGACGTCTTATTACTAACTGACATATTTGAGAATTTCAGAAGTTTATGTTTATCTACTTATGATTTAGACCCTGCTCATTATTTTACTGCGCCCGGTCTGAGTTGGGATGCCATGTTGAAGTATACAAAAGTAAACCTAGAACTTCTGACCGATTTTGCCAAAATTGCGTTCATAAAAAAAGGTATTAGAGGCGGTATTTCTCAATGTAGCAATAGACACGCGAAAGCTAATAATATGTTCATGGAAGACTACAATAATGAATTACCTTCATCCTATTTGATCTACCTAGATGCAAATAACCTGTACGGTTGGGCTATGTCACAATATCTCCCCATCGGTGAGTTTGAATGGGTTGATGTAAATACTAATTTCAACGTTTCAGATGATTCAGAATATGGATTCGTGTTAGAAGTTGATTTACAATATCCTGATAATTTACACGATTCTCATTCCGATCTACCTTTCTGTCCGGATAATTTATGCTCTGAAAATAGCAAAGAAAAAAAATTAATACTAAATTTAAACAATAAAACTAAATACATCATCCATTATAGGAATCTAAAACAATGTTTAAAATATGGTTTACAATTAACGAAAGTACACCGAGTACTTAAATTTAAACAAAGTATATGGCTGAAAAAATACATCGATTTAAACACAAATATGCGTACTTTAGCGGTCTCAGACTTTGAAAAGGATTTTTATAAACTAATGAATAACTCTGTCTTTGGAAAAACTATGGAAAATATCGAAAAACGGGTTAATGTAAAACTACTCACACATTGGGAGAATCGAGGTAAAGTTGAAGGTGCTCAATCATTAATATCGAGGCCTGAATTTCACAGTCTTTCAATTTTCTCAGAATCGTTGGTAGCTATACAATTAAGAAAAACTAAATTGCTGTATAACAAGCCTATATATTTAGGTTTTTGCATATTAGATATTTCGAAAACATTAATGTATGACTTTCACTATGACTATATGAAAATTAAATTTCAAAAGAATTTAAAACTACTTTATACTGATACCGATAGTCTTATCTATCAGATATATAGTAAAAATATATATTATGACATAAAGCCCGATTTATTGACTTACTTTGATACATCTGATTATCCCATGGATAATAAGTATGGGTTACCGCTAGTTAATAGGAAGAAACTAGGTCTCTTTAAAGATGAAAATAATGGAAAAATATTTAGAGAGTTTGTTGGATTGAGATCAAAAATGTATGCGATTGATGTAGACCACAAATTTACAGCAAAAGCAAAAGGTGTCAATAAAAATGTGACAAAGAATTTTAATATGGAGCAATATAAAAGTTGCTTATTCCAAAAAAAGATTCACATTTCTGAGATGTTGCGATTCAAATCTATTAAACATGTAATTTATACCCAAAAAATTAATAAGATTTCTTTATCGCATAATGACACCAAAAGGCATTTACTGGAAAATTGTACTGATACTCTAGCTTGGGGACACTATAAATTAAGAAAAAGTGAACACTTTTAAGTTATTTTTTACGTCAGGAACATTTTTTAGTTTTATATAAAAAAGTTATTATTCACACGTCGTAGCCTTATATAATTAATTAACCTATTGTGTCAAATTTTTATTACATGCGTATGTAGCGTGTAGCACTATTTTTGCAATTTGTTTCGCTTCATTGTATGAAAATAGTTTTGTAGTCGTAGTATAACGTATATAGTATTTTGTGGGGGTCCTAGAACTCAGGTTGTTGAGCAACTAATGTGTATAGAAAATCTAAAAATGTATAAGTAAATTAAACATAGTTAATTATTATTTTTGTAATTTTAAAATGAAAGATAATACTAATTGAGATGTTAAATTGATTTTATTGTTTTTTTTTTTTTACTTTGATAATATGCTGATATATGAGGGAGAGGAGGCCTTTGTCCAGCAGTGGGACATTGGGAGCTTATAATAATAATATATGCTGATAAAATCAAAGTAAAAATTAAATGAAATTTCTGTGTATATGTGGGAAGTATATGAATATATTTATCGACACTCATATAATAATAATACTGTATGATGACTAATTTTAAAAGATGTGTTGTTGTGGAGTTTCTTAGGTCGCTTCTTCTCCATAGCCATAACACCTTTTTGAAGCGATATAGTAAAAAATTTAAAGTTTATAATAAGTGTTTTATTGTTTTTATTCCATTCCCCCATTCTACAGCCTGCAAGTAACACGCTCAATAATGAAAAATGATTCATTTCATACACCCCTTCACAGCTATAGTAGCAGGTCCTAGTGGGTGTGGTAAATCAAACTTTGTCACTAATTTTCTTAAATTTATGAAAGAAATATGTAACACTAATTTTTCACGAGTAGTATGGTGTTACGATGAAATGCAACCTTTATATAATTTGAACAACGTCGACTACAGTCAAGGTATACCGGATTTAAACATGTTTGATGGGAAGCAACCACAATTACTTATAATAGATGATCTTATGAGAGAATCCGATGGTCGTATAGTGGACATTTTTACTAAAGGTAGTCATCATAGAAACCTTAGCGTGTTTTATATAACACAAAATTTATTTCATCAAGGCAGAGGACAACGTGACATTTCTTTAAATTCAAGTTACATAGTATATTTTAAAAATCCCCGGGATAGAACACAAATACGCCATTTAGCGCGCCAAGTGTTCCCAGATAACTCTAAGTTCGTAGAAGAAGCTTATAAAGATGCTACGTCAGAAGCACATGGCTATCTAATGATTGATTTAAAGCAAAATACAGACGATATGTGTCGTTTTAAGACTAAGATATTTCCCCTCAATAGCAATTGTGTAGTTTATGTATCGAAAAAGGGTTATAAATATAATACGTATCGTGATAAAATTACAGTTAACAGTAGATAATGTCTGAAGAAGCAGTGACACGAGATCGAGAGTTAGTTTTACAAGTACTAACACCTAAATATCGCAAAGCTCTATTAAAAGAATGTACTGATGACAAAATAAATCGTATCTGTGAAAGTATTTTAGATACTTTGGATGAAATCCCCATAAAGGAAGTCCGGGAATCAAAATTTAGCTTCTTAAATCTACATTGTTTCTTTTCAACAAACATTGCTTAGTATTTGCTTCTAATATTAACAACATTGTAAAAATATTATCAGTCGTTTACAATGGTTGGTAGAGTGACGACGCATCTAGACTTATTAAAAGCATTACATACACTCAAACCTAAGTATTGTACAGCTTTATTGAAGGTTTGTAAGGATGAAGAAATAAATTGTTTATGTGAATGCATTTATAATATTTTAAATGGTAAAATTCCTCTGAAGAATCAAGATAAATCCAAGTTGAATAAATACAAAACTATATTGAGAAAATTGGTGTCTAAAGGTAAAAGTAACTCTCGAAAACGAATTATTATACAGAAAGGTGGAGCATTCCTACCCATTATTTTAGGTTCCGTTCTCAGTGGATTACTAAGTTCGTTTCTAAATAAGTAAAAATTACAATGGAACATACAAAGAAAATGATACTTGTGGAACCCCACATCCTAGAAAGGATTAGAGACAGTAACCATGTTCATGAAAAGCCCTTATCCCGTCTTGATGAGGAAATGAGTAAAATCTTACACAGTAAAATTGATGATCGTGAGAAGTGGACACAGTACTCGCAAATTTTACAAAGATATTTACATTTTGCTAATAAAGAACGTCATCCCATTAAATTACCAATAGTTACAGATGACTCTATGTATGATGTTTTTAAGACTATTAAAAAGGAAGAAAGTGATGTTAAAACAATAGTTCCAGAATTGCCAAGAATAGAGGAAGACGTAGCAGCGGAAAAACATATCTCATCACGTTACACTCCAAATTATTTATTTAAGTATATACCAAAAACATATAAAAAGAAGGGCGAGTTGTTATTGGAAGGTATATTGGATCATGAAAATATTATTAAATGGGATACCAATGGTCATGTTGTAATCAATGACGAAGTTATTGATAACAGTAATATTGTGGATTTAGTGAACGATGCCCTAAGACCATTACGACGCCCAAAACCATTAGGCTGGGAGAAGTTTGCTTCAGCTTTAAGGGATATAAAAATACCGTTATCTTGTATAGGTAACCCAGAAACGCTTGAATATATTAATAATATTCATTCATCTGATTTAGAGAAAGACGATCCAGCTCAAATTAAAACGCCAAAGCAAAAACCTGGTGGCTTGTTTCACAAAAGAAAACTTGACTGGGAGAAATGGACTCCCATATAGATAATATAAATAAAATTTATTATGATGTCTCTCATCCAGCTGGATACAGTAGCATTGAAAAATTGACGAAAGCTATGCAAGGGAAAATGAATGAAAAGGATGTAAAGAAGTGGTTACAATCCCAAGAAACTTATACTTTACATAAACCTGTCAATAGGCGATTTCCTAGAAATAAATATATTTTATCTAATTTTAATGAACTCTGGCAAGCAGATTTAAGTGACATGCGAACATACAATCAATATAATGATGGATTTAATTATATTCTCTGTGTTATTGATGTGTTTAGTAAGTATGCATTTGCGAGACCTATGAAAAAGAAAAATTCTAAAACTGTAAAGATATGTTTTGAAAGCATATTTATTGAAGCGAAAGCTACTCCTAGACATATACAATCTGATAAAGGTACAGAATTTGTTTCAAGAGATGTAAACCAGTACTTCAAAAAGAAAAATATTAATTACTATACAACTAACAATCCGGACATAAAGGCCAGTATTGTGGAAAGATTTCAAAGAACCCTAAAAATGAAAATGTGGCGATATTTCACACATAATAATACGTATAGGTATGTTGATATTTTACAAGATTTATTATATTCTTATAATCACAGTGTCCATTCAAGTATAAAAATGTGTCCAAGTGATGTGAATTCCAGTAATATAATGACAGTATGGTCTAATTTATATGATAGGTACAACTTAAACACTTCAGACCGATTACCATTTAAAGTAGGTGATTATGTTAGAATAACGAAATATAAACACATTTTCCAGAAAGGTTATGAAACAAATTGGTCCGATGAAATATTTGTAATAGAATCCATTGTAAAAAGACTTCCTTGGTTGGTTTACAAATTAAAAGATCTACAAAATGAATCAATAATTGGTACATTTTATGGAAGGGAATTACAAAAAGTAATCTATGACCCCACTATTACCTACAAAATAGATAAAATAATACGCACTCGCTATTCTGGCAACAGAAAGGAAGTGCTAGTCAAATGGAAAGGATATCCTAATAAATTTAATAGTTGGATATCCGCATTAAACTTAGAAACAATATGACGGAAGATAGTTTTTATCTTACTTTGCCAAGCAATAGTTCAACTGCATATTTCCCCCAAAATACAACCGCCAACTTTGTAACAAAGTTACCTAAAACTGTTCAATTGGAAGGAGAATGGGTTGTAGGATTAGCTGAATTTCATTATCCCTGTGCTATATTTAACGTCCAAGAAAATGAGAATATTCTTTTCGTCAAGAAGAAAGTAATAGTCGAAGGAGATGACGAATCATTAATATCAGTGGAATATAAATCCCAAATTCCTTCATTTCCTTATGATAACATCAACAATTTTCTAAAAGTATTTAATGAAAATAGCCTCCTACAAAATCAAGTGGCATTCCAAATTGATAACGACTCGAAACTTATCACTGTTACGAACTTAACTCGCAGTGTATCATCGTTGATTTTGTCACCTACATTAAATCTTCAACTCGGTTTCGAGCCATATACAAATTTAATTGCGGATCCATACGCTAAATACCCAGCGAACTTACAATTAGGATTACCATCACAGCTATTTATTTACTCTGATATTATTCATCCTCAAATAGTTGGAGATGTAATGACCTCATTATTTAGAATCATACCGCTAGATCCATCAAAATACAACTATGGTGCTTATAAAATGCACGTATTATCTCCAATTCATTATCTTCCAGTAATGCGCAGAGAATTTGACATAATCGAAATAGATATAAGAACAAGCATTGGTAATAGAGTTCCATTCCAGTTTGGAACTGCATGTGTTAAACTACATTTTAAACGAATAAAATGAATTATAAGCGTGATAATATCGTTTGTCCTTATCATCATTATTATTCTAATCAAGCTGGATCAGGTGTAGGTATCATATACAGAGGTGTACCGCATCAACGTGGTCACGGCATTGGAAGTTTTTTGGGCGGACTATTTAGATCTGTATTTCCACTCATAGCAAGTGGTGCCAAGACAGTCGGGAAAGAGGCATTAAGCGCAGGAGTAGGTTTATTATCAGATATGGTCAGGGCACAACCAATGGGGGAATCAATTAAGTCTCGACTCAAAGAAGCAAGTGCTAATTTAAAACGAAAAGCGGATAACAAAATTGATTCGCTTATGTCTGGCTCAGGGTATAAAATCAAGAGACTTCGAAAGAAACCTACCATTTCATTGAAACCATCTAAGCGAAGAGGAGTTGACAGGAAGAAAAAAAGTAATATAAAAGATATATTTTCAAATTAACTATGTCGTTTCTTCATAATAATTCTTGTGAGTGTGTTAAATCAGAGTTAGATCTTTTTGCTATACCATCAACACAGACAAGTATTGAGAGTGGGCAATGGATTCATTGTACACCGATATCATCGCTAAGTGATGAAGGACCAATTGAATTTGTTATGCCAGGAAGTGGAGATGACTACATTGATTTGTCACACACCCTCCTTCATGTTAAAGCTAAAATTATAAACCTAGATTCTACCACTCCTCCCCCTGATGAGAAGACAGCACCTGTTAATAATTGGTTGCATTCACTTTTCAACCAATTAGATGTTTATCTAAATCAAAAACTTGTATCACCTCCTAATAACACATATGCTTATCGGGCTTATATTGAGACTCTACTTAATTATGGACCAGCGGCAAAACAATCACACTTGACTTGTGGTATGTGGTACGAAGATACAGCTTCAAAGATGGATTCATGTGATGACAACAACAAGGGCTTTCACAAAAGACATCAACGGGTAAAAGACGGCAAATCAGTTGAAATGATTGGACATTTGCACGGTGATCTATTTAATCAAGAAAAGTTCTTAATAAATGGGGTAGAAATACGTGTTAAATTAGTACGTAACAAAGACACTTTTAATTTAATGTCATCATCAGTGAATTCAAAATATAAAGTTCAAATTGATAGCGCTACTCTTATATTGCGAAAGGCAAGAATAAATCCATCCGTTTTACTCGCTCATCAAAAAGTTTTAACCACTACAACTGCAAAATATCCAATTACTCGCGCTGAAGTTAAAGTTTTAACTATTCCATCAGGAGTCCGTGGAAAAACAATTGACAATGTATTTCTTGGTCAGGTGCCGAAAAGATGTATTATCGGATTTGTTGATAATGTTGCTTTTAATGGTACTTTCAATACCAATCCATTTAACTTCGATAATCATGATATAAATGTATTTAGCTTGTATGTAGATGGGCAACAAATTCCTTCTAAAACCCTAATGCCATCATACCGTAGCGGTGTGTTTACGAGTAGTTACCATACGTTATATACTGGAACAGGTATTCACTTTTTGAATGAAGGCAATTCCATATCGATTGAGGACTATGCAAATGGATACTGCTTAATGGCATTTGATTTAACTCCTGATCTATCTGCTAACTCAAGTTCCCACTGGAATTTGATAAAACATGGGTGTGTTAGAATAGAAGTCCAATTTGAATCAGCTCTTGCAAAAACTCTTAACTGCATTGTGTACGCAGAGTTTGACAATGTTATAGAAATTAATAAAAATAGAGATGTGAGTGTAGATTATAATAGTTAAGTATTCAGCATTTTTGTATCTATTATAGTATATAAGATTTCCATATAATATTTTTCATCATTATCCGTTAAACTACCTTAATGTATGTATTTAAGAAAGTATTTCAATAATGGATACACACGAAATTAGACTATTTATGAAAAAGATAAATCACAGTCTAGAATTTAACGTGTTCCCTGCTAACAGAATACCAATGTACATAGAAGCACCCACTTACTTTATTTCTAACTTGGATCCTGATACAAAATCGGGATCACATTGGGTAGCCATTCATATCAATGCTAATGGTATCGGTGAATATTTTGATTCATATGGTAGAAAGCCTACCGGCCACCATAAATCGTTTTTGAAAAGAAATACTCGGAAATGGTTTTACAATAATAAAATTCTTCAAAGTCACTTAACTTCTGTTTGTGGTGAATACTGTTTAGTGTATCTGTACTTTAAGTTTATGAATATGAGCATGTCAGAGTTTTTAAGAGATTTTTGCGATATTCCTTTGTATAACGATATATTCATAAATAAAATATTTAAAACCATTTTTTGAAATAAATTTATTTTACCAATTATCTGTTTTTTATTTACATTATCCTATTTTGATATAGAAGAGTGAAGATAATGAAACATCAGAATTACAGTTTTACTTTATTTATTTTCTAATTAAACATTATAATACAATATTGTAGCTAACTAATCTATCTGCGGGGTTGGACTATAGACACCCGGTGATAATGAAAACAATTTTTCAGACGCCCACGACGTTTCATAAACTTCTTCTTCCTGTTCCAATGACATGAGTGGGTTCGCTGGCCGCTGCAGAAATGTTAGTATAGGGGGAGGTGAGGGTCTTGAATACCCACCATAATCGTAATTGGCCCACTGGCGGAGATTATTTAGGTTTTCTTCATGGAATTCATAGAGTTGTCGGTCGATTTCGTCTTGTTCGGCTTCGAGACACAGTCGTACCAGTTGGTCATCGTATTGAGTTTCGAAGTGTGCCATCCTTCTGCCTGCGTTAGACAAATGTATCTCTCGGTGGCATGTGGCTTATATGAGGTGTATCTTATAGACAGGTATAAAACGGTGGGGAACGAAAAATTTATTGCTGTTTTTCAGTAGAGTCTGCGTCGCGACAGTTAATGTGCTAAGAAGAAACCCATAAATTATAACGTTGCTCTATTGGGAGTCGCAAGAAACGGGCTATTCCAGGAATTATTTCTTATCCGCTGTTATGTAGTACTTTGTGCAGTCGGTCTTCGTTGCCACCTGTTTTGTTATATTGTAAATTAAATCTCTTACATTTCGGTAATGCTTGTCGTCTTCTGAGGCGTAATATTTAACACGAACATCTGCATATTTCCAGTAATCAATTGGTTGAACATCTTTCAACTTTTTCATCTCATACACTTCTATTTTAATGAGATGACTCGCTGAGGATCCGTCATCATTATTCGATGAAATGTATGAAGTTCCTTCTCCGTTAGCTTGGGCAATATTGGAAGACTGTAGTCGGACCCTCTTTTTCTTGGGCTTCTCAAAGAAACAATCAATGTTTCTCTTAGCAATGTTTTGCTTGACCTTCAAGGCAGGAGGATCTTGAGTTTCATCATCGTCGCTTAGATCGGCAGTAGGAAAGTAATAGTTCTTAAAGGTGTAATCACTGTCAGGAATCGACGTCTGAAACGAGCAGAAAACGAAGGTTAGGTCAAGCAATTGCATCGAAACAGATCGTCCAGGTAAAGTAGACAACACATAAACAATGTAGTTACAGACAAAAACTTACCGACATGACAGAAAGCGTAGTTTAACACTTTTCACTATGAAATGTACGACTGTGTCTCGAGGCGAGGCGGGCGATCGAATTTGGACTGTGGTGCTGTACAAGCCGTCTCGCTTTAAATACCCTATCCAGGTAGAGTGGTGATACCACATACGTAGTAGCTATTAAGAATTAACCCTACATATTTATTATTGAATCGAATTAAAAAATTAAGAAAAAATACTGCGTATGCCGCAGATGGCGATCTAAAGAATAACTAACATAAATAAATTTGACAGTGGGTGATCGTTATCATTTCATCTAAAGGCGTACACATTCCAACGTGACGAGCAAAAAAGTCTCACCTGTTTCCAAATCTTACTAGGAAAAAATGGTATACTATAATGAAATAACTTAAATTACGAAGTTTCTATTCACCGTAAAAGGTGCATGTTTTTTGTCGACTACTGCCATAAATATAAATTGATCATAAATTAGAAAACTAAATAAAAGAATAATGGAAAGGCAGTTTCATTGCTGACAATAAATTTAATTTTTTTCCATATTAAAAACATACACCTGCTGTAATCGCTATGCTTACCATGAACAAGTTCAGACTTGTATCAGTTGTAGGTACACAAAAGCGCCAAAAGCCGAGGAGTTATCGTCCACTTGATTTATGTGTGAACCTATTATTAGGTTAGATAAGGACAATTTTTTACTAGCCATTATAATTAGCAAACAAAGTTAACTGGCAAATCCGTCAATAACGACCCAATTAAAGCCGCCAATGAGACCGTGAAAGGGGGAACACACCGTGGTGACCTTTTTTTAGGGGGAGGGCCCGGGGCTGGTCCAGAACTCTCGAATACGTACTACTTTAGGAAGTGGCAGAGAACGTAATTACAAAGATTGAAAACGGTAATCTTAGATGGTTTGGGCATGTGGAGAGGAGCAGTGAAAGAAGACTAACTATCGTTGGAAGCGGAAGACCACGGGGGAACGTACCATTGTCAACTCTGAGACGTCTTAAAGAAGGACCAAGTTAAGACTACCCTAAACCGACGAGGTGTGAGCCACCGGGGAACTTGCAATTCGTAATATCCAATAGACATCGAATATTAAGTTTTTCATCTCCATTTGGAAGATAAATCAAATAAAGGTAAATAAACAGCCTTGAACACCGACGGAAAGTCGCATGCCTTTCAATCTTCTATCGGATATATTTCGGAGAGTGTGCTGAAGTACTGCATGAGTTGATCCCGCCATCCCCGTTCTTACATCGAAATTCAAGACGTACCGCAGGATATCACCCGCACTTAGTTGACGTGCCATTTATAAGGACCAAGCGTTTTAGGTCTTCGTTTCTCATGCGCACGGCTAAGGAGTGGAACGCATTACCTCCGTCTGTGTTTCCAATCGCATATAACCCGCAGCTCTTTAAAGTCAGGTTAAATAGGCATCTTCTGGGAAAGCTCGTTCCATCGTAGACCTTATCTCGACATTAGTCCAGATTAAGGTCAAGAGCGATCCCATTCTAATTAAAAAATAAATAAATAAATAAATAAATAAAATAAAGAGCACACTGGCCGACAGGTGGGATTCCGTGATGCTGCGGCACTGGTTACGCTTGCACACATCCAAATAGTGTTGATTGTGCCGCAGCAGTCGTATGGTCCTTTCTGTTCACAGTTTTTATAGAATAGTGTAGTTACTAACCAAAATATGGGTCTAATCCTGAATTAAATGATTTTTATTTATTTATTTAATTTTTTTATTTAGTAATGACATACTTACCTATAGAAAGTAATAAATAATTTAATAATTATAAATACTTCCTAATTATAATAACATTTCGTGATATTATTATGTATGTAGGTTTATAATAATATATATTTTGTTTTTTGTATATTATTAATTTTATTTAATGTAAGTTTATTATTTGGTTCTTTTCTTTTTTTTTATTTATTTGTTTCATTGTTCGTTGTAGTATTTTTTCTTTTGCACACAATTTGCTGCTAAACCCCAAATTTACTCCGTTTCCTATTTCAATGCTTAGGGTGACTGGAAGAGATCTCTTAAAGAGATAACTCCACCTCTGTACGTGACCTATGGTTTGTGCAATAAAGAATATAATGTGATAAAAAATAATTAATTAATAATAAATAACGTAATAGCAGGCCTCCGTCACTCGCTCAAAGTCGCGCGATAAGTACCTACCGGCTAGCCGTGCGTTCGAACACACAATTGAGCACAGGGGTGCCACAAGCGCGCCGCGCGGCATGTACTTATCTACCTTACTGCGTATTATTGGATAAATTTTTAACTGAGTTCCAAAAAATCTCTTCTGGAAAGGAGGTTCTCAATTCGGGTGTATTTTTTTTTGTGTGTATGTTACGCGATAGGTATCTCCGGCAATTATGAACCGATTTTAATGATTCTTTTTTTATGAGAAGGGTATAGCTCAAGGGTGGTACCATCGGATCATAACCGACTACAAAAAAAAAGGAGGAAGTTTCGAAGTCGGTTGTTTTGCCAATTTTTTGGCGGGTGATTATTTCTACTACCTTGAGTAAAATTTCATACTCAAAATGACTCTCAGGTCGGTACGTAAGAAAAGAGCGTAGAGCGAGAAAAGCCCGCGTCCCCCACTGGCAGTAATACCACAGATAATACCAGCCAGTTATTAGCGCCCGCGCCGCGCCGGGCCGTCCCGGCAGACAGACCCGGCGCGGCGCGCGCTGTCACAATGACACTGGCCACTCACTTTGCGCCGCGCGGCGGCGCCCATTATTAAAAACCTAGCGGCTAGTGACAAAACAATGAATCTCGAATTTTTCAGCGTCATTTTTTTTGTATAGAATCGAACTAGTTTACTGGGGTAAGAAAAAGCCGTACGAAATATACTATTAAAATATACACAAGCGTTTTAACAATGTCGAATTCACGACATTGTTGTGCGGTATCGTCGTTGTCGTTTTTCACATTGCCAAAAGAGTGTAATGTAAGTGTTTATTTTTCGGTATATTTTTACAAAAAACTTTTCATCGAACTTAATGGGCCGGCCTGGGAGCAATTTGTATGATATATTAAAATCAATATAATTTAATTCTTTGTTCTTCCCACATGATTATTTAATTAAACTTTTTGTCAGATTCCGAATTTTTGCCGTTATTAAATTTACAAATGCAAAGTTTAGGGAGGGTAAAAAACAAATTGACCATTTTGTAAAATTAAATCATTTATAAAACAATTTCGTGTTTTATTTCATTGGACCAACCCTAACGTATTCTCGCATCGGCAAAACGTCATCGCGCGTTGTGCGCTTGGAAACGCTCCGTTGAGTCAAAGCCGTTAAGTTCATTTTTCCTCGCGTTCGCTTGACAGCTAGAAAGAATGCGTAGGTATTTGTCGTTTTGCAGGGAAGTGATGTATCTGTTACTTTAGTAACTTATTGGTAATCTGTGGTAATAGTAACAATTAAATTCATTTATTTATTAAAAAAAAACGTGAATAACAAAAAAAAATCTTATTATAATAAGTTAATAGTTCCTGGGAACAGCGACAATTCTTTAACAACACGAAATTGCACAAAATACAAATTATTATTATATGAGAATAAAGAAAGTAGATAAAATAAATTAGACAGGGTGTCCTCTGACCGCTGCTTACCCTGACAGGATATGTGCATAAGTACTGCACTGTAATTATATGTTATTATATTATATTAGTAAGTAGTGTGTACATGTTGAAGTTTCAACAAACAATAAATCATTAGAATGTGCCCGGACCGAGTTCTCTTGGAAATCATCTTAATCGAATCCTGATATCGATTCATTGTGAATGCGGGCGCGGGTTGCTATCAGGTTGACAAAATGAGAAAAAAATTTAAATTATAACATTTATATCTGTCAATGATAAGAAATATCCTAATCATTCTCCACCTTCTCAAAGCTGTAAGGATCACTGCATTTGGTTTCTCAGTGGATATCGTCAATAACTACTTAGCAGCGCTAATAAAATGTGACACAAAATGACTTCCATGTCGTGATAGCGAGGGCAAGCGCCCCGAGAGGGGTCAGAGTCGTGTCCACTCCCCGTCTCACGCTTATTATGGGCACTGCGATTTTATCTACACTGACAACCATTCTGGACCGAATGTCTGCTCTTTATTAGGCGTTTAGAAGTCACATTATGGTGTGCAGCCATGGTATAGTACAGTGATGCCCACGGGCCCTGCTTGCGGCGACTGGCGACCCGTGTGGTCGTCTTATTGTTACCCTAGCGGTTTATATTGATCTTTGTCATACTCATAAGTATGTGTTGACCTTGTTTATCGCGGATATGTTTAATTTGTATATCCCGCAGGGAACTACTCACTTTATCGGGATAAAAATTATCCTATGTCTTAGCTCACGGTATATTCTACCTATATACCAAATTTCATCCAAATCCGCTCATCTATTTCGACGTGATTGAGCAACAAACAAACATCCAAACTTTCGCATTTATCATATTAGTTAGATTTAGCTGTGATTGAATTGGAAACCAGAGAATTTCCGACGAAAAATGGGTTACCTGGGTCTGTATGTCCTCCCACAACTGACGGTGAAAAAGCTTTTTATCTGGTTAAAGTTAGGGTTACAATATTAATAGTTGCATTCAGATTAATGATTAGTATAAGAAAACTGTTTTTCACGAATTAATTATCGATTTCCAGCGGACAACCTTGACTTTTGAAACAAAATCTCACACGAAGTTTTTACATATATATGTATTATTGAAATAAAATAGGTACGCTTCAGTTATTCATTACTTATTATTATCTTAAGTATATCATAGAACTCGATTTACAAAATAGCTAAACAAATTTTTACCCGGCTTACGGCAAGCAGAAAATTGTTGTAATTTTACCAGTCTATGTGGGTATAAATGCTCCATGACTGGACTGATTTTGATAAATGAGTTGTTTTTGAATTTATAGTGTAACGGATGTTTAAAGCTTATAAAAAAAATTAAATAATTGCGTTTTTCGTTGCAGTCTGTAGTTGATTATTATCTGTGATTTTAGTTTTCGGCTTTAGTTATTGGACGGAAAAAAAAACTTGATTATCATTTGAGCTCTCTCTTTCAAAAACTTGTATCAATAAATATAAATATCTTTACACATACACACAGCGCCATCTACTTCCACACTAACTATGCAAATACTTTTTTTTGTAAATACTTACATATATAAATTGAAAACATCCATATAACTCGGGTACACATGTTTGTATTCATCATACAAACATATGTTCGCGGGATTCGACCCACGACCTATTGGTATAGCAGTCAAGAGTTTCTAAACACTACACTAAACAGGTCGTTGTCGTATACGACTATGTGACATAGATTTCAATAGATAATTGAAGTAACATGATACATTTTATAACTCTCCAAAGAAACTAAATTTCTGACGGTCGAGTTCTCCTGGTATAATATATTTTAATCTTGGAAATATACTGTTCATATAGCATTCCATACATTCAACCACGGATTAAGTAGCAGTTAATGTTGCTAAGTAACAGGTACTACATTCCAATTAATGGTAGTGGGGTGGCCCGCATATGCTGTCGGTGGCTTGTATTAATTCCACTCAGGGGTTCGGAAGTCAGGTTAGTAGAGACAATATCCTTATCATATGTTTTATCAAAATGTTGCTGGTTTTCTAAGTTTACAATTTATGTATGAAAATTGGTCACCATCGTGTACTCTTAAATGCTTAGCCAACCCAACAGAATTGATACGAAGAGATTTGAGTATTGTTACAACTAAGAACACGTAAGACACTCAATGACCCGTTACTCACGCTTCGTATGCGGTAATGTTCATGGTTGGCCCGGCATATCCGCGAATGTGTTTCACCGGACCGGGCGACCCACATTTACTGACCCGGCTCTTGTGAATTGATCATATCATAATACAGTGACAAGCATGACGTACTGAGGAAACATCCCTTTTCATATTCCTACGAGAATACGCCGAACAAGCCTATAGGAACTTTCAACACGTTATTTTCTACATTTGCGTGTACAATTGGTTTTCTTGGCATATTAACCCTTATTTAGGATGTCTTAAGTGCTTATTACACTATCCTACATACATCCAAAGTCAAGCCGGTTTCCCGTAGGGGTAGGCAGATACCACAGACTTCCCCTTGCTGCGATCCTGATACACCACTTTTGCTTCATTCAGTTTCATAAGGTTGTTCATATTCATACATCGGTATAGGGTACTCTTGACTTGGAGAAATCTAATTAGGAACACTCTCATTAGAAATCGGAAGTTAGGAAGCGCTTATTACACCATCCTAAATGCAGAGACAAAATCGGCATACACTGCCGGTTGAAGTAAGGATATTTGAATTGACAGAACCAACGCTGCCAGCAATGTTTGCCGAATAGTTTCTGCATTTAGGATGGAAGTAGTGCGCTCGGGACCTTCCAATCCACTAAATCGGAATCTAACTGTTCTAACTTCAATTACACCTTCTTATTTAATAATTAGATGTCCTACAAATAGGATAGTGTAATAAGCACTTTATAGACGAGACGACACCACCCGCGTTTTACAGGCAATAAAAAAATATATCTCTTCGTTTCGCATTACGCGCGTAATTCGGCTATTGTGTTACGCCTTTTACTGGAATTTCACTGTTTACGGTTGGGTCAAGTTTCAGAGCTTATTAGAATGTTTTGTTGAGTGGAAGGCTGTTAAATTAATCCATTAAGAAACGGGTTTTGTCATTTTTTCGCAAATCAGTGTTTAGAAAAGCATTGCTTATCAAGTAGGTATAGTTTACAGGAAATCAGAAATAAAATCGACAGATTGGTGTAGTGGATAGTGAACCTCTCAGCGAAATACCAACGGCTGTGGATTCGAATCCCACGAGTGATAGGTAAATGTTTGTGGGATGAATACGAACATTTATTCCCGCCATAGCACAAGCTAAGCTTAGTTTGGGACTAGATGATTGGTGTAAGTGTCCGAAATAATATTTTTATATTAAACATTAATAGACTTTTTAAATTTATAGGTTGAGGGTCACATACATCCAGACAGAGAAAAATTTCTCTGTATCATTAACAATATATTTCTAGTGATTTCTGATACTATAATTCATTAAATAACTATAATTCATTTACTCAACAATATACTTAGACCTAAATGGAATGCCATTATGAATGATGATAACAGACCTGCATGGGAAATGAAGCACTGAAATTTAAATATCTCAGTCAGTCTTATGTTGTTTTGTTTAAAATTATTTCCCGTTAACTAGTAGCGAAATATTACCACTTTGATAGTGATGAAACAACTTTCTTTAATTTCTACGTGATTTCGAAGGGATCGTGATCTTATCTGTGCATAAGATCTTATGCTGTTATCAGTGCCTTTGTGCCTAGAGCGTGGCGATTAGGTCAAATCATGCCATGGAATGCAATGAAAATCGCGCCATGGGAGAGCCTTATGTCCAACGCTGAACAACTTTATAGCAGCTTAGCAGGCATTACAAAGTGTTCGTGTAGCATAATATGCTTGTGAATAGCAGTTATCGATAATCGATGATTCGACATCGACAGGACATCACTAGGATCATTCGTAATAAGGTCTGTATTATCAGACCTCGATTAGCATTGCCATGAACATTTTAAAGTCTGAACAATTTGTACCTGCCATGGAGAAAATCTTACAAAAGATTAAGAGGGATTCCTCGGAGGTCATGTCAACCTCCATGACTCATACAAATCTCATAATGACAAAATGATCTAGAGTTGACTCCAACTCGGTTCCGGTTTATGACTCACGCGTAAAGGTATTTTTCCCATCGTTTTGTTGAAATCTCGGCCAAAGGATGAATAGATCGATTATGTCGGTTACTTTGGTGAGTCAGAAAATATGTCATTTGTCATCTACAAGGGCAGTGATAGGAAGGTGGAAGAAAAGAAGTTCACGGACGCAGCGAGTTGTCATCCATCAAGAAACGAATAGCTACATAGTTTGCGGGTCGAATTAGGCCAGTACAATGTCGTTGCTAGCAACTCTTAGGCCCGTATTAATAAATCGTTCTTGAGATTGAGATCGCGTCTCGGTCTCAAGACCATTTTTTCTGATGCTGTTTTAATATGCAACAGATTCTCAAGCTTCAACTTGAGGCCATGTCAATCTTGAGAACTGTTTATTAATACGGGCCTTAGGGCCCAATAAATAAAGGAATTTTAAGATTTAGATAGAAACTCACTTTTAACAGTATTTTTACCAACTTTCTGTAACTGTATTTGTTTTCTGTTGAGCAATAAAGGGTATTTGTATTGTATTTTTTTTTGACGTTCACGTCGATCTTACGATCGTTTTATTAATACGGGCCCTAGAGGAACTGTTGGTGTTTAACCCTACTTCTAAATAAAAGGTAGAGGTTATCAATTCGTCGCGTATTTTATTTTAAAACTGTACCTACTTATTTATATGTTACGCGATATCTCGTAAGAATTGTAAATCGATTTGAAAGGGTTCTTCAAGGTGGTCCCATATAGATTTGGTAATATCTGATGACGCACTCCGGCGATAGAGAATGGAAAAAATGATGTACCGGTTTACTAAATCCTCATGGGTGAACTAATGAACTGAGTTGCATACAAGGAAGAATCCACGGGGGAGGAGGTCATGGATACGCCCTAGGTCTACTTAAGCCAAAAAAATATTTCGTTCGATTTTATAGTTAGGTTAGGTTAATTAATGCGAATCTAGTCAATCATTAAAAAAAAATTACAACTATACTTCGTATAATGGCTGGCATATTAGACCCCCCCTCTGACTCGAAGGCTGGATATACGCCCTTGGTTGCACACGCTCAAAGGTAACTTGAAACGCTGACATGATCATAAGAGTAGACAGGTAGGTACCTAATAGAAAAAAATTCCACGTGGTGTAAGTCGCGGCAACAGCTACATATTTTTAAATAAGACGGGATACTCACCTAATTCATATTTTGATTGTATCTATGTCATCTGCAGAGAAACATGACACTGCGGCTGTTATAAAACATTGAAAATTACATAGGTTTCTTTTTTAGTCGTGCGAATATAAAAAAAATAGTTGAAAAATGTAAGGCGTCACTTTCGCCGAGTTGGGAACCGGACAATACAAATCATGCGTAAAATTGTTAAAATGTGAAATATGCCTTATATTTTTTTAAATTGCTTTCACAAAGATTTTAACATAGGTACCTAAGTAATAAAGTCTACTATTCACAGTATGAAATTAATATATTTTTTTCCAATCACCATAATTTTGATATAGGTAGGTATGTATTTAGAGATTTGCTCAGACAGGGTCTGCTTTATCTATCAATTGTTTTGATTTAGCTATTTATAACAACAGTCCCAGAATGGTCTTATCAAAACCTTTCATTACATAAATAGTTTTGAGAGAAATTGCCTTATAGTTATAGAAGTAACATGGCCTGAATATATTTTACATTTTCCTGTACATACATTGTACTGTAGCATTGTAGATACCTATATCAATGCAGCTTAGTAGTAGTAATTGCACAGATTTGTATTAGAATTATATGCAAAGGTATATTAGTTAGTTGAATATATATATTATGTAATTTAATTACTAAATGAACATATTAGAAACAAACTTCCTCAAACCTAGTCTTATATGAATACCTATTTAATAATAAATTATGGGTAAACTGGTTATTTTCCTTCAAAGCCTCTCTTGCGAAATTAGTTGGTTTTATTTTATATAATTATAAAATAGGGTCTGTCTGTGTATTTAAAAAATCGATAGTCACAGCTTACTATTGAAAATTATTTGGTGATAAATGAAGATATAATATTGGAATAGAATTCAAAGGTTCCTTTTCACCAGCCAATTTCCACTTGTGCATATTTATCAGAATATTACATAGGCACTGCTGTATGTGGATAGGTAACAAGTGAGTGCCATTCTTGCCTTTTTTTCTTGTTTATACGAGTATATGTTCTTCAAAATAAGAATAGGTGTAAAAAAAATTTTTGCACATTCATGTTCAGATATTAAAATGTTAAATCTAAGCGAGTCTCACAGACATTAATGAACCAGTGATAATAAAATGTTCGTGTGCATGCAGCTAGCTACCCGGGCTGCGGCCCTGTTCAACCCTCGCCAACGAAAGTATTTCGCTATGGGGCGGGGGCGCGCCGTAGTTTCGCAATGGGACCGTCTCAGAGAAATAAGTATGAGCTCCCATTTGTTCCATGCATAGTATATCCATCAAACCTCACCCAAATAAAATAAAAATATATCAACTTTAATTCACACTTACCTTCCTCAATGAAAAAACAACAAGATTTTATTGATCACAACATGTGTGCACACAAATAATTGTAAAAATCAAATCTAGCGTTTCACTGTTTACAAGTAATTTCAGTTTTGATCCGGAAATGTGAATCAAAAAATTCAATTCATGATACGTATAATTCAGTTCACAATTTTATTTTTATAATTCACAAAACACAACACCACTCCTCCCAAACGTAAAATGCCGACTGACTGAATGATGATTGATTGAATTGAAGTGACTGAGGAACTGTTTGATTGGATGAACACAACGAACGAATGAAAAAAACATCGAATTTTATGGAAAAATATTACAGCTCCTCCTATTACCTCCAGTTATTCTTGCTTGGAATTGTTACAATTTACTGTGCCATCTATAGAACAACAAAATTGAATGATCGTACAGCGTCATCTAGTGTGTAATAAAAATACTACAATGAATGAACAGCTCAAGCCTTATTTATATCCCGTAGATTTAAGCGTATCCGAATGTTTTCGCAATTTGTGACTAACTTCAGTAGTGTAAACGTCAAAAATGATAACTGTCAGTCGATTGTCATTTTTCATTCCCTTTCATTAATTTTTTCTTAGACGACCGATTGCCATAAAACAAAAAGTTGAAGTTGAAGTTGATTTTTTCTTTTCATTTACGTTTACGTCAAACATGGAGGAGGACCGTCTTTTCGATGAGCGTGTTTCAATCAGAGAATCCGCTCGTCCTCTGAAAAAATATGGAAGTACGTGCAACCATATGAAAAGGAACGACGAATATATAAAGCATGTGATGACAAAAGGTGATACTTTACAAGGAATCGCACTAAAATATGGTGTAACTGTAAGTGTGTGGACATCGCAATAAAAGTGATATTTATCTTGATAATTATTCAATGTCCTGAATAAGTGATGAAGTGTTTGTGGTGTTTGTTGATTTCAGATGGAGAAAATAAGGAGGGCGAACCGATTGTTCGCGACGGACAGTTTGTTTTTGAGGGAGTATTTATTGATCCCCGTGACGAAAGATTCTCCTTTCTATGAGAATGGTGAGCGTGTGACGGAACCCCCCGCACCCACCCATCGCGCATCGATCGCCGGCATGCCCACCAGAGATTTTTCTCCAGGCAGCCCTGATGAGAAGAAGACTTTTGATGATTTCCTCAGCAGACTGGACTCATCACTTGCTGATATAAAGAAACATGTAGAAAAAACTAAGGAAAATAGTGAGTGAGTATCCCTCTTTATAGTTGTCTTTGCAATGTATTTAAAAGAAATGCTGTCACACCATTACCATAGTAAAACACATGCCACATTACAGTTTTCATAACTCCATAAACCTATGAAAAAAGTTACTCAATTTGTAATAACTTTACATTTGATAGAATATTTGATACAAAATGCGATGAGACAGAGCAAAAGGACTACATAGTAGCGACAGCTCGGATCACTCTTATGATAAGTGTATTTGCATAGTTGCTGATAACGGAGTATTTGATGTTTTGAGGGTGTTTACTTTACGACATATCAGTATGAACTCCACATTATAACTTTGAAAGCAATAAAAATTTCAAATTGTTTCTAAGTTATGCTTAACGGATGCAAATACCTACATTTGATTTTGGAAGAAGCAATTTGTTTTATTAACTACCTACATTCATGAAAAGAGTCCTACATAGTAAACAGAAACCTATTGAAGATTGTTTTACAATATATCTCATACTTGCTTTCCACCCATGGCTTCCTATGTAGAACATCTCTATGGGGACTCTACCTTCTCCTTTTTAAAATTCTTCAATTAAAGCATCATTCTTAAGTCGATTACTTAAAAGTACAACTAAGTTAGATAGGCAGCTGTCTGGTGGCGACAGTGGTGTGCACTTCATACGGGCATAATGGCAGTGCCTACCCTAGCAAATTGTAAGCTTTCCTCAAAATGTATTGTCAAGATAGCTGATTATCATGCCCTTCTTGTCCCTGTGGCATCTTTTTGTCCCTGTGGGCTCTCTAGTCTTTGATACAATTTATCTTGTACTTTAGCCATGGCAATAGCGACGGCCTTCGGTAGTGAGTAGTACCACGGAGCAAAAACAAATTTTTCTCTGTGGTACTATCTGTTTCTCTCAATAAATAAGTTGGTATGGTGATCCGTGTTCTGTTTTGACCCTGGCCTGAGCTGTCCTGCCCCTTCTGTACATATACACCTCGTGACTCGACCCAGCTGGGCATAGGTGGGCTGGGAAGGTCACAACCTGAAAAGAGGCAGAGATTAGACAGAACAGGTATCCAGTTGTTATAATTCTGATATGGGGAATCGTCAGCCAAAACAAGTTATTATAGTATGTAGATAGGGATTCATGTTTTTGAAAATTATTTTTTGATTTATGGATTCAATGAATAAATGACGACTGCTGTTGTGACCATGCCCACGAAACCGAATGTTTATCAATTTTATGTATGTTATATACAGTAGCTTTGCCTTGCTCTGTGTTGTTGCGGAGTTTCTTGTCGTTTCTTCTCCCTAACCATAACACCTTGTGAAGAGATGTAGTTAAAAAAAAAATAACATGTTGACTTTCAATAAGTGATATTTTTGTATCCTACATTGAATAAAATATTTTTGATTTTTTTGAGATTTTGATTTAATTATAAATAAGTGCCCAAAATCAATATTATCATACCAATTAGTTTATTAACTGGTGAGGGAGCCGTGGTAATTATGGGTAACTAATATTTGTTAGAAGGTATTATTCATCTGTAGACTTATCATTTTTCCTCCTCATAATTATCGATAATTAGTTTGGCCATGACTTCTACATATACTGTTTTTAGTTTGTTAGAAGATGGTCTGTTTATTTACATTTTTGTTTTATACATTCTATTACCTGGGGAATGAATTTCTCAAAAACCGGATAAATAATCTGGAAAATTAACAAAACAGGCCAAGTGTAAGTCGGGAGCTGGAATTTTTTCGTACAATCGGGTAATCATACATATTTCACATTGTGAAATTCATACCTTCCTATTTCTTTCTCTCAACTATGACGTGGAACCAAAATTCAATCATTGTTAAATAGTTTCATAGATGTGCCTGTGAGAGACGGACACACACCAACGTAATTCCATGAGTGTAGCATTTTGCTAGTTTTGGATACGCAACATTAAAAAGGTATTTTTTTTGTTATGATTAACTTCTTCTTTTTAGCGAGTTGTTGGCAAAAACATAATTCTTGAGGACCAGAATGTGGCCACATATGCAGCATGATTAACTGGATACGTGTTTGACCACATTTGGTATCTACTAAAGTGTGTATTTTAAAGAATATTTTTGAACAAGTTTATTGAAAATTTAGGAAACCGTTACATAGATCAAATCATTTAGGTAACGCAACCAACAGTATTAAAATATATTCTATATCTTGGAAATAGCTCAACAGTTCGCCACCAAACATAGCTAAAAACTATTTCCTAAATATCAGCCTTATAAATAAACTACTTACAAACTGGTTCCTCTGTTTGTATGTAGTTATTTATCTAAAAAGTTACAAAAATATATTTACAGGCGTCACAAAAACCTATATAGGTTTGGCGCTACATTACAGACGTATATACAAAGGTTTGAATCTTGTGTCACTTTTTCGGAGCGGGGTTTAAAATTCGAATCTCAAAATCCGTAAACTGCATCTCAAACTATGTTCCTATCATTCCCATCTTTTTGGGCGAAATTGCATTATAATTGGTGCCATTGACTTCAAAAGAAGAAAATCTTGTTGTAAGATAATAAGACCATCCAATCCATCTCTTTCTGTTGTTGACGTAATAACGGACTGGGAGCGACAGACACGGTGTACACCGTTTTGATTGGCAGTATCGCTTACATGAAATTGGCTACTCCCGGAAAGATGAATACTGAATAGGCTGTTGTTGTAACGATGTGAAACTTAAGGCCGGTATTAATAAAGCAATTACAAGATAGAGATCGGATTTAAACTGACACTTGCGACGTCATTGGCTGAAAATCAACATTGTTGTGGGTATTACTAGTGTTATTCCTCTATGGTATTACCTATTCTACAACTTATGCTGAGCTGGAAATCTTTTTGGCTTCACATTTGAGACGCTGCCACCAGCTGTGTGCAAAATTGTCTTCTCTATGCCTTTTTTTAAAGTAGTCAAATAATACATTACTATTCTATAGTGTTTTCACATAAAATATATAATATCTATTCAATTCGTGTAATTCCTCTTTATTGGTGACTCCACTCCTGATTACGAATAACTTTCCACAAGGAATGCGGACTGCTAAGGTATGGAACTCACTGCCCGCGTCGGTTTTTCCCGACACTTACAACCTTGGGATCTTCAAGTCTAGAGTGAGTGAATAGGCATTTACTGGGCGCGCGTGATACATCTTCGGCTACATCGTCACTTTCCATCAGGTGAGATTGTAGTCAAACGCGATACCAGTTTTTAATAAAAAAAAAAAAAAAAACCATAGCCTAATTCGATCAAAAATTTTCGATTACCCATACAAAGTAAACCATTGTGAAACCACCTTTAGTATTATATTATCTATGCACCTACCAAACACTACTGTCTTCAGAAATAATTTTTGGTATGTAGATGTTCTTGCCGAAAAAAATGCGATTTGAAGTGAAGTGACACTCACTTCAGTTCAGAGTGAGATTTTTGGTACTTAAACAAACTTTTTAATTCAATTTTTATGATTATTTACATTTCTTGTTAGTTACGTAACGTAACGTGCTTACCTGCAATTCTAAAAATGAATGATTAATAAAGAAAAGGCTGCTAATATCATTATGTTTTAATTTGGAATATAGTTGTATGGATCTTGGAACTTACTTCACATATTTAGATATTTAATATAATTTGTTAAACAATAACCACTATAAATTGACAATAGTGGCTTTTCTTAAAATAAATAGTTATTGTTTCTACGCTACCATTCATAACATGAAAAGACATAACCCTGATTGTGAACAGGATAAGCCGTAACAGCCATAGTTAGCGTTTTTCTTGATTTTGACAAAAGGATATACTTCACAAAATTGTTTATTTTTTTAATAAATAATAACATAAGCATGGTGTCTAAAATTTCAATTAAAGGGCTCGAATTCCACTTTTTACAAAACGTTGATTATCTCAGCAACAACCTTGTGGCAGTTATGTCCTTTCTCCTTATGGGGTCAGTATGGAAGTCCAACAATTTTCGACCGAATTCGACTATGATGCCTAGTGGAAAGTTGTTCGTAATAAGGAGTGGAGTCACCTGTCGAAAATTATTGACTAAAGGTGGTTTCAGAATGGTTTACTTTACTGCACACTTTTCCAATTACTTATCACGTTTGGTAATTAGGTAAATATACTTCTCTTCATTACTATTAATATTTTTCCTATGCCATTAATTTACATTTCATCGAAAAAAATAATGAGGTTTTCGGATTTAAATGATATAATTTTGTTTCACTTTCATATACCAAATTGTTGGATAACAATAATTGGCTGCTACTAAATTTTATATTAGTATGCTAATAATGTAATATTGATAAGCGGCAGTTTTCTTAATTAGATATTAAAAAAATATTTATGTCCTGTGGCTAATATGATAACGATGATGAAGCCTTAAAAGCCAGCTTGTGTTTTGGTTGTCAGAGATAGATCGCCAGCCCCCCAAATAAGATAGGGATTTCGGGTGAGTACGCTAACACTTTCAGTCTCATCTTCGTTTAACATCAGGTGTGTGTGTGTGTGTCGGGAATTAAGAAGAACCTAGTGACAACTTGCACTTCAAAATCGATATAGCCGTTTAGGTTACAGAAGGTAACATATATGTACATGCTCGAAAAATATTAATCTTCCTGGGGCGATCGGGTAAAGAGTGTAAATTTCAGTTCCATCTTGATTGTTCGCTTTATTAATGCGGGCTTAGGATACCTCGCGGTTTTCTGTTTGTATGACAGCATTCAATCATACGAGAACAAAAGGACAAAAGCCAGTAGCCTATGAGAGGTGGTTTTTTGCAAGTCTCGCGCTCGTGACTCAGCTCAAGGTCGCGCCGGCCAAGCACTTTCTATGCGCCAACGCGACGTCACCGCGTTTAGTTGGTCACATGGCAAAGCCTTTCTCATGTAGAAAGGCATAAACGCCATAGGTTGTTTTGTTTTGCCGTTACGCAGTTTTGGTGTTGATTTTATTTCGTATGTTTTGTTTATTTTATTTGTATAATTGGACCAAAGAAAGTAAAATAAAAGTCTTAATGTATATAGTTATATGGAATCAATAGCCTTGAAAAGTCCACTATATGGAGTGATCTTCATCGCTATCCAAGGGAGGATTTGTCCTAATCGCCACGCTTTGGGTAGAAGGTTTGGCGGTCGCAGCTCTTCCCCCCCAATGACGCAGCTTCCCATCACTGGTCTACTGTTATTTTATTTATTTTTCAACACGCTCACGTTATGCTCACGATATCCCTTAGTTCTTTGCCTTTTACGACCTCCACGCGGCGGGTTGGTTAGGACCGTGCGGTTTCTGGCAGAGGAGAACCTATTCTCCGGTCACGGCCATATGCAATAAAGTAACTTAATTAAAACTTTCGAAACAGACAGAAATGCAAAAGTGACAGGAGGTGAGCTCATCGCAAAACGTGGTTTATAGATGTGTTTTTGGTGTAAAAATCCTTAAACCCCCATTTTACAAAATTCACTGGAAGAGACGTGTTGGTTCCATTCTTTTTACGTGCTGAAACCACACAGCACAATCCAACATATTATGATTACGTAATTACTGTTAATTGTAGGTCTGTGATTGTTAATCATACTGGAGTTGGAGTCGCTGTGTTACCGAATGCCTCTAAAAGCATGCATGCCCGAATGTTTTGTAAGATATTTCCAGTTTGATAGCTCACAGGAATATTGTGACCGCATTTCTTGATCCATGTTAACGACGTAAATGTGTTTGTTTTGTGTGTGTGTGTGTCAATATTTACCAATTTGCGTGATAAGTCGGCATAAATTGCAGGTTCAATGCCCTCTTCTCCTTCAATCTAAAATTGTGGTGGTTCAGCTCACCCGTGAATAAACGGGTGATTATTTTACTAAACATTTCTAACAATGGATTATAAATATTGGCAATTGGCGTATTTACCATTCAGCGTGTTGAATGATAAGGCGTTTGACATTTTGCGTATCAATAAAAATTTGGATTGTGCTTCGAGGCATGCCCTATGCTGAACTGAACGGAGGGCGGATCATTTATTATGTTTGTTTAACGAATGCAGTCACGAATGAGTACACGGTTTTAACAGATCGATAGTGTGGTGGTTTAGATAGACAGTCGATATGAACCATCGGTTTTTCAACCAATGAGATCTTAGCCAGGATTGTGTCCAAAGCGACTCCATGAAATAGTGAAGCAAACTTTTTTAGGTCAAAACAAACTTTCAACAAAAACTTTCCTTCGTTTCCAGAAAATCGTACCCAAGAAGGGCTGCTGCCAAAGTTAAAAAAAATATTGTTACACTTTGTGTGGTTTCAGTACGTAAAATGAATAGAAACTTCCCGTGGGTGTTGCTAAAGTCGACTATGGGACTTTACACCTAAACAACTATAGATTTTTTTTTTTTTTTTTATGATTGACTGGATACGCGTTTGACCACAATCTCACCTGATGGAAATGGAATTTCATTTCTCAACAGCGATGGGCTCACCCCCTTTAAGGTGTGCATTTCCAGCTTGCCCCCAGATTATATCCAAGTCCATTGCAGAACTAAGACCGCTCCCGTGGCACTATTGACATAGATATTTATGGGAGCATTAAGCCTTATCTCCACACGTGGTAATACCAAATGGAATATCTACCTGTCAAACCCGACAGGTGTCGGTCAACATTTTGCAGTCTAGATCATACCATATTACTTAGAAATACGATTGAAAATTAGGGCTACGTAGCGTGGTATGCTCACGTATCTCAGGGGATATATAGGTACACAGGAACTTCTACCTACATATTTTAGCAATTTATATCTACCCATTTAATTGATGATATCATACATGAATTTGCGGCCCGTACTGTAATTGATGACGAAGTCGAATAATCCGTCTGGATACTTTAATTCGCCGAATTTCTTAATTCGTGCTTGTTCGGGTTTTGATAAGAACCGAATAGATGAGATATATTTATTACCTTCAGAGTTCAGACAGGTTAAGGCTAAACCATGTTAAATAGCAATCTGCAATTGATTAGGATAAATACATAATTAAAAGTAAAGTTACTCTTCATAGCAGTCGTTTACACTAAGTTATTCAAGGAACAGTTTATACGCTTTTATAATAAGGTTCCGGTAGCCATACAAATTTGCCTTTAAATAAATTTAAAACCACCATTAAACGGTAACTATGTGTAAAAAGCTATTAAAAAAATCTGACTAGATAATTAGAATTTAGAAGAAAAATAAAGAAAATAATAGACTATTTCCAGCCTATTATTTTATTTTCTTTGTCGAATCATAAATTGTAAAAACACTTAAAAAGTCCAACCCCTGAGTTTCTTGCTCGTTCCTCTCTGGGGAGTCTGCCTTGTGTATTAGCGATAATTGTATGTTATAACGTTTTGATTAACTACACCAAACCACAGTAAACGTTTACCGCGTGACCAAGCGGTCAACATAGTGCCATTGTGTGAATCAAATCAATAGCTTATCTTAACTACTACTTTTTAATTTCATTAGATTACACTGATTTAAATGCATTTTGTCACGTTATGGCAACCGAAATATTCCCATTGTCGGTTGTAATGTGGTCGTAATAGAAATGTACTATAGTGATTACCAGTAAATAAACAAATATTCCATGAATTAATGTCTCAATATTGGATGTAGAACATGGTAATAAGATGCTATGTAAATGGTGAAACGGCACTTTAACTGCTCTCCGCTGAATAAATTTTTAATCCCTTAGCTTGTTGTCGTGTCGATTCTAATGACACTACTCTAAACTAAAACAAATGTTTTAACTCGATGAAATCGACGGGTGTTATGTGTTTGACATCGTTGTGTGTGTGTCCAGTCTTTCTCCGGATGTATAGTGGTCCGATTGGAGTGCGGTTTTTTCTATTAAAGACTAGTTTTTCGCCCGCGGCTTCGCCTGCATGGAATAACTTTATCACGGATATGTTTAATTTGTTTATCGGGGTATAAAATATCTTAATTCAGGGTTTTAATCCAGGGTATGTTCTACCCATATACCAAATTTTATCCAAATCCTTTCATCCGTTTTACTGTGATTGAGCAAACAAACAAGCAAACATCCAAACTTTCGTATTTGTAATATTAGTTAGACTAAACAAGGGGGCAGGTTAGCCATGTTTGATGAAAATCGGTTTAGTCGTTTCGAAGATATTTCGCTATTAACACAGGTTTTTAGTATGTTTCGATGATATTATAGTTTTTCGACGGTTTTATATTTTTTACTTTGATGGAAATTTTCAACACGGCTAAAAAATTCTGGTTTCATTAGCCTGAATATAGTTAATTTAAATAGAACACATTGTACTCTATGTGAAATCTATCTTTATTGCTCAGTTTACTTGATCAATCTAGGTTATATCTTCACAATAAATCAGGTATTCTTACTTGAGAACTGGTTTCGAACTTATCGAATGTGGCCGATTCGAATGAAACATATATTTGGTATATTTAATACAGCTCTGATCGAACACTTTTGAATGGGAAGTCGAAAATTTTTCTTCGAAATATGTTGAACCACTATTTCTCGAAAGTTCTAGAAAAATCCACCACTGATAAAGTCGATTAAGTAGGAATAGTGATGGGGTTAGGTCGAAATATACATATAAATGAAGGAAATTCCCATTCTGTTCTTTTTTGTGTAAAATTACACATGACAATTTACTCAGTAAGGATATATTAAGGTAAACTGTGGATAATCTGATGGGTCAAGGGGTCCCTTATCAATCATCTACAATTTTTTATTCACAACGGATTATCGCTTGACCTCAAACACACTTGATGTTAAGTGAAAATCTGGTGGAAGTGCAGAACCCACAATCTATTTAAGGGACTGGCTATATCACTTGGAGACTTATATGATGGTGGTAGCTGGTCAGGCGAACATATAAAAATGCTCAACCGCCAACCAAGCGGAGCACTAAACATGTACTCCGCTGGGGATCGAACCCGCAACCTCCATTTTGTACTATTTACAGGACACCTGTATTAGAAATAAACATTTAATTAGGTCCGAACTTGTTTTCACACTTGTTTTTTTATTTATTTTCCACATACACGAAACTCAGTCAGAAATAATCATATTGTATTACCGCCTCCGTGGCTCAACGGGGCTTCTACTCATCTTTGTTAATTAGAATACCGTTCACAGTAATCCTATTTTAACGGGAAATCATAGTTTTATGCTCTTAATACGTCACGTTCTAGTCCACTGAAGTTTCAGCCAAAAATAGAAGGCACGAAATGGGATACCTATTATTTTTGCACATTACACGATGTGATACGATATACTCGTAATAATATTGTGCTATTTCGGTCCTCTCTTGGGATATGAAGTGGTGATGATAACTGAATGTAGCAGTTAATATGAAACCACAGTAGGGTTGTCATCTGCGATAATAAATTAGGGTAATATACAAGGTCTAACCGAAATGGTGCTTAATATTTTCTGACGTCAAATTGTATGCGATAAGGAAGATTTTGTTATTTAAAAAATGTTATTAATTTTAAACTATTTCATTTATTTCAATTGTGAGAGGAAAGGGCAAGGATTGAATCAGGAATGAAGAAATACATAGACGAACATATTTCACCGACAGCCCAGCGGATTAGTAAGTTGAAGTGGAAGTGCACCTTGAAGTGAACTGATGGCCGGTGGGGCATTAAATTTCTCGAGTGGAACCATGGAGGAGGTGCAGTATGAATGGAATCTAACGTAAAATCATTGACAGGATGGAGGGATAGAATGTCATTCACTTTAAAAGTAATTAATTGAATATTAAAACGTTTTACTTTCAATGTATAAATATATTTAATTTAGAATTTTTATGTTTTGATTTTTAAATTTTTCAATTGACATTTGATTTTATAATTGTTATTTAAAAATTTTCAATGTCTACCAGCTTTACTAATATAGTTATAGGTGAATGTACTAACAAACATGGGCCTTATTGTCTGGAAAATAAATGATTTATTATTATTATTATTTTAATAGAAAGAATAGAATAAAACAACACGTCCCAACATTTTGTTTAATATTTTTTTATATTACTTTCATAAGTATGTCTATAAAGACGTCCTAAATTATTGAACATTATTTTGGTTACACAGGGCTTATACAGGGTGAAATTTAATTCGTGTAATTTCTTTTTACTGCTAACTCCACTTCTGATTACGAACAACTTTCACTAGGAACCATACTCGAAATCAGCCCAAAATTGTTGGACTTCTATACTGAAGGTGGTTTCAGAATTATTTACCTGCTTTTTTGTAGCTTGTATCTCGTGTCGCTCGCTGTCGAATTAAATAAAAGAAACTTCACATCTTCAATCAGGGACAAAAATGTAAATTTGAAATTTATTTATTTATTTATTTAATAAGACACACCAACAGCACACATATTACAACTCACATAACAACAGTTTCAAGTATAAACAGGTCTGATACATGTGCCAATAATAGGCGTGTACAACATTCAAGAGAATGAAATAATAATAACTATAAATTTAAAATTTAGAAAACCCAAAACCCAATTAACAGCATTGACCGTGACATGTGTCCCGGTACAGCAAAGCTGATGCCACTCCCTTTTGCCTTGACTATTCAAAATTTTTACTATGTCAATAGCATTAAGTTAAATCGGAACTAAGGCAACAAATAATAATAATTTTATTATTATTAAATATCCTACAGCATGGGTAGCATGACCACACGCGATATAGTATATCACATGTTATATCGCGCGGATCTGTCAAAATGCTGCTGTATGTACGACTGTTATGTTGCTCATTGTGACAGATAACCGACGACCGATTGGTGTAGTGGATAGTGACCCTGTCAGCGAAACCAACGGTACGGGTTCGAATCCCGCGAGGAGTAAATGATTGTATGATGAATACGAACATTTATTGCAGAGTCATTGATCGTTATATAAATATTTATGTATGTTTATCCGTTATCTAGTATCCATAGTACAAGCTTTGTTTTGTTTGGGACTAGATGATTGGTGTAAGTGCCCCAAATATTAACAATAATTATTATTATTATTATAAACTGTGTGATAAACTATATCGCCAGTTGTCATGTTATCAGGGCAGGTAGACTAGACCAAATGATAGTGTTAAAAGCTAAATATCTTCCATACCGCTTAACCGAAATCCATCAAACATGGCTAAGAACGTATCTCCGGGTTTATCGTAAATAAAAACAAAATTGAAAATTTAGAAAATCCTAAATACCTACTATGATGTTTTTTTTTTATATGAGAGGGCGGCAAACTTCTTCGATACGGCTGAACATATTTTCATCAAACATATCTAAGAACCTGTCCCTTCCTTTAGTCTTTAATATAAAAAAACCGTACTTAAATCGAACCATACATTACTACGATACGTCCCGACAAAGACATGACACATACACCCGTCGTTTTCCGTCGGGGGTTAAAAATATACTTTTCAACGGGAGCGAGTGCGTAGCCCTAACTTAAAGTAGCCTTTAACAATGAAAACGTCAAAACGTTGCCAACTAATTCCTTATCTTGTAATAACTTATTACAATTTAATATAACAGTGGACGCTGTAGTCGTGCGCAAGTGATTAGCAATTTAGTGGGCGTGTCCATCATTATATCTAACAAGTCGTGTTATCAAAATTCTCCTACATAATGTACAAGCACTTTTATATTGATTTACGGAGTAAAATATCTTTTTTTTTATGAACAACGGATTAGTATTTGACCTCAATCACACCTACCGAAGGTGGTAGTGTACTGACCCGGAAACCCCATCTTATTTGGGGGACTGGCTATCTTATCTCTGACCACTGGAACACAACAATGCTATTAACATGCTGTTTGGCGGCAGATTTAGATAAGATGGTGGTAGCTAGCCAGGCGGACATTCAAAGTGCCCTACCACCAACCAAGTACTAAATATGTACCCCGCTGGGGATCGAACCCGCGACCTCCGAATCGTAAGGCCAATGTTGTGTACATTGAGCCACGGAGGCGGTAATACAACATGATTATTTCTGACCGAGTTTCGTGTATGTGGAAAATAAATAAAAAAACAAGTGTGAAAAAAAGTTCGGACCTAATTAAATGTTTATTTCTTATACAGGTGTCCTGTAAATAGTACAAAACGGAGGTTGCGGGTTCGATCCCCAGCGGAGTACATGTTTAGTGCTCCGCTTGGTTGGCGGTTGAGCATTTTTATATGTTCGCCTGACCAGCTACCACCATCATATAAGTCTCCAAGTGATATAGCCAGTCCCTCAAATAGATTGTGGGTTCCGCACTTCCACCAGATCTCATTTTCACTTAACATCAAGTGTGTTTGAGATCAAGCGATAATCCGTTGTGAATAAAAAATTGTAGATTAGATAGCTGATTGATGGATGAGGGACCCCTTGACCCATCAGATTATCCACAGTTTATCTTAATAAATACTGAGTAAATTTTCATATGTGATTTTACACCTAAAAGAACAGAATGGGATATTTCCTTCATTTATATGTATATTTCGAAGTAACCCCATCACTATTCTTACTTTATCGGTGGTGGAATTTTTTAGAACTTTCGAGAAATCGTGGTTCAAAATAATTCGAAGAAAAATTTTCGACTTACCATTAAAAAGTGATCAATCAGCTAAATACTGTAAAAGTACATTTTTTTTTCAAAAATAAAAGTTTTACTCTTTGAAACATTTTCTGTTCGCGATACTGAATAATAACCCCCTTTGGCTTAACATTCCCTTGCCGACTAACGTTGTATGTATGTCGCAGGCAGAGAATAAGTCATAGCATCGTTATGTATGGTATATATTTGCGACATTATTGGAACACCGCTAACTAGAGGGAATCCCCATTAGCATTCAAAGCAACCGGACACAACCTGACCAACCTGCTCTGAGCAGCATAGTTCCCAATAATGTAGGAAATATCCGCCGTACATAACGATCCGCCTAGGCATTTCATGAAATGGCTAATTAAACTATCTGCGACATAATTTTGTATCTAGGAGCGTTTACTTTATTGTCATAAAAATGAAAATCAGTATGCAAATATTCAGATTTTTTATTTGCTTGTCACAGAAAGGTCTTATAATCTAAATTGGTACTACATGTGACCGCGGTGTCATTGACTTATACATTATCACCGCTATATTGCATTGTTAGGTGTATTTACAGTACGTTATGCGATAATAGATAGAACCGATCTTAGGCGATGGTGGCGATGTCACGAACTGGCAGCGCTGTCGTGACCCAGTGTGAATCACTTTATAGTCTAAAGGCTACCGTCTATAGACTGTGCTCAAGGCGAGGCAGAGAAAAAAATAATGAAAACAATCAAATCGCCACCATCGCTAGTGGTTTTAACAGCTTCATTGCTGTTTTTTTTTTTAATCTGTTTTAAGGTTTATCGATTATGCCGCTCTTTAGAGACATCGATACTATATAGTGTTTTGGCCGAATCGGATAGTGGAAGGGCCAAAACAGTGGTCCAATAACCTACGTTAAAATTTACTCCGCTTTGACGTGACGTTGCTGGTTGATGGTTGGTTTGGATGATAATTTTAGGATAGTGAGTTTATCTTCGGCTGATGCAATAGCGTTGTTTTGTTTCGGCTGTTTCAAATGTAGCCAGCCTTACGTTTTTTTCGCTGTTCACTTATGTACTGTTATTGAAAACTTTTTTCATTTATCAAGTATCTTATAATATTTCAAAACTGCTGATTACCTACCCACCGACTACTTCTATTACTAAATTATTTCCCGCCTCGAATGACGGGAAGTTTTAAACAGCAGATAGGCATCGTTTGTGGGAGCTGTGTTCATAAAAGTGATTCATTTTAAGTACTGCACGAATTGGAGGAAGTTATCATTACTAACAAGTTCATATGGCTCAAATAATAAAATAATATTTATTTCGAAACAGCTTATTCATAAGTTACAGTAGTATTTGGGTTCTCCTAGTAGGCAAATAGAAAAATTTGCCTATGTCAGGAGGGCCCACTCATTCATAAAACAAAATTACTTAAGCTGGTGTACATCGGTTCCGAAACAGCTACACTATTTATATACTAAAGTAAACGACAGACAGACAGTGTGTCCCCACACAGGTGTTTGGGGGCGGTGTGTGTGTGTGTGTGTGTGTGTGTGTGTGTGTGTGTGTGTGTGTGTGTGTGTGTGTGTGTGTGTGTGTGTGTGTGTGTGTGTGTGTGTGTGTGTGTGTGTGTGTGTGGTGCGTGCGTGCGTGCGTGCGTGCGTGCGTGCGTGCGTGCGTGCGTGCGTGCGTGCGTGCGTGCGTGCGTGCGTGCGTGCGTGCGTGCGTGCGTGCGTGCGTGCGTGCGTGCGTGCGTGCGTGCGTGCGTGCGTGCGTGCGTGCGTGCGTGCGTGCGTGCGTGCGTGCGTGCGTGCGTGTGTGTGTGTGCACGTGCGCGCCTGCGTGTGTGATATACATATATAATGATGTTTGTTATGTTACATATCTTAACATGCTTTCAGTCGATAAATAATCGTTACTTTTTAACCAATTAGTGATAATTATTTTACAATCATAGTATTTTAAATTGTAAATATTAAGGATATTATTTAACTGGTTGTAGACATGCTTAGATTGTACATTGAATTGGCGTTTGGCGAACATAGTCCTATGTTGTCCGATCTTGATAATTTTATCTTTTCTTCTTCTATTAGTTATTGCAGGGTCATATGGCAATGTTCTATGTAATTTTAAAGTTGCTTGTAGAATGTAAAGTTGTCGAACAGTCAATACGTCGGCAATTTTATAGGGATCAACAGTCGGAAATTTATACGGTTTAAGATACATGTGATGTGTTCTTAAATCTGGCAAACTGTGCAGTCAGGTCTAAGCACAGTAAGTCTGGAGTGCGTCATTTGGAGACTCCACTGAAACAGCATTGTAATGCAGCAGCTTTTGAGAGTTGGAGTCTGTTACGGCTCCACTTCGCGATACCGACAATAATACTGCAAACACCATGTACCTTTCTTTTTTGTATTTAGGCTTCAACCAAACAATAACCAGCCCTAGCTTTTGAAGCTTACAAATTGAGTGAGCTCACTCACTTCGCTTCAGCCGGTATTTGTCACAGCTAATAGTGACACGTATTTTGAAAAATAATTATTTATTTTTATTTTTGGGATACAATGTCGTCCTGTGCTTTTCTAAAGTGTTTAAAGCAACACAAGAAACACAAAAAGCTTGAGGTACTTCATTTCATTCGTAAGTAAATCAATTGACAAAAAGAAAACCAGCGTCATTAATGCGGAGGTCCCAAAAACCTGCGATCACCAAGAGGCCTGCCCAGCGTGGCGATTATGGCAAACATTGCTATTAACTGCTGTTGATGATTCTGAACATACTGCGTAGTCTTTAAGGAACAATGAAGATGTTGGTCTCTTTTTTTAAATTAAGAATTAATTTCATGCATGAATGTAACAGCTCTAAGATTTAAACCTAGCCAGTGGTAAAGAATATGTATGTCTACACTACGGGAATTAGTGGTCGAATTAACTCCGGGTATCCTTCGGTTTTGACTGACAGCCAAACATAAACAAATGCACCTATTTAGAATTTTAGTTGATGCATGACGTCACCCAGCGGATGTTATTCTAAACTTTTTATGAATTTTACACTGAAATAAGGATTATTTGGAAATGCGTGTTTTCATTTATGTTATCATTTAGCTATGTTTTTCTAAGCAACAAACTTTTAAGAAAATTTAAATATGTATAATACAGTGTAATCAATAAATATCGCCACTCGATTAATCCGTAAATAGAGATATCAGTAACTTTAAACTAATGATCAAGATTGTCGAATATTAAACCGCTAAAGATTTTTTTAAGGTAATCCTCTGTTATATGTTCGACAAATTCCGCCTTAATTCTATTTTTGTTCTCCCAACAACTACAGCAATAAACCAACAATAACAGTAAATTCTTTGATAGCTACACATTTTGGAGATTTTCGACGTCCAGTTATCAGCACGAGATAATCTGCAAGGCGGAGATTTATTAGATGATACCTCTGATACATCGCCATCTTGCAGATACCAAGATCTGACCCAAACGAAATTTCAAATAGTTCCTTATATAAATTATATAAGTAGTTCATGTACCCTTGAAATCTCACTAATATTATAAATGGAAACGTTTGGATGTTAGTTTGTTTATTTGTTTGTTGCTCAATCACGGCGAAACGGATGAACGGATTTGGATGAAATTTGGTACATAAGTAGAATATACCCTGGATTAAGACAGGATATTTTTTATCCGGATAGTGAGTAGTTTCCGCGGGATAAACAAATTTCTGTGATAAAGTTATACCAACATATATTAATTTAATTGATATATAAATTATTAATTTAATTGATAATATCTACTCAGCTAGCACTGCCAGTATTCATTTTAGAATCTACCGGACCAGCGTTCAATTTAGAAAAAGGAGTCAAACAAGGTGACCCTTTGAGAAAAAGGAGTCAAACAAGGTGACCCTTTGTCCCCTAAACTTTTCACCAGCATCCTATCATATTGCCCAGCAGTGGGACAGTATGGGCTTCTAATAAAATAAAGTTATTCCACGCAGGCGAAACCGCGGGCGGAAAGCTAGTATTACAATAATTGTTAACCTATAGTCTTATATTAACATGATATAATCTGAAATGCATTTATATATTACATAACATGCCGAAGTTGCCTTTTGGGATGGTGTAAGTTTGAAGTCTTTGTTTGTCTATGTGTCTGTTTGTTGCAATGTAGCGCCAATACTTTTTTTATTTCAAATCTTGGTATTTGCAAGGTGTTCTTAGTCATGTTTGAGGGGAATCAGTTCAGCTGTTTTCAGATAATTATTAAGCTAATTAGAATTCTGCACTAATTTTAAATGTATAGCTATATTAGACCAATGCCAACCTACTTACTTTCTACACAAACAAACATTTCGAACTTACACCCACCGTTTCCACAGGCCATTTGCCAAACTAATATTTGATTCTAAAGTTAGATCATTATAATCCAATCAATTCGATGGCCTATGACTGGCAAAGAAAATTATGTTTTCATAACATGCCCCACTATTTTCGGCACTGTTTTACCAACTGACTTGTAAACATTCTTTTGTGGTGTCTGCGAAATTAGAAATGTGATTTTGAGTTCTATTGCGTTGATATAAAGATTTGTGGGACAGGATACGCAGACGGAAGTCGTGAGTTACCAATTGGTGGCTCCGGTTTCAATCTTTTCGGTGCTCTGTGACTCTGCTATAGTTGGGTACATAATTGAAATAATGAAATGTCAAATATATTTTATTTCGTAAGTATATATAATAAAAATAATATTTGATATACAATTACCGCTTATTACACAATTACCACAAGACTGACTCCCCAGATAAGACAACAAGAAACTGGGCTGTTCTTTTAGATTAGTATTAGTGCTACAATGCGTGATTCGACAAAACAAAGAAAATATACCGGATGATTTTTTTTTTATCGTAAGGAAAAAAATAGGGCATGTTAGGTAAGTGAAGTAGAAGGTATTGGCATAGGTTTTTTTTCTCAAAACCATTATCGACTAAAGCGTTGTGTAATTTGACGGTCACGTTTGTAGCCTATTCCACATAATTACACCATTAAATTAAATAAATAAAGAAAACTTGGACAAAATATGCGTTCTAAATAAATTTTCCTTACCTAATATAAGGCAGGGGGAAAACAACCTAAAGTTAAATAGTGACCATTCAATTTTGTTGAGAACACTGTTTTCCTTGGCTTCACTTTGGACTCCACACTACAGTGGGGCTGTTTGCTCAGCAACTTAGATTAATGTTAATTGATTTTGTTTTGTAATATGTAACATAAATTGTAATAAAATTGTAAAGATGGAAACTATTTAGAAGATGTGCTGTTATGGAGTCTCTTATCGCTTCTTCTCGTAGCACCTTGTCAAGTTATGTAGTTTTGAAAAATAACATGTTGACTTTCAATTTAATTATATTGAGAGATATCGGATAGGATAGAATAATGTAGGATACAAAATATTTCTGACTTAGAACTAAAGAGCTAAACAAAAGAGCTTGTAAAACTTAATACTTAGGTATGAAAGAGAGAGATTCTCAATCTATTAGTTACAATGAAAATAGATTTATTTATGTAGTATTCCAACAAACTCATCTTCACTTAACATCAGGTGTGATTGAAATCAAGTACGAACCCGTCGTGCATAAAAAAAAAAACAAAAACATGCAGAGAGAGCCACTCCCATGGTGCAATTTTCATTGCTTTCCGTGTGGGGTTTTATAGGGTCAAAGCAGGCTGGTTGGGATATTATGATCCTCCACACCAAAGATGCTTGTGCCATGTTTCATGATATTATGCTCTCGATATTCGCCTCTTACGACACCCACGGGATTGGTTTGTCCCATTCTTCTATGCCGGAAATCACACGGCCAAACTAACATGACTTGTTATTGATCCAATCCCATTTTTAACATGTTTAGGTATGATCTCATTTCAGTCATTTAGTAAGATAGGTATATCTAGTAAATTAAGAATATCATCATATGTATAATCATACGTTTACTGCCTTGCGCTTATCTTTAAAAATTTGTTTTGTTATGAATTTGAGTCGAGTTGTATATACATAGGTATAGTATGTTGGAATTATCGTTGTTGTTTACTATAAATAGATACGATTATCTCTTTTTAGGGTTTCGTAGCGAAATTGCAAGAAAATGTAACACAGCAAGTATACTCGTACGGACCGACGACGATCATACGTTTTTATGTATTTACACCCATAAATCCATCATCTTGCTTCGATTTACAGGGTCTTACGTGAACCGCCACACATGTAAATGTAATGTTCTGAAGGGTCTACGACCAGTATAATCAACCCTTCAGTGACGATGTAGCTCTGCCACAAGAGGGCATTGGTGATTGGCAGCTTCACCAGCCAAGTTTTTCTAGATTGTAATATTTTTATATTATTTTTGATATTATTTTGTTCTTTTTTATGACTTTTGTCAGTTTGTTTAGTTACTTGTCCAAGCGCGGATATAAAAGCCCTTCAGCTTCAGCTCCTTGAGTTTTATTATTCATTTTTTAGTCTAGTCGGAGATCCTTCAGGGCTCCCATCCATTTACAGACTGTGTACACTAAAATTATGATAATCCCTTCAGACTAGTGACACTATTTCAGCACAATTTTTTGACATAATCAAAATTGCTGAATTCCACTTTGTGAATTCTAGCATCACGTACGTGTGGCAAGTGTTTCTCGATGTTGATTGGCTGTCTATAAATAGATACAGCCAATCAAGTGCAAGAGTCGAAGCTTTAATGTTAGTGGTTATAGTAACATTAGCCACTTGTCTAGACGTCGGTTAACTCCTAAGTAACGAAAAAATAAATCAAGATTGTAACATTTAGCAATATCTATTAGAAGATAATGTTTCTTTTTCAGTTAGGCTATATGCATACTGAACCATAATTTGATGCGTGTCCGGCACGCACTCGGCTTATATTTTATACTGAATGGCTTAGCGTATGACCGATTTTCATTGTTCACTCAGAATCCTACATCCAGAATATAAATTTCAATTGTTTATTGTTAATTATGTAGGGGTATCAAGTATCACACATACATACAATAACCCACGTGTAAGATGCAAGTGATACGACAAGGAAAAGTGACTCGACTCTCTCGCTCAGAGTAATAGTACAGCTTTTCAAAATAACAATAAGAAATACTTTGGATAATTTCACCAGTTAACTAGATAATTGGTGTAATTGTCCACAGTATTTTTTACTCAAAGTAGGCCAAACCTGTAACTATGGCTACTAAATAACGTATATAGGTAATATATACCTATATATAAAAATATCATAACTCGGAAATTTAACCCTAGCGGATTCGAACCTGCGACTGTTGGCTTCGCAGGCAGGGTCACTACACCGAATTGTCGTTAAACCAACAATCAATAATAAACACCATCTATTGAGGCGACTGGCTACCTTACCGTTGAAACATCCTGCTTGGCGGCAGACAAGAAACAAGTCCACCAACACAAAGTTCTTGGAATTTACAATTTTACACTTTGGTGATTGCAGATTCGTACAAGACCTAGAGGAGGGCTTCGTTCGGCACAGGCCGATGGCTCGCCTTCGGCAATCGGCCTCCCTCGGTGCCTCGACGTCTTACAACGAGGTGATACCGCCGCCGCTGCCGCCGCCACCGACCCTCACGCAAGGCCGCCGTGTGGACTCCTCTTTGCGACGGTTAGAACGCGCGCATGATGACATCTTCCAGTTGTAGCGGCCGATGCAGCGCAGGTACTAAAGTCTTACAACCAGTTCCTTTCACCCTTCACACGGTTGCCGAGTGAGTTCCTGTCTACGGCGACTAGAGGGCATACACGACGACATCTTCCAATTGTAGCGGACAACTCTGCGCCCAGGTCTTTCCACCCACCCGCAGGGCCGTCAAGTGAACTCTTTCTGCCGCGCCTAGTCTATGAGTACGACGTCATCTTCAATTGTAGCGGACGAATCAGTGCAGGTACTGAATCCTACACCCAGGACCTTTCAACCTCCCACGGGGTTGCGGAAGGAACTCTTCTTTACGGCAGCTAGAGCGCCTGCACTACGGCATCTTCCAGTTATAGCGGATATGGCTGCGCAGGTACTAAAACCCTATAACCTCACTCTCCTCTGTCTGCTGGGTCTATTTTGCGCGCATGCTGTAATTTAAGCGTGTCTGTAGTAAATTTGTTCTCCTCCATCCTCTCCCTTCGCCATACTCTGTGGATGGAAATTTTGATTTCTAAGTCATTAAATGTGAGGGCAATGTGATCTTTAATCACAGGTTTCCGGTAAATATTGAAATGCCTTTAAATATATTTAAATACTATTTCTGACTCTTCTGGTAAGAATACGAACTGGAGCTCTACCGCCTTACTCAAAGCTATAGCGATAGCAATGTACTGTCGGTCGTTGTCATTGTGTTACGATAATGATAAGGAGCGATGGTGCATTTACGTCCTAAATTATAGCAATTTCCAAAGCAATTGAGTTAGGCGTTCTGACAGCTGTTCAGCGAGTCTGTTTAAAGTGTCTTGTTATGAGTATGTTGAAACATAAACTTGTGATACCTAGATACTAAAAAAGCGCAAGTTCTCAGTTTATTACTCATTATTCTTTGGGGAGTCAGCACTATGGATGAGCAGTGATTTTGAGTTAAAAAATTGACAGTTTGAAATGAGGATTTCGTATCTTATGATTTTTTTAATCTAAAGAAGTTTTTACTTTTATTGTCACATTAGTTAAATCGCTCAGTGGTTACCTGTACCAACCTTATCAAGTTTTAATATTAGCCACAAAAGTTATTTTTATATAGATAAGGTAACCTTTGCATTTGGCATTATGTTGAATAAGATACTCGTAGATATCACGAATAATTACATTCACATTGATGATATGTGATTCGTTGACAATATTTCTTTCGTGTTTTCCAGATATGCGCGGTTTCAATAAGCGCGGCGCGGCGCTGTGCTGACGTCACAGCGCATGTTATGCGCACGAGTGTGCGCGCGCGAACGATGGCGTCGCATCCGCGATCTCACGATCGTGCGTGCGAACGCGATCGGTCGAACTGTTCACGAACTAAGTACACGGGTACGGTGAGTCCCGCTATGTGAGGTCACGGAACGTGATATTAGATAATAAACTTATAAATATTTACTATAAATACACGTCCATATATCGCCGAATAAACAGCGCATTCAAAATGAAGGATTTTTTTAATATGTCCACGTACGTGCCAGTAGATCCCACAAATGTTAAATAATGTTTGTATGCGCGGCAAGTAACGGGGATACCGCAGGCTGATTTTGTAACTTGCGATTAGAAGGCGATCGGCCATAGTCGCCGTCAAACTGCACTACTGGTTAATCAATTTAAAATTGGTATTTGCTACGCGGTCGCTGTTTAGTTTCAACTCAGTTAGACTGGCCCCTGTACTCACATTAACAACAGGAGCCATTACATAGAACTATAGTATTATTTTTTCTTATAAAAAGAAAACGAAATTATCAGCGAGAGAACGTTATAATTGAAAGTTAAGAAACTGCCAAAATTTTTCGTAAGTGACTCACCTAACTGAAGTTAGTTCGGTTATTATTATTGCACGCCCCGAAAAGGCTGAATATTTTGTTGGATAACATTTAGTATGAAGAATGGAGAACTCTGTTCTTGCGATGGTGTTGCCAGCGATTGCTGTTACAAAATCAGCTTGCCGTTTCTTTTTCAGCGCATTTAGAATGACCATTCCAGATAACATCAGAAAAAGATGTAATAAATAAATAAATATTTTGGACACTTACATTACTCATCTAGTCCAAAACTAAGCAAAACAATTATGTACGCTAGATAACGGAAACATACATAAATATTTATATAAACATCCATATAAATGTTCGTATTCATCACACAAACTTTTACCCCTCTCGGGTTTCGAACCCGCAAGCGTTGTTTTTGCAGACAGGGTCACTTATCTACTGCACCAATCGGTGCGTACAATGTAATAGAGGAAAGAAGCAGGAAATAAATTAGTTTTATAGTTACTAATGTGATTTTTATAGATAGAATCAGATAAAACATATAACATAACATTTACTTACATGATGGCGTCGAAGTATGCTTTTTAAACAACTTTTCTTCAACTATGCTATAATTAGCTTTTCAATATGGCGACCAGAAAGCGGTACTTTACCTTTAGTACTATATTAATTCTGTGACTTTACTAACCTCAGTGTAGTAGAGTGGTGTGAAAATCTGTATAGTTTTTTTTTAATTTGTAGTGGTTGTCCAACAAAATAAGTCCAAAAAATTTTATTATAAAACTTGTAGGTATTCGTCGAAATACATTCAAATTAAGAACAATCTTTGCTCGCCGAGTGCGGGATTTAATGCTCTAAATTTGAATTAAAAAATAAACACTGAGAAAAGAGCCGCCTAATATTATCGCGGGTTTTTTTTTTTATAAGGGTTTTTACGGCTCTGGACAGCGGGTTTGCTGTGAAAAAATGCTTGTTCCAACTAGTCTCGGCTCTTCCAACTAATCTTTTCGTTTTCTCTAATGTCATCTGGAATGGAGATGTAGGGTACATGTCTGGATATGTATTATAGAAAATAATTGTGATCTGTTTCATAAATGTTTATAAATGTTATATTTTGTTTAACAGAAACAACTGTCCATTGAATAGTCATAAAACATCAGTTGGAGCATGAAAGCTATATATGAAACTAGATAAGATAAATATGAGATTAAGAACAGATTAACAAACATAAAGGACATTATTATGTATAACCATAATGAAATTAACCTCTTTGGGTGAAATTGTAATTAACTTTAATAATGGATATCCGACAATGAGAATCAAGACATGATTAATTGTCATACTTTTTTACTAGTATAATAATGTGTGTGTATACGTGTAACATTTATGTATTCAGTATGTCTATTTATAGCATTGTACGTACCAATATTATGGGAAGATCTCAACAGATATATTATGTTGTTATTCTTATTACACTGCATGATCGACGTATATCGATGGTATTGATCTACGTCGTACCTCGATTGATCGATAATAAGTATTCATCCAGCTTTAGTTGATCGACTACAAATCAATTGAGATATGTATAACATCGATCTATTGTCGTTCAATGTGTTTTATGAGCCGCAATCATCGTTCATCCTGAGCTATTATTACGCGATCGATATTGATTAAACATCGATGCAAGGGCGGACCTAAAATAGCAATAATATTTTATTAATTTACTATAAGGCTAAAGCTTAAACAATCTTTTAAGACTTATTAAGATTATTTTCAGAAAGACCTAGGTCAAGGATGGGTCATGAGTCATGACACCATATGACCCTTCCCCTGGATCCGCCATTACATTGATGTGAGGGTAAAAAACACCTTTACTCTCATTAAATAGCTTTCACATGTGTTTGTGTAAACAATTTAGGAACCCAATTTTCACTTGCATCGATTTTGAACATTCATGATATAAAATAATAGACAAGTTGAATGCAATGCATGCATTGCTGTGCAAAATTTGAGTGAGAAAAATGTACTCTTGAGTCACAAAAACTACGCAGTAAGCAGCTATATATTTTCCCAGTAGGGCCATTAATATGTCCAAAGGTTATAAATCGGCTATCTAAGATATATACATTGATACAATTCGATTTTCTTCTAAACTGTTCTAGTCATTCGGAGTTTAAAATGCCTATGAGGCTAAAAAGTCTATGTTAAATTCATGCCACATTCGACACTACATCTTTAAGTCGCTTGGCGACACAAAGCTACCACCTGTGCCTGGTGGTAATCATCGTGTCTGCCACTACCTAACAGGCGTCACGGATTCCATGCTCGGTAGAGATTATTTAGAAATCAACTTTTTTTAAACTTTGACTTGTTTGCTTCTAGGTAATGCTCCCAGAATTTACTGGCTTTAACCGGTGTGAGACTTGAAAGAATGTTGTTTCCTAAATATGGCGTTACCTTTTACATGTGGCGGGGAATTCAATTTTATCCTTTTTTTTAAATCTGGTACATTTGCTGATAGGTTAAATGCTTTTTCAGCTTTTCCGGGCTGTGGGGCGAACGGTATACCTCATATAATTGCAACAAGGTTTCGATAAGTCTGCCCTGTTGTTAAAATATTAATTAATAAATAAAGCGTTGTACAATCAGCTCCGCTTTTAATCTTACAAGGCTATTTTACATTGTTAATGGTAACCTGCTGGTTATAGTAAGCTGTACCATCCGTAGTTTTCTAAAATTATAATCTAGACAAGAGGTAATTTTAGAAAACTACGGTTAGTATAGCTTGAACGGACGTCATGCTACTATTAATCATGTTAATCAGCCCTGCATGAATAACTATGGAGCGGACTGTATTTGTGTGTATGCTAGCCGATTATCTCAGTGACCTAATAGCTACTGTCGCCAGTTTACATTTTGTAGCCAAGTCTGGTAACTACTGAATAATTGAAATACGTTTGCTCGAGTAACTTGACTCCTCACGTTATAACTAAGTTTTTAAAATTAATGCAGCTGGTTTCATATGTATCTTTATTTAGAAAGTTATATTTTGTGTTTTACGTTTCCACCACAATTATGAACTTAGCAGAAACATTAATTTAAAACATTATATTAAGGTGAATAGGTTGGCAGTGCTCCATCCTCTTATCCAGTCTATTCAGTTCCGCGCATACGTATTTTATTTTTATTCCGAAAGTATACATTATATTTTGAAAATATAAAAACATAATCACTTGCTCCTTTTAATTTTTAAAACTTCTTTGTAAATAGCTTCTTTTTTTCTTTTTCATTGTGCATAAATTATATTATGTATCTTACGTTCCCAGGCAGGCCATGTACCAATGTGTTTTTAAATCTAATTACTTATGTACATTTATTACTGCTCTTAAATGGTGAAGGGAATCCTGCCTGCCTGCATGCCTGCGAAATAATAATTCAAAGGCATGTGAGGTCCCCAACCCGCATTGGACCAGCGTGGCGGACTATGACCCATACTCTCATATACGAGGGAAGGCCTATAACCTTACACTAGGATGATTACGGGCTGATGATGATCTTATGTTGAAATAAAATATTTTTTCTGTACATAATCTACTACGACAAGATCGTGTTATTTAGTTTAATTATTACTTGAATTTACATGTTTCTACATGAGTTATTTATATAATGATATCAACAGCTGGCATATCTATTAATATTGTTAGGCGTAACTGGATGTTTTCCATCAAAGTTCATTCTTAGAGCATTGTTCACAAAACGGGGCTGGTCCTAAGCCAAGTGAAGTCTAATCGCCCCTTAACTGTAACGCGAACACAATGAAAACTTCGTTTTATTCTTCGACAGTTACCTGACTTGGCTATCAAAATTTGTTTTCCGCCATTTGCAAAACGTTCCATGTCAAGTAGGTTTTATCGAAATGTGTCGATGTAACTATCGCATAATTTACTGCCCTATATCGGTATAGTATCTATCTACATCCATCACACGCTACGTCCGTATTATCTGTTCACTAGATATAGGGTGAATGAACTTGTATCGAGACATGTAAATATAACACTATTAATTTATTACGGACTGTTATTTGTACAGGATTATTTTGATTTTATTGCAAATCTGACCAGTGATAGGATAGATAAGTGATTGTGTATTATGTCGTAGGCAGATCGTCGAATAAGCCATTTTGTGTAATACCTAGGCGGATTGTAACATCTGGCGGACTTTTCTTGCATTATTGAAAACTGCGCTACCTAGAGTCACTCGGTATTTAAACCAACCTACTAACCTAAGCAGCACAGTTTTCTGTATAGACAGAAATGTCCGCCATAAATTATGATACGCCCAGACATTTCATGAAATGGCAAGTTCGATGATCTGCCTACGAATATTTTGTATATATGTCAATTAGCCTGCTCAATTGGATGAATAAGTCAAATACTTAAAGACGATGACAGCACCTAAAGCAGGTTCTTGTGACGCCATTCAAAAGTCGCAAGAAAAGATATCACAATAAAGTTGAAATTACTGTGGGTTCTAAGGTGGTAAAACTCGTAAAAATCAAGTTGTAGAATAAAAGGGGAACAGTGGAGTTTTAAATAATTTGATTTATAAATAAATGAAATATTCAAAATAAGTAGTTTTGAAGAAATTTATCCGGTCATGTTTCGGAAGCAGCGGATGTCTGGATGAAATCCCGAATATTAACATATTTATTGCAATGCCAAATGACATGTAGTTTTCGGGGATTTCAGTTTTATGTAATATCAAACACGTCGATTAAATCCTCCAAACAGAGGTCGTAGGGCCATCTCCCAGTGGGTACATGTCTAATATTAAGTTTGGTTTGTTATATTTTAATGTCCGCTACCATCATCTTAAATAAGGCTCGTATTAATAAAAGGATGCCAAGATTGAGATGAGCTTAAGTTGACACTTGAGACACTATTGTGTATTCAAACGGTATCAAAGAGAGTGAGACTGGATCTCAATTTAGAGATCTATGATTGATGCGGTCGTAAGTCTGACGCCAAGCAGAAATTTTGATAGCAGTGTTTTGTTCCACCCGTTTGATATAAGATAGTCAACCCCCCAAATAAATTGGGAATTCTGGATGAGCGCAGTTCGACCTTCGGCCACATCTTCACTTATCTTAACATCAAGTACGAATGAGGTCAAGCAGATAAACAAAAAAATAACATAAATCATTAAAAAATCTAAATAATCCTGTACTATTTTAAAAGGCACTAAATTATGATGTTGTGTTATGTATGTTCTTATTCTCTCTTACTACTTATTTATTTTGAATGTGGTAAAGTATGGAAACCTTGTAGCGCAGTCGCATTCGCTATACGTTTTTCATTAGCAAAGTTTAGCAACGTCTGGCGCAATTTGTCCTAGAATGGGTATGCAGTCCTAAAGTCGAGACGATGCTTGCAAGCACTGACCGTCAGGTGGCCATTGTGTCCATCGGTGTGTTGAGTTATGGCCCATAATCTCTTCCGGTGAGAGAAGGCTGTACCCCAACAGTAAGGGTGTTAATATGATGGCAGTAACGTATGATTTAGAAAGTCTACAGTATCAAAACGACCAAGGGAGTGAAATGTATGCCTATAAAGTAATCTTTGCAATTATTTAAATATTACGAAACTAAAGCATACTGCTTTCTATGAATTCTGTTAATTAAAAGTGTAGCTATTATTTGTTTCATAATCATTGCTACAATCTATATGAGCGTGCGTGTGTATACTTCGTTTAAGAGGGTTTCCACCGGACCGCGTTCCATTCTAACTCTCATGCTCGAAATGAGTGAACCGAAGCTAATGAAATTTTATACGCATAAGGAGGATACACCAAAATAAATAGAGAACATTTTGGGAAAAAATATTAACAAAGAAATGTAATTATCTTTTTTAAAATTTAATATTTCGAAGATGTTCTCTGCTAACTTTTTTGACTTATGAATCCTGCTATCTATGGAGCTTCATTATATTCTTATTCGAATAAATATAACTTGAAAATTTGTATGGCATGCGGTCAAGTGTAAACACTCCTACGATTACAGTGCCTTGTGATAATATACCATACCCTAGTGTGCAGCATCTATTTAGTAAATATCTTGTCATAATGAATTCACAAACATGTTAATGTAATTAATAAGAGTATTTTATTTTTGTAGTTAAATAGTAAAACTATATTGTTAAATCGGAATATAGAAAACCTTGCATGTTGTAGTGTCTTCCTTCAAAATTATAGTCTATCTCGTATACACGGCGTAGCGGAATTAGTGGTTAACCCTGCTTTTAGGAATCTTACGTCTCTTCAGAAAAATGTATGTATATGTTTATTGAAAGTTCCATGGTTTTCGAGATTTTTGGACATTTTGATCAAATGTCAAAACATAATTTTGAGGTTAAGCTCTTTCTGAAAGAAGTCCTTGGGGAATGTTACGTAACAATTTGATTAAATATTATACTTAATAAAAAGTGTATGTTTAACACCAATATATATAGGTACCCAACTAAAACTGGCCATGTTTCTATTACTTAAAAACCCTTCTTAAAAATTAGCAATGAATATCTTTGTAACATTTTCTTTCTTAAAAACGACATTACAACAACTAACTTACTAGTAAATTAATTGATGTTATGACTTTACCAAGTACTAGCGATCTACTAAGTATTTTATATATTAGTACCTATGTCACTTCAATCGTAGAGCAGTAACTCAAATGAATATATGTGCTTTAAAATTGTGACACTGGAATAGAGAATGATTATGATTAAGGTTATTGCACATCTGCAATTCCTTTTGACCAGTGCACCACCGCGCGGAACTAGCATTCCCTTCAGCACTACCAATTGTGCCAAACCTTTAGACCATGGTATCTAAGAGAATTACTTTTGAATTTCAAAAATATCTAAAATCCCAATACCAAGGTAATTTTACGAAACAAACATTTTTCTGAACAGTCATGGGCTCCTCAGGTACCTAAGTCCCGCATCCTGTACATCGTCCAGGCCTAACGGTTGTTTGGACAACTCCGGCTCGGTCCGAATTGATAACATATTACGCTACCACGAATCATTTAAAATTGCCCCTGTGGATAATTATTTTTATTTCTGATGTGAAACCCTACGATTGCAATGTTTTCTATATTCTGATCCATCTAATAAAACTGTTGACAATAAAGAGTTGTTCTAATGAGCGGTTTTCAGTAAAAGCTTATAGAATACGGAGTCGTGTATTGTCATCGACCATAGAGCCCATATACTGCCAATCACAGGGGAATACGCAAACATTTTTATTGCACTCTGATTAGCTCACGTGTATAACAAACCTTGGTCGGGCCAATTGGAATACGGTGGGCTTTTTGGCGGGATCTCGGCGAGTGAAGTTGCATTTTTGTTTATAATTCTTATAATTTCTGCATTCTGACTTTTGAATCCCTAATGTGTGTATCAATAATAAATTACCATACCTCACAAGCGATAGCAAAACAATAGACTAAAATGTCCGGGTTGAATGGTCGATGCACCTAGCATTGCCAACTTTAGACAAGCTCTTCAAATATGTAACATCGTAATCGCTGTCCAATGACAAACCGTAAAATTCCTTACAGTAAAAAAAGTCATCCGGTATCCACTATTTGACAATAGTCGACCAACTTATGTAGTTGGGTCTGTAAAAAGCTCATGGAAAACCATACAAAATGACATAACTGAAGATAAAATTTTGCATTTTAAAATGTATCTTCTGCCTATTAAATCATGCGTGGTCCGACATATTTATTGGTCGATTTTTTCCTTTTATAAACACTGCAAATCGCTCATTGCCACAACGTGTATTCCGGTAATTTGTTAGCTATCCTGCTCCTGCAAATATTTAATATATTTTGTACTGTTTGCGCCTAAATTTACATTAAAGCACAATACCCATTTAATGTATAATGTATGTTGTTTCAATGTCTGAACATAATAATGTACATTAATGTTAGTAATAATTATGTTTAATGTATTTTAAGGATGGCTACATAATTTATATCATATCCAGTAGATAGCGAACAATATTGCGTTAATTATTTGGCAGTTAATGTATGCTTTATTAGTGAAAATACCCCATTATGTTTATTTATGCTAGTTGAGCTTTAATAAATAATATTTTATTACACGTTGCATTTGTGTTTAATTCTGCCTGATCATTTCGACAGGTGTGATATCTATTCGATTTCTACCTAAAACTATAGATTGGAGTAGGTAGATCGGTCTCTCCGATTTGCATATAGACTACATTTAGTCGAGATTTTTACAATCTACTGCTGGGATGATGCACAAATTCAGCCGTATTTTTATCGTCTTATATCCACCAAAGATCTTATCCAGCAGTGCACGTCTTTCGGCTGACATGATGATGGATGATCCACCAAATTGATTGCGTAACCAAGCGGACACCAGGTGAACCATACATTTTGTTGGTTGCGTGACAGGTGGCGCCCCCATGGTGTCCTAGTGAGATTTAGCCCTTAGACAATAACTATATACAATAACCACTTGGTGAATCAGTTGTCGTAGTCGCATATTTTGCTATTCGTTTTCGATCATCGATGTTAAGCAGTATCTGGGTGCGGTCGTTCGGTTACCATTAGTGGCATTTAAATAATCTGTCCAGGGGACCAATCGCGCTATTTTACAAAGGAACGTTTTTGGTCTAGCTTTAGTTTAGCTAAAGTAAAAAATGGTATCGCGCTATTTTTTGTGAACGATTACATCATTGACGTTACCGAAGTAAAACCAAACCCAAAGTGTTTAGAGCCAACCATGAGTATTAAAAAAAACTCCGTTCAAATGATTAGCGCAATACGAAATGCGCTTAACGTAACGTTTTTGGTTATGGTTTAGCTTTGGTAGTGGTGTCGATTCGGATGTACACCAACTAAACTAAAACCAGTTTTGGAGTGGTGCTGTCGCATCGTTCTGTTACAGGGAGAAAGAGACAGTAATACTTTAAACCTGGTTTTAGTTTAGTTGGTGTACAACCGAATCGACATCATTATCGTTCAAACTTAGCGCGATGGAACTCGGGGCGGCTTACTGATTGTCAGGTGACCTGGTGGTTGCCTGACACAACTCCACCAATCCATACTGGGTCCGCGTGGTGGGTTATGGCCCAACAGTGGTGATGATGATTGTTTTAGGGATTTTTATTTATTTAGAAATATTGACCGACCTACTTTAAAAAAAAATGTACCTTTCAATTAACCGCCTCCGTGGCTCAATGTAAACAACATTGGGTTTACGATTCGGAGATCGCGGGTTCGATCCCCAGCGAGGTACATGCTAGGTCATTTTAAATGTCCGCCTGGCTAGCTACCACCATCTTATCTAAATCTGCCGCCAAGCAGCAATGTTATAAGCATTGTTGTGTTCCGGTTGTCAGAGATAAGATAGCCAGTCCTCCGAAAAATGTGTTGGGGTTTGCGGGTCATTACGCTTCCACCTTCGACCTCATCTTCACTTAATATCAGGTGTGATTGAGGTCAAGTACCAACCCATTGTGCATAAAAAAAAGAACAATTTACCATCAAAAAGCTAACATGTGTAGCCTACAATCTTCAAGCGCTAAGTGAATATGCATCTACTGAGATCGCGGGCTTCATCTTCTACATCAGCACTTTCCAACAGGTGAGATTGCGAAAAAACCTCAAAGTTGAAATTAAAGTTTCGAAATAACGAGATTAGAATCAATTGTAAAAAATTTTATTGTAAATAAAAATATATTGTACCCGATATAACATAAAATATAATTCGTTCAGAATCTTAAACGTATGTACACATATATTTACAACAGTTTTTATAGACGACCTGTTTGGTGTAATGGTTAGCAACTCTGACCACTATACCAAAAGGTTGCGGGTTCGAATCCCGCTAGGGGCATATGTTTGTGTGATGAATACGGACATGTGTACCCGAGTTATGGATGTTTTCATTTATAATAAGTATTTATTTACAAAAAAAAAATGTATTTATGTATTATATCAACCATCTGGTATCCACAACACAAGCATATAGTTGCTTACTGTGGAACTAGATGGCGCTGTGTGTATGTCTAAGGATATTTATTTATTTTATTTATTTATTTATTACAACTTAATTTACAACTAGGTACACACCACCGATATCTCTCTGCATGGATGAGATTGCAAAGTTGATAAAAGTAGCTGGGTGTACGGTCCTTATTATCTACTGGGATTTGGGTAAATTTGGAATAACTAAGTTTTAATTCGTGTTGAGTTGCACCAGTGGCGCCCTCATTTCAGAAATTAAGAATTATTTTTCCATATAAACTAAATCCAAAATCCACTGGGTGCACTTTTTCAAGTTTTAGACCTTACGATCTAAAAACTAATTATAAATAATATCTTTGATTCCTGCTATTAATTATAAATATAAATAAACAGTGGTGTCACCAACCACCAACTAAACTAAAACCAGTTTTAAAGTAGTACTGTCTCTGTCTCCCTGGAACAGTACGATGCGACGGCACCACTAAAACTGGTTTTAGTTTAGTTGATATACATCCGAATCGACACCACTGACCGTTTTTATCAAAGCTCACCGGATACAATTTTCCTGTGTATAAGCGTCGCAATGCGTCGTACGCGGCCAATAACATGGAACGACACGTGATGGACACCGGGCAGCGGGCAAATAAGAGCACATGGTACCGCCCCTGACGTCTGGCAGACAGCTTCAATAATAATTTCTGATGTAAATCGCATATACCTAGATTTAGAATCTAGGTACCAAGGTTTTGACAAGACGAGATAATGTGTGTTCACCGTCTATTATCCATCCATCATATCATTGTCATTCCGACTGATATGGTTTTTATGAGTACCTACTGAATCAATCAATCGATAATGTTTTATTTTCATGGGTAAAACTTTGCTTTACTTTACACTTGAAAATAGTCAGTTTTTGAACCTCATGAATGTTTGGGAAATATAATCAACCTTATAATCAAGAGTCTAGTATTTGCTACGATTTTTTTGCCTGCTGTAACTTGAGACGTGCCATCGAACTTACATTGGTGCTGGGAAATTAGCTGTATGAAGTTAATAAATAAATTACCGAATAAAATAAAATTAGTAAGGAAATTACTTATCGAATTATCGAAAAATAATATCACATTTTTATAACTAATATGTAAATAACATTGGTTAAAAACTCGTATAATTAACTTTTTAACGTATATTTCGAGATTATCACAATCTGGTTATATAATTAATTATTTGTTTTCGTTTTTAGTTGCCTATGAACATTTACAATTTGACTAAATTATTTATAAGGTATAGGTAATTTATTTATGATAGTAAAACTTCTTACTAATACACTCTTTGGGTTTATATAATTTTAAATTGTGTAAGAATAAGTTAAAAGAAAATCTTATCTGAATATTATCCACAGACCGAGTTTTGATACAATTTAATTGCCTCCGCACAGGATTGACTTTTTGTATCATAAGTACTTTTGCTTGGGTACCTATGTTTTGGTGTACATTCAGCGTTCGAATGTTTACCATAATCCTTATGTTGCTATTAAGATTGTTATGTGACTAGTTACTATAATGTAATAAAAGAATAGTTCCGAGGTGAACTGGAAAGTCTCAAAAAGTCAATCGCTTGTGTAGGCTGTAAATTTCTCTTCTAACATTACATTATATACATCGTAGTATAACTAAATGGCATGTTGCACCCCTGTTTCCATGTTATTCGTTTGCTTAAAAAGCTAAAACCTTTCAACGCAGTCCCCCTAAGTGGGGGCCTCCTCTATCTCATCGAGCACATCACCACCACCCTCCTGAGTCCTATTTAGCAGAAAATCCAAATCGTTCGATATCTTATTCAACATCCTATCGGTTTCCGGGGAGTCGTACGCCTTCTTCCACTCCCTATTCACCTGCTCGATGTCGGACTTCGATTTGGGTTCGTCCACCACCTCCATGGACGGGAGAGATATGCTGGAGGTGAACTCGTTTCTCGATTTCTTGAGACAGCTCTTTATCGGTGGGATTTTGGAGACGTCAGGATTGGATTGAACGCAAATGGTGCAGTTTTCCTTCGATGTGTCGAAGCGTTTGTCATAGGGCTCGAAGTCTACGGAGTAGGTTAGGAGGGGCGGAGGTTGCCGGGGTGGAGGGGAAGCGAGGACGCCGAGCTCGAGGCATACCCGTGCAAGGTACTCGGGCTGTGAGGGGCCCGGGGGGCGCGGGTGGGGGATGAGGTCACACACCGCGTGGGTGGTGCTCACGTGACGACCCTCGTAACGATGCGGGCTCATGATCGAGTCCTTGTATTCGACGCAGCGGACGATATCCGCTCTGCTGTCCGGGGTCGATTGTCGTCTGGAACTTAATAGATTAATTTTAGTATCCTAAGACTATTAGCAATATATTTAGTATAGGTACATTATTGTGTGATATGACTACTGGGCATCAAAAACTACGTTTTTCTCCTATGGAGCAATTTGCAGTTTGTCCTAGTCAAGGCGCGGGCCCGGCGCGCGGGTTGGTGTTTGTAGATATTTTTGAAATATTAATTACGCTGCTGCTCATTGGTCTATACTGTTAGCTGTTTACGGTTCAAGGGATATACCAGGGAGCAATAATAACCTACACCTAGACAAAGTTCGAAGGGGCAAGTGAATCTTGAAGTCATTATAAGCCGATTTACACCCCTGCAGCTCACTCAAACATCCAATCTTTCATCGTCGATCCAGTGATGTTGCATTTCTGACTTCATTAATTAATCTTTCAGTATTTTTGAGGTTAGCTGGCTTGTGCCATCCCATTTTGTTTTCTATTGTTCGATCCTTTGATAAGTAATTCTTTGCTTCCCTACCTATGTAATCTAGCCGGACTCTCTAGACCAGGCGCCCGCCAGTAAGTGGAGACAGGAGACACAGGCGACGATGAAGACTCCAGCATGCCCACTCCACCGCGGCTCTCCACCTCACCACCTTGTTTTATGTACACTGCAATGTTAAATTTTCTCATGGTCAGTGTCATAAAATCACAAACCAAGTAGAGCCTGAAACGGATACTAGGCAATGGATAAACATACATAAATTATTATATAAACATCTATTACTTGGGAATAAGTGTTCCTATTCATCATATAAACATTTAACTCTAGCTGGACACTACACCTATAGTGCAATCGTTCGTCGAGATAGATTGCCCGTAGATTAGTCAATTAACCGATCTTTTCAAAGTCATTCTGGTCTTCAAGAATTTGATTTTTTTGACATCGACTCGCTAAGAAGAAGACCCTTCCTATGCAAACTCTAAGGTCTCCGTCACAATATTCATTACCTAGTCACTTTCTAAGCCACTATCTGATATTTGGAGGCCACAGCTCAACGATATTTTACTTGTTGAAATAACATCAGGTGTACTATGTGTGTTTATCAGGTAGTTACTAATCATTTTGTCTATTTGTAGCTTAGTCTAAGCGAAGTATCCACGGGTGTGCTAAAGGGGAATGGAATAAAGGAAGACTATCAATGAATTGCGTGTTCAGTAGTTACCTAATCAAAGCAATAGACTTTGTTAGCTTGTTGATTAGTCTTAAACTGCTAATTTATGTTATGCTCTTAACTTACTCTAAGCGAAGTGTCTAGTGCGAGTATGAGAGAGGGGAATAGAATAGAGGAAGACAATTAAGAATTGTGTTTCATGAAAAGTTACCTAATTCACGTAATAGTCTCTGTTAGCTGGTCAATTTGTAACCCACAGCTAAGCGTCTAGGCGTTGTGAGATGGAGACCTTACACAGTGAAAGAAACTACAAGTTTTGCTACAAAAACCTTAAATAATCGTTTGCTATTGTTTTAAAAAAGTCATGTTTAACTAGACCTAAACCCTTTATTTCTCTTAATTTCTAAAACTAGACACTGTTTATTTCACTGTTCTATAGAACACTTAGTGTTTTATTTATGTTGTATATCCTATGATTCCGTAGTCACCATCAAAGCAACAGTTTCTGTGTTAACTTGTTATATGGACGTGTAACTCACAGCTAAGCGAGGTGTCTCCTGCAGGGGAGTCCTGCCAGTCGCGGTGCGGGGGGAGGGAGAGAGCCTTCCTCGCCGAGCGGAGGCACTCGTCGTCACGGATCACGTAGCAAACCAGCATTGCAAGACCCTGTCTCAAATTAAATATCTAAATAGTCTACTTTTGCTCAATTAGTCTTCTTTTGCCAAACTTTGTAGTAGTAAAAGTAGACTAGATAAGTTTTCCCAAAAATGCTATCAAATATAATGTTTTACCTAAAATTAAAACAATTATTATATGCAGAAACCTTATTCGAGACCTATAGAGTGAGACAGCACTACTTCCGCTTCCTAACAGCCCCATTAGTTCCCCTCCACGCCTACTCCCGGCGGCCTTCGTAAGCGGTAGAGGGGATAGTCTTGCTTGCCACCAGCGCAGTTTTGACTCGTCACATTGCATCTCACTGAAAGTCTGTGAAGTTAAGTCAACAGGCAGCAATTAAAATATAGGTCTCGAATAAGGTTTCTGCATATAATAATTGTTTTAATTTTAGGTAAAACATTATATTATATGCGTTGAACCGTTATTCGAGACCTATAGAGTGAGATGTGTTTGTTATCGCCTGGTGGCAAAGCAAGTTATGTTGTATTCAATGTTTATAGTTAAACATCATGTTAACCAACATGTTACCTAGTGGTAACATAGAGTATGCCAATGTGTGAAAAATGAAAATACACAAGGTAAGTAACAAAAAACTGAAAGTTTTATTAAGTATCAATCATAATCAAATCACCCAAAATAAAGATTTCTAGTAGGTATATTATAGAAAATAAAGTAATCATAACAATGTATGATTCATTTAGGTACCCAAATTAGTGAGTGGTATTATAATCAAGTTACGTAGTATGAAAAGTTCGGGAAAGATTTTTATTGTGGTTATTTGCCTGATTACGAATCTCGGCAGAATAAAATTTAGCAAAAGTGTTTGGCGTACGCCAGTTGCCCTTAGTCATGACTTCATCGATGGAGCAGTTATCGAGCCAGTTAAGGGACGCGACGGCGCTGCGCGTGCTGCCCGCGCTGGCCTCCACGCCCGCCGCGCGCAGCAGCGACTTCACCCAGCCACTCAGCATCGTACGCGACCTTATTCGAGACCTATAGAGTGAGACAGCACTACTTCCGCTTCCTAACAGCCCCATTAGTTCCCCTCCACGCCTACTCCCGGCGGCCTTCGTAAGCGGTAGAGGGGATAGTCTTGCTTGCCACCAGCGCAGTTTTGACTCGTCACATTGCATCTCACTGAAAGTCTGTGAAGTTAAGTCAACAGGCAGCAATTAAAATATAGGTCTCGAATAAGGTTTCTGCATATAATAATTGTTTTAATTTTAGGTAAAACATTATATTATATGCGTTGAACCGTTATTCGAGACCTATAGAGTGAGATGTGTTTGTTATCGCCTGGTGGCAAAGCAAGTTATGTTGTATTCAATGTTTATAGTTAAACATCATGTTAACCAACATGTTACCTAGTGGTAACATAGAGTATGCCAATGTGTGAAAAATGAAAATACACAAGGTAAGTAACAAAAAACTGAAAGTTTTATTAAGTATCAATCATAATCAAATCACCCAAAATAAAGATTTCTAGTAGGTATATTATAGAAAATAAAGTAATCATAACAATGTATGATTCATTTAGGTACCCAAATTAGTGAGTGGTATTATAATCAAGTTACGTAGTATGAAAAGTTCGGGAAAGATTTTTATTGTGGTTATTTGCCTGATTACGAATCTCGGCAGAATAAAATTTAGCAAAAGTGTTTGGCGTACGCCAGTTGCCCTTAGTCATGACTTCATCGATGGAGCAGTTATCGAGCCAGTTAAGGGACGCGACGGCGCTGCGCGTGCTGCCCGCGCTGGCCTCCACGCCCGCCGCGCGCAGCAGCGACTTCACCCAGCCACTCAGCATCGTACGCGACGCGGCGCGGGCGCTGCCTCGCGTCGATATCCATAACTCTGTCAGATTAGTGTTCTCTCTCCGCGACGACGACACCTCTATAAGTTTTCTTATCCAAAATACTGGACATAACTCGTCGCTTTGAGCTTTGACCAGTCTCCATGAGGACTACCTATGTACATAGTTGTCGGTCTTGGAGCCGAATACAGGATGTAGGATTATAGAATCGTTCGAGTCTTCGAAATGATTATTATCTATATGTAGAAGAGTGAGATCGTGCACGCGTCGACTCGAAGCGAGTAGAAGTATCAAAGCGGTCCGGCGGGACACCTCGTACAGCGTAAGGTTAGTCGGTACGTGAGACGCTAACCAGTCTACCACAAATCTTGGGTCCCATATCATCGAAGCCTTTCTAGGCCGCGTGCGAGCGTCAGCGACGGATATAGACTTGAGAATACGTTTCACCACTGGATTCTCGGTAAGAGAGTTCGAGTCCGGGTTAGTCAGAGTCGATACAGCAGATTTATAGACCAGAATAGTTTTATATGACAGACCTTCCTTTAAGTGAAGATGAGCCAGATACTTGGCTAATTGTGCCCCCGTCGGGCTTAAGCTATTTATTGTATTAGCACTGCACCACTTTTGCCACCTAGACCATATTGACGAGTACACTTTCTTCGTTGAAGGCCTCCAGCTCGAATCTAGCAACTGTATTTCCGCTGGTGACCAGTTACTTAACAAATGGTCCCACCCTTCACCAACCATACTTCTAGGCACATTTGATCCACATATGCTGGTGGTAGACGAGTCTGTGTATTCACTAACTTGTGCCTCAGGTTCGTTATTGTCCAGGGGGCGGCTATTGCCCTGTTCTTTAGAACTGGGCGCCAGAAAACCTTGTGCCATCGGGGAGCGATGATAAGATACAGGCCCTTGGCCGTGTTGAGGTGTGCCAGGACACGAGGTACTAAGTGTGGCGGTGGAAATATCCATGCCATTCTGTAACACCAGGTCTTGCTGAATGCGTCGTGATATTCTGCTTTCAGGTCGTTGCAATCCCGTGTAACGTATCGAGGCAGAACGTGAGCCCTCTGAGACGCAAATAGATCGATCTGTGGTTTGCCGAAGCGGCTGAATATCTCTTGGCAAGCCATTTGAGTTAGATGCCATTCTGTTTGGATCTTTTGCCTTGATAGAATATCCGCTTCTACATTGTATTGGCCTGGTATATAATGTGGCACTACATGAATGTCGTTCTCGTCTAATAATTGAAATAGTATGTAAGTCATCTGATAAAGACCTCTTGAGCGTAAACCGCCTTCGTTTCGTATGTAGCTCACTACGCTCTTGTTGTCGGACTGTACTAATACAGTCGACCTTTGAAATAAATGTCGGTGTTTCAGAATTGACTGGATTATGGCCCACATTTCTTTCAAATTGCTGTGCCAAGCTGCCTGATCGGGTAGCCAGGGGCTGTCGCATGACTGAATGCCATCTACCACTGCGCCCCAGCCTGTGCCGGACGCGTCTGTCGTCAAAAAGTGGGTGGTTGGTTGCCAATGTATAGGCGTGGTCCCCGTGAGCATTGTCAGCCACCAATTGAACTCCTTCCGAGCTATAGGAGCGAGAGCGCGCTGAGCATAAGGCTGGTCTCTTGGCAGAAGGGCGCAGGCCATCTGTAAAGGGCGGCAATGAAGCCGGCCTCTTGGGATGATGAACGATGCAAAATTCAGCATGCCTAGTACGCTCTGAGCATCCCTTAGGCTCCACTCGCCCTTGTTCAAAATGTGGTCCATCTTTGTTGCGAGCTTGTGCCGTTTTTCCCTTGGTAGTAATTTCAAATTTCGTCTGAGGTCCCATGTAACGCCCAGATATTCGATAACTTGAGTAGGGGTCAGGACGGACTTTTTGTAATTTATAGTCCAACCCAGTGAAGACAGAACCTGAACAGCTTCCGCAGCTTGGTCTATCAGAGTCGCTCTCTCCTGGTGTACGATTAAATAATCGTCTAGGTACAGAATCAACCTCATGCCTTTGTTGCGCAACAATTGCGCGACCCAGTTGGTGACTGTTGCGAATGTTACGGGTGCAGAGGACAGCCCGAAGGGTAAGCTCGTTATTTGTAACAGCTCTGGTTCGGTCGACTGATCTGCGCTGTACAGAACTCTGAGAAATGGCTGGTGTGACCGAGCCACAGGAACATGAAAATAAGCCTGTGTCAAATCGATTTTGATGGCCCAGTCTCCCTTTTGCAAAAAATCTGGTACACGATGTACACTTATCAGCCTGAATTTGAATTGAGTCAGATAAATATTCAAATTTCTCAGATTGAATATCGGACGATCGCTGGCATCCGATTTTTTCACTAGAAACATTGGACAGACAAAACTCGGTGTTGGCGGTGCGGGTACAAGTATCTTTTGTTTTTTCAATTCTACAATTTGTTTTGACATGGCTGAGCTCGTCGGCGTCTGATATTTTTTTAATAAATTCATATTGACAAGTGGCGGTACTTGATAAAAAGGAAGGCGATATCCGGAAATAATTTTTATAACTTGATCGGGTGCCTTTAATTTTTTCCAAACATCTACGTAATTTATTAAACAACCGCCATAAAAAGAGCTTTGTTGATTGTCACTTTCGAAAGCGATTAAAGCCAACTTTGCGGGTAGACTGGCCACCCTTCTTAATATCCCGTTTCGTATTGGCTTTGTTATTGTGCTGGTTGAATCTCCGACCTTTATTAGAGTCTCTGGTAGTGGATGGACCGGGAAGGTTATCGATCTCATCATAATCATGTTCGCGCATGGACCTCCGCGGTCTCTTTGCGCGGGAGAGGTTGTGTCTATTTCGCATAGATGTTATGGGCTCATCCGCTGAGCGCTTGTTGTGACAAAATATCTTGTTCGTTCCGCCCGCCTTCGTTAGAAAAGTGCTCATGGATTCAGAATTAAACAAGCTGGTATTAGTGGGAGGAATTTTCCGCAAATCCTCTCTTATATAACGATCTTTAACGCCAGACAAAATGCTGTCGCGGCGTTTTTGGATTGTGTCGGCTCGCCGACCACAAACAAGCTGCAATAAATCTTCGGACAACCTAATATACTGTGATTTTTCAGAAAATAATTCACTAAGCTTATCAAATAATGTGTCTGCAGTCAAAATACAATCAGATTTGTGCGACCATTCCACCAAATGCTGCAAGTTGCATTTAAAAACTTCATTTTGTTGGATAAGAGCATGAGTCATAGCGCCGAGCGAACGATCGAGGGACTTGAGCCAAGTAGAATTTGGATCATAAAATCGCAATTCGGTGTTAACATCTAAGTCGTAAAAACCGGGTTTTGCGAGATACTTTTTCTCTGTATCTATATAACGGACTCTGTCCCAATCGCTGTTATCAAAATGATGCAACTTAGACAATATAGTGAGGGTAGATTGCGAAGTGTTTTCAACGGACGCTTCTTTTAGATTAGTGTTAAAATTACAATCTAAAGTTTTTAATTGTTTAGGTTTGTTCAAAATCGGTTGATTAGAAAGAAGCGAACTCTGCAGATTCTGTGAAGGATGTAATGACACTAAATCAAGGTCTGATTCTGAGCCCTGTCTGTGCCTTATATTTGAAACATTCTGATCTTTTAAATAATCTAACACTTCACTCACTTGATTTGTTAGACCCTCAAGTTGCTCGATGCCCAAAGGGCGCCGTTGCCTTTTCCCTCGCTGCGAAGGTTTTCTATGCCGCCGGGAATCCGCGGAGCTAGATGATGACGATGACGAAGATGATGACGACCTGCTGGAGCTAGTATTAGAGCTATTCGAGCGCGTCCGGCGACGCTCACGCTCTCTAGACCTCACGCGGTCGCTGCGCTTTCCGGGCATCTGGCGACCCTCGCGCTCCTTGGATTTTGACACCTGCTCAGGTGTTTTATCCATGACGCTCTTCCGCAGAGCGTTGCCGAAAATAACTCTTCCGCAGAGCACCGGCACTTATAGAAATAAGGCTCTTCCGCAGAGCACTTGATTATATATAAATACGAACAATATTAAATTACGAACAACAACGTTGTTAACCTTAGGGGTGTTTATTCGACGAAAGTCGATGCCAATGTGACGAGTCAAAACTGCGCTGGTGGCAAGCAAGACTATCCCCTCTACCGCTTACGAAGGCCGCCGGGAGTAGGTGTGGAGGGGAACTAATGGGGCTGTTAGGAAGCGGAAGTAGTGCTGTCTCACTCTATAGGTCTCGAATAACGGTTCAACGCATATAATACATAAATAAATATCTTTGCACATACACACAGCGCTATCTAGGTCCACAGTAAGCATCTAGAGGCTTGTGTTATGGATACCAGATGGTTGATAAACTGATTTTTTTTAATAAATACACATATAAATGAAAAACATCCATAACTCGGGAACATATGTCTGTATTCATCATACAAACATATGCCCCTAGCGGTATTCGAACCCGCGACGTTTTGGTATAGTGGTCAGTTTCACTAATCACTACACCAAACAGTCGTTGAAATGTTGCTGCAGAAGATATTCTGGAGTGCATCAAGCCACCAGAAAATGGAGCGATTGGAATCAATAAAACTCCACAAAATATGGAATCTTTGCAAAATCAATAGTCGTGTCCTTTGCAAAATGTATTATGTTTAATTTTTGGCAAATGCAAATATACATGTTTTGACCTTAATTGCCTCAGGGTGGCTTACATATTGTAATGTAAGTAGGTAAGTACTACCTATTTTTAGTCGACTTCAAAAAGAGGATGTTATATATTTTTTTTGTTTGTTATCCTTGACCGGTTCACAATTGACTAAATTTATTTAATTTTGACTAAGATTTTAACATAATAGGTTACGACCTTGAAGTTGTGAATAAATGAATTGAATTCAATTAAAGATAACTCCCTCGATGGTCTCAATGGTCGGTCGCAATTCCCATACGTCAGATTTTGTATCCGATTGTCTGATGATCGTATTTACTCGATACACGTCCGATAGTTTCGCCAGAATTTTTCTCGATAACACAATTGGATGTATTAGATCCTTACCTATGAAATTGGCGTTTTGTATGAAGAATTTCATTAAGACTGTTTTCTACATACAAATATTTAGGATTTTTTTTGGGAACGGCAAATCCAAATTTAGCTAAACTTAGTGTGTATTATCGGATAACATTAAGTTAAGTATAGGCAGTGTTAATTTTTAAACGTAACCGTTTTTTAAAAGTATCAGCGAATCTAAGAAATGATTATGTAAATAACATGTATGTATTGGTATAAATTGTATTGTATCGCAAACCGCCCTTTTCTTAGTAGACGAACGACTCGCATGCCGCGTCGTTACAATGACTTCCTGCTGGATGTATCAGGGGGTGGGGTAGGTTCGCGGGGGAGACGCCACAATGCAAGTAGCCGGCGGGCGGCCGTCGCCGCCAGTTAGCCTGACTACCGGAGCTTGCACGGACGTGTCGCGTTTTATTATAATCTTTGCCACAGCCGAACATCGATTTCTCTGTACTATTTACCTATAAGTACCAATTAACAGTTTGTTTAGTCACACCACGTGTATTTCAGTGATTTACTTAATAATTAAATAGAGTTTCATGCGGTAATTGACTTGTTTCAATTCTAACAGACAATAAAATGGCGTCCCAACTGCGGGTCGAATACCTGTAGTAAAATAAAAACACTACCTACGCGTGTGTACCTAACTAATATATATAAACATATAGTTTGAAGTGTACAGTGCAGTTCGGTGATAAATAGTGACAATGCCGCGCAAACGACAATCTTTGAATAATTCTACAAACGCCGATGACGTTGCCCATAACGACACAGTCACGATGTCTCAAGAAAACTTCGCGTGTCTCTTATCGACAATCCAGCAATCGCATACTCAAATGTGTGAGCGGATGTTCGAGCGCCTGTCGACGTTGGCATCACCCTCCCCCGTCCAGCCGCCAAGCGGGTCGCTGAGTCCTCCAGCGGGAGAGGCGTCTGCGCTGCCGTCCGGCAACTTCTCGCGCTGCACGGCGAGATACTCAGGAAGTCATAATGAGAACATCGAAACGTTTATAGATGCTATCGAATCGTACAAAGAATGTTCGAATATCTCAGATGAGATCGCCATTAAAGGTATGTCCATGCTGCTCATTCATGACGCTGCTACTTGGTGGCAGAGCATCCGCGACGAGGTTACCACCTGGAACGAAGCGATAGAATACCTACGAGACGCTTACGGGGACCGCCGCACAGAGTCTCGCATTTACCGTGAGCTGTTTCGCACAGAACAGGGGTCAGAGAGAACGGATTTCTTCGTGGCTAATAGTCGAGCTTTACTACGACGACTCCCCCCGAATGATCTATCTACTAAAGTCCAGCTAGATATAATCTATAGCCTCATGCATCGTAGGATATGTAAAAGATTACGTCGAGAAGAATTTCATACATTTAAAGAATTATTAACGAAAGCTCGACTAATAGAGGACTCTATTGCCCAAGCACAGAAGCACGGATCGCATGTCACGCAATCATCTACTTCGAATGCGAAGCGTAGTGGTGCAGATATACCTACTCAGTCCGTAATCTTTACACGTGTTTCGAAACACACGGGCCCCGCGCCGCGGTCCGCCGCGCCTCCCGGCGCCAGCGGCTCGTTGCCGCCGGCGCCGCAGTCGGCGAGTTTCCCGCCGCGCCCCGCGCCGCCGCCGCCGCGCGCGCCGGCCGTGGCCGCCGCCCCGCCCCCTGCGCGCGCCGTGCCCGCGACTCCCTCGCGGGGAGATGACCCCGCCGGCCACGCAGCACTACCGAAGCAGCCACGTCCATACTGCGTGTACTGTAAGCACTACGGACACCACCGTGACCAGTGTCGTAAGTTGGCGGAAAAGGGTGAGTCAAGTTGCAATAACTCTATCGATACAGCTGACTATATATCAGTGTTGTCGTGTTATAAGTGCGGTACGAAAAACGTCACTCGCGAAAATTGCAAAAAGTGTAACGCGGATCAGTGTTTCTACAGCGTGAATATGGACATGTATGAACGGAAGTGTTTCACTAGTAACGTTAATGATTCTTGTTTCGATTTTAATTTTGATAACGTGTCCGGGGTAGCGACTGACGATGTAATTGCCTTTTCCGAGAATGATATTCCCGCGATGGGAAATATCGATCGTGAATTTCATAGTCCCGCAGTTATCGATAAAAATACGAGTAATAGTATTCCTCATGATCTTCGTAGTCGCCCACCCACACGACAAAATAATAATTTTATTTGTTATAAGGTTCCTACTCGCCCATCCACACAACAAAATAATAATTTTGTTTGTAATAATGTACTTAGTCCTGCAGCCATACACAATAATTTTGTCTTTAATCAAAATACTTCGAGTGTTCAAAATAATAATAATTTAGTATCCGATGATGAAGCTAATCATTGTTGCAAGGATTCAGAGAATAGTATGGATCGAAATAATAGTGTGGATGTGGTAGATGATTTTTGTTATGTTTCTGAAAAAGAAAATTATTGTACTAATTACGGTTCTTGTGGTACTGTTAAATGCCGTGAACATTATGTTAACACCGCGCGCGCCGTTGTGAGCTCCGATCGGTTAGGGCGACGTGTTTCGCGACCGATTTTCAATATAGAAATTTTAGGTTCACCCGGTACAGCGCTTATTGATACTGGTGCTAAACATTGTATTGCAGGCCACAGTTTGCATGCTCTCCTCGTACGGCACGGACACCCTCTACAACCAGCGCGAAGGCTCATTAAACTAGCTGACGGACAGGCTCGCGAGGTAGATGTACTCATAACTACACTCGATGTGCACTTAGACGAGAAAGTGATTAAGACTCCCTTTCTTATACTTCCTGAGGCTCGTAACAACGAAACGTTGCTCGGTATTGACTTTTTGTTAGCTGCCGGAGTAGTTATGGACTTCTCGCGTGAATGCTGGTATTTTTCTAACAATTGCAGCGTTCAATTTGATATGCGTTTTGAACCAGTTTCACCGGGACTCTCGTGTGCATCGGCCGACGTACTCAGAGATGATGAAGGTTCACAGCTGCCGCCACCTGACAGGAACCTGCTAGCGCGGGGTATTGTTGACAATGATGATATTTTCCAGCCAAGGGGAGCACCGACTCCTTTCGCTGAGCATCACATACACACAGGTGAGCACCTTCCAATCTCCACCCCGCCGTATCGTTTAACGCCTGCAAAGAAGGAACTTATGCGTATAGAAATAGAAAAGATGTTAGGAGAAGATATAATAGAAGAGTGTGAATCCGCTTGGTGTTCGCCTGCTCTCCTCGTGCCCAAGGCCAATGGCAGCACTCGTTTCTGTGTTGATTACAGACGCCTGAATGCAATAACCAAGACGGATCACTATCCTATGCCACTAATAGATGAGCTGCTTCAGTCCACAAAGAGAAACTGTTTTATGAGCACGCTCGACCTGAGGTCTGGGTACTGGCAGGTAGGTGTAAGTGAGCAGGACAGGGACAAGACGGCTTTCATATGTCCGTTCGGAACTTTCCGTTTCAAACGAATGCCGTTCGGCCTGAAAAACGCCCCGGCAACTTTTCAGCGCCTGATTGATCGGTTACGTTCCTGCTCATCCCTGGCCAATGTGACCCTGCTGGCTTATTTGGATGATCTACTGATCATCTCCGAGGGTTTCGAACAGCATCTCCAAGACCTCCAGGCAGTGTTCGATCGTCTTCGTGAGTATAACCTCTGTGTCAACAGAGAGAAATGTGTCTTCGCTAGGGAAAGTGTCAAATACCTAGGACACGTCATTACTCAGCAAGGCGTCTCTCCAGATCCTGAGAAAGTTCAGTCTGTTTTGAACATGCAGGAACCGGACAATCTGAAGCACTTACGAACATTTCTCCAAACGTGTTCGTGGTTCCGGAAGTTTATACCAAACTTCTCCCAGGTGGCAGAACCACTCACTAAATTGACTCGTAAATCTCAATCCTGGACGTGGGAATCACCTCAGATCACTGCATTCAATGAGCTGAAGCGCCTTCTAACCTCAGCACCTATTTTAGTCCAGGCAGATTTTTCTAGGCCTTTCATCTTACGAACCGACGCGAGTAATTACGCTATCGGTGCAGTTTTACTCCAGGGGGAGGATAAAGATGAAAGACCTCTTGAATATGCTAGTCGCCTGTTGAACTCCGCTGAGCGAAACTACTCCACAACGGAGAGAGAAGCTTTAGCCGTAGTGTGGGCAGTGGAGCGGTTCAGGTGTTATCTAGATGGGCATCCGGTGATCATTGGCACGGATCACCAACCGCTACGTTGGCTGTTGACCCTCAAATCCCCTACCGGACGTCTGGTCAGATGGGCCCTCAAGCTCCAATCATTCGATATCCAATATCAGTACACTCCAGGGAAAGCGAACGTGGTGGCGGACACGCTGAGCCGACCGATCTGCTCCGTGAATACTCGCGAGGGCTGCGGCATCTGCTCAGTTATTATTGACTTACCCACCAAGAATCCCGCAGAGTTGCGGCGAGACCAACTCGATGACCCTGAAGTGGACAAGATTGTCAGGGAGATGGAAGGTTCCGACGAAGTGGCAGCTCGACGATGGACAGAGCGAGGATACCTGATGGACCAGGGTGTGCTCTACAGGTACAACCCTGATGCAGATAATGAAGTCCCTCAGCTAGTTATTCCCATCAGTCTCAGGCCGGAGATCTTGAAAGAATGCCACGACTCACCTTTAGCAGGACATCCTGGAATCGATCGCACTTACCTTAAGATCGCTCAACTTTATTACTTCCCCGGGATGCGAAGAATCGTCACTGATTATGTGAAGGCATGTGTACAATGCCAAAGATATAAGGCTTCTAACGACAAACCTCCCGGACTGCTCCAAACGCCAGTCATGAACCAGCGCAATGAAGTGTTAGCCATCGACTTATTCGGCCCCTTGCCTCAAGGAGAGAATGGTGAACGGTGGATACTCCTTGTTGAGGACACCGCCACCCGTTGGGTCGAACTCTACGCCCTTCAAGAAGCCACATCCGAAGCCTGTGCTCGTGTCCTGATCGAGGAATATTTCTTGAGATACGGCTTGCCACGTAGAGTAATATCCGATAATGGCGTGCAGTTTGTAGGAGCAGTTATGCAACAATGCATGTTTATTTTAAAGATTAACCAGAACCTTATTCCTCTCTATCACCCCGAAGCGAACCCGGCCGAGCGAAAGAACCGCGACTTAAAAGTTCAACTCGCGCAATTGGTCGAGAATGATCATGCCTCTTGGCCCAAGAAATTAGCGGTCATTCGATACGCTATGAATAGCGCCGTTTGCCGAACCACCGGGGCCAGTCCCGCTTACCTTATGTTCGCCAGGGAGATGCGGTCTCCTACGGAAACACACCACGATTTGAAAGCTATACTGGATAAAGAGAATTTCTTACCTCAGATTACGCCTTACCTTCGTAGCTTCATCTGTTCATTATCCGCAGTTCGTGAACGATTAGAAGTCCAGCAGGACCGAGCTAAGGAGACGGCGGATCGAACTCGTCGCCCTGGTCACAATTACGAGGTAGGGGACAAAGTACTTTTGAAATCCCATGTGCTTAGTAATGCCAGCAAGGGATTGAGTGCCAAATTCGTACCCAAACGTGATGGACCATACATGATCGCGCAGAAGATTAGTCCGACGACATATATCGTTTCTCCAATAGGAAGACCGGACGATACTCTGGGCAAATATCATTGCCACGATCTAACGCCGTTTATCGAAGGTGGTCAAGAGGGTACAATCTTACCTACGCCTGTAATTCCCAAGCGACACCGAGGTCGTCCACGGCAGAAGAGCAACGAGCTAGTACAGGAACGAGGGCGTTCTCCTATACTAGAGGGGGAGTCTATCGCAAACCGCCCTTTTCTTAGTAGACGAACGACTCGCATGCCGCGTCGTTACAATGACTTCCTGCTGGATGTATCAGGGGGTGGGGTAGGTTCGCGGGGGAGACGCCACAATGCAAGTAGCCGGCGGGCGGCCGTCGCCGCCAGTTAGCCTGACTACCGGAGCTTGCACGGACGTGTCGCGTTTTATTATAATCTTTGCCACAGCCGAACATCGATTTCTCTGTACTATTTACCTATAAGTACCAATTAACAGTTTGTTTAGTCACACCACGTGTATTTCAGTGATTTACTTAATAATTAAATAGAGTTTCATGCGGTAATTGACTTGTTTCAATTCTAACAGACAATAATTGATATATTTTATTTGTTCAGATTGTTTAGTTATTATTGTTTCTCATCACATATAGTACTTATTAATGTTTTGCATACCTATAAGATAACACTTTTTGATTTCAGCAGAACTTTCAGATGTACTTAACAATTAAGAAATTATTTGTGCTAACCCACTTAATTACTCGTATTGAATTCCGTGATGATAGGTTTGCCTGGAAGAGATCGCTGTTAGCGATAAGGCCGCCTAATTTGTAGTTTCTATAAGATATTTAAATGTACCTTCCTTATTTAAACAATAAAGCGTATTTGATTGTTTGATTGATTATGGGAAGCACATGAAAAGAGCTCTGTTCAAGTTTCTTTTTTATTATGTGATTTAGGCCAGAAATTAAAACATATTTCATGTGAAACCTTGAAATAATATTCCATTTTCCAAATAAAAAACAAAATTTGGAAATAGCTTTGAAAATCGTAGGAATTGGTACATATCATTAACGATGAAAAAAAACTCCAATTTCATAGGTAAAGACCCAATATATTCACAGCCTAACGATGTGATACGTCAGAGATAGAACTGGGGCGAGCCCTTACGTTGGCCAGCGCGGCGGCGGAGAGCGCGGCCACGTGCGCGACGCGGCGCTCTCCCGGCTGAGCGTAGGCCACGCCCGCGGCCTGCGCACTCGACGTCGTGCACAGCAACACCAGCGTGTGCCGCACCATGCGACACCTGCACATACCATACACATGCCGCCTGTAAAAGCTAATTTCCACTTTAATTACTACGACTGCACGTGATTAATGCCGTTTAGTGATTAGGACTAACACACGTGTAGTCCAGTTATCATCATCAGCCCGTAAACATTTCACTAGAGGGATATAGGCCTTCCCTTGTTTAATGAGGAAGTATGGGCCACATTCCGTCAGGCTGACCCAATAATAATAACTATATATTATGTTCAAAGCCTGGCTTACGTTAATAATCGACCAGGAAATCAGGTAATACACATTACAAGAAATCTTTTGATTTGAAGGTAAAACTAAAACGATCCTACATATTGAATAGAAAAGAGACAACAAGATGTATTTGTCTTCATTAACTGTGTAAAAAGTATTTATCAAAAATATCTCAAGCTTGCTCTACTCTGAAACCCTAGGCACTCCGCTGAGTGCGAGTGATAAAGGCGATAATACACGGTTCACTTCTGTATTATACCAATTTGAATGAAGCAACTAAAATGAAGCAACTAAAATGAATCATGTAAACAAAAGTGAATCGTTCAATAGCATTAAGCTAATATTTCACGGTTCAACCAACTGATTCAATTTGGTTGAAAGGCGCTGAACCTAAATGCTATTGAACATTGACATTGAACGATTTACTTTTACGTTTACATGATTCAATTTGGTTCTCTCTCTTATACGTATATGTATATAAGAGTTATTCCATTTTTCATTCGCAGTGCTTGCTCGAAATACGGTGGGACATGCTTGTTTCGTTGGTTAGTGCGTACGTTACAGGGACGCTTGTAAATAATAATAATAAATATCCTTGGACGTACACACAATGCCATCTAGTTCCACATTAAGCAATTATATGCTTGTGTTGTGGATACCAGATGGTTGATATACTACATAAATACATTTTTTTTTCTAAATAAATACTTATTATAAATGAAAACATCCATAACTCGGGTACGCATGTCCGTATTCATCATGCAAACATATGCCCCTAGCGGGATTCGAACCCGCGACCTTTTGGTATAGTGGTCAGAGTTTCTAACCACTACACCAAACAGGTCGTCAAGTGTATGTATGTGGTGAAAAATGGCAAAGTGGACCGAAGACATTACTAATAAATTTGTGTAGGAATATCCCTCACCTGTCCTTCAAATCGTTCCTTCTCTCCGCGGATTTTTTATCATAAAACCATACTGACACCTTAGGGATCAAGACGAATCCAACGTCTAAATCGATCAAGCCGGTCAGATTACAGGAGGTAACATAGAAATCTATATACATATCATCAAAATAATTATCTTTTGAGCGGTCCCTCACCTGTCCTTCAAATAGTTCCTCCTCTCGGCTGGCCCCTTGTGCGTGATGGTGCGCAGGCGCAGCGCGGCGCACACGGCCAGCGCCAGGCACAGCAGCGCCAGCAGGGCGCAGCCCGCCCCGCACACGGCCAGCGCCGCCGCGCCCAGCTGCAGCGGCGCGCCGCCCCACAGCCGCGCCGTCAGCCACGCCAGCGTGCACACCCCTGCCGCGACGCGATACCGGGTTAATTAAATAAAATAAAAAAATATTATCCGCTAGAGGCGCTGCACATTTCTTCATACAAATCGTCACGTTAACGTGAACGCGGTAGTAAAGTTAAGTCGAAACAAAACTCACACTCCGCCCTCAGGTATCGCCACGATGAAAATTACTTGGTGTAAAGTGAAAGCATTCGATGATGGTTTAACGTTACCAGCTAACAGTCCAACAGAGGGCGCCCGCTGCGCCCGGCCCGCCAGCTCCGCCTGCAGCAGCAGCGGCTGGGCGCACAGCGCCGCGCACCCCGCGCACCAGCACGCTGCGCACACCCATCCCAACGTGCCGGGGCATGCCTCCTCCTATGGAAACAATCTTTCTGTTATTTATCGTATTACTTAAATTGGTATCCCTCTACAACAGAGATATGGAATGCAAAATACTAAAAGCTAGTGTGTGTAACTTAAGTCGAATATCTAGGGTCTACTAATTAGTAGTAGGTACTAAGTTGTAATAATTCGCAGTGCTATTATTCGCATCTCTCTCCCACCCATTTACATGTTGATAAATGACAGAGATATAAAGCGCGCGGCAATTTGTCTACAATTCACTTATGTAGTAATTCTACAGATATTTGATGACCTTTTGTTCGAATTCGACTGTCCGTTAGAAAGAAGTTCTAATACAGAACTATATCAAATCTAAGCAAGGCATATTTGGAATTGTAGGTATAGATGAGAAATCAAACGAACTGATGGCAATCTGTGCTGACGGGCCAAAGCTAAGTATTGTCTATTAATAATAAGAAATATAAATATTTGGGACACTTACACCAGTCATCTAGTCCCAAATCATCAAGTCCCAACCCAAGCTGTGGATACTAGATAAGGGATAAACATACATAAATATTTATATAAACATCTATGACTCGGGAATAAATGTTCATATTCATCATAACATTTACCCTTCGCGGGATTCGAACCCGCAACCGTTGGTTTCGCTGACAGGGTACACCTAAAAATATATCTGGTCACCGCCGTCAATGAAAATACCAAGGAAGCGTGCATATGATGCCAACATTTAATGTTTAAGTCATTCACCCGCTTCTTGATGAATTCAATGTCAAAATTTTGAAGAACAATCTAAAAAGCGTATGGTAGTTGATGGCGTTCGAATAGTGCGCGTGTAACTTTTCTCCATGAGGCGTAGTGCGCTTATTTTCAATAGCTCGTCAGTATACTCCTTGGCTGAGGTAACTGAGGGTTTCTAAACCTCAGTGAGTTTAAAGTAGTCGACAAACCCTTGTACTGGAATATTTATCAATCATCGGATTGTTGAATTAAAATTATTTACGCACTTGAGTGTTGGAACATCGGCGATTATCGAGGAACTTAAGACATGATTTAGGCACAATAATTTCCATTTAGGCCTTCTCGAATACTTTAAACGATTTAAAAAAATTGGATGAAAGATAGATTAAGTGGCTATCAGGTAAAAACAACCAATACCTACCTGTCTGGTATCACACTCCAAAAGCGTCAGCATGGCTGCAGAATGTGTTCCGGCAGTTGCAGCCTTCAGCAGCACTGGCAGTCTGGCTTTTCTGCCGGGTATCATGCCGAGGAGTTGAAGTGCTGCTGCAGCAAGGCACATAGCGCCTCCCAACCCTACTGTTATCTTCACTACGCCACGAAGATCCTTCTCTGCATCAGTCTGGAAAGGAAAATTATTAGAAACTTTCGATACTTTCATTGTTATCAGTAGTCTATGTCTCTACTGCTGTACTATCTACTGTCACTACTGTATTTGTTGGCAATAAATACTTTTTCTTTCTTTCTTTCTTTCTTTTTACTACGAGGGTATGACAGCCTCTTACTAGGCGTGGTTTGGACCATAATCCAGCATTAGTGAGTTTATGTCAGACTAGTTGTCACCTGACAGTGTTTTCAAGCCGCAAAGGTATGCTATGCACTGATTTGGCTTAATGAATGCCTTGCATTGAAAAAACACGAAGAGCCGACCATTTAACATGTCCTCTGAAGAACGGAAACACATAGGGCTTCTGAATGCCGGTGTCAAAAAAGGGGAATAAGGCCGCCTTATATTTCTAATCTGTATATTTATCAACCGCCTTACACATCCTCACTGTTGGGGCAGGGCCTCCTCTTGCTCAGGGTATGGGTCGTAATCTACCACGCAGGCCCAGTGTGGATTGGTGGACTTATGTCTGACTAGCGGCCACCTTACAGTCAGTGTTTTAAGCCACCGACTTGGCTTAACGATTGCCTTCAATGGAAAACAACCGGGACCGACTATTTATCGTGCGCTCCGAATAAAGTTTATGACTATCTGGATGATAAGAATGCGTGGACATGAACCGCTCGGCAATATCCAGTATATTTTATTCTTATTTTTCTTTGTCGAATCATAAATTTGACAATTATTTCAAATTGTCTTTGTATTGACTTAATTAAAAAGACCAACCCCTGAGTTTCTTGCTCGTTCTTCTCTGGGGAGACTGCCTAGTGAATGAGCGCTAACTGTATGTCATGACGATTTCAAATGTTATTCTTATAACTTACGAAATAAAATATTTTTGATTTGATTTGAAGTACGGAAACATTTATAAAAATGCAACTAGTGGTCACCCATCCAAGGACTGACCGCGCCAGACATTGCTTAACTTTGCTAGGTAATTGAATAGCGAATGCGACTGCGCCATCTGTATATTAATTAAAGATAATTACCAATGTGGATCTAGCGATAGTGAATAGTGCGTAAGTGCCAAGCCCCCGACACCTACAAGACACGTGACTTGGCTCAGGCACCCGCACTTCGCAGGCCTTTGTGCTCCAAGCTCTTGGGTCCGACGGAGAGCGCAGACCACAAGCTAGTTTTGATGCTGGAAAAATGTGAAATTAATTATACTTATCATCAACGGGAGAAAATATCTTGTTGCTTGTTTATTTGATGTAAGAGCTATTAAGTAAGTCAGAGAACATTAATGTTACATATAAGCTTTTGGACCTCTTTTTTATGCATTCGTTTTTGTCCTACTTGACCTCAATCACATCTGATGTTAAGAGAAGATGAGGCGGAAGGTGGAAGCATACTGACCCGGAAACCCCAACACATTTGGAGGACTGGCTATCTTATCTCTGACAATCGGAACACAACAATGCTATTAATTGCTGCTTGGCGGCAGATTTAGATAAGATGGTGGCAGCTAGCCAGGCGGACATTTAATATGCCCTACCACCAACCAAACCGAGTACTAAATATGTACCCCGCTGGGGATCGAACCCGCGACCTCCGAATCGTAAACCCAATGTTGTTTACATTGAGCCACGGAGGCGGTTATAAGATTTGGAGGAATATAGGTTGTGGGATTACTTTGTTGTTCATCGTCTGTCTGTCTTTGTCCATCAAGACCGATTTTCTGAGTTTCAGATCAAATCAAATCAAATTCTAAGTAGCCGTCCGATTTGAAACTGACGAAGACTGAAGACGACACGACAAAAAGACGGTTGATGACGAAACGATAACTTCATCGGGTTTACTGGGTAAAGTTTTAAATGTTATTATTATAACTTACGAATTAAAAGTTCTTTGAGTTTGACCAATTACATGATTGTATATTATTTACATGAGATTGAAGTTACTGGTTTACATTAGTACATACCAACAGCGCTATAATTCTTGACATGTGTCAGTAGCAGCGTCACAGTGTGCTGCAGGGAGGTATCGACTCCTGCACCATTCGCCCACACCTGGACCTGCTGGGAGGCGAGCAGGTACTCCAGCTCACGTCCGTTCCTGGAAGACGACTGACTGCAGTCGACGATACGGACAAAATTAAAGTAAATAATACAAGCAAATTATAGGAAACAGAAGCTTAGCAAAAGTAATAGTAACTTACTGCTCGACTAATTCGACCCGATCATGAGTGTCCCTTCAAGAAATTGAACGTTCTGGATAAACAGAACATTTGCACTTGGCATCAGGTATGATTGAAGTCAAATGATAACTGATAACAATAAAAGTGTTGCTCGAGAAAGAGAAAAATTTGTCCACTTTTAACTTCTTACAATCTTAAAGGCCGAGATTTTTTGCACATGGATATATCTGAATTTTCTCAGGAAATAATGAGTATTTTTCAATAGTACTTTTGGTATATTGTTGTACTAAGTAATTGCTGCAAGTATTAAAAAAAATATCCAAAAACGTCTATGATTTCCTGAGGAAATTTAATTTGTATCATGCAGGCCTGTATAGGTTACTCTGTTTCAGACTGTACCTTCAGTGATAGAATAAAAATATTTTCTAACAAATCGGTAGCTCACTTTAGATATCTGATTCTATGGAATTCTATTTATTCTTTGGAATAGGTATTTTATAATAAAACATAGACTCCATGATTAAAATTACCACTGTGAATTTCGTTACTTAGAACTCCTGTAACAATTTTCAAAAAAATGATCAATAACTTCTCCATATTTGTCAAAAATTTCATCGAGGTTAAATATTACGACTCAGTATACTATTTTTAGTGAATATAAAGTAGAAATTGAATAATTTTTTGAAAGTTGTTTTAGATCTTAGCATCTTCTACAACGCAATAAAGTTCACAGGTTTTATAACTAAAAGCTTTATATCTACAAGCTACAGAATTGTTCGAAAAAAAATAATATTTTATTAACGATGGGTAGGTACGCTATTCTTCTACAAAAAAAATCAAAAACTGGACTAAATAGGACTAACCAGTATCTTCCCGTGAAAGGGACCCCGAGCACAGCGAAATAGATAAAATAACATAAAATTTATTTCACTAATAACAACATAAAACTAATCTAATTACCAATTTAGCGTAGCAAAGCAAAATAATTTAATTTTAATAACATATTAAAGGAATCTTAATTAGGTTATTTAAAGTAATTTAGAATAATTTACCGGTGAATAATTTTGATTATGTTTGCCACTTAATTAATTATATAAGTGTGGTGTCTAAACTAGGTGAGTGTTTTATCCGTATCGAATTTGAACTAATACAAACATAACGAACGAACGAATTTCAAATAACACAAATAAATAATTAAAGAAGTATGTAGTGTTAGGTGATGAGACATTAAAATCTATGATTACTTGTAATATACAAACATAAAATAAACCAGTGATGGGCAGCAATGTAGATAATTAATACGCTTCCATAACATCACCAATCCTCTGGACGATATCATGAAGCCAATAATATACAGAAACAAGGAATATTCGAGCACAGAACTCACTTGAACTCAATAGATCTCCGCAAAGACGGCAATCTAGACGCCAAGTTGTGGTACTGCACAGCAATAGCCGAAGCATTGCTCGTTCTTCCGATCAACTCGACACCGACTGACGCTACTAGCCACTCTTCAGCCCCGATGGTAGGCTGGAGGGTGAAGTGGGCGGCATTATCCTCGCGAATTGGTTTCGTCTTCACTATGAACTCGTGGTAATGGATGTCTAGATTGTCCTTCATTCCCGCTGTATCCACTACTGCGTTTTGGAGCTCGTATATTTTCTGTGGAGAAGGAACAAACGTAATTAAATGGTGTTAATTGTACAATTTCTTTTTTATTTATAGAAACTTAAGTAGGGGAACTCTGACTGCTAAACTGGGATGCCCCGTATTATAGGAGTCAGCGCTCTTCACAATTTAGGAATATAGGTTAGGTAATGTAATGAGCTGATTACAAAGTAAACAGGACTATATTGTGTGACAGTACTACAATGGACCCGCGTGTTTGATTATGGTCCATACTCTTTCTTACTGAGAGGAAACTACACATTAATACTTGAGTAAACTGATATTTTTACAGTCATAGATATTGTAACCTTTGTCATTAAATTTTAAACCTATTCATTAACCGTTTATGTTAATTGTATTATATGCCAGATATGGTTAAGGGTGCCATATGCCATACACATGTTTTATCCGGCATGAATCGGCCTATTATTGTCATTTTCCCGGAATTCCAGCTGCCTGGACGCGCCGATTCATGTCGCCCGCGCGTGACGATTCATGGTGCTACCAAGTCTGTGAGTTGGTGTATTTCATCATAAGATCCATTAAATATGCGGCTGTGCCATGAACGTAGCACATCCAGTATAGTATCTAGGTCTCGCTGCTTTCACATCTCTAGTACCAGTTCTGACAATAAATGATTCTGATTAAACTTCTACGAGTGAGATGACGTCAAAGCTCTTTAAACTGGGCACCATACAGTAAATGGATAGAGTTCATCCCGAGTTAATATCTCGTTAATAAAATAAAGAAGACTGTTTTAAAAAAAAATTTTTTTCAAATGTTAACTCAATTGAAAGTGGTAGAGTTTATAACCGAAATTCTTGACGTATAAATGATTTAACGCCTGTAACGTTAAAGACCAACTTTAAGGCCTCTTTACTAACTTTAGGAGTCACTTACTGCTAAGTAGCTGGCGTACTTACAAGTTTCAAGATTCCATTGATTTGGAAACAAGTTAACTTTCCCGACTCGCTTAAACTTCTCTATATAGTCAACAGGCTTTTTGTTATAAAGATTTATAAAGCTGCTTTTGTAAAATGTTATGTTTGTTTTTGACTTGGGTTTCCTGTGGCTTTGGCTATGCGGAATTTTGATCTCGGTGTCTATCAATAGTAGAAACGTTGCTTCAATTCCGAGAAATAATAGAACAGTATATTAGTTTATCTCGTTCGTACAGTTTATGTTTCGCAGCTGAGAGTTGAAACAAAGTAATTTCCGTACTAAAAGCAAAGCTAGCTTTACAGAACGCTTTCGAACTTTCTACAGTTCGAAAGCGTTCTGTAAAGCTAGCTTAAACGTAACAAAAACAAAGGTACTACCTAACTATGTTCACACTTACCTAACTATGTAATTTTGACTTTCAATCAATACTAACTTCCTGCTACTCATACTTCATGAATCCAGAAATACATAATTATAGTTAAACAAACAGTCTATGTCAGTCGAGAATAGTGTAGCTTTCTATTAGTAAAACAAATATTAGAATCAGGGGTTCTACTACATAACTTCATCGTTATCGTCATCGGTTTCGTTCTGACATGTGATTGGTTGGCTCATTGCTCGCTCGACAATTTGACGGTTTCGTATTGGTCAACGTAATCCATGACGAAGTTACTTAATCTAAGGGCAGATTAGTAGTTTCAAGACAAACAAACAACTTTATCTCTAATAATATCAGAGTAAATGCTCTCATAAAGAGATATGCCTTATATAGTCATTATCAACAGCCGCAATTTATCAAAGAATTAACAATAAACAAAAAAAAAGTATTTTTAGATATTACAAGAATGTGATGTCACCATCCACCAATTTCATACAGTTCGAGATAGATTGCTCGTATATACATAGTAAGTATTAATAGATCGATGGCGATTATTCACTTGCAATACTAACGAATTCATATGACATTTAAAGATACTGTGGTGCTACTAAAAGTGTTGGCTTTAGACATTCTATTCTTATTTATACTTATACTCCAGTAAGGATACACTATTAACTTCCTATAACCTTAAAGGCCGCGATTTTTTGTACATTTATTGATAGAGTAAAAATGTTTTCTAACAAATCGGTAGCCTGCTTTTGATATAGTTAGTATAAGAATTTAGTAATAAAACATAAACTATTAGATTAAAATTAGACGATGAATTTAATTGCGTTATATACTTACAACTCCTGTAACTATTTAGAAAATAATCGATCAATAAATTCTTTATATTTATAAAAAATTACACAAGAGGGCAAATATCACAACACAATAAACTATTTTTAGAAAATATAAAGTACATTGATTATTTTTCTTACAAAATAGTTTTAGGAGATGATAGCATCTTCTACGACGCAATGAAGTTTGTAATGGTAACTTTAATTTAATATTGTTGGTTTTATAACTAAATGCCTATACTATATCTGAAGCAAGCTACAGAATGGTTAGAAGACATTTTTATTCTATTACTGATGGTACTCTATCTATACATATAAAAAAAGCTTGAACTTTAAGATTATCAATAGGAATCTACACGAAACAAATTACCTATTTTTACTAGACTATTAGTAGCCAAAGCCAAATAAACGAACACAATTTAAATCTCGGTGTCCATTTTCAAAATGAGAGTATCACAATCATATTCCGAAGCGAAAGTCATTCGCAATTTGAGGTTGCACTATAGGTTGCCTAACATTCTAAGCCATTCTCTCTGTTAAATTTAAATTGTCACGTTCGCTTTGGCCTGAAATAGGGGTAATGAACGCTGGAAGCACCATCAGTTAGGTACTCTTCCTCTCTGTTTTTTAACAGTTTTTAACATATTTGAATTGAATGTGTTCTTACACCACCGATGAATATAGGCCTCGTTCAGTCGGGAGGGTTTACTATACTCCGATGCTTGCTAGGTAGGTTGGTGACCACAGTAAAGGTATTCTCTAGTTCAGGTGGTGTAGTCACTTTCTACGACATACATTGGTAGAGATGGGGTGGCGCTATTATTTAGACGGTCAGTTAACTTACTGAACGTAAAAAAAAATGCAGGGAGCAAAGAAACTGCCATCTAGAAACTCTATTACGTATAAATAATTTTTACATACCTCTTCATCCAAAAAAGCATCAGGATGCTTCAGAAGCGCGTCATATATTTTCAGCAGATAATCGACACTTTGAACCCTGTCCTTTGCTTTGCCGGCAGTTGACAGGAGGTAATGCAGCATCTCCCGGGAGTGCTTGAGGGGGAGCGTGCCCTCGCCGGGGTGAGCGGGGAGGGAACGTAGGACGGCGCCATATTGGTGGGCGACGTTTGTGACGTTGCCCCATGAGTAACCGTAGGATATGCGTGTGAACTGAAAAAGAAGATTTTATTGCCTGAGATTAAGGACCAGCCCTATATATATCTTCAATTGTAATGAACTGTATGGTCCTCTTCCAAATACGACCAATTTCTAAATTTAGTGAAGGCAACATATTTGATTACCATCGAAGACGATCAGTAAGGAGGAGTTTTGGAAAATTCGAGGAAGAAAGGAATATGTTCTGGCCGCAATATCGGCGTAAGTTCGTAAAACGTATTTGTACCGTATATTTGTAAAAAGACGAAATTAAATGTTATATGGACAATGTTATAGTAAATATTAAGTGTTATGTTCGGTTTCAATTGAAATAGTACATTACTGCAGAAACAAGAGTAATCTATCCTGGCCGAGTGTGAGACTGAGTTCATATGAGACTAGGGCTTTACTTACATTTTCATTTGCATAAAACACGAATTAGATTTTGTAAAAGTTCCCTGATAATTTACTTCCGCATTTACTCTTTAAAATCCGCGTACAACCTTACAGTGCTCACCTCTTTAGTCGTTTAAAAATTCATGGATTTTGCGGAATTTAAATACTAGCTGGTAAATTCCTAACAGTAAAAATATTATTTCCAAATTCGAAATCATTCATTTCCTGGAGCTTCAAATTCAGATCTTGTTGAATCAGGAGCTGAAGTTTTTCCCAACGAGACTTAGTGTGTGTGCGAAGTTGAAGAAAGCCTTCCAGCTCTGTTGTTATTTGAAACTCAACCAGACGCCCAGATATCTCTCGAAAGAAACAATGAGTGTCTGTTTTCACGGTGTTTCACTACAGTGTATTCATAATTATCGTACTTAATCATGTACTTACAATAACATAGTCTATTCTGTCAATAGTTTGACTGCTGAGAAGATTAACCTACCTGTTCATAGATATCTTTTAGGGAATCTGCAACGCAGCCAGAAAAGTCTGGTAACATCCACTTCACACCATGTTGACCGGTTTTTGATTCGCAGAACCTGAAAGGGTTTAAGATTTTCCTGGGGATCATCAGAAATCCAAATCAAGTATTCATTCACACTTGGTTTATATATTTTTACAAAGTTCAGAGTAAATTTGTACCGTCCTTACCTATATACCTTACTTATATTATACCTAAAAAGTACCAGGGTACCACAAGACACTAAGAGGTTGGATGCCGTCTCCGGAGGTTATACGACTGCAGCTCTATTATTGCATGGTCTAATTGATCTTTACTTGCCACTTTTTCATTGACTTTATATTTCCTGTGACACATATCCATCCATTTTTAGCCTATTACACCCACGCCCTAGCATGCCCTATGTCTTACTCTCTTGGACAGTGAACGAGATAACAAGATCTATTTCGTGCCATGGTAGAGAGACTACAGGGTAGACTAGGTGGATGCCATCCACTTCTCCATTTTTCAAGCGTCAATGCCGTTCTTAAATTCTGATGTGAAGGATAAGAGAGCTAGTGAAATACAGATTTCCTTCTGAAACCTCAGGGTGACAACGCATCTATGACAAGGAGGTGACCAATACAGGAGTATTGTATGTTAAAAGTATCGACCTGATCTCTTGGAGGTAGCAGGTGACATTGCTCATACCATGACATGAAAATGTAGATCAACCAAAATAATCACGTAACAGTATAGGTAAATAGATGTAGACTTCCATGCAATTGGTGTCGATATTTTCTGAAGATTACAATTTTGGGATACTCAATCCTAGCGGTGAATAGGCAATTTACAGGGATTGCGTGCTTCATTTTCGGCTACATTGCCATTTTTCACTAGGTGAGATTGTGGTGAAAGGCGTCTCCGATTCATGATGGTCTTACCTTGTAGTCTGACCGCTGTGTCCCGGTGGGCAGTTGGCTGCGGCGTGGGCCCCAGGTGCAGTCTTCGGCCACCGCAGGCCGTGTGAGGCGTCGGCTTGGCAAGCTTCTTCGTTTGGCCCTAGAGCCCACAGGGTCACGCCTTTCGCGTTGGTGCCGGCCACCGAGGATACTTGACACCGGAACTCCGCGGATTTCTAGAACAATTATATTTTGTTAATTATATTTTGGTAATAATTAGATAAGTTTTATTAGCATAATATTTTAATAGAGCGGCGCCAATGGTGTGCTTGCCTAGGGCGCTTTCCCGACTACGACAAACCGAAAAGGATGGGCTATAATTTTAGCAGTCTATGTATATACATACATAGAATATACATTCCGTCGATGCGATAAAAATATTGGCCCAATTTTGATAAATGAGGTGTGAAATCGTTGTCGTTGAAACTCAAAACGGCACCAATGGGCACATTCACAACTCATGAGTTGTGAATGTGAACTCAGATAGACGAACTGTCATTGCATCAAATACCCAGTTGTTTGGTGAAAATCTGCACCAATTATGGCAGAAAAATAATAAAAAGGAGCATGGAGTATACATAATACACATAATTTATTACTCGTTAATATCCATAAATTCGACGACTGATTGGCGTAGTGTGTAGTGACTCTGCTAGAGGTAAATGTTTGTGCGATGAATACGAACATTATTCCCCATTCATGGATGTTTATACAAATATTTGTGCGTTTATCCTTTGTCGAGTATCCATAGTTTTGGACTATAATTGGCGTAAGTATAAGTCCGAAATATTTATGAAATAGTACTAGCAGTAGTAAACAATGATGACTTTAGTGTAGTTGGCGTGACTACGTGTGTGGTACAGGCGCGTATACAGAGTGACACTATGTCTTCGCACGCGCGCCTTAGTAATCTCGCACCCCTAGGCACGTGCCTAGTTTGCCTTAGGGATAATCCGCTCTCGATCTAAAGATTGTACTCAGAGTTGTAGTTCATTTGTTGATCAAAAAAACTTACAAACTTTAGCAAAGTACGTATCACCCACCTACAAAGAATTTACGATTCCTCATTTTTCTTTTTTTTATATGAGAGGGCGGAAAACGAGCATTCGGGTCACCTGATGGAAAGCAATCACCGCCGCCCATGGACCACCAAAAGGGTCACAGATGCGTTGACGGCCTTTGAGGAAGGTGTAGGTTCGTTTCTTGAAGGTTCTAATGTCGAACTCGTTCGGGAATACCGCTGCCGGTAGTCCGTTCCACATGGTGGTCGTACGTGGTAAGAAGTTTCTTGAGAAAAGTGCATTCAACCAAACCTTGGTACAAGTAAGTAATTTACCTTATTTCTTTACCACTACCTCGCTTTTATCGACTAATATAACGCTTTTCTATTTCGTTTCTAACAAGGTTACAGAATTCATGAAAGTAAGTAAACAGCTTAAGTAGGTATTCAGTTTGAAATAAATTATAAGATATTATACGTAGGTAGCATAGGTACACTTACTTAATTCAGCATAAGACATAAACGTACCTACTTTGTTTTGCAAATCTATATGGGACGAGACAATGACATGAAAATACATATGAATATAAAACAGAATAATCGAATAACTTATAAGTTTATTACCTATACAAGATTATATTTTGTATACACAAAAAGCCGACACATATATTTTTCTTCATATATTTTGTAATCAATGTCTAGAAAAAATAAATAAAAATAAACGATTGACGACCGGTTGGTGTAGTGGATAGTGACCGGGTCAGCGAAACCAACGGTTGCGGATTCGAATCCCGCGAGGGGTAAATGTCTGTGTGATGAATACGAATTCCCGAGTCATGGATGTTTATATAAATATTTATGTATGTTTATCCGTTATCTAGTATCCATAGCACAAGCTTTGCTTAGTTTGGGACTAGATAATTGGTGTAAGTGTCCGAAATATTTATCTATAAATATATAAAGGATTGTTGCGAATTCAGTTTATGTTTCCGCTTGTTTTTTTTTTTTTTTATATATGAGAGGGCGGCAAACGAGCATGCGGGTCACCTGATGGAAAGCAATCACCGCCGCCCATGGACACCAGCAACACCAAAAGGGTCACAGATGCTTGTAAATGATTAAGGGAAAAAAAACCATATTTTTATAGCCGGAATCGATTCAATACGTGCTTCTGACCAAACTAATTTCAGATATACAATAAATAACCTTGTATACTTTACGCTTGATGAGGATGAAACAGGAGCAATCAGTGATATGTTTAGTGCATGCCTGCACAAATCAACTGCTTCCGTGGCTCAATGTAAACATCATAGAGTTTTCGAATCAGAGGTCGAGGGTTTGATCCCCAGCGGGGTACATGTTTAGTAGGTACTCGGTTTGGTTTTAAATGTCCGCCTGACGCGCAACCACCGTCTTTTTTTTTATGCATAACGGGTTGGTACTTGACCTCAATCACACCTGATGTTAAGTGAAGATGAGGTCGAAGGTGGAAGCGTACTGACCCGGAAACCCCAACACGCTTGGGGGACTGGCTATCTTATCTCTGACAACCGGAACACAACAATGCTATTAACATTGCTGCTTGGCGGCAGATTTAGATAAGATGGTGGCTAGCGCCAGGCGGACAATTATAAAGCCCTACCACCAACCAAACCGAGTACTTAAACATGTACCCCGCTGGGGATCGAACCCGCGACGTCTGAATCATAAACCCAATGTTGTTTACATTGAGCCACGGAGGCGGTCTTATCTAAGTCAGCCGCCAAACAGCACTTTTAATAGCATTGTCGTGTTCCGGTTGTCAGTAATAAGATAGCCAATAAGATGGGGTTTAGAGGGTCAGTACACTTCCACCTTCGGTCTCATCTTCAATTAACATCAGCCAGTGCATAAAAAACTAAAACTTATCTATAGATTACAATAGTTTTAAGTCTAGCAGCCCCCGTATCATGACATCGTTTGTTGGAAATGCGAGTGGGATAGTTGTATATTTCGTGTAACGGAATGAGCAGGACGAATATTATCTCGCGCGACATAACGATTATCCCGCCTGTCACGTGTTTAGGTAATTAAGTTTTGGTGTAAAACTATTTTTGTACTATAGTCTATACATTTACAAAATAGTCGACCTCATCTTCACTTAACATCAGGTGTGATTGAGGTGAAGTACCAACCCGTTGTGCATAAAAAAAAAAGTAGCCTGTAGCAACGTTGCTGGTTGTACAATAATCCACATCATTTTGTAAAATTCATTAAGTATAGAAATTGTGCAGCTGTTTGTTGTCCTTAAAATAAATAAATAAATAATACCTATGGTGTTACAGGTTACCGAAAATTTAGTTTTTTTAAGTAGTTGCCTTTGTTGGGCTCATTTCTAATGCTGTTACGAATGGAATCCAGAAAATTCATAATTTACTAGCTTTCCGCCCGCGACTTCGTCCGCATGAAAGATTTCATCGAAATCGGTTCAGCAAAAAATTTGCCTATATGTTATTCCAGGTCCTAATCTGTCTACCAACCAAATTCCATCCAAATTCGTTCAGCGGTATAGGTGTGAAGAGGTAACATACAGACATACACACAAAATTTCGCATTTATAATATTAGTGGGGATTAGTGGGGATTCATAAATATGATAATGATGCTGAATGAACTGACCAATACAAAACTATTTGCAGTAAGCATCGGTGTCCAAACCAAACTACAGCTTGACATGAATGTTTTCCCAGTTATGGCGATGTTTATGAGATATACTATATATTATTAACCTGAGTAGCAGGACCGTCGACTATTATTTCATAAGGTATACCCCCTTAAGTATCAATTCGACCCTCATCATATATGGACACCACATCTCTTAGCAAATATGTCTAGCTTATGTAAATATCATAAAATCATTAACAAATTACCTGCACGTTGTACAGCTTCAGAACACTGCCAGCCGGATATAGGTCTTCCCAGACCTCTCGACCAGGCGCCAGAGGTAGCAGGTTTCTCTCTCTAGCCCAGCTGAAGCCCAGGGCCCCGTGGACTCGACCAGCGCCGGCCAAGCACGTGATGCTCACGTTATCACCCTGAGAATTGCCATTTACCGTGAGTGAAGGTGGTAATTTGAACAAGTTTATCGAGCAAGTACATTTCTCTACTTTAACTTATTGTATGGAAAGGTAGGTAAAGGTCTACCAAGAAAGACGTATATCAATCAAGTGACTGCATACTCGCAAGAGGTCAGGTGCGGTCAATCACTAACCGACGAGAGTATATTTAGGCATTTGATGAGAGTGGAAGAAGCAAAATTCTGGCAAGTGTCAAGATCGTTGAAAGTGATAGTTTCTGCCTACCCCAACGGGAAAATGTATGTATGTAACTATGAACAACTACTACAATTTGTGGAACCAAATCGTGAGAGAAATCATCTCTTTCATCAAAATAAAGGGTAATAAAATTTAGGATTATACACTCGTATCTCGGCCTCTATTTTTCGCTTTCAACTCAGAAAAATTCAACAAGTAATATTCAATACTAATTTTTAAAACGTGGCAAATAAAACGTATTCTTTGGTTGGCGGTAATATTTGGTAATATTAATTGCCCGCCAGGCTGGCTAGATCTAATACACTTCGGATATAGAGAATGAAAACCTATTGAAATCGGTGGTTTTGATAATTTTCAGGCAATATGGCAATGGATTGAAAATATAATCGCTAGGGGTCTTTGAGGGTTAATTTCTCGCTTTATAAAACGCAAAATTCCTCAAAAATGGAGAGGGTTATATTACCTTATTTACAGTCAAAGTGGACGGTACGAGTCTTATGTCAGGTGGTCGCAGGATGATTAGTCGCAGAGCTCTGCATCGCCTTCTGCCGGCATCATCAGCTGAGCATGACCATCTTCCACTATCAACTCGTTTAGCTTCTGATATACCCAGCACCGACATACGGCGACCTAGAGCATCCTCAGCTACGGTGCGTGTCCATATGTCCCTGGAAGATAAACGTTAGAACTACCAACGCTGCAGCAATAATAGTAGATAGTTACACCGAGCAGAAATTAAATTACGATTGCATCACGAGTGTGTCTTAAATCACGTGAAGCGAGTTCCTTAATCTGCTTTTCTTCCATCAAAGAAACATTTACAAAATCTAATTTTCACTCATAGCAATTTTACACTCATCTTGCGCAAAAAGGTGAATTAATCTTGCGTGGCTATTTTATCACTTTTTTTAAATTGTAATTTAGAACAAGCTATCTCGCACTTGAAGAGCAAAGATTGTTCTGAATTTGAATGTTTTTGAACGAGTGGCTACTAGTTTTATAATCAAACTTTTTGGATTTATTCTGTTGGTTGTTTTTTATTCACTATTTAATAAAAAAACATACATTTTTATACAACTTTACTGCACTGAGGGCAGTAAAGTGCCTTTTTATGATCGTCATATTGATAACTTATGTATGAGGAAATTATATCATTGTTAGAAGAAAAAATACAATTTTAGTGAAATCCAAACCAGGCAATATCCTCATATACCGATAGGAACCTGATTTATATAAAAATGTGCGTGTGATGGGAAAGTTCTTGTAAAGTATTCTGACAGACTTATAAATTAAATTATTTAGTCATATGCCGATTCAAAATATACCTATAAGCATTTAGAATGTTAGGTGCTTCCCTAGAAACAATGTATACCTATATACCTTCGTAGAATAAGATAATGAAGCTTTGGATAACTCAAGGGTGTTGATTGTATCGAATAATTTATATAAGTAGTTACAGCCCGTTTGGATGTTGCTAGAGCGCTGTAATGTTGGCAATATACTAAGAGATAATTTTAACAAAGGATTTCAATTAAGCCGTGGCTCGAAATCTAAAGGAGTCCATTATCCTGACCAATAACGCCTTGAGATACCTTCATTCGTAGGTATGTAATAGCCTATAAAGGGAAGTTGTGGATAATTGTATCGACAAGTTTGGACCCTACATTAAAAGCCATGAGCAAATTGAAAATCTTGGTAATACAGGAGCATCGATTAATATATAATTTAAATTGTAAGTGAAGGAGTAAAGAAAATATTTTATTGGGTAACAAATCCATAGGTAATAACAAAATAAACTTAACAACTACAGATTACCTAAATAAATAAACTAATTAGTTAAATTTAAAAAATATCATTAAAAATTTCGTCCCAGTTCTTGTACAAGTGTCTTGAGTAGGCTTAGCTTAGTATTGACTTTTGATTTTCCTAGATTCCCCTGCATGGTGATACCATAGCTTAACAAACTTTATTTCTCCTTGCAGTAACTCCAGCTCATTCCTCAGGTACCTACATGTACAGATACAGGGCCTGTATCCCCAACAAAAAACAACACCTTTGTGCCCTTGTCAATATCTTTTACCTGTTAGTTCCGTTGAAGTTGACCTTGATACCGTCCTTGTACCAGGCGAACACGATGTCGGGGGAACCATACGCCATGCAGCTCAGTATGAACTCCGAACCTTCCCACACTTCGGGACGCTGGTTTACTATTAACGTCTGAAAGCATTGACATTGGGTTTATTGGGTGGTAAGGCATATAAAATGTCCACCTGGCTAGCTTCACCATCTTATCCAAATCTCCTTCAAGCAACAATGTTAATAGCATTATTGTGTTCCGGTTGTCAGAGATAAGATAGCCAGTCCCCGAAATATGTTGGGGTTTCCTGGTCAGTATGCTTTCACCGGCGACCTCATCTTCACTTAATATTAGGTTGATTGAGGTGTAGTACTAACCCGTTGTGCATAAAAAAGACCAATTTGTATTTCCATAATTTAGATTTTAATAGAGTTAGGCCCGTATTCCAGAATGTTGCTCAAGCGTAGATCTGCGTTTGAGTATAGTTAGAAAGATATTCCGATATACAAGTTACATAAAGCTGTCCCTTTTTAACTGTCTTCAAGCGGAGATCTTAGGCCCGTATTAATAAATCATTCTCAATATTCAGAACAGTTTTGTGATCGGTCTCAAGTAAACGTGTTGATTTGAGACGTGAAAAGCACGTGCATACTCAAGCAGTACTCACTTGAGACGTGCGCCGAGTTTCAAGTATTAATAAACGAAACTCAAGACTAGCATTCATTCGCCGCGGAGGCGAATACTTGAGAAGTGATCTCAGCTGAGTAGACCTCAAGACTGATTTATAAATTAGCACGGAGCTTGAGATAGCGTCAACAGCATAAGACGCATCTCGGTTGATACAACCTCAAGACTTGTATTGCGATTATTTTATTAATACGGGCTTTAGAGTCTCTTACTTGTTTTTCTCAGATGAAAATTCCCTCTTGAACAAGCGGTACTTTAAAAAAATGTAAACTGAATATTTCAAGTGTACCCTGTGTACCTATAAAATAATGAATTGATTTCTTAACGTCCAGTTTGTGTACGACAAAATGTGCACAATTTCGGCCATTATGTCCAGAAACGAAAATAAGCAATTTAGCACGGACACCCAGCTATGAAAGTAATTTATGTTTAAGGTTTAGCGGGTAGGTACCTCGTTTTAGTATAACAAGAGAGGTGCTAAGTTGGGTTAACGAGAAATAGCTGGGGGCCAGCTAGCTGGCGAATTGCCAAAACCTGCCGACTAGCGCTAGAAAATGCACATTTCAAATAATTAAACTTTCACCGAGAGAGGACATTATTGGGGCGCAAGTTGGCACGCTGGATTTTTTTATTACTCTTAGAACTGTTATCATGTCATAAAATTGTAAGTCCAAGACAAGGTCTGAATATTTTATATAAAAGCGTGTCTTATTAAATTATGGAGCACAATTTAATTTGAACCCAGTGTTTATGTGCATACTATACCTACTTACTTAGGTATATACCTATTTGTACCATATGGTACAAATTTCATCTTCTTCATTATAGATGATAATCATCACTTAACATCAGGTGTGATTTAGGTCAAGTGCTAACCCGTTAGCATAAAAAAATGTGACATTTTATTGTATGAACGGTTTTGTTAACTTTTCTGAGATTAGCGGTGGCGATAAAAATTGAACGGGTTGAGTTGAAAAATGTAAAATTCAAAAAGTTTTATTTATTAGTTATAATAAGAATAACATTTGAAATCGTCAAGATATACAATTTATCAAACAAGCAGTTGAAGTCTGAAGAAGTTTTCGGTCATTCTTATTAAGGTAATTCTCTTGAAAATGAGTATTATATTATAATTTTTTTTATAACAATATGCTTAATTTGTCATAGTCTACCCAAATTAGGTGTATCGGTAGGTATAAAAAGAAATACCAATAAATTGTACCTTTTGAAATCATTTGAAATATTTGTGATATAAGTCATAATTTAATCTTCGTAAAATTGTTGATGGTTTCAGAAATACCGGAGAAAATTTAACCATAGCGGCTGTGGGACTCAGCGAATTAAAAGTCCCGATTACTTAGGTTGGATTGGCTGTCATTTGAGGATAAAGTTTGTCCAAGTTTTAGTGAAGAAGTAGCAATGTTCCTTATAAATGGTGTAATATCTCATTACGTCGGAACGGGATAAAGTTTGGGCTTTGTTGATTGCGGCTGTTATTCTTCAATTGCTGCGGATTGGCAAATAAATCTACTTGATTAAAGTATCTATTCAACGAAATTAGAAGTACGGAGTAATTGGTTGTAGTAATGGGAGATTTAGGCTTGATGACTAAGAAAGCCAATCAATACTTAGCTTAAGTGGTAGGGATTATTCTCCTAAAGTGGATTACAGTTAGAAAACGGCAAATTTACACTTGGGACAAAAGTTACGCTATATTGACTTTGGGAGTTGTATATAGACTTTCTTCTTATTCTACGTAGACGTAAGAGCGTATGTCATGGATGTTGTTTGGAATACCCAAATGCTTATGTCTGGGATATCCCTACCGCCTTAGCTGAAACCAATATTGTGACATTATGTAAGTAATAATTCATGTTCCTGGTCATATGGGTGATTTGATATCTTAAGTATCCTTCTAAAATAATTGTGGAGTGCAAGGTGCTCACGTTCAGTAAGTGATATTCAGCTGTATCGCTGTTGATGCTGGCTATGTAGGAGTTGCAGTGTGAGGTTGTGGAAGCAGGTTAGGTTATCCAAAGAATAACACTCACATGAAGAGACAGCGCAGGGTGCATGTCGAAGTGCAGAGGCGCGTTGAGTAGGCGCAGGCGATCTGTGCGCGTGCGCGTAGCGGCCAGACGCGACAGTGCTGCGCGCATGGCACCCGCCTCTTTCCGCGCACCCCACACGCGCAGCCATACTGTTCGGGCGCCATTACTGTCTGGGGAGCTGAAAATAACAATGACAATCAGGAACTTAGGTTTGTTTTATGGGGGCAAACCTGATAAGTGGGCATCCCCACCCTCCACCTCAATACTTATCGCGCATACGTTCCCGTTCCTGAAGGATTGTATTACCGCTTTTCTTCAAGAAGTTTTAGCCATGGAGGGCTAAATTAAACTACTCAGTGATATACTGGGCCACTTAAGTTAACATTTGATATACTGTTTTGTATTAAAAAAAAATAATATTGGTAGTGAGATTTGATTTCAATATTGAGATCTATTTCTTCCACGGATTTCTTATTTCCTGATTAGATCTCGTAGTGAAACACTAACTCGTGTGAACTTCAGATTTTTTAGTAAGATTGTGGCAACGGGCAGGCCACATAACGCGTAGAACTGGTGGCCATTGGGCATGAAGTGTTTACAAGGTGGACGGAAGACCTATATGGGTCACGAGATGCTGGCCGCTTTCAACTACTCAAAATACTATGGATGATATGGATAATGAAGAGTAATATAAACGTGAAAGTGTGTTTATTTGTTTGTTTATCTTCTTTCACGTTGTTAGGGCGTCAAAATGATTCAACTTTTTGAACAGGGTTAACTATCCTTTTCAACTGAAAAGGGTCAAAAGAAATCAAGCTTACTTAAGACTTACCTTAAATTTAAAATTTCTATTTCATCTTCTAATGTTATATTTGATGATCTCAGGTAGCTTGTCATCTGTAAAAAAAAGTTATTTAAAAAATATATTTCGGGCACTTATACCAATTATCTATTCCCAAACTTGGCGAAGTCTGTACGATTAATTAAAAACATTCTTCATAATTATTTTTATAAAACAACGAAATCTTTAAATATTTATATTCAATGGCGATGTTCTAGAAATAAAATGCTAGATGACGCTAGCGGTATTTTAAACGCACTGTAGTTGAGTTGTTTTTCTTTTGCTAGGCTTTAACATGACATTAGAATCACCAAATCTATGACAAAATCCTGAATTATTCAGTAAGTTTTCTTACATTGTAAACTGGGTTTTACACAAAATAAAAGTAATACAAGCCTGACCTTTCTTCCGTGAGATTAAAAGGCTACTAACTGTTTCAGTAAGCAAGCAGCATCTGGTTCTCATTGACGGACCTGCTATCCTTGTTCTGCAGTGTTTGTTCCGCCAACCACCTGCCTACCGCCTAGTATGACGGTCAAGGCACGTTGATATACTTAGGCGACCTACGGGCCTTGGAGGAACAACGCTTAAGTCCAAAGTCGTATCGCATTTAATAGAATCGCGTGCCACTTCGGCATGGCAGAATTGGGCATCCTAATCGCCAAACGGGTTTAAGATCGCAAATAGTTCACGAGCTGCTACCCATCAGTGGTCTAGCTGATATTCACAATCCATTAGCCAACTTTTAGGACACCCACCTCGGGAAGAGATGGGTTATATTACCTGTTGAAAAACACGCGGCCTGATTAAAGGTAAATGGAACAAGATGACATACCTGTTTGACAATATCTTGGGATATGTTGGTGTTCGTTTGGTCCATAATTTGTAGTCTTGTTTCGAAGCGGGCAGATGCTGCAAAGAACGTGACATATTAGACCAGGGTTCCTCAAACTTATGGCCACACCTACCCCTGTTGAAGTCCCAGACAAAAGCGAAACCTTAACTCCAAATGAAAATAAAATCTAGCTGTAAAAGCTGAAGCTTCGTTAGATCTACAATCGTCAGTTCCAGAGTGAATAGACATTTACTGGGATCGTGTGCTACATCGTCGCCTACGTCAAACCTTCCACCAGGTGAGATTAATATTAAATGCGTCTCTATTCAATCATAATAGAAGATACATTATGTTGCGCGTTTTAGTTAAGTCAAAAGTTATGTCGGCAACTATTTAACGGAGAAACGATTGTCGGAGAATGGTTTGAGATTTTATGTGGCATTAAAGTCGAGCGTTATCTTATTGAGGACCAACCATTTCCGTTACCCAAAAAAGGATAAGTCCGCCGTTGTACTCAATTTATGTATCAATGCAAAATTAATGTATTGCCTTTTTGTACAATAAAGCGTTTACAAACAAACAAACAAACAAACAGTTTATACCTTTCTTATAATACTTACTTACTTAACTTCTTATGATAGGTACTTACAAAAATCGCTATCCTTAGGATTGCAGTCACATGAGCTCGGTTCCTTACAACCCTCTGAGCATTCTTCTATTCCGCATTCTGAAAACAATAGTCAACAAATTATTAACTGAACTTAGAAGCTGGTTGTGCAGTAGAAGACTTGGTAAATATCGACAACCCGTGGTCTGAAAGCTTATTATTTCTTTTGGTTAAACGCCCAACTAAGTATTATCTTATGTGCTACCGTCTTCCTTGTTTAAAGTCGGAAATACACGAACGTACACGAGGACATAGGAATCATTTACAACTAAATGATTTTGCGAAAACTACTTTGCCTCTTCCATTATTTTAGAAAAAACTATTATTAAAATGAGATTTTACAAACTTTTTCTAAAATTGCATAAAATTATTTAAGCTGTGATGTTAAAAAAATATAATTTTGCAAAAATGAATTCGACTGCTCTTTAAAAATAGGTTTTTCATATTGTAATATAAAAACCTATTTGTAAATAGGTTTTTACATTTCATTATTCATTCAATAAAATAAAAAAAAATATATAAGGCCTTGCATGCTCTGTGTCTTTGTCACGTATCTTAGTAATGCGTGATTTGATTTGACTGCGGTTTTTTATATTAAAGACTAAATAAGGAGTAAAGTTCTTAGCCATATTTGATGGAAATCGGTTAAGTTGTTTCGAAGATATTTTGCTCATAACACAGTTTTTCGGTGTATTTCGATGATATCGCAGTCTTTCGTGGGTTTTCTAAATATGGAATTTATAATATTTAAAATATTATATTATATTATATACTCGGTATATACTCGGTAATAGATTGTTAGCCATGTTTGATGGAAACACAGTTGATTTGCTTTATCTGGATTATAATATAATCGCCTGTTTTCTCGGGAGGTTTTATAAATATTCAATTTCGACGACCTGTTTGGTGTATATTATTATGTATAGGTTAGAAACTGTGACTGCTATACAAAAAGGTTGCGGGTTCAAATCCCGCTAGGGGCAGATGTTTGTATGATGAATACAAACATGTGTTCCCGAATTATGGATGTTTCTCATTTATAATATGTATTTATTTACAAAAAAAAATTATTTGTGTTGTTTATCAATAATTAGTTACTTAGTGTGGAAGTAGATGGCGCTGTGTGTATGTGCAAAGATATTTTTTTTATTTTTAATGTATAGTTATATAGTGGGCAATCATGTGAGCAGTATTCACTGAATAAATAAGGCGACCACACACGCTCGCAGATCGTAGTAGTCACGTACAAGGAATTACTACCGCAGCCGTTCTCCCTAATGAGGAAATCACCAAGGAAATGACGCGTTAAGCCTTACGGCGCTATCGCGAACTACCCATCAACTATCAGAGATCTTTCGGCATGATATATAAATCCTGGAATGTCTTTCATTACGACCCATATCGCTTAGATAATTGACTATTTTTCCTTAAGGACGAAAAGGAACTGAATTCATTAGATATTGGAATTTACATTGTTGATATTAGAAAATATGTAGTTTTATCGCATACTTATAAATATAATCAAATATTAATAGGTATGCAAAAGCCGACGGATGCGTACCCCATTAAGTTTATGTCAACAACGAGACCTCTTATAAGTAAATATTGCTTGTTTCCAAACAAAATACTACAAGTTATTAGTGACGGTATTAAATAAGCAATTTGATAAGACACAAAATTAAAACCCTTCTCATTTCTTCATTCATGAAAGCCTTAATATGGCTAATACTTTTGTATGGAAACCGGCTACGCTGTTTAATCCTTATGTTCGGTCTAACATCGCCCGCGGCTTCACCTGCGTGGACTAACTTTATCGCGGATATGATTAATTTGTGGTTCCCGCGGGAACTACTCACTTTATCGGGATAAAAAGTATCCTATATCTTAATCTAGGGCTTATTCTTATAATAATATACCAAATTCGTTCATTTGTGCATGATTTTAATCTAACTTGCCAGTCCAAATAATATATGTATATTATATAATGTCAAGGTGCACAGAAATTAGTATAATAGGTTCTACATTAAAAATCCAAAGACGAGTAACATAAAGTCCATCTAGGAGTTCCAGTGGCAATCATCTGGCTCCATCTTCAGACCCTCGTAATCATGTGTAATGGAAAGTGCTCATGACAACAAAACAAACTAGCCCAAATTCGACTATCCTGCCATTTGCCATCATAGAGTTCCAGTCATTACATCCCGAATCCATCATCAGATCAGCTCGATGGTACCATGATATTGCATTGTCACCGAACTTTAATAAATGAGCCAAATTTCAGCTCACCAGCAAGTGGTTTGCAAATTTTGAAACGGACAACTTACATTACAAATTAAACAAAACTTGTAAAATGAATAGTAAATAAAGCAACAGGTAATTAAACTTTAATTAAATATCTCACAAAATGGAGTCAGAATTTAATCAATAATACCACCATAACGTCAACAAGACATTATTATTAGTTTCCATACAATATAACTAGAATTAATGCGCCGTAGATTGCTCTATTCCAAGAGCTGCTAACTTCTAGTGATGTTTGCAAGTTCCTAGTTTAGTGGCAGTAGTTTGAGCCAACAGGTGTTAACGGAACTACAGAAGCGCTAAGTGGTTCCGTGAAACGTCTCCACTGAAAAGCAGAGCTGTTTATTTAGGTTTTAATATTGAGTTACTTGTGTGAATTTATTCGACTGCTCTTAAAATGGCCTATCACCAACATATTTAGAGGAATGATAAGGGATGTTTGATGTAAATAAATAAATAAATTTAACTTGTAGCACAATTTCTTTGTATAGGTAGGCACCTGGAATGGAAGTTATCATTATGGTTTCCTCGGGATTTTCTGTCAACAGAATTTTGAGGTCACGTCGCATTGAACGACACAGATAGGTAGGGACTTTCGGCAACACAATTAAGGTAACGCAGGCTTAATTTGTGTGAGATTGTTTGGACGGTTTTGTTTGGACGTTGGAGATTCTTATATTTTCTTGTATGCCTTTATGACATTCATGTCGTCATGTGATAGGTCAATTTCAGTTAATCTTGAATAACAATTTTCCTTTAAACTTTCCCATACATATAATATATTTATGAGTAATGACCTGCTACCTCAATTGTGTTGCTGACTGTACCTTTTTTTTTTTGACGGGGGGAAACGCATTACCCGTACCGCTCGGCTGGGGGACGGCGAGTCGGTTATGTCGGGAGCGATATCTACTAAAACCCCGCGGCGACCTTCCTCGGCAGTAGAGAGGACCTGGGAACGCGTTAGCTGACTGACTGACCTACCTACCTGGCTGACTGTACCTACGTGACCAGTTAGGTATGCGTATCTTGTATACGATCCGAACCATTTCGCTATGTCATCCTACCATATCAACGCATCAAAATGAGTTGCGTGCGTGAATGTTCGGAATACAAGAGTTAACGCTCAAATTTAACATTACTAGACCGTATCTGACTAAGTTCTGTACGGAAAATATTATACCTACATACAAACAACTAGGACAACATGTTGCGGAATTAGTGTTTCTTAAAATCCATCTGTAGTACAAAATTAAATCTTATACTTCATGCGAACAAAGTTTCATTTTAATTATTAAAGGTTTTTATACTTTGAATAGGAACATAATCCGGTAATTTTCAATGAATGAGTCGAATTTAATACATACAATGATTGACTGCTTTTAAAAACAGACCTTTTATTTTCTACTCTTTTGAAGACAAACTCAGATATAACCTAGCATCTAGTATATCTGTTTTCCTATTATCTTTACTCGTTTGAAATAAATTATACAAATAAGAATATCATGATTATTGACAATAATTTTCCATTGAGTTCGCTAATTAAGAATTAATTTATTCCGTCCAGTGGCGCCCTCATTGGATAAATTAAGATTTCTTTTTGAATACAGCATAAATAAAAAAATTTCTCTGACCTGCACTCGACAAGCCTAAAAGTTAATTTAAAAAAATACATATATAAGGTAACAAAATTAACCCGACTAACGTTGCAGAGTGTATGTATAGGATGTACCTATTACGAAAAAAATACAAAATAAAACATTAAAGTTAACAGATTTTATTCAAAAAATAAAATTTAAAAATGTCAATTTTGTGAGTTGGACCTTAATCGCCGCGCGCTCTAAGTACTTTGCCTTAACACAGAAGCACGTGCCGCGGTATCTTTGAAGACGCCGAAAGGTGACCACACGACTTGCTGTGATTGGTTGCGCCCTGTGCCCCCCACCCGCCACCCCCTTTGGCGTCTTTCATATGAACGTGGCTTTTTTTTTTTCTCATTGATAAAATAAGGTACAATCGAAATGAAGTACCTAAGTCTGTTAATTTGTATTTAAATTTTTTTACTCGGAAACAAAATCGTTTAAGGCTAGTGTTTATAATGAATATATTATTTTATTGTCATGTACGTGCAATTGCTACAGTTTGTCGGGTTAATTATGTTAGACCCTATATAGGTACATCCAACATAGCGTCCGCAAAATACAAAATACAAATAGTCATTTATTATTTACTTACCCGGGGCTGCTACTTGTGACTCGCAGAGATCACCGGTGTACCCTGGAGCGCATATGCAGCTCACGGCTGCCGGGCCCATCTGCCTGTCAGATTATAAGGTAAGTATTCTAGTGGTTAAATAATCTTATATTTTATAGAAGAAGTGAGGCAACTCAGTTACTTTACGTTACTTTACATCTAAAGCTAATATTTAAGTTTGTATAACTCATGCAATTTTATGGGCTTATAACGTATAGTCAAACGCAGAGGTGAGGTGGCTGTGCTCTATTAAAAACTAGTTGTTGCCCGCGACGTTGTCCACGTGAAATACTGAACATGAAAACACTATTCTTTTAAAACTACATGTAAGTCTACGGGGCGCCGTAACCATATGCGGCTAGACTTTCCTTCCTAACTGAATTTTATTGCAACTCTTTTATGGCTCAGGCTGTACGTCAATGGAATGGGCTGCCTCTGTCAGATATGCAGAATCCCTACACTCTTTTAGTTTTTGTGTGTAATATACTTGTATACATATACTCTTATTAGGTTTATTATTTTTATATACGTACTCTGTTTTTTCTTTTAATAAGAGACACCTAAATTTAATCCTAGTTAACCCCTCCTACTCCTACCAACCTACTCCTTTTACCAACCAAATTTTTATGTTCCATGTTCATACTGTAAATGCTATTGATGTGTGTAATAAAGAATATTGGTATTAACTGTATTGTATGAAAAAACAGATGAACTGTGAATCAGGTTCACAACGTCCACTTCCTAATTTGGTCTACTTCCTATAACGTCCATTTTTTAAATGATCAACGGTATTAGACCAGTTCCTAAAACGTTGTTGTTATCCCAAATAAAAATAAAATAAAAATGAAACGTCCTGTGCTAAAATGACCACTGACTTTATTGACAGAATATTTGCAAACTATTTACTATTTTCTTGTTTAGAGAATTATACAATAATTTAGTTCAAAGATTCTTTATTTCTCACAAAGACAGCAGTCACTTACACGAGAAAAAGAATAATTAAATAATGGTAGGTAACTAAATTATATCGTTCGCACTCGCACTACACAAAATCACTAAGTAGGTATCTCTTTCGCACTATCTACATAAAGCGGAATATCCAAAATTAGGGAGTAAATATTTCACATTAATATCTACATTATAAATTGTGGAATTGAATTAGAAATTGAATTGAACCAAACTATGATGTACATACTCTTATATACTATATACACATGTTCATAAGAACTACATAGAGCTACATGTTCAGAAGAAATAAATACCTAATATTTCTTTTTTGTAAGGCAATTCCATAAATCTGTTCTTAAACATTTAGTTTCAATTTAATAGTATGCAGTTACATTTTATGAAATTGTTAAAGTTTGTAGATAATTGATTACGACTACTTTTAGAACTGCAGTAAAACAACTAATAGTACGGAACACTACTTGCTCAAGTTCCGACTTACTTGGCCGGTTATTTTGAGAAGTTATTGGTGTCATTTATTCTTTAGACAATTAAGTTTCGGAATCAGTTCAAAGTATCTTTGATATCACTTATTATAGGTATTCATAGGATTGTTGCACGGCGGCACTTAATAATTAAGATTACAGTATCACGGATGATGCTGCATGTGATGCTGCATTAGTACTTTTTAATTTCCAAAATTTTTATCTGATTTATATTGTAGAAGAGCTTTTCTATCTCATTCTTATGATTACAATAAAATGAAGTAAAGATAAATGGTCTCTGTATAATAATAAAAATATTTTATGTTTATATATATTTCGTAGTAGGTATATACATATAATATTATATTTTATGTAAGTTTATTATTTGGTTGCTACTTAAAATTTATATATTATTCGTTGTAGTATTATGTTTTCTTTTGCACAAAATTTGTTGGCTAAACCACAAATACACTCCGTTACCTACATTAATGTCCAGGTTGAATTGAAGAAATCCCTTATAGAGATAAGTCCACTTTTGTATATGATTTGTACTCTGTTATATGTAATCTTCTGGTGCAATGTAATAATGGTCCATATAAGATCGCCAAGGTCAAGGACATGTGTCCAAAATCACTTCTACCCCGTAGGAAATTTTCTGTACGCTTACCTTAATGTCGATTATTGAAAGAAAGAAAGAAGAAAGAAAATTATTTACTTGTTACATTATTTGTTAGATAAAGATCTATTGTAGATAAGTAAGTACCTAGTCCAACAAAACCGGTCTATATTAATAATATTTAACACATAGAAATAGAAATAGAATTTTATGCAACGATTATTTCGGACACGATAAACGACACTATTATGTTAACCCGGAATAACTTAAAATATCACGAAGTTACATTCAAAATTGTATAAAATATTAACTTAATGTACATAAGAAAGAATCTGCAATTGTTTGCAAAAAATAGTGAAATATACAACGTAAATACAATATTCGATCTCATCTTCACTTAACATCAGGTGTGATTGAGGTCAAGAATCAACCCGTTGTGCAAAAAAAAAGATAATAAATAAACTTGCCTGTTCATAGCAGTCGCTTACACAAACTCACTAAGTCATTCAAGGAACAATGTATACGCTTTTATGATAAGGTTCCGGTAGACATCTTTAAATAAATTTAAAACCACTATTAAACGGTACCTATGTGCCAAAGGCTATTATAAAATTTCTGACTGTCTAGACGATATGAGTACGTGGACATGAATCGCTCGGCGATATCCAATATATTGTTTTCTTATTTTTCTTTGTTGAATCAAAAATTATATAAATAACTATTTAAAAAGAGCAACCCCTGCGTTTCTTGCTCGTTCTTCTCTGGAGAGACTACCTTGTAAATGAGCGATAATTGTATGTCATGACGATTTCAAATGTCATTCTTATAACTTACGAAATAAACCTTATTTTGAATTTGAACTTTGTCATCTTCCATTATTATATATATATATATATATATATGTTGTGTCTAAATCCAATATTAAATAATAATATGACTAATTATTAATCATTGTTTCCTCGTTCAACGCTTAAGTATCTGCATCCAACGAGGAAACGCTGCCAGCGTTTTGGGTACCCTGCCTCGCGGCCCCAATTTATTACGTTTCTTCTAGTTTATATTTAAATTCCATCTCATTATTAATAATGTCATGTTGGTATATAAGTGTGAATAACTTGTTACGTTAATGTGTCAAGTGAAAGCATCACACTTGACGTACTGATAAGTCTAGTTAGTTATAGATTACTTAAAATTGATCAAGCTTATATCGAATAGCAAGTTGACGTTTCTCCCCAGAGGGACTGGTGTTTACTGTTGTCCTCAGGTCTACCAGTAATGAAGTTAACTGGGTCCGTAAACAATAAAAAGAAGTAAACATCTTCACACAACTCAGTAACGTAATAAGTAAGTTAATAAATTACACGAGAGTGTCCTCTTTATTAGACTTTTCAAACAATTTCCACATAACATTGAAGAATGTGTGCTGTATGGTTTCGGCACGTAAAGAGAATATAACCCGTCTCTTCCCGTGGGTGTCGTAAAAGGCGACTAGGGGACTATCCACCAAAAAAACGTGTAGATTTGCACGTTTCAACAACGATGGACTGACCCCTGTCACGTTTGCATTTCTGTATATTTTATAAAATGAATAGTGGATGTTGTTTCAATCATTAAACTATTAATGTTTGGAACACTCAAACACTATTGGATAGCTCTGACCACCCCGTTTGGGATAAATGTTATGTTATGTTATAGAAGAATGTAAGTACCTAGACTTATGCTCTTTGTCTACAATAAAAAATTCAATTGGATTTTCCTTCCGAGGGTTTGCTGGAAGAAATCTCATATAAAGATAAGCTCGTATTTTGTGTATTGTAATTTCTGTCTGTTTATGTGAATATACACACATACATTGAACAAACATAGGATTTATAAAAAAAATATCAATAGCTACTTTATATTTTCTAAAAATAATTTATTGAATCGTGGTATTTACACTCGGTGAATTTTTTCATAATTGTAAAGAAGTTATTGCTCGATTTTTTTTGAAAATAGTTACAGGGGTTCTAAGTATATTTACAGTGGTTATTTTAATCATATAGTCTATGTTTTATTCTATCACTGACAGGTACTCTATCCATGTGCAAAAAATCAGGGCCTTTAAAATTATAGGATGTTAAAAGTGTATCCTTACTGGACTAATAAGTGTACATCTTGTATGTGTATCATTGGGCAATATTAATGAATTATGAAAAAAAAAAGTTTTAGTATAAATTTCTTTTGCACGTTTAATAATATACAGTTTTTGTTTTTTCATTGTCGGTGGCTCAACGGTTAATCAAATCAATTAAATATTTTATTTCGGATAATTCCATATTAGGTTAAGACGCGGTCTCCGAATTTGGGAGGTCCGGGTTCGAATCCCAGGCATGCCATATACCAATGAGTTTTAAATTTAATTACTTATGTGCATTTATCCGACTGCTCTTAAACGGTGAAGGGAAACATCGTGAGGAAACCTGCATGCTTGAGAAATAAAAATTCTAAGGCATGTGAAGTAGACTACGGCCCATAATCCCTCATTATACGAGGGAAGGCCTATATCCCAGCAGTGAGATGTTTAAGTACTGATGACAATGATGATGTCGTTTATTAACTGAGACAGTATGGGGAAACCCGAAATAGAAGATACAGGGAAACTGTCTTAGTAACCATTAGATCTCTTTTTGTGAAAACTGGCCAGTTGTATGAGATAACAAGTTAGAACATAATCATATATCAAAAGCCAACCAATCGATATGCAATCAATTTAAAATCGTCGCACTGGGTTACCAGTGTTAACTAACCTTGCCAAAGGACACTAAAAAAAGAAACTAGTTGTCAAACACTCGCAAAGATCAATGTAAACACTTTTATTCGGTTATTATATTAGCCGGAGTTCTTAAGTTATTTATTTATTTATTTATTTAACACTTTATTGCATATATACAAACATACATTGAACAAACATAGGACCGAATTTGTCATTGCTTTTTAATGATAATGATAAAAACAAAAGATATTTTATGATAATAATATGGTTTTTGTCTATTTAATTTAAGACCACGGCGAATGTACCATGATCAAATCGGGGACGTCTTAAAGAAAGGCCAAGTTAAGAGTACCCTAAACCGACGAGCATGTATGAACAACCTTATGAGAGTGAAGGAAGCAGAAGAGGTGTGTCAGGATCGTAGCAAGTGGAAGTTTGTGGTCTCTGCCTACCCCTACGGGAAACAGGCGTGACATTATGTATGTATGTATGTAATTTAACCTTGGGCCGAGTCATGTCGTAGCCCTTTATTCCTCAATTTATGTTTACAAGTAAATAACTAAATTGAAGCTCCGATACGGAATCAATTGAATAAATTCCTTACTTCGAAAGCCATCACTGAAAAAGGAAACAATCACTAACATCATTTCCTAGAAAAATACAAGAATGAATGTGGAAAATTGAATTGACCTTTCCCATCCCAAAAAGGATGAATGTCTACTCATAGATGGTACCTATATTATTTTGGTATAATTTGACATATTCTGGTGTGTCTTGAGTAAAATTGCGAAACAGAACACTTATGAAATCACCTAGGTGTTTGTCCGTCCATCAATCACAGGCATTTAGTAGTATTGTTGTGTTCCGGTTGTCAGAGATAAGATAGCCAGTCCCCCAAATGTGTTCGGGTTTCCGGGTCAGTACGCTTCCACCTTCGACCTCATCTTCACTTAACATCAGGTGTGATTGAGGTCAAGTACCAACCCGTTGTGAATAAAAAAAAAAAATTATATAATTATCTGTAAACACATTCTAATGAACATTTATTGCACAGTGAAGCACTTGTGACGTGGTCGCATTCGCTATTCATTTTCGATTGCACTTGCACTTATATTGTAGTGTTTTCGCGCTTCAGAGAGCATGTTAAATCAGTAGGTCGCGATTCCATTGAAGGCAGTCGTTAAGCCTAGGCTGTAGTCTACGAGGCGGTTTGGAAACATTGACTGTCAGGCGGGCATTAGTCTCTGACACAAATCAACCAATCCGCAATAGGGCACGAGATAAAGTAAGGTTCAGCTTACTTCAACTTTCAAGGTAAACCTTCAATTAGTTAGCGCCTTCTGGATGTCCACTTTAGAACTTCCATGCCCAATGCGTCCATGTTCTCCTGCGGATCTCCTCATTTCTGATTCGATTCCGCATGGAGACTCCGTGCATAGCTCTCTCCATTTCCCCTTTGGATGACCTTGTGCCTTCTCAGTATCTCTGGCAGTTCCAATCGCATTGGTACTTGTAATAAATATCCAACTTAGCCCATTGAAAGTAAAAGTACGCACTAAAACCAAGGGTAGAGGAAGTAAAAATGCTAACAAATTGTCACAAAAGATATTTAAAGTGTCACACTATAAATATTTCAACACGTACTCTATACTGAACGGAAGAGGGAAGACAGAAATCCGGGAGAGCTAGTTCAATGCATGAGGCTTTACTCAATCGAAACCAGTGCCAGATGGGTTCCCGAAGGAGATATCTTTGACGTGTGTGCAGTTCTTCTTTGAATCGGAAAATGTTCTTTGTATTAAATGGACAGAGCTTATATTTTATTGCAAAATACTACAAATAAGGTAAGTATAGCTTTTAAGTTCGTACTTCATCGTTGTAGTTATTGTTGTTTTTTGTAAACAATATGCTGCTAAACTCCAAATTTACTCCATTTCTTACTTCAATGCCCAGGTTGCATGGAATAGATCTCTTAAAAAGATAAGTCCACCTTTGTATATGACGTATCGTATGTACTCTGTTATATGTAATATTTAGGTGCAATAAAGAATATTTAACAACATCTCTGAAAATACAAAAATTCTGGCAAATGGAAAATTATAAAGAATTTACATGTTCATGACTCCTGCACCTTTAAAAATAGGAGACTACAGCTCTGAATATAACATTTATTTTAGACGTTGACTTCTACCTACCAGCATATCCTTAGTTACTCAGATAAGCAGATTTCAGATAAGTAAATGCATACATTAAAATTAATCTCTCCTCGCCCACTTCTACAAATTTTAAGTTTTCATAGCATTTCGTAGATAAGTTTAAATTATCTCTTGAATTTTAAAACAAATTTGCTTCGGTATGGACAAATTAAAGTTTCAGTATCCATTTTACAGTCGTTAATGTAACATTTAATTTAACAAGTCCTAGAAACTGGTAGCAACTCAGCACCGCTCTTGTGAAATGCAGGCGAATGCTTATTTACAAAGACAGCAGTCTCGATGGTTTCTACACAAAACGTAACTTAAATAGGATACAACCGCTTCAGAATAATGTGCATTTAACTTGTAACGAGCGAAAGTTTCTCGCAACAAATATTGAGCGGAGTTCCGTCGCGGGCCACGCAAAATTCGTTATTCCGAGGAAATTGCACAACATTTAAAGGAAACGGAGCGACCTCGCCTCTCGTAAATAAATGCAGTGAGAAAATAACGTACGATTTTAATGGGGGCTCTCGAGTCACACGGGTTTAATGAATTTGCTTACCTGCAGGTCCCGCCGTTTTTGCACATGTTAGAGGTGCGGGGGCAGAGCGGGCCCACGCCGCAGTCCGGCCCGGAGTAGCCCTCGAAACAGGAGCAGTAAAACTCCCTGCGATGCGGAAAATATTGCGAACTGAGCGATAAATTTCGGAAAATACCCGCGCGGAAATACCCGGGGCGGCACAATATGAGGGAGCGCTTTTTACGTGTGCCGTAGAATTTGTATACTGTGAAGGATGGCACTATATATTGTGGGTGGCTGGATCACGCGTGTCATCGAGTCCATCGGCCCCGTTTTGTCAGGGTTTTCACTAAATTCTCTCGCTCAATTGACTGCGTTAATGGGTTTCCACCAGACATCGCTCAATGATAAAAATCAACATAAATACAACTTCATTCGGATTCAACAATTTCGTCTTACAAAATGGAGAGGCTGATTTTGTTGCTGATTTAGCTGTTACGTTTGTTCGTAATTTTCAATGGGTTTAAGAAATGAATTTTGATTTTACTTTGTACAAAATTGCGACTGTTCCGGGAATAAATCAATTATTTAAATGATACTCTTTTGTGCCGTGGAAATCTTTGTTACTTTTGGGACCTCCACAAATGAAGAGTTGATGGAAAATGAAGGGATAGTCTTAAATACTAAATATACGGTAAGTATATGGTACAATATTAGCAAAACAACGGACTTCAGAGCTCAGCAACAATTATTATGACATCAAAATATACAACTAATTACTTGCTATTTGGGTCTGTCTACGGAGTGCAACATCAGATTAGTTTATTACAGAAAACAATAACTCAACGTATTGTATTATTTGTTTTTGATCTTATTCATTGTATTGTCGCAAAAACAGTATGCAACTGGTTCATTATTAAGCATTACAACCACGGACAGATCCAGCCACATATTGGAGATCCAGCTCTTTAGGCTCCACAATAATGACAATAATAATAGCGAATAATTGCTCAAACTATACCGTAATTTTATATATTATTACATTTTTCCAGTTTTACAGATTCACTACGAATCTTACTAAAACTTACTCATAATCCCGCCTAGCATAGCAATGCCCCAGCAGGCGGCACTCGATGGCGCTGCAGGAGGTTGGGTCCGGCGCCTGCGCAGGGCTCCGTACGGCGTACGTCACATTGAACCCAAACACAGACAGAAGCCCTAGGGCTCGCAGCTGGGTGCCCTCCAGCCTGTTGAGTGCTAACTCCACGACCAGAACTGGACTTTGGACCTGGAAAGAATAAATGAAACATATAAGTATACTACTGTTTATTAGTTTACTTAGTCGGATCTATATCCGACATAAGGTTCTTTATGTGATTCTATTAAGCACGGCTCCACGGGCGTACCCAGTATTTACTTAGGGGGGGCAAAACTAAGCGTCGGTGGCTCAGCAGCCCATCCCCCATACAAGTATACTACATACTACTTAAATCACTGAGTTAATATACGCTCTTTGTAGATTTCTAGCATTGAGTTTTATTATAGGTAGATTCAGTTAGAAGAGCGCTGGTGGCTCAGCGGTTAAGATGCGGTCTCCCAATTTGGGTGGTCCGGGTTCAATTCCCAGGTAGGCTATGTAGGTACCAATGAGTTTTTAAATTAAATTTAATTAGGTACTTATGTGCATTTATCCGACTGCTCTTAAACGGTGAACAACGTCGATAGGTAACCTCCATGTCTGAGAAATAAAATACAAAGGCATGTGAAGTAATCAACCCGCATTGGGCCAGCGTGGTGGACTATGGCCCATACTGCCTCATTATATGAGGGAAGGTCTATATCCCTGCAGTGGGATGTTTACGGGATATTTATGTTTACGGTTTATTGATGATGGGGCAAAACTAAGGAAAACAAAGTGAAACAAAGAAAAGACAATTAAACTTAGAAAAATAATGAAACTCACGGTTAATTTGTCGGTGCACTTCAAATTTTATTACGAGTATCGTGAGCGTGGGGACTTTAAGATTATGGGAAGTTACATATCACAAAAATTACGTATTTTTACGGACCTGTGTTTTCTTTATAAATTAATTAACAAACTAATACAGTACTAAAAAATTTTGTTTTTTTTTATTAAATTTTATTATTTATATAAATTAAATTAAAATATATAATTTAATTAAATAAATTAAATTTATATAAATTAAAAAAAATAAAAGATTTTGGAAAAAATATCTCTTGCTGTCCCTCACTCTTACCCTCGGCACAAAATTAGTAAAATATTTCATGCTCCGTTTTCTAGAACTAATCTAGGTTTTCAATCCCCCCTGAGTGAATTCTCGATCAGTATAATTCCATCCAAACCCGTGATCCAGACATTGACATCTTCCACGACTCGTTTAGCAGCTTCAAACGAAAACTGCAGACTTCGTCAATTAAGTAGCTATCAGATTATTTCTGTTTGATCTCAATATTCATTAGGTTATGTTATTATTTGATTATGGTAAGTGTTATGTACACCGTAATTGTCACATGTATTAGAAATAATTACATCTACCAATTTTCTCTAATTGTATAAATATATGTGATGTGGTTGTACTATTATAAATAAATAAATATTATGTCCTAAACACATATAAAAAAAATATTTACCCCACTACGTCGAGGCTCTCTGTAACTTATAAACGCTTGATTATTGAAATCTCAATGTCTTTCTATTGTTAACATAATTATGGAAATCAGCAGACACAGAAACGACAGCGTCACTTAGTTTTGTTTCTCAAACGAATTTGGTTATGTTAAATGATTTTATTCACGCAGAATATGGCGTGGCGTTCCCGTAGGCAGGGATAACGCTAATTTTTGTACTGGAATATTAAAACAGACGTTTCCTTCACTCATTTATCTTGTCGTTATGAAGTACAGTATATATTACCACGAACAGGGGTAGGTATGTGGCGTTCGCTAAATACAAGTACATGGGCCATAATAAACTTCAAAAAACATTATAACTTTGAATTTTATACAATACAATACAAATTATATACTGACTACGGAACTAGACTGCGCCTGATACTGTAACTATTACTCATGGGCACGACAGAACCGTCTGCAATACATGTATAATAAAACTATCATTATCATCAGTGCTGTGTGTGTGAATAGAACCAACCCGTCTTTTTCCCGTGGATGCCGTAAAAAGCGACCAAGGTACTTTCCACCAAAAAACATCTATGGAGTTGTACGCTTCGACAGCGATGACCTCACCACCTGTTACGTGTGCACTTCTGTATATTTCATAAGGTGAACCGTGGATGTTGTTTGAATCATTAATCTTTTAATGTTTGGAACACCCAGACATTACTGTTTGGGATATCTCTGACCATCCCATTTCGTGAAGTTATGTATGTATGTTTTTTTTTTATATGAGAGGGCGGCAAACGAGCATGCGGGTCACCTGATGGAAAGCAATCACCGCCGCCCATGGACACCCGCAACACCAAAAGGGTCACAGATGCGTTGCCGGCCTTTGAGGAAGGTGTAGGCTCGTTTCTTGAAGGTTTCAATGTCGTACTCGTTCGGGAATACCGCTGCAGGAAGTCCGTTCCACAGGGTGGTTGTACGCGGTAAGAAGTTTCTTGAGAAACGTACAGTGGTAGACTTCCACTCATCCAGGTGATGTGGATGGAAATTTAATTTTCGGCGAGAAGTGTATCGGTTAAATTGTATGTATTATCATCAGCCTTACACACTTCCACCGTTGGGGACAGCCACCTCTCATACCCTCTGGTATGGGCCATAATCCACGGTGCGACTCGTGGTCCCAAAGAGTCAGTGTCTGTAGGCAACCGACTTGACTTAACGACTGCCTTCAATTGAAAACAACGGGCATACTCTATTCGGATACCTTCAGCACGGATATACTTGTATTAAAATGCCACTGTAATTGTCACTCATTCAAGGAGTGACCGCTCCAAACATAGCTTAACTTCGCTAATCGTAAGCAAATCGTAGCAAAGAATATATAGCTATAAATTGAAAATTTGGAAACTCCCGAAAACGTTCATTGAACAAATGATTATATCGTTCAGGTAGACCTAGACCGAAAGATATAAATATCTTCGAAACGATTTTACCGGTTTCCAAAATAATAAGAACCAATCCTCGACTTTCACCTTAAATATAAATATTAAAAAAAACTTGGAAATTTAGAAAATTTTCGATAGACTGTGATATCATCGAAATAGACCAAAAAAATTGTGCTAAAAGCTAAATATAAGGTTCTTTTCTTCTTAGTGTTTAATATAAAAAAACCGCATTCAAATCGGACCACGCATTACTGAGATACGTACGGGCAAAGATTGGACACACAACGCCGTCAAGCAAATAACATCCGTCGTTTTTCTTCGGAGGTTAAGGCGCTACGCGCTACGAGACGTAGCGCTACATACTAGTTAGCAGCTGAAGGTGTTAATTGAATAGAGCACAGTTATGAGACTCGAATATTGTCAGCGCTTCCGACGATAAAGGCTCCGTTCGACAGTTTTTTATTAGGTTAGATTCGAACTGCGTCAGTTTTTGTCACTATCAAAGGGAAAAAATAGCATAGGTTTTATGAAGCAAAAAAAGATTTTATGGCCGCTCTGTGTTTAAAGTGCATAGTAGTGGTAACAATGTACATCTAAGGATTGAAAAAAACTAAGCGACCGCAAAACTGATTTTTTCTTCATTGGTTTTAGGGACTGGATTTGAGCGAAAATGTTTTTACGGCACGTAAAAATAACAGAACCATCCCATCTCTTCCCGTGGGTGTCGTTAAAGGCGACTAAGGGGCTTTCCACCAAAAAACATCTATAGACTTGCATGTTTTAACGGCGACGGGCTCACCCCCTTCATGCCCGCATTTCTGTATATTTTAAAAGGTGATCCGTGGATGTGGTTTTAAGCATTACTCTTTTAATGTTTGGAATATCGTTTGGGCTAAAGAGGTCGTGAATTTTTGTCTGTATGTTATTGATCTAAGATTGAATCATTATTAGTGATGTACGAGTACTAACTTAAACATTAGTTAGTAGACCAGTGTTACCAGTGTGAACAGTGTTACCAGTGTGAACAGTGTTCCAGTACAGTTGAAGTTATATAGACAGTACATCCCATAATGAATTGTAGCTACAGCTCATCATTATGTAAATAACAACTGTTTTATTGAGATATCGATTCCTTATTTCATTTCCGTTTAATCTTTATCTGTGTAAATCCATAACATACATTTAATGTTTGTGATAATATTGATTGACGAGGTCAATTTATATTTAAGTAGCTTTCCGCCCGCGACTTCGTCCGCGTGGTCTTCCACAAAATCGGTTCAGCAAAAAATTTGCCTCTATGTTAATCTTAATCTGTCTACCAACCAAATTTCATCCAAATTCGTCCAGCCCTTTAGGCGTGAAGAGGTAACAAACATACATACACACACACAAACTTTCGCATTTATAGTATTAGTTGTGATTCACATTTATATCACTGTTAATTAATTTATCGACATTTTTATATAATTACGAAACAATAAGTTATTCAATTGTAAACATTGCTAAATGTCATCAAGTTCAATAAATAGTCGTGTCTTGTACTTTTCTGCTGTTGAACCAAGAGGATTAAAGGAAGACTTTATACCTGAGAATATCATTAATCTAAACGAAAAACAATTTAAAAACCATGTCAAAACAACATTAACATAAAAAGGTTATTACAAAATTTGTGACTACCTGAATGACAAAAACGCTTCGCCCAGCCCCCAAAAATTATAAAATTGTATTAGTTGTATACTTTTATAGATATAAAAAAAAGAAAAGAAAAGAAAAACGATCCTGTGGGTTTCTTGCGCCGCTACTTTTCCCACAGATGATTTCCCTTTCCGAAGCGGTGGTAGCTTGGACATACTGACTGACCGAAAAATGCTTAAGCCCTATTTTTGTTTCAAATAGATTTAAATTGACATTCAACAAATGATATCATCTATCTAACGTTGAAATAAAAAGCTTGAAGTTTGAAGTTACGGTACGGTAGTACGGTCTATATTGTTTCTGATCTGTCCCGCTGTCCCTTTACACCGGGAATATTGTAATTGTTTGTGTTGAAATAAAATCGCAAAGTTGACAAAGATGACGTAGCAACTTCGTTACAAACACACATAAGGTTGAGTAACAAAAAGTTCAAAGACGCCGAAAGTTGGTTAAGTAATAATATAATACGCCCACCAGGATCTCTCACACAACATAGTGACAAAGAAGTACGTAGATTTGAACCCAGCTCAAAGAGGCTGTCGAATTATTTATGAACTTATTCCTCAGCTGTCTCCTGGCAACTTCTCGACTAAGAATTACTGACTCGAGGAAATGGCATTTGGCATAACTCCAGTCGCAGAAATTATTGCTTTTTCTACGTTTTTAGCTAACCGAACGGAGAATGTATTACTATTGTAATATTATAAGCCGCAACGCATTTCTGTCTGTGGTACTTTATTTACATTACTTAACTATATTATAATATAATAATAACATTTTTATGAATGTTAGTATATGTAATCTAATGTGTAATTCACACAATTTTGACTTAGTAACTTTTATAGAAATATCTGCAACATTCTATAATTTCTCAATCAGTCATTCAGTCCGTTCGCAGCTGGTACAGTCAGCGTCATAGTTATTCATGCAGGCAGGTTTGTATCAAATCAAATATATTTATTAATTCAAATTGTGCATTAAAACATATAAAATCGACATCATCACATCAGCCGAAAGACGTACACTGCTGGACAAAAGCCTCCCCGAAAAATAAAGAAATAAAATCGACATAATAATACTTAATTGCAACTGAACACTAGTGCCTGAACTAGGAAAAGGGCTTCTATAACTTAAAATAATATAATTGTAAAGGTACAAACTGAAGATCTATAAAGCAGGTATATACAGAATCAATTTTTGCTTAAGGACTACTTCAAGACAGTATAAAACTTCCCTGTATCGTCGTAGGACAAATTTTGAAGAAGTTCTTATTAATAGTTTATCGTTTCGTCTTTTCTTAGTAATTTCAGTGGTGTATGGAAGACTTGCGTGCTTTTTTATTGCGATGTTTATCATAAATAAGCAAAATGCCTATTCAAGCTATACCAACCGCAGTTCTCTAAAATTACCTTCTTGTCAAGACTATCAACTGCAATTGCAAAATCTGGCCATTAGGTTCGTTTTCGGCCTGCGAAAATATGACCACGTGTCTGAGTTTCGCAAGCAACTGAAGTGGCTCCCAATCCGTTTCCGTCGTAATGTGCATATCCTCTCCCTTCTTTACAAGATCCTTAGTAATCCTGTTGCTCCCGAGTACCTCCGCTCCCGTTTCACCCTGTTACCTCCTCCTTCCCGATCCAGACGTCCTTGCTTAACTAAAACCCTAACCTATCCCTTGTCAAATTCCAATTTCTTTTTTAAATCGTACACAGTACGAGCTGCACAGTTGTGGAACAAGCTTCCTGCACACATCCGAGAGAGTCCCTCCGTCCAAGTATTCAAGAAGAGGCTAAAAGAGCACTATCATTCTATCATGATTTAAGATATATATTTATATAATTATGTACTTATATGTGTGATATTTATTTATTTATATTATATAGTTTACTAATAATCACGTGTAATTTTATAACTAAGTGTATGTCTGTATTCTAGTAGTGTATGTATGTAAATAACATATTATATTATATACCTATATGTATAGTATATTTGTCCTTCCATAACTGCACTTTTTGTTCGCCGTCCCGCACAATGCTCTAACCACCACTGAGGTTGGAAGGAAGAGATCTCTATTAGAGATAAGCTCACCAATATATCCGACTGATTGTCAACATGTTTTTTTTATGTGCAATAAAGAATATCAATCATTTTGACCGATTTGGAAGTACAAAGTGCCTAAACTGCTTGACCGATTTTGAAGTATAAAGTGTCGTATCGTATCGTACAGTTGGCACCATGAAACACCGTACAAGGCAACTGATCATATAAAATTGCCTTGTACGGTGTTTCATGGTGCCAACTGTACGATACGATACGACAATTTGTACTTCAAAATCGGTCAAGCAGTTTAGGCTACACAGGAGATAATATAGAAAGCTACATAAATTTACATACACAATCGAAAAATATTACCTTCCTTCCTGGGGCAACCGGGTAATAAGCGAGGTCGTAACAATTGAATTTAATAACATGGAAAATTTTGAAGATATATGAAAGTGTTTTCCGCAAATTTTACATAATATAAAATCACTAACCGACCGGCATTGTCTATATAAAACATTTTATATTTCGATGATCCCAATGTAAATTAAAATGCACACGAACAATGTCGCAGGCAAAAGCAAGTAAGCACGTTTATGCGATTTAATAAACGTTGCTTCTTGACTTCGTATTCATGGCAAAAGGGAAGCGATAATAATGTGAAGTGACGGAGAAGCGCAGCTCTACCATAGGAAAAGATTTAACACTCCCCCATGACTGCGGCCATGCGGAAAAGTACGTATCTAATCTGAAATCTTTGGATAACACCACAGAGTTCTGATTGTGACAGATCTATTAATCGAATTATCATGTCTGAGCCTGGGATAATTATATAGAGGATTACTCCTAGGCCATAGGTATTATTTACAAACAAAATAATGATCGTGAAACATATTGTCTACGCTAGTGCGTAGATCAAGCTGTTCTATGTATGTGATAGAGGATTTTTTTTTATATGAGAGGGCGGTTAACGAGCAACACCAAAAGGGTCACAGATGCGTTGCCGGCCTTTGAGGAAGGTGTAGGCTCGTTTCTTGAAGGTTCCAATATCGTACTCGTTCGGGAATATGGCTGCAGGAAGTCCGTTCCACAGGGTGGTCGTACGTGGTAGGAAGTTTCTTGAGAAACGTACAGTGGTAGACTTCCACTCATCCAGGTGATGTGGATGGAATTTTAATTTTCGGCGAGAGGTGTATCGGTTAAATTGAGCAACGGGTATTAGCTCGAACAGTTCTTCAGAACACTCCCCATGAAATACATAGAAATCTACATACATACAAACACTACAAAAAATTTTACCCTACTTCCTTGGGCGGTCGGGTAAAAAATCACTTCTGAAACATACAATCAAATATACCCAACACTATATGTGGTTTAAGGCTTAAGTAGGTATTTAAAACACCTTGTATATTGCAGAGTACATACAAATACGCTTTCCCTGAGTACTGCTTGGAGTAAAACAAATATTCATCATAATAAGAAGGAAATAAATTAAGTGTAAGTATGACGACGTCATTACGCACCCATTTTCTTGCATAAGTTTCAGCGCGTCGTAGAGCAGCTAATTACAAAAGTTGACACAAGTTGTGTCGTACACACGAGCCAAAGCGAGTTACGTCACGTGTTACCGGAATAACATATATATCTTTACGTCCATCTAGGGTTACTTGGTAAAGAGTTTTATTTTGTCATGGGTCCTGAGGAGAGTTCCGGAATGACGCCGACATGTCCCTAGTTACGAAATATACAACTATCCCAGTCTCACGTCGCGTCGCCCTCGACAAACGATGTCATGCTACGGGAGCTGATGCAACACATACCACTAACTCATTAAGATATCACATTTCTGTATAGCCATTGTATGTAATAAAATCCTAAATGGTCTCGCTGCTCGAAAATTCTGTAACAAAATTCGGATTAAGGGTTACAGGGGCAATGAATTATGCAAATTAATTCAGAGCCATATCCGGTTCGAGACCGTTGTATACTTTGAGAATAAAATAGGCACAGGGTTAATATTGGAGCAATATAATGTCACACATGTAGGTATCACGGTATAAAATACGATCGTAAAACATTTTACAATCAACGGAAGAGCGAGGGAATCATTCATCGCAGTCTTGACTCCGTGAATAATATTTCTAAACCTTGTATATATGTCGAAATGGCTAATTAAGAAGAATGAAAGTAGAATTATTGCAATGGAAATGAAATAATTGAGAAGTATGAGTGGGGTGACTTTTAAAGATAGAACAAAAGAGATATACGAAGCAAATGTAGATGGTAGTGTTGGTAGGGCTGCGCCCAGCGCTGAGCTCTTATAAGCTCAGCATATAGCTGAGTCGTTTCCCTCATCTGAGTGTTCTGTTATTTTACTTGCCTAACAATTGTTGTATGTCTGTCGAAGTGGCGAATAAATAGTTTCTTTCTTTCTTTTCTTTCTTAGGGGAAGACCTCAGCGAACGTACCATGATCAAATCGGGGACGGTATATGAACAATATTATGAGTGTGAATAAAGCAAAGGAGGTATGTCAGGATCGTGGCAAATGGTAATCTGCACGGGAGAAAGGCGTGATTTAATGATAAAATTAAAGTACTTGCGGTAACAGAAAAGGTTTTATTGATCTATTGTTCATTATCATCTGATTTAAGAGTCATGCTCTTGTCGGTGGAGATTTTTCCATATCTCTCGGCTCTCCGCCATCCTCTTGACCTCCTCATACGACACGACGTTCAACTTTTCTTTTATCTGCTGCATGTAGATGTATGCATTCTCGGTCTTCCTCTTTTTCTTTTACCCCCTATTCTTCGTTCTATTATGGTTTTGATGAAATCATGGTGTCGTATAAGGTGTTCCAGCATTTTCCCTCTTCTATTCTCAATTACTCCCAACAATTTCCTTTTTTCCTTTACTATATTTAAAATCTCTTCGTTCGTTTTCTTCTCTGTCCAGCTGATACATTCCATTCTCCTCCAGCACTACCTACATCTCAAAAGCCTCCAATCTTTCTTTGTCTTTAAGAGTTAGAGTCCACGTTTCACACCCATACAAAACAATGCTTCAAATGTACATTTTTATAAGTTTTTTTTTTTGAGTTTTATGACCTATTGTTAGAGTTCAGAAATGAGAGAATTTGTAAATAATATACGGGCTATTTAATTTAGCAATAATTGACACGTGCGCACATTTTCCTCGCATCTTCCCTCGCGTAACACTGGCATGATTATGGCGTAGCGCTGACCTCACGGCGTAACTGGTGACGTCATAGTGCCGCTGCTACATAAGGTTCTACCTATTCTGTATGTCTTCTTATACTATCTATTTCATTACGTATGACACAAGCGAGTCTAAGGCCCGTATTAATAAACCAATCTCAATACAAGTCTTGAGACTGTATCAACCGAGATGCGTCTTAAGCAGTTAACGCTATCTCAAGCTAATCAATTGAGATAAAACAGCCAGTCCTCTAAATAAGTTACGTAAGAGTGTTTATTCCGAATTAAGAAAGATTTATTTATTCAATGTCCTCATTGGACAGAATAAACCCTCTTAACATCAAATGTAATCGAGGTCAAGTATTAAAAGAAGTTGTTAAATTGACGAGGTCAACTGCACACATACTATTATAGGAGTACACATAAAATAAATCCAAGTAGCTATTGGAGGATATTGCTCGCATATCCACACACATTAGCATACGGTTAGAATTTTAAATTAAAACTGGTATCGGGCAAAGTTTCAGTCGGTACAACCTTAACCCTTTACTGCCGCAATTACTTGGAAACGTTAATTCGTATTGCGAACATCGACGGGTGTAAAACTTAACCGTTCCGCTGCCGCGCCCGTTGTCTACCCCGCACTGCAGAAACGGCGCGCTATGCTTTCGCAGCGTACTATTCGCAACGTTTAAATTTAAAATGTTAATAAAAAACAGTTATTTTAACGAATAGTATAAAGTCGTTGCGTTTTTGCGATTAGGAAAGTTAAGCATTTTAAGCATTAGCCGCCTCCGTGGCTCAATGTAAACAAATTTGGGTTTACGATTCGGAGGTCGCGGGTTCGATCCCCAGCCGGGTACATGTTTAAGTACTCGGTTTGGTTGGTGGTAGGGCATTTTAAATGTCCGCCTGGCTAGCTATCACTAATCTTATCTAAATCTGCCGCCAAGCAGCAATGTTAATAGCATTGTTGTGTTCCGGTTGTCAGAGATAAGATACGTCAGTACGCTTCCACCTTCAATCTTATCTTCACTTAATATCAGGTGTGATTGAGGTCAAGTACCAACCGGTTCTGCATAAAAAAAAACCAGCGCTGTGCAGTGAACTCTAAGGAGGACCTGCCAGCAAAATGCAGAGTCTATCTCCGATTGCCACAACTGATTATGTCTGCGATTTTATTTATAGTACACAAATGTGGCAATAAATGATTTATTTATTTATTTACTAAGTAGTGGTACAGAAATAAATTTAAATTACTTAGAAATGATTAAAATGAAATATTATATGACATTTTATTGCAGATCGCAGTTTTGAACTTGCGATTTATTTTTAATGTTCACTGCTCGTCATAAAAATATACTCAACTCTGACAACTTAATATAGACATTTCCGCATTTTCATTATTAAATAGCTTACGTACGTGTTCGTTTTAAACCACCCATATCCCTTAAAAATATGCCATAAGGCTAATCTGATATTGTGCCCAAGCGAGCTCGTTAGCAGTGAGGGTAGCGATGAATATTACAGACTCGGGCAACCCCAAAAAACGCAAACTGACTCGCGGATATAATTTTAAAGAGTAGTCCATTTATGGATATAGAACTATTAGGGAGGACATGGCTTAAGTATCGGTGGAGAGGTAGAAACAAGTTGCAGGAAGTAGGGGCGAACTCACCGGCAGGCAATGTTTACATGTTTATATAGTATTACATTTGTGATTATAGTAAGTGACGCGTTATTATAGTAAGTAAAATACGATAGATAATGGTGTCGATTCGGATAATAAACAAAACTAAAACCAATTTTGGAGTGGTGCCGTTGCATCTTAATGTTCCAGGGAGAAGAGACAGTACTACTTTAAAACTGGTTTTAGTTTAGTTGGTGTACATCCGAATCGACACCATTGAAAAGTTTTAACCAATTATAAATTGAAGATTCAGAAAACCCCTGAAAGAACTACCTGTTCTATTCTCTTTCTAGTTCTCTCTACTACACAAAGGTTATCTGGTAGAAATCGCTCATTAGGGATAAGACAAATTGTACAATAGTATGTAAAGTTTGATTAACAAACGTAATTGTTCCGTAATGTGTTCCGGTTGTCAGAGATAAGATAGCCTGTCCCCCAAATGTGTTGGGGTTTCCGGGTCAGTACGCTTCCACCTTCGTCCTCATCTTCACTTAACATCAGGTGTGATTGAGGTCAAGTACGAAACCGTCGTGTATAAAAAAAAAAAAAATTGTGCAATAAAGTATACTTGATTGACTGATTGAAAGACTATGACATCAACCAAGTACAACAAACAACTATCAGTCTTCAAATTAAAAATAAATTGCACTTTAAAATTTAATATTTTGTATGTTTACGCAATGAAAATTCTGAAAATTTTTATCTGTGGACACTGTTTGTCAAAGAATTATTATTTTACCAATATGTTTCTTGTATTATGCTGTGACTGTTTGTGTTCTTAAAATAAAAAAATAAAATAAAATAAACAACTTTTTTTATTATGGATTAATATAATATTTATGGATCCCTGAATCAAAAAATTGTTCAAGGTAACCTCTAATATTTTAAACGACCTGTGCAATGACATTCCGAACGATGGGTGCCAAAAATAAAAAAAAATCATTAAGCCAAAAAACATTTTTGTTTAGACTTTATTTTACCAATTTATCGGTGTGATTAATATGTATATACCCATGCCAAATTACAGCTTTCTAGTACTACAAGCCTCTGAGTTAAGCTCTGAACAGACAGATAGACGGATGGGGTGAACTGTACGGGTTCCTTGTTGACTACGGAGCCGTAAAAACTGTACTCAAAACAGACCACGCATTACTGAGATAAATCCGGACAAAGCTTGGACATACCTAACTACATAAACCTTTAGCTTCTTGCTCGTTCTTCTCAAAATTCTTAACATAAAAAAGTGACGTTTTCAAATGATAATTTGATCCTACGAAAAAAATCTTTTTTTTTTGATACGTACACACAATGGGTTTGGGACCCGATTTCGAAAGACATATATAAGCGAAAGCGACATTTTTGCGACGCCAGATGATCGAAGTGCCTTATGAACGAAACGCCATTTAGCCGATGGGCCATTTAATCGAAAAGACAAATATGCGAAAGCCATAAGATCGAATGTACAGTTGTGCGATGAGTTCGAAAATATTACAAATATGTCAATATTGCTCGCTCGCTACAGATAGGGGTCTGTATATTCGATCTTATGACTTTCGCATATTTGTCTTTTCGATTAAATGGCCCATCGGCTAAATGGCGTTTCGTTCATAAGGCACTTCGATTATCTGGCGTCGCACAAATGGCTTTCGCTTATATGTATTTCGAAATCGGGTCCTAAACCTACACACAATGCCTTCAAAAACATAATACCCGTCGTTTTTCATCAGAGGTTAATAACATATATAAACCGGGCATAGTATAGCATAGTTGCACATTTACTAGTTGCATATTACTTGGATAACCATAAAATCTGACTTCCACTAAAAGTAAAACCCATTGTGTTAACATAAAACAATGAATAAAATAAAATAAAAAAAAGTTTCTTACGTAGGTTTTAACGTGATCAAAATTAGTTTTTATTTTGACAGCCAATCGGACAAAGTTGCGTGCGGAAGGTAGTATAAAAATAAAATAAGGGTAAACTATAACTAAAATATATCTAGCTAACATATGAATCATATCTTTATTCGGACTGAGTCAGAGCAAATGCAGCATGAGATTTGTGGCTAGCTTATGCATTCCGGGCCATCTCCAGTACTGCTACATTCACGTTCCTACCTTCCATTCTATTTTTCATTCGCGATCTTTCATTTTCGGTGCTATAAATGCAAAGAGGCGTCGCAATTTTGCGTCAGACCGCTCCCGGCCATTATCATGGTACCGCTTCATTTGCTTTCGAATATTATTCCCGTTATGCGCTATGCTTCCCGCTTATCATTAAGCTATGTGCTGACCCGAGATAATTCGGGAAGTGAGAAATACAGGGCGTAGGTATATCTGAACGGATCCACGAAATTGCGATCGCGAATGAAGTTTATTACTCGTATCTGAATAAACTTTATTACATATGTCAAACCGCGAATTAAATTGCTTTATAAATAGATGTAACACAATATCCCACTCTAAGAAAAGGTACGAATCTCCCCTATTAACAGTTACAAGTAAAAAAAGACACAACTAGTCTTAGCGTCGACGTCGTTAAAGGCGACTATGAGACATTCCACCAAAAAATATCTATAGATTTGTACAATTTAACGGCGATGGGTTCACATCTAGTCACGTGTGCATTTCTGTATGTTACGGAAAGTGAACCATTGTTTCAAGCACTTAGTTTTTATTGTTTGAAACACCCAAACGCTATAAATGGGATAAAGATTGTGACATTATGTGGCTATGTATGTACCTATATACTTTTTTATGTACTGTCCCGGAAACCCCAACACATTTGGGGGACTGGCTATCTTATCTCTGACAACCGGAACACAACAATGCTATTAACATTGCTGCTTGGCGGCAGATTTAGATAAGATGGTGGTAGCTAGCCAGGTGGACATTTAAAATGCCCTTCCACCAACTAAACCGAGTACTTAAACATGTACCCCGCTGGGGATCGAACCCGCGACCTCCGAATCGTAAACCCAATGTTGTTTACATTGAGCCACGGAGGCGGTCAACTTGCTTGTTCCACACCTATAACATTACTAGCTTTCCACCTGCGGCTTCGCCTGCGTGGAATAAATTTATCACGGACTTACCGGAATAAAAAATATTCTATGTCTTAATTCCGGGTATATTCTACCTATATACTAAATTTTATCTAAATCCGTTCATCCGTTTCGCCGTGATTGAGAAACAAACAAACAATCAAACACCCAAACTTTCGCATTTATAATGTTAGTTAGATAAATGAGAGAATACAGAGTAGTTCATCATCTCAGCCCGTAAACAACCCACTGCAGGGATATAGGCCTTCTCTCTTATAATGAGGGGGTATGGGCTATGGGATATGTCCACGACGCTGGCCCAATGCGGGTAGCGGTGTGGTGATGTATGTGTCACCTAACTTGTAAGCCTTATATACATACTTGAATTATCTTAATAATAAGCCAGTCTAAAACTGACAGCCGTTGCGTTATCATTTCTATCTCCAACCTCCTCCTTTACAGGGGATTTCACATGCCTTAGAATTTTAATTTCTCAAGCAAGCAGGTTTCCTCACGATCCTTTCCTTCACTGTTTAAGAGCAGGCGGATACATGGCTTGCCTGGGAATCGAACTCGGACCTCGCAAATTAGGAGACCGCGTCTTAACCCTGTAACGAGATGCCATGCGACTCGTTCGTTCTCTTTTTTCAGTATTCTCCTTGTTAGTTTCTTTTTCGGTTAAGTCATAATATTTTAAATTCAAAATTTGAACTCTGCCTGTTCTTTCTCTCTTCTCTCTTTCTGTGTAGCTTTTGTTTATTCAGTTCATAATTTACCGCTGAAAAGATTGGACGTATACTTTTCTGTTATTATTGTTTTTATTATATTTTATTCAGTATAAATATATATTACGTATATACAGTATAAAGTTCATCAAGTTATTTGTTTACGTGATACCCTTAAACATAAAAGTTGTCACTGACAACGATTTCAAGTTTTCCGCCGGCTCATCTTGCCTGCCTGCCTGGGAGTAGTGCTTCAACCCCTGAGCCACCGACGCTCCTACCGACAGAGTAGGTAATATATACATGATATTGTAGCTACGCCAGAATACGAAATATATTTCCATATTTGCAACTTCAAACAGCAGAGACATCAAGGTACATAAAACAAATAAACATTGTTGGAGTGCTGTAGTACCAACAGGTACAAAAAACGCTTTATAAATGCAGTTGTTGTGCGTCGGGAGGTAGGTACAGTCGACTGCACGACGACCGTAACATTACCAGTGTAAACTGGCTGCGCGACGCTATTTCAAACTGTGAACGCAGCAGACCTGCTTATACTGTACAGTCGGAAACATAAACCTTACGGGCCTGCATAAAACAAATTAAGTTTTCTCGGCAAATAATGAATATTTTTTATTGTATTTTGTGTTTATTGTTCAACTCGGTAATTGCTGTAACTAGATAGAAAATTATCGAAAAATGTTCATGATTTCCTGAGACAACTTATGACCGTATTAATAAATAGGTCTTGAGATTGAGATCGCGTCTCAGAATCAATACTATTTTAATATGCAATAGATTCTCAAGCGTCAACTTAAGGTTATCTCAATCTTGAGAAGGGTTTATTTGTGTTATGCAGGCGTGTAAAGGTTTATCTGTGTCCGACTGTACATGTGAATTCGATACAGAGCATCTCAACAAAATTTTGACAACGACCAAATAACCGGCTCCGTGGCTCAATGTTAACAACATTGGGTTTACGATTCGGAGGTCACGGGTTCGATCCCCAGCGGGGTACATGTTTAAGTACTCGATTTATTTGGTGGTAGGGCATTTTAAATGTCCGCCTGGCTAGCACCACCATCTTATCTATTGTTGTGTTCCGGTTGTCAGACATAAGATAGCCAGTCCCCCAAATGTGTTGGGGTTTCCGGGTCAGTACGTTTCCACCTTCGATCTCATCTTCACTTAACATCAGGTGTTGGCGCGCGTGGCCCTTCAGGGGCAGTCAGAAACTTTAAACATTAACCGATCACTAATCACTCCCTAATCGGGTACGCGCGCGGGTGTAACGCGATACGCGACACATATAAGTAGGTGGGGTCAGGTTGGTTGGCCGTCGTATGTACACGCACAATAAAAATCTAACTCGTCAACGCACTCACCAAAATGTCTTGTTTTCACGTCGCCGTCGCCACCGAAGTCAGAGAAGGGAGGGGGCCCCCTCTTCTGAAGCACGCTGAAAACCCACAGTTCTCACTGTGGTGCGTACAAGGCGTGCGAGGAGTGCCGATAGGTATACGAACACAACTTACTTATTATTATAGGTACACTTTGCCTACTAGGATACCAAGCCCAAACGAACACACCCACCACGTGTGGATCTATCACAACACTAATACTTCCGATTAGCGACTTTACGGTAATATATTATAGTAGGACACCATGCACAGACACAACACAAGGTACCGAATCACTGGTACAGCAACTTGTACTATTATATCTCCTGTAGTACAGCGGAGCGCGAGAAGGTCAAAAACGCATCCGAACCTCTGTGTCCAGATTACCGAAAGCAACAACAACCGCGCATGCACAACAAGCGCAGTCGATCTAGTAACCGGCTGCATTCCGATCTGATGACGTCAGATCGAGTTACTAGCTACGGAAGCGCGCGAATCATTCGGAGATGCTCCGTTTGTAACATCCCCCAGCCCCGGACAGACCCTAGTCTGTACGTTAGTCCACGGGCAGACGAGAAAGTGTGGCGACCGCTCTCTTCAGCACCGAATCCCCAACCAGGACCTCTGCAAAACGAGGAACGCCATCGGCTCCTAACAGCAAATTGACGATGCGCCCCCGACGCCAGAACAAAGGCGGTAGGTTAGCATCCTTTACCAGCACAAGGTCACCAATCCTGGGTGGGTTGGTCTTATCGGTCCACTTAACGCGCTGTTGTAGGATGTGCAAGTACTCTAATGACCAGCGGGTCCAAAAGCTCTGGGACAACTGTTGCAGTAGCTGGTATCGTGACAAACCACCAGCTCTTACATCCTTATACGAATATTCAGGCAGGGCGTTAAGCGGCTGTCCGATCAAGAAATGCCCTGGAGTAAGCGCCTCCAGGTCATTTGGGTCTGATGACAGCGGGCACAAGGGTCGCGAATTGAGGACGGCCTCAATTTTACAGAATACGGTATAAAGTTCCTCAAAAGTGAGTACAGTTTCCCCGATAACGCGTCGTAAATGGGTCTTGGCAGCCTTTACACACGCTTCAAATATCCCACCCCAGTGTGGACAAGCTGGTGGACTAAATTTCCAGATTATCCCACGTCGGGAGAGGGTAGTTCCAATGTCTACATGATTTTCTCTTAAAAACCTACCAACATCATTGAGATAATTATCGGCGCCCTTATAGTTAGTTCCACAATCAGAGCGGATCAACGCCGGCAACCCTCTGCGAGATATAAATCTACTGAGGGCGGCAATAAAAGCCTCAGTGGACAAATCAGATACTACTTCAAAATGAACAGCCTTGGTGGACAGACACACAAATACGCACAAATACGCCTTATAAATCTTCGCATTTCGAAGGCGCGATGCCTTGATCATAAATGGACCGGCAAAATCTGTACCAACACCGGCAAAGGCTCTGTTCTCAGTCACACGGTCTGCAGGCAGGTCTCCCATCTGGGGTTGCATAGTATTGGCTTTCAATCGGTAACAAGGGAAACACCGAAAAATTATACTCCGGATGGTCCGTCGGGCGGACAGGATCCAAAACTCACGCTGTAGGATAGCCAGCAAGGCATTACAACCAGCATGGGAGTTCTTCGTGTGGCGGTCAGCGACCAACAAGCTCACCAAGTGCCCGCTCTTAGGCAATAAGAGGGGGTGCCTGGCACTATAAGACAAATTGGCATTTCGTAGTCTTCCTCCTACCCGTATAAGTCCTACGTCGTCAAGGAAAGGATTTAAGCGGGCAACGGTCCCCTTTAATTTCGAGCGTCCATCTCGTAATGTTCGCAGCTCCGATTCAAAATGCCTGGTCTGAACTGTACGGACCCAAAACAACAAGGCCTCCTGGCGCTCCTCTGGAGTCAGAACAGGCGAGTCACGTTTTCCGCGTGATTGCTTACAGTTGTGTATAAAGCGCTTCATCCAGGCGGTCACACCAAGTAACTTGTCTAGGGAACTGTACCGATTTAACAAAAGCTCTGTATTCACAAATGAATCCTTCTCGAGAGCACATGCTCTCAATCCCGGCAACGGTTCCGTTCGACTATTCTGGGTGCGGGGCCAACCCGATTCCGGCAGCGTTAACCACTGCGGACCCCACCACAGGGGGTGATCCACGAGATCAGTGGCCTCACAGCCTCGAGAAACGCAATCGGCGGGATTTAAATCCCCAGGGATATGTCGCCAAATTAACTTTGTCGCCGAGTTCTGAATCTGTGAGACTCGGTTGGCGACAAAAACTTCCAATGAGTGGACTGAAGCTTTCAGCCAGCATATGACAATCTGACTGTCAGTCCATGCATAAACATCATTGAGATCGACCGAATGTCCCAATGTAGTAGTATACAAGTGGTCCAATAGGCGCGTTAGAAGGGCAGCCCCGCACAATTCCAACTTTGGTATCGTAAGTCGAGTTCTAAGAGGTGCAACTTTACTCTTCGCCAAAACCAGGTGTACGGCCACAACACCTGCTGTACTGACAGTGCGAAGATAAACTACAGCGCCAAATCCACTCTCCGAGGCATCACAAAACCCATGAAGGCTAGCACTACACATTCCGGCAGGGAAAAACAGCCTCGGCAAAGAAACCTGGTTGACTTCAGGGAGAGACGACACGAATGACTCCCAATCTCGGAGCAGTTTTCCAGAGAGGGGTTCGTCCCATGAGACTCCGGCAGTCCAGAGCCTCTGCAAGAAACATTTGGCCATGAATATTACTGGGCTAATCCATCCATTGGGATCGAACGTCCGCGCCACAGTGGATAACACCAGGCGCTTTGTCCATACCTTTGGTGTTTTCAGATCCACTCGATAGGTAAATATATCTTGAACTGGCCTGTACTGGACTCCAAGGACGGCTACTAGATTAGGGTTGTCAACATTTTCAAAAAGATGTGGATCTTGCTGATGCTCCTCCGGCAAATCAACGAGAAGGTCAGGAGAGTTGGATAACCATTTCCTTAACTCATAACCACCGGACTTCAAGATCGCGATCAACTCATTTCGCAAAATGAGAGCGTCTTCTATACTGGAAGCGCCAGCACAAACATCGTCGACATACAGATCCTCTCGCAAAATAGCGGATGCGCGAGGAAACTTCAAGCGCTCTCGCTCAGCCAACTCTAGCAACGACCGAATAGCAACAAACGGACTAGAAGTTAGCCCGTACGTGTTTGTATTGAGTTCATACTCCAAAATAGGGTCGGTTGGATTCTCTCGCCACAAAATCATCTGAAACCGCCGATCATCCGGGTGTATCACTGTCTGTCTGAACATCATGCGGATGTCGGCCACAAAAACTACCACATGTCGACGAAAGTTGGTCAGAATGTCTGATATATCACGATGCAGTTTGGGACCAGCATGCAAACACTGGTTCAATGAAATGCCGGAGGAACTGGGCGCTGACCCATCAAAAACTACACGGATCTTTCCATTTTGAGTCTTCAAGACGGCATGATGTGGAAGAAAATAATGCTCCACCGAGCGCCAGTCCAAATTGGACACAGACATATGCCCCAAGTCCTCATACTCCCGCATGAAGTCTATATACTTCTGTCGGAAGACCGGATCTTTACTCATGCGACGCTCCATGGACACTAACCTTCTTTCCGCTAGCGTCCTGGAGTGGCCTAGAGGAGGTCGACCGGTACGAAAGGGCAGTCGTGTCAACAAACGACCAGAGCGGAGTCGACCAGTGTTATTTTGGTAAAAGAGTTCACACTCCTCTTGCTCTGGGTCCACCCGTGAGACTGAGGGAGGCTCCTCCATTTCCCAAAACCTTTCAACTGCATCAGTAAGAGAGGTCCCTACTATATGAACACTGTCATCAATAGATGCAGAGAGGATGCGACACACAGGTCCCATTACCACAAACCCATAGACCGTCTGGACGGCCACCAGGCCACCTGGTTGCAAAATCCGCTTGTTGTTTAACAGCAATCGCCCCAGCACGTCTGCACCCAGCAGTACGTCAACAGGCCCAGGGGTATGAAAGTTAGGATCAGCTAGAGTCAGACCAGAAGTCGCATCTATGATATTAGGGTCAAGTTTAATGTTAGGCAGCCTACCAACAACGTTGTCCAATACAATTGCCGAAGCCATTATCTTCGGCTTAAACGTAGACATCGGAGTGAAAGTAAAAGTAACCTGACCTCTCAAATGGGATACCTTCACATTGCCAACGCCCCTTACACTTTCCTCATGAGGCTCCAATTTAAGCCCCAGTTCACCAACCAACCAAGAAGAAACAACGCAGCCCTGGGCTCCGGAGTCAAGAAGGGCTCGAACAATCACATGGCGATTCTCCGGTCCCCATACAGAGATAGCAGCAGTCGGCAATAAGACAGTCTCTTGATGGGGGGCTGGGGTTGATTGGTGAGATGCTAATTGCTAATGTGCTGGATAATAGACCGCGTCGCCTCCTGCAACTTTGGGTCCCTCTGAATGATTCAGTGGATCCCACGCAGGTGTGTAACGGCGATTTTGTGGCTGCCCTACTCCTGATCCACCACCATGTCGGGGCGGTCGGGGATCTAAACGCGGATACGCGGCGAGCGGTGGGGAACCACCTCGTTGCGGAGAAGCTCCACGAGCCACGGCAACGTAACTCTCCTGCTGCCCGAATTGTTTGACAGGAGGTGGGTCTCTGGGACCCCGGCCCGTGCGGGACTCTCTTGGTCCCTGAGAATGTCGTGAATCCGTTGACTCGTCTCCTGAACTGTAACGGGATCGGCTAGGCCCCGGGCCCCGGCCCGTGCGAGATCTACCTTGATCCTCCAAGCGAACGCAGACTCGATCCTGATTACGGTTTTGCATCGGACTAGCGCCATTACTATTGGCGCACAATATAGGATGGTGGTTACCATTACAATGCCTACATGGAATGGGGTGGGCACAGTCCCGCTGAAAGTGCGAGCCCAGACAATGGTAGCACCATCCTCGCTGTTTTGCGATAGCCCTTCGCCCTTGCACGCGCTGACTAAGGAACTTCCTACAAGTTGGCACCTGGTGCCCAGATTCCTTACAATAGGCGCAGTGTGGGGATTGGGTGGCTGCAGAATAACGCCTGGAAGGCTGAGGCGGTTGCTTTCCGGTACGGGGAGGATTCCCACGTAACGGCGCTTGGGGACGTGCCCAGGACGGAACTGGAACGTCGGAGTTATCCGCCAGCCTGCACTCTTCCTCCAGGTACGTCAACAGGTCTCTAAAGGGCGGCAAATACGTGGAACTGTCACCACCGTACTTATGCTCAAAGCGCACCTTTAAGTTGTCAGGAAGTCTCGAGAGAACAATGTGCAGCAACAGAAACGACCATTCATCCACTGGAAGGTCCAAACCGCGGAGGGCGTTGAAGGCCACGAGGAACGGGTTGAGAAGGTCAACCCTCAACCTGGCAACACTAGTGACGCGTGGAAGAGCCAAAATTTGTGCCACATGGGCGTCAGCCAATCTCCGAACATTCTGATAACGTCTCAAAATTATGTCCTTAGCAGTTGGGTAATTCTCATCTGTGAGGGTTAAATGCTGAATTTGCTCTCGAGCTTCCCTTTCCAGCACAGTGAGAAGGTAGGCGAGTTTCTGGCTTGGGGTGAGATCGTCTCTCGCATCGACGAGGCTATTGAATAGATTCCAAAAACCTATCCATTCATCTAATTTTCCAGAAAATTTAGGAAGGTTGAGAGGGGGGAGACGACTCAATAAAGCCGGTATTGGCTTTGTTTCCGCTCGAGCCGGTGTAGGATCCAAATTCCGTGCTCGAAGGATAGAACGAGCACTCTGAGTGAGCTGGTCCGCGAGGTCATAGAACTGGTCTATATCGCCCTCCACTTCAATTCGGACAGACTCTTCTATATCTCCGCCTCTCTCCAAAAAAAGAGAATACAACTCGCCTACAGTAGCCAAACGATCTGGCAACCCCTCATACCGCTGAAGTAAGGCTTCTTGCCTATCTGGCCTATCCACCAACGTGACCGCGGTTGCTAACCAGCGCAACTCCGATTTTATTTTAACCTTGCAAACGGTTGCCGACATTGTAATAGATAGCGCAAAACAGAAACAACAATAATATTATATAAAATATCCAAATATCGTATGTCTTAACAAAATACGCAATACGCAAATAATATACGCACAGTGGAAGCACAATATTTTAAAATTAAGAATATAAAGAACAATCAAGTTATACAATTCACATATATGGTAGACACTGGAACGTAATACGGCCCTACCTAACACGGCCTAGCAGAAATACAACGGCGTACCAACGTGTGGGCACCTCTTTAGTATTAAAATCGTTCGTGTCTAACCACGCTCTGCTACCAGATGTTGGCGCGCGTGGCCCTTCAGGGGCAGTCAGAAACTTTAAACATTAACCGATCACTAATCACTCCCTAATCGGGTACGCGCGCGGGTGTAACGCGATACGCGACACATATAAGTAGGTGGGGTCAGGTTGGTTGGCCGTCGTATGTACACGCACAATAAAAATCTAACTCGTCAACGCACTCACCAAAATGTCTTGTTTTCACGTCGCCGTCGCCACCGAAGTCAGAGAAGGGAGGGGGCCCCCTCTTCTGAAGCACGCTGAAAACCCACAGTTCTCACTGTGGTGCGTACAAGGCGTGCGAGGAGTGCCGATAGGTATACGAACACAACTTACTTATTATTATAGGTACACTTTGCCTACTAGGATACCAAGCCCAAACGAACACACCCACCACGTGTGGATCTATCACAACACTAATACTTCCGATTAGCGACTTTACGGTAATATATTATAGTAGGACACCATGCACAGACACAACACAAGGTACCGAATCACTGGTACAGCAACTTGTACTATTATATCTCCTGTAGTACAGCGGAGCGCGAGAAGGTCAAAAACGCATCCGAACCTCTGTGTCCAGATTACCGAAAGCAACAACAACCGCGCATGCACAACAAGCGCAGTCGATCTAGTAACCGGCTGCATTCCGATCTGATGACGTCAGATCGAGTTACTAGCTACGGAAGCGCGCGAATCATTCGGAGATGCTCCGTTTGTAACATCAGGTGTGATTGAGGTCAAGAACCAATCCGTTGTGCATAAAAAAAATGAAAATAACTTGGGAACTCTTGCATATATATGTACCTATAATGGATTTGAGATATGGAATCACAAACATATTCATTACCTCATTATTATCTTATATTGAGTGTTTCCAATCGATTTGAATTGAAAGCAGTCGTTAAGCAAAGGCGGTGGTCAACACGGTCTGCTTGAAAACGCTATTAGATGGCACTAATGTAACTCAAAACCGTCTATCGGACTATGCCCGCGTTGTTCTCTTATATTTAAGAGCTATGCTCTTGTCGGCGGAGTGCTTTCCACACTTCTCTACATTCCGCCTTTTCTTTGACTTCCTAATAAGACACGGCATTTACTTTTTCTTTTACTTGTACTATGTATGTTCTTCTAGGCCTTCCTCTCTTCCTCTCCACTTTTCCTTCAATGATGTTCTTGATAAGTTGTTTACTATGGTCAAAACTTTCTATACTATACTAAGGTGAGCTATACCCCAGGACTAGGCCCGGTAGCCTGGAGGTCACTGATGTAGGATACTTAGAATGAAAATAATATCTTAACTGTCACCTCAAGTACGATATCAATCTAAGGATTATTGCCAACAACACACAATTAGAGTTCTGTTTAACTCCCGACGTAAAGATGAGTGTTAAGATTTAAACCTATGTCTGTATTTGTGTCTGTATGTGGTATTGTTGCGTCAAAATTGTACCAATTTGTAAACAGTTTTTTTTTTCTGAAAGCTGGTGTTTGCGAGTTAATCTCAGCCACGTTTGCTGGAATTCGGTTCAGCTTTTGGTTTGTGTGTTTGTGATTTAGTCCGAAGCTAATAACTTCGAAACCGCTTAACCAATTTTCATTAAACATGGCTAATAACCTGCCCCATGTTTTATCTAATCTAATCTAACTAATATTATAAATGCGAAAATTTGGATGTTTGTTTGTTGCTCAATTACGGCGAAACGGATGAACGGATTTGGTAGAATTTGCCCTGGATTAAGACATAGAATATTTTTTATCCCGTTAAAGTGAATAGTTCCCGCGTTATAAACAAATTAAACATTTCGGCGATAAAGTTATTGTAAAGCAGGCGAGGCCGCGGGCGGAAAGAAAGTCTTTAATATGATAAAACCTTACGGAAATCATGGCATGCATTACTGAGGTACATCTAGGCAAAGACTGGACACACACACAATGCGTCAAACAGATATCTCCCGTAGTTTTTCTTCGAGTATTAAAAATAACAAACATAATGAAATATCGTTAGTCGAAGTAGAAATTCTCGTAAATGAAGCTACCGCGTTTCTTTTGTCGCTGATTTACAGCGGTAGAAAGCCTAAATCGTCATAGTTCTCCGATAGAGGGCGTGCAAACATAGAATAAGCCGGAAATTGCGACGCTGTATTCGTAACATGATCTAACATGTTTTGTTTATTGAGTCAAAAAATATAATATGAAAACAATGAACTCTATTTCGATGTGAACAACAAGTTGAACGGTATACAAATATTATACAAACTATTCCAATATCAACATTTTCAATAAATCTGAGTTGTTTCTGCAGTATTTTTTTACTGCAAACAGTGTAATCATAAAATAGTGTTTCAATATTAAAACAAATCAATCACCCTACGTGAGAGGACTTTTTCAGCTTAACCGGGCGGTGGGGCGAGCGCGATATCGCTCCACCCAATCTCTTGCATGCAACAGGACGAAAAGTAGGTGGTTGCAACCGACGCCTAAGGGTGCCCATTACCATCGCTTCGTAATGTGTATAGTCAGAGAGAAGAAACGACGCAAGAAACTCTCTGACACACAATTTTGAATTTGGAAAAAAAGCTAATTGTAGTGTGCTATACATAGGTATGTTTAGTGACAAACAGTGAAAGGCCTAGGCGACCTTAGTCGTACTGATTTTTTTTATGCACAATGGGTTATCTCAAATAACCGGACCACTGCAATGGTATCAACATTCCCGTCTCACAATTCTAGATGCCACTCCAGAGGTCGAGAGGCTGGTGATCTGTCACACAGGTTTCCTAGTACGGACACCAGTGTCTCATTTATATGTCTCATAGATCTATGGTTGAGTGATGTTACTTTTGTGACAGAAAATAAAAACTGTACATACTCGTACCTACATTATTTTCCTTTTCGAGTCGAGGAAAGTTTCAAATTTTATTGGACCAAAACTTAGACACAGTAACAGCGCTCTATAAAAAAGAAACATACAAACGGTCGAATTGAGATATCCTCCTTTTTGAAGTCGGTTAACACGAAACAGTGGCAGGATAAGATGGTGGTAGCTAGCCACTTAAAAATGCCCTACCACCAACCAATGCGAGTACTAAACATGCCGCGCTGAGAATTTTACTCGCGACCTCGCGGTTTCTAAATCATATGTTGTTTACATTGACCCACGGGGGCGGTGGTAACTGATCATGATGGACTAGAGGTAGGCAATGCAACTCTTCAACGACAACTTTAACCCAAAGCGGATATAGGCAATAGGTGTTAGTTAATGGAGGTGTTACGTCAATCAAGTGACTGACGTACTCACAAAGTCAACAGTCAACCACTAATCAACGAGAGTGTATGAAACATTTGATGAGAGTGGAAGATGCAGTAGTAGTACGTCAGGATCGTTGCAAGTGGAAATCAGTACCTACCCTATCATCTACCTACCCTAATGGCAAACAGGTTTACGCATATGTATGTATGTTAACAAATACATTATGTCTGCTAGCAAATGGCCGAAGTATGTTAATGCCTAAGAAAAAAAGTCTTTGTCTGGACATAGCTCATTAATGCGTGGTCGGATTTGAGTGCGGTTTTATTTTATATTATTATATTATACATTAAACAATGTAGGTAAATAATATAGAATTTGTCACTTGGTTAGTCAATTGTGCCCGAGTCCGTTCGTAATTCGTAAGTGAATTTTTAATTGTGGTGTAATGCTACTATGTGTGCTATGTTATAACATAACATAGCACACAGAGTAGCATTTTTTATAAAACTAATGTAGGTAATTTATTGTTTTTCTCTATAAGTGATTGTTAATTCTTTTGGAGAAATAAAGATCTTAAACGATAAACCATATTATTAAATAGTAAACGACGGGGAGAGGTTCTTAGCCATATTTCGAAGATATTTAGCTAGCTTTTAGTACAATTGGTGTGTGTATCTGGATGATATATTAGTTTTTTTAACCGCGTCCGTTGCTCAATATAAACAATGTAGGGTTTACGATTCGGAGGTCGCGAGGTAGATCCCCAGCGGGGTACATATGTAGTACTCGGTTTGGTTGGTGGTAGGGCACTTTCCGCCTGGCTAGCTACCACCATCTTATCTAAGCCGCCAAAAAGCAATGTTAATAGCATTGTTGTGTTCCGATGTGTCATAAGATAGCCAGTCCCGCAAGTGGGGTTTCCGGGTCAGTACGCTTCCACCTTCGTCCTAATCTTCACTTAACATCAGGTCAAATGTTTATAAAAACAGTCGCAATCTGTCGAAGGTTTTTCCAATTTATAATTTGTAATTTTCGTAAATAAATTCACACACATACCGCCAAAAACCTTACATCTTCAAATGAAATCTTTTAGCTTCTCTAGATATTGCTGCCTCAACTGGATATAAATAAAAAATATAAATCCTAGAAAATGTCTGCCAACGGAAATGATTGAGAAATCTCCTCTCACGGCGCATCCAGCAGCTGGATAACTTTTACATTTCGTCTAAGGTTGGACGGTAGTATCTTGCAAGCGATTTAAGCTAAAATTCGTGAGTACTGTCACGAGTGCACTGGTAGTAGAAATGCTGATTGTATAAAACTGTAGTTTGGCTCAAAGCCAGCCGTAGCACTAATCCGGGGCCCGTATACCAAGTATGTGGATGTATTAATGCTCTTGTCAAGATTATATGGATGAAGCGCATAATGATAATTCAATTTAAAACTGAGACTACCTATTTAAAAATCAAAAAAACCCGGCTACTTATAAAAAGGAACTAATAATAATATAAATATTTGAATAAGTTGAATAACCTGATATTATTGTTTAGTTTACGATATGTGACACTGAATAAATACTTTAGTGGTTAATAATTCTGAATGCTATACCAAAAGGTCGCGGGTTCGAATCCCGCTAGGGGCATATGTTTGTATGATGAATACAGACATGTGTTCCCGAGTTATGGATGTTTTTCATTTATTTATGTATTTATGTAAAAAAAAATGTATTTGTGTAGTTTATCAACCATCTGGTATCCATAATACAAGCCTAGTTGCTTAGTGTGGAACTAGATGGTGCGGTGTGTATGTGCAAAAATATTTATTATTTATTTATTATTAAAAAAAAATCTGTTGCTTCTGTAATATAAAGTATTTAAAAAAAAAAACCTGATAGCATATTTTGTACTTTGCGGGCGTCATGTTCGATTTTTTTTACCATAAAATATATTCTGAAAACCAGCGCTGTGTCAATTGCTACAGCTCATTTTCGACATCACACTGCACTCACCACATTACAAAATCTTCCTGTTTCTGTATATTGTAGTAATTTTCTAGTTGTTATTAATATTGTTGTCGCTATAGTGTGGTGTCAAATAAATATACTATTCTATGACAATATATGGATGAAGACAAATCTAACGACACCGTGCACTTCGAAATCGGTAAAGTCGTTTAGGCTACAGAGGGCGGAGTGAGTTTTGTTTCGATTTAACTTTACTACCGCGTTCACGTTTACCTGATGATTTGTATGGAGAAATGTGCAGCGCCTCTAACGGATAGTTTGCAAAACGATTTTTTTCATAGATACTTCTTGCGTAAACGCAAACGCTATGGTAAAGTTAAGTCGAAACAAAACTCACACTCCGCCCTCTGGAGGTAATACAGAAATCTACATATATACAACACTTATATAGGTACTCTAGCTGTAGCCCGCCACTTCGTTCGGGTGGAACATTGCATCAAAATCAGTTCATCAAAAAAAGTAGCCTACATGTTAATCCATGTCCTAATCTGTCTACCAACCAAATTCCATCCAAATCCGTCCAGCCGTTTAGGTGTGAACGAGTAACAAACATACACACACACAAACTTTCGCATTTATAACATTTGTTGGGATATAAACAACAGAAAAACATGACGACCGATTGGTGTAGTGGATAGTGACTCTGTCAGCGAAACCAACGGTTGCGGGTTCGAATCCCGCGACGGGTAAATGTTTGTGTGATGAATACGAACATTTATTCCTGAGTCATGGATGTTTATATAAATATTTATGTATGTTTATCCGTTATCTAGTATCGATAGTACAAGCTTTGCTTAATTTAGGACTAGATGATTGGTGTAAAGGTCCGAAATATTTATTTATTATTTATTATTACCGGCCTTCCTTGGGCAGTCGGGTAAAAAGACGGTCAAGTGCGAGTCTCCGTTCGTAACATCACCATTGACAGCTTTTGGAGTCCCTTTTTGTCTGTCTGTCCATGTATTAAGGCCCGTTTTTTTCAGGGGTATAAAGTTGAAACTAAGGTCTAAAGAAAACTAAAATTTCTAGTGTAACGCATTTAAATGATACGGCCCCATAATGTCCCTCTTGAGAGATCATCAAAACTTGGGAGTACTTCCCGATTATTTAAAAACAGCAACTCCCATGGCTTTCGCATATTCGTATTTTATTTATTTATGTTATTTTAACACTTTATTACATACATACATCGAACAAACATAGGATAGAAATTACAATACGAAAAAAGGCGAGCTTATCTCTGTAAGAGATTTCTTCCAGCAAACCCTCGGAAGGAAAACTAATTGAAAGTTTTTTTATTGCAGACAAAGAGCGATACTTAAAATATAGAACAATACATTAACAAAACATCACTGTTATAGGAACACAATTGACGAAAGACAAAAGATTAAGATTTATAGCAATGGTTTGATTATAGGACTAGCTTATAATATAGCGGAATAATTTAATAAGACCAAAAAATATATAAATATTACACACAATAAATACATAATATGAAAGCCTATATTCTTCTCCGGGGACTGTCATAGCTTAATGTAAAGCGACTATTTCAAGTTATCACTTTGTACCAATCATGCGAAACAAATCGAGTGTGATATTTTTGACAGTTTTATTCCAAATACAAAGTGACCTATGGTACGTGGGGCCGACTGTACTTACGGTCGTACACGATATCGCACTCCACACCGGCATCAGCACGGCAACGTAGCAGTTTTACATGAATTTTATTGAAACGACAAATCCATTTTCGCTAGCAGAAATATCACTTGATTAATCGCCATTGTTTAATGAACTGGTTAACATTTTAAAAGGTGATAAAAACTCCAAGGTAAGTGATTTGATTATGGTCTGTGTCTATGGGCATAACTGTATAGTAATCTGTGCTATGGGTCTCATGAGAAAGCTCAAGGTTACTCAACGAGCTATGGAGAGGCCTATGATCGGCATTTCAAGATGAGATGGAATCAGGAATGAAGAAATCTGTAGAAGATCGGAAATCGCCATAGACTAGCGTATTAATAAGTTGGAATAGCAGTGGGTATATATGGCACATAGCTCGGAGAAATGATGGCCGTTGGAGCATAAGGTACTCAATGTACCACTATACCTGTATCTACACTACACACGCACGCCTAGGTACACGTACACATACACGCTCACACACACCTCCAAACCCACACAAATTCACACAAACCTACACTACTAAATGCACGCTGTGTGCCCTCACAATGGGAATTGAAGGTGAGACTGCGATAGCTGAAAACCATCGCTATGCAGTGAACTCTGAGGACGAACGGCCAGCAAATGCTGATTGCATCTCCGATTGCTACAACTGATTTTATGTTTTATACAAATATGGCAATAGAGGATTTATTTATTTAAGTTTCTGCACCGAGAAACGCAGCGTGTGAAGGACGATCTGATGAAGGTCGTCATAAGTCGCTGGATATAGGCCGCTTTCAAACGGTCGCAGTGGAAATCAATGGGGAGGCGTTTAGTAGTGGAAGACTACTAAACGCAGGTGTTTAGTAATGATGATGATGGAAGGGTGATTTTAGCTGTTGGGGTATTAAAGTTTTAGAGTGGATACCAATCATCGCCAAGCGCAGCGCTGGGAAGCGTCACGGGAAGTTACTGGATGTAGTTGCAATAGGTCGTTAAGGAAATCTATGGAGAAGGCCTATGTTCAGCAGTGAACGTATTGTGGCCTCATATGATAATGATAAAGGGTAATTTGCCAGGATAAAACTGCAGTGATTTCATTAGGTCGTTGTTTCAACTAAGATTGTTCCCCCTGATCCAGTCCAGGGCCTTGCTATGCAAGAGCTACCTAAACTCGCCGATTTCTCATGGAAGTTACTGCCTCAGATTTAAAACAGGTTAAAGGGGTAGGTACTCACAGGATGTAGTCGCAGTTGTCCCACTGGAGATGAAATTTTGAGGTCTTTGTACACTTTATAGATAGACTGAATTTCTTTCCTTTTGCGTTTTTGTAGAAACGAACTGTCGCCGTTAATGCGTTTTTTTTTTGTATGGTTAGGGGAACAAATGGACGGACGGGATTATATCAGGGAATGTTTCTTAATCCGTAACAGTCGTCTACTAAAGCGAAAAGATTTTTTTTTAATATGATTAACTGGATACGCGTTTTACCACAATCTCATTTGCTGGAAGGTGACGATGTGGCCGAAGATGAAGCATGCGATTTCAGTAGATGCCTATTCACCCTGCTCTTGTAGGATTCAGGAAAGACTGATGCCTTGGTTGTTCGCATTATGAATGTTTCCCATCCAACAATATATTCAATAAAATAAGCCGAAATAATTTGAGCAGATGAACGAGTGAATAAATGAATAAATGCGAGCACGGTGAGCGAGATACCGGAGCAGTGGGATTTTAAAACAAATCGCCCTGATTAAAATTGATTCTGACGCGGCGCGGTCACAAATTCGCCGTTCATTGGGAAATGAAGTTATTTAAAAATAACTTTCGTGAAGATAAAAGTAAATGAAAATTTTAAGATCTTGAATGGACCTTATGGAATAATCAGTATTTGGATTAAGTGATGATTAAGTGATAAGACCAGAGAGTCATCATAAACAGCCTTATTGATGATGACTCTTATCATTAAACAGCCTTCCTGTGTATGGTCCATAATTTACCATCTGATCCCAGTGCGGAATATCTTGTATCCAACTAGTGGCTACCTGACAGTCAGTGCTTTTAACCCACTTATAGGCCACCAACTTGGCTTAACATCTGTATTACCCTGTTTAAAACTTGATACCCACCCACTCGCACAAAAATCCTGATAAATACATTTTCACAAGTGGTAACAGCATCATATTCAAAAACAGATTGGACAAACACATATAGGCAAGACGAAATGAAATTTGTGACCCAAACTTACATGCAATAAATTTATTTAATTTAAAAAGAATATTATGGGACACAGGCTCTTATCAATTACTGCAACCACCTGCCTAAATTGTAAATAATTATATTCCTTGCAAAATAAATAAATAAAAATGACAAGAATCATCTTTGTACATAGCTGGGCACCGTTAATCGAATAGATAATTTCGTTAATCGCTAATCCGTTACTCGTTCGTCGTTCAACGTTAAATGTGGGAAGATTTAACGTTAGATAACGTTAATCCGTTAACGCATGATAAACTTTGAATTTTTTATATCGTTGCGTTAGTGATCACCTTATAAAAATTGTAGATTTAGTTTCAGAAAGTTAACAGATTTGTAACAAAAATGTGTATAATTGGAATGTGTAATTAACAAAGAAAAGGAAGAAATAAATATTTAAAACCATCTCATGACACAATCAGGTCCAAGTAATACACAGTCGAGACACATAAAAAGTAAACATTGTGTTTGCCATCTAATTGTCGATGTCGCGAGGTGGAGTCCAAAAGGTCTACTCAGCATGGGTTTTTTTCAGCACTACAACTCTGGTTTTCAGTGGAGCCTCCAAAATTAGTCATCTGGTTTATACCAGATACCATATCCATATTATTTATACCATATCCATATTATTATAGATATTCCCCTTCATGAACATTCGTCTGAAAGCGAGGCTCGTTTTGTCGTTAAATTATCTTTGCCCGTGGAAAAAAGATGTACTGGAATTAACGGACTTGGCGAATTTTAACGGAAGTTAACGAGTCCGTTAACGTTTTTAAAGTTAACCCATAAGTCGTAATGTTAACTTCGATAATTAACGTTAATCGTTAACGAGTTAATGTCCAACTATGCTTTGTAAATATTTTTTTACTGTAAATTTGTTTGTATTTCTTATGCAATAAATACATAAAGAACTATTCCGCTCGCGGCTCCGCGGCATAACGTTATTTTTTTACCGCGTGGGAACTACTACTTTATCGGGATGTCCTTATGTCTTAATCCAGGGTATGGTTTCCACCTATACACCAAATTTCATCCCAACAAAAAATAACCGTAATTAAGGTAGTTTTTAGTAAGTTAAATGCATTTTATTTATTTTCATACCCAAATGAAGCTTTATCATGCCATTGCGATTATGATTCAATAGAAACAAATCTTTCGATAAAAATAAACCATTGTTGTCGAAAATACACTTGTTCCAAACGATCTTTGTATGTGAAAGGCAATCTAAGACCGACCTGAACAATGACGAAATGGAATAATACTAATGTTTTTCCTCTCGTATCGCATCATTGGATAACAAAAAATATACAAGATAACACTATAATAGAGTACAAAAGAGAAACTGAAAGTGGGTCTTGGTAAATCAAGTGTGAAGCTAGGAATTGATTGAAGGAGGGAGCATTGCAATATGTAAACCGCCTCCGTGGCTCAATGTAAACAACATGTTTAAGTACTCGGTTTGGTTGGTGGTAGAGCATTTTAAATGTCCGCCTGGCTAGCTACCACCATCTTATCTAAATCTGCCGCTAAGCAGCAATGTTAATAGCATTGTTGTGTTCCGGTTGTCAGAGATAAGATAGCCAGTCCCCCAAATATGTTGAGGTTTCCGGGTCAGTACGCTTAAACCTTCGACTTCATCTTCACTTAACATCAGGTGTGATTGAGGTCAAATACCAACCCGTTGTGCATAAAAAAAAAAATATAACTAACTTAAAAATATTTAATATCGTTAATCAATATCTGTACGGTGATTACAATATGGAAAGAAGTTTTCAAGTGGAGTTACCACAAAAAACCGAATGTGACGATGCGGTACCGAATTCCTTTAACACCAGAGACATCACTTGGTTCAGAGACTGCTCCAAAATGATAACCGAGCAGGATCCAGCAGATTTAAAACCAAAGAGGACCTCTGCCTCCTGCTCCTACCTAACTATAAGGAATTGTCTTCTTCATGTTTTTCATCATCATATCAGCCGAAAGACGTCTTCTTCATGTTTATGGAAACCTTTGGTAACAAGATAATCTCCGCCAACCACTAGGTGATTGTTCATGCAATGGGTGTGTCACCAAGAAACAAAAAAGAAAGAGACCTAATATTATGCATAGTCACTTGTGCGAGTCATCGCTGGAACGCGGCATTTTGCGATCAACTTTCTTATTGTCATTGTTTGTGGCTTCATTTCTATTGTACAGCATGCTTTCTTCTTTTTTTTTTGTTGGGTTGTGATAATAAGCACGAAAATAAATCTTATTTACATCCCTGTACCCCAGCAGTGGAAACCGAGATTTGTGTGTATCACTTAAAATACCTAACTACAACGAATTTCCTTTCCTTCTAAAGGAGCCTAAACTAGAGTACAGAATTATATTTGCCGACTTACAAACTGATTGTTTGGATCCTCTTATTCGCCACGCCTGTGAGACCGCATTCAGCCGCATTTTTCTCTAAGCCATCGAAGTCCAAAACAGTGGGGCAAATGTAATTGGAATAATGAAATCGGCTAAAGCGGCCACAGAATTGGATTAAGTAATCAATTCCTTCAATTTCTCGGTGAATAACAATATAAAGGGAGAAAAGGAAAACAAGTTGTGAGGAAAAGCGGGCGTATTAATGATAGGAAACGATGAGTGTCTTAGAATTTAGGGCAGAACCAATCTCATCAAAGGAATTTGTTGATTAAAGATAACAGCTGGAATAATTCGGAAGTGTACCGGAATCTAATTAATATAATAAATAAACATATGTTTAATACAAAGTTATCCGTACAACAGAGGAGAAAGGTAATTTAAGTAGTAGGTACGCGTATTACCTCTATTTATAAGGAGCTTACCAGTGTAATTGTACCTATCACCTTTACACACATATAGTTATAAATAGTTAGTAGTAAAATTTTGAAAATATTTTATTTAACCTACCCAAAGTTATTTAAGATACTTTCAAAATTCTTCTTTATGGTTTAAAATTCTATGCCTACAGTTTTATAGTATTAGCGTACTACAAGCATTTGAGTGTTGTACTCGTCTGTAATTGGAGTTCATACCAGATAATTTTAGTTTAAATGATTATGTAAGATGTAATGTATGTACTCTGTTGGTGAGCCTAAATAAATAAATGAATAAAGTTTAGTGCATGTCGTCAATGTGACAATTTGAACCTTTGCAAAATTTGGGAATTGGACAAGTACTGTGAATGAAACGGATTTTGAGAATTACAAAGCAAACATGAAATTACCAAGCGTAAAGCGTTTTTTGATTTAATAAATATTGATAGAGGAAATAAGGGAGTTTCGGGTTTTTAAGAATTTCTCCCACAGCTATGTCAACTACCACCGTGGTTGGATCAATACCCAACCTCTACAATTAAGGGTTGGTTGATGATTCCAGTTTCCCACAAGTTGTTCTCTCTCGATTTTATTATAGACTAGCTTTCCTTCACGTATTTGAAATAACTTGAGTAGTTCCGGGATAAAAAGTACTCATCCTATGTTTCAATCCAGGGTTTGTTCTACCTATATACCGAATTTCATCCAAATCCGTTCATCCGTTTCGCCGTGATTGAGCAACAAACAAACATCCAAACTTTGCCATTTATAATATTAGTTAGATTGCTAAGGTTATCAAGATCAAATCTTGAATCTGTCGCTTAATATTTTAAAACATTTTTCAGCAAAATTAATTAAAATATGCAACATTTGGTGAGGAAGTTCAGAGCCTAAATAATTACCTTGAAATGAAATGAAATGAATGGTGGTTTCAGCGCATCACTTCCTTCACTTACAAATGTTGTGTTCCGGTTGTCAGAGATAAGATAGCCAGATAGCCCCAAATAAGATGGGGTTTCCGGGTCAGTACACTACCACCTTCGGCCGCATCTTCACTTAACATCAGGTGTGATTGAGGTCAAGTGCTAAGTAACCAAGGTAATCAATACCATTAATATTCAGAATGATAAACGTGAACTTGATATGCGGCGCTTGCGCTTGTCTGTCACAGCCTATAACACATCTCCATATCTAAAGATAAAGATAAACCGTGTTTGTTTCTTTTAAACCGACTTACAAAAAGGAGGAAGTTCTATATGTATCCTTAAGTAATTGTTTTTATGGTCACCCATATTTCCGTCAATTGTTAACAGATTTTGATAATTATTTTTTTGGTTGATAGGGTTTACTGGCAGTGGCAAAATTTTGTTTAAGAGGGCTTATTCCGTCCAGTGACACCCTCATAGGATAAATTAAGACTTCTATTTCAATACAGAATAAATCAAAGAAATCGCTCCGAGCTGCACTCGAGAAGCCTAAAAGCTAATTATAAATTATATCTAAGTAGCTTTACTTACGGTTATTTTCGAGAATTTCAAATTATTGTCAAAAAGGGACACTTTTTTATAATCTTGAATTTTGGACAATAACCCCCATCAAATTTTTTTATTTATTCTGTATTAAAAAAGAAATCTTAATTTATAATAAAGCCCCTTAAGTCTTTAAGGTTAGTAGACTTCAAATGACTAACTATAATATCCATAACTGTAATCATTAAGATGAACCTAAAATGCATGTTAAACTTGATTAATGAATTATTATTACCTACAATAAAAGTCTGATAATAGATTCCTTTACCCTTAGTTACATACAACACAGTACTACTGGTTTCACTAAACAAATAAACAAACAAACCTTAGTTTGAAAGCAAACCTCAAATTACGTGGAACAAGTTTAAGCTTGCCCCGGCTTAAAATCTTTAGCCGTTTTCAAATGAACAGTGATTTTGCGATATCGAAGTTTTTCGGTTTGGTCTTCTACAGGTTTCCTTTCGTTTATTTTTCTTGGGTGGAAGTTGGGTAGCCAACATTAATCTCTAAGTCAAACTGGAGCTAAATAAATCGGGAACTTGGCGCCGCTAACGTTGGACGGCCAATGACTTCAAAAGAGATTACTGAACATACATTTCATATTTTAGTATAAAATAAATCAGTTTAGAGGCTAGTTCTGGCTTTCTCCTGAATAGAAGCTATTAAGAGAAACATAATTTAACCAGCTAATATGCTTAAGGACATATTTTGGTTTGAGTATGGTATGAAAGCTCCTCAGTAATATCCTTTCGAGAGTTTCCTGCTTGCTATTTTGCTTCTTCCATACACAACGTTTGCAAGAATGCAAGAATTTTAAATCATGTGTCAATGTACAAACGGCGGACCACCTCTCAGTCATCACAGGGTTATAGAATAGTTCAGATTTTGATAAATCCTACATGAAGAGAAGGTTCTTCAATTAATCAATGAATCTATCTCCGGCCGCCTGCGATATGTTTGCCGGCACACTCATCCACATGCCTATATGTGGATAAGTGTCCATCCGCTGTTTCTTCTGACGCACCGCAGCCGCACTGTAAATTTGTGGTTACACCGGCTAACCCCCGTCCGGATCCTATTTAGCGTCGTCCAGCCCTCGTATTCAAAATGGTTCGATAGTCGAGATTCGATGTCGGAAAGATTCAAATTTCGAAAGCGTTTCCGTGAACAAAAAAAAAACGATTTCTTGGCCGGATATCAAGTTTCCAGATTGCAAAACTTAGATGTTGCCAATAAAAAAAAATCAAGACCCACTTTTTACAGAAAGTTGTCACTCAATAGTGACAATTTTTTTATATAATTCTGCACATTTTTCTGTCATTTTTTTTGAAATTTTTCGATATTGAAACGAATATCGATTGTCGAACCTTAATCCGACGATGCGACTGTAACACGGAGGGTCTCGGATAAAGTCACCCATTGGAAACTGGCGAGATTGCCAATCCACCAACGATATCGACGTTGGATATCGAGGTCAGACCGTCACTCGCATGGAGTTCCATCCAAAATTCGCCTGATAGGCATTCTGTCGCTGACTGCTTTACTCCACTGTTATATTGTAGGTATTGTTATGGGATGTTATAGGTACCATGTGGTTCGCGGTAGAGTAGAATAGGACCAACTCTCTCTTCTATAGGCGACTGAGGGATCTTGAGCATGACAGTCTAGACCAGCGATTGGTATAGCAGCGGCTTGCAGATCTCCTATAATCTGCGATCGCCGCTCAGCGTGGTGGTGAAAAGGGCAAATCCTTCCATGAATTGCTGTAAAAGTCGTGCCATTGTTCGAGAGGTTTATGTCCAAAAGTAGAATGCTTCTAGTAATTTATATATATAATAGAATAGAACAGAATGGAATGGCCTGGAGTGGAATGGAATAGAATGGCATGGAATGGACTGGACTGGACCGGTCCGGACCGAACTGGAATGGGATAGAATAGAAGAGAAAGCGTTTATTTAACATACTGAATGGACACATGAAATATATACAAAAAAAATAGATACTGTTGTGCATTAATAAGTGATTCATTTGACCCGATCTATGATCCCAGATATCAAATTACTTTCTTTAGTTCTCTATTCATCGCCAACTTATTGTGATACTAAGCTGTTCAAGTAGGTACTTGTACCGCCATTTCAGATTGTAGCCCATTCGAGTTTCCCTGTAAATATTTGAAGCGAAATCACCTTCCGTGGGACCGACTTTCTTTCTAAGAAATTATCTCTTTACTAACTTGTGCTTGTTTGTACATTTGCCTCGGGGCAATTTTGTACAATCCGCCGGGGCACTTCGCACATACAAAATTCATCGGGCAAGACTTTGAAACGGACGAACCGTCTAAATATGTATTAAAGACATTAAGGTGGGTACAGACGTACTGTTATAGTCTTTAGCAAAGCTTCAGTCCTTTGCCACTATTTCGCATGAATAAGGAAATTAGTCTAGTAATCAGCGTTTACAGCATTTAGTATGTAGGTGTTTTGTAGAGAACTGTTTGGGATGGAGAGTGATGGCAATCTAAGGAGACCAATATCATTACAGAGAGATAATTGGATGTTTAAATAATGGAACCAGCAAAAAATTGACAAAACAACTGACTCTGTACGGCGAACCGACCTTCTCTAAACTTTTTCTATACAAATAGCATTTAGTCTCCCTCTGCGAGAACAAGCAATTCTGCTGTTTACCATGATTACAAAAACAACTAACAACTATTCAGCGCGGGAACGCTGCTTGCCTATGGGGCGCTATGCCGTCTCGAGGGGATGGATGCACTGGATAAAATTTTTAACCTATGACAGGGTGGATTTATTAAGCATAAATATGCATTAATTGGTTTTGAATTCTGTAAAAAATTATAATTGAATTGTTTATTTTTGTACTATATTTTGAACTACCAAAACCGATTTTAATAAAATTCCAATGGGATCAATTTAAGAGTATCCCCTTTCATATAAAAATACAATCAATCCCCAAATATTACACATTGTCGCGAAAGTATATTATTGCGACGTACGTTGTCGCAAAAGTTTATCATTGCGACGTACGTTATCTGCATAAATCTTTACTGCGATGTACGTTACTGCGAAAGTTTACCATTGCGAGGTACGTTATCGCGAAAATTCAACTATACTGCGTTACTGCGAAAGTTTACCATTGCGACGTACGTTGTCGCGAAAGTTTACCATTACGACGTACGTTATCGCAAAAGTTCTTTACTGCGATCTACATTACTGCGAAAGTTTACCATTGCGACGTATCTTGTCGCGAAAGTTCTTTAATGCGTTGTACGTTACTGCGCCAGTTTATCATTGCCTCGTTGAGGTAATCGAAACCCTGGGGGTTTTCTAATTCTGAAATTTATTAGAATTTCAAAGCTTCAAGTAGGCTAATTTAAGTAAAAGTATATAAAGACGCGCGCAGTCAAGGGCCACAAATTTGTTTAAATGTCACTGAATTTTGCGTGCTGCTTTGATCATTCAGTTGAAAAGGGTCGTATCTTTTCACTGAGGGTTAATTATTTAAAGGTGGCCACATTACTCGGTACTTGTGATTGTGGTATATCTGTCGCGGCTAAATTATATCCAGCCGATACTACTTACGACGATAGATAGAGCCGGGCAGTCGGGCAAGAAGGTAATGGTATCATTAAGTTTGTTCAATTAACACCTTATGGCACGTTTATTCCAAATCGTTGTGTTATCCAAAGTGTAGTGGAACTCTCTATGCTTTTGTCTTTACCCGACTGCCGGAGGAAGGAGAGTAATGTTTTTCGAGTGTATGTAAGTAAGTAGGTTCTGTTACCTCCTGTAGCCTAAGCGGCTTGACTTATTTCGAAGTGCATGGTGTCGTCTTGATCCTTAGAGTGTCATAGGATACATTTTATGTTAAAAAAAATCAACATGGCGGCTGCAAATATGCTTTTTGCAGTTTTTTGTTTTTTAAACTAATATTGCTAAACTTTTTCCCTTTTGTCACATCACATCATATTATTATTATATTATTATAGACGAGCAGCATTACTGCTGGTATGTCTATGTCACAGTGTTGGAAGAGTTCACATTGTTCTTATGTTGTTATTCAGTCAATATTTAAGTCATCACTAGTTTAAAAAAACATATCCAATCTATTCTTGAACGAATTCACTGATTGGGCGGAGACAACCTCTTCCAGCAGCTTATTCCAGGCCTGAACAACACTGTTGCTCAGAAAGTGATGGGCGACATTGATGTCCGCGGGAGTGCGGCTTATTCGCAGAGCGCTTAATTTGTTATCCTTATTATTATTCAACACTAGCTAGAACAACAATGAACACTTTTCGCTCACGATTGACCTCAAATGTACACGCAGACTTTCAATGCGCATAGTTTTATGCACTTGTGTTTGTAAGGGTTGTAACTGAAAACCAGTGTTTCACTCTTTGATTGATGTGCCACACCGAGTTATGACCCATTTGTGCTACTGCGGCACACACTCTATCTTTGTATTTTCTTTCTGTTTATTATTCATTGTAATTTTTTGATTTTTTTGTGTATGTGTGTGAACACAGTAGTGTAAATAAACACTTTATTATGTTTTTCGAGTGTTATAGGGCAGTATGTGAATTTCAATGTTATCTCCTGTAACCAAAGATTTTGAAGTGCATCGTATCGTTATAGATTCGTAGTCATTCACATTTAAGTTATATTTTATGCTAAAAATCCAATATGGCGCTCGCAAGAAACAAAATGGCGTCAGCTACAAAGCACCCCAACGAATGGTTTGATGGATTTTGGAATAGTATTAGTAGTCTATTGGTTTATTTTTATACCCCGTCGAGTGGTGCAGTGGATAGTGTCGGCTTTCAAGACGAATGGTTGCGGGTTTGAATGTCACTAGGGGTAAATGTTTGCGTGATGAATTCAAAATGAAATATTCGTTATCGAGCAGCATAATACAGGCATTGTCTAGTTTGGGACTTGATAAAATGTAAAAGGATATTTGCTACAACCTGCTTGATTATGATTAATCAGCGGTTTAAAATATTCGTTAAAACCCTTTTACAGCACCATCTTCATAGAAATTAAAATTTCTTCTCAAATACAAGTTAAATTGCTAAACGACTTCATTAAGTTAATACAATAAACTTAAAAGCTAATTAAAATTTACCTGAATAGGTTTATTAACTAACATTGTCGAGAATCACAACGAAGGGACAATCACAAAGAAAGACAATCATTTTTTAATATTCGGTCTCGCTAATGGTCTTTATGAAAGCTATTTAAGTATTTTTAACCCCCGACGAAAAACGACGAGTGTAACGTGTTTGACGGCGCTGCGTGTGTGTGTGTGTGTACAGCCTTTATCCGGACGTATGCCAGTAATGCGTGATCCGATACTTACACCAATCCTCTAGTCCAAAACTAAGCAATGTGCTATGGATACTAGATGACGGATAAACATACATAAATATTTATATAAACATCCATGACTCGGGAATAAATGTTCGTATTCATCACACAAATATTTACCCCTGACGGGATTCGAACCCGCAACCGTTGGTTTCGCTGATAGGGTCACTATCCAGTACACCAAATTTGATGAAAGATATTTAGCTTTTAACACATAGCCTTTCGAAAGTTTTCTAAATTTTCAATTTATACGACGAGATACGTTCTTAACAATGTTTGAAGGAAATATTTAGCTTTAACACTATTTTTTGGTCTAATCTGCCTCGACGATATAATCATTTATCCATAAAGGTTGTAACATTATGTATGTTCCTTGCATAAGCTGCGGGTTAAAAAGTTAATTGATATTGTCATATAATTAGCCAATAATCTGGAATCCACATACCATATAGAAATCATGAATAGGGTTATAGTTAGGAAATTTAGGGACACTATATCAGCCAGTATTAGGTGGCAATATAGTGGAATAATCCTTTCAAATTGATGGTCTTTCATGAAGGAAATTCAAGGGAATACCCACCCAAACGTCAATTTAGTGGCTGAAAACGGGTTTAAAATAGAATCGAATGTGCACGGGAGAGTAAGTCCGGTATTAGTGTACGGTAAAATTGTGGTGCCTCGGGGCACTTGCAAGCTTCGAGCGCTACGGGTTGCCCCGGGGCACCGCAACAAGTATAATAGATATCTGTTGTCCGTTCGCGGCTCCTCGGATTGTTCTTTTGTTCAACTATTCCGTTATTGCATTGCGAAGTTGAAAATAGAACAATATTGGCGTATTATGTATCGGATGTTTCGTTATTGAAACTTTTAACAAACAAGTTACCTTCTGGTTGATAATACGGATTAAAATGGCTGTTTGTTTCAAAGTTTTGCCTTTAATCATTTTACTTTGGCAATATTCGTGACAGCGAACAAAGTGTTGTGATCTTAGATCTTATGCAAATCACAAGTCATCATATGTTTTATGATTCAAACATTTTTCATGATTATCTTCATTTAGTTAGCAGATAGCTGGAGTGACAGAAGGGCGTAACAGCTATCTGATCCAAAGATACAATATGTACGAACTACCACACGCAAACACACAGACATGCACACAAGCACACACACTCACCATACACACACACATACTTACACACCACAAACAGGACATAAAAATTAGGCATATTTTTGGAAAAATATCAGTATTTTAAAAATAAATATTTATTGTAAAACTATTATTGTACTGTACCAAATGCTTACTTCTACGTACGTATTAAAAATTGTTTGCTATGGAAGAGCAAGGTTTCCTGTCACAGGTATTCTCATACATACTAGGACGCCTCAACCCTATTTTGTAATAAGTAAAAGATGTTTCTAAATTGTTTAAGAAAGTTTTTTGTATTGTAGACTTAAGCTGTTGCAATAAATATTTTTTTCATTTTCATTCAAAGACGTCCACTGCTGGACATAGGCCTCCCCCAAAGATCTCCACAACGATCGGTCCTACCATTTAGCAGCTTCCCGCTATCTTTACCAAATCGTCGGCCCTCCTCGTGGGGAGCCTGCCCACGCTGCGTTTTCCGGTGCGTGGTCGCCACTCGAGAACCTTTCCGTCCCAACGGCCGTCGGTTCATTTTATAAGGCCTTTTCTTGTACACTGTATTCTGGCAAAGAAATATTTTTTAATATGTAATCGAGAAGCAATTATAATGTTGATTTGGCTGGACGTGTACGTATATAAATATTCAGACTTTATAACTAGCTTTCCAAACGTGGTTTCTCTATAGTGGAATTTCAATATCGCGTAGAAATTTTCGTTCTAAATTTTACATCAGTGATATTTAAAAAAAATTAAATGCTGTAAAGAGCAATTTTGATCTACATTAAACAACACAAGTACATAAAGTAAGCAACATATTTTATAGGAAAAAAAAAATTAGGTGAAGAAAAAAATTATTACTGTGGATTATCAGTAGGAGTAGACTTTCTGTAAGTGTTTCTGTTGTAAGATGTGATACTGGCCATATTAGAACTATTTTATTTTGAATTTTTAGTATAGAACATCTGCTTTTACTGTGACAATCACTTCCAAATATACATTTGCCATGTAAACATCTAGTGTTCTTACTTTATATTTTCCCACACGTTATCAGCACGAAAAGGTAAAGAACACTAAATATTTAACACGTGCGTGTAAAAGATATTTGTTGAAAGTCGCGAAAATTTTAATTTCGCTTATTTTTCATTTTTTCGTCTTTGACATATTAGCTGTGAAATAATGTCAAGTTCAATTTTTGCAATAAAACCGCTAGTAAACAGAGACGGTTTTGGTGTTTGGAAATTCAAGATGCGTATGTACCTAATACACGAAAATTTATGGGAAACTGTTGCCGGATACCCTGAAGGTAGTCAAATTACCGCTGAGAAAAGGTTGCGTGACGATCAGATTGCGTTATCGAAAATTTGTCTCACAGTTGATGGTATGGCAATCACCCTTCTCAGACCTTGTGAAACGGCTAAAGCTGCGTGGAAAGCCTTGTCCTCTGCGTATGAAGACAAAGGCTTAGGACGTAGAATAAGCCTCGAACGGAAGTTGTACAGGTACTGTCTAGATGATTTCAACGATATAGAAATGTACATTAATGCTGTTATGTCAACAGTCCAGGACCTTGCCGATATCGGCAAGATCATAGAAGATGCTTCAATCGCAGCTATTCTTCTTGGAGGTTTGTCTCCACAGTATGCCCCTCTTGTTATGGCATTGGAGAACTCAAATGTAGAAATTACTGTTGATTTGATAAAGACGAAATTGTTGAATGAATTGAATAAACCAAAGGAGAATAACCAGGATACTGCCCTGAAAACACGGACTAATCAGAAATCTAAGCCATCTTCATCAAAAACTAAGAAACAGATTATCTGTTACGACTGTCGGGAGCCAGGCCATAAGAGTCCAGACTGTCCCCATAAGAAGGACAAGAAAAAGAAATCTGAGAATCATAGAAACTCTTTAAGTGCGTTGAATGTCATTGGTGACGTGGAGAGTACTAAATGGTACATAGATTCTGGGGCGTCGGCCCATATGACTTCAAGACGAGAATGGATGGAGAACGTGAAAGGATATCCCACCGGCAAAGTGACAATTGCTAATGGAGAGGTGTTATCCAGTGAAGGCGTTGGCGATATTTCTATTACGATGTGTGATGAGGTTACGAAGATTAGTGACGTTGTTCATGTACCTAATTTGAACGCTAATCTTATTTCAGTAAAGAAAGCAGTTGATAACGGTTTTTGTGTGGTTTTTGATAAATCTGGTTGTAACTTTTATAACTCTAGTGTTTTTTCTTGTACAGGTATTTCTTTGCTACATGGTTCGATCTGTGGTGGGCTGTATTCTTTAGATTGTACAGTCAATGTACCACGTCAATTATCTGCTTTTGATGTGCACTCTGACGTGTCCAGGTATCAACTCTGGCATAAACGTTTAGGTCACCTATGCCGCATTGGGATGGATCGCTTAAAAAAGGACCACGTAGTAGGCATAGATTATTCAACAGTTGACAAGGAACCATGTGTGGCCTGTGTAGAAGGAAAACTGAGTCGGAAGCCTTTCAAAAGGATTCCGTATAAAAGGGCAACTTCAGTTTTAGAACTTGTCCATTCTGACGTTTGTACATTATTAGAGACGTCTTTTCAAGGAAGTAAGTATGTCTTATTTTTCATAGATGACTTTACTCGTTTCGCTGCCTCAACAAGCGGTGAATGCAGTAGATAGAGATAATTGGTATCATGCTATGAGAGATGAATACCAGGCCTTGCTGGAAAAGAAAACGTGGATTCTGGTGAATAGGCCAAATAAGAAGGTTATACCATGCAAATGGGTTTACAAATTAAAAAAGAATGCCCATGGCGATATAATCAAATATAAAGCTAGACTTGTCGCGAAAGGCTATAATCAAGTTCATGGTGTCGATTACTATGAAACCTTCGCTCCGGTAATTCGGAATTCCTCCTTACGCGTTTTGATTGCTTTAGCAGCAGAAATGGGCCTGAAGATGCGACACTTAGACGTCGACACCGCCTTTTTAAATGGCGATCTTCAAGAAGAAGTCTACATGGACCAGCCTCCGGGTTTTAAGAGCAAAGGTGACGAAGATAAAGTGTGTCTGTTGCAAAAGTCCCTGTATGGCTTAAAACAGGCTCCTCGCGCGTGGAATATTAAGCTCAATGAAGTGTTGAGTAAAATAGGTTTTATTAGATTACCTACCGAACCATGCGTATATAAAAAACTCCTTGGTTCAGAATTAATCCTGTTAGCAGTCTATGTGGATGACATCATTGTTTATTACCAGAATGAAAAGTCATTCGACGCTGTCAAGCGTGACTTACTAAAATATTTTACATTAAAAGATTTAGGTCCACTGAAATATTATCTGGGATTAAATATCTCAACGGAAAATGGTGAAATACGAGTCAATCAAAAGTCATATATTGAATTCCTACTAGAAAAATTCAATTTAGGGCAGGCAAAAGAGTACGACACTCCCTTGGCGAATAGCAAAATAGGTGCTCTTCAGGATTCGGATTGTAAGAATAATCATTATGCCTATCTGAATTTAATAGGTTGTCTAATGTACCTTGCTGTCAATACTCGACCTGATATTGCTTTTGCCGTTAGCTATCTTAGTCAGTATAACAACAAATATAACAGCACGCATTGGGTGGCAGCGAAACGAGTACTTCAGTACCTAAAAGGCACTATAGATCATTCTATTATTTATAAGAAGACAGGAGAACTTCTCGTAGGTTATACGGACGCGGATTTTGCGAACTGTGTGCATGATCGTCGTTCCTACACAGGTTATTGCTTCAAACTGGCAAATGGACCTGTCTCGTGGGCATCGAAGAAGCAGCCTACAGTGGCGCTGTCTTCTACTGAAGCCGAGTACATGGCGTTGACTGATGCTGCGAAAGAGGCTATTTACTTACGTCGTTTGATATCCGAGGTATGTGATATTAAATATCCTAGTATAACCATTTGCAGTGACAGTCAGAGTGCGCAGAACTTAGCTCATAATCCTATACACCACGGCAGATCGAAACATATTGATGTTAGGTACCATTTTATTCGCGAAAAGGTATCTGAAAATGTGATTGTGCTTCAATACACTAAGTCCAGTGACCTGTTAGCTGACGTGTTGACAAAATGTCTTGGGAAAGTTGCACATCAAAGGTGTATCAATAGTATAGGTTTAGTTAAGGCGTAGTTACTTTATGTTACAATGTTTTTCTATATGTTACAGTGTTTGTTTGTTATTACTAAGGCTTCTGAATATGGTCATTACGGGTGGATGTTGTAAGATGTGATACTGGCCATATTAGAACTATTTTATTTTGAATTTTTAGTATAGAACATCTGCTTTTACTGTGACAATCACTTCCAAATATACATTTGCCATGTAAACATCTAGTGTTCTTACTTTATATTTTCCCACAGTTTCAAGATACAGAATTCCATAGTACATTTTTTGACATATCTCATAATTTTATTTCTAATTATATTATTGGATTCTAAGCGCTCAAAAATATTTCGTTTACGACTTAATTACAAAATGTCAACTCTTCTTTACTTTCTGTCAACATAACATGCATGACGGCCGATTGGTGTAGTGGATAGTGACTCTGTCAGCGAAACCAACGGTTGCGGGTTCAATACCCCCGAGGAGTAAAAGAGCCACGGAGTCGGTTAAAAGTTTTATACTATTTAGAGACCAAAGATTGTGAGACGCCTACGTCCTCTGTATAGGTACACACCGGATGAACTTTTTTACCGTAACGAAAAAAATAGGGCATATTAGATAAGTGAAATAAAAGGTATTGGTATAGGTAGTTTAATTCACTTAATATCAGGTGTGATTGAGGTCAAGTGCTAACCCGTTGTGGATAAAAAAAAATTTTTTTTCCAAACCATCATCGAATAAAGCGTTGTGTCATTTCACGGTCGCGTTTGTAGCCTATTCCACATAATTACATAATTAAATAAAAGAAAAAAAAACTTGTAGAAAATATCAGTTCCAAATAAATTTTGCGTGATACAAACCCTACGAATCCCGCCAGTCGCATATTCAAATCCGACGGGGACGCGCTTCTATGATGATTTTGAAAAAAAAAATTAAACTACCTCTCCCATTAACTTCTATTTCACTTACCTAATATGCACTATCTGCATATTAGTATCGTTACCTGTTTTTCTACCTACAAATGTCCCATAGCTGTGGGTTGTATGGAAGAGATTTTAGTGATAAGACCACCTAGTTGTGTTCTATTGTTATCATCAAAAATTATTGTAAATTTATTTTGCGCAATAAAAAGTATTTGTATTGTATAGTATCGTATCGTATCGTATCGTATCATATCGTATAGTATCGTATTGTATTGTATTGTGTGCCTTATTTTTTCTTTACGTTAATAAAACTCACCGGTATATGCCAAAGACAAAATTCAATGAGAAGATCTCGAGGAAAGGATAGTAAACATGATAAATACAAATACAAACGGTGTACACACAAAGGAGTGCAAATGTAAGATCTCTTCCAGACTGTCGCTTTGAAAAATTACAACGCACCTTGTAAAAAGGCGAAGAATAAAGGTTCAATTACAAAGAGTCGCGGGGGAAATCGGCAGAATCGCGGCAACATCGGGTCTACGGCGAAACGTTAACAATTCAGGGCTCCGCGAGGCCGCCTCGATGTTGAGTAACGAAGACAATTGTCTTAAGACAGGGCCGGAGCTAGGGCGCTTTTTAATCCCGACAAAAAACGACGTGTGTCACACATAAATATATGTGTAAACTTATGCCTATGCCTACGTCTACGTCTACACCTAAGTCTATGTCTGACTGTGTCTGTGCCCATGTCTACGTCTACGAAATATAGCATAACGCTACATTTGCTTTTTCCTGTCCGAGCTCCTTTGTCGATGCTTTTTGGTGGCAGGAGTTGAAAAAAATGGTGTTGAGATATTGACAGAACAAGAGAAGGTTTTTTTGGCAGAGAGACGACTCTGGAATTTTTAGTAAACAGATCACATTTAATTGAATTATTAAAGTTTACCGTTGCTATAGTTGACTTATGGCGATTGTGACTTCTCCCGACCCCATTTAGGAGCCAAGCCATTTTGCATACCGGATATTTTGATTACAAGTGACTACCGCAGACGATGACAATTTCACCAGATTGAGGGATCCGTTAGAGACGAGGGCTGCTGACATGCAGAAGCACTAACTGAACAGAAATTCGATCGGAAGATTGCGTCAGCTAAATTTTACAACCTGTAGTGACTGGATGTCCAGCTATCGTTATCCTTTTCCTTAAGTGACTTCCCAGCTGTGAAGTTGTTCAGTGTACCTTGGTAACAAGTTTACCTTGTTACCTATACGCATCTAATACTATGCATAATTTTATAACATGTAGATAATGTTAACTTTTTATCTTTTCTAAAAATGTATGTACTTACCTCTACTTTAGGATGATGCTACTTTGAAACGCTCTAGTAACCGTGCACGCTTCCTGAACACTATACAACCATTTATTGGTTAAGAGTTGTTTTTTATATATTGCCTAATTTTAACCCTTGTAAGTTGAAAGTTTTTTATAACGCCAAATTACTACGACAACTTATTTTCTGTTTTTTTATATATCAAAATTATTGTAACTTATACCTCCTGCTTGTCCTTTTTTTAACTTTATCTATTTCATTAGATATATTCTTATTCTGGATACATTTTTTAATTTTACCATCGTGTCCAGATGTAATGTGACGAAGTAAGGTTTTTTAACGGACTTTCCCAACCAACCCTTTGCAATATGTATAAGAATGTAGCGCCTAATGATAAATCAATTTAAAACTGTGAGTATATATTTAAAAACTTAAACCCGATTGTGTAAGTATAAAAAGGAACTAATAATAATATAAGTATTTAAAAAGACAGCTATTACTAGTTAAGTATGAGTAGGACTTCGTAAGTAACATCACCATTGACAAACTTTTGAAGGCCCTATTTAACACATACATACATAACATATGTGTTTGACGACGTTGTCGTTGTGTATATGTTCAGTCTTTGCCCGGGCCAATCTCAGTAATGAGCGGTCCGATTTGAGTGTGGTTTTTACATTAAAGATTAAACGAGGGGACAGATTTCTTGCATATTTTTGAACAAAAAAAATTTTATATAACTAGACTAGTATATCTAAGTTATTAATAATCGGCAATCTTCGTGTTTATAGCAGCATGAGTGAAAGAAACGTTGTTGTATGAAAGAGTGTGAGTGTGATTGCTGTACTTAGCCGAAGGTTATTAATAGTTGTTTTCAGACGAAGTATAATAATATTTGGAGTATTAAAATTTTAAAATCTCACTCAATCCGTACCTGTCTCAAGGAATTCGGAATCGGGTGGCAGAATGAATTGGGGCCGAATTCAAATCGTTGTTTGAATTGTCGAGTGTTTTAGATTGAGATGGTGTGATCCAAGAGAGAATTTACAATCTGCTCGATTTTAATCCAGTCTGCTAAATAATGTCGAAAGTTGAAGAAAAAAAATGTGTTTTTCTTTTGTTCAATTTCTATTTTAGGACATTCTTCAGTTAATTGCTCAAGTTTATTTTAGGAGGTTTGATAGGTTACCCAAAGGAGTTGTAATTTAATTTACAACTTTTTTATTTCCTAGGCTTTTTTTGCTCGAGATATGGTCAGCTACTCGTATAACAATCTCGTGGATTCTCGCTTTTTTACAGCATTTAATTGTACATGTACATTGTTACAGTTTAAAGCATTTTATTATAGTACCAAAAACATTAGCCTTTCATGCATTCTTATTGAGTTGTACATATTTTATTTTTTTATAATTTATTGCACACGAGTACACATAAAAGTCAAATACATACTAGATACAGGATGTACAAAAGGCACTAGCTTAACTCTAAAAAGAGGTTTCTTCCAGTAAGACCCTGAAAATGTGAAGGAAAACAGGTTCGATAGAATAGACATACATACGTGTACTGAGAAAAAAGTGACAATAATTAACTTAAAATCAAAAGACTATGAAAATACAATAAAATAAATACCTATTTAATATTAAAGAAAATACGTACGTAAGTTTTAATTATAAAATAAATGAGGAATGTCTGTATCTTTTTAACAAATAAATATATACTTCCATATAATATATACATACACAAAATTTCTATGGAAAAGTTGATTTCTTTTCTGCAATTTTAGAGTTGGTAATATAAAAATTGTCCGGTCAAGCACATCGCCCACGGTAAAGCGTCTCACTGCGAAGTGCGGTCATGCGAATCTTCGTACTGCTCTCTATGTAATTCAAAAATTACCTATTACTAACTTAAAAGTAAAGTAAATGAAAGTTAAAAGTAAATGAATAGCTCACATCATCCGCACGAACGCGCGATCTTGCGGCGTTCGCACCGCGCGTTAAATCTACAGCGCATTTTTTTGACATGGCGTTGTACTAAAGACACTAAAGTGATGTTACCACTTCAGCGTCCATTGCCACTGACAAAAGGTTGCTGCTGACTTGGGAACGTATTGCTACTTAATCCGGTAAAAGTGTGCTTTATTAATAGAGCGTGGTTGCAAATCACGTGATAAGCGGCGTGAATCACATGTTTATTAGCCGTGCGAATAAATAGTGGTAATATATGATACTAAATGCTTCACCGTACGATTTAAATTCGCGTAATCTAGCGATATTCGCATAGTCCTTTTCTATTGTGATAACACCTTAGGCTCTGATGAAATATCTTGATCCGCATTTATCACAACGTAATAGAGTTCACAATGTTCGCCATCAGCTGTTGCTGGTGGTATGTTGAGAGTTGCACGAAATCACCATTCCAGATAAATGGAAAGCAATTCTGTGGGGTGTTTTAGAACTTAATGCAGCGTTGATTAGGGTAATACCACATTGTTTGTAGCCGAGCGATTACAGAAAGAATACATTAATTTTATTAGTTTGACAGGGCCTTTTGTAGAGTTAACAAGACGAATCGCATAACGTGTGGGTTCGATCATGGCCCAATCCACTGAATTATATTTAATTAATGACAAGGTGTGACAAATAAGCAGAGATAACGTATACCGACTTTAATGAATTTTGGACTGATGCATTTCTGTCAAATTAGTTGCCATACGATTGTAGAAGTTTTGAAGCCGGGCGGCTTCAAATATTTATGTATGTTTATGTAGGCCACCCATTTGGCTTAACGAATGCTATTGAAACCGGCACTGAATGAGCCGCCTGAACGTGTTAACCGCCTCCGTGGCTCAATCTAAACAACATTGGATTTACGAATCGGAGGTCGCGGGTTCGATACCCAGGGGGATGTTTAATTACTCGGTTTGGTTAGTGGTAGGGTATTTTAAATGTCCGCCTGGCTAGCTACCCGCCTGGCTAGCTACCACCATCTTATCTAAATCTGCTGCCATGCAACAATGTTAATAGCATTGTTTTGTTCCGGTTGTCAGAGATAAGATAGCCAGTCCCCCAAATATGTTGGGGTTTCCGGGTCAGTACGCTTCCACCTTCGACCTCATCTTCGTTTAACATCACGTGTGATTAAGGTCAAGTACCAACACATTGTGCAAAAAAAAATCTATTCTAACTGAATATACATTACAAAACTTTTCATAGTATATCCTGCAATATCGTCTTTTGAAATAGGTAACGATTTGGTCTTGTCTGTTTCGTAAGAATCACAGGCATAAGAAGAGTAATCTCAGCCTGCTTCCGCTCATCTAGTCAACATGCCCTAAGTTTTAATACCGCACAGGTGGCTATAGTAATGCTCTTAGTACTGGTCGCTTTAATCCCGCTATAGTACACCATATAAGGTCATTAGGACCTCCGGTCGTCTCCAATAATCCATTATGTAGGGTTACTGTCTATGAGACACATTGCGATGATTGGTCCGTGATCCACAAGTTTGTGAGGTAGCTTTAATTAATTGTGTTTGCTGAGATGTGTTAGATAAATAATTTATTAGATAGTTACTTAGTTAAGGAAGCTATTGTACTAGAGATGTAACACACATTTTTGCTACTGGTTACATACAGTTTTCAAGATTAAAAACACAAGAAAATTGGCTATGCATATCGGACGTGGCAATTTCGGGGTAACTTAATATCTTTATTGTACACAAAATTGTTATAAAAATATGCATTGTACATAAAATGTACAAAGGCGATCTTGACTCCGATAGAGTTTTCTACCAGCTATCCTTAGAGATACATGGTGTTTATTAGATTGGGAATAGTCACAACATTTGTAAATTATTTTAGGTAATTATAAATAATATATATATTTATATATCATAATCTCAGCCCGTAAACGTAAGTATGTTTATATATATATATAAAGACTGATAATAATAATAATTCTTCCCACGGCCTGGAATGTAATATTGAGATTGCTTTATTAATAAATTTTATATTTTGGAAATAAAGTGTTAAATAAATAAGTACAAACACAGAATAAATAATAAAACCTATGGGTATGATGAGGTTCCTTAATTTTTATTTCCAATAAAAAACTCGATGTAAATCGATCAACGGGAAAATTACTTAAATATCCTCGCGTATTTTACATTAGATTTTAATAATATGATGGCCCTTGTCCTGACTTGTCTGTCTTTAAATTTTCTGAATATTTTCTACTGAAAACAAACGAGAGTATGAACTACGCTTAATATTAGGTCCTTACCTATGAAATTGGCGTTTTGTATGAGGAATTTCATTAAGACTGTTTTCTCCATACAAAGATTTTTGATTTTTTTTGGGAACGGCAAATCCAAATTTAGCTAAACTTTGTGTGTATTATCGGATAACATTAAGTTAAGTATAGGCAGCGTTAATTTTTAAAAGTAACCGCTTTATAAAAGTTTCAGCGAATCTAAGAAATGATTATGGGAAGCAGATGAAAATAGCTCTGTTGAAATTTTTTTTATTATGTGATTTAGCCCAGTAATTGAAAAATATTTCAGGTGAAACCTGGAAATAATATTCCATTTTCCAAATAAAAAAAAATTTGGATATAGCTTTGAAAATCGCAGGAATATACATATGATTAACGAAGAAAAAAAACTCCAATTTCATAGGTAAAGACCCAATTACTTTGAATAGTAGAGATACCCCTTTCCAATATAGCAACTAGTCTATTCAAGGTTTTGAGTTCCAGTCGGATCATGGACGGTCTGCTCATTCGCCTATTATTCATGTTAATCAATATTAATTGCTTTGGACATTGATTCAAAGCTTCCTCACTACTCACTGCATCAGTATAAATGGCATGGCATATTCTACATTTTTCTCAAAATGCGTTTATACAATTAGACAGACAAAACATTTATTTAAGCCACTGCGTTCATAAACATACACGATTTATTTTTAAATAACAATGAAATATACACTCAAATAAAACCCAGAAAAAGAAAGAAAATAGAAAGACTGTTTTTTTTTTCGCCGTTTTAGAGCAACAAAAAAAAATTTGCATTTGTAATATAAGTTGGAAGTTGGATTGAATTAGTTCAAAATTAGATTCAACGTCCTGTTTGGTGTAGTGGTTAGTAACTCTGATTGCTACACCAAAAGGCGGGTATCCCGCTAGGGGCATATGTTTGTATGATGAATACAGACATGTGTTCCAGAGTTATGGATGTTTTCATATATTGTATTTATATACAAAAAAAATGTACATATTTGTATAGTTTATCAACGATCTGGTATCCATAATACAAGCCTAGTTGCTTACTGTGGAACTAGATGGCACTGTGTGTATGTGCAAAGATTTTTTATTTATTTATTATGTTGCTTTTCACCGTTACATTTTAACATGTCGCTTGTAATTATGTAAAATCGTTGTTAAAGGAATTTCATTTGAATCGTATAAGTTGAGGGCCTAAGAAGTAATTCGAACTTTCCCGTTTACGTATCCCGCTTAACTGTCCGGAATTTCTCGGATGATGGGCCGTTTCCCTCATCCGTTGTTAAATGAGGTAAATCCGTCAATTGAAGTTATAATTGACCTTTTCAATTGCGTCCGAGTCAAAATTTCGTGAAGTTTATTCTGTTGGAAGCTTTCGGGGCTATGGCACGCATTTATATAGCGTGAATCGGAAGAGAGTGATTTACATGCAAATTCCTCTTAAAACTAATTAATTTTTCGCCTCATTGCTGAAGAAACAAATGTTGAACGTTCTATAACATAAAATTTATTGTATGGATAAAACTTGCATGCAATATATTCATTTTTCCTTTGTACTTCCTACTATAGGTAATTGTCAGTCTATTCGGACGACAGATCTGTCAGTGTAGTGTATTAACAACTTATTGGCGTCGATTCAGGCGTTTCGAATATTTTGAGCTTAAAAATTTGTATTGACTGCCACAACTCTATGCGCTCTTAAATGCAAAAAATTGTTAACGGCAATTACCGATTACTAAACATTCTGTCTTATTAGGTATATTATTCATTATTACGCATATTAGGTAAGTGAAAGTCGAGCGTCGGTGGCTCAGCGGTTAAGACGCGGTCTTCCAAATTAGGAGGTCCGGGTTCGATTCCCAGACAGCCATGTACCAATGAGTTTTTAAACTCGCAAAAGTTACGTGAAATTATAACTAATAGGGCATTGTCACTATGTAAAATAGAGGGGACTTGCACTCACAATATTGTTACTGGCAATTCCGGGAGGACGTTGAATTATTATTTATGTGAGTGCAAAGAGCGCACTGTCAGTGGTGGTGTGCAAGTTTAATGCAAGTCGCCGGTTGGCTGGCCTCCAAGCCTGAGTCGTGACAATCGGCGGCAGACGAAATATTGTAAAAATAATGTGAATTTTTAACTCAACAGATACCTCTTGTCGACAGAAGTGTTTGAATTTTGCAAAACAAATAAAGCACAACACGGAGAGAATCTTTCATTTAATAATAATAATATAAGTAATAAATATTTTCGGACACTTACACCAATCTAGTTCCAAACTAAGCAAAGTTTGTACTATGGATACTAGATAACGGATAAACGTACATAAATATCTATATAAACATCCATGACTCCGGAATAAATGTTCGTATTCATCACTCCACCATGGATACTAGATAACGGATAAACATACATAAATATTTATATAAACATCCATGACTAGGGAATGAATGTGCGTAGTCATCACACAAACATTGACATCTCGCGGGATTCGAACCCGCAACCGTTGGTTTCGCAGACTGGCTCACTATCCACTACATCAATCGGTCGTTACATCACGTCGTCTTTCATTCACACAGCGACACATACATGTAGGCCACAGTAGCGTTATGTATAAGATTACATAAGTAGACAAGGTACTACTTATGTATAAGAATACATAAGTAGTACCTTGACTACTTATGTAATCTTATACATCAAAAATTTAAAATAAAACAAACAGAGTAACACATTCATTCAAAGTTATAAAAAGTAAGATACAAACAGTTTAAAAATAAAAGAAATGTTTGTAATTGCAAAGTAAAGTCAGTCTAATTAGTTGAAGAAACTAATATACGACGTTGGTTTTCTTTGGAGCGTAAGGTGAAATCACAATGTATATCTGTAAACCAAGCAACCAACCGCCCACTGCTGGGCATAGGCCTCCTCGCCATAATGCCAATTCTGGGAAGAAACGCCAAGCCGCCCAACCAGCGTGACTCTTGCGGCCAAAAATCATTCTCCAATATCTATGTCATCCACAACACAATCCTATAGTTGCTTACTGTGGAACTAGATGGTGCTGTGTGTAGGTAGGTCTAAGGATATTTATTATGATTATTATTTATATTTATTATTTATTATTATTTATTGTTATTATTTATTATTATTATGTCATGGGTATACTTTTATAAAGAATGTACATACATACATACATAATGTCACGCCTGTTTCCCGTTGGGGTAGGCAGAGACCACAGACTTCCACTTGCTACGATCCTGACACACCTCTTCTGCTTCCTTCACTCTCATAAGGTTGTTCATACATGCTCGTCGGTTTAGGGTACTCTTGACTTGGCCTTTCTTTAAGACGTCCCCGATTTGATCATGGTACGTTCGCCGTGGTCTTCCCCTACCAACACTACCATCCACATTCGCTTTGTATATCTCTTTCGTAAGTCTTCTTTCATTCATTTCATTTATAAAGAATATAGATTTAGATATATTTGTGTAATATGTAGGTATATACAAAAAATATGCATAACTTAAGTAATATGAACGAGGAATTATTTAGAAGGATTACGGTAGGATAATGGAGATAGAGACTGACTTTTACACTTCTCAATGGGATACTTTAGGTAAGTAAACCTGTTTAAAAACCGACAAACGCTATCGTATCGAGCCTCGCGCCAGATTGACTGTCAACTTTACTGTTTGCTATTTATAACTGCGATTTCATAGACTTCATCTGCCAAAATAGTCTTTTATTATTAGTGTAAACGCCCATAGCGTGTTGAAAACCAGCTACATGCTATAATATCCGGATGGTTTTTTTTCTGTAAGGAAAAAATAAGGCATATTAGGTAAGTGAAAGTCGAACGTCGGTGGCTCAGCGATTAAGACGCGGTCTCCCAAATTAGGAGGTCCGGGTTCGATTCCCAGGCAGGCCATGTATCAATGAGTTTTTAAACTTAAATACCTACTATGTGCATTTATCCGATTGCTCTCTTAACGGTGAAGGAAACCAGCGTGAGGAAAAACCTGCATGCCTAAGAAATAAAAATTCAAAGGCATGTGCAGTTCCTAACCCACATTGGGCCAGCGTGGTAGACTATGGTCCATACTCCGTCAAATACGAGGGAAGGCCTATATCCCTGCAGTGGGATGTTTACGGGCCGATGATGATGAGGTAAGTGAAATAGAAGTTATTGGCATAGGTACTTTAATTTCTTTTTTCAAAACCATCAACCGACGCACGCCACGTCCGGAAATTGAAATGCGACTGGCGGGATTCACATTTTCTCCAAGTTTTTTAAATGTATTTAATTTATTGATGTAATTATATGGAATAGACTACAAACGCGACCGTCAAATGACACCAAACATTCTCGACGACGGTTTTGAAAAAAAAAATACCTACCTATGCCAATACCTTCTATTTCATTTACCTAATATGCCCTTGTTTCCTTAAGAGAAAAAACTCATCCGGTATAGTATAAAGTGTTTGTCGTTATAGAAAAGTTTGCTACGTGTCTAGAGCTACCTATTGGTAATAAATGAACCAAAAGTACACTTTAATCTAATGTAGAAGTTGCAGTAAAGTTCAGCTATCTAGTTTAGTGTTGCTTTCCTAACAATTCCCCATTTTTCCTCAGCGCTATTTTAAAAATAAAGCCATCGTAACTTAACCCACTGAACTTAAGGTGCTGTGAAGTCCCGTTACGAGAATCGAGTTATACAAATCCCTTACTCCCTGCACAGATTTTATTAAACCAAGTGCCGGGAAACAGGCAAATAGTCCAGGAAGCGGAGGAATAAGAAATGTATGGAGTCGGAGGTAGTTTGTAAATGTGGCTAAGAACCAGATGGGGGCGACCAGGTGAATAATACATGTTGCATCTGTATTCAGCACATGACACAGGATAAACTTCTCTGTACACTAGGCGACAAAAAAAGGATACGAAAGTATGCGTCGGAAAAGTCAGCGAGGAGAATTTGTGGCGGCGATAACAAGATACATAAGTTTAAAAACATTACCATGTTTGAGCAAGTACACACTACACATTAATTTACTACTCAGTTAAATTCACCCCCTCACATTTCGTGGTGCCGGAACTAATTGTGTGAAAATAAATAGATAGATAAATCGTTTATTTGTATCTCCAGTCACACACATACCATAAGTTCCAAAGCAATTGGATAAACATATTTTATAACAATTCATAAAAGTAACATCAGGATACACTGGAGTATGTGTGTGCTACAGCCGTACAAATGGGTCACAGCTCAGTGTGTATAATTGCTCACAGAGCAAAACACTGATTTTCAGCTGTTACCCACGAGGAGACACTGGTACAGAAGAGAACAACCAGACAAGCATATTTTACTGCGCGCGTCAGTGAATAATGTCACGTAGGTCTATGTGTATTCAAATGCAGTATAGGTGCTCAAATAGATACAGATACACTGTCGGTAGATTGGAATAAATAAGTAAATAAATATGCGAATTAGGTTACAAAAGATTGAGAGAACGACATACATCCATAATTAAGATTCAATAATAAAAAAATAAAACAGATCACTAGGTGCTCAGCATAATTCATAGTCACGGGTTCTCAATTCTTCTATTAAAATATATATTATTTAAAAAATATATTGAATATATTCAATAAATTAAAATATATTCTTTTTTTAGGTTTACCTAGTTATAGCTTGTTAACTTTGTTTTGTTATTAGCTATAGATTGACTTTTCTTGTTGTAAAACTTAAATTGCAATAGTTTTGTATTTTAAATGAGAAAGTTTTGATGTATGTGTATTTGTTGGTCAAGCACGGCGAAACGGATGAATGTATTTGGATGAATTTTGGGTACGTAGGTAGAACGTACTTTGGAAAAAGACATAGGATATATTTTATCCCGATAAAGTGAGTATAATAAAAATAATATAATATAAATAAATATAAATATTTTACACATACACACAGCGCCATCTAGTTCCACACTAAGCTACTAGGCTTGTATTGTGGATACCAGATGGCGGACAAACTACATAAATACATTTTTTTTGGATATAAATACACATATAAATGAAAAACATCCATAACCTAGGAACACAATGTCTGTATTCATCATATAAACATATGCCCCTCTAACCATTACAGTAAACGGGTCGTCGTACATAAACATATCTTCACTAGCTTTTCGCCCGCGACTTCGCCTGCGTGGAATAACTTTATTGCGAATATGTTTAATTGGTCTATCCCGTGAGGACTATTCATTTGATCGGGATATAAAATATCCTATGTTTTAATACAGGGTATGTTCTACCTACATACCAAAATTTCATTCAAATCCTTTCATCCGTTTCGCCGTAATTGAGCAACAAATAAATAAACAAAGAAACTTTCGCATTACTTTTTTTTTTACATTACATTACTTAGATTTTGTCTTGACGAGATGTGCCCAGTTATAAATTGAGCTTAAAAAGACCAACCATAGATTTTATTGCTCATTTTTCTTAGCTTTGTAAATGAGCAGCAATATTAAGTTATAAAAGTGTAGTAATTTCATTTCATACATCTCTTCATTCACTAGTTATTGTTTTATGAAAGTATTGAATTTATTTTAGGCCCATATTCTTTATTCGCTCTATTTACAAAATCGCTTTACACTTTACCTTGTCCGCTCTTTTATCTTTGTGTAGGTAACTGAATTCTCTGGCTAAAGGATTTTGTTCCCAGGGTTAGAGAAGCTCAGTCCACATGAATTTTTATTATATGGAAAGCTTGATCAGCCCCTCGTACTTGCAAAATTTTCTAAAAGCAAGTTACCTACTTACATATAAGAATATCATATTAGAGTATTGTTTTAAACCCTAACGTAATATAATGTTGAATAAATTGTAGCTTAAAATATAAATATTTTTTTTGACTTTGATGTAGTCAAGGTTGCGGTTCACACAGATATCTGATGTAACTGAATATAAGGCTCAACGATTCATGGAAGTCGTAAGTATTTAAAATGGTCACTCGGTCCAGCGGGTATTGAACGATCCTGTTATACCACCTACGCGAATTATGGATAAAATATAAATAATATAAATATTTCTGTATGTCATCAAACTATAAATTCTGGCAGTCAGAATTAATAATTTGAAAAAATCGAATAACTACCATAGTGCGCGGTTTGCTACAAGAAGTGAACCTGGTGGCGCTGGCATCCCGGAAATGGCGCGGTGACGACGTTCACAGCAATATACGAGGGCGGCACTGAAAGTTTTAAAAAAATGAAAAACTAAACAAAGCTAGTTTGTTGGCTCTGTATCTGCAGGGGTACATACCAATTACTCCGATCGCACGTGCACCGCGCTATTTCATATTAGTCTATATAAGTTAGTGTACCTAGCTATAGAGATCCTTGTCTTACAGACAATATAAGTGAAACCTTCGTGAACTGAATACCGTATTTACTTTGACCACCCTCTTTCTGGTAGCATACCTATACATCATTTGGAGTCAGACACATATGTGGATACGGATTGTTGTGTTCCGGTTGTCAGAGATAAAATAGCCAGTCCTTGAAATCTGTTAGGGTTTCCGGGTCAGTACGCTTCCACCTTCGACCTCATCTTCACTTAACATCAGGTGTGATTGAGGTCAAGTACCAACCCGTTGTGCATAAAAAAAAACAAAAAAAACGACGGACATATCGAAAGGTGAACTGCTTAACGTCCGACAAACCCTCGAAAGACTATCATCATCAGCCCGTAAACATCGCACTACAGGGTTATAGACCTTCCCTCGTATAATAAGGGACATACTCCCATATTATACGGGACCCTAGGGCCCATAGGTCATATTGTCAACCATGCTGCCTCAGTGCGGGTTGGGGGCTTCACATGCCCTTGAATTTTATTTATCAGGCATGCAGGTTTCCTCACGATGTTTTCCTTCACCGTATAAGAGCAGTCGGATAAATGCACATAAGTAATTATATAAAATTTAAAAACTTCTTGGTACATGGCCTGCGTGGGAATCGAACCCGGACCTCCCAAATTGGGAGACCGTGTCTTAACTAAAGAAACTAAAGAAAGACTATGATATCACCGAAATACACCATACACTATGATAAAAGCTGCATATCTTTGAAACGACTTAACTAATTATTGTCAAACGTATAGATAAGAACTTTTTTTTTTAATTAAATTCCGCATACAAATCGGACCACGTATTACTGAGATACTGGACAAAGACTGGACACACATACACACTACGCCATCAAATACAAAACACCCGCCGCTTTTCGTTGCGCAAAACTCGCATACATACAATTGTAGGTGTATCCCGACTTCTCGACCCATAAATTAGAGCCCAAACAAGATAATTATCTTTCTGCTTGTTGGCAGTGCGGAAACGACATCATTTGCCTTTGTTTTATGTGGTTTTATATTTCGCAATAAATTTCGCGACGAAAATGTAGTTTTATTACCGTTGCTTTACAACCTAACGCATAATTTCTCAACCTATTAAGCGATGTGGCCACAAGGCGTAATTTTTCATTTTTGTTTGGTTTGCCGAATGTTGTAGATGTTTGGGTCTAGTAAATAGGTTGCGGGTTCGAATCCTAAGAGTAAGGCTGGGAATACAAGTCAGATTTTGTTTCCGATTGTCAAATCAGACTATGTGGTCGTATTTACTCGATACACATCCGATTTTTATGTCAGATTTTTTATTAACTCAGTCATTCCCGAGCTATGATCCCGAGTGCTTACGTACCTAGCAATAGTACGTACTCACTTGTTTATATAAGACATCGTATTATTTTTGTATTGATATTAAAAGTATCTACGACGACCTGTTTGGTGTAGTGGTTAGAAACTCTGCTACTATACCAAATGGTCGCGGGTTCGAATCCCGCTAGTGGCATATGTTTGTATGATGAATACAGACATGTGTTCCCGAGTTACGGATGTTTTTCATTTATACATGTATTTATTTACAAAAAAAATGTATTTGTGTAGTTTATCAACCATCTGGTATCCATAACACAAGCCTAGATGCTTACTGTGGACCTAGATGGCGCTGTGTGTTTATGCAAAGACATTTATTTATTAGTTATTTATTTATGATAAACTTATGGAAGTAGGAAAACTGAAAAATTTTACGATATCTTGTATAGTTTTAGGTATAATCTCGAAGAAAAACCAAAATAAATTACTTAGGTACATTATTTCCTTTCGTAACCCATGTCTTTTTCAATATTTATTTACAGACGTCGTCCCAAGCCAAATCTTTGTCTGTAATGATGCTCTTCCTTTATTGGCTGAGTCCCACAGGCAAATACGTTTTTCTACCGTTACAATAATGTCATAATTTTTGACCATTGTCTGAACCACGACTCAACCGGAATCAACTGGAAAGTCGCAAGGGAAGAATAGGACGCCTATTTCGTCTCTGTCCAGAAGTATGCAGACCGCGCCTTTAGACAAGCGGACCTATACTAAAATAGTAAACGCCTCGGCGCTGTTTCCGACTCGGACATCCAATCCGATTATCGGATCGGACGTGTCTGGACGTGTTACTTTGTTAATAGCATTGTTGTGTTCCGGTTGTCAGAGATAAGATAGCCAGTCCTCCAAATGTGTTGGGGTTTCCGGGTCAGTACGCTTCCACCTTCGACCTCATCTTCACTTAACATCAGATGTGATTGAGGTCAAGTACCAACCCGTTGTGCATAAAAGAAAAGAAAGACGTGCATTGAATGTTCAAACAAGATAATGGCTCCAACGTCTTCCGATATCGGATTCGCCTGTTGGAGAAATTTGACATGTCAGATTTTGACAATGTCAATGTGCTTAAATAGTGCCAAACAATTTCCTAAGAAAAAAATAGCGCCGCCGTAGTTTAAGAGTTATTTAATATTTAAAGTGAGCATTGTGGCGTCACGTGTTGCTGTAATCCTCATTCTCATACGCAGAGACAAGTATTAAATTAGAGATAGATAATGAAATATAATAATATAAAATAATAATTAATAATTTTGTAATCTAAAAACCTTTTTTTTTAAAGAGCGACTTCTCGAGTTTCTTGCCTGTTCTTCTCAGGGGAAAATTGCCTTTTGAACAAGCAGTAGCTTTAAAAATGTAAAATCTGACTATTTTAAGTGTACCCTGTGTACCTACAAAATAAAGCATTTTTGATTTTGACTTTGATGATTTGATATCAATTAAAATCATATCTAAAGCATGCTTACTTAAAATATTGCATAACTTTTAAACTACAGTAGCACTATTTTTTCTTAGGACACTGTTTGGCACTAATTCAGTACAGTTTTTTGACATTGTCAAAATAGCTGAATATCACTTAGTGTATTCTAGCTTCACGTATTTGATTTATAGCATCTGATAGCCTGCGTCTCGAGGCAAAGTGCACTAGCGTCAAGTGATGCACCTGGACCCCGCATTAATGAATGCCTGGAACCCGCATTAATAGTCTGGGATATGGGGTGAAGCTGAGTGTGGACGAAAGGCCGTTTTAGCAACATTCGTAAACCGCTGACGTAATATAGTTGAAAATATTAGGTACCAATAGGTTAAGTAGATTTAGGTACACAGTTTGGTGTAGTGGTTAGACACTACACCAAACAGGTCGTCATACTAGAAGGTCGCGGATTCGAATCGCGGTTTGGAACAGGAATTGTTTTAATTGGAATGTTATTTTATGACATGGGACATGCTGAGGTTGTAACCTTTTTCATTTTGCGCACTACTTATGTTGTATTGAATTTATAAATAAAAAAAATATATTTATTGTAATGTCCAATACGATGTACAATTGTTAAGGATGAATAAACTAAACTAAACGAAACGTAAACGCTAAGGGGTATCTGTGACCAAGTCACGATATGTATACACCGTGTAACGGTTAAGTGTAGTCATATTTTAAGGGCTTGTTCTACCCATCAATACGAACAACTTTTACTATGGGGGCAACTTCGAAATCGCGAAAAAAAAATGAGCTGTTCCATAGAAAATTTCAATAACCTCCCGATGCAATGTATGAAACAGCTGATTTTTTTTCGCGATTTCGAAGTTGCCCCCATAGTAAAAGTTGTTCGTATTGATGGGTAGAACAAGCCCTTAAAATATGACTACACTTAACCGTTACACCCTGTATAAACGAAATAATATAAAGTATAATTTCTGAAATTATTCGTTTTTTATCCTTGTTAATTCGTAACAAATTTCGAAGCCAAAGTGCCGTTCAATTGGTGACTTTCGAATGTCAATTCCCTAAATCCAAAAGTACGCAATTTTGTTAAAGAATAAATCCCCTCTGAATAAAAGGGAATCGCAAAAGCAAGGGAATTAGGAGTTGTGAAGTATAATTTACATTTTAATATTGAATAACTACAAAGGCTTTGTTGAAACAAGCATTCGTTAGATATACTGTATTATACTTTTACAAATACAAAGTTTAATCTTGATCATTTTTAAGAAAACGGACAGGTGTGAGTCGGATACCTACGTGTATACCTAATAAAATATACAAGCCTGATTAATGTTATAAATGTACTCGTATCTATAATTGAACCAAATGCATACAAATGATCGAACTGAAAAACTCCTCCTTTTTGAAGTCGGTTAAAATAAAACGACACAAGATAACCAACTGATTTAGGCTGGCGTCGGCGGCCCCTATGCGGTTGCTTGCATGTAATAATTTTTTTTTACAACTATACCTGACATTCCCGGGTGTTGTATGAATAAAACGACACCTCATTTGTCCAGATCGGCTGTGGCATTTGGCCTGTAGGTGGTACATACAGATGCGTTGAATACGCCTCTTGGCTTAGCCGTATTCATATAAACATCTCGTCGATCCGTGGCCTTGTTATTTTTCATTCTTTCCTACTTTTCACCCTTAAATTAATTATTTAATTAGTCTAGGATCCAAGGTAGCAATAGAGTCACATTTGGCACTACCTTCAGTAAGCTCCGCGCAGAGTACCTCTGTTCATCCTGGCTTACAGGAGTTACAGTGGGAGAAGTGAGGAGGTAGGATCTGCTCTGTTTGATGTTGAGAAAGATACACAAACTTCTCACTATTAAATTACTACTACTAGTATGAATAATGATAATAAAGTTCATGTTTCGAACAGCATAACCATGTTTAACTTTCCTCTTGAATAAAAATAAGAATGTCACTTAGTTAATACATTCAGTAAATAGAAAAATGTTAAATTAAAGAACATGGTAACATACCTGACACGTCATCTACTCTCCACAACTATTGAAGGCAAAAAACGTATTGGCGGTCCGTGTCCAAAAGAGTGACAGCTCCACCCCGTTGAATGGCAAGGTTAATTCGCTACTCGAGGTAGCTGTCAGCTCTTTCGTCACCCGAGGTATAAAAACGCGTGACGACACATATAAAAAAAAATCGTCACGCTTTCTCTCCCCACGGGTCTAAGGCATCGATTCCAATGAGCATAAATACTTAACCTGAAACTAGTGCTAAATATTTTTTTAAATGAATGACTGGATACGCGATTACTCGCAGTCTCGCCTGATGGAAAACAATGATGTTGTTGAAGATGAAGTACGCGATCTCAGTCTATTCACCTTGCTCATGAAAATCCCAAGATTATAAGATTGAGGAAAGACTGAGGCCGGAAGTTTCCATGTCTTGGCTGTTCGATTTATAAATAACGAACTACTTAGAATAGTCCGTATGGTAATTACATACGGGTCGAATCTCTACGCGTAGTAGTCCATACATAATTACGCTTAGGGTAGCGTATAGTATTTTATATTTAACTAGCTTTCCGACCGCAGCTCCGCTCGCGTGGATTCAGTTTATCATCATCATATCAGTCACACGACGTTCACTGCTGAACATAGGCTTCCCCCATAGAATTCCCGAGTGCCCACTACACCCGACAGCAAATTTTGCGGGCACAATATTTGATTTTTTTACCATAAAATATAATAATAAATAATGACATCTAGGTATTAGTCGAGCCGTTTAGGCTACAGGACCAACTAACAAGCTTTTAACACTCCAACATGATTATTACATATTATTGGTCAATGATTGGCGGATATCAAGGGAAGTATACAACGCACTCTCACATGTCGGTAATAGTCAGTTTTTACCTTTTTTAATGATTAGTGATACGGGACTTTTATTTAGCAAATAAATTAAATCACCTTTTATTGAACCTTTCGTGATAAAACGAAGAGATCGTTAATTTACTAACGTCGGGACCTATTTTTGTTTGCTAACTATACGTAATCTAAGCACACAAATATGATTGTTATTATTGTATACATACTCTGTTTTCATGCGTTATAATAACATAGCTACTACGTTTAATATACTCGTGCTAGGCCATTTACGTGACTTAAATTCCACCCCCGGGTACGGAAATGAACGGAATCTGGGATATGTCATTATCATTTACACTCGTCCCCATTTTACCTGTACTTTTAATAAAAAATATTTTGCATCTACTTAGGACCATGACTCAGAAGCCCCGCCTCTATAAGGTTAGCTTAAAGGCTAATTTGCATCTCATTTGTAACTCTCCTATTTTGTAGAGGAGAAAAAGTTCGGTTAGATTGCTACTTCTTTTACCTATTTCTTTCTTTAATTAGTTCGGGGTTCAAGCTAGCGATAGAGTCAAGTATCTCCCAGAAAACAGCATGTAGAGTACCATTGTTGAACCTGGTTTTCAGGAGTTTCAGTGGGAAGAGTGCAGAGGAGAGGTTTGTACTTGTTCAGACATCGCCTTTCGGATAGTGTTTACAGTATCATAGGGTGACTGTTGAATAATTCTTGATATCAAAAGGTTTACATGTACTGATGATTGCAAGCAACTTTTTTTATATTTTTTCTTATGAACTACAGCATAATAAGACAAAAAAAAATGAAATGAAAATGAAAATATTTTTTCACAACTACGTTTTGTTATAGGTATATAATTTTACAATGTTAAGACCTTCTTTTAAGTGTATGAACACCTGCGTCCGAAGATCTCGCTCTTCCATTAATAACAATTATTACACAGAACAAGAACTTAAAAAAAAATCACTAGCCGTCCGTCCACAGACAACATGATGACTATAGAGTAAACTGTCCCATTTTTGGCACGTCGTCATATATTTTCGCTGTATATACAGGTGTTCAGTTTGCTAATAAAATATCAACGACATTAATTATATATCTATCCCATTAATAATAAAGCACCTTTGGCCCGTTCACGACCAATAAACTTCTTTGCTTAACAGAATTTCTTTCAGAGAAAATTACACGTTTTCACTGGATTTAGTGGTCTGTGGTGTGCACTAATGTCTTGCCTATTCTCAACGGAGAAATGTTTTTTAACTTAAAATATATAGAGCGATTGATTCGGCGATCACGCCATAAGGATTTGTGAAATACAATGTATGGCATCATTATTAGAAACGAATCCTCTTACTCCGATGAATTGGACTGAGTAGTGAAGGGAATATGTAAGAACCTTACTCGCTGCATCTCATTTAACATTCATTTGTAAATTTCCCACATTTTAAAGCAGGTGCTAGTAAAGCAGCTGATTATGAAGACAAAGCTTTTAAAGTCTTTGCGAGGTATTAGCGGTATTAAGGAGAATAAACTTGTTTCAGTAAAACCGACTCTAGTCGCTGCATAATGCATGCCCAGAGGTACTTAAAAGTTTTAGCCGGATTTCCAAATGACCATCTTTCGGACGGAATGGGGAATTAAAGTTGTGACAACGTTTCTGAAGATTTAGCTTCATATTAATTTGGTACGATACAGATATTTTTGGAGTTTCATATAAACATCTAAGCGGAATAAAGTTGAAGTAAACTTTTTCTTGGAGGTGCTATTTTCATAGAGAAAATAATAACAGGTACGAACAAGGAACTCCTCAAACAAGTAAACCCATTAAGTTTGTCAGAGCTCCATCCTGCTCACTCAAGTGCATGTTTGTATAAGTCTATACCGCTCATTCTGCCTCTCGTGCCCGCAAACGGCGCTGGTTCTCAGCCACGTGAAATCTAATCGCTCCTTAATATGATGGCAGTATTCAAAACAAGTTCAAAAGGATACAAAAATTTGGTCAGCTACGCGCGCTCTACTTGAATGCTACACAGTAATACGTAGGCCATAGCGCGGTTACGACAATTCTACGACACTGCTACGATGCGACGTAGCATTTCTTTCAGCGTACAATACGCTTGTTGCAAGTTATTCTCGTGGTATATATCGTCAACTGCAATGTAAAGTCAACTCGTACAAGTATTCAGGAAAGATTGTTGTCATTCCTGAATTGCTCTTGTTCTTTTATTAATATTAAAGGAACCTTCAGTCGCTATTTTGTTTAATGCATTACAGATACATGAGATCATTTGGTTAACGTAGATTACAATGAAAAAAGGCTAACAAGGGTATAGAGAGAAAAGTTGATTATGTGCATGCGAGCTGTTATTTCTTTTTTAATATTTGAATTATACTAACCAGCTGGGCTAGCCTGATCCGTAGTCCCTCTACAACGACACGAGATAAAAGCCTGCTGTCACGTTTATGCTTTAATCGTGTAAAGTCATCTGACGGTCTTCTTGGGCACCTAACTTTTTGGTCCATTGTAAGCGATATTGAATAAGATTATAGTTCTTTCCACATAGACAAAATTGTCTGGTCCGAAATTTGTTATCCGATGGACAAAACGTGCGTCGTCTGCGCGTCGTCTGAGAAAACTAATTTTGGTGAATCGCTTATTTTTTTAAGCACAATAGGTTAGCCCTTGGCGTGATTGGGCTTGTGATTGATCACACCTGATGATAAGTGAAGATGAGGCCCAACTAGCGTACTGATCTGGAAATCCTATATTAATTAGGGGACTATCTTATCTCTGACAACCGGAACACAACAAGGCAATAGCCTTCCCTGTTTGGCGGCAGACTTGGACAAGATGGTGGTAGCTAGCCAGGTGGTCGTTTAATATGCCCCACCACCAACAAAGTACTAAATATGTACTTCGGGATCGAAACCTCGATCTCCGATTCGTAAACCCACGGATTCGTTCACACTAAGTCACGGAGGCGGTATTGTGGATACTAAGTTATTTCTTAAGGCTCGACACATCTCAACTTATCTTTACGCCAAATAGATTAGCCGGAGCATCGGTAGCATCTGGCACTGGAAACAGAATAAGCCAACAACAATATGTGCCAGTAACAAAAACAATAATCATTGCAAACGTATGAATGTCGGTGTATTTTAGTTGAACCAATGTTTTCGTAACATAATTACTAAATGGCTTTGAACAACGTTTCGAAATTGTTTACCGAATCTGAACTAATCAAACAGATTTCACGCTATTTGAAGCTCTATTGTTCGTCGAAAAATTTGATATGATAGTTGAATATAAATGAGTGTACGTAGAATTGTTGTTAGCCAACTGAAAAAGGAAAGGTTTTTCAGTGTATAAACATAATAAACATAAATTGTGCACAAATATATTAAATATCAATGCAGTCCTGGCTCGTGAACTAGGTAAGACCTGTATGTCAGGAGACGGTTCCTCTCCACACAGCGTGACAATTAAAACCCGTAAACATCCCACTGCAGGGATATAGGCCTTCCCTCATATAACGAAGAGTATGGGCCATGATCCACAGCGCTGGCCCAATGCGGGTTGGGGACTTCACATGCTTTTGAATTTTTATTTCGCAGGCATGCAGGTTTTCTCACGATGTTTTCCTTCACCGTTTATGAGCAGTCGGATAAATGCACAAAAGTAATTAAATTAAATTAAATTAAATTTAAAAACGCATTGGTACATGACCTGCCTGGAAATCGAACCCGGACCTCCCAAATTGGGAGACTGCGTCTTAACCGTTGAGCCACCGACGCTCCTTAATTTTTATACCAACAAAAAAATTAAAGTCTTCCAACAGGTTAATAGGTTATGCTTAAGATACTTTTACACCTTAACAAGTTGATTCTATTAAGTTCTGTGGAAGACTATATGTATGTATGTAAATAGGTATGTATAAAGGTTTCTATGTTACGCGTCCTATAGCCGAAACGTCTTGACCGATTTCGAAGTGCATGGTGTCAATAGATTTGTCTTGACCGATGGAGTATTATAGGATATATTTTATGGTAAAACATTCAGCAAAATATATTGTCGGGTTTGTTGGTTTTATACTTATAATGTTATTTTATGAAAGTTTATTATTATTGTATTATTATATGCATAAAAAAAGTTTTATTCACACGTTCGTGGTTTACTGGATATAAGTCTTTTTTTTATGCACGACGGGTTCGTACTTGAACTCAATCACACCTGATGTTAAGTGAAGATGAGGTCGAAGGTGGAAGCGTACTGACCCGGAAACCCCAACACAATGCTATTAACATTGCTGCTTGGCGGCAGATTTAGATAAGATGGTGGTAGCTAGCCAGGCGGACATTTTAAAATACCGCCAACCAAACCGAGTACTTAAACCCGCGACCTCCGAATCGTAAACCTAATGTTGTTTACATTGAGGCACGGAGGCGGTTAAAGTCTCTTTCCATGGCGCGATTTGCATCGTTTTCCATGGGCCGATTTGACCTATATTGGGGATGGCAGGGTTTTCAGGAGTTCCTCACAAATAATTCTGCTTTTCCAATAAAAGACGAATCTCTCATTCCCCCTTTTATGAAAGGAAGTTCCCATTTAGTAACTGGTTACCGATTGGAAAATCTTTGTAGGCAGTCACGAAATATAGTTTACCAAATGGAAAATAGTCCTTTCATAAACTATTTACTATCAATCAATCAATCAAATACTCTTTATTGCACAATTAACAAAAGCTACATGTAGAATACAGCGTACATCAATAATCGCATAAAAAGGCGGCCTTATCGCTATTTATGTTCATTTAAATAATTTAAGGTTGATTTAAACTGAGTCATGTAAATGCCGCTTCGACAAAAACAACAATTCTATGAGGCAAATATAAAAATAGTGAACAATAGCTAAGCGGCTGTGTGTCCGCCTATTATAAAATAAACTTCCCATTTAGTAACTGGTTACCGAATGGAAAATCTTTGTAGCCAGTCACGAACTATAGTTTGAGGAGGAATGAAATCATTTCACATCTTGTAGTCGGAATTTAATTACCTTTCAACTATTTATGTTCATTCAAATAATTTACCGTTGATTAATCCGAGTCATGTAATGCTGCCGTGACAAAAACAACTCTTTGAGGCAAACATAAACGAGTGAACAATAGCTAAGCGGCAGTGTTTGACTACCGTATCTAGTAAAAGAAAGCAGTTAAAGGCTATTATACGCGGTGTAGTTCTTTGATCTCGTGCGCCCCGCGGGGGGCTGTTCGCGACAAACGCCGCGAGGTTTAGAGGGCTCGTTTATTTCAGCCTAGTTATTATATTTGAACGTGTTTTTTCCTGTTTTTTTCAGTGAAATGAAAAGATAGAGCGATATTTTTTGTTGGGATCTATTTGTAAAGAATTATTTTTCTTTCGTTCCGTATGTGTATAGACTTTGAATTGGTATGGAGTATTATATTACTTGTAGCAGAAACGCAACGAAATCGTACTATCTCCCTTGCACTATAACAATAACACACACTTTAGTTTACGTATAGATAGATTGTTAGTGGCGGTTAATTTCTGGCGGCTAGTTAATTGATAATTTTCATCGAGATGTATGTAAGAAAATAAATAAGGCAACTAAATTTCGATTCCAAAATGTGAAAAAACCACTTCATGAATACAATAAATGAATAAGTCTATGCATTAATACTGGCCACAGGTTAGGTTAGCATCCAACAATTAATCACTTTTAACTATGATTTTATATTTATATTATATTTATTTAGTTTAACTAACTTTTAACCGCCTCCGTGGCTCAATGTAAACAACGTTGGGTTTACGATTCGGAGGTCGCGGGTTCGATTTCCAGCGGGGTACATGTTTAAGTACTCGGTTTGGTTGGTGGTAAGGCATTTTAAATGTCCACCTGGCGAGTTACCACCATTTTATCTAAATCCACCGCCAAGCAACAATGCTAATAGCATTGTTGTGTTCCGGTTGTCAGAGATAAGATAGCCAGTCCCCCAAAAATGTTGGGGTTTCCGGATCAGTACGATTCCACCTTCGAGCTCATCTTCACTTAACATCAGGTGTGATTGAGGTCAAGTTGTGCATAAAAAAAAAACGGTTAGCATCCAACAATTAATCACTTTTAACTATTATCATAAATGAAACTTTCAAGTGTGACTCCTAACTTTCCTCATCTCTACCGCATCTCGACAGACCATACAGAATGAAAGGTATAAAACTTCGTAATTAGCAAATGAGAGTGCAGCCAATAAAATGTATAAAAAGGTCGTACGCTGAAGGCAAACATTTACATAGATTTGGAAACCCCAGTGTCTATAGAAAAACCTAGCAATAACAACGTTGAACACGACCTTTGGAACATAAAGCAGCTATTTCTATCTGCAGAATGTTTTGATCTCTAGTGGCCCGAGGCGGCGCGGCAAATCTCTCGAGCACACTGATAAAAATTGAAGCAGTAATTCAACAAAACCATTCAAATTTGATTAAAAATTTTGAATACTAACTAAACCCGACGCTAACTGATAGTGGTAAACAAAGCATAGCAAACCGATTATTATCAAACTTTGCTAAGAAGCTTACGCAATCCAACGATGGGTGGATGACGTTTGACAGCACGGTCTAGTGCTTAGTAAATATATGATGAATACGACCACATACCGGACTCATTGATGTTTATATAAATATATGGGTATGGGTATTGATTACTTATTCATAGCCATATATGCTTTGCTTATATTGGGCCTTAGACAATAGGTAGGTGTCTGAAATATTGACCGGAATGTCTTATAGCTGTTGCTTGATATACAATATGTAACCAAAATCAAATTGAGAGTTTAAAGGTATATCATAATTTATACGATTTTTAAAAATTCACGGTTAGATATTAAACTTCCCCAGTTGTTTGATGATTCGCTAATTTTGTACATGTAAATCAATTTATGGGTGGATTTCTAAACGTCTAGGAATTTGCTCTTCGTGAGTACTGTGAGCTCTTTAAAGGTTCCACGGGATTTTTGTTACATATTGTATAGTGCATTATGGTGATAATAAATGATATAATATGTTGATTTGAAGTCTGTAGAAGCAAAATGGATTTGCGATTTTGTTTTCACATTCTAACGCAAGTATTCGAATAGAGTCACATTTTGATCAAGCAAACGCCGTATGCAATTTTATTCATTGGTTCTATTATTTTATTAATTAAGTTTATTTGCTTAATTTCGGGCTATTATAAATTAAAGTCGTTACATATGTAGCACAACAAACATAGACATGTATAGACATGAGAAGTACAGAGTACAAATATATTTTGTGCAAAAATTAAAACATACATTGTACTAAACAATACAATAAAAAAGAGTACAATCGGGGGGCCTTATCACTAGAAGCGATCCCTTCCAGGCAACAATCATCTAGTCCCAAACTAAGCAAAATACGGATACTAGATAACGGATAAACATACATATTATATAAACATCCATGATTCGCGAATAAATGTTTGTATTCATCACACAAGCATTTACCCCTAGCGCGATTCGAACCCGCACCCGTTGATTTCGCAGACAGGGTCACTATCCACTACACCAATCGGTCATCTGGAGTCGAATGAAGTTAGACCGACTCGAGATTTTAAGCGGTTCCGTGGCTCAATGTAAATAACATAGGGTTTACAATTCCGAGGTCGCGGGTTCGATCCTCACCAGGGTACATGTTTAGTATTCGGTTTGGTTTGTGGTAGGGCAATTTAAATGTTCGCTACCACCATCTTACCTAAATCTGCCACCAAACAGCTAATAGCACTGTTGTGTTCTGTTTGTCAAAGATAAGACAGCCAGTTTCCCAAACAAGATGAGGTTTCCGGGTCAGTACGCTTCCACCATCGGCGTCATTTTCTTTAACATCAGGTGTGATTGGGGTCAAGTGCTAACCCGTTGTGCAAAAAAAAGGCTATAGAGTCTATCTATGCCTACCACAGGCTACAGTCCTACCATACTATTGTTCTATTGTTTTCTATTGTTTTCATCAAAAAATATTGTAAATTATTTTGCGCAATAAAGAGTATTCATATTGTATTGTACTATTGCGTAGTCAAGAAATTTTATAAATTCCTGTCGTTTCCATGGGAGCTACTGTGTGGAGTTGTGATGCCGGTTCTTGTTGTACTGCATATGGACCCTCCCGTCAAGGCGCAAACAACGGCTTGTGTTAGAGAGCGTTTAAACCAAACACTACGGCTTTCATAACTGATATGACACCCAATTTCCTTATGAAGATATATTTTCTGATCGGATTCTATATACGTACCGTTTTTCATGTTCTGTCTATTATCGTACATTGTTTTGATTATTATACCAACAAATAGACCACGAGACCGTCTGGGTTGGTTATCATCATCAGCCCGTAAACATCCCACTGCAGGGATATAGGCCTTCCCACGTATAATGAGGGAGTATGGGCCATAGTCCAACACGCTCTGGCCCAATTCGGGTTGGAGACTTCACATGGCTTACAATTTGTATTTCTCAGGCATGCAGGTTTTCTCACGATGTTTTCCTTCGACATTGAAGAGCAGTCGGATAAATGTACATAAGTAATTAAATTAAATTTGAAAGCTCATTGGTACATGGCCTGCCGGGGATTTAAAATCGGACCTCCCAAATTGGGAGACCGAGTCTTAACCGATGTGCCTCCGACGCTCACCTCTCTGGGTCTGGGGGGTACTATCCTATTATTAAATAATATATTTTTATTCCGATTTGAAAATAGTCACTTTTTGGAGCTTATAGTTGTTCGGAATTTACCGCCTTCCCATAAATAAAAAGCCGCCGAATAAAAAGCCCAAAAACTAAAAGGTTTTGTAATTATAGAATAGAATAATTAATTAATCATCATCATCTTCTTGGCCTGAAGCCAATTTCTTTCCCCAATTCTGAAATAGAGATTTCTTTGTTTGTAAACGCTAGATAAAAAAATACAAAACCGATTTACTTAAATCTATGCACTTAATATACTAAAAATTTATTTGGTGGGTCGATTTTTTTGATGACCAGTGTATTTATAGAAAGTAATTGCACCCGTGCGAAGCCAGGGTGGGTCGCTAGTTAAATATAAACATCGCAAGTTTTCAAATAAAATATTTAATTAATTAAATTAGACAACAAATTCGTCATCTGATAACCCAGTCAATTATAACAACATTAACAAAATAAGGTTGTTACAAAATTAGTGACTACCTGAATGACTAAAACACTTGGTATACTTCGCCCAGCTCCCAAAATTTTTTTTTATGCACGATGGGTTCGTACCTGACCTCAATCACACCTAATGTTAAGTGAAGATGAGGTCGAAGGTGGAAGCTTACTGACCCGGAAACCTCAACACAGTTGGGGTACTGGCTATTTTATCTCTGACAACCGGAACACAACAATGCTATAAATAAAATTGTATTAGTTGTATACTTTTATATATATAAAAAAAAGAAAAGAAAAGAAAAATTATCCTGTGGGTTTCTTGCGCCGCTTCTTTTCCCACTTCATTTCCCTTTCCAAAGCGGTGGTAGCTTGGACATACTGACTGACCGGAAAATGCTTAGCCCTATTTTTATTTCCAATAGATTTAAAATGACATTCAACAAATGATACCATGTATCTTACGTTGAAATAAATGCTTGAAGTTTGAAGTTCGACTTATAAACGTTTGCTTATACGTCTAAACGTGGCTAATGGCTAATACTTTTGTATAGAAACTTGCTACGCTATTTTGTCTTTATGTCCCCTCTACTAATATTATACATCATGTTTGTGACACTTACGTGTTTATGATTTATAAAACAAAACTATGAACAAAGAAAGAATCATTCCTAATTGAATTGAATGTGCTATTATTTCGCGATAGTGTTAATATGTATGTATATAGATAGGCACCATTACAAGTTCTTGTCTCCCAGCGAGTGCCTTTGAAGATGGTCCTTATGCAAACGCGCCGCCTTTACCCATTCATATGGAAATATTTCCATCGCTTTGAAGCTGCAAATGGACGGGGCGAAAAACTAAAGATATGTAGGTACTTTCGAGTTTTGGTGCCATTTGCGTAGCGTGAATTTTTACCTAGGACCCGGATACTTTGTCTATCTTACGTATATTAACACAAAACTTGTACATATTGCTACACATGTTAGTATCAAAAATCTCTTACCGTCTTATTCATAAAAATTTACAAACGCTATATAAGCCTGTTTTAGTTTAAAAAAAATATTAATATTATTTTATTATATCAGACCAGAGTGCAGCCCCTTTTAGACTTACCTAAACCTATACCTTAAGATGCACAATCATTAAGGAAGGCTCTGGGACAATTTGCTCATTATAGTCCTTGGGTGAATAATTTTTCTCTCAAAATTAGACCGCTGATCGAAGCTACACAATTTCCACTCCCTCTCCTGTTTTTAAAATTATTTATATATTTAAATTCCATATCTTTATTTGTTACTGTTTTAGTTAAATAATGTTGTGTCTCTGTCGTTCATAAGGAAATGTTGTAATGAAAGAGACAAAACATACTTTAACTAAAACAGGTTTATAAAGCGTTTGTAAATTTTTATAAATAAGAGGGTTTACTGTTTAAGAGCTTAAAAATCCAAGTATAACATGAAGTTGTTGAACTTTCATAAAACTGACAAATACGTGTTGTTCAAAGGCTCTCAGTAAAGATGTAATTAGGCATGGTGGCCGACAAGTGATACAATAAAATCTTGAAAAATATTATATGTGGAGTGGGGATGAATTTTCTTTTATTTTGCACCCCATCGTGTGGGGCGTCGTTGGATAGCTAGCCAGGCGGATATATTAAAATGCCCTACCACCAACCAAACCGATTTAGTTAAGATGGTGGTAACTAGCCAGGCGGACATTTTTTAAATGCCAACCAAACCGGGTGTTTAAACATGTACCCCGCTGGGGATCGAACCCGCGGCCTCCGATTCGTAAACCCTATGTTGTTTACATTGAGCCACGGATGTTATGCTTAAGTTCTCTAAGTCCAAATGAATTCATACATAAACAACGTGTTTAGCTCAGCTTGTATTTGATCGTCCCGAAACTGTGAGTTACTCGAGAGTTTCAAACTAATTTGTAAAAGTTAAGCGTTCGTAGAGCACTCCTGGGATAAGTACCTACACAATTTTGTTTAAGTCCTACCTTTGACTTAATATTGCCGGTCGTAATTTTGTTGAAAAAATTGTCTGTTAAATTGCTGGAAAGTATGCGAGAACTTGTTAGGAATACGAGTAGGGCCCGCGAGGGGCTTTGTTGTAAGGTTTTTGGTTTATTTAATGTATTTAATATTTTAATTAAATTATTTTATTATAATTTTTAAACCTCAACGGAAGACGAGTATTATGTGTTTGCGTTGTGTGTAGATTTTTATCCTGATGTATCTTAATAATGTGTAGTTCGATATATTTTTACATGTATTATAATTTATACAAGCATATATGTCATCCAAATAAGTCCAACCGTCTTATCTTCGAAATTGTTTAAACGATTTCCACGAAACATGGCTAAGTTGGCTATTGAAGGAACAAATGATTATATCGTCCAGATAAATTAGACCAAAAAATAGTCTTAAAAGCTAAATATATCTTGCAAACTTGGCTAAGAACCTATCCCCGAGTGTAATCAAACTGTTATTATAAATGCGGAAGTTTGGATGTTTGCTCGTTTGTTGCTTAATCACGGCAAAACGGCTGAACGGATTAGGATGAAATTTGGAATATAGATAGAATATACCCTGGATTGAAACATAGGATAACCCGAGTTAGTAGTTCCCGCGGGATAAACAAATATCCGCGATAAAGTTATTCCACGCAGGCGAAGCCGCGGGCGGAAAGCTAGTAAGAAATAATTTAAATGTAAATTTTGAAAACCCTCGATAGACTATGATATCATCGAAATACACCAGAACGCTGTGTTAAAAGCTAAATATCTTCTAAACGGCTTAACCGAATTCGATCAAACATCTAAGTATATCCCCTCGGTTAGTCTTTAACGTTCACTGCTAACAGCGAGTATATACGTAGTGAACAATGAATTTTCAATAGTGTCTGGTAAAATGGCAGTGATTGTGTTAATATACACCGAATGGATACACCGAACTCTAATTGTATTAAGAACTTATATAAATAACTGTATTCATGCAAATAAATTATTGATTATTATTATAAAAAACCGCACTGAAATCGGACCACACATTACTGACATATTTCCAGACAAGACTGGACTCACACAACCAACACACAACGTCGTTTTTAGTCGGATGTTAAAAATCATAATAATAGAAGTTTAAATTGAAATTTTACTCTAGATTTTATTTCAACATACTCGTACACCTGTACTTTTAAACTAATGTGTTGTTGCAAAAACAAATTGCATACAAAACTCGCCATCCGCACAACTTACTCAAGCCACAAGACTCTTTGTCTTTTCACATAAATATCACATTTCCCGGATTTCACTGGAAAACTTTTGTATATTTTCTTGTTTTCTGAGAGAGCAACTCCATTCGCTGGTTGACAACCCACCACATCACCCTGTGTCTTTTAAACTGCGAAGATAAATAAACAAAGTTCCTTCAGGAAGGTTGGAGGAAACCCCTGTACTCTTAGCTTGGTAATTTATAACATCCTAAAAATAATTTATGAGTCCATGTAGGGTCTACGGAATCAAAGTGCGGTAAAACGAGGTGAATTTGTAGTGCATTTCTTTAGAGCTCACTATATATTTTCATTTTTAAATGAAACTTGGTTTCTTAGTAGAAATATCTTTGTATAAATAAAAAGTTTGTAAATGCGGTGTTAGATCAATCCTTTCGTCTGAATCGACTTAGGTAAAGGTACCTACTTACTTTCCCGACCAACTCACCGCGTGGTTCGCACTTCGCCAGTGAGAGGCTGCCACTTGATGCATTCTCTCCTTATAGGCGCACTATTCTATTGTTAAATGTCAATTGCAAATTTTTAAGACATGGATACTGTGCATGTGCTATAATAATTATTGATAACGGAAGATAAAGGCCTTATATATAGCACAGAACCTAGCGTGTCGTGCAGAGAGCGGCCCGTGGCTGTTGTTCTCGACTAAGGAACGGAGGTGAGTGGTGCTTTTGCCTATTTTTATTCAGTGCGAAAGGTTTGATAGTACAGCTATCACAATCGTATTGTGATGGCTTTTCACTGTACCCTGAAGGCTGAATATTATAATTATCTATTGCTCAATACAGTCCACTTATAGTTAATTCCATCTTTTGCTTTTCCAACACTCCGTGAGTCGTCCCCTTTGTGGCTAAACGTTTTCGCCACAAGTGTAATCAAACTGATATTATAAATGCGGAAGTTTGGATGTTTGTTTGTTTGTTGCTCAATCACGGCGAAACGGATGAACGGATTTGAATGAAATTTAGTGTATAGATAGAATATACCATGTATTAAGACATAGGATATTTTTTATCCCGATAAAGTGAGTAGTTCCCGCGGAATAAACAAATTTCCGAGATAAAATTATTCCACGCAGGTCAAGCCGCGGGCGGAAAGCTAGTTAGTAATATAAGGTTGAAAATTGGAATGTGGATAACATTTATTTTACCTACGGAGCTCGATGACGCTCGAAGGGTCGACTTTTAAAATAGGTAAAAACATGTATACACATTAAAATGGGTGACAAATGATTAATGTCTTAACCGTTTGCTCGTCATGTTCTGAGAAAATGTTTGCGTTTATGTACAATCTCAAACAGACAAATCTATACAGTAAAAGAAATGTATTTATTTATTTATTTAACACTTTATTGTATATAAGCATACACGTCAAACAAAACAAAAAACAGGAGAATATTAAAATATACAAAAGGCGAGCTTATCTCTATAAGAGATCTCTTCCAGCAAACCTCAGTAAGGAGACAAATTGATGAGGGAAACGCAAAAGTAGACAGCGAGTACACTTACAAAAACAGTAGTTATAAACAAACATACAACTAATAAATAGAGAAAATAACAACCATGTCGATGACATACATACTTAAATTATGGTGTTGTTATAATATAAATAAATATAATAAAATTTATAATCTAATATGATAAAAACAAATACAAAACCTATAAATAAATATGTAATATACTTAAACAAATGTATACAAATAATAATAATAATTTATTGAGACAGTTTAAGGTAATGCTCCTTCAGTCGCGATTTGAAGACCGGTAACGACTGACTATCACGTACGTCGGTGGGAAGTGAATTCCAAAGTCTGGATGAAAGCATGTATGGAGAGAGAATATAGTTGTCTAAGCAATCATAAATATTTTCCAATAGCATTTTTTGTTTATTGCTGGTGTGAAATAAGAAATATGGAAATACGTTCATGATTTCCAGAGAAAATTTAATTTGTATTGTGCAAGCTTGTAGAGGTATATGTTTTCTTGACAACGGTAGAGCGTTTAACCTCCATCAATATCGTGTGGTTTTCGGCACATAAATTGAATAGAACCAACCCATCTCTTCCGGTGGGTGTCGTAAAAGATGACTAAGGGGACCTTACACCAAAACATATCTACATCTACAGATATAGACTTGCAAGTTGCCACGGCGATGTGTTTACCTGTTACGTGTAATATCTATATGTTTCCAAAATTGAACTCTCGAGCTCGACTGCTTGTTAATTTGTGAATTAAAAACTCTGTAGTTTTGGAGAAATTTCGGAACATAGCATTGTTAACCAAAACAAGTAGCCTAAGTCATCCACGTAACTTGACATACCTACTTAAATAGGCTATATAAATTTCATAATGTACATGGCATGAGAACATATGTTACAAGTTATTAAACAGTATCTGTTTCTTGTAAACTATATTCATCTAACTAATATTATTAATGCGAAAGTTTGGATGCTTGTTTGCTTGTTTATTTGTTTGTTTGTTGCTCAATGACGGCGAAACGGAAGAACGGATTTGGATGAAATTTGATATAGAGGTAGAAAATACTATGGCTTAAAACATAGGATATTTTTTACCCCGATAAAGTGAGTAGTTCTCGGGGGATAAATAAATTAAACACATTCGCGATGAAGTTATCCCACGCGGGCGATGAGCTACTATAACATAAAACCAATGTAAAATCTTATTGAAGAAGTACTTCATAGATAAATAAATAAATAAATTTCGGACACTTTCACCAATCATCTAGTCCCAAACTAAGCAAAGCTTGTACTATGGATACTAGATAACGGATAAACATATATAAATATTTATATAAACATCCATGACTCAGGAATAAATGTTCATGTTCATCACACAAACATTTACCCGTCGCGGGATTCGAACCCACAACCGTTGGTTTCGCTGACAGGGTAGCTATCCACTACAACAATCGGTCGTCACCTGGATGGACCTGAGTAGAAAGTACTTTTCCAACAAATTTTATTTTGATAGTGAGATACATGTTATTTGCTTTCGTACATGTTTTATGTATCCCTAGATATTTAAGTTACTCAACATGTTTTCAATAATTAATAACTCGTCGGGTCAATGACCTTATTCGCACTACACACAAACCTTTACAGGTTTTCGTAAGCATCTTACAATTAAGATTTTCAAATAATGTGTTTTTGGATAAATAAACTAAAATTAACATATTGTTTCGGTCATTAAACTTTATGTTTGGGATGTCTCAGACCACCCTGTTTGGGATAGAGTTTGTGACGTTATGTTTGTGTATAAATCTGATGTTAAGAGAAGATGAGGTCGAAGGTGGGAAATGTGCTTACTCCAAACCCCCAACTAAATCTGAAAATAACATTGCAGCATGTGGTCTTTAGAGAGAGGAATTCTTCGAAAAAGTAATAGTCAAAATTGGTTAGTATTTTTTTTATAATAAAATATCCTTAGACATACACACAGCGTCATCTAGTTCCACACTAAGGAACTATAGACTTGTGTTGTGGATACCAGATGGTTGATATACTACATAAATATACTTATTATAAATTGTTGTGGTTAATCTACAACAGAGTATGTTAGTCAGTGGATTGACTGTACCTACTTGCTCCAGGCTATTGATTTATATTTCATTAATTCGGCCCGGAATACGATTCTTTGGCCGACAACATTCTCCACATATTTTAATATTTGGCTGGTTGAAAACAAATATAGTTATACTGACATTTTCATTTTGTAAATTAACGAAATAAAAACGTACAGAACAAGGTTGTGTTACATCGTTAGTTATTTTCTGAAATAAATGTATGCATTCCGATTTTATTATACTAAAGAAAATATAGAACATGAGGTCCGCATAGTGGATTATGTCCCATACCCTCAAGAGGAGGAGGCCGTACTCTGGCAGTGAGAGCTTAAAAATCGCCGGTATTTTCGTGATGCTTATTGAAATAAAATAAATTGTAATTAACCGATACGGAGTCGAGCTACCAGTTGTAACAATCGGATCAACTCCCACCTAGACTACGCGGAACCCGGGGGCTTTTGATTAATATGATAATAACGTAAATTGGATTTGGTTACATTTCCATCAAAAAATTATTTCAGCTTCATCTGCATTGTTATTGAACTTCGTTTGAGTTGAAAACCACTGAGAAAATTATACATTAACATACAAATCCAATCTCGCAGGTATACAAACAAACCAACAAACAAAATAATCTTTATTTCCCAACAATAATAAACATAACACATGCAAGCGTATACAAGAGAACAAACCGTACAATTTGGCGGAATTGTCACTAAAATCGATCTCTTCCAGGCAACTTTACAGGTAGGTGTACAGCTAGAAAGAAACATTGTCAACCCCGAACTAGGAAATTTTTGTAAAAGAACCATTAATTTTTGTGAGGAAGCGCATTATTTACACTATTGTTTATGAAATACATTATAAAGAAATTTTAAACAAAATCGTTCGACCAAAGTATTACGTCCAGACATCCACTATCACATACGACATATTGCCAAACCAATTTCGTTTTATTCGTGACTAGCTTTCCGCCCGCGGCTTCGCCTGCGTGGAATCACTTTATGCGGGAACTACGCACTTTATCGGGATAAAAAATATCCTGTCTTGATCCATGTTATGTTCTATCTATATACCAAATTTCAACCAACGTTTTTTTTTATGCACTACGGGTTGGTACTTGACCTCAATCACACGTGATGTTAAGTGAAGTTAAGGTCGAAGGTGGAAGCGTACTGACCCGGAAATCCCAACACATTTGGGGGACTGGCTATCTTATCGTTTCGTTTCGTCGTGATTGAGCAATAAAGAGACAAACATCCAAACTTTCGCATTTATAATATTATACATATAATAGTTAGATTTATTCCAAGCATCATGTTATTCCACAAAGCGGAAAAGTGATATCAATCTAAAAGTGAAATATGTACCTAGTTGGTACCCAATTCCAAGCAATTCGCAAAGCAGAAATACACGCCGCTTTATTCCAGCACAAAGTCAAAGGGAATCCTGAGTGTCGTGTCATGCCAGAGGCAATTCAGCTTTTTTTATATGACAAAATGTGTATTTCTTCCAATGCGAGTAATCTGTATGTATGAGACGAGTGTGCTGATTGATCCCGCAATTCTTACAAGGGAAATGTTGGGAACGGTTAAGCTAATTTACACAGGAGTGATTTCTTTTTATGCAGCTTTGTATTGAAAGTATGCCTACTTTTACTTTGTCTTGTCATGCTCTCTAGTCTAGTCATGGACCAGAATATATTGGACAAATTCGTGAGCCGACGCTTTTTCGGTTCGCTCCGGATACTTTCCATTGAAGAATGAACTGTGGAAACAAATAAAGGCTTTATCTATCTATCTTTATATAACAGTTTCAGCTTCGTCATGGCCAAGACCACATCACCTGTCTGCAATATGAAATTGTAGAAGATATTGTCCACATCATGATGGAGTGTGTCCGGAGCAAAAATGTTTCATTTAAATGAATGTTATTTGCAAAATGGGAATGGTGGAATTCTTAGCTGCCCTCACATCGGGAGCATCGGTATTAATGGTGAGGGCGATGCTCGAGTAATCGAATCAGAAATGAAGAAATCTGTAGACGAACAAATGTCACTGACATATCCCAGGGAATTAGCAAGTTAGTGTGACAGTGGGCTGGATACATAGCTCGAAAAACTGATGGCCAGTGGAGCATTAAAGATCTGAAGTGGAGACCAGGCAAGCGCAGCATAGGACGTCCACTCACAAGGTGGACAGACGACCTGATAAAGGCCGCGGGAAATAGCTGGCCTCTAATATTTTTGAATGACTTATTTAAAAAATATTTTTCAAGATTTTATTATACCACTTTGTCGGCGTGATTAATACCCATACCCATGTCCAATTGCAGCTTTCTAGTACTAAGAGCCTGTAAGGTAAGCGTCGGATAGACAGATAGACGAAAACATTGCCAAACTATAAGGATTCCTTGTTTATTATGCAAAAAGAGGTATATAAAGTTACCAACGCGCCCAACATAAAGACAACGCCGAAGGCGTTTGTGGTTATAAATTAGCGTTCTATTCTAATTTTTCGTCACAATACATTTTTGTAAATGTAATGTATGTTAAAAAATATAGCAGCATTTAGGAAAAATAGTGATAAACATGATGTCAATACAAGAAATAAAGATAAACTTGCAGGGCACATGAGTCGCCTCCGCAAAGTCAGTAATTCATTCAAACGCCTTTTCAATAAGGTTCCAGTTGATATACAAAATCTTCCTCTCAATAAATTTAAAGATACTGTAAAACAGAAACTTATTAACAAAGCATATTATAAAATATCAGACTATTTAGATGACAATCATCCCTGGACCTGTCCTTTCCTGTCTTTCACAATTAATAATGAAATATAAAAACCTTTATGTAAAATCAAAGCCTGATTTTAAAAGAGCAACCCTTCGAGTTTCTTGCTTGTTCTTCTCAGGGAAAATTGCATTTTGAACAAGCAGTAGCTTAAAAAATGTAAAATTGACTATTTTAAGTGCACTCTGTGTATCTACAAAATAAAGCATTTTTGACTTTGGCTTTATAATTTAGTAGGTAAGTAGCGTTGCAGTCGCTTAGTAGTAAGCGTAGTGTTTGACGACCTAAAATAGAGCGATATAGAGATACCTTAAAAACACTGCGAGAAACCGTTGGATTACAAAGGTTCAGAACCACTTGGGGTGGAAGCATTAAGATAAGCCTGTATTAGCAGTGGATTATTATAAGCGGAGATGAAGACGATGCGATCGAAAATTGTACATTTGATATATCTAAGGGAAGCAACTTCGTATAGTTTTAGATTTCAAATATTCTTGTTGATTACCTACAAATTTTTCACATTTATTTTGGTGTGTTATATCTAGTTGCGTCCTGTTTTGTTAATGAAGATTCCATTTCATATACAACATGAATCAAAAATATACTCACTGGGTGCACTCGGAAAGCCTAAAAGCTAATTATAAATAGCACTCACATTCTCACTATTTTCAAGAATTATTATAAATTATTGTGAAAGCGACCACTTCTATTTCCAATTTGAAATTCTCTAAAATAGTAGGAATCACGGATATTTAGATATTAGATATTTATTATTAGCTTCTAGGCTTTTCCAATTCATTCAGTGAGTATATTATTTTGGATTTATGATTTCAAAAGAAATCTTAAATGAATAATAAATAAATATTTCGGAGACTTATCCCAAACTAAGCAAAGCGTGTACTATAGATACTAGATAACTGATAAAAATACATAAATATTTATATAAACATCCACGACTCGTGAATAAATGTTCGTATTCATCACACAAACATTTACCCCTCTTGGCATTCGACCCCGCAACCGTCGGTTTCGCTGCCAGCGTCACAATTCACTACACCAATCGGTCGTCAACTTAATTTATCAATTGAGGGCGCCACTGAATCCGGTGCTTGGACAACTAGTTTGCAGTAAGATAAGCTATGAAATATATCAATCATCCAATCGTTTTGTAACTTCCGACGAAAATGTATCTGACGGCGTCGTGTGTGTGTTCAATGTTTGCCCAGACGTATTACAGTAATGCCTGGCCTGATTTTTTTTATACATTATAGACTAAACGAGGGGACGGGTTTTTAGTCATGTTTAATGAAAATCGATTAAGCCGGTTCGATTATATTTAGCTTTTAACACATTTTTTTGTGTATTTCGAGGATATCATAGTCCCTCGAAATTTCAGTGTTTTTTTAATACATTTAGTTTCCTGTAGGATTTTCTAAATTTTCAATTTATAGTTATATATAGATGGCTCAATCAATTTTCCAATCACATGGCCAGATGTTTTATTTGGTGGACTACTTGTGTACAGCGAAATTGGCTAGTATAGTGAGCGTCCACCCTCACTCGCCGAAGGTTTTTGTGGCACTGGCTTTACAACTTTAGCTTAATGGGTCGGGCGGCGACGACAAAAACTATGGTTTTATCGCACTACCCGACGTCGTCTACTTTTTGTTATTTCGTCTAAACAAGTACAGTTTTCGTTCCACAGATCTAATTAATGAAAAACCATTCCGACCAAATGTAAAGCTTCCAAATTTGAAGCTTAGAACAAATTGGAACAAATATACAACTTGAGATTGTTCACAGAGGTGTTACACAATTTCCTCGTCTCGGAACTAATTAATTAGGTCCTTACCTATGAAATTGGCGTTTTGTTTGAAGAATTTCATTAAGACTGTTTTCTTCATACAAACATTTTGGATTTTTTTTGGGAACGGCAAATCCAAATTTAGCTAAACTTTGTGTGTATTATGGGATAACATTAAGTTAAGTATAGGCAGCGTTAATCCTTAAAAGTAACCGCTTTTTAAAAGTTTCAGCGAATCTAAGAAATGATTATGGGAAGCACAAGAAAAGAGCTCTGTTCAAATTTTTTTATTATGTGATTTAGCCGAGAAATTAAAAAATATTTCATGTGAAACCTTGAAATAATATTCCATTTTCCAAATAAAAAACAAATTTGGATATAGCTTTGAAAATCGCAGGAATTGGTACATAAGATTAACGAAGAAAAAAAACTCCAATTTCATAGGTAAAGACCCAATATTTTATTTCGATGGTACAATAAGTTGATACATTGTTATACAATATGCCCCGAAAGGGTATATCATGCAAGGCTGGAACCAAATAACTTGAAAAATAATAATGATTATTTTTACAAGCTTTTATTTAGTTTGCAAGTTGTTCGTTTCAAAATTTGCAAACCATTTTTCAACCTGTTGCTGGCATCTAATTGAGCTGAAATTTGGCATATTTATATAAGTTCAGTGACAATGCAGTATTTATGGTACCATCAAGCTGATCTGATGATGGAGCCGGGATGTAAGAACTGGAACTCCCTGCTGTCAAATGGCAATAGTCTTATTTGGGCTAGTTTGTTTTGTTGCCATGAGCACTTTCCATTACACATCATAATGAGGGCCTGAAGACGGTGGTAGACAATTTCCACTGGAACTCCTGGACCTTATGTTACTCGCCTTGTTTGTTTGTAAACGCTTTATTGTACAAAAAGGCTATACATTAATTTTGCATTGATACATAATTTGAGTACAACGGCGGACTTATCCCATAGAGGGATTTCTTCCATCCGACCGTAGGGTTAGTTAGAATACAGTAGATTGGGCGTATACAAATTACAGCAAATTCAAACTAAAGCAAATACCTACACACTAATAAATATCACCTTTGTACTAGTAGCCCAGGGAAACTACGGTTTGATCTCGGAAAAACGAATAACTGCGATTTTCTTGAAACATTTAATAAAGTGTTGTAATTGTAGTAACAATTGCTGAAAATTAAGCATTTGTAAGAAACGCAAGTACTAAGTAACTTTCTTTTTATTCACAACGGGTTAGCACTTTACCTCAATCACACCTGATGTTAAGTGAAGATTTGGTTGGTGGTAGGGCATATTAAATGTCCGCCTGGCTAGCTACCACCATCTTATCTAAATCTGCCGCCAAGCAGCAATGTTAATAGCATTATTGTGTTCCGGTTGTCTAGAGATAAGATTGCCAGTCCCCCAAATATGTTGGGGTTTCCGGGTCAGTACGCTTCCACCTTCGACCTCATCTGCACTTAACATCAGGTGTGCTTGAGGTCAACCTGTCGTGCATAAAATCCAAAAAAAGAAAACATACGATATTATGATTGTTTTTTATGACATAAGGACTAAAAAAGCGTAGACCATATTATACACCATCCAACATACACCAATAGTACAACATAATAACTATACATATGTATAGTTTTTATAGTTTTCAACATTTTTAATATATATTAAAAATGTTGAAAACCCCTGAGAAAACAGGTAAATCAACCGGAAAACAGGTAGCCAGATAAACCAAACTATGTGAAAAGCAAAATATCTTCGAAACAGCTTAACCGATTCCTAACAAACATTGCTAAGAACATAATGTCCAAGTTTAATCTGAAATATAATAAAAATTAAAGACTATAGTCATCACGTCCACTACTGAACTGCTAAACGGACAAATACTCGACACACCCACACACACAACGCAGTTAAACACACAACACCCGTCGTTTTTCGTCGGGGGTTAAAAATAAATTTTAACTCAAGTTCGATTTCAAATTTGAGATATGGGCCGTTATTGTTACCATATATTATAGATAGATATATAGATAAGCATTTATTTGCATTCATGTACACACACATAACAAATTTTACATATGAAAAATACAACTAAAACAATAAAACACAAGTACAGAAACAACAAATATTATGTGTGTGCCGCAGTATATAAAAAGGCTACAGTTCAGTGTATGGATTTGCCCGAGGCGGGCAAAACACTGGTATTCTGCTGAAACCTGAGGGTTGGTCTGGGACAAATGGAATTTTGAAATGTGGTTGGCGTTATCAAATTAAAATTAACGGTATTGGTAAATGAATATTGTGTAAGATTATTCCCGTAACATATTGGATTCAATTAATAAAATATACCTAACCAATTATTTATTGAAGCAATTATTATTATAATTAGAATAAATAGATAATTAATGAAAAATTATGAAATTATTGCAATTTACGATTTCACATTCTATACACGTTAAAATTATAATAAATTATTTCAATTTGTGATGCCCAAGCTATGGATCCAATCCACAACCCTCTACTGCTTCATATATTATCTTCTCATTTTGTTATTCATATATTATTATGTTACTTTGTTCTACCATCCAACTCAGAGCTATGTCCAAATTCATCCACCGTAACACCGACGCTTACACATTGTTATGTTCCATCATTCCACCGAAGTATGTGCCGTAAAATCCGCGAACTCAGCATTTTGTACATGTACCGTACATGTTGAATTCATTATCAACTGTGTTGGTGCTATGTGAGTTTTTCACTCACTGTGTGCTAAACGTGACTGGGAATTATATTAGGACAGGTATAATCGCTGATGAATTAGCAAGTGAAGGATTTGTTTTGTTTTGTGGTGTCACAGTGGAAAGCTGGAGTCGTGTACTACATTTGATGTTAAGGTTACTGTAAATTCTCTTGCGACTCTTGTTAGTGTATCAACTTGAGATATAAACCAGCATAGACTTACGTGTTGCTAATACATAAAGTGGTATTCAGTTATTTTGACAATGCTTTGTGAAAACGGGCTACGCAGATGACGAACTTTTTGTAGGTTTGATAAAAAATCCAAATCGGACAATTTTGCCTGGAAGGGTGGAATATATAGTATTCTATGCATTACCACACGGAGAACAAAAAGTGCGGCCGATAAGAAGTCACAAAAAAGTATACAGAAAAAAATGTATCTGTGTAGTTTATCAACCACCTGGTATCCATAATACAAGCCTAGTTGATTAGTGTGGAACTAGATGGCGCTGTGTATATGTGCAAAGATTTATTTAAATTTTAACCTTGTATACAAAAAAATACCCAAATGTCACCTATTATACCTCTATGCTCAATTCTGGACTCTCTATTACAGAATTTAAAAAAGGTTAAAAGAGCATCACCTCTCCTAAATTTCATGATATTATTATTACTCTATCTTACGTCTATATCTTACGTGTTTAATAAGAAAAACTGACACACAAGCAACCCGACTATAACAAAACTTTTACCCATTCCAGTAGCATCAGTTCCAAATATACTGTTTTATATTTTTAATATAGTAACTCAGCTTAAAACTAAATTCAGAAGATCATAAAGTCATTATTGTCTACCATTAAATTGTCACAATTAATACAATCCTCTAGTAAAACTCCATTTATTCCAAGCTTTGCGAACAGAAGCCACTTGAGTCTTTGCAGCAGGGCTGGATTCAGTATCGACATTTAAGACAATAGGTATCCGCCTTTTTGGCGGGATCTCGGCGAGTGAAGTTGCAATTTTCTTTATAATTCTTATAATTTGTGCATTTTAACTTTGGAAGTTTAATAATGGCAGAAATTGTGAAGCAAACGTTAGTGATGGTCTAAAAGTGAAGGGAAGTGTAAATTAAAGTGCATAACGATGCTTTTGGGTTCCCACAAGAAGCCGCCAAAATCTTTTGTAAAGCATTCTGCCACTGGAGAATGACTTGAGCGTGACTAGACTCTGTATACGCCAAGTATACGACGAATTACTTGTGTTGACTGAGACTGACTTATAAACTGAAGAAATAAGAGAAATAGGACATGGCTGTATGGGCTTAGATCCCTTTGCCTTCTCGGAGAGGATAAATAAAACGAAAAAAAAAACAATAGCCATCCAATTTACATTACCTATTTTATGGCTTTTTGGCGGGAACTCGGTGAGTGAAGTAGCATTTTTCTTTATAGTTCTTATAATTTGTGCATTCTGACTTTTGAAGCTTAATAATGGCAGAATATTGTGCAGCAAACGTTAGTGATGGTGTACAAGTGAAGGGAAGTGTAAATTAAAGTGCGTAACGGAGCTTTAGGGTTCCCACAAGAAGCCGCCAAAATCTTTTGTAAAGCATTCTGCCACTTTACTGAAGAATGACTTGACCGTGACTAGACTCTGTATACGCCAAGTATACGACGAATGACTTGTTTTGACTGAGACTGACTTACAAAATGAAGAAATAAGATAAATAAGACATGGCTGTTATGGGCTAGATCCCTTTGCCTTCTCCTAGAGGAGAAAATAAAACTAAAAAAAAAAAATTACCTATTTTATTATATACACAGATAATTCTATTGTTTTTTTTGTTTGCTTTATTTCTTTATTAATTCATTGAATAATTTTATTACAAATTTACTAAATACATACATACTAACGTCACGACCAGTATCCCAAATGGGGTGGCCCAAGCATTAGCGTTTGGTTGTTTTTATGTATTAGTATTTATAATTAGCTTTTAGGCTACTCGATTGCAGTCCAGAGGGCGAAGTATGAGTTTTGTTTCGACTTAACTTTACTACCGCGTTCACGTTTACGTGACGATTTGTATGAAGAAATGTGCAGCGTCTCTAGCAGATAGTTTGCAAAACGATTTTTTTTCATAGATACTTTTTGCGTAAACGCAAACGCGATGGTAAAGTTAAAAACGAGACAAAATCGCACTTCGCACACTGAGCGTTTTTTTTATTTATTCGGTATTTAAAAATAAATCTTTATTTATCCAACTATGCAATAAACTTTTTTAATCAATTCTGTTAGTCAGTATGTCCAAGCTACTACCGCTTCGGAAAGCGACATCATCTGTGGGAAATGAAGCAGCGTAAGAAACCCATGCTGGGAATGTATGTCAGATTTTTCCACCAGATAGTCGGATCCGATAGTTTAATCCGACTATCGGAAGACGTTGGAGCCAATGGTGTCGATTCGGATGTACACCAACTAAACTAAACTAAAACCAGTTTTGGAGTGGTGTCGTCGCATCGTACTGTTCCAGGGTGAAAGAGACAGTACTACTTTAAAACTGATTTTAGTTTAGTTTAATTTAGTTGGTTAGATAGACCCCATATGCGGATCGGACGTCCGAGTCGGAAACAGCGCCGAAGTGTTTACGATTTTATTACCGGTTTTATCTTATTCGCGTCAACACGAGCAAATATTTCCAATTTTATTTTTTTTCCAGTTGTCCATTTATTCTTTCTGCTCCGCATGCAAGCACTCGGGATAGCTCGAGAACGACCGAGTTCAGAAAAAGTCTGACGTAATAATCGGACGTGTATCGAGTGAATATGATTAGATAGTCAGCCCTTATATTATGTAAGTTCATCGTTATCGTCATCGATTACATTGACCAATGAGAAACCGTCAAATTGCCGAGCGAGTGATGAGTCAACCAATCGCATGTCAGAACGTAACCGATGTAACGAAGAAATTATGTAATAGAGCCCCTGATAAGACAATCGGAAATCAAATCTGACGTACATTCCCGCCTTGACTCGACGACGAAACCAATGTCATCGTTAAAAATTTTGATCCGCTGGACCGGCGCCGCACGGTAGTAACACCTACCAAATAAAACCTAGATCCGTTTCTGATTGAAATGAGAAATGACTTTATTATTTGCCACCTCCCAACGCCTGTTCCCGTTACTGCTGACTTTTCATTTTCATTTCCCATTCGCCGCGGCATCCTTTGCATTCCCAGTTACCGAGGAAAAATGTTTCCTCCGCCTTCGTAGTAGACACTTTTATTACGCTTGAAGAATAGTGAATTATTATAAATGAAGTGAGGGACGTGAAAATAAATTGTACTACCCACCTTATTAAATGCGAAAACATAACTATTATTTAACATTAAGAGGGTTTATTCGTTGCTATATTACATTTTGGTATTGGTATTTGTTGTGGTTACCCATTGAAACGCATAACGTTTTTCACCATAAACTGACAATTCATAATATTACTCGCCATAATAGTCATTTGCAATAAACCGTTATAGCATAACTTCATTACACATAATATGATATGGCCGAAACCTGTAAGGCATAATCATAGAAAGGCATAATTTTAATAAGCATAAGTAATGAAAGGCATCATTTTTGCTGATCATAATATTCAAAAGACATAATATTTTAAAAGCATACATGTCAACCTAACACGAAGGGTATGGCGGGCGAACCTAACCTATCCATGTCGGGGTGCCAAGAACTCCCGTGCTTGCTTCACTCGCACTCGCCCGGCTCGCTTCCGCCATACCCTTCGAACCTAACCTAACCATGTCGGGGTGCAGTTATACTTTATAAAAGTATGTCAGACAAAATTATGAATATGGTAATTTATGCATAATTAAAATCTGCGTTTCAAAGTATGCCTTATAAAAATATGGCAAATGAAAATATAGATTTATATGATTATGGCTTTTATTATTATGCCCTTCAACAAATCTGCGTTATTATGTTTATGCGTAATAATAAACACTATTATATACTTATTAATTTGTATGCCATATGATGTATGTCAATTGAACTTATGACAATAAATATCATGCGTTTCAAAGTGTCACCATTGGTTGTATGTGTGGCTGTTGCAGGTTGTCTGAGATCTGTATCACTACGACCGATGCCGATCTATTGTGATCGCACTACAGTTCGTTCCTCAGGTTTGACCTGATGTTAAGTGAAGATGAGGTCAAAGTGGAAGCGTACTGACCCGGAAACCCCAACACATTTGGGGAACTGGTTATCTTATCTCTGACAATCGGAACACAACAATGCTATTAACATTGCTGCTTGGCGGCAGATTTAGATAATATGGTGGTAGCTAGCCAGGCGGACAATTAAAATGCCCTACCACCAAACAAATCGAGTACTTAAACATGTATCCCGCTGGGGATCGAACCCGCGACCTGCGAATCGTAAACCTAATGTTGTTTACATTGAGCTACGGAGGCGGTTAATAAATAATAGCTTTATCTATCTATCTATGGGAAAGGCCTATGTTCAGCAGTGGGCGTCCACTCAGAAAGAGAATAGAACTTCCCTGAAGGTTGTTTCGCCAATTATTATGTCAACTACGAAGGGAGACGGACTCCATTTTTTATCTCAACAGAAAACCACTGGCTTACTTTAATAAATAAAAAAGAAATACTTTATTACAATATATTCCACATGTATAATCCAAAAAGATCGGACAAAGGATAATAAAACAAAACCATAAGCCTTTATACGGAGGCCACTCATGAATTAAGGGTAAATAAAAGCGTATGATGCGTACAGACCCCATGTGGCTCGGCCAATGTATAATGCCATAAAGTATTGTCTATGGCCAACGCTGTTTATGTTAATGCAGGAGTCCATGCCAACTCGGTGCAAGAGAAAGTTTTTCATACCCCCCTCGTTATTATATTACCTCCACTCTTCGGGGGTTCCGGAGCAGATATTGAATTTTAACTGGAAACTTTAATACGAATAGTACGAGTACCTACATACCTAATGGATCTCGTGATGTTATTACAATTTCAATGTTGGAATGAGACGACCGAATGGTGTATAGTGATCCTTTGAATCCAACAATTGCAGGTTTGAATCCCGCTGGGGGTAAAATTTCCGAGTTATGATCTACCTAATTTCTAAGTCTAACTAATATTATAATTGTGAAAGTTTGGATGTTTGTTTGTTTGTTGTTCAATCACGGCGAAACAAATTAACGGATTTGGATGAAATTTGGTACATAGGTGGATATACCCTGGATTAAAACTTAGAATACTCCTTATCCCGATAAAGTTACTCACTTTCTGCGGGATTAACAATTAAACATATCCGCGATAAATGTTCCACGCAGGCGAAAATCTAGTATTATTAATGTATGTTTATCCGTTATCCATAGTACATATAAATATCGAAACGCGTTCAAAATTTCTTGAGAAAATTAAATTTGCACGTTGTAAATTACAGGTCTGTAGACCTGTAATCGTCTATCTTATACACACAACTAAGACACACTTACATCGTAATGGCTTTTTGGCGGGAACTCGGCGAGTGAAGTAGCATTTTTCTTTATAAGTCTTAAAATTTGTGCATTCTAACTTTTGAAGCTTAATAATGGCAGAATATTGTGCAGCAAACGTTAGTGTTGGTGTACGGGTGAAGGGAAGTGTAAATTAAAGTGCGTAACGGAGCTTTCGTGTTCCCACAAGAAGCCGCCAAAATCTTTTGTTAAACATTCTGCCACTTTACTGAAGAATGACTTGACCGTGACTAGACTATGTATACGACGAATTACTTGTTTTGATTGAGACTGACCTATAAACTGAAGAAATAAGATAAATAATCACTCGAAACTGGCAGTAATGTCCCTCGACAATGAGGTTGACTGGTTGCCATCCTCAAAAATAAGAAGAAGAAGACACACTTACACACACACGCTACAGTACCTGGCGGTAAATATGCACATCAATACAAACGAATGCTAATTTCCATGTCCATCAATTATTAGATTTATAGTTTATCAGAATTTGAATTCAGAACTAAGTAGTTTATTGTTGTTTTATTGTGATTACCGCGTGACTATATAAAAGCCAAACAAAAGTCACAATGGTAGTGTGCGACAGAGATAACGCTCTACGATGCCGAAATTAGCCGATTGTCTCTTTCCAAAGGTCGATGTGCAATCGTCGTTTCACGTCAAAAATTTTAGTAATCAGTAATTCGCTCTTATATGCATACACGCAATCACAAAATTGCACACGCGCTATCACGTCTTCACACACGCAATAAACAAATACACTCATACTATACACAATAATTATTTCCATTGTCTCTTTTGTACTTTTTTATCAATGATAACTTTTCTTTTTTGTTTTAGTAAACCGTGGGGTGGAGACCTGGATACCCGAGACACAGGTTTCCCTAGTTCATGCACCAGTCTCCACATAGAATTATAGTCCCTAGCAATATTTAACTCTACTGTACAATAATGTTATAATGTGGAGAAAAATAAATAAATGATTGATTGATGGAAAAAAAAATAGCACTTTCTAAGTTTAAATTACTCGTGAATAGTAACCACTCATAGAATTATCAAGTTGTACGGTATTGTATAACTATATTCGCTTCACACACATCTAAACTTCAAGTGACAGTATATACGTAACTAATTCACAAATGAGTAGGGTAAATCTTGAAAAGGGTAAGCTGTCTGTAGAATTATTCGATATAGCGTTTTCTGATACGAGGAATTTGATTGCTAGATACTGGAGGGAATCTAGTTAACCCAGCCTCTGGGATAAACTGTTTCTATCCATAATATAAGCCTAGATGCTTACTGTGGACCTAGATGGCGCTGTGTGTATGTGCAAAGATATTTATTTATTTATTATTCTGAGTATAAATTTTCTAATCTGAGTATAAATAACTGTTTATAGAATGTTTGCCGTGTGGTTCCCTGCGGAATGAAATAGGCTAAAAATTAACTATATACGGGTGGAATCCCTCCCCACGCCTAGTGGTCCGAAGATGGAATATATAATGTAATATAATGGAAAATAATATATAAAATAATATATAAATAAGAGATAATCAAATATAAAATAAGGGAATATATTATAGAATTTATAAGCGTAAAAGCTAATTATAAATTAGTTACTTTCGAGAATTTCTAATTATTGATAAATCTTTTTTTATAATCGTGAATTTTGGAAAAAAATAATATTTAAAGACCTGTAGAATATACATGGAACTTAATAACTACCTGATAAGATAAAATAAAATTCTAATCTGTACTATTTATATTTTGTAAAATAACCGTTATCAAAGCTTTTTAGGTATTATAATTAGCTTTTAGGCTTTTACAGCGATATTTAACTATTAATGAATAAGATATACAAAAGGCGAGCTTACCACTAAGAGCCGCAAAGTCATCATCATCATTTTCCAGCAAAGCCGTCATCTGACAATAATAACGGAGAACGTAGGGTATTTTCTAAAAAATGCAACGAGTCTCTGTAACATGATCTCATTTTTCAACCAAGGTAAAACTACATTAGTAAAACATTCGCGTACAAAAATAGAAATGGAGAGATTGCTAAAATTACATCTGAACCGCAAGACAGTACATTTCATTGTCTCAGTGCAAACAAAGAGAATTGGTGTGTATAGTTGAAACTAAAAATGGTATTTGGTATTCGGTAAAGTCTTCCCGTATCTCAAATCGGAACGCCCATGAACGTCATCTGATGCCTCCTCGAGCACGGAACACTTATTTTTATGCGTTCCACTAACATTGATAAGGTATAGTCAACGACAGATATATAATATTGGGTCTTTACCTATGAAATTGTAGTTTTTTTTCTTCCTTAATCATATGTACCAATTCCTGCGATTTTCAAAGCTATATCCAAATTTGTTTTTGCTTTGGAAAATGGAATATTATTTCAAGGTTTGACTTGACTTTGACTTTGACTGGGAGGATTGTGGATTGTGGAGGCGGGATTAGTGACGTGTGTATTACCCCAAATGTAAGCATTATTGACGTAGACCTTTTTTTTATGCACGACGGCTTCGTATTTGACCTCAATCACACCTGATGTTAAGTGAAGGTGAGGTCGAAGGTGGAAGCGTACTGACCCGGAAACCCCAACATATTTTGGGAACTGGCTATCTTATCTCTGACAACCGGAATACAACAATGCCATTAACATTACTGCTTGGCGGCAGATTTAGATAAGATGGTGGTAGCTAGCCAGGCGGACATTTAAAATGCCCTACCACCAACCAAACCCAGTACTTCAACATGTACCCCGCTGGGGATCGAACCCGCGACCTCCGATTCATAAACTCAATGTTGTTTACATTGAGCCACGGAGGGTTAAAGTAGTAGTACCTTAGTAGCTTTAACATGAAAATTTCGATCATTTGTTATGGTGAATTATACTCATGTCGCTGAGTGTACAGCGCCGATGCATTCCGTCCCATACAGCTCCTATCCAGCGGAACGTGAACCGTTGTTTAAACCTGACTACGAGAAAATACGTTCCCTGTTCACGCAACATTTAACTGTTAATATACCTTACATTGCATTAGTGAAGTCTTTTGAGAAAGTTTAAATATGTAGTCGCAATATTTACTTATTTCTTCATTGTGAATTTGTGATAAATAATCATCAGGGTAAGCTGAAGAAGAGTACCAGCGATAAATGAAGAGACCGCAGTAGTTTATCAACATTAGGGATCTTATAATAAATAAATAAATAAATTTACACAAACACACAGCGCCATCTAGGTCCACAGTAAGCATCTAGGCTTGTGTTATGGATACCAGATGGTTGATAAACTACACAAATAAATACATGTATAAATGAAAAACATCCATAACTCGGGAACACATGTCTGTATTCATCATACACACATATGCCCCTAGTGGGATTCGAACGCGCGACCATTTGGTATAGTAGCAGAGTATACCACTACACCAAACAGGTCAAGTTCAAGTTTGGCATGTGAAGAAAGAAAAAGTGTATTTTTGTCAATTTATTTATTCAGGATAAGAACGGCTTATTACAAAAATAACGTATTACAATACATGTGACAAAACTATCGCCAATTACACTTATCCATATATTAAACAATGTACGCTCGTGTACGTGTGGTTACATAGAATTAAATGAAATTAAATTGCGCCCCCTCCCTCCCCATCCCCCCCACGCATCACCGACCATTAGTTGAATACTAATAATCCGTGATTCATAGGTATGTTCACACCAATGCTAGGAAGGTGCAACAGAACAGGAAGTAATATTATCTATTGGTGTCAAAAAGACATATATTCAGCATGATGTCGCGATATTAGACTCCCAAGAATGTAGTGACGCGACGTTGGTAATCTGTGGACACCAGGCGACGGAAGTATCAAATGCCCGCTGTAATTGTCTCACAAAGTGATACAGTTGCAATTAGCGTTGCCGCTTGATAGTCCACTATTGTGTTTAAGCAAAAATTATTTTAATTATTGCTTTTCAATATTAAATAAACTTAATTACATTTATACTTGCAGGTGGATACAACAGAAGGAACCGGTACTATTGAATTAAAGGTTACTATCGATTGTACAAATCTATCGATAGATTTCGTAACTGTCGGGAACAATAGGTACTATCGATACTATCGATAGTTTATGCAATATTAGATAGCAATATTATGGATAATATCGATAGTATTACTGCTTACCGATAATATTGAACTAACTAAGAGATCGATACTATCTATCGATAGTAAAACTATCGATAGTTCGACAACACTAGTTGCAATGGCTTTACAAGTAGAGAAGATTTGTTACAAGTGTGAAGAAAAAAGAAACTTAACCCTATTCACTAACCTCCTAATAGTGACAGCACAATGTTGATACAAGCGCAAGAATCAGTTAGTTAGCCATTCACGTCTCACATCCGTTCTTTCTTTCTACTAATGCAATCGTGAGCCTATAACAAGCTACATTTCTGGCATTATTCAGTGTAACAATAACTTCATTGAATAATCAATTCTTTGTTCAGTTCATGTAATTGACTGAAAGACTTGTGTAATATTATATTTCTCTTCAAATAATCACTGACATTTGCTGTACATTATCTCGCCTTTATTATACACCAAAACGAAAAATATACATTTTACCGCAACATTTTGATTTACCACCGAAAAGCCGGCAGATCTATTAATGTTAATGAAACCCAAACTGCCAATTTTACTATGAAGGCAAAGTTTTTATGCTCAATATTTCCAAGCGGCGTCTACAGCATTATTGATATTCAAAGTTCTCATAAACTTTCGTTGCTAGGGGCTGAGATCAAAGGAATTTATTTCTGAACAGCACCTCTCTAAGCCGACCCAATTAGGGCTCCACGAAGATATTAACCCTATTATCATTTTGTGGTTGTGAGCACCATATGCGACTCATGACTTTTGGATTAGAGGAGCTTACGCGATATAGGACCTAATTGCATCTCATTTTAACCGGTGGTTTTGCAATAATCGACGAAGAAATTAAACTAGTTTAGTAATTTCATTTCTTTGACGACCGATTGGTGTAGTGACCCTGTCAGCGAAACCAACGGTTGTGGGTTCGAATCCCGCGACGGGTAAATGTTTATGTGATGAATATGAACATTAATATTCTCCTGTTTTTTTGTTTTGTTTGACGTGTATGCTTATATACTTCTGTTTTTTGACTATCTGTGGAGACTATTTCTGTCTATGATATAACTATTTTGTACTACTTAACATTATAATGTAACGACTGTCAGTTTCCCGAAAATAAATAAATAAATAAATAAATATACAATAAAGTGTTAAATAAATAATAAATAAATTTATTCCTGAGTCATGGATGTTATAAATATTTATGTATGCTTATCCGTTATCTAGTATCCATAGTACAAGTTTTGCTTAGTTTGGGACTAGATGATTGGTGTAAGTGTCCGAAATATTTATTTATTATTTATATTTATTATTATATTTATTAATTAATGAATGTAGTTTACAGTGTCAAAATTAATTTTTAGCAAAATTATGTAGGTAAATATGTCTGACCTTGAAGACATTATTCTAAATAACTCATCTAGTTCCCCGACATTACTTAAAAAATACGTTTTATGAATCAATTCGAAACAGGGTATTAATTGTTGATACTTTATACTCCATAAGTGTAAGTTTATACAATAAAGTAACAAACAAAACCCATTGCATTACCATTGAAGTTAGACTGCAGATGCTTTTAGCATCATCGCTATAGGTCACGCAAATTGAGTTCGAGCCTGGAATGCAATACGATTTTTTAATATATTGTTTAAATATACGAAAGTATCTCAAGGATCAACTTTAGTATCTTGAGATCGTTTTATTACTGTTCAGCGAGGTAACGCGGCGAAAGTGTTAGGGTCCATGCCCCAAACGGGATGCCTGGATGGCGTTTTCGTCCTTTAGTTTAGCTTTAGTCTTATTGCTTTGTATTAAAAAGAAAAAAAACTTTATGTGTACCATATTCGTCGAATATTATATAAATAATAAAAATTCTTTATTGGAACTAAATTAAATTAGAGCGATTTTTGTTTCTCTCGGTAAAATGTAATTATCTTTTTATATTGGGTATTTCGAAAATGTTGGTAATTTTTAAGACTTACCTATTCTAAGTATCCTGCTTATACAGTATGAGGTTTCATTAGAATAGGTTAATTCATCACGAATATTTCGAAAAGTTTACGTGAAAGCCGTGAGTGTAAACGCACTTAATAGCTCCTATGCATAAAATTTATTTACTATATCTATGGTGCATTCACGGTGCAGCATAATACGAATATGGAATTTACCTTTTAATTTTGCAGTATTGAGTCAACATTTTTACGTAATTATTTATGCATATCGCCCAATATTTCGTTTTCTGTACGAAATTTCCGACACTGTTTACTTTGATTTCCATTATTGGGTTTTATAGTGAACTTATTCAGGCTACTGTTCGAAACTTGGATACCTACAATGTTGTGTGACGGCGGCCAGGAAGCTTTACGGGACAGCCCGGCGGTAAATCAGCTGTAAAATGGATCGGTTTACGAGCAGTTAACTTCTCTGCATCCTGCGCTATTACTTCAGACGGTAATTCCTAGTAAATATTCTAAAATACGTTTTTGATATAAACTTTCTTACATACAGAAACAAGACAAAAAAATAGAGATTATGTACCAAAGGGAGCTTGTGGCTCAAATAGATGACTTCCAACTGACCCTACTGGAGGTTATAGATAAGTTAAACTAGATGGCTCAAATATTACAGATGTATTTTTTTTTGTAAATATGATAGGTACATATTACAAATGAAAACATACAACTCGAGCACACATGTCTATATTCATTATACAAACATATACCCCTAGCGGGATTCGAACCCGCGCCTTTTTGGTATAGCAGTCAGTGTTTCTATCCACTACACGATCGTAAAATGTAAGTGCGAAAAAAAAATTTGATGGTATCACGATCGGTATCGATAAGGACGTTATGAAGGTACAGCACAAATAAAATAATATTATTATTATATTTTTAAGAGCCCATAGGGTCGCGCCGCTGGGCAAAGGCCTCCCTCATCTGTTTCCAGTCGTTTTTGTGCTTGGCGAGCGCAAACCATCCCTTATTAAAACTGTCAAACTGGTCTCTCCACCGTTTTCGCCGTCTGCCACGTATGCGTCTGGCGGTTGTAGGAGTCCAAATAATGGACGCATTTGCCCACAACTCGCACGGCATGCGGCCCACGTGACCCGTCCAGTCCCACTTCAACGTCGCCGCTTCTTTCGCTACGTCAGAGATCCGAGTCCGTGAGAGTAGTGTAGCATTCCCGACGCGGTCGATCAGTTTGACTCCCAATGTGCAACATTCCATGCTCTGGCAAACTCTGAGTTTGAATTTCTGACGTTCCGTCAAAGACCAAGTCTGAGCACTTACTCGGTGAAAATAAGAAAGAGATATGAAAGATATAAAAAAGGAAATCTATATACAGTACACAATTCAGCACAGTATAAGAAGAATGTATTTCCAGCAATGCCCATAGATATACTACATAATAAACATAGACCGCAAACGTAATGTGGGACGCCCCCCGGCTAGATGGAGCGACGATCTGCGCAGGGTGGCTGGCAGTAACTGGATGCGTAAAGCCGAAGATCGGGCTGAGTGGCACGCCTTGGGAGAGGCCTATGTCCAGCAGTGGACTGCCGCAGGCTGGTAATGATGAAAAAATGATGAAACATAGACTTATATATTACTGCGTATGGACCGAGCAGTTCAAACAATCAAAATGGCACCACTTAATGTCAAAACGGGAGTGTGACTCAGTCATAGACCGACTTCGTTCACAAATTGTCGTATTAAATGCTGATTAATAATGTAATTGTATTAGTTACCACATGAAAGCGACCGAAAAAAGGCTTAAGTATAACACATCTGTCTCATTCGTAAAACTCATATTTTGATCAATAGCTTAATTTTTTCTTGCACTTTTAAGTGATCAATTTATAGGTTGTGAGCACAGATTAAAAAAAAATTGGTTTCATTCAAATAGTTTGATATGTTCACAGACAGTAATAAATAGTAGCAGAACAAAACAACATTAACATACATACTTACGCGAAAGACGCCTCCAATACAGCGTAAGGTACATGCTCTTTTTAAATAAATATAGCTTGTATTCAAATAAAATACTTATGACGTAGTAGCTTAAGTATAATCAAATTCGCAATGTAATAAGCAAGACAATATAATAAATTTTTAGACCTCAAGGTCCAAATATGGGTTATTCTTTTGTATGAAAATTTCCCGCGGTGTTTAATCTTTATGTTCATGTTTACCCAACTGCCCAAGAAGGGAGGGTAATGTTTTTCGAGTGTATGTATGTATATCCGTTCCTTTGGCGCATTCTGTAGCATAAACGGCTTGACCGATTTCGAAGAGCATGGTATCATTAGATTCGTCTTGATACCTGGTTTACTATAAAATGTATCCCACAATTTATAGTAAAAAATTCCAAAATTGAGTCCGCAAAATACAAAATATGCTTACGGGTTTTTCGTTTTTAAATACTTAAATAGAGCTTTTTCTTTTATTGTATCTTTAAATGTACAAACTTTCAACAATGCTAGCTCCATTTCATCAGAAATAGATTAGGAGTTGAAGATCTTCATTTAATTACTTAAGCATACGTCCCGCTTTAAGACCATATCTAACTCAGAGAGACACTGGTTAAGTAAATGCATGTAAGATAACTTGTCCAGGGTTTCCATTACAAGTTAGTTACGAAACAGTTGAATGTACAGTTAGTAACATTCACTATCTTTCACTTAGCATTTAACTTGGAAATGGAAGTAGAGCTTGAGGCGTCTTTAAGCATGTCTAGGTATAAAATAGCCTAACTGCTTTCTATATTTCTAACGTTATATCATTTGTAAAAAGAATAGAACCAACCCGTCTTTTCCCGTGAGTATCGTCAAGGGCGACTATGGGACTTTCCATCAAGAAATATCTATAGATTTGCACGTTTTAATGTGAATGGGTCACTGTCTCGTGTGCATTTCTGTATACTTACCGTTACTTATTTCTGTAAAGTGAACCGTGGATGTTCTTTCTAACTTTAACTTAAAGCAACTTTTAATATTTGGAACATACATTGTCTTTTGAACATCCCTACTTGTTTGGGTTATCTCTGACCACCCCATTTGGGATAAACATCGTGACATTATGTATGTATTTATAGGTATTACTTATGTGAGTCTCAGAGTCTCAGAGCGGCTTTTCATTCTCCAGCTGATACGTGCATTTTTGTAAGCAAGCAAAATAAGCAAGCAGTCCACCTGGCGGCAAGTTTTAATGACATATATAACTTCCATGAGATAAATTCGATGCATTCGACGTTAATATCTAATTTTTTTTTCATAAAAGGAAAGAAGAAGTGTTATAAAGTATAAGAATTTATTCCAAGAATTCTAAACGACCACCTAAGATAAATCTGCCTGTTTTAAAACTGGTATTAAAGTGTAGCTATAAATTTAATCGTTCGATTCCACGTTGAGAAATTGGCGATAAGTTCTGTCTCTCAAACTTCGTCGTCCTACATTGTTGGCTGGGGTATGCAGACGCCAAACCTCAAATTTATTGACATAGACACGGGACATCGAGTTTCCTTTCTCGGTGAATAAAAATAACTTTGACAAGCAATATTGTATTGTATCTAGCGAAGTATGTAAAATATTTTAAAACCAATAAGATATACCTTGCTATCTTTGTTTTTTTTTTATGGTCAACGGGTTGGTACTTGACCTCAATCACACCTGATGTTAAGTGAAGATGAGGTCGAAGGTGGAAGCGTACTGACCCGGAAACCCCAAAACATTTACGGCTATCTTATATCTGACAACCGGAACACAACAATGCTATTAACATTGCTGCTCGGCGGCAGATTTAGATAAGATGGTGGTCAGCCAAGCGGACATTTAAAATGCCCTACCACCAACGAAACCGAGTACTTAAACATGTACCCCGCTGGGTATCGAACCCGCGACCTCCGAATCGTAAACCCAATGTTGTTTACATTGAGCCACGGATCTTTTTGGTTTTAATATCTTTTTTGTTTTAATATCGACATGATCGATTAATATCTATAGTTAATGGTTAAGTTACTTATTTAAAAAATCAGAAGCCGTTTTTTTATCGTTTTAAAATATTTTTTGAGATTGATGGTTTGACAACAATAATTAAAGGTTAAGCGGCTTATTTGAAGTGATGTTTGACTATAATTGTGCAAGACGTTGCATCATTATCTTCTTGATCTGGTCTCATTTTTTTTGGGGTCGGCGCAGTATGTCTTTTTCAATTTATATCGAGAATGCTCCACAATCAAATGACGTATGAAGGTGTGTACGTATATGTGTGTCTGTGTATGAATGTGTTATTATATGTAAGTGTATGTGGAAACCTACATACATATATACATACATACATACATACATACATACATACATACATACATACATACATACATACATACATACATACATAAGCATACATTGGTTTTGGTCCAATAAAATTTGAAACTCATTCGACCGGAAAAGAAAAAGAAAATACACACTTAGAAACAAATAACTTTACGCATATTTATACTATGGTTATTAGCTTAGATATACTAATATATAAATAAAAACTACAAAGGTTCCTACTACGAAACCCTAAAGTAGAAAGATAAGGGTTTGGCCTATTACATTTTTTCCAAGAACGTTATAGTATCACTGATTGTAGATTTAAATGTTTCCATCAATAGCAAATCAGAGCAGTATATAATGAGTATAATCAACCAATTTCGTTCGAAACATCCAAATTATCTGATACACAATTCGATAAATAAAGTCTCATTTCATACAATCTCCAGGAAATTGTCCCGCGCCTCGGCGGGCGGGCCGAAATTCACTACAAAAGGCATTCTCACTGAACGCTAGGATAAAATCGAGAAATCCGTAGCGCGGGAAGGTGGAGGGATTTAGCTTCAGGAGAGCTTCCGAGAGATGCAACACAAACGGACGTACAAAAGCTTGACCGGTATTGTGACACGGATTTGGACTTTTCGAGAACCGAGCTTTTCCGATGTAGGTAATAGTAGATTCTAAATTCCATTTGCGTAATGCAAAGTCGATAGGATTTTTGTAATGCAAATTTTGCACCGTTTCCGAGAATAACTATTGCTTAATTATCGCGAATCGGCGACATGAATAGATCAGGAAGCGTAGGTTTGTTACTTCGAGGACGATGATGAGGTTATTGTTTGTAATTACGGTGGTACACTTTATTGGTGGTGTTAGTGAAGGTTTAGGACCCGATTTCGAAACACATATAAGCGTAAGCTATTTGTGCGAAGCCAGATAATCGAAGTGCCATACAAACGAAACGCCATTTAGCCGATGGGCCATTATACCGAAAAGACAAATATGCGAAAGCCATAAGATCGAATGTACAGACCCCTATGTGTAGCGAGCGACAATTTGGGTCGGGGCACCCCGACACTGTTGGTTAGGTTCTGAATGTTAGGTTGACATATTTGTAATATTTTCGAACTTTTATACACAGCCCAGCGGGTTAGTAAGTTGAAGTGGCAGTGGGCAGGGCACATAGCTCGAAGAATTGATGGCTGTTGGAACATTAACATTTTGGAGTGGACACCACGCGCCGGCAAGCACGGACCACCTAATGAAGATTACGGGAAGTCGTTGGTTGCAGGCCGTTCCCAACAGGTCGCTCTGGGAATCTATTGGGGAAGCCTAAGTTCAACAATAATCACTTGGTATAATGACTATCGATTGTTTGTGTAGATAAATAACTAAGTATATAATTATATACCAACTTTGGCGTAATCCCCTGCACGTACTGACGACCTACTTAATTTTCCAGCATCTGACCGTATTGTTATTATCCTTACTATGTTTAATAGCTGGAAAATTACGGTCCAAAGCTGTAATACCTTTGTAATTACTGTGATTACAATTTGATTTCATTTCAGGTCTTGGTTTGATATCAAAGCAGTTATTTGATAATCAATATTAGCTCGCTCTTCTATATTATAATGTGTGCTCTGAATTATGTTTGGGGGCAATTTGAGTAACAGCGTTCACTTGCTCTAAAAGGTTTCTATCAAATAGTGAGCATGTTGGTCATTATTAGCTCGGAAAAAATCTCTAAATAGTATAAAACAAACAAATGATATCATGTATCTTACGTTGAAATAAATGCTTGAAGTTTGAAGTTATATTTTTATATGGATTTTGATACAGTTTTCAATAACATTTGAGAATTTCTTTCGGACGGTATGTATCAAATCTAACTAATATTATAAACTGGCTTTCCGCCCGCGGCTTCGCCTGCTTGGAATAACTTCATCGTTGAAATCCGTTTCGCCGTGATTGAGCAACAAACAACAAGGGTAGGCAAAGATTACAGATATCCTCTTGCGACGATCCTGACACACCTCTTTGCCTCATTCACTCTCATAACGTTGTTCATACAGTTTCGTTGGTATAGGGGTACTCTTGACTTGGCTTTTTTTAAGACGTCTAAGATTTGATTGTGGTCTGTTCGCCATGGTCTTCACCTATTTCATTCATCTTCTCCACAAATCCTCTAAGCAAACCTTTTACAATCTTTGTCACTGCGTATTCTTTCACACCGCATAACTGCCTAGTTACACGATTCCTTAACCTATCTTTTAAAGTCACCTCACTCATACTTTTCAATGATCTCATTTCGACTGCATTAATTCTATTTTTTGCTTTTTCTGGCATATTCTGTTCTCTCTCCTAGTGTTAGAATTAGCACTCCTCCATGAACAGCCAAACAAACCTTTTTAGACACCTTCTGTCTTCTCATCTAGGCATGCAGCGCTCCATTCACTTGATTTCTGGCATTCATTCTTCTTTCGATGTTCTTCTCACACTTTCCATACCTTGTAAATGAGGAACCTAAACAAAATCATGCACTTGCTCCACTTTTTCTCCATCTATCAAAATACTACAATCGGCTCTCTCAAATGTCAAAACTTTTGTTTTATTCACGTTTCAGAAATGTGAACTTTGGTGATTCTGTAAATTTTGCATGCGCATTCATAAGCTAACGATTCAGGAATCCCTATCCAGATATTCTATGATCGAGAGTGTAAATAATTAGTCATTATCATCATCACCTTCTTACCTTGGTCCTAATTTATTTGGTGTCGGCACAATACGTCTTTTTCTTCCAATCATCTGTCAGCCGTTACCTCATCATTCACACCAGTTTCGTTTATAACCCTCACCCAATCCTTCCATCTTTTGCGTTGTCTTCCTCTTCTGTGTCATCCATCGACATCCATATTCATCAATCTCTTAGTAACATGCGTTTCATCCCTCCTCATAATATGTTCATACCAAGCCAAACGATTTCAACCTTTCAAGTTTTTGAAGTGTAGATAATTAGTGACATTTAAACGTCAAAGTCAAAAATGCATTATTTACTCGTACACTTACATATAAAATACATATACAATAGTCAATTTTACATATATGAAGCTACTGCTTGTTCAAAATGGAATTTTTCCCTGAGATTAACAAGCAAGAAACTCGAGGCATTGCTCTTTTAAAAACAGATTTTTATATTACAAATAGGTATTATATTTCATTATTAATTATGAAATAGCCTGGCATGCGAACGAGCTTGTTATGTTCAGGGATGTTTATCTTCCAAATAGTCTGATATTTTATAATATGCTTTCTTAATAAGTTTCTGTTTTATAGTATTTTTAAATATATTGAAAGGAAGATTTTGTATATCAACAGGAACCTTATTGAAAAAGTATATACATAACCCTTTGAATGAATTACTGACTTTGCGGAGGCGATTTATGTGACCTGCGAGTTTATCTTTATTTTTTGTATTGGCAACGTGTTTATCACTATTTTTCTTAAATGATGCAATTTTTTTTACATATAAAATTTTCAAAAATGTACTGTGAAGGGAAGATTAAAACATTATACTTACTTTGTTGGTTAATGTTCTCTATTTTTATTGTAAATCAGTTTGTGAAAGATGAGATTGTCATATATTTTCTATGACGGTTTAATAGCATCGTAAATATGTGCATATCTTTGGCGCCGATGCAGGGACCCTAATGAAATCGTGGCTGTTCACTTTATCTTTCGCCGAGCGGGTGACGGAAATGTGGTAGTACGAGTAGTAGCAGCCCGTACCAATTGCTATGTAATTATATGGCCGTTTTGGCCGCGACTTATACATAGAACATTTTAGATGGTACACCCTTGAATTACAAAGGAAAAATACCTGTAATCTTGCACTACACAAGAATTGTACTCGATACTTGCCTTAAATACAAAGGTTTGCAAATAAAACTTAATCACTTGAACTTGGACTATCACTGCACTCTTGAACCTGACTGTACACACCGATTTCCATGTTTGGCGGGCGGATTCCGCACTGATACATATTAAAATTCCATTCAGTTCTTCGTTTTCGCTCCTTACAACGAAGCGATCTTTGCGTCGAGTTATAAATAATATTAAATAATAAATAAATATCCCTGTACATACACACAGCGCCATCTAATTCCACCACTAAACAACTAGGCTTGTATTATTGATAACAGATGTTTGACAACACAAATACCTACCTACGTGTTTCTTTTTGTAAAATACATATTATAAATTTAAACAAGCATACCTCGGGTAGGTACACATGACCGTATTCAACAAACAAACATTTACTCCTATCGGGATTCGAACCCGCGACCTCTACACATACCAGTCAGACTTTCTAACCACTACACCAAAGAGGTCGCTAATCCAAAAATTAATTGAATAAGCGTGCAGAAACATATTTATGACACGTGTTACATGCATTTATAGTATTTCACGATTTAAAAAAGAATTGGCGGCTGGCCTAGTGCCTGGCATACTTGGCACACTCCTTTAACTGGTGTCAAGACTTACTGGAGACAGTGGAATGTAATATTGTGCGAGTCTTTCCAAGGAAAAATGAAGTTCGCATGTTTTCCATTTGTTCTTACGTCATTGCATGACAAAAACTATGTTGAAAGTGAGACGTGTTCGATGGGCATGTCTTTATAGGGCAGGACTGGCATGCTGTTTAATAAACGCAAGTCAATCAAACTAAGGCCCGTATATATAAATAAAGATTAAGATTACTTTAAGTTGACGCTTGAGAATCTGTTGCATATTAACAGGGTAAAATAATAATAATAAATAAATATTTAGGACACTTACACCAATCATCATCAGCCCGTAAACATCCCACTGCAGGGATTCCCTCGGCCTTACCCAGTATAATGAGGGAGTATGGGCCGTAGTCCACCACGCTGGCCCAATGCCGGTTGGGGACTTCACATGCCTTAGAATTTTAATTTCTCAGGCATGCAGGTTTCCTCACGATGGTTTCCCTCACCGTTCACGAGCAGTCGGATAAATGCACATAAGTAATTACATTAAATTTAAAAACTCATTGGTGCATGGCCTGATTGGGTTTTGAACCCGGACCTCCCAAATTGGGAGACCGTGTCTTAACTGCTGAACCACCGACGCTCACCATCTACACCAATCATCTAGTCCCAAACTAAGCAGAGCTTGTACTATGGATATTAATAACGGATAAACATACATCAATATTTATATAACCATCCATGACTCGGGAATAAATGTGCATATTCATCACACAAACATTTACCCTTCGCTGGATTCGAACCCGCAAACCGTTGGTTTCGCTGACTGGGTCACTATCCACTACACCAAGCGGTCGTCAATATCCCATACGTCATTCCATACAAACTTTCAAATCCAAATATTCCGAAATGAATAAACCGATTTTAATGAAACTTTATACGTATAAGCAGAATACATATTGGATCGTATAGTAGAAAAGATTATCAAAATATCGAATTTAAAAAGATATATAGCATTTTTTCTGTTACTATGGAAACCTTAAAACCACTCTAATTTCAATACTCTTTTTCGAAAACGTTTCCACTAACTCTTTAGTTCCAAGTACATGCTTATTACGTATAAAGTTTCATTAGAATCGGTTTATTCATTTCGAAAAATTTTGAGTTAAAAGTTTATGTGGATACCATGCGGGATGAACCCTCTTAAAATAGTATCAAAAAATAGTATTGAAACTGAGACTCGATCTCAATATCAAGATCGATTTATTATTACGGCCCTAAGCAATGCTATAAATATGACAGGGTACTTGTTTGTATATCTTTCTCTTAGGTTGGGACTGAGTATCAGAATAACTATAGAATAGATTGGTTTGCATAAGAATATCTCTGTGTAGTAACAAGAAAAACAATTGTTAACGGAATTCGAACCCGAAAACGTTGATTTCGAAGACAGTCTCTACTCACTCCACAAAAGACACCAAACACATTTCAAAATTCCATTTGTCCCAGACCAACGCTCAGGTTTCAGCAGAATACCAGTGTTTTGCCCGCCTCGGGCAAATCCATACACTGAGCTGTAGTCTTTTTGTATACTGCGGCACACACAAAATATTTGTTGTTTTTGTACTTGTGTTATATTGTTTTAGTTGTATTTTTCATATGTAAGATTTGTTATGTGTGTGTACATGGATGCAAATAAATGCTTATCTATCTATCTATCTAAATCAGTTGTCTTTACAGGCAAACCAAGAGTCAATATGACACCATCCCATAAATCGTAAATCATTAATTCCGAATTTGAACACATCCGATTGTTCGCAAATGTAGGTAGATAGACTGGATACGACTAACCACACAGTGTCTGACACGGCTCGCTTTCCATTAGCTTTCACAACCGCTTTTTTAATATTACATGCGGGTACAAAATGTCACTCGCACTAGCAATTTTTCACTCAAAAACGGAAACCACACGTCGTTCTGACACGGGAGTGATTAAAAGGCGACGCACATCAAAAAGTTTCATTAGCCCCTACCATAGGTTGCTACCTCATCTCACAACGAGTTCAACGATCGGGAACAAAAGTGAAATAGGTATTGTTCCATCTTCAATCTTTAATAAGAGGTCTTGTTGTAAACGCTACTCGAGGAATACACAAATGGGAAGTTGTCCTAATTTCTTCCATGTTACTCGTACATGTTTTTAGGGTGCTTAATCCGAATATGAGGTTTGGTAACAAAATTTCGTGATATAAACACAAATATATATATATATATATATATATATATATATATACAGGGCGTCCCAAAGTTATGGGACATGAAGGGGAAGTACCTTAAATATTGTAGATAGTGAATTTTGCTCAAAGAAGACTTTATGTTATTTTTAAAAGTTAGTAATTCTGCATTCATAGATTTTCTAAAAATTACTTGCTTCGGCTGGGAATCGAACCGACTTAAATGTGAAAAAAAAAACACCCTACTTTTATGATGCCAATCGAAAGAATAGCTAAAAAATAATAACTCTGCCTAAGTAACATAGTATTTTAAAAGAAAGGAACAACATAAAATGATTGAGTCAAATTTCAAGAAAGTTATTTATTGCTAAAGTGATTTCTTCTTTTGGGGATACGTGAAAGATATGCTATACAAAAAGCGATACGAGAACGTAGGCGAGTTGCAAACAGAATTGTGCCATATCACATCGAGTGTTCACCATAAAATGATTAGAAAATCAACAGGCAGCGGGCTCATTAAAAGATTGGCGATTTGCGTAAGACAAGAGGGATCACATTTTGAGCATTTAATTAATTAATTTACAAAAAAATACCTACTTAATTGACTACGGCAGTTTCATGTATGTTTTTTATTTGATTAAAATGATTAATTTCACGTTGTTCCTTTCTTTTAAAATACTATGTTACTTAGGCAGAGTTATTATTTTTTAGCTATTCTTTCGATTGGCATCATAAAAGTAGGGTGTTTTTTTTTTCACATTTGAGTCGGTTCGATTCCCAGCCGAAGCAAATAATTTTTAGAAAATCTATGAATGCAGAATTACTAACTTTTAAAAATAACATAAAGTCTTCTTTGAGCAAAATTCACTATCTACGATATTTAAGGTACTTCCCCTTCATGTCCCATAACTTTGGGACGCCCTGTATATATATATATATATATATAAAAAAAGATAAATTTAATTTTTTGGTGGTTTTTGGTTTATTACTGAAAAACGATCAACTTTTTATAAATATAATTCTGAATCAATTTTTTTTATGCACAACGGGTCGGTACTTGACCTCAATCACACATGATGTTAAGTGAAGATGAGGTCGAAGGTGGAAGCGTACTGAACCGGAAACTCCAACACATTTCGGGGACTGGCTATCTTATCTTTGACAACCGGAACACTACAATGCTATTAACGTTGCTGCTTGGTGGCAGATTTATATAAGATAGTGGTGGCTAGCCATGCGGACATTTAAAATGCCCTACCACTAACAAAACCGAGTACTTAAACATGTACCCGCTGAGGATCGAACCCGCGACCAATGAACCGTAAACCCAATGTTGTTTACATTGAGCCACGGAGGTGGTTAAAATAAAAGTACATAAACTTTTTAGGTATTATCTACGATGAACCGTTCGGGCGCAAACGCTAATAGAAATGCGAGTTGATGAATGCAGATTTTGATGGCTTTACGCCTATGAAGCTGCTGACCATCATTAGACAAAGGTGCCAAAGACCTTCTGACATCCATGAGAGAAAATTCGTTAGTTCTATCCTATTATCCCGGAAAACACAGGGAACAAGATGGACGGACGAACTTGGTCGCGGGAAGTCGCTGGTTGCAGGTCGCTTCCAATCAGCGATTCTGGACATTTTATTGGCGGAGTATAGTTAACTGTGGACGTCCTGTGGCTGATATGAAGAAGCTGGCTGCTTATACAAATTCCTGTCATGCATCTGACATGACTTACTTCCAATTACCACGCGGTGTATATCGAAAAACGTTATAAAATTAGTTATAATAAAGAATGTATTTGTGTAGTATATCAATCATCTGCAATTCATAATGCAAGCCCAGTTGTTTAGTGTGGAACTAGATGTCGCTGTGTGTAAATTCAAGAATATTTGTTATTATTTCATTATAGGTTACTCAGACAGCATAAGGGTGTTATGCATAAAACCATACAAATAGTTCAAGAAACCCGTTGAATTTTTAATTTATACTACGTTTGGGTTTGTCACCAATTGGACACGCAGATTTGGACATACTTGTGTCCAGTTAGTGAAATCCGAAATAATTAACATTTTCCTTCGTCAACTCCACACACAAAGATCTAGTTTAAGCATAATCACATTTTAAATCACTTTACATTAAAGTACTTTTTGATACCAAGATTCGTGTTGATAATTATTTATTTATTTATATCTACGATTCACAGTACGAAATATATAGAGAAATGCACACGTGACAGGGGATGAGCCCATCGCCGTTAAAACGTGTAAATCTATTGATGATTTTTGGAGGCATTTCAATTTTATAGTATAACATAGAGGCTTTTCAACCGTTTCAAATATAAGGTTCGCAAAACGGTGGTCGGGGGTTTGGTTGGCGATAGGCATAATTAAATGTCCACCATCTTATTTAAGTTTACGGCCAAGCGACAATATGATAGCATTGTTATGTTCCGGTTGGTTGAGATAAGATAGCTAATTACCCCTGATAAATTGACGGTTCAGGGTGAGCTTGATTCCACCTTCGGCCTCATCTAACATCAGGTGTGAGGTCAAAGGCTATCCCGTTGGTGCATTTACCAAAGAAAATGTGTATACTTATATCATAAATAAGTGACTTTCAACACAGTTCTACAGTGTCTTTACAATCAATTTCACCAAATCAGGTAAGACTTGAGGACTTTTGTTGAGGTAATTTCATCGCCCTAATTTGTTATCGAGAAACTTTCAATGGTTATTTGTAGAGAGAGAAAGCCTAATCAACTTTATCCTCCCAATTTTCATGGGTAATTGGCCAATTAATCGAACCACAAAAGTTTTAGACGTAATCGAATAGTACTTTAACAATAGGATTTATTATAAGATTATCTTTGGTTCTTATTATTAGAGAGTCGATGGCAGAAACATTAAATTATTGAGGACCAGAGCATAACTCACGAGTAGGGCATTGTCTGTGGCATCGTAGAGGTCTAGTGTGCGAAGTGCGAGTTTTGTCTCGTTTTTTACTTTACCATCGCGTTCGCGTTTACGCAAAAAGTATCTATGAAAAAAATCGTTTTGCAAACTATCCGCTAGAGGCGCTGCACATTTCTTTATACAAATCGTCACGCAAACGCGAACGCGGTTTTACTACCGCGTTCACGTTTACGAAGTCGAAACAAAACTCACACTCCGCCCTCTGTAGCGTACAAGTATCGGGACACACAGGGCAGCATAGAAGATGCCCCATAGTTTGTGGTGTGATACCGCACAAGCTTGCTGTTCTGAGGTTACGAATAATTGCGCCAATAACCTTGTGTATAGGGGCGGGGGAACACGGTAAACATTTCATCCAAGATAGATGCATTGGTACCCGACTGCCTAAGGAAGAAGAGTAATGTTTTTCGAGTATATACAAACGCTTATGCTTGGGTTTTCTCTACAAATCTTTTTCAAGCTTTTCTTTTTTTTGCATTATTCACTCCATTCGGAGAAGGCAAAGGGATCTAAGCACATACAGCCATATCTCATTTCTTCAGTTTATAAGTCAGTCTCAGTCAAAACAAGTAATTCGTCGTATACTTGGCGTATACAGAGTATAGCCACGGTCAAGTCATTCTTCAGTAAATTGGCATTTACAAAAGATTTTGGCGGCTTCTTGTGGGAACCCGAAAGCTTCGTTACTTCTCCAACAGAATAGTAAACGGAGAATATAATCCGAAGTTCTTTGAGAGTTCAGTAAAATATTCACTAGCACGCACTTCTCGGGAATTATTTTGAAATACTACCCTTGTGTTGGCAGTTTTTTGCCACTTCATAGATTTTTATTTGAAATTTTACGTTACGTCAAGATATTCATCCTAAAAGATATACTCTTAATACGTAGGTAATGTAAGAAAATTGAAATGTTAAAAATGAACTCTTTCCTTAAGTTTACCGTATGTCATTTCATTACTTCCCAGAAATCGATCCTTATTAGCAACACTGTCGAATGGTGTGATATATTTTTTTCTCGTCTTGCATTTTTCTTTATAATTCCCATAATTTGTGCATTCTGACTTTTGAAGCTTAATAATGGCAGAATATTGTGCAGCAAAAGTTAGTGATGGTGTACAAGTGAAGGGAAGTGTAAATTAAAGTGCGTAACGAAGCTTTCGGGTTCCCACAGGAAGCCGCCAAAATCTTTTGTAAAGCATTCTGCCACTTTACTGAAGAATGACTTGACCGTGACTAGACTCTGTATACGCCAAGTATACGGCGAATTACTTGTTTTGACTGAGACTGACTTACAAACTGAAGAAATAACAGAAATCAGATATGGCTGTATGGGCTTAGATCCATTTGCCTTCTCCGAAAGGAGTGAATAAAACGAAAAAAAAAAATATCACACCATTCGACAGTGTCGCTAATAAGAACGATTTCTGGGAAGTAATGACATACGGCAAACAGGAAAGAGTTCATTTTTAACGTTTTAATTTTCTTACGTTGCCTACGTATTAAGAGTATATCTTATTTAGGATGAATATCGTGACGTAATGTAAAATTTGAAATAAAAATCTATCCAATGAAGTGGCAAAAAACTGCCAACATAAGGGTAGTATTTCAAAATAATTCAAGAGAAGTGCGTGCTAGTGAATATTTTACTGAACTCTCAAAGAACTTCAGATTATTCTCAGTTTACTATTCTGTTGGAGAACGAGCGATTTAAATATTAAATAAGATAATGAATGTGAATAATATCAGTTAGGTACTTACGTTGTAATATTTTCTGTTTGTTTATAAGGGCTTATAAGGCTTACCTACTCAAGATTACAAACTACTTTTGTTCTACGACATCTTTTTATCCGACAATTCGGCACCCTTCGTCCATTCGTCCGTCGTCGTTCGTCTACTTGGTCCATTCGTCATTTTTCCCGTTCGTCCATTTCCTAATTCGTCTATTTCCCTGTTAGTCCATTTTCTCATTCGTCTATCCGACTTCAAACTAAGGAGGAAGTACTCAACTTAAATGTATTTTTTTTGGTTCCGTGTGATTTCCGCACGTAAATAGAAAAGATAACCCGTCTCTTCCCGTGGATGTCCAACGAAAAAGGCGAGTAAGGGACTATCCACCAAAAAACATCTATGTGGGATTTCTCCAGCTGATGTTTATAACACAAATATTTTTAATGCTTAGCATGGGCATCAGCTGGGAACATACTTTTAGAAATTCTAATGAATATTACAAAACTTTACCGTATGTAAACTACTGTATTTTCCTGTGGTTAAAAATAAATTATTCATATTCATATTCTTATTTCTGTATATTTGGACACCCAAACACTAATGTTTTTGATATCTCTGACCACCCCATGTGGGATAATTATGTGTGGGTTATGTATGTATTATGTCATTGGCGAAGGGGGGATTGTGGCGAGGGTAAGTCGGTCGAAAACCACACCGCGTGATGCAAGCGTCAATTCAACCTACGCTTCAGATGTATATCGCCATCAAGTATGTAAACGCAGTGTTATACAGTTCGCGTAACACGCCTTTACCATAGTTAGAAAAGTTTCTTCCTTATGTGTCATTTTAATGACTCAAAGCGGCGACGTTAATACTGGCCCAGCTTCCAAGGAAACCGCGAAATTCATTGTCACAAAATCTGAACCGATTTCACAATCAGTCTAAGGGTGATGTATACAAAGGACGACACGACACTCAGTGTCGACACTATGTGACATGCGCAACGTATCGTCGTGTAGGTATATTTAGCTCAACATAAGGCTAGGGATATAACCCTGAACAAACGGGAACGGCTAAACGTTTAAAAAAGTCTTTTGTTTGTGTACAATCAGCGACCAGCATTTCTCGATTGAGTAGATAATTGGATTGGTTTACTAAATTGGACGAATCTACCTCTCGTTAGAGTTTGCATTGGTCTAATATTTTTTAAAAAGGTTGTTTTATACAGCCAGTTTAGTCGGGCGTTAAAATTTCTTTCATCGAAATTGATTTATTTCCGTCGCGGAGTACTTGATAGTACGACGTTAATTTTCAATAATGGAATGACTTGTCGACCTCTCGGGCAACTCAAGGGCCGACATTTACTTCGCTCAAAGAAAAAGTAATGCCTTTCAATGGTAATGCAGCGACAGGGCTACCAGGTGAAAAAATGCAACAATCGTACACCAATCATGGACTTATTATTCAAACAGGACTGAGTAGTCGCCGCTGAAAAACGAGCCGAGCAGGATGTATAACGTAGAGGCCGTTTGTCTCTGTCTAACTTATTAAAGATATGTTGCAACCACCATAGGATTCACTTGGGCAAGTATAAACGCAACACTTTTTCACCATTTTACTCCTTTTACTTGTTATAATACTTATAATATAACAAATACTTTAAAAAACTTTTAATGCAAAGAAAATTCTAAATCACACCGAACCATCACCGAACCGCCATGACATGACATGCTTTTCAGGGTTACCATAAAAATAACAAAATCGAAATAAAAATGTATGTTTTCTGTTTGATTTAAGAATATATGAAAAGAAATTAATGCGAATGTTATTTGTTTATTTATAATTGTTAAAATAACATAAAAATATAAGTGTTTCAATGTAATTTTTGAGTAGCCAAAACTGTTGATCATAATCATTTTTTTTGCTGGCAAGATGTAAGAACGAGACACACGGCCTCGTTATTTCTATCTCTCTCGGCTCGGATTTGCCTTTGTGTATGGTGCATCCAATTTAATACCTTATTGCGTTGACATAGTGATCATTTTCCTAAATGATTCTTTTGATAGTTATCAGTCCTGTTTGAATAATAAGTCCATGACACCAATACAAAAAATTCGTATTCTCAAGGAAAATTTAAAAAATAAGCATCATTATGATCCATTTATTATCAATTAATGTAAACTTTAATCATATTTTCTGTCAACTCAAATTGCTATGACAGCAACTTATCATTTTACGGTTTTTTACTTATGTAGATTGTGTGTAATGTACCTTTAAGATATCGCTGAAAAAGGTTCCCAATTGAAAAAAATATATACCAGGTATAAATTATGCTTCATTCAAAATTCAAATTAAGTAGTTTTTTTTTCTATCCAGTCTCATTGTTAGTTGTCATTGTCCTTTTGATGAAGCATAGGTTTAAATATAAAGCTAGTTATTCCCTGCTTAAAACGGATATTTTGCTTTTCTGGTACGAGTAATACCTCTATTAACCCCATAGCTGTAGCTTCTTCGACTACATCGAATACTTCATGTATATAACAGGCAGATTGCGTTGTTTATTTTAGTTTAGTTATTCCTTTAGTTTGTACTTAGTACTGAGTTGTTAGTAATTTGTGGATAATGCTGCTGGTTTTGCAATCATCTATACTTGTTTGTTGCTAATGCTGTAAGTTATACAGATTGTAAAACTGTTCATTGTCCTTAATAAATAAAAAAAATAATAGCTACGTGTTCCGGAAATCTTGTACTTTTTTTTTAATAATTCCTGGGCATGTTGCAAATATACCCCGAGCCTTAGTTTTCTCTGTAGTCAGTAAGGCAAAGGCAATAAATCACCTGCCGACTCCAAGGTAAAACGTACCTAGGAACCTGCTACTTTGCGATACCTCAACGAAGGCACGAAAGCCTTATTTATTTCGCCTCTATTGAGTCGGCTGCAATTTTCCCACACGACTCTTAGTTTGAATTATGGCTGTTGTGTAAGTGTGATGTCTAAATTTGTTGTCAGGACTGTTCCTGTGAATTATTAATGTGAAACACGTTGTAATCAATATACACGGTGTTTAACAATACCTGTGTTGATGAGGGTTGTTCTGTTAAAGCTTTTGTGTTAAGTTTAGAAAGACTTTATCTATATCAATCATGTTTAGTGTTTAAAAGACTTAAGTCTTTTAGCAGAAATGTGCTAACGAAATTGGTTTTCAAAAAGTTTATTTCAAGACTAAGGATAGATGACTTTGTAGTCGTGTTTTGGGTTTGTATTTGTTTCCAAATTCAGGATAAGCTTGTTTAAATAATGCAATTCATATTTTTATTATTGAAATCGTATACGGCCAAAATTGGCCTTAAATTAAAAGCACATAGTCGAATTAATAAAGTAAATAATTGTGTAGGTAATTTGGTATTTTATTCATTTATTGAGTGTTTAACAAACTGTATGTAATGCACACAAAATGGCGTTAAGTTTATGGACCCATTTTAAGAACTTGGTTTCTAGTAGGTAAGGCTAACACTCAACATTGCCTGTAGTCTCAAGCCCACGTGGCTTGTGGACCTTAAATAAAGTAGTCTTTTAATATAGTTTCGAGTCCCGAGAGCCGAGGCTCTTGAATAGAACTAGGTTTGGGATTAAAAAGCTTTATAAGATTTTAACCTTCTAGGCCTAAAGAAATCAGGCGACCTTCTAAAAGAGCCAGAATATCTGAGTCTCTTTGAGCACTAATTAAGTAGCCTACATTGAAGGAAAGGCACAGTGTAAAGGAAAAGCATATGGTGATAACACTCGGCGATCGCGACAGGACAATATTATGCGGGGTGTGTGGAGTGCGGGTCGTGCACCTCTGCCCCCTCTGTCTGCGGGGCGGTACCACAGCATTGTTCCGCACAGTGGTAATAGCCGGCAGTTCTATCAAAACTGATCCGCTCGAGCGCATACTTTTATGATCGCGCTGACGGTACATTGTTTAACGTCCTGTACCTTTTCCACTATTTCAGCGATCTGATATGTGATGTATTTTATGTAGATATACTAACTAGCTAACTTGAAACACAAGGAATTATTTTGTAAATGTGACAACCCTTAGCTTTTCCGCCACATAGCTGCTATGCCATTCCTCACTATTACTTTTCTTTATCCTATGGTAAAGGTATCGAGTTCAATAGGATTGGTTTATTTTGGAATAAAGAAGTGACCACGGGAGTTAGAAAAAGCATTTCCTAAGACTTACGGAACGAAATTGATGAAAGTTCTGTTACCTGACTGAAGATTTTGTGTGTTACCTGTAAGAAAAATAAAATCTTAGATCAACAGGTAAAAGTATTATGTATGATTAACTAATAAAACAAATATATGATGATCAGGGTCTCATGACATAGCTTAACTAATGAGATCAGTAATTAGAAAAAGTAACAAATAAAGAGATGTAATTTAAATATAAACTAGAACAAATGTAAAAAATTGGGACCGCAAGGCAAGGCACCCAAAACGCTGGCAGCGTTTCCTCGATGGATGCAGATACTTATACGTTGAGCGAGGAAACAGTCAGCTCTCGGGTCACCAGTAACATCAAAAATTTTAAATATTTAAGAAAAATGTAAGAGCGCCCGGCCTCCAAGGACCTTAGGTAAAACAAATTAATTCGTTTATTTTCTTCTTACAGTAGTAGTAGTAGTTGTAGTAGTAGTAGTAGTAGTAGTAGTAGTAGTAGTAGTAGTAGTAGTAGTAGTAGTAGTAGTAGTAGTAGTAGTAGTAGTAGTAGTAGTAGTAGTAGTAGTAGTAGTAGTAGTAGTAGTAGTAGTAGTAGTAGTAGCAGTATACAGTGGTAGGTTCTTAAAATAGTATAAAGTATAACTAAATCTACTGTAACATCAAATTTGTGGGAGCTGATGCTTACACTAGGCATAAATGCCTGTGTTGCGAGTCATCAGTCCCGTCTTTCGAGAAGGTACAAAGTGCGTATATCATACACTGTTCATACTAAGTTGGCAAACATATTTGAGCAGAAGAAAATATTGAAATATACCTAAGAATGTGATTACATTTGAAAGATCCGTGATATACAAACATCAATATATAAGCAAACCTTGTGTGTGTGACTGATTGTGTGTGTTCGTATGTGTGTGTTCATGTGATACTTTGAGTGATGTGATGAAACTTTGAGTGATAATTAAACTAAATGTTATGATCTACTGTTTATAATTATAATAATTGTTAATTATTTTTTTTGTGTATGCAATAAAGTGTTATAATAATAATATTTCTCACACAAGGTAAATAGGTAAGTAACAGGTCGCAAACGGTATGAGTCCATATTTGGCGCACGCGGTGGTTTATGGCCCTGGCCCACGCAGCAGTGTATGATCCTATCCTGGCTGTGGATTGTAACGCAGAACGTAACCAGCAATTGGAATGTAACGTGTTGATAAAAGGAATGAGAGGTGTTAAAGTTCGTTCAATTCTGTTGTACAGGATTTAATTCAAATTCCCGCGAACTCATTCATGATTAGGCAGTAGGTAATTATGTAAAACAGGACACGTTGGGAACCGGATCGGGACGGTATTACTACCGTTGGCCGTTTCTAACTCATATATACTTAGGTATCTGTATTTGAACTTAAATTTTATTGAATTAGATAGTCTCTTTTCATTTCCAAAATTTGACAGTTGAAAGGTGTTTGGCATAGAAAAGAAAGACCAATTTAGCTTATTTCTTTTAACCTATTTCTGAGGGAATAACGATGACATAGGGGGAGGAAATAAACTTTAGCTTTTAACATAGTTTTTTCGTGTATTTGGATTAGACCATTTTAAAATATAAAATGCTGAAAATAACATGAAATAACAAAATAACCTAATCGTAAGATAAACTAAACTTATTTACTGACATGGTTGTTTTGGAAACACTATGAAAATATAACCATTTTACTGAGGTGGTTATATAATAGAGGTTTAGGACCCGATTTCGAAGACACATATAAGCGAAAGCCATTTGTGCGACGCCAGTTAATCGAAGTGCCATACGAACGAAACGCCATTTAACCGATGGGCCATTTAATAGAAAAGACAAATATCACTTCGATTATCTGGCGTCGCACAAATGGCTTTCGCTTATGTCTTTCGAAATCGGGTCCTTAACCCGTATAATAGACACCTACCTTAATACTGATGTGGTAGACTCGTGGATACCTTCTCCTGCTAAACCACGCATACACTCACTGAAGCCCCAGCTCACTATAGTAAGGTACTGAGAGCGGTGCTCAAATTTGAACATTAAGGGTGATAAACAGGATTTTCTATTTCGCGGTGGCTGTCGTATTACCACGTCAGTCGCAAAGGGTTAAATTCGGGGATAAGTTCTAAGCCACGTTTGATGAAAATCGGTTAAGCCGTTAAGAGCTTTGAACATAGTTGGTTGCTTTACTAGATGAAATAATCATTTTTTGGGGTTTTCCAAATTTTTAATTATCTTATATCCCATCATCAGCCCATAACATCCCACTGCAGGGATATAGGCCTTCCCTCGTATAATGAGGGATAAGGATAGAGGGAGGATAATCGCTCGAGTGCGGTGGTGTACGGATTTTAATACGCTTTTACTGTTGGCTTATACGAGTATGTAATGTTATTATGTCAAGAAACCCTATTTGTAACTCCCAACGAAACAGGTGTAATGTGTGTCCAGCCTTTCCTCATCAGCCCGTAAACATCCTACTGCAGGGATATGGGCCTTCCCTCATATATGAGGGAGAGAATGGGCCATAGTCCACCACGCTAGTCCAATGCGAGTTGAGGACTTCACATGACTTAGAATTTTTATTTCTCAGGCATGTAGGTTTCCTCACGATGTTTTCCTCCACCGTATAAGAGCAGTCGGATATTTATCCTATAGTGCATTTGCACATAAGTAATTTCATTAAATTTAAAAACTCACTCAAAGAGGGAGACCGTGTCTTAACCGCTGAGTCACCGACCCTCCTATCCCATCTTTATGTTCCATACTGAATAAAATTCCTGAACATTTTCAAATGTTGCACACCGATGTAACATTCGAAATTGACCAGATTTTGCTTACAAACATGTCATTGTCAGATAGCGCTCACCTGAATACCTAAATTAAATTCTATTTTATAATCAAATTTTCCTGCCGCCATGAAATTTAATTACACAATGACAACTCGAGCACCCACGTTTTGCTTTCGTTTTATAAACAGTTAGAAGGAGGTACGCGGGATGAATAAATGAGAAATTTATTCGGAGGAAGAGGAGTATGCAACAAACTTCGGCAATTTATTACGCGGTTTCGAAGCACGCCAAAGAATAACAGAGTTAACTCGCTGTCTTTTGTTTGGTAACTACCTACGACCGAGTGTGTTATAGTTGTCATAAAAATGTTGCTTTTAACATTGTCGCATCCCGTAGTTTTTAGGGGTCCCTAGTCAACAAGTAACACACGACAAAGATATTATTATAATGAAAGGTCAAAGTTATATTGCAAAGAGGACTAATATTGGCCTTAAATGAAGACTAAATAATAAGGTCAATAATTTTTTGAACAAAGAAGTTTATGCGTTCCTGTTACATGTGCATATATCTACAAACCAATAGTGTTTCGTTGGAACAATTTTGAATTGCAAGGTGTTGTGTGATTCGTATCTATCCCTAGTACCAAAGGATACATTTTGTGGTAAAAAAAATTAACATAACGCCTGCAATTTATAAATGACTCATCCAACTTTCCAGGGAATGACTTGAGCGAATTTGAAATATTTTGTAAACACTTTATTGACATAAATTTTACATAAATTTTAGATTAATTTTACATTGGTACAGAGTAAGCACAAAGGCGGACTTATCCCATCCATAATAGTAATAGAACTAGTCTTTTTAGTTCTTTTTAGTTGCAGTTGGGTGCTTTTGTTATATATTTATTACTTTGAAGCTCTTGTATGTCTGCGGTATTGTACCGATATGATAACGTTTTTATAAAATCTGGTGTTAACAGATGGTTCTTAGCCATGGTTAATGTACGTTCCGGGATATTTAACTTTTAACATGGTTTGTTTAATGTCAATTTTATAGTCTCGAAAGTTTCTCAGATTTTCAATTTCTGACTAGTTTATCGTTTATTATACATAATGCATATAGTTATAGTGTGGTCTTACTTTAGTGTGTGTGTAAATTATGTATAACTTGAGGAAGTCAGTCTAATCAGTGAATGAAATATCTGGAATTCAATAATAGCTCTGTTCAGCATGCTCCCGTCACCCCATGAAGTGGGATTCAGGGGTCCGTACCCGAAGGGTGTAAATGGAGCTTTATTACTAATACGATGTCTGTCTGTCAGACTCACTTCACTTGTGCTCATCGCTAATAATTTAAAGTGGGGTGAACATATCAGTCGAATAGTTAAAAGACATGTATGATACAGGTCTTTCCACTTCATTAGCGAAGAAAGAAAAAACATTAATTTAGCTTAAAATAACTTACAATTACTGCTGTTTTGAGACATTATTCAACGTCGGGTTGATTCGACGAACAATAAATAAATATTTAGGACACTTACACCAATCATTTAGTCCCAAACTAAGCAAAGATTGTACTTTGCATACTAGATAACGGATAAACATACATAAATATTTATATAAACATCCATGACTCAGGAATAAATGTTCATATTCATCACACAAACATTTATCCGTCGCGGGATTCGAACCCGCAACCGTTGGTTTCGCTGACAGGGTCACTATCCACTACACCAATCGGTCGTCAATCCTGCCTTCGAAACCAATGATTGCGGATTTGAATCCCGCTGGGGGTAAAACTTTGTATGATCAATACGGACATCGGCTATTTAGAAACGTAGTACAGGCTTTGCTTAGTTTGGGGCTAGATATTCGTGTAAGAAAGCCATATATTTATATTTAAATTAGTCGACCGTCTTATACAATGTTGTATTTTATATGCCAAAAAACCGATACACCCTAATTAGATCATATTTAGTAATCAATAAAAATAAGGGTTAGGTTAGGTTAGTTAATAGTTGCGAATACAGTTAGATACTTTTTATAGCGTGAATCGATTGTATACGTGCTTCTGACTGAACTAATTTCAGGATTCAAGAATGAAATAAGTAAGCTTGTATTTGTATCAAATTTCATTGATTTTATTCAGATATGATTAAGAAACAAACATAAAGGCTTTGTCATTAATTATTAGTGGAAGGTGTAATGTGAACGATCTCGCTGTCTTCGTTATTTAATCTATGTCTAAGTGATGTAGCATGTTCGATGCGGTTGAACCTGTTTGGTGCGGTGGAAGAAGTTGGATTGCCGAAGTTAACCACATAGGGAAGTAATTCATTTTGTTTGACTGTTCAAGTTTTTAGAGAAACGTCGAAATTTTCAACGGGTCGGGATGTCGGTGATTAGGCGGTGAGGAATTACCGGTGGGGTTTATTTTTAACAGTGCTATACATAGGTGATACTTTTTTATATCTATAGCTTAGTATTTTTAGCTTAGGTTTATAGCTTAGTACTTGATTGTAGCAAAACTTTATCCTTAAAATATTACCGACATCATCGTACATTCCTCTTATAAAAGAACTTGATAGGTCTAATATAATTTACATTTCCGAATGGTAGTTTACGGGACTACGGAATGAGACCAGACGAAATGTCCTCGATTCCTTGGAGCAAGTGTGGGATGCCACTTGTGTCAACACTCTTACCTCGTCTAATCTCTAAGGAAACTGCAGGAGGCCGGGTTCATGCGCTGAGGCTACAGGAGAAAAAAAATCGAGTCGAAATTTTAGGTCTCTTTTGTTTAATACATCAAAGCGCTTAACCGTAGCACTGGGGTTCCGAAAGCTGGCTGTTTCCTCGCTCAACGCATCTGCACCCAGGAAAGAAACGATGCCAGCATTTTGGGCACTTTGCCTCATGGGCCCAATTTTTTACACTTGCTGTAATTTGTATTTAAATTCCATCTATTTATTAGCTCCTGTTTTTTTAATTTATGTTGATTTAAAGAAATTATGACGCAGATTCATGAGATTAAAATACAGAAACGAATATAAACTCTAGTCCATAAAAAAAGCGCCAAATGTTCTGTAAATTGATAAAAAGATTATGAACTTATAATTGTGAGTCATTATGGAGAGGGCTTTATTCTCTAAGGCGTGAAGAGATAATAAGAAATGTAACATAAAAAGAATACTTTAGTAACCTGTCAGGGATACTTATTGTCCTTCATAATTTTAATAAACAAAATGTAGACAATGGAAAGTGTATAGAGTAGGCAACAGCTTTAAATATGCGTAATTATGATACACAAGTCGGAATTATGAGATCATAGAGGGGTTTTTTTTTATGCACGACGGACGTGTTCGTACTTGACCTCAATCACACCTGATGTTAAGTGAAGACGAGGTCGAAGGTGGAAGCGTACTGACCCGGAAACCCCAACACATTTGGAGGACTGGCTATCTTATCTCTGACAACCGGAACACAACAATGCTATTAATATTGCTGCTTGGCGGCAGATTTAGGCAAGATGGTGGTAGGTAGATAATAAGTGAATGTATTTACTGGAATTCGTCGTTATAATCTTAAAGTTTCAAATTTTTCGTACATGGGTAGAGTAGAGTACCTGTCAGTGATAGAATAATAATGTTTTCTAATAAATCGGTAGCTTGCTTTAGGTATTTAATTAGACCTACAATGGTGTCGATTCGGATGTACACCAACTAAACAAAAACCAGTTTTAAAGTACTACTTTCTCTTTCGCCCTGGAACAGTACGATGCGACGGCACCACTCCACACCAATATTAAATTAAATTACCACATATAAAGTTCATTGTGTCGTACACCATACTAAAGATCTTGTAAAATGAATTTTTAAATAATTGATCAATAACTTCTTTATATTTCAATAGTTCGTTGCGTCGTGATCGGTTGCCTTTTTATATTTACCAAAAATCTAAAAAAAGTCACTGGTTGATTTTCTTGAAAATGTTACAGACGTTCCGAGTATCTTCTGCGACGCAATAAAGTTCACAGTGGTAATAATTTAATATACTACGTTTAATAACTGAATCCCGCCTTATATAAAATTGTTATTTGGAACACTTTGACTATCTTACTGCCTAAATATCCAATTGCTTGTACATTTTCCCGCCAATCTTTGACATAATAAAATCAATGACAGATTGACAAGGGTATTATTAGCAAGGTATTTTGTGAACTTTAGCTTATAGCGGGGGAGCATTACACAGAGTGTTTCAATTCGTTAATTATATCCATAACACATTATCAATCTCCGCTTAGACCGGCCCAGAGGAGCGATAGTGCGCAGTTTATACCCGGGTTGGGACAACGGGACCCGCATGTAGGTATTAAACCCTATATAACATTATGGTGATGTATTGATACACACAATGAAGGCAAATGAAAAGTACTGAAAATTAAAGAAGATCCCCGACATGCTGTCACTACTGGTAGGTTAATATTTACAAACAAACAAACAAAATATTCTTTATTGTACAACAATAAGAAGCATGACACAATGATAAAACAAGGGGATAGTACAATTTGGCGGCCTTATCACTAAAAGTGATCTCTTCTATGCAACCTTTGCGTTAGGAAGCATTACGCACACGATATGTAGGTAGCGTGCGCGGTAAACTAATTTTAATAAAATAAATAAATAACCCATATAAATACATACGTTAATTGAATAAATACAAACATACATACATAATATATATAAAAAAATAATACATATAATATATATCTATATTTAAATTTACCTACCAGGTACAGGTAGATTAATTTAGGACAGGTTTTCGTAGCAAATATAAAAATTTAATTTCGAAACCGGAATATATATTTAATTATTAACAAAGAGTTACGTAATATAGATTTGAAAATATATTAGGTTTAATTGAAGATGCGCAAGAAACTCGCCTCAGCTCCAGATTTTCGCCGGCAATGTCCCTCTACTCAATGTATTGCATGCTAATATGAGGTTGAGGCACACTCAACTTATTGACTGGCTGACTTATCTGTAATGCCCCAAATATATAATTTTGGCGGCAAAGTAAATAAAACGTTTGTAGCTAACCAACTATAATTTTTGCCATTGACTGGAAAGAAGAAGGAGCTAACCAGGGTGTGTAACTATAAAATATATAACATAACGACTCGTATATCACTGAGATTTGATTTGTTTTTATTGATATTCATATAATAATATTATTAATTAATAATGTAATAGTACCAATTTTATTGTAATTACATTGTAATTTAATTAAAACATTACCCATTCAATTTTAACGGTAACCATTGTCAGTAACATAATAAGAATTTTTAATTGACATAAGTTTGGTATTAGTTTTCTGTATAAGAATATGTAATAATGCTGTTGATTATGTAAATAAATAAAATAAAACAAAAATGTATTCCCATGTAATATTACTTCAATTATTCAAACTTAAAAATATTAAAATATCAACTTGAATATCCGCTGCACGATCGAACCGTGTGTGTTACTTGTTATTCGTTGTTTATTTTAACACTGTGTATGAGGCTTACGTACGCCTTTATCCTCGAGGATATTGTGCGTAACTACGCGTGCGTACCCGCTGACAACGCGGGCGATAACGTCGATTTGCTTTGTATACCTATATGTCAGGTATAGGCACAGATTTTTACGCATCAAAGACAGCAAAGGTTGCTTTCATAATTTTCGTATTTTATTAATATCCTTTGAGTATTTGTTAACTAAGATTAGAAAAATAATTACAGAGGTGAATGCGTTTTTGTTTGTAGGTAATATTTTTTTGCACTGTAATATATCGGTTTTCTGTTTCGTAAATATAAATAAATTAATATTTCGGACACTTACACCAATTATCAAGTCCCAAATATAAGCAACTCTCGGGAATAAATGTTAAGTAGGTATTCGTCACACAAACATGATTCGAACACGCAACCGTTGGGTTAGCAGACAGACTCACTAGCCACTACACCAATTGGTTGTCAAATATATAATGCTTTTATGTCTTTTCTTCAATAAAAGATGTACGATGATTGGTGAGAAAAGTAGGACAGGTTATGATTACAATTACCAAGGGGGCAAGTCGGGCACAAAAACAAAATCGAGTTTTCAATTTTAAAAGGAGGTCAATTGTCAAATCCAACTGGGCTGGGTAGCATTTGGGAAGTTAGATAACACCTTCTTGTCTCAAATACCGCGATGTCACAAGACGAAAGTCTTTGATCATGGTGTGTTGTCAGTGATGACATATGGAACTGAAGCTTCGACCACTATGCTCAGAGAGCTATGCTTGGAGTCTCCCTGCGGGATCGAATCAGAGATGAGGAGATCCGCAGGAGAACCAAGGTAACCGATATGGCCCGAAGAATTGCCAAACATAAGCGGCATTGGGTGAAGCACATTGTAGGACCTACGGTCGTTAGGTCCTGGCGATCACGCACCGGAAGATGCAGCGTGGGCTGGCCCCCCACGAGGTGGACCGACGATTTGGTAAAGATCGCTGGATGCCAGCAGCGCGCGACTTATCGTTGTGGAGATCTTTGGGGGAGGCCTTTGTCCAGCAGTGGACGTCTTTCGGCTGATATTGAGGCACTAATCCCAGGCTGATGCTATAGAGCATGTCCAGGCGTAGGCCATAGTATGAAAAAAACGACAGATGAAGATGAGCCGGCGGAAATCTTTGGAAATTGTTGTGTTGTGACAACTTTTATTTTAAAGATATCACGTACACAAATGACTTGATGAAATACTGAATACTTTTGTACTGAATAAATAGAATTTAGGTTAATTTATTAGTTTTCTTTAACAATAATAATAGAAAAGTACACGTCCAATCTTTTCAAGGGCAAATAACGAACTGATTAAACAAAAAGCTACATTGAAAGAAAGGGAGAGAGAGAGACCAGGCAGAGTTCAAATTTTGAATTTAAAATATTATGACTTAACCGAAAAAGAAATAAACAAGGTGAATACTGCAAAAAGAAAACCAACGAGTCGCATAGCGTCTCGTTACAATATAATGATGATATTTTGGTGTAGGAATCTTGGAAACTAAACCTTTTAAAAACGGGTGACACAGTAGCAATTGTATATCATATTCCATAAGACATAGGCGTTATTGGTGCAACGCAGGTTCTCAAGATGGCAGTCTGTGTGAGTGAGACACTATAGCTGCATGTTTTTCGTGCGATATACGCATCGACCTGCGACGCACGTCTGGGCTGTAAACCGCCATCCAGTTTGCCACACACTCCGACCGTATGTCCCAAACCACATGTGAACCAAACCCTCCAGTGCCTGGCCGATATTCGCCAGCATTGTGGACTCTGAAATACGACACACATTGTTCCGCGCTCTCTCAATTTTCTACGTGTGAAAAGTTTCCGGTCATATCTCGGAATTTATCGTTGTTTTGCGGTTACCATAAGGTATGAAATAAATGCATTGAAATTCACAGCTTGTATTGTACGTACATCTTATATAGAGGGATGTAAAGTTTTTACTATATTTTTATAGACTTAAATAATGATTACTGTGGAACTACATGGCGATGTGTGTATGTCTAAGGATATTTATTTATTATTTATTTTATTTGTAATGATATTATCAAATATAGACATGTTACATTCCTAGAAATACATTGGTAATTTACATAAAAAATACCCTTAGTGGATATAGGGCGAAAGTACACATTCGTAACATTTTTGTGATTTTTTAGTATTAGCGGCGTAGAAGTATTTATTCATTCTACTTATGGACAGCTGTTACTTTTCACAGAATATGAATACATCCAATTGAGTACTTATCTATAAATGTTTTTGGCAACGCAGGTATTTTTGCGAAACGCCCGGCGGCGCGCGGCGAGTGATGACGGATATACAGGCTGAACATGAATTCGTGTAATTCCAATTAACTGGTGACTATACTCTTGATTACGAACAACTTTCCCCAACGAACCTTAGTCGTATTCGGTCAAATAATTTTCGTTTACCGATACAAAGTAAACCAATCTCAAACCACCTTTAGTATGGAAATTCAACAATTTTCGCCTGATGACTCCACTCCTGATTATGAAGAACTATCCACTAGGAACCATAACCGAATACAGTCGAAAATTGTTGGGCTTCCATACTAAAGGTGTTTTCAGATGGTTTACTTTGTATTCTTTATTGCACATAAAAAACATGTTGACAATCTGTCGGAAATATTGTACAAAGGTGAGCTTATCTCTAATAGAGATCTCTTCCAGCCAACCTCAGTGGTGGTTAGAGCTTTGTATGAGTAATCGAAAATTTTTTGATCGAATTCGATTATGGTTCTTTGGGGAAAGTAATCAGGAGTGGAATCACCAGTAAACAGGAATTACACGAAATCATTTTTTTTTATACGCACAACGGATTGGTACTTGACCTCAATCACACCTGATGTTAAGTGAAGATGAAGTCGAAGGTGGAAGCGAAGCGTACTGACCCGGAAACCCCAACACAATTGGGGGAATGGCTATCTTATCTCCGACAACCGGAACACAACAATGCTATTAATATATAATATATAAATATAAATATTTCAGACACTTACACCAATCATCTAGTCCCAAACTAAGCAAAGCTTGTGCTATGGATACTAGATAACGGATAAACATACATAAATATTTATGTAAACATCCAAGACTCGGGAATTAACATTGCTGCTTGGCGGCAGATTTAGATAAGATGGTGGTAGTAAAACACAACACTCATAGTTTTTCGTTGGGGTTGAAAACTTGTTACTACGATTCATTCATACGATACTCGAGATAAATCATATTTTTACTCTCATTACTATTTCATTTTCCACTATTCCAATGTATTCGAACCCAAGACCTTCAAGTAGTACCTGACGTTTTTTTTTATGATTGACTGGATTCGCGTTTGACCACAATCTCACCTGATGGAAAGTGACGATGTGGTCGAAGATGAAGCACGCGATCCCAGTAAATGCCTATTCATTCTGCTCTTAAAGATCCCAAGGTTGTAGGATTCAGGAAAGACTGACGCCGGAAGGGAGTTCCATGCCTTGGCTGTTCGGATGATGAATAAAGAATCGAACTTCTTATTGCGAATGTTCGGTATATTAACTATATACGGATGGAAACGCCTAGGGGTCCGAAGATTTATATAACAACTATTATTTTTATTAAGGTCTATTTAACAACGAAGACGTTGTTAAATAGAGCTAAGGAGACCGTTAATTGGGATCCGTAGGTATACAAGCAATGTTAAGAATGACAATCTAACTTACCCAATTGCAACTAAAGCACCTGTGTCGAGAGAATGTGATATTAACTGACTAAGGTTTGTAATAGGGGTGCCAATGTCTCAGTTTTAATCCAACTAATATTATTCCGGATGAGTATTTTTACCATAAGGAAAAAAATAGGGCATATTTAGGTAAGTGAAATGGAATGTATTGGCATAGCTTGTTTATTAAAAAAAAAACGCACGCACCGGCCTAACATTGATATTGATATGCGACTAGCGAGATTTGTGGGGTTTCTATCATGCCAAATTTGGAGAAAATATGAGTTCATTTAAAACTCGAGAAGCAATTTTTCTTTATTTATTTAATTTAAAGATGCAACTATGTGTAATAGACTACAAACGCGACCGTCAAATGACACGTTTAACGCTTTATTCGATGATATTTTTGAAAAAAAAAGCTATCTATCCCTAACCTTGTATTTTACTTACCTAATATGCCCTATTTTTTTCCTTACGATAAAAAACTCATGCAGTATATGTATATCTTTTCTACTGATTGAATTTATAGTTTTACAAAATAAACATTAATATCCTTTTCCGACTAAACTAATCCACTAATTTCTAATAATATGTTATTATGTGCTTATGAGCTTAGTTTCGTGCAATTGGCGTGCAGTATATGGAAAAATGAATTTGCTAGTTTTTCCTATTGAAATTTGGCATACTGTGACTTGGAGAAGACTCAATATATATTTCATAGACACAAAGGCTGCAGTACATTGCCTGGTGGCAAGCTCGGTGTCCTGTAGTACAGGACCCTCCAGGTATAAGCACCAGCCTCCATAGTAGTGGATTATTATTATTATTATATTATTATAGACGAGCAGCATTACTGCTGGTATGTCTATGTCACAGTGTTGGAAGAGTTCACATTGTTCATTATGTTATTCACTCACTATTTACATCATTTACATTATTTACATTATTACATCATTATTTTAGTGTAAGCTTGTAAGTAATGGTATACTGCACTAAAACATTTGTGATCTTGTGGAGGCAATAATTTATAATTTTTTACATTCTCGAAAATTTTATATGACCAAAAAAATATTGCATCATTTAAGAAAAATACTGATAAATATAATGTCAATACAAGATATACATATAAACTTGCAGGTCACATAAGTCGCCTCCCCAATGTCAGGAATTCATTCAAAGGGTTATGTATATGCTTTTTTAATAAGGTTCCTGTTGATATACAAAACGTACCTCCGGGTTTAATGTTAATTATATAAAAAACAGACCAAACATATATAAAAAACCAAAAACAGTGTTAAAAGCTATATAACCTGTCGTCGTTTAGTCTTTCATATAAAAAAATACCGCACTCAAATCGGACTATGCATTACTGAAATACGCCCGGACAAAGACTGGTCACATACACACTCACATATACTATACCAAACGCCGTCAAACACAGCACCCGTTGTTTTAAGTCGGGGGTTATAAATTAATTTTTAACAGATCACTAAATTCCCGCAACCTCGCTACACATTGTTTTTATTATAATTATCATTCTTTATTGCAATTTTTATGTATTAACACTAGGAAATAAGGAAATTGTTACTAACACCTATGGACTACTGTGTCTGAAATAAAAGCAAAATTAATTTGATTAATACAGAAAATATCGCATAATTTTTTACATGTGTTCGATCTGTAATGAGTTCATATGAAAACTGGTTACTATGGTACAAGCAACCTTAGTCGCAAATTGCAATCCATATTCCGGAATGGTATGAGTTCACATCTCAGTGACTTGTTGGAATTATATCAGAATCAGCAGCTCTAGTCTAGCTCAGTAATTCTGGGAATTCTCACCGGGCAAGGGATCAGGCAGGTATTTCATTTAGCTGCAAGATTACTTGTTGTAGAATTGTTTTGCTTTGAATTTCACTTGATAACTTGAATAGTAGAATAATAAGGTAGCATTTACGTTCCCAGATAGCAATGTCGCATTTTTACATGTCGTAATACTTTCTCAATTATTTCTTGTTTTTATGGGCGTAGCCAAGTTTCAAGAAAATGAAACGACAAAGAAGAGCACGAATGAAATGACATGAATATGTGAAATTTAAAATTTAAAATTTTTTTATTAAAATGTGAAAAAAATACAGAAGATTGATTTGATATTGTATCGCCAAAAACGGCGCGGTGACGTTTACGGTGACGTTTACAGTAATGTTGTACCACTCCCGATAGGGAGGGGAGTCCCACAGGGGAGACAAAAAAGGTCTGCATATCGAAAATGGTCATTCATATTGTTAACGGCCCTCCACTTAGGACATCAACGAGCGTGTATGACTTTGTTTGCCTATTATTTTGCCACTGACGAGAGGAAGTATTCGGTGACTCGTTACTTAATAACAAGTTGGTCATGGAATTTGAGTAGGAGGGATTGTAGGCTAGTCCGATATAATCCCACAGATTGCATACGGGGGCCAAGTTGGATGGCATGAGAGGCATGCAAATGTTTAAGTATCTGAGGTTCCAAGGTTATAATTGAGTCTTATGATTTGGGTGTAGGTAAGCGGTCTGTAATTGAGCTGATTGAAGTATACACCAAGCATGTTTGCCATTCAGGTAATTTGCAATAAATAAATATCCTTGGATATACAGACAGCGCCATCTACATCCACACTGAGCAACTAGGCTTGTATTATGGATAACAGATAGTTGATATACTACACGAATGCATGTATCTTTTGTAAGTATATACTGTAAATGTAAAAATCCATAACTCGGGTATATATGTACATATATGTCAGTAATCATACCGGGATTCACTTCTAGACAGAGCGGTCAGAGTCTCTACTACATTAAGCAGGGCATCAAGTATGCATCGTATTAGTCTCCAAGTCCTTAGGCTTGCCTGTAGACCTTACTAGCTTACTAGTCCTCTAGTTAGGAGGACTTGCAATTTCCACAGTGACAGCGTGTGTTGGTTGTATCTCTCCAACAGCTCGGGATTACGCTGACGTCACGGCCCGCCGACGCTGACAACCGACAAATTTACGATGTCATAACTTACTGGCCGACATTGTGGCGCTGGCTTCGTTCCCCAATTTGTTGCTTATCAGCTGTTAATTGTGAGAGAAGTGCTTGAATATTCATACAAATTGTCCTGTTTCATTCTGTCTTCAATTTCATTTGTTATTATTAGCGATCGATGATGCGTATATGGTAATTCTAACACGACACAGTTGAATTATTTTGGCCTTTCAACTGAGCGCAGTGATTACATTGTTGCCTCTACAACTTGCGAGATTGCCATTTACAAAAATAAGATAAAATTGAATAACTTTATTCGTTGTCAGAATACACAAATAAAATTAAAAATACTAAAAAAATAGACAATTTTGTAATTTATGTGAGCCCTGTATCAGGCCAATGAATTGGATCTGACTCAGCAGAATGGTGATAATTCTGCCAGAACCAAAAAATTCTGAGATTATACGCGCATCCCACGCATTGTAAGTAACATAACCTTGATATAATAAAATAATGTCTTATAGAGATTTTTTTTAAAAAAAACAACCACCTAATAATTTTAATCACAACAAATATAAAACCAACTGAATCTAATAGCGTCTGTATACTCAATTGCTCTCCTGTTTGATTCTAACGGTGAAACGTTTCTGTTTTATCGCATCTTTAACAATATTGAAAGGGATATCATCATCATATCACAACCGAAATAAATTTATTAAATAGCAATATAGGAAAACTGAGCCAGTATAAAATTGTGCCCGCAAGGGAGGGTACTCAAAACGCTAACAGCGTGTTCTCGCTGAATGCAGATACATAAGCGTTGAGCGAGGATACAGCCAGCTCTTGGGTTCCCCAGTGACATCGGCCTTAGTCGCGCTTACGTTTTGAAATATAAAAAAAAATAAACAAAAGAAAAGGAAGGTTTTGTACATCAACGAGATCCTTATTGAATGCTTGTGTATAATATACCCTTGAATTAATTACTGTTTGCGGATTGTGGCTTACGTGGACTAAAACTAGGGATTAATGTCGGGGGCCTTAGGTTGCAAGCAACATCACACGATGTTGCCAGGCGTATTATTGCCGTCCATATTTCTGCAGTCGATTTTATGATGTCGCCTAAAGAGGAAATGTTGTTTAGTGTGCAGCGATAAGGATCTTTGAGTCGGTGACTTTTGTCTCTGGACTAAAAGAGACGTGGCGACAAGGCACAAGTTGCGCATTGTTGCGAAAACTAGCCACACGCGTCGCGAGACATTTGTCCCCTAATGAATACGCAACTCTGTTAAACAAACTTTTGTTCCATAGCGTATCGTTACCTGCTCCAAGCTCCAAGCTCGTGGACACTTCGTAAGTACAAATATTGTAATTCTGCACTCTGTACTCAATGCTGCCTGTCTGGATCTGTGGCTGTAAGTAGGTCAGTTAACGTCAGCTACGATGAAATAAGACCAGACGGGATTGCATTAGTTTTATGCAAATTACAAGATCAACATTGGAGTCCTTTGCTTTGTATAGTGAAATACTGGGGCAGGTTGAACTTTATAAGAATTTTAAAGTAATATACTATCATGAATAACTAAGTGTTGCCGGCGTCTTCGTAGAACTTGTAGGTTATTTTCTTTTATCATTTATTGTCTGTTCTTTTTTCATGTTGCGTGATCTTTCTGGTGAATGTTAGCAATCAGCTGTTAATTATTAATTGCGGTCAAAGTATTAGGCTTTTTTGAGAACAATTTTCTTAGACCAAAAAGGCTTATGGTTGCATTAAACATTGAATTTAGACACTTAAGTGCTCGCAAGACCGACGGACGTTGGGGCAGAGCGACCACGCACTGGAAGACATAGCGTGAGCCCCCACGATTTGGTAAAGATCGCGGGAAGCCGCTGAATACGGGCAGTGCAGTACTGATCTTTGTGGAGATCTTTGTCCAGCAGTGCACATCTTTGGGCTTTCGGCGGATAATGTTGAAATATTTAATAGTCTCTAATGAAAATAAAATCAATATTATTTTGATTTTTTGATTTGTGGGCATGACTCCTTCAAGTCGTCCTCTGTTAATGAATTCCTATAAAATACAAGGAATACGGAGGGATCGTTTGTCCAAAAAGCGGTTCCTTCATAAAAGAAAGCAATTTATCCGCTACTTCGTTTTAAATAAAATCACTGTATTCTATTCTTTAATAGTAGATCTTTTGATTCAAATGTTACTTTTCCGCAAGCCCAAAATGCATTTTCAAAAAATTATTCTTTACCTAAAAACAGGACTCGAGATCTTACATTGTATAAAATAGGTAGTTTACCAACGGCAAATATATCTTTGTCGTTCGAACCACGTCCCTGCTGGGGTATAAAAGATTTTACTGCCGGTGGAGACCGGTCCCCGGCCACTAAATGCTTGTCGAATGACAATAAAGTGTATAGAAAATAAATAAAATGGGGAACGGCAAACACGTACGCGGTGCGCCCCACTCGGTTAATTTGTCATAAAAAGTTTCGTATGATTTACACGGTTTGTTCTCAGTTTAGAATGGTCGTTGTCAACCTTGTGATTGTCCTGGGATTAATGTTGCCATAGAGCTCGAAAAAATTAAACCCAAATAATGTACTTTAAAAAACTAAAAAAACACGCTACATTTCCACGATCCATCTCCTGGCTCTATCATCAGATCTTCGACGCCAAGTGTAATATATAGGACGAATCAATATGAGCCCAAACTCGATGGGTTTACTAGTAGCCACTGAAGAGTTTCACCATCCACCTCCTGGCTCCATAATTAGATCAGCTCCAAGATACCAAATTATAGTGGTCATCAGAATTATATATACTACAATTAGAAGTAAGTTTAAATTATCTTACAAGATTTGATTACATTGTTAGTTACAAGTGAAGCTATTATAAATGCGAAAGTTTGGATGTTTGTTTATTTGTTTGTCGCTCAATCACAGCGAAACAGATGAACGAATTTGGATGAAATTTGGTATATAGATAGAAAATACCCTTGAAAATGTATTTATATTCCCAATAAAGTAATTAGTTCCCGCGGGATAAACAAATTTCTGTAATTATTTCACGCAGGCGATGCCGCGTGCGGAAAGTAACTGAATAATAATACATTCATTGTGACGACCGATTGGTGTAGTGGATAGTGACCCTGTCAGCGAAATTCTCGACGGGTAAATGTTTGTGTGATGAATATGAACATTTATTCCTGAGTCATGGATGTTTATATAAATATTTATGTATGTTTATCCGTTATCTAGTATCCATAGTACATAGCTTTGCTTAGTTGGTACTAGATGATTGGTGTAAGTGTCCGAAATATTTATTTAATATTTATTTATTAATATTCATTAATACAAGATTTTTTTAAAGCTTCGCGCTATTGATCTATTAGTCTATCATTGGGCATGATTCATCCTTGTACCACACTCGTGGGAGGAGTTAGGTTGGTCGTATGACACAGAGTTCATTCTTTATCAATTAACAGTAACAATTAGTACGTCAAAAGAGTTTCAATGACATACAATTACTTTACTAATATAGACTTAAACATAACGTCACGACCTTTATTCCAAATCGGGTGGTCAGAGTAACATTAGCGTTTAGGTGTTCCAACCATTAAAAGTTTAATGTTAGAATCATCCACGGTTCACCTTATACGAAATATATAAAAATGCACACGTGACAGCGGGTAAGTCCATTGTCCTTAAAACATGCAAGTCTATTAGACCACTACGAGAGGAGACGGATGGGTGCTATTCTTTTTAGGTAATGGATTAATCATCTGAATTAAGCAATTTCAAATATTCACTAAAGTTGCCACTAAATGTAAAATTAAAATAAAATTGGGATTCTAAAGATCTTCATAAATTACTATTCGTTATTAAAGACAACATGTTTTAGGTTTTACATTTATTATTTAGTTATACAGGGTGTCCACGTACCCAAGCGATAAATTGCGAAAGTTTGTTGCACCACTTGTGTACCATCCTGAATAAATTTAACGTTTATTCGGCTCGCGTCCCACCCGACACTTTTGGCGAGCAATGAAAGTGAAACTCGAGAAGTTCTCACTCATTATTCCCTCCGTCCTCCGTAACTAAATATAAACAGAGTCCGTCCCCTTTAATGGTTAGTATTATTTGATGGACAATTTGTATCGTTTAATTTACGATTAGATTTTAATAGAGCTGTTGGGTTTCGAAGGTAATCTAGATACGAACAATTTACGACTTTTACGACTGTGAGTGAAATCTACTCGTATAGAGTAAATATACTTAGCTTAGACTTCGTTTAAACTTGAAGCTTAGTTAAGACTAAACTTACGCTTTGAACTTATAGTCCGGCTCATACTAAGTAACTATTGAACTGTTGCATATGCAAAATTGATAATACCGGATGAGTTTTTTACCGTAAGGAAAAAATAGGGCATATTAGTTAAGTGAAATAGAAGGTATTGGCATAGGTAGTTTAATTTTTTTTTCCAAAACCGTCATCTAATAAAGCGTTGTGTCATTTGACGGTCGTTTTTACTCTATACAGCGTGAATTTGAACTCATGTAATTTCCATTAACTGGTGACGCCTTTCTTGATTACGAACAACTTTCCCCATGGAACCATATAGCCGAATTCGATCAAAAAATTTTCGATTATCCATACAAAGTAAACGACCTTTACAATGGAAGTCCAATAATTTTCTATGATGAATTCGGCTATGGTTCCTAGTGGAAAGTTTTTTGTAATCAGGAGTGGAGTTACACGAATTAAAAGGTTCGTTTTCGGCCTGCGAAAATATGACCACGTGTCTGAGTTTCGCAAGCAACTGAAGTGGCTCCCAATCCGTTTCCGTCGTAATGTGCATATCCTCTCCCTTCTTTACAAGATCCTTAGTAATCCTGTTGCTCCCGAGTACCTCCGCTCCCGTTTCACCCTGTTACCTCCTCCTTCCCGATCCAGACGTCCTTGCTTAACTAAAACCCTAACTCCCTTGTCAAATTTCAATTTCTTTTTTAAATCGTACACAGTACGAGCTGCACAGTTGTGGAACAAGCTTCCTGCACAGATCCGAGAGAGTCCCTCCGTCCAAGTTTTTAAGAAGAGGCTAAAAGAGCACTATCATTCTATCATGATTTAAGATATATATTTATATAATTATGTACTTATATATGTGATATTTATTTATTTTTTGACGACCTGTTTGGTGTAGTGGTTAGCAACTCTGACCACTATACCAAAAGGTTGCGGGTTCGAATCCCGCTAGGGGCATATGTTTGTGTGATGAATACGGACATGTGTACCCGAGTTATGGATGTTTTTCATTTATAATAAGTATTTATTTACAAAAAAAAAAAAATGTATTTATGTAGTATATCAACCATTTGGTATCCACAACACAAGCCTATAGTTGCTTACTGTGGAACTAGATGGCGCTGTGTGTATGTCTAAGAATATTTATATTTATTTATTTATATATTTATATTTATATTATATAGTTTACTAATAATCACGTGTAATTTTATAACTAAGTGTATTTCTGTATTCTAGTAGTGTATGTATGTAAATAACATATTATATTACATACCTATATGTATAGTATATTTGTTCTTCCATAACTGCACTTTTTCTTCACCGTCCCGCACAATGCTCTAACCACCACTGAGGTTGGCTGGAAGAGATCTCTATTAGAGATAAGCTCACCTCTGTACAATATTTCCGACTGATTGTCAACATGTTTTTTTTTATGTGCAATAAAGAATATATACATTTCACCCTGTATTGATAGTACAGTTATTGATCATGTGAAACTTGTAGAACAATTTGCTAGGGTACGCACACCCTTTCTGCCTGTATGAATTTAATAATGTATAATTACATCATTAAATTAAATAAAAAAACTTAAGAGAATATGTGTTCCAAATGAATTTCGCATGATAGGAATCCTATTTATCCCGCCAGCCGCATATCAATCTCCGGCCGGAGAGTACGTCTGGTAGTCACATTGGTTAAAGACTTTTATCTTCAATCACTGAGGTATTCTGAATGAAAAGACGTTGCACAGTCCCCATCCGAGTTAAATTTGTCGATTAGCCTCCCTCTCCAATTTGGACCTGTCTAGTCGCATCTCTTAAAAATTAATCTCTAAAATTGTTACTTTATTGAATTACCGAAAACTCCTGACAGTTCCAAAATCCGATCACTGCTAAGCTATTCGAAATGTTGCAAATGCTTTCGGAATATTCATCTTTTGTATTTCTTAAAGTGTATCTTTAATGGACTAACAAGCTACTTGGACTATTAGTACAAGAACGGACTAAAACAAAGTTAAGCGAAAACAAATCAAATCGGCAATGAAGCATTTATCAAACAGTTTCCGAGTGTTTGTTTTATTTACACATCGAAATCGCTTCGAGGGAGGCCTAGAGGCCCGCGGCCCATCAGACCCCGCACGAGGCCTGATGCGGCCAACACACCCAAATGATTAAAGGGACTTGTGAACATCGCGGTGTGTTTACCTCTAACTTCGAAAACTTTGATTTCTGGTTTATTGGACAATTCTCTTGGTATTATCGAATTTAACCTCAGGTCACTAGAAATAGTGATGTGTACAATGTTACTTTAAGAACATTAATCACATTCGAATTTTTGTTGTTATATGATGATGATATTAATACTAGAGAATTTAGAACACCCCCGAAAATATTAATTGAACAAATGATTAATAATAAATATTTCGGACACTTACACCAATCATCTAGTTCCAAATTAAGTAAAGTTTGTACTATGGATAACGGATAAGCATACATCTTCACTTAACATCAGGTGTGATTGAGATCAAGTACCAACCCGTCGTGGATTAAAAGAAAAAAAAAAAGAAAAAAGAAAATAATTATATAAACATCCATCTCAGGAATAAATTTTCGTATTCATCACACAAACATTTAGGTACCCCTCGCACGATTCGAACCCGCAACTGTTGGTTGCGCTGACGGCGTCACTATCCACTATACCAATCATGCAAGACATATTATTGTCTCATATGGTTACAAAAGTTGTACCTACGTATTTACCTGATGCCTAACTAGGCACAACTGTGCAACTCGTATTGTGTCAGTTTTTCATTTTTATTTTCAATTATGACATTCCACCCTGGTGATAAACCCTATAAAAAAATTTATCACAATCGGTTAACGATTGACGATAATATGGGTGAAAATATATCTCTCTTCTATTTAAGAGCTATGTTCTTGTCGGTGGACTCCGTTACACGCTTCTCTACTTTCCGCCTTTTCTTTGACTTCCTGATACGACAGGGCATTTACTTTTTCTGTACTGGTACCATGTATGTTCTTCTATGCCTTCCTCTCTTCCTCTTCACCTCCACTTTTCCTTCAACAAAGTTCTTGATAAAGTAGTCCTGTGTTTTCAATGATCTTCAAAAACATTATCTTCTCATTAACCATCAACAGGATCTCTTCATTGCTCTTTCATTTCCATCCAGCTTATTCTCTCCAATCTTCGCCAACACCACATTTCAAATGCTTCCAATCTACATATATAAAAAAGAAAATACATACAGACGAACACAGTATCTCCTCCTTTTGGTTGGTTGAAAAAGCAACAGAGAAATATGACATTCATAAAGCAAAGTGTGTCGACACTGTAGCTGAGAGAGCTCGCTCAGAATAGAAACACACTGTATGCATTTAAAATAACTAGTTTTGACAAACTGCTAGCTCCAAGCTGGAATAAATGAATGTGCTTAGAATAAGTGTATAAAATTGCAGTGTCTTTGTAAAGAATTTGTATCTTGTAAGTGATCTAATAAAAGCAGACAGTAGGTACTTACTTCCACACTTTTAAGTTCCTATAATCATAAATGTCTTATTTTTTTTCCACATAGATACCTGTCAGTGATATAGAATAAAAGTGTTTTCTATCAAATCGTAGCTTGCTTTATATATAGTATAGGTATTTAATAATAAAACATCTAATTAATTCCGTCTTCGGACCACTAGGCGTGGGGGATTCCACCCGTACATAGTTAATATACCGAACATTCGCACTAAGAAGTTCGATTCTTCATTCATCATCCGAACAGTCAAGGCATGGAACTCCCTTCCGGCGTCAGTCTTTCCTGAATCCTACAACCTTGGGATCCTTAAGAGTAGAGTGAATAGGCATTTACTGGGATCGCGTACTTCATCTTCGACTACATCGTCACTTTCCATCAGGTGAGATTGTGCGGTCAACGTGAATCCAGTCATACATAAAAAGAAAAAAAAAACATAGGCTATTAGATTAAAATGACCATTGTGAATTTCATTGCATCGGAGAATATCAATTTCAAATATCAAATTAGAACTCTATGAAACTATTTTCAATAAAATCGATCAATAACTTTTTTACATTTATGAAAAATTTCACCTGCGGCAAATATCACTTCTCGATAAACTATTTTGAGAAAATATAAAGTAGCCATTGATTAACTTTTTAGAAAGTTGTTTTAGGAGATCTTTAGCATCTTTTACAACGCAACGAAGTTCACAGTGGTCACTTTAATTTAATAATGTAGGTTATATAACTAAATACAAAATACAAGAGCGTCTGTGGCTCAGCGGTTAAGACGCTAAGAACCCTACAAAGAAAACGGCCGGCTAATATTATCTAGGGTTATCACCCGCGAAACTATTCATTCGGTGAGTAAACGCACGTAAAAATCGCCACGTTATGTGGTTTCACGTCTCAGTTCCTGGACTGAGGCTGTGAGAAATATAAGCCAAAAGAATCAATCAATTTTATTCACCATCAATTTGCTTAACGTCGGCGCCACGACATCGATAAGATGAGGTGATCCATCATAATGCGTGATGTGCTGACGATCGCTATTAATCCGTCTAATAAGTTGACTTATCTACCATGCAAGTACGAACTATGAGCAAGTCACCTGTATATATCGAGGTAATATTAAGCGAAGGCTAAATGCTACCCGGCTAAGTCGAGCACAGCACAAATATATTGTAAGAAGGTGCTAAAATAGTTTTTTTTTATGCACAACGGGTTGGTACTTGACCTCAATCACATCTGAGGTAAGTGAAGGTGAGGTCGAAGGTGGAAGCGTACTGACCCGGAAATCCCAACACATTTGGGGGAGAAAATGCCCTGCCACCAACCAAACCGAGTACTTAAACATGTACCCCGCTGGGAATCGAACCCGCGACCTCCGAATCGTAAACCCAATGTTGTTTACATTGAGCCACGGAGGCGTCAAAAGGCGGAGGAGTCAAATAGATAAAGTAAATAGGCATACAAGGTGGCTGTTTATAATGCATACTGCCAATCATTCTAACAATATACGTAGAGGTAAGAGACTAGCTTTCCGCTCGGGGTTTCGCCCACGAAGAGTCGCGTAAAATTATTTTATCTCGAATGTAAAATTGGTGAAGTTAAGCAACTAATGGGATTTTTATGCCAGGTTCCATACTTTGTAAAGTCGGTAGCAGTTGTTTTCAATTTGATAACACTGACTGTCAGGTGAATACTAATCTGACAGAGATCTACCAATCCCACAACCAACCCTCAGGTTTCAGCAGAATACCAGTGTTTTGCCCGCCTCGGGCAAAACCCATACACTGAGCTGTAGCCTTTTTGTATGCTGCGGCACACACATAATATTTGTTGTTTCTGTACTTGTGTTTTATTGTTTTAGTTGTATTTTTCATATGTAAAATATGTTATGTGTGTGTACATGGTTGCAAATAAATGCTTATCTATCTATCAATCCCCACTTGACTGCGTGGTGGATTATGGCTGTATCCTCTCTAGTAAGGTAAACTGATATACCTACTGATATTATTAAACATCGGTTTGAACGTAAACCGAGAATGACTAGAATCGTCGAGTACAAATGAATCAGATTACCGCCCCCCACAGTTTGCCACCCCTGACGTATCTGTGTGTTTACAACTCTACTGTAGATTTCTTGCGCCGATTCTTTTCCCACTGATGATTTCGCTTTCTGAAGCTGTGGTTGACGGTCCGAGAATGGAGATATAGTGACTAAAATACAAATGCATAATTCCTTGACCATAGATTTCAATTGACATTTACTACTCGTAAATTAGTGGCTTCGGCATGTTTTTTTTTTATGCACAACGGGTTAGCACTTGACCTCAATCACACCTGATGTTAAATGAAGATGAGGGCGAAGGTGAAAGCGTACTGACCCGGAAACCCAAATATTTGGGGAACTGGCTATCTTATCTCTGACAACCGGAACACAACAATGCTATTAACATTGCTGTTTGGCGGCAGATTTAGATAAGAATGGAGAATAGTGACTAAAATACAAATGCATAATTCCTTGACCATAGATTTCAATTGACATTTATAAATGAGTGCCTTCGGCATATAAAAAGAATACCACCTCGTCGTTTTTCCTCTCGACTAAAACCTATGTCAAAAGTGAAAAATGCTTTATTTTGTAGGTACACAGAGTACACTTAAAATAGTCAATTTTTTAAGCTACTGCTTGTTCAAAATGCAATTTTCCCCTGAGAAGAACAACCAAGAAACTCGAAGAGTTGCTCTTTTAAAATGCTGAGATAGGGACCTGATGATAGGGACCACTTTGCGACACTGAAAACTAGCTACTGCTTATTTTTACATTGCTATTGCTGTCAGCTGCAGAAAGACTCCAGTACTTACTGTCATTATGTGAATAGGGGGTCTCATTTCTCTGCAGCTAACTGTACATACAACGCGAACAATTATTTGTAATGTACGAGTTTAAATTAAAGAATTAAAATTTGAATTGGTTCCCCATTCACCTTATTCACCAGATTTGGCCCCGTCAGATTATTTTCTGTTCCCAAACCTAAAAAAATGGCTCGGTGGGAAAAGATTTTCAAGCAACATAGAGGTTGAGTCCTTGGTTAATGGCTATTTTGAAGAGTTCGACGATTCCTACTATAGATGTGGCATTGAAGCTATAGAGTACCGCTGGGAAAAGTGTATCGAGCTACAAGGAAGCTATGTAGAGAAATAAATATAGTTTATCCCATTTATTTTGATTTTTCTTGGTTAGGTCGGCTACTTCTGGGACCACCCTCGTATGTGTGTCGTTAAATGGATCAAATAAAGTTTAAACAATCCGTCTCATCCAGTGGCTATCGTAAAAGGCGACTATGGGATTTTCCATGAAAAAACGGCAATGGATTTATTGACGAGGGATTTATTTTTGAATATTTTCAAAGGGGAACCGTGGATGTTGTTTCCTATGTTTATGAAAATCGGTTAAGCTGTTTCGAAGAGCATTCAGAGAGAATTCAGCTTTTAACATATTTGGTTGGACATTATAGTCCTTTGGGGGCTTTATAGATTTTAAATTTCTAATATTAGTCAAAGTCGTCACTTTCCATCAGGTGAGATTGTAGTCAAACGCGAAACCAGTTTTTAATAAAAAAAAAAAAAAAAAAAAAAAGTAAAAAATACTTTATTTTGTAGGTACACAGGGTATACTTAAAATAGTCAATTTTACATTCTTTAAAGTATTGCTTGTTCAAAAAGAACAAGCAAGACACCCGAGGGATTGTTCTTTTAAAAAAAGTTTCATTAATTATGAAATGGCCTGGCATGCGAACGAGCTGGTTATAGTCAAGTCAAGTCAAGTCAAAAAATATTTATTTCGTAGGATAAAGATTATCACTTGAAAACGTCACATTTTTTATCTTAATATTAAAATTATTGACATTATTGCTCATTCGCAAAGCAGATTCCCCAGAGAAGAACGAGCAAGAAACTCAAGGGTTGCTCTTTTAAATAAGTTTGGGTTACAATTATATTATATTGTATAATTAGGCTTATAATAGCCTTTGGTAAATAATGTCTGTTTTATGATGGTTTTGAATTTATTTAAAGGTAAATTTTAAATGTCCACTGGAACCTTATTATAAAAGCGTATACATTGCCCCTTAAATGACTTAGTGACTTTGTGTAAACGGCTGGCATGAACAGCAAGTTTATTTTTATATCTGGTATTTACATTATGTATATCACTATTTTTCTTAAACGATTCTATATTTTTTCTTACATACATTAAGTTTTCGTAAATATATTGCGATGCTAATGTTAATATATTAATTTCTTTAAATTTATTCCTAAGAGACACTCTGGGGCCCAGTTTGTAAATCGCGCGAACCGCTCGTTTCTGCAGAACAAAGATACAATTTATGTCCGCGGCATTTCCCCATATATCCAGTGATGATTATCATCTAAGCAGTCTTTCTAAAACAGTTTCCGTACCTTTAAATTGTTTGAAAAGAAGATTTTGTATATCAACAGGAACATCACACCCTTTGAACGAATTTGCAGAGGCGACTTATGTGACCACAAAATTTATCTTTATTTTTTGTATTGACATCATGTATGTCACTATTTTTATTAATATTATAAAAGCTGTGAACAATAAACATTACACAATTGAAGTTTATTTTAATAACTGGTACTAATGAAATTCTATTAAAATATTGGAGTTCGTGAACCAAACACAACTCATGCAAACAGTCAGTGCCACATTTTGTAGCTAAAATTTTGTTGGTCGCTAGAGTTAGTGAGTTCACTTAACCGCAGTTGTGCCACCACGTTGCGTCTTCACTTAGTCATATGCGAAACACGTGGAAAATTTGTCAGTTTTAAAGAATTATTAAATTATTATTATGTTTTACAGGATACATTTCGGTGAGTGTGCGATGGAATTGCACGATCTTATTCCACCGTCCCCTTTCCATCTTCGGACAACCAGGCGCGGGGAGGGTTTCTATCCATATGTTGTCAACATACCGAACATCCGCACTAAACGCTTTGCTTCATCATTTATAATGCGGACTGCTAAGGTATGGAACTCACTGCCCGCGTCGGTTTTTCCCGACACTTACAACCTTGGGATCTTCAAGTCTAGAGTGAATAGGCATTTACTGGGTGCGCGTGATACATCTTCGGCTACATCGTCACTTTCCATCAGGTGAGATTGTAGACAAACGCGAAACCAGTTTTTAATAAAAAAAAAAATCTGGTAATGGCAAAATGTTTAGTATTAGAGAGTGAATGGTTTGTTATGCATGAGATATTCCGTTTGCTTTTATCGTACCTTGATTTGGGTCATCACCAACAGCCTTATACGTACCCACTGTTGCTGTTAACGCCGTTTAATTGTGTATAATTTAGAGGTGCTTGTGTATTATCTATGTATCTACTTTATTCACCCTTCCACTCAGTCAACTTAAGTTCCCATTTAGTTTATATATATATTTTGTCCTTTTCCTTCCTATCACCTACGAAACAGGACAGAGCAACTGCGACTCTCATCCCGATTCGACCTCGGCCACGTAATCAATTCATCTCCAGTTTCGAGTTAAAAATTAATTTTAAATAATCATAGCAAGGGTGCACTCATACAATTTATACTACTGTGGTGAAGAAACGTAACACTAGCCATCGAAAACGATCAGAGGGCCGAGTGTGAGTTTTGTTTCGACTTAACTTTACTACCGCGTTCACGTTTACGTGACGATTTGTATGGAGAAATGTGCAGCGCCTCTAGCGGATAGTTAGCAAAACGATTTTTTTCATGGGGACTTTTTTCGTAAACGCGAACGCGATGGTAAAGTTAAAAACGAGACAAAACTCACACTTCGCACACAGAACGATATGAAGTAAGTCCATGTTTCGTTCCCCCATATTTCCTAACTCTCTACCTCTTTATCACCAGTTGCGGCACAGCGTCCTCTCACTGCGCCAGGGTATGGGACATAATCCACCACGCGGGTGCAGTGCCAATTAGTGACTTTATGTTAGACTAGTAACCACTGGACAGTCAGTGTTTCTAAGCCGCCCCTGTAGGTCACCGACTTGCCGTCAATTGAAAACCACCGGCACCAACTATTTAACGTGCTCTTGAAGCAAGGAAAGACTCGTATTAAAATGACGCTAGTGGTCACCCATCCAAAGAAATCCGATGATATTTATAACAGGCGTGAGTCTCAGCTATAAAAACACCATCTCTATTTTATATCGGACTCGATATCATTTCCACGTGGACGGTGCAGTGTTATCATTACATGAAAAACTTAGGTATGCGATTAATCAGCAGAACAATATGGGAAAGACCTGAGAGAACTAATACAAAATTATAATAAAATTTGGAGAACTATTATATGGAAATTTTTTGTATATAATAAATAAATATAAATAAGTATTTCGGCCACTTACACCAATCATCTAGTCCCAAACTAAGCAAAGTTTGTACTAGGGATACTAGATAACGGATAAACATACATAAATATTTACATAAACATCCATGACTCGGGAATAAATGTTCCTGTTCATCACACATACATTTACCCCTCGCACGATTCGAACCCGCAACTGTTGGTTGCGCTGACGGTGTGACTGTCCGCTATACCAATCATGCAAGACATATTATTGTCTCATAAGGGTGACAAAAGTTGTACCTACGTATTTTCCTGATGCCTAACTAGGCACAACTGTGCTACTCGTATTGTCTCAGAGTTTTTCATTGTTTATTTTCAATTATGTCATTTGATATGAACTATGACAAACATTCTCTAATAACTGGAATGTAGTTTACCCTACGTAAATTTCATCGCCCATTATAGTGGCAACAAAACTAGAAGGTTTGGTTTTGATATCATTTGATTTTATTTATTCATAGCTTTCATTAGGTATTACAAAATAATAATAGTATGTACAATAATAGTATATAAATGGGGTTTCCATTTGAGCATTGCAAATTCTAAATTTAATCTAACTTAATTTATTATCACAATATTATTATTAAGTGTATTTTTTTTATAGTGCTGTGTGGTTTCGGCACGTAAAAAGAATGGAACCAACCCGTCTCCTCCCATGGGTGTCGTAAACAGCGACTAAGGGACTTTTCACCAAAAAACATCAATATAGCTCACGTGTGCATGTCTGTATATTTCGAAAGGTGAATCGTGGTTGTTGTTTCAAGCATAAAACTTTTAATATCAGGAACACCCAAACACTTATGTATGGGATATCTCTGATCACCCCATTTGGGATAAAGGTCGTGACGTGATGTATGTAATATCTACACCACACATAATTTCCAAAGGGTTAGTATCCAATAACTTGGAAATTATACTTTACTTGCAGTTAGTACCGCGGTGGCGGGATTGACGAGCTCTTTGCTCTGGAATTGCTCTTTAAATAACTCCTGTGGCTTGTTAACTGGAAATCTATCCTATCGCTTCACTCTGGAAGGCAACACATCTTCCCGCTTCGGACTGTGCTAGATTTCTTACTACCGTTTAAGGCATTTATTTGTCCATAAAAGAGTAAAAAGCAATCTTTGAGATTCTTCTCTGAATCTGTAATTGTATGTCATGTCGATTTCAGATGTCATTTTAACCATCGTCGAAAAATTACGTGTTGTGTTGTCCTGGTCCTCAAGAATATGATGTCTGTACCATAGATTCGCTAAGAAGATGAATATTAAGCTTATTAGGTTGACCTAATAAGCTTAATATTCATCTTAACACTTGAGTGTTTTCGAGATTTCGAGTTTAGTCTTTAACAGCTTAATAATGTTGACATATTAAAACTTTTAAGAAAATTGCAGGTCACGCTTTCATTGGCCAGATTCAAAGCAGCATTTGAAAACGTCGCTCATTTACTAGGTAGATCCCTCAGAGAAGAACAAGCAAGAAACTCAGGGGTTGCTCTTTTTGAATAAGTATTGTTTTAATGATTCGACAAAGAAAACAAAAGAAAATAACAGACTGGATATCGCCGAGCGGTTCATGTCCTGTGCATGCATTCTTATGATCTAGCTAGATAGTCAGAAATTTTACAATTGCCCTTTGGCATATAGTTTCCGTTTAATGGCATGGTTTTCAATTTAAAGGCTTTGAGTGTCTACCGCAACCTTATTTTAAATGCGTATACATTGTCACTTGAATGACTTAGTGACTCTAAATCATTCAAGTGACAATGTATACGCTTTATGTTAAGGGGCTAATGTGAACAGCAAGTTTTTTTATATCTTGTTCATTCACTATTTTCGAAATTGCTAAAACTTCAATCAAACATCGCTTAGAACAACCTCGCAACCGTCAACTTTCAAATCGATTCAGCCTGGCGCTACAATCCCACAAATATAGGTATCCAACTCAAAACACACCTCTTTGTGTCGAGGGTTAAAAATCCAATTTGTGACGTTCAATAATATCCTGATCCATATGTTGGCTAACATTGGATTGTGTATTTTCGTTCCAGCATTGAATATGGCGAAAGCAAACAGTCGGTGAACACAGATTGTCACTCGGATGAAGCCGGATTTTGCAGATTACTATACTGAGTCAATTTAGAAATCCTATTTTTTCTCCGATAAAATATGACTGTTTCTATACAATAACTTTCGTTTGGAAATCGTTTGTTTTCTGTGACAGATTTGAATCAACGTAAGAGTAATACAGATATCTATGTAGGTACCTAAAAAGTAGTAGGTACATAAATAGGTATTATCGTTACCTAAACGTAACCAGGTGATTATTCCTGAAATATAGGTTATATCAAAAAACTGTGAGATTTATTATCGAAGTATAATACAATACAATACAAATACACTTTATTGCACAAAACGAAAATATACTTTATACAAAACAATAGGTATAGTTAGTAGGTAGATCGATTTTCTTTACAAGCTAAATTTAGCCATATTGTGTTCTGTGATGAATACAAATATTTAATCTTGGTCATGGCTGTATGTTTGTCTGTTTTGTAGTAATGAAATATCCATAAGCCAGATGCATAATTATGTCTTAATAGGTAAGCGCTGTTAGGTTCTGGGTCAAAAACAAGTGACCCAGTGATTTATATATGGGGCCATATTTTTCAAATTACTCAAGTACATTTTTTTTTTATTAAAACTGATTTCGCGTTTGACTACAATCTCACCTGATGGAAAGTGACGATGTAGCCGAAGATGTATCACGCGCACCCAGTAAATGCCAATTCACTCTAGACTTGAAGATCCCAAGGTTGTAAGTGTTGGGAAAAACCGACGCGTGCAGTGAGTTCCATACCTTAGCAGTCCGCATTATAAATGATGAAGCAAAGCGCTTAGTGCCGATGTTAGGTATGTTGACAACATATGGATGGAAACCCTCCTCGCGCCTGGTTGTCCGAAGATGGAAAGGGGACGGTGGAATAAGATCGTGCAATTCCATCGCACACTCACCGAAATGTATCCTTACATTACTTACATTACATTACATAACGAACGCCCAAATGGTGTAGTGCTTTGTGACGCTGCCTGTGAAACCAACGGTTGCTGCATCGAATCCCGTTACGGGTAAATATTTGTGTGATGGGTACGAAAATTTATTGCCTGAATCCCAGATTGTCCGTCGGTAGGTATGCAGCTCCGCTAATTTAATCATTAGTAAAAAAATCTAGATCGCATCTGACATGGAGACATGAGGACTGAATTCCATGTGGTGTTTAATGCCTTAGTCGGTTACTTTTATGGAATATACAGCCATAGGCCGCCATCCCTCAATAAGAGCTATTTGTATCCATTTTCACTGGGATCGGTGTAAATCGGCCATTCTTATTCCGTACAAGCCCTTCCGTTATGAACATTTGTATGTGTACAGCTTTCGCAGATATACTCGTATTATTGAAGTGAATATTGTTTGGTGTATATGTATATCTAGGGCAATAGATCCGTTTTCTTTTTCGTTTTATTCTCTCCTCTCGGAGAAGGCAAAGGGATCTAAGCCCCTAACATCCATGTCTTATTTTTCTTATTTCTTCAGTTTATAAGTCAGTCTCAGTCAAAACAAGTAATTCGTCGTATACTTGCGTATGCAGAGTCTAGTCACAGTGAAGTTATTCTTCAGTAAAGTGGCAGAATGCTTTACAAAAGATGTTGGCGGCTTCTTGTGGGAACCCGAAAGCTTCATTACGCACTTTAATTTACACTTCCTTTCACCTGTACACCAACACTAACGTTTACTGCACAATATTCTGCCATTATTAAGCTTCAAAAGTTAGAATGCACAAATTATAAGAATTATAAGAAAAATGCAACTTCACTCGCCGAGATCCCGCCAAAAAGCCGCAATATATCCGATTAGATATGTCCAACTTCGAGAGAGAGGTTAATCGACGAATCTGACTCGGATGGGCCGCGTTCGGGAAGCTGCGCATCATCTTCTCGTCCAAAATATCTCAGTCCTTTTCTTTACCGTGTCTCAGTGTTTAACACGCAAGTCTTTAATCAATATGTGTTACAAATGATGACATATAACAGTAAAACGTGGTCTTTTACTATTTCATAAGAAAGCTCAAAGTCAGGCGCCGCGCTATGAAGAGGGCGATGCTCGGCTTTTCACTACGTGGTCGAATCAGGAATGACAAAATCCATAGACGAACGAAAGTGACTGATATAACCCAGCGGATTCGTAAGTTGAAGTGGCAGGGCTCGAAGAACTGATAGCCGGTGGACAGAGATAAAGGTTCTTCTTTTTTTTATATGAGAGGGCGGCAAACGAGCATGCGGGTCACCTGATGGAAAGCAATCACCGCCGCCCATGGACACCTGCAACACCAATAGGGTCACAGATGCGTTGCCGGCCCTTGAGGAAGGCGTAGGCTCGTTTCTTGACGGTTCCAATGTCGTACTCGTTCGGGAATACCGCTGCAGGAAGTCCGTTCCACAGGGTGGTCGTACGTGGTAGGTAGCGGGAAATCGCTGGATGCAGGCCTCTTCCAGCCGATCGCTCTGGAAACCTATGTCTACGTTTAGCAGCGGACGTCCTGTGGCCAAACATTGGCCCTATTCTACTATAGTAGAATACGTGTGGATCTAGGATTTGATATAGACATATATTACAATAACAAGATAGAAAATTTAGTGCACAACCTACTTGCTTTTATCCCGTTCTACTTTTTTCTCTACCCAAAGGTTGTCTGGTACAAATTGTTTAATAGCGATACGACCGCCTGGTTGTACAATTTTTTTTTTGAAGCTATAGTTAAGAAGTGTATTGTAGAATTTTTGTGCAATAAAGTGTACTTGATTGATTGATTGATTGAGTAATCATAACAACAATAAAATGACAATACAGAAAATAGGGAAATTTTGAAATGGGATGATGACACTGTGATATCAAAAAAGGAATCTATCTGTGCATATGCTTCAGAAATTGTCACAGCTCTGGTATTCGACGATTCAGAGATTAGAAGGGCCATTGCAAAGTACTTCATTAATTCCGGTTGGTTTGACAAAAGTAATAGTTTTTTTGTTTCCCAGTTCTCGCAATTTTCGCTACAAAGTTCCGTAATACATTTGTGAACCAAATACTTTCAAAAGTTGTTCAACTTTATCACAAAGAAAATGTGACAAGACATGGACTGACTTTACTTTGTCTTTACTTTTAGTACTTCGGGAATGAAACTTTGAGAGTTAATCAACTTGATAGTGTGAACTGAGTGTTTTGAGTTTGGTTTAGGAAAAGTTAACTCCTGTATCTAACTAAAATTATATATGAGAAAGTTTGGATGTTTGTTTGTTTGTTTGTTTGTTTGTTGCTCAATCACGGTGAAACGGATGAACCGATTTCAATAAAATTTGGTATATAGGTAGTGTGCTTTCGATGCATCATTTTATAAATGGCCAGTTGTTATCAATACAGATAGTTTTGATGATAAGTATAAATATATCATTACTACCACTACATTAGTAGCTACCATTACATATTTAGTATTTTTAACCGTCTTAAAAAAGGAGGAAGTTTCTCAATTTGACCGTTTATATATTTTTTATGAGTATTCGAGGATCATTTCGTAGTGAAATTAGTTTTTAATCTTAAACTATAAAAACCTAGTGAAGTTAGTGCCACTTAGAAAAATATTACTCGCCACTTGGACGAATGAGGAAACGGACGAACGGGGAAATAGACGAATGAGAAAGTGGACTAACAGGGAACTAGACGAATGAGGAAATGGACGAACGGGGAAAATGACAAACTGGGAAATGGACGAACGGGGACCGAGTAGACGAACGGGGAAATGGACGAAGGATGCCGAATAGGGTAGAACATGCCCTGGATTAAGACATAGGATAAATAGAATAAACAAATTTCTGCGATAAGGTTATTCCACGCGGGCAGAAAGCTAGTTATATATTTTTCCTTATCGTATATTACAATAAAACATACATAAAGTCACTCAAAGGGGAATGGAGACATGCTATGCTCGGTGTCGAATCAGAATTGAGGAGATCCGCAGGAGAACTAAGGTGACCGATATAGCCCGAAGAGTTGCCAATCTTAAGTGACAATGGACGGGCCACATTGCTCGTAGGGCTGACGTCGGAAAAGTTCTCGAGTGGCGACCACGCACCGGAAGACGCAGCGTGGGCAGGCCCCCCACGAGGTGGACCGACGATTTGGTAAACGCTGGTAAAACTGGTAGACGCTGGAAGCGGGCAGCGCAGGATCGATCGTTTCGCGGAGGCCTTTATCCAGCAGTGGACCTCTTTCGGCTGATGATGATTACGAAACATAAAGTAACGCTTGTTTCCAGAGCATTCCACTTGCTCCGATCCAGACACACATCTTCTGTTTCATGCACTCACACAGACTTGTTCTATTGTTATCATCATCACCAATCATAAATGACGCTAATAATAAAAAAATACATTTTTACCCAAAATATGTAAGGGATTCTATACCTTATTTCGAGTAAAGGAATCCTACACTAATCCTATCATATCCTAGGAGAACTCGAGACGATACACTTTTTATAGTTATGTAAATATAATATATATTTATTTTAATTTTATTATTATCTCTTAAGTATTGTATTTTCTTAGCTTAGTAATATCTTTTGTGTGTATTCGTAAACTGATTTCTTACTGGATTGTATGATCTTAAATAAAAAAACCTATACTATCCTATACTTATAGGATCACTTTGTTGTTGTCTGTCAGTGGGTCAAGGCCCTTTTTCCAAAAAGAGCTAGAGGTATCAAGTTGAAATTAATATGTCTACGGCTTTATATTGATGTAAAAAAATCTAGTTCATAGTGTAGCGCAAGTATATAACAGATAAGGCTTTAAGCGTATTTTAATTCTAAATGCGTCACTAGATCATCAAAACCATTTATGGTACTTTCCGGGGCTTTTTGGCGGGATCTCGGCGAGTGAAGTTGCATTTTTGTTTATAAGTCTTATAATTTGTGCATTTCTGACTTTTGAAGCTTAATAATGGCAGAATATTGTGCAGTAAAAGTTAGTGTAGTGTACAAGTGAAGGGAAGTGTAAATTAAAGTGCGTAACGAAGCTTTCGGGTTCCCACAAGAAACCGACAAAATCTTTTGTGAAGCATTCTGCCTTTTTACTGAAGAATGGCTTGACCGTGACTAGACTGTATACGCCAAGTATACGACGAATTAGTTGTTTTGATGGAGACTGACATATAAACTGAAGAAATAAGAAAAATAAGACATGGCTGTATGGACTTAGATTTCTTTGCCTTCTCCTAGAGGAGAAAAAAAAACTAAAAAAAAAAACGAAGGGAAGTTTTGAGAAACAAGACAATTACATTCAAATACCTCATGGAATTATTACGAGATAAACTTTGTCAACGGTGATATTAGACACCAGATCATGACCAACTTATTGTTGAAGTTAAGCCTTTGAGCGCCACGCCGGTCACCGGTGACTGGAAAACAATTGATTTTCAATTGTGTCTGCATCGCGGCAGTTAACGTGTTAAGGATAATGCAAAAACGTGTAAATTCGTCTTAATTTTTTCATTTCACAGACTCGGGGCCGTCGCCCCAGCAGCGACACAGCTACTCGTATATCTTATTTTTTTTTTTTTTTTTTTTTTTTTTTTTATATTATATTTTTTTTTTTTTATTATTAATTGCAATACATATCGTAAATCTGATTACGCTAATATTTTTTCATTATTTTTATCATTAATACAAGCTGAAATTCAACCGTGAACATCACTAAATTAGGAAGTAATTAGAAATCAATAGTGGCGCTGTTAGAACGACATCATCTAGGCTGCGCCATAGCTGGATCTTAGCAATTAGAATTTTGTACTAGAATCTGAAAGCACACAGGTGTTGTCATTTCGTTTTAATGCACGGTAAAAGGACATGAATGACAAAAACGCATGGTATACTTCGCCCAGCTCCCAAAAAATATAAAATTGTATTAGTTGCATACTTTTATATATATAAAAAAAAGAAAAGCTAAGAAAAATGATTCTGTGGGTTTTTTGCGCCGCTTCTTTTCCCACAGATGATTTCCCTTTCCGAAGCGGTGGTAGCTTGGACATACTGACTGACCGAAAAATACTTAAGCCCTATTTTTATTTCCAATAGATTTAAATTGACATTCAACAAATAATATCATGTATCTTACGTTGAAATAATTGCTTCAAGTTTGAAGTTTTGAAGTTTGAATTGGAATTTCCACCATTCATTCTGTAGTAATGATTTTCAAGAAATAAAATAACCTCATAATTTTACTTTCATTAAAACGCCATTAATTGTCATATCAGATAACATTCGCATATTCTCTTCTCTTCCTAGAACGGTACAAAATGAAACTATTATTGGAACATTCACCGTTCTAAAGAAATCATGTGGTCTATACATTTCGACGATTTTTACACGATTTATAACAGTCTTGCCTAAAATGTAGTCTAATTCATTAGCAAATTCGAGACCGTGGCGCTGCAGGAACGATGTACGTGTTTTCTGAATAAAACAAAATAAAACCAATACATAGACAGACAGATGGATAACAAAGTGATCTTTTATTCAGGTCCGGATTCTGTTTTTCCAAAATGCGGTTCGGAACTCTATAAAATGGAAACAGGTAAACCAAAACAAGTGTGAGAAAGTGAATCCAGAATGCTGGAGGCGCTTCTTTGCCGAATGAAAATTTATTTGTACATCATTGTTATAAGTAACGCATGAGAAGTGATTTGTGAAAAACAAAGAACATCAAAGTATAGTAATACAAAAGAAAGTGTATTAAATATTTTATATTCAAAAGCACTCAGAAATGCGATAGACCTTACCTATCGAAACTTTCCTAAAAATGAAATGCGTGGATGGACTGGAAAATAATAAACATTTAACCAACCGCATACATCATGTAGTGGGTGGGTTTAAAAAAAAGACGAAAGGCGATTGAAAATTATAGGTCAACGCTAATATTATAAATGCGAAAATGTGTCCCTCACTTATGCATGTATGTCTGTCTGTTTATTACCTTTTCACAACTAAATGGTGAAGCGATCAACTTGAAATTTGGCATAGAAGTTATCCTGAGAACTGGAGAAGGACAAGTGTAAACGGGCAGCGGGACAGTATCAGGAACTTGGTCAAACAGCAGCAAAACAAAATGTCACGATCATATACAAACCAAGGCTGGTTTTTATCAAAATATACAGTTGAATAACTTATTGGATCGTATTATAATATATGTATTAATAAAATATGAATTAAATTAGGACTTACATCCGGTTTCGGAAATACCGGTAAATAAAGGTTTATACCGGATTTTAGAAAAGGTTTTCTTTGGAAAGTGAGAGCGCTACTTAAAACCTTAATAAATTGAAGTTTGTATTTTTGTATTGTTGAATAGACACGACGTCATCGGTAAGAGCGAAATGAAAACCACTAAAAACCGCTTAGTTGGTTCAAAACCCATTTGGTTTCGCATCTTAAGAAAACTGGTTTTTCTAAGAGAGGCAAACCTAAATAAAACACTCCGTTGTACTTGACGTTGATTTAACTTTAAAAATAAACGGTAAATAAGCGGTCATATGTCAAAATGAGCGACATAATAGTCGTACAGCAGCATTTTGACAGGTGCGCGTGATATAACGTGTGATGAACTATATCGTGTATGGTCATGCTACCCATACAGGTGACTTCGTGGATCTGCCAGAGTAGATAATCCAATTAACAGATAAAGAACGGAATCGCATTTATTGTACTACCACTTTTTGGCTTATCAATTATTTACCACGTCTAAACAACTTTACAATAAAAGCCTTGGATATGAAATTGATTCCAAAAAAAGATAATCCTACAGCAGCTGACCCGGCTAAGAGGAAAACAAAAACGGGAGCAAGAAAGTGGGAGGTCTCAGTGACGTAGGCCGCCATCCCTCACCGAGGCCCATATCTCGGAGGATTATCATTTTTCACTCGCACGTACGATATATTCTCCGTTTCAATTAGTGCCCTGAGTTATTGGGAGCGGATGGGCGGAGCTAGCCGCCATTTGTTTCAGCTTGATTTGTTTGGGTTTTTTTCTAATTTGAATGGAAGAAATATGGAGTGAAGTTTTGATCATTCTGTTGTAGTAGTTTTTAATTAATGGTGTATTTGTGTGAGCTGCCGTGGTTGGGATGTTACCAGCTCACATGGTACGTGCCCTTAAAAGTGTTTACAAAATTTCAAGGTTAAAAATCTTCGAAATCAACAGTATTCGTATGTAAGCCTAAAGAGAAAAACATTTTCGGATTATGTCAAAACATTATTGAAACCAATTTAGAGCGATTTTAAGGTGCCCCGGTGGAGGGGTTGTCAAGAACTGGATCCGCAGCTCTTTCTTTGACAGTGAACACAATAAGTAATTCTAAAAGAATCATAACTATCTAATCTTAAGTTACACATATCCGTATTCACCACACAAACATGCCCGTAGCGGGAATCGAACCCGCGACCATTTGGTATAGTGGTCAGAGTTTCTAACCACTATACCAAACAGGTCGTCAAAGTTGTGTGTGTGCGTGCTTTTATCGCCAAGCTATAATCGATTCACGCAGATACTTAAATCTAGCTTAAAGTACTTGCGATATTGTCTTGGCAAGAAATTATATTAAAATCTGAGTAGAAAACAAAGTTAACATTCTGAGTAACTTCAACTTTCTTAGGCTGAAAGTTTTAATTGAATTAACGTCCTTCCAAGCCGCGATGATGTCCTCCTTAAATAACTTACTTAGATTAGATAGTTTTGTGAGTGATGGATTAATAAGACAGATATTTAGGTTCTTTGAATAATATGTTGTCTCCCTTAGTGTCATCGGTGAAGTCACGAAATACATGATCATAACACGTTGGCTCCTTGGCGGCCGTCGGTGAACTTACTAAATCTTAGATTAACATGTTGGTTCCATGTATATCATCGGTGAATTCACTAAATCTTGGTTCAACCATAGAGGAATAACACTAGGTTCAACGAATATCACCGGTGAATTCAATAAATATTGGTTTAACATATTGGCTCCATAAGTTTCATCGGTGAACTTACTAAATTTTTGATTCAACTTCAATTTTAATTTATTGTTCAAAAAAACTTAATGCTACATACAATAAATTTATGATGGAGCCCCTATTAAGTAATTGAATACCTGTGCCAGGGGCCTTCGCTTGATTAACATGTTTGTTACATGAAAATCATTGGAGAACTAACTAAATCTTAGATTAACATGTTGGCTACATAATTTCCTGACCAGACCGTCATGATGAACGCAGTCAAAAGCCTTGGATAGAAAACAGAAAATATCTAGCGCATCCTGCGAATCTTCCCATGCAAAGTTTCTACGGTGAACTTACTAAATTTTTGATTCATAAGTTTCATCAGTAAACTTACTAAATCTTTCAGATAAAGTAGCCAGTTCTCCAAATAAGTTCGCTCCGGTTGACACACTTCCACCTTCGGCTACATTTGTCATTTTCATTTTTTACATCAGGTGTGACTGATATTAAGCTCTAACCCGTTGTGCATAAGAAAGTAGGCTTTCTTCAACCTTGAAAAGAAAGGGAATTGCTGTCAAGGTGCACTATACCTACGTCATTTTATTTGCTCCCTCGACTTATTATAACCTAGAAAAGGGCCTTATTATAACCTAGAAAAATAACTCTCAGAAGTGACTACTAGGTCTACTAGGCGCGGGGAGGGATTCCACCCGTATGTAGTTCACATACCGAACATTCGTACTAAGCGGTTCGACTGTTCATTCATAATGCGAATAGCCAAGGCATGGAACTCCCTTCCGGCGTCAGTCTTGCCTGAATCCTACAACCTTGGGATCTTCAAGAGCAGGGTGAATAGGCATCTACTGAGATCGCGTGCTTCATCTTCGGCCACATCGTCACTTCCTATCAGGTGAGATTGTGGTCAAACGCGTATCCAGTTAACCGTAAAAAAATAGTATGCTCCGTGTCAAATAAATATTAGGTGAGATTGTAGTCAAACGCGAAACCAGTTTTAATAATAAAAAAAAATTTATATGCTTTTATTAACTTCACTTCTAACTGACTAAAGGACCTATTGCACGATCCTAAATTCGACGAAACACGAAGTAAGGACATTTGAATTAACAGAACTAAGTCTCCCAGCAATGTATGACGAATGAGGCTCTGAATTTAGGATGGTGTAATAGGGCCTTAACTAACAAATCTTGTAAGTCAATTTTAACCTACTTTTAGTTGTCGTATCAAAATGAAACTGGTAGTTCCGATGACAATACTGCAATTTAATTATGATTCGTTTTGACCACTCCACACATGATCAGACCCTCGACAGCAAGTGGAGTACAACCAGGAGGTGGAGAATGGAAGTCTATGTTTATTAGTTTTTTTAATCTACATATTATTTTAAATAGAGTTAATATTCTTTATGAACATTTGTACAATATTTATAAACAATAATTATACATTATATTATTAAAAAAAATCACGAATAAAAAACTAGCCCCAAGTCTCTGGTTGGTGGAATGGTACTCAGAAGGCTGGCCGCGTTGCCTCGCTGTATAGCAAGGCTGATTCTTTGACCAAAGTATTGGCCAGCCCTCCGATCGTTATAGAAGATTCTGTATGAATAATTCCTGTTTTGTTTGACTTCCCAAAAAAATGGATCTATATGTAGCGGATAGTTGCCTCACATTAAAAGTGTTTAGGAGGATACTTACGGTATGCGGCGAAAGAGGACTCTCTGTGACATTGTTATAAATTTTTCGACGCTTAGTGCTAATCTAGCTTCAGTCCAGCTTATGTGGTCACATGGTACAAATGGAATTTTAAAATGTGTTTAGTGTTATTAAACTAAAAACTAACATAATTGGTAAATGAATTTTAGTGCAAAAGATTTACATTACTATGATTGTTAAGTGGATATTGGGTTATTCCAATAGGATAGTATATATAGGATACAATTACTAAAATATACCTAATTATGTTCTTAAACAAATTATTATTATCATTATAGAATAAATTAATAATTAATGTAAAATCAAGAAATTATTGCAATTTCAGATTACATATGAAAAAATAAATAAAGTATTTCAATGTGTAATGTCCAAGTTCTGGATCCAGTCTATAGCCTTTTACAGCTTCATATATTATCTTTTTATGATAGGAAAACAGTTGAAAGGTAGCGGTCTGGAATCCTAATTTTCTGCTTTTCCATAAACAAACACCTATATTTGGTCTTAAATGTTGGTTTTGTTCTCAGTATTCCCAACATTTTGTGGCTTAGTAACTTCCTGTAAATGCCAAGGTATTATGACAATAACCCGCCAATAGAATGCGCGTTGGCCTTGTACTATATACCTGTCACGAAAAGGTGAGAACCATAACTTGGAATATAAATATTCTGGTTCTTTAAACTTTAGAAAGTGGAACACCTGGCAAGCAAGGTGTAATTGCCTCCGTGATGCTATATTAATGGTCGATGTGTCATTTAAGTATGGTGAAATATGTGTACGCGGTGGGATGTCATAACAGAAACGACAATACGCATTTTGCATTCGCTGTTACAAACGATAAGTGTAGCCTGAACGGCTTGACGGATTTTAATAAATGAGGTGTCGTCAGATTCAGCATAATTGCGAGAGTGTTTTAGGATATAATTTTTTTAAGAGAAATAATTATAGCCGCCGTCACCCACCATTTTTTGTCCATTTTATTATTTTCATATGCGGTCTTATATCTAAAATCTGCCGCCAAAGCAAATGTTAATAGCATTGTTGTGTTCCGGTTGTCAGAGATAAGATAGCCAGTCGCCCCGAATAAGATGAGGTTTCCGGGTCAATAAGCTTCCACCTTCGGCCTCATCTTCACTTAACATCAGGTGTGATTGAGTTCTAGTGGTAACCCGTTGTGCATGAAAAATGTCGGCTTTTTGCTTTTTAGTAATTTACTTTTTGTTTGAATAATAAAAACGGGTACAGTTTAACCGTGTAATTTAAACTGAGAAACAAGAAGTTGACTGAAATCACAACCATATAAAAAAGATATTTAATAGAAATTACTCACAAATATAATTTTGACGCTCGTCGTGGTCGGGCTGGAAAAATTTTCGCTCACACATATGAAACGCTTATGGTTTGAATGGCATTCTAATTATAGAACAGCGCGAACGAAAGAGATATTTCGGTTCAATAAAATATTGTTATTGTTATTGTTATAGATATCCTAATATATATATTTTTTAATTTTTGTATTCGAGATCCATTTTTGTGTAGTACAAAAGTTTATTAACAACAATTTTTTTATGAAATTAACCAAGACGGTTGTTCAATTCAATTAAGTTTAGTGAAGTATTCTACGAAAAACCTTATTGGATTAAGCATCTGCCCTTGTTATTAAAAAACAAGAACGATAATTATTTATTCAAGCAGATGTTGCATTTGTTTAAGTATCATTTTAAGGCTTAAAAGTATATCCTGTATAGCTGGATAGTGGGTCATTCATAAACTGTGGTTATACTGGTCGGTCCCCCATTACTACAAATATTAAATACTCCTGCGAAGTCGTGTGTCGGCCGGGAAAAGTGGAGTTTCTAAAAACGAAACAAGTGAGCGTAGGATGAGGGCATGAGTGCCCTGAGGGTCCTGTCACACTTTTTAAATTGACAAACTTAAATAACATCTTCTAACTTAGTATAAAGTTGGACACATGAAATTTAGAATTCCGTTAATTTAATTTTTGGTCACCTAACACTCTCCTAGTGAGTCCGTCCATTATGAAAATAAAATGATCGTTATCCAATTTATAGACGCTATTTAATTAAAGTATTTTCGATGAACCATGCCAATACTGAAAATTGAGACTTCTTAGGCCATAATCGGGCTTGGAAATTTAAAAAATTACCCAAATCGGAAAACATCCAATTCTGAAAATGTTCGTCAATCAAAGTCAATTGCTAAACATAAGCCTTGATGCAATTTGCATGCTAAAGATTTTCTAAATTGGACATTAATTTCCTATTATTGGACATTGATAACCGTGAAGACTTCAACTCACGGTGGACATCTATAAATCTATATTTTCTCCGCTATTTATATTTATAGATATCTAGATATAGATATATTTATATATCTAGATATCTATCTATAAATATGTCTCAATTTTATGATATGTAATGTGTAGCGGAGAAATGCAGAGCTTGGTGACAGAATCAAATACAGCAATGGTCTTATAAAACTCGCAAAGCGATAGACTTATTTTACCTGATAAAAGTTGCGTTACTGACTAGTATTTAGCTAGTCACAGCACCCCAGTCTCCCAACGTCCCACTAATATAATTGAGACCTGGCTCACGTAGTTTGATAAACACCGCCACTTGAAATTGCAGTGCTCGGTCGCCAATATTGATACGTATCTGCGTCTGTCCATTATGACGAGACGTGGTGACAGGGCCGCCCCTAGAGGGTAAAAGTCTGGGCGCTACAGAAAAAAAAAATTTAAGTAATTTGTGCTGGAACTGGATAAAATACTGGATAAATAAACATGATGCCAATACAAGAAATAAAGATAAACTTGCAGGTCACATAAGTCGCCCCCGCAAAGTTCATTTAACATATGCTTTTTCAATAAGGTTACTGTTGGATATATAAAATTTTCATTTCAATAAATTTAAAGATATTATAAAATTTCAGACTATTTAGAGATGATAAACATCCCTGGACATAACCAGCTCGTTGGCATGCCAGGCTATTTCGCTAAAGACTGTTTTTAAAGAGCAATCCCTCGAGTTTCTTGATTGTTCTTCAGGGGAAAATTGCATTTTGAACAAGCATAGCGTAAAAAAAGTAAAATTGACTATTTTAAGTCAAAAATGCTTTATTTTGTCTACAAAATAAAGAATTTTTGACTTTGGATTTCAATGCTACTGTAGTACCCTGAGCAGTTGGTGTGCGGATGTTAATAGTCAAATAATAAATTAATTAATAACAAAAAAAAAATACTCATCCTCTCTTCATACATGTCACCAATCGTTTTTCCGTGTTGTAACTATCAAAGTTAATAAAAAAAAATTATGCGACGTACATCCTTTTAAAACAGAGGAATAAAGTAAAAAAGATAAACTTGCTGGTCAAATAAGCCGCCTCCGCAAAGTCCATAATTAAAATTGCACACCATAAAATTCAAACATATTATTAGGTAGATCGTAGATTTATCGATGTCCTCTGTGAGTTGTCCTCTCGGTTAACAATGTTCAATTCTGACAATTCCAACATATTTTGAATGTATGTGTTTGTGTCAGGTTATGTAACAAACACACTACAAACACTGTGCGTAAGACGGAATACCCCAAACTCAATATTCAATATTCACTAACGGCACCAATCGATTCGCTGAACGGGCAAGCAGTGCTCTTCATAATACTGTTCTGACATTCAAATTACACGGCCCTAACTGCAACATGCTTGACATATTATGTGACGTTCTATTTCCTTTTGGCTAAATTGCTTTCAAAGGACTGTTGGTCGGTGTAATATATCATTATATCATCCAGATGAACTAGATCAAAAGGTCTTCGAAACAGCTTAAACGATTTTCATCAAACATGGCTAGCAACGTATATCTCTGGGTTTAATATTAAATATACAAATTATAATATAAGCTAAATATCTTCGAAACAGCTTTACCGATTTTCAGCAAACATGGCCACGAACCTGTCCCCTAATTTTGTCATTTATTTAAAAAAAAAACCGCTCTCAACTCGTACCACGCATTACTGAGTTACCTCCGAATCAAGACTGGATATATACAGACATACACATAACACCCGTACGTTTTATAAATCGTCGTCGGGCATAAAAATAACACATCGTTTATCAAATATTTTTTTCTTTTTCTGTTTTATTTGATGATTTCTAAGTGGAATAAAAATCTGTTATCAATAAGGTAAATAATTGGTAAAATAATAATGCTTTTTACTAGACTGCCTTGAGGTTGGGTAATGTTTTTCGAGTGTATGCATACATGTATTTATTTCTGTTATTTTTTTTTCTATGTTACCTCCTGTGGTCTTTCGATTCGTCAGATCCAGGAAACTTTTAATATTTGGAACACCCTAACACGTGTTTGACCTCTTTGACCACCTCATTTGGGATAATAGATACATCTTCGGCTACATCGTCACTTTCCATCAGGTGAGATTGTAGTCAAACGCGAAACCAGTTTTTAATTAAAAAAAAAAAAAAAATAGTCATTATCATATTATTATGTTTTACAGAAGAAAAGAAAAAAATATATTATGGTTAACATTGTTTACAATACTATCGCCTCGTACGCAAGTTTTGCTATTATTTAATACATATTTGTTTTCGGGAAATAATAATAATAAATAAATAAATAATAAATGTCTTTGCACAAACACACAGCGCCATCTAGGTAGGTAGGTAGGTAGGTAGTAAGCATCTAGGCTTGTGTTATGGATACCAGATGGTTGACAATAGTTTTTTTTAGTAAATAAATACATGTACGAGTATAAATGAAAAACATCCATAACTTGGCAACACATTCATCATACAAACATATGCCCCTAGCGGGATTGGAACCCGCGACCATTTGGTATAGTAGCAGAATTTATAACTACTACACCAAACAGGTAAGTAGGTACTATAGCTAAATAGATTTAATAATGGGGAAGAGACATGTGTTAGATTATACAAACATGTACGCCATGAAGCAGGATGAAGGTCTGACGACCTATCGACCTTCTCTGACTGTCAATATATCGAAGCTACTACCACTTCGGAAAGGGAAATCATTTGTGAGGCAAGAAGTGGCCCAAGAAACCCACAGGGTCATTACCCACAATATGACTACACATATTATCCCAAATATGAACCAGGGAAATGACTAATAAGAGGAAGAGATAATAAAGGAATTCTTAGGTTATTCACTTATAATGTTTTCACGTAAATTTAAATTAGTAATGGTCGAATAGTTTAATTTTAACCGCCTCCGTGGCTCAATGTAAACAACATTGGGTTTACGTTTCGGAAGGTCACAGGGTTCGATCCCCAGCGGGATACTTATTTAGTACTATGTTTTGTTGGTGGTAGGGCATATTAAATGTCCGCCTGGCTAGCTACCACCATCTTATCTAAATTTGCCGCCAAACAGCAATGTTAATAGCATTGTTGTGTTCCGGTTGTCAGAGATAAGATAGCCAGTCCCCCAAATAACATGGGGTTTCCGGGTCAGTACGCTACCACCTTCGGCCTCATCTTCAGTTAACATCAGGTGTCATTGAGGTCAAGTGCTAACCCGTTGTGGATAAAAAAAAATCCCTTGAGAAACGTTTATGTGTTTTGGTAGTTTAGTGAAAAAAATCAACTCCAAATTCAAATCGAGTGCGATACCAACTGTGTAACTACTATTTAAACGCTTTTTATCTTTTTTTGTGGAATTTTTAAATGTGGAAAAGCGATAGCGTAGGTAATATGTTCTACAAAACAAACAGTAACTATATATTGCCAACCGTACGCCTGTAATACATTGGAGGTTTGAAGGAATCTGTGATCCAATCCAGTGGGGATATGATTGCATTTTGATATCTGTCAGTCTGTCTGTTCATTTTTTTGCGCGGTACGCCACAGTTTATCTCCTTCATTCGTGACACTGACAGAATCATCGTTCACTCGATGGAGTGAAAAAAATTGAGTTTTTATCAACCTGCTCTGCTTGCTCCAAATTGGCGCTGTGGTGAGAACAAACTAAAATAAATGCATATAATATTCTTTAATTATATTCCTATCCATTTAAGCTAGGTACTAGAAATATTCAGTCTTTTTTTTCAAATAAGAGATTATTCAATTTCTGTTGTGTGAAAAGTTGCAGTCGCGCAACATTATTTCCGTATAGAATAGTCCAGTAAAAATACGTAATTTTTGTAGTGTACCTTCCTATAATCTTAAAGGTCCTGATTTTTTGGAGTAGAATAGAGTATCAGTAATACAAAATAAATTGTTTTCTAACAATTCTGTAGCTTGCTTTAGGTATAGTATAGGATTGGTGGTAAGTGTCCGAAATATTTATTTATATAAAACTCGACTACTTATTATATAAAGCTTGAATATTTAGAAAATTGTTCTAGGAGATCTTAGCATCTTCTGCAACGCAATGAAGTTCACAGTGGTAACTTTAATTTAATATTAAATATAATAGTTATTTCATATTTTGTAAACATAGTTGTATCGTGTCGTTATATGTCGGTGAAATTTTTCATAAATATAAAGAAGTTATTGTTAGATTTTTTTGAAAATAATTACAGGAGTTCTAATTATAATCTCCGACGCAATGAAATTCATATTGGTAATTTTAATCTAATAGTCTAAGTTTTATTAATAAAAACCTATACTATATATAAAGCAACTTACCGACTTTTTAGAAAACATTTATATTCTATCACTGACAGGTACTTCTACCCATGTGCAGAAAATGACGGCCTTCAAATTTACAGGAAGTTAAAAGTATATCCTTACTGGACTAGAATCATATAGATACTATACGGTCTATACTATATGATTAAATATGGAAATAAAGGTGCTCTATACTATATTCTGTTATTTGAAAAAAAAAACTGATTTTTTTACCACCTAGCTTATAATGAACATATCTTCAATGGATAGAAATATTCTTAAAGAGTTTTCTATGCTTTTTTGACTTGGAAATCTAGTCAATATTAGAAATCAGTTGTCGTTCTTCTTCTCTCGACTACAACAAATGCTGAGTTTTCGTGAGGTCCCCTGATTTGATGCCACTTTGCGACACCGAAAACTAGCCAATGTATACCTACTTATATTAAGTTCCACATTTCTATGTTGTGTTATATAGTACATAGGTAACAATTAAATGTATTATATAAGTGTCGCTAAATGGATTATATAAAGTTTTCTTATTCTTTTCTTATTCTTAAATGGGCCCCTGAAAGGTAAATTGGTTAAATTACCAAAAAATCTTCTTAAATTACCTGTAATTAGTAAATACTTATTCAATCCATACGACGACGTCCACATTGTAACTAGGTAACATAGCTTTTTGCGAGACTCGAGTTGCCCCAGACAAACAAACAGCCCCAGGGTGGTAAGGCATTTTAAAAATGTCCGCCTGGCTAGTTACCACCATCTTATCTAAATCTGCCGCCAAGCAGCAATGTTAATAGCATTGTTGTGTTCCGGTTGTCAGAGATAAGATAGCCAGTTCCCCAAATGGATTGGGGTTTCCGGGTCCACCTTCAACCTCATGTTCACTTAACATTAGGTGTGAATGAGGTCAAGTCAAAAAAAAAACTGCAAACGGCTTAATTAAGACCACGTGATCGATTTAACGATAAATACTAATAAAAAAAAACCTATATACTAGAATTTCATCGATAAGGAATTTAATAAACTGTTGTTGCACAACACTAGCGATCACCTTCCAATACAAAAGTTATCGGCATACAGGAAAAGCGGATTCATATATTGCATTGGCTCATCCATCACGCCGTCTAGTGGAATTATGTGTGAAATATTGTGAGATATCAGGCCACGTTTACTTTAGTGAAGTCATGGCTGAATGGAAAAGCCGATTTCATCTCATGGGAAAAGAAAAGTGGGTCAAATGCGAAGAAATAGGTACCTACTCATTTGAAGGACAACAGATTTTTGATACGATTTCTGGTTTTTCATTATAGCCTAGTAATGTAAATTTTGAAGTGTAAAAGTTCCTAATTTTTCCTAACTATCAGTACTAAAATAAAAATATTTACTAACAAATCGGTAGCTTATTTTAGGTATAGTGTAGTAGGTATTACTATTCGCATTAATTACTGTGTGCTTAGTTACGTACTGTTCTATTTAATTAGAATAAATTTAAATATAGGTATATATTATATATGTTATTTTTTATATATATTATGTATATTTTTATATGTAACGTATGTATTTATATGGGTAATTTATTTATTTTATTAAAATTAGTTTAGGTTTGCCTGGAAGAGATCGCTGTTAGCGACAAGGCCGTCTAATTTGTAGTTTTTATGAGATATTTAAATGTACCTTCCTTATTTAAGCCTTTGAGCGCCACGCCGGTCACCGGTGACCGGAAAATAATTGATTTTCAATTGTGTCTGCGTCGCGGCAGTTAACGTGTTAAACAATAAAGCGTATTTGATTGATTTATTGATTAGTTTACCGCGCACGCTACCTACATATCATATGCGTAATGCTTCCTAACCCAATGGAAGTGATAAGGCCGCCGTACTATCCCCTTTATTTTATCTTTGTGTTATCTTTCTTATTTTTGTGTAATAAAGAATATTGTATTACATATTTAGGTATATTTAGTTATAAAACCTGCAATATTACATGAAAATTACCGATAAAGACTTCATTACCTCTTAGAAGGACCTCCCTAGGTACATACTTTATATTGACAACAAAAAAAAAACAGATTATTGAATTGTCACATTTGCCCTTAGGCAAAAATTTCAAAAATAAATATACGTTTAATAGGCCACCAGCAGATGCTGATGTCTCTATACTTAATAGCAATAGTGTCGTTGGTGTACTGTTTACAAGAAAAAGTGAATTAATATTATTAATAGCTCCTTTTCTCTCTCACACATACACACGATTTTCATATAAACAGTGCCGAGTAATTAGAGTATCGTCATTGGTGCGAAGCTCCTAGGAAATCGACCCAAGACCCCTGCCCAGGGTGGCGAAGAGCAAATCCTCCCATGGAAAGCGTAACAAATGGTTATAGTCTGTTGAAGTGGTGTTTATTCAATTTTATTATATTACATGAATAAGGCTACAGATAATAATTATTACATGTACCGTCCATATCTTATTGTGAGGGAAGATTCTGGAACCATTGTTGAATCCGTAGATACGCTTATTTGCGCGACTTGCGCCTGAATATGCGGTGAGATTTTCAGTGTCGGGCTTCAAGATATGATCGTAAAGCCTCAACGTGAATTCCAAAGTCGTGTCAATGGGCTTACGGAATAACAATTACAGGTACACACAGTTAGTTGTAGTGAAGCAGTCTTAGTGCAGTCGCTATTGCTATTCGTTATCGATTAGCGAAGTTAAGCAATATCTGGCCTGGTCAATCCTTGGATAGGTGGCCACTAGTGGCATTTTGATACTAGTGATTCCGTGCTTCGGAGGGTATGTTAATTAGTCGGTTCCGGTAGTTTTCAATTGTAGGCAGTCGTTAAGCTAAATAGGTAAATTTGCTTTTTTATTTGAAAATTTTTTAATGAAATCCCAACAGGGTCACCAAAAATAGATTTTTACTTTTTAAAAGGACAAAAGTCATTCTAAAGCTGAAAAGTTCGCTGAAGTTTGCGTAAGCGATTTGGGCAGATTGTAAGGAGCCATACTCGTAAATGTTTAGCAGGGCGAACGTATAACCGAAAAAGTAAGAAAGAAAATCATAAATTCGTTTCTCGGCCATATCCTTAGGGAAATGTGCTAACCGCATATTACCTCCTTCCCAAAGAAATGGACTCTCCAAAAAAAGGTCTTTGTGGACGTAAAAACGGCTCACTCGTGAGTCGTCCTTTATCTCAAAAAAGCTCTGTTAGAGTTAAAACTCTTTGCGGGTGTGGCCTTATTGCCAGCGATTATAAAGACTACCACTGAAGCGATTGTATTGAAAGGAACGTGACGAGTGGTGCGTGATTTCCACCACCGATTCGCCCTCGCGACGCAACTCGGTCTATCCCTTTGTATCCCTGAGCGTTGTGCGATGCAGTATGGGGGGCCTAACCTCCAAACTATACATGTTAGTTGGTAGCGAGCTCCACAAAATAAATGGATTATTTAGGTTTCTTTATCCTATAGCATATCGTTCCTCATTTGTGTCTTAGTTTAGTATCATACATAATAAATAATCATATGCGGCGGGGAGCGGGAATCATATATAGATGGGCATACTCCTTTAGGAGAGAGGTAACCGAGGACCTGAAGAAGGACCGTAAGTTAAAGATACAATTTACAGAATACAAGACAGGACAAGGTACAAGACAAGAAAATAGAAGGAAGAAGGCACTACACAAAACACAAGACAAGAGTCCACGATAAAGTAAGTTGACGAGGGCAAAAGCTAGTAATATAATAAAGTCGCCTGGGTAAGAATAAATTTTTGACTTTCTACATTCGCAAGTACAGTCATTTAAAAATCAATATTCCGATAATCAGCTTCTTTAAATTCTTTTAAAATACATCGAAAAGTATATGTTTAAGTCAGTTTTTGGTTACTCGAATGTTAGAATGATTGTATTCGTAGATTTCGGGTTTTGAGTTACGAGCGGAAATATTCGTGTTTAGAAAATAAACAATCGAACCAAAATCATCAGTAGGTATTCAATTAACAGAATCCATACTAAAAGTGACAGAGATATGTGCACCGGATGGAAAATATAAGGATTGCTTTTCATGCAGAGTCACGTAAAAAAAATTGGGGCTGATTGTACACGATTGTGGGACTAATACATAGTTGTAATGATATGTTATGATAGTGGAAGAGAACAATTCGCTGCAGGATCTCCAGTGAAACGCTGAATAATTTCAGTTATACAGAGTAGTACAGTACCTTGCCCTTTTCAAATTATGGTGCATTTTTCGCTTGCGAATAACAATTGTGTGTTAGTGTAAAAAGCTAACTTCATGTGGACTTCATTCCAAATAATGCAAAATCACATTACCCGACAGACTAAAAAAATTAAACGACAAAATCTTTTTAAAATTTTTCCGCTAATTGTCATATCCACTAGTGAAACCCCACCCAATACTACACGAGCCTTTGGAATGACAGCATACATTGCAACTATATTGCTCTCTAGGGATAGTGCTTGTTAGAATACGAGTCATTATATACAAAATTGTGGTTTGTTTCGTTCTATTATGACCACTACTACATATGCGAATAAGAAATTGTTTTTTTTAAATGTACAACGGTTTAGCGTCTAACCTTAATCACACCACGTTATAAGTTTTTGCGTTTCATCGTTAATTATTTGCCGTTATTATTGGTATATTAATGATACTAATAATTTAGTTAATTAAACAAATAATTTAACTAGAGATAGTACGCAAAATTTGTAACGTGGTACGGCTGCTGATAGTGTAGATGAACCCGAAGGTTGAAGCGGGCTCACCCGGAAACCCAACTTATCTGGGAACTTGCTATCTCAAACTACCAGGCCACAATAATGCTATCAGCATTGCTGCTGGGCGCAGACTAAGATGGTGGTACTTTAAAAAGCTACCAAACTGATATTTAACTTTAAAATACCACGCTTGAAATCAAATTTATGACCTCCGATTTGTAAACCTTGTTTACACAGTCACAGCTTCTATTTTCTTTTCTGCTCTATTTGAAATGCAGTTTGCCATACTGTGTAAAGATATGTAGTAGTTTTCTCCTTTATCGTCATCAATAGACAAAATCGGCGTCTCCAACATAATCAAGTAGTGGTTTTCCGAGTCAGTAACATCAGGTGAGATTGTAGCCAAACTCGAAACCAGTTTTTAATAATAAAAAAAAAACCCCATTTTGAAACAAATTCATCGATGTAAATTTTATTTTTTGACCGTCTAATTAATCAATGTGTTCTCTCTCTTAGATTTAAGAGCTATGCTCTTATCGGTACAGTCCTTTCTACACTTCTCTACATTCCAATCGATGTTTTATGTATCCGAAAATGAGAGTACAATGATCGACATTTTATAAATCGATAACAATTTGATTCCGTCGTATGTCTTTGGATTTCAATCGAACCTTTGTCAAATATTTATTAAATGCTATGCCTTTTTAATAAATTTTCCGAAGACAGTATTAGCATTGCGATTTTAAATTTGTAGTTGTTTACTTACTTATTATCAGTAATAAAAAATATTTATACGATGTTATATATATTTAACGGCGTGTGTGGGTCTTTGTCCATATCAGTAATGCATGGTCTGATTTGAGTGCGGTTTTTTTATATGAAAGACTAAAAAGAAGACAGTTTCTTACCCATGCTTGATGAAAATCGGTTAAGCCGTTTCGAAAATATTTAACGTTTAACACAGTTGTTTGGTGAATTTCGAAGACACCATAGTCCTTCGAGTGTTTTCTAAACTCAAATTTTTATCTGATTAAACCCGACGATACGTTCTTAGCCATGCTTGATGGAAATTGGTCAAGCTGTTTCAAAGATATTTAGGTTTTAGTTAATACTAAATAATTTTGATTTTAGATAATTTTAAAATCAAAAGTATTTTATTCAACGTAGGATACAAAAATATCACTTATTGAAAGTCAAGATGTTATTTTTTTTTAAACTACATCGCTTCACAAGGTGTTATGGTTATTGCTGTGTCTCACAAAGGATGTGCTAACCTTGCTAAGTCTAAATTGTGGAATTTTAATTTTTTTTTTTATTCAAATTATGATTATCAGAATGTTTATGAAATAGGCATATATTTTTGCGTACATACATTATACTGTCATATATATATTGGGATGCAACAGTTAAAATACTTATTTCTTTAAACATCTTTTGGTCTAATCTACGTGGACGATATAATCGTTATAGTTCCATCAATGTTGTCGGGGATTTTATGATTTTTTTAGGGGAGGCTTTTATTAATATAATATTACAAGCTGTGGGAATAATAATTATATATTTTTTTTTTGACTTTTTTGTTTTTATTTTAATAATAAATCGTATAATTATTTTTTATAAATATTGTACAAATGTTATTAAATTAATTAGGTACTATTTATTTAAAATTTTATATTTTTGAATTTTTGACATTATCACAACTACAATTCAATCCGTGTGTATTATGACATGGTGTTATTTTGGTAGATGGCAGCATTGTTACTTGTTACTCAATGTTGCTAGTAGTCTGTCCTTGTTGAACGGACGTTCGAATACAATCACCTATTTAAATAGGTAGAACATAACCTGGATTAAAACATAGGATATTTTTTATACCGATAAAGTGAGTATACATTGAAGGAAAGAGAGGAAGGGGAAGACCTAGGCGTAATTACTTTGACCAAGTGAAAGAAAATGTGAATGTCGTGTCGTACCAAGAGGTTAAAACGAGGGCGGAAACTAGAGATACGTGGTCATTATTCCACCGACAAGAGCACAGCTCTTAAATTGAAGAAGAAGAAAGTGAGTAGTTCCCGCGGGATAAACAAATTAAACATTATGCGCGATAAAGTTATTCTAAACACAGGCGAAGCTGGGAAAGCTAGTGTTTTATGGATTTATCCATACGGAACATATAAGTAGGCAGCTATTAAAATATCCCAGAATCCAATCCTAAATTCAACTTTTTGATTTTATTAAGTAAAATTTTATATTTTTTTTATGCACAACGGGTTAGCACTTGACCTCAATCACACCTGATGCTAAGTGAAGATGAGGCCGAAGGTGGTAGCGTACTGACCCGGAAACCCCATCTTATTTGGGGAACTGGCTATCTTATCTCTGACAACCGGAACACAACAATGCCCTTAACATTGCTGTCTGGCGACAGATTTAGATAAGATGGTGGTAGCTAGCCAGGCGGACATTTAATATTTATATACCACCAACCAAACCTAATACTAAATACGAACACGCGACCTCCGAAACGTAAACCCAATGTTGTTTACAAAGCCACGGAGGCGGTTTAAGGTTTAAGTGTTATTAACCGAATTCCTTTTGATGTCGTTCGATTATTAAAACTCACCGCTACCTGTCCAATCAAAAAGCCATTACGCACCGAAATCCATAAATCATGATAGGTATGAAGATGAAGGCGCAAATATTGACAGTGGTCTTTGGCGCCGTGATAGGGTTATTGTGCGTAATCCGGTCGTTTATCAGTGAGATTTGTCCGAAGCTTGACAAGGGTAGACACGACTCGCTTATAACTACAGATGTTTGTTTTGTAAGGGATAGGTATCGTCTCGCTATCTCAATTACCATAAAGGACTATCTGTGGAAATTACAATGGGATAAATGTTCGTATTTATTTATCATGTCGGGTTTGCCGTGTGGTTGCCGGCGAGGAGAGCACCAAACGGAGTCCTATATAGATATTCGAGTAATGCCTACACACATGTGGTAGCTAGGATGGTGAATAGCAATATCAATGTCCTAGAAAATATTTGGACTTTACCTATGAAATTTGAGTTTTTTTTCTTCGTTAATCATATGTACCAATTCCTGCGATTTTCAAAGCTATATCCAAATTTGTTTTTTATTTGGAAAATGGAATATTATTTCAAGGTTTCACATGAAACATTTTAAAATTTTTGGGCTAAATCACATAATAAAAAAAAATTGAACAGAGCTCTTTTCATGTGATTCCCATAATCATTTCTTAGATTCGCTGAAACTTTTATAAAGTGGTTACTTTTAAAAATTTTACTTAACTTAATGTTATCCGATAATACACACTAAGTTTAGCTAAATTTGGATTTGCCGTTCCCAAAAAAAAATCAAAAATGTTTATATGGAGAAAACAGTCTTAATGAAATTCTTCATACAAAACGCCAATTTCGCAGGTAGGACCTAATATAATTTGAAAGCAAAACTCACTGTTCATTTAAAACTTTAAGACATGTATTTATAGAGGTTTTTTACTTCGATGAGTACTTATAGAGTGAAAATTATTAAAATCCCGTTCTTTATTTCTGGAGTTTATCAACAGATTTTCAAAATTTTGAAATACTTCGGAAGTAAAATCTGCAAAATAAAAAATAATAATAAATAAATTTTTATCATTAATGCGGTAGATATCAGGCAAGTTTTAGCAATAAAATTACGTCGAATTGGGAACCTCCTCTTTTTTGAAATTGCTTAAAAAGTCACTTAATAACCATAATGTTAATACCAAATATAAAAATAAACTTGCTGTTCATGTCAGCCGTTTACACAAAGTCACTAAGTCATTTAAGGGGCAATGTATACGCTTTTATAATAAAGTTCCAGTGGACATTCAAAATTTACCTTTAAATAAATTCAAAACCATTCTAAAACAGAAATTATTTACCAAAGGCTATTATAAAATTTCTGACTATCTGGATGATAATCAAACATGGACATAGACCGCTCGGCGATATTCAGTCTAATTATACAATATAATATAATTGTAACCCAAACTTATTTAAAAGAGCTATGAATTTCTTGCTCGTTCTTCTCTGGGGAGTCTGCTTTGCGAATGAGCAATAATGTTAATATTAAGATAAAAAATGTGACGTTTCCAAGTGATAATTTTTATCCTACGAAATAAATATTTTTTGATTTGATTTGACTTAGGAAACTTGTTTTTTTTTAAACAGCTATCCAAAGCATCAGAAAGTTTCGATTTTGGAATGCATTTTCGTGTCAAAAGATTTGATACGATTCGAATGTCTAGATTGTTTGATAGAGTTTATGTAGTTCAAACCCTCAAACTGAACAACTTTTATTATACCAACTCTGAAATCGCGAACAATCGACTGTTTCAATTTAGTGGGTATTGAACTTATTTATGAAATACCTGATAATTTTTTGAGTAAAATATCACTAGTATAGAAATTATATTGTTTACAGAATTTCCATGGAATTGGTAAGTTGAAGTGGCAGTGGGTAGGGCAAATAATTTGATCTGATGGCCAGTGCAGCATTAAAGTTCTCGAGTGGAGACCACGCACCGGCAAGCATCGTAGGACGTCCAATCAGAAGGTGGACAGCCGACCAGATAAATGTCGCGAGAAGTCGCTGAAAGCAAGCCGCTTCCAAACGGTCACTCTGGAATTCTATGGGAAGGCCTATGTACACCAGTGGACGTTCTGTGGCTGATATAATGATGATGAACTTCCTCGACTTTTAGTATGTAGATATATTATAAAGTGTAATAGGGGAAAGTGCTTCTCGACCTTGATCGACATAGTTTTGGGCGAAAAAGTCGGGATTCTAACTGTTATCCGCGGGAGGGTTAATAGCCCGTTACGACACCCTTTTCCGAGGGACTGTCCGTTACAATCTTATTCTATGTCACACGTAGAATTTACTTAGAGAGTGGGAAAGGAGATTACATTATCCGAAGTATTCAGCCAAGTAAAGTAGAAAGTTTTTTATATAGCTATATGCCTATTAGACATTCAGATAGCATGTTATTTATTTTAGCATTATCAGAAATGAGGGTCTTCTTGAGGTATGAAACTTATACATAATGCCTGGAATGAATAAATATTGTCTATGTCATGACCATCCTCCCTCGTTTCTTTTTTCCCTCGGTTTTTCTCTGAGCAGTCACCCTTGTGAATAACCAGTAATTGTATGTCATGACGATTTCAGATGTTACTTTTATAACTTACGAAATATAATTTATTGATTTTGATTTCAGTGTCGATAGAGTTACATGCCGACAAATTTTACTATTGTAAAGGTAAACAAATCTATGTGTTCCCTTACAAGAACCTGAAATACAACAGGGAACAAATGTTAGCCAGACCGTCCAATCTCTGCTATATTTTTTATCGGTTTATTTTTACTGACATTATGTAGAAGGTCTATGTTCAGAGAGTTCTGATAGAGAACGCATATTTACTGGATCGGTTTTTTAGCGCAAGGAAAAACAGGGCATATTAGGTAAGAGATATAAAGGTTATTGGCATAGGTATTTTTTTTTTTTTTCAAAACCTTCCTCGACCAACGCGCCTGCCGGAGATTGATATGCGACTGGCGGGATTCCTAGGGTTCCTATCATGGGAGTTTTAATTGGAACCCATATTTTCTTCAAGTTTTTTATGCATATAGCTATCATTAGAAAGATACCCTTTTAAGAAGCTTCGACCATTTACATACTCATTTCTGCGGTGTCAGGTGCATTATTACAAGCATCAAGTGCCATTTGTGTCACATTGGTGGTAGGCTTCTCACCCTTGTCAGGAGTTAGGCCTCTTATTCCTTTCGCTATCAATCACCTCTGTCCGTATTACTGTATATCGGAGTGGAGTTTAAGAAACGGGTAAAATCAAGATTCTGTGGTCGAAATTGTTGACTTCGTTGTCTAAGTCCTTGGGTGACCGCCTCTCTAACCCCTGTTTTGGGAGTATACGATTGAGCAATTTGTTTGTTTGATTTAAAAAATATATAGATAGCTGTCAAGGTTACGTTCGCTTCGAATTATGTTATCCTGAATTTCTTTCTTATCTCATAGCATCTTATCTTTACCGGCTCTTGGCCTATATCGCTTAAAGATTTCTGGTGAATCTATAGACGTAGTTGCTTCGCTTTTCGCCGACGGCTTCACTTACGTGGAATTACTTTATCGCCAACTTTTGCAGGATGAAAAGTCGCCTATAATCTCTCCAGATCTCAGGCCACCTCTCAGTCAAATTTCAATACCATCGTTTCAGAGGTTTAATCACGGAAAGGTAACAGACAGACCGAGTAACTTTCGCATTTGTAAAATTAGTATGTATAGTATCCAAACCTTTCTTTATCTGTAGGTAAGTTAGAATTCATTAAATCTCAGTAACCCCGTTTAAAACGCGATAGAGAGATAAATGTCTTGAAAATATTAAAACAAAATATATTCCCACCTGGTTTGATATTCTATCCACATATTCAATATTTGAAATGACAAATAGCTCTATCTTTCAAGGGGTGTCTCTGGAGTATTTGGAATGTGAGCACCGATCCTTCACATTCTGACGGAAATAAAACAATCCAAATAGATATTTCGGAAAAATAAACGTAAGGCACAGGAATCACAAGATTATCTTTTCATAATCAAGTAATAGAAGCTCAGAGGAATAAGAGCTGGGGAGAAAAATCACGTGATAATTTTTAAACAGTGACGCTTCGTTCGAGTGCGAGGTGTACGGATTTTAATACGCTTTTACTGTTGGCTTATACGAGTATGTAATGTTATTTTGTCAAGAAAACCTATTTGTAAATCCTATGTGTGTATGTAAGGTGTAATGTGTGTCCAGCCTTTCCTCATCAGCACGTAAACATCCCACTTCAGGGATATGGGCCTTCCCTCATATATGATGGAGAGTATGGGTCATAGTCCACCACGCTGGCCCAATGCGGGTCGGGGACTTCACATACCTTTGAATTTTTATTTCTCAGGCACTCGTGTCCTCACGTTGTTTTCCTTCACCATTTAAGAGCAGTCGGACAAATGAACATAACATGAACGTAATTAAATTAAATTTAAAAACTCATTGTTTCTGCCTGCCTGGGAATCGAACCCGGTCCTCCTAAATTGGGAGACCGCGTTTTAACCGCTGAGCCACCGACGCTCTGCCTTTATCCGGATATATTTCAATAATGCGTAGTTTTTTTTTTTTTTTGATTTGAATGACTTTATAAAAAGTCATTCAAATCAAAAACCTACAGTTAATCCTAGATATAAATCTAGGATTAAACTGCGGGAAAGGTACTTAGCCATATTTCAGACGGTTCAGACGTTTCGTAGCTATCTAAGGGGGTATCCCTACAAAATGAAAATCGACTGTGCTATCACTTAAGAAATAATATATCTCATTAACAAAGCCTCAAGAATGTCACGCTATGTTTGATTTAGATTCCGAAAGTACTGCAAAAAAATATATATATATTTTCATTTACAAGTCTGAATATAGGTTACATTGGTTCTATGTAAATGAAAGATATTAACAAAAACATACGTGCTAAAATACAGATAAAAAAGAATTTATTGCACAGATTATCCAGAATCATTAAAACGGATCACGGTGTGGCCACCGAATATGGTTTTAACGATTATAGGTTATCTGAGAAGCACAAGACTCTTTGCAATACTTTATCGAAATCTAAATCAATTGCAGCTAGACATTCTTGTTTTCCATGTTAAGGTTTTGTTTATGAGATATATAATTATTTACTTGAGTGGTAGGAAATTCGACTGTCATTTCGTGGGGTGTCCCCTTAACTTTTAACACAGTAGCATAATATGCCCGGATGCCTGATGATGGTTTTCTAAATTTTCAATTTACGTTATTGTTGATGTGTCTTTCGTTCATACATAACTAGGGACTCAGGCCACAGCACAATGCTACGCTGGTCAAGTTTTCCAGTGCCACGTGGGATTTAACACTCTACAGGCAAATCTGTGCTTTTAACCTTGTATTTTAGAACACGTTTTCGATTAGACATTTTAAGCAACTTCGGGAGCTAGTATACTATAGTGTTTCTATCTAAATTTAATATGCGCAAATCATTACTTTTAGTGCATGAGAAGCTTCTCTTTAGAGACAAGCTCACCAATAAAATTATTCGTCGTAATGAATCTGAGTTTCATATCTACGCTACAGCACGGCTTATAAAACCGTTCTCAAGATTAAGTTGACGCTTGAGAATCTTTTGCATATCTAAACAGTATCAAAAAAATTGTACTGAGAGGCAGACATGATCTCAATCTTAAGATCAATTTATTAATACGGCTCTTAGTTCCATTTGGCAATTGGGAGACTTTTAGTCGTACTTGAATAAGGAGTACACGTATAGTTTATTGATATCCCAAACCCTTTGAACAACTCACGACAATCCAGAGATTCTTCGCCAATTCCTAAAATAGTTGGTAGGTACAGTAACCGTAAAAGTTTTCTGCAATATCCATTCACCGAAATGTCTTTGGTATAGCTTTACGCTATAATGTTGGATGGTCGTAATGAAGGTTGCGATCCAAATGGGATACTGGTGACTTTAAGGCTTATTTCACAGCGCCGACTCCGCTCGGAGTGATGCGAATACAAAATTATAGGAATAGAACATTTCTCGGCAGATCACTAGAGTTTCACTTATGTGATGCCTAGCATCTAGATGCTAGATTATAACCGCCTCTGTGGCTCAAGGTAAACAACATAGGGTTTATTAATCGGAGATCGCGGGTTCGATCCGGGGTACGTGTTTGTGTACTAGGTTTGGTTGGTGGTGCGGCATTGTAAATGTCCACCTGGCTAGCTACTACCATCTTATCTAAGTCTGCTGCCACTGTGCTCCGGTTGTCACAGATAAAATAGCTTGTCCCCCAAATAAGATGGGTCTTTACTTAACATGATTGAAGTGGGATTGAGTCAAGTGCTAACACTTTGTGCATAAAAAAAGATGCAATTCGGCTATTTTGATAATGACAAAAATTTGCACTAAAATTATAGTGCTCAAAGAAAAAAATAATTGCCACTGTAGTTTAGGAGCTATTCGATATTTTAAGTGAGCATTCTGGCGTGACGATATACCTAATTGTAATTTATATCCCAAAAAACTCTGCATAAATAGTGCAACCGAAATATATCACTGCCATAAATAATACTTCAAAAACAACGAAGTTAAATGTCTTTGTGAAAAGGAGCAGCGCAGACGTCGGACGTTTTTGTTCACCGTGTCTGTTATTACATGGAATGCCATATATTCAATCCTTGCGGACTAAATTATTCGATTTGGATTTTTTTGTCCGGCTTCTTCGTCCGACTTCGTCGTTTTACAACTGCTACTGGCCGACACACAGTTACAGCAGTGACATACTTTTATGCATCGGGAGCTAATAAAATTTTAAGTATTTAAAGCCAAAAATCCGACAGTATATTTTGTATTAGTTTTCCGCCCGCGGCTTCGCCAGCGTAGAATAACATTTTTTTAACGAGCTTGTGTTACCCCACTGCTGGGCATTAGCCTCCTCTATATTTTTTGCCACATGTTTTTGTCCAGTGCAATATCTCTCCACTCTGTAGTAACTTATTGCGGAAATTTGTTTATCCCACAGGAACTACTCACTTTATCGGGATGAAATACAGATTATGTTCTACCCATATATACAATTTCATCTAAATCCATTCATCTGTTTCGTCGTATTTGAGGAACAAACAAACAAATATTCAAACTGTCGCGTGGATATTTCAGTTGGATACTTTTTTCCGAATACATGTTCCAGGCCTTTCTTTTTTTTCTTTCGTTTGGTATGTTTCTGTTAATATTTTTTTATGTCCTCTGTTGTTAATAAATACAATTGAATTCTCAAATACGGAATTTATTGAAAATTCGTCCACATTACAATTTAGTTATTTACTGACTGCGGACAAATCCGATCCGCTACCAATTCGACTCCGTTCTGTCGGTGTGTACCAGCCCTTAGGGTCAGAGCACGAATAGGGGGCCGGACAAAGAACGGATTTCGGTTTCCGGATTGTGTTTATTTGTATAGCAATGCGCATTTGCAAATTAACCCGGACCTTTACAACTGAATTTAAGGTTAAGTAATTCAAATTTCAAATTAATTTACAACTGTGTTAAATGTTTAAGAGGGTTTACCCCACACGACATTCCATACAAATTTTCAAGTTCAAATTTTTCGAAATGAATTGACTGATTCGAATGAAACTTTATACGTATAAGTAGGATACATATAGATCTAAAAAGTTAGTAGAAAACATAACCAAAATATCGAATTTAAAAGAATATATTGAAATCTTATCTTACCTGGGGTGAGACTTATGTAATGCAAGAAACCGTGCCAAAATCAGTCCAGCGTTCCTGAGAGAAACAGCAACATTTACATATACTTGCTCCGTTCCGATGTAGGTAAGAACTAAAAAATATGGAAAACTAGCTTTCCGCCCGTTTATAATTTTATCGCGGAAATTTGTTTGTCCCGCAGGAAATACCCACTTTATCGGTATAAAAAATATCCTATGTCTTAATGCCCTGGATTAAGACATAGGATATCTATAATATCTATAATTTTAATTTTAATTTAATTTATTTATTCAGTCTTTCAGTATAATCTACCGATATACGAAATTTCTTCCAAATCCCTTGATCCGTTTCGATGTGATTGAGGAACAAACAAGCATCCAAACTTTCGCATTTATAATATTAGTTAGATTTGGTACTAAGAATACTAGCAAAAACATAACAACTTAAAACATACCACAAAAACATCTTGCAGACACCAGATTTCGAAAATAAAAGCCATTTTCAAAAAGGTTCTGCCGCCTTGATGCTATACAATACCACGAAGAGACACACGAGATACATTGTATTCAAACGCCACTTTTTTTTGCGTCGGGGCCTTGAAGGGAATTACAATTTATCCTATTTTGATATCAATGGTCTATTAATCGGCACTAATTTATCTTGAAATGTCATTAATATTTTCAATGTTAGAGAAATACAGAAAAGCAATGTGACAGACCTCGCGGACCTGCTACAATGTCTCAAGCCATTAGTATAATTCAAGCTGCTGAATCCAGCTCATTTACAGCTCCAAATAACAAGGAATGGGAGTAACAAACAACTCTCTCTGCCAAATTCCGGTGCTATTCTTAATGAAGTAGCCATTAAAGTCAACGGCAAGTCTCTGGAAGTCCTGCGACGGTGGACTTTGATATATTGCAAAGAAGCAGCAAGTATAATTTGTACCTTTAACCTTTAAGGAAAATATGGCATTGTACCAAATTCGAGAAATAAAATTAAGTACCTAATAGGTGTAAGTCACCGACATAGGTCAGGGGATTTTTTTTATGCACGACGGGTTCGTATTTGACCTCAATCACACCTGATGTTAAGTGAAGATGAGGTCGAAAGTGGAAGAGTACTGACCCGGAAACCCCAACACATTTGGGGACTGACTATCTTATCTCTGACAACCGGAACACAACAATGCTATTAACACTGCTGCTTGGCGGCGGATTAGTAAGTTTAAGTGGTCGTTGTTATAGTGGTTGAGGCATAAATGTTTTACGGTGGCAACCACGGCATCGTGCGTGTGCGGCACAAGATGGAAGGATGAGAACGTCGCGGGAAGTCGATAGAAACAGACCGCTGGTGGGACAATCTATGGGGGTGGTCTATGTTCAGCAGTGGACGTCCTTTGGCTGATATGATGATGAATAGACGAGACGACCTGTTTGGTGTAGTGGTTAGAAACTCTGCTGCTATACCAAAAGGTCGCGGGTTCGAAATCCGCTAGGGGCATATGTTTGTATGATGAATACGGACATGTGTACCCGAGTTATGGATGTTTTTCATTTATATATGTATTTATTTACAAAAAATAAAAAATGTATTTGTGTAGTGTATCAACCATCTGGTATCCACAACACAAGCCTAGGTGCTTAGTGTGGAACTAGATGGCGCTGTCTGTATATGTCCAAGGATAAAAAAATAAAAAAAAAATATATATAGATGTTCCTGATGTTCCTAGGCGATCCTGCATTACAAAAACACTTGCCTGTCCTAGAGCCACAACAAACTTTCTTTTTCACTCCTTTAGTGTTCAAGCAGCCATGATGTGGAATAAACTGCCAAAATTAATTCAGGATAGCCCTTCAATTGCAGTATTTAAGAAAAGGCTAAAAGAGCATTACCTCTCCCATCTTTCGTGATATTAGTATGTGTATGTAGGTTTATAGTACATATATATATATAGTATACATGTATATAATTAAATTATGTTATGTATATATTTCGCAGTAGGTATATGTAATATATTTAGTGTAAGTTTATTATTCAGTTATCTTTTCTTTTTTTTTGTTTGTTTTATTATTCGTTATAGGATTTTTTCTTTTGCACACAATTTACTGCTAAACCCCAAATTTACTAAGTTTCCTATTTCAATGCTCAGGTTGGCTGGAAGAGATCTCTTAAAGAGATAAGTCCACCTTTGTACGTGACCTATTGTTTGTACTCTGTTATTGTAATATTTTGGTGCAATAAAGAATATATATATAGTTTTATAGTACCTTGGCTAGTACTGTATTAATTCTGTGCCTTGGCATCAAAAATCGCAAGAAAAATTTAATATGGCTAAAAGCAAAAGAATTCATTCAATACGAGTTCTTAAGGACTGAGGAATTTTTGTAATTTCACTCAAAATAAGGTATTGTGACTTGTTTTGGTTTATTTTGTCAAAAAACCATCTGTAAGAATTGTTTGTTGATTACCGAAAAGTAAAAATTATTTTGCGCAATAAAGAGTATTTGTATTGTATTGTATTGTAAAAAAGAAGGTCAATACGTATTTAGAGATATAACTGTAAAATATTATAAAATAAAGATTTGAAACACGAGTCCTTAAAGATACAACCTCATCATTCAGGTCCTGTTTTGGATTATCGTATACCTTAAAGGTCGCCGTAAGTCGCTGGATGCAGGCTGCTTCCAACCGGTCGCTCTGGAAATCTACGGTGGAGGCCTATGTTCAGCATTGGACGTCATGTGGCTGATATGAAGATGATGAAGCCTTGAATTTCTTCTTAGCATGGTGAAATCCTTCCTCTCAAATTTAAAAATAAATATTTATGTGACTGATATATAGGGTTCGATCACATCATGTGTGGAGAATTTAGTGACCGTTGATTCCCATTGTGTTGTGGATTAAATTCTTAGGCCCGTATTAATAAACCAATCTCAATACAAGTCTTGAGGCTGTATCACCCGAGATGCGTCTTAAGAAGTTGACGCTATCTCAAGCTCCGTGCTAATTTATAAACCAATCTTAAGGTTTACTCAGTTGAGATCACTTCTCAAGTATTCGCCTCACCAGCGAATGAATGATAGTCTTGAGTTTCGTTTATTAATACGCGCACCTCTCAAGTGAGTACTGCTTGAGTATGCACATACTTTTCAAGTCTCAAGTTAGGTTTATTAATCAACACGTTTACTTGAGACCGGTCACAAGACTGTTCTTAATCTTGAGAATGGTTTATTAATACGGGCCTTAGTACTTAAGACAGATTCTGAGTTCATTTTTTGACTATACAATATAAAACTTGAAGCATTTATTTCAATTTAAGTTACATAAGGCCATTTATTGGATGCCAATTTAAATGTATTGAAAATTGGAAATGATAGGAATCATCGGTACATCTTATTCATTTATGTGTCAGCCAGTATGTCCGCTTGGAAAATAATAATCATCTATGGGAAAAGAAGCGGAATAAAAATCCCAATCAGACGACTATTTGGAGTAAGACAACTATACCTAAGCTTAAGTAATATAGTATAACTGAATACTGAAGTCTTCTCTTACCATTCGTCTGGCGTCATCTGTCTGGTGGATCAAATTTCGAAGTTATTTCAAGCTTAAATTGAGATGTAAAATTTTACTAAAATAATAATGAAGTTGGCACTTGGTGAGGCTCCTCGACCAAATATAATTTAAGTTTCATCTGGCGTCAAAATGGTTCAGTACGATCCAATTTCCTTATTGCTTCAAGAAATCCTCATCGATTTCTATAAAACCTAATTGACGATGTGTGCCGCCTTTTGTCACGAGTTGAATGGAGTGGGACGATTACGGCATTCAGTTCTTCGAATACAGCCACGGAGTTCTTATTCCATAGTTTTGTATGAATAATTTGTAATTACATCACAAAATTTCCAACTATAGTTAATTCAAAGTGAAATTTAATTCGTGTAACTCTTATTTACTGGTGACTCCACTCCTGATTACGAACAACTTTCTACTAGGAACCATAGATGAATTCAGCCGAAAATTGTTGGTCTTATAGAAGTCCAACAATTTTCGGCGGTTTACTTTGTATGGGAAATCGAAATTTTTTGATCGAATTCGACTACAGTTCCTCAGGGACAGTTGTTCGTAATCAAGAGTGGCGTCACCAGTTAATGGGAATTACACGAATTAAAATTCATCCTGTATAGTAAACAACGATAGTAATCGAAATCTCAATCAGAACAAAGTAAAATAACCTTCTGCAAAAACGTATTATCTGCTTATAACAAACAGCAAAGCTAAGTTTGCAAAACACTTCGATGTCACGACGAGATGACACGCGTGGGTACTAGGGACCGATGCTGTAGATGATTGTAAATAACAAATATTTCCCTTTTGTATAATAATATTCAACGTTGCTGTTGCAAATTTGAAAAGATTTGTCTTAATTAGAGACGGTGTCGCGGTTAGGGGTTAAGTAAACTTTTCTTCTGAGGATCGTAAGATCACGGAGCGTGCGATATTTTTGTTTTAGAATGATACTGTCTGCAAAATCTCTATCTTGGCTATTACGAGAATGGATAGGTTAAGGTATGAATATATTAAACGAATCTAGACAGTAGCATCTGTGCCAGAAAATCTGAGAGTCACAAGAGAGTATTGAGTACGGATTTGGAGAGAAGCCTACCAAAGTAAAGGTGGATTGACCTTGTAAAAGAGGATATGAATCAGAATTGAGAGAATACTGAGCTGACGGCTAGAAGAGATGAATGCAAAAACTACATATTAGGTCAATCCCAATTAATGGGGAGAGAACTGGAGAAATCTTGTAAAATCTCTATGAAGGCATTTGAAACCGCCAAACTTGCTGCATATTTATACGTTAAATTTGCAGCATACTGCATAGAATATATAGATGATTCATTTAAAGTTTTGGTGTCTCATAGTGCAGTATAATAACGATTCTTATTATTTTCGTATATGCAAGAACGATGACGGGGTCACTCTTATACCAGCCAAGTTTATTTAGTATATCAATAAAATGTATGACGTATGTCCACTAAAAGAAAAGACAATTCACCAAATATTTACACATATACATATAAGGTTAGTACCATGTACCTATACAACTAAGTATAGATTGTGTAGACATATTACAGTTGCCTTTTATTTTGTAGCTCACTACAAAACAAAGGGATATAAAAAAGAACATGAATTGTTCATAAGTCGTAACTCGACATATTTCCGAATCAAATATAACACGGAAATAACACGACATGATTGTTCGCGCCAAGTGAAAGGGTTAACCCGGTACAAGGTGAGAATAATAAATCATAGGTGATGAGGAAATATATAACTCGTGTTATTGGGGCGGTCCATATTTAATAAAGATTGGTGCTAGCAATGATCCAAGCTAATCTATCAAGGTTTTGTCTTTATTAAACAGTAGAGAAGGGAACTTTTGGTTTCCTTTGATGGCTTTCTAACCCTGCTAATGTGCGTAAAGAAACATTTCAGTTTTTTCTTTACATTTTTGAAATCTAAAATAAAAATGGCCCGAGTATGGAGCCTAGTCGGAAGCCCATGCAGACTGTGGAAAAGACGATGTGTTGCCACTGATATTAACCCTCTGAACTCTGTACGTAAAAAATATAGTATTTTTGACTTTGACTTTGAAACAGGCGGCTTGAAAAACCTGTCAGATGGTTACGAATCTGACACAAACTCTCCAGTACATAATGGAGCGACGTTGTAGAAATGGGGATGCCCATCCGTATCAATTGAGAGGTTGGTGAGAGTAGGCTGTGCTGTAGCGGAGATATAAAAGTTTGTAACGGTGCCACCTCCGTTGATGTCATGCTGCCTTTTTTCTTCGCTCGCCTCCTTTAATTTCCTTTTTTTTTTTGTCATCATTTCAAATGGATTTTGATTCAAATTCTTGCTATTCTTTTCTCACTTCTGACACGGTCGTTGCTCAGTTTACTGTCAATGCAGTGTTTTATTATTTTCCCAAGTTTCTTTTTTAATGGATTACTACTAAACCCTTATGGGTATGTATTTTTCGAATACCATGATCCACCCGTCACCCACTTCATCTTTATTATCATCACCATCTTCATCTTTAATATCTTTAAAATAGCGAATATTTTGTGTGTTTTCCTTGTTTTAGGTTTCTTAAATTCGATTTTAAATTGTTGAGTCGTAACCGTCAATAAAATATTAAGTGGTTTCAGCGTACTTATTTGACTACGAACATATAACTTCTTCAAATACTTAAGATGCGTAACATTGCTACTGGAGTGAGGAAGGCCTGTAGCACGACAAGTTGTTAATTTAATAGATATGTATCATCTTTATTTAGGTACTTCAGTGTATGTAATATTAGAAACAAACATAATATCACCACTTCTATTTAGCAAGTAGCGTACGGTTTAATCAAAAGACAATGGACGTCTCGTATCGTAAATTATAAAGCAAGCTAATCCAAACCAAACCGCAAACAAAGGGAGGGCTTTAATAACGCATTGTGGCCGCCACCGGCGGAATGACAGATGTTTTTATGACGTATTCAACTGTCAGTGACGGTTGACAGCTGACAGGAGGCGGCGGGAGGTTGTCTACGTGAAATACGCGTGAATGTTAGCCCCGGAACCTTATGTATGACGGTTATTTGAAAGCTAAGGGACTCTGTGCACTATATATCCAAGCCTTGTGTGTTCTTCCAACTATCGTCAGTCTGTTCAGGGGACATTTCAGCCTGTGTCGAGTATAATGACAACACCAGTGAGAGCTAGTTCATATCATGAAGCTATAAAAAATTTTAATATAACCCCAAAAAATCTAAATATAAATCTAGTCTGTTTTTTTTTTTCCTTAGCTGTTCATAATTTTATTCATAGGTATTTTTGGAGCCATAGGAACACGTAAATACACATTGCATTGCATTGCATAAACAAACATGGCTTCCGTTTAATGGTTGTTTTAAATTTATTTAAAGGCAAATTTTTAATGACTACCAGAACCTTATTATAAAAGCGTATACGTCCATTGATTTTCACATCAAACATCTAAGAACCTGTACTTTTGTTCGCACTCATACGTATTACTGAGATATATCTTGACAAACCCCAGACGACGGCGCGGTGTGTATAGTGTTTGTCCAGACAAACACTATACACACCGCGCCGTCGCTTTTCGTCGGGGATTAAAAATATAGCTAAAAAATCGAAATAAGGTCGACGTAATACTTCCCATTCCAACCTTGCGTGCACCCTAAACGAGGTTGCTATAATGCATATTATCTATGTATACAGGGTGAATTTGAATTCGTATAATTCCCATTAAAACGGTGATTCCACTCCGAAGAACTTTCCACTAGGAACCATAGCCGAATTCCGCCGAAAATTGTTGGATTTCCCTATTAAAGGTGATTTCAGATAATTCTGAAATTTGAAAATTGTAATGGGCAATCGAAAATTGTTGATCGATTTTGGCTATGGTTCCTTGGGGAAAGTTGTTCGTAATTACCACAAGAGTGGAGTCACCAGTAAACAGAAATTATACGAATTAAATTTCACCCTGTATCAGGCAGAGGTAGCTGAGGTAGCATTCGAATTTTCATCACGATCTTTGTGAGAGATGTCTGTCCTAATTTCAGCGCTGTTCGAAAGCGCTCATGCAGCAGGTTCCCGAAATAGTCCTAAGTCTTTCAAGTTGCCACATTAGACGCCCACTCACTACGTGACCCTTTTTGTGATCAATTTATTAATAAAACGTGTACAAAATTCTTGGAATTAATCACCATTGGTATTTTCCGAAGTAGTTTTCTCAATTTAGATTTCAACTAACAAGCACGCGATAGGAAAAGCCTCTAATTTTCAATGTATTGTATTACTAGCTTACAGCTGCTACCTTACTGGCATAGAATTACGTTGTTGTGTACTCTTTCATGATGATAAATCGTCTGTGTCCTTCTCCGAGTTCAAGCTTAGGCTGGTTAAATTACCCACTCATTTGAATGTCTTAGATGGATTGTAATGTATGTTTCCTACATTACAAAATACTGCGCTGGTGGGGCCCCTCGGTCTCCAATGGAAATTAACATACCGAATCGAATAATGATTATCGAACCAATGAGCAGCATAGTTTTCTGTAAAAGTGGAAATGTACAACATACATAACGATCTACCTACGACATATACATAAACTGAGTTAACCGCCATCAGTGTATGCAACTGTTGACGTCAGATGTCACCTAAATAATAAGTAATCGTGAAGACAGGCTTTAATTAAAAGAAAAATTAAAATTTCACTTCACGGATCACTATCTTAGTGTCCTCTAGAATTAGAAAGTACGAAGAGTACATAACAATGGAACTAATTCAAACGGGAAGCGAAAATGACAAAATGTGCAACAATTTTAATTTCACAAAAGTAAGCTCCGAGTGGCCAGTGCTGTATGTATGAGCGTCAAAATTAAATCCAAATTTAAAACCGCATTTCGGAATAGAATCTTTTTCGTAATCAAAATAGAATCCTCTATTTCGCGCGATAGAATATTCTAGTAAAAGTGTCGACGGGTGATGTTGTAAAATTTTATGCGAGCACAAATTGTCCATTTTGGTCTCTAACGTTCGGAGCAACTAAATGGAACGAGTGAATAAAAAGCCGTTGGATTTATGCCCTCGATGTTGGAGTGCAATGGGGTATCGCTGTTAGGCTCGTTTACCCACACCTTATATTATAAAAAAGGTCGTTTCACGCCTAATAGAGTCCCTAAGTCGATTAGTGTGAATTACGAGGTGTTGATTGTTTTTACCCGACTGCCCCAAAAAGGAGGGTAATGTTTTTCGAGTGTTTAGGTATGGAGATTTCTATGTTACCTCATGTAGCCTAAATGGGTTAACCGATTTCGTAGTGCACGGTGTCGATAGATCCGTCGTGATCGCGAGAGCGTCATAGGATACATTTTATATAAAAAATCCAATTGATGCCCGCGAAATATAAAATATGCTGTCGATAACTCATATTGTTATTTACTGGAAGAAGGCACCTGCATAGAAATAAATATTTAGCAATAGTTGCCAAAATCCCCATAGAGGTTCAGAGCGAACGGTTGATTTCTCGGCCTTTACCCTGGTCGTCTGTCCACCTCGTGAGTGAACTTTCATCGGTGCTAAAATCTATTGCTGGTATTATGTGACCGGGTAGGTAGTTCATAATATTACTATCAACATCAATAAGTTTACGTGTAAATATGTACGTACTTCAATGATTAAAATATAAAATGCATGGAACTAGCTGCTTGTGGCTATTTATTTTCGATTAAACAAGTTAAGCAATGTCTGGCGCAGCCAGTCCTTGGATGGGTGACCACTAGTGGCACTTTAGCATGAGTATTTCCGTGGTTCGGAGGGCAGGTTTCATGCTCGATAGCGTTTGTTTTCAATTCTACAGGGCGGCTTAAAAACACTGACTGTCAATGAGTACCAGTTTGACTATTCACTCAGTGAGAGCAGGCTGTACCTCAACAGCGGGGATGTTTAAGGCTAGCTTTATTTTTTTTTGTTCTATGACTAGCCTCTCGACTTTAAAGTCGTTTCTTTGATTCGAATATATTGACATTAAAAAGAACCTTTGAATTTCCTAGGCTTCTACTCAAAGGAAAACTTTAAATTCCGAGCGCCTTAGGTTCAAAAAACTGACTATTTTCAACTGCATTAAATGTAAATTGGAAATTTTGAGAACCCTAAAGAAAATCATCTATTTAAACACATTGAATTTGCTATGGAAACGCCTGACCGTGTTTACATCAAACATGGCTGAAAACCAATTCGCAGCGAACAGCTTTCGGCAAAAAATTCACAGATATAGAGCTTTTCGCAACTATGTAGCCCGTTGAAAATGGCTTTGATTCATGTATAAGAAAAAAATGTAGTCTTTTTAGTGTCGTATTACCGTGGATATTTATTATTAAAAAGAAGATGCCAAAGCCACAATTACCTAGATGGCACGCAGGTTAACATTTTGGCCTTTTTCCAAGTTTTACTATAAATAGGTACTTAGTTTAGTAAATTTTCCAAATCTGTTTTCACCATCTATAACTCGTGAAGACGCGTCTTTTGATATCTCATTCAATCTTTTACTCGCAAAAAAAATTTCAAGGACAAAATTTTTAAAACTAATTTCAAATCACTTCAACCGTTTTTGTGCTACAACGCCTTAGACAGGCAAAGCTTCAAACCTATTACAGCCCACTTTAGATAGGAGTTAATAAAATACACTCAGAAAAACATCGATTCTCCATGAAACGATAATAAACACGATATTATGATCTTATATGGAGAAGGCATTTACTAATTTACGGCCCTGTCCGCCACTCCGTTACGATCTTATTGCTAACTGCTTGCTTATTGCTTATTGAGATGGCTACCGAAATCGAATAACACGAAACCGATTCCTATTAATGGGTCGTTGCTGAAATAGGGCTCTCTAAGTGTTAGTGAATCATGTAACATATTGCATAGTAAGTATTGTTTTGTTGTTTGAAATAGTACATTATTGCAGACCAGTAAATAAGCCGGAGGGCTTCCTGCGATGTAAAGTAAAAAACCGGCCAGGTGTGTGTCGGGCCACGCGCATAGAGGGTTCCGTACTTGCCCTCACACTATGCGGAATTAGAAGGGGGATTTTTGTTGTTCGATTAACAATTTTCAACGGTAAGCATAAAATGAAAAAATGGTGCTGTGTTTTGAAAAAGGCAGAGGATATCGATTTGGTGATAATTTTTTATGTTTAAAACTTTTTGAAAAAAGAGATACTTCTAAATCCCGATCGATCTGAAACCTTTGTTGCAGCCGAGGTTCAGCAAGGAGTTATATATCCTTGGACATATAAAAACAGCGCCATTCAGTTCCACACAAAGCAACTAGGCTTCTGTGGTGGATACCAGATAGGTGATAAACTATACAGTTTTTTTGTAAATAAACACATATATAAATGAAAAACATCCATAACTCGGGTACACACGTCCGTATTCATCATACAAACATATTCCCGTAGCGGGATTCAAACCCGCGACCTTTTGGTATAGCAGCAGAGTTTCTAACCACTACACCAAACAGGTTATTATAAAATTTCTGACTATCTGGATGACAAGCAAAGGATGAACATAGACCGGTCGGCGATATTCAGTCTAATTATACAATATAATATAATTGTAACCCAAACTTATTTAAAAGAGCAACGCCCGAGTTTTTTGCTCGTTCTTCTCTGGGGAATCAGCTTTGTGAATGAGCAATAATGTCAAAAACTTTAGTAATAAGATAAACAATGTGACGTTTTCAAGTGATAAGTTTTATCCTACGAAATAAATATTTTTTTGATTTGATTTGGTTATCAATCTGTTGGTTCGTCAAAATAATAGTAAATTGACTTTGTAACAACCTTTTCTTCTTACTGAGGCCCTAAAAACTTAATGTAAGTTTCTGAATTGCACCGCATCCAAACGTTTGCTTGACGAAGGTCCACCGACCCCTGTCATTGCCACGCGAGACCAGAAAAATGTATCGGATAACTAATAGAAATCATCTCGGCGGAAAAGCAATGCGTTTACAAAGCTTCCGCTTTTTTGTGCTATGATTTATGAATATCTTGCCTTTTTGGTACCCAAGTCACAGTTGTTTTGTCTGAATTATACTGTTTGTTGGAACTTTGAAGTCATCATTCAGTTGTCAGTGTGTGTATATTTATTTTTTAATATTTATTTATATTATTATGCAATTGTGCGTATCTGCAGCGGCACGTATCATACGTATACTCTGCATTATTTGTAGCGTAGTCTCAATGGCCGTAAAGCTACCCATTACTTGGTGTCTAAATTATCAGATTGTATAATTTCATTTGATATAATTTATATTATTTGATATATCAAACATTACACACCCTAAGATGAATATAAATTGTAAATAGTTACAAACCGTTGACGACCGGTTGGTGTAGTGGATAGTGACCCTATCAGCGAAACCAACGGTTGCGGGTTCGAATCCCGCGACGGGTAAATGTTTGTGTGATGAATACGAACATTTATTACCGAGTCATGGATGTTTACATAAATATTTATGTATGTTTATCCGTAATCTAGTATCCATAGTGCAAGCTTTTCTTAGTTTGGAACTAGATAATTGGTGTAAGTGTAAATAAAAAAAAAGTAAGGAATAAATATAAAAAAAAAACATGATCAAATTTCGGATAAGTGATGGTAATTTTCCCTGTTACTGGTAGAGAATATATTCTTCTAGTTTTGACAGAAAAGCGAAAAATTGTATAAAAATATGACGACGATGGTCATATTCATCGATGGTCGAATCATCACATTATACATCTGTAACAGTAATAATTAGATAAACATATTAGATTCTTATCATAACAAATAGAAACCTATTCTATAACGCTGTTATTCTGACATATGATGCTTCACCTTGTTTTTTCTTTACATAAGTAGGTAGGTACTTAAACTACATAGTACAATCCCCAATCAGCCACATGTATAGATAATAAAAGTACAATTTGGAATGTTATAGATACGCATTTACCTATTGATGAAATAAAATTGTGTAGATACATCTACACACACAACGTCAGAAAACACATAACACCCCTCGTTTTTCGTCAAGGGTTATGCTGACGGTCGTGAACGAATCTCATATGTAATTTAGATTAAATTTTCTAAGGTCTCATTAATATCTGACGATGACTACGGAACTTTTTAATTAACTGGCTGCTGGTTTTAAAGAGTCATAAATATATACAAAGACGTGGTTCATATTTTTCGGGAAATACAGAAGTAAAACAAAGCACAGAACATAACTAAAAAAGTGGTTCTTTCAAAACAATGGAGTGCAGTATTTTACTTGCCTCCATTGTGGCTTCACTAGCTTCCAGTCAGGCCTGCTTTGTGTGGAATCTGCTAATACCTAGCTTAACGGATGTGCAAGTTAGCATGCAGGTTTTGTTTGTGTCCACCCTTATTGTATTAGGTGAAAGAGTTACTGTTTATTAACTTTGTTTCTTTATGTTTGTATGCCAGAAACAAAACACAAAGGTTTTTATTGCAGACTGTTCTATGGTACTGATTCAGAATCCGAGGTAAAAAATTACTCAGATGTTATTCTAAATATGAACATTGCGTTTAATGCTTTGAGACTATGTTGTTGGTGCTTTTTTTTTAATTTTTTTGTAGCGGTTTGTTATTTTAATTTCTTTGTGTATAAGAGTCAAAGGTTAATCGCTATGAAAATACGTACGAATGTAGGAATGATGAAATAGAATATTATATGTGCGCGTATTTGAAACAAATCACATGCAGAGCGAGATATACATAACGTTAAGTTTGATATATGACATCATTATAGTGATGGCCTATGTCCGTTCGTTTGCTCTGTTTTTAAGATTTCTAACCATACTAAAAACCGGATTCTTACCGGTCTTTTTTCGTGTCAATGCGTCCAATCATATTTGATCAGCCCATAATTCAGCCACAACTATTCCGGTGAGAGGAGGATGTGCCCCATCAGTAGGGACGGGTTGTTGATGATAGAGCTATTATTGGGCAAAATAGTTTCTCAAATAACTTACTATTTAAAAAAATGTAAAAGATAAAAATAATAAGGTATATAGTATACCATTGCAGACTTCTCTATAGGCCTATTAAGATATACAATTTCGTAGTTCTTTATTTGGAGGTATATCATAATGTTTATCCAGAGTTAGTAATGGGAGCGCCTGGAAATATTTTTTTTCGATTTCGTTACAAAACATGAACTTTTTTTTTGTCTGTTTGACAAAAAAATATCCCAACTAATATTAAAATGCGAAAGTTTGTGTGTATGTATGTATTTATGTTTGTTACCTCTTCACGCCTATACCGCTGGACGGATTTTGATGAAATTTGTTTGGTAGACCGATTAAGACCTAGATTAACATATAGCCTAATTTTTTTGCTGAACCGATTTTGATGAATTCTTCTACGCGGGCAAAGTCGCGGGCGGGAAGCTAGTAGGTAATGTGTATCAATTAAATAAATAAATATTTTGGACACTTACAGTCCCAAACTAAGCAAAGCTTGTACTATGGATAACGGATAAACATACATAAATATTTTGTATAAACATCCATGACTCGGGAATAAATGTTCGTATTTATCACACAAACATTTACTCATCGCAGGATTCGAATCGCAACCGATGGTTTCGCTGACAGGGTCACTATCCACTACACCAGCCATTCGTCAGATTTTACATAATATAAACCTACCTACCGGAAGAAATTCTCAAAATTATATTGAAAATCGTAAAATTTGTTGCGCAGCTACCTAACCTAACACCTAAGCGCACAAACACACAGACGCGGAGAGTACCGAAATTAATATAGGAATGACTTCGATGGAACAATGAAATTTCGAAGCTCTGCTAATATTAAATTTATAATTCTAGAACAAGAAACGACTAATGCGTATGTGGTGCGATGCGGTTTTCTATAATCGTATATTTTGGCTAAATTCACTTCGATAACTACATCAAAACTGCATTGCGGTTTCAATATGGGTAATTTAAACAAACTGTTGCCACCTAGCGTTGGCCGCATAAGCCTGTAATTTAATAAACATTTTGTGAGGCAATGTAACGTTGGCACATAATAGTCATGTCTAAAATTATGTTATGTAAGCTTTTATTTCAGTTTCACAGTCTATGTATTGTGATATGCTATCGTTTAGGGTACCGCAGACAAACTAAAAACTTTACAGTTTCAAAAGGTACAATACAATAAAATACAAATACTCTTTATTGCGCAAAATAATTTACAATAATTTTTGATGATAACAATAGAACACAATTAGGCGGTCTTATCATTAAAAGCGATCTCTTTCACACAACCCACAGCTATGGGACATTTGTAAGTAGAAAAAAAAAGTACGTCTGTTTATCGGTCAGTTCACTGCTGTTTTGCTAAAATTTACAAATTTGGCAAGGCTATACCTACATATAATATAAACCCGCTTGGAATAAATGAGCTAGATATTTTATATCTAAAAGTAAAAAAAAATACAAAAATCATGTGCGGTTTTAAAAATCTGAACATGAATTTTATAATAAATTTTAGTAAAATAACGATAATTAAAACTGACAAAATGTGAATTACCGTGTAAAATTTATTATCAGGATTTTTTTTCCAAAAAAAAAAAAAATATTAGCACTTTAAATTTTATGTCACTTAGTAGTGCTGGATTTCTTTTTAAACCGCTCTTAAACCAGTATTAGTCCCTACAAATATATGATTTATTACATGAAATCTTAAAAAAGTGTTTTTTTATTCGTATACCGTAGTACGTATCGTTGAATAGGCCTTAAACCTCTCCTTTCGCCCGCCCTAAAGATATAATTGAAAACTAATAATTGAAATCGGTTCGTAACCATAACGGAAACAATAATTTTACTGTTTTCGTTATGGTTATAGTCAAACCTATATGCGTATTTGTCTGAATGTAGGTAAATCAATAATGCGTTGTTTGCTTTGAGTGTGTTTATTTTATACTTTAGATTTCAGCAACACGTGAGGCCAGAATGCTCGCATAAATAATTCTTCTTCTTAGCGAGCAGCGGGCAAAAACACTTAACCGCCTCCGTGGCTTAATGTAAGCAACATTGGGTTTACGATTCGGAGGTCGCGGGTTCGATCCCCATCGGGGTACATAACAAATACAAACAAACAGCCCCAGGGTACATGTTTAAATACTCGGTTTGGTCGGTGGTAGGGCATTTTAAAAATGTCCGCCTGGCTAGCTACCACCATCTTATCTAAATCTGCCGCCAAATAGCAATGTTAATAGCATGGTTGTGTTTCGGTTGTCAGATATAAGGTAGCCAGTCCTCTAAATGTGTTGGGGTTTCCACCCGGACGCTTCCACCTTCGACCTCATCTTCACTTAACATCAGGTATGATTGAGGTCAAATACCAACCCTTTGTGCATAAAAAAAATCGTCCTTGAAACCGATTTTCATGAAACATAGCTGTCCCCTCGTTTAGTACAAAAAAACCACACTCAAATCCGATCACACACATTAGTGAGATACGTCTAGACAACGACTGGACATAAACACACTACGCCATCAAACACATAACATCCGTCGTTATTCGTCGGGGGTATACAGTCGAATAGGGCTTGCTACTTTTTTGAAGTCGGTTAAATTAAGATATCTCGACAGCTAATAAAGTATTCATTCAAGGATCCACACGGATCCGGTGTTCGGATCCGTACAAACACGAATTACTAATAAGGCCAATTGAAACTTTGCTTGTTTTGCGGAGTTCCGGAGCGCAACAAAACTTCTGCCATATTGCCGCGACATACTTATGCCTGTACCGCCGTACTTATTTGGTAAGACAACATTCTGTTTTTATATAGATACCTTCACATACAATCTTCTTTTTAAGAGGATTTATTATTTACTTACATATACACACACCTCACACAACACATACACTTTACACGCACCTTCACAAGCTCACTCATTCGTACACACACACTCAAGCACAACTTTATTAGACTCGATCCTTTCTTTTTCCTTTACAACCGTTGTTTCTTTTTTTTGTGTAATATACACTGACACTACATTGGAAGAATAACCGTTAAAAGTGATGGACCCCCATTTAGTACATTCAGAGCACGAGTATAGTTGCCTATTATCACCGATGCTTGGAAGATCCAGTGATCGTTTGCTAGGCTGTTGATCATGGAATTTGAGCTGGAGGAATTGCAGACTAGTCTAGATGAATCCCACTAATTGCATACGACGGCTGAGTTGGATGGCGTGAGGGCCATACACTACGTTTACCCTTCACTAGGTAGCATCTTTGGTGACACTATCTTACTCTCTGAGACCCCGAGACGGGCTGACACCAGCCCAGTCGCTAGCAACGGCTACGTTTTCGTGACATATTATTTTGTAAAAATTTGGAGGCCCAATTGGATGTGCGTTCAGGATACTTCGCTATGTCTTCTGTTAAAATACCTCAGGGCTTGACGACGAAAGTCTTTAATGTATATTATGTTTGTTATGTGTAATTATCGCTATGAACCGTGGTCTCTCACTATGGGCCCCAAAAGAAAGTTTCAGTGGAGTGCCATCTCCAGGTATTTCACAACGACATTGAATCAAAAGAACTAATGACACTGGCATAACCCAGCAGCGGATTAGAAAATTTAACTGGCCGTGGGCATGGCTTTTGTCTGATGGACTGAGTCATTAAACTGCTAGAGTTTAAACCACGCAGCGGCAAGCGTGGGGGTGGACCTTCGCCCACAAAGTACACGAATGAAGGTCGCGAGAAATAGCTGGATGTAGATCGCTTCCAACGGTCACTCCGGAAATCTATGGGGGAGGCCTATGTTCAACAGTGGACGTCCTGTGGCTGATATAATCATGATAATATTAACCAACGCATTTTTATTGTCCGGTATCTCTTTACCTTATACTACATTGAAGCCATGCGTTTCATTTTAATATGATTAGTCTTATTACCTATTATTTATTACATTTAGTTTCGGGCTTCGCTTAGAAAATTATAATAATCTACGACCTTTATATACTTATCCATGTGTGCAAAATTGTGAAAAAGAAGCTCTCGTGGCGCGGCATTCGAATAGGTCGTTTTCTATAGGCGAGGTTAAGCAATGTCTGGCGGGAGCAATAAGGTAAGATATCCTCCGATATCTGACAAATGGGTCATTTTAATTTTAGTGTTTCTCTTTACATGGAAACATAGGCTATCAGGTAGCCACTATTCTGACATAAATCTGCCAATCAGAATTGGGCCCGTGTGGTGGATTCCGTAACCGGGACGTAGTGCTGATGTGAAAGATAGCTACTGCGGACTAGTTTGTAAAAACTTGGCAAATTACGTAGTTTAAATTGTTGGCCAGTCAGATTTGACATATAATTTTATTTCTTTTTTTTCCTTGCCACATGACAACGTGTGCGAATGTGAGCGAGCAAGAAAGAAACAATAGAGTTTATTTTATTTTAGGAAAGCGTCGGCCTTAAGAGGGAGAAAGTTGAACGAATTTGGGACATTTTTAAGCCAAACTAAGTGTAGTAAATAAGTCTTACGGTATTCGGATTTTTTAAACCTCGATGAAAAACGACTGGTGTTATGTGTTTGACGTCGTTGTGTGTGTGCCAAGACTTTGTCCGGATATAGGTAACCTTACTAATGCGTGGTCCGAATTGAGTGCGGTTTAGAATGAAACTAGGGGATTAAATTAAATGTTGTTTTATTAAACGACTTCAAAAAAGGAGGAGGTTCTGTATTCGGCGCGTATTTTTATTTTTTTTATTTTTTATGTATGTACACCGATATCTCCGAGATTTGGCGGTTGATTCACATGGTTCTTTTTGTAAATGAAAGGGGATACCGTCGAGTTGGTCCCATTGTAATTTCAGCGCAATCGGTCCAGTAGTTTTTGTGTAATCATGGTAAACATCAGAATGGCATTACACATTTAGACGATTTTGTAGTTTTTAGACAGGGAAACTAAGTAGATACAGTTTGGGTTTGTATGGAAAAAGTGTAGAGAAGGTCGGTGTGATTGTCAGCAATAAATATGACAAATCGAAGATGATCAGGTCGAGCTGGTACACCCGAACTGCCCATCTAACCTGTAGGAGCGAGAAGGTTCGCAATCGCACAAATATTATCAGGGAGATTAGCAACCACGGATAAATACTAATAACTTTTTTTAACCGACTTCAAAAAAGGAGGAGGTTCTGTATTCTTTATGTATGTACATCGATTAGTCCGAGATTTTTAAGCCAATTTACGTCGGTGTGATTATCAACTATAAATATGACAAATCGAAGATCATCAAGTCGAGCTGGTACACCCCAAGTGCCCACCTAACCTGTAAGAGCGAGAAGGTTCGCCATCGCACAAAAATTATCATGGAGATTAGCAACCACGGATAAATACTAAAAACTTTTTTTAACCAACTTCAAAAAAGGAGGAGGTTCTGTAATCTTTATGTATGTACATCGATTAGTCCGATTTTCATGATTATAAGGCCGTGCCTGTGCTCACGCTGCTCAGCGGACTCCTCGGCAAGCCGGTCGTGTATAAGACCGAGTTTATGCTCGTTCCGTTCGGGAGTTTCCCGACGAACACGTGATTTAGCGTAATCTTTCATAGCTACTAGACGTACTCGGCGAGCTTCGGGCGTCTCCTGGGAACGCGAAATTGCGTTCCGTGAGGCATTTTTTTTAAGCCGTAGTACCCTCTCAGTTTCGGTTTCTTTTGACCGACAGTTATTTAAACGAGCAGCACCTTTCATAGGCCTGCCCATATTGGTCAATTAATATATTTTATTATTTTGTAATGTCTGACCAGACACTAAAAAGAATTAAATAAAAAGGATTTTAAAAAAAACGACTTCAAAAAACCCGGAAAAAATAATTTAATTAAACTACTGCAATAATAATAACTGAAAAGTATAAAATAATAAACCAGAGCAGAATGTTCTTTATAGATAGATGTACACTATTATATATAATGAGAATACAATACGAGTACAAGTTATATGCTATACAATAATAGTTAGGTATAATAATGAAATTAAAAATATATACAATAGGTACTTTTTGAAGTCGGTGCCTGCGTAGCCTATAAAATACACAATCGAATGAAAGTAAACAGTAATACCTAACTTCATTAATTGAATATTTAAAAAATAAAATATAAAATACACCCGTATTATTGCTACTATTAGTGCAAACCTCACCTACTGGTAGCTTGTATCTTTACCCTAAGGTTTGCCTGGAAGAGATCGCTGTTAGCGATAAGGCCGCCTTTTTGTGCGATTAATGATGTACGCTGTATTCTTTATGTATCTTTTGTTAATTGTGCAATAAAGAGTATTTGTATTGTATTGTATTGTATTTAAATTGTATGAAAATTCCTTTGTTAACCCACTTCAAAAAAGGAGGAGGTTCTGTATTCGGGGCGTATTTTTACTGTTTTGTTGATTGTGTATTTTATAGGCTAGGCAGGCACCGACTTCAAAAAGTACCTATTGTATATATTTTTAATTTCATTATTATACCTAACTATTATTGTATAGCATATAACTTGTATTGTATTCTCATTATATATAATAGTGTACATCTATCTATAAAGAACATTCTGCTCTGGTTTATTATTTTATACTTTTCAGTTATTATTATTGCAGTAGTTTAATTAAATTATTTTTTCCGGGTTTTTTGAAGTCGTTTTTTTTAAAATCCTTTTTATTTGATAAAAGTTGCTTTGTATATCACGATATTTTATATTACGTTCCTCAGGGTTTCTTTAAATTTTCAGTATATGTTATTATCCTGTAGAAGAAGTAACAAAGGCAAAAAGGAAGAAGTAACAAAGTGCAGTGTGTACTCGGATTGTGGTACACACTGCACTGCACTACAGAGTTAATTGAAATTTTTATTAAATAAATTTTCATTCTTATATATATTAGACAATTTCACCACCACTTCTCAATCCTAAACTATGCAAAGTACAATGTAAATACAAGAAGAAGAAGAATACAATGGATATTATATAACGGATAAATATACATAAATATTTATTTAAGCACCCGTTACTCAGGAATAAATGTTCCTATTCATCACAAAACTTTTACCCATCGCGGGATTCGAACCAGCAACCAATCCAATACACCAACCGGTCGTTTAAAAAGTATTTGCGAATAAAGTATACCACTACCCTTAGGTACGTTAGGTTTCATCATCATCCAAATGGGCTAAATTGATTCAACCCCATAAGGCTTTTCATGGTCCTTCCAAACCTATATACGCTACGATATAAATAATAGTAACAATAAGACATACATTTGCAATTACATATAATGGCGTATTTAATACATTTCCAGGACATATATACGACAATGATACACGTTCTTAACACATTGTGGAGGAGCTCGTAACTTCCTTATTCGCGAAAAATGAGGGTCTTTATGCGAAATGATGGGCGACGTGATTGTTCAGATAATCAGATTGTTACGCTTTTGTTCAGTCTAATCGAATTATAGCTTGTCCGATTCTGTTAATTTATTTCTCATTTTGGACGTTTAATTTGTTTATGCTAATGGTTTCACTTCGGTTTTGTCGCTATGTAAGGGATATTCGTATTTTAATTGCGTAAATTGTGCAAATCGGTAGAGATATTGGCTAGTAGGAAATTGATAGGTTGCTAAAATGTGGAATTTATTGCATGTGCATCTTCATTTTTGTTAAATTTATTTATTAAACATATTGTTCAAAATGCAATATGACAATGTGAACGAGTTAACAACGGAATTGTCATCATCATATCAGCCGAAAGACGTCCACTGTTGGATACAGGACTCCCCAAATGATCTCCACAACGCTCTGCCCTGCGCTGCCCGCATCCAGCGGCTTCCCGCGACGTTCACCATATCACTCAGTCGGTCCACCTCGTGGGGGGCCTGCCCACGCTGCGTCTTACTTACTTACTTACGCTCGTGGTTTTTCTATTTCCGAAAGCTGGTGTTTGCCAGACGGATCTTAGCCATTTTAATTTAAATCGGTTTAGGCGTTTCACAGATATTTAGCTTATAACACAGTAACGTTGATTTGATTATCCGGTTGAGTATAGAAAAATTCTCGGTTATTTTCGAAATTTTCAATTGTCTTTTTGATAGATAAATCATTTATTTGTTTCTCGAGTCACAAACATACATTTAATTTATAGACGCAAACAATTATAAATCGACACAATACAGGTCATCAAGCCGCATTGGGCCAGCGTGGTACTCCTTCATTATTAGAGGGGTGAAGGTCTATATCCCTGCAGTAAGATGTTTAAGGGCTGAGATGAGGATGATGATCACAAGATTTTTGCGTCTGAGGTTAAAAAGCAGGCTTCAATATCACCCGACATTGCTTTTACTAAATGTTATAAGCTAACATAAACACATTTTGCATTAAAAAAATATAATTAGATTAACTTAACTTAACTTAAATAATAAGCGAACTTATTCTCTAAATGTTTCTCACATGAAGCCCTATCAGGGGCAAAAGAGTAAAAGAGCCATAAAGTCAATCACCACGCCACTCACTCAAGCCACATAAGTCACAAAGCACATCTGGCCACAGTTTACGCTCTCGTAAAGTGCATTGCCGCTGCAATAAAGTACACCAAGCTGGTTTATATAAATGTGAGTGGAACTTTCATCTCAATTGCTAGATGGCGTGAATAGGAGAGATTAGGCGTGTCGTTGAATGACAGAATAAGGCTTTCTAACATCAATATAGAAGTTCGTCTTGGAGCGTGCTGCGTGTTACTTTGATATCTAAATAATGCTTAATGTTTGGCGGACATATCCGCCTGTAGTACTGAAAACTGTGCTGCTCAAAGCTAGTTAAGTTGTATTAGGTTGCTTTGAATACTATTGTGTTATATTTTGAAGCTATATACCTTTTTAATGAGGACCGCCTCTCCCTCTAAAGCGGTCACGTAGTATGGGTACTGTCCCTAAGTATAACGGTCCCATAATGAATGTTATCGCATAAACGATGCGTCAATACCTATAGTACAATGAATCAATCAAATACGCTCTATTGTTTAAATAAGGAAGGTACATTTAAATATCTTATAAAAACTACAAATTAGGCGGCCTGTTCTGTTTGTTCATGCAAAATTTTTATATCAATAAACTGGCTGATTGGTTATAAAGGACGGAGCCCATCGGTGCGCGAGTCAGACTCAAATTTCTCAGATTTTTTACAGATTTTTTCCTTTGCGCAAAATAAAGGGTTTGCATTTCAGGGATAAGATATTTAAATGTACCTTCTTTATTTAAAAAAATTTATTAGAGCCGCCCTAATTTGTTTCCTTCATGGATTTATACTGTCATTTATACTAGCATCTATCTTGTGACTAATAAACCAATAGTTAATAGATTTATTTCATAGGATAAAAACTTGAGAACATTAAATTTTTTAACATAATATTAAAATTAAAATTACTGCTCATTTAAAATCTCAGAGAAGAACTGGCAAGAAACTGGCAAGTTGCTCTTTTAAGTAGGTTTTGAGTTACATTTTGTAATTAGACAAAACAAGGAAAATATATTGCATTGTATCAAAAATTAAACGCGAATATTTCGCAGTTGTCATCAGCAAAGTTCCAGGTTAAGTTATGGAGCGTTTTTCAGTCGAGTAACGCTTAGAAATAGTAAAAATCCACTACCAAAATGGTGAGAACTTTACAGAGATGGTCCGAAAATGTAGCACATTTTTCGGTCATCATCATGCACCATCTCGAACTGCTGTGGAGAATTTAATTACTCGAAATCCAAAATTGAAGTAGGTTTAGAGACACCCATTTTTATATTGTATAATTAGACATATCGCCGAGCGGCCTCAGGCTATGCTTGCTTATCATCTAAATAGTGAGAAATTTTATAATAGCCTATTGTAAATAATTTCTATTTTATGATAGTTTTAAATTTATTTAAAGGAAATTTTGAATGTCAACTGGAGCCTTATTATAAAAGCGTAAATATTGCCCTTTAAAAGATTTTGTGACTTAGTGTAAACGGTAACAATAAAAATCATGTTCACTTGTATTATGTGTTATTCAAAGTAACCGATGCTCCGCAAAGGGATGGATTGGATATTCCGTCAAGTGGACCGAGAATCCGTCTGACCTCAGCAGATGTCTTACCCTCAACATTCAATTATATGAGATGTTTTTGTATCCTACATTGAAGATAATTCGGACAATGACTTGGCTTGAATTCTGCATCATGCATCATTAAAGAAAAATATTTTTAAAATTTCCTCCATTTTGTGAATATCGAATACGACAATAACGATGCTATTATCGTTATAAAGAGATTTCCTCTATGACTTGCACCGGCTTGAACGGTACAGCGTGTGCAGCTAATAAAACTGTTCTAGCTTGTAGCGCTCGTCGCGTTACGAAAACTTTGGCCAATTGTAACGAAGCAAGTTCTCAATTACCTATATATACTAACCTGTTTACGACATTAGCCTCGAGTGTTTTGTTCTACTAGAAAGTTTCATAAAGTTTTAAAGTGCATTAACACCGGATAAATGCTATAGTATAGGAACGAATTGAAAATTGCAGGGCATTATTTTCTTGTTGTTTTGTTATCTCATTTGGGCCTCATATGTCATGCAATGAGCTATGGACAGGACGATGTTCATGAATCATGAAGAAATCCGTAGATGAACGAGTATCTTCAACATAGCTCAACGGATTTGTTTTTTCAATAGGGTTCCCTTTGACATATAAAATCTTCCTTTCAATAAATTTAAAGATATTATAAAACAGAAACTTATGAACGCCTATTATAAAATATCAGACTATCTTGATGATAATCAATCCTCCACAACCAACTCGTTCGTGTTCCAAGTTATTTCACCTTCTAAGAAAGAAAGAAATTGTACCTTTGTAATATGAACATGAGTATTAAAAGACCAACCTATCGAGTTGCTTCCTGAATAAGCAGTAGCTTAAAACTGACTATTATAAGGTACCCTTACATACAAAATAAAGATTTTTTGACTATGACCAGTAAGTTGAAGTGGCAATGAGCTGGGCATACAGCTCGAAGAGGTGATGGCTGGTGGGGCATTAAAATTCTTGAGGTCGTCCACATGGTCCCTACCATGTGGACGACCTGATGAAGGTCGCTGGAAGTCACTGGGTCACTCTGAATATCTGTGGGCGACGCGTATGTTCAGCAAAGCACGTCCTGTGGCTGATAATAATGGATTATTCTCTCAGTACACCGTCCTTGTAAAGACCTGGATAAGTGAGAATGTGCGAGACAAGAATTTTAACGTTTATTGATACAAAATTAGTGAAGTTAGCAAACGATTATTTTCAACATGTTTTTGTGAGATTGATTGGCCGTACGATGAAGGTACCACTTCCAGTATAAACAAGTAGCGCTCCGTTCACATTTCTGGTACACTGAAAGTGCTACGCCCTCGCAAATTTTTGCTCAATATTATTAGTATGATCTTTAAACTATGGTCAGCTCTGAAAATATAATATGACACATGACAATAATTTTGTCAAACGTCATAATATAAATGAAATGCTAGTGAAACACTCATGACGCAGTCGTGTTCGATTAGCGAAGTTAAGCAATGCCTGGCGCGGTCTTATCTAATGTGGTATTTTAATATGAGGGTCGGAGGACATAATCAAATGGTCGGTCCCGGTTGTTTTCAATTGAAGGCAGTCGTTAAGCCAAGTCGGTGGCCTACAGAGTGACTAAAGAACACTGACTGTCAGGTGGCCACTAGCCAGACACAAATCCACCAGTCCGCCCTGGACCTGCGTGGTGGATTACCACCCATACTCTCTTCCAGTGAGGGGATGCTATGCCAAACAATATTTAAGGCTGTTGATGAATGCTTGTCCTATACACATACTGTTCGTTAGAATATATAGAATCCAAAACCATACTATACAATATATCCACAACTCATAAACAACACTAAACAAAAACATCCATTATTAGTTTCGTATAATAAGCGCTAGCATCCAATCCAGAAGTTCCCAACTAATATTTCAGCTGGTATTGGGAGTATTGTTTCGTGTCGCTAGCCAGAACTTGTGGAACTTACTGAACCACGTACTATTACATAAATGATGTATTACACCACCGCCAAAGTGCGGTAAAATATCACATTATTATCGTAAGAGCTGATCGAGATTCGGATCACGTTCACAAGGACCGCGAATGCTGAAGGTAAAAAGACCACCCCGGAAAATGCTAATGGAATGCATAATTTTGTATTGAGAATGTATTCTTACAACGGTGACATGATTTTTTAAGGTGAAGGTGACGAAAGGTGATATGACTGATTGCGATGTACGACATTGGGACCTTCACGAAACGAGCCTACACCTTCCTTAAAGGCCGGCAACGCATCTGTGACCCTTTTGGTGTTGCGGGTGTCCATGGGCGGCGGTGATTGCTTTCCATCAGGTGACCCGCATGCTCGTTTGCCGCCCTCTCATATAAAAAGAAAATGTACTATCACATCGGATACTCTTCACGTTAGGCTCCTCTGAAAACCATCATCATATCAGCCACAGCACATCCACTGTGGAACATGAGCCTTCTTCATACAATTCCAGAGCGATCGGTTGGAACTGGCCTGTGTCCAGCAACTTCCCGTGACCTTCTGGAGGACAGAAGAAGGACCAGCTGGGATAAGACAGCTCAAAGTCACGCAACGAACTATGGAGAAGGCGATACTTGGCGCGTCACTACGTAATCGAATCAGGAATGAAGAAATCCGTCACTGACATAGCATAGATTTGTTACGTATTGATATAATAACATTGTTACTGCCTGCGTCACCTAGGGTCTGGCAATCTGAAAAACAGGTTTATTTTCCTAGTTCAGATGGCAGTCTCTCACAAGTAAAATATGATTTATTTGAAATCACAGCCATAATTACAAATTTAAAATATAAGTACTTATTGAAACAACAAATTTATAAAACACAATTAAAAATACCTATATCTTATAGAAAAAATACGCCGTCCAACTCGCTTCCGTGAGGCATAGTACCTATAGTACGCTAGCGCTATTGCCCCGCTGAATGCATAAGCTCAGCTACTGAGCAAAGTAGGTACCAGCTCTCACATCTCCAGAGGCGTGGACCAGTCTAATGGATAAATCCTTTACGAAATGTTTCATGTGAGAAGACCACGAAATAGTATATATATATATATATATATACCATTTCAAGTGAAATAGTATATTTGGGCTTGAATTTTGTAATACCTAATGCTGTTGTTTAGATATTTTCTTACTAAATACCTTGTGCGTGAAACAATAAAGATTATTATTTTTTTTCCCCTTTTTTGAGGGTATTATCTTATTATGCAGGCCGTAGCCAAGCATGAAAACGGGATAACCGAGTTATGGTACGCGATTGTCAGTTATTATTATTATAGATTTGTATAAAAAATGGCATTAATGATAGGTAAAGGTTACTTTTTCATACAATTTATATGAATTTAACGTATTGTATTTTTAGTCTGCGACGTGAATGTATGTTCCAGTGCCATTTTTTCTTTTTATAGTATGGTTTATGTTAATATCTTGGATTATATTATATGTCTATCTTAAAATAAATATACTTTTTGGTATTGTATGAGAAAAGAATAATTGAAGATATATATTTTTTAAACTATACTTACAAAATACTGTTGCTGTATGTTTGAATCAGTATATAAGAAAAATTGTATGGGTTTAACTGCAGCAGAATTGAGTAGACAGTTAAGAGTTCTGTTCGCTGTCAATATTTGATCATAGGCTCAGTTCCGCCGTTTTACAAGCCTCGCGCATTTGAATAGACAAGCCACACGTTTGGCTGAGTCTGTATCACTCTACATTATCCTGTATACTCAAAGCGATTAGCAGAGTTAGAGCTTTATCATCTCTCACAGTACCCCTTGTTCCCTAATGCAAGAAGCATTACTTATTTCGTTCAAGATACAACAAGCCATAGATCAAAATTTTACGTCCTGACCAAAATACCCATGGCTTATTTGGCGATACAAATAATGTAATGAATAACATATCTATATCGAGCTAGGGAACATGAGGATATACTTTCAGCTGCAGGCAACTGAACGTTAACCAGAAGATTTAAATGGCACTATTATATTGTACTTAGTTGAGGCTGAAAATAGAACCGATCATCTATTAATTATAGTAGTAAATAGTCGATGATCGTAAAAAGTTTCAATCGTCAAAGTACCCGCCCTTTTGAACCCCGTTCCTGGAGCCTAAACCAAAGAGGCTGCTCAGAACGTTTTTTTATGGATAACAGGTTAGAAAGTAAGAAGAAGGTAAGGTAAGGAAAAGAGGAAGAAAGAGAATAAGCTACATGCAGCAGCTAAAAGAGAAGTTGAACGTTGTGTCGTATCAGGAGGTCAAGAGGAAGACAGAGCAGAGAGATATGGAAAAATCTCCACCCACAAGAGCATGGCTCTTAAATAAGATGATGATGATGATAACAGGTTAGCACTTGACCTCAATCACACCTGATGTTAAGGTAGTAATGTACTGACCCGAAAATCCGTACCACCAACCAAACCGAGGATTAAACATGCACCCCGCTGGGGATCGAACCCGCGACCTCCGATTCGTAAACCCAATATTATTTACATTGAGCCACGGAGGCAGTTGAACTTTTTCCGCGGCAGCGGAATTTTCTCTGGCAAACTCTTTATCTGGTAGATGGACGTAAAGATATATATGTTATTCCGGTAACACGTGACGTAATGAGCCATAGAAGCGGTTTAGTTTTTATAAAACCAAATATTGTTTAACACCATCATGATTTAAAAAAACTCTTGAGTTTCTTCTAATTCTTCTCTGGGGATAACAGCAGCGTTGTGAATGAATAAAAATTTTAATTAAAAAGTTGCGACCATTTCAAGTGATTTTTGTATCGAAATAAAGAAGAAGAAAACGATCAGATGAATTAACAAAATTGACAAATTACAAATAACCGGTAAATTCTCAACAATCGCGAATCCCCAAAACTGGCCAACTCCTAAAACCGGCCTATTACCAACACTGGTGAATACCAAAACTGATAAATAAAGGAACTGACGAATAGAAAAACTAACCAGGCTAGCCTGTTCTAAATTAATTCACATTATTCACGTTGATTCAATACTTAATCTGACAACGCAACTAAAACATTTTTAAAGCTTTGAAACGTAAAAATATGAATTAAAACATTAATTTTACACGAGTGAGACTAAATGGAAAAAAATGGAACGGCTCTCTACAAAATATAAAGCCGACTTCCCACAGTCATGTTGTTCTAACCGCAGAAAAATTCAACAGCATATTTCCTCATTGCCAGCAAGGTACAGTCGGCGACAAACTCGTTACGGCGAACAATTACGGTAATGTTATACATTATTAACCTCTTCGCAGTGCGAAGACGGTTAACCCGCAAGATGTCGCCATTTTTCCATGCCCTAATAAAAATCTATGGTTATTTCGATGTTAGGTGACATTTGTTGTTGTTGACTCGGAATTAAAGGAGATCTGTTTGGTTATGAAAGTCATTTTGGAGATATTTTTTTGTGATTAGAATTCATAGATATACGAGTATAAAACAGGGAATACAAACTTTATTGATAAACTTTTACATAAGGATAACTTAATTCAACCACAAAGTTAAAATCACAAACAAAAACCAGTCCCGAACGCATCCTCTACTTTCGAAAACTATGAAAGGTAGAAAAGTGCGGGAAGGTGCCCAAAAGACGTGCAGCATTATCCGGTTTTGTCGCCCGCGGTCACATTATGGATTATTGAAAGTACCCATAATAATATAAGAACACGAATTTAACCACTTGCCAGAACTATTTTGCTGTCAACAAAAAACGTTCAGCAAAAGAGTGTCTATTGCCAACAAATCCCAAATTCCTATCAAAATTAATAAATGCCCAACAAATAGCATCCCTAAAGCATCAATGAATTTTTGAATCAATATATAAACACCAAACTGCCATCCTAAAATATCATCGAACTATAATTGTTTCATTTCTTTATTATGGTGATATAATATTTACAGTTCAGTAAAGTATAAATTTCAAACCAAATTAATTAATATTTTCTTTCATGACTTTAATTACGTCATATTAATTTTTACACAATAAATGATTGTCCACCCTTTCATAATATTATTATGTTATATATATGTCGGGAAAACGTGGTCGTTGTCAGCAACCTCGGGGCACCCAGGCAACAAGACAGGCCCATGGAACTAACGCCACCCAGCGAAGGGTACGCCATGTAACTAGGCCCTCGCATGCAATAAGTGGAATTCATCTAGATAATCCTTATTGTGGCTGTTACATATATTCAAAGAAACTAAGTCTACATTGTGAATATGTGTCCAATTTATCGTTTGCGACGATATACGAGTATATTACCTAATTTCTAAACATTCGGTAACACAGAGTCACCACTATGAAAGCCTTACTGAAGTATATTTATGGCTTGAAATAAGACGCCGGTGTTCGTTAGGGCAGCGATGAGCTAGCTGGTTTGCTGGTGCAGGAATGAAGACATTTAATTAATTTTGGACCTTTTATTGATAACACGTGTTAGTGTTAATGTGTATAATGACAGAGAGAGGAGACCACACTCGGATATGTTTCCAACAGCCGGTAGAAGCAAATAAATTTAAAATAAATCTAAGCAAACTCACCTGAAGCCACTTGACTCTAGTGATGTTTTCGTCGGTGACAGTCAAAGCTCTTCTCTCCCCCAACTTGTACGAGTCATCGTAATACATGTACTCGGTAAACGTCAAGCCACTAGTGGTGTATTGCTGAGTAAAATAAACTGAAATAGTTCCGTTCACTATATCGTGCTCGATAATCCATCGACACTTTATCGGCACAGGGAAGGGGTTCGGGAAATTTGGGGTCTGGATTATCCCGGTGGGGCCTTTCAAATGGCCCCCACACGGTTGGGGACCTTGGTGCTCTCTGTCGCCTTCTGAGCAGACATGGTCCGCTGCGATGGTGATCAGTGTGATGCTCAGGAGACGTTGCATGGTTAACCTGAAACAAAAGTGTGACATTAAAAGTTTTGTTAAGGTGTAAAGAAATGCGCCTTATTTCGTGACGTCATGAGTTGGGGCGGGAGGTCGGCGCTACCAAGGACCAATAATTACTTTCGAATGAAGTTTCTGTGGTATCGGTAGTGATTGTTTCTAGAGTTTTAATCGACTTAATTTTTTTAAGTATGTTACTGGATATTAATTCTTAATTTTTTAATTAGAAAGAGTTATTTATTACAACGTTTTGGCGACCGATTGGTGTAGTGGATAGTGATCCTGTCAGCGAAACCAACGGTTGCGGGTTCGAATCCCGCGAGGGGTGAATGTTTGTGTGATGAATACGAACATTTGTTCCCGAGTCATGGATGTTTATATAAATATTTATGTATCTTTATCCGTTATCTAGTATCCATAGCACAAGCTTTGCTTAGTTTGAGACTAGATGATTGGTGTAAGTGTCCGAAATATTTAATATTATTTTATTATTATTATTATTATTATATTATTATAGACGAGCAGCATTACTGCTGGTATGTCTATGTCACAGTGTTGGAAGAGTTCACATTGTTCATTATGTTGTTATTCAGTCACTATTTAAGTCATCACTAGTTTTTTAAAAATTTGTCCAATCTATTCTTGAACGAATTCACTGATTGGGCGGAAACAACCTCTTCCGGCAGCTTTTTCCAGGCCTGAACAACACGCTTGCTCAGAAAGTGATGAGCGACATTTATTTATTATTAGCATAAGACTAATGATGCATAAGAATAATGATGACCTTTTGCATCAAATTTCGCTCTCACGGGTTTGCTGGAAGAGATCTCTTATAGAGATAAGTTCACCCTTTGTACATTTTTCTTATATGTTTGTTAATGTCCATTTCTTGTGTGTCTAGTGTACAATAAAGTGTTAAAATAAAAATAAATAAATAAATAAAATAGATGCAATGTTACGGAAGTCGGTTATTTTGCCAATTTTGGCGATTCAAGTATTCATTATCTGACGTACCTATATAATATATTATAATATGATTTTGTCGAACTTCCCATTCCTACACTTCAGTAGTGGGTGTAGAAATTTTGTAGTGGACTGTGTAGGGCTGGTCACAATAAACGTCCAAGTAGAATTTCTATAAGTCCTTTATTTTGTACCTTATTAAAGTTAGTTGACACTGTAACGGAGGGCGTGTACATTCGCGAGAGAGCTATAGAGCAGAGAGCCCTCATTGTTGCCATATAAAATAACATTTTAAATTGAATGTTGCCAACAACCAATGTTAAACGTTTTATGAGCGACTGTACTCACCTGAAAAAGTTTAAATAGTATTTTTATCCATTACGAGTTTCCATCCAACGAGAAAATATGAAAATTCGTAATTAAACTACAGGGCTTCGAATCAAAAGTTACCAAAGCACTCTTGTGTAAACACAGCTCCGTAGTCCCACGCGTTTATTTGAACAGTATGTTTTTCCTACTCGACCCATTACGGAGTATCCGGAAACTCTTCTTCAATAAATAAATAAATTACATAATTGGTTGGGCCGAAAATTATTATTATAAGGAATATCCATTTGACTGGGAAATTAGAATTCGTCTCTGAAACTTCTTTCATAGAATTAATTAATCGTTTATTTCTCCTTAATCAGCTTTGTCTGTGATAGGTTCTTAAAATAGTATAAAATATAACTAAATCTACTGTAACATCAAAGTGGGAGCTGATGCTTGCACTAGGCATAAATGCCTATGTTGCGAGTCATCAAAAAATACAAAAATACAAAATGGTTTATTTGTTTTTCCAAATCATACAATTACCAATGTGTGGGATCTTTCTTTTAAGTATCAAAATGCCTGTGCCAGAAAGATCCACTCTTCCTTAACTTATATGTGATAGTAGTAGAACATTATAACAACAACTACATATAACCAAACAACAATAACTAAATAACAATAACTAAATAACTATATCTAAATACCAATAACTAAGTAATTATAAGTGTGTGTGTGTGTGTATATGTGTATATGTGTGTGTGTGTGTGTGTGTGTGTGTGTGTGTGTGTGTGTGTGTGTGTGTGTGTGTGTGTGTGTGTGTGTGTGTGTGTGTGTGTGTCAAGTCATCAGGCTCGCCTCTCGAGAAGGTACAAAGTATATCACAGACTGTTCATACTAAGTTGGCACACATATTTGACCAATATTACTTAGATATTTGTTAAAATTATGCTCTTTCCAACTTTTGTTTTTTTTTTTATGTACAACGGGTTGGTACTTGACATCTGATTCTAAATGAAGATGAGGTCGAAGGTGGAAGCGTACTGACCCGGAAACTCCAACACGTTTGGAGGACTGGCTATCTTATCTCTGACAACCGGAACACAACAATACTATTAACATTGTTGCTTGGCGGCAGATTTAGATAAGATGGTGTGGTAGCTAGCCAGGCGGACATTTAAAATGCCCTACCATCAACCTAACCGAGTACTTAAACATGTACCCCGCTGGGGATCGAACCCGCGACCTCCGAATCGTAAACCCAATATTGTTTATATTGAGCCACAGTGCCGGTTAAAACTCTCATACGTATCTATAATAGGTAGATAGTTTGTTCAAGTTCTATTGAAATAAATTGGTAGAACAAAGCGGAGCCATTTATAGAACGTCCCATTACTTTGATCATTCAATTGATGGATATATTCCAATTTTTCTCCGTATTCTTCATACTTCCTTCTTTTATTATTTGTCAAACACAGTAATCGAATTTTCTGAAGGTTTTCTTGGGGACCAATTTTTTGTTTTCCGTTTAGTAACGTATAAAAAAGGATTATATTATGTAGTATAGCGGTTAGATATTTTCTTCAATAAATATCAACTCTTTCACTCGGCTATTGTTTAATTCGAGAAAAATTATAAGGAGATAAAAGATAAAGCAATGAAAAGCGCTATTATAAAACAAAATGTGTAAGACACTGTTAAACGTAACGCGCGGACGTCGAATGGGCCGCTTGGATCGTACGGAAACAGACTCATTCGGCGTCGTCGCGTTTTTGTTGCACGGTGGTGACGTAGGCCGCGCTATAGTAGCCTATTTATTTATATTGTGTAATCCTACAGTGCCATTTTAATTTTTGTTTTTGCACTACTGCGACAAGAAAAGCAGTGTTATGCGTTCTCTCTTTTTAACCGACTTCAAAAAAGGAGGAGGTTCTGTATTCGGGGCGTATTTTATATTTAAGAGCTATGCTCTTGTCGGTGGAGTCCTTTCCACATTTCTTTATATTTTTTTTTGACTTGTTGTGCATAAAAAAAAAGACTTCCTGATACGACACGGCATTTACTTTTTCTTTTATGCGCTCAGTGTTCATATTATGTTATATGTAACTATGCCACGGTGAAAAACGATTTCTCTAAATAAAGCAAATATCTCTTATTCAAAATAATAAAGATTCGTATATAACCAAATACTTCAATGCTCTTCGATTAAGATTTAGATTTTCTTATAATTGAGACAGTTTCACTTAAATAACAATAATAACGATTCTTACTCTAAAGACCCAGCTGTCAATTTAACGGAAAAACTATATTAAGGTATTTGTAATACTATACCCAAGTTAGGTGCTCTTAAATTGAAAATAAATGAATTTTATTTAAGGTAACGATTTTCTTAGATTAAGCTAGAATGTAAACAGTGGAATTCAGCTATTTTGACAATGTCATAAAAGCTGAAATAGTGCCACATAGTGCTCAAAGGAAAAAAAATGTGCCACTGTAGTTTAAGACTTATTCAATATATTAAGTGAGCATTCTGCCGTCACGTCTTGCTGGAATCAAGATGACGCAGATGATGTACTTTTTTAGGAAAGACAAACAATCTGGGAGGATGGAATGAATACACACGGTGAACAAAAAAGTGCTGCTGACAAAAAGTTCATTCGTCTACCTTGCCCCTTTTCAGAAAGACATCTAAATAAGTTCGTTGTTTTTAAAGCACTATTTATGCACAATTTATGAGATATAAATTATAATCATAGGTAGAGCAGTCTCTGCGTATGAGAATGAGGATTTCAGCAAGACGTGAGGCCAGAATGCTCGCATAAAATATTCTTCTTCTTAGCGAGTGAGTCGAGGGCAAAAACATCAAATTGCTTAAAATATTGAATAACTCTTAAACTACAGTGGCACAAATTTTCTCTTTTGGGAACTATTTGGGAATTTTTCAGCACAGTTTTTTGACATTGCCAAAATAGATGAATGCCACTGTGTCAGTCTAGTATCACGCACGTAACATTAGGTACTTAGCGATATCTCATACATAGATAAACATACGTAATGTGTTTTTGATGACGACGCTAATAGACTGTCATTACATGTCTGTAATTTCAGTATGTCAACGTAAGTATAATTAATTATAAAGTTTACATATTACTTGCAAATTTAGGTACACCGCTAAAGAACTTACCAGCCCCCGTAACATAACATCGTTTGGAGCGCGCGATGTAGGAGTGAGAGTGGGATAGTTGTATATTTCGTCCAAGCGAATGAGCAGGACAAATATTATCTCGCGCGATACAAAAACTTTATCGCGCCTGTCATGGTACTAGTTGTAGTTTTGTATAGACTTTTTTACGAGAAATTTAAAACTTTTTCTTTTAGTTATTGAGTTCTATCGCACCTGATGTTAAGTGAATATGAGACTGCAGGTGGAAGCGCGTTCATTCGGAACCCCAAACTTATTTGAGTGGCTTATTAGATGTAGTCGATATTCGACTCGGTATTGGTACGTTTCAAATTTGGAATGCCTTTCGAATGTTTGAAAATTTCCGATATCGAATAGAACATTCAATTGTCGATTTAATACGAATGCTTATCTGTAACAACCGGAACACAACAATGCTATCAAAATTAGATAAGATGGTGGTAACTAACTACGCGGACATTTAAATCAATGTTAATAGAATTGTTGTGTTCCCTGTTGTCAGAGACAAGATAGCCAGTCCCCCAAATATGTTCGGGCTTTCGGGTCAGTACGCTTCCACCTTAGACCTCATCTTCACTTACATCGATAATGCCACAGACCATAATACCCGCCACCCAGACGACGGTTCTTCGTTTTTGAAGTTGTTATATTCTGTTAATCGCGAAATATTATAACGAATTAAGTTATGTCCACAAAACTTTAGACAGCTCACTAATTTAATAAAACTTTGGCCAAAATGTAATCCACAAAACTTAAATTATGTTGCGTAAAGTTAACATACTTATACACTTTTGTTTTCTAACGTTGTTTTAATGAAAGATTCTCGAAATAGGAATCATCAACATCATCAGCCCGTAAACATCCCACTGCAGGGATATAGGCCTTCCCTCCTATAATGAGGAAGTATGGGCCATATAGTCCACCACGCTGACCAATTGCGGGTTAGGGACTTCACACGCCTTAGAATTCATATTCCTCAGGCATGAGCGTTTCCTCACGATGTTTTCTTCACTGTTTAACAGCAGTCGGATAAATGCACATAAGTAATATAAATTAAATTTTGAAAAACTCATTGGTCCATGGCCTGCCTGGGAATCGAACCCGCACCTCCCAAATTGGGAAACCGCGTCTTAACCGCTGAGCCACAGACGCTCTCAACACAATTTATTGCCTCAGAATTCGGTCAATAAAGCGATTTGGAAAATTATTTTTTTATTTCAATGTTTATCAATATTTTCGTTAATTTTGATGATTGTTTTTTCGTTTTATAAGATATAAATTTGGTTAAGAGAGGGAGGAATCTTAAAGGAATACGTAATAACAATGTGAGTTCATGAAAACCAAAAAACCCGTCAGCATATTTTGTAATTTGTAGGCGCCATGTTGTATTTTTTACCATAAACTGTATCTTATTACACTCTAGGGATCAAGATAAATCAAGATAAAAAGTCAGCCTATTTATATATATCTATATAAGTATTTAATATATGCACATAAATAAATATACGGATTACTTAATAAAAATATTAAAAAAAAACACGAATAAAAAACTAGCCCCAAGTCTCTGGTTGGTGGACTGTGGTACCCAGAAGGCTGGCCGCGTTGCGTCGCTGTAAAGCAAGGCTGATTCTTTGATATATACAGGGCGTCCCAAAGTTATGGGACATGAAGGGGAAGTACCTTAAATATCGTAGATAGTGAATTTTGCTCAAAGAAGACTTTATGTTATTTTTAAAAGTTAGTAATTCTGCATTCATAGATTTTCTAAAAATTATTTGCTTCGGCTGGGAATCGAACCGACTCAAATGTGAAAAAAAAAACACCCTACTTTTATGATGCCAATCGAAAGAATAGCTAAAAAATAATAACTCTGCCTAAGTAACATAGTATTTTAAAAGAAAGGAACAACGTGAAATTAATCATTTTAATCAAATAAAAAACATACATGAAACTGCCGTAGTCAATTAAGTAGGTATTTTTTTGTAAATTAATTAATTAAATGCTCAAAATGTGATCCCTCTTGTCTTACGCAAATCGCCAATCTTTTAATGAGCCCGCTGCCTGTTGATTTTCTAATCATTTTATGGTGAACACTCGATGTGATATGGCACAATTCTGTTTGCAACTTATTTACGAATAATCAATGCTATCTTTGGAATGATAATATCGCTACTTTTCGAACGTCGTCGGCAATAAATAACTTTCTTGAAATTTGACTCAATCATTTTATGTTGTTCCTTTCTTTTAAAATACTATGTTACTTAGGCAGAGTTATTATTTTTTAGCTATTCTTTCGATTGGCATCATAAAAGTAGGGTGTTTTTTTTTTCACATTTAAGTCGGTTCGATTCCCAGCCGAAGCAAGTAATTTTTAGAAAATCTATGAATGCAGAATTACTAACTTTTAAAAATAACATAAAGTCTTCTTTGAGCAAAATTCACTATCTACAATATTTAAGGTACTTCCCCTTCATGTCCCATAACTTTGGGACGCCCTGTATATTATACGTAAGTATTCATTATTATGTATTTTAAATTGTGTATGTATTGTCTTTTGCAAATTGTGTTCCTATAACAGTCATGTTTTGTTAATGTATTGTTCTATATTTTAAGTATCGCTCTTTGTTTGCAATAAAAAAACTTTAAATTGGTTGTTTCGTTCCGAGGGTTTGCTGGAAGAAATCTCTTACAGAGATAAGCTCGCGTTTTGTGTATTGTAATTTCTGTCCTATATTTGTTCAATGTATGTTTATATACTTATATGCAATAAAGTGTTAAAATAAATTAAATAAAAATAAATCCAACGACACCAATCACTTCTCAAGCCGTTTAGGCTACAGGAGATAACAGAAATCTGTATACATACAGTTGTAGGACAAGGAAGAAGATCCTTAGGTAGTCGGTCACATTAATTAAAAAAAAATTATTTTACTCATTTGGTCTGCCAATAATTTTATTGTTACACTAGTAATAACAAATGTATACATACATAACGTGAGGAGCGCTGTTATAGATAAGGACTAGAAACGAACTTTCCGAAATGATATAACCTTGGGATCTTCAACAATGTGAATAGGCATTTACTAAGGGCACCAGGGTACCGCCAACCTCGTCAAATTCAATGCTACCAAAACACAGGCGTGTCTGTTCACCAGCAAACGGAGTCCATTTCACCTGACTCCATACACTTTCCGGGATGTATTCATACCAATCTCTGACCATCTCAATCTTTTGGGTCTGGGGTTAACCTCCAACCTAAATTTTGAGCCCTCCATAGAACGAAATGCTAAAACAGCAGCTAAGAAGCTTGGCATTTTCATCAAGGTCAGGCGATATTTTACGCCGAATCAGCTTTTGGTACTTTACCAGGCTCAGGTTAGCTCGTGCATGGAATACTGCTGTCACTTTTGGGATGGTTTAGCCAAGTACCAGCTGGCTGCACTCGATTCTGTGAAACGACGTGCTAAAAGAGTCATTGGTGACTATTCGATCACTGCTAAATTACAGAGCCTCGAACACCGTCGCAAGGTCGCCTGTCTCTCAGTCTTTTACAGGATGCATTTCGGTGAGTGTGCGTTGGAATTACACAATCTTATTCCACCATCGCCATTTCATCTTCGGACTACTAGGCGCGGGGAGGGATTCCACCCGTATGTAGGTAACATACCGAACATCCGCACTAATCATCGCCACTTAGAATTCGAATCAGATAGTCATAAAAGAGACATACAAACGGACAGTAAAGTGAACTACGAAGGGTTCGTTCCACCTTTTGAGGTATGGAATGTTAAAAAGAGAAACCATTGTTTAAGAATTCCATCCCATATCGACAAAGTTTCTAATAATACGGATCGCTATTTCGGACTTTCTCAACTATAATTACCCTTACCACTCTTCGTGGCTTCCGTTGATAATATATTCAACGTCAAACTTCGCCCTTCGACCCTTTACATACCTCTACTACTCAAGTTCTTGATGAAATAGTCTTTTAGTACTCAAGTTTTAATATTAAACAAGTCTGGAATGCGACTTCGTATAAAAATGTAAATTATGTGATAATTATGTTAGATTTAGGCCTCTTCGAGGAGGGTCGGAATTTTTTCTTTTAAGTATCTACCTATCTCCCAAGTTTTAATTTTTTAACTCAATCTAGACATATAATCGTAAAGGCAATTTGTTATAACGCGGATTTTTATTATAAGCTAAATTTTGAAATCAAGTTCATCCCACAAAGGAAACCATACAAACTTTCAAATCCAAATTTTTCGAAATGAATAGACAGATTCTAATTAAACTTTATAGATATAAGCAGAATACATAGATCTAAAAAGTTTGTAGAAAACATTTGGAAAATTTCGAATTTAAAAGAATATATTGCATTTTTTTTGTTACAATGGAAAATTTTAAACCGCTCTAATTTAGTAGTTCTACTGTTTTTCGAGTGTGTGTATTTCGAAGTGCATGGTGTTGGTGACTGGCAGCTTCACCAGCTAACCTTTTCTAGATAGTTTACTTTTATACTAATTTTGATATTACTTTGTTTTTTATGACTTTTGTCAGTTTGTTGATTTACTTGTCCGAGTGCAGTTATAAAGCCCTTTAGTTCAGCTCCTTGAGTTTTATTGTATTTAGTTTAGTCCGAGATCCTTAAGAACAGACTCCATTACACATGGTGTCGTCAGAATCGTCTTGATATCTGAAGTGTCATATAGAATATATTTTATGGTAAAACATCCAACATGACGTCCGCAAAATGGAAAGTATGCTGTCGGGTTTTTGGGTTTTAAATACTTAAATACTTATTTACATCTATGTACATACTTTATCCTTATAAAGTTTCATTGGAATCGGTTTATTCATTTCGAAAAATTTGGACTAGAAAGTTTGTATGGAATACCGTGCGGGATATACAGGGTGTAACGGTTAAGTGTAGTCATATTTTAAGGGCTTGTTCTACCCATCAATACGAACAACTTTTACTATGGGGGCAACTTCGAAATCGCGAAAAAAAAATCAGCTGTTTCATACATTGCATCGGGAGGTTATTGAAATTTTCTATGGAACAGCTCATTTTTTTTTCGCGATTTCGAAGTTGCCCCCATAGTAAAAGTTGTTCGTATTGATGGGTAGAACAAGCCCTTAAAATATGACTACACTTAACCGTTACACGGTGTATTTATAAATCCTCTTTACCCACTCAATGCGCACCACTCCACTATGATTCGTGTTTACGAGAATACAATGAAGAATTTTCGGATTTGGACATTTTTCATCTGAGACGTAATCAGTTCAAATCAGCAGTACTGAAAGCACTGACATAGATTAGGTAATTGTGTGCACATACAATCAACTCATACACACATACACTCGCACATATTACTCCATACATTTTCTCTCTTCCTTACATCCACAAACACAACAATTTGATGTCTCTATAGATAAGGTAACAAAATAAGCTATGTATAAACTTACTGAGATCTAGTTTGGCTTCTAAATGTATAACTTAAATTTTAAATTTGTAATTATGGCTGTGATTTCAAATAAATCATTAATAATTAATGCGATTAAGCGAGACACAATTGAAAATTCATTGTTCAGTACGAATATACTCGTAGTTGATAGGGAACGTGTTAAGTATGTAGCAGTTTTGTATTTGTTCAAGGGCAATAGGGCAAATTTCAACATTTGCCCTTCAGTCAGTCTCTCCAATAGTTTACGTTGACTACGCCAAAAGAAAAGGCTCTGCAAGGCGAGCCCCAGTTACTCGAACTTGTCGAGTGCTCGTAGCGGACCTAGACACTTCAGTAAGCTCGCGGAGTCGTTTACATAATGCAAGATTGCCGTGAGTGGTCTCATAGAAACACACGATTTTCTTACTGTAGTGGATATCGGATCATAGCAATAGTAAGCTACTACAGAGATTACTAAGTAAGTTAAGCGAGGGTATCTATACGAAGCCAATGACAATGCATGTATATTGGCGTTTCTTAAAAATTAAAAAACACTAAAAAGATTTTGCGCAGAATCCCGCCTTTTTACCGTATTTACTCGTACTTTTTCAAATCAAACGCTCATCTCTTTAATTGTTTAAAGTTTATCACAGACAGAATACGGATAGTTCCAAATTCAAATAGTATGGTAATTATTTGTTCCCATATCCTGGCATCATACTAAAGTTTTATTGATTCCAAATTCAAAACAACTCTATTTTCGGGAGTTTTCAAGTTAGCGCTCCAGTGCCCTTGAAACTTTCCGATTATCGAGCCATATAGAACACGGGGTAAGAAACTTTTTGTATTGGCAACATTTCATAGCATTTCTGTGAAAAAAAAAAACAAATTAATACCCTTAGGCCGACCGTATACTGCTGAATTTTGCATTAGCAACGGTCGCACGGCTTGCCGACGCGACCATTACGCCGCACACTAGATTTAATGTCGCATAAACGACTGTCCATCAGACCGTATTAGTTCAGTAAAAATACGTAATTTTTATGGTGTAACTTCCTATAATCTTAAAGTTCCTGATTTTTTGTAGAACTAACCACTCTGTAGCTTGTTTTAGGTATAGTATAGGTAATTAGTTATAAAACCTAGGATGTTAAATTAAAGTTACCACTGCAGAAGATGCTAAGATCTCCAAAAACTCTTTTCTAAAACATTAATCAATGGCTAGTTTTTATTTTCTAAAAATAGTTTATTCAGTCGTGATGATTATTTGCTCGCGGTGAAATTTTTCATAATAAAAATAAGTAATTGATCTTTCTTTTTTGAAAATAGTTACGTGAGTTCTAAGTATATAAAGTAAAGCCCGCGACCGATTTGCTAGAAAACTTTTCTATTTTAATTTAATAGTCTATGTTTTACTAATTAATGATACTGCAACTCTATAATAATACTATAATTCTATGATAATATATCTAAAGCACGCTACCGATTTGCTAGAAAACATTGTTATTTTAATTTAATAGTTTATGTTTTACTAATTAATGATACTACAACTCTGTAATAATACTATAATTCTATGATAATATATCTAAAGCACGCTACCGATTTGCTAGAAAACATTTTTATTTTAATTTAATAGTTTATGTTTTACTAATTAATGATACTACAACTCTATAATAATACTATAATTCTATGATAATATATCTAAAGCACGCTACCGATTTGCTAGAAAACATTGTTATTTTAATTTAATAGTTTATGTTTTACTAATTAATGATACTACAACTCTGTAATAATACTATAATTCTATGATAATATATCTAAAGCACGCTACCGATTTGCTAGAAAACATTTTAATTTTAATTTAATAGTTTATGTTTTACTAATTAATGATACTACAACTCTGTAATAATACTATAATTCTATGATAATATATCTAAAGCACGCTACCGATTTGCTAGAAAACATTTTTATTTTAATTTAATAGTTTATGTTTTACTAATTAATGATACTACAACTCTGTAATAATACTATAATTCTATGATAATATATCTAAAGCACGCTACCGATTTGCTAGAAAACATTTTAATTTTAATTTAATAGTTTATGTTTTACTAATTAATGATACTACAACTCTGTAATAATACTATAATTCTATGATAATATATCTAAAGCACGCTACCGATTTGCTAGAAAACATTTTAATTTTAATTTAATAGTTTATGTTTTACTAATTAATGATACTACAACTCTGTAATAATACTATAATTCTATGATAATATATCTAAAGCACGCTACCGATTTGCTAGAAAACATTTTTATTCTATCACTGGCAGGTACTCCATCCATGTGCAAAAAATCACGGCCTTTAAGATTATAAGGAAGCTAAAAGTGTATCCTTACTAGATTACATCATACAAGCATTTCATTTCCATTGACCCTTCATAAATCAGTTGCTGAAGAGACACGTGTGTCTGATTTGACGACAAATCGGCTGAGTCCGTAATCGACACGATAGATCCCACGTGGCATCTATTTACATGTAAACGCATTTCGTAAGTAGAGCCAATATAAATAGTCAAGACACGAAAATTATGGAGGGGACCTTCCTTTATAATATTGAGGTTCCTAATTTTTTGCACATGGATAGATGTTTTCTAATGAATCGGTAGCTTGATTTAGATATAGTGTAGATATATAGTTATTACTATTATTATTAAATTCTTTATTGCACACAAAAATAAAATACAAAGAACATTTAACATAGATGATGAAGTGTACAAAGGCGGTCTTATCGCTGATAGCGATTTCTTCCAGACAACCTCAGTTAAAGAAGATTTTTTAATAAGTAGTTGGATAGTGCAAAGTAAAAGCTATTTATAATATAAAAGTATTAGCTATAAAAAAAAAAAAAAGAAAAGATATTTAGTTATATTAATGTCTACCTAAATTACCACGCGTCGCAGAAGATACAAAGATTGTCTACACTATTTAAAAAAAAAATTACTATAGCTACATTATATTTCCGATTTTGCTCAAAATTTTCGAACTACCAAGGGCTAGTTAACCAAGTTTTGGTTATTTTTTTTGCATTTTTAGCATTTCTATATTATAATTTCTAACTTTCTGGATAAAAGACTGGGGTGTATGAGCTCCATACACTTTGCCTGTTAAAAAGGACGAACTAGAAAAAGCTACCACGGTCACAGTCACAGTACATTGTGGTTTCAGTCAATTTCGAAGTTATAAGAGGTAACTTTTTAATTTTTTTACAAGTATAAGTTGTGCTTTTTTCAAAATGTTACCTATTTTGTTAGCGTGGATAGATCAACGAAGGTTGTCGAAATAGTGACCACACTACAAGTATTTTTGATTAAAATTTTTAACGTACGTTCTGTAACTTTGTTCTAACTCATTCAGTATCTTACCAACAAAATGACATGACAAATAGAAGTATCGGCGACTGCCCTAGCAATGTATAAACATTGTACTTAGTAATGTACATGTAATACATAGTACATGTAATGCTGAATAGCTCTATATTTATATTTAGTGTGAAAAAAGTTTCAGGAACTTTTAATACCTTTTAAACTTTTAAAAACTTTTAGTATATAAAACTTCAATTAGAATATTTTGATATGAACTTAGCTAGGCGTTAGTATACACACTTCAAGAACTAGGTAAAAAAAGATTTTGCTAGTAAAATCACCCTACACATATTACATACATACATATTACACGTATATATAACATAACTTCGTATGTCCCAAATAGCGAAAGCGACTGCACTATGATTGCTTCATCGACGTCGATACGAGTTTTTGAATCAGATAGACAGTCAAATATGTTTTTATGAACCATCATCACGATCGATCCTGTATTTGGTAGGTACCAATGTATATGTATGTAATATGTGTAATATTACATACATACATATTACACGTACTGATTAAAAAAGGTTAGGTCGTCGTCAAAAAAACAACAACTATCACATTTATTTATTATGTGGGTACATGCATTTTTTATAAATGAAGAAACATAACGTAACTGCTTTCACTTCTGGGAAACAAGCGCGTATTATTTGTTTGATATTTTTGCATGATTTTATTAAAAAGGTTAGGCTTACGCATCCTTAAAAGTAGGTTTCTTGACCACATTTTTCGTAAAAACGAACATCATAATCGTATTCCACTTGTCAAAGACTAAGCTGTATGCAAAAAACCAGAAAAGAGAATGGAAATCTTAAAATTTTTTGATTAGTTCTCGAAAGTTCTGGGGCAAATAATAAATACGTCATTACTAATGAATCGATATTTAATTATTACCAACTAGTGCTATATACATGCTAAGGGAAGTTGTTTAGCCATGTCATTTGCAGTATTATGTAATTTACATGCATCCGTACTGCCTGCAAATACCTAATAGCGATGCAATATATCTAAGTACCTACGTTAAACTAGCAACCCTAAAGTACAATCCTGAGCATACTCATCAAGTATTCAAGCAGAATCCATCCACTGTTTGTAACGTTTTTTACAATATATTATCCTGGGATAAGATATTCATACTTCTCGCTCAGTCACTCGTATACAAAGGAAATTGAACGAAAGAAATATCTCGTGCCCACTTTGAGTCTTACAAAAGAGCGTTGATATTAGAAAAATCAAATCATATAGGTACAAAATTGAAATATTATTATACATACAAACCTAATGTCGTGACCTTTATCCCAAATGGAGTGGTCAGAGATATCCCAAACATTAAATTTTAATATTTGAAACAACATCCACGTTCTCGAAACCACCAGCACATAATACAAACTAGTACTAAGAAACTGAACTATAGATATTCTTCTTTTCGTGTCGAGACCAGTCTCACATTTTATTGAACCAAAACTTAGCCACTCTAACAGCATGTTCTGTGGCGTTAAGGCGGTCGTCAAAGGTGCAGCTGTCTGCGGGGAGACATAGATAATAATTAAGTATAATTTAAACAAACATAAACTTAAAATACCTAGAAATAATAATAAATATTTCGGACACTTACACCACTCATCCAGTCCCAAACTAAGCAAAGCTTGTGCTATGGATACTAGATAACGGATAAACATACATAAATAAACCGTTGGTTTCGCTGATAGGGTCACATCCACTACACCAATCGGTCGTCAATAATTTCTCCAAGTCACCCATCAAATAGCCTTATTATTGGTGGACCTGTGTCAGATTACTAACCACCTAGTCTTCATGCCGCCTTTGTAGGCCAACGACTATAGACTTAACGACTGCCTTCATTTAAAAAGAACACGGACCGAGTGTTTAACGTGCCCTCTGTGACACAGATACATTTATATGAAATGCCACTAGTAAGTCAGCCATCCAACGATTGACTGCGCCAGATATAACTTAACTTCGTATGTCCCAAATAGCGAAAGCGACTGCACTATGATTGCTTCATCGACGTCGATACGAGTTTTTGAATCAGATAGACAGTCAAATATGTTTTTATGAACCATCATCACGATCGATCTCCGAAACAGGGCACAGACTGTCACTTTTGGACACAATGTCTCGACTTTTATCCCAAATTAAGTAGTAATATAGCAATAAAACAATGCAAGATTAGATTTTGAGCATGCATATAACTATTTGTAATTTAGTTGCTTTTCTATCTTTATTTTCTTTTTCTTAGAAGCATTTATCTTTAGTTATTATGTATACTGTACACCGTGGAAGAGCGGAGACCCTTGGCACAGGTATTCAATTACTTAATAGGGGCTCCATCATCAAATTATTGTATGTAGCATTAAGTTTTTTGAATAATAAAAATTTAAAAAAAAATGAAAATTGAGCATTTACGTAAAACTCGAATCCAACTCGGCTGGGCAGCGTTTGGAAAGCTAAGTAACATCATCTCGTCTGAAATACCGCAATGTCTCAAGACGAAAGTCTTTGATCAATGTGTGTTGCTAGTGATGACATATGGAACTGACACGTAGTCACTCACTACGGGCCTCACTAGAAACTCATCATCATCACTCAAAGGGCTATGCTTGGAGTTTCCTTGTGGGATCGAATCAGATATGAGAAAATCCGCAAGCGAATCAAGGTGACCGATATAGCCCGAAGAATTGCCAAACTTAAGTGGCAGTGGGAAGGGCACATTGCTTGTAAGACCACCGGCCGTTGGAGCAGAAAGGTCGTCCAGAGGCGACCACACATAGGAAGACGCAGCGTGGGCAGGCTCCCTATGAGGTGGACCGACGATCTGGTAAAGATCGCGGGAAGCCGCTGGATGCGGGCAGCGCAGGACCGATCGTTGTGGAGAATCTACCACACGAGCCCAGTGCGGATTGGTGCAGATTAGTGTAAGACAGTCAATCCCGCCTCCACTCCTCCCATTGTAACTCCTATAAGCTAAGATCAACAGTGGTACACGACACGGCGTCTATCTGAAGGTAGACGGTGCCCTACGTGACTCTATTGCTACCTTGGACCCCGGTCTAATTAAAGAAAGAAATAGGACGTGAAAGTAGGAAAAGAAGATTCCGACTTCTCGCCCTCGGCAAATGGGAGCGTAGCCAATGAAATGCAAAACGGTCTGACACCTGACAGTCGAGTGTCGAACAACCGGGACCAACTATTTAATGTGCCATCCGAAATACGGAAATACTCGTATTAAAATACCACTAGTGGTCACCCATCCAAGGACTGACTGCTCCAGATATTGCTTAACTTCGCTAATCGAAGACAAATAGAAGCCACACTCACTGCTGTAATGTTACAAATTAATAATAATATAGAAGGAGTGACCGCGCCAGACGATGCTTAAAAGGGTCCGTCCAGTGACGTCTTCATTGGAAAAATTCGTTTTTTTTTAATCAAAAATATTACACTGACCTGCACTCGAAAAGCCTAAATCCTAATTATAAATAATACCTAATGTAATTATGAATTCTGGAAAATAACCGTTATCAAAGCTATACTAATAATTAGCTTTTAGGCTTCCAGAAGCCAGAATGTCAGCGCTATTTCTTGGATTTATTCTTTACTTGCTTTCCGCTGCCTGCTTAGAATAACTTTATAGCGGAATTTTTTTTTTATCCCAGGGGAACTACTCTATCTAAAAACTATCCTGTCTTAATCCAGGGTATATTCTACTATATACCAAATTTCATCCAAATGCGTTCATCCGTTTCGCCGTGATTGAGCAACAAACAAACAAACATCCAAACTTACGCATTTATAATATTAGTAGGACTAGCTTTCCTCCCGCGGCTTCGCCTGCGTGGAATAATATTGTCGCGGGTTGTTTATCCCGTGGGAACTACTCACTTTATCGGTATACAAATATCCTATGTTCATTATCCAAATCTGTTCATTCATTTCGCCGTGATGTTTGATGAGCAACAAACAAATAAACAAACAGACAAACTTACACATTTACAATATTATAGAAAATAGATTTTAAGAAGAAAGAAATTCAAAGACGGACGGATTCCTGGACGGAATTAACCCTCTTAACTTCGCTAATATAGCGTACAATACTGACTGCCTAATAATAACGTATTGCGTAAAGTCCGCCTGTACTTTCTCCTGCACGTCGATTACTACCTCCATGAATAGAACTTTGTGTGCACAAGCCAGTCCCGGGACGATATTACCCGGATACACGGCCAATGCGAGCACACCCGGGACACATATTTGTATGTAAACAAAGTTTCATATTGAACAATTTACCTGCAATATTGGCGTTTAAATATTGCTAACAACATACTAGGTATTTTTTTCTTTTTTTATATTACTTTCGTAAATCTTCTATTTTGGAAACTTTTTCATTTAATTGAACAAGTAAAGTTACTCTAGACTGGTGCTTCTCAAACAGGTACAGTCTGCGTCATAGTTACTCAAACAGGACTGCTTTACATAATTAATGGTAGCGTGATGCATAGTCAAACTATACCAACCGCAGATCTCTAAAATGACCCTTGACTCAAACTCTCAAATTCAAATAAGTTGTATTTCGTAAAATTACATTTGAAAACGTCCTGACATGTAATTATCGCTCATTCACAAGGCAGACTCCCAGAGAAGAAACAGCAAGAAACTCAGGGGTTGCTATTATTAAATGAATATATTTACAATTAATGATTCGCCAAAGAAAAAAAATCGTATCATCTAGATAATCAGAAATTTTATAAAGCTTTGACACATAGTTTTCGTTTAATGTTGGTTTTAAATTCAAAGGCAAATTTTCAATGTCTGCAGAAACCTTATTATAAAAGGGTGTACATTGTCCCTTGAAGGGCTTATTTATTTTTAAATTTTGTACGAGAATTATGTATTTGACTATTATGACTAGACTATCAAATTTATTAGAGGACTACGATTGGTGCAGCTTCACATCAACTGGGTATAAAAGTCATAACTGAACTGGAGATTGGATCTCTCCCATGGCACGATTTGCATAGCTTTCCATCGGAAGATTTGCCCTAATCGTCATGCTGGGCAGACGGGTTGGTGGACGCAGATTTTTTTGGGAGCTCCTCACCAATGATGGTGCTGCCCAACACTGGTTTATACCCACGACCCTTACACGCCTTTTACGACACCCACATGAAGAGATGGAGTTCTAATCTAAACTGCTGGGTTTTATGGGCCTCTTCTTCATAACGCTAACCGTATACAATGAAATCTTACCAACTGTGGATGTACGGGATGACGATGGCAGTCTGCCCACTGCCCCTGTCGCTCCTCTTGACCACCGCTCTGTCACCGCCATGGTCCATCGTTCGTCATTCCGTCTAGTCAAGTACCTCGCCCACCTCCACCTTAGTCTCTTTATTCACTTAGGTACCCACAAAGTCGAATTTCGACGTTTGGTACGCGGTCAACGAAAGAGATAGAATAGAACACTTCAATGCTCTTTCTGCATATTCTGCTTTGTGAGTGTTCATGTTTCAGCAGCGTAGATGAGGATCGGATTATGACCCATATCGTTTCCTAACGAAAGGAGGCCGAGCCTCTATAGATATATCATCCAACGCTTTAGTACATCCTCCTTGCTGGTTAACAGGTGCATACAGTCTAAAGACCTCAGCGGCTCTTTAGCTCGGTAATCTACTTATGTACCTCGCATGAGAGAGTGGCGAAACGCATCTTCTGTTTTGAAATAAAGGAGGGCAAGCGAAAGCATGGCTGTTAACTTCTCAGATTACGATGTTGAGAAGCGCCATATGAAAAATGCTACATTGAGGTTTGGCAGCATAACGTCCTGAATGCGCCGGGAAGTGCATAGGAGAGTAGCGATTTCGAGGAGCGGCGTAAAGCTGAGCTGAAACCCGTCCACGATGTAGAAGGTGTGCTTACTTGTCCACTTTGCGCATGGAAGTTCACCGCAAAGATAGGCTATGTTGGCTATGCTAGCCATCTTCGAGCGCACCAACGTCAAACCGATTAGGAGTTGAAGTGGTCGCCATGGTCGAAATTGGTCGAAAGCTCATCAGCTATATTATAACCACATCTCTGAACTAAAATAATTAAACTACCACAAGCAATACTTGCATTCAGGTCATATGTAAGCTAGTATATTAACTGTACTAGAGACCTAGTTCTCCTTAAACAATGGCCATGATTTAAACGGCTAGGTACGGAAGTAAGCTGCAGTATGCAATACATACTGGCAGCACATAGAGCTAATAATAAATAGAATTGCCAATAAATTAATTTTACTAATACTTGTTGTTTACAAAAAAGTAAAAAATTGTGGTTTCGGTTTTTTTTATGAGCGGATATAAAAACTACGGCGGTATGTCTCGAAGCCTTTTTTTTTGAAAAATACGGGACCCAAAGTCGACGCGTTTTACATATTGTTTTAATGAATATTTCGGACACTTACACCAGTCATCTTGTTCCAAACTAAGTAAAGCTTGTACTATGAATACTAAATAGGTACCTTACGGATAAATAAACATACATATTTATATAAATATCCATGACTCGGGAATAAATGATCTTATTCATCACACAAACATTTACCCTTCGCGGTATTCGAACTCGCAACAGTTAGCTTCGCAGGTAGGGTCACTATCCACTACACTACACCAATCGGTCGTTGAAACAACAGTCGGTCAACAAAACTTATTAATCTATACAATAAGCTTCATTTATCTCTCTACCACGGCAGGTACATTATAAGACCTACTCGGTCTCTGTTGGCAGGTTATCAACACAAAACCGTCGTGTTCAGAGGTTGCTTTCGCTATAAGGCTACAAAGTGTTGGAATAATCTGCCCCCGCCTCTCCTATGTCCAGTGACGAAACTGGCTTGTAAAACTCATTTCAAACGTGCATTACTTGATAAGCAAAAAAATGGGAATACCTGATAGACACATCACACCCTTTTGAAAAGTACCCAAGTAACCGCCTCCGTGGCTCAATTTAAACAACGTTGGGTTTACGATTCGGAGGTCGCGGGTTCGATCCCCAGCGGGGTACATGTTTAAGTACTCGGTTAGGTTGGTGGTAAGGCATTAGGGTTTTAAATGTCCGCCTGGCTAGCTACCACCAACATATCTAAATTTGCCGCCAAACAACAATGTTAATAGCATTGTTATGTTCCGATTGTCAAAGATAAGATAGCCAGTCCCCCAAATGTGTTGGGGTTTCCGGGTCAATATGCTTCATCTTCACTTAACATCAGGTGTGATTGAGGTCAAGTACAAACCCGTCGTGCATAAAAAATCTATCTAATGCATTACATTTCAGAGCATCAATTATTTTATCATTCTATGCACCTGTCTTACAATGTTTACAATATATTTATTTAGAGCCGTATATACTTAACTATGATCTAACTATAATATATAATATAACTTATGTAATATCAATACAGGTAATTATTTATTTCATAACCACTTGCGTTCTCATACCGCTCACTAGTTCCAAACAAACAAACAAACAAAAACCTGTATACTTCTTTCTTTTTTTTTTGAGACTTACACCAATCATCTAGTACTAATTGTTATCGTTGTGCATTATGCTCAGAGACATATAAACAAATTATCTATCTATCTATTCTCAATGGGCAATGTCAGTTGCGGAAAGCGCGAAATCAGTGAATTTTTCATCGCCTACAATGACGTCTCTACTTGCTCTTTTGTGCTGACTTACTCACGTATCTCTGACGTATTGCAACGTCCGGCTCACTGCTTCGTTGGATTTTTCAGGACGGAGCATGAAATATATTATCGACGTGATTGAAATAGCATCCGGTGAATAATTATTTAGCTTTATAAGGGGCTTGTAACATTATAAACTAGCTTTACGATAGAATTATCTTGTTATCCAGAGGAAACCTTTTAATGGGATAACAAGTATCCTGTGTTTACTTCTGGGATATGTTCTACGTGTATACCAAATTGTGACCAAATGGGTTTAGGCGTTTCGTCATTTAGCAACACTTCGACGAACGATTGGTGTGGCGGGTAGAGAAACTACCTACGTAGCCAACTGTTGCGAGTTCGAATCCCGCTAGCTGCAAATTTTTGTGTGATGGATCTTAACATTTATATTAACAGCTATCATAGCTTTAAAGAAATTGACAATGCCCATTTACAGCAGCTAGTTATTATGGAGTCTCTTTACAGAAGCTACCATAGCTTTTAGAAATTATTTTATAATCCTTTTATTTGTATACTCTTTGTAATTAATATAATTTGTAACTTATTCTAGCGTTAAAATTAATTTATTCTATTATATTGTAAATGGACATGTCCAAGTGCTCGAAAGATGCCTATGGAAAAAATTAAAGAGTATGTCAATTTATTTTCGGGTCATGGATACGTCCAATATCGTACGATCTAATATCCATTTATTAATAATAAACTTACGTATTAATAATATTAGGTGGAAGATTGACTACCGCGGGTAGGGTCACAATGTCCATTTCTAATCCTAACTAATTAATAATATAAATGTGAAATCTGTTTGTTTTTCTATTCTTCTTTCAACTCAATACGAACGTCTTAATTTTTGCACAAAGATAGTTTTTAGATAGATACTTTCCCACAAATAATTTCCCTTTTTGAAGTGGTAATAGTTTAGACAGATGGACGGACAGACAAAATGCGTAATGTTTGCATTTAAATATCTGCTAGAAGTTTGAAACGACGGAGATAGGTAGGCTAGACTTTTCATACAGGGAAACTGAAAAAATTCACGCAAGCTCAAGTTCTACAATTTCAAAACGCTTGATGGTAACAGATTTATGTTAAAAGTTACCCATTTTGATCGTTCTCCTCTTCCTTTTGTTTCATGTACGAGTACAATTCTGCAAGTTAATACGCCCAATGTTATTATTTTACGTCGGGTTTTAATTTTTTTATGGCTGCGTAAAATGATAAGGCGCAAGGATGAAATTAAAAAGTTATTTTATTACGATTTAACTTGTAATTCTACTCAAATTTTACAGAGTTCTTAAATTTACAAATAAAAGTGCCGACGCATCTTAATTCTATTTGTCAAAGTATATTTTACCAAATGGTGTTCAAAATCTGAAGTTTAGGAGTAGGTTGTTCAAAATTGCCCATGTGACGTATAGCAACGTCATTCAATATTTTTATTGGCACCGATATTTTGAGATAGAATGTTTTACAGACATTTCAAATTCAAAGTCAAATTGTTTTCACTAACTTTTAAGTTTTAGATTAGAGATTTTCGAATTATGGGAACAGTTTGTAGATTTCTTTAGTTCTAGAAGTTTCATATTCCTTTTTCTTATATTATATCCTCCATGCTTCAAAGTTAAATTATCTTATAATATATAGTCAAGCCATCGTCTAAAAGACGGTGCAATGCGCCTAGAACTTGTGCCTTACAATTCCTTTAAAGCCTTTTGCTCAGAAACGGCTTGAAGCATCACATTAAAATTAAATTAAATTAAATTAAATATAAGGTTCAAGGCCTCCTCATACTGCTGAAATATATCCAAATTTCAAATGTAAATTAAATTAAAATGTAACATTAAAAAATAGGGCCTTTCAAAGCGTATTTTTATAATAAAAGTCCGACTCATTAACTTATTCTATATATTTAGGCGCAAAATGGTAAGTTCTCAAAATTGCATAATGGTCTCAAAATGGCAAAGTCTCGAGACGGAAAATTCTCAAAACGGCAAATTCTCAAAATTGCAATTTCTGAAAATGGCAAATTCTCAAAGTGGCAAAAATGGTAAATTCTCGAAATAGCAAGTTCTTAAAACGGCAAATGCTCAGAAAAGGCAAAATAAGCCTGGTTCTTTTCAACATTGAAAACCATTCCTTTCTATTGATTTATTTAAAATTAAGTAAGGTGCTAATATTTAAATTGACACACACTTCCCGGTGAATAGAAAATGGTATTGAAGTTTTGACACAAGAGGAAGTATTTGGCACATAAATTGGAAAATCATAAATGTAAAATCCCACGTGATTACGCGACAAACACTATTTCTGGTTAATACTATAATATTGTCAAGGTAACTAAACCCTTATTTTAGTTTTTTGGTTTAAAAAATTTTTCAACCGTGATGTTAGTATCAGATTGTCAGGCCACGCAAAAATTGCATTTAACTAACTCATCCACATTATTAACATTAGTGATTTCCAAAAACCTGAATTTTGATATGATCATGAATAACAGACGGAAGTTCTCTATCATAATAATATAAATATGTAATTAACATGTATGTATTGGTATAAATTGTATAGGTATATATTTTATCTGTTCAGATTATTTAGTTAACATTATTTCTCATCACATATAGTACTTATTAATGTTTTGCATACCTATAAGATAACACTTTTTGAATTCAATATGCAGCACTTTCAGATGTACTTAACAATTACGAAATTATTTGTGCTAACCCACTTAATTACTCGTATTGAATTCCATGATGATAGGTTTGCCTGGAAGAGATCGCTGTTAACGATAAGGCCGCCTAATTTGTAGTTTCTATAAGATATTTAAATATATCCTTATTTAAACAATAAAGCGTATTTGATTGATTGATTGAAATATATTTTTTTGTGGGTGATAATGATAATCATGTTACTCGCTAAGCTAATAAATAAGTTGACGAAAACAATTTATTTTCTTTTTCCGCTTAGTTAGACGTTGAAAAGCTTGAGTCAACACGATTCCATAAATCAAGTTCACGAGAGAACGAGAAAAAAGGTTATCGCAACGAAACTGTTTCGGATCGCGACGACGTCTCATCTCGCATGTCTGGGGCTTGACGTAAATAAACATAAGCCAAGTAAAATGTTACAGATTCATATAGTTTCGCTAGATGAGCTAACTTATAACAAATGCACAAAATAAGTACAACAATCTTGTTGGGGCAGAGTGAATGGTGTCTTTACTAAGCTGACCAATCAGAGAGCGAATCCTACATCGCGCTAACGAAGTTTTCTCAAGATAATACATATAGGCAGATCGCCACTAATAACTGTTGGACCCCGGGCAATACCAACAGCCCATTGGAAGATCTTCCCTTGTCCTCCAATTCAATTTCCCACAATCTCATTATGAGGAAGTATAATAATATCAAACGGAGAAATTAAACTTCTCAGAATAATGAAGATCACTTCAACGAAGGAAGTATATTATCAAACAGAGAAATTTTCATCTCATAACAAAATAAGTTATCACTTCATCGTAGGTAATTTAAATTACAATCTATGACATTTCATATTGGTCTAAGAAAAACATTATCTATGTTAACTTGCATCAAAACAGGGGATTTATTTGCAACAAGAGTATGAATAGATATGTTTTCGCTACAAGATAAATAGCCTTGAATCAAGTGACAATATCTTCATACATATCTGCATGAAATTTCAATATATATGAGACAACCACAATCTTGGTTAAATGCAATTTGCTTTCTTATAAAGATTTTTTACTTATTTCGAGAAAACCGTTTTTTTCTGTGTAGACACGAGAAATCTCCCAATCCCAATCCAATCCCAATCTTAGGACCAACCCAGTTTTAACAAACTTAGTAGTTTTTAAATCCGGGTTTACGCCAGAGGCTTCGCTCACGTGGAATTACTTTAACGCGGTCTTTTTTAGTATGAAATGGAGCCTAGGTCCGAGTCTCAGGTTACATCTCTGTCCAACAATTGAGGCGTCAAAGCCGAACAAACTTATTTTTGTATTAATTCTCTTCTTCTTCAATTTAAGAGCTATCCTCTTGTCGTGGGAGTAATGACCACTCTCTGCTTTCCGTACGACACGGCATTCGCCATTTCTTCCACTTAGTCAAAGTAATTGCACCTAGGTCTTCCCCTTCCTCTCTTTCCTGAAATCTTTCCCTCAATTATGTTCTTCAAAAAAATATCGTGGTGTATCAAGTGATGTTTCCTCTTCGGTTCTCAACTGTGGCTAACAAGCACTTCTCCTTTACCATCATTGACATCTCTCCATTTGTTTTCTTCTCTGTCCAGCATAACCTGGCTACCTTCTGTAGCTTAAACCGCAGGACGAATTTTGATGTGCAAGGTTTTGCAATTTTAATATGTTAAAAAATCCTAGTTTTTTTTATAAAAAAAAAAAAAATTTCGCCTTTGACTACAATCTCACCTGATGGAAAGTGACGATGTAGCCGAAGATGTATCACGCGCACCCAGTAAATGTAGCATGGCGCCTACAAATACAAAATGGCGTCTGCTTCCAAGCATTCCAGCGAATGGCTCGACAGATTTGTACTTAGTAGTGGTTTAAAATATCTTTTTTCATTTGTAGTCGAGTGTTTTGGTTTTAAGATTCGAATATTATATACTTCGTATATTAAGTCATCTGTATAGAAAATAAAACAGTGCAAGAAAGTAAAATATTTCATTTAATTAATTAAACCTTCAACAATAGATCTTATGATCTCAAAAAAGTAGGTATGATTGGGAGAACTTCAAGAAAGATTCAAATAGGTTTATGTTCGTGAAATTGGAATAAGTTACATATAACTTTGGGGAAGCCTTTCGAAACTTTCAAGGCCCCATTAATCTTGGTAATACAAGGGTCCTAGTATTCAAAAGCCCTTTCAATTTACTAGTTACATTGTACGAGTAATATACAGAGCAAGTTTCATTTCTAAATGCCGGTAGTTTCACTATACTTCGATTTTCATTATTGTAAAAGTTAGTTTATTCAATAATCCATATTATACTCTACGAAAAGTTCGATCAAAGGAGTTTGTGTAGTTGGTGACCTGGATATAAAAGATGTCACCGCATAAAGAGTAGTCAGTCGACCTATAAGACTTATATAGGACTAATAATTATAAATTCATAAACCGTTTAACCATTTAAAAAACCGTCTGTACTTTCGGCATGTTTAAAGAACCAACCTGTCTCTTACTATGGTAAGAGCGTGAAAAAAAAAATTATAAGACTTGCACGTCTGAACGGCGATGGGCTTACCCTCTGTCACTTGTGCTTTTCTGTATTTCGAAAAGTGGACCGTGAATTTTGTTGCAAGCATTAAACCACCCATTGTAACGTTGTGGAGTTTAAGTGCGATATAAAATGAGAAAATAATTGTAACCAGTAGATCGAAATTAATAAATAACATTATTTACTATGCGGAACCTACTAATCTAGGCATAAATATTCGACGCGCGCGCAGGGGTTTTCATTCCTCGCTTCGTATGACGCTGCGGACACGGTACCCTAGTACACGATCGAATTCCGAAGACTAACGATCGGGTCTAATCGGCTTCCTTCGGTTTTCTCTCGGTACTCGCGTTTTACCAGTCCAGAGCGACAGCTGTGTCCTTCGGTGGAAGGTCATCTGAATATTTTTCTACCAGCTAACTATTTAAGTGTTTTGGATCCCTCTAGGGGATCCCAGCTTACCTAAAAGTGCCTATCGACCGGAGCTGTGGACGATTCCTGCCACGAAGAGCGAAGACCTTCAGGCCAGTGATTCCCTTAATATTGCTCTCGAGACGTGGCGGCGCTCAGTGAAATTGAAGGCTTCAATAAAGGTTGGAACTTATCACATCTTTTATTGGGAACCCCTAACCTACCTACCTGAGGCGAAACCGCCACACCATGTTTTGGATATCTCTGGTCATCCCATATGGGATAAGCGTCGTGATGTTACGTTTGTATGTAGCAAACCTCCGGAAGACTATGACATCAACCATACATAACAAACAACTGTGTAAAACTAAATAGAATACATCGAAACAGATTTCAATGAAATATAATAACATGTCCTATCGTTTAATATTAATAGCTTTTGCCACGGATACCCCTGAAACTCAAGGGGAAAATTTACAAAACCATTATAAGGCCTGTCACCATATATGGATGTGAATGTTGGGCAATGAAGGTGACGGTGAAAGTAGAATGCATGTGGCAGAGATGAGATGGATGTGTGATATGACTGGAATGGATGAAATCAAGAATTATTATAGCAGAGGAAGTCAATGGCCCCAATAACAGAAAAGTTGAAGAGTAATAGGTTAGCAAGGTCTGGGCACGTAACGAAACGAGTGCTAAGTATGAATGTGGACGGATACAGAGGTAGAGATGTGACCGAAGAAGGTGTGGGTAGACTGCGTGAGGAATGATATGTATGAGAAAGGGGTGAGTACGGAGATGACGGCTGATAGAGGAGAGTGGAAGGGGAAGACATGTTGTGCCGACCCCACGTAAAGTAGGATAAGGGCAGGAAAATGATGTTTAATATTAATAGCTTTTCATACAGTTGCTTTATTTATCTAAATCAGCGAAATACTGATCATTATATCAGACAGGATGTCCGCTGCTGAAAATTAGGTAACCCCCCTATACTGTCAGAAATACTGGTCCTACTAATTATAGTCTCTCGGAGGTTTTCTTAATTTATAACTCATGTCATATCTAGTCAAATTCCCTTTTTTACATCAAGAAACAGCATCTTCATCTTTTGCCTGAATATGCAAATGTATCTAAGGACGTTTATGTGGCCCAGAAAAAACGTAACTTGAGGTTCTGATGATGTACATCAAAATGATTTGACTTTTTCATATTCATTAGAAACAACTTCGGCCACACTCATCGAGTAACTTTGAAATCAGAGAGAAGGCGGATTAACCTTCCACCGTATTACGAATACTATAACAGAATCGAACTTTAATCATAGCTTTATGGGTGATGCACGAATATTTCCTTTATTTTAATGACTCACTATAAAACTGTATTACTGTACATAAGCCTCTTTTGTGGCACGATTTGCATCGCCTTTCATGAGAGGATTTGCTGTAATCGCCAATATTTTCGCCGGTTTTTTCGAATTAAATTTCACCCTATATTGATAGTACAGATATTCATCATGTGAAACTTGTAGAACAATTAGCTAGGGTAGGCACTGTCTTTCTGCCTGTATGAAGGGAACGCCACTGGAGGAGGTCTATATTCAGTAGTGGGCTGTAGCTGATATGATGAGACTTAGAATAAGACATTCACAGGCAAGGACACCGATAGAAATGCCATGTTATCCAATGTTAAATAGTTCCAACTGTTTTCAATTGAACACAGTTATTCGCTACAAACGCAACTCGAATAGGGTTACCATTCGTTCCGATTCGTCAGGACATATCACCGTTATTAACAGTGTGGCGCGCATTACTGGATCAGGAACGTGAAATCATCTGATAAATATAAAAAATAATGATTTTATCCTCATTAATTAAAAATAATGTTTCCAAAATCGTTTTCTGCTTTGTTTCACCCACAAAAATTTCCCTTCACATTAAATGTCCCGACGGAGTCTCGGGAAAATGTGGCAACCCTAAGCTTGAATGTTATTCTAAATGATACGTAATTTTAACATCTCTCAACCCTTAAGAAAAACGAAATGGTTTATTTCACCTTACAGAACACAAGGAGATGTCTCGTTTGACAAAGCAATTGTGCACAAGAATAATAAAAATTATTTGCCAACGGGGGCGCATTCGTATGAAATATTGTAATAATAAAAAAAGCCGTTACGTTACGACAACTTGGCGACAAAATTACCGATCGAAAGTGTGAGTTATTGCGTCATTTCGGTAGATTACATTGTATTATTCGATAAACACGACTACGATCAGATAGTGTGAGTTCTGTTTCGATTTAATCTTACCGTGTGGAGGTTCCATATTTTATCGCAAGGTATTACTGGCCGTTATGGCGGGGCGTCGCAAATTTGTTTGTTTCTTCAAAGGTTATTTCTATTTAATATTTCTATTACTTTATAACGTCAAGCTGAAAATACATTTTATCAACACACAAATATTTTTAACCTTTTAAATCCGAATAAATACATGCTTGCGCCCTTTGGGGTAGAGATCCTGGGGTTGTGGGGACTGGGCGCGCAGCCTCTTCCGTTAGTTACCGAAGCGCTTGGTCGAAGCCTCGCACGACCAGAAGGCTGGTCTCTATTTAGGACAAAGGGTCAGCCTCGCTATTCAACATGGAAATGCCACCAGCTTTCTCACAACCAACACGGTCGTGCAAAGGCCTGGGTTATTTTTTTTATTAATAAATATTTTTATTAGTAATCTTTGGTTGGTTATGTTTATTCTGTAATTTATTTTTTCATGAATATACTAAAGAAGTTTTGATAGATTCTTTGAAAATAGTTACAGGTATTCTCCGACGCAATGAAATTCAGTGGTAATTTTATTTTAATGTAATAATAATAATAATTAATAGTCTATTTTTATTATTAAGTACCTATACTAAAGCACGCTACCGATTTGTAGGAAGATTTAGAAAAAAAAACACATCCTGTATTATTATACCATTCGATAGTGTCGCTAATAAGGAACGAATTCTGGGAAGTAATGACATACGGCAAACTTAAGGAAAGTTCTAATTTCAAATTGTTATTATCTCTTCGCTGTTAAAGTTTTAGCTTTCATCAAAATCGGGCCCAAGGTTACTTTAGTTACTTATTAGTAATCTGTGCCCGAGGCTCCTTTGAGTACTTTTCGCTATTCTTTATAGTTTAGGATTTGACCATCCAGGCCTTAAAAAAATCACCCTGTATACGGTGACGTATGTTTATTTATTATTACAAGCTTTTATTTCGTTTGCAATGTTCGTAAGTAAAATTTGCAAACCATTTTTCAACCATTTGCTGTTAATGATTGAGCTGAAATTTGGCAAATTGAGGTGTACCATTGAGGTGATCTGATGATGGAGCCAGGATGTAAAAACTGAAACGTCCTGATGGCAAATGGCATGATAGTCGAAATTGGGTTAGTTTGTTTTGTTGCCACGAGCATTTTCCATTACACATGATGACGGTGTGTCTGAAGATGGAGTCAGAAGATTGCTTCGGGAACTCCATACATGGACTGAGTGTAATACATAAGTTCGAAATACGCCATTTCGATGCACGTTAGCGGGACAATTCGCGACAATACATCATTTATGTATCGATGCACGAAATCCTGACAAACCAAATCTCAATGCATGGTATAGCGACAGATGTTATCGCAACTCACGACATCTCAATAAGTGTTATCACGACTCACTGAATAATAATAATAATAAATATTTGGGACACTTACACCATTCATCTAGTCCTAAACTAAGCAAAGCTTGTGCTATGGATACTCGATAACGGATAAACATACATAAATATTTATATAAACATCCATGACTCGGGAATAAATGTTTGTATACATTACACAAACATTGGTTGGTTTCGCTGACAGGGGCACTATCCACTACACCAATCGGTCGTCTAGAATCTCAACAAATGCTATGTCGACCCAAGATTTCAAGAAAAAGTTTTCACGTCTAACAACATCTACACTTTTACTTATTTATATTTTTGACTCACTTTAATAGAACAGTCTTTGTATAATAAATGGAACAAAAATAAAATTTATGTTACTCGTCTTTGTACTAGAATAATATGTGATAACTATGATGGAGTATTAAAAGCTTATTTTTAAAAGTAGTGTTAATGTATAACTTATTTGTTTGTTTGTAAACGTGTACAAAAAGGCAATACATTAAAATTGCATTGATACATAAATTGATTATTTACTTATTTGATTATCTATTTAAGTAATAATTTATCTGTTTATTAGAATATACCATGTGTAAATCTAGAAGTATACATATATTATTACAATCATTAACATTTATATTTGTTCTATAAAAAATATCAACCTGAAACAATAAATATACTTACATGTATACTAACATTCACCACATATCGTCTTTCACCGGAGGTGATGTAACATCTAACCCCATGTCGATCCCAAAGGGCGTTAAGTGATCCATACTACTTTATAGGATGCTCTCCTGGGGCCGCTACATGGCATCAAATTTGCCTCACCCTACACACTGTAAAACAACACCGGGAATTCCTCTAAAGATTTACGGATAGTTAGTGCTGGGGTCGGTCAGGTGTTTATGAAAGGGTTCGCCCTATTTCTTTCCGTTTCTTACTTATGGGTAACGCTTACGTGCAGATTTCACATAGAATAGAATATTTATTTATTTACCACAACAAAACAAGAGTGAAATAATATTAGCTGAGTAAGTTTTCTTATAAAGTACTGTTTTGTAGGGGTCTAATGCACGTACTAGTTAATAACATGTCTTACAAGTTATTAGGATTCGTTAATGTAGGACGCATGGCCGGTTTTTTGTCCTCAAGAATTTGATGTTTTCCCATCGATTCGCTACGAAGAAAAAGACCCCACAATCGGATCGTGGACTGTAAACTTATGAAATGAAATGAAAATCATTTATTCATGTAGGCAATACAATATGCACTTATGAACGTCATTTGTTTTTTAAAACTACCACTAGCCCGGAACGCGACCACTACTGAGAAGAGCTAGCGAGAAACTCAGAGGGTTTGTCTCTTAGGTATATGATATCGATACAATTAATATAGTTTCATTTAGTCTGTGGCAGTAGTTTAACGACAAGGTAATTTTTATCAGTTGTTTCAGTGTGTCTGTATGTGAAGGTGTCTATGTGTATGTGTGTGTGTGAAAGGGTGAAGGTATGCATCTGTGTCTGTATATCTTATTATAAATTAGTAAAATGATATTTAAAATTTTGTTTGGTGGTATTCACTTTATTGTATAACTTTAAATGAATGGAAATACAATAATATACATATAGGTACAAAGGCGAACGTAGAGATTTCTTTCAGTTGACATTAACATCCGGAGATAGAGGAAAGAACCTTGCTGTAGTCGGTTATCTTGACAGATTTTAGCGGTCAAATTAAATTATTACTTTAAAGTTTTTTTATGAAATCTACAACGTGATTTTTCACAGAATTTCACCGATTAAACTTCTTGGAAAAGCTTAGTGGAAATTCAAACAAGCAAACGTATGTCCGTCCTGATAATGTGCGGATTTCGTCGGTCAATTTTGTTCTGACGTTTCCATTTCGATACCTAAAATCGAGAAGCCTTAAAAACGACTTAAGAACGATTTTATACCCCATACCTTTTGAACATGTTTTTCATTTTGGCTAAAATAAATTGATTGGGAAGTATATTAACTATGGAATGCTTGGCATTTCATTACGTGATAGAGACACGAATGAAGAAATCTGTAGACGAACGAAAGTCACTGACATACAACCGCTTCCGTGGCTCAATGTAAACAACATTGGGTTCACGATTCGGAGGTTGCGGGTTCGATCCCCAGCGGGGTATATGTTTAAGTACTCGGTTTGGTAGGTGGTAGGACATTTTAAATGTCCGCCTGGCTAGCTACCACCATTTTATCTAAATCTGCCGCCAAGCAGCATTGTTGTGTTCCGGTTGTCAGAGATAAGATAGCCAGTCCCCCAAATGTGTTGGGGTTTCCGGGTCAGTACGCTTCCACCTTCGACCTTATCTTCACTTAACATCAGGTCAAGTACGAACCCGTCGTGAATAAAAAAACCCAGCGGATTAGTAAGTTGAAGTGGCAGTGGGCAGGGCACATAGCTCGATGAACTGATGGCCGATGGGGCATTAAGTTCTCGAGTGGAGACCACACATCACAAGCGCAGGTAAAGAGGTTTACTCACAGTGTGTACGAACGACCTGACGACGGTCGCTCGAAGTCACTGGACGCAGGCCGTTTCCGGTCGCTCTGAATATCTTTGGGTAGGCCTGTGTTCAGTAGTGGACATCCAGTGGTCGACATGATGAGGATAATACTGTATGAACTAGTATCTACCTTCGTCTTCGCCCGCGTGGGATTCGTTTATATGTCGAACTAGCTTCAGCATAAAAATTATCCTATATGTTAATCCGGCTCCTAATCTATCTCCAAATTCCATCCAAATCCGTCCAGCCCTATAGATGTGAAGAGGTAACAAACATACCTACAGACATACACACACACAAACTATAGCATTTATAATATTAGTTGGGATTTATTTATCCTACAAAAACTACTGAATTCGACTCTGCCAAGTTTCAATACGATGGATTCAACATACAAACAGACAGAGTTTATAATATTAGACCCTAGCTTTTCGCCCCCCTTTTCCCTGCGTGGAATAACTTTAACGCGGACGTTTATCCCGCGGTAACTACTCACGTTATCGGGATAAGAAATATCCTATGTTTTAATGCAGGGTATGTTTTACTTATGTACCAAATTTCATCTGAATCCGTTCATTCGCTTCGCCGTGATTGAGCAACAGACAAACATCCAAACTTTCACATTTATAATATTAAGTTAGATTAGATATTTTTTAAACCAAGACAAGGTATAAGAGACACAGATAAAGAGTCCGCGATAAAATAATTCCACGCTATTTTCTTACTTCTTCCCTCTATTCCTGATTGTACTATTACTGACACAATGTCTTCTCTAACCTATACCACAATATGCTTTCAAATATATTTCCTTTTAAGTAAATTGGACACCCTGCATTCTCTGCTCTTTGAATCCGTCTGGGCCATCCCGTTTGGATCCGCTTGATTTAACCTATTCACAGAGATACCCTTTGTGTTCAATGCAGGTAGACGTATCGGATACCCTCAGGAATCCTATTATGGATACCACAGGGCTTTTAAGGAATTCCATTAAATGTGAAATGTATGTAAACAAACCTACATGTTTATAATTTAAACATCAACTCTTCAAATAAAAAGCGACCAAAAGAATAAGAAAACGTTATTTGATCCATTTAGCGACACTTATACAATACATTTAATTGTTACCTATGTACTATATAGCACAACATGGAAATGTGGAACTTGATATAAGTAGGTATACATTGGCTAGTTTTCGGTGTCGCAAAGTGGCATCAAATCAGGTCCCCAACTCAGCATTTGTTGTAGTCGAGAGAAGAAGAACGACTATAACGCTGGTTTTCAGTGGAGCCTAAGGTGAGATAGCATATCGGCACCTAAATTGTGTAACTGCATCGGTATCGTCATCGATTACATTGCCCAATAAGAAACCATCAAATTTCCAAGCGACCAATGAGCTAACCAATCACTCGTCAGAACGTAACCGATGATGATATCGATGACATTTCATAATAGAACCCCTGAGCATTGCAGTGGGGTTCTGTAGCCAGTTTTTAAAGAACAATTTTATACAGGATTGAAAATCGAGTGTCCGTTGACACCGATCGGTGTCCGCGAGTGTTGATGGTCTTTGGCACAGATCGGTGTCCGTGTGCGTCTAAAGGTTAATGTTATTTTTATATTTTATGACTTCTTTTAGTACCGCAGAATTCCATTTTTGAATATTAAAAGAATATTCAAAATTGGAATTGCTGTCATTAAGTGGTCAGGTTTTAAAAATTATTCAAGGTTACACGATTCACCTGAGCAGTGATTCTCACGCATTCAAGATTTAAATTTTATTTTCTTTGAAATTTTATTTCTCAGGCAAACAGGTTTCCTCACCCTGTTTTCCTTCACGGTTTAAGAGCAGTCGGATAAATGCATATAATTAATTAAATTAAACTCATTGGTACATAGCCTGGGAATCGAACCCGCACCTCCCAAATTGGGAGACCGCGTCCTAACCGCTGAGCAACCGACGCTTAATGTGATTTGCATAACGCAATTAAATTGTTGGTAAGTAAGTTCCTATGAACAAAGTCACTGTCAAAAGATAAGTAGCAATATTATGGCTCCAGAAATCAATTAAAGTTCGAAACTCATCTTACCTTAACTCTGGAGTATTATGAATCGTTCTGACGTGTATCTTCCACTTGTTAAACTTTGAAATTCGTAATAAATATTTCACATAACTACTCCAAATCCAAAAGATCAGTGCCTAAAGTGGTTGCAAAGGTATATTATAGGATATTCAATTTGTACTTCATCGTTTGCGTTAGATATGACTTATATATACATACATAATGTCACGACGTTTATCCCCAATGGGGTGGTCAGAGATATCGCAAAGAATAGTGTTTAGATGTTCCAAACATTAAGAGTTTAATTATATTTATTTATTTATTTTATTTTATTTTCTTGGGAAAACCAACAGCCGTTTTACAAATTATCACTTAAACTAAAAAAAACTGAAAGCCAATTGGAGGTTTGCACTGATAATGATTGAAACATCCACGGTTCACCTTAAGAAATATACAGAAATGCAGACGTGACAGAACGACGCGCCTTTGAAACGTGCAATATATGTTTTTGGTGGAGAGTCCCTTAGTCGCCTTTTACGACACCCACGGGAGAGACGTGTTGGTTCTATTCTATTTGAGTGCCGAAACCACACAGCACTGATATCAGCACTGATATAAGTCATATGACTTATTCCTTTGAATATACAAAAGAACTAACAGTCCTAACTGTGAAGTCTGTGGAGTAGTTGAGGATGTCCGACACCTGTTGATGGAATGTGCTAGAAATCGAAATGAAAGAGATATACTGATGAGACAATTAAAGCTGAGTCAATACGCTGTAGGTTTGGCTCAATAAATTTTGGGTAAACCTAGATTAATAACGGCCAGATTATTATATAATATGTTTGCCTCATCAGTGAATCTTGTTCAGGGTACGATAGGACTGTCATGTCTAGATTCAAGTCTCTACATTAAATAAAAATTAAAAAAAACCTTTGAATATTTTGAATAGGTATATGAAATTTTGGTACAGGTACGTGCCTACGGTGCTGATTAAATGAGGTAGTCAGAGATATTTAAGATAAGACTGAAATATAAACATACATATAAATTGTATGCCGTTTATATGCATATATTTATGTATTTAGATAGGGATACTGTTTATACGTTCATTCTATATTCTCATATATCTATAATCTACATTATAGTCCCTGTTACACATTGACTTCGAAAATCATTTTTACATACAGTATAAATAACCTCCTCCTTTTCTGAAAATACAAGTAAGTGTTTACTTGATTCTCGTGTAAAAAATATTTCCGTCTCTCCCCTTGATCCGCATCTTCTATATGCACTACTTCTGCCAGCAGACAACCACTGACCAGACACCTTGATTAGCCCCGAGGATATATGAAGCGAATGCACCCTGATTACTTGCACAGTGAGACCGCATGCAACCTGCATAGATTAAAATAGTGCTACCAGTTCTAAAAGCTCGTTACATGGTATTCTGTAGTTTAAAATTTCAAGTTGTTTGAAATACCTTACATTATTTGACGACCGATTGGTGTAGTGGATCAGCGAAACCAACGGTTGCGGGTTCGAATCCCGCAAGGGGTAAATGTTTGTGTGATGAATACAAACATTTATTCCCGAGTCTTGGATGATTATTTAAATATTCTTGTATGTTTATCCGTTATCTAATATCCATAGCACAAGCTTTGCTTAGTTTGGGACTAGGTGATTGGTGTAAGTGTCCGAAATATTTATTTGTCGTAGATGGGATTCGGGGGTGTGTGGGCGTAGCTAGCGACCGGGACGAAGCCAGTCGCGTGGTAAGGGTGGCTCGGGCAATAGCGACATTATTGCAAGCTACTATAGGCAAATCTAATACGTATTCACATTCGATTATAATCATGGAACCTGAAGAGTTCTGTTGAAGAGAAAACATGTGCACGCCCCTCGCGCCATACAACTTGGCCCTCGCGTGCAGTCTGTGGAATTCAACCGGAGTAGTCTACAATTCCTCCTTGCTCAAATGAAATCAACTTCTTATTAGCTAACGACTCACCGGATTCTTCCAAGCGTCGGTGATAATGGTAATCAGCATCACTCACAGTCGTTGATGTGTTCAGTGGAGCTCCGACTCCTTCGAAGGCTGGTAGCAAAGTGTGTCCCATTTTCGATGTGAAGACCTAATATAACTGTTAACGTCGTCACCGCGCCATTCCGGCGATACCAGCGCCACCAGGCTTTACTTCCCATTAACCGCGTATTATGATAGTCAGTTGACCGTTCGAATAATGATTTATATCGCTAATTTATCGCTATCTCCGACATATTTATTATTTATTTATCTATTATAAGCTTCGTTTATTAACCCTGACAAAAACATCGAACTTCAAAATTGTAGGTCATCGGGAAGTACTCTATTGGTATTGATGATAGAGACTTTTAGTATGAAAATATGTTTAGAAAGACCGTATACCTTCTTATTGCGTGTCAATAGAAACTTAAATTTTAAACAGCTGTATCATCAATTGTCAAAAATTCTTTATTTTGTAGGTACACTAGGGTACACTAGCAATTTTACGTTTATACAAGCTTTTATTGAACTCACTTCGTATGTATGTACGCTCAAAATTTGTAAGTCAAATTAAAACCATTTCCCGTTCACATTTTTTTTATGCACAACGGGTTGATACTTAACCTCAATCACACCTGATGTTAAATGAAGATGAGGTCGAAGGTGGAAGCGTACTGACCCGGAAACCCCAACACATTTGGGGGACTGGCAACCTTATCTCTGACAACCGGAACACAACAATGCTATTAACATAGCTGCTTGGCGGCAGATTTAGGTAAGACGGTGGTAGCTAGCCAAGCGGACATTTAAAATGCCCTACCACCAACCAAACCGAGTACTTAAACATGTACCCCGCTGGGGATCGAACCCGCGACCTCCAAATCATAGACACAATGTTGTTTACATTGAGCCATGGAGGCGGTTGAAAACCTAAGGAGCAGAAATTTTGCAAACTTGTTCAGTTCTGATGACAATTCATTTATATAACAGATATGAACTGATTCTGCAGCCAGGATCGTTTCCTCATGAGGGGAACTTCTAATCGGTTAGTAGCATACAAAATTTTGCATACACGGATAAACTAAAATAATATGTGATAATCATGATGGAGGATTGCTATAAAAAGTTTGTTTTAAAAATTACTTTCAATGTAGATTAATTCCCCTTAGAAAAACGAACAAGAAAATCGAAGGGTTGCTCTTTTAATAACAGGTTTTTACAAAAAGGTTCAATCATATTTCATTATTAATTGTGAATTAACCTGGCATGCGAACGAGCTCGTTATGTCCAGGGATTATCTAAGTAGTCTGATGTTTTATAATATGCTTCCTTAATAACTTTCTGTATTATAGTAACTATTGGAAGTAGCATTTATTTAAAGGAAGATTTTGTATATCAACGGGAACCTAATAGAAATAAATTAAAAATACTTTTAAATATTTACTTCAATCATGATTCATTATTTCCATGTTCCATGAAGGTTTTTCACCAGAGAGTTCAAGTCCCTACATACATACAAATATGCTTCAAAACAACATTCACAATTCACCTTTGGAAATTTCCATGTGTAAGTTGTTTAAAATTAAGTGATAGCATCTAATCTATTAATAATTACAATGTTTAATAATTAAGGAAGATCAATATTTTCAGGTGTCCTTATACCTAAAAGGAAATCTTAACAATACGTTGCATGTGATTCCTAAAGAAAGAAATAAACATTTTTCCATTTTCATTTTTTATTTTTCATCTATGCGTTTCTAAGGAACAAGGATTTGAAGTTCGTTAATGATAATATTATGTAGGGAACCTTCAGGGGACAAACCTACTCGCATTTGGCCATATATTAACCCGACTGCGCCAGAAGGCTCTCCTTCTGGCGCAGTCGGGTTAATTACTCTTAATCTAACCACTGAGTCACCGACGCTCCCTAGCGAGGAACTATTCCAGTAAATATATACAATTTTTGTTATGTAACTTCCAATAATCTTAAAGTTCTTGATTTTTTTGTAGAAGGATAAAGTACCAATCAATAATAAAATAAAAATGGTTTCTTACCATTCTGTAGCTTGCAGTATAACCAAATGTAGTTATACTGTGGTATAGGTATTTAGTTATAAAACCTACAATATTTAATTAAAGTTACCACTGTGAAGTTCATTATGTTGTAGAAGATGCGAGGATCTTTTCTAAAAAAATTATCAATGGTTTCTTTATATTCTCCAAAAATTGTTTATTGAGTCGTATTATTTGCCCTCTGTGAAATTTTTCATAAACATAAAGAAGTAATTGATCGATTTTTTTGAAAATACAGGAGTGCTAATTATATTCTCCGACGCAATGAAATTCACAGTGGTATTTTTAATCATATAGGCTATGTTTTATTACTAAATACCTATAAACCGCCTCCGTGGCTCAATATAAACAACATTGGGTTTACGATTCCGAGGTCGCGGGTTCGATCCCCAGCGGGGTACAAGTGTAAGTACTCGGTTTATTGGTTGGTTGGTTGGTGGTAGGGCATTTTAAATGTCCGCCTGGCTAGCTACCACCATCTTATCTAAATCTGCCGCCAAGCAGCAATGTTAATAGCATTGTTGTGATCTCATCTTCACTTAACATCAGGTGTGATTGAAGACAAGCACCAACCCGTTATGCATAAAAAAAAATAATCATCATCATATCAGCCGAAAGACGTTCCACTGCTGGACAAAGGCCTCCCCTATATCTAAATCAATCTACCGATTTGTTAGAAGACATTTTTATTCTATCACTGACAGGTACTCTACCCATGTGCAAAAAATCACAGCCTTTAAGATTATTGGAAGCTAAAAGCATATCCTTACTGGACCAAATATGACAATCGCTGCAACAAATACAGAAAGCGTTTGAATCTTCACGTGAATCCTCTTGCTGCTTCACTGTGCAAACCATTTCCACTCAACGTCTAAAGCGAATCTTGAGCCGCTCACCAAATAGGAGAGAATCACTGTAATCCACACCTCATAAAACTTACCGGTGTTCAAAATTTCTGTTTAAAATTAATTACTGATTGCAGTGAGCTCAATAATAACAAAAAATACTTAACACGACGAACTTTCTTTTTCACTCCTTTAGTGTTCAAGCAGCCATGATGTGGAATAAACTGCCAAAATTAATTCAGGACAGCCCTTCAATTGCAGTATTTAAGAAAAGGCTAAAAGAGCATTACCTCTCCCATCTTTCGTGATATTAGTATGTGTATGTAGGTTTATAGTATACAGGGCGTCCCAAAGTTATGGGACATGAAGGGGAAGTACCTTAAATATCGTAGATAGTGAATTTTGCTCAAAGAAGACTTTATGTTATTTTTAAAAGTTAGTAATTCTGCATTCATAGATTTTCTAAAAATTATTTGCTTCGGCTGGGAATCGAACCGACTCAAATGTGAAAAAAAAAACACCCTACTTTTATGATGCCAATCGAAAGAATAGCTAAAAAATAATAACTCTGCCTAAGTAACATAGTATTTTAAAAGAAAGGAACAACGTGAAATTAATCATTTTAATCAAATAAAAAACATACATGAAACTGCCGTAGTCAATTAAGTAGGTATTTTTTTGTAAATTAATTAATTAAATGCTCAAAATGTGATCCCTCTTGTCTTACGCAAATCGCCAGTCTTTTAATGAGCCCGCTGCCTGTTGATTTTCTAATCATTTTATGGTGAACACTCGATGTGATATGGCACAATTCTGTTTGCAACTCGCCTACGTTCTCGTATCGCTTTTTGTATAGCATATCTTTCACGTATCCCCAAAAGAAGAAATCTAATGGTGTGAGGTCCGGGGATCTGGCCGGCCATCTAATCGGTCCATTTGTACCAATCCATGTAGGAAAACATTCATTTAGAAAATCTGCTGCTCTCCGACTATTATGAGCCGGAGCTCCATCTTGTTGGAAAATTAAGTTTTCTTGCTCCGCCGCGGAATGGTTTCTTATCTTATCCCTTAAAATTTGAAGTATTCCTAAATACTTTTCTGTGTTCAAGGTTCCTTGGTAAAAATGGATTAAGAAAACCCGGTTTTTTAAAAGTCCGCACCAACAGTTGAGTGAAAAACGCACTTGGTTATTAGTTTCAGTCACTCGTAGGGGATTTTCTTTAGACCAAATACGATTATTGTTGCGGTTATACATACCGTTATTGCTAAAGTTAGATTCGTCTGTCCAAATAATATTATCCAAAAAATTTGGATCTTCGAGCAATCGTGCCTGGATATCAAGACAGAAATTTTTTCTCCTTTCTGTATCGCCCGGAAGTAATTTTTGAACCAATCGTCCTTCAACATAACTCTTAAAACCGTGTTTTTTTAATACACGGTGTATTTTACTTTTTGAAACTCCAATTTCATGTTCTCCTTCTCTCACCGATGCTTTCGGAAAAGCCGAAAAGTAAATTAAAATACCAAGTTCTTCGTCGTTGATCGTATGGTTTTCTTGCTGTGGTTCTCTTGGGCGTTTATCGAAACGTCCCAGAGTTTTCAAATTGTTCACAAGCCTTTTCAAAACTTTACGAGACGGTATTTGTCTATCAGGATATTTTACGCCATACCACCGCAAACTTCTAGAGATATCTTTATCGTTCAAAAAATATGCTTCCATTAGATCAAAACTTACTTGATATGCCATGTTCGCAATAAATTAACACAATAACACTTGTGTAAGTGAATTGAGACTAAACAGATCAATATCCGAAAAACAAACGCTCGCACATACTGTTCCATTTTCAAATTTAAGAACAACATTTAAAAATATCACTTCTTTTTAAAATATCTTAAAAAGTATGCATTCAAACAAACGCTGTCATAAACTGTTCCATTTTCAAATTATAAATTATTTATTTTTGTTTTTAATTTGCCTTCTGTCTAGCTTACAGAGGACGTATTGAAATACAAGTTTTATCATTTCATCTACACGTGCACTTATAATAAGGAAAACTATGTTAGTACCTATTTTATGAAGTGGGTACTTATTTACGAATAATCAATGCTATCTTTGGAATGATAATATCGCTACTTTTCGAACGTCGTCGGCAATAAATAACTTTCTTGAAATTTGACTCAATCATTTTATGTTGTTCCTTTCTTTTAAAATACTATGTTACTTAGGCAGAGTTATTATTTTTTAGCTATTCTTTCGATTGGCATCATAAAAGTAGGGTGTTTTTTTTTTCACATTTAAGTCGGTTCGATTCCCAGCCGAAGCAAGTAATTTTTAGAAAATCTATGAATGCAGAATTACTAACTTTTAAAAATAACATAAAGTCTTCTTTGAGCAAAATTCACTATCTACGATATTTAAGGTACTTCCCCTTCATGTCCCATAACTTTGGGACGCCCTGTATATATATATATATATATATTTAAATTATGTTATGTATATATTTCGCAGTAGGTATATGTAATATATTTAGTGTAAGTTTATTATTCAGTTATCTTTTCTTTTTTTATTTGTTTTATTATTCGTTATAGGATTTTTTTCTTTTGCACACAATTTACGGCTAAACTCAAAATTTACTAAGTTTCCTATTTCAATGCTCAGGTTGGATGGAAGAGATCTCTTAAAGAGATAAGTCCACCTTTGTACGTGACTTATTGTTTGTACTCTGTTATTGTAATATTTTGGTGCAATAAAGAATATAAAAAAGATGCCCCAGTTCAGTAGCTTTGCATTATGTATACATACCACTGAACAGTAAACGGGCGCTTGAGCAAGAAACTACAATATAAATTATCTACCACCGTTTTAGTGTGTCGGTCAGGAACGTAATGTCGGCCTCGAATATTCGGTAAGCCACTAGACGTGCCCGGTATATACCGACCGGGGCCCCTAAGAGCCTGAGTGCAGACCTGTGTTCCTTATAGGTTTACACCCCCACGGCCGCAGAGTAAATTATTACATGGTATTTGTTATCCGGACTTTCGCGGTTTTGACATGTAATACCTCCTTAATGTTTTGGTAAATACATGGTTCATATTTATAGATTGCAATATGATGTTATATTTAAATTATATAAGACCTCCGTGGCTCAATGTAAACAACATTGGGCTTACGATTCGGAGGTCGCGGGTTCGATCCCCAGCGGTGTACATGTGTAAGTACTCGGTTTGGTTGGTTGTAGGGCATTTTAAATGTCCGCCTGGCTAGCTACCACCATCTTATCTAAATCTGCTGCCAAATAGCAATGTTAATAGCATTGTTGTGTTCCGGTTATCAGAAATAAGATAGCCAGTCCTCCAAATGTGTTGGGGTTTCCGGATCAGTACGCTTCCACCTTCGACCTCATCTTCACTTAACATCAGGTGTGATTGAGGTCAAGTACCAATCCGCTGTGCACAAAAAAAAACCTTTCGACACACCATAGGTAGTAATTTACGGTGTAGTGAATAGTGACCCTGTCTGCGAAACTAACGGTTTCGGGTTCAAATTCCGCGAGGGGTAAATTGCAATGGATTGATGATGTATGCTACAATGATTTTTGGTAGTTTTAGTTAATTGTGCAATAAAGAGTATTAGATTGATCGATTTGTTTTTTTTTTTTGATAAATAAATATTTAGGTCCGATCCAATCATCTAGTTCTTTGGAAATCGGTTAAAAAGCAAACAAATAAGAAATTTCTTTATATAGAAATTACTAAAATTATCTTATGGTTTTGACAGCCGTCGTACGTAAGCGATATTTATTTACAAAAAGGAAATCCATTTCCTTTACGCATATCTTTCAGGAAATGGACTGGCGAATGTAATATAATATCTTTTTTTTTTTTTTTTTTTTTTATATGAGAGAGCGGCAAACGAGCATGCGGGTCACCTGATGGAAAGTAATCACCGCCGCCCATGGACACCCGCAACACCAAAAGGGTCACAGATGCGTTGCCGGCCTTTGAGGAAGGTGTAGGCTCGCTTCTTGAAGGTTCCAATGTCGTACTCGTTCGGGAATACCGCTGCCGGAAGTCCGTTCCACAGGGTGGTCGTACGTGGCAAGAAATTTCTTGAGAATTTCGGAGAAGTGTATCGGTTAAATTGAGCAGCGGATATCTGGGTATTATGGCGAAAGCAATACTAAATTACTTTATAATATTGTAATAAATAAAAAACTTAAAACCAGGCTTTTGGGGAGATAATCCTGGCTGAATCATCAGGTCATCGAAAATCATGTTTAACTATAAAAATTAAACGTCTATCGAATTGTTACTGACAATTATACAAGGTGAAATTTAATTCGTGTAATTTCTGTTTACTGGCGACTCCACTCTTGATTACGAACAATTTTCCACTAGGTACCATAGCCAAATTCGATCAAAAAAAAAAATTCGATTACCTAGGTATACAATGTAAACCATTCCGACACCACCTCTAGTATGGCAGTCCAACAAATTTCGGCTGAATTCGGCTATGGTTCCTAGTGGATATAGTTCTTAATCAGGAATGGAGTCGCCAGTTAATGGAAATTACAAAAATTCAAATTCAGCCTGTATAAACGTGCAAACTAGTCTTAAAATATTATGTTTAAGTAGGTATATTTGTCTATTGATCTATGTATGTATGTGTATGTAAATATATGAAATGTATTCACGTAGTTTGTATCTGCATCCCTATTTAACACCGCACAACCCACCTATTTCAAATGTACTGTCCTTATACCCAAAGGTTGCCTGGAAGCGCTTTTAGTGATAAGGTCGCCAAATTGTACATTCTATTCTTACCACTTTTCTGAAACTGTATTTTCTTATCTGTTGTGCAATAGAGTGTATTTGTATTGTATTGTATTGTATTGTATTGTATTGTATTGTATTGTAAAATACGTGAGCGAGTTTGCACTGAGTTTGTTTTCGTAGTAAGAGTATTCGTCTACCTGACATATACCTAAAAATAAATGAAAAACGAACGAGAGCTGAACTTTGTGAATTTTAAAGCAGTAGTGATTGAATGCAAGCCAACGTAGGCCGAAAACAACATTGACAAGTTGTTTTTAGTTAGCCGTTCCTTGTGAACGGAACAGATAACCTTGTGAAATATCGGTTTTTCAGTCTCGTATTTTCCACGTGGAAGGTAAAACGTTTTGTTGTGGTTATAGCTAAGGGTGTTTACAACTGTACAATCAATATAGGTCGGTGATATCGATCAACATCGATTATAGACCGCTCAACGTCGATCATCTTGTGCTTTTACGCGAAATCGCCATCGACAGCCATCGACTGGACTTTGATTGAGCTTCGATCGATGCCAATACCTTGATCGGGGGTACGGATCAACGTCGATTAAAACTCAAATCAAAAACATTTATTTCATATGATAAATCACTTGAAATCGGTATCGGTATATATTTTTTACTTAATTAAAGTTACTGCTCATTCACAAAGCTGACTCTCCAGAGAACAACGAGAAAGAAATTCAAGAGTTGCTATTTTTACGTAGGTTGTGTATAATCTTGTATTGTACAATTACACTAAATATCACCGAATATGTTCATGCAAGCATTAACATCCAAATAATCAGAAAATTTATAATCCCAACTTCCGAACTAAATAAAATTAGTTGGATTAATAATTGTTCCCATTGCATCTACTTTTTATTATAAGTAGTAAATTCATTGGTATTAAATACATTTTATATACCTACCTTATAATCATGTTTAATAACGTCATATGTAAAAAGTCCCGACTAGTGCATCTCCTCAATGCGGCATAGTGCCCAACAGGCAAGCAGCCTTACCGCGCTGAATACGAGACTTCTTCTTTGCGCTAGGAAGCTCTACGGCCACCAAAAGCCTCGATGAGAGCCAATAAGTCTTGGATCAATTGTTTCGCCTCATGACCCCAGGGGCCCATCCTCTCGAACCTAACCGGTACGCAAATGTAACCTCCTTGGATGTCCTGATACTTTCTTTGGTTGGTCAAACAAAACATTTGTGTATATGTGATATTCGTCGAACAGCTTTCGGCGTCGATTTATAAAGTTTCGATAAAATAATAGATACCCATTGTTCAAATAATAACGACTGCAAATTACACGTAGGTACTAATTATATCAATTGTTCATATTGTGGTGCACCCAAATTGTCCATCGCTTCCGAAAGTAAAATGGACTTTACAAAAAGAAGCGCCCCAAGTATCCTACAGCAGATTCTTTGTTTCTTCCATCACTTCGTTATGCCATTAATCTTTAACAAGTTAAGTTACTTATTTTCCTTTTGGACAACCTACTTCAGACATAAATAGGTGAGTTAAGAGCGTTCTTCAATTGCAAACTTAATTTCTATAGCTTACAGGGATATTCATGAAAATTAGATTGCCAAGGAGCTAGGAATGGAGACTGGATCACTAATAGGCGTCCAGCGTCGTAATCGAAATGGTAACTTTAATTATTCACGTCGCTTACTGGCGGTACTGCGGATGCGGCGATGTATATTTCTTGTATCTGAGACACACCGCTGTTAGGTTCGTGGAACTTTATTTTCAGGAATAGAAAAGTAAATATCGCTACTGGCGCCTATACCATTCTGGAACAGGGTTATTATTAGGTTATCATTAGGAAATTTATTTTTATTTTTTATGCTCTTATATATTGTAATTTCCTTATTTGGAAAACAAAACCCATTTCAGATTGCACAAATTGCAAATAGGTACTCTAACGAACCTACGAACGCTATAATTTTAATTACAGTGCAATTTGCTTACATATCTATGAAGTAGCTTGCCAATGTGATAAAAATTATTAACCAATACATTATGTTAGGTAAACTTATTAGCATTAGTAGGTAAAATGAAATGCTTTATAAACATAAGAATTTATATATCAAATTTCTCGAAACAGTCCAGGGGCCAGATTCTCGACTTTATACTCATTTCATCTTCACCTTAACATTTCATAAACTACTATTATAAAGTATTCATCACAATATAAATAAAATATATCAAGAATAGATAAATAGCATTGGAAAAATATTCACCAATGATTAAAAAGAAATCTGCATATCAACTATCTTTGCGTCATTAAATGTCATATCATATCATCCATAACTGACCCTAGGACTGATTATAACACTTCGAGTTGACGCATTGATTCTAATCCAAAATACAAATACAAACCTTAATGTACTCCTTTTTTGCTCTTCTATTAAATGGCATCAAGAGCCTGCGAGGAAATTTTCCAAACCAACGATTTCCTTGGCCTCGGCCTTAAAGTTCGCCAATGTGATCGCTCATGTGTGACATACGTTAGCGTTGGCCTAATCAAATTGTCGGCGCTAGAGCGAGCGTAATCAGGGACGCTATAAAGATAACTGGAGCAGTGGAGGCAACATTACGCAGTATTAGACTCAACATCACACCGAATCTAAGGAATTAAGTGAAGCTAAATAGAACCGTATTGAAGATCATGATTCGTGAACTTGGTATCTATTCCAGGATCGCGAAACTTATTATAAATAAAATATTATCGTTGTGCAAATGAGTCAATTATCGAAGCTGCAGGCCAACCGTTGTTCGTACGTCGTATTTACACGAACTAATTTACTATAATATTTGAATATTTATATAATTACCCTTCGAAAGGGTTCAAAAACACAACCGTTGGTTACGAAGGCAGGGTCGTCATAAATTACCACTAGATACGTTTTATAACTGTAAATAGTAAATTTAAACCATTGGTTGGTTTGATTGTACCATCCAGATAGTCCCTCAAAAATGAGAGTAAGTTTCCGGCTCAGTGCGCTTAAATATAAAAAAAAAAACAAAATTTAGAAAACCCTGGATTATGATAAAGTAAGAATGACACCAAAAAACTGTGGTAAAGCTAAATAGTCATTCCGAAACGTCTTAACCCATTTTCATCAAAAATTGCTAAGAAGGCGTGGCCTCTTTAGTCTTTCATCGTCATTATCATATCATCCACAGGACGTTCACTGCTGAACATAACCCTCCCCCATAGAATTCCGGAGTGATCGGTTGAAAGCGGCCTGCACCCAGCGATTTCCCGCGACCTTTATCAGGTCGACTATCCATCTTGTGAGTGGACGTCCTACGCTACGCTTGCCGGTGCGTGGTCTCCACTCGAGAACTTTAATGCCCCACCGGCCATCGATCCTTCGAGCTATGCCCTACCCAATGCCAGTTCAACTTGCTTATCCGCTGGGCTATGTAAGTGGCTTTAGTCTTTAATTACACAAAACCGCACTTAAATCGGAGTACGCATTACTGAGATATGTCCGTAGAAAGAGTGAATTCACATACGCAACGCCGATAAGCGTTAAGAGTTTCATCTGGGGATAAAAATAAGTAGACCTTTAACTTCTTCTTCTTTTCGAGTCAATGGCAAAAATTACAATTACCTAAAGTAGTTTAGCCCAGAAAGTAGCAACGTCGATGGCTAAAGAGCCAAACCAAAGGGTTTGCCTCAAAAAGGACCTTTAACTGAAAATCAAGAATCCTTTCGGTTCAAAATGACCACTTCCTAAAACGATCACTTCCCAAAATAACTATCTATATAGTTCCCAAAATGACTAATGTTGGATTCCCATATGGTCAACTTATTAATTCCCAAATTATAACTTAGGGCTTAGAAGAGACTTAGATTTACATGACGGTGTGAGGTGAGAGATCATCACAGCAGCACTGTGAAGTGCTTGTGCCCGGTAGCATAAAGTTCTCATCAACAAAAGCCGTCGTAGAATGTATTAAGATAGATGGCTGATGTTATCTCTTTGAGACAAGGTACGTATAATATTTGCTTGACATTTTCAAGAGTATAATTTTCACGTACAACGTCGGCCTAGTGACTGCTGAGTCATGGACGCTGATTCGATTATTAGCTGGATGTCTTTTATTCTCTCTCATGCCCGATTCTGACAAGGTCTCTATGAAATGCTTATTATTCAATTTGTTCAGTGGTAGGGCATTTAAAAGTATACAGAAATGTAAAGAGATCCTTTTGTTCGAGATGCTGAAGTGGAGGAAAGGCAGCTGTAGGCAATCAGAGTAGCGGTTTCTATGAGTTTGATTCTCATTCACTATAGTTGTAAACAAGCGAAATATATAGATCTAGCAATAAATTGTTGCGACAGGTCACATGACTCGAAGAACTGATGTCCGATGCGACCTTTAAGTTCTTGAGTGGAAACCGCTCGCCGACAAGCTAGGTCGTCACTTACAAGGGAACGACCTAATGAAGGTCGAAGGAAGTCGCTGCAGGCAGATCACTTCTAACTAGTCGTTCTGGAAGTCTATGGGGGAGGCCTATGTTCAGCAGTGGACGTCCTGTGTCAGATATGATGACTATAAATAATGGGGACTCTTCGATAGTAAAACGATGTGTACCTACTGTTACTTCCATTCTGTCTCATTTTGCTAATCCATCTATTTATGTTCGACCAGGTTCAAATTCACGACTTCTCACACCTCCGTTAATTAATGTTGGTCCACTTTCCAACAAAGATACCGTGTTTCTAGTCAGAAATAAGTGATGCCTGCGGAGTAACTCACTTAATTGTATTATCATTGAATGCCTATAATAGAACTAATCAAGTACGTATTTTCAGAAAGATTTCTTCGGGCTAATTCACTTAATAAACCGACAGGCACACCGTCCAGGAATCGGTCTTATGAGCGAATGCGTAGGGTTGATTATCCATTAAATGTAATGCTGAATAATTATTCCATAAATCAGTGGAAGATTAAATAAGTGTCTGCCGTCGACAGATGTGTCGTATTGCGTAGCCGTAACTCGACTGCCTCTAGGGCTGCCCCAGATCTGGAACACAGGACAGCAAGAGTCCTACAACTGTTGATTCTGTTTTTTTTTATATTGACCAGTACTGGTATTCCATTGATCTGTCCGGCTTGACCATGTTGGTGACAGCAAAGCGACAACCAAGCGTTTTGCGATATAAAACTAGCGCAACAGTTGCTACCAGGAAAGATATCTGAAAACGTTACATGATAGGCTTGCCAGTTGTCAAGACATGTTAAAGAAATGTGAATAGGTACTCACAGTTAGTCTGGCACATAAAAAATGTAAAGCCACTCAGAGCGCGTCAGGTCTATACTGGAGAATATTCGATGGATATTCTTCGAATTGAAGACATACGAAGAAGAACTGTTGTCGACTTGAATTAGTTCGCTAAACTGGGAGTGTATAACACATCTGTGAGCGATGTTGAAGACGGAATGACTTAAGTCGAGCCAATACATTACCCTTGACCATATAAAACAGATATCCCGGGAGAGATTGAATGCAAATGAATAACGAAGTCAATTTAGCGACAGAGCAATTAGAGTAGCCAGTTGAAATCTCACTGAAACGTCAGTCGAAGAACCGACATCGTTGGCGAAACTTAGTTTATCAGATTATTTTGCTAAATGAGAAATGAACAAATAGTAGTTTTGGTTTGTCAATCATGGTTGGCTTTATTCCACTATACCGGAACGGTGAACATACACATGTTTATAAAAGGTATGCCTGTGTCTGACATGACTGTAGCAGTAGCCAATAATGTCCCCTACTCAAACTAACAATCATGTGTAATGTATACACGAAAAGGGCGTGCCAGAAGAAGACACCTCACTCGTTATTTCTGCCTTTTGCGGTGCATGCAGAGTGACACGGGCATACAGATCATAGTCGATGAAGCAGGTATGAACGCGTCTGCTAGCCACAGGCACGTCACATAAAACTATGGTTTGTGACAAGTATGCCACTGGGAACTGTATTACCTCGTGCTGGCCAGACATGCCGTTTCTAGGTATCAAAGTCAAAGTCAAAAATGCTTTATTTTGTAGGTAAACAGAGTACATTTAAAATAGTAAATTTTAAATTTTTTAACCTACTGCTTGTTCAAAATGCAAAAAATTGCATTTTGAACATCGAGTTTCATTCAACCCATCGAGTTTCTTGCTTGTTCTTCTCAGGGGAAAACCTCTGAGAAGAACAAGCAAGAAACTCGATGGGTTGCTCTTTTAAAATCAGGCTTATGTAAAAACATAAAGGTTATTATATATCATTATTACTTGTGAAATAGCCTGGCATGCGAACGATCTGATTATGTCCAGACAGTATGCGGACAGGCATACCTTCTACTGGCGTGATTTTAAGTATTTTTGTCTTAAAAGTGGCAATAGAGAAGAAACTGTCTCTTTCTCCTGCAATATGTTATAAGAACGACTTTCACCTAACGATCTGTCAATATATTAAATATAACTTAAAATTAACGTTACTGTTAAAGCTTAAAACTCGATTATGTCAAAAAGCTAAGGAAATATGTATCTGCGATCGGAAGAAATATCTGTTCTACGGTGAGAGATTTTAAGATGTAGCAAAATGACTAGGTTATTTATTATTAACTTCGAATTATTAACTTAAAAAGCATATGCCCACAATTAGGTTAAATAATAAATGAGTAATGAACTCTCACGCAGAAGTACTAGTAGCGCTATCATCACAGTTGCTTTGGGTAAAGCTGGTAACATCTGGCGCAGACAGTCCTTAGGTGGCCACTAATGGCATTTTTATTATACGGGTGCTTTGCTTGCTTTAGCTAGCAGTTAAACAGTCGGTCCTGGTCTTCATTTGGAGGCAGTCGTTAAGCCTAGTCGGTGGCCTATACAGGATGTCTTTGAAAAAACTGTCAGTTTTACATAAATCCATCAATTCGCACTGGATCCGCATGGTTTCCTAGTAGTACAATAAAACTACGGAATTTTTGTGGTGTAACTTGCTATAATCCGGGTCAGTACGCTTTCACCTTCGACCTCATCTTCACTTAACATCAGGTGTGATTGAGGTCAAGTACCCACCCGTTGTGCATAAAAAAAATCTTAAAGTTCCTGATTTTTTGTAGAAAGTCAAAGTCAAGTCAAAGTCAAAAAATATTTATTTCGTAGGATAAAGATTATCACTTGAAAACGTCACATTTTTTATCTTAATATTAAAATTATTGACATTTTTGCTCATTCGCAAAGCAGATTCCCCAGAGAAGAACGAGCAAGAAACTCAAGGGGTGCTCTTTTAAATAAGTTTGGGTTACAATTATATTATACTGTATAATTAGGCTGAATATCGCCGAGCGGTCCTATGTCCATGCTTGCTTATCATCCAGATAGTCAGAAATTTTATAATAGCCTTTGGTAAATAATGTCTGTTTTATGATGGTTTTGAATTTATTTAAAGGTAAATTTTGAATGTCCACTGGAACCTTATTATAAAAGCGTATACATTGCCCCTTAAATGACTTAGTGACTTTGTGTAAACGGCTGGCATGAACAGCAAGTTTATTTTTATATCTGGTATTAACATTATGTATATCACTATTTTTCTTAAACGATTCTATATTTTTTCTTACATACATTAAGTTTGATTTTGGTAATAAAATGGTAATAAATAAATAATAAAATAACTTTTTAATACTTATATAGGTATTTAAAACCTACAATATTAAATTAAAGTTACCGCTGTGAACTTCAGTGTGTTATAGAAGATGCTAAGATCTCCTGAAACAATTTTCAAAAAAATTAGCAATGTCTATATATTTCTTAAATAGTTTATTGAGTAATGATATTTGCCCTCGGTGAAATTTTTCATAAATATAAAGAAGTTATTGATCGATTTTTTTCGAAAATAGTTACAGGAGTTCTAAGTATATAAATTCTCCGACGCAATGAAATTTACAGTGGTAATTTCAAGCTAATATTCTATGTTTTATTACTAAATACCTATACTATTATCTACTATAAAGCAAGCTACCGATTTGTTAGAACAGATTTTTATTCTATCACTGACAGGTACTCTAGCTATTTGCGAAAAATCACGGCCTTTAAGATTATAGGAAGTTAAAAGTACTACTGGACTATAGTGGAGAGGAGGCTGTGCCCGAACAGTGGGGTCGTATAGATAGATAGATAGATAGATTGTTTATTTGTATCTCCAGTCACACACATACCACAAGTTCCAAAGCAATTGGATAAACATATTTTATAACAATTCATAAAAGTAACAACATTAATATACCGAACATTCGCACTAAGAAGTTCGATTCTTCATTCATCATCCGAACAGCCAAGGCATGGAACTCCCTTCCGGCGTCAGTCTTTCCTGAATCCTACAACCTTGGGATCTTCAAGAGCAGAGTGAATAGGCATTTACTGAGATCGCGTGCTTCATCTCCGACCACATCGTCACTTTCCATCAGGTGAGATTGTGGTCAAACGCGTATCCAGTCAATCATAAAAAAAATAAAAAAAAAAAAAAAAAATCAGGATACACTAATGAGTGTGCTACAGCCGTACAAATGGGTCATAGCTCAGTGTATATAATTGCTCAGAGAGCAAAACACTGATTTTCAGCTATTACCCACTATAGCAATGAATCGTATGAATAGCAATGATTAAGTTCCATTTATTCAAGTAACCAAAATCAAAATCAAACAATGCTTTATTTTGTAGGTACACAGGGTACACTTAAAATAGTCAGATTTTACATTTTTTAAGCTACTGCTTGTTCAAAAGCCACTTTTCCCCTGAGAAGAACAAGCAAGAAACTCGAAAAGTTGCTCTTTTTTTAAAAAAAAAGTTTTTATGTTACAAAATTATTAATTATTATTATAAATTATAATATTTCATTAATAATTGTGAAATAGCCTGGTTACGCGAACGGGCTGTTCATGTCCATGAATGTTTATCATCTAAATAATCTGATATTTTATAATATGCTTTCTTAATAAGTTTCTGCTTTATAGTATCTTTAAAAACGATTGGCGAATTGTTCCGAAACCAAATATCGCCAGACACCAACCCTACCTGCCGCGCCGAATTAAGCTAATATCAGACATATTATATTGGACGATATTTCACGGGGTAATTTGTTACCGTATCGTCTGGTTTTCCCGCTGAGAGCGTTGCGTACGTAATTTAAGATGGTGTGGGTAGAGTTATTTTACAAAATTTCTGACACACATTTGTTGGGTTTCTACATAGACCCGCCCTTACGATATCACCCGCACTTAGTTGACGTGCCATTTATAAGGACCAAGCGTTTTAGGTCTTCGTTTCTCATGCGCACGGCTAAGGAGTGGAACGCATTGCCTCCGTCTGTGTTTCCAATCGCTTATAACCCGCAGCTCTTTAAAGTCAGGTTAAATAGGCATCTTCTGGGAAAGCTCGTTCCATCGTAGACCTTATCTCGACATTAGTCCAGATTAAGGTCAAGAGCGATCCCATTCTAATTAAAAAAAAATAAAAAAATAGACGTATAAATAGTAGAAGACCGAATATTAAGATTAAACCGCGTAGCCAGTTTTCATACAAAAGTATTAGTAATATTTTAGCTTTTGAGGAAATATCTAAAAATGGAACTAATTATGCAGACACTTTTTTTTTATGCAATACAGGTTCGTACTTGACCTCAATTACACCTGATGTGTGTGATGACCCGGAAACCCCAACACATTTGGGGGACTGGCTATCTTATCTCTGCTATATTATCTATTAACATTGCTGCTTGGCGGCAGATTTAGATAAGATGGTGGTAGCTTTAGATTATTAGATTAGATTAGGTAGATATAGGTAGATAGGTAGATAGCCAATAGCCATACGTATTTAATAATACCACACAGAATCGCTTGCAGTGTTTAAATTGCGTCAAAAGGAACTGTTTATCTCTTTAATAAATTGTATGTACTCTAATAGAATAGAACCAACCCGTATCTTCCTGTGGATGTCTGAAAAGGCGACTAAGGAACTTTCCACCAAAAAACATCTATAGGTTTGCACGTATCAACCGCGATGGGCTCTTCCACTATCACGTGTGCATTTCTGCATATTTCATAAGGTGAACCGTGGATTTTGTTTACCTATACCATTAAACTCTTAATGTTTGGAACATTGAAACACTACTGTTTGGAATATCTCTGACCACCCCATTTGGGATAAAGGTCATGACGTTATGTATGGGTATACTGTTACCTATTTAAATTTAGGAGTATTTAATTATGTATTTAATTATACGGTATTTATTTCTGTTTTATTAAGCGTTTATCTTTCTTATGTAATACCTATGTATCGTCTATATACCTACTGATATTTAAAGTTTACCTTTAATTTTTTACTAACAAACTACCTTTTAAAAGCTTCTTTAACTGAGGTTGTCTGGAAGGATAAGACCTACACCAAATTTCTCTATCGTGGTTTCAGACCAGTCTCAGTGAATCATCCATTACAGGGTGAAATTTAATTCGTGTAATACTTGTTAACAGGTGACTCCACTTCTGATTACGAATAACAACAAACTTTCCACTGGGAACCATAGCCGAATTCAGTCGGACTTCCATAATAAAGGTGATTCCAGAATAGTTAACATTAATAAAAATTAAATAAATATCCTTAGACATACACACAGCGCCATCTAGTTCCACAGTAAGCAACTATAGGCTTGTGTTGTAGATACCAGATGGTTGATACACTACATAAATACATATTTTTTTGTAAATAAATACTTATTCTAAATGAAAGCGGCAAGAGCAGAACCTTCAAGAAACGAGCCTACACCTTCTTCAAAGGCCTGCAACGCACCCTTTTGGTGTTGCGGGTGTCTATGGGCGGCGGTGATTGCTTTCCATCAGGTGACCTGCATGCTCGTTTGCCGCCTTCTCATATAAAAAGAAATTGAAAACATCCATATCTCAGGTATACATGTCCATATTCATCACACAAACATATGCCCCTAGCGGGATTCGAACCCGCAACCTTTTGGTATAGTGGAACATTGTATGGGTAATCGTTTTTTTTTTACGAATCCTGGGAATAACACCCTGTCTAATCACTATTCTACGTTATCGGTACCAGTAGTTTTTAAAACTGAAAAAAAGACTATCAATTGAGGGAAGGTACAGGAAAGCAGTTTTGTTATCTTTAAAAATAAAGAAATGTTTCGTCTCAGTAAATTCTCTTCAGCGTCAGTTTTTTTTTATGCACAACGGGTTGGTACTTGACCTCAATCACACCTGATGTTGAGTGAAGATGAGGTCGAAGGTGGACTGGCTATCTCATCTCTGAAAATCGGAACACAACAATGCTATTAACCATTGCTGCTTGGCGGCAGATTTAGATAAGATGGTGGTAGCTAGCCAGGCGGACATTTAAAATGCCCTACCATCAACCAAACCGAGTACTTAAACATGTACCCCGCTGGGGATCGAACCCGCGACCTCAGAAACGTAAACCCAATGTTGTTTACATTAAGCCACGGAGGCGGATGTATATACTTCAGACCACGGATGATGTTACACGGTGCTTGTGCGGTGATACACCACAAAACTATGGAGCATCTTCTAGCTGCCCTTCGTGTCTCGACACTTGTACGCTACAGGACCTTTATGATGCCACAGACAATGCTGTACGCGTGGCCATATTCTGGTTCTCAACAATTTTATGTTTTTCCTCTCTAAGAAGAAGATCACGGATTGAGATCTGCAAGTGTTTTCATAAGTTATGAACCCTTTTAGCCTCCTTTAGTTCCAGCCACAGTCTTAGGGAAGCATTATTGAATATTTCCGCAAAATTTACCTCCTTTCATTGGTGACACTGGCACCAAATCCTCACTAAGTTTACCCCGTCACGGAGCGTCGCTAATAAATTCAACACCGTTCGCGTTGTGCTTCCCAGATTTATGTATAATTTATTTTATGACCGCTTTTACTTGAAGCTTTTCCGATATAACTCGGTGTTCCGATAACGAACTGTTGTAACGAAACGTTTTGTCTTTCGTTGATCACAGCACATATATACTAAATGGGGTTGTCAGAGATATCCCAAACTAAAGCGTTTGGATATTCCACACATTATAAGATTGATGCTAGAAACAACATCCACGGTTCACCTCCCAAATATACCGAAATGCAAACGTGGTGACCCCATAGAATTGAAACGCGCATGTCTGTAGATGATTTTGGTATTTGTATTTATTTATTTATCTAAAATGTTCAAAGATATATTTACAAGTGTCACAAAAAACTATATACATAGGGTTATCCGAACACCGTACCATGTCATTATCGAACACTGAAGCATGACATAATGATTTCTATTATCTAGCTTATAACTAGTCATTTATTTATCTCCCTACACACAAGGTGGAAATATCCTTAGTCGCCTTTTCCGACACCTGCGGGAAGAGATGGATCGGTGCTTTTCTTTTTGCTAAAAAAATCATTTACTTTCCTTATTATTTAATTTATTTTATTGTTTTTAGGATAACAACAGCTTTATATAATTTATATCATGAATCTTAAACTATACTATTCAGGAAGCCAATAACAGTTATCCACTGATTATACACGTAAAATAACAGTAAATCGGCATTTTCTCTATACATATACAAATATACATATACATACGGTATACATACTTACATTCCAAACATAATACAGACATACATAATAATATATACAGGGATACATATTATATAATTATGTATATTAAATACACATACATATACACAATATACACATACCTAGATACGAATATATTTTATTTTTTTCTTATTTCTTTTTTAATTGGAATTAGTTTAGAACTTTCTTAGAACTTTTAAAAAGTAGAATTTGTTGTTACCTTTATGTCCAGGAACTAATAGTAAAAACGAACTATACAGAGTTACTGCATGAGCTTGTTCATGGATTTGTCGAGTTCTGTAACAATCGTTGATTTCTAATATTATTCTATAGGGGATTTAACAATTTTAAAAGCAAACATACTTCTCTTAGTGCCTCCTCATGAAATGAATAATCGTTATTCCTTCTGGCAAGAACCTTAGAAACACATTCTATGATCAGTTTTTTTTATTTAATGATTAACTGAATACGCCTTTGACCATAATCTCATCTGATGGGAAGTGACGATGTGGCCGAAGATGAAGCACGCGATCTCAGGAGATGCCTATTCACCCCGCTCTTGAAGATCTCAAGGTTGTAGGATACAGGAAAGACTGACGCGGGAAGGAAGGATGAGCAAGGAATATCATGAAGTTAGACTGTTGATCGTTACTGGATTTAATGACAATGGGGATATTAGATAACTTCATCATTCTGGGCAGAAATAACATATGTCTTCCTTGTTCCATACATCCGATATTTGCCAAATATGACAAAAACAGGATTGAAATGGATTAATTCGCAGAAATGAATTCTTCTGATCTATAGGAAGACAAACTACACTTGCAAAATTAATTGACCAGAAAAGAGTGAAATATTTGTAATGATAGATTGAGCACTCGTCTATATAGGTACTGTAGGTTCGTAAAATCAATATGACAGTCATGATTCTAGTAATTATAAATAATAATCATATCATAAGAATTTATTGAATTCGACTGAGAAATACTTAAACACCATAATTCTACTTCTTCTTTTCGAGTCACTGGCAAAAAATATAATGACTTAAAATAGTTCTAATAAATCTACTCAAGAGCGATGACTAAAATAGTAATACTAGAGAGTGGCAGTGGGCATATTGCTCGAGGAATTTATGGCCAATGAGACCTTTGTCTAAATTCTAAATCTAAATGAATTCTACGCCACTTAATGAAGGTCGCAGGAAGTGGCTGGACGCATGCCGCATCCAACTGGTAACTCTGGAATTCTATGGGAGAGGTTTATGTTCAACAGTGAACGTCCTGTGACTGAAAACCAGCGTTGTAGTGAACGGCTACAACCCATGCTGAGTTGGAGACCTTTTTGACTCCACCTTGCGACACCGACAATTAGATGGCAAACAGAATGTTATTTTTTGTATGTGTCTCGACTGTGTAATATTTGTACCTGATTGTTTGTGTCATGAGATGGGTTTAAATAAATTTTTCTTTCTTTCTTTCTTTCTTTCTTTCTGATATGATTGATTAATACCAGAGAAAAATATTATCATAATTTTCTCCGGTATTAAAATTCCAAATATTCCATGTTATATCCGTAAGAAGAGCCGAAGGAAAATTTGATACAGCTAGTCGATAATACACGCCATAAAGTTTTATTTCGAGGAAATAACGTCCGTAAATACATCGTAACGACTTTATATGAATACTATAAAGACGTGTGAACATGTCTTAACCAAATTCTCTTCCTCTTTCAGTATGAACGATAAGAATGCTATTGAAATTACAGGCATAAAAAGACATTCTATTGTGGATCCTAGAGTGACAATCTATTTGTGATATGGATTATACCGTATGAGATTATTTAACATAAGGAAAAAATAGGGCATAATTAAGGTAAGTGATGAATAGAAGGTATTTCAAGGTTTCACATGAAATATTTTTTAATTTCTGGGCTAAATCACATAATAAATAAAATTTGAACATAGCTCTTTTCATGTGCTTCCAATAATCATTTCTTAGATTCGATGAAACTTTTATAAAGCGGTTACTTTTAAAAATTAACGCTGCCTATACTTAACTTAATGTTATCCGATAATATACACACAAAGTTTAGCTAAATTGGGATTTGCCGTTCCAAAAAAAAAAACAAAAATATTTGCATGGAGAAATTCTTCATACATAACGCCAATTTCATAGGTAAGGACCTAATACTTAGGTACGTGGACAGTACAGTAACTACTGTCCACGTACCTAAGTACTTCCGACGATATGGTACCGCCTGGCTTCATTACCTATTCAATACAAACAGACCCATATCGTTAATATGTCGCAAAATATCGGTTATGACGACATAATAATATAATCATCTATGAGTATTTCGGCTCCACTGAAAATCACTTTTGTAATATTTTCCCGATTGCAAATTATGCTGATATGGACACCGACTTTGACACCACTTTGCGACACCGAAAATCTTATCTATAAGTAAAATATTTATCCCACCAAAAACATTCTGTAAAAAACTAGCCAAGTCTCGATGGAGCTGCTTGATTATCTCTAAAAAGTAATGAAATCTATACAAAGTCGTGCCAAGTCTAAGGTTCCTTACTGCGATTTCTTTATTATTATAGTTAATGTTGTGTGACTTGGCCGTTGAAGGGTACACAGGGGTACAAAACCAGGTGCTCCATGACACCATTGCACCAATCTGTCGCCAGAACCGCTATTAATGTTATTAATTATGTTATTAAGAATGTTCAACGGCAAACTATTAGCGTATAATCTGTGTGGCGTTTACATAACATTCTTTATACGTTAGTGGCTTTATCAAGCCTACAATTGACTGGTTATTGAATCAACGTTTTCCAAGTGGCAATTTTCCATCGTCAATGCGTAGCGGTTCTGGCGACAGATTGGTGCAATGGTGTCATGGAGCACCTGGTTTTGTACCCCTGTGTACCCTTCAACGGCCTAGTCACACAACATTAACTATAATAATAAAGAAATCGCAGTAAGGAACCTTAGACTTGGCACGACTTTGTATAGATTTCATTACTTTTTAGAGATAATCAAGCAGCTCCATCGAGACTTGGCTAGTTTTTTACAGAATGTTTTTGGTGGGATTTCACTTCTTTTTGTAGAAACGTGGGCATATTCACATGTTCACATTTTAATTTGTGTAATGTTCGAGTAGAATAAAATTAATCGTTTGACTATTTCTTCTTGTAAACTTGTAATAAGTATAAGTAAGTATAAGTATAAAAGCCAATCTAGTCTTATCCAGAGTTTTCCTTTAATTTTATTTATATTCGTATTAAAAGCAGAAGGGGAGGCATTCGCCCAGCAGTGGGACGCTATAGGCTAGATTAAATTAGAAGATGTGTCCCACTACGCTGGACAGTCGATTTTTTTATGTACCAATAGTAGAAGGGGGCATTACCATATCTCTAATACAGCTGGGACCAGCTGAGGGTTCTTCGTCAGATATAAAGTTAATCGTTCGACTATTTCTTCTTGTAAACTTGTAAGTATAAGTATAAAAGCCAGTGTAGTCTTATCCTGAGTTTTCCTTTAATTTTATTTCTATGCGTATTATAAGCAGAAGGGGAAGCATGCGCCCAGCAGTGGGATGCTATAGGCTAGATTAAATTAGAAGATGTGTCCCACTACGCTGGATTTTTGCAATGACAGTCGATTTTTCTATGTACCAATAGTAGAAGGAGGCATTACCATATCTCTAATACAGCTGAGACTAGCTGAGGGTTCTTCATCAGATACTTCAGACCTTCGATTTTTGACATCAAATGAAGCGGCCCACCAAGTTGAATATTTTTTGTAAAGGCGGTATATGTCGATCTCTAATAGTTTGGTTGGGCTCTTGTGTTTCCTAATCAGGGTCACCAGGTACTCCAGATCTTCGATTATCCTAGTTTTTATAGTTTTCCCTTTATGTGGCCATTAAACCATAACTCTGTAACAAATTTCAGCTCTCTGAGTTTATGGGAAGTACTAGTTCTATTTTGATGATCATGAGTGAGTGAGTGAGTGAGTGAGTGAGTGTCATAAATGCGAAACTTTGCTTTCGCTTAACTTCGGAACTAAATGACCTACATACTTGAAATTTTGGATTTTAAGTATGTGATTATAGCTTACTGGATGACGAAAATTTCTGCGTTCTAGTCTTATCCAGAGCTTCTAAAATAGGGACCTGAAAATGCGGCGAAATGGTTCCAGTAAAGGATGGTACGGCAGTGTTTGCTTCGCGCTCGACTTGGCGGGGGCACTGCCGTGCCCCCCGATTTATTTTTTCTTGTAAAATGTTGTCTTACCACAAAACGTTACAAGACAAAAGTAATTGAGTTGAAACTGTTTTTATGTGTTATCTATTACAGTTCTGCAGTAGACTGCTGCAAATCTAAATTAAGTACACTGTATATTATTTACACTACATTAAGAATCCAGTACGAAAACGGTTCAAGGCAATATTTCCAGCTAGCTAAAACAATAATATACTAAAGCGTTAGTGTTGCTAGTATCCATACATGCACTCACCATTTAGGTAGGAATCTTACAGAGTTGACACATGGCCATAAGAACCCACGTATTAACACCTCAGTAATTCAGCATAGAGAGGTTCTAATAATGCAGTTTGTATTACATTGTTTGTATCACAAAGCTATTCACTGATAACGAGCCCCGAAAGCTGAAAGCCTTTTGTAAATCACGAGCAACAGGCCTTACCTTCACAACTACCATTTGCACCTTATTCTGTGGCAATACAGTTGATATTGGTGCTTTATCTGTGCCATACATTAACACGGCCTAGTGGTGCATTTCCATAACTTTCACGGTACGGCGCTGTATGCAAAATAATGTGAATTTTCAAATGTCAACAAGTTTGTATAGTGTGAAGAGGGAAATTCCTTGAAAATGGATATTACAAAGTAAAATAGTTTGGCTGTCTTCTTAAAGAGTATTCCTGGAGAAGATGGTCCAACAATTCTGACTCTCATCAGTCGGCTGGACTTGCTCTCTGAACTAAATTAAACATTGGCAAACAGCTATCCTCAGGGCCGGATAATTAGGAATGAACCTTCTGGATAGGATTGGATATTAGACCTTCTGTCCATATAATCCAAAAACATTAATTTATAGCATGATGAAGTAATTATATCTATTGGCTGAACGATGATAACAAAGTAAACTTTATTACGTCAGGGTTTTGATAATCAAAAATTTGCCGGCTGATTGCTGCGACTCTTTATTATATTGACAATTTGTTTGAAAATCATTCATCAAATTGGAATAACGGGGAGCACAAAGGTCAAGCGGTACTTGTAAAGCAATATCTGTATATTGCTCTGGATAATTAAAAGTTGCTCTGACGTATATCTCATTAAATGATACTATCCTTACGATGTGACAAACTTTTCACAAGAAAACTTTTCACCCAGAAAAATATATATTTATATGAATGGTCCAGAAAAATATCTATTCAGAAAAAATGTCTTGCACACAAATATACAGTCAGAAAAATAACTGGTCACGAAAATATACAGTTAGAAAAACATATATTCAGATGAATGTCGTCCAAAAAAATATCTATTAAGAAAAATTGTCTCGCACAAAAATATTCAGTCAAAAAATATCTCGTCACTAAAATATCCAGTTAGAAAAATATCTATTCAGATGAATGTGTACCCAGGAAAGTGTCTATTCAGAAAAATATCCAATGCGATAATTATTAATAGGTAGGTACATTGAAATACTTTAATAATCCTACAGGAAGAAAGTATGCCTAGATAAAACTTTAGCGGTTTCGGCACGCAAAACGAATAGAACCAACACATCTCTTCCCTTGGGTGTCATAAAAACCGACAAAGGGACTTTCCACCAAAAAACATCTATCGATTTGCACGTTTTAATGGCGATGGGTTCATCGCCTGACACGGAAGCATTTCTGAATATTTCGAAAGTGAACCATGGATGTAGTTTCAAGCATTAATTTTGGAACACCCAAACGCTAATGTTAAGGATATCTCTGACCACCCCATTGGGATAAAAGTAGTGACTTTATGTATCTAAAAAAAAAATTTTCATCTCCGTGGAATATGATGATACATAAACCAAGAAAGTGGAACATTTACTATCCTTACTTTATAATATTACAATGTTATGTATGTATTATATTACTGAAAGTATAAAACGTAAATCCGTTACTGGCAGGAAGAGAAAAGGTTTTCCTAAGCAATATAACACCAACCAACATAATAAATTTTAATTACTTATCGTCAGTCATTTAAAACAAAATCTATATCAGAATATATTACAAAGCGCCCCATAAAATACTTATTGCTCGAACAATGGAGACCCGCACATACAAACTCGTACGATTACTCGCATACGATTCGCTGAGTACCCACATCAATCTCTGCTTGATCGAGATATCGTGATGATTTACAGGTGTAACAGCGTACACGCTCAATAGCTTAGCTGAAGGGGCGGGTATAGAATCCCACAGGGATTGTCTTAGTGACAAAATTGAAAGCAGCAAGTTAGATAAATTTATAATAGAGATAGTATTGTTAGAAACACAATCCGTTAAACTTTAAAAAAAAACGTAAATAAACCCAAATATACTTCAACTTCTTATTATATGAAAGTAATTACAATGAGAAATGGAACAAGGTGGTAAATCAACTTAAATCAATATGCGAACCAATCACCTATGGAATTAGGGCACGCCGAACACGATGCTGCTCCAAGGAAAGCCGCCAAAGATAGATAGATAGATAGATAAAGCGTTTATTTGCGTATTATAGAAACACATACAAAAATATTCGACGCAACAACCATTCTGCTTAGTATTATTCTTATAAAATGTAGCCTTATTTCACAGTAAAAAAAGTAACACCAAAAATTAAGTACAACTGTTACAACTTATAATAGAGTAGTATGTGTATCTGTACCACAAATGGGCCGTCGCTCAGTGTGGATCTTCACCTATAGCGGTAAGATACTGATTTTCAGCTAGTGCCCTGCGAGAGAAAGCAGAGAAAGCGAGGGTAGGGTACTAGTGCAAAAATTTTCAATAACAACCATAAATGTGTATTCTATAAAGATCATGTTGTACGGTGGTGTATAGTAATTGTATGGATCATAATGATACTCCTTTAAAATAATAAATGTCAAAAGTGGGCTTAACATAATTAATTAAAAACCCAATACGCGAACGAATCAAGATGTCTGTGACCAGCTACCGCTAAGCTATTGTTGCAAATGCTTTCGGAATATTCTTCTTTTGTATTTCTAGCAGATTTGCTTTAGTTCGCTTCTTAAAAGAGAATTTAGATGAAAGAGGGAAACGTATACCTGTCACTCGATTGCTTTTATAGAATTGTGGGTTGTTTATCAAAACAACCCCATTTTCGCTTATAGTATTGTAATTGACTCTGGTAGGATAGCTGAATTAATTTATTAGTCTGTATATATTTTGCTTCCAACTGCTAATTGTGTTCTTGCTTTGCAGTAAATTGGTTAGTCTGGCGCCGTGAATCCTTAGATAGACATTTTAATACAAGTCTTTCCGTGCTTCGGAGAGCAAGTTAAATATTCAGTCTCAGTTGTTTTCAATTGATGGCAGTAGGTCGGTGGCCTACGTAGGTGGCTTAAAACACTGACTGTGAGTGGGCCACTAAGCTGACACAAATCTACCAATCCGCACTGGGCCTGCGTGGCGGATTATGACCATACCACATTTGTGAGTGAAGGCCCCAACTATGCGGACCTGTAGAGCTGTTGATGGTGATGATTGGGTTTGAATGTTATACATTTCTGTTAAATTATATTTCAGAATCATTTTGTGTGATTAATTTAATAACATTTGTACAATATTTATAAACAATAATTATACAATTTATTATAAAAAAAACACAAATAAAAAACTAGACCCAAGTCTCTGGTTGGTGAAATGGTATCCAGAAGGCTGGCCGCATTGCCTCGCTATATCGCAAGGCTGATTCTTGACCAAAGTATTGGCCAAGCCTCCGATCGTGGGATTCATCAACCAGATGCTCAGATAACTCCCTAAAATGAGTGTGAGCACCCGGTCCCCACGGCCCAAGCGTTTCTACACCAAACGGCGCAAATAGGTGATCTCCACTGAGACCGGCATATTTGCGCCGTTTAACGCTTTCTGCCGAGGCGGCAGCGGAACCAGCTGTACCGCTTGTACTTGGAAGATGGGAAGGAGCAAGGGCATCGACGCAGGTTGCATCCCATACCAAAGACAGTCCCAATTTCCAAGGCACGAGCGTCATACCGTCCGGCCTTTTGCCGTCATTCCTCGCCAGTCCATTAGGTTCCAAAGATAAGAATCGGTTTATCTAAATGGGAGCATATCACGGACTCCTAATTTTTTACAAAACACAAAAATCCGGATAAGTTCTTTAACTTATCCGGTTTTTTTGTGTCTTATTGGCATATCATGCTAATTTAGAATGAGACAATTTTCTGATGATAGTGGCAAGTTTGCTTGGTAATCGTTGCGAAGAGAGACACTGAAAACTACAAATATTTTAATTAAAATTATATTATTATAATTTCGATATTCTGATCAAAAAACACATTGATTAATATTATTATTATTATTAAATTCTTTATTGAACACAAAAATAAAATACAAAGAACATTTAACATAGATGATGAAGTATACAAAGGCGGTCTTATCGCTGATAGCGATTTCTTCCAGACAAACAATATGTGGATGACTGAACTCCTATAAGCTAGAATCAACAGTGGTACTCGACACGGCGCCTCCTGAACGTAGACGGTGCCCTACGTGAGTCTATTGATACCTTGGACCTAGACTTATTATAGAAAGAAATAGGTTGTGTAAGTAGGAAAAGAAGTTACCTACTAGGGGGGCCTAGGCAAATGAGGGTGTTGCCAATGAAATGCAAATCGGTACTAATGCCAAATGGATGTGTTGCAGTGTGTCCTACAAAAACCTCGATTGTGTGAATGAGAAATAAACTAAGTCAGTCTTGTACCGTGTCTATAGCGGAATATTATGATGGTCTATAACGTATACATTTCCGATTATTGAACCGGACCGGTCTTGCCATAACCAATCGTGAAATAACCTGACTTGTTCCCCTTCTTAACTAAAGGGATCTATGTGATTTGCTATTTGGATATTTAGGTATTCCTAAGCAAGAATTGAGTTATGTTAATGCAGGTGACACTGTCGTGAGGCGTAAAATACTGGCTGGAATTTTAATCCATCTGTATACTTAATGGGGTGAGAGTAGACGTGAAGGCGAATAACTTTTACTATGAGAGCAAGTATGAATTCGCGAAAAAATTTGCTGTTCCATACATTTTCTTCGGTAGGTATAACATTTTGGGGATATTCTCAACTGTAAATAATACAAATTGACTTAAATACCTGCCAGTATCTCGAACCGACGATAGAGCGCGGACATGCCGAGTACATCATATTCCAATGGAGACTTTTCCTTAAGTATCTGTCAGATTATACAGAAAAAACGCGGCAAAATAATGTCTCCGCCACGTACTGACGCCTGTCATTAGTTTGTTTTGTGACTTAAAGATTCCAAATCAAGTATGTAGGTTATTCAGCCCCATAGATTTTCATAATGTCTGGTTGGACGTGGACATCCGTTCTTCCCCTTCAACTTACTAAGACGTTGAGCTATATTCGGCTACTTTCGTTGTAAATATTCCGCACTTAGAAATATATTTAATATCACGAAGTCGCTTAGTAATATCTTATTGACATCTGTCAGTGAAGCATAACACAACTTAACTCGAGTGTTATGTTATCCTGATACTTTCTAAGAAATTACTAAGTTTTATTCCAATAACTTTTAGTAACTGACATAGAAATAGCAAAATATTTGCTTAGAGGCGTGATTTACACGCCATTTCATAACAAATAACGCAATCTCTTATTTTCTAAACCACCGGTCTCTTTATTAAACGCCCGCGTATTTTCATGACAGCTCCACACCGAAAGAAAAGCCTCAATCAGCTGCAAAATAGGTTTGAATTAGTCGATTTTCCAAGCAATAAACCTTTGTGTTTACATCGTTTTATCTCCATCGGGGGACACGTTGACAGAACATTCGGAGCCCGCAATGGATGCGGACAATGGCAATACATCAGCGGGCAGTGGACCGAATAGAATCCGCGAAGACAAATAGCGCAGTGTCGTTAACAATGCCCCGTCTGTAGCTTGTGTGATATATATTTAGATTATAATGAATTCTATTTACTGGGATAAAGAAAGTTAAATTTTAATTAAATCTCGATTACATTTCAGGTAGACAGGCCTTTGTCTGTGTTACAGAGTCAGCTGCGTGGGTGGAACCCTCGAATTTATTTTTAAATGTCAAAATTTCCTTTTACATACGGTCACCGGAAAACCACATTTCATAATACACACAGTATACAATACCATAAATAGCAATTGGAAAGTTGCTCATTCTTCCTTCATTTCTTTGGAGGCAGGACTACCCTGCTGAAGAACTAACAACACTCCTGAGTCCCTACCCATTCATCACAATATTTTATTATGAAAAAAAAAATGTTATGACAAATTGGCCATTGTGAAAAAAAATACTGTCCTATTATTTTAAATCAACGAAACTTTAAATGATGAGCTGAATGGTTTTATTAACTGAAATTATGTTAGTGCACTATTGAAGTACAGAAAAGCAAAATACTTCCATAGCAGCAGCAGCAAATGTCGATGGAATAACTATTTAAGTAAAAGCTCGACAGAATATTTTGCGGGTGCCATGATGGATTTTTTATCATGAAATGTATCATATGAATGCGAAACAAAACGCATCCAACGACACCAATGGTGATGTTTTTAGAGTTTCTTTTTATGATTAACTGGATACGCGTTTGACCACAATCTCACGTGATGGAAGTGTCGTTATGTGCCGCAGGTGAAGCTTACCTAACATAGAAATCTACATATACATACCTACCTAAATTTAAAAAATATTACCATTCTTTCTGGGGCAGTCGGATAATCATTATCATAACTATTCTATCGACACACTATCACCTTATTGACTGTAAATTGTAGAATTTGCCCTAATCGACTTTCCAGCTTGGGGATTGCAGATTTTGTGGAAAGCTCTCCTCCATATCTTCAATCTCCGGTATAATTAGTCGTTGACGGACACCATTACTTGTCTTTTATGTCTTCATCTTCAAGTCTAGAGTTTATAGACAAATCCTGGAATGTCGCTTTTCACCAAGGAAATTTCTGATGTTTCCATCAGGTGACCCGCATGCTCGTTTGCCGCCTTCTCATATTAAAAAAAATGTTATCAATCCTTCATTAAAAAAACGTTCTACTGTTGGATGCCTTATAAAGCACGTCGCTGTTTACAACACGCACGGAAAGAAACAGCCTTGGTTTATTCTTCACTGCCGGGAATCACGCGCCCACAGACTTTAGCGGATGATTATAGAATTATTTTTTATCTTGTCTTGCTACTTCTCAATGAAAACATCGTATTTCTGGAGCTAAGCGTTATTTAAGAGAAAAAGCCGATCCGCCCACGTGTTTCCATATTCTTTCCGCCAGATAAACGTAGGTACATCCTTAAGATAAAGGCGTTTACACACGCGCCAGTGTTAGCGTTGTCGAACAAGTGTTCATAAAAGGAACATTAGGGAAAAGATGCGTGACGTGCTTTCGAGACCGTAGAGTTCTCTTTTGTGCTCATGTTAACTACCTACCCCTAACTTTATATAGCCTTTAGATAGTTCTGAACATCTAATTTTGTAAAAATAGTCTTCCTTTTTCATGATTACTGGATAACGTTTTGACCACAATGTCATCTTATGGAAAATGACGATATGGTCGTAGATAATGCATGCGATCTCAGTGAATGCCTATTGTGGATATCAAACCAGACGCCGGAGGGTAATTCCAAGGTTTAGCCCTTCATATTAATAATGAAGAACCAAACCGATTGCTGTGAATGTACGGTATGTCAATGATGGAGTAATATTATGCAATTCCAACGCATACTCACCGAAATGCATTCAAGAATACTACTGACAGACAGGCGACTATAAGACAATGTTCAGGGCACTATTTAGCAAGCATCGAATCGTCACATATTTAATCCTAAAATTGGTCATATTCACGAGTAGGTATTCAAATTTATAACTATTCAACACCCTATAGGAGCAACAACTTCGATGTATGTATAGCTCACGATAATACCCCACGATAAACATACCAAGCTCTTACAACGAAGCTCGTTTGTGATGGATTGTTGACTTGTTGATCGCTCTCGAGCTATTTATTATTTAGAGCTCCCCCAGCTTGGAAATTAATGCACTGTAACAGCTCAGGAAGCTCTGCTATGCTAGAATTACACGGATATTTCAGGATATCTACTCTTTTTTTTATTTGCACGACGGGTTCGTACTTGACCTCAATCACACCTGATGTTAAGTGAAGATGAGGTCGAAGGTGGAAGCGTACTGACCCGGAAACCCCAAAGCATTTGGGGGACTGGCTATCTTATCTCTGACAACCGGAACATAACAATGCTATTAACATTGCTGCTTGGCGGCAGATTTAGATAAGTTGGTGGTAGCTAGCCAGGCGGACATTTAAAATGCCCTACTACCAACCAAACCGAGTACATAAACATGTACCCCGCTGGGGATCGAACCCGCGACCTCCGAATCGTAAACCCAGTGTTGTTTACATTGAGCCACGGAGGCGGTTAACTCGGCGGTTAACTCGGCGGTTACTCAAAACTATTATGCGAGTAAATTCGCTTACTACAGTATCACTGTTGAATTTAAGTGAGCACTTCCTGCTGAACAAACATTTATTTAACCTATGTAGTACAGCCAGCTTAGTGCATGAAAACTAACTATTGCCCACATTGTAGTCCTGGAATGAATGGGAGCGGCTAACTAATGACCACAAAGCCTACGGGACTTCTCTGCTCTTCACGGCTAGTACAACTGAACGCAACTCGAGTAACAAAGAATCGAGGATGCGACAAAGACCCTATAGACGGAAAAAAGGGATGTATATCGCCGTTCGAGAAACCCATGTGGACCTCGGATCTCAGACCACTCACGTTCTCAATCTGTTGTTACTTTGTTTGTTACTCGTAGCAAAGAATCAAGGATGCGACAATGACCCTATAGAGTGTAAAAACGGATGTATATCGCCGTTCGAGAAACCCATGTGGACCTCGGATCTCAGACCAATCACGTGACTCTAATTTTCTCAATCTGTCCAATTCGGCTACGAAAAGTGACAAGATTTGAGACGGAAACTATGTTGAGTCACTATCTAAGTCATCTCATATACATTGTGCTAGCCATGCTGGTCTTCGCGGGCTGACAAATATTTTTGTGAATGTGAATGCAGTAACAGAACTGTTTGTTTTATGAAACATTTGTGTTTGTTTCTAAAGTTGTTTTCCGTATAAAAGACGACGATATTAGCTATTAACAAGGATGGTTCTTTTTACAATTATTATCACACAATTCATAAAAAATTAAATGAATGAATAAAAACGCAGGTTGATAAAATACAATCCAACGTTGGCTCCAAGAAAACAGAACATTGGTGTTTGCGTCATAACCTCTAGAAGGTTTGAGGTATCCGTCGTATACTGCATATTCTGTATATTCAGGGATTTGATTTAACAATATTTATTTTGGAGGGAGGTAGATATGGCATATCTTTTATAACGGTTATTCAATTTGGTTTTATTTTTAGTAAATATATTATTATGTGTGTATATTATGAAAGTGCAAATATCTCGTATATTATAGATAGCATTTTTTTATATTATTTTTATATTTAGGACACTTACATGCACCAATTATTTAGTCTATTAGATAAGCAAAGCTTTGGACTACGGATACTAGATAACGGATACATGTACGTAATCATCACACTAACATTTTATCCGTCGCTGGATTCGAACCCGAAACCGTTGGTTTCGTAGACAGGGTACACCAATCAGTAAAGTAAGTAAATTTTTTGAAATGTAGTTTACAATCTTTGTTACTTATTTGTGTTAGGATTCTTATACATACATTTTAATTTTTAATAAGTTGGTTATCATTGATGCTGTTCGCCATAAGCATAGGCATATTAAGCAGATAAAGCTATTGAATAGGCGCAATGGCTCCATTATTTTTGGAATATGAACCTACAAACATTTTAATCAAAGAACAGATTCAGTTGTCAGTAACAATATAAAGCCACTTGAGATCGACGAGTGAATCCAACGGCGACTGCCAGTCCGGAAAATACCACCGTAATAAAGTTCCACTCGGTCTAAGAGCGGTGGGTCCATTAAGTGAACAATCTCCAGGTCATTCAGTGCAGGCTTCATTCTTCGCAGGGCGTTCGAGAGATGCCTCAGATAACTGACCTTTTGAGACTAGTAGGTACACTACGAATATAAAAGCGTTGAAAAGAGGTTTTAGTGCAAAAAGAAGTTTTATTTCAAATGTGTAACCAAATTTATGTACTAAACTACATGGTCTACTACTGACATAGATTCAAATCAAATATATTTATTAATTCAACTGGTACATTAAAACCTATAAAATCTACATAATAATATTTAATTGCATTTGTAACATGTAGCATTTGTAACCTGAACTAGGAAAATCCTGTGTTCAGTATAACAAAATAATATAATCCTATGGTACAAACTAAAGACTATAAATAAAATAGGTATACAGCATAAATCTATACTCAAAGACTACTTAAAGACCGTGACTTTGACCTGTATAGGATTTTTTGTGATTTAAAATGAAAATTTTGAGTAATAAATTAATTCATCGTCGCTTCTATTTGGAGCGCTAAAATGTGCATGTGTAACTATTTCACTTAATTAATTTTACATGTTTTATTTTTCAAAAAAAATGTCTTAAGCAGGTGTAATATATATCAGCAGTAGACTAGAGTAACGTATAGAATTCAGAATACTTTAGTAAGAAAAATGTTGAATAAGGAAAATGAGAGAATTGAAGGATGGTGGATAAACATAAAAGAAGGTTAGATATATGAAATAAGCAAAGTAGTTGGGTTTTACGATGCCACATCTGGCATAGGTATTCGCAAGTAATCAAAATGCCATATCGATACCTGTAGGTGTGAGGAACTTACTTCGTTTCGTAGGTATGAAGGTATTCACTAACATCTTCTTATCTGTGTTTCACATTAACAAATTGAATTGAAAATATTCGACTTTGTTTATATTTCAAACGTAAGTAAAATTAAAAGGAGAATGAGCACCAATTTCATTGTACAATTTATATGTCATTTGATGTCTTGTTTCTACAGAAATAGAAACATAAGAAGTATTCTGTCAGTATGCAATGAAGAATATTTGTGTTGTAGGTATTCATTTACGAAATATTAATCTTTGAAGTATTATTTTTTGTTAACTGCACCCTATAGCTAAAATATAATTTTTTAAAACTTTACAAGTATGGATAATAGGTAGTAGTAAATATACCTATAACGAAAATGAAAGAAAAATTATCTCAACGAAATGAGCTTCCCTAGTTAGTAGTGTCGCCAAAGGTCATCTATTAAGCAATAAAAGACGAAAGAAGACAAGTAGTCAATCTGTCGCTTTAATAAGTAGTTGGGTTTGTAAAATGTTCATTGAAAAACTCCACACAGAATTACATGTCATTTGTGTTTTAAAATTCTGACTACGGAACCCACATTTGGCCTTCTGACATACACACTTGGCCGGTTTTTTCTTCGGTATGCATCACTTAGATCGCCCTGGAAACTGCCATAAACAGCGACATTTTAGACGTTGTCCTCCCCAAAGGCGAGCTTATCTCGCATTATTTATTTCATGTTAAAAGCATGGCAAACACGGTGTCAATATACAGAAAGTTCAATAAGTAACATAATCGATAACGATGTTTTGGAACCTGCCCAAATCTTTCCATCTTCGGAGGGCCGGCGAGAGCGGATCTAGCGTTGGAGTCTGCGGGTCAAATACTCGAGGTCTAGCCAACATAAGAATTTAATTTACTCGAAAAACATTTCCCTTCTTCCAGGGGCAGAGGGGGAAAAAACATATTTTATTGTGTCGCAATAAAGGTCTTTATTGCACATATTTTAAAATCTTAAACAAGGTTTACCACGTATTATGAGTATTACACAGTTGACTACTGGGAAGGGTTTATCCCCGATTATTGTCTAACCCGACTAATCATTTGCAGTAAGGGCTTCGCTAATTGGTGCATAATGCATACCTCTAGGGCCCTCTCTGCCGGCATCGATGTTTCCTACAATCATGGGGAGCTGCAAGTCTAGGGTGAATAGGCATTTATTTAGTAGAATCGCGTGTTTCATCATCAACATGGGACGAGGTGTTCAACATCTACCTCTTTCTTTTCGATACTCTTTGGCTTTTTACTTTTTTCGAATTCGTTTCAAAATTTCGAATTCTAAATTGTTTTCTAAAATAGTGGGCTGTCCTTTTCTGAGACTGCCACTACGGGGACTTGTTTTTCAATCTATTCTTTTCTTTCCGATTTTGGAACTGTATTTTAGTAATTCATTTATATAAATAGTTGTGTTTGTTGTTATAAATGTTTACTGCTTATTTTCATTAACGTTTATTCACCGTCATCACCTGTGCAGTAAAAGTCTGCTGGACCAATATCCCTCTTAAATCTTGCGCCCAACTCCATTCCTACTACATCAGTCCACATCCCAGGGTGAAACCCTACCACCCGTCGCAAACATCGTCGCTTTCTACCAGGTCAGATTATGGTCAACGCGTCTCGGCTCCATTATTAAATGGTACTGCGAGCTGCCTCGACAAGCCGACTTGTTGCACAGAATATCTCACAGAACTCTACCAATGATTGGTCGTCTTAGGATCTCATTTGTATTATGTCAAGATAAACAATAAATAATCGTCAATCTCGAATCTTGTCACATTACTCTTACCTCATCTACTAGGAGAGAGCGCTTTGATGGAGTTATGTTCAGACTATATAGTAGCTATCTGACAGTCTGTGTCTTCAAGCGGCCCCTTCAAGCCACCACTTGGCTCAACGACTCCTTCAGTTGAAAAGAACCCAGACCGACTGTTTTATATACGTGCTTCATTGCAGATGCTTTGGGATCTTCGCACGAATTACGGTTATCACGATCGCTTATATGCCTTTAACTTCACCCACGGCAAGAGCTGCCGTGGGTGGTAAAACTGCCTGCTTTAATGCAAGCCAGCACACAATATGCTATAAATATAAGATGGTCTTAATTATGATACCCAAACTAAACATGAAACCGTGTCCTCTGTTTTGAAAACCGATATCGTTTAATTCAGAGCCACAGAGGTGCTTAAACATACATTAACTACCTTCAAGTGATCTAATTGCAACTATAATTCAAAATAATCCGATGTGACGTTTCACAAGGTGCTAGGTTTCGCCTGGCGGAGTCCCTGAGTTTCCATCTATTTTACCAAAAGCGGTCAAAGGGCAAAACTTTGCATCAAGTTTCGATACTGACGGATTGAATAAGGGCTAAAGTTATCTCCCAGTGGACTTACACGCCCAAGTTTCATATAATTTGTAGCCGATCTTACCTAAGTGAAGGTATTGTTTCCCGACAAAGTGTTAGAGATATTACGATTTGATAGTGGAGACGATTTGGAATGAGATAAAAGGAAAATTGGGTAACGGATCTGAGATATCAAAATAGCACAAAATAGAAAGCGTCAGGAAAGCCTCAGTGGAGTCGTTGGCATCATATTGCCTATACCACCATTATAGTAATATCATCAACAGCCCTAAACATCCTCACTGTGGGGGCATAGCCTCCTCTCACTGGGAGAGGATATGGGACATATGGACTACGCGAACCGAGTAGCAATCGTGCGCAGTCATATTCGCTATTCATTTTCGATTAGCAAAGTTAAGCAATGTCTCGCGCGGTTAGAACTTGGATGGGTGACTAGTGGCATTTTAATATGAGTATTTCCGTGCTTCGGAGGGCACGTTAAATAGTCGTTCCTAGTTGTTTTCAATTGAAGACAGTCGTTAAGCTAAGTCGGTGGACTACAGCAGGAGCGGCGGCTTAAAAACACTTACTGTCAGGTCGCCAGCAGTCTGACACAAATTCACCAGTAGTTGTATGTGACTTTTAATTAATTCTTGATACCAAAAGATTTACATTCACTCATTGAGTAAGTATAAGTATAGTAATCATTTATTCACTTCACAAGTTTACGTCGGTACATTTTAAACAATATAATCAATACATAGATTAGGAACGGTTAAAACTTGTGAAGCCTGGTTCCAGAACTAGGAAATTCCTATATTCCAGGTTACCAGGTCTTCACCTCCAGAAGGGTTGATATTAATATTAGTATAGGTGATTAGTGAGCAAATATCTGATATAAGGTTCGTAAACTGTAAATTATAACAAAACTGTGACATTGTAACATTTTGTTGACTATGGTAGGCGTGTGCGTATGTGTGTGTGTGTGTGTTATTACAAAGAACTTTCCCAAAGAAACAACTTTAATGAAGTACATTTAATTTTGTATATTTGTTGTACGCAGTCGCTGTAACGAGCGGCCGAAAAGCGACTTAGTCCCTGTGATTGCTTTTTATGTAGGTATATGGAGTGTAGGGTTTAGTATCTACATCGAGCTTCGGAAAAGCTAAGCTATAGCTTTAACCGCCTCCGTTGCTCAATGTAAACAACATTGGGTTTACGGTTCGGAGGTCGCGGGTTCGATCCCCAGCGGGGTACATGTTTAAGTTCTCGGTTTGGTGGGTAGTGGGCATTTTAAATGTCCGGGATAGCTACCACCATCTTATCTAAATCTGCCGCCAAGCAGCAATGTTAATAGCATTGTTATGTTCCGGTTGCCAGATATAAGGTAGCCAGTCCCCCAAATGTGTTGGGGTTTCCGGGTCACCTCATCCGCATTTAACATCAGGTGTGATTGAGGTCAAGTACCAACCCGTTATGCATAAAAAAAAGCTATTAAATCGTCAATCGCCTATGCTGAAATTATTGTGTCTCGCCGGGCCGACTCTTCCAATAGCATTTTATTATCTATCTGCGAGTGTATATCGCATTGAGAGTTTAAGAAGTCGTCAGTTAGTCACTCAATAGAACAATAACGGAATGAAAATGTCATTAACCTAGTTCCGAAGAGATCCTTTAATAAGTCCACTGGATCGAGGGTGACTGACACAATCGCAAGATGGATTAGATTGCGGGGGTGGATTTAGGTGTGAAGACATAGACCAGAGGCCCTTGATTTGGAAAACAAATGTACGTCTAATATACCAGTGCAACCCATTTCAATCTTTAAGAGTCTACATACCGGATAATTTTTTATACCGTAAGGAAAAAAATAGGGCATATTTAGGTCAGTGAAATAGAAGATATTGGCATAGGTAGTTTTTTTTTTTAAACTATCATCGAATGAAGCGTTAATTGTATAATTTATCGGTCGCTATTGTAGCCTATTCCACATAATTACATCATTAAATTAAATAAATAAAGGAAACTGGGAGAAAATATGAGTTACAAATAAATTTCGCATGATAGGAACCCCACGAATTCCGCCAGTTGCATATTAACCTAGTCACAACGCTTGCGTTATTGAAAAAAAAAAAAAACTTCCAAAGCAAAAAAAAAAATAAAAAAATAAACTTCTGTTTCACTTACCTAAAAGACCAAATTTTTTTCCTTACGGCAAAAAAACTCATTCGGTATAGGTTCTTCCATTCTGCTAATGCCATCAGCAGAGCTGATGAGCGAAGCTGGGTACTGGTGTTTGGGCACTGTACGGCTAAGGAATCTTTATTTCTCAAAAAAATTATAATTCACTTTCATGAGAAATGTTATAACTAACACTAAATAATTACAATACTTGCAAATTACAACAAGTAGTAGATTAATGCAAGTTGGTTCAATTAGCTTCAAAACTACGAATAGACAAACCAGTGTACATATTATTGGTATTTATTGATATGCAAGTAGAATTTATTGATATTTAATATATGCCGTGACTTACCAAAGGGTCATAACACGTCCGTGAGCTATTTAAGTGTGCAAATTACAAAACGGCTTCTTTTTCACCCGACTGTCCCATAGGATGGTAATATTTTTCGAGTGTCTGTATGTAAAGAGGCCTATAAATAGATAGATGGAAAAGCATTTATTTACGCCACTGCGTTCACACAGATAAAAAAAGTGTCAATGAAATATACACACAAATAAAAGTAAAGAAACAAAAAGAAAATACAAAGTCTATCTCATATATACCTATATCAAATACAAAAATACAAAGTGTGCCGCAGTAGCACAAATGGGTCTTAACTCGGTGTGACACAACACTGGTTTTCAGTTACAACCCCGTAATAAATACCCGGCAGTAGGTGTAGTGGGTGGCAAAAATCTCTTTGCGTGCTGTTGCATACACTGACTGTATGCACACTGAAAAAGGCATTAGCCTATCAGCAATTGTTCCTGTAGAGGACAAATAATGGCTGGTTGTATAGCTACTCTGTGTATTTTAGAAACATATTACAAATGTGACAAATCTCAACGTCAAGTGGAAAAATATACAATTTACAGTATCAAGCGTTCGTGGTTATAATTTATCGTAATTAAACGAATCCGCCGCCCTCTGTAGCTCGATCCTCAACAAGTGGCGACCGTGACAATGGCAGACAAGCTACGAAAGGAGCGCGGCATTGCGCGTAGTCTTTTTACGAAGGCAGCGAACGCCTTAGAGATATGTATGACAGCGAAAGAGAAAAGTCCAGAAACCATCTCAAGAGCAGGAGAATGGCTTAAGAAGAAGGCAAATGACCTTTTCAAGGTCGATGAGAGCCTCAAGGGTCACCTTCTTGACACCACCGACGAATCAACTTTGCTTTCGGAAATCGAGCAAGTTGAGTCTTATGAGTATAGGTACTTCACCTTAGAGTCGGAATGCGCGAAGTACCTCAAGGAGGTAAACGATTCATCATCAGAGGCGAGTACGGCGATAGAAAGACGGAAATATGTATTGCCGAAAATAGAATTAAAAAAGTTTGACGGCTGCATAAAAAATTGGTTAGGTTTTTGGGGCCAATTTAAGAAAATTGATGAGGATGGATCCTTGGATGAGGAGGATAAATTCCAATATTTAATGCAGGCTACTGTCCCAGGTACGTCGGCGAGACAGTTAGTAGAAAGTTTTCCTCCATCGGGTCCTAATTATAAGAAGGCTGTTATGATGCTTAAGGCGCGTTTTGCTAGAGACGATCTCCTCATAGAAATGCACATTCGAGAGCTTTTAAAACTGGTTCTAAATAAGGAAACTTCAAGCATTAGAGTTTTATATGACAAGCTTATGACACAATTACATGCTCTTGAAAGTTTGAAAGTTACGAAGGAGAAGTATGCGTCTATGTTATATCCGATGGTGGAGTCCACTCTCTCAGAGGATGTCTTACGCGCATGGGAGCGATGCCGTCGACAGTTTGGCTCTTCAACTACTGATGGGCATGAGACTAACCAGTTGGCTGAATTATTAAGCTTTTTAGGCAGAGAGGTAGACAGTGAGGAGAGGATAGAAATGGCAAAAATGGGCTTTGAGACAGAAGCAGGATCATCTTCAACCTCCGATCATCTGCCAACTGCGGCATGTATCGTAGCAGGACAATCATCATCAGACAAAATGAAAGAACCAAAGGCTTGTTTGTGGTGTACCAAGCTATCGCATACCAGCTCAGAATGCTTGAAGGCCAGAGAGATGCCATTACAAGAGAGGAAGGATATGCTGAAGAATAAGCGAGCTTGTTTTAAATGTCTCAAGGAGGGGCATAATGCCTTTAAATGCAAGGCGATAGTGAGGTGCATTATATGCAATAGAGGCCATCATGCTATTATGTGTGCGGAGATCATTAATATTAAGTCAACGAAAGATGTTGCAAATAGCAAGGACCAGGGGGTAATGTTGTGTTATAAAAATGATATAACCCTTTTGCCAACATTACTGGTTCGCATAAAGTCGCGTAAAGGAGCAATAATTGTGCGCGCGTTATTAGATTCTGGATCGCAAAGATCGTATATCACAGGAGAACTCGCTAAACAATTGAGTTTAAATAAAATTGGCGAAGAAATGCTCGGTCATTTTGTTTTTGGCGGTTCGGAGACGGCTCGGCAAGTACACAAGCTTTACGAGGTACATGTAGAAAGCCTGGAAGACAATTTCTGTCTACGTATGAAGGTCTTAGACCAGGCAAAGATATGTGGCCATGTACCAAGAATAGAGAGTTCCAATGAAGCTATAGCTTTATTAAAGGCTAACAGCGTTGTGTTGTCGGATCAGGGAAAGGAACCGTTAGAAATAAGTCTGTTGATTGGCTCGGATTATTTGGGATCCTTGATTACAAGCCAATTTATTAATATTAACGATAATTTAGTAGCAGTAAAGACGAAATTAGGCTGGACTATACAGGGTCAGACAATAGGATCATGCGGTCCTTCAACATCTACATCCGCTTATTTCAATTCGGATCTTAGCAAGTTATGGGAGTTGGAGACTCTTGGTATTGCCGACCCCATTGAAGTCAAGACACAGAAGTCGATAGAAACGGATGCCATGGAATCTTTCAAGAACACAGTGACAGTAAATGCAGATGGCAGGTATGAAGTCGGTTTATTATGGAAAGATGGTAAGAGATTACATTACATTCTAGAAGTGTTTCCTGGTAGAGATGGCCACGCTAGGGTAGCGAAGATAAGAACGACGGATGGGGTTAAGATAAGACCCTACAAGAGATTACACAGTTTGGAAATTTCGAGTCCTCCGTCCGGGGAAGTTCGTGAACTAACTTCAGTGGACGAGTCAGCTGTGCCATCGTCAACAAATAATCGCAAGGACGAGAATGTAACGGTGCGTAAACGCAGTGGTAGGATAGTTAAAGTTCCGCGACAATTTCAGATGTGAGCTTTGTTTTCTCGCTCTTTCGTTTGGGGAGTGTAGAGGACAAATAATGGCTGGTTGTATAGCTACTCTGTGTATTTTAGAAACATATTACAAATGTGACAAATCTCAACGTCAAGTGGAAAAATATACAATTTACAGTATCAAGCGTTCGTGGTTATAATTTATCGTAATTAAACGAATCCGCCGCCCTCTGTAGCTCGATCCTCAACAGTTCCAGCTCAAAAAAAAGCATGGGCGGACTTCGACAGAGATTATGTATATTTTGTTATGGAAGATCGGGGTTTTCTAACACACGTATAAATATACTTAAAAGAAAACCCCAACACTAAAAATGTTAGGTAGGTATCTAAGTAAATGGAAATAAACATTTTTGTTTTTTTTTTTAATTTTATTTGAGTTTTTATGTTGCCTCCTATAGCCTAAACAGCTTCACCGATTATAAACCGCAAGGTGTCGTTCGATACGCCTTGTGTCCCTAGAATGTCATAGGATACATTTTTTGGTAAAAAAACCCAACGTGGTGCACGTAAAATACAAAATATATTGTCGGAATTTTTGGTTTTTAAATAAATATCCTTGCCTTGAACATAGACATAGAGCGCCATCTAGTTCCTCCCTAAGCAACTAGGCTGGTACTATGTATCGGAATAAATTATTAGTATTATGTAGGTATTGTTGAAGAAGAAACTGAAGAAGGTCACAAGATGATCATCTGTTAATTTCTCACACAATTGTAATAGACCAGTCAATCAATCAAACAAATACTCTTTATCTACACGTCATCATCAGTCCGTAAACATCCCACTGCAGGGATATAGACCTTCCCTCATATTGAGGGAGTATGGGGCCATAGTCCGCCACGCTGGTTCAGTGTGGGTTGGGGACTTCACATGGCTTCGATTTTTTTTTCTCAGGCACATAGTTTTCTCACGATTATATCCTTCACCGTTTCAGAGCAGTCGGATATAGGCACATAAGTAATTAAATTAAAAAACATTGATACGTCTGCCTGGGGATCGAACCTGGACTGACTAAGACTGTGTCTCCTCCAGTGAGCCACCGACGCCATATTTATTTATACAATTAATAGGAACTACGTAAATGTAAGCAAGCGTACACCATTATTTGTTTAGACTTTGAAAGTTGCAGAATAGACGTTTATCCCTTCAACCGAGACGGGAGCGTTTCACTGAACTGCAGATAAACAAAGGCTTCCAAACTGTTTCCGAGAATACCTAGCGAATGGAACAATCTCATAATATAAAGCAGCCATTTCTATAAGATGCTAAAGCGAAGCCGTCAAACTCCGCACAATGGGAAAACGGAAAAATTGAGTCTAGACAGCTGTGTTTTATACCCAGTGTGAGATAAATATGAAGTTTACGTTATTAGATCTGCCTATTTTTCACTAAAAAAGTTTATGTTAAAGGTACATTATATATGTCGGGGAAATGCGGCCGTTACTAGCGACTGGGACGGTAGCTCGGGAAATTGCAATATTATTTCAAGCTGTTAAAGGCGAATAGAATATCAGAATGACACTAGGATTTAATAGAACGAAATAATGGTTTGCCACTGATAGAACACAAGTCTTAAAGCTTTAAGTAAGGTGGTAATTCCAAACCACTTACCCAAATACAAATAATAACATTAAATTATGATCATGAAACTTGAGATGCTTACCGGTGAACGGTTCACATTTGCCTCCTCTCATGCCATCCAACTTGGCCCTCGCATGCAATCTGTGGAATTCATCCTAGCTAGTCTACAATTTCTCCTGCTCAAATTCCATGACCAACTTCTTATAATAACGACTCACCTGGTTATTCCAAGCGTCGGTGATAGTTGGTAATCAGACTCACTCACGGACGTTGATGTGTTAATTGGTGGTCCGACTCCTTTAACGGCTAGTAGCAATGTGATTATTCATTTTGATCTCCAGACCTTACTGTAAACATCGTCACCGAACCATTTCTGGTGATACCAGCGTCACCAGTTCATTTCTCGTAGCAAACCGCACGCCATAGTAGTTGTACGATTTCAAATTATAAATTCCGTCGCTAACTTATCGCTATCCGTGACAAATATAATGTCATGATCTTTATTCAAAATGGAATCAGAGTATTCCAAATATTGTTTGAACAATGCTTGAAACAACAACCATGGTTCACACGTGAGCCCATCGCCGTTAAAATGTGCAAGTCTATATATCTTTTTTGATGAAACGACTCTTACTCGCCTTTTGCGACACCCACGGGAAGAGACGGGTTAATTCTATTCTTTTTACGTGTTGAAACCACACAGTACTATCTTAAAGGGAAAATAAAGTTATTCCGATTCATTTGAATTTGGTTGGTTGAATTTACAAAATGCAAAGGGATACCTTCAAATTCAATACGACTTGAAATTTGAAAAGTAATTAAATTGCTAAATAAATTAATAATTAAAATAACATAAAGTATGGTTTCTTATTTACAAAACTGATATCTGGGTTAAGGTCTGCGAAGTTTGATGAATTACAGTTGCCATGATAATTATTTATGCTGGGTTGATTTACATGATCAATAATAACAAGCTGTCATAATTTAAACTATGCCCTCCGCATTTCTATGAAATACTTAATCGTCTAGGCCAGACTTACCTATGTACTGTAACTATGACATGTGTAAAGCAATAAGTACGGGTTTACACTTGACTTCGATTACGCCTCCTGTGAAGTAAAGATGAGGCCGAATGTGTGCGTACTGACCCGGAAACCACATCTTAATTGGGGGACTGGATAACTTATCTCTGACAATCCGAACACAACAATGCTATACCATTGCTGGACAGGCGGACATTTAAAATACCCTAATACCAACCAAACCGAGTACTTAAACATGTACCCCGCTGGGGATCGAACCCGCGACCTCCGAATCGTAAACCCAATGTTGTTTTCATTGAGCCACGGAGGCGGTTGTAAAACAATAGTAAACACTGTTACTTGGTCTATAATTTTATGCTAACGATCGTTTCGTCGACTTTGGGTCACCACCACACACCCACATCCATCTTTAAAGTTAAGAAAGATGTATCCAAATCTATAATACTGTGCAGTCTGTAACGGGAGGCGGCGGTATGCATTAGATGTTATGCGAACGCGTCGAATTTCGGTCAGACCAGCGTGGTTATTCCATAAGCTTGTTTATGTGGCTCGCATCTGAAAGCACGAGATTCCAGTGGTCAATGACTGTTAATCCGTAGTTTTGGGTCTCGCCGCGTATGCAGATGCGTGTTGTATTTGTGGTCTTACAGAAACTTTAATCAGATTTTGTCAACTTTATAGACAGAATTCTTGAGCACACCAGTGATGGGTAGCAGCGTTATTGGTGGTGTGCTCCTAAAAAAATTGCAATTTCCAACACGCTTGGGCGATTGGGGCATGTCCTTCTATGGAGAGTGATACAAATCGCGCTATAGCCTTTAAAAGAGCTTATATGTCATTTATGGAGATATAACAAAATAGTAGTTGAGTTGGCCCAAACATCAGTGTTGGGGCGTGAAGTGCCTGCAATTAATTTTAAATTGAAAAATGATTTTTTATGTACGAATTTACAGGGATCGTTTTAGTTTTCAGTTTATCAAAAATGGTTATACATCAATTTTATTAACATTACAATATAAAATATATAAAATTAACACAGTTTTAAGAGACAAAAAAGTTGCAAGAGTGAGTGGAGATGAAGAAATAGAAATCTTCTTCTGTGTTTGCAGTGGATTTTAAACTCGAATAAAGCGCCATCTGGCGGTTCTCGATGTGTGACGTGAAGTTAATGCAGTAACTTCATTGATCAGTCTGTTTTTATATTATGTGGTATGTGGTGAAGTAATGGTGTTTCCAACTCATTTTGATAGCTGGCAGCTGCGTCTACACAGTATTTTAATTATTTGTACCATAACCACAACACGTAGACGGGCCAAATCAGACGTAATCAAAACTAAGAATCTCCATAAAAACCCGGAATTAGGAGACGATTAAGCGAATGCCGCGTTGAGCTCCTGGATTACCATTTCAAAAGCCATAGCCCTAACCAGAGACAAAGCCAAAGCGAAAAGTTAAACGGGAAAAAACAGGCTGTTACGTCAGAATTCCCTCTTAGCGAGACGCCTTTGAGATGTGGAACTCGAGCGAAGCTGTGATTATACCAGCATAGCGTTTGCGGGTTTGTAGGCAACTTACGGAGTAATCTCTTAGGACAATTTAGTTTTTGTGGTTTTTTCAATATTTAAGTAGCCATTTCATGTGTTAAACGGGATTTCATTTGTTAGACGGGGGGTATAGGGGGTATAGCCGTTAAAACATGCATCTATGGATGTTATTTGGTGTGCAGTCCCATAGTCGCCTTTTATGACACCCGCGGCAAGAGACAGGTTGGTTCTATTCTTAATGCCGGAACCACATAACACTCCAAGTTTAATCATAAATACAAAAGAAATCGCATACAAATCGCACCACGCTTTACTGAGATACATGGACTGGACACACACAACGCTGTGAAACATAACACCCGTCGTTTTTCTTCGGGAGTTAAAAAACTTAGGTACTTCCAATTTACACATAAGGAATATTATTTTTTTAGTAGTCATTGTTAGGTTGTCACATCGAAAACGATTATTCATATTGCGAACGATAAGACGGACCATCACTTATTAAGTCGTTACATAATAAGAAGTTGGTCATGGAATTTGAGCAGGAGGGATTGTAGACTAGTTCGGATGAATTCCATACATTGCATGAGAGGGCCAAGATGGATGGCATGAGGGACACGCAAATGTTTACCCTTCATCTGGTAGGATATCAGGTTCCATGGTCATAATTTGATCTTGTGACTTGTGTGTGGGTGTTTTTAATTTCCTCTTGAAAGATTTAAGGTAATCCGGCTCGTATTGCATCAGGGTCAAAATATTATCTGTCCCTAGTATCATTCTGATATCTTATTCGCCTTTAGAAAGCTTGACATATCTCAATTGCCTGATCCACCCTATACCACGAGACAGCTGTCGACAATACCCCGGTCGCTAGCAACACCCGCGTACTCCGACAGGTATAACCATATGTCAACTCTCTGCTTATATGCTATTTTTGAAAATCGTCCGAACAGCGATACAAAAAATGTGTACAATAGTATTGTTCATACAAATTGACTTACTTTAGTGCAAAATGTCATTTACTTTCCTGATTGAGTTCAATGCAGTATTTTTTTACGACTACAGGTTCGAATAGCACTATACCGGGTATATTCCCGAAATTTATTTCAGAGCACTATTTTCCCAAAATTTATTTCAGAGTTATGGATGTTTATCATCCAGTATCTATTATCCATGGTACAGACTTTGTCTAGATTGGGAATAGACAATTAGCATAAGAGTTAAATAAATAATTTAGTATATACTTAACATTATTCTTATTAAAAAAAACGAATTCCTAAACATGCTAGTTAATATTCTAACATAAAGTAAGCTTCGCTCCAAAATGAAGCATTCCTTTCAGCGGAATAATGATATTTCATTTATAAATCAGACATAATACCGTATGCTAGAAGTGACCGACTCATACATTTAAACGTTGCTATTTGGTTGTCGATGTAATATGATGTTAAATTTTGGAGTAGTACATTTGATTTGATAGTTATACTTTTGACCTTCAGATGCTTTTTCATTTAAAATATTATCTCAAGTTTCCACTCAAGATCGATTTTAAGTTTCAAATAGAACTGGAGTTGACATTACATTAGAGATACTTTTTCATATAAAATAGCATTTCAAGTGTAATCTCAAGTTCTATTTCAAGAGTAAAACATGAATTTGAAATTAAATTTGAGATTGTTCTACATATGCCAAGGCTTGATTTCGATATTCGATAAGTTTCTCTATTAGTCCTGAGAATACGGTTGGAAATTCGAGGTTTTGTGATAATGCCAATCGATATAGGAACGGTGATGTTTTATTATTTTCGGTTTTGTTTTGTACCATGAGGTGAACTACCTATTTTTTTATATACATATATACATAATGTCACGCCTGTTTCCCGTAGGGGTAGGCAGAGACCACAGACTTCCACTTGCTACGATCCTGACACACCTCTTCTGCTTCCTTCACTCTCATAAGGTTGTTCATACATGCTCGTCGGTTTAGGGTACTCTTGACTTGGCCTTTCTTTAAGACGACCCCGATTTGATCATGGTACGTTCGCCGTGGTCTTCCCCTACCAACACTACCATCCACATTCGCTTAGTATATCTCTTTCGTAAGTCTTCTTTCATTCATCCTCTCCACATGTCCAAACCATCTCAGCATATCTTTTCAATCTTTGTCACTACTAAGTCACCATATTTTTTTACTTTAATAAAACCATGACACGATGAATTTCTACGTAAAAGCCAATCTAGTCTCTAGGAAATTTTGTAGAATGTTGCGCAACGTTTGTAGAAAAACATTGAAGGGATGGAGAGAGCTCAAGCCGTGTTTCGCATACGAATTGCACCAACCTTCATATTTCTGGCAGAGTAGCAGCTGCATGCAATAGCTGCCTTGTAGCTGACATTGTTTACAATTTCTTATTAATAAAAAAACTTAATTTTCAAAATGGAATATTAAATGAACAGTGACTATCGCTGTCGCCGGTCAATGCCTTCGGAGAGAAAAGTTCCAAAGAGACAAGGTTAATATAGTTGTATACATAACTATCGTCGTATCCATGAGAATTACACTATGTGCATATAATTATATTGTTGCCTATGATACCACAGGCTCGTCATCATCATCAGCCCGTAAGCATCCCACTGCAGGGATATAGGCCTTCCCTCGTATAATGAGGGAGTATGGGCCATAGTCACCATGCTGGCCCAATGCGGGTTGGGGACCACTGGCTCAATAGCATTAAATCGTGGCAGTTTAGAGGAAGTTCGTATCGGACCTATTTAAATTTCTAAATCACTGGTTAGATCAGATTTCTTCTTGGCCCCGTCACAATTTATTTGGGGTTTTTACTTCCATTCTCCAGTGTCAGTCGTAAGTAACGACTGACACTGGAGACTTTACTTCCTTTTCGTTCATATCTCTCTCACACAATTTTTTCTGTGATCTTCCTCTTCTTTTGTAGATTTCAACATAGATATAATATAATACAATAGGTTTGTACCTACAAACGTTAAATCGTAGTGCTAAAACTAACAAATAAATTAGATATTAATGACATGATAGAAATAATAATACATGTAACAATGAAAATGTGATTGTGGATTTATGTAGTACCATGGGCTAAAAATTTCCTGAAGAAGGTTAGTCATTAATCAACTCATTATTTATGTACACACATCCATTTACATACACACATATATTTCCGTACATACATACATTTACATACATACAGATAAATACTTTTAATCTTAAGTTTATGGGTTATATTTTCATTTACTTTGTTATGGAAGAGCGGGGTTTTCTAACGCAAGTATAAATATACTTAAAAGAAAACCCTAACACTTCTTAGTAAATGTAAATGAACATTTTTGTTTTTTTTTTGATTATTTGATTTTCCATCCGTCGACACTCAATTTATTCACTCACTCTCTTAGTAAATGTAACACGTGTTTCATCGCCCGTGCTAAGCGTTTGGCTTTACATTAAAATTTTCTGTCACGGATACTACTTTTAAACTCCCTATTACATACTCATTCCCTATTTTATCCATCCTCAACGCTCCATTAATCCATCTTTACATTTTCATCTGCTCTGCATGCTATTTCCTATCATTCGTCTTTTTCGTGGCTCGAAACTCCGATCCATACATTACGACAGATCTCAGATAGGTATATATTATATGTCTATTTTACTTTTATTCTTTATTTAGAAGATCTTTCACAAACAAATAAACAGACAAGAAAGCTTAGCAACCTTTAAATATCCACAGATTTATTCTTTAGTGCTGATGAACAATAAAATTGTCGCTTCTAGAAAAAACTACTGTTAAAATTTCACTAGTTGACCGTAACGTACACCATATAACTCAGCTTTGGTGAAGGTCAGCAGGTCCCATGTTGCCGGATTCCTTAGTGTTATGTTGAGATTTTGATGATGAGAAAAAAACATATTTCGACCACCGGTTGGTGTAGTGGATAGTGACCCTGTCAGCGAAACCAACTGTTGCGGGTTCGAATCCCGCGAGGGATAAATGTTTGTGTGATTAATACGAACATTTATTCCCAAGTCATGGATGTGTATATACATATTTATGTATGTTTATCCGTTATCTAGTATCCATAGTACAAGCTTTGCTTAGTTTGGGACGACTAAATGATTGGTGTAAGTGTCCGAAATATTTATTTATTTATTATATTGCAAAAAGGATCAAATTGGTGCCATTATAGTTTATAACTTCAATAATTTAAAGTATCTATTTCAAAGATCGATCAGCAAGTATAAATTAATACTTGGTGATTTATTATTCATTTTAACTATATTTTGTATACCACCAAACCGAACAACTTTCAATATGCGACGTTTCGTATATTTCGGTTGAGATTAAAATATGCCGGATAAGTTTTTTTACCGTATGGAAAAAAATAGGACATATTAGGTAAGTTAAATAAAATTTATTGGCATAGGTAGTTTATTTTTTAGTGATAAGACCGCCTAATTGTGTTTTATTGTTATCATCAAAAATTATTGTAAATTATTTTGCGCAATAAAGAGTATTTGTATTGTATTGTATTGTAATTTTTTTTCAGAACTATCATCGAATAAAGCATTAATTTTGTCATTTCACGGTCGCAAATGTAGCCTATACTACATAAATACATCATTAAATTAATTAAAAAAAGAAAACTTGGAGAAAATATGAGTTTTTGAAATAAATAAAAAAAACTCCTTATGCCAATAACTTCAATTTCATTTACCTGATATGCGCTATTTTTTCCTTACGGTAAAAAAAACTTATCCGGTATAATAATAATCTTTATTGAAATACTTAAGAACAAAACTTAAATCACAAAGAAAACCTTACATAGGTATGTAAATGCTGGTGCCTGAACTAGGTATTCCTGTGGTTCAGGCAGAAAAAAATCATAAATAAAATTCCCAAACAGCATATAAATAATACAAATATAAAATACAGTTTCATGTAATAACATATGTAAACACTAATAAAATTATACATAAATTAAGTTATTTAGTAACTAACAAATTGATTTTTATTTCAATACAACTAATAACTCTGTATCATCGTAGGACATAATTTTTGTAGAGCTTCCTGTATAATATAATTATAATCGCTTTTTTTTATGCACAACGGGTTAGCACTTGACACACACACCTGATGTTAAGTGAAGATGAGGCCGAAGGTGGAAGTGTACTGACCCGGAAACCCAAATAGTTGGGGAACTGGCTATTTTATCTCTGTCAACCGGAACACAACAATGCTATTAACATTGCTGTTTGGCGGCAGATTTAGATAAGGTGGTGGTAGCTACCCAGGCGGACATTTAAAATGCCCTACCACCAACCAAACTGAGCACTAAACATGTACCTCGCTGGGGATCGAGCAAGCGACCTCCGATTCGTAAACCCTATGTTGTTTACATTGAACCACGGAGGTGGTTAAACTGAAGAAGAACTTGCACTTTACATTAGAACTTTTGTATGAAACAACTGTTTTTTTTTTCTCGATTTCAGATTTGATAGTAAAAGTTGTTCAGTATGATAGTTTGAACAACCTTATAAAATTTAGATAGTGAATAAAAGATTGTAGAAAGCCAAACCAGACGGACATGCAAACATCAGTCAGCGACTCTATATAACAAATAAAAAAAAACGCCAAAGAACAACTCAATAGTGTACTGTGCTTAAGTCAAAAACAATAAACTTTTTTATATATTTTCTTATGTTCCATATATTCCTTAACACTGTGAAAGCAGTGTTCGATACTCTTAACCTGTCATACGTTTGATATACAAGTATGTACAGTATCTACATTCTAGTATGTACTAGTACCAGTATCTGTTAAAGAGGAATGGAGGAACGTTCAATTGAAATACATTGCATCAAATCGAGAACGAGGAAGCCTCTTATTTCCTTTGCAGTCATTTATTTGGGGTCCATTCTCCGTACAGCTCATTCGGTTCCGACCTAATTAGGTTAAAATTCTGGGATCGGTACTGTTTTTAGCAAAGCGAATACCGAATAACTATTTACTTCAAAATAACTGTTCCCATAATACAATTTTCACGACGACGCTTTTGGCTTGCCGATGTTGTTTCGACGTCTGTGATAATCAATCACCGAAACCTGTGTCCGTATAAATTATTTTCTCACAATATAAAGGTTATTACTATATCGCTATTTCTTTTACAATTTGAGTTTAATCAAGGAAATCATAAATTCTTAAAGTAAAGTCCTAATGCAAATTTATACTCAAGGAACGCGGGAAACGCAAAATTTACACAAAATGGTACACACCATAAAGTAAACAGAACGGACCCATTCGCTTCACTGACGATACCTTGGGACCATCTGTTTTTAATTAGTTGATTTTTGTTTCAATTGTAAAATGCAAACATCCCAACCTTTCGTTGAGAGGAAAATTAAAAGCTTCCATTGGGTCTTTCGCAAACATTTTACATCAATTTAAAAATATTGAAGTACCATTATACCCTGTAACGGGAAATGTTAACGGAGAATTTAAATCCGAAAATTTAATTTTACTCGTCACAATTCGGAACAAACCCGAGGACAAACAACACGGAAGGTGTACTATACACATTGGTGTATTGACCAAATTAATCCTAGTAAATAATATTGAAAACACTTAGCACACTATTAAGAACATTTTTTTCTCATATATTTATGTATAAATTACCATATTCATAATTTTGCCTGACATACTTTTATAAAGCATAACTGCACCCCGACATGGTTAGGTTAGGTTCGGAGGGTATGGCGGAAGCGAGCCGGGCGAGTGCGAGCGAAGCGAGCACGGGAGTTCTTGGCACCCCGACATGGATAGGTTAGGTTCCGGATCGCCCGCCATACCCTTCGTGTTAGGTTGACATGTATGCTATTTAAATATTATGTCTTTTGAATATGGTCAACAAAAATTATGCCTTTAATATGCCTTATGCTTATTAAAATTATGTCTTTCTATGATTATGCCTTACAGGTTTCGGCTATATGATATTATGTGTAATGAAGTTATGCTATAACGATTTATTGCAAATGACTATTATGGCGAGTAATATTATGAATTGTCAGTTTATGGTGAAAAACGTTATGCGTTTCAATAGGTAACCGTTCCAATCAACCATGATCGTCGTTAAGGAACAGTAGATTGGGGTGCAAACTTAGTTAACTTAGCACATACAGTAGGTAGGTAGCAAAAAACAAGTAATTGTACACATACATACTGTAATCCATAATGTACCTATAAACATACATATAGCAATACATAAATAGAATAAATATATAAACTACACATATTGTAGGTAGTTCTTTACTCCTACTGTCCAATTAATAAGGATTTTCACAATTTGTCGGCTCGTAAAACTTTGTGGTATAATAAAATATTTTATTGGTTACTATGGACAAATAATCCAATGGTAGATATATTTACTTTTAAAATACAAGTCCAATCCTATCGTGTAAACTCTACTTTATTTACTGAATTAATGTATAGGCACTCCTGCAGGCAGACCGCCTAACCCAATTGCTCTGGGAATTGTAATCGTTTATGACGTCAATGTACTGTCAGTCCTCGTCATATCGTAACACAATAACAAGAACAGATAGTGCACTGGTATCCCCATAGCTTTGAGTTAGGGGGTAGAACCCCTTGATCATTGAGCTACCTACTATTATTACTATTATAGTAATCGTCAGGTTATTCAGTCGCTTAAAAGATTTCGTCGATCGGTAATGGAATTATTAGGTGACATAATTTATTTTTTTAAGCACAACGGGTTCGTACTTGACCTCAATCACACCTGATGTTAAGAGAAGATGAGGCCGACTGATTGGCTATCTTATATCCGGACAACCGGAACACAACAATGCTATTAACAATGCTGTTTTGGCGGCAGACTTAAATAAGCTGGTGGTAGTTAGCCAGGCGGATATTTAAAATCCCTTACAAGGAACAAAACCGAGTCCTAAATATGTGTAAATATGTGATCGAACCCGCGACCTCCGATTCGAAAACCCTATGTTGTTTACCTGGACCTACGGACTCAGAATTAATATAGTACTAACTACGGAAGCGGTTAGAAAGACTAAGTTAAATCTACCACTAAACAAACATCTACCCCGCTGGTATTTGAACCCATGATCCTCGTTTTGCTAACCTTATTTTGTTTACGGAGGCTGTAATGATTTATTCTATAGAATGTTAACCTTTTAAGATTCCGAATTACATATTGAAGAGTTCCCATTTTGGAACACTAATGGACGCTAATAAGGCTAATGGAAAGTCCGTGGTCGGGAATTGCCATGTACAGGTGTTTGATGAAAGGTTAATAGGGAAATGGCGGGCGTTTGATTCTTGTTGAATAGAAGTTTGGTTTTAGGTAAAACGGATATTGATTTAATTTTAAGTTTAGAACACAAATACTTGTTTATTCGTATATTTGATGAATGTAAACGTTTTGGTGAGTGGCTTATGGTTTTAGTTATTTGTCATACCTTCCCCCAAAATCGACTCAAATCAAAATATTTTATTTCATAAGATAAAATTATCACTTGAAAATGTCACTATTAATATTAATGTTACATTTAAATTTACTACTCATTCACAAAGCTGACTCGCTAGAGAAGAACGAGCAAGAAACTCTAGGGTTGCTCTTTTAAACAGATTATAGGTTACAAGTTGTGATTTGATAATTATGTGAATAAGAAGACAGCTATGTCCATGCTTGCTTATCATTCAAATAGTCAGTGATTTTATAATAGCCTTTTGCTAATAATTTCTATTTTATGATTGCTTTAAATTTATTTAAAGGCAAATTTTGAATGTCTACTGGAACCTTATTATAAAAGCGTATACATTGCCCTTTGAAGGATTCACTAACTTTGTGAAGGCGGCTAACATAAACAGATAACTGGTTCTTATTCCTTGTATTAACATTGTGCCTATCACTATTTTTGTCGAATAAGGTTATATATTTTTTTGCATATAACAAATTCTCATAAATGTATTGAGATACCATTGTTAAGATATTAATTTCCTTAAACTTATCTCTAAGAGACACCCTAGGTCCTAATTTATAAATGCCACGAATAGCACGCTTCTGTAGAACAAAAATGATATGTATGTCAGCAGCGTTTCCCCATAACAATATGCCATATGAAATCATTCACATCTTCAGACAAATCTCCTAAAATTTTACGATTTACGGATATATTAAATAAATTATGACGTAACTGCCTAGTAAAGAAATTTAAATAAAATAATAAATAAATAAAATAATGACGGCATATACCTACATAAGAGACACTCAAAGTTAGAAAAAATGCGTGAAATATACGGTTGCTCGTTGAAAGAGAAAAGTCTTCCGTTTAGTTTGTGAATGAGATTTGTTGTGATTTTTGATTTTATTAAAAACAAGTTCAGACTGATGTGGAGTTGCTTTATCGCGGACTCGATTTACTCCTTTTTGGTAGCCTGTTAAAAAGTAGCCAATATTCTTCACCAGATCCTTGGCTACCTCTTTGTCAAATTACAATACGATCGATGCAGCAGTTTAGTCGTCAAAAAGTAACAAATATTCCATCAGGTGAGATTGTGGTCAACCGCGTATCCAGTTAATAACAAAAAAAAATCACAGACGGATAGACAGAGTAACTTTCGCATTTATAACTCCAAACTCCAAGAATATTTTCAACATAAGATACATGATATCATTTGTTGAATGTCAATTTAAATCTACTGGCAATAATTATAGGGCTCATTGCATTTATCTGTCAGTCAGTATATCCAAGCTACTACAAGGTCGGAAAGGGATTATATAACCTTTTATTACTAATATTGTTTTGCCGTGATATTTAAATTTTTTCTTTATTTTTTTTTTGTTTAACTGGATACGCGTTTGAACACAATCTCAAGTGATGGCAAGTGACGATGTGGTTGAAGATGAAGCACGCTACCTCAATACATGCCTATTCACCCTGCTCTAGAAGATCCAAAGGTTATAGGGATCAGTAAATATTGACGCCGGAATGAATGAAGACTCGAACCGCTTAATGCGAGTATTCGGTATGTTGCTACCACACATTCCCTCCCCACGCCTAGTAGTCCGAAGATGAAATGGCGATGGTGGAATAAGATTATGTAATTCCAACGCACACTCACCAAATTGCATCCTGTAAAGGACTGAAAGACAGGCGACCTTACGACGGTGTTCGAGGCTCTGCAATTTAGCAGTCATCGAATAGTCTCAGTTAGATTAATGATATTATAATACCTCTTACTGTAGATAAAAAATTTACCAAGAGATTTATTAAGAGGTACCAAGATTAATATAACTAGTTTTGAAATGCCCTCATTTAGTAATCTATTCTATTATAGGTAAAAACGTTTGTATAGACTTGAAAAGTGAAAGCCGGGTAGACCTCCCCGGACAGAAAACCCTCGAAAGACTAGGATATCATCGAAATACATAAAAACGATTTAAAAGCTAAATATCTTCGAAGCGGCTTGACCGATTTTTACCAAACATAGCTAAGAACCAGTCCTGTGAGATACGTCCAGACATATGTAGACTGGACACATAAATACTTCTAACACCGTCTAATACATAACGCCCATCCTTTTTGTTAGGTAAGTAGACGTGTCAGTGAGAAGTGCACATAGCTCAAAAAACCGCCCGGTTAAATTTTAATTTAACTTTAGTTCTCGAGTGGAGACCACGCACCGGCAAACAGCGTAGGACGTCCACTCACAAAGTTTCAACCGGTTGCTCTGGAAATCTATGGGGGAGGCATATGTTCAGCAAAGGACGTCCTGTGACTGATATGATGATGATGAAGTTGTATATATTGGGTCTTTACCTATGAAATTGGAGTTTTTTTTCTTCGTTAATCATATGTACCAATTCCTGCGATTTTCAAAGCTATATCCAAATTTGTTTTTTATTTGGAAAATGGAATATTTCAAGGTTTCACATGAAATATTTTTTAATTACTGGGCTAAATACATAATAAAAAAAATTTGAACAGAACTCTTTTCATGTGCTTCCCATAATCATTTCTTAGATTCGCTGAAACTTTTATAAAGAGGTTACTTTTAAAAATTAACGCTGCCTATACTTAACTTAATGTTATCCGATAATACACACAAAGTTTAGCTAAATTTGAATTTGCCGTTCCCAAAAAAAAATCAAAAATGTTTGTATGGAGAAAACAGTCTCAATGAAATTCTTAATACAAAACGCCAATTTCATAGGTAAGGACCTAATATATTATTCGTATAACTTTCCAATGTCGACGTAAAGTCTGTGACACTTCAGCATATACAGGGCGTCCCAAAGTTATGGGACATGAAGGGGAAGTACCTTAAATATTGTAGATAGTGAATTTTGCTCAAAGAAGACTTTATGTTATTTTTAAAAGTTAGTAATTCTGCATTCATAGATTTTCTAAAAATTACTTGCTTCGGCTGGGAATCGAACCGACTTAAATGTGAAAAAAAAAACACCCTACTTTTATGATGCCAATCGAAAGAATAGCTAAAAAATAATAACTCTGCCTAAGTAACATAGTATTTTAAAAGAAAGGAACAACATAAAATGATTGAGTCAAATTTCAAGAAAGTTATTTATTGCCGACGACGTTCGAAAAGTAGCGATATTATCATTCCAAAGATAGCATTGATTATTCGTAAATAAGTTGCAAACAGAATTGTGCCATATCACATCGAGTGTTCACCATAAAATGATTAGAAAATCAACAGGCAGCGGGCTCATTAAAAGATTGGCGATTTGCGTAAGACAAGAGGGATCACATTTTGAGCATTTAATTAATTAATTTACAAAAAAATACCTACTTAATTGACTACGGCAGTTTCATGTATGTTTTTTATTTGATTAAAATGATTAATTTCACGTTGTTCCTTTCTTTTAAAATACTATGTTACTTAGGCAGAGTTATTATTTTTTAGCTATTCTTTCGATTGGCATCATAAAAGTAGGGTGTTTTTTTTTTCACATTTGAGTCGGTTCGATTCCCAGCCGAAGCAAATAATTTTTAGAAAATCTATGAATGCAGAATTACTAACTTTTAAAAATAACATAAAGTCTTCTTTGAGCAAAATTCACTATCTACGATATTTAAGGTACTTCCCCTTCATGTCCCATAACTTTGGGACGCCCTGTATAGATCTTTCAGGCGAGATTTCCCAACAGGTTGACTACACGCCTCAACATTTTGTCGCCTCGTGAATACATTGCTTTTGTTAGTACTTACAGGATTAAACTTTTCGAACAACTTAGACGTGTAGATACATACCTAGAACAAAAGAATAATTTGAGTGAGAACAACTGCCAAAGTTAACACATTACTAACACAGTCTTCCTAGATTTCATGATAATTATGACACAAAATTTAACAAACGTAGACGAAAATTACAGTCGAATTGATAACTTCCTGCTTTTTTGAAGTCGATTAAAAATAGTGATAGGCAAAGTAGAAGAACGGGGGGAGAGTGAACTCAAACAATGTTTAAGTAAAATGTATTTTATTTCTGTCGTGCATCTTTACGCACTGGTCCCTTTTAATTATTCCATTGTCATCATCTGCAATCTTTCCCAACTATATCAACGGCATTATGGAAGTCCACCGCTGGCCAAGGATTTGCCCAAATCACCAAGCTAGAGAGGCGGGTTGGCGATTGCACTTTATGAGATTCGCTTCAGTGACGATGCAATCCCACCTCCACACTCCTCCCACTGTAACTCCTATAAGCTAGGATCAACAGTGGTACTCGACACGGCACCTACTGAAGGTAGACGGTGCCCTACGTGACTCTATTGCTACCTTGGACCCCAGGCTAATGCGGTGGTGATGCATTATCTTAGTAACCTTTTACAACAACCACGAGAAGAGAAGGCTGGTCCTATCCTACACTGGAAGTTACTCAACAAATCATGTTGCTCTGCTCCTTAGGGGATAGCTAAAAATTAATGTTTTGCTCAATGAGCTATCTAATATTTTTTTTTTCTTTTTTTTAATAAAATTTATCATAAAATTAAAAAAAAAACCTGTTTATTAGATTGCTCATTAAGCAAAACACAAATTTTCTACTAGCTCAGTAGCTATGACCCATTTGTACTGCTGCAGCACACATGCGTTAGTGTTACAATATTATGTAATTGTTGTTGATTTGTTACCTTAGCTGTGTATCAATATATATAATACCTATTTAAAATGTACTGTCCTTATACCCAAAGGTTGCGTGGAAGAGATCGCTTTTAGTGACAAAGTCGCCAAATTGTACATTCTATTCTTACTATATTTTCTGGAACTATATTTTCTTTTCTGTTGCGCAATAAAGTGTATTTGTATTGTATTGTATAAGCTAAACATTTTCTTCCTCCATCACCATATTTAACACCCATCTGTTCTAATTTACTATGTCCATAGCTGGGGGGCCTTGGTGACCTGTAATTCTGATTCTTCCTTTTCAAACATCCCACTACAGGGATATAGGCCTTCTCTCGTATAATGAGGGAGTATGGGCCATAGTCCACCATGCTGGCCTAATGCGGGTTGGGGACTTCACATGCTTAGAATTTTTATTTTCACAATGTTTTCCTTCACCGTTTAATCTAGTCGGATAAATACACATAATTAATTAAATTAAATTTAGAAACTCATTGGTAATGGCCCGAATCGAACCCGGGCCTCCCAAATTGGGAGACCGCGTCTTAACTGCTGAGCCACCGACGCTCTTCTATGTATTACCTAGCCCTAAAGTCACTTTGTAAAGCATCATTTGTGGTGAGAAAAAATAAACAATTTTTGAATTTTGAATGTGTGTGATTATGGAAAGAAATTAAAGCTTTATCTACCTATCACCAATCACTCCATTTTTATAATAATAAAAATGATTTTTAATATTATGTTAATTAAGGTCCAATTAAATGTCAGTGGTAAGTAACGTTTCGCCTTTGAAACTTCTGGAACAAGGTCCTCGTTTAAGAGTTGCGACCCAGATGCCGCTTCCATTAAATTGACTTAATGTTTGACTTCTTACTAAGTGTAATTAATGACCACGCTCAGCCTGCTTTGGCCTTTTATAGATGTGGTAATATAATCGTCTCAAGCGATAAATTAGAGATGAATTTACGATATAGAAACTCGTTTCATTCTCGTGGTACACAATTAGTTACGAAATTGATGGGAATTCGGCAAGTGATGGGTTTTCTTTTTTATGCACAACGGGTTAGCACTTGACCTCAATCACACCTGATGTTAAGTGAAGATAAAGCCGAAGGTGGAAGCGTACTGACCCGGAAACCCCATCTTATTTAGGGAACTGGTTATCTTATCTATGACAACCGGAACACAACAATGCTATTAACATTGCTGTCTGGCGGCAGATTTAGATAAAACAGTGGTAGCTAGCCAGGTGAACATTTAAAATGCCCTACCACCATCCTAATCCAGTACTAAACACGTACCCCATTGGAGATCGAACCCGCGACCTCCGAATCGTAAACCCAATGTTGCTTACATTGAGCCACGGGGGCCGTTGAGGGTTCCGTGATCAATAAGATATGTCTGTCAGGTTTAGCTCAGAGGCTTTTAGGACTACAAAGTTGTAATATGGCATGGGTATACCTATTAATCACACTGACAAAGTGGTAAAATTAAATCTGGAAAGGGAATCTCCCCTACACTTAAAGTAGGGATGAATTTTTGTTTATTTTTGTACCCCATCGTGGGGTATATCGTTGTAAAATTAAGTATATATATAGTATTAATGTTTTTCATACTTTAAGATAACACTTCTGGAATTCAATATGCAGAACTTTCAGATGTACTTTATAATAACGTAAAATGAAATAATATCAATACTACCTACTAGCTAACCTACTTCTAGCTACTACTTTCTAAATTATATGAATGTCATTGATTCTCAATATGCCAAATATAATATATAAAATAAGTCTCGAGGGTCTGATGATGGAGCCAGGAGGTGGATGGTGGAACTCGTCAGTGACTACGAGTAAGCCCTTCGAGAGTTTGGCTCATATAATTTGTTTTGAGAAGTCCAATATATCGCACTTGGTGTCGAGGGTCTGACGATGGAGCCAGGAGTTGGATGGTGCAAATAATTATTCTGTACTTGTATTTTTTCTTATTTTATAGCATTTATGGTGCTGTATTGTTTCAATATAATAGAACCAACCCGTTTCATCCCGTGGGAATCGTAAAAGGCGAAAAACAAAATATATTAGGCTAGTTTTTTTAATGAATATATTATTTTATTGTCATGTACGTGCAATTGCCAAAGTTTTGTTAGACCCTATATATACGAATGCATATACGAATGCAATACATTTTCAGTATAATGTTTGGTTTCTTTTCTATTCCGTTCGTTTAGGTAGGTCTTAAATCTAAACGGGCTGGAATTTAGGAACAAAAATGTACATCTAAATATCTTAACAGACATTCCGTGACTGTAATCTATGAGTAACCCGTGTTACTGTTAACTAAAGAAAAAGGGATCCGATAAGGAAATTAAGTGGCCATTAAAACGTGTTTTCGGAGTTTAAAGAAATCCAAAAAGGCGAAATCTCCCTTTTATCCGGAAGAAACTTCTATTTTCCAGTTAAATTCGTATTCGACTAACTCGAAAATGGTTCCTGTTGGAATTAATTTTGGGACTGCCAGGCACGATCGGTCCGATATTTCGAATTCCGTTTTTGGGACGGGGAATAAGTAAATTAACGGAAGTATCGGTAACGGACAATATAATCCAGGGAATATTCAATCGGTACCATCAGCAGACGAATTGTTTAAAAAGTTGGAGTCATAGTAGACTTTGTTGTAGGTATTGGTAGGTCGAAATTTTTGATATTTACACATGCAGTTTGGGTACCATTTGGGTACATACCAAATGAGATGGGGTTTCCGGGTCAGTACGCTACCACCTTCGGCCTCATTTGTATAGTTTCATTTATTTATTTATTTACTTATTTACATAGAATCAACAGCATTATTACAGAAATTATAATATGGTAAACTAATACTAAACTTATGCCAATTAGTGATTCTTATTATGTTACTGACAATGGTTATCGTTATAATTGAGTGGGTAACGTTTTAATTAAATTACAAGAAAATTGGTACTTTTACATTATTATTATAGAGGTATCAATAAAACAATCCTCGGTAATATACGAGTCGTTATGTTAATGTGACTAAATTGCATAGTATTAAAAAACAAACTAAAGAAATTAAGTAATTTTAAGCCAAATAAAATCTTCACTTGATGTTAAGTGAGGTATTGTATTGTATTGAGGTCAAATGCTAACCCGTTGTGCATAAAAAAATACATATATCAAACTCAAGCGTACATACATACGTACCTTTATCCCAAATGGGGTGGTCAGAGATATCCCAAATAAGTATTAGTTTGGGTGTTCCACGCATTAAAAGTTTAATTCACTATAGGTATACAGAAATACATACGTGACAGGGGGTGAGCCAATCGCCATTAAAACATGCAAGTCTAGTGTTTTTTTGGTGTAAAGTCCCTTAGTCGCCATTTATGACATCCACATAAAGAGACGGATTTGTACTATTGACGAAAATATGTAAATAAAAAATACATAGACGTAGGTACATACGTACTCCTCATCTTTGTTTTGTAAATCGGGTAATAAGGCAATTGTATGCCCTAGTTCTAGGGACACTATATGGGAATAGGTAGGTAGGTTAGGGCAGAGGTACCAAATTGAACAAAACAACGGAGCAATTTTCGGATTTCACCCGAGCGCAGCCACATAAATCAGTGGAGGAAGGAACGAAAAAATTTCAGTAAGAATTTCCCAATTCTACAGTCGGCGTCAAAAGTGCTTAGTATCCAGTTCCAGCTCAAACAATATTAGAGTTTTAGAACACTGTAGAATTTCTAATGGAAAGTTATAGATAATAACTATTTAAACAATAAAGCCTATTTGATTGATTGATTGAACTACTTGTGCACTGCATCATTTGGATTTTTGAAAAATGAATATTCCTAGCCAGGAATCGAACCTACTGTATTATTACACCATTTCATACATGATATACAACAAAGTTAAGGTTAGAGCTCATTTTTAACAAAATACTTTTTTTTTTTTCTCAGCCCGTAAACATCCCACTGCAGGGATATAGGCCTTCCCTCGTATAATGGGGGATTATAGGCCATAGTCCACCACTTTTTACCAAAATACTTTGACATAAATTTATTTAATAACAGTAAGAAACAAAAAGGTGGAATTAATATAAACTAGAACAAATGTAAAAAAATGGGACCGCGTGGCCAAGTACCCAAAACGATAGCAGCGTTTCTTCGCTGGGGCAGATACTTCAGCGTTGAGCGAGGAAACAGCCAGCTCCGGGTCACCAGTGCCATCGAATAAGCGCTTTGAAATATTAAAAAAAAATTGAAGAGAGCCCGGCCCCCACGCAACTAAGGTTTCGACTCCGAAAGCAAGGAAAATGTATTTGGAGCCGAGGTCTCTATATTTATTAATTTGATTTTTGATGTTTGTGGTAGGCTGCACAGATACTTTCATATTTTTCTTACGTTACCTACCTAGGTATGGAATATTGATTTTTCAAAAATCCAATTATGTAGGTTTAGTTTTTATCAAAATCGTACCCGCGACACCTTTGAGTGCTTTTCGCTATTCTGAAGAATAGCGAATAGTTTCGGATTTGGCCCTGGATGCCCACTTGAGAAATGCACGCTGTATATAGGTATAAACGAATTATTTTACCTAACTTAGAACAACCAACGAAACTAACATCAAAGTTCGAAAGGGTCTCCTGCAGCAATAGTTATCTCATAGTATAAATAGAGAGACGATTGAATTTTAGTTCTAATCTATCCAATTGTTGAAATAACAAAGACAGCCAATTAGGGCCCGGGAGCTCGTTATAAATTGAAATCACTCCGGGATGTTCGTTCACTCGGCGACCACCACGCTACGAATTCAAGTCGTTAAATTCACTTAAGACCCGATAAGACTTAGTTTGTTTAAGGGATTATAAATTTTCTGTGATGCCTCAATTTCAAGATTTAGCGGTACTAGCTATAGGAACTGACTAGATTAGATTCTTTTTGCAAATGGTTAAGATGATGTATCGTCAGCACCCGAGTTTCCAATTTTAAACTAAAATATAAACTTATCTATAACTAAACCTATAAATACCTACGTAATTAAATTTTCGAGAGTAAAACTAATGGGAATTTTATTAAATTCCAAGGTCAAACAAACTCAAAAAAAATTCATTTCGTAAGTTATGACATAACATTTGAAAACGTCATTACATTACATACAAAATTATCGTTCACAAGACAGAATCCCCAGAGAAGAACGAGCAAGAAACTCAAGGGTTTCCCAAAGATTCCCATTAGTTTTACTATTTCGTGATTAGACAGACAGTAGGACGAGTGAGAAAAAATATTATAATAATATATTTGTGTATATATTTATATCACTCAGGAATTCTATGGGGCAGGCCTATGTTCAGCAGTGATGTCCTGTGGGTGATATGATGATATATTTGTCCTACGTTAGCACTGTCTGTAGAACTAGTGGGAATAACAATTAATCCACAAAATTTTATTGAGAGATGAGTCAGGGGTATTGCAGCAAAGTGGCTAAAACTCCATTATTCGAAAAATATATCGAAAAAATCTACTACGTAGAGGCAGATGACTGATAAGCATTTTTAGTAAATGTTTCAAAGATGAAGCATCTTTGGAATTCGGTTGACCATTTGCCATACACACATACTTAATGTCACGACCTTTATCCCAAATAGGGTGGTCAGCCCATTAAAAGTGTTGGAAACAACATCCACGCTTTTACCCCTCGATATATACAAAAATGCACATGGGGCAGGTAGTGAGGTGAGCGTTGAAACGTGGAAATCTTGATGTTTGGTGGAAAGTCCCATAGTCACCTTTTACGAGACCTACGGGAAGAGATGGGTTGGTTCCATTCTTTTTACGTGCCGAAACCACAACAAATACTAATATATTGCTTAAACTGCATGGTACATACTTTAAAAACCATATATTTCATTGAGACAGAGCGTGAGCCAAGGCGTAGCAGAATAGTATAGCCTCATAATATGAAAGTATGATGAGGCTATTTTTCTGCAAGGGAAACCCCCAGTAATCTCTTTTGTGAAGAGAATATCTTCTGTAAGTAATTACACGCTCAAATTCCATTATGAGACATCGATAGACGACATGTTTGGGGTAGTGGTTAAAAATTCTGACTGCTATACCAAAAGATCGCGGGTTCGAATCCCGCTAGGGGCATGTTTGTGTGATGAATACGGATATGTGTACCCGAGTTTGTATGATGAATACAGACATGTGTTCCCGAGTTATGGATGTTTTTCATTTATGTATTTATTTGCAAAAAAAATGTATTTGTGTAGTTTATCAACCATCTGGTATCCATAATATAAGCCTAGTTGCTTAGTGTGGAACTAAATGGCGCTGTATGTGTGTGCAAAGATATTTATATATTTATATTGATCATCACATATATATTCTAGTACCCACAAAGACGAGTAACATAACTCCAGTTCCACTTCCAGTTTTACTATATGCCATTGCTAAGTTCCTATGCCCACCTTCCGTCTAACTAGACCCTGGATACTATCAACGATCTAACTAATTATTCGTGATATAAATATAATTTCCTAATGGAAAATAAATTCGATGGAGTTATATTGTAATATTACACAGTTTCTAAGGCTACCTTCTGGTTCCATGTCAAATATGTATGCGAAATTTTAGTAAATATAGAAAAGTAAGTTAACTTGTAAGATGTGATAACAGACAGAGACACCGGGACAGGTGAAGAAAATCTTGTATATAAAAAGATGTGAAATTTTCTTTTTCTCTAGTAACTACGCTCTTCCCAGAACTTGGACAGTTGGGCGGAATGTTTCTGTGTCGTCTTTCCGGTGCGCGACACATTAGTGCCGCCGCAGTATTTCTAGTTGAGAGCCGGTCAGTGGCCTTGATAAGGCCACCCGATGCTAAATGTTCTTATAAAGTTCTCGTACATATTTTGAATTTTTTTTATGGTCATATTTTTACTAAATAGATTCTACGATTCTACTAACAATTAATATAAAGAGGGCTTTAGCTCCGAAACCAACGATCACTCACGGTATATAAAAAGCTTCTATGTACTCGTACGTTACCCTATATTTCGACCTACGCCCCGTCTCTGACGCTACATACATAATAAGTACTTTAAAACGACTTAGGAGAGAATCAAAATAAATTTAACTCAATCCTATGATGAGGTCCGACCGAAGATAACCAGAAGGCTCTTTCACTGCGTCGTACAAATATAATTAGACGACATAAACCCACAGGGGGTTATTAGATATCGGGAAAGAAGATGTTTCCAATGGTAAAATATTTATTTCCAAAAAAAAGATATTAACTTTTCCATTCCACAATTCCTCGGTGTCTTTTTTTTGGGAATTCTACATTTTTTCTTCAATATTAAAAGTTCCAATCATAGATATATGTTATGCTCACGATACCTAAAAATACCCTTTTAGCTTTGTACTCCGTTTCCGACTAACATTGTAGAGTTGCTTTTCCTATCTCAGAGTCAGATATCGGTCGAATTATTTCAGAAAACAAACTCGACTACATTGCAATAACAAACCAACACTTAAAACAAATTCATTCAAGGGAGTTTGCTTATTCTGAAATTCTTTAATTACGTCACAGAGAGGATCGCTTCGGGCCATTTATTTCTATTTAAATTGTCAGCCGAAGCGAACCCGCTATGTTCAGCAACTTTGTACAGTAAATTGAATAATAGGGAAGTACAACTACGGCAAGTTTTAGCGTTATAGTAAGTCTTGGAAACTCATTTCGCTGTATAAATTTAAAGTTTCGATTATTAAAATTGTTTCGAAATGAAACTTTAAAGATTAATACTGAAGTGGGGCCGTGACCAGGATGAATAATATTATTTGTAATATCATAGCTGAAACATAACTCTTGTGTCGGTGGGCAAGGCTCAAAGATGGCCGGTGGGGCATAAGTTCTGGGGTGAAGTAATAGCACTAGCAAGGGCATAAGGTGGACTGACTACCTAATAAACAACGTGACAAGTCCCGGGATGTAGGTCATTTCCAACCGGTTGCTTTGCAAATCTATCGGGACATCCTGTGGCTGATATATTATAATGAACTTAAAACATTTGTGCTATCAATCATACCTTACTTAACCAACTTATGGGTATTCCTTGCGGTAATTTTCATTCAACTTAGAAAAATATGTCTTACAAGGTTTCAACAGTGTCTTCGCCAGTGTAATTAGAATGATTATTAAAATTACGTTGGAACTTTCTTCGATGGTTTATTGGTATCTGGATGAAAATTTGATTCAATTAAAACAGATTAAACAGGTACTATGAAGGTCTCCGGGCCGACCTCAGCAGACCTAACCTTCTCCAATCGATCAATACGCTTTATTGCTTATAAAGGGATATCCAATTCGAGGTTCCTATATTGGCAACACTATAATTTTGACAGGTGTTAGTAATGGCGCGTGTTTCAAACGTCAAATGTTAGTTTGTAACAATACATTTACAAAATGAATCCCTTTACCATTGCTCAACCCGTTAAAATTGTTCAGTTGTTCTTCAGAAATAACAATTCTGTAAGAACGTGTATCGAGTTTTGCGGGAAGATTATGGTCAACTTAATCGGCGTACTGAGCAAACAATTCGTAAGAAAGCGAGAACATTTGAGGAAACTTGAAGTATTGTAGGGTAAGCCGTATGCATCATCGTGGCGTACGTTCAGCTGAGAATATAGCTGCTGTGAGTGATGGTATTGCCGAAATTCCGAAATTAACGATTCGTCGCCGTTCGTAAAGTTTGGGCCTTTCTCCATGGCTCCCTTTGGTGCATTTTATATAAAGATTTGCATCATCACCCGTATAATATTCAGTTAACACAAGAACTGAAGCCCAGAGATCATGGACAGCGAAGAATTTACGCATATTGGGTATTAGACCAGCAGGAATATTGCTACATTGGAGCACCTAAAAACTAACATCCGCCTAGTTATTGCGGGGATACCTGAAACTTGCGATAAAGTCAACGAAAATTACCTCGAAAGAATCAACTGCTTACTTTTCCAAACATTTGAAATGCAGAACAATTTTCAAATTAAAAAAGATCTAGTTCACGCAAAAAGCTAGAAAAAGCTACTCCGGAGTTGTCAGGTAGGTACCTAAGAAGATAACTCACTTTTATTCTGTCTGAATTTCTATACAGTATTTTACTTTTTTGGTATTTTACATCCGGTTCTTGGCTTACAGATCTAACGACAAAGTTTATTGCTCAGGTAGGTAATGTCCTGTTTCCCGTAGGTACTGGTGCTTGTTAGGGGCTAGACAAATAGGTGAGGCTGAAGGCTGTAATCCGTGGCAATTGTCCCAAACTGCCCCCAGAGATGCGGGTCTGTAATCTTTACAAATGTAACTTTGAGGGCAACACTCACTGAGCGAAACTACTAACTATAGGTACAATGTTTCTTTGCAGTCCTTTTAAAATATTAGGTGACTTTTAATTAGTTCTTGATACCAAGAGCAAGTGTGTTTAAGGTCAAATAATATCCCGTTATTAATAAAAGAATGTTGTTTCTTTGGGAATATTCTTTTATTATGTATATTTTTTGGTATCGGCATCGAATTAAAAGTCACTCTGTGTAAAAATCAATTTACTTAAAATATTTTCGATACATCTCAAGTATTATTTGTGGCTAGATGTTACTTGCATGAATGCTGTTTTTGTCTGATAATGGCGCATATATTAGAATACTACCTTGTTACGACTATTTTTACTAATGTAAAATCTATTTGCAAATAAAGAATAACGGTAACATGAGAATTCAATTAAAAAAAATAAAATTCTCAGTCTTGAGAATATTCTCGGCAAGTTAACGAGAACTGCATTATACTGAAAGTTCCGAAACTTTGGAAACTTCTTATTAGCCAATGGGCTGACAAACTCGAAGGCATTATGAAGTCTAGTCTAGACAGATGCCCCCAGCTTCATCGGACTATATAATAAAATGTAGCAAATTAATAACAATGAATGAGGGCTGCGAATGGACGAATGTAATATATTATTTTGTCTAACAATGAAAAATGAAAATCTTGCAATCCCGATATAATCAACCTTTAAACGTCCTACGTCAGGGCATAGACACTTATGATTGGAGAATAACTAAAGAGATTACCTAAGGATAATTATATCAACCAAAATATAAACAGCATTAATTTTGTAAATAATGGAGGATTTTCTTGACTAACATCTAATATTTAATCTCTCTACTCTCCTATGTATTGATCTATTGACGATAACATTAAGCTTTATGGATTAACATGACAGTGGAGAGCGACAAAACTATCACTTTTTCGAATTTTGAAAAGTATGGAAGCCCTTTAAAAAATATTTTAATATTTTTTTTTATATCAATGAAAATGTAACTTTAGAGATGCAACATTGAGCCATCTCGATGGGAAGGTTTAAGTCCAACGCTTTAGTACATGCTGGTTAACAGGTGCATATAGTCTAAAGACCCTAGCGGCACTTTAGCCCGGTAATCAACTTACGTACCTCGCATGAGAGAGTGGCGAAACGCATCTTCTGTTTTTAGCTAAAGGAGGGCAAGCGAAAGCATGGCTGTCAACTTCTCAGATAAGGATGTTCAGAAGCGCCATATGAAAAGAAGCTACATTGAGCTCTTTCGATGAGAAGGTTTGGCAGCACAACGTCCTGAATGGTGCAGGGTAGTGCATAGGAGTGTAAGCGATTTCGAGGAGCAGCGTAAAGCTGACCTCGACGCTAAACACCACGACCTGAAAACACGTCCACCCGCTGCCATTCATTATCACTACGTGGAAGGTGTGCTTACGTCACCACATTACGCAAGGGAGTTCACCGCAAAGATCGGCTATGTTAGCCATCTTCGAGCGCACCAGCGCCAAACCGATTAGGAGTCGGAGTGGTCACCATGGCCGAAATCGGTCGGAAGTATCAATATAAATTTTGAATCACTGAACCGAATTTTAGAGAAAACGAATTATACCATAAATAAGTCCACTATCAAGAGCCTCTCCACTCGATTAGCTAATTTCCGTCTAACTCAGTCTACGAAGGTTGCCAAATAGTCTGCTAACGTCCACAGTAGATCTCAGATAGCGCTCACTCTTGACCTCAGGCCAAATATACAGCCAATGTAACATTAAGGAGACTTTAAACTTATTACTTAGTAACTTGTGTTAGCAGCAAAACATTTATATATTGGGTCTTTACCTATGAAATTAGAGTTTTTTTCTTCGTTAATCTCATGTACCAATTCCTGCGATTTTCAAAGCTATATCCAAATTTGTTTTTTATTTGGAAAATGGAATATTATTTCAAGGTTTCATATGAAACATTTTTTAATTTCTGGGCTAAAATCACATAAAAAAAATTGAACAGAGCTTTTTCATGTGCTTCCCATAATCATTTCTTAGATTCGCTGAAACTTTTATAAAGCGGTTACTTTTAAAAATTAACGCTGCCTTATACTACTTAACTTAATGTTATCCGATAATACACACAAAGTTTAGCTAAATTTGGATTAGCCGTTCCCAAAAACGTACAATGAGATTGACATATCCAAAAGGATAAAAATCACAAAATAAAGTAATTTGCAAGAAAACAGTATAAACAATATCTTAATAATTAAAAATAGATAGTACATTGTATTCAGCCCGCAAGCGGACATGCAAATATTAAATATATTTTGAATAATAATAATATAGCTCCTTATTTTTCTCATTTTACATAATATCAATATATTATGTTCAAATACAATCGGCAAGAGACGCTACACATTTCTTCATATAAATCGTCACAAAATCGCGAACGCTATAGCAAAGTTATTTTAAAACCAAACTCGCTCTCTGCCCTCCGATATTACCCAATAATTCCCGATACTCTACGTCAATCACTCAGGTGTTGATCTAGACCGTAATAAAGTTCATAACTTTACTGAACTTGTCGCAAACTGTCTAAGTTATCCCATGATAGTCGTTCAAAGGGGCTCATATCCAGCAGTTAGGTATATAAATATATTGTTTTCGTTCGCGTGCCAAATAAAACATCACGTGTGAAATAAATCGTTTTTCTAAAGTTAATCACTCTACATTTCTTCTTCAACTACGGGGTTTATAAGTAAAAATAAACTTCGGTGGGTAAGTTAAATAGTCGGTCCCGGTGTTTTGTATTGAAGGTAGTCACTATGGCAGTCTACATCAACAAATCCTCATGCAGTATTGGGCCTGCGTAGTTAATTATGGCCCATACCCTCTCAAAGAGGCTGTGACCCAACAGTGGGGACGTAAGGCTGTTAATAACGGGCAAGGCGAAAGGCTTATGTCCAACAGCGGATCGTATGTCAGAGAATATACGATAGTCAAAGGATATTTTACTATCTTCGAAAACGCGGAAAAAAATCCATAGAAAAGTTTTTACGCTGCAATACTAAATTAAATCAATAAAATAAAGCGTTTACAAAGAAACAAACTAAATAGGTAGTTGCTAAAATATTAAGGAATTTCAAATGTAGTTTACTCTTGGTACAAATTTTATAATTCTATCCATATTAATACATATACTGACTGAGTGTTTGTTACCTTTCCACGACTGAATCTATGAACCGATCGTGTTTGAAATTGGGTAGAGAGGTAAGCCACGGAACTGGATAAGGACCTTTAGGAGGATGAGTGAAGAGAAAAGACAAGGATCCCAGTTCCAGTAATTCCATACACACAAGCGGTAATTGTGTACTTTATATTTTTTTCTGACATCACCCCAAACAGACTAACTAGGTACATTAGCACACAACATGCTAAAAGCAAATAATACAAACTTTTATAACTACCCTCACTCAAAAATAATATTCTATATTTGGGTAGAAGTTACTTACCGAATTTTTACAGTAGTTTGCTTGGGCTAATTTTGTTACAAAAAATTTATACACAATACATAATACACAAACCTACAGTTGCTTACTGTGGAACTAGATGGCTCTGTGTATATAATAATAAATAGATAATAAATATCTTTGCACATACACACAGCGCCATCTTGTTCCACACTAAGCAACTAGACTTGTATTATGGATACCGGATGGCTGATAAACTACACAAATACATACAAAATACATAAATAAAATACATAAAATTGCAAATAAATACATAAATAAATGAAAAACATCCATAACTCGGGAATACATGTCTGTATTCATCATACAAACATATGCCCCTAGCAGGATTCGAACCCGCGACCTTTTGGTATAGCAGTCAGAATTTTTAACCACTACACCAAACAGGTCGTCGTATGTCCAAGGATATTTATTTATATTATTTATTATTAATGTAACTTGGAATTTATTAATAATTTGTATCAAATTAATATTTGTAATGAATATTTATGAATATAGTTTAGACAAATTGACGCAGTTGCTATATTTTTTTTTGATTGAAAGCATTATTCGTTTGCTACACTGGACAATGTTGTTCGTCAGATATGCTTTTAAAATCTCTCGGTATCAAAACACCAAAGCCCCAAGCAGGATCGATACCTAATTTAGGCGCCGTTTTTATTTACAGTGAAATCAGAAGAATTCTTATCATTAAATCGTGAGGTATATTGAACGGACTAAGAATTCTCATTGGTTTCTCCATCATGCCAGATTTGCAGAACAAACAAATATAAATAACATTTTTCGCATTTGTTGTTATTTTTTAGTGAGGGTAGTTTACCAAAGTCAAAGCCAAAGCACATTTATTGTGAATCACAGGTAGCATTTGGTCTTACAAAATCCTTAGAGCGCTATGTTCCGCCGTAAATGCATACAATATGACAACATTTTAGCAATTGCAATTTACAAAAATTAATTTAATTTACTAATACAATTTTTTTTGTCAAATAAAATACATTGCATATATAATTAATAGGTACGTTACAATTGGTTACAATACAATTATATGGACTAATCTAACTTCTAACTAATATTATAAATCCGAAAGAACGGGTGTTTGTTTATTTGGTCGTTTGTTGCTCAATCACGGCAAAACGGCTGAACGGATGAAATTTGGTATAGGTAGAAAATACCCTGGATTTGGCTTAAATTTGGTATTTAGATTTATTAGAAAATATCGTTATTAAGACATAGGATATTTTTTATCCCGATAAAGTGAGTAGTTCCCGGCTCCCGCGGGATAAAGAAAATAAACATATCCGCGATAAAGTTATTCCACGCAGCCGAAGCCGCGGGCGGAAAGCTAGTCAACAATACTTTCATAAATCAAGGACTCAAATAGAAGTAAAATTCCATTATTTTTTTTGCTAATATACAATTTATATCTACATTTATTATGCAGCGAACAGAGGGTCACAAGGTACAGAGCATATTCGTCTACAAACTCTCAATTCAGAATTCACAACCAGAATGATCCTATGGATCCAACCGACTCCCTCGCCACCTATCCCCGCCAAAATTGGCGAACGCTCAGATTGATCAATCGTAATCGCGCGTGATTGGCGGAATTCTATCGGCCAATCACGTACAAGTGGCAGTGTTGCTAACACAATATTTAATCGAAATATCGATAAATAAAAAAAAATAAAATAAATATTTCGGACACTTACACCAATCATCTAGTCCCAAACTAAGCAAAGCTTGTGCTATGGATACTAGATAACGGATAAACATACATAAATATTTATATAAACATCCATGACTCAGGAATAAATGTTCATATTCATCACACAAACATTTACCCGTCGCGGGATTCGAACCCGCAACCGTTAGTTTCGCTGATATTGTCACTATCCACTACACCAATCGGTCGTCAAATAACAAAAGTATTAAATATATCCTAAAATTATTATCACAACAATAATTAATTAATAATATTTCTTTTTCATGTGATCACCCTGTACTATGCGATGGCGGCGGCATGCGGTCAAGAACAAATAGTCGAACTACTGAAGTGGTATATTTTAATACTGTGACTACGTAGAACATTAACAAACCGAGATCAAATATGTACTCAGTTGCAGTCCTCTGAATTAACATTTCGGTCCGAATTTGAATACAGGTGTAATAATTTGAAGTCGGTATAAGCTTGGATGTTTAATCCTTAATTACAAGTGTACCTTTGAATGAAAGTGGGTACTGCTAAAATTCAAAGCAACTAGTGAAATCTCACTCTAGCTGTGACAGTTTCTGCTGTCGTCCTGTATTTGCGTTTAAACATCAATCTATAATTATTATCAATGTGGCTGCAAATAGGACTTTGCGTTTGATGTTTTACAATTAGTTATTCATATTAAAAAAAAAAAAACTTATTTTCACACCACATCTGTTCAACAAACAAGAACACCAAAAAAATGAAAAGATCACAAAATTTTTAGATGTGGTGGACTGGAGCCTGAGCTAGACTATAAAAGTCTGTATTTCAGCCTCCACCCAGCGCTGTCCACGTACCCAGTCTTAACCGCTGATCCACCAACGCTGTTACTGAATGTCTACTAGAACCTTATTATAAAACAAACACTACAGAATCTTAAATTAACTATATCATATTTTATATTTCTATCCTGCATTCACTCCTAAATTACTGAACAGATCATATTGACATCTTGAGAGGTAGACAAACCCGCAGAAGGACACAACTTACTTCTCATTTTAAAAACGTCTATAAAGATAATTCCAAGCGAGCAAAACAGCGGGTGAAAAGCTAGTGAATCCATAATAGGAAAACTTATCCTAAGAATTTGACTAGCCGTTAGGAAGGTTGGAAGCGTCAATCGTAAATGAGTACGTGACAAAGATAAAAGCTTAATTTTTCGCGATCACGCCTCCGCAGTGGCCAATTGATTTTCATTGCTAATTAATTCAATTTCGCGCCACACCGTTACCAATTTATGGGCGTTTTCAACAATAAATTGTCGAATACACCGACCGTTAAGTATCAAGCTTCATAAAACTACGCATATCAATTTATATTAACCTTACAGTGGATTAAGACTTCATACACAAATTTCGGATCGCTGGCAGTTCTCATACAAGTCTATTATCCGAATCCATACTTCTTCCATTGCAACTCTTGTAAGACAGGATCAACAGTTGTATTCTATAAGGCTTACTGAAGGTAGTAAGTGCCTTATGTGACTCAATTGCTACCTTGAGCCCAAGACTAACTAAAGAAGAGTTATAGGTGTCAGTAAAAAAATTAATGATTAAGTGTAGATTAATAGACAGATCTTGAAGTTTTAAGGAGGCTCAAAAGACGAATGGAGTGAGGTGATTACGATTTGGGTAACCATAAACTACGCAATATCCTCTCATCCAAAATATCCCAGTGCTTATACCAATGTGTGTTGCCAGTAATGAGTTATGGCTCTGAAACGCCATCTCTCAATATAAATAAAATAAATAAATAAATAATTGTCTTTGCACAAACACACAGCGCCATCTAGGTCCACAGTAAGTATCTAGGCTTGTGTTATGGATACCAGATGGTTGATAAACTACACAAATACTTTTTTTTTGTAAATAAATACACGTATAAATGAAAAACATCCATAACTCGGGAACACATGTCTGTATTCATCATACAAACTTATGCCCCTAGCGGGATTCGAACCTGCGACCTTTTGGTATAGTGGTCAGAGTTTCTAACCACTACACCAAACAGGTTGTCAAGACGAAATATGGATCATATAAGAAAGTTCAAGGTAATGGAGGGAGAGATTATCGATTCAGGAATGAAGAAATCCATAGAAAAACTAAAGGCACTGACATAGTCCAGTGGATTGATTGAAGTAGCAGAGGGCCCATAATTATGTCGAAGAACTGATGGCTGCTGGGTCACTAAAGTTCGTGAGTGGAGACCACTCACCGGTAAACGCATCACGTCCACCCACAAGGTAATGAAGAAATCCGTAGAAAAACAAAAGTCACTGACATAGTCCAGTGGACTAATTGAAGTAGCAGAATATGGGTCGAAGAACTGATGGCCGGTGCGTCACTAAAGTTCGTGAGTGGAGACCACTCACCGGTAAACGCATCACGTCCACCCACAAGGTAATGAAGAAATCTGTAGAAAAACGAAAGTCACTGACATAGTCCAGTGGATTAATTGAAGTAGTAGAGGGCACATAGGTCGAAGAACTGATGGCCGGTGCGTCACTAAAGTTTCGTGAGTGGAGACCACTCACCGGTAAACGCATCACGTCCACCCACAAGGTAATGAAGAAATCTGTAGAAAAACGAAAGTCACTGACATAGTCCAGTGGATTAATTGAAGTAGCAGAGGGCACATAGGTCGAAGAACTGATGGCCGGTGCGTCACTAAAGTTTCGTGAGTGGAGACCACTCACCGGTAAACGCATCACGTCCACCCACAAGGTAATGAAGAAATCTATAGAAAAACGAAAGTCACTGACATAGTTCAGTGGACTAATTGAAGTATCAGAGGGCATATCATGTTGTGTTTCCACTCTTAATTATTATCCAAAATTCCGACTAACGACCCAAATCAGTTCTACACTAAAAAACAAAATTAAAAACAAGCTTTTAATGATCCATCAAAGATCATCATTACATATTATTCTAGTGCTCAATACGACGAGAAAAATAAGCGCAAGCTCGAAACTTTTACCATAGGCCGTTGCTGATTTCTTGTATCCACCTTCCTTCATCATTAGACCCGGGATACCATCGGCTATAATTATAGTCATGTCAACCACCAGTGCTGGTTGGGAGGGGTAGAGGCAACTTCTCTTCATTTCCCGTGGACCCACCAACTGAGCCACCGCTATGATACAAGGAAATCTTTATTCCTCTTAATCCGTAGTAGTTCAGTTTTAAAAGTACCATGAGAGCAGAAGCTATTAAGCGGTTGGATGGCTACTCATTGGCGGGGCTCCACCCCGGTACAGGTGACGAATAACACACATTTTCCGACATTGAGCGCGTTATGAACGTACTTTACTATTTGCTACGCATGGTATTCGTTGGTTTCCGCAACTTAACATTTCAATGCACCCATTTTAGATGGTGGGGATTTTTTTTTATTACAACAGTTTTCTGGCCCTATTCTAAACTCGCATAGCATTATTATAGACGGCGAACCTTAAGTCAAGTGCACTCCGTGTCAAAATATCAGGCTAATAGAACAGATGCCCAAACCTTATTGCCTTATAGCACTCTGATTGGCTCTGTCAAGGTCACGATAAAAGGCATGTCAAATAACAACCCTCATACGCCCAATCAGAATGCGGTACCCTGCTTCCCTCACACTTCACCTAGTTGACAGATTTAATTCAGTACAAACTTCAAACTTCAAGCATCTATTTCAACGTAAGATACGATATCATTTGTTGACTGTCAATTTAAATCTACTGGCAATAAAAAAGGTTTATTGCATTTATCTGTCAGTCGGTATGTCCAAGCTACTACCGCTTCGGAAAGGGAAATCATCTGTGGGAAAAGACGCGGCGCAAGAAACCCACAGGATCATTGTACAGTAAACAAATATTAGGGGTCTATGGAATGTGGTCAATGGTATCCCATTTACATACTAGTTATGTCGTTTATAGCTTCAAATATATACAGAATTAATTTCGAATGGAACAACAGCTGCTTAGTATCATTAAATTCTACAAAAGGAATTCATTTTGGGTTGCCAGATACACACCTCTAACACTCCTCTGATAATTACAATTCAAATTCAATACGGTCTTGCGAATCAGAAATTTTGAATTATTATCAGCTTTTGTAATATAATATATGTATAGGGCATTTTTAAAATATCAGTCTGGCTGGATACTATTATCATATCTAAATCTTTTGTGACGCCCAGAAAGATTATTTATTTATTTATTTTTACTTATTTATTTTCAGCAAACTTTACAGCATATCTTTATATATTACTTAAAATTAAATTACATACTTATTAAGCCAATTATAAAGTTTGACATATTACTATGCATGACAACACGCGGTAAAACACGGGAAAATTAAACTAAAGCACAGATTATCCAAACAAAAACTAGCTAAATTCAACAATTAGGACTTTATTTCTAGTTAATCTAATTGCGTCCTCTCATGACTGCCGACTCGTTTTTAACAGGAATGAATGTTTTAATGAAAGAGTGATAATGTGAATTTGAATGATTGGAAACCTCTAATAGTCTGTATGTATGTGTCAACGTGTTACACTATAAGAGCAGTATTAAGTGTCGATTTGTTTTAGTTGTATGAGTTAAGATTAAGAAAAAACGCGTTTCCAGCTTCAAATAGATATAATAATAATTTTCAGCTGGTCACATCGACAGCTAAAATTAAAACAATATAAACAAACAACCTTATTGCAAGAACACATGTCCCAGGTCTTGAGGTAATTTCTATGATTTCTTTAACGTCCATATCCAATATATTTTTATTTAATTTTCCGAGGAATTCCAATAACAATACAAAACTTCTACTCCATCGCTTTAAATGATTTTTTATTCAAAAACTTGTAAATATTTTGCAAAATTCACGAGAACATCATGCTAGTGTAAAAAACAGAACATGCTTTTATTTTTTTTGCTATAATGACTTTATGACTGCTCCTAAAAAACACGGCCATATGGACTTACTGACCTTTCGGAACAAAACTATTTTAATTGGGATGAAGCCGTTTCTATATTAGAAAATAAACGTTTTTACAACACATTGTAACGACAAAAACAGAACACGCTTTTAAATTTTTTGCTAAAATGACTTTTTGACTGCTTCTGAAAAACACAGCTTTATATATATAGCATAGTATAACATAATATATAGGTAGTAACTAATAATAACATATAGTAACTAGTTTAAATGGAGAATATATATGTCGAGAACGTGATACAATGCCGTTACATACTAAGTAAGTAATACTTACTGACTCTTCGGAACAAAACAAAAAAGAAACGTTTTTACAACACATTGTAACGGCATTGCATCACGTTCTCGATATATATATTCTCCATAACTAGTTACAATATAAATCGAATATAGCAATTAATATCGTGCGGAAGCTAGACCTCTTCGCGGTGGCTGAACCTTTTAGAACAGCTCTTTGGCGGCACTGGACGGACAGAAGCCTTTGTTTTATTAAAAGGCGGTAGCGGGAGAGGCGGAGAAATTGATTCTCTCCTTAATTCTGCGTAAATAGCAGATAATAGTCTGCAATTTAATGCAATCTTGCATTATGGCAGCTGTAATCATGGTCATTCCTCTATCCAACTTTTATAAATGCAAAAAGTTTATGCATTCACATCAAATAATATAGAAAAATGTTTGTCAGCTCCCTAAATACCTATTATATCTCACAATTACGTTTTATTTTTTACATCTGTGTAGTTTCAGTGTACTTCAAAGACTGTGTTCAAGAGAAAGGCGGTGTGAACCGCGGCATTATTAAGTAAACAACAAGAAGGTAAATCACTTTGATAGGGACGACAGGAAGTGTTTTAAGTACAAGCACCATTTAACGGTACAAAAGACTCCAAAAGCGATAGGGGAGACTTTTATCGCTTACAAGGTTGGGAAAGATTTAAGGGCAAGACCTTGGGGCAAGACGGTATAAATGTCGACGAATTGAATGAGTTACGTACATTATAATAAAAGGTTTGCGTGAAAAATCTACAAAGGAAAAGTAACTGTAAAATTACCAGTATATTATTTATGGAATGCTAAAATATAATAAAAGCGTTAACACACGTAGCACGGCGTTGTTGGCTCCAGTGGATTGTAGGAGATTGACATGTGTTGTAGAAAAGGGAAGATCGTACACCGGGCTCTTGGTATTGCCTGGGGACCGTGGTCCAACAGTTGTGGTGACGTTGTGATGTAGGATTCGCTCTCTGATTGGTCGGCTTAGTATAACACCCGTTCACTCTGCCCCCACAAGATCAAAATTTTGAACGACGACATTGGTAATCCGTCGAGTCTTGGCACAAGGAATGCGTCTACGCGTGATAACGTGACGCACGCTGTACTACTGCTACGACTTCGACGTGTTTAATATAAACAAATATATATAGATAGAAGGCTATATGGGAATATCTTTGATAATATATTATGTCTATAATGAAGAATAACGTTTTGTTTGAGCCTATCAAATAGGTGCCAATTATATCCTAAACGCTTAACCCCATCACTATGTCCGCTACCGGCTCATGTGGACATCCGCATCCGTTGGCCGAGCCAATTTGCTGATATTTGAGCACAGTCCCGCCCTGGTTAATAGAGTGAGGTTTGACCCTTATTTGAATAATTTCCATTAGCGGACGATTCAGATTGAGCTTGTATTGGCTGTAAGTATGTGTACTTAGGACGAGAATTCATTGGATTAATATTTACTGATCTAAAAATTATTAAATAACTTTATAATTAGTGTAATTTTATATATGTTTATGTCAACATCTCGCCTTTTTAACTCCCGATGCAAAATGCTCTTGGGTGTTATAAGTTTGAAGTCTATAATGTGTGTGTTTGTCTGTGATATTGCAGCGCCAAAACGGCTGAACCGATTTAAAACTGTTTTATTTTCAAAAGGTAATGTTTTCGAGATTGTTCTTATCCATGTAGAGGTAATAAAAAATATATATTTGCACATACACACAGAGTCATCTAGTTCCACACTAAGCAACTAGGCTTGTTCTTAGAGCATGGCTTGTGTTATATATATATTTATTTTTTTTGTAAATAAATACATATATGAAAACCATCCATAACTCGAGTACACATGTTCGTATTCATCATACTAACATATGGCCCTTGCGGGCTTCGAACCCGAGGCCTTTTGATATCGCAGTCAGGTATATATACACCAAACAGGTACTTATAATGAAAAGCGGTTCAGCGGTTTCGAAGATATTTAGCTTTCAATACAGTTGATTTGTTTAATCGGATTATATAACGGTTGGTGGTAGGGCATTTTAAATGTCCGCCTGGCTAGCTACCACCATATTATCTAAATCTGCTACCAAACAGATAGATAAAGCCTTTATTCACTTTAGCTTATACGTATTGATACACAGATAAGGTAACACATCAACAATAATAACATAATATTATAACACTAACGCATGTGTGTGCTGCAGCAGTACAAATGGGTATACAAATTGCTCATTGAGCAAAACACTGATTTTCAGCTATCCCTTAAGGAGCAGAGCAACTTGGAACCTAAACCAGAGGAAACGGTAAGTAAGTAAATAGCAATGTTAATAGCATTGTTGTGTTCCGGTTGTCAGAGATAAGATGGGGCTTCCGGGTCAGTACGCTACCACCTCCGGCCTCGTCTTCACTTAACATCAGGTGTGATTGAGGTCAAGTGCTAACCCGTTGTGCATAAAAAAAAACAATGTCTTTCAGAGGTTTTCTAAATTTTCAACTTATAGCTGTCTCAGAGAGTGATTACATAAACTAACTTTGCGTAACCCTCGCAAATGAAGCAAAATTAGGTCCTTCCCTTCATAGGGAAGGACCTAATATTAAATAATTTCATAATTGGCGTTTTGTATGAAGAATTTCATTAAGACTGTTTTCTCCATACAAAGATTTTTGAATTTTTTTTGGGAACGGCAAATCTAAATTTAGCTAAAGTTTGTGTGTATTATCGGATAACATTAAGTTAAGTATAGGCAGTGTTAATTTTTAAAAGTAACCGCTTTATAAAAGTTTCTGCGAATCTAAGAAATAATACGGGCAGCTCATGAAAAGAGCTGTGTTCAAGTTTTTTTATGATGTGATTTAGCTCAGACATTAAAAAAATGTTTCATGTGAAACCTTGAAAATATATTCTATTTTCGAAATAAAAAACAAATTTGGAAATAGCTATAGAATCGTAGGAGTTAACGAAGAAAAAAATCTCCAATTTCATAGGTAAAGACCTAATATTATCTTAAAATAATAATTTGCACACATTAACTCATAAAATACATCAAGCACTACAATTCGACGCAACAGAACATTTATTTATTGAAGCTCATTTGGTAAGTAAATAATTGGAATTTTTCCTTTATTATATTCTTCACCTAAATCGGCAATAATGGTAAGTAAGCTCCTTGCCCGGCCTGTTTAAATACTAAAACGAACGTAGTGAAAATAATGCGAATACTCAATCAATCCTAAAACTAAACCTTACAAAGACTTATCGAATTTGTTTTCAACAGTGATCAAATAAATTCTCAGCTGTCTACAATGGAATCCATTAATTTAAAACAAGAACCGAACCGTCTCGAATGCGGCTCAAAACAATAATTTCTCGAACTACATGAATAATAAACGCCTTCTTTGTTAAATCCGATGCTAACTCAATTACAATATACAATTTAAACCAACCACTTCAAAGGTGCCAACTGAGCTAGTTCAAATATTAATTGTGCGTGTTAATTATATCTAAATTATGTTTACAATGTCGCAATTTAGCGATATAATCTTTGTATTACAAACTAACATGACTATCAATTGAAAATTTGGGAACATTGATCGAACAATTCATTATATCGCTATAGGTACACTAGGCCAAAAAAAAGTATTACAATACAAACTGTTATCTTCGACACGGCTTAACTGATTTCTATATCAAACATGTCTAAAAAACGTATCTCCTGGTTTAATCTTAAATATAAAAAAAAAAATTTGAATACCCTCGAAAGTCTTTGATATCATCGAAATACAACCAAAAATTGTGTTAAAAGCTAAATTGCTTCGAAACGGCTTGACCGATTTTTATTCAAAATGGTTAAGAACCTGCCGTTTCGTTTAGTCTTTCATATGAAAGAAACCGCACTCAAATCGGACCACGTGTTACTTAAGATACGTTCAGACAAAGACTGGACTGACACACACACATTCACACACACACTCATACACAATACACATCACACGCGATCACAATACCGTTACATACATAAGACCCGCCGTTAAAAATCATCATCATCAGGGTGGGATACACTTGTCCACTGTTGGACGTATGCCTAGTCGCATCTTCCGACTGGTATTGGTGGAGGAGAGCACTAAGCAAATCATATTTATTGGAAACTCTGTAGGTTACTGTGCATTTTTGTAGACTTTGATTACGTTCTAACATGTGATTGGTTGGCTAATCGCTCGCTCGGCAAAACGACGTTTTCTTATTGGGCATCGTTATCGAGGACAATACCAATAAAAATTTAGAAATGTACTGCGCCTGATCTCAAACCGTCACTTTTTGAACTTACAAGCGCTTTTGCTAATAAGACTACTGGCAGTATTACTCGTGGTAGTAAACTGCTACCGCCATCGTCCGTGGTGTATATGCAATTAGGTGACCGAGCTTTACTCGCCCTAGTACCATTTTGCATTATTTTACCGAAGGGAAAAGTGGGAAACCTTTTTTCTACTTTCACTCTATTCTTTATTCTAACTAAATAAATATCCTTGGCCATACACACAGCGCCATTTAGTGTCACACTAAGCAACTAGTCTTGTATTATGGATACTCGTACCAATTGGTTAATATATACTACACAAATACATTTAGTTTGTAAATAAATTTAATTAATATTATAATTGTGAAAATTTGGATATTTATTTGTTGCTCAATCACAGCGAAATGGATGAACGGATTTAGATGAAATTTGGTATATATGCAAATAGAGAACATAACCTGGATTAAGACAAAGGATCTTTTTTATTTATTTCCGCGATAATGTTATTCCACGCAGGCGAAACCGCGGGCAGAAAGCTGGATATATATTTAAATGAAAAACGTCCATAACTGGAGTACATATGTTCATATTCATCATACAAACATATGCCTCTGGCGGATTTCGAACCCGCGACTTTTTGGTGAAGCAGTTAGCATTTCTAGCCAATACACCAAACGTCGTCAATTGCTATATATAGATATGCTTAGCTAATGATTTTTAAGACATTTATTGATCGATTTAATAGTGATATGTCTCAAGCATCAAATATTAATTCGGATTGTTATACGTTGTGAAACATAGTTATGAAACTAAAAAAATCTATCCAAGTGCATTTAATGTAAAATGCAAAAGACGACCACGTTAAAATTTAAAAAATTCCTGAAGCATAACGAAGATGCGAGAGTTTCAAACGGACTTGTAATCCAACTATGCAAGTTAACGATGTTATATAAGAAAAGTTTTTCTTTGTGTACACTGCAGTCTAAACAGAATTTAGCAAAGAACCGTGGCGAAGCGGGTAAAGTGAGGAATTCTAATCTAGTTGATGTACCGCCAACCACTAGAATGACTTGTGCTGTTTACTTGCCCAAATGAAATTGTACGGAACGAGAGCACGCCCGCCGGGCCATGTAACGATCAACTGTGAAATGATGGCGGGAAAATATTTGAGGTTTTGAGGTATTAAGGTTTACTAGAGGTCTCTGTATTCTGTGTTTAAAGACATTATGTGCGAAATACATTCTCTAATAATAATAATAATAATAATAAATAATAATAAATAGCCTTGACATACACACAGCGCCATCTAGTTTCACTTTAAGCAACTATAAGCTTGTGTTGTGGATACCAGATGGTTGATATACTACATAAATACATTTTTTTTGTAAATAAATACTTATTATAAATGAAAACATCCATAACTCGGCTACACCTGTCCGTATTCATCACACAAACATATGACCATAGCGGGATTCGAACCCGCAACCTTTTGGTATAGTGGTCAGAGTTGCTAACGACTACACCAAACAGGTCGTCATGTATCTAATATATTTTTAAATATCTTTGCTATTTTATTAACTACACGCTGTCACCCGCGACTTCGTTTGCGTTAAATTCGTTCTACTACCAAATGCGTTACTATAAGCTCAAAAGCAATCCCATTGATAATATATACCCCACAGGAACCACTCACTTTTCCGGGATAAAAAGTAGCCTATATGTTAATCTAGATCCTAATCTGTCTACAAACCAAATTTCAACCAAACTGCCTAGCCGTTTAGTCATGAACAGGTAACATACATACACACGCACAGACTTTCGCGTGTGTAATATTATAAGTCACTTTCCATCAGGTGAGATTGTGGTCAAACGCATATGCAATTAATCATAAAAAAAAGTTGGGATAATTGGAGTTAAGTGGGATAGTTGGGATTGGGATATTATCATCATCACCATCACAAGGAAAAAACTCGCTTAGTGCCTGTCTACCAAATACGCCAATCACTATTTTTATAGATCTATGCTTTTTTTATGCACGACCTCAATTTTACCTGATGTTAAGTGAAGATGAGGTCGAATGTGGAAGCGTACTGACCCGGAAACCCCAACACATTTGGGGGACTGGCTATCTTATCTCTGACATCCGAAACACAACAATGCTATTAACATTGCTGCTTAGCGGCAGATTTTGATAAGATGGTGGTAGCTAGCCAGGCGGACATTTATTTTATTGCTATTTTATTAATGCTAGATAGGATAGTCAAGACGTGTGTTGGCTTTAACAGGGCGATCCAATTTGGTAAAGATCTAATAATGCTCTTGAGCAATAAGTACTAAACACTACTGAAGTCATTCACTTGCGTTGTGAATCTGGAGCCAGTTTTATACATATTCCAATTTTTCCATTTTTCACTTTACTCCGATTCATTTTGGTTTTAACTGTAAAATGAAATAGAAGTCTTAAATTGTATATTGCAAAATAATATGATGACATTATAATTTTTTCAAATTTATCGAAAAATGTAAATTGAACTTGTTCTTCTTTCTAAATATGAAGCGCGAAATGAAATTTCAAAATGCTTGATTTCAACGGCCTGATTGATGTGATATCGTATTAAGTCACCACAGCGACCATAGCACAGCCGTTACCAAGTATACCACACGTGCATGAATGAAAAGTTCCACCACATAGGTTTGGATATGAAAAAGTCAAAGGGGAAAACCAATTTAGCTTTGCATATGGAGCAGCTCTGGCTAAAGCCGAATATCGTTTGAATATTTTTGTAATTCTACTCTTTTGAAATTTTGTGCCTTCTGGCTAAAGTTTATTTCAGTTTCTCAGTTCAGTTTCTCAAAGAAATCAGACCCCCCGTCATTATATGAATAGGGGGTCTGGTTCTCTGCAGCTGACTGTACCAATGAGTTTTTAAAATACAATTTAATTAGTTATGTGTATTTATCCGACTGCTCTTAAACGGTGAAGGAAAACATCGTGAGGAAACCTGCATGCCTGAGAAATAAAAATTCTAAGGCATGTGAAGTCTCCAACCCGCATTTGGCCAGCGTGATGGACTATGGCCCATAGTTCCTCAATATATGAGAGAAGGCCTATATCCCTGCAGTGGGATGTTTACGGGCTGAGATGATGAGGCTGACATTGCGTGTTTCGTCTTCAGCCAAGTCGTCACTATCCACACCAAAACAACTGTTTGTGCTTTACCGGGCTCAGGTCCGCTCGTGCATGGAATACTGCTGTCGCCTCTGGGATGGTTCAGCCAAGTACCAACTCAGTACACTCGCTTCCGTGGTACGACGTGCCATAAGACTAATAGGTGATCATTCGATTTATGCTAAATTGCGAGCCTCGAACTCTCGAAAAAATCCAGAAGAATGTGGTCCAACACATCTTCTCTCTGTCGTAAAAAAAGCTTCCGCAATATAGGTTACTTACTTTGTTCCAATTTGCATAAAAATTTATATGGGATAAATGGTTTCGGTTATTGCAATGAAGTAATTCCGTGCTGCTTGTCGAAAATCAATTCCCTGATAATGTCAACAGTGGTTTCAGTAACCCAAGAGAACCGCTTGGCGATTCCTTGAAAATCCCGTACTACATTTTTCGAGGCGTGGTCCGTACTCCAGAACTCTTCCTCCGACGCCATTGGTTCTGCGTCAGATGTAGCCAGTTCGATAATTTCTAAATTATACTGATCTGAAGTAAATTTATGCATTTTTCGTGCATAGTTTCCGGTATGGAAAAAATGGAACCAACTGTCTCTACCTGTGGTTATCCTAAATGACAATAGGGATGATATTGTCACACACACACACACAAACTATATTAGAACATACAATACAACACGATACGAACAAATAGTTTTTATTACAGAGTAAATAATTTACAATAACTTTTGATGATAATAAAATACACAATCAACAAAACAGTAAAAATACGCCCCGAAAACAGAACCTCCTTCTTTTTTGAAGTCGGTTAACAAAGGAATTTTCATACAATTTAAATATTCAATTAATTAAGTTATTACTGTTTACTTTCATTAGATTGTGTATTTTATAGGCTAGGCAGGCACCGACTTCAAAAAGTACCTATTGTATATATTTTTAATTTCATTATTATACCTAACTATTATTGTATAGCATATAAATTGTATTGTATTCTCATTATATATAATAGTGTATATCTATCTATAAAGAACATTCTGCTCTGGTTTATTATTTCATACTTTTCAGTTATTATTATTGCAGAAGTTTAATTAAATTATTTTTTCCGGGTTTTTTGAAGTCGTTTTTTTTTAAATCCTTTTTTATTTAATTCTTTTTAGTGTCTGGTCAGACATTACAAAATAATAAAATATATTAATTGACCAATATGGGCAGGCCTACGAAAGGTGCTGCTCGTTTAAAGAACTGTTGGTCAAAAGAAACCGAAACTGAAAGGGTACTACGGCTTGAAAAAAATGCCTCACGGAACGCAATTTCGAGTTCCCAGGAGACGCCCGAAGCTCGCCGAGTACATCTAGTAGCTATGAAAGATTACGTTAAATCACGTATTCGCCAGGAAACTCCCGAACAGAACGAGCATAGACTCGGTCTTATACACGACCGGCTTGCCGAGGAGTCCGCTGAGCAGCGTGAGCGCAGGCACGGCCTTATAATCACGTAAATCGGCCTAAAAATCTCGGACTAATCGATGTACATACATAAAGATTACAGAACCTCCTCCTTTTTTGAAGTTGGTTAAAAAAAGTTATTAGTATTTATCCGTGGTTTCTAATCTCCCTGATAATTTTTGTGCGATGGCGACCTTCTCGCTCCTACAGATTAGATGGGCAGTTCGGGTGTACCAGCTCGACCTGATGATCTTCAATTTGTCATATTTATTGCTGATAATCACACCGATCTTTTCTACACTTTTTCCATACAAACCCAAACTGTATCTACTTAGTTTCTCTGTGTAAAAACTATGCAATCGTCTAAATATGTAATGTGATTCTGATGTTTACCATGATTACACAAAAACTACTGAACCTATTGCGCTGAAATTACAATGGGACCAACTCGACGGTATCCCCTTTCATTTACAAAAAGAACCATGTGAATCAACCGCCAATCGGTGTATATATCGCCGCAGATATCGGTGTACATATATAAAAAAAAAAAAAAAAAAAATACGCCCCGAATACAGAACCTCCTCCTTTTTCGAAGTCGTTTAAAAATGGAACACAATTATTCGACCTTATGACTAACAGAGTATTAACAGATATCATATTGACATAACGCTTCCAAACATTTAAAATCAACTCGCTTGCCAAGCGTCTCACCCAAATATACATTTAGGTAAATTTTATACAAAAAACATCTGTTATATTTATTTAAGGAGCCGACGACGTCAAAGCCCCTACTAAATGTAGTACCAACCAGAGCCACAACTTGAAACCATGCCAGTTAATATACAAGGCCAATATGTCTATACCACTTAATCGCCTTTTCATTCTATTATTTCTGAGTTTTTATGAAGGCAAGCATTAGAAAATTAAACCAGAAGTCGAGCTACTACAATTATTTACGCGAACCAAAGATTCAAAAATCTCTGTCCACTTCAATATACACATATCATCACCATATCAGTCGAAAGACGTCCACTGCTGTACAAAGCCCTCACCCAAAGATCTCCTCATTTCTGATTCTATCCCGCAGGGAGACTCCGAGCATAGCTCTCTCCATTGCACTTTTGGTGACCTTGAGCCTTCTTATTAGGCCCATAGTGAGCGACCACTAAAGCTTTCATAAGAAGGCTCAAGGCGATTAATATATATAACATATAATAAATATTTAGAATAATAATAACAATTTTGAAAAACCCCAAAAGACTATGACATCATCCAAATACACCAAACAACTGTATTAAAAGCTAAATATCTTCGAAACAAAATATTTGGGTTTCTGGGCCAGTACGCTTCCACCTTCGGCCTCATCTTCACTTAACATCAGGTGTGATTAAGGTCAAGTGCTAACCCGTCGTGCATAAAAAAAAAACGACTTAACCGATTTTCATCAACGTGGCTAATAACCTGTCCCTCATTTGGTCTTTAATATAAAAATCCCCACTCCAATCAGACCATGCATTATTTAGGTACATCCGGACAAAGACTGCATACACACACATAATACCATCAAACACATAAGACTCGTTCTTTTTCATCAAGAGTTAAAAACAATTCTGATTTCAAACTGAATGCGTAGATTCATTTGTCGGGAACACTAACGAAGTGGATTTAAAAAATTTGAACTATAACTCGAGCGTGTAATTCCGGGGGTGTAAAGTATGATACAATAACATGACTAATTATTAGTGATTATTAGTGCAAACCTCACCTACTGGTAGCTTGTATCTTTACCCTAAGGTTTGCCTGGAAGAGATCGCTGTTAGCGATAAGGCCGCCTTTTTGTGCGATTAATGATGTACGCTGTATTCTTCATGTATCTTTTGTTAATTGTGCAATAAAGAGTATTTGTATTGTATTGTATTGTAATTATCAGGTGTCATAATTTCGTTTAACATAAGTTTAAAATGTCACAACGTCTTGTTGGCTTAATTTCATTTAATATAATGGGCATTTTGTATAATACATATTTAATCTTATAATTACTTACTATACAATATTCAATTCATATAATAATTAAAATATATATTCAACATGGTCATATAATGGTGAACAACTCATAAAACGTTTTTCGACACACTTGAGTTACTTGTCAATTTATACGCTGTAAGACGTTTATGAGCCGTACGCGGGATTAATTAGCCTTTGTGAGCTCTAATTTTAATATAAAGGAGATGTTGAAAATTTATTGTTGGCAAATTACCTGTTAACGTATATCCACCAACTTGTAATTCATCTTTAAATTGTAGCAATTAAAATTTGTACATACTTCATTTAACATTCATACCCCTCCGAGTGTCTAAATTATTTATGGGTAAAACCGACATGTATTAGCAAAAATAGCTACTACTAAACGCACGTAAAGGTATGTACTGAACTATTCAGTCTATATTGCTTGATGAATCTGCTCAAGGTCATGCAACGAGCTATGGCGAGGGCGATGCTCGGCGTTTAACGACGTGATCGAATCAGGAATGGAGAAATCCGTAGTTGAACGAAAGTCACTTACATAGCCTTAAATCAAATCAAATCAAAAATATTTTATTCAATGTAGGATACAAAAATATCACTTATTGAAAGTCAACATGTTATTTTTTTTTTAACTATATCGCTTCAAAGGTGTTATGGTTAGGGAGAAGAAGCGACAAGAAACTCCGCAACAACACATCTTTTCAATTAGTTTCCATCTTTACAATAATATTACATTTTACATTACATATTACAAAACAATAGCAATTAACATAAAACGATCAGCTAACACCCGATCTCCTTTTCGCGTAAATAATCATCTATCCTGTAATAACCCTTCTTACACATAGTTTCTTTAATGTGGCGTTTAAATTTCTGCTCTGTTAAACTCAATACATGTTCTGGTATTTTATTGTAAAAGCGTATGCTGTGTCCCACAAAGGATGTGCTAACCTTGCTAAGTCTAAATTGTGGAATTTCAATTTTATTTTTGTTTCTAGTATTCAAATTACACATGTGCCCTGTCCACTGCCACTTCAACTTCATCATATTTTGTGGGATTGCCCGCGCTGGTCTAATGAAAGGAGGTTCATGCTGGATAAAGTGTCATCGTATAACCATCCGGTCTTCTACACCGATTTAGTGGCGACCCCACATAATTTTCAAGCCATTAGGAAATTTTGCCACGATTACTATTGGCATTATTATTCGCGGTAGTATTTTGCTTCCTAAACATTAACACTCACTGTGTTGTGGCGCTGACCGTGGTGTATCAAAACAGGTTGTCAAGCATAACTTGATCCCCTTCCCCATAGGTTAAGCTTTAGTGCTGATTTTGAATTCTACACTCCCATTTGCCGAGGAGGGGGGGACTTCTTTTCTACTTCACACCTTTAACTCTTCTTAAATTAGGCTGGGGTCCAAGGTAGCAATAGAGACACGTAGGCCACCATCTTTCTTGAGTAGGCGCCGTGCAGAGTACCACTGTTGATCCTGCCTTACAGGAGTTGCAGTGGGAGGAATGTGGAGGCGGGTAATGCCACTTCAACTTACTTATACACTGGTCTGTATCGGTTACTTTCGTTCTTTGACAAATCCGTATTTATACTCATTTTTACAATGAAAATACTATCTAAAGTTATCCAAACCAACTCTCGCTCGAAGAAATAACTTTTGAAAGTGTAATGTATATTTTTCATGTGGAAACACTAAATAGTGCTTGGTACAGGTGTGTTGATCCCGCAGAGAGCAAACTTTACCCTGGCATTAACTTTCATCACGAAACTTTGTAACTAACAACGTACTTTAGATTTTATCACGTTTCCATTTCAATTAACCAAGTTCTAGTTTTTTTATAGACTTCTTATGGATACTTTAACCATTACTGGGTGATATAACACAGTAAGCTTCTGCTCAATTTTAAAAGTTTCATATCTTACTGATACAGGGTGGTCTAGGGTAATGAAGAGAGAGTACCGTACAAACAAATTTACATTTTTAAAACAGAAACTACACAAATGACCTAAACGAATTGGGACTCAAATTGATATAATTTCCCAAAAAATCACCCGTATTTTCTGGCATCAATCAATAGTGTTCATAAATGATGAAATCACTTAATTAAATAGATCGTTACTTCCTGAAACCGTAAAATATAAAGTAATTTAATAGCAAAGAACCCGAAACCTCCAGCGTTATTTAGACGCCGCAATCATAAACCATGAAAAATGCTACCCACTCGTTCACAATTAATTTGCCCTTCAAATGAAACCGCAGTCCAATTATAAAGTTATGTATACATAATACCGAAATTCCGTATCACTCGAGTTTTGCCCATCGTCAGATACGAACGCGATTTTCAGAACATCCGCCAGGATTCAACAATTATTCTGATGAAAATTAAACAAGCGCTTGACCGCAGTTCTGTGCGGGTTCGTTAACTTCAAGATACCAATAAAACTTTGTATTTTTGTAGGTCCTTGAATAAATAAAAATACATACTGTCTTTCCTCCAGGAAAGTCCTTCCGTGCCTGTGTTTAAGAAGAGGTTAAAAAAGCACTATATTTTTCAATCTTTTGATTAGGCATTTATTATTTGATTTATTTATGTATTTGTATTTATTTTATAATATTTTAAATAGTTTTTAATTTGTATTTGTTTCATAGGTATTTATTATTAACTACGTTATATATATATATATGTGTGTGTGTGTTGGTGAAGGTAAGTAGATAATTTTAAACACAGTTATATTAGCAGATAAGTTATATAATTGTGTATGAAATTTGTATCAAAACATATAAAGAACATGTAAAATTTTAGTTTATAACATTTATTTTTGATATTTTTGGACTCCACCTACAGAGCATAGCTCTTAAATAAAAGAGTTTTTACAAAGCAACACCAACACATTCACCTAAATAATTAATATTGAATTATTAAGCAATAAATACGAAAAGTATTTTGATACTTGTATTATTTATGTTTACTGTACCTACTTTATTAGTTCAATTTTTTGTATACCACGACCGCTATATGAAATATTGATATTGTTAAAAAAAAAGAGAACGGAGCACATCGTTTTTTGGTCCTTCGCTCTGTACCGAAAATTCAGAAAAAAATTCGGGCTGCGTGCACTTCACAGCGTTCAATCAAATTGGACCTTCATATGATGAATGGTGACGTCACATATACACCTGAGTAATTTACAGCGTGAGTAATTTACAGCGTACATCCTCTATCAAAGGTTAAAAAGAGCCCATTAGCGGGCCTGTAACGAGAGACGCCTCTTAGCGCTGACTCCCGATAGAGTTTAATTGAATCCTTAATAGCTATTCTCGGAATTGTTAACGGTGATTGTGGCTATATGTATGTCAACGATGGTAATTATAAAGTGATTGGAGTTTTATAGCTACCTACCTAGCTATCGGTGATAAATCTGCGTACACAACCTTAGGCCGACATTCCTTGTAAAGTAAACAGATTTTACGTACAAGGAACGTAGCGCCTCGACCAATTTGCAATAGGTGTGTTGAAGTAAATTTGCTTATACGACCTCCAACTCCGACCTAAATCAATTCAGATATTTCGTCTTGCCGTAATCGGATTTTTACCCGACAGCCCCAAAAAAAAGAGAGTAATGTTTTTGAGTGTATATATGTATGTAGATTTCTATGTTACCTCCTGTCGCCTAAACGGCTCGACCGACGTTCAAGGTGTTGTTCGATTCGTCTTGATCTCTAGTATCATAGAATACATTTAATGGTAAAAAATTCCAATATAGCGCCCGCAAAATACAATATGTGCTGTCGGGTTTTTGGTTTTTTATACTTTAATCATTCTCTGTAATTTGACTTTTCTATTTTCCTTTGATTATTATTTATATAGTTTTGATTATTAGTTTTACCACTAGCTAGATTATGTATTGGTGGTTTTCTAACTCGATTTATTTTTTTCAAAAGGGACTTACTCGTTCTTTTTCCACACAAAATTCTTTTAGCATAAAAGCGATTAATTGTATGCATGCTGGTTTTCTTTGTATAAAACTTTAATATTGTCTAACATTTACACGTCATTGTCAATGTAATGTATCCTATTCAAGAGACAATCATATTATATTCTATTCCATTTTATTCCGTTGTATTTTATTATATTCCATTGTATTCCATTGTATTTCATTGATAAAAGAATTTGGATGAAATTTGTTTTATAGGTAGAACACATCTTGGATTAAAACAAGATCATTTCTAAAGGAATAATGATATACATTAAAGTGAGTGCCTACTTCTCGCGGGATAAACAAATTAAAAAAGGAGCGTCGGTGGCTCAGCGGTTAAGACGTAGTGTCTCAATTTGGGAAGTCCGGGTTCGATTCCCAGGCAGGCCATGTACCAATGAGTTTTTAAATTTAATTGAATTACTTATGTGCATTTATCCGACTCAAAGGCATGTGAAGCCAACCCGCATTGGGCCAACGTGATGGACTACGGCCCATACTCCCTCATATACGAGAGAAGGCCTATAAACCTGCCGTGGGATGTTTACGGGCTGATGTGGATGATGATGATGAAACAAATTAAACATATTCGCGATAAAGTTATCCCACGCAGGCAAAGCTAGTTGCTAATAAAGAGCGGGTTGCCCAATATTATAAAACTGTGCCAAACATTCGGATTCTTAAGAACCAATAATTTACACCAACATTTCGCACACGTATCTTCGGAAGCTACGGATTCGTTCGATAGCACTAACATACGAATGCCGACTGTAATAAGCTGAGGGCCTTTGTCAGACTGACTTTTTTAGACAAAGGGTAGGAGAATTTATGAAATTGAATCCCCACGTGGTGAAAGGGTTCAATTTTGCAAGTATTGGAGCTAATATTACCTTTTTGTAAAATAACGTTCATCAGTTTGAACCTACAAAAACAACATTATCATATTTGCTACGGAGTACGTAGTCGTATAACATCGTAGCCCGTAGTAGGGTGCTACGAGCTACGAACGGACGTTTGCTTATTGGGTGCAAATGAAAATGATTTGTTATATACTAAAAGTGAATATATTTACTGTAACGTAAATTTAAAAACCCCGATCATTTATATACATTCTCTTGTAACACACACAGAAATCATAATGTATTAAAAGTTATCTTCGAAACAGCTGAGCCAGTTTCCTCCAAATATGGCTAATATCAGTTCTCGAAAATAAATATCCATTTCCAAATTGGTTACAGCTAGTTTTGGCACTACAAAGCCACAAAGAGGCATATAGCATACAACATTAAAAACCAAGTTACTGTATATAGAACTACGAAATACGTAGCTTTATAACGTCGTAGCCCGTAGTATAGTGCTACGGTCTACGAGCGGGAGTATCATTGTTTAGCGCTGTCTACACCCTGACATCACGTATGAGTCTGACTACAGATACTGTATCACCCTAAAAGTAAACGTATTTATTTCAATTTAAATAACTATGAATGGAAAATTTAGAGTACAAGTGATTATAATATATCATCCAGATAAATCAAATTGTGTTTTAAGCTAAAAATATAGCTGATGCTCCCCATCGACCCGAAACGAAGAAGAAGTTAAATATCTTCGGAATCGCTAAACCGATTTTCATCAAACATGGCTAGGTACGTATATCCATAATATGTAATATAAAAAAATTTGAAATCCTCGAAAGACCGTGATATCATACATACCTAACTACATACATAACTTCACGATTTTTATCCCAAATGGGGTGGTCGGATATATCCCAAACACTAGTGTTTGGGTGTTCCAAACATTAAGGGTGTAATGATTGAAATAACATCCACGGTATATCATGTAAATACACCAAAAATTTGTGTTTAAAGCTAAGTGTCTATGAAACGACTTAACCGATTTCCATTAAATGTATAAGAAGAATCTGTCCCTTCATTTAGTCTTTAATACAAAAAACCGTACTCTGATCGGACCACGCAATACTGAGATACATCTAGACAAAGATTGGACACATACACAATGCTTTCAAAAACATTGCACAAAATATATATCTATTTAAAAAACAAAAAACCCGACAGCATATTTTGTATTTTACGAGCGCCATGTAGAATGTATTCTATGACACTCTAGGGATCAAGACGAATCAAACAACACCTTTCACTTCAAAATCGGTCGAGTCGTTTAGGCTACAGAAGGTAACATAGAAATCTACATACATACAACCTCCTTCTTTGGGTTGTCGGGTAATAAAAACCGTACTCTAATCGCATCGCGCAACTGATATACCTACATCTAGACAGAGACTGGACACATACACACACAATGCCATCAAACACGTGACACCCACCGTTTTTCGTCGGCGGTTAAAAATCCAAAACTGCCTTATCACTGTGAGTGTTTTCTTCCATTTTCCGCTTGCCTAAACGTTTCTAAATACTGTCACATTCATTTCAACAGTTACTATAGTGGATTGCTTCGAGCAAATGTTGAACTCAGTCTAATTACATTTACACAATGTGTAATTAAGTGTCGTGCACCTACGAGAGCTTTAGGTATTTATAGCAACACTATTCGTATATAATACGATTCGGGACAGCTATGTGTGTTTCTTGTGCCGCTTCTTTTTACCCGACATTCCCAAAAAGGAGGGTTAAGTTTTTCGAGTGTATGTATGTATATATATTTTTTTGTATGCACAACGGGTTGTTACTTGACCTGAATCACACCTGATGTTAAGTGAAGATGAGGTCGAAGGTGGAATCGTACTGACCTGGAAACCCCAACACATTTGGAGGACTGGCTATCATATCTCTGACAACCGGAACACAACAATGCTATTAACATTGCTGCTTGAAGGCAGATTTAGATAAGATGGTGGTAGCTAGCCAGGCGGACATTTAAAATGCCTTACCACCAACCAAACCGAGTACTTAAACATGTACCCCGCTGGGGATCGAACCCGCGATCTCCCAATCGTAAACCCAATGTTGTTTACATTGAGCCACGGAGGCGAATTTCTATGTTACCTCCTAATGGCTCTACCGATTTTGAGGGCAAGGTGTTGTCGATTCCTCTTGATCCCGAGAATGTTATAGGATACATTTTATCGTAAAAAATCCAACATGGCGCTCGCATATTACAAAATATCCTGGTGGGAATGTTTTTCGAGTGTACGTATGTATGTATTTCTATGTTACCTCCTGTAGCTTAAACGGCGCTACCGATTTTGAAGTGCAAGGTGTCGTTCGATTCGTCTTGATCCCTAGAGTGTCATTTATTTTTTATGGTAGAAAATCCAACATGGCTCTTGCAAAATACAAAATATGGTTTTGGTTTTTAAATACTGAAATAGTTATTAATTTATAATTACATGACTTTATGTATGTATGTATTTGTGAATTGATAAGGAGCTGTTGCTAACTACCTGGAGCAGCGCATTAGTCTGGTCAGCAAAGTGTCAACGCCGCTTGCCTTCTCGGCGCCCTGCCTCAAAGCATTATGGAATATGTTTTCTACCTAAGCCATGAATATATATTTTTATATGTTTTATGTTATATCTTGTATTATTTAAATAATAACTATAAAATGATTAGATAGTTATTACAAATTTCATGGTTACTATTGAATTGCATAGACTTATTTGCATAGACAGCTACTGATATTTCTATTTCAGCTAGCCTGTTATCTCTGCATACAACAAGCAAAATTGATTGTGAGTATTATGGGTGTGTGCGTGTACTTGCAAATACTCTTATTTTGTACCTTAGGAGCAACTTTATTATTAATATTTAATCCAAAACAGCATTTCGAATTCAATAGATCCAATGTAAACGAAAATATATTTATCCTAACTTGCTCGTAAGCCATAGTATTTCCAATACATTACTGCGACTGATCTGCGTGATCAGAATATTGCTTAGGTTTCATTTCGCCAAAGTGCATTAAGACAGACTATAGTAAGTATTAATATTACTAAAATATAGGAGGGGTGAGTAGACCGTCAGACAGTTCAAAAATCTTTTACTAATTGAACAGAGTCTGAAATAATACTCGGTATTTCATAAATTTCAGACGGTCAGTCAGTATATTGAACGTGTACGGTTCTTTTACTTTTATTGTACCGTATCAAAAATGGTAAAACGGAATACTTTAGGAATCGCCTTTGCATCTATCCGTCCGTTTATCTATCCGTACATTCATCTATAGACGAAGAGAAATTGAATTTTGGAATAGTTTCATATCATACAGCATCGTGTCGCAAGCAGCAAGTCACCTGAAACGTTATTAAAGGACGATTCGGACACATTACATTTGCAACTACAGCATTCTGAAAATTATCGGTGCTAGATCGGACTGCCCCTTTCAGGGATGCTGGGTGGCGACGGTCACATGTCTATGTAAATAAATAAATAAACATTCTTTTATGTAAATAAAAACTAACAATATACTAACTTATATCTTAACCTATACCTAAGCGCTATTGTTACTAACACTAACAATAATATGGACTCATTCTGAAATAAACTTTTATTTAATTTAATTTATTAACATTTTTTCAAAAAACAATTCAAAATTGCTTTCCCTCAAGACTATCAGTAAATTAACGACCAGTATGGAACACTTATTGCCCGATTTGGCAGGTGTTTATTAAGAGATCAGCCCTTAGATTATGTAATTTCGTCGTGATCGTTATCGATTACGTTGACCAATGAGAAACCACCAAATTACCGAGCGAGCGATGAGCCAACCAATCACATGTCAGAACGTAACCGATGACGATAACGATGAAATTATCTAATAGAACCTCAGTTTTGTTGTCTTTTTCTGATATTTGATGTTTACCACTCCCTTAAAATTTCACAAGAACCGAGGTTCATAGATTTGTTAAATGAGTATTCCGTTAAATATTATAACAAATATAGTAGTATTAGGTCCTTACCTATGAAATTGACGTTTTGTATGAAGAATTTCATTAAGACTGTTTTCTCCATACAAACATTTTTGATTTTTTTTTTGGGAACGGCAAATGCAAATTTATCTAAACTTTGTCTGTATTATCGGATAACATTAAGTTTAGTATAGGCAGCGTTAATTTTTAAAAGTAACCGCTTTATAAAAGTTTCAGCGAATCTAAGAAATGATTATGGGAAGCACATGAAAAGAGCTCTGTTCAATTTTTTTTTATTATGTAATTTAGCCCAGAAATTAAAAAATATTTCATGTGAAACCTTGAAATAATATTCCATTTTCCAAATAAAAAACAAATTTGGATATGGCTTTGAAAATCGCAGGAATTGGTACATATGATTAACGAAGAAAAAAAGTCCAATTTCATAGGTAAAGACCCAATATATGATTATATTTATTGTTATTATGTTGAGTGATTAAGAAACGTAGGAGGTGATAACGCGAGGGATGAGTTAAAACCACCGAGACATGGCGATGTCACTACCTTGGCGACCTGTTTGGTGTAGTGGTTAGCAACTCTGACCACTATACCAAAAGGTTGCGGGTTCGAATCCCGCTAGGGGCATATGTTTGTATGATGAATACGGACCTGTGTACCCGAGTTATGGTTGTTTTCATTTATAATAAGTATTAATTTACAACAAAAAAAATGTATTTATGTGTTATATCAACCATCTGGTATCCATAACACAAGCATATAGTTGCTTACTGTGGAACTAGATGGCGCTGTGTGTATGTATTTATTTGATTTATTATTTATTTATGTACTAAACACTCATTCATTATGATACTCATTATCGATACTGAAATAGTTATAGAAGGAGGTTTTATCAGGCCTCTGTCTATGTTCATCACCATTAGCATAAATACATACAGCACCACCAATAAGAATAATGACATTGAAACAAAGTTTTTCAATTTACAACTTGAATAAACTATTCAACATTGTCTGTTTGGGACGACCGCAAAGTAAGACCCTTTTCAATCGTTTCAGGGACAGGACATTTCCAATTCAATTAATACGTCATAGTTGAGTGCGCACATTTATTGGGCAAATTTTATGAAGATTCTAAATGTTTTCCAATTCGATGACCTACTCTTGACTATCAATTTATTTTTCGTTATAATAATCAGGTTGGATTATAATTGGCACCAACCATATTTTTACGTGTGCTGTGTAGTTTCAGCACTGAAATAGAATAGCAACCTGTCCCTTCCCGTGGGTGTCCTAAAAGGTGACTAAGGGACATTCCACTAAAAAGCATCTATGGAATCTATGGATTTGCACGTTTCAACGGCGATGGACTCACCCCCTGTTACGTGTGCATTTCTATACATAAGGTGAACCATGGATATTGTTTCAATGATTAAACTTTAGACCCAAACACTATTGTTTGGGATATCACTGACCACCCCATTTGGAATAGAGGTCGTGACGTTATGTATGTATGTATGTATGTATGTTATACGATATCTATGTCATTTTTAATCGATTTTAATGGTTATTCTTGGTTTAATATAGGGTATACCGCCAAAGTGGGTAAGATCAGATGATGCACTCCGGTGATAGAGGATGGAACCTTACTGAATTCTGTTGTTTAGATAATTTTGGCAGTCCAATTATTATTACTATTTATTACACTAACAATACATGGACACGGTTGTGGAATTTCGTGCTTTTCTTTAGAGTGAAACTCGATTTTCAATTTTTTTTATGGTTAACTGGATACGCGTTTGACCACAATCTCACCTGATTGGAAGTAACGATGTTTGTTTGTTTGTTGCTCAATTACAACGAAACGGATGAACGGATTTTGATGAAATTTTGTATATAGGTATAAAATGCCCTGGATTGAAACATGGGATATTTTACATCCCGATAAAGTGAGTAGTTCCCGCAGGATAAACAAATTAAACATATCGATAAAGTTATTCCAAACAGACGAAGCCGCGGGCGGAAAACTAGTTTTTTTAATAAATGCACACAATGTTACATAAATAAGAGTATGGAAATAGTTCACTAAGTCGATTTACAGTTTATTTCCTATAGATGAGAACCGTAAAAAACTAAATTTTATGTATTGAAAATTATAAAGACAAAGCAATTACATTTTAATTCGATCTTTTGAACCGACTTGGTAAACCTAGTACTTACCTGGTTTTAATTAAAGATTCCTTTTAGCTTTCTGGTAATTTATTAAATAGGTTAGCACCTCTCGACGCAAGATATTTTTACGACAATTTTATGCAGTGTATATTTTGCCTTAGTAATTAACAAGATCATATCATTCTAATGAATGTTACTGAGTCGCATTTCTATTAACAAAGTTCTTACATAAATTACTATTAAAGAGAAAACTATCATCATATTAGAGAGAGTGCCTATACTACAATTAGCACGGAAGTTAGTTTGTTTAACTCAACTTTGATATATCTTCTAACTTGTATAATTTTCGACGGATGTTATAGAACATTTTTCTGCTTGTATGTAAAAGCTTACTGACTAGAAATCCACCAAAATAAAAACTTCAATTTTCTCACTTCCTTACAAAACCTTATAAATAAATAAATGTCTTTCCACATACACAAAGCGCCATCTAGGTCCACAGTAAGCATCTAGGCTTATGTTATGGATACCAGATGGTTGATAAACTACACAAATACATTTTTTTTGTAAATAAACTACATATATAAATGAAAAACATCCATAACTCGGGAACACATGTCTGTATTCATCATACTAACATATGCCCCTAGCGGGATTCGAACCCGCGACCTTTTGGTATAGTAGCAGAATTTGGTAAATTATGGAGGTAGTAGGTGTACGAGAGTAAGTGTTTGGAAAGATATGGTATGCTCTACCCTCTCTTAGTGAGATAAGTCTGTGCCCTAGCAATGAGGCTGCATATTATATTTTTTTTAAATACATTTACTAAGTTTGTTTAAAAAACACCGTGAGTCACATTTAATGGAAAAACAAAAAATTGTAATTCGAAAGTGATTCCTCTAGAAGATCTTTCTATGCACGTCTCATTTTCTTATCATTGTTACTCAACACTAACTAGAGCAACAACGGACACTTTTCACTTACGATTGGATAAAATGTACACGAAAATGAAAACACTAATGTGCACGTACTTTTATACACACGTAAGGTATTTGTAGGGGTTGTAACTGAAAACCGTTGAGTGATGTGCCACATTGAGTTAGGACCCATTTGAGCCTTCTGTTTCTTCATTTTCATTTGTGTGTATATATATTTTTATTTTTTGTGTTTGTATGTGAACGCAATGACGTAAATAAATACTTTATCTATCAATTTAACTATTACTTAACTTTGCTTCCACCTCTCATGCAACCACCACCTGGTAGATTATAGATGGTATAATACACCACGAGGTGGTTGCATGAGACTACAGACAGACACTAGACAGTATTTTCCCCTTAACTGTGACTTCCGGCCCCCCGTCATTCTTCCCTGCAATGAAATAGACACTGTCTAAGATGCCAGAGTTATAACTGTTACCCTTGCCTCTACTCATCATTATACCAGTCTATGTTTTGGTAAAGTGTACAATAAATATGTTGGGAGCTCTGTAACAGATATTTAGATATACACACGTAAGCCACACCTACTAGTTAGCTGAAGGAATCCCCTGTCACTTCCATAAGACACTTAATTAATCACTGATGGAATGCAATAATATGCAAATTGCATTCTGAGCCCAGTGTCGGAGCGCTCAACGATTTTGTAGGACGTGCCACTCATTCCCCGAAGAACTGATTCCGTGTTTTAACGAGTTGCGTCACCATGAGAAGGATAATTGCGATGTTAATGTCAGTCAACTTGGAGGGGTAAATTGGAGTTTTGCAAACGGAAATGAAATCAACTTTTGTGTGAAACATTTCAGGCTTAGAACCTCCACATCAACTGGAGAAGGTACGGGTCATCATCCATCCATCCATAATGGATTAGTGAACTTGTCAACCGAGAACACGCCTTCCGAGTCACGTAAACTCTCGTATGACAGCGCCAGCAAATAACAAATGCGACTGCGCCATGGTTGCGTCGAGTGTGTCCATTTAAACGCACAATGTACTAAATCGTGGGGCCAATTTTTACAGAGTGTTCTTCCAATGATTATGATCAACTTTTGTTATGGAGATAATTCTGAAATCAGCTATTCCGTAAAATGTCTTGTTCGAGTACCTATTGAATGTTTGTAATAAATAGCTGATTTGTTTAGAACACTGACAGAATTTTATTATTCTAACTGGCCACATCCAAATTTCACGTATAATTGGTTATCTGCAACATTTCAATCACTCACAACCTGACCTTACATTAAAGTGTGTTATTTTATTTATTCACCAAAAACATGTCAAATGCAGCCGCTGTAACAACACAATAATATATACAAAAGAAACTTCTTAGAAAAAGGAAAAGTCTATTCGTCTTGCACAGAAATTTAAATTACAGCTTTGGGTAAAGTATCGTTAGCGATCGGAGAACGTAGGGTTGTGTTTCTTGCTCTATGTTTGAACAAACAACACGAACTCAAGCAAGTGACACCCAACGCTGAACACTAAGCAAGAAGTTTGTCTGTTTATGAACGCTTCCTCTTCACCACAGATACTTCATAAACTAGGAACTGTTGAAAATCGTGGGATGCACGAATTTTATTATGAAATCAATGCATAAGAGGCACCAGCTTTCGGTGGTTTATGGGAATTAATAACTATTTAAAAGTATTATGTAATCCATTATGATAATGTTTGAGCGATTTTTATTGCCTTTTTGAATTCCTGACCCCAAATGCTACATAGAAAAATAAAACGAAATTCAAGCAACAATGTGTGATTCACTATAATATTGTAGTACCGAAATAATTTCTAATGCTTCAAGTTTCAGCATTCCCCCAAGTATGAGTACAACACACAAATTGGTCGCACAAATTATACATACAACAATTTAAAAAACGGTAAGAGAAGGTAAAAGGTTAGTTTATAATTAATCTTCCCAAGTCTATGGTATATTGTTAACTTCAACCGATGGTCACACTTCAACTTGAAAAAAGGTACAAAATTTTTCATACACAAAGCTTTCTAAGATGCAGCACAAATATTTGTAACTTATCTATTATTACCTATATTGTATGTCAGCAATATCCGGCAAACTGAAACTTCAGAATAGGTTCACTAGGAAATTAAACAAGTCGAAGTTCCTAGTTGTTGTGGTTACTCTAAACTTCAAGCTACTTACGTGAGTGCAAAATCAGTGACGCGCCCACTTGACTGCCAGAGACATTTGGAGAGAAACTGCAGTGTGCATGCATATGACATTACCCTTGCTGGCATGTAAGAGTACATACTTTGCTTGCTTGAGATGTGAATCTTGTGCCTCGTATTCGGAGTAAGTGCATTACATTCGCAGTAATGCTTTTAGAATTTGAATTATTTAATCGAGTTCACATCAGCAAAATATATAACAGGGTGTGCGTATACTCGACCCGATTTGTATCGTTGTCATGGGAATGTTTAATAATTGGGAAGTGTTTTTGGGAAATTTATCTAAGAGTTATCTTACCATCAAATGGTAGAAGCTATAGTCACTTCCTCGGTCCTTTCTTACATGGGAAGTGACCAGTTCGTCCTAATGTAATATGATGTTTTCAATAAATTGTCAGAAGTAGTAAGATGAGAAAGGGGCGTACTACGTGAGTTAGCGTGCATATCAGAACACTTATTCCATCACGACATAAGTCTGGACTGAATTGTAACGATCATCGTCATTGTTATTCTCGTAATTTTAAATTACTTGGATTTGGCTAATATGGAATATTAGGTTACCTTTTCAAAGTTCCATATTCTTCAGACATAGCAACTTTTTGCAAACACTCCCTTTAACAAAGCTAAAATCATTTTCTTACAGTTGGCTTGAATTCTATAAAAACAAAATTTTATTAACGCATTTCATTACCAATGGATAACATTAATTGAGATATTGTTAGAAACCCATAAAAAGGTTGAAAACGAGCACAGTATTTACTGTTTATAATTTACATTTCAATGAATTGGCCGCAACCACCGAATTTAATTTTGTGTCGTCTGGAAGAGATCGCTTTTAGTGATAAGACCACCTAATTGTGTTCTATTGTTATCATCAAAAATATTATTGTATTGTGTTGTGTTGTGTTGTGTTGTGTTGTGTTGTATTGTGTTGTGTTATGTTGTGTTGTGTTGTGTTGTATTGTATTGTATTGTATTAATGTAGGTAGTACGAACAATAACTTTATAGATCTAGTTAAAAATAATTGATTACCTATATAGGTTGATGATTTATATAATATAGAATTTACCAGAGAGAGGTGAAATAAAAGTCCAAATCGTATATTAATCAACAGCCTTACATGTCCACACTGTTAGGGTATAGCCTGTTCTTACCGGGAGAGTGTACAATGCACCACGCGAGCCAATTTGAATTGGTAGATTTGTGTCAGACTATTGGCAGTCAGTGTTCATAAGCCGCCCATGTAGACCATCGACGTGGCTTAACAACTGCCTTCAATTGAAACAAGCAGGACCGACATTGTACGTGCCCTCAAATGCCACTCGTGGTAACCCACCTTGCTTAACTTCGCTAATCGAAAACGAATATCGAATGCAACTGCAACACGAATGCTTCTTTCTTTATCGAATTAAAAAAAAATGCTGCATATACAACATACACGTTTACAACATACACGCCAACTTCCTTCATTTGCAAAATTAAAAATGGTTTCTGGGCAAATAAGTACTAGGCCGGTAATCCAACAAAATCTCTTGAGAAATTCAGGAATTACGGGCTTGGACAAATTACCTGAGCATTTTTCAGAATGTCTAAGCACATAAGATCCCTGTGGATTAAGTTTAAATATAAGAACATTTAATAAAGATTATGGGCGAAAATAAACCCACCTTATCCTGAAAAGCACAATGTTTGTGTATTTTTTTGGATAATTGTGATTATCGACGTGTCAAGTTATCAGTGAAGACTGGATAAGACCAAAATTCTACATCTATATTTTATCGTACCTACATTATTATAGACTAGATAGTATATTTATAAAAATTAACCTACCTCACAAGGTAAAACAAGGTCAACCATCATCCTTATTTTAAACAGACTAGTGATCCATCACTAGTTAAAACTTTAGAACTGCAGCTTGCCCCCTAGTTTTGCTTCACCATGGATAGCCCCAATTCAAAGTGAATGATAGGGTGTAGCCCTTAATAATGGGAAAGTTTCGTATACTTCCATTACCTTGTTTATCTCTTTGTTAAGGCCTATCCTGATTATTATAAAAAACATAGCGAGACTATATAACACGTTAGAAATTGTAGTCGTTTTACTCGTCTCGACTACAACAAAAGCTTAGATGGGGACCTGGGGTTCTGTTACATAATTTCATCGTTGTCGTCATTTGTCACGTTTAGACATATGATTGGTTGGCTCATCACTTGCTCGGCAATTTAACTGTTTCTCATTGATCAACGTGACGTGGTCATGACGATACCGATGAAGTTACATAATCTAAAAGCTGATTTGATACCACTTTGCGACACCGAAAACTAGCTACTGCTTACTTTTAGATTGATGTTCCATATTTTTATGTTGTATTATGTAGTACATACAACCCAATAAATTAACTGTAATGTGTAATGTATGTATGTATGTCTCTAAAAGGATTAAATAAAGTTTTCTTTTTCTAATTCTTATAAAGTCAATACAGGGACATATTATATCAGCCTCCTTGTCGCACGTATATTTACAGGAAAAATGTATTTAATTTGAGTTTTTTTTTTTTTTTTTTTTACTAAAGTGCTTATAAGTTCTGTTTCTGTCTGTTCAGTGGTTTGTTTAATGAAATTAAATTCATACATAAATTCAAATTAATTAAATGGCTCCAGAATAATTGTTTTTTATAGTATTAAGGAATATTTTGTTTGTGAGCATGTTTATTGCACAATTGCATGCAGATTGAAAACATGTAAGTACTTAACATGCTAGCTTTTGTCTAGTAAAATACATTATTTTTGTGGTGTAACTTCCTATAATTTTAAAGTTCGTGATTTTTTTGTGAAAGGATTTTTTGTATCAGTAATAAAATAAAAATGTTTTCTAACCATTATATAGCTTGCTTTAGGTATAGTATAGGTATTTAGTTATAAAAATTTAAGAATTAAATTAAAGTTACCACTGTGAACTTCATTGCGGCGTAGAAGATGCCAGGATCTCCTAAAATAATTTTGTAAATAAATAATCAATGGTTTCTTTAAATTTTCTAAAAATTGTTTATAGAGTCATGATATTTGTCGTGAAATTTTTCAAAAATATAAAGAAGTTATTAAACGATTTTTTTCGAAATAGTTACAAGAGTTCTAAGTATATTCTCCGAGGCAATGAAATTCACAATGGTAATTTCAATCTATTTAATAGTATATGTTTTATTACTGATTACCAATAGGTATAGGTACTATGATTATTCTTTATTGCACCAAAATATTACAATAACAGAGTACAAACAATAGGTCACGTAGAAAGGCGGACTTATCACTTTAAGAGATCTCTTCCAGCCAACCTGAGCATTGAAACAGGAAACTTAGTAAATTTGGGGTTTAGCAGTAAATTGTGTGCAAAAGAGAAAATCCTATAACGAATAATAAAACAAATAAAAAAAGAAAAGATAACTGAATAATAAACTTACACTAAATATATTACATATACCTACTGCGAAATATATACATAACATAATTTAAATATATATATACTATAAACCTACATACACATACTAATATCACGAAAGATGGGAGAGGTAATGCTCTTTTAGCCTTTTCTTAAATACTGCAATTGAAGGGCTGTCCTGAATTAATTTTGGCAGTTTATTCCACATCATGGCTGCTTGAACACTAAAGGAGTGAAAAAGAAAGTTTGTGGTGGCTCTAGGACAGGCTATATTTAATTTATAGGATAGGCAGGTACTATATTTAAAGAAAGCTGCCGATTTGTTAGAAAATATTTTTATTCTATCCTATGTGCAAAAAATCACGGTCTTTAAGATTATAGGAATTAAGATTAGATCACTTACAAGATACAAATTCTGTACCAGGACACTGCAATTTTATACACCTAATCATTTCCAAATTCAGGCACATTCATTTATTCCAACTTGGAGCTAGCAGTTTGTCAAAACTAGTTATTTTAAATGCAATAAATAGTGACTATTTAATATCTTTACTGTATTCTTGCAAATAAACAATTTGAATTTGACGTTTACAGGCCTACGATGATATATTCGAGACCGAAGTATCGTTCTGCTATACAAGCAGCTTTGCGTCAACAACCCCATTACCGCGCACTGCGTAAGGAGCTTTACATTTGATGATTTCTAGCTAAACTACAAGGGGCCATTATCACGGCTGCTAATTATCTCTAATAGCCTTAGTGAGACTTTATTGCTCGCAACACTCATACAAGTACACTGAAATAATACAGTAACCCAACTAAGGTCGCGCCAATAAAATAAATCTAACACCAAATTATGACATTCTATGAGTATTCAATATTAGGTAGAATATAATGTAAATGAAAATTTAGTAAACCACCGATTACATGAACTAGATAGATCAAACCGTTAAAATATCTATAAAACGGCCTAACCAATTATCGCCACCTATGGCTGAGAACCTAACCCCGAGTTTTTCAAATTTCTAAGTTCAATCGACTTCGACTATCAACAAATTGTATACATTATTAGATTAGAATACAATAAGCATTGCTTCAAGTGTAAATAATGACAAAAATACGTAAATACGTACGTAAATAATAAAAACTGGGATCGCGTGCTTCATCTTCGACCACATCGTCACTTTCCATCAGGTGAGATTGTGGTGAAAAGCGAATCCAGTCAATAATAAAAATAATAATAATAATAATGTAAGCGCCGTGGGGCACCGTACCTAGGTACCTCCACCTCTCCGTATCGCAATAATTAGTATTGCGTTACGGAGAGGTAGACGTGCGTTGAGAGAGTAGATCCTCTTGGCGCCGGAGGTATCGTCCAAACGTGTCGATAACTCCATCGCTAATTTCGTCGCCCGTGGACGCAAGTTCCACCCCAATCGACGCAAAATGCTTTAAGATTCTAAATTGTCAGAAGAAATTTTTATAATATCCATGTGTAATTAATATAAAATAAATGCAATATTAGCGAAGTTAATAATGTCTGCCGCAGTCAGTTAAGTTCAAAATTCCGTTAAGTTTGCTTACTGAATCCGTAACTGGGCCTTCATGTGCACTACTTTGAGGAATAACCTATGTCTTGCAGTGAAACGATGGGCATTGTATGAAGTTAAGTTACTGGGCTTTGTAAGTACTATGCGCATGGCACCCTATGCATATTTGAGGGGTAAACAGGCGTGATAGGAGGGATCCGCTTTCATAACAACAAACATCAATATTGTTAATTACATACAATGCACAATGAAGGTAGATGGTACTGTTTGCAGCTGAGTGTTCCGTATGAAAGGCATCAATTGAACCAAGAAAGAAAACGTCGTTTAGCGCCATGGCGTACCGGGGTAGGTAGTGCATACAATTTTCTCATCAGCAAGTTCAATTACTTTGTTCGTACCCGATTTCTATGTTACCTCGTTAACGGCTTGACCGATTTTGAAAAGCAAATGCCATGGCCATATATGCCAAGTACATACAATTTTGTCATACCGGTCATAGTAAATAAATAAATAAATCGGTTATTTTCTCCTTAATCAGACAAAGTAGTATACAGTGATTGGAGTAAGTTTTTAAGGAGGTTTAAGTTTCGGAGGTCGCGGGTTCGACCCCCAGCGGGGTACATATTTAGTAGGTACTCGGTTTGGTTGGTGGTAGGGCATATTAAATGTCCGCCTGGCTAGCTACCACCATCTTATCTAAATCTGCCGCCAAACATCAATGTTAATAGCATTGTTGTGTTCCGGTTGTCAGAGATAAGATAGCCAGTCCCCCAAATAAGATGGGGTTTCCGGGTCAGTACGCTACTACCTTCGGCCTCATCTTCACTTAACATAAGGTCTGATTGAGGTCTAGTGCAAGTAATATACATATAGTAACTGGAACCCACATCTAGACAACTTAAATCAATTTTTTTACCCGACTGCCTCAAGAAGCAGTGAATGTTTTTCAAATGTATATAGATTTCGATGTTAGATCCTGTTTAGCCTAAACTAAAATACATTTAATGGTAGAAACATTCGCACTAAGAAGTTCGATTCTTCATTCATCATCCGAACAGCCAAGGCATGGAACTCCCTTCCGGCGTCAGTCTTTCCTGAATCTTGGGATTGGGATCTTCAAGAGCAGAGTGAGTAGGCATTTACTGAGATCGCGTGCTTCATCTCCGACCACATCGTCGCTTTCCATCAGGTGAGATTGTGGTCAAACGCGAATCCAGCCAAAAATAAAAAAAAATAAAAAATCAAAAAAAAATCCAACATAACCTTTTTTTGGTCTATAAATTTATATTGTTGTAAAATTGTTATATGGTCGTAGAAAAAGTATTGCATGCAACTCCGTAAATGGTTAGCTTGTCACTTGCCTACATTCTATTAAATGCGTGACTGTACGCTTTCTAATTATACCGTAAACCGAAAGCTTCCTTGATCTAAACTTCATATCCGACTGCATAATTAAGTTACGAGTATGATTAATTGACGCAATGTATTAGGGGACATATTTAGGAGCCAAAACTTCTAAATTGCCAATTGGTCTATATTTTATTTCATTTATTGGTAAACAAAACAGATTACAATCGTACATGAGAAGAACTTAAAGTTAACTTAGTGTAAGGTTACGCATTCAGATCGTTTCAATTTAAATACTTAAATCTATTTTCATTCAATTTCTCTGACTAAATTAAAAATTAACATTGGCAACACGAGAATGAATGAGTGAACGGATGACGAGAATCTAAAAGAAAACGGAGGGGAAAAAGCAAATGGCGAGTTGAGTCAGTCTATAACAGGCAGTGATCGAAGGAAGTTGTATTTTGTGAGTTACCGTTTGGGAATAAATAGTTTTGGATTGATGTGAGTATATTATTTCCTTACATTTCAGAAGTGGGATTACCCGCTTATTGTGCCATTGAGTCAGAGTAATGCATGCAACAAATGTAGTATCATAGCTGTGGAAGAGAAAGTACCATGTTAGAAAAATCGATGCCATGACTATCTGTCTACTTATTAATTAATGTTATATAAAGCTGGATTTGCAAATATAAACCGAATCAATAATCTGTGTAACGAATTATACCATGTTGACCTATTCATTTTGGCATAATGTCAAATGAAGGTCAAAGTATGTGTGCCGTCATCATCGAAGGGTAATGCTACGGGGGTTCAAGGGGGATCGAAAATTTAACTATTTTTGAGCTACGATGCGCCGTTTTCGAGATATTTCGATTTTAATATTCATACTTGATTATTAGTAATATGCGTGTGTAACAATTTAATACGTGGAGCGTGGGAAACAAGATGGATCACAATTTCTTTCTTTCTCAACTACCCACTTAATCACAGCTAGTTGACTACTGGCTACCTAGTCGATGGTATTTTATTTTATTTATTAGGCAACTCAACAGTAGTGCATATTACATTATACTATAAGTCTAAATTACAATTTTTAGTACTCATATGCCTACCAATTACAGAGATACACAGCTTGCCTAACTAAAGATAGCTTATAAAGAAAATGATTATAACAAGTGATTACATTTAGTTATTTTATGTTAAGTAGTTAACTAATCTATTGCTTATAATTATAAATGTGTTATATTTAACATATTATAAAGACAAGAAATTAACAAGAAATCACAATATTAAATTTATTGCTGAAACACACAAATACAAAGTCTTTATTGTTGTCGAGTTCCAGAAAAATGCCGAGTGGTTGGAAAACACCGGAGCAGCGACGTTTGGCTACGCCCGATGGCGCAGGGCTGCTACCCAGTGAGGCAAGCAGGCGCAGTCGTAGCCATCGGCGCAGCAATAGTCAGCGACGCAGCCGCAGCCCGCGACGCAGCCGCAGTCGTCGCAGCCGCCGCAGCCCGCGGGGCAGTCGCAGCCGCCGCAGCTCGCGGGGCAGTCGCAGTCATCGCAGCCCGCGGCCCAGTCGCAGCTCGCGGCGCAGTCGCAGCCCGCGGCTCAGGCGCAGTGGCAGTCGCCGCAACCGTCGCAGTCGCCGTAGCCGCATTGATGGGGCCGGCCGCAGTGGAAGTTCACGGCTTAGCGACGCAGCAGGCCTGAAGCGTGGTCGCAGTCCGCGCCACGCTGGTGGGACACAGCAAGTATTGCCGCAATCTAAGAGCCCTACTTTTTCGTCTAGAGATATTGCTAGTATAATTAACTTGATTAATAGTGATAAGTCACAGCCATCAACGTCGGGTCCCATGGCTAATTCGAATAGTACCATCAACCATAAAAACATATTGTCAGACTTTGACCCTTCGTCAAAGAACCAGAGGATCGACGTCTGGATCAAGAAGGTCAACGAATGCGCGTCCGTTTATGGTTGGGACGAAAAAACGACCATACACTTCGCCATGCAAAAGCTCCAGGGATTGGCCAAAACCTGGTACGAAAGTTTAAATTCAATACTTTTTAATTGGACAGAGTGGCAGGAAAAGCTGACGAATGCCTTTCCATGTGACCAGAATTATGGCCAATCTCTGGAAGACATGCTTAAAAGGAGAAGTAGGTACGGTGAACCCATAGAGGTTTACTATTACGAAAAATTAGCTCTCTTAAACCAATGCGACATCGAAGGCAAACGAGCGGTCGACTGCATCATTCATGGGTTAAGCGACAAAACGATGAGGTCCAGTGCATTAGCTTTACGCTGCTCGCACCCCGATCAGTTGTTACAATTCTTAATGAGCAATAAAGATGTGCCGCAATTCACTGATCGTGCCAATTTTAGAAGTAAAACAGCATCTATTCCGAATTCCACATCTGGAGGTGGTGCGAGCAACAGAACCAACAGTAATGCTGGCAACTTGTCCCAAAACCAGTTATTCTGTTTTAACTGCAAAGAAAGGGGCCACCCTTACCTTAAATGCCCTAAACCTCTAGTTAGATGTATGAAGTGCCAACGGGTTGGCCACCAGACTGAGGCCTGTATGACCAGAGTAGACAATCGAGACAATAAAGGAGAGACAGTTAGGAAAACAATGCGGATTTCCACTTCCAGTAGCAATTCCAAGTTCATTAAGGAGGGTAAAATAAATAACGTGCCGATTAGAGCTTTCATTGATTTTGGAAGTGAGGTTTCGCTAATTTCTCAGTCGGTTGTTGCGACATTAGGTCTGAGCTGTGATAATATCTCTACGCCCCTTAAGGGATTCGGTAATGATGTTGTTTACGCCTTAGGCAGGGTAGCTGTGGATCTTACCATTGATGACATTTGTGCCCAGGTCGTATGTCAGGTAGTGGAGGACAAACTGCTTGATGTACCTTTGTTAGTAGGTCAATCGTTCACTGAGCAGCCTCACGTTGTTGTCTACAAAAACGCTGAGGAACTGAAATTCTTCGATGTTCGTGGCAAGGTTACTTCTTCTGGAGATGGGACGTTGGCAGAACGCCCCATAACCATCACAGTCTATGCTGACGTTGAGATTTGGGGACCAGCCTCGATTAGGGCCAGTGCTGATTCGATGTTGGCAGGAAATATCTATCTCAATACCAAGGTTATTGGCAAGCCGCCTCAACAGGTTACTATTAGCGGCAGCGTATATGCTATTAGAAGAGGTATAGTTAATATATCTGTTGCCCCAGTTTTCGAGTCTTGTTGTTTGCTAAAAGGGCTTACTATCGGTCGTGGTACGATGGTCAACGTGGTAAATCGTATAGTTCTACCGGAACGCGACACCCCTTTACTAAACAATAGAGCTTTAGATGAAGACAAAGTTAAGATAGGACCTTCGGTTGATGAACCTCACAAACAGAAATTGTTAGAAATATTGAGGAAGTTTAAACACTGTTTCGCGTCAACGCTGAATGAACTAGGGTGCACGAATATTACTGAGATGAATATAGAGCTCAATAGTAATCGGCCCATCGTATACCGACCCTACAGATTGTCACACAAGGAGCGTGAACACGTAAGAGATATGGTTAGTGAGATGTTAGAGGCTGGAATTGTCAGGGAATCTGTCTCTGAGTACGCGAGCCCTATAATTTTGGTGAGGAAGAAGGACGGTAAGGTTCGAATGTGCGTTGATTACCGGTTGCTGAACTCTGTTACCGTCAAAGAAAGGTATCCGATGCCGGTAATCGAAGACGAAATAGCGCGACTATCAGGACAAGCCTATTTCATCACTCTAGATCTAGCATCTGGGTATTACCAGGTGCCGATCTCGGAGAATGCGAAGACTCTCACAGCATTTGTCACCCCGGACGGCCAGTACGAGTTTAATCGCATGCCGTTCGGGTTGGCAAATGCACCAGCGGTCTTCCAACGTATGATGAATAGGATCCTGGGTTCGTCTAGGTATTCGGAGGCAACTGCCTATATTGACGACGTATTAATTTATGGCAAGGACGTTGATGAATGTTTGGAGAGACTGGAGAAGATTCTTGGATTATTGGAACAGGCAAAATTAACCTTGAACCTATCAAAGTGCGAGTTCTTACAAGATAGTATTATTTATTTAGGTTATGAGATCAGTGCTGCGGGCGTAAGGCCGGGAGATAGAAAGATTCAATGCGTGCTGAATTTCCCTCGTCCGTCCAATCCTCATTCTGTCCGTCAGTTTCTGGGACTGGTGGGCTATTTTAGAAAATTCGTAAAAGGGTTTGCTATTTTAGCCCAGCCATTAAACAGGTTACTTAAAAAGGACACTAAATGGGAATGGACGGACGAGCAGGAAGAATCCTTTAAGGTCCTGAAGGAGAAACTAGTTGAACGACCCATTCTAGCAATTTACGACCCAAACTCCGAGACTGAATTACACACCGATGCCAGTAAAGTGGGCATCGGTGGTATATTGCTGCAGCGATCGCATGCTAGTTATCCTTTTCGCCCAGTGGCATTCTACAGTCGACAGACCTCCCCTGAAGAAAAGAATTTTCACGCCTTCGAGTTAGAGACCCTGGCTGTAGTTTGCTCGCTGAATAAATTCAGAGTCTATTTGCTTGGACAGCGTTTTAAAATAGTGACTGACTGCAGTGCCCTGCGATCGACGTTCTCGAAACGTGATCTGATTCCACGCATTGCAAGGTGGTGGTTACTCCTACAAGAGTACCAGTGTACCGTTGAATACCGTTCAGGGACAAAAATGTCTCATGTCGACGCCCTGTCAAGGAATCCGATCGCCGGCACTGAGGATACGTTCGATTCCGATCAGTTTCCGATACCAACGGTGATGTCAATAAACAGTGAGGACTGGTTACATACCCTGCAATTAGGGGATTCTGAGCTATGTAGGATTCGCGACATTCTAACTACTAATATAGACAGCGAAGGGTTGAAATATATTAGAGACAATTACCTAATTAAAGACAACAAGCTGTACAGATATATAGACGATGATAAAACCAACGTTCGTTGGGTTGTTCCGAAGGGCGCAAGATGGCAGCTTTGTCGACTAAACCACGATGAAATTGGACATCCTGGTGTGGAAAAGACCTTAGAACGAATCAAGAGTTCCTATTGGTTCTCTAAAATGTCTAGGTTTATCACTAAATATGTGCGAGCGTGTATAGAGTGCGCGTATTCTAAGAAATCTGGCTCCACGAACGAGGGGCACCTACACCCCATCACTAAAATAGAAGTTCCTTTTCATACCGTCCATGTCGACCATCTTGGGCCCTTTGTCCGCTCAAAAAGGGGGAATTCGTATATCTTAGCCATCGTGGATGCGTTCACTAAATTCATCCTTATCCGGCCTGTCCGCAATACGAAATCCTTGACTGCTATTCGGGTTCTTGAGGATATTTTTTATACCTTCAGGAACCCCGACCGCATCATTAGTGATCGTGGAACATGTTTTACATCGCATGCGTTCAAAAGATTTTGCTCAAGTAAGGGTGTCAAACAGGTATTGAATGCAGTGGCTAGTCCACGATCCAACGGACAGGTCGAGCGGTATAACCGCACCATTCTTGGGTCATTGACGGCACAAAATCTTAACTTCGATGACAGAGAATGGGATGAGAAGGTAGGCAAAGTGCAATGGGGATTGAACAACACCATCCAAAAGACTACTGGAAGGACGCCTACCGAAGTCATGTTTGGACCATGTATGAAAGGTGAGGTAGATCCTAGGATGAACGAAGTAGTACAGGAGACTAGAGAAAACAATGATTTAACTAGCATTCGTGAAGAAGTTAAAGATAAAATAGACGAACAACAAGAAAAGCAGAAGCAAAAGTACGATAAGGGTAGACGTCCTGCCCGTATTTATAGTGAAGGGGAGCTCGTAAAGATTACGAAAACGTGTTTCGCTAACGACGGAAAGAGCAAGAAGCTCCTCCCGTCATACATAGGCCCATTTCGCGTTATATCGGTGGTAGGTAATGACCGCTATACTGTCGCAGCTATTCCAGGGTTTAAGGGCACTAAAAGTAAACGCAAGACAACAGTGGCGGCCGACCGCATGTTGCCTTGGGTCCATGTAGCTGCATTAGAAGTTAACGAAACATCATCAGCTGAGGATAATAGCGATGGTGATTCGTAAGCAGTCATTGATTATGGTTTTATTTGGCTTATTTATTGCTTTATAAATACGTCGATGAAGCGTGATGGAATTCATTTTATACCCAGAGTATTGATATTTAAGATTTATAGTTTCATGATTTATTTTGTATTCTGTTTACAATTGTATTAACAAATGAGATATTAAGGATTAGATTAATTTGATGAGATTTATTTATTTGATATATAGTGATTACTATGTAAGACACAATGTAGTTTGTAATTCGCGAGAATGGATGGGTTCGCAATTGCAATAAGTGGAATCAGTCTGTAAGAATGGATGGGTTTACAGACTGAGGATTATGGAAATAGTGGTTTTGCGAGAATGGATTGGTTCGCAAACACCAATGTGATATTATAAGACCCATGGGAGTGGGCAAACGGTATTGTGATGAATGGAGTTATCGTATTATATACTTATATATATGTATTATATAGTGAAATTATATGTGGAATTGTAATGAAGAAAATCAATGTACTAGTACCTGAAATGAATATGACATCTATATGTTTGTGATATTGATATAATGATCAATGTTAAGTAACATTCAACTTTAAGTGATGAAAAGGAGAAACAAGTTGTTTTTATTTACTTTCCATTATGTATTTTGTTTTGTTTTATCTTTATTTTTTTTTGTTGTTGGTGTAACTAAATTAATACTGAGATAGACTGAGTCAACTGGCCAAGTGTAAGGTTATACTAAAATTACCATACTCGTACATGAGGACATGCACGACGTCAGGATGGACGAGTGTAAGGTTACGCATTCAGATCGTTTCAATTTAAATACTTAAATCTATTTTCATTCAATTTCTCTGACTAAATTAAAAATTAACATTGGCAACACGAGAATGAATGAGTGAACGGATGACGAGAATCTAAAAGAAAACGGAGGGGAAAAAGCAAATGGCGAGTTGAGTCAGTCTATAACAGGCAGTGATCGAAGGAAGTTGTATTTTGTGAGTTACCGTTTGGGAATAAATAGTTTTGGATTGATGTGAGTATATTATTTCCTTACATTAGATTCGAACTAGATTGGAATCCCAAGCATGTATACACAACATGGTTAAACAAGAGCAAGCTTAATTAGCTTTGACGGATGATGTAGCTAAGCATCAAAGTAAAATTGGGATAGAACTCAATTGAGTACATTTTTACTAGCCTTTTAAATGGTATGGTTCTAAAGTCGAATATGTCTATGGGAATCACCAGTTGAGGACACATCATTATAAAATCTAGACATCCTAACCATACAAATAAGTCTTCCGTAATTTCACAAAATGTAACAAAATCCTAATTGTATTAGCTGTACTACGCTGCTAGTGAGGACAGTGAAAGTTGCACTTGCGAGCTACCATTTTCCTTCTCCATTAATTTCTTCCACAGGACCCTAAATCGCCGTCAATTTCAAAAGCAACAGGAGTGCATGTTCGTGATAGTGATAGCGGGATGTGTTCCAATTACGGGCAAAATATAATTTGTCATATCGACCGCCGTCGAGTGATTGTTCATTAACCGAGCCATCGGTTACCATGGTTACCACAGTACAGCGTTCGCAAAAAACATTTCAGTGTTGTACATTTCAGATTACGATTGCGTTTTTATCGAGTTATGGATTATTCATTTCTACCGCAAAGAATAAATCTGTGTAAAAGAGACAAATCACTAATTCTGACTCTCAGATCGAAAACATAACTTCAAATTAATGTTATTGTTACCTCTTCATGCCAAACGTAAAATATACAGGGTGAATTTGGATTCGCGTAATTCCCATTAACTGATGACGCCACTCTTGATTACGAACAACTTTCTCCAAGGAACCAAAGTCGAATTCGATTAAAAATTTTCAATTACTCATACAAAATATAACATTCTGCTTTAGTATGGAAGGCTAACAATTTTCGGCTGGTGACTCCACTCCTGATTACAACTTTCCACTAGGAACTACACAAAACACTAGCTGAATTCACCCGAAAATTGTTAGACGTCCATACAAAATGACATTTAAGAATGGTTTAGTTTGTAAGGTCATCGAAAATTTTTTGACTGAATTTCTGGTTGGTTGTTTCTTAGTGGATAGTTGTTCAGGAGTAGAGTCATCAGTAAGCAAGAATTATACAAATTAAATTTCACCCTGTATAGGCAAATATTTTTGTTGAACCGACTTTGATGAAATGTTCCACGCGAACGAAATCACGATCGACAGTTAGTATGAGTTTATATACAGAAATGTTCAGTGTGGCTGTTTGTTTCAAATGCAGGGTAGAACCAATACTACAATCACAACACTAATCGGTCGTCAAAATTTAATTGAACCTATAACTTAAAGACATTATAATTACCATGGGCTCTGGTGAATACTTCACAGCTATAGTCTGATTGTTAATTCCGAGGAATTATGACAGCTGACGTTTCCGACAGAATAGAAGACAGGTCAGCTATTATAAACATTTTTTTTTTATTTAAAACTAGTTTCGAGTTTGACTACAATCTCACCTGATGGAAAGTGACGATGTAGCCGAAGATGTATCACGCGCACCTAGTAAATGCCTATTCACTCTAGACTTGAAGATCCCAATGTTGTAAGTGTCGGGAAAAACCGACGCGGGCAGGAGTTCCATATCTAAGCAGTCCGCATTATAAATGATGAGGCAAAGCGCTTAGTGCGGATGTTCGGTATGTTGACAACATATGGATGGAAACCCTCCCCGCGCCTGGTTGTCCGAAGATGGAAAGGGGACGGTGGAATAAGATCGTGCAATTCCATCGCACGCTCACCGAAATGTATCCTGTAAAACACTGAAAGGCATGCGACCCTACGGCGGTGTTCAAGGCTTTGCAATTTGCCGGAAACCGTTAAGTCATCAACAATTTCTGCTTCTTATATCTAAAACTAAGTACCTCCGTGAGGAGTATAGTGATTTGTGCTAATTACCAACCTATTATTAGTAATAGTAGTTTGTATTGTATTTATAACACTGAATAAAAATACATTACAAATAATTTTAGGGACAATAAAAAAGGTTTGTAATACATGCCAGTTAGAGTAATACCTGTTTATATTAACTTTTCACGCTAACCAATTCTATTTATATTAATAATTCATAAACGAGCCAATGTAAAATATAAATTTAACATTACAATTATAGATATTGTATTGCACAATTGTGTCGTTATTTAATTGATTTGACGAATACATAGCTATTCTTTGTAGTTTATCGATAATGGTAGGATCAATTTATTAACCTGTCACACCATAAGACTTCAGAATTCAATGTAAGCTATAGATGAGTTGGTCATTCATTTGTCAAGCCTTGCATAATATTGTTAATGTCCATTCCACGGCTTGTAATAATACGATCACAAGATTGGAATCGACTAACTATTGGAATCGCAATTATGTTCACACTTGAGATGCTCTTGAAGTTTAATGAAAGCTACCTAATAGACCAGAAAGATACCACTATTCCCGTATCTTGAACCTACAATAAGTTTCCCTCAGACGTAAAATTCCAACTTGGGTAATTATTCTATTTTTGGCTCCTCACTCCTTCCCTTCAGTATATTTTACTCACTGGACTGAAGCTAATATCTTTCATTGCCCTTCTTTACTTTTAGGGCAATTTTTTAACTTGATCAAATCGGGGACGTCTAAAGAAAGGCCAAGTCAAGAGTACCCTAAACCGACGAGCATGTATGAACAACTTTATGAGAGTGAAGGAAGCAGAAGAGGTATGTCAGGATCATAGCAATGGAAGTATCTGGCTACCCCTACGGGAAACAGGCGTGACATTATGTATGTATGTATAATTTTGTGTTGGTTAAGAGGGTTTATCCCGACCAGTGGCCTCATTGAATAAATTAAATTAGTTTTTTAAATATAGAATGAATCAAAAATATCTTAACAAGTCTTGAAACCAAATAATACCTAAATAGCTATTTCCAGAATTCATGATTATAAATTGATTTTTTTTATTTATTCTATATTTAAAAATAAATCTTAATTTATCCAATGAGAGCACCACTGGACGGAATAAACCCTCTTATGTAGAGAAATACACGTTTTGGCAAAACGTCTTATGTCATGAAAAAATCCCTATAGGTAAGATTTGTAACATAGTAAAAGATTTCCTAAGTAAGTCCATTACTTAAATATCCGTATAATATTCTTGTAAGTCCAATTCCCTAAATATTTAAATTCAATCCATTTATTTAACATAAAAAATTTAAAAGGATGAAAATAAGAACGCGCCACCAAACAAACCATTTTACTTTTTTTATGATTCTCTGGATACGCATTTGACCACAATCTCACCTGATGGGAAGTGACGATGTGGCCGAAGATGAAGCACGCGATCTCTGTAGATGTCTATTCACCCTGCTCTTGAAGATATACTTATACGCTTAGAGCTAGTAATGAAACGAAACCTGGTATAATATTGTTTCTAATTTAGTTTGTTTTGCTATCCATACCTGTCGAGTCACACTTTATCTTCGTTCACGATTTTGTGATAATTTATAGAACCGAACTGATTTCAACAGAACAGCCTTTGTTTCTGACGCTACGTACAGCTTGTGAAAGCATGAAAACATATCAGAAGTGCTGATCTTAATTGAACCCGAGGTTACATAGTACAATGCTGCATGTTGCCGCATACTAGAAACCGGATATATGTTTAGTGTGAATAATATTCAGTGTTATATATTTAAAGCAATCATAAAACAGAAATTATTAGCAAAAGGCTATTATAAAATCACTGACTATTTGAATGATAAGCAAGCATGGGCATAGCCGTCTTATTATTCATATAATTATCAAATCACAAATTGTAACCCATAATCTTTTTAAAAGAGCAACCGTAGAGTTTCTTGCTCGTTATTCTCTGGGGAGTCAGCTTTGTGAATGAGCAGTAAATTTAAATGTAATATTAATAGTGACGTTTTCAAGTGATAATTTTATCCTGTGAAATAACATATTTTGATTTGATTTGATTTGATAGGTAAGGGTGACACAGAACAAACATTTTAGCTTTAGCAACAGCTATTACTATTAGCAAACCACGTTGATTATAGTCGAAGCTTGATTGTGGACAGTTGCAGTCAAAAAATTCTTTATTTTGTAGGTATATTCGGGGCAACACAGCCGTAACACTACCAGTGTAAATTGACCACACGACGATATCGGTAAAAGATAGCCAGTCCCCCAAATGTGTTGGGGTTTCCGGGTCAGTACGCTTCCACCTTCGGCCACATCTTCACTTAACATCAGGTGTGATTGAGGTAACTTTTTTTTGACATATAATTAAATACACTTGACCGTTCATTCAAGGTTTCAAAGTAATCCTTGGTCAAAGAAGCTCATTCCCCATTATCGATCCAAGATAGAGACTGTAGCGACCTAATTCCCCCATGTCCAATATTACAGACAGAAGCCAAACAATTTTATCGTCTAACTTTATTTTACGACCAGCAAATATATGTATACATGTTTCGTAAATCAAAGAGTAGTAACTCATGAACGAAATATTTTCGGTCGAATTTTAAACAGCTTTGTGCTTTAAAAATTGATTCCATTTTATTTAGGGAAAATTATTGCGGTAACAACAAGTACTGATATTTAAATATTTTATAGTTTTCAGTGTTATTTCAGTATTCCTATTAACAGCTTGCCTTTGTAATGTTTATGCATTACAAGAAATCATTTTCAGGGTTCGTTCCTAAAGGAACGACCCGTCTATCCACAATCATCGTTTAACCAAAAGTTGATAATATAATCGGAAATATTTAATATATTTAGTTACATATTTTTCAACAGTCCTAAAAAAACTTGAGAAATCTTGAATCTAATTCCATTGGTGGGATTCAACAGTTTGTAGAAACAACTATATATTCCTACACACTTTTTTTTTAGGAATAAACCATTTAGCGAGACATGAATAGGCAAATATTACATTACAATCACGTCTACCTTCATATTAGAACAACTTTATTTCTGTAGTTTCCTTCGATATTGTTCATTCTGTGTTATCGCCTTTTGGTTTGGGTGTAGCTTGCTATAATTTCGGTACAGACTTTTACGGCCTTTTGCTACACCCGAGATAACGCTCTGGTTGCCGCAGATTACGTAGCGTGTTATGTGCTATGTTATGTGTATCGTCGAATGAACTGAAATCCCTAGATAATTACGTCGAGATTTTATTTTTAGCTGCTTCGTTCCTCAATTGCACAGAGCAAAGAGTTTCACGTACTCTCACTATATGTATAGAGACGATAAGTGCGACGCAAGATGCAGCCACAGTGCGACATAACTCCCCGACATTTTATAAAAATATGTAATAAAATATGTTATAAATTATAACATAAATAAAAATTGCGTTTAAACTGGCACAAAAATCTGAGAAACGCAATAATAATAATACGTATAAACAAATATAAGACTTAAATCGTTGGACAATTTGATATATAGTAAATAAATCAAAAAAGATAAGACGCTTCCTTCAGCCACGGAGAGCAAGATCCAGCGACAGTCAAGTCATAGCACGCGAGTCGTGCACCATGCGTATAGTGCAACTCCATCAATACCGGTTGATTCACATACGATGACGCATGTCGGAACGACAAAAGACTGTGTCAACGCGACTTTTAAATGTGCCCCAATGCTGCTTGTCGTGTACTGTGTGTCTCTGAAAACATGTCAATAACTTCCTCCCACTAACATATTTTTAACGGTTACTGTAGACTAATTTTCATATTCCAAATAAATAAATAATAAATAAATATCCTTAGACATACACGCATCGTCATCTAGTTCCACAGTAAGCAACAATAGGCATGTGTTGTGGATACCAGGTGGTTGATATACTACATATATACATTTTTTTTTGAAAATAAATACTTATTATAAATGAAAACATCCATAACTCGGGTGTACACATGTCCGTATTCATCACACAAACATACGCCCCTAGCAGGATTCGAACCCGCAACCTTTTGGTATAGTGATCAGAGTTGCTAACCACTACACCAAACAGGTCGTCTAATAACTTGCAGGTCTTCCATTTCGGAAACAAATCGTCACAAAATACACACACACTTCCCGTCACTACAAGTGTGCTATATTATACTATGATACCGTACCACCACACAGCATTCCGATAACCTCACAGTGCTGACGAATCTACTGTACGATAGCCATGGGCGACTCTATACGCTATTAAAATCGTGCAGACGAGAGCCGCTGTGCGTTTCGTTGATCTAACTTATACTCAAAGTCACTCAGTGGGCTATGGAAAGAGCTATGCACGAAGTTTCTCTACGTGATAGGATTAGTAACGATGAAATCCGTAGCAGTAAAGTCACTGATTTAGCTGGCTGAAGTTATTCTTTATAATGAACCACGAATGCATCTGACCACAATCATGGGGAAAAGTGTCGAGTTACGATGCAGCCTGTCACCGTCAATGCCTTTCACGCAAGATTCTTATAACTGGAACGCCGGCAGGTTCCATACCTTAGCAATGTTCGTTATGAATGAAGAAGCCAGACGCATAGTGCGATTAATCATAAACATATGGAAACCATCCCCACCCCTAGTAATCTGAAGATGAAAAGGCAATGATGGAATAAGTTCATACAATTCCAACGTATACACACTGAAAAGGCAATGATGGAATAAGTTCATACAATTCCAACGTATACACACTGAAATGTGTCCTATAAAACACCGATTTAAGCGACCTTGTGGCGGCGTTCTCGCAAGTCATGAAAGCGAAGTGGGCAAGTTAGTGAAGGCACAGATGTGGATCCACATGGGTCATTTAATCTATCACCGTTGAGGAATAAAAGTCCCCAATGCAGACCTCGTGCTGGTAAGCATAGCATTGAATAGTCGCCTTAAATGTAGAGCACGACGGGTTCGTACTTGACCTCAATCACACTTGATGTTAAGTGAAGACCTGTAGAAAAAACAGCGGAAATAACCGAGGCCGACTTCCAGCAATTGTTATTAATAGGCTGAGATGATGATGACTGCCACGGAGAGCCATAATTGATAACAATGCTGAAAATTGACATGATATCAATGCAGTCTTATAAATTCAACCTACTGACTATAAAAATAGTTTCATATTAACTTTGACGTTAATAAAAAAATTAACTAATAAACATTCAAATGTAACAAAAAGTTCTAAGGCAATATGGTGTTATGTTCTGGCCCACTTAGGCTATGATGATGCTGATTCTAAAACTAATTTAAAATTGATACTATCCCGGCTTTCGTACTCGAGATAGAAAGCATTATAAAATTACCTAGTTTTAGCAAGTGTAATTGACATCACTCGTCGTAAACTGCCACAAGGCTCTAAAACGCCCCATCGTGCCCCATCGTGTAAGCTCATGATAACGGTAGAAGCCGGATTACGTTTAGATATTCTTACACCTACCCTTAAACGCTTTGACCGGGCCAACACAATATAAAATTCACGACGAAGAGGGCTACACAAAGAGCAATCTATTAACATTTGTCTCTGGATGACTATGAAACTGCTAAACTAGTTGACCGCACTATGGGAATTACACCCTTAATTACTTGTATGGCCACAAAGATGCCCAAAGGTCAAACAGCTTGGAATTCTTTGTTGGACGTCGCTTTAAAAATAGCCACCTGATTCATATTTTTAGTACTAAACCCAAATACAATCAGTCCTTGTTGCGGCAAAACTCACATAATTAAAAGAATATTCAGTCAAATAACGCACTAGATTTCTCCATCAGAATAACATAGATGCAAACATCGAACATTAGGAAAGCTCACGAAAAAATGAGTTCAAGATGACTTTTCATTATATTAACTAATATACCCCTGAAGAAACCTAAAAGTCCTCAAGAATCACATTTTCAGCATTTATGCAAAACCAATAATTATATACAAAAATTAGGCGCTTTTAGGTCGCTTCCTGCAATTGCGAATTTAATAGCTCCATTTAGAATATATTTTTCTCTTTCGTCTATGCCTAAAATGTTGTGAATTCCCCAACGCTAAGTGTTATTCAGTTATTTATGATTCACCCTCCCCGACCATTAGTGGGGCCTCGTTAGTTCGGCACGGTAAACAAAATCAAGGGATTATTAAAGGTGTGATGTTATTGCACTAGAGTACTTGAGAGTGACTACAACATTACATAAACAGTAAATCAACACGAAGACGTGTCAAGGTGTCAGACCTACAAATATTAGCAGACCGAATATAGGATTAAATAGCCTGTACCCTGTTTCCATAAATTAATAAAATCTTTGCACATATACACACAACGCCATCTAGTTCCACACTAAGCAACTAGGCTTTTATTGTGGACACCCGATTGTTGATATACTACACAAATACAATTTTATTTTGTCAGTAAATACATAAAATATTGTTTTAATTTTATTTTATAAAAGCCTCTAGAAGGATTCGAACCCGCGACCTTATAGTATAGCAGAAAAGGTTTCTAACCACTACACCAAATAGGTTGCAATATGTCATTTCAGAAAACATGTTCAAATACCTGATGTATCCAGCTCCTAATTAGCAGCCAGCAATATACTTACTAGTGCATTTATCCATCATTCCAGTTGTGTAGGTTGTTGAAAATCGAGCCACACTTGTTTCAATTCTAGTTGTTTTACTGACATGCCCGCTACATGTGTCTACTTTGACCAAGTTTAAAGACGAGCCAGTCCACGATTCATAAGAAAATCTTATGAAATCATCCGCTTTGAAGTTTAGGTACGCCTTGTCGATAATGATGAGTTCACACACAGTTTAAAATTAAGTGGTTAACTGTTCGAACTAAGTTGTTATTTATAGTTCAATCAAGAGTGAAGAAATTAGTAAATTTCGCTAATATACTGCCAGTAAAGGACAAGTCGATATTCCTTGAAACAGGTGGTTAGTACCCCGATGCAATAACTTTAGTCGATTTTTTATCGTAATAGAAAAAATAAAATAAGTTATTTTTTCAACAAATTAATTACGTATTACGTAGTATAAGCTTCCTCTTAAATGTAATTGATGAACTGGCAACATTGCGTCAAGTTAAATAATGAATTACGCCATCTATCCTACCAATCGGTCAATAACCGTGTACATTTGTATAGTGTGCGTTAAGAGTACTTTTCTTCGATTTATTTGGATATTTATTTACGACCGAAGTAAATAAGATATTTTAATTTGAATTTCCGATTTAGATTTAATTTGAATTAAATAATACGCCCTTAAAGGGAATATCGGGTTATCCCTTACACGCAGTATTGACCATTACACTGCTTGGCATAAAAAGATATGCACTGTATGCGAAGTGCGAGTTTTGTCTCGTTTTTAAGTATCTATGAAAAAAATCGTTTTGCAAACTATCCACTAGAGGCGCTGCACATTTCTTCATACAAATCGTCACGTAAAGGTGAACGCGGTAGTAAAGTTAAGTCGAAACAAAACTCACACTCCGCCCTCTGCACTACCTAGTAGAGAACTCGGATATGATGCTTAGTTACCGAGATATCAAGTGATATATAAATACTCATAAATTTATTTTTAACTGTGACCTTGTTTTCTACTCCGTCCCTTTCCCGTGCTGTATTTTTTACATGAAAAAAGTGTAATAACAAACCGTTAGTCCTAAGACCTGTTATTTTTATGGTCAATAGAGTATCGATTCACAATACTGGAATACTTTATATTCAGAAACATTTGGGTATCTCGTTACTTTTTTACATTAACCCGAGAACCGTATCCGTGGCAAATAGAGCATTGCCATGCAGATGTGTCCCGGCGGGGACCGATCCTATCGGATTCCTGCCGACGGTACCGACCAGGTTATACTTATTCTACAAAAGTTATAAGCACCTGGCGCAGTAATGATGAATTGTTCATATTATCGCCAACTTACGCACCAGTTTTGGGTGGTTAAGCGGAGATGAGATCGGGAGCACTTAATTTTTGCAGGATATAACTTCTCTGAACAGGATGGTTTGCACACTATAAATTCTAACGTCACATACTTTGGCTGTACGGTATTATATCGGTGTCCTTGTACAGAAACGCCTGCAGCAAAACCAGCTCATCACGTACACATTCATCTCGGCCGCACTAGCTGATGTGATTACGCACGACCGCCCGGAGCCGATCCGAGCGCATTTCCATTTCCGTTGAATTCCACCGCGATTACTTTCGCTGTACTCACTGTACACATAATGTAGTGCTATAACAACTATAATAAGAAACATTTCCACATCCTGTGGCTCTATTATATAATTTTATTTTATATTTTATTTATTTGAGACAGTTAACAACAGTATACATAGTTACATTATTAACAGCTTCTGTATCTGTATCATCAGAATCATAACCTTTACGTTTTGAAATAGTAGTTACTTGTGTAATCGACTATATCGATAGATCATCAATTCAATTTGCATAGGTGGTCCACAGGGATCAATTTTGGGGCCATTCTTATTTCTCATTTATGAATTGTGTAGACGGCATCAATAAGATAACAATATTTACTGACACTTTTTTACTATTCTAAGTTAAAATACAGAAAACGTTTGACGACGACGTGAATGGTGCTATCTCTATGGTTGAATGGTTCATATCATATAATCTACTTGTAAGAAAAAGCGAGTTGGAGCTTTTCTACTACTTTAGTTCTAGGTACTACGTAGGATAAAGGATTGCAACGTCTCAATTTAGCACTATTTTCTATGTAAAATAAATTATTGTAGGGAAATGCGGCGTACAACAAGTGACTAGTATTTTCGTTTTTAAATAGTAATATTAATATTGCTAATGCAACTTTGTACACTTACGAAAATTTATTGTACATAAGAAAGAATCTGGAATTAAAACAGTGAGTCTAAATACATGATCTAAATACAAAACTAATATTATAAATGCAACAGTTTGAGTATGTATGTGTGTTTGTTACCTCGTCACGGCTAAACGGCTGAACGGATTTGGATAAAATTTGGTAGGTAGACAGATTTGGACCTAGATACATGTATGCTATTTCTTTGCTGTACCGATTTTGATGAAGTGTTCCACGCGAACGAAGTCGCGGGCAACAGTTAGTTAGACAAAAAGAGAAATCAGGACAAAATTTTGAGTTTAGTGAGCATTCCTTTATTAATAACAACATTTTATACACGGGGCCTTATCGAAAACTATTCACAGTGCAAACTTGCAGCTCAAAATGGAAACCATATTTATTGTATTGGTTTTTTATCCAATATATCACAGCAATAACTATTTAAACGGGGTTTGATACGGCCCACTAACGTAGCGGCTGTGTGAATATCCGTTTATCCATATTTTGTTTGCTTGGCCGTCCGGGTATCCGGGTGACCGGAAGAAGGGTCAACTAAAGCGCTTGCCCATTTACAATTTCGAATAGCCGACATATAGCTTCAATAGTAATACCTAAAATTCAACAATACAATACAAATTCTCTTTTTTGCACAAAATGATTTACAATAATTTTTGATGATAACAATAGAACACAATTAGGCAGACCGCCTTAAACCTAAAAGCGATCTCTCCCAGACAACGCACACTATGGGAAATTTGTAGAAATTCAACTTGCAGAGCATTCAACAAAGAAAGATCAATAAAGCACCTTCTGTGTGACTGCGATGTCATGGCCTAAGACGTATGCGTCATCTGGGTACGGGATATCCCGATCCTGGTGACTACATGCTCTTTCCACTGGCCTGTATTAAATCAAATCAAATCAAAAATGCTTTATTTTGTAGGTACACAGGGTACACTTAAAATAGTCAGATTTTACATTTTTAAAGCTACTGCTTGTTCAAAAGGCAATTTTTCAGAATTTGCAGAAGAACAAGCAAGAAACTCGAGAGGTTGCTGTTTTAAAAAAAGAGGGTTTTATATTACAAAATTATTAATTATTATTTTATATTATCATATTTCATTATTAATTGTGAAATAGCCTGGTTATGCGAACGGGCTTTATTTCCGAGGTGAATAAAGTTGACAAAAAAATTCCACTTTGTTCACCTGGGTCTTATCACCTGGGTGAACATACTGGAATAATCCATGTCCATGAATGTTTATCATCTAAATAATCTGATATTTTATAATATGCTTTCTTAAGAAATTTCTGTTTTATAGTATCTTTAAGTATATTTTATATATTAGATTTTGTATATCAACAGGAACATTATTGAAAAAGCGTATACCTAGCCCTTTGAATGAATTACTGCTTTGCGGAGGCGACTTCTGTGACCTGCAAGTTTATCTTTATTTCTTGTATTGACATCATATTTATCACTATTTTTCCTAAATGATGCTATATTTTTTTTGACATATATTAGATTTTCAAAAATGTACTGTGACAAAAAGATTAGAATATTATACTCTTTAAATCTCTCTAAGTGACACTGCAGGTCTCCTCAATTGATAAATTACGCGAACGGCTCGTTTTTGTAAAACAAACATTGTATTTATATCTGTGGCATTTTCCCACAGCAAGATACCATAAGACATCAGGCTAATATACTAATCTAGCAGTATATGGTAAGACTTATTTTTATCATCCAGATATTTTACAAGCATTAGATATAATTAATTTATATCAACTTTAACATTAACCCTTTGGATTATAAACAATTGTCCACTTTAATTACCTACGGCACCCAACTTTAGCTTGTGGTAGTCGGATATTTGAGAAAAGAATAAAGAGTAGAAGCCTTATCTTCTTATCTTATCTACTTACACCCACTGCTGATCTGATCTCAGAGCTAATGTGTCGAATCCTTTACAGAATTTCAGTATGTTACAGGATGCATTTCGATGAGAGCGTTGAAATTACACAATTTTTTTCCACTATCGCGATTTCATCTTCGAACTATTAGGCGCGGGAGGGATTTCCACTTGTATTGTATGTCGTTAATTTCCCGATAAAGCTCATATGATCCCTTGAATCCAGCTTAATTCAGACACGGATAGTCATTTGGTCGGATGCACGTACTTTAGTAGCAAATAAAGTAGCAAGTGGATAAGTAGCGTTCACACATAGTTCAAGAACGGTTTGGCACTACTAATGCCTGCACTAAAAAAGGTGGTTCATACATTAGCGCAACGTTCAGTAAAGGGTGAGACATACTTGCACTGAAAATCTTATAAAATTAACATACATATAGTTGCTTAATGTGGTACGAGATAGCATCGTGTGTATGTCCAAAGATATTTATTTATTTATTTTATTTATACCAATTCGCCTGCAAATCGACAAAATAATTTCAAAAAAATTTATTACTACCCACGTCTGAACTACGCTAACTAAAGTTAAATTGAAAATTTAGAAAACCTCCGAGGAAATCAATGATCATATCATCCAAGAAGACCAAACCAACTGTGTTAAAAGCTAAATATTATCGAAACAACATAACCGATTACCATCAAACATGGCTTACCTTTACCGGAGTTTAGTCTTCATAATATAAAAAATATATTTAAAAAAAAATATAAAAAAAAATAATATAAAAAAAAAAAAAAAAAAACAGCACTTAAATCGGTCCACGCATTACTGAAATACGTTCAGACAAAACTGGACACAATAACGCCGTAAAACACATAACATCCTTCGTTTATCGGGTGTTAAAAGAAGGGTTGATGTTACTTATATAAATTATGTGCTAGGAATCATGATCGCGTAATGTATCCACAAAAAAAAAACACAAACCGCCATTTTGGTGATTTTGGGTCGTCGTCATTCGGATACAAGAAGTCGGATGTCATGGACAAACACCCCAAGGCCAAGTTATTTTGTCGGTAACTCGTGTATAAGCGCTAACCGTCTACATAACCCGCAAATAAAGTCAATAAGTTCGATGTCCTGTACACACACGAACCCCAGGGATTACATGAACCTTCAGTAACATTTTTTTATAAAATTGGCCTACAAAGTAGTACATACAGGGTTGTAAATACGATTTTCTTGAAAGGTAGTTAAAAAAACTTGAAAGGTTGTCACAGTGTGAAATTTTAAATGTTTTAATGCAAATATCGCTAATAAGTAATTACTGTTAACTATCCTATACGCATAGTGCTTCAGATCTGAGTCAACGTATTTTTCAATTTTCAATAAATCAATTTATTGCTTTCACACGGGTTTTTATGGACTAAGTTTACGTAATATTAGTATTATATCACACGTGTACCCCTTAGGGTGTAGCAATAGAGAGAGACCGAGGCTTCATTGTTGCATGATAATTTTTATTGTCATAGTCGACGAATAAATGTATTCTATTATTATCAATTAAATATTTCTTAAATTAAATATATTTTAAATAAATATTTCAGAAATTTATAAGGACGGCAAACGTTTAAAATTTTTCGTGAAATAAAATCATAACAAGTGTTTTTTCACTTTCTTTTCGACGCTGTCGTAGGTCTCGTATTTCTTTGGGTTTCTTGAATTTCTTTCGACACGAGATTTCTTCTGATTTTTTTATAATTCCGTGCATACTCGTATTTACTACTCATTTGAAACGATATCTTTGTTTTTTTGGAATCTCCAATTTGATATCGATGTTTTCATAATTCTATAAATATTTTTATTATCTCATTTTGGATCCAAGTAGTAACCTCATGAGCTGAGCACATTGCGTTTAGCGCCATCTACGGAACCATTCAACGTAATGGTTCCGTAGATAGTGCTAAACTTTGTTAGAATGAATCACGAGTGAACTACGGAGAACGAATGAAGGGGTGGTTGACGGTTATTAAGCATGAACAGCGCTGTGTTTCTGCGTATCAAACTAACACATAAGTGAGTCAAGCATGTCGAGCACCGTGTTTCTGCATATCAAACTACCACATAAGTGAGTCAAGCATGTCGAACACCGTGTTCCTGCATACCAAACTAACACATAAATGAGCCAAGCATGTCGAGCACCGTGTTCCTGCATACAAAACTAACACATAAGTGAGTCAAGCATGTAGAGCACCGTGTTCCTGCATACCAAACTAACACATAAGTGAGTCAAGCATGTCGAGCACCGTGTTTCTGCATACCAAACTAACATATAAGTAAGTCAAGCATGTCGAGCACCGTGTTTCTGCATACCAAACTAACACATAAGTGAGTCAAGCATGTCGAGCACCGTGTTTCTGCATACCAAACTAACATATAAGTGAGTCAAGCATGTCGAGCACCGTGTTTCTGCATACCAAACTAACACATAAGTGAGTCAAGCATGTCGAGCACCGTGTTTCTGCATACCAAACTGACACATAAGTGAGTCAAGCATGACGAGTCTGTGTTTTTGAATACCTAACTAACATATAAGTGAGTCAAGCATGTCGAGCACCGTGTTTCTGCATACCAAACTAACACATAAGTGAGTCAAGCATGTCGAGCACCGTGTTTCTGCATACCAAACTAACATATAAGTGAGTCAAGCATGTCGAGCACCGTGTTTCTGCATACCAAACTAACACATAAGTGAGTCAAGCATGTCGAGCACCGTGTTTCTGCATACCAAACTAACATATAAGTGAGTCAAGCATGACGAGTCTGTGTTTTTGAATACCTAACTAACATATAAGTGAGTCAAGCATGTCGAGCACCGTGTTTCTGCATACCAAACTAACACATAAGTGAGTCAAGCATGTCGAGCACCGTGTTTCTGCATACCAAACTAACATATAAGTGAGTCAAGCATGTCGAGCACCGTGTTTCTGCATACCAAACTAACATATAAGTGAGTCAAGCATGTCGAGCACCGTGTTTCTGCATACTAAACTAACACATAAGTGAGTCAAGCATGTCGAGCACCGTGTTTCTGCATACCAAACTAACACATAAGTGAGTCAAGCATGTCGAGCACCGTGTTTCTGCATACCAAACTAACACATAAGTGAGTCAAGCATGTCGAGCACCGTGTTTCTGCATACCAAACTAACATATAAGTGAGTCAAGCATGTCGAGCACCGTGTTTCTGCATACCAAACTAACACATAAGTGAGTCAAGCATGTCGAGCACCGTGTTTCTGCATACCAAACTAACATATAAGTGAGTCAAGCATGACGAGTCTGTGTTTTTGAATACCTAACTAACATATAAGTGAGTCAAGCATGTCGAGCACCGTGTTTCTGCATACCAAACTAACACATAAGTGAGTCAAGCATGTCGAGCACCGTGTTTCTGCATACCAAACTAACATATAAGTGAGTCAAGCATGTCGAGCACCGTGTTTCTGCATACCAAACTAACATATAAGTGAGTCAAGCATGTCGAGCACCGTGTTTCTGCATACTAAACTAACACATAAGTGAGTCAAGCATGTCGAGCACCGTGTTTCTGCATACCAAACTAACACATAAGTGAGTCAAGCATGTCGAGCACCGTGTTTCTGCATACCAAACTAACACATAAGTGAGTCAAGCATGACGAGTCTGTGTTTTTGAATACCTAACTAACACATAAGCTAAATTATTATTAATATACTTGATGGTACAGTTCTCTGTCTGAGTTTATTTTTGCAATACAAGTAAGGTTAATAAAAGAAATCAGTGGAGACTGGAGCCCACGCTAAAGTTTTATAGAAACCTGTTTTATACGTTTCCAGGCCTCCATCTCTCGGACATGGTGAACTCATTTTGTATCAAACAATACAATGCCAAAAAGTTTCCGGGTCAGTACGCTTCCACCTTCGACCTCATCTTCACTTAACATCAGGTGTTATTGAGGTCAACTACGAACCCGTCGTGCATAAAAAAAAAGTTGAGTATAAAATAATACAATGTCACGATACACCGAGTGCATAATTGAAATTTACTAAATTTTAAATGAATATAGTAATAATGATAAATTTAATTCAGTTTACACCTGGAATGAATGAATATGAAATGTTTGTGTGATGAATACGAACATTTATTCCCGGGTCATGGATGTTTACACAAATGTTTATGTATTGTTTATCCGTTATGTAGTATCCATTGCTTTGCATTTGGGACTAGGTAATTGGTGTAACTGTCCGAAATATTTATTATTATTGTGATATAATTTGTGCACAAAGAAAAAAGGAAATAATGAAGGGAATACAAAAGCACCTAAACATAATAAACTGAGTTATTCTTTAAAATTATTTAATTGGAACCTGTTTCAAACTCATTTTACCATGAACGATCGACATGTTATTATATAGAAGATTGAAGCTAGCGATCACCCTGTATTTATACGAATACTTACATATATTTTCTAGCCCTGAACAAAAAGATTCAAAGCTTTTCTGACAAATCAGAAGTTAACTTTGTAATATTTCGGCTGCTAAGCTGGATAAAACGGGTCGAGTCGTGAATAAAATATACAAAATTGTGGACCCTTTGTGGGTCTTGACCTCTTCTACAGTCTTTCTTTTTATATAAGCATATAATCGGTCAAAGCTTGACCTCAATCACACCTAAAAATAAATAAAGATTAGGTCATGCCAAGAAAAGTTAGATCTTAACAATTTTGCTGGTACAGAGGTTGATTTAACCTCTTGGCACTACACTACATTCACCTTTATTTCACTTGATCTAGTAATTACGCCAAGGTCTTCCCCTTCATCTCGTTTCTTCGATCCTACTCTCAAGTATGTTCTTCAAAAATATGGCGCATCGTATCAAGTGACGTATCATCTTTCCTCTTCGGTTCTCAACTGTGACCAACTCTTCATTCGTTCTCTTCTCTGTCCAGCTTATTCCCTCCATTCGTCATCTGAACCATATCTCACCAAGAAAAAGACCGACGACACTTGTACGCTACGGAAATATTATGCCATAGACAGTACTGGACGCGTGGCCACATTCTGGTTCTCCCGAATTTGATGTTTTTGCCATCGACTCGCTAAGAAGAAGACCACTCGACTGCCTCTAACCTTTCCCTATCCCTTTGTGTTAATGTCCATATCTCACAGCCGTATAAAGCTTATTTTCCATATATAGCAGCCGCTTTCTAGCTTAATTGCTTATTTTAGCTTTGAACAGATGTTTTTTGTTATTAAAAGCTCTTTTGCCATCGCTATCCTCATAGCGTCGTGTCGTACCAAGAGGTTAATTCGCGGCGTGGTCATTACTACACCGATAAGAGTATAGCTCTTAAATTGAAGAAGAAGTCAGACTGATTGGTAAAAGGGTAAATTTCTTTTCTAATTTGTAATTAATATATTCAGATAATATAGTAGTGGAAAATGATCGATTTTGGAGATCACCCTTTTTTAATTTTTATAAATAGTAACGGACGCGCTTTACCACAGCGCCTTAAACTCGGGCTGTCTTCTATATTGCAATTTCATTAGAGTAATAAACCTCACTTCACATGCTGGTTTCGTTATTCACCAAACCTCATAGCAACCTTAACAGACGTGGGGTTTGGTTCCGCACCAACAGCATACAAAAACAGACACGACTAATAACTACCGAGTGGTGGGTACCAACTTGTAATGATTTCGGAGAGCAGCGGGAAGTGATTATTTGGTTGTATTTTGTTGATATTTTATAGATGTTATGTTTAAGTAGGTATATTTCTCTATTGATCTATGTATGTATGTGTATGTAGTAGTAGTTTGTATCTGCATCCCTAATTAATACCGCACAACCTACCTATTTCAATGGACTGTCCTTATACCCAAAGATTGCCTGGAAGAGATTAGAGAGAGATGGAGCTTTTAGTGACAAGGTCGCCAAATTGTACATTCTATTCTTACCACTTTTCTGAAACTGTATTTTCTTTTTTGTTGTGCAATAAAGTGTAGTGTATTGTATTGATTATTAATGCTCTCGCTGAGTGAACGGGTTAATTAATGTGATGGTCCTATTAGAATTTATTTAAAGCATACACATATATGATAACATCTAATATTAATTTACCTGATAACTTTACTGTGTTGTCGGCATGCAAATAATAGAATCAAAAAGCGACAAAGGGCTTTCCCACCAAAAAATACCTATTTCTAATATTTTATCCATGTTGTAAAAAATCCGCAACAACTATTTTTTAAATGACTGTCGCCTAAAAAATGACAGCAAAATGGGCGGGATAAATTTATCATTGACACCAGTAAACCAATGAGTTGATAAAAAGTTTTTAAATACAGAATAATAAAAAATACAGCGTACATCATTAATCGCCTTTTTGTGCGATTAATGATGTACGCTGTATTCTTCATGTAGCTTTTGTTAATTGTGCAATAAAGAGTATTTGTTTGATTGATTGATTGAATAAATAGGGTAGGCTAACCACTTGTCATCACGCCTACGTAGCATAATATATACTTTATAAAATATTTGTAGGTACACATATATATCGCTGACTGTATTTACCGTACACTCACTTACCTAGGCGTTTGTTCATCGATTCGATTACATCTCGATATAATAACAATCGACTTTCGATTCGATTTCTCTGACATGAACGCGTTTATATACGAGAGCTCAGCACCAAGCGTCACATATGTAATCAAAATTTATGAGGTACTTCCATTGCAGAGGGCTGAGATCCTGTACCTCGTATAACGATTTTACTTCTGAAACCAAAAAACTATTGAAAATTATTTAGTTATTTAGTTTAGTTATTTAGTTGGTTGACGACCTGTTTGGTGCAGTGGTTAGCAACTCTGACCGCTATACCAAAATGTTGCGGGTTCGAATCCCGCTAGGGGTATATGTTTGTGAGATGAATACGGACATGTGTACCCGAGTTAAGGATGTTTTTCATTTATAATAAGAATTTATTTACAAAAAAATATGTATTAATAATATGTAGTATATCAACCATTTAGTATTCACAACCCAAGCCTATAGTTGCTTACTGTGGAACTAGATGGCGCTGTGTATGTCTGAGGATAAAAAAAAATAAAAGGAAAAAAAATTTGAATTTAACGCATAAATTGGAATAACTGATTCATAACTTGTTACATTATATTGTTTTTGTTAATTGAATTGCCATTTCGTAAAGCGATCCCTGTATGGAAAAAGCATTTGAAACATCACTCAATATCACTGATTACCATTCGACTGGGTTTCTTTTGTTTTTTTTAAAGTCTCACCTATAAAAAAAGAGTAAGGCGACAAATGAACATGTAGCATTTTTCTACCCTCGATTTTCAAAAAATTGAGGTGTAGTGGAAATACTTAACCATGACCCGCCCAAGTGTACACCCTAAACAATGAATGTAAACAACATTGGGTTTACTATTTGGAGGTCGCCGGGTCGAACCCCAGCGGGGTATATGTTTAAGTATTCGGTTTCGTTGGTGGTAGGGCATTTTAAATTATCTAAATCTGCCGCCAAGCAGCAATGTTAATAGCTTTGTTGTGTTCCGGTTCTGTAAGATAGATATGTTGGGGTTTCCGGGTCAGTACGCTTCCACATTCGACCTCATCTTCACTCAACATCAGGTGTGATTGAGGTCAAGTACCAATCCGTTGTGCATAAAAAAAGAAAAAAAAAACAATGAATAAAATGAAATCAGAGCAGTTTTCGATTAACAAAAGCTTTGTTGATGTATTTCATTTGAAAAGTCGAAAAATTATTTTTCTCTCTTTTGACAGGTAAGTAATTAACCGCGACGCTCCGCTTGCCACTTCATAAAAACAGGCACAGACAAATGATTTCAATTCTCCTTTATTAAAAAAACAGACAAATTGCTGTTCTACCTCAGAAGGGAGTTGCGGCTATAAATAATAATTAGAAAATAAATCCTTTGCCGACATCTTGGGGTGCTTTAATAAAAATTCCGCAAAGTGTTATCTCTTTAATAAATTATGGATTTAGCTGTGAAATTATACACCATTCGTTATAGGTATATTCATAATAGGTAAATCAAAGGTGTTTAAGAAATTTAGAAAAAGTGTAAGTAGGTACCAGGCGACTAAGGAACGGAAGAGGTTTTTGTTAGCAGCCTAAACCTCAAAATCTGCGATCGGCAACGCGCTTCGGGAATATCCAAAACAAACTCAGCAAATAATTTTAAAATTTTTGCCAGAGGCGGAAATATTTTTGGCTTTTCCCTTCCTTTCTATCCCAAACACTAGCTGTATAGTATTTCAAGTGTGTAGGTATGCTTGAAGTACCTACTCTAGAAAATAGGCAAATTGATGTTCAGTGACGCAATATAACCGTGTGACAGTGACGAATCAAAAATTAATGTAAATTATTTTGTGCAATAAAGATTATTTCTATTGTATTATATTGTGTTGTGTTGTATAACCATTTGAATTGGAAACTTGTACTTTGTAACATAGGATGAATACATCAAATACTCTCTGAAACATAAATTTCAGACTATTCCTACAGCCTGTACAAAGATAAAAGCGTGTGCGGCCGTATTTGCTTGCTTGACTTGGCGGGGGGCACTGTCGTGCCGCCTGATTTAAGAGAGGCTGCCTTCACTATATTGCTACTTACTTGAGAGAAACTAGGCCGCAACCAACGAGACATGAGCCCCATTACGGGAGTAGACAGTGTTGTCACATCTAGCATGGAAAAAATGGTACATGAACAACTAAAATTAGTAGGAACTTGTGGAATTTGAAAAGAAAAACCCTACCCACCCTAGTTGAAGTAGATTTTCATGATTAAAATATAAGTAAAAATTATTTGGTTATATTTTATTTCAGCACAAACAAAAATAATGAATGCAAGTGTTGTCAGCTGTCAATCGGTTCATTATCTGCAGGACTCACAACCCATGCGCATAATATTCTAAAAGTAATAAGAAATCTTTAGTTGCATCGTAAAGGTTATACGGAAAAATATGTATAAAATAATATAAATAAATATTTAGAAAAATATGTGGATGGAGCCAAAGGGTAGATAGGTAGTAAAATTGAGGCAGAATAAATAGATTTCCCAAAAAGTGGGTAGGTGTGACCACACTCTGGTAGACATGAAACTCGCGCGTCATGGCCATTTTTTTTTAATCTGTGCCCTTTTCTTGTTTCACACAATAACAATTATGTATTAGGTACAATACAATATAAAACACTTTATTGGTAAGAGTTGGTAGGTTTTTTTTTTTTTTTTTTTTCTATTTATTCATTATATATGAAAAAGGTTTAACACAATACAAAAGTGCGCCACAGTATAGCCGTAACAAAGTTAATATTTTTGCAAATGTCCTATCCGATGTAGTATGTATGTATGTACACAATTACGTCATTGAGGTCAAGTACGAACCCGCCGTGCATAAAAAAAAAAAAAAAAAATTTACAAACCAAAAAAACCCGACAGCATGTAATTTTTTTTCGGGCGCCATGTTGAATTTTTTACCATAAAATGTATCCAATGACTCTCTGGGCATTAAGGCGAATGGAACGATGCCTGGCACTTCAAAAGCGGTTTATATTATAGCAGATAACATAGAAGTGTACATTCAGACATACATACACTCCAAAAATCCTGCTTTCTGGAGCAGTGGGGTAAAAATAGCGATCGAAATTATTTCTGCATGCACTTTATTAGCAAAACTAAATTTGTCAAACAGCTTTCAAAAATATAAAAATTTATTTAAATGTGGATAAGCTGAGCTAAGCAGATAATCTGACAGCAATTTGGAAACGTTCCAGATTTTTTTTAAAAAGTTTACACAAAGTAACACACCTACACATTACATATTTTAACCCTCGACAAAAAACGATGGGTGTTATGTGTTTAATAGCATTGCGTGTGTGTGCACAGTCGTTATCCGGACATATCTCAATAACGCGTAGTACGATTTGAGTGCGGTTTTCTATTTAAAGAATAAACGAGAGGATAGTTTTTAAGGCCATGTTTGATGAATATCGGTTAAGTGTACTTGCTTGAGTGCGGTTGGTATTTTAGGCCCGTATTAATAAACCATTCTCAAGATTGAGAACAGTCTTGTGACCGGTCTCAAGTAAACGTATTGATTAATAAACCGAACTTGAGACCTGAAAAGCACGTGCATACTCAAGCAGTACTCACTTGAGTGTTGCGTGTATTTATAAACGAAACTTAAGACTATCATTCATTCGCCGCTGAGGCGAATACTTGAGAAGTGATCACAGCTGAGTAGACCTCAAGATTGGTTTATAAATTAGCACGGAGCTTGAGATAGCGTCAACTGCTTAAGACGCATCTCGGTTGATACAGTCTCAAGACTTGTATTGAGATTGGTTTATTAATACAGGCCATAGTCTCTCGAGGGAGACTCCATAGCTCCGTAGACTTATACTTAAAAAACACTCGTATGTAACACATAAATCAACATTTGATACGATAGTTCACGAACTAAGTCTGTATATGTTCCTATTGGTTCTAAATTACTGCGTATGGACCGGGTCGTTGAAACATTCAAAATGACATGTGACAATGACACCACTTCATTGGTGCTAAAACGGGAGTTTGGTGTCAATGGGAACTCAGTCACACACTTAGGCCCGTATTAATAAACCATTCTCAATACAAGTCTTAAGGCTGTATCACACGAGATGCGTCTTAAGCAGTTGACGCTATCTCAAGTTCCGTGCTAATTTATAAACCAATCTTGACGTCTACTCAGCTGAGATCACTTTTCAAGTATTCGCCTCAGCGGCGAATGAATGATAGTCTTGAGTTTCGTTTATTAATACGTGAAACTCGGCGCACCTCTCAAGTGAGTACTGCTTGAGTATTCATGTGCGTTTCAGGTCTCAAGTTAAGTTTATTAATCAACATGTTTATTTGAGACCGGTCACAAGACTGTTCTCGATCTTGAGAATGGTTTATTAATACGGGCCTTAATTCGGTCGCGAACTGTTGTGTCAAATGCTGGAAATGTTGGAGAGAAATGCATCACACAGAAAAGTGACTAACACGTACGAGTATAACAGGGATGTATTTCTCGTAAAATCCATATTTTTAAACAATATTGCAATCTTTTTTTGTGTCACTTAAAGTGACCGATTAATATATATTTGTGTGTGTTGTGAGCACAGACTAAAGAAATTTGGCTATGGTGTTGGTTTTGGCCACTTATTCTCAGCAGTCCTATTAGTTCTCGAGGATTCTAAGAGATGGCGCTGTTTTATCTACTAAGAAAACTGCAAAAAAGATTTGATCGCGCGACATCAGCATATAAAATTAATGGTTAACCCACACGATGACTTATATAATTTTTGTTTGTTAAATTCCAATCCAACTAATATTATAAATGCGAAAGTTTGTGTGTATGTATGTATGTTTGTTACCTCTTCCCGCCTAAACCGCTGGACGGATTTGAATGAAATTTGGTTGGTAGACAGATTCTTTTGCTGAACCGATTTTGATGAAACCTTCCACGCGGACGTAGTCGCTGGCGGAAAGCTAGTTATCAATATAGTCAAAATTAGTAATAGCCAAAAAAAAAGACATTTTAAGCATAACGGACGTTGACTTTAACAAAGGACTAAAGGCATGCTGAAAATATGATGAAGTACTCGTATTTGCTTTACGAATGGAAAAATTAAAACATTGTAAAATTACTCGCCCTCAGGTAAGCAACCCTAATAAACAACCTGAGACCCTTTGACCCTTACCTTATCCTTCTTAATTAATTTTTTATTGAAATGGATTAATTTCGACCTTAATATGATACTTTGGGGTTGCTTGGGCAGGTTTTTAAAATAATACAATTTTACCGCAACTTATTGGCAAAAGAAGCACTGGCGCATTGGCATTTTCGGTTAGCAAAGTTAAGCAATGTCTGGCGCGGTCAGTCCTTGGATGGGTGACCACTAGTGGCATTTTAATTGAAGGCAGTCGTTAAGCCAATTAGGTGGCCTATGCCGGCTTACTCACCCAAATCCCCTAATCCGCACTGGGCCCGCGTTGTCGATTATGGCCCATACCCTCTCTCAGTGTAAACATACTTATTTGACGTTCAGCCCCCCGCGGTGATCGGATCATCTTTTAGCAGCTCCGCGCTCAAAAAATTGAGGAAAAATAGTAAAAGTGCACGGATTTCATCGAAAATAGTGTCAAAACGTGCGGAATAGTGAGACCCACATCTGGATTGCAGTGTAGTGACGTGAAGTACTGTTTTCAGTACGAAATTTGTGAAATAACCGTTTACAGGTTATAATTACGCCAAATTATAAGTGTTTTCGGCGTGCGGCGCCCGATTCAGATCGATACCTCCCTGTTTTTATATCACCAAACGGGGGGCCTCTACTGTCCCTACACCTGACCAGAGAACCAGATTTTTGACGAAAAAAAAAAAAAAAAAAAAAAAAAAACATATTTATTTAAAAATCCCCGAATTTCTTGCTCGTTCTTCTCTGGGGAATCTGCCTTATGAATGAGCGAAAATTGTATGGCATGACGATTTCAAATGTTTTGTTTTTAATAAATAAATTAAGTATCCATGGACATACACAAAACGCCATCTAGACACCAATCATCTAGTCCCAAACTAAGCAAAGCTTGTGCTATGGATACAAGATAAATGGATAAACATACATACATATTTATATAAACATCCAAGACTCGGGAATAAATATTCATATTCATCACACAAACATTTACCCCTCGCGGGATTCGAACCCGCAACCGTTGGTTTCGCTGATAGGGTCACTATCCACTACACCAATCGGTCGTCAAATACATATTTTTTTTGTAAATAAATACTTATTATAAATGAACACATCCATAACTCGGGTACACATGTTCATATTCATTATACAAACTAATGGGATCCGAACCCGCGACCTTTCGGCATAGTGGTCAGAGTTTCTATCCGCTACACCAAACGGGTCGTTAGTTAATGTTATTGTTATAACTTACGAAATAAAACTTTTTTGAATTGGAATTTGTGAGAGGAGACTGTGCCTCAACCAAGCCTCAACAGTAGTGACGTGAAAGGTTGTTGATGATATTGGGAAAGTCACTGAAGTATCTCTGAAGTACTCCTATCCTAGATGTATGATTAATTTTTTTTATGCACGACGGATTTGTACTTGACCTCAATCACACCTGATGTTAAATGAAGATGAGGTCGAAGGTGGAAGCGTACTGACACGGAAACCCCAACACATTTGGGGGACTGGCTATCTTATCTCTGACAACCGGAACACGACAATGCTATTAACATTGCTGCTTGGCGGCAGATTTAGATAAGATGATGGTAAGCTAGCCAGGCGGACATTTAAAATGCCCTACCACCAACCAAACCGAGTACTTAAACATGTACCCCGCTGGGGATCGAAACCGCGACCTCCGAATCGTAAACCCAATGTTGTTTACATTGAGCCACGGATGATTAAATAACAAATTATATGTAGTTTAATAAACTACTATTACATTTACACCATCCATCTCCTGACTCGTCGACTTGTTAGTTACAAGTGAAGCTAATAATAAAAGTGTGTTCAAAAACATGTTCGTGATGCTAGAATGCCCAAAGTGGAATTCAGATAATTTAATAATGTCAAAAACATGCTCGTGATGCTAGGATGCCCAAAGTGGAATTCAGATAATTTAATAATGTGATAAACATGCTCGTGATGCTAGGATGCCCAAAGTGGAATTCAGATAATTTAATAATGTGATAAACATGCTCGTGATGCTAGGATGCCCAAAGTGGAATTCAGATAATTTAATAATGTGATAAACATGCTCGTGATGCTAGGATGCCCAAAGTGGAATTCAGATAATTTAATAATGTCAAAAATATGCTCGTGATGCTAGGATGCCCAAAGTGGAATTCAGATAATTTAATAATGTCAAAAAATTATGCTAAAATAGTGCCCAAAGGACAAAATTGGTGCCACTGCAGTTTAAGAGTTATTAAATATTTTAAGTGAGCATTCTTGACCACCTGTTTGGTGTAGTGGTTAGCAACTCTGGCCACTTTGTGTGATGATTACGAACATTTGTACCCGAGTTATGGATGTTTTCATTTATAATAAATACTTATTTCCAAAAAAAAAGTATATTTATGTAGTATATCAACCATCTGATATCGACAACACAAACCTATAGTTGCTTGTGTGTGTGTGTATTTATTTTATTATTTATTTATCCTGGCGTCCCGTGTTGCTTGAATCCTCATTTTCCATACGTATAGACTGCTTTACCTATGATTAAATTTAAACTGTGCAAAAGATTAAAAAAAAAGACTCAAGAATCAATAATTTGACGACCTTTTGGTGTAGTGGATAGTGATCCTGTCAGCGAAACCAACGGTTGCGGGTTCTAATCCCGCGAGGGGTAAATGTTTGTATCATGAATACGAACATTTATTCCCGTTTATATAAATATTTATGTATGTTTTACCGTTATCTAGTATTCATAGTACAAGGTTTGCTTAGTTTGGGACTAGAGGATTGGTGTAAGTGCCCCAAATGTTTATTTATTTGTATGAATACAGTTATTCTTTATAAAAATAGAGAGTTCGATGTATCCACTCTGCTTGCAGATGTGCAAATATTAATTCAACTATCACCTCACTAAATCTTTGCATCGACCTTCCTAACACGATGAGACCACTTCTACATCCCATGTCCATACGCACTCTATCAAGAAATGAAATAATCCGATAAGTCCTCGTATAAGTCATGCGAACGGCATATAACTTGTGTTTATGGCGTTATAAAACAGGCTTTGTATAATACACTTTACTCGCGGGCGGTTGAGAAAATGTACTATTATATATGGTCCTAATTTATTAGTCTCGAATACTTGACAGGGCCAAAATATTATAAATACCATTTTATTTATAAAAATACTAATACAAAAAACACCGAACAAAACAATTTTAATGCTACAGCAGTACTAGCAACCGCCTCCGTGACTCAATTTAAATAACATAGGGCTTACGATTCAGAGGTCATAGTTTTCATTTAAAGGGTCGTAGGAAATTTGCATTACTAGTAATCGCCTTCATTACATTGCAGTGGTAACTACTATACTTTTCGTACTCGTACACTCGTGGCGCAGTCGCATTCGCTATCCGTTTTCAATTAGCAATATTGACCAATGTCTGTAGCATTATAATACGAGTGTGCTTCGCGGAGGGTATGTTAAATAATTTCAATTGAAGGTCAGTGGCCTACATGGGCGGCTTAAAAGATAGATAGATAAAAAGTTTATTGCATAAACTGGCACACATACAAGAGAGAAACATAAATACTACATTAACAGACAAGAAACAAACATTCATGAAAACAACAAGAGACATACAATTTAACAAATACAAACAGATGTAAAGAAATATATCATAACAATTAAATTTTTCGCAGTACCTTCAAGACCTGCCGATTCATTATCATGTGTGCAACAGTCATACAACAAGGTCAAAGCTCAGTGCATTAAAAATGCTCAATGAAGAGCAAGCGCTGATTTTCAGCTATCACACAGGAGGCGCGGGGGAACAAGCATAACAATGAAAAAAAGAAAAGAAAACTAAGAGCGGAAGTATGCAAATGGACGATGTGTAGCATATAGGGGGAAAAACACTGACTATCAGTTGTCCACAGTCTGATATAGATCCATCAATCCACAATGGACCCTTTCCCAGTGAAAGAAGTTCCCAACAGTGGAGTCGTGAAAGGCTGATGATGATGACGTGTCTTACTTTATTGATATCCACCCTGAGATGGTTCACGTAAGCTATTTGCATACATGGTTAACTCATATCGTATTCCTTGTAACGATGAAAAATATCTCAGTGGCACAGATGCGTCCCCCGAGTATAGATTGCTCCGGAAGGTGGATTACCAGTACAGGGTTGCCACGAATGAATTTTTTGCTGACGTAATGACATAAATAAACTAGAGCCTTTTCTGGCTTAGAATATTAGAGGCAGGAAAAGCCCGGAAGGTTGTCGTCAAGGGTAATATTTGTGAGGTGACACTATGTTTATATTAGGAAGATTTTACGTATTCTGTGTGTCAATATTTTAAAAAAACTTGCAAGTTACAAAACTAAGTTACCAAAAATAATTATTTTACATTATCGCTCATTCACAAGGCTGATTCCACTAGATTTTAAGAGTGAACTTAAAAAATTAGACAACCCTAAAAATAAAAGAAATACATACACAAATCTTTTGCTAACAAATATTGGAGATGTATCGATAAATAGGATTACACCAATCTGACGAAAACGTATAGAACTGTGCTAAAGATAGACCTGCCCTTAGATTACGTAACTTTATCGGTATCGTTATCGATTACGTTGACCAATGAGAAACCGTCAAATTGCCGAACGAGCGATGAGCCAACCAATCACATGTAGGAACGTAACCGATGACGATAACGATGTGATTATGTAATAGAACCCCTGGACACTTACATACATATGTACACATGCTCACGCCCGTTTCCCGTTGGTGGAGGGAGTCACTATAGATTTCCACTTGCAACAATCCTGACTACTTTTACTTCATCCACTCTTATCAAATGCTTCATTTCATTTTTTAACCGCCTACGTGGCTCAATGTAAACAACATTGGGTTTACGATTCGGATGTCGCGGGTTCGATCCCCAGCGGGGTACATGTTTAAGTACTCAGTTTGGTTGGTGGTAGGGCATTTTAAATGTCCGCCTGGCTAGCTACCACCATCTTATCTAAATCTGCCGCCAAGCAGCAATGTTAATAGCATTGTTGTGTTCCGGTTGTCAGAGATAAGATAGCCAGTCCCCCAAATGTGTTGGGGTTTCCGGGTCAGTACGCTTCCACATTCGACCTCATCTTCACTTAACATCAGGTGTGTTTGAAGTCAAGTACGAACCCGTCGTGCATAAAAAAAAAAACTCTCGTCGTTAACAGGTTGACTGCACCTGCCCTTTTACAATTACGTCAGACATTGATCGACTTTTATGAAATTAAAAGAAATATATTTATTTGCTCTAAATGTGGTCAAGTACAGGTTGTGTAGGTGAATAATTTGTATCATACATTTAGTCATTACTGACATGCAAAAATTAAATTATTAAAATTATTATTACTATCAATTATTCAAGCAAAGCCATTAGTTACCTGACGACCTGTTTGGTGTAGTGGTTAGCAACTCTGACCACTGTACCAAAAGGTTGCGGATTCGAATCCCGCTAGGGGCATATATTTGTGTGATGAATACGCACATGCGTACCCGAGTTATGGATGTTTTCATTTATAAAAAGTATTTATTTTCAAAAAAAATGTATTTATGTTGTATAACAACCATCTGGTATCCACAACATAAGCCTATAATTGCTTACTGTGGAACTAGATGGCGTTGTGAGAATGTCTAAGGATATTTATTATTTTTTTATATATTGATAACATCTGTCAATTTGAAATTACTAATGTCAATTTAATATTATAATTGTCAACTTTAGTAGCAATATCTACATGTCAGTTTGGACTTACTCTTACAACATTATTATTATTTGCCGACCCTTCAGGGCACTGATGTGCATACTTGCAAGGTTATGAGTCCAAGATTACGGCACACATATAACGTTGTGGATATTATGGGCGAGCCTCTTATCTCTTCTCTCCACTTCTAAAATTTAGTAAGCCAAAATAGGTAAAATTATGTCGATAGCTAAGGATCCTTCGATAATTCAAATAATTGTATTGTTGCCTTCAACCAGATAATCGGTATAAACGGACTTAGCGCTTACAAAACGCTAATGAAAATAAGTACCTACACGTAAAACACACACACAGCCACAATCTTTCTAATCTAATCTTGGTTGGTGGTAGGGCATTTTAAATGTCCGCCTGGCTAGCTACCACCATCTTATCTAAATCTGCCGCCAAGCACTAATGTTAATAGCATTGTTGTGTTCCAGTTGTCAGAGATAAGATAGCCAGTCCCCCAAATGTGTTGGGGTTTCCGGGTCAGTACGCTTCCACCTTCGACCTAACTTTCACTTAACATCAGGTGTGATTGAGATAAAGTACCAACCCATTGTTCATAATAAAAAATATATTATTTTTATTTATTTATTATTTTTATTATTAATTTAATTAGAAAGAAAGAAAGAAAAATTTATTTAAACCCATCTCATGACACAAACAATCAGGTACAAATATTACACAGTCGAGACACATACAAAAAATAACATTCTGTTTGCCATCTAATTGTCTAATTAGGTGTGACAGAGATGTAAACGTACTCCCATTGTGCGCGAATGTGATATTAACTAATATTATTAACTATTTTTGGATGTTTGTTTGTCTGTTGCACAATCACTGCGAAACGGATGAACGGATTTGGATAAATTATAATGACCCAAACTAGTTTGGCCCAGAAAGTAGCAACGTCGATGGCTCTTAGGTTTGTCTCAAATAGGTCCTTCTCTGTGCAAGGGGGAAAGTTGTTCGTAATCAGGAGTGGACTCACAACTAAACAGGAATTACACGAATTAAATTTCACCCTGTAGATTGCGTGATGCCGCCACCGCACTTGTTATGTTGAAACTCCACACCTTAAAAAAAAACTACAAGAGGTACAACACAATACAATACAAATACACTTTATTGCACAACAGACAAGAAAATACAGTTTCAGAAAAGTGGTAAGAATAGAATGTACAATTTGACGACCTTATCACTAAAAGCGATCTCTTCCACGCAACCTTTGGGTATAAGGACAGTACATTTGAAATAGGTAGGTTGTGCGGTATTAAATAGGGATGCAGATACAAACTACGTGAATAAATTTCATATATTTACATACACATACATACATAGATCAATAGAAAAATATACCTACTTAAACATAACATCTATAAAATAGCAACAAAATACAAACGTAAATATATATGTGTACTAAATAAATATTTATTGATATATAACATAATAATAATAATAAAAAGGTACTTTTTACACTTCATACTTACTTTTACTTACTTTTTTTAAAATAAATAATAATTATCTGTTGTGCAATAAAGTGTATTTGTATTGTATTGTAATTAGTTTCTTTCCGGGATGCTAAATAGTGTAAGGCTATTCATATTATATTCACTGTATCAGCAAGTATATACAAAACGCACATACATAAAGAATATGAAAACGACTTCGCTCATAAAAATATAAATTAAAATAAAAGAACAACAACTGTCGAGGAAATTGTCGCTCTGCATCGTTGGGATATCTCCGACACCTCGCCCCAGCCTACGACACCTCCGGGATATACCCGGGAAGGGTACACCAAAAACTTTCCCAGATTAAATTTAAGGGGTTCCATTCGTTTCTTTATTAAATCGGTGAAATGTAAAAGACGCCTTTGTTGGTTGTTATTAGATTTCTGTGAAAGTAGTCCATTTGTGGTGTGAAGGATAATTAATAAGATTTTTTTTAGTTTATTTTTCTATACTTTATTCGTCTGGGCTTGATTGGTGGTAGGGCATTTTAAAATGTCCGCCTGGCACGGACTACCACCGTCTCATCTTTAGATGAGATAGTATGATAGATGGGCTTTAGCCCATATTACAGAATGTTACTCAAGCAGAATCTCCGCTTGAGGACAGTTAAAATAGGACAGCTTTTTGTATAGCGGCATTTCTTTCTAACTATGCTCAAGCGCAAATCTACGCTTGAGCAACGTTCTTAAATACGGACTTAAAACAGCAATGTTAATAGCATTGTTGTGTTCCGGTTGTCAGAGATAAGATAGCCAGTCCCCCGTTGGGGTTTCCGGGTCAGTACGCTTCCACCTTCGGCCTCATCTTCACTTAACATCAGGTGTGATTGAAGTCAAGTGATACCGTTGTGCATAAAAAACGTTATTTGAAAATCTTAACTGTAAGACGTTTACGAAAACCTGTAAAGCTTTGTGTGTAGTGCGAATGAGGTCACTGACCCGCCGCGTTATTAATATAAAAAATATGGGTAACTTAAATACCTAGGGATACATAAAGAATGTGCAAAAGCATCTCTCTCTATCGAAATAACATTTGTTGAAAAGTACTGTTCACACAGATCCATCTATAAAGTAGTTCTTTAACGAATTCTTACATTGCTTTAGGGCTCTTCTTTTTATTTATCAAGAGATAGTATGTTTTTATTAATGTCTACTATTGTAAAACAATATGCTCAAACATAAAAATCTAAGTTCTTTTATTTTATAAAGATAAAAGAAATAAATAATAATAATATAGATAAATAAATAAAATGGTTTTTTTATGCACAACGGGTTGTTACTTGACCTCAATCACATCTGATGTTAAGTGAAGATGAGGTCGAAGGTGGAAGCGTACTGACTGATCAACGAAAAGTACATTTTATAAATCCTTCGACTATTACTCATTAACCTATAAATCGAAGTAGCTGTGATAATTGTCTTTTTAATTTCGTAACCTACTAATGCCGTGAATTTCGACACGTATCCAAATACAACTTTAAACGTTTAGCTTGCACTTGGCGGAACACTTGACTCTGATAAAATTTGCACTTTATAGCTTAATAAACTGTGCAAGATAAACTAACATTCTTGATCGACCAATCCAACTTCACCCTACACGACGGGGTACAAAAAAAATACGAACCTCTGAGTTATGTCGCGGATAGACAGACGGGCATGGCCAAATTATAAGGGTTCCTTGTTCACTACAGAACCGTACTCATGGCATGGCATGACACCTACTAAGACTGGTTCTCCACAGACAATCCAATTAGTTGATTTTGTGATTATTAACGTTTATAATTATGTTTCAGGAATAAATTATTATACTATTCTAATTATTGTAAATTAAACTATAACTTCTTTAATTTAGATGCCATAAATTAAGACCAGTTTGTCGTCACAGTGAATTGCTCCTTCAAACCTCGTCTTAGTAAACATGTCTTAGTTAAACTCTTATTCATTTCAAACTCTTAGTTAACTCTATTAAAATTGGATTAATGGGGTTTTACGCTCACCGAATCTAATTGACAGACAAACAGAAATTCCAAAATTGATGAATATCTCTGGAAGTTTAAATTAATATTCAATGAAGTCTGCCGATTCCGTAAGCAAGAAGTATTAGCCCATGTCTGTTTTTAACCCCACCAAAATGACTTTCAATAGAACTTTGATACATTTTCTTTTAAATAAATAATAAATACTTCAAATGTACTGTCCTTATACCCAAAGGTAGCCTGGAAGAGATCACTTTTAGTGATAAGGTCGCCAAATTGTTAATTCGATTCTTACCACTTGAAACTGTATTTTCTTTTCTGTTGTGCAATAAAGTGTATTTGTATTGTATTGTATTGTAAATATTTCAAACGGATAACGGATAAACATACATAAAAATTTATGAAGACTTCAATGACCCAGGTATGAATGTTCGCATTCGATTCGAACCTGTAACCGATGGTTTTTAAGACAGGGTTTCACTACCCACTGCACCAATCTAGGACTAACCTATATTTTCTCTTAATTTGAAATAAAAAATTTGCATTACCTATATAATTAGGGTTCCGTAGCTATACTTATTACAAACTTCGTCTTTCAACCCAAAATCACTGCATATTTCATTTCATCGACGACGGCAAAAATAACTCGGTAGTCCATACTATCATTGTGAAATATTACGAAATACAAAGTTACTTTTGCGCTGGTTGAACTTGAAACAGCGGATATTTTAAAAGCTTTTTTGAAAGTGTCCATTATGTGCTTACAGGCTTGATTTTTCTCAGGTCTTTTGATGTTGGAAAGTTAGAGGGGAGTTGGAAAATTACCGTCTAATAATTTTGTAAGTAAAATCTCATTTACAGTGTTTTTACCCGACTGCAGGGAAGGTAATGTTTTTCGAGTGCATGTATGTATTCCTTTGGCATCCCATAACCTAAACGGCTTGCCCGATTTCGAAGTGCATGGTGTCATTGGATTCCTCTTGATGTCTAGAGTGTCATAGAATATCAAAATCAAAATCAAAAAATGCTTTATTTTGTAGGTACACAGGGTACACTTAAAATAGTCAGATTTTACATTTTTAAAGCTACTGCTTGTTCAAAAGGCAATTTTCCCCTGAGAAGAACAAGCAAGAAACTCGAGAGGTCGCTCTTTTTAAAAAAAGGTTTTTATATTACAAAATTATTATTTTATATTATAATATTTCATTATTAATTGTGAAATAGCCTGGTTATGCGAACGGGCTGGTTATGTCCATGATTGTTTATCATCTAAATAATCTGATATTTTATAATATGCTTTTTTAATAAGTTTCTGTTTTATAGTATCTTTAAATTTATTGAAAGGAAGATTTTGTATATCAACAGGAACTTTATTGAAAAAGCGTATACATAACCCTTTGAATGAATTACTGACTTTGTGGAGGCGACTTATGTGACCTGCAAGTTTATCTTTATTTCTTGTATTGACATCATGTTTATCACTATTTTTCCTAAATGATGCTATATTATTTTTGGCATATATTAGATTTTCAAAAATGTACTGTGACGAAAAGGTTAGAATATTATACTCTTTAAATCTATCTCTAAGTGACACTGCAGGTCTCAATTGATAAATTGCGCGAACGGCTCGTTTTTGTAAAACAAAGATTGTATTGATATCCGCGGCATTTCCCCACAGCAAGATACCGTAAGACATCAGGCTATGGAAATAACTAAAATATACTAATCTAGCAGTATTTACGTCCGATATTTGTCTAATTTTTTTGACTGCATACGCTGCAGAGCTGAGCTTCTTCGCCAATTTATGGATATGAGGACCCCATTGTAATTTGGCGTCCAAAGTAATGCCCAAAAATACAGTGGACTCAACAAGGTCTAGAGTGACATTTTTTATCATTATATTTGTGGGCACCTCCCTGACATTAGGCAGTACAAATTTTACACATTTAGTTTTTTTCTCATTCAGTAACAAATTATTTGCCGTAAACCATTCTACTATTTGAGAAATAGCATTGTTCACGTCGTCATAATTTAATTTTAGTCTATAATTTTAGTCTATATATTAATTTGCGCCCAAGCAATGCAAAATATGTTACGGGTTTTTTGATTTTTAAACTTATATTGTTATTTATTTTATTTTATTTTTGAATGAAAATTTTGAATTGTGAATTTGGTTGGCTTTTTGGTGTTGGGTAATGTGTGCGCCGAGCTAAGTACTACCATTTTACCTAGTCTGCCGCCAAGTAGCAATATTGATATCATTCTTATCATGGTTATATTTTCGATATACTATAGAACAATAATCGGTATTATTATTATTGGTATTTTAATGTAGTGGATAGTGACTCTGTCAGTGAAACCAACGGTTACGGATTCGAGTCCCGCTATTGTGTAAATATTTGTGTGATGAATATATATATTATACATTTTATCTAAAGTCACGGATGTTTATATAAATAGTTATGTATATTTATTCATAGTACAAGCTTTGCTCACTTTGTGACAAGATCCGAAATATTTATTTATTCGACTATTATATACTATAAATAAGCGGCTTTCTGCCCGCTTAGCGTGTTATTACTTTATCGCGAAGTAATAGTCGCAGGAATGTTTTATTGGGATAAAAGTGTCCTATATCGTCTTCCAAGAAATTATATAGCTATGTGCCAAATTGTAGCCACATCGGTTCAGACGCTTCGCCATGATTGAGAACATCCAAACTTTCGTCTTTATATTTTTTTTTTTTTAATTTATTTAGCGGCTTTGGCAACAGAGCCATTAGCCGAAACCATGGCACTAAATTGAATAATACATGGAACTCATAAAACTAAAACCAACTTAACTGAAAAAAAACAAAACAAAATTCTTTCCAGAAAACAAATGAGAGAGAGAGAAAAAAAGAAAACTATGCCTAAATTGCCTACTATATATACAGTTTACTAAAAGTACTGGTAACAAAATTATAAATTATATTATACAACTCAGGGTTTCGTCTTTATAATATTAGTTGAATTGGATACAGGGTGTAGTTACGAGGATAGCATAGGAATAAAACATTCTATTGCTTTCCGAACGAGTCCTAATATAACCGTTAGAAACTCAACTCCTAAGAACATAATAGACTACTCTTCCTTTTCAAAATTAAGTTTCCAACAAATTCCGTTTCTTCACAACAACCTCGCTTTGTTTTAACAAAGTTGGTGGCCAATAAGGATTTAGAGTGGTCAGGTGAGAGCTTTCCAGTCGACATTACGATATTATTACTTTATTGGAAAATATGATCTCAAGTAGGTACCTATGAGTACATGGTGTACAGGTTAAAATCGAATTCGTATAATCCTCTGAATACCTAATACCTACCGAATGTAAATGGAAACGCCCTCCCTGCGGCTAGTGTGTTGTATATTGCGCGCATCACCAATTACTTATAATAGGAAATACACATGTTTTATTGTCGAAATGCTTTATTGACAAAGCTTTATACAGAGTGAAATTTAATTAGTGTAATTTTTATTATCTGATGATGCTACCCCTGGTTATGAACAACTTTCCACTAGCTACCGTAGCCAAATCAGCCGAAAATTGTTGGACTTCCACACTAAAGGTGGTGTCAGAATGGTTTACTTTGTATGGGTAAACGAAAATTTCTTGATCGATCGAAACAATGGTTCCTTGGGGAAAGTTGTTCGTAATCAAGAGTAGAGTTACCGGTTTATGGGAATTACAGGAATTCAAATTCACCCTGTATATAGTGGTAACTATAGTGCGTACGAGTGGTGGTAAAATCCTTAGTGCTCATTTTGAGCGCCGCTTGCACAATAATTAGTGAGGGGTATGATTATTTTAGGTAGGATAACGTGATGGTGACACTCTTTATTTGAGCGTGTACTTTGTGACTATTAAGATACTGTTGAATAGTAGTTTAGAAGAGAATTATAGGCAAATAATATATATAAATAAAATACCGAATAAATAACATTAATATACCACTTAGTATTAATATCTATATAAAAAAAATCTTCTGTACTTTAAACTATGAAGTGTAAAAGCTGTAAACCGTTTATCTACAACAATCTATATAGGTTTTAATATTTGCTCTACATTTTTCGCAACGCAGACTGGTAATGTTCGACATACATACTACCTACATTGTAATCTATGAACATTTTGAAAGGGAGTATCCCTTTACCGCCGCGTTTACATACGAAGGTCGGACCAGTAGCATTTTGTCTAATAACTGTAAATGTTTGACATGTTCTTAATAAAGCGTTGTAATATAGGTTGAACAATATATTTTTATAGCATCGGAATATACAATATGGAGCGAAGGTTCTTTAATTCATGTTAAGTCAAACTTCAAACTTCAAGCATTTATTGTCATTTATTGAATGTCAATTTAAATATACTGGAAATAAAAAAAGTTTATTGCATTTATCTGTCTGTCAGTCGGTATGTCCAAGCTGCTACCGCTTCGGGAAGGGAAAACATCTGTGGGAAAAGAAGCGGCGCAAGAAACCCACAGGATCATTGATGTCTTTTTTTTTTAATAAAGTATACAACTAATACAATTTTATATTTTTGGGGAGCTGGTCGAAGTATACACCAAGCGTGTTTTTCATTCAGATAGTCACGAATTTTGTAATAACTTTTTTTTGCTAATGTTATTTTGACATGATCTTTAAATTTTTTCTTTTGCGTGTTTTCATAATCATAATTCATTTATTTGCATAACCACAGGTATACAGAAATAGATGTAAACGTATCGAATTCATGTCTAAAGCTGTCTAACAGGTTTAATCAGATAATGCAAAGTAAAATAAATAATGTAGGTAAACATAATCTATAAATAGTATTAGATACTATGCTTAGAAGATAATCTGTAAGTACTTCTATATCATAGAAGTCAGTAATAAATAAAAAATACTGTCCTGTTTTTTGTGTGTATACTTCTTTAGTGTATATGCTTATATGCAATAAAGTGATAAATATATATAAATATAATTAAAATAACTACAAATTGAAAATTTATAAAGCCCCCGAGGGAAAGAAATATTTTATTTTTTATTTATTAGATATATCATCCAGATAGACCAAACTAAATGTGTTTAAAGCTAAATATTTAATGTATAACCGATTTTTATCAAACATAACTAAGAACCTGTCCCCTCGTTTAATTTTTAATATAAAAGAAACACACACACACACACCCATCGTTTTTATTGAAAGGTTAATAATAAAAAATATAAAAACATTTTTATTGGTCTTATCACAAATTGAATTTCGAAGGCTATAAATTAAACTTCCGTCAAATATGCTACAGTTTTATGGTCCATTGATTCACAATTATTCTTCTTCGAGCTCTTGTCGTTGTCGGGCTCTATTCATTTCATTATTAATGCAATCGGGGCTATATCACAAATCGTAACCACCATGTTTAAAAGGAGCAACCCTTGAGTTTCTCGTATCTTTTATCGGTATCTGCCTTAAGCAGTACTTTTAATATAAAGTTTTAGAGGGCATGTTTTTTTTAAGATTTTTTTTATTTTCTATTTGATGATAAGTAAGACAAGCAACCTTTAATATCATGAAAAGAAAACACTTTGACATCGTGGAAAATCCCAAGTCTTCTCTTTAACCTCGGGACATCCAAATATCAGCTCAATGTAATTTGCCCTTACTACATACGACCTTTATCCCAAATGAGGTGGTCGATATCCCAAACATTAGCGCTTGGGTATTCCAAACAATAAAAAAATAATGCTTGAAACAACATCTACAGTTCACCTTTCAAAATTTAAGAAAATGCACACTGATTAGGGGTGAACCCATCGCCATTAAAACGTGCAAATTATGGTTTGGTCGGAAGTCCCATAGTCGCCTTTTACAACATTCACGAAAAGATTTGGGTTTGCCGAAACCACTCAAGTCCTTAGTCTAACCGCCGTAGTTAAGTTATTACTGTTGGTCTACACGGGGCGGCATAGTCGATTCTCGACAAAGCTCCTTAAAAAAGATTTTAGAAAAAGTCCTTAGTCTTTCATTATGGTTAGCTAAGCCCAATCAAAAGCAGTGTGTAAAATAAATTATATTTGTTATGAAATGGTTAACATCGACTAAATCTAACTCGCTCGACCAAAGTTGCTAATGTAAACGCTGCATGTGAGACACTCTCATCCCCGTGCGAGAGCATTATTATCATATTTTGACGGTATAACGTACCTACTCCTCGAACGCGGGATAATGTCAAGCCGTCGGTAGATCATCCGTCATTTAAGAGCGTACCACGTAAGGAAATTTTCTTGGGTAAATATGGAACGAGAAGCTAGATGCGTCGATCTGTTATTTCGGATAACATACAGGATGTATCTGTATGTAAAAAAAAATGTATTTATGTAGTATATCAACCATCTGGTATCCACAACACAAGCCTATAGTTGCTTACTGTGGAACTAGATGACGCTGTGTGTATGTCTAAGGATATTTCTTATTATTTATTTATTATTATTATTAATGATATTTATATAGATAGATAGTTTCTGTAATATGCAAATAAATGTTTTATCTATCTGTTTGGTGAAGAGGTTAACAACTCTGACCACTATACCAAAAGGTTGCGGGTTCGAATCCCGCCAAGGGCATATGTTTGTGTGATGAATACGGACATACTTGAGTTATGGATGTTTTCATTTATAATAAGTATTTATTTACAAAAAAATGTATTTATGTAGTACATCAACCATCTGGTATCGACAACACAAGCCTATAGTTGCTTACTGTGGAACTAGATGGCGCTGTGTGTATGTCTACGGATATTTATTTATTTATCTATCTATCTTACGCATCTCATCTCATCATTTTCATCCCTTATCCACAGACTTGTGAAATACAGAATTACCATGTTATCCTATCTACCTGGAACGTAACAAAAGACTCATGCATATTTAAGAATGACAAAACTAAGCATAAATAATTTTAAGCATAAACACCTCGGTCCACCATATTTCCTTTTTATGAAGACGTAAAGTGTCCTACCGGCAGTACGGATACGGGACTCCGGGACCGAGCCGCTTGAAAAATGTGTCCCGCAGTTTATCACACGTGGCAATTTAGAAGCACCGAACTAGATTTATAGAAGGTCCTGTTATTGAATATTAGGGAAAACAATACGTTCAACAATTTGAGGCGGGTTGCGGAATTTTATGTCGTAAATCTGATCTTTTAATGTGAAATTCATTTGATGTGAAAGATTCTGAATGAATTCAATTTGAACCTTTTGTAGTATGTACCTACTGAAAGAAGTGATCAGTTCCCCAAATAAGATGGGGTTCCGGGTCAGTACGCTACTACTTTCGGCCTCATCTTCACTTAACATCAGGTTCACACCTGATGAGGTCTGTGAGTGGAATAACTTCATCATGAATTTATCAAATCAGGTCTACCATCACAAGTTAAAAGGAACCTTTTACCCATCATTCTGTATATCTGAATTTCTATCAGACCAATCTAGAAAAATATACGACATTGGAACCTTCAAGAAACGAGCCTACACCTTCCTCAAAGGCCGGCAACGCATCTGTGACACTTTTGGTGTTGCGGGTGTCCATGGGCGGCGGTGATTACTTTCCATCAGGTGACCCGCATGCTCGTTTGCCGCTCTCTCATATAAAAAAAAACAAAAAATGGGTGAGCGATTAACGTAACGTGGGTAGAAGGGATGGTGTACGGTGGATCAAGGCAGATACAGAGTGCAGCCAAGAGAAGCGACAAGGTCAGGCCACCACGCCGTCGTCGGCCCGTTGCTTGGTCCAATGATATTGTAGTTGATGGTATCTCACTGGATTCGGCTGGCACAGGACCGTGAAAGTTTAGGTCATAGAGAAGTCTGTACCTATTAGTGGATGGATGTGACCAGAAAATGATGACAATATATAAGTTTACACATACAAATTGTAGAATTGTACCTTGCGCACAAAAAAAAAATTGTAGTAATAAGCAGAACCTGTTGTGTCGTCTGTATTATTTGTATCGGTATGTTTTTTCTGAAATGAAATGAAATGAAAATCATTTATTCATATAGGCAATACATGAATAAATGCACATGTAAAATATGCACTTATGAACGTCATTTGTTTTTTAAACTACCACTAGCTCGGAACGCTACCACTACTGAGAAGAGCTAGCGAGAAACTCAGTCTTGTGTGCAATAAATGATAAATAAATAAATAAATAAAATAAACAAATTATATTGCGTGCTATCAAAAATATATCGTGAATTTTATCTAACTAATATTATAAATGTGAAAGTTTGGATGATTGTTTGTTTATTGCTCAATCACGGAGACATGGATGAACGGATTTGGATGACATTTGTATATAGATAGAACATACCCTAGAATAAGATATAGGATATTTTTATCCCGATAAAGTGAGTAGCTCCCGCGGGATAAACAAATTTCCGCGGTAACGTTATTCCGAATTGCAGTTTTGAGTAAACACAAAACTTACAACGAAAGAAATATTAAAGTAAGGTTACCATAACACAGCTATCTTTAAGAAATGACATTTGGCTGATCGAAAGTAAGCACCGCTCATCGCAAATCAATTTTTAATCGTTCGAATTCTCCGACTAATTTAATTAAAAAAAGAATCCTCAGCTCTCTTACCAATTTTGCACCTCGACATAAATTTATCGAGAATCCTCCTGACCAGGTTGCAATGTTTCGAAATATTTCATAACTAGAGTATATTTATCTATAATGGCACATAAATGATAGGCCTCCAGGGTTACCCTCAGGGTCAGTGTCGCACATGAAAAAGGAAATAAGCGTATACATTTTTAAGTAGTCGTATTACTGTTTTTGTACAAATCTGTGGGTAGTGTTTTTATTTTTGCGAAACGTAGCCATGTTTGTTTGCCTGGTATTAATCAAACCACCATTTCCGTATACGTACCCGGAGGCAAAAACGCATCGCTTAATTAATCAAAGAAAAAGCATGAAATACATTTTCGCGGCGAACAAAAGCGCTGAGCTATATGAGAAAACCATGTTCACTATTCCTTCAATTTTCATATTACTTTGGGAGAAAAATATTGGTAATTTGAGATAGCAATATAATTTGAAATGCACAGTATTTCCGGATTTTTTATTCATGATGAGAAGCAATCTGTAATACCCGTGTCATCTTTGTACAAAAACTGCATGCTAAGTGCAAGTCGAAACTCGCCGAAGTTAAAATTGGAGCTTAGGTGTTCCATACTCATAAATTTCTACTAAGTATATAAGTGTACAAAAATCTATCTTGAGAGTAACAGATGATTTCTCTATGCGAAACGGTAGTTTTGGACATACTGACAGACAAGCAAGATCATAAATTCTATGCATAATAATTCATAATTCATTTATTTCTTTAGAAGGTGGCTTTTCAAGGTAGGGATCTCCTTTTAAGCAAAATTAAGCCTGTATTAGGGGACTCCGCTCTTCCATAGTGAGTAGAAATAAATAATAATGAAAAAGATAATTATTATTTCCAACAATGTATGCCTACATGAGGTAACATATAAATAAAATAAAAAATATATATTTCGGACACTACACCTGTCATCTAGTCCCAAACTAAGCAAAGCTTGTCAATCAATTGTCAATTATTGTTGCCTTAGGTACTGAGGTTTGCTGGAAATAGAGATAAACTTGCCTTTTGTATATGTTTCATATTGTCCTTGTTTTTGGTTTTGTTTAATGTGTATACTTAAATACAATAACGTGTTAATTAAATAAATAAAGCTTGAACTATGGTCACTAGATAACGAATAAACATACATAAATATTTATAAAAACATCTATGACTCGGAAATAAATGTTCGTATTCATCACACAAACATTTACCCTTCGCGGAATTCGAATTCGCAACCGTTGGTTTCACTGATAGGGTCACTATCCACTACACCAATCGGTTGTCTTTTATGTATCCATATACATACACTCGAAAACAGCACTCTCCTTCCTGGGGAAGTTGTATAAAATTATTAACGAACGATAATTTTGTCGCCAAAAATAATTTCCTTAAGTGTACATACGAAAATCCGTGCTCGTTCAACACCAAACAAACCCAGTTAGGTAATACAGAATTACAGAAGCATATTTGCTGAACCAATGCTGGACTATGTACAAACCTCAAGTGACTTTGGACACTGGCCAGAGAACAATGCCAGCCGCTAAGTGCCGGCATTCGGAATTTTACTATGCTACTTGTAAACCTAATCGCCTTGAAAGGTTCCTTGAAATTCAATAAGTCGTCTCCTTGCAGTGGATTCTTGGGTAAAATAGAGATGTGTTTAACCCCCGACGAAAAACGACGGGTGCAATGGCTTTGACGACCTGTTTGGTGTAGTGGTTAGAAACTCTGCTACTATACCAAATGGTCGCGGGTTCGAATCCCGCTAGGGGCATATGTTTGTATGATGAATACAGACATGTGTTCCCGTGTTATGGATTTTTTTCATTTATATATGTAAATAAAAATGTGTTTGTGTAGTTTATCAACCAAAAGCCTAGATGCTTACTGTGGATCTAGATGGCGCTGTGTGTTTGTGCAAAGACATTTATTATTTATTATTATTATTATGTGTTTAATAACATTGTGTAACTCCTTGCAAGAACATACTTATTTGAGTACGTCTTCTGGTCCCATTAACTGTAGTGTTTGCTTTTGTTACTTACCTGACTCTATACTAGCAATTAAAACATTACCTATATTACGTTCGTGCGAGCCTTACATGCTAAATTTACATACACACACTCGATAATCTTCCTGGGGCTGTCGGGTAAAAAGAGCTTATCGAAATTACACTTTCTTTCAGTCTTGATATGAAACCGGATGTATAGTTTTTTAGTTAATATTATCAGCTGAACAAAAAATTTTACCATTAAGAGTTATGAAATGGCGTCGGATTATTCGAGAAAGAAGAAAAGGGGAGGTGTTTGTATCATGGTTATAAAGGGTAAATATCACTTTTCTTTAGTCATTTAAAAAATGGGTGCAATGAGTTATCAATGATTTTCATTTTAAATGATGCTCTATATTGATTTTTAATACATAGGTACATACATAAGGTCACGCCTGTTTCCTGTAGGGGTAGGCAGAAACCATAGACTTCCACTTCCTACGATCCTGACACACCTCTTTTGCTTAATTCACTCTCATAAAGTTGTTCATACATGCTCGTCGGTTTAAGGTACTCTTGGCTTGGACTTGATTTTTAATAATAACATAATTACATATCAGTATAGACCAGTTCAACGAAAAAGAAAAGATTTCTTGATTTCAGTGAAAGGAGGATGTGCTTCAGCCGTGGGGATATATAAGGCTGTTTATGATTGATTGATGTAAACGATATACAGGACATCCCTCGCCTATGCCACATGGAGGGAAAGTACGTTGAATATTGTAGAATGAACATTTTACTGAAAGAAGACATTATTTTAATTTAATATTGTGATGAGCTTTTGCATGTTGACATTTTTTAATAAACATAATTTACGTAGTGACGATTACATGCTATTTAAAATGGCTAAATAGGCAAAAACTTACTTACACCTAACATTTAAAGTAGGTATTAAATGTGTTTCCCTATATAATGGGAAATAAAATATTTTTATTTGTTTAAATTTAGATACCATCGGAATCAAACTATTTTCAAATCTATTCAGCTACTATACTATAACATCCCTCTTTTAGCGTCAGAAACTGAAACTGTAATTTACATTTATTCAAAAGCAGGCGACACAAAAATAAATCTCGATCGCTTCATAAACCATATTTACAAATATCCAGACATTTTAATAAAGAACAAGAAAACGAAACACAACAAACTCTTTCTTCGCTCGAAAACTAACAGTGCATCGTAAGATTTCGCGGTTTAGTGCATGTATCCATAATACTTCTGTTTAGACAGACTTTATGCGAGGCCCGCGGGAAGTTTTCCCGGCGAAATCTATAAAGTTTACGACTGTTGGAGTAGGTCCAGTGGCCCAATATCGGTTGCCAAGCTACGCCGCTAACACGACTCTGTCCTTCATAAAACTGCCAAATAAAGGCAAAAACTGTCAAGTTTAGCTCGAGAGATTATGGAGGCGAACCTCCGGGATTACGCCGTGACGTCACGTGATGTACGCAGGAGGGGATAAAAGGTACACGGTGCCCTGTCTAATATCATACAGCCCATTTTTATACGCAACTATTTATTTTGTCATGACATTATTAACCAACTGAAATACTATTTTAGGGTTCCGTAGTCGTTGCGAAATCAACTAAGCGAAACCCTTATAATTTCTTCACAACCATCCGTCCGTTCATCCGTCTCAAAGTCACAGGCTTATTATATCCGCCATCTTTGAAGGAAAAAAGCTTTACAGTGTCTTATGCAAGCCATCATATAGTTATGCAATAAAATTATGAAAAATGCTGACCAAGTGCGAGTAGGACTTGAAGCCTGATGGTTCTATACCTACGAAAATAACCACTGACAAACTTTTGAACTGACAACCTGTGTATTTAGTTGTCATTTAGTTATGTAAAGTTGTATGAAGAGAACCGGAATTGTCATATAAAAAATTTCCTATAATTTTTCCATTAGTTGGGTATAAGATTTTAATTTTTTTTATGCACGACTGGTTTTATAATAAGGTTGCAGTGGACATTCAAAATTTACCTATAAATAAATTCAAAACCATCATAAAACAGACATTATTTACCAAAGGCTACCAAAAACTTCTGACTATCTGGATGATAAGCAAGCATGGACATAGACCGCTCGGCGATATAGAGTCTAATTATACAATATAATATAATTGTAACCCAAACTTATTTAAAAGAGCAACCTTTGAGTTCCTTGCTCGTTCATCTCTGGGGAGTCAGCTTTGTGAATGAGCAATAATGTTAAAAACTTTAATAATAAGATAAAAAATGTGACGTTGTCAAGTGATAATTTTTATCCTACGAAATAAATATTTTTTTGATTTTGGTTTTGGTTTGTACCTGACTACTTGACCTCAATCAGACCTGATGTTAAGTGAAGATGAGGTCGAAAGTGGAAGCGTATAAGATTTTCATTTCAAATTTCAAGACTCTTTCAAAGGGAAGTTAATAGGCATCACAACTCACTATAGGAATGGGTATTTGTTTTTAAGGCCCTTAGAAGGATATGGGAAGTTTATAAAAACTTTAAATTGTTACAAGACGCCTCCGTGGCTCAATGGAAACAACATTGGGCTTACGTTTCGGAGGTCACGGGTTCCATCCCCAGCGGAGTACATGTTTAAATACTCGGTTTGGTTGGTCGTAGGGCATTTTAAATGTCCGCCTGGCTAGCTACCACCATCTTGTCTAAATCTGCCGCCAAGCAGCAATGTTAATAGCATTATTGTGTTTCGGTTGTTATAGATAAGATAGCCAGTCCCCCAAATGTGTCGGGGTTTCCGGGTCAGTACGCTTCCACTTTCTACCTCATCTTCACTTAACATCAGGTATGATTGAGGTCAAGTAGGAACCCGTCGTGCATAAAAAAAAAAGACTAAGGCTAAAAGCTAATGATAATAATTGTTTTTACCCGACTAGCCCAGGAAGGAGGGTAATGTTTTCTGGGTGTATGTAAGTAATACAGATTTCTTTGACGTTACCTCCTGTAGCCTAAACGGCTTGACCGATTTTGAAGTGAAGAAGATTTGGTTCGCCTTGATACCCAGAATGTGATACTTATGATAAAAAATGCAACATGGCTCCCGCAAAATCCACAATATGCTGTTTCATACTGTGGGGATGTGTAAGGCTGTGGATGATGAATAAAATTATACATCAATTAGGTTTAAAGATCTTTATTTCTCACTAAAAAGTAATGTTACTTACATGAGAAAAGCAATTTTTTTTTATCTTTATTCGATTTAGGGATCCTATCCTAATACCTATAATTACACGTCTCTTTACCGAACATAGCGAACAGTGTCCTTTCCAGTTGAAGTGTACTTTCCAGTTGTCATAACATTTACGTTTATTAAGATTGACGCAACAATGCGGAGTTCTAAGTGGATCGTTTTCCAAATTCTATTTCTTCGAAAAAATACTCAACATTCATTATATTGGATTTTAATATTTACAGGGGAACACCAATTACGCGAGTCTGGGTCCGATTGAGCACGTAAATGGAGTGACGTAAGACAGGGTTCGCGCGTGACGTCATTAGTGTGCAAAACGTTACCTACGATGTCGTCGCGACTCTCACATTAAGTCGAAGACGGATACAGAGTAACTGGAATATATATGGAGATATTTTGGATAATCAGTTGGTATCGAGTGCGGTACTTGATTACATGATGATTTACATCAGCTAGCTATAAAAATGTACTACGACGACTACTATGACGACCTGTTTGGTGTAGTGGTTATAAACTCTGCTACTATACCAAATGGTCGCGGGTTCGAATCCCGCTAGGGGCATATGTTTGTATGATGAATACAGATGTGTTCCCGAGGTATAGATGTTTTTCATTTTTTCATTTCATTTACAAAAAAAATGTATTTGTGTAATTAGTTTATCGACCATCTGATATCCATAACACAAGCCTAGATGCTTACTGTGGACCTAGATGGCGCTGTGTGTTTGTGCAAAGACATTTATTATTTATTATTATTATTATTATACTACTGGGTATAGCTTCTTCCATGGTGCGTTTTGCATCGCTTTCCATGGGAGGATTTGCCCAAATTAGGAGAAATTAATCCCAACTAACATTATATTAGGTAGTTCACCGACTTCCAAAGACATTCTTTCATATACTACATAGAAATTTATTAATAATAATTACGACAGTGAACGCAGAAAATTAGCTATTAAAAGTGATACGAGCTGGTTGAAGTCGGGTGATTTTTTTGTTGTTGTTCTGTATTCTAAATGGGGTGATCAGAGATATCCCAAACATATCCCAACAAAACAGATATTTTTGATGTAGCGTCCCATAGTCGCCTTTTACGACACCCACAAAAAGAGATGTGGCTTATTTATTTTATTTATTTTTACGTGCCGAAACCGCGCAGAAGTGGACAAATATACAAATACAAGTAAACGATTGTTAAATAATCTCTCAAAATCAAATTCTCCTCCACTGAAATGGTCGGCTTTTGTTGGGTTTTAATTAAAGGATTTGAGGGCACAATTTATTAAATTAACGACATGATCGTCTTTGGTGTGAAGCCACAAATTAGTAGTCAATTATTGACCATTGTTATTATTAAGTAATTGGAATTATTAGTTCTTATAAGTTACTTATTGTAGCTTTCAGTCCTTTGAGCTGAACATTATGCTGAGCCACTGTGGTACACAAAATATTTCTATCTATGTTTATTACGTTTTTAAATTTGTTCTTTTATGTTTCTTTTTAAATTTATTTGTAATCACAGCCATAATCACAAATTTAAAATATACATTATTCCCTATATCCGAAATGGCCAGGGCAATATATCAATTAGTCAGAGTCGGTATAAATAATAGGGTGTAAATATTGACTGAGTCATTACAGAGCGACATAGTCATTTAAATGACATTGCATTTTGAACAAGCAGTAGCTTAAAAAATGTAAAATTGACTATTTTAAGTGTACTCTGTGTACCTACAAAATAAAGCATTTTTGACTTTGACTTTGACTTTGACTGACTAAGCTCTTTAAATTAAGAGACTAAGATTAAAAAAAAAAATACTTTATACACTCGCGAGCAAAAGTATGGAATCGCTTACTTGGAATTGACTCCGCGCGATATTGAGTACTTTATAACTTAATAAAAATGATACCATTTTAAAGGTTAAACTGTTTTTTAAATCCCAAGAGTATTTAAGGAGCTTTCCCGGATGTGTCATTTTTATTATTCTTAACTAAGTTATAAAGAACTCAAGATCGCGAGGAGTCAATTCCAAGTAAGTGGTTCCATACTTTTGCTCGCGAGTGTATATTTAGAACCCAACATAGATCTCAGTAAGTTTATACATAACTTGTTTTGGTAACTTCACTATCGTCTAATCTACGGAATTGTTTTCAATACCGCCGATATGAACTGATTAATTGCTGCTATATTAAATAACTTGCAATTAGGTACCTACATACAAAGTAGATTGACTGAATTCGCATACATTGTACAAAGGTTACAATAAATACTTATATCTATCAAAGTAGTCAAACCAGCAAGACTAGTAATTGGAGGCGATGCCAACGCAAAGAGCACCTGGTGGGGCAGTCCGCAAAAACCCAGATGAAATATGTTCAAATCCGAAAATTGATGTTTTCTATATTGCTTTTCTTTTATATCCAGTGTGTGCCTATTTTGTGGTAAATAATTTTCTTTCTTTCTAGTGGCATTTTCATATGAGTATCTTCGGAGGGCACGTTAAATATTCGCGGTCGTTTTTATTGGAAGGCAGTCATTCGCCAACTCGGTGGTCTACAAAGGCGGCTTCGAAACACTAACTGTCAGGTTTGTTTGACATAAATCCACCAATTTGTACATTTACTGTACGCTGTACTGTACTGTAGACGCTGTAACAATTGCTACAGCATTTCAAAATCTGTTTCTGTATATTGTGATAATTTCCTTGTTTTTATTAATATTGTTGTTGCTATAGTGTGGTGTCAAATAAATATATGTCTATGTATGAATTTCGCAATGTCGTGTTTTGTGTGTGTGAGTGTATGTGTGTGTGGGAATGGATCGATGAGAATGTCTAGTCGCGCGGACAGGTGAGCGAGGCGAGGCCAATTTTTTACATTTGTTCTAGTTTATATTTAAATTCCATCTCTTTATTTGTTACTGTTTTTAAATAAATTTGATAATTTATATGTCTATGTCTATGTCAATCCACACTGGACCCGTATGGTGGATTATGGCCTAGTGAGAGGTGGCTGTATCCTAACAGCCCCACGTAAAGTTATTGATGTGTGTGTGATTGTATATACAAGTGGTTTGTAATTGAATTTGCGAAACATAGTGCTTCTATAATGTGCTGAATATTTTAGGGATGGTTTGTTTACTCGTAAAATATCACGTCAGCTTGACCAAATTACTTTTTTTTTTATGCACATCGGGTTGGTACTTGACCTCAATCACACCTGATGTTAAGTGAAGATGAGGTCGAAGGTGGAAGCGTACTGACCCGGAAACCCCAATACATTTGGGGGGACTGGCTATCTTATCTCTGACAACCGGAACACAACAATGCTATTAACATTGCTGCTTGGCGGCAGATTTAGATAAGATGGTGGTAGCTAGCCAGGCGGACATGTAAAATGCCCTACCACCAACCAAACCGAGTACTTAAACATGTACCCCGCTGGGGATCGAACCCGCGACCTCCGAATCGTAAACCCAATTTTGTTTACATTGAGCCACGGAGGCTGTTTTATTTAATAAAGAATTTAGGACTGTCTCTTGGACACATCCCACTTAACAAGTTTGCATTCATGATGCGGAAAGTTCCTTCGCCAATTTGTACAGAATGTGACGTTATAGAAGACGTTTTCCATATCTTGATGGAGTGTGTCCGGAAGGAAGCATGTAGAAGGCAAATTAATATTACATATGGCCATCCACTTGAAGCTGTTGGGGGCTGTAATATGGTATTGGCATTCACTATATATGAAATAACGGAAATGTTACACTAGATATGTGGCCCACCGTACAACCACATGGTACAGTCAACAGCAAAATTGACTGATGTTCTTAATTTTTTTTTATATCTGATGCCGGCTCACTCCCATGAGTGTCGATCAAAAAACAGAGTCTGGAAATGTTTCTAATAATGTTAATAATATTAATTAATAATATCCTCATCAATTTATAAATAATATTCTAAGTTTTAATTACAGGGATAACTTCTTCACCACTTCTGTGGTCCTTGTACTTTTATAAGCAAAATAAAGATTTTGTAATCATTTTCAGAACAAAAAACCGAGTCTGGAAATGTTTCAATATCATCATCAATTTACAAATAATATTGTATGATTTTTTGAGATGTGCTATTTTTACACTCATGAAAATTTTACAACTATCAGTCACCAAAATAAAGTTAAACCCATTTAGAAAAAGTTTATATTTTACCTATTAAAAAAAAAAACATTTTCATTTAAGTGAGTAAACCAGAAGAAAATACTTGTATATTGTGCAATGTTACTACTCAATGGTACTACTGGGAAATGTTTGAACAGAGTACCTATTGTGCGAATGGCGATACTGTACCAATGCCAGAATTGTACCAATTGCTCAGTGTACGAACTGATAATTTGTGTGAACAGAGATATTGTGCGAATGGCGATATTGTACCAATGCCAGAATTGTACTAATTGCTCAGTGTACGAACTGATATTTTGTGTGAACAGAGATATTGTGCGAATGGCGATATTGTACCAATGCCAGAATTGTACTAATTGCTCAGTGTACGAATTGATAATTCGTGTGAACAGAGAATTGTACGTACTGCGATATTGTACCGATGTCGATGCTTTCATACGAAATGGCCAAAGCAATATATAAATTAGTAAAAGTCGGTGTAAATAATATGGTGTAAATATCCACTGAGTCATTACAGAGCCACATAGTCATTAAAATGACTAAGCTCTTTAAATAAGATTAAAAAAAGAAAAAGAAAAAAGTACTATTTCTTCAGACGTAGGTATGTCAAATAGGACGTATTTCCAATTCGGCATATCCTTTTAATTGGACCATTTTCAATTTTAAACCTAAGTCGCTTATAGGATCGATAAGAAAGCAAGCGAGGGTACGTAATACTTAATTTAAATCAAAATATTTTTTCCTACCGTAATCAACCCCATATTATTGACTAACTTATCTACTTTATAACAATTATGTAGTTACTTCCGAGAAGCTAGGAATTAGGCAACATTTTCCTCTCAATTTCAGAGGGAAATAATGAGCAAAACAATGAAAAACCAACCCTCATTCAGTTTTATGGGCGAGCGGTTGCCCTACTACGTGGTAGGTACCGGTACCACCAAAAGCTTTCAATATAACTCGGCCGGACTGACAATAAAAAAATTACCCTTTAAGCGCTGCCTTTTCAGGAGGCTGTTAAAAATTTTATTATGTTCATAACTGGAGCGATGAATCGAAAATTCGTTTTTGTGAAATGCGGTTAATATTTGTACTGGGGAAAACCTTTGAATAAAGCTTTGTGACCTGTTTTACGGCTTCAGCGATAATCTACCACACTTCGGGAGTTGATTTGACTTCACTAAAGTTATCGTACAAACATAAGAACATAACATCGCGACCTTTATCCTGAAGGGGGTGGTCAGAGATTAAAAATTTAATGCTTGAAAGAACATCCACGGATCACCTTGTCCTGTCTTCTCGTTTAATTTTTCATATAAAAAAATTGTACAAATCGGAACACGCATTACTGATAGACGTAACACTCGTCGTTTTTCGTCGGGGGTTAAAGCTCCTTAAGACTGTTATATGATTCAAATACACTAAACCACTGCGTTAGAAGTTAAATATCTTCGGTTCTCATGAGTCAAAGTAAAAAATGCTGTATTTTGTAGGTACACAGAGTACACTTAAAATAGTCAATTTTACATTTTTTAAGCTACTGCTTGTTCAAAACGCAATTTTTCCCTGAGAAGAACAAGCAAGAAACTCGAAGGGTTGCTGTTTTAAAATCAGGCTTTGATTTTACATGAAGGTTTTTATATTACAAAAAGGTTTTCATATTTCATTATTAATTGTGAAATAGCCTGTTGTGAATAGAAACAGCTAATAACCAGCCATTAATATATTAATATGGGTTGTCTGGAAGAGATCGCTTTTAGTGATAAGACCGCCTAATTGTGTTCTATTGTTATCATCAAAAATTATTGTAAATTATTTTGCGCAATAATGAGTATTTGTATTGTATTGTATTGTATTGTATTGCAATATAAAAAAACCATACTCAAATCATGCGACGTCACGCATCACACAGATACATCCGTATACTATTTCAGTATTTAAAACCCAAAAAATATATACACTCGAAAACCATAACCCTCCTTTTTGGGGCTATCGGGTAAAAAAATCATTGTACAGTCGTAGTAAAGCTGTCAATACGATACGAGAAGTAATATATACGAGGGTTATTTTATGAAAAGAGCCGATGGCAAATGAACTATAGAACAGTACATAAGTACCTATAAATTATTATTTTACTTGAGTATAAAGTATTGGAGAAAGTCTTACCACATAACAACTCCCGATTACTTAGCTGTGCTATTTCTTACCTGAAACAAAAAAAATATAAATAGAAAATGTACAGTTCAAAGACTCATAAACCACGTTGTAGACACAACAAGAAACAGCGAATAAAATATTGTATTCAATCAAACATCCCATCCCAACTAATATCTAACTAATATTTTAAATACCAAAGTTTCAGTGTTTGTTTGTTTGTTGCTCAATCACGGCGAAACGGATGAATGGATTTAGATGAATTGGGTATATAGGTAGAACATACCCTGGATTAAGACATAGGACATTTTTTATCCCGATAAAGTGAGCAATTCCCGCGGGATAAACAAATTTCGGCGATAAAGTTTTCCACGCAGGCGAAGCCGCGGGCGGAAAGATACAAACAAACAAACAACAAACAAAATATTCTTCATTGTACAACAATAAGAAGCATAAAAAGAAGAAAGCATAAGAAGAAAGAAAGAAAGATATAGTGTATTATAAATACGAAAGTTTGTGTGTATGTCTGTGACCTAAGAGGCTGAACAGATTTTGTTAAAATTTGGTTGGTAGACAGATTAGGACCTGAATTAACAATTATGCTACTTAGGCTTATCCCGGAAAAGTGACTGGTTCCTGTATAGGTATTATTACTGGGATTGCTTTTGAGTGACGCATTTAATAGTAGAACGAACAAAGCGGACAACGCCGTCGACGTCGCCAGTAACAGCTAGATCTTTATATTCATTAGTATAATTTACAGTCATAGAGCACTTTAGAAACCCAAGACACTCAAAATTTATTCTTTTTACATCAATCGAATATTATACTTAATTTCTCTAAATCAAATCAAAGAAATATGTAGTTTGACAGCCAAGCAGTCATATCCACACATTTTAATTGCTCTTGTAATTTCAGTTTTCAGACGGGATTTCAGTTCATACAAGCATACCAAATTAAACGTACCAATTACAATAATCCATTTGTGAAATCTTACATCAAAAGGCGAGCTGCAAATCAGCGCTCAAGCACCTCTATACCTACCTTTGCAGCCTTACAGACTCTCTTTACAATTCTTAATTAGCTAATTTCCTGAGATCCTGTGAATGGTTGTGAGCATTTTCATAGCGCAGCGGTAGAGGATCATTGCTATAAATGATACCGAGAAGACGCACCGACTTCAAAATGGGATGTTCAGTAGAAAGTGTTGATATACAAAATCATCCTTTTAATAAATTTAAAGATATTATAAAACAGAAACTTATTAAGAAAGCATATTATAAAATATCAGACTATTGAGATGACAACCATCCCTGGACATAGTCAGCTCGTTCGGAAGCCAAGTTATTTCACAATTAATAATGTAAATGAAAATGATAAATTCTGTAACCATAATTTACAATAGGTACAGTATTTGATTGCTGAAATATAAAAACTTTTTGTAATATAAAAACCTGTATAAAAAAGGCAACTCCTCGAGAATTGTTCTTCTCTGGAGAAAACTGTCTTTTGAACAAGCAGTAGCTTAAAAAATGTAAAACTCATTTTAACAAGTTGCAGGACACAACACTAGAAATTGTAGTAGTTTTATTGTTATTACGTCTAGAGGCGTGATGTGTCCCGGAAAGTGTACCTACAAAATTAAGCATTTTTACTTTGACTTCGAAATATCCTTTATTTATTTTTTCTTAATTTTCCCAACCGGGAATCGAACCCGTGTCTTTGTATTGCAGCCGCGGACCATGCAGATAGTCTCGATCTCACACAGTTCCTTAACATAAATAAATAAATCGTATTGAACAAGTCTTAGTTCCGTACTCCCTTAGGCCTGTCGACATATGTCGTGATGGAGGGATGAATGGCGTATCATATCTATATTCATTACGTTTCGTAAGAAGTCCACACATTTTTCTTTATAATAACGTAGCGCATTATATTACTACTTATTATTATCAAAATTGGAAGGTCATGAGATAGAATAAGAGGGACTTTTTCTCACCGAAATGATAGATCGATGTCCTTATCGTGCAAGTTGTCAGCCGTCAAGAACTCATACCCTAGTGGGATATCAGAACAATTACTTACTATAGGGATGTATTATGTCCCTTTTCACTAGCAGCTGCGTACCCGTCACTGAATAGTTATCTTATTTGTTTTCGTAAATGTCATAGCTTAGATTAGCTGTATGAAGCTAGAACGGTTCAGGATTAGTTCATAAACTCTTAGTAAAAAGATCTGGTGGTATACTCAATAGTTACGGCAAAGGTGCTAAACAAAACAATAAACACTAAAAATCCATTTATGATATAATGTTTTTTTTTATGGTTAACTGGATACGCGTTTGACCACAATCTCACTTGATGGGAATTGACGATGTGGCCGAAGATAAAGCACGCGATCTCAGTAGATGCCTATTCACCCTGCTGTTGAAGATCCCAAGGTTGTAGGATTCAGGTAAGAGAAAGTACAGTTAATAAATAATAAATAAATATCCTTAGACATACACACAGCGCCATCTAGTTCTACATTAAGGAACTATAGGCTTGTGTTGTGGAAACCAGATGGTTGATATACTACATAAATACTTTTTTTTTGTCAAAAAATACTTGTTATAAATGAAAACATCCATAACTCGGGTACAAATGTCCGTATTCATCACACAAACATATGCCCCTAGCGGGATTTGAAACCACAACCTTTTGTTATAGTGGTCAGAGTTGCTAACCACTACACCAAACAATAGAACGTGTAATAGAAATTTGTTGTATTCAGATAAAATCCTTCTTAATTTGAACATTTCCTTCCATTTCTTACATACAGGTTGAGGTTTCAGTGGACCAGCGCAGCGGCGTGCCCTCCATACAGGAAGAAAGGCAGTGCATACCCTAGAAAATTGTGAGCTTTCCTCTAAATGCATTGTCAAGACAGCTGATTCATACTGATAATAATATGAACAGAAATATTCCAAACAGTTGCGAAGATTGCTATAAGAGTAAGTTATTATTTTGTAGTTGTATTTTTTTTTCATTTACTAGCAAATTTTATCATTCTGCTTATACCCCTGCGACAAAACGCTGTGCACGCTACTGGGCCAGCGCCCCATCTTTCCCTCCCACCGCAATCGCCAATTCTGCCAACGCTGATGGGGCTGACATGAGCCACATTTATGAATCGACAAATTTAAACATGGGTAGGTATCGTATAGTTAATCCCAAAATTTTAAATTAAATTAATAGGTCGAATTATTAATTTTACTTTGAAAGTTTTAAAATTTACTTTGACATAAAAGTCAAGTAATACGAGTAATACGTGGTAGTAAACAGGGCACATAGCTGATGGCCGGTGGAGCATTAAAGTTCTCGAGTGGAGACGACGCACCGGCAAGCGCAGCGTAGTGCTTCCACTCACAAAGTGGACAGACGACCTGAAAAAGGTTGCGAAAGTCGCTGGATGCAAGGCGCTTCCAACCAGTCACTCTGGTATTCTATGGAGGAAGCCTATGTTCAGCAGTGGACGTCTTGTAGCTGGTATGCTGATTACTTGGCTGTTATAATTTGTATTATAGTGGCTTATAAATTAGAGATTCCTACGCAACTTTTTGTCACAGTTTAGTTCGCCTCAAACTAATGCCGTCCATTATTTAACTCACAAGGCAGACAATTCACAATGGTGTTTCGACCCTGTGTCACTCTGACATCCCTCTCTTCATTAGTCTCCGGCAAGCCCTTTATTCTGCTCTTGCCCAATATAAACTCATTTTTTGTAAGCCCTCAAGGCTTACGCGGCGATGGAACGATACCTACGATACTATGGTGTTTGTTTACCAGGTCCTGTTTGAGGAGATCAAATAATATTTATAATAATAACATTTTTCAAAAGAAAATTCGTAGACCGATATGATATTTACATGATCTAAAAAATTATATTGAAGGATAACAAAGGATAAAATTTTACATGTTTTGTTGGATTCCAGTGCCTTAATTATTACCAATTTCATCGGAAAAATAAGAAATTTATTCCAATATTGCATAAAATCTGCGCCGCGGGACCCTTTAAGTACAAAAAAACATGTAAATAATAATTAAGTAACTGTTCTCGCTCGTCGCTGTATATGCGTAAGGTAAGTCGGTGCGTCGGATCTCTAGGAAAAAAAATTGTAAGGCATGTGAAGTCCTCAACCCGCATTGGGCCAGCGTGGCGGACTATGGCCCTTACTCCCTCATATACGAGGGTAGTGCAGTGGGATGTTTACGGGCTGATTACGATGATAGTAACTGTAATGCTAACATTGATTCAAATAATTTTTTTTTCTGTGTACAATTTTCATTTTTTTTAATAGACAAGTTTTTGAAGCTAACAGGCGTTCGGAATTTACGGTCCTCCTTTGAGAAGTTCTAAAAACTCAAAATTTTTCTTGTAAATATGGTCTATAGGTATGAAAATAAATTGTTAGTTCCATGTATTTTTATCGCTCAAGTGATCGGATATTCCCGTATAGCCCTTCGCGCACAATTTGCGTATTTATTTATAAAGGCCAAATATCAGCAGCATTCGAAAAATACACATAAAAGTGCGCGACACTACCAGCTTCTACTGTAAATGCACTCACAAATTAGTCAACCAAAAGCCATCGTAATATAGAAAGCATTACCGGCCTCAAACGAACGAATTGACAGAAACGAGACGCAAATCCACGGCTTCATTGAAAATAATGAGGTGTTCCGAGTCCGGGAAATTTGTCGTGGAGCCGAAGAGTTGGCCGCGACTTTTATTAATGGGGCTACGTCCCGCTTCGTTCCGGATGATAAAGGAACATTGTTGGTACTGACTACTGGCTCCTTCAAGATAGACGATCGATGTTTTGAATTTCAACTAGAAACGTGTAAAACTAACTTTGAAGTACTTTGTGCTTTGACCGTGACGTGAATTCCACTGTGCAATAAAGAATACTTGTATTGTATTTGGTGGCGCCATCTATTAGTAATTAAAGGGATTGGATTCATTATTTGTCTAATGTCTCACGTTTCCATTCCTTAACCCTTTCTATCGTGCACATAACGCGCCGTGAGTGAAGTGAATGGCAATATTATTAGCGCAGCGATCGTGCCAAACATAAATCGGCAATCGAAGAACGCTTCCCGTTTTGCCGCGGATTCGCTGTCACAAAAAATTTTGCATTGCGCAAGTAACCGGAGTAAGTGATAACAGGAGCTCCTGGTGACTTAAGTGCCAAGTATAAGGTGATCCAGGGCATTGCATTGTAGTGGTGTATTGTATATTGTACATTATGTATGTACGTATAATGTCATCCAAATACATTAAAAAACTGTATTAAAGGCTTATCTTCAAAACGGCTTAATTGATTTTCATTAAAAGTGGATATTAATCTGTTTAGTCAAATTGGTCCATGCATTACTGACATACATGCAAACAAAGACTGCACACATATACAACGCCGTCAACGCGGAGGTTAAAAATTCGTGTAAAATATATTAAAGTGTCATTGTATGAAACTTGCTATGTAAACAAAAGACGATCTCAGATCTCTCTCGTACCTACTTGTTTTTTACTTTCGGTATTTTATTATTCGATATGGTTTGACATTAGTAAGAGTCTTGCCCATCACTAGTAAATTCATCATTCAGAGGCAATTTCAATAAGGCGGTTTGTTTACATAGATAGCAAGTTCCATAGAATGTCAGTTTATCCAAAGTTGGATTTACCTAATTGTGCGTTTTGTTACTTTGTACTGGAAGTCGAAATAACGACCATGCTTAAATTTATTACCAGAATCTTATTTATGACCAGAATATTTTTTACAAGACCAACATATCGGGTCTTTATCTATGAAATTGGAGTTTTTTTCTTTGTTAATCATATGCACCAATTCCTGCGATTTTCAAACCTATATCCAAATTTGTTTTTATTTGGAAAATTGAATATTATTTCAAGGCTTTACATGAAATATTTTTTAATTTCTGCACAAAATCACATAACAAAAAAAATTGAACAGAGCTCGTTTCATGTGCTTCCCATAATCATTTCTTAGATTCGCTGAAACTTTTATAAAGAGGTTACTTTTAAAAATTAACGCTGCCTATACTTAACTTAATGTTATCCGATAATAAACACAAAGTTTAGCTAAATTTGGATTTGCCGTTCCCAAAAAATAATCAAAAATGTTTGTATGAAGAAAACAGTCTTAATGAAATTCTTCATAGAAAACGCCAATTTCATAGGTAAGGACCTAATATTAATTCCTAGAACTGTAAGCTAGTCCGTCTCTGTCACACGCGTGATGTAATGAGAGAGCGCAAATGTGAAGTTTTAGGATAGGTAGGTAAAGTTAACCTTTTTTTGGGTCAACCCTTCGGCGGGTCGTCACTTACATGTGTGTATTGCGGTCGGTAGTTAGGTGTCTTCTCATTCCTAGAAATAACTTAGGTATACAAGGTTCAAAGTGACGACCGATTGGTGTAGTGGATAGAGACCCTATCAGCGAAATCAACGGTTGCGGGTTCGAATCCCGCGAGGGGTAAATGTTTGTGTGATGAATCATACGTTATCTAGTATCCATAGCATCCATAGCACAATCCATAGTTATCTAGTATCCATAGCACAAGCTTTGCTTAGTTTGGGACTAGATGATTGGTGTGAGTGTCTGAAATATTTATTTATTTATATTTATAGTAGTGATAAGCCCTGTTCGACACAATCTATGACTATCAGGGGGTCTACTCTCTAAAGAAAATAGCTTCGGACGGCCGTAACTTCCGACTTTTTCTTTTGCAGTTTACTGTGTCAATTATAAACCTATCGTCATTATTTTACTTTTGTTGTATATAATTTGACATCACAAGTTAATACGGGATGCAAGGAACGTCTGCAGTTATGCAAATAAAAGATTCTTAGCAAAAGAAAAAGTCCGAAGTTACGGCCGTCCGAAGCTATTTTCGTTAAAGAGTAGAACCCCCAGGTTCGAAAGTGTAGTACCACCACAACAAAAATTTAAATTTTATTGAATACTTTATCCCAAATGGAGTGATCAGTTATATCCCAAACATAAGCGTCCGTCCATAAGAACTGATGGCTGATGGGGCAAGCGCAGTGTGGGACGTCCACTCACAAAGTAGACAAGCGGCCTGATAAAGGTCGCGAGAAATCGTTGGATGGTCCCCTTCCAACTGGTCTCTCTGGAATTCTATGGGGTAGGCCTATCTTCAGCAATGGACGTCCTGATATGATGATAATGAAACAAGGTTCACTTTGCAATCATGTGTAGCCGTGGTAAAAAAAAAGAAAAGAAAAGTGATCGTGTGGGTTTCTTGCGCCGCTTCTTTTCCCACAGACGATGTCCCTTTCCGAAGCAGTGATAACTTGGACATACTGATTGACCGAAAAATGCTTAAGCCCTATTTTTATTTCCAATAGATTTAAATTGACATTCAACAAACGATATTATGTATCTTACGTTGAAATAAATGGTTGAAGTTTGAAGTTATAGTAATTCAGTGTTTTCTTAGCTCCGTACATATATTTTCCACAAACAAAAGTACACTCAAACCACCTGATAGAACAGAATCTACAAGTCGATCAACTTATCGATCGACTGGTTGAGTGAAATTTAATAATACACTCTGTTTGTATATGATAAACCTAGTCTTCCGGCTCACCCGCATGTAATCATAGTATCGCCCCGTGGACTTTACTGGAAATTTCGGAATGAAAGTAACCTATATGTTGATGATCAACATTCTCTAAATGGGCTGTGATGTTTTACCAAACAAACGCATGTTATATTAGTGAGATTACTTATCAATTTGAATATTTATTAGATGATTAAAATACCAATATGATTATAGGGTAAACCATCTTAATTGGGATAAATCCCACTCATCTTTCCATGCAAACTTAATTCCAAATTTTTCGAAATATTGAATTTCGAAGTTCAGTGACGGCCACCTTTGAAAGAGTATTTAGAAAGGAAATTTTGAAAATATAAAACAAATGAATGTAAACCATCTAGATTTCATGCAGAATTCGTAGATTCAGAAATCATGTCGCCAAACAGCAATATTAATATATGTTGTGTGCCGGATGTGAGAGATAAGATAGCCAGTCCCCCAGATGTGTTGGGGTTTCCGAGTCAGTACGCTTCCACCTTCGACCTCATCTTCACTTAACATCAGGTGTGATTGAGGTCAAGTACGAAACAAAAAAAAAGAGATAAACCAAACTAACTGTGTTAAAGGCTAAGAATCTTTCGAAACGACTCAACCGATTTTCACCAAACACGGCTAAGAACCTATACCTATACTCGAGTTTAATCTTTTTAAAATAATTGATACAATACAATACAAATCTTCTTTGTTGTACACCAACAGTAGTTACAGTATAAACATTGAACTAAAAATATGGTAGGTTCAATGGCGGCCTTATCACTGGGTAAAAGGAGTAATAGATAATATTAATTGCAGGGTAAACAGTTAGGTAAACAAAGCTTAAATTTATGGCTCTTATTAAAGAATTGATAATTTAGAAAACCATTAAAAGTCTATAACGATATCATCGAAATACACCAAAAAACAGTGATGAAAGCTAAATATTTTCGAAACGTCTAACCGATTTTATTCAAACATAACTAAGAACTTGTCTCATGCATTACTGAGATAGACGAAGACTGGACACATACACAACACCGTCAATCACATAACACCCGCCATTTTTCGTCATAGGTTAAAAAGAGTGTAGTATGTGACGCACCTCCGCCTTATGTGACTAGTACATAAGCAATTGCACCGTTTAATCCTTCATTATAAGTATAGCACGAGACATTGTGTTTCTATTATTGCGTTCCTGGTTGTATGGCGCTATATGGCATTGTATGGCGACCCTGCCAGAGCTGCCTTAGTCAGGCAGCGCTGCGCGATACAGTTTCATATATTTTACATTTTTGCTTTGACGAAAATTCAAATTACTAATGGATCATGGACTTCTTTATCGAGTGATGGCCAGCCTTTGGGTGTAGGAGTAGCTGTGAAATCGTTATGGAACAGGTAGACAGTGTGGAAGATACGGACGAGGATCTGAAATTGCTACACAAATAATTTACTTTATACACTAAAATTAAATTAAATTTCCAAATAATATCTCCCGTATTTCGTGAGCATGTCGAACAGAAGAGCCACAACTTCGTTACAATAATGGGACATTTTCAAGTAGTCCAATTATTTTTAACCAGAGTCGTGTAATGAGCTAACATGTTGAAATTATAGCATCTGCTCATTGTTAATCGTGACACGTAAAATATTTGTTTCAAAATGTATTTATTTTTAGATGATTTTTTTCTGTTTTCTAATGTTTTGTATTAAATTGCGATTGAACATTCGATGGCATACGGAATACGCGACTGGATTAAGAACTTTTCTAAAGAGTTTGCGATATTTTATTGATACAGAAAATTTGGTATATTTGGGTTCTAGTGTAATACAGGTACGCATGCACGCGCCTTACATATAAATGTCGTATCATATGACGAAATAAGCATTGATAAGATTGTGATAGCGTAGAAAGGTATGAAGTCCAGGCTGTAGGGTATGACAGAGTGTCAGTCGAGAAGGCTGGACAGGGCACAGTGGCAAGTCAGCTGTACGACCTTTTTAATTTAACAGTGGACACCATACACCGGCAAGCTCAGCGTAGGATGTCCACCCATGAAGACGGACGACCTGATGAAGGTCTCAGGAAGTCGCTGGATGCATACCGTAAATCTATTTGGGAGGCATATATTCAGATGTAGACATCCATTGGCTGATGGAAGGATGATGATGAAATCTAAAATGTCAATTTTGTTGTATTGTATCCAAATATTTTCTGCAATATGTTTTCCAATAGCTGTGTCTAGGTAAGGCAAATTTATGAATCTGTTTTTGAACAGAATAGTTATACTAAATCTGAATAAAAAGAGCAAATGTTTTTTAAAGAAACAAATAATTTTCTGTATCTTCCCTTCGGGCACAAAGCGAGGGCACGCGACGAAACCGTCATTACATCCATGAATGTGACCTCAAACAAAAGAGCAAGTCTGCAATATGTGCTTTTTATGCATCAGTCCGTAAAACATAATGCCTCGTAGTAACGTATATACTTTGATAGTATTGATACTGTATGATTTCTGAAAGCAAAGATAATTTTGTTTGTGCATATTCGAATCCTGTTGGGTCACAATGACCCCCACCCACATGCCATAATGCCAAAAGGGAATTGATGGCCTCAGAAGGGTAATATTTAATAGTCATACGTGTGAACCCAAATAAGAATAATTTATTAAATTTCACGCAGAGCCCGTGACGCAGGAGTCGTTATATATTACAAAACGCTGTTCGAGTAAAATTTTTGAATCTGAACATAAAATACAGAGGCAAAAGAGCACGACAAATATAAACAAAATTCTGGGAGCACATTGTGCAGTAAAGTCTAATACACCCTTAGTTTCTAAATTTCAAATTCGTATAAACAGATAATTCTCGATACTTCTATAACCACTTTCTTACAATAACATCAGCCACAGCATTATGCTTATCTTGACAATTTCAAAATTATTTAAAAATTGTCAACTTCAATTCTTAAGAAATACGCATGTTGAAGGAAATAATAATATAAGGAAATGTCCAAAAGTATCTATCACAGGATATCTTTGCGTACCTAATAAATCAAATTTAAAAATTCTTAATAAACTGTAGCATTATAGTAGCTGTCAACACCCGATCGATACACGCTCATTACAATTACGATTTCATTATGATCTACTTGATATACGACTCTCTGACATTGCCTATTGCAGTTTGAAGTTTACCAGTGTGATTGAGGGCAAGTGCTAATTCATTGGGCATGAAAAAATTTATAGCTATCTTTTTTTTTATGCACAAAGGGTTGGTAAATGACCTCAATCACACCTGATGTTAAGTGAAGATGAGGTCGAAGGTGGAAGCGTACTGACCCGGAAAACCCAACACATTTGGAGGACTGGCTATCTTATCTCTCACAACCTTCCGGTTGCTATTAACATTGTTGCTGGGCGGCAGATTTAGATAAGATGGTGGTAGCTAGCCAGGCGGACATTTAAAATGCGTTACCACCAACCAAACCGACTACTTAAACATGTATCCCGCTGGGGATCGAACCCGCGACCTCCGAAACGTAAATCCAACGTTGTTTACATTGAGCCATGGAGACGGGTCGAAGATGGCTAACATTGACACAACACAACAATGCTATTAACATTCTGTCTATTCGTTTTCTATCTAGTGTATAACTATAAATTCACAGTATCGCCACTGTATCTGACTGTGCTGAACCACTCTAAGGGTTCTCCATATTTTACATACTCGTAAGAGTACACGTATTGTTCTCCAGAATATAATTTACGATTTCATCTCTTATCTGCGATATGTATTTATAATATTTCGTTTCATATCTCTGAAAACAATGTTATACGCTTTTATGTTTTAATAACAAGAACAGGATAAGGACCTGGGTACATAATAATATTATTTATTAAGTACATACCTACTCGTCTGCTGGATAACGCGTTTGGAATCTTACTCTTTATTGTTACAATTTTACATTTTTTAAGCATAAAATTCAAAAGTGGAATCGTTCACTCAGAACTACAACTAATTAAGGGTACTATCTTATCTCAAACAGCCGAAACACAGCATTTCTATTTAACGAATGAATGGATGGATCCCATTATTAACATTGCTGCTGGTTGTTGCAACTTATGGTTGAGTGAGTAAATATAGGATTATTCATCAATATGGGTCAGTATGGAGAATTGTAAAATTTTGAGGGACGGAAAAATTTGTTCTAAGGAACCATGTCGGAGATATTATATATAAGAAAAATGCATTCACATTTTAAATTTTTTTTTTGTTGTTTCGATCTGATTCAGCGAAAATGCGACATCACCCTAGTGTTGTGGGTTTTCCAACTATGTGACTGATTAGGATGTCAAAAGATACTTCTCGACTAAGGCTACAAAATACAAAAAGAAATTTGGCAATAAATCAATACTTTTTTTTGAAAATCGGTAAAATGTGACTCATGCGGTCGTTTCTCGCCAAATTTATATCTATAAAAAACCCATAGAGATATGACTTTGGGCTACATTTTAAAAATATGGGAAGTGCGCATTAGTGATGGGTTATTCAGAAGTTGTACTTTAGTGACGCGCGGAGAGCTAGTGAGCGCGTTAGTGATGGTGTATAAATGTGTTGGAGTCTAGTTAGAGTTAGATTAATCTACTTTGTAATTCTTTTTTTATTAAAAATATAATAAATATGTAAAAAAAAATTAAGTCGGTTTATTTGGCAGATTCATTTTCAATGTTCCGAAGGTCGCGCAGACACGAGATCTGTGAATTTTTCAAAAAATCGCCAAAATAAATGTTATTTTATTACTTAACATCAGGTGTGATTGAGGTTAAGTGCTAATCCGTTATGCATAAAAAATAACAACCGTATGCATCATCAGATTTTAACCGAAGTGATCTCCCTGGTGATAAACCCTATCAAATAAAAACGTTACGTTAAACACATTTCGTATCGCACTAATCGTATGAACGGAAATTAAACTAGTGTTTCTAAATTTTAATAATATAAAATACAAACTATTTAAATACATAAATAATATGCAATATGTAAATGACTAAATTATGGATACTAATGACACAATTATAATCGTATAATGTAATAATTTAGAAAAAAAAATGTGTAATTTTTAAATTTTGAATTTGAATTTAAATTGGAATTTTAATTTTTAATGTAAATTTTATTGATATGGGACAAGTTCCTGCAATAAAGATTTTTTTTTTTAATACTCATGGTTAGCTCTAAATATTTTAGGGTTTGGTTTTACTTTGGTAGCGGCAACGATATAATCGTTTACAAAAAATAGCGCGAAACCATTTTTATAGGTACATTAGCTAAACCAAAACCAAAAAAGGGTAAAACCTTTATAAAATAGCGCGATTGGTCCCCTGGACTGGGAAACGTCCACCTCAACTTATAGTTCTCTTAAAAAAAACAGCTATTCCTCTTGGGAAATCTACAGATAAACGCCTTATATTCGCTAAGATACCTAAATATATAGAGCAATGGATTTATTTGCGTAAAGTTGTCGAGAAGGGGTAAAAGTTTCGTCCTACGCCTATCTTTTCACTCGGCCGAGTAACCAATGGAAGGGGATGAGTGTTTTCGAATTTGTGGAGGTTTCTCGAGGGTATATTGCGGGGAGTGAAAATGAAAATATGGTGATACGAATATTAGAATGGTTGTTAAGGTACTTATTTCAAGTTTGGTTAGAAACTTTGACCAGTATACCAAAAGGTCGCGGGTTCGAATCCCGCTAGGGGCTTATTTTTGTATGATGAATACGGACATGTGCACCCGAATTATGGATGTTTTCATTTATAATAAGTATTTATTTACAAAAAATATGTATTTATGTAGTATATCAATAATCTGATATCCACAACACAAGCCTATAGTTGCTTAATGTGGAACTAGATGGCATTTTGTGTATCCAAGGATATTTATTTATTTATTATTTACTTTTACAATATGGTCAGTTGCATTTTGAGCATAATTCCTGGATCCCCTGGCGTTGCGAAGAGACGTCGCGTCCCTCTGCATTCTCTATCGCATATTTCATGGGGAGTGTTCTGAAGAACTGTTCGAGCTAATACCCGCTGCTTAATTTAACCGATACACTTCTCGGAGAAAATTAAATTTCCATCCACATCACCTGGATGAGTGGAAGTCTACCACTGTACGTTTCTCAAGAAACTTCTTACCACGTACGACAACCCGGTGGAACGGACTTCCGGCAGCGGTGTTCCCGAACGAGTACGACATTGGAACCTTCAAGAAACGAGCCTACACCTTCCTCAAAGGCCGGCAACGCATCTGTGACACTTTTGGTGTTGCGGGTGTCCATGGGCGGCGGTGATTACTTTCCATCAGGTGACCCGCATGCTCGTTTGCCGCTCTCTCATATAAAAAAAAAAATAATTACAGAGTAGATAATAATTGACGGTATTAATAACTTTCAACGATCTGTTTGGTGTAGTGGATAAAAACCCCGACACACTAAAAGGTCGGGGTTCGAATCCTGCTAAGGGTATATTATGTTTGTATGATAAATACGAACACGAGTAGAGTTATGGATGTTTTCATTTATAATATGTACTTGTGTAGTATATCAACCATGTGGTATCCCTAATATAAACCTAGTTGTTTAGTGTAAAACTAGATGGCGCTGTGTGTATGTCCAATTATATTTATTTATTGAAAAGTTAGAAAACACTTGACAGATAATCATTATATCACACAGAAGTACAAACCAAACCAACTGTGTCAAAACCTATAAACCATATCACAAACTGAATAGTAGTTCTCAACTTTGGAAAATAAAAATAGTTTGAAGATTGGTTCTGCCGTTTTAGCGCTGCAATGCCACAGACAGACCCACAGCTACTTAGACATAGGCGTATATCTTATAACACCCCTCTTTTTGCGTGCAGGGTTAAGAAACACCCGAGTGCCTAAATAAATTGGCACCATTGAATGTAGCTAGAGATGTAGCTGTAGTAGGTACCTTTATATAAAGGTCTGGTTTCGGCACGTCAGAGAATAGAACCAACCAGTGTCTTGCCATCCAAACGCTAATGTTTGGGATATCTCTGACCACCCCCCTTCGGATACAGATCGTGATGTTATTATGTATACATATATGTAACCCCCCCCCCCTTCGGATAAAGATCGTGATGTAATTATGTATACATATATGTAACCCCCCCCCCCCCCCCCTTCGGATAAAGATCGTGACGTTATTATGTATACATATATTATGTAACCCCCCCCCTTCGGATAAAGATCGTGACGTTATTATGTATACATATATGTAAGATTGGATGGTTAGAGACCTAAACTCAGATTGTTTCAGGTAAATACATACTCGTAAAACTTAATTTTGTATAATATTAACTGTATATTCGTAAAATAACACAATCTCCATTCTTATATTGCGGCAAAGTCATCCCAGGAGTGTTTGCCGGTTAGCTGCTACTTCTCCCGGAAAATTGCGGCGAAAATCCGTTTTCTTGTCCAGAATACCAATAAAATACCCGCTATACTACATGAAAGGAGCCAACCTTGAGCTTGGACTTTGATAGTGCCTACTATTACAATACATTGTACAGTCAGCTGCAGGGAAACCAGAACATTATGTGAAATGGTTATATTTCTCTGCAGCTGACTGTACATGTATAATGTACCTATTCACACATGACGTCACGATCTTTATCGCAAGTAGGTGGACTGTAACGATTTATTCCAAGATAAATATAAGGATTTTGGTTTGTTTCAGACAAATTGTAGTAAAAAGTGTTTGCCATACGCAGACCCTTAGACTATGATTGTTTCACAAATACAAGACAACCTTGAAAAAATACGGCTGGAACTCATAAAATACGAATCTTTTTGAACATAAAATTTCTCAAGCGCCGAATTGGACAGATGGCGTTCAATTTATTCTATGTAAAATACTTCACTCGCCTCTGATGCTTCAGTGAAAAAGTTCACTCTCGTCTCCATCTAAAAATGATGCTTGGATACGAGTTAGTCGGCAGATCAAAGGGTCACAGTCCTTATTATCTTTGGAAAAATGACACAAGAGGATTTTGCCTTTCGCACATTTGTCATTTTACTCGTAATAGAGGCCACATTTAGCGTTTGTCACATTTCCAGTTGTATCTCAATTCCAATGCTAGGACCGATTCATCTTATCCAATGTCGGAAAATACGAGGATTTATTGTATGGAATGTTACTTGACCATTGATATACAGTAGCGGCTAAAATATCGGCCATAAGCCGGGCGAAATCTATACATTGCTACAAAAAGCGAGCGTCAGACACGGATGTAGTACGTCAAATACATTATAGGTTTGAATCTAGGCTTATATTATTTAAATGATCATTATGGATATATCTAAATAACTATAAAGTTAAAAGTTAGAAAACCCCCGAAAACATTGCTTCTTCTTTTTTCGAGTCGAGGCAACTTTCAAATTTTATTGGACCAAAACTTAGCCACTCTAACATCACTCTCTGTGGCGTTAAGAAGGTCGTTAAAGGTGCAGCTGTCAGGACACGCGGAGCAAGACAATAGGTGATCCATTGTCTGTGGGGTGACTCCGTACTCGCATCGATCACTAAGCTCCCGCCATCGGAGAAGCCCCACCTGCACAGATTATCTTGCTGCGGCCGACCTGAGTCCGAAGCCGATTCAAGGGTTTCCATGTTGGCCATGGCAAATCGTGTCCAGGAGGAAAAGACTCCTCAAGCGGGAGGAATTACGCAAGAGAGTATCTCTGCCGCCACAGGCTGCAGCGAGCATCCGAAGCCACACCTTGTATTTCATTTCATTTCATTTCATTTATTCTAACAACTTACATTAACAGTTATGTAACATGTATGGGAGCAATGCACTTTAAAAAGTTATTACGAACATTGATTGAACAAAATAATGATTATATGGTCGAGGTAGACCTAAAGTAAAAGCTACCTTAGATTATCATCAAAGAACCTGTCCCCTGATTTAATCTTACGTATAAAAAAACCGCACTGAAATCGGACCACACATTACTGTGAGTCGTCCGGACAATGACAATCTATCTTAAATTATTGTGTCATCAATAACTTTAACCACATATTACTTTAAAAAAAATTAGTTGAAGAGTGTGAGAGTGATGGTACGCAGTTACTAGTAATACTTATCATTTATATTGTGTGTTTGCTAGCTCCCAAGTCGCGCCTTTCAAAATTTCTTGTGATAGTCTTTGAAAGAAGATTGTATACAAGGTGATAGCATACCTCTTGGTTGACTCTTTTATTCAGAATGTAGTACTTTTTACATTGGCTGGGCAATATATATATATTGCATTACTTCTGAGTAGATTACCATAATTTACTACCTACGTTTCTTCGCGTCCATCAAGAAATCAATACTTGTCATAATAATATAACAATGAAGATATAAATGTAAGCGCAATTCCTTTGATTTCACCTTAGAGTTACTCTAGTATCTACTAGAGTATCTAACTATCTATCTATCTAAAGTATTAACTGTAACTCCGTGGGGAGGGAGCCTGATGACCTTTAATACAGGTATTTCAACCTATCACAGGCATCAGTCTCCAACAATTAAAATATTTAAGCTAATTTTAAAGTAACTACCTAATGTAAGTTGCTACTCCTTGTGTGGACAAATAATTAAATATTGTTGTTGTATTGTGAACACAGTAAAGCTTGAAAGCTAATACCATCTAAAGCCAATAGAAATATCCAATCAAGCGAATCAGAGGTAAAAATGTAAATACCAGCTCGCGCGCACCGTTCGCTGGTTCAGACTCGATCCTCGAGGACTATCGGAAATTGGAGGCAGTGGTTGAAAATTGGAGACTCCAAGCTCCGACGGCAACATTTAATTTTCACTTTAAATTTTCTGCGCTGAGATTTTAAATTTTTCCAACACTTTTCCGATTTCATTTTATTCTATGATTCTACATCAGAGCGCTGTTGCAATAATGTTTTACTTATTAAATCATTATTTCATGGAAATGTTGAATTTTAATTTGATAAAGATAAAAATTTTATTAGAGACACGGTCTTCTTTTGTTTTGTAGCTCGCGAGAGCCATGGACCGTAGAACGGAAACCTCTAGCATTAACCCCGTTGCATAGTCACTGCAGTATACAGGATGAAATCATTCATGCAATTCCCTGAAATCATATTGTAATAAATAGATTAATTCTGCATGGGATTTTCTTAAAAAAAAACTATTTAATTTTATAAATATTCGATTTATCGAACTCGTTTTCTCGCGTGGGTATCTTAAAGGCGATTTAAGGGATCATGGGCATAACAATATACACCAGTGATGGGCAGTAGCAACATTGGTCGACTCACAAATTTCTGCGATCGCAAAACTAGCCCAGAGCGTATCCTCCTACGGAGACCGATATAAATCGCGCCATGGGAGAGAGGCTTCACGTCCAGCAGTGGACTTATCTAGGTTATTGATGTAAAGTATATTATATCGCGTTCCGGACACTATCCACTAAATTCGTTGGTATCGCGAAATGTCAGCTTATAAAACTGTTACAGCTTATAAAAAAAAAAAAAAAAATAACATGTTGACTTTCAATAAGTGATATTTTTGTATCCTATATTGAATAAAATATTTTTGATTGATTTGATTTGATTTTGTAAAATATCTAATAAAGTGGAGGATCTGCAACATAATTTTGGTGGATTATATCCGTTACGCTATAAAAGGGATTTATTTGTAACGTGTATAAAGGGGAGTTTGGGATTGAAACCGCTCAATGATGGAATGTACTATGATAACTCTAACTTCCGCTCCCACTTCAGTTTGGCTTATGTTTGTTCTATTCGGTAAATTAGACTTCCTTTGGAATTACGATACAATAGGATTGATATCCTCGAAATGTGAGAAAAATCTCTAAACAAAAACATAAAAAAACCTTATAAACCGATGACGAGAAACAGCATTATTCATGCAGACCTTCGAAGGAAATCTAATCTTATATCAAATATGTTAAGACAGAATTAGGCACTTCTTAATTGGTTTGTGTATTAGGCAGAATAAGGGTTTAATGGCAAAAATGTTACAGATAATCTATTTCGTAGATTTTTCTTGTCGGTCAAATGATGATAGAATTTGTTTTAATTCCCTTCAGGAAATTTCTAAAAACAAATAATATTTAATTGTTAATAATTAAAACAGCTGACCACTAAAAATAGGTAGGTAAGTAGATACTGGGGTTGATGACCTTTAAGCTGTTTTAGGCATCAGCCGCTCGTTATATTTTTGTGAAGTTTTTTTTTATGCACAAGGTGAGGTCGTATGTGGAAGCGTACTGATCTGGAAACCCCAACACATTTAGGCGACTGGCTATGTTATCTCTGATAACCGAAACACAACAATGCTGTTAACATTGCTGCTTGGCGGCAGATTTAGTTAAGATGGTGGTAACTAGCCAGGCGGACATTTTTAAAATGCCAACCAAACCGGGTGTTTAAACAAGTACCCCGCTGAGGATGGAACCCGCGACGTCTGAATCGTAAACCCAATGTTGTTTACATTGAGCCACGGAGGCGGTAAAAAAAAAGCATTTACAAACAAACAAAACAAACATACTTAACTAAAAATGCAAATTCAACCTCAATTTATATGAACATTAAGTAAAAAAATAAATATTTCCGACATTTACACCAATCACCTAATCCCAAACTAAGCAAAGCTTGTACTATGGAAACTAGATAACGGATAAACGTAACATAAATATTTATATGAACATCCATGTCTCGGTAATAAATTTTCGTGGGTATTCATCATACAAAAATATACCCTTCGAACACGCAACCGTTGGTTTCGCTGACAGCGTCACTATACACCAATCGGTCGTCAAAGGTTCCACAAAGTGGTGCCAGGAAACTGAAATCGTTTTCACCCGGTATATGAAAGTCGAGAAAACAGTTGAAGCATATGCCTAGTAGGTACTGGACTTCTAATAGGCTTTAATGTAATGCCTTTAATTCGTAACGGTGAGCCATATTATGCCGTATCGTTGGGAAACTGCTCGTAGGCAGATACTTCATGCTTATTATTAACTTGGCGCGCACGTCCTCATTTCGAGCCGCATTCTTTTCAGGCCCCTCCACGCCTCCAAGTATTTTAATTAGTGGAGCATTTTCTTCCATAACATAGTAAGACCGCTTTCACGAGTCCGCATAATTTTATGAAAATTACAGGACCCTTGAGCAAGTTATGGGGGAGTAGATCGTTCGAGATGCAAAGATATGCGTTTTTTAAATTAGATTAGTGGGTACTTATTTATTTATGTTTTTTACTCAAATATTTCGATTTAATAGATATTTTGGATTTTTTTTCCTTCTCTTTCCTTCCGTTTTTCTTCTTTCTTAAATAAATTTGAGGCCCAGCGTAAAATCTTTTCTCGGGACCAGCTTAATTTCACTAAGCGACGTTCAGCTGTACCGCTGTTGATCCTGGCTAACAGGAGTAGCAGTGGGAGGGTGTGGAGGTGGATCAGCTGCTTATTTAGGAATGATCTCGAATCGCTTCTTCTTTTTGTATGTTTCTTATATCATCATCAACCTTACACATCTCCACTGTTGGGGCACATCCTACACATACCAGGAGAGAATATGGATCACAATCCACCACATAAGTACAGTTCATATTGCATTTGCGTCAGACTAGTGGCCATATGACACAGCGTTTTTAAGCCGCCTGTAGGCCAGCGAATTGGCTGCCTGTCTTGAATTGACAGCTATACCGGGACTGACTATTTAACGTGTCCTTCAAATCTCGGAATCACTCACCTTTTTTATTATGCACAACGGGTTAGCACTTGACCTTAATCACACATGTTAAATGAAGATGTAAGTGAAGATATAAGTAAACACAAGGAAACCAGGAAAATAGTAAAAATATACAAAAGGCGAGCTATACGAGATTCATTCAGCAAATCTCAGTAAGGAGACAACTGACGAGTAGCTTACAAATAGACAAAGAGCATACTTAGTAACTATTTACCGGAATAGTAACTATTTACTCGAGAAAGAGTGGCAACTCCGTGGTTAAATCTGCATGTTTGGAGAATGCTGCTGCCAGCGATTGGTTGGGAACTCTTCACGCTGAGCATAGGTAGAAAATAAATATGGGTTTAAGGTATTGTTATTTCTGATGAAGTTTTATTTCTCATGACTAATTTTGTTTATATACGCTATAAGAAATTAATAATCCTCAGAAATAACAATACCAAACAACAAATTAACAAAAATCTGAGATTACAGAAGCATCAACATTCAAATGGAATTAGACGTTGACTGACAGATCCACATGACACCACCGGCAAGATGGCGGCTGCCACAGACCACTAATATCGGTTGGTTCAACGACCACAGTTCAGATGTCGCTGTCGACTATGAAAATTTATGATATCTGAAGTATTCCCCTGGTGGTATGTGTCATAAGATCTTTGTTTACGTTACAAATACTACTATTAAATCACAATAAAAAGTTTACAACCATGTACTTATATGTAATCACGACGACGAAACCCTGGGAAAATTCTTTCTCATTCGTAACCTCAGTCTTTTGACTGGAACTAACAGTATTCTCAGCTAGTTGCGCTAAAAGAAAATCTCGTAATAATGTTAGAGTAAAAAGCCCGTATTAATTAAAATTCTCGAAGAAAAGCGCTCGTTTCTACGACCATAGGTAGGTATACAAAGACTTCCACAATGCGAATTCAGATAATTAACGTCTAGCGAATTGTGTGTTTGTTTCAAATTTACATTATATTTAAGAAGTGTAAACATAAAGACAATAAAAATAAATAAATAAATATTTCAGACACATACACCAATTATTTTAGTCCCAAACTAAGCAAAGCTTGTAAATGGATACTAGATAATGGATAAACATACGCAAATATTTATATAAACACCCATTACTAGGGATTAAATGTTTTCATAATACAAACATTTATCCGGCGCGGGATTCGAACTCGCAATTTCGCTGACGGGGTCACTATCCACTACACCAATCGGTCGTTGAGACAATAAGAATAATTCTATTCGAGGGAAAATGACAAAGTGGAAGTCTTGTAACTTTAAAATTACGTAATTTGATTATCACAATGCATTGTTCTCTCAATTAATTAATGAAACTTACTCATGACACATTACATTTACTCTATTCAGAATACAAATAGAAATTATTATACATAAATTGAAAATATAGAAAGCCTATGGAAGAATATTATCATCCAAATAAATTAATAAATATCTTTGCACATTTCGCCATCTAGTTCCACATTAAGCAATTAGGCTTGAATTATGGAGACCAGATGGTTGATGAACTACACGAATACATTTTTTTTGTAAATAAATACAAATATAAATGAAAAACATCCATAACTCGCGAACACATGTCTGTATTCATCAGACAAACATATGCCCTTAGCGGGATTCGAACGCGCGGCCGTTTGGTATAGCAGTCAGAGTGTTTAACCACTACACCAAACAGGTCGTCACTATTGTATACAACTCTGTTAAAAGCTAAATATCTTCGATACCTCAAACACATAGAACCCGTTGGTTTTGGTCGGAGTAAGGTATCAAGATACAGAAAATGTTCAACAAAGCCGTATTCAACATATTACCAGACAAAACCTCCTCCGTGGCTCAATGTAGACAACACTTCTTCACTTAATATCAGGTGTGATTGAAAAGAAGTACCAACCCGTTATGCATAAAAAAAACATAGGGCTTATGAGTAGGAGTTCCCAGGTTTGATTCCAGCGGGGTACATGTAGTACTCCGTTTGGATGGTGGTAGAGCTTTTAAATATCCGCCTGACTAGAAATTGTGTTCCGGTTGTCAGAGTGATAGCCAGTCCTTCAGATAAGACGGGGTTTCCGCGTCAGTACGCTTCCACCTTCGCCCTCATCACTTAACTTCAGGTGTGATTGAGGTCAAGTGATAACCTGTTGTTCATAAAAAAATATTCTGTAAAAATTCGATGTCGATTATTCTGTAAAATAAAATTTTAGTCATTTTTCAATCAATTAATTGGTATAGTAGTGTGAGATCTTGACCACAGCGTCTTAGAGATCGTGGGTTCTAATCCTGTTCAGGGCACAATGCAATTGCTTCAATACATCCTTAGTTAAATAGTATAAGTACTTTTTGTTAACGTTATTACGATGTATACCGTTGTCGGATTAACAATCCGACAATTATTTATAATAATTATCGAACTTAAAAAACACAGAAGTCTTCCATATAACACTGAAATTACTAACAAAAGACGAAACGATATAGTTTGCCCTAACAACGCAGGAACAAAACATGCATTTTCATCTAGATTTACGTGTTCCTAGGACCACTTCTTTATAATAGATTAAATGCAAAAATTGCCATGTACCACCTTACCTACAGTTATAACAAGAAATTACTACAAGATTTTCTTCAAAATTTGACCTACGAGGATACAGATAAATTATTGCCTGTCTTGAATTAATTTATTCTGTACATTTATTCTGTATATCTACTTTATTTATAGATTTTTAGCTTATATCTATATGATTATATTATTTTAAGTCATAGAAGCCCTAGCTTCGCCTGAAACACAGGATTCAGTTCAGGCACTAGTGTTACAGTTGCAATTAAGTATTATTATGTAGATTTTATGTATTAATTTACCATAAGAATTAATAAATATATTTGTTTTGATTTGATACCTTACGAAAGTCCTGTCATGAAGTCACTTGGCAAACGAGAGGCCACCCCCTCAACAGGATCCGGACCCATGCGGCGTAATTTGCATTCATTGCGGCGCAAAAGTTTTCACAATGTGTGCCCTGGATTTGTCAGCCGCCTATCTATCTAAATAATACCTACGTTTCCTTGGATGTGAACACTGCATTTGCATTGTGATAATGAAAATTATATAATTAAAAAGTTAATACCTACACTTTTTCTTTAGATCAAATCTTAATATTAGGTCTCTACCTATGAAATTGGAGTTTTTTTTTCTTCGTTAATCATATCTACCAATTCCTGCGATTTTCAAAGCTATATCCAAATTTGTTTTTTATTTGGAAAATGGAATATTATTTCAAGGTTTCACATGAAATCAGACCTCTTTTCATGTGCTTCCCATTACCATTTCTTAGATTCGCTGAAACTTTTATAAAGCCGTTACTTTTAAAAATTAACGCTGCCTATACCTTAAAATAATCCGATAATACACACAAAGTTTAGCTAAATTTGGATTTGCCGTTCCCAAAAAAAAAAACAAAAATATTTGTATGGAGAAAACAGTCTTAATGAAATTCTTCATACAAAACGCCAATTTCATAGAAGGACCTTAATATAACTACATCAAAGGCTTGTTTGGTAGATGCAGTTAAAATAGTTCAAATTAGGTATAACCGCTATGAAATGTCCAGCCCCCGTAACATGGCAGGTGCGATAAACGTTTATATCGCGCGAGATAATATTAGTCCTGCTCATTCGCATGGACGAAATATACAACTATCTCACTCTGACACCTACGTCGCGCGCGACAAACGATGTGATGCTGTGCAGGCAGATAGAATTGCGGTTATACCTCAGCACAGTAAAAGTAGAGGTGTTCTTCAACAGCAAGGCAGAATTGTAATTTCTCCTAACGGGGCCCCATGTTGAGTGAATCTTAGTAAAGAAGTATCCTATTATACTATTATAAATTAAAAATGTAGAAAACCCACATAAAAACTAATAAATCGTTTAGATAAACCAAACCAAGTGTATTGAGCTAAATATCTTCGAAACTGCTTAACCGATTTCCATGAAACATCCTCTCCATCCATCAAAGGTTTTTTTTTTATATATTTAAGATTAAACGCGTAATCTTAAATATATAAAAAAAAAACCCTTGAGAGATGTCATCCAAATATACCAAATAACTGTGTTAAAAACTAAATTACTTCGAAATTGCTTAACCGACTTTCATCAAACGTGGCCCAGAAATTGTCCCCTCGTTTAGTATTTTTGTAAAAGAAACCGCACTCAGATCCGACTACGCATTACTGAGATACGTCCGGACAAACACAGGACACACACAATGCCTTCAAACACGTAACAACCGTCGTATTTCGTCGGTGGTTAATAAACGAAATATTTAGAGTTGTAGATGTCGGAGTTGGTTACACAATTAGCATAAACATACTAGCTGCTGTTTTTTACAATATAAAAATGTGTGACACAAATATACCAATCCGCTCCGGGCCCACACATATGGCCAATACGAGGGTCACTAGCATGGGTAGCATGAGCACACGCGATATAGTTTATCACACGTTATATCGCGCGCATTTGTAAAAATGCTGCTGCACGGCTGTTATGTCGCTTATTTTGACAGATGACCCCGAATGAGTGATAAACGATATCACAAGTTATCATGTTACCTCTGTAGGAGTTATCACCATCACCACAGCTATCTGGAGTCATGAACATAGATTCATTTACACGTGGCGCTTAAACGCCCAGAGGAAGTATTTCAAGCCGCGATAGCACTACGGGCGCCTTCCTCCATTTCGTTTTCAACAAAATTAGATTCCTTACCGCGAACTGTGGCGACATGATTTTGATACTTTGATGGATACTGACTAAAATGAATATTGTTGTAATTTGTAATATTTTAACCGCCGACGAAAACGATGGGCGTTATGTGTTTAACTGCGTTGCGTGGTTTCTAAATTTCCAATTTATAGTTATTTAGAATCTTTTTAGAAAGGAATACCACGACCTTACTTAGTGAACCTGTACCTGTCTTTCGAAATGAAATGAAATGTAATTTTTATTTGCTACGGAATTTGGTACATGAAGTTCTTAAAGCTATAATTGTCTCCGCAAATTCTACCACTGTGTGGTGTGCAAATATTGTCTAGAGTTCTGTTTATTATAAGAAAGAAAGAAAGAAAGAAAGAAAGAAAACATTTATTCAGCTTACAATGGGCATGTACATGAAAATTTTGAGATAATAATACTAAAACATAATAATGCAAGCTGATATAGGTTCCAGCTCAGCATAATGCTGTGGCAACATGATGTACTTTTCTGAACTTTTCTAAAATATCGAATGTAATCATATTCGTGTACCTATATGACCTCTTATAGTCTATAATAAGGCCAGCACAGACTTTCTCGGAATTAACAAAAGAATTGAAAAAATGAATTGAGTAAAATACATTGGCGAATCGAATAATATGCGCAAACTTCATTGCACTGAAAAAGGTACATTCCAATCAGTAATCTAACAAACCTATGAAAAAGTACACATATGGTACATAAAGTCATGATAATTATTTCAAATGAGATGGTCTGTGTAAGTGTTCCAAACATTAAAGTTCAGTGAATTCATTAAATCAACATGCAAGGCTCACCTTTCTAAATACATGTTTGATCGGTTACCGATGAAACGTGCAAGTCTGATATTTTTAGAGTAAGTTGTCTTTTACGACACAAAACAATTTTTTTTACATGCCATAACCACATGAGTTTTTGGATCGAACGTAAATACTGCCACGCATTCACCGATGTGCCACAAATTCTGCAGATATTTGTAATTTTAGCGACGTAAGCAAATTGTATAAATATTAAAAGTATCAAGGCTAATCCTCCGGCTACACTATAAGTAGTCCAAAGGCTGGAATTCGCGAAAGGATTTTATGATTAAGCCGAACCTTCTTATTATCGCTGGCAAAATGTCTTTGTCCTTCTCCACAGACAATTGCACCTCAGATTCTTCACCATATTTTTTGGCACCTAATGGCTCAATGGTTAAAGAGCGAGTCTGTAGGCAGGATTACTTTTGTTTTAGGGCGTTTCATTTAATAAAAGCGCGGTAATAAAATGTAGCAATTACAGGTGTATTAATATTTGTAATTTCAAGTTTTACATGGTAATCTAACTCTATTGTATTTTATGTTCTGCTCGAATCCAATAAAGGCTCATGAATATCAGTCCGGGTATTTTAAGGTAATTAGAAATATAATTTAGTATGGTTAAAGCTCGCAACTGTAAAAATAACTTTACAACATTTTAAAACACGTAGTACTGATAGTTACGGAACCTTACACTATGTATTTGGCGGATTTGAAACTACGACGCAAGAAGGGATTTATATGTTGAAAGCCTTTATCTCTCTATGTAAATGTCAATGGTATTGCAACACAAAAACCGATTTTTTAAACTGCTTTTTGCGAGATATTTGATGGAAATCGGTTCAGCCATATTCAAGATATTTAGTTTTTAACACAGTTGGTTTATCTACCTAGATAATTGGGTAGTCTCATTTTTTTTTATTTCTAGTAATAATAATTCCAATTCTCTAATTCCAAACTATGTAAATCGTCATGATAAAGTCGATACCTACGTATACATCTTGAAACACCACATAAAAACAAAAAGAGATGAACTCAACATGAAATATAAGACGCTTTATTGGCTTCCTGGAAGAAATAGCAAAGTCTCTACAGACAACAAGCTACTTATAAGGCTGTACTAAAGCCAGCGGATGTATGGAATACAACAGTGGGACAGCGCCTCCAACGTATTAGCTCTGCAAAGAATACGAAACACAATTCTCCGAACATGAAGTGGAACTAATATGCACATCAAAAACGAGATACACCAGCAATTCGCAAAGTTCACCATATTACAAGTTCCAAAATGCAAATAAGGGAGAAAAATAAAGAGTACAGAACTCGGTTGGCTATCCAAATGAACTAGCAGCTGAATTAACGAGGAGCGAGGATATGTGAAATGCTGATGCATTCTTCTTCTTTTTCAGTGTGTTCTCTATTGATGACAAAAATGAAAACTAAGATAAATCATCGGGCCACAAAAACTAAGGGGGCTACTTAGATTATTACTAGCAGTAGCGAAGTACATGTTCAAATTCGGTTTAGTCGGTGGTTTTCAATCTTATCTAAGTCTACTGGCGCACCATCTTATCTATTGCATGTGACAGGGTAACGGACAGAAAACGAACTGAACCAAGGAACTCTGAAAACAAACACAAAATATACTAAAGATAACGTTGTCCCTGCCAGAATTGTCACTCGCAAACAAAGTAACATGCAAAATTCACCTGCAATCTGTGAAAATGTAACTAGGGAGCGCATGTAAAATTATAGTAATACTCAACTACAAAGAGCCTTCAAATCCCTTAACAAATGTACAGTTTGTATTTATTTTGTTGGTGTAAAGTCGAGCACTAACTCTAACTCTCTGTCTCTCTTTATTAAATGTTGAATTATAGCGTAAGATTATGTACATTGTGGGGTGTAATTTCCTAAAATCTTAAAGGTCCCAATTTTTTGGATGAGGTCGCATAAACCTGTGTCACAAAAAAATCTACTGATTTTTATATATATATACTTATCTCAGAAAATATTATAATAAATCAGGAACTTTGGGAATAAGGTGTAAACTTACAGGTACGTACTTTTGGTACTTTTCTCCACATTTATAGTCTTTTCTGAAAATTTTACTAAAAATTTAATAGATAATTTAATTATTCTCAGTCTTAAGAACGGCATTGGAACAACGCACGCTTTACATTCCGAATCGATCCATTTGTACCATGTTGTATTTTTATAGCCTACTTATAATATATATACATATACAGGGTGAAATCCTGTTTACGGGACACTCCATTCCTGATTACGAGCAACTTTCCCCAAGGAACCATATACGAATTTCGAGCACAAAATTTTCGATTGCCCATACAAAGTAACCATTCTGAAGCCACCTTTAGTATGGAAGTCCAAAAATTTTCAGCTAAATTTGGCTATGGTTCATAATGGAAAATTGTTCGTAATCAGGAGTAGAGTCACCAGCCAAAAATAGTTGGGTTTCCATACTAAAGTCGGTTTCAGAATGGTTTACTATTTATAGGTAATTGAAAATTTTTTGATCGAATTCGACTATTGTTCCTTAGGGAAAGTTGTTCGTAATCAAGAGTGGCGTCACCAGTTAAAGGACCACCAAAAATTACACGAATTCAAATTCACCCTGTATATAAATACATCCTTCCCTATCCCTAACAAATTTACTGTTTGTCATTTTGATGGTGTAAATTCCATCACACGTATAAGTCTCTATCTTTTTATATTTGAAACACATACACATCACACACTACTATAATTATGTAAATATAAAAGAAATGTTTTCCGAGCATAAGCTTTGCTAAAATTATGATCCCTTCTTTTCGGCTTTCGGTAACCGGGTAAAACGAAAGCTCTTTGTTAAAAAAAGCGTGTTATAAGTAATTAATAATAAGGAACACTCGTGGCCCAAGTCCCGGCTGCAGTAACGAAATGTGCTTATATTTTTGTTTAGATTGCTGCAATTTCAAAAATTCAAATGTAAGTAAAGAGAACCTGAATTTATTTCCTATTCCCAAAAGTTCCAGACCGGAAGTACAAATTCAGTGGCAGCTTCATTCCTCAAAGGAACAGGTTTCACTTACTCCGTTGAAACGTATCTGGAGTTCTGAATATTTTATGATATTTTTCTTTTGAATCCATTGTGATGCTACTGTTGAAGTACCATCAACACCATTAGTAGACTATACATATGTAATGAAGTACTTGTGACATAATTTGACGACCGATTGGTGTAGTGGATAGTGACCCTATCAGCGAAACCAACGGTTGCGGGTTCGAATCCCGCGAGGGGTAAATGTTTGTGTGATGAATATGAACATTTATTCCCGAGTCTTGGATGTTTATATAAATATTTATGTATGTTTATCCGTTATCAAGTATCCATAGCACAAGCTTTGCTTAGTTTGGGACTAGATGATTGGTGTGTCCGAAATAGTTAAAAAAAAAAAATCGCATTAGCTATTCGTATTCGGTTAACGAAGTTAAGCAACACTAGCAATATCAGTCCTTGGGTGACCACTTTGCAATTTTCGTACGAGTGGTTCCGTATATCAATCGTACTTTTCAATTGAAGGCAGTCTTTTAGTCAAGTCGGTGGCCTACAGGGGCGGGTTGACAACTGACAGTCAGGGATGAGCTATATTGATAAAATATCGATTTGAAATTGATAGCTTATCGATATATTCGAATATCGATGATTTTTTGACACTCACAGGATCAACATCAACTGCTAAATACAAGTATTAATAATATAGAACATTATGAAGTATTGTCAAAAACAATGGACCCATTACGTATTATAATAATGACGATATTCCGATTTAGTATTAGAAATTACGGTATTTTAAAGATGTCCTTACTGATATTTCAATAAAGATATTTACACCACGTTAAATATAGCTCATCCTTACTGTTAGGTGGATACTGGGCAAATAACTTTGATGGGCCGGCATCGTTGACAATTCGAAAACCCATCTTTGAGCAGAATCTAGTGGAAAGAGCTGGTATTGGCCCTTTTGTATTTTTTTTTTTTTTTTATACGAGAGGGCGGCAAACGAGCATGCGGGTCACCTGATGGAAAGCAATCACCGCCCCCCATGGACATCCGCAACACCAAATTGTATATTTCAGAGTCAATTGACCTCAAATTGGCTCATCAATCTGAGGTCAATATAAACTTATTCAACATGTCTATGTGAGATATAAAATACGAGCAAAGCCCTCCCACGTGATTTAACTTCGGCAGCTGATCCTGAGTAATTGATTAATGTTTTTATTGCAGGGATCAATTTAAGGTGAAAACAGGTTAATGATAATGACGATTGGACGATGAAGAGTATTTCTTTTATTGTAAAAACTTTGGCTCATGAGGTCGTGAAGTTTAGATTTTACACAAATTTTCAAAGAATTTCAATAACTCTTCAGCGAGGTGACTTCGACCAGCTCCTTGTGAACCTAATCTACATTTGTATACAGTTGTGTATGAGACGTGTATATATATGTATCTATATAAAATATATTTTCTTATTACATACTTTCACACACTGCACTCCTTCGATTCATAGCTACATTACAATGACTCAATACTTCCCTGCTACCTAACAAGTCCATAATAACGCATTCATTTTACACATGGCTTTCCTGCCCCAGGGTGGAACGGAAGAACAGCGCCCAGTTCTTGCAGCTGAGCATAATGCTGAGTCCCACTCCTCTTTGCCACAGTGGCACACAAAATGGTCATGTTTATCTTTATATGTTTTGTAGTCAGTTCTTTTTAATGTTTTATATGTCAAGTTTCCACTGATCGACCGCGTCACGCTCACGGACTCGGATCTCTGACATAAGGAAAAGGGCGATTGCATCTAGGAGAATTGCACATCTGTGATGCACCTAAGAGATGTGCAATTATCTTGAAAATAAAATACAAAGGTCATTTCAATAAATTTTGTGATGTATTAGAACTATCCAGTGCAACTCTTAGGCGTCGGTCCCTTAATGGGCCATTTGACACAGATCCAACCTCTCTGAGTGGGCTCAAGGGGCACCGTGTTGTATTTGAGTGTCCGCTCGTGAGACACCAAAATTATTGGATTCATAGAAAACGTCTCTTTCAAGCTTCTCGCCGATCCTTCCTATATAAGACAATGTTATTAAAACGAGATCTTACTTCTAATTGCTCTTCTTTTTCCCTTTCTAACTACTATAGTTACTTATCTGTACGACCGTTTGACTTGGACGACCGATTGGTGTAGTGGATAGTGACCCTGTCAGCGAAACCAATGGTTGCGGGTTCGAATCCCGCGACGGGTAAATGTTTGTGTGATGAATATGAACATTTATTCCTGAGTCATGGATGTTTATATAAATATTTATGTATGTTTATCCGTTATCTAGTCTCCATAGTAAAAGCTTTGCTTAGTTTGGGACTAGATGATTGGTGTAAGTGTCCGAAATATTTATTATTATTATTATTTATTTTTATCTGTCCCTACTCAATGCACAGTCCATACTGAACTAATTCATTTACGATATTTCCATACATTCTATCTCGTTCGCAATTGACCACTCGCTTGCACGGCCTAAAATACCTAATACCTTACATGGCCTTATAAATTACAAATTTTTCATTTTCTATTACAATTTTTAATTTCATTCATATATAAATACATACATAACATAATCAATCAATCAGTCAATCAAGTACACTTTAATGCACAGAAATTCTACAATGCACTTCATAAATAAAGCTTAAAAAAAAATATTGCACAACCAGGCGGTCTTATCTCTATTAAGCGATTTCTACAAGACAGCCTTTGTGTAGAGAAAAAAGTAGAACGGGATAAAAGCAAGTAGGTTGTGCACCAATGACTTAAAAAATATATGTATGAAATAATAGATACCAAACTATAGATATAAACATATAGTGATAAATTGTTATATATACATATACAATATAGGTGACACCAAACAAAGAAAGTATTGAATGCTATAATTATCAAATCTCAGAACCACGAATATGGCAACAATCAAGACGCTAGAAAATGACTTGACTTGTGCTCTAAAAGTAAATGATGATTAACGTAACGACTTTTATCCTAAATGGCTTGGTCAGAGATATCCAAAATAATAGTGTTTAGGTGGTACATTAAAAGTTCAATGATTGAAACAACATCCACGGTTCACCTTATGAAATATACAGATATGCACACGTGACCCCATCGCCCACCATTGAAACGTGCAAAATTATAGATGTTTTTTGGTCGAAAGTCCCTTAGTCGCCTTTTACGACACCCAGAAGAGACGGGTTGGTTCTATTCCCAAGTGCCGAAACCACACAGCACCAAAGCCTTATTTTTTTCATCACACCCTATCACAGCCTAAACAAGTCAAATGCATGCCTACCTACGTCCTCACGAGACAGTCAATGTTTCCAAGCCGTCCCGCGTCGGTATTCGCTAATTCAAAATAACCGCAACCATCTTAAAGACAGACCAAATATTGTTCGGCTGGCTAATGGTATTCGATTAGCTTGTGCCAGTTCTGAGACGAGATGATGACCCCTGTGGCCGAAAGTAATGAATGCGAACCAGCATGATTACTCTGTTAACTGTTTATGCTCCTCGTGTCTGAATCTGCTGTGATATTGCCAGTGGCCATGGATTTTGAACTATAACCGTACAAGCCGTACTCGTTTGGGGTCTCACCGCGAATTCAGATGCGATAGCAGAATAACATAGCCATCTGCTAAGAGAGAGACGCCACGACACATCCCCTTAAGTACTTTGTTATGTGGACATGAACACTTCTCTGAAATAACTATTTAAGTTAAAAATCAAAAAAACCGTACTTTATTATTACATTACATTAGAAACTTTATTTTTTACAGCATTATGCTGGCATTAAAGTTCTCGAGTGAAGACCATACACAGGCAAGCACAGCGTAGGACGTCCACTTTTGTAACGAGACAGACACAAGACAGACAACCTAATGAAGGTCGCAAGAGTCGCTGGAAGCAGGCCGCTTCCAACTGGTCTGGAAATCTAATGTGAATGTGTGGTGAGCATACGGTCATAATCTTAATACTCGATATTAATTTCAACTTGATAACTCCAGCCGCTCCGGAATATAAGGGCCTTGATACACGCACAAACGGACCACATAGCGATCCTGATAAAGGTTCCGTTTTTTTTAAAGAGATACGGAACCCTAAAGTCGAGGTACGTAGGAAAAACAATAATTAGGTCAATGACCGAATAAAACCAATGACACCCGAATTCGCACGATTGTTTAAAACGATCAGGCAAAAATTCCGCGAATCCATTTCATTGTGAGATTTATTCGCACCATTCGAACGCTGTCCGCTCGCGTTATCGTGTGATCTCATTATGCCGAACTATTCACACATGCATAAAATCACAGTTATATCAGGGTACGTTAATGTATCCAAAGCCGTAGATTAGTATGCTATATTTTGTGGAAAATCCCCAGGCTCCGTGGAGCCCATAGCTTTTGACATCGTGATTTGATGCTGGGTGAACCGCTAACAGAGATGCGGACGATTTTTCGGTGTGACGTTCAGTAACATTAGCACAATTTGATCACCCAGTAACTTATTACAGTTATTATTTTTAATCTATATTTCGGTGAATGCTTCGATTGACTCGCAAGGGTAGGAGTAGAGATGCCTTTTATGGCGAAATTAGTCTGACCACAATGTTTCTCTGTGTTTTTAGGAAAAAAATCGCGTCTCTTACCAAAGTAAGTGTCGAAATAGCAACTAAAGAACATTTCTTGTATCGAGAACATATGGCGTATGTATTTAATCCACCATTTTCTATAGCTATACGTTTAAATAATTGTCTACGCCAAATAGTTTCTGAAATAAATTACGCTAATAAATGTGACACTGGGATAATTAACGTTACATTTTTGTTAAGGAAAATAGGTTTAATTTAATAAGTAAAAAAAATACGCAAAATGGTTGAATAACAATATTATTATTATTAGGAGCCCATACTGTCCCACTGCTGGGCAAAGGCCTCCCTCCACTCTCTCATAACTATATAAATATTTGTACGAGACAAGCACATACCTACATATAAGTAAGTACTTTAGTCACACGTCAGCCGCGATCGGCTGAGCAACTCTCTGTAACCCCATCAATTTAATTACCAATATACAGTCCTAAATTATTTTATGTGGTTTAATTATAAAACCAGCGCCTCCCAAAATATTTAAAAACAACTCTCTATCCTTGAGCAATCAATTCAAAAGCAAAAAGCTTGACAGCGTGTATTTGGCAGGCGCCATATTGATTATTTACCATAAAACTTTTTTATTTTTTTATTTTTTCATTTTTGATTAACAGGATACGCGTTTGACCACAATCTCACCTGACTGAAAGTGACGAAGTGGTCGAAGATGAAGCACGCGATCCCAGTAAATTCCTATTCACTCTGGTTTTGAAAATCCTAAGGTTGTAGGATTCGGGAAAGACTGACGCCGGAAGGGAGCTCCATGCCTTGACTGTTCGCATATGAATGAAGAGTCGAACTTCATAGTGGAATCCATCCCCACGCCTAGTGGTCCGAAGATGGAAAGGCGACGGTGGAATAAGATTGTGTAATTCCAACTCTCACTCACCAAAATGCATCCTGTAAAAGACTGAGAGAAGGTGACTTTGCGAAGGTGACGACGACGATATTTTGACACTCTGGATATCAAGACGAATTCAACAACACGTCAAAGCCGTTCAAACCGTTTAGGCTACAGGACTTAACATAGAAATCTACGCACACCCGAAAAACGAGCAATCCTTTTGTAGACAAATTCTTCTTCATTTCTTTTTATTCACAAAATCATTTACGTCAGACTCTAGTTTGTAAACTTTTATGTTTTCTTAAATTCTATATGTAACAATGAACCAGTCCAAAAAAATTTATCACCTCGAGTATTTCAAGAGAGCAATGTTTAGCGAACTCAACACGAAGCCGCATTAAGAAAAATAAAAAAAGTTTAGCAATAAATTACATTTCCCTGCAAATATTTCAACTTTATCACCGCAACTTTTGTCTGACGATGTTTTTCGGAGCCGGCGCACTAATCGAACAGTTTCTTTTGTAATGCTCGACGTAAATTGTATTGTTATCTGGGGGGTTATGGTAGATAGGATTAGGTATGATTCATTATCATTATAACTGACTACATATACTAGTGGACTTTCGCAAAGGCTCTGTAGGTAGGTAGGTACTCTAAAAACATTCTGACGACCTGTTTGGTGTAGTGGTTAAAAATTCTGACTGCTATACCAAAAGGTCGCGGGTTCGAATCCCGCTAGGGGCATATGTTTGTATGATGAATACAGACATGTGTTCCCGAGTTATGGATCTTTTTCATTTATTTATGTATTTATTTACAAAAAAAAAATGTATTTATGTAGTTTATCAACCATCTGGTATCCATAATACAAGCCTAGTTGCTTAGTGTGGAACTAGATGGCGCTGTGTGTATGTGCAAAGATATTTATTTATTTATTTATTCTGGAAAATTACTGTTCAAATTGCAACAAGAAGAAAACCATAGTAACTAGGTTCACTATAGTTTATTTGTGAATCTAATATAATATAACTAATATTAAAAATGCGAAAGTTTGGATGTTTCTTTGTCGCTCAATAACGGTGAAATGAACGGATTTGGATGAATTTTGGTATATAGGTAGAATATACCCTGGATTAAGACATAGGATATAGGATATTTATTAGATAAGTAGTTCCCGCGGGATAAACATATTTCCGAGATAAAGTTATTCCACGCAGACGACGCCGCGGGCTGAAAGTTCGAAAGTATTACATATTTGTAATATTTTCGAACTCATCGCACAACTGTACATTCGATCTTATGGCTTTCGCATGTTTGTCTTTTCGATTAAATGGCCCATCGGCTATATGGCGTTTCGTTCATATGGCACTTCGATTATCTGGCGCCGCACAAATGGCTTTCGCTTATATGTCTTTCGAAATCGGGTCCTAAACCTGAATTAACAGTTGTTACAAATTTTAAATAAACAATAAGTAATTTTTTGTTGTCTGATTTGCTATTTGCTGTTTTTTATTTATTTTTTACTATATTTGCACGAGCACACAAACTTAACTACCTATACATACATACATAACATCACGACCGTTATCCCAAATGGGGTGGTCAGTGATATCCCAAAATATAATGTTTGGGTGTTCCAATATACAGAAACGTTGAAACGTGCTAAACTGTAAGAGATATTTTTCGGTGGAAAGTACTTTAGTCGCCTTTTACGAGACCCATGGTTTTAAGTATACCTATTATGTCGGTCTTACACGCTTTATTACTACAAATATTTATAAGTATCTCATTTCCTTTCCCTTCTCTATGTACACCATTCATACTTAAAAGAAAGCTCATTAAGCTAAACATTTATTAGTCCAACAAGCGTGAAAATGACACCCGCCATCATTTTAGCATACAATGCTTAACTTTGTTAAACCTCATAAGTCTATACCTTAGATTACGACCGCTCGCATTTATAAACTATAACCATTGAATTATCCAAAGATGTCGAACTGAGCTCTGTTTAAAACTCTTTAAATTTCAAAGGAAAACTATAGTTCTCGCGATTTAAATTTAAAATCCACTCGCGAACTGTCTCCATCGATTCTCCCCGTTTCGCGAATCAGTGAATGTTTTCCAATTAACTTGAGTCCTCTTTTCAGGAAGATATAAAGTTGACTTGAGTACGTTCAATTGAGTACGGGATTCGTTTAATCTAATGGATATATATGTTACTTAACAGAGACCGTTGCGAAAAGGGATCTCTTAATTAAATGGCTAATCTAATTAAAATTTTCATGTTTTACTTACTCTTTCAATTTCATTATACACTTGAGATAATTCTAGCTAAGGTCGGTAGAGCATCGGTGGCTCAGCGTTTAAGACCCGGTCTCCCAATTTGGGAGACTCGATTCCCAGTCAGGCCATGTACCAATTAATTTTTAAATTTGATGTAATTACTTATGTGCATTTATCCGATTCCTCTTAAATGATGAAGGCAAATATCGTGAGGAAACCTGCATCCCTGAGAATAAAGGTTCAAAGGCACGTGAAGTCCCCAACCCAAGTGGTGTTCTATACGAGGGAAGGTTTGTATCCCTGCAGTTGGATATTTAAGGGCTAATGATAAAGGTTGGTTGGGCTTTTGTCATACAAATGAAACTAATACTCGTACTGGCCTTTATTAAAATTAAAACACTACCGTATGTTCATCTAGAAATACTGTGTAAATAGGAAAAAGAAGTTTCCAACTTCCCCCTCGAAAAATTATAACGTATCTTTCAATCATCATGGAACAAACATCAATTCTGATCGGTGAACAAATGGGTTTATAAATTAATGTCCAAACTCTGGATCCAGTCCACAGTTGCTGGGATGAGCTCATTGAGTTATCCCGGCCGTCTGGGAAAACTCAAGAAGTGCTTGTCATGGCACCCACTCACTCGTTTTTTATTGTAAATAAATATAAATGAAAAACATCCATAACTCAGCTACATGTATCTGTGTTAATCACACAAACATATGCCCCTAGCAGGATTCGAACCCGCGATCTTTTAGTGTAGCACTCAGGATTTCTAACCACTACACCGAAGGGTTGTCGAGCAGAAACATAATAAATACATTGTGATAAGATGATTCTTATTGAATTATATGCAATGTAAGTTCGTCCATAATTCCAATTTAAAGATAATTTATTAAGCAATCTATAGCAAAAACATCGCCTGTCGGTCGTTTGCTAAAAATGAAATATTACTCTCAGAGATTGCTAAGTTTTTGCCACATTGATGTTAGAGGAAAAAATACGGGAACAGCCTCCGTTTTTTGAGGGATTAGTTTCTCCATTCTACATTGTATTTAGGTGCGTCATTTGGAGGCTCCACTCAAAAATAGCGTTTATTTATTTATTTTTCGGGAAACTGACAGTCGTTACATTTTAATGTAAAGCAGAAAAATAGTAATTGCATAGACAAAAATAGTCTGCACAGAAGTGTTGTAGTGAACGGCTCACCCATGCTGAGTTGGAGACCTTAAATTGACTCCATTTTGCGACACCGACAATTAGATAGGAAACACAATGTTTACTTTTTGTACGTGTCTCGAGCGGTTTTTGTCGGCAGTGGCACGCCAAGAGAATGGCAATGGACCAGTGAGTACTTAAAGTGAACACTAGCTGCCCGGAGAGGATGCTGTGCTGTAGTGTCGGGCTCCAGAAGGGGGAGAACCGCAGAGTGGAAGGGACTAAGCTTTTAAATAAAGCGATCAAGAAGTGCACGATTGAACAGAGCCTCGAGCAGTAGGTCATGCACCCCCCGTGATTCGGCCATTATACCCTGAGGTGGTATGGCCATGGGAGGTGTATTGTTGTATAATTGCTCAGAGAGCAAAATACTGATTTTCAGCTGTCACCCACGAGGAGACACTGGTACAAAACACATGTCAATCCTATAGTACCTGATTGTTTGTGTCATGAGTTTAAATAAATTTTTCTTTCTTTCTAATATTTTGAACATTTATTTTAAATAATTAATGGTAATTGCATAGATTCGTTAATCATTGTAAAGTTGACACATTCCGAACACATCCCGCCTCTAGAGGCATTAGGCCTAGGCCTTATGCAATTAAACTTCTATTGTGCTTTGTGATGCGACCCGGAACGTATTAACCAGCGTCATGTTTGGTCAGTTCTGGTAATGGTAGCTCGGCAAGTGGCCATCCCACACAAGTGGAGCACACCTCTAGGTTTTGTTACCAAAAAAATTAAAAATAAATCACACAACACTCCCTCCGATTTCGAATGGGACCCTGTCCGCAAAATGTGGAAATGGGACGACATGAATCATCCCTACTGCTCCTCAAAATTTGCATAATGGAAATTCACACGAGTCAACATACGCCGATGCGGATATGGCGGCAACATTTAATTCGAAATGTACGCAATATTATAATACGTTATCATCAACAATGACTCGTTGTTAAATAGGTAGTGTTTACGTGAAATAGAGGCCATATAATGTGCAATAGAGGTTGTGGGAAACTGACATGTGTGGAGGAAAAGGGAGCTACCGGGCGGTTGGTTTTTAGTGGCGTCTTGCCTATATGCAATGTGTTGAGATAACTTCGTTAGCGCAATGTAGGATTCACGCTCTGATTGGTGGTCTTAATAAGTTCACTCTGCCCCCAATGTGTTCGCAACTTATGTACATAATTAATTTCGTTTTTTTTATCATTGACTGGATTCACCACCATCACATGTGATGGATGTGATGGAAAGTGACGATGTGGTCGAAAATGAAGCACGCGATCCCAGAAAATGCCTATTCACTCTGCTCTTGAAGTTCCAAGGTTGTAGGATTCAGGAAAGAAAGGAAAGAAGGAAAGGTTTTCTTATTATTTAGTTACTTATTTTTGTATGTGTTAGTTTAAGTCAATTTATGTTAAGTAGTTTGTACTTCCGAGTTTCCAAGTCAGTACTCTTCCACCTTCGACCTCATCTTCACTTACACTAAAATATCAGGCGTGATTGAGGTCAAGTGCTAATTCGTTGTGCATAAAAAATGTTTTTGTATCTGTCTTTTTGTGCGAGAAAGGGTATTTGAATTGTACTTTAATTAGACAAATACTGAGAATAGTATATTATAGTTATTTTCTTAGCCTGATGTCTTACGGTATCCTCCTGTGGGGAAATGTCGCGGATATAAATATAATCTTTGTTTTACAGAAACGAGCCGTTCGTGTAATTTATCAATTGAGACATGCAGTGTTATTTAGAAAAAGTTTAAAGAGTTAAATATTCTAACCTTATCGTCACAGTACATTTTTGAATATATAATATATGACAAAAAAATATAGCCTCATTTAGGAAAAATAGTGACATATACAATGTCAATACAAGAAATAAAGAAAAACTTGCAGGTCATGTAAGCAGACTCCGCATAATTAGTAATTAGAGTCATTCAGAGGGCCATGCATAAGGTTTTTAAATAAGGTTCCCATTGGTGTACAAAATATGCCTTTCAATAAGTTTAAAGATTCTATAAAACAGAAACCTTCATAAAATATGAGACTATTTGGATGATAATCAGCCATGGATGTAACCAGCTCTTTCGCATGCCAGACTACTTCACAATTAATAAGGAAATATTATTCTGTCTCTTTGTAATACAACAACTTGTTTTTAAAAAGAGCAATCCCTCAATTTTTTTGCTTGTTCTTCTCAGGGGAAAATTGCCTTTTAAATAAGTAGTAGCTTAAAAAAATGCAATATCTGACTATTTTAATTGTACCTTGTGTACCTACAAAATAAAGCAACTTTGACTGTTATTTCTATTAGTTTTCGATTATCAAAGTTAAGCAACGTACGACACGATCAATCCTTGGATGGAGACCACTATGACATATACATGTACATATAGGAGTAAGTGTTACCATCCTTCAGAGAGTACTTTAAACAGTCGGTCCTGGTTGTCTTCAATCGAAATCAGTTGTTATGCCAAATTGTGTAAAGACAACTCAATTATACTTTATTTAGCAGTCGGCATAATTTCTCAGTACCTACGTAAGAATACAATTCGTTCGAGCACTGATAAAATCTTGTTTTGCTATCTACGACCGATCACGCAACTAGGTATAACACAATGTTCTGAGTTGTAAATTTGTGTAACAACGAATCTAGTGATAATCTTCCGCAATTCTTCGAAGAAATGAAATGAAATCACTTTATTTGCATTGATTTTTGGTGGCGTAGGTTACCACCAAATAATAATACAACAAAAAATATTAATGGGATTAAACGGCTCCTCTACGGGATATATAAAAATTGTTGTAACCTTTCTAGATTGTAAATGACCGATTGAAAAGAGACTAAACCTCTGAGTTTCTCGCTAGCTCTTCTCAGTAGTGGTCGCCTTCCGAGCTAGTGGTAGTTTAAAAAACAAGTGACGTATATAAGTGCATATTGTATTGCCTACATGAATAAATGATTCACATTTCATTTCATTTCAATATATTAACAAAATTCCCACAAAAACCTGCCTATACGAGGCGTGCAAATATTGAAGGCTTAAATTACAAATTTTACAATTTCCACTATTTTACACTAAGACAGTGAATTCAAAATTTCCCCGTCATAATTAATAATATTAAATACTAATGAGTTGGTCAAAAACCAGCATTAATTATAATTGAAATGTGTAGTGATTCCTATATAGTATCAAATCTGTATGAAAAATTCATTCATTGAATAGAAACATTTGTCAAATAGCCAGCCATGTAGTTGTATCCTGAACCGTTGCAGAGGCAAGTCTTTGATATTGTCCGGCAAATGATTAAAAACATTTATTCCCATAAAAAACCAATTCTTTTTTACCATTGCCAATCTACGGTATGGCACTTGAAGCCTATTATTTAATTTGTCCCTAAATTTTCTTGTAATGGCTTCCCTTCGTGTAACAAAGATTTCCGGATATTGCTTAACAAATATGGACACTGTCTTGATGTACAAACATGGCAGTGTTAAAATTTTTAGCTTTATAAATAATGGCGTACAACTGTCTAAGAACACATAGTTTTATACGCGCAAGTTTTATAGGCAAATATGTTTTTACTGTCTGCTGTCTTATATTTATTTTCCCATATTGTTTTGGCTTAAACAGGTAGCCCTTGATACTCTTCATTCTTCCATTACCTCATTTAATTCCTCCTCTTCGACATAAAAGAAAGGATAAACAAATATTCCTTCACATTTTTAATATTAGGATTATTTGTGAAATCCAGGATTCTGGTCGAGAGGAACGAGTCGGGGTGTAAGGTGCAGTGGGTCCGGGAAATGTATCTCTAGTCTAAATAGTATAAAACATGATCGCCATTAGTATCTGTCTGTTTGTGTGCCTAGTTGATTTTAACTATGAATTAGGAATAAATTTAAAAAATGAATATATTAACATTAGCGTCGCAATATATTTACGAAAACTTAATGTATGTAAGGAAAAATATAGAATCGTTTAAGAAAAATAGTGATATACATAATGTTAATACCACATATAAATTTAAACTTGCTGTTCATGTCAGCCGTTTACACAAAGTCACTAAGTCATTTAAGGGGCAATATATATGCTTTTATAATAGGTTCCAGTGGACATTCAAAATTTACCTTTAAATAACATCAAAACCATCATATAAAACAGACATTATTCACCAAAGGCTATTATTTACCAAAGGCTATTTTTGACTATCTGGATGATAAGCAAGCATGGCCATAGACCGCTCGGCGATATTCAGTCTAATTGTACAATATAATATAATTGTAACCCAAACTTATTTAAAAGAGCAACCCTTGAGTTTCTTGCTCGTTCTTCTCTGGGGAATCTGCTTTGCGAATGAGCAATAATGTCAATACTTTTAATATTAAGATAAAAAATGTGACGTTTTCAAGTGATAATCTTTATCCTACGAAATAATTATTTTTTGACTTTGACTTTGACTTATGCAACGAATTTTGTGCTGTAGTGTAGCGTCTCTTCTCGTGGGTGTCGTAAAGGTGACTGTGGGACTTTACACCGAAAAACATATATAGTTTTGCACGTTTTAACGACGATGGACTCACTCAAGAGTTGTCTATATGTATATTTCAAAAGGTGAACCGTGGATGTTTCAAGCATTAAACTTTTAATGTTTGGAAAAACCCAAACTCTAATTCTTGGAATATCTCTGACCACCCTTCTTCGGATAAAGGTCGAGGTAATGTATGTATGTAATTTTGATTCGGTTTTCTTTGTTATTAAGAGAAATTCTTCCGGAAAGTTCAGACGTGTATTACGATAGCTTATTTTCGAGATCCACGCGGACGCAATTGCGTACGGAAAGGTAGTGTTGTACACGTGATATAAAACGTCAGAGCCGACAAAAGTAACATCTAGTGGGACTATTGAAGCGTAAACCACGGAACGAAATCAATTTATCCATTGTGGCTAAAACCGTTGTCTCCTAATGAATAGGGCCTTTGCAGCCGCCAATTTGCAACTTGGCGAGAGCAGCATCCGCAACAGTTTGCGTCGACCGCGACCGTGTAAATTTGGGCCAAGCTCGCTATCTAACCAGGCTGCCTACTCGTAAAAAATGCAAACGTTGAATTTTTTTCGGTACACTTCGTTTGAAATGCTTTTGTGAGCGAAATAACCTAAAATTCGAACTCGCCGCTCGCTATTATACCTACAGATAAAAAAATGCGCGTGCTTTCACGGTTGTCAGTTGAACTGCCATACATAGTAGATTTGTTATCAAACGAAATATATATGTATTCACCCATTATGGAAGTCATCATTATCATCAGCCCGTAAACATCCCACTGCAGGGATATAGGCCTTGCCACGCATAAAGAGGAAGTGTAGGCCGTTGTTCATCAGGCTGGCCCAATGCGGGTTGGGGACTTCATATGCCTTTGAATTATTATTTCTCAGGCATGCAGGTTTCCTCACGATGCTTTCCTTCAGCGTTTTAAGAGCAGCCGAATAAATGCACATAAGTATACTCATTGATGCACTGCCTGCCTGGGAATCGAACCCAGATCTCGCAAATTGGGAGACCGCATCTTAACCGCTGAGCCACCGATGCTCCTTTATTGTATTATTGAAGTGCTAACTAATAACGATTTTTATATGTGCTTTGTCGGAAAATGTATGCACATACACACAGCGCCATCTAGTGGAACTTAGTTCCACACTAAGCAACTAGGCTTGTATTATGGATACCAGATGGTTGATAAACTAAACTTATACTTTTTTTTTGCAAGTCTAACTAATATTATAAATGTGAAAGTTTGGATGTTTTTTGTTGCTCAATCGCGGCGAAACAGCTGAACGGATTTGGATGAAATTTGGTACATAGATAGAATGTAACCTGGATTCACAAATTTCCGCGATAAAGTTATTCCACGTTGGCGAAGCCGCGCGTGGCAGCTAGTTTTACAATAATGAAACACAGAGATATTTTTCCACTGCAGGATTTTTACTTTAAATAAAATGTCTTTGTCATGAAGTTACATAATTTTTTTTCATTCCTTTTTTACTTTGAATACATAAAACGAAACGAAAGTACATAAATGATTACAGAGTTACATCATTAATCGCACAAAAAGGTGGCCTTATAAGTATTATTTTTAATATTACAAATTTTCTGTATTGCAAGCGACAATAATACGCCAGTCGTAAATGCAACTAAAGTGATTTGGTGTACGACAATAGATTTGCAAATCATTTTACACACTAGCGACATTATTATTTACACACCAATTAATTCCTAAAATCTGAACGCTAAATTCAAATTAGGAATTAGTTTTGTGTTGTACCACATGTAACAATGAGCGAGCATTAACGTGGAAAATCGTATTTTCCACAGGGATTCTGAATAACTGGTATCATCGTAATTTATGAAATTGCCTACACATAAAAATATGAAATCGCTTACGGATCCGTCCATTAACTAATGAAGCGACACACAGCATAAATACTAGTTATAATAACTATAAATTGAGAAAATTCCCAAGGAAACAAATGTTTACTTCATCAAGATAGAGCCAATTTTTTTATGATTAACTGGTTACGTATTTGACCACAATCTCACCTGACGATGTAGCCCAAGATGAAGCAAGTGATCTCTTGAAGGTCCCAAGGTTGTAGGATTCAGGAAAACTGACGCTGAAAGGGAATTCCATGCCTTGGCTATTCGCATTATGAATTAAGACTCGAACAGAACTGGTTCAAAGTTCAATAGCTTCGAAATGGCTTAACTAATTTCAATCAAACATGGCTAAGATCTAGTAAGAATTAGTCTTTCATTTTAAAAAAACGGCACTCAAATCTGACCACGTATTAATTAACGTATTAATGAGACAAAGGCTGGACACAAACACATAACACACGTCGTTTTACATCGGGAGTTAAAAACTGAATATTGTTACGTTTGCTCCGGGAGCAAAACACTGATATCAAGCTGTAATACTACAACTTTTCACGTTTTTAGTACAAATTTTCTCAGATTGTGTGAAAATTTTAACTAGCAATAATAACCCTTTCAAATGACTAGATAGAGCTCTCTACAGTACCACAAATTTAATAGCACTCCGTTTGACCTTAAGAATTTTTCCCGAACCATTTTTAAGTCTGTGAGCCCAACGCAGTCACCTGATAACCGTTAAATAATTTTTAACCGACTACGAAAAGGAGGAACAGTGATAATACTGTAGATTGATTTACTTTTAACAATAAACATTGGCGACGAGTTCGAAAGAATTTTTATCATATAGAAATAATAGGTAATAATTACGACAGTGAACATTGTGATCACAGTGAAAAGATTTTTTAAGTTGGTAGTCTTTTTGTTATAAAATTTTTCACTGCTGTTAACATATTATGAATCATTTATTTGGCCCATTTAGCGACACACATGTATAATTGTAAAAATAGCTAATGAACACAGGGAAATTGTACCCAGAGATAAAAGTAATCGGTCATACCACAAGGTCCTTAATAACCACGTTGTTAGACGGAAGCGTATAACATATATGGTTTGTTGCCTCAGACCATAGAATGAGGGGTTTCTAAACTCATTATTAATATATACCTTAATTCTCTGTCCATTAATCAATCGTGGAATAAACAGTAGAAATTGTTTATATTACGAGACTTCTAAGCAGACACGTCGAGTGACTGCATTATATGGCTGGTGTGGCTTGCGATAGAGTGAATGTCATTTCGTTTGACATAGATAATATATCACATCGAAGCCCACGTGCGATGCATGTGAATCTATTATGAGCATTATGAGCACTGAGCTAGTCAGAGGTATCTAGGCTATGAAGTGTTGCATCCGCTCTAGGAATATAGCACAGTTGATCCAGTTATTTTTCGTTTGGACACTTCGCGTACGATTATGTACCTGTAACGACACCCACCGAAGGCTTATTCTTTCAACGTTCTGAAACCATACAGCACCACCAAAAGTTGATAAATCAACCGACTTCAATAGGGCTACGATCTCCATCTCCGGAGTGCATCATCAAACTATCACAAAATTTTGCATGAAAATCCCTAAATCCTTTAAGATAAATAAGAAAAATAATGATAAACATGATGTCAATACAAGAAATAAAGATATACTTGCAGGTCACATAAGTCGCCTCCGCAAAGTCAGTAATTCGTTAAAATGTTTATGTATACGCTTTTTGAATAAGGCTCCTGTTGATATATCTTCCTTTCAATAAATAAAATAAATTTAAAGATACTACAAGACATAAAGTTATTAAGAAAGTATATTATAAAATATCAGCCTATTTAGATAATAATCATCCGGACATAAACAGCTCGTTCGTATGCCAGGCTATTTCACTATTAATAATGAAATATAAAAATCTTTTTGTAATATAAAAAAAACTGGTTTTAAAAGAGCAACTCCTCGAGTGTCTTGCTTGTTCTTCACAGGGGAAAATTGCATTTTGAACAAGCAGGAGCATAAAATATGTCAAAATGACTGTTTTAAGTGTACCCTGTTTAGCTACAAAGCATTTTTGACTTTGACTTTACAAGATCAACCGATAAAATTCAAAGAAATAATTCAAATTCGATTTTTTTAGGTTTATTGGGAAAATATATGACGACCTGTTTGGTGTAGTGGTTAGCAATCTGACCGCTATACCAAAAGGTTGCGGGTTCGAATCCCGCTAGGGGCATATGTTTGTGTGATGAATACGGACATGTGTACCCGAGTTATGGATGTTTTTCATTTATAATAAGTATTTATTTACAAAAAAAAATGTATTTATGTAGTATATCAATCATCTGGTATCCACAACACAAGCCTATAGTTGCTTACTGTGGACCTAGATGGCGCTGTGTGTATGTCTAAGGATATTTATTTATTATTATATGTGAAATTGTTAAAAATGTGAGTGGTTTTTAGACTATTGTTACCGCAGGTTATAAGCCTGCTCGTCCATTGCAGGACTGGGGAAAACAATGGGAGGAGATCGACCGCGGCCGCGTTGAGTGGCGAGAAAAATGTGCCCATTGTCACTATTAATACTAGCCGAGAAATATTTGGCCGGCGACCAAAGAGTAAAATATTACGACTCTATCAGTGCCCTATCTAGGACTACTGGCGCCCTGTACACTAATTTGATCCTGTAGATTAATTTGACATAGACAATAACAGCCACAAGGGTAATAATATTAATAATATTAATAATAAAAAAATACAACACTTTTTGTTATGCACAACAAAGACGAGGTCGACGGTGGAAGCGTAATGACCCGGAAACCCCAACACATTTGGGGGACTGGCTATCTTATCTCTGACAACCGGAACACAACAATGCTATTAACATTGCTGCTTGGCGGCAGATTTACATAAGATGGTGGTAGCTAGCCAGGCGGACATTTAAAATGCTCTACCACCAACCAAACCGAGTACTTAAAGATGTACCCCTCTGGGGATCGAACCCGCGACCTTAGAATCGTAAACCCAATGTTGTTTACATTGAGCCACGGAAGCGGTTTAAATACAGAAAGCAGAGATTTCAGAGGTCTATGTAGTATCAAAAATAGACTCCATCTCAGAATATTCTGCAGCAATTGCCACAGCGGTGGTCTTATATGACTAAAATCAAATAAGGAATAGTACCAGGACAAATTAACAATCACATTCATCATAATCAACCTTACAGGTCCTCATTGTTGGGTCACAGCCTTGAGCCTCCTCTTACTGGGAGACAGGGCTATAATCCACCACGTGGGCCCAGTGCAGATTTATGAATTTATGCCTGACCCAGGTGGTCAGGCATAAATTCATAAATCTGTCGGTATTAACAACTGGGACCGGCTATTTCACGTATTAAAATGCCACTAGAGATCACCCATCCAAGGACTGAGCGCGCCAGACAGTGCTTAACCTCAGTAATCAGAAAACGAATAGCGAATGCGACTAAGCAACAAATGCTTCATAATCAAAAACCTGAAATAAAACAGTTATTATCATAAATATAGAAATCACGGGTAGTACCCACATTCAAAGTCAATTATTAATTGTAATTTTATTTGCCCTCCTTTATTCCTTCAATCCAACCGTATTTATTGAAAACATTTGATGAATCACTTCGCTTTAACAGGCTTCAAATTTGCGCCCTTGCAAAAAAGACAAAGCACGAATACGTCCCTGTTAAAATTTTTGCAATGCTCGCTAGTGCGACACAGTGACTGAATGTCACCGCCACAAATCCTTTCTTAGAGATTTTCAACGATTTGTCACATGTTTACCTAGCGTGGCAGAGTAGAGACACGCGAGATTGATTAGGGGTTTAGTTGGCTTATTGTTATGACGATTTTTCTGAAGAATATACAAGAAAAATAGTCAATTTTCATCTTGAATTGATTCGTCTAGCTAGCATTCAAAACATTTAAAATAATTCGTATCACAAAAGCCCCTTTGTTACACGGCAATATATACATAGTTTCATTTTAGATGTTCAACATGTCGGCGGGACATAAATGTCGTTAGTGTCACAAGGTTGCCCGTGGCGTCTGACACTGAGTTTATTCAACAATTGCTATCTATTTGCTAGTATTTGATACCTTTCCTAAATAATTGCTATTTCATCATGAAGGGCGCTGAGTTCCTAGAAGGGTTATATTATATAGTGCAGTATATTTGGTGGTAGCTATTTGCAAGTTTTATGAATTAAAGCTTGTAAACTTAAGTTTCAGCTTTATATCTACGTTAGTTTAAAAATATATATAAATTCCCGAGTCATGGATGTTTATATGAATATTCATGTATAATCCGATATCTAGTGTCCATAGTACAAAGCTTTGCTTACTTTGGGACTAGATGATTGGTGCAAGTGTCCCAAATATTTATTTATTAACCGACTTCAAAAAAGGAGGAAGTTCTGTATTCGGGGCGTATTTTTTTTTTTAATATTATTATTTATTTTAACATAAGGCAGTAGACGTGACGCTTAACCGCTAGGCCAATTAATACGTTACGTTATACCTTCGTATACATTTATCCAAATTACAGCTTCTATTCCAAGAAATGAAACTGATTTAATCAGCCACATATATACCTATGTGACTACCTATATATATATTCCCAGTAAAGCGTAGAGTAATTAAGCACGTGCGGTTGGAAATTAATAATTTATTACACGGTTTCATTTGTTTACGTATGCACGTGTATTTTGTATTTGGTTGGTGCGAACGATTCGGTGATACACGTAACGTAGTGTTACGATTGCTGTATGTAAAATACTCATGAATGAATATCAATTTGCAATCTTTGATTATGTGAAATTAATTACAAAGACTATGAGTGTTGAAACAATTTGACTAATTGTAGTTACATGTGAATTTGAATTCGCATAATTCTCATTAACTGGTGATGCCTCTCTAGATTATCTACCTCTATAGCCGAATTCGATAAAAAAAACTATATTCTGAAACCACGAGCAAAAATTTTCGGCTGGTGACTACACTCCTGATTACGAACTTTCCTCTAGGAACCATAGCCGAACTCAGCCGGGAATTGTTGGTCCTCCATAATATTATTATAAAGATGGAAACAAATTGCAAAGATGTGTTGTTGCGGAGTTTCTTGTCGCTTCTTCTCCCTAACCATAACACATTGCGAAGCGATGTAGTTTAAAAAAAAAAATAACATGTTGACTTTCAATAAGTGATATTTTTGTATCCTACATTGAATAAAATATTTTTGATTTTTTTTTTTTTTGATGAAGTTTGTTTTAGAATAGTTCACTTTGTATGGGTAATCGAAAATTTTTTGATCGAATTCCCGAAGTGTTCGAAATTCGAAGTTCCTAGTGGAAAGTTGATCGCAATCAAGGGTGGGGTCACCGGTAAACAGGAATTACATTAATTAAACATCACCCTGTAGACGGCAGCCTGTATTCATAGAGCCTCTTAAATAGACATGTTATACGTATAATTTTGTTTGTAAGAAATTCTATTTAACAAGTATGATAGTCGGGAACGGGTCAAATGGTATCCTAAATTCTGGTTTTCTATAAATTATCCTCCCGTCCTCCCTTACCTACTATATACGTCCTTTTGTTATACGTTTCCGGGGTTTCCGGGTCAGTACGCTTCCATCTTCGACCTCATCTTCACTTAACATCATCAGGTGTGATTGAGGTCAAGTACCAACCCGTTATGCATAAAAAAAAAAAAAAAAAAAAATACGTCTTTAATGCATGCTGATAATGCGTAATGTGTCAATGAAAGATCAGACTCAGTGTGTAGTCAGTAAAATCCTTGATTACATACACAAAAATCATCAATGATGCCTATATATGGCTCGAAATACGGCGCTAACAGATGGGGCCTCTTATTTCTTACATTTTAATTTAATTTCTACATTGTCCAGAGCCACGCCTAAGCTTAAAAATAAAAATATAAAAAAAATCGTTAGCCATTGGAAAATTTCTCATACTTTCTTTGGTGGCAGCAACTACTCTGCAGGGGGGGACTGACAATCAGCAACACTGCTGAGTCCCTACCCATTCATCACAATACTGTGGTTCTCGATTCTATGTATGCTTGTGTTTTTTTTTTGTGATGAATAAATACCTTTTATTTATTTATTATTTATATCAGTGAGTACAATCAGAGTGATTTCCCGTCATTTATGATAAATGTAAATAACCATAAATGGAAAAGTTAGATAACCACATTGATTTACAGGGTTCCGTTTCCGTTCGCTAAGAAGAACGATTCCGTACCTAATAGGAATCTTTATAGGATCACTTCATTATCTGTCTGTTTGTCAAGACCCTTTTTTTCAATAAAGCGTGGAGGTATAAATTTGAAATTAATATCAAGTTTCTTCTAGCAGCAAAACAATCAAGTTTCGAAGTGTAACTGAACGTAATTGAAAAATACGGTCAATTAGGTATTTTAATTCTCGAAAATTAACTTTGTGATTATATCCATGTTGCTGAATCCTACACGTTGGCAGCTAATATGCGGATACAGTAGAATGTAAATAATACACGATAAAGCATTTTCATTCTGTAACCTCAATGATATCCAACATCAATTCTATTTTAATGGTCGGTACGATTTTCACGTGCAAATAAAATTTTGAACAATGATGGACCCTCTCGTATCAAGCTGCATGGTACATCCAAAGTTCGTATTAAGTCATGTGACGTTATTGTTCCCTAGTTTAGTAATTTTTAATTATTTCAGGTATTATTTTACTAATAAAAGGCAAAACTAAAGGACGAAAGCATCATCCAGACCACATGTTTGAGGTATGGATACATTGGCCACGTTGCCTCGCTCAACAGCCAAACCCTTTAAAATTTCTAAGAATAAGACAACCGAAAAAAGTTTAAATTGATTCATTAACACGGTGACTAGGTACCAACTGGCTCGAGGTGCAATTTCATCACTTTTAACGGCCGTGCTCTAAAGGCTCAAAGTCTCTTTTAGCCTCGTTATTTGAACAGATCGCTGAAAAATATAAAAAAAAATAAAAAAGCCATCCATTCAGCAGTCAATAATTAAAAGTTTTGCTGAGAAACTCAGATAACTTAGAGGGTGCTCCGTTTGGATTTTCAATAGACGGCACCTCTCGCTCGATTTGCATAAAGTTTGTATTTGTGGAGAAAGAAGTGAAAAAAATCCTTTGCTTCGTTGCTAAGGGTAAAAGTTTGGTAGTTGATGCAATTGTCGACGGTCTGGCTCTCTGCAAAAACTCGGTTTAATTAAGTGGCTTGAAACAACATATTCAGAGATGAAACGCTGTATAATCTGGATTGAAGATTTGAGTACCTCTAAAGCTTGAGCGAGCAGTATAAAATAAAAAAGTTAGCAAAATTGAGAATAGGACTCAAAGCCCAATGGTTCTGTACCTGCGGCTTTATTGTCTAACTTAAGAATAAGAAAACTTTATTTGAACTATTTAGTAACACATACATCACAAATAATTGATCGGGTTATATGTACTACATAATACAGCATAAAATAATGCAATCTAAAAATAAGCAGTAGCTAGTATTCGGTGTCGCAAAGTGTTATCAAATCAAGTCCCAGTCTCAGCATAGATTGTAGTCGAGAGGAAAAACGACTACAACGCTGGTTTTAGGTGAGATCACGGATGACAATGGGACACAAACAAATTATACTTAAACACCTAAAAACTTTAGGAGCGCGAATCGGATACAGTTGTTGTTGTTTTAATTTATCTCAGCAAAGGATAGCATTGCATTGACTGAGCCATACAGCCTGTTCTTAAGTTTATTTTTATATGATATTTATTATTGGCTAAAAGCCAAATCTTTTATAATTCGCGGAGGTGTCAGACGGAAAACACTGGAAAAAACTTCATTGTCATCTCCTTCGTCATTCGTCGAATATGACATTTGAAGCATCTTTTACATATTAGTCCATTCCCATTAGGTAAACTAGGTTCCCATTAGGTTGCCTGGAAGAGATCGCTTTTAGTGATAAGGCCGCCTAATTGTACTCTTATCAGTATTGTGTTTTGTAAAATGTATGTTTTCCTTTTGTACAATAAAGTGTATTTGTATTGTATTGTAAACTATAGGGGGGCTGGTCACCACTGAAAAGGTTTTTAAATTGACAAACTCAAATATGTTGTTTAGTTTTCAAGACGAAAAATTAATAGAATCCACAAAATTAAGTTATTGCGTGGAGATTTTGAGAATTAGGCGCGAATGTGGAGCCCGCTACGATTACATTTCTTTTTCTTTCATCAAGGAATATTCCATCTTGATTATACTTCACAAATACAGTGCAAGAAAAATAATTAGTACGCCGCCCCAAGATATTCTCACGATAAAGCAATCTCCGAAAATAGTAAAAACACTAACGACCAAAGAAAAACAACCCTTTGCACACTCCATTACCTTTTCAATGCTGTTAATTAACCCCGTGTCTTGATCTCGACCTGTCCAAATGCGCCTCATCCTCGCCCATTTATTTCAATAAAACCACACAATCAAATACCAACTCTATTAAGCAGGACAAAGGTACACATTAAAATGTAAATTGGAACGTCACAGATAGACTAGGGTTGCCAGTTATGAATGCAAGCTGCTTGAATGAATGTTATTCGCGGTATTTGGGTGTATATTAAAGCTGTTTATATTAATAAATTCCAGTAAATATATTATTTTTAAGGTTCCGTACCTTAAAAGGATAAAAGGAACCCTTATAGGATTACTTCGTTGTCAGTCTGTCAAAACCTTTTTTCTCAGGCACGCGTGGAGATATCAAGATGAAATTATCATCAAAAATCAGGTCTACAATCTCTTGAAGCTGTGAAAAAATCAAATTTCTAATTTATCGCCATCAAAAGAATGAAACCTATTGGACTTCCCATTGACCTAGAATCATGAAATTTAGCAAGAAGTAATGTCTTGTTACACAAGTATAAAAAAAATATTTTTGCGTTTATAAACTTATTTGCAGCTAGTAAACTGACCGGGACCTATGTTGATGTATGGGTTCAGCAGTTTTCCAACGGCATAGTTAAGTTTGTTCCTCAATCCAACTTATCTTTTTGGGGGGAAACTTAAAATATACTCGGAATGAGCGGGAAAAATCTTCACGACTCGCTTTCCGTGATGGACGAACTGTTTACATGTGTTGCATAATCTGTTTAAAAGGGCATCCCTAGAGTTTGTTGCTCGTTCTTCTCGTCTTACATTAATTACTTTACGTTTCTTATTATACTATAGTATTACCAACACGATCGACGTACATCAATCCGATGCGACATATACATAGTGCATGCGCCACCTTAATATAATGAAACCAGCACCTGCAAATATTTCTAGCGTTAAACATTTAACAATAATAAATTTTAAATGAAATATTAACAACACAAAATAAAACAATAGAGTAAACTTAACATAATCAAGTACACTTTATTGCACAAAAATTTAACAGTACACTTCATAAATATAGATTCCAAAAAAATTATACGGGTCTTATCGCTTAATTAATAATCATTCTTCTTTATTTTTTATGATTGACTGGATTCGCGTTTGACCACAATCTCATCTGATGGAAAGTGACGATGTGCTCGAAGATGAAACACGCGAAACCAGTAAATGCCTATGCACTCTGCTCTTGAAGATCCCAAAGTTGTAGGATTCAGGAAAGACTGACGCCGGAAGGGAGTTCCATGCTATGTTCGGTATATTAACTACATACGGGTGGAATCCCTCCCCACGCCTAGTGGTCCGAAGATCAAGGTCATTGAAATGCATAAATTAAATTTCTCAGTTTCGCCAACCCTAGCTCTGTTTCCACACTCACGAGGAAACTCACATAATATTTGCAGATATCTCGATGGCGTGAGCGGAATGTGGCCCAGATATGGTAATGACGTAGTCTACGTAAACATAAGTGAATCAGTTGTCTGTTACTACCCACCACTCATGCATTGGACCAAGGAGTTTACATTGTTGTAGTGGACAATAGTCGGCGAGCGGAAAATGTGTAAATGTTGTCAAGTCAATAGTCAAAAAGATTTGTTTCTTAGGTTAAATTATCACTGGAAAACTTTTACTAAACTTGCTTAAAATAACTGAAATTACTGTTCATTCACAAAATCTTCGCAATAGTATACGATAATGGACATTAGCAGCTTTAAAAATTGACGCCGCAATATAAAATAAATGTTTGTTTTTATCGCACTCGCTAATAAGAATTAATGGAAAGAGTAGATGTATCATGGCTACTTAATTACTAGCTTACAAATATTTATCCGACTATCCCAGGAAGGAGGGTAATGTTCGGGTGTATGTATATATGTAGATTTCTATGTTACCTCCTGTTGCCTAAACGGCTTGACCAATTTTGAAGTGCGAGATGTCGTTCGTCGCTTCTCGATCCCTAGAGTGTCATAGGATACAGTTTAATGTTAAAAATCCAACATGGCGCCTGCTGAAAACAAAATATACGGTCGGGTGTTTTGGATTTTCAAACAAATTATAGTTATTGAATATATAACTATAATTTGTATAGATATAAATTCGTTAAGTATTGCGAGTATTCGCGGTCGACGTACATGGCTACCAGAGGGCTAAGTTTGGCGATATCTAACACTCTTATAACCCCAGTTTAGGCCTACTTATCGATTAAGGTTTGAGGTTTGACAGCGCTATTGAGCTGTATGCGATCAGTATAAAAACGCAGCTGCAATTGCGGCGAAATGAAATAATAGTTGCATAGTAGCCATATGTAGCAACGTAAAAGGTAGTAAGGATATAAAATTAGTTCTTACACCGTATCTCTTTGAGAGTAATACTTGTGCCATGGCAACGAAAATTAACTCTTAAAACAGGGCAAGTAGCGTTCATTGTAAAGCATTAAAAACATGAATTACTTTTATAAAACAAAACCCGTTAGTAGTAATTCGTAGACATCTTAGAGATCTTTCAGTTTTGCAGACCTGCTAAAGTTGAAACTGTTACATGAACAGTAGTTGCGCTGTACCAGTTGCATTTATCACCATTATACAGTATACCAGGGCGTTGACGGCGATTATTAGACCTATTGTATATCCATAAGAAAGTATTGCAGTCTTTGTAAACCTCTTACACCTCTTTATAAACTGTTGCTTTGTAAATTTGGTAGTTTATAAATAAATAAATACAAGTATTTCGGACACTTACCCCAATCATCTAGTCCCAAACTAAGCAAAGCTTTTGCTATGGATACTAGATAACGGATAAAAGTACATAATTTATATAAACATCCATGACTGGGGCATAAATATTCGTATTCAGCACACAAATATATTTACCCCACGCGGGATTCGAAACCGCTGGTTTCGCTGACTGGATCACTATCTACTCGACCAATAAGTCGTCTTTGGCCAAGAGTAGTCCTTTAGCAGGCCAAATTCTTAACAATGTTTGGACATCTAGAAATACACTACTGTTATGTCTAGAAAAGATTCGGAATGATATATCTACACGCAATGTGAAGCACTTGAGGCAAGGTATTCGCTAATTGTTAAGCAACGTCCGCACAGTCAGTACTTGGATGAGTGACCACTAGTGGCATTCCATACGAATATTTCCATGCTTCGGAGAGCACTTTAATCAGTGGGTTCCGGTTGGTTTCCATTGAAGCCAAGTCGATGGCCTACAGCATACTATAATGTGAGTAATAGATTGACATAAATCCACCGAGCCGCAGGCTGGTAGATTATGACCCGCATCCTATCCAAGTGAAGTAAGGCTGTTGTATAAGTATATATAACTGTCTCGTGTATGTATGAGTTAAAAAAAATGTTTCAGTTATTAGCTCATCATTCGTTTGTTTATTCAATATTATGATCAGCCGGCTCTCGTCCACTACTGGACACACATCTTTCTGTTGATCACCACACTCTCCTCCTCCAAGAGGTACCAGCCTCTTATCCGAAGCGATTTATTATTCATACTATGCAAACATTATAGTGAGTTAAGAATACATTGCAAGCATATCCAATATGTGTACAATGTATGAAATGAACCGAAGGAATAGGTAAGTAATCAAGTTAAGGAGTAAAACAACTTAAGCAAGTGCACGATTTTACTGTCTCACGCAGCGGCATGTTATTACACACTGCAGGCCAATGTAAAGCAAAGAAAAATGGTTTATGTTCCAATATTTTAAAGCTCTCCCTACACTGAAAGCGGAGCAGAACGGCAAGCGGCGCGCGGCGTGCGAAATTGCGTTGCATTCTATGGAAGATAGCGCAAGCAGCCCCCGTTGCATGACATGGTTTGTGGTGCGCGACGTAGGGGTGAGAGTGGGATAGTTGTATATTTCGTCGAAGCGATTAAAGCAATTAGAGGCTTTTTGGCGGGATCTCGGCGAATGAAGTTACATTTTTTTTTATAATTCTTATAATTTGTGCATTCTGACGTTTGAAGCTTAATAATGGCAGAATATTGTTCAGCAAAAGTTAGTGATGATGTACAAGTGAAGGGAAGTGTAAATTATTTTATTTAATGATTTATTTGAAATCACAGCCATAATTACAAATTTAAAATATAAGTTATACATTTAGAAGCCAAAATAGATCTCATTAAGTTTATACATAGCTTATTTTGTTACCTTATCTATCGAGACATCAAATTGTTGTGTTTGTGGGTGTAAGGAAGAGAGAAAATGTATAGAGTAGTATGTGCGAGTGTGTGTGTGTGTGTGTATGAGTTGAGTGTATGTGTACACAAATACCTAATCTATGTCAGTGCGTTCAATACTGCTGATTTGAACTGATTACGACTCAGATGAAAAATGTCCAAATCCGAAAATTCTTCATTATATTCTCGCAAACATCGAATCATAGTGGAGTGGTGAGCATAGTTAGTTCTTGTTCTGGGGGTGTGAAATAAGCTCCGAGCACGAAGACGTAAAGGAGTAGATTACACGTTGCATTATCCTACGCAAGTGTGTCGACATGCACAGAATAGTAAGCAAGCACCATTGGCGACGTCACGTCAAGAGCGATGTGGGTGATGCCCAGGGCGATAAGATGAGTGTGACGTCGCTAATACACCACCATAGAATACAATGCATCGCTTTCAATGTGGCAATGGCTTAAAACACATTTTTAAGCTCATTTCCATTCAAAACTGTGGTAAAAGCCAAATAATTTTATCAACTCACAAAGAGAGGATTGACTGGTTAAATGTCTAAAAAATCTGAGAGAAAATAAAAATTCAATTTTGAAAAATCAATGGATAATTCTCATATAGGCATGGTTTGGATACCATTGGATCAAAGTTGAATTACTGCTGCGTACTGCGTTATAAAACGCTGGGCTATTACTCGTAAAGAGCCGCTTAGTGGCGCTTTAAATGTTCAATGCATAATTTATCCAGCAACCGCAAACCTTTGGTCCGAAATAATCTGCAAGAGAGGGTCGGTCGCAAATTTGCATTGCATACGTAACTAAGACATTGGTTTGGGTTTAGTGCATTCTAACACGTTTGTTTGTCAAACACTAATGTTGCTACCCCAAATCATATCAGCAGCATTGTCCCCACTGCTGGGGTAGAGCCTCCTCTCACACTAGATCATCATAAACAACCACGCGGACCCATTGTGGATTTGTGTCAGATCAATTTAATTATTTATTGCATTACACATGTAACAGCTACACTCCTACATCAAAAAAAAAACAAAAATGTTTATTTTCATTTACATAGATACTTAACATTTTTAGTGTTGGGGTTTTCTTTTAAGTATATTTATACTTGTGTTAGAAAACCCCGCTCTAAAATAATAAAATAAATAAAAAAAATAAAGTAAAAATAAATTAAAATATAACCCATTGACATACATATATTTGTATTTTATCAGGTATGGCAATGGGGAAGAGAGGAGGCAAACATCTGATTACTGATCTCATCAAATAATCTACGAGTTTTTTTTTTTTTATGCACAACGGGTTGGTACTTGACCTCAATCACACCTGATGTTAAGTGAAGATGAGGTCGAAGGTGGAAGCGTACTGACCCGGAAACCCCAACACATTTAGGGGACTGGCTATCTTATCTCTGACAACCGGAACACAACAATGCTATTAACATTGCTGTTTGGCGGCAGATTTAGATAAGATGGTGGTAGCTAACCAGGCGGACATTTAAATACCCTACCACCAACCAAACCGAGTACTTAAAACATGTACCCCGCTGGGGATCGAACCCGCGACCTCCGAATCGTAAACCCAATGTTGTTGACATTGAGCCACGGAGGCGGTTAGAGTATAATATTATTGTCATTTTACGTACCAATATTCATGTGTATCGTATCTATAATTATGTACTTATTTATTTGTTTTTTTTTTTATGGAGTTATTATTAGATTTCAATTTGTCTAAGTTTATCAGTTCTTTAAATTATAAATATAAATAAGTACTTAATTATAAAAGTATAGATTGACAATATTTATTTTACTCAAATTAGGAAATGCAATATAATATCCTACCTATAAATACGTAAGTGGACGTTCGTCAATTGCTCCAAAAGAAAATTTTATTATATCCTACCTTATTATAATTATACAAAAATTATCTAAAATAAATAAATATCTTTGGACATACACACAATGCCATCTAGTTCTACATTAAGCAACTATAGGCTTGTGTTGTGGATACCAGATGGTTCTGGTAATGGATATACTACATATACATTTTTTGTTTGTGTGGGAAAATATAAAGTAAGAACACTAGATGTTTACATGACAAATGTATATTTGGAAGTAATTGTCACAGTAAAAGCAGATGTTCTGTACTAAAAATTCAAAATAAAATAGTTCTAATATGGCCAGTATCACATCTTACAACAGTTTGTAAATACATACTTATTATAAATGAAAACATCCATAACTCAGGTACACATATCCGTATTCAGCATACCTATGCTCCTAGCGGGATTCGAACCCGCGACCCTTTGGTATAGTGGTCAGAGTTTCTAACCACTTCACCAAACAGTTCGTCAAAATAGATTTTTGTGATTAGAGCAGTTTAGTGGCCTGGTAGTTGACAATTAGTGTCTCCGTACTGCCCCTGTAGTTGCCTACTTTTCCCTACATGTCCCGTCTATTTAAAATATCCGATATATTATATATAATAATATCCCAAGAATCCCAAATGATATACAGAAATATAAGAGAGTTTAATTTAGTACTAACAAGTTTTTAATTAACAATACAGAAAAATCAACAAGGTCTCACCAGAGGCGCGTATTTCACAACAATTTTCTCACAAATAGTAACATAAAACTTTTATAAAGAAGTTTTAATTTAGATACTTAATTATTTTGTCGGAATTTCTAACAAATCAACTTAGTAATATTATAAATTTGTAATGAGTTGTCTGTCCTTCCTTAATATCATTACGTACGGAGCATCATAATGACTTGTTTTGCTGGACGGTTGAAGGATCCACGAAAGACATAGGCTACTTTTTACCTAGGGAATATAAAAGAAATTCTTCGCCAGAACTGTTTAGTTACATTATCCATAGTGACCACCTAGTTAGTTACTAGTACTCGTTAGTTACATAAAAAAAAATATAATAACTATTTAAGTATTTAAAACCCAAAAAACCCGACAGCATATTTTGTATTTTGCGGACGCCATGTTGGATTTTTTATACTAAATTGTATCCGATGACACTCCAGGTATCAAGACGAATCTAACGACACCATGCACTTCGAAATTGGTCAAGCCGTCTACAGAATGCGCCAAAGGAACAGACATACATACATATTACATACATACATACGTACGTACATACATACGTACGTACATACACACACACATACCTCCACACACACACACACACACACACATATATAAATACAAATACAAAATGTTTTATTCTTAATATACATTCATACTTTTTCTAGGGCAGTCTGCAAACTCGACTGCAATTATAAATATTTTAACTGTACCCTGTTAAAAATCAAACACAAGGCGAAATGATTCAATTCTTTTAAACTAGAGCATGGTCGTGCTATTACTAAATTATCCTACTGGTTAGAGCACGAAGTCGGAGGTTTCTATACGGTTCATCAGAGGTAATATCCTTTTTTCTTATTTCTTTTTATGCTTCTTATTGTTGTACAATAAAGAATATTTTGTTGTTGTTGTTTGTTAATATTTTTTGTGAGAACTAAGCCTGGGCACTGCCGTGCGCTTCGACCAATTCGTGAATAGTGTATTAGGGTAAATTTCCTTCCGCGTCCGACTCTGATCTAAAACTTCGTTTTGTTTTCATTTTTCGTAGTACCTAGATATTTATAATCGGTTTTACAATTATTTTTTTTAGTTTTTTTTTATGCACAAGGGGTGGTACTTGACCTCAATCACACCTGATGTTAAGTGAAGATGAGGTAGAAGGTGGAAGCATACTGACACAGAAACCCCAACACTTTTGGGGGATTGGCGGTCTTATATCTGACAACTGGAACACAACAATGCTATTAACATAACATTTATATTTAGATTCTGGCCGTGAGATCATCACATAACCCAAATCGATGTTGATGAAGTATGGTTGATGTACTCCTTATGTTATTTAGGGACGCACTAAGAAGGTTTTTTAACTTCTACTCCCAAGGCGGTTAAAACAGGGGGGAAACATTTAAAACGAGGTTAAATTATGGCGATAGTTCAACAGTGCGCTTTCGAATGACGCTAGATGGCGCTAGCGCTATTTGAAAGCTATAGTTATTTTCTATATTTTACCGTGACATAAACTAGTGTTTATTTCTAAGTCCACGCGAACGAAGTCGCGGTCTGAAAGCTAGTACAGAATAAAATATGATAACGACTGTTTTTGTCATTAATTAGTTCTCATGATGGCGAACTCTCCACTGAATAATGTGAAATAATTTTGCACGAATACAGTGTAACTCATCTATATAGAGCCCTAACAAAAAAGAAAAAATACCTACTTCGGTGATTTAAAAATCCAGGAATTTTAAAAGGGGGTCAATGAGGCTTAGATAAAAACTTAGAAGACTACACGAGATCACGTTGTTAAACACAATTTCGCTACAAGAATTCCATACTAGGAAGTTTACACTTGCAAAAACTGTACAGAGTACCAGAAAATTACAAGGTAAAAAAACTGTATGCCTACTTATCTATAAATTATTTTGTACAATAAAAGTATTTGTATTGTATCGTATCGTATTGTATCATTATATATGTAAAATAAAAAATTATTAACAATATGTAACTACTAACGACCGGTTGGTGTAGTGGTTGGCAACTCTGACCACTATACCAAAAGGTTGCGGGTTAGAATTCCGCTAGGGGCAACGTTTGTGTGATGAATACGGACATGTGTACCCGAGTTATGGATGTTTTATAATAAGTACCCCATTCTTCTCTTTCTCTTTCCAGAACCATAACTTTTGTCTTAATCCAAATTGTGTATATTACTGCTCAATAAATATGTTCCTATTACTATTGAGATTTAATCCTCAATCGTGAGAACTACTGTGATTGATTGACTTTACATTTGGGATCAACATAGCGCTCATAGGTACCATATCTTATTTTCTTTTACAGCCTCTTACTCGTAAAAAAGAAGAATAGGTAGGATACATTGACGTGCTCAAAGACTGCAATTCTCTTATACAAATCAACAAAATCTATCATTATCCGCATTATCAAACTATATCACTGAAGACAAAGCATAACTAAGACAAAGCATAAATTAAGTTTTGGCTTGCAGTCGGAAAGAGAACAAATCACTTGCTAATAAAGTAGAAAGTTTATATGACGGTTTTATTGGTATTTGTAATTTTATGAATCTGTTTGCTTTAGTCATGTTTATCGGTTTGTCTCCAGTTTAGGGTCAAGATAAAACTTAAAAAGCTTCGTTGACTTCGAACCAAAATAGTTCTATTTCAGAAAGATATACTTAGGTATATTTTCATTCAGTTTAAGTTTAAATAGAAATATATATTTTAAACAATGCCGTACCACAGACATTACTAGCTGTCGTTAAATCTGAATTTTGTTGGAAGTTTCTTTTGATTACAAGGTTTTTTCAAAAATGTGAACCCGAACCTATGATAAACAAAATTACAATTACAATAGGCCTACAACGAAATTGTGTCTGAAATTTGAGAGGCGATTGAACGCGAAGGATGAAAAATTAAAATTCGAATAGTTGTTCAAAAAACTTCCAATATAATTTTTTTTTATGCACAACGGGTTGGTACTTGACCTCAATTACATCTGATGTCGAAGTGAAGATGAGGTCGAAGGTGAAAGCGTACAGACCCGGAAACCCCAACACATTTGGAGAACTGGCTATGTTATCTCTGACAACCGGAACACAACAATGCTATTAACATTGCTGCTTGGCGGCAGATTTAGATAAGATGGTGGTAGTTAGCTAGGCGGACATTTAAAATGCTCTACCACCTAAAATTGGAAGCGGGACGGTCGCATCGTGGTCATTCGATCAGATATACTCGAGTAAATTGTACGTGTAATTTATACAATAGAGACTTAAATTACGTATTTTCCGTTTTGTTTTATTTTATTTATTTAAACTAGCTTTGCACCTGTGGCTTCGCCCATATAGAATTACTTTAACACGGACGTTTTATCTCATCCTCCATCTCACCAAATGTGAATATTCTAAAAGTCTTCCATACAAATTCATCCCCTATTTCCACCCACTTAGGACGTGTGGAAACCATACGTCTATAATTTTTAAAATGACTGACTTACCTACATACAAACTCTCATCCACTATTTTTAGGGGTTGAACTTGAAAAACTAACTTACAAAAGAAACCTACTGTCCAAATTTCATGTCAGTTTCAATGGTTTTGGCTTTGCAATGATATTATTCATGTAGCTTTTGTTAATTGTGCAATAAAGAGTATTTGATTGATTGAGATAAGATCGCCTTTTGTATATTTTTAAAACGTCCTGGTTTTTTTGTTTTGTTTAATGTGTATACTTATATGCAATAAAGTGTTAAAATAAATTTAAATAAATAAATACAACAATGACAAGCATATCTTTGGTACCATATTCGCTATAGTTGCGTAAAAAATCAATTATATTTAACAGTAATTAATTTAACCATTGTGACCACAGATGTTAACCCTCACAAACTAACGCGACGAGAGGCAATGTATCAAATTAATAGCAGAAGTTATCTCATTACCACGTAGTAACCGTTATAACGACATTAAACATTAGTTTAAACTGGCTAAATAGCGCCTCCCAACTCAACGCTACTGAGTATTCGGGTTTGTCCATTGACATAAAGTAGTGCTCAACTAAATAAATACATAAGTAATTTGTCAATTAAGCCTATTTTGGGAATAAATGTTATTGTTAAGAAAAATTTAATTTAAGTAATTCATACATTAAGGAAGTGTTATGAAATCGAATCTAACTAATATTATAATTGTGGAAGTTTGGATGTCAAAGTCAAAGTCAAAAATGCTTTATTTTGTAGGTACACAGAGTACACTTAAAATAGTCAATTTTACATTTTTTAAGCTACTGCTTGTTCAAAATGCAATTTTCCCCTGAGAAGAATAAGCAAAGATTCGAAGGGTTGCTCTTTTAAAATCAGGCTTTTATTTTACATAAAGGTTTTATATTACAAAATAATCAGACTATTTAGATGATAATCATCCCTGGACATAATCAGATCGTTCGCATGCCAGGCTATTTCACAATTAATAATGAAATTTAAAAACCTGTTTGTAATATAAAAACCTTTATGTAAAATCAAAGCCTGATTTTAAAAGAGCAACCCTTCGAGTTTCTTGCTTGTTCTTCTCAAGGGAAAATTGCATTTTGAACAAGCAGTAGCTTAAAAAATTTAAAATTTACTATGTAAAATTGACTATTTTAAGTGTACTCTGTGTACCTACAAAATAAAGCATTTTTGACTTTGACTTTGAATGTTTGTTTGTTACACAATCAGGGCGAAACGGATGAACGGATTTAGTGTATAGGAAGAATATGCCCTGGATTTATTTTTTATCCCGATACAACGAGAGGCTCTCGCTGTATAAACAAATTAACCACATCCGCGATAAAGTTATTCTAATGCAGTCAAAGCCGCGGGCGTAAGTAGTGAACAATAAAGATAAAGACTAACGAATCCATACGTCAAATAGCTTTGTGTTTGTTAAACATCCACCATAAGTATACCTATCATACCTAATATAATACTAGGTATACCTAAAATACCTAACAACATAAAACCTTATGAAGCGATGTAGTTTAAAAAAAATTACATGTTGACTTTCAATAAGTGATAATTTTGTATCGTACATTGAATAAAATATTTTTGATTGTGATTTTAGAAATTGAAAATTTACAAAAACCCTCGACATTTATGGAGCAAATAATTAATATCGTTCAGGTAAATAGACCAGAAGCGTCACAGCTAAATATCTTAGAAACGGCTTAAACGATTTCCATCAAACATGGCTAATAACGTATCTCCGAGTTTAGTTTTATGTATAAAAAACTAAACTTTGTAAAAACCGTCGAAAGACATGATATCATCGAAATACACCAAAACACTGTGGTTTAGGCTGAATATCTTCGAAACGGCTTAAGCGTTTATCATGAAACATAGCTAAGAACCTGTCCCCTGGTGTACTCTTTCAAGTAACAAACCACACTGAAATCGAACCACGCATTATTAAGATACGTCCGGACAAAGATTGGACACACACAACGCCGTCAAACATCTAACACCCGTAATTTTTCATAGCGGTTTAAAAGAGGTTAACATGAATCCCGAAATAGGGAACTAAGTCCTAGGGCCCGTATTAATAAACCAATATCAATAAAGTCTTGAGGTTGTATCACCCGAGATGCGTCTTAAGAAGTTGACGCTATCTCAAGCTTTGTGCTAATTAATAAACCAATCTTGAGGTCTACTCAGCTGAGATCACTTCTCAAGTATTGCCTCACCGGCGAATGAATGAGTCTTGAGTTTCGTTTAATACACCTCTCAAGTGAGTACTGCTTGAGTATGCACGTGCTTTTCAGGTCTCAAGTTAGGTTTATTAATCAACACGTTTACTTGAGACCGATCACAATTTCTCTATCTTGAGAATGGTTTATTAATACAGGCCCTAGACGCCTAGACAGACGTAACTCCATAAAATCACACACAGAAGCGTAATTCGCATAAATAAGCCACCTTAATAGACAAAACTTATAGGCAAAGTGATCTAAAACCCAGCTCACGTAAGTAACTTCACAAAAGCGAGCGAGGCCTAAATATTGAATGAAATAGTTCTGGAATCCAGGAACGAACGGCGGGCCACCGGGGTCACATTCGGATCCGACATAGAACTGCTGCGATCATCTTTAAATTAAGTACCTAGACGTGATGTGCACTCTTGATTCTTTTCGATAAAGGAAGAACAAAGAAGGTGCTGTGTAGTTTCGGCACTTAAAGAGCATAGCATAGACCAACCCGCCTCTTCCCGTGGGTGCCGTAAAGTGCGACTTTCCACAAAAAAACATCTACAGGCTCACCCTCTATCACATATGCATTTCTGTATATTTCGAAAGGTGAACCGTCCGAAACCAACAGTTGCGGGTTCGAATCCCGCAAGGGGTAAATGTTTGTGTGATGTTTGAGTCATGGATGTTTATATAAATATTTATATACCTATGTTTATCCATTATCTAGTCTCCATAGTACAAGCTTTACTTAGTTTGGGACTAGAGGATTGGTGTTATTGTCCGAAACATTTATTTATTTATATTTATTTAAACAGTTCTTTGTCGGAAGTCAGTTGAGTTAAGAAGAGCGTTACATTCATCACCCAGCCAGCCAGTTAATAGATTTTCCACTAAATTTAACGACATAATAGGTGCTCGATCGATGAGTCATGCCTGTCAATCAAAGGCTTCATATTCTCAGAAATATGTGTTCATAATGCGACATTTCAAAGAGATACGAAACAGAAAGGAACACCTTACAGTTACGAAAATTGATGTAGTTTCCTGCTTATAATAGTTTACCTACTTACAGCTCTGACAAAGACTTGTTTTGTACTTCGTATTAATTGCCATCATTATCGACAGCTTTACGTCACTAAGAGAGGTAATGTGCCATAATCCACCACTAGAGCCAACAAATAATAACTATAATTAATAAAAATAATTGAAAATTTAGAAGACTACAAAAGACTACAACATGATCCGAATAAACTAAACAACTGCCTTAAGGTGAGCCCCGCCTTCGCCATCGTGCATATTTGGTGGAAGTCCCTTAGTCGTCTTTTACGACACCCACGGGAAGAGATAGGTCGATTCCATTCTTTTTAAGGGTCGAAATCATACGGCACTCTGTTTAAATATCCTAATTAACCTAAGTATTTTTTTTGACACACTATCTATCCCACTGTGTCGGGAGAGTAAGTCTTTTCCCACAACAGAACAAGAAACGTATTTAAATGACTAAACTAAACTTTTGAAGTGGAATTAATAAAATTTATTAAAATAGGTTGGTAAGTACCTAAGCAAAGAGTTAGTAACACAATTAACGTATGTAAATACAAGAAAATTATCACTTGGAAACTATTAAAACTACTAAAATTACTGCTCATTCACAAAGTTGACTCCCCAGAGAAACACGAGCAAGACACTCAAGACTTTTTTTATATGCACAACGGGTTGTTATTGACCTCAATCACACCTGATGTTAAGTGAAGATGAGGTCGAAGGCGGAAGCGTACTGACCCGGAAACCCCAACACATTTGGAGGACTGGCTATCTTATCTCTGACAACCGGAACACAACAATGCTATTAACATTTCTGCTTGGCGGCAGATTTAGATGAGATGGTGGTAGTTAGCCAGGCGGACATTTAAAATGCCGTACCATCAACTAACAAGACTGAATATGGCTGAACATCCTAGGTCCATGCTTGTCTATCGTGCGATGGATGTAGCTTAACAGAAACAATACTGCTACTGCCATCGAAATCTATGTAGTCGATGTCAGATCCGTGTCGATTTCAATCAAGCAGTGGATTCTCGTCCTGTGTTCGATTGCCTACGGCCAATTTAAAATAAATAAATAATAAATATATTTCGGACACTTACACCAATCATCTAGTCCCAAACTAAGCAAAGCTTGTGCTATGGATACTAGATAATGGATAAACATACATAAATATTTATATACTAAACATCCATGACTCGGGAATAAATGTTCTTATTCATCATACAAACATTTACCCCTCGCGGGATTCGAAACCGCAACTGTTGGTTTTGCTGACAGGGTCACTATCCACTACACCATCCGGTCGTCTCTTAAAAAGAACGTTAAACCCGCTCAAAACTTAAATTTTGTCTCTCAGAATTATTAAAAACATGATGCAAGAAGTAAGATATTAATCAAACGTCGAAACAAAGAGCAGCCAACAAACATGCCAAAGTAACTTCATGTTTTAATATAGACAAGTAATCAAGACAGTATCTAATAGAAATAGTTTACAACTTCATCCAAAGTAATAATTTGTAATATCCAGGGGACAAATCGCGCTATTTTAAACCGGTTTTACCATTCGAACGGAACGTGTTTGGTTTTGGTTTAACTTTAGTTTAGCTGATGTAAAAAATGGTATATATTTTTGTGAACGATTATATCGTTGACGCTACCAAAGTAAAACCAAACCCAAAATGTTTAGAGCTAACCACGATTATTTAAAAAAAAAAACAGTTTAATTGCCGTTCAAATGATTAGCGCGATAAGAAATATGCTTAACGTAACGATTTTGGTTATGGTTTAGCTTTGGTAATACCGTTCATACTTTTTTATAGGTTGCCTTCTGCAAGTCATTAAAACAATATTAATACCCACACTAAAATAACATGTGCCGTGTGGTTTCGGCACTCAAATAGAATAGAACCAATCCGTCTCTTCCCGTGGGTGTCGTAAAAGGCGACTAAGGGACTTTCCACCAAAAAATATCTACTATAGTTTTGCACGTTTCAACGGCGATGGGCTCACCCCCCGCCACGTGTGCGTTTATTGTGCGTGGATGTTGTTGTAATCATTAAACTCTTAATGTTTGGAACACCCAAATACTAATGTTTAGGATATCTCTGACCACCCCATTAGGGATAAAGGTCGTAACATTATGTATGTATGTAAAATAACGTAGTAATTATTGTCTCTCTTGAGATGCTCAAAATGAATGGCATATTTGATGTGTTAAGTTCCTTTCCCTATTCCAGAAGCCTGGAGGTTTGGTACAGTCTGGATCCTAGTCATTCATACAAGTTTGTTTTATATTGATTTATCGGATCTAGTCCCAAACTAAGAAAAGCTTATACTATAGATACTAGATAACGGATATTTATATAAACATCCATGAATCGGGAATAAATGTTCATATTCATCACACAAATATTTGCCCCTCGCAGGATTTGAACAGTTAGTTTTGCAGACAGGGTTACTATAATTACATTACAATGGCTGTCTTATACATTACACCGGAACATAATACAAGCATAGCAAATCCTAAAAATAAAAAATATAAAAATAAGTCGATATAATTCCATAGGTTTAAGCCGGAGTTATAGCCTACGACACTCCCGGGATTCTTACTAGAATCTAACGACACCTCATTTGTTCAAATCAGCTGATGATTATGCTGTAGATGGTAACATACAAAAGACGCGTGAAAACATTGCAAATATCAACAAATTTGTTTTAAAAGCAATCATCATTGATCATATCGTCATCACCAGCTCACAAACAGCCATGGCTGAATGCCCCTTTCCATCCGGTCTTCAGCTTCAGAGTCCAGAGTCATATACTAAATCTTTATGTATTTATTATCTTCTTTGTCACTTTCACACACTGCACTATTGCAATGACACAATACTTTCCCGCTACATAACAAGCACATATTAGTAATACACACTCTTTTTACACACTGCTTTCCTCTCCCAGGGTGGGACGGAAGAACAGCGCCCAGTTCCTGGAACTGAGCATAATGCTGAGTCCCACTCCTTTTTCCCACAGGAGCACTCAAAATTTGTTATGTTTATCTTTTTATGTTTTGTAATTTGTTCTTTTTAATGTTTTACGCGTATATGTTAAATTTGTTTTGTACATTTAGTGTGTGCCCACTTGTGGCGAATAAACTGTTTTCTTTCTTTCTTTCTTTCCTATTTAAGTCAGTAATCAGATTCCAGTCGAAAGTCTTTAATCAATGACTTATGATACAGAAGAAATATAGCAGAAGAATGAAAGGCACCAATATTGCCCAGTGTAGTAGTAAGTTGAAGCGGTAAAGCAGCACATAGCTCGAAGAACTGATGACCATTAGGACATTAAAGTTCTGGAGTAAACACCACGTACCGGCAAGCGTAGCAAGCGGCAAGGTGGATGAACGATATGATGAATGTCGCCTGAAGTCGCTGGGTGCAGTCCGCTTTCAAAAATGCTCTTGTGACTGATATTATATTCATAGGTGACAATTCGATTACTGCGAAATTGGAGAGCCTCGAACACCGTCGTAAAGTCGCCTGTTCAGTCTTTCACAGGATGCTTTTCGGTGAGTGAACGTTGGAATTACATAATCTTATTCCACCGGCGCTCTTCCATCTTCGGACTACTAGGCGTGGGTAGGAATTCTACCCGTATATAGTTAATATACCGAACATTCGAACTAAGAAGTTCGACTCTTCATACGAACAGCTAATGCATGGAACTCCCTTTCAGCGTCAGTCTTTCCTGAATCATACAGCCGTAGGATCTTCAAAAGCAGAGTGAATTAGCAATTGAGATCGCGTGCTTCATCTTTCTATCAGGTGGGATTGTGGCCAGTCGAGTATCCAGTTAATCATATAAAAAAATATTTAGATTTCAAACTTGAACTTCGCATAAGGAGCTCCTTAGTTTCTCTAACGTTGCCAAAAAACATTTTAAACAGCTTAGGAAGTCTAGTGAATTCCCTCCATTGAAAAGGTAGTCTAAATTTCTCAATATTAAAGGTTTCGTCTCTAACCGTTAAGCTACTCTACCCTATTCAACTCTTAATTACATTCAGAGCAAACTTTCCTTACCTATAGCGGAGACTAAGCAATTCAAAACTCTACCTCGCGCGTATAAAGCTCCTAATTGCTCTTAATTTAGAATTAAATGTGCTGAAACTATCGTTGCAGAATTGTTGTGGAGTTTTGTGTTTAGACTTTTGTAATGTAAAGTAAACCGCATGAAAATTTTGACATTTTAGTGGATTTAAGGTTTGATAAATATGGTTACTCCTATTTGGACAAGGGTACCAAGTAGTACCTTGTGAGAATATCAAGTGTTTTATTTCTTTGATTTCAACCCAGACGAAAATCGAAGGGTGATATATTTTAACGGCGCAGTATATATTTGTGTGTGTGTGTATGTCCATTCTTTTTCTATTCGTATCTCTGTAATGTGTAGTCCGATTTCAGCGCAGTTTTTTAAATTAAAGATTAAACGATGGGACATATTCTTAGGCGTGTTTGATAATATTTAGCTTTCTTTAGCAGTATGCGACCGTAAACCTTAGTAATCGACATTACGTTTAACTTGATACATTCAGCTGTTTCAGACAAAAAGATTCTTGACACGAACAGACACAAGATACGAAACCCCAAAAATTTATAACTAGATTTCCGCCCGCGGCTTCTCATGCGTGGAAAAACTTTATCGCGAAAATTTGTTTATCTCGCTGGAACTACTCACTTTATCGGGATAAAAAAAATCCTATGTGGATGTTCTACCTATGTACCAAATATCAACCAAATCGGTTTATCAGTTTCGCAGTGATGGAGCAACAAATAAACAAACAAAAATCCGAAATTTCACATTTATAATATTAGTGAGAATGTTAATACAACAATGTTATTGTATACGAGTATATTGGTGTTGTTGTTTTAAATTGTAACTGTATTCCGACGAGCGAATGGAGAAGAATTTGGAAATTGCCTCGCGTTTAACCTCACTCTGAGGTATAAGTGACAGGCATGTGTGAGGTACGATGGAGAGAAACGAAGGAATGTGCCCATTCACTCTTGACTGGAACACCTCAAGATTAAAGCTAAATACATTAAACATCATTTTGTAGGTAGAGGAAATTAAAAACCGGTCAAGTAAGTGTCGATAACGTGTTACGGTATTTAATTTAACATTTATTTAATGTAAACAACATAGGGCTTACGAATCGGAGGTACAGGATTCGATCGCCAGCGGGGTACATATTTAGTACTCGGTTTGGATTGTGGTGGGGCATTTTCAATGTCCGTCTGGCTCATCTAAATCTGCCGCCAAACAGCAATGTAATAGCATTGTTGCATGTCAGAAATAAGATAGCCAGTCCCCCAAATAAGATGGGATTTCCGGGTCAGTACGTTTCCACCTTCGGCCTCTCACTTAACATCAGGTGTGATAGACGTCAAGTGTAAATACTTTGTGCATAAAAAAAACCGACTCTAAAAAAGGAGGAGGTAAAATTAAGTGAAAAATGATTATTTCAGTACCTTAATATAACAATCAATGAAGTATCGGGGGTCTCCTTTTAAGTATAAAATACCTGTGTTAGGAGGCTCCGCTCTTCCTACGAGTAAATGTCAAATATTTGTCCAATTAAGGTGAAGGTGAAATAGGTTAATATTATGCTACTTATAAAATAAGAATGAAATAAAAATGTAAAAACTAATTTGTTATGTGTGTGTGTGTGTATGAGTGTGTAAGAATGTGTATATATTTATAGTGCATCTGCAGCCTGATGATAGGGAAATGAGCGGTTTGTTTGAAGTGTGTATTTATTTATTTAATGTGCCATCAGTGTTTCAACTTGGTCATAGGTTTTAGTGTTTAGCCAGTTACTTAGAGATTTTTAAGTAGAGGTATCTAGTATGTTCGTCTGTAAGTATTTTTTTTTATATATGTTCGGCTATATTACGGTTACGGTATACGGTTACAACAGTGGCGTGCCCTCCATATCGGCAAAAAGGCAAAGCCTACTCTGGGAAATTATAAGCTTTCCTTGAAATGCATTGTCAAGATAACCGCCTCCGTGGCTCAATATAAACTACATTGGGTTTACGATTCAGGAGTCGCAGGTTCGATCCCCAGCGAAGTACATTTTTAAGTACTCGGTTTGGTTGGTGGTAGGGCATTTTAAATGTCCCGCCTGGCAAGCTACCGCCATCTTATCTAAATCTGCCGCCAACCAGCAATGTTAATAGCATTGTTGTGTTCCGGATAAGATAGCCAGAGATAAGATAGCCAGCCCCCAAATGTGTTGGGGTTTCCGGGTCAGTACGCTTCCACCTTCGACCTCATCTTCACTTAACATCAGGTGTGTGTGATTGAGGTCAAGTAAATAAATAAATAATAAATATCCTTAGACATTCACACAGCGCCATCTAGTTCCACAGTAAGCAACTATAGGCTTCTGTTGTGGTTACCAGATGGTTGATATACTACATAAATACATTTTTTTTTGGAAATAAAACTTATTATAAATGAAAACATCCATAACTCGGGTACACATGTCCGTATTCATCACACAAACATATGCCCCTAGCGGGATTCGAACCCGCAACCTTTTGGTATAGTGGTCAGAGTTGCTAACTACCACACCAAACAGGTCGTCAAAGTATCAACCCGTTGTGCATAAAACAAAAAAGATAGTTGATTCATACAGATGTGAACAGAAATATTTTTCTCAAATATGCATGGAAATATTGTCATTACTTTCGAAAAAAGAACACGCGAAGTATCTAATTTACGGACAGCGAAAAATAAATCCATTGCAGCAGCGTTTTTTGAATTTGGAACATTACAACGCTCCAGCAATGTTGTATGAAACGGCGTGCTGGGGCGTTTTTTGAATTTGGAACATTACAGCGCTCCAGCAATGTTGTATGAAACGGCATGCTGGGGTTATTATGTACTCTTTGATTTGATCTCTTTTATCATTCTTGGCATACCAAAATCTCTTTGCTTAGTACAAATTGCGTTCACGTGGCTGTATGCGTAAATGCGTTTGCCTTTCGGCACAGATGATAAATAGAAAATCGGCGGCAAAGCTGAAAATTCGTCTTGATTTGTTATTTAAATATTTATTATTTCCCTGCATTCTTTTATGCCTCGGCGGAAGTGGCAATTAATTGCCTGTCTCTTATTAGTGAAGTCCTCGCCTACGGCTCGGCTTTCAAACTCATGCTCGACCTGCAATTGCCTATTTCCCGGCCTTTGCAATAATGTACTATTAAACAGTTGTGAGGATTGCTACAAGAGTAAGTTATTATTTTATTGTTGTATTTTTCTCATTTAATAGCAAAATTTAATTTTTCTGCCTACGCTGTGACAAAACGCCGTACACACCACTTACAAGTAACCCTATACAGGGCGTCCCAAAGTTATGGGACATGAAGGGGAAGTACCTTAAATATCGTAGATAGTGAATTTTGCTCAAAGAAGACTTTATGTTATTTTTAAAAGTTAGTAATTCTGCATTCATAGATTTTCTAAAAATTATTTGCTTCGGCTGGGAATCGAACCGACTCAAATGTGAAAAAAAAAACACCCTACTTTTATGATGCCAATCGAAAGAATAGCTAAAAAATAATAACTCTGCCTAAGTAACATAGTATTTTAAAAGAAAGGAACAACGTGAAATTAATCATTTTAATCAAATAAAAAACATACATGAAACTGCCGTAGTCAATTAAGTAGGTATTTTTTTGTAAATTAATTAATTAAATTACGTATTGAAATACAAGTTTTATCATTTCATCTACACGTGCACTTATAATAAGGAAAACTATGTTAGTACCTATTTTATGAAGTGGGTACTTATTTACGAATAATCAATGCTATCTTTGGAATGATAATATCGCTACTTTTCGAACGTCGTCGGCAATAAATAACTTTCTTGAAATTTGACTCAATCATTTTATGTTGTTCCTTTCTTTTAAAATACTATGTTACTTAGGCAGAGTTATTATTTTTTAGCTATTCTTTCGATTGGCATCATAAAAGTAGGGTGTTTTTTTTTTCACATTTAAGTCGGTTCGATTCCCAGCCGAAGCAAGTAATTTTTAGAAAATCTATGAATGCAGAATTACTAACTTTTAAAAATAACATAAAGTCTTCTTTGAGCAAAATTCACTATCTACGATATTTAAGGTACTTCCCCTTCATGTCCCATAACTTTGGGACGCCCTGTATACCAAAACTATTACATTTATGAACGTAGATGGAACAGTTTTCTGTAGCACGACTTATTAACATAAAATTAGTAGATATGTTTACCCTTTAAATAACCTTTTGAATCGCTAATTTATCTCTGTTCTAACCAAGTTATTTTTCGCTAGAACCAGCGCCTGCTAAGTTGATTCGAACTCAAATCAAGTTAGTCGCAGTGTCACACGAGTATCAACTAACAAGAATTAGGACCAATTAGACGACAAAGTCTTTGCGGTACCCTGTTTAGTTACTTTGGGGAAAGAGGACACGTTGGTGTTATTTGCAGGGCCTTAAAAGGGTGTGAATTGGGAGACCAATATTTTAGAATTCCGTACCTTAACGAACAAAGATTGATGTGTTTTTAAATAAATAAATAAAATAAACATTAATCAATTATAGGCTTGTGTTGTGGATACCAGATGGTTGATATACTACATAAATACTTTTTCTTCTAAACAAATACTTATTATAAATCCACAATTCGGATACAGTTAACATACCGAACATTCGCACTAAGCGGTTCGATTCCTCATTCATAATGCGAACAGCTAAGGCATGGAACTCCCTTCCAGCGTCAGTCTTTCCTGAATCCTACAACCTTGGGATCTTCAAGAGCAGGGTGAATAGGCATCTACTGAGATCGCATGCTTCATCTTCGGCCACATCTTCACTTCCTATCAGGTGAGATTGGGGTCAAATGCGTATCCAGTTAACCATAAAAAAAAAAAAAAAACACATGTCCGTATTCATCACACAAACATATGCCCCTAGCGGGATTCGAACCCGCGACCTTTTGGTATAGTGGTCAGTTTCTAACCAGTACACCAAACAGGTCGTCATACATACATAAGAGATATCAATAAACTCTAATAAATACTAAACCGGCTGCACTTTTTTGAGCTCTATGTATGTTATTGCATAGAATACTATATATTCCATCCTGCCGCATTTACAAAGATATCTAAATAACTTCGTTGTTTTTGAATAAATAAATAAATAAAAGGTATTTATTCACTACAAAGTTAATTTAACAAGTAATTAATTGATAATAAATTAAGTCAAACTGTGATGAAAGATTACTGATGAACTACTATTTGTGGGACTTGTGTATTTCGGAGCAGTATTTATGCCCCAAAAATTGAGAATATATATAGTATATGCAGAGACTGCTAAACCAGTACAGGAGCATATGTACCTATAGATACGATTTTTTGACATCGTTGCATTTAAAAACATAGCAATAAAATACATGTGGCGAGAAACACGGGCGGAACGGGACGGCAATAGAAAAAACATCGTTATGGCATCTTCTTCATCTAATACTACGGCAACCATTGCTAGTTCTTCAAAAGTAAAATCGAACATTTTGTGCTGAAATATGGTTGCAGCACTAGCACGACTATCGTTGAACACCGTCCTGTACGTATGTTTTAAAACCACTTTCACGTTAGGAACTATACCTGTCCCGTCTCCGTTCCGTCCGAGAAATTACCCGTCACGTATGCTAAGACCTTTAAAATATTGAATAACTCTTAAACGACAGTGGCAATTCTTTTTTCCTTTTGCCACTATTTGGCATTGTTTCAGCACAGTTGAGATTGTCAAAGTAGCTAAATTCCACTTTTTGTATTCTAGCATCACGTACGTAAACAAAATTCTCACTGCGCCCACTGAAATGAAAAACTGAAATAATTAAAGACAGAAGAGACAGAAAGTAAGTAGGTAACAATTGGCTACTTCTTAAAATCTCACACGGGCGGAAACTAGGTATAATCTTCTTTAAATCCTAAATCCCACTTATGTAATCCTTTTATGGTAATATGCAGAACCCGCGCCTTTGATCTCCATCATACTGTTGCTGAGTGAAATGAGGCTGAAGGTGAAATAGCAACATGGATCCCGCTGGGAATGTAATGCGCGGCATCATCTCCGCAGGAGGGTTTATTTATTAGTTATTACCTACATAATCATACAATATAACCTTTATGTAACATAATCGGTTTATCAGTGCTCATAGAACTTGAATTAGCAACTCTATTCACGTTGACACAAATGGCAATCTAAATGTCATCGATATATTTTGCGGTTTGCTGAGACGATGAACGAACAGGAAAACGAGGAGGACGACGACGATAACTTTTTTTTAAATTAATATTTCGAACACTTACACCAATCATCAAGTTCCAAACTAAGAAAAGCTTGCACTATGTATACTAGATAACGAATAAACATACATAAATATTTATATAAACATCCATGACTCGGCAATAAATGTTCGTATTCATCACACAAACATTTACCCCTTGCGGGCTTCGAACCCGCAACCGTTGGTTTCGCTGCAAGGTCACTATCCGCTACACCAATCGGTCGTCTACTACTCTACTTCTGTCTACCTTCTACCAATATTATAAATGCGAAAGTTTGGATGTTTGTATGTTGATCAATCACAGCGAAACGGATGAATAGATTTGGATTAAATTTGGTAAATTCTCATAAATGTATTGAGATGCCATTGTTAAGATATTAATTTCCTTAAACTTATCTCTAAGCGACACTCTAGGTCCTAATTTATAAATGGCACGAATAGCACGCTTCTGCAGAACAAAAATGATATGTATGTCAGCAGCGTTTCCTCACAACAATATGCCATATGACATCAAGCTGTGGAAATAGCTAAAGTAAACCAGTCTTGCGGTATGAACGTCTGTAAAATTTGTATATATGGTATAGTTTCCTGATTAATATATCATAATGAACACAATCAAAAGCCTTTGACAAATCGCAGAAGACGCCAATTGCATCCCGCGAATTCTCTCAGGCATCAAACATATGTTGAACTAGCTCAACACCGGCATCAGTTATTGAGCGACCCCGTGTAAATCCAAATTGTTTGGGATGCATGATATTGTTTTGATAAAAATGACACATTAACTGGTTTAAAATCAATTTCTCAAAAATTTTACTAAATGTGGGTAGGACTGATATAGGTCTAAAGTTAGTGGGATCGGATGTACTACCTGCTTTAAATAATGGAATGACTTTACTTAGTTTCATAAAATCAGGAAACACTCCACGATCAACACATTTGTTAAGTATACTTTAGTAAGTAAGCACATTAATTAGTAGCCAAGTGGGGTGCAATTCAATCAATTATGGAATAAATAATTTTAACTGATAGGCCGTGAACGTCAGCAGTCTTTTTCATTTGCAATGATTTAAAGGGTTTGAGTACACTATTACTATTTACATGAGTAAATTGAAAGTCTATCTTACATGGTTCTACTTGTTGTAAGATAAGTGATTCAGCCAGAGCGGGAGATGATTAAGAGACTTAGTGGTCGAGATGGGAATGTCGGTAAAGAACTTTTCAAATGATTTGGCAACCTGTAAGTCGTTAATGATAATTTTCGTTATGGAGATCTTTGGGGGAGGCCTTTGTCCAGCAGTGGACGTCTTTCGGATACTATGATGGTGATAATGATGAAAAACGATTTTATTATGTCCGCCTTAAGAGGGTTTATTCCGTCAGTGGCGCCCTTATTGGATAAATTAAGATTTCTTTTTAAATACAGTATAAATCCAAAAAATTGCTTTGACCTATCTTATCTTCTTTCATCGATCCAATTCGATCTTATTCCATCAATGTTATCTGGAGTTTCCTAACTTTTAACACGAGAATCGATCCTGGGACTTGTTAACCTCTCAGCTGCGGGCGCCGTTAAACTGGCAACAGTAAATAATACGCCTACCCTCAAACAATGGAGACTAATTTCGTAGGTATATAAAAATTCCAGTGGTCCATTTTCACGGGGTAGGTGATGAATGCGAGTTCCGCATCCCTGCCCTTGTACAGTCGACTTCAAAAACCAAAAACCACCCTAATTCTGATACCGCGACTGCTTTCAAACCGCACTAGTCCGAGGCGCATTCCCACTATTCCAAGGATAGAGGAAAACAAGTATAAATATTTCCAATGTTTTGGAGGAAAAGATTAGGTAATGAAAATAACTAATGAAGAGCACAATAAAATCAGATAAGTAGTGTAAATAAAGTAATGTATAAGGAATATTGATTTAAACTTTGAATGCCTTCAAAGTCGCCCTCAAAGAGCATTTCCTGGCGCTTTAACCTGTGCTCCTTTCTTATCTTCTCTCTATACCTTAGCACAATCCCGTTGTCGCTTATTATTATTTCATATATCAACAAATATTTATTTAGTACACCTATATATTTACGTTTGAATTTCGTTGCTATTTTATAGATGTTATGTTTAAGTAGGTATATTTGTCTATTGATCTAAGTATGTATGTATATGTAAAAATATGAAGTCTATTCACATAGTTTGTATCTGCATCCCTATTTAATATCACATAACCAACTATTTCAAATGTACTGTCCTTATACCCAAAGGTTGCGTGGAAGAGATCGCTTTTAGTGATAATGCCGCCAAATTGTACAATCTATTCTTACCACTTTTCTGAAACTGTATTTTCTTTTCTGTTGTGCAATAAAGTGTATTTAAATTGTATTGTGTTGTGTTGTATAAGAGCCGATGTGAATAATCTAATCTTAGTTAGATATTAGAAATGGGAATGTTTGTTGCTCTATTACGGCGAAACAGATGAACGGATTTGGATGAAATTTGGTATGTAAGTAGAATATATCCATATGACATTTTACCCCGATAAAGTGAGTAGTTCCCGCGGAATAAACAAATCAAACATAACCGCGATAAAGCTAAAGCTAAAAAAATGTGAAATGAATTATTTAATACGATGATTTAGCTCAAAAGGAGTGGAAAGTAACGCATTGGGCTGAGCTTTCTTATCATCCCGCTCTTACAAGCTAGAATTTGCAATTAACCATCCCGCTTGGATTTACACCAACGAAATAGTCTTCGAATCAGTAAAGCCAAACGGATACGCAAAGCGAGTCAATTATGAAATAATTTATATGTTGGAAAGCATAGTACTAGCACCTATTAATTTTATGCATCTTTGTCCACATTTCTTAGTACAGTCTTACCTACTTGCAAGGCTTTTACGCGAGCCCACCTTATAGCCGACTGTACTCCTTGGGGTTACATTTTCATCCCACTCTATCAAATGCAGACCATTTTCCCCCTTTTGACCCTTATACGAATCCTTCCGGGCTGAGGCATTTAATTTTCTTGTAGAGGCTAGCTCAATTATTGCTGACTGAAGTTTATTTAAAAGGGAATGTAATAAGAAAATAAAACCTTGTATATATAATATATGATTATATGGCCAGACTAACTTACCAATTAATCCGACCTCTAATTAGGATATCCTGTTGTATGAAAACCAGAGTCAAGGTTAAAAATGTTTCATTTTGTTGGTACACAGGGTACACTTAAAATTCAGATATTAAATTTTTAAGCTACAGCTTGGCTATTTTCTCCTGAGAAGAACAAGCAAGAAATTCGAAGGGTTGCTCTTTTGAAAACAGATTTTTATATAACAAAAAGGCACAATAACATTTCATTCTTAATGATGAAGTAGCCTGTCATGCTCGCGAGCATTAACTAAATAGTCTAATATTTTATAATAGGTATGCTTTCTTAATAAGTTTCTGTTTTATAGTATCTTTCTGCCTGTTTATTTTTATAAATTGATAAATCCAACGGACCGACCTTTTGGAAAAGGAATCAAGGACGTTCCCTCCGGTCTCTTCCCGTCGTCCCGTAAAATACCATTCGGTTCAAGAACAGCAGGTACTTTGACAGAGGCAAGAGAACGGCGGATAATGTCATTTAGGCCGCGTGACGAGAAAATCGCCCGACACTCTTTTGGCAGGATAGTGAGCGAAAGCTCAAAGTCTACGCAGACTATGTCACTACCGCAAATGCACCAGTTATGAGGAGAACAGATCCCAACACCTTGACAAACGTAAGGTATTTGGCTCGGGTAAGCGCGCAGCCAGTGCCCAGATTCCCATCTCGAGGCAGCCTCAAGTCTTGCACGGTCACGGACAGAGCTATGGTTAAGGAGAGAAGAAAATGAAATTTTGAAAAGAGAATCTTCACGCGGCCGCACGCGACCTAGCATTTCTACAATCGCACACCCAGCTTACACTACTGCCTTCGTCGCATGGCATAGTTAGTCACTAGCGACGGAGGAGTGAGAGTTATCGTTTATCGCCCATGTCATGCTACGGGAGCTGGGGACCAATCGCGCTATTTTACAACGGTTTTACCGTTCAAACGGAACGTTTTTGGTTTAGCTTAAGTTTAGCTGATGTAAAATATGGTATCGCGCCATTTTTTGTAAACGATTATATCGTTGATATTACCAAAGTAAAACCAAACCCAAAATGTTTAGAGCTAACCATGATTAAAAAAAACTAGCTTAATTTCCGTTCAAATGCTTAGCGCGACACGAAATGTGCTCAACGTAACATTTTTGGTTATGGTTTAGCATTGGTATTATCGTTCAAATTTAGCGCGATCGGCCCCCTGGTAGTGTTACAGTCGTCTTGCTGTCGACTGTACCAACGGTATAAGAACAGTAAGATAAGATAAGATGGTGGAGATAAAATGGATAAGATAAAAATAAGACTAGTGAAATGAAAGGTGACGTGCAGACCGCCAGCGTAGGAGAGGAATTAACAAGAAGAATGGGACAAAGACCTGCAAAGGTCGCTTAGCTATAGGGTGATATTAACCCTACCCTAAGATAATAATAATAGACCGTAACCAGGCCAAACTTAAAACTTATAGCCCGGCAGGACTTTCCTAAACCATTTCAGTGGTAATTATGAAACCTTCAACCTTTAGCCGGCGCCTAATTATTAATTAGTGTATGCCCAAAAGGAAAATATGGCAAGGCTATAAGCAGCTCCTAAATAAATACAGGAGCTAATTACTATGAAACTCACGGCAATGACGGAACTAAATGAAACACTAATATTAACACGATGTTACATTTTTGGTATCTGACAAACGTATTACTTACGTCCTTAGTTATCATATAACTATAGACTTAACATTACTACGTAGTCGTTGAAACAATTAAATTGGCACCACTTAATTGGTGTTTGGAACAATGGGATCGCAGTCACACACCGACTTAGTTCGCGAAAATGTAAAAAAAATGCATCACTTTCCGCAAAAAAGTGACCAAAAATAAAGAATATGAATTTTGCATTACTCGTAACAACCAGGCGCGTGCTTTTTACAAGCTTTTATTTACCTTGTAATGTTCGTATGTAACTACGTATTAATCTATATATCAATCATAAATATAGAGCTTTAAAAAATTATAGTTTATATAAATTTTAGGAGCGTCGGTGGTTCAGCGGTTCAGACGCGGTCTCCCAATTTGGGAGATCCATGTTCGATTCCCAGGCAGGGCACATGCCCTTGATATGGTATGGTATGGTATATATGAGTTTTTAAATTTAATTTTATTACTTATGTGCATTTTTCCCACTGCTCTTAAACGGCGAAGGAAAACATCGTGAGGAAACTTGCATGCCTGAGAAATAAATGGAAAGCTTGTGATGTGTGATGTTGTTGTCCTGTTCGATTCCTGGCTATAAATATTAATTTTTCAAAAATCCAATGATGTAGTTTTAATTTTCATCAAAATCGGGCCCGAGGCTCTAAACTATGAGGAATAGCAAAAAGTAATTACTTTTTGCTATTCCTCATAGTTTAGGATTTGGCCATCCAGGCCCACTTAAAAAAATCACCCTGTATATAATTTCACTTGACTGTACTTAGGTACCTATCTAACTTTCTTTCTCAACTACCCCTCATGGCGACATATCCGTACAAACTATCCAGTAGGAGGCCTATCAATTCAAATCCAATCTTTGTTCCGACTTCCAGGTTCATTGTTGTTGGATTCTATTTCCAAGAGTATATTATGTAACCTATCGTCTTCACAGCAGTGGCGAATGCCAGCGGAAGATAATTGGATTTGTGAATTTGTGAGTATTTGGTTTAGAACGCACTTGGTGGGATATTATGTAAAAATGCCTTTTGAACAAACGGTGTAACCTGTGTACAAACAGCAACACACTTAATTATACATTTTTTTCCTGACATATTGCAGGAAAGAGACTCGCATTTGACGTTGACTGTTATGAATCCTAGCTAGTGGCTAAGCAACTTAATTTAATATCGTCGGGTTTTTTTTTATATGAGAGGGCGGCAAACGAGCATGCGGGTCACCTGATGGAAAGCAATCACCGCCGCCCATGGACACCCGCAACACCAAAAAGGTCACAGATGCGTTGCCGGCCTTTGAGGAAGGTGTAGGCTCGTTTCGTCGGGTAGTTAAATCGGGTACATTCGGTTATAGAGCCGTTTGTTTTCGTTTTACATTAATCAGACATATTACTCCGTACTGTTTTATCGACTGTCATAACAACACACTCTAAATAAAAGCAATCGTTTGTCATTATTATTTTATTCACATTATTTTTATTTTATGTGCAACATTGTGTCGATAAAACAGAGTTGCAATACAACCGAATTACGAATCATTCATTTGGATAACTTGCGACTACATCGAAATTGACAGACATATCTCTATCCCTTTCGAATATTGCTCTCAGTTCCGTCTTTAATGGGCAGTTAAGTAGTATGTTGTTGTTAGTACCTACAATATACAGATTTATTTGCTTTACTATAAGATACAAATTTAACTAATCACACACTTATTGGTACGTATACACATGTTCTATTCATCAACAGCTTTACACATACCCACTGCTGGGGCACAGCCACAAGCGAAGCGGGTCCAGTGCGGATTGGTGGATTTATGTCAGACCTCAAACTAGTGGCTGTGTCTATCTCTTTCTTACTTATATGCGAGTACAAAAGTGATAAATCTATTGATGTCTATGGACATTGAAATCTCGAACGCATGAGAATTACTTCGCCCAACATCCCGATTCTCGCGCTCTCGACATTTGACTGTCGATATACATCAATAGGTTTGTCACTTTTGCACGGGTTATACAAGTGGGAAAGATATAGACATGGCAACGTCTCTCGACAGTGAAAAGTCGAGTGGACGAGAATCGGGATCCTGCTCTGACAGCGGCTTTAATAAAGTTATTTTTGAAATACAGAGTGAAATTTATTTAGTGTAATTCTTGTTTACTGTTCACTCCACTCCTGATTACGAACAACTTTCCACTAGGAACCATAGCCGAATTTAGCCAAAAATTGCTGGACTTCGATACTAAAAGTGGTTTAATCATCAAGCGTGGCATCACCAGTTAAGGGTCTTCTTCTTCTTTTCGAGTCAATGGCAAAAATTTTGATGACCTAAAGTAGTTTCGCCCAGAAAGTAGCAACGTCGATGGCTCTTTGGTTTGCTTCAAAAAGGTCCTTCTCTGTGCTAGAAACTGGATAGGCATGGCACGACAACAAGTGCGCCAAAGATTGCGTGGTACCGCAGTCGCACTTGTCATCATTAGAGAAGCCCCACATCTTCCTGAATGTTCCGCACCAGCCAACGCCAGACCGAAGTCTATTAAGGGACTGCCAAATGTGCCAGGGGAGATCTTTTCCTGGTGGCAACATCCTGGTGGCATCATCGTTTAATATTAATTACACGGATTCAAATTCAGAGGCTGCAGAGGTCAAGAAAACCAGCTCTGTATTGTTTACTCTGTATAGGTAATCGAAAATTGGCTATGGTCCCTATAGTGTAAAGTTGTTCGTAATCAGGAGTGGATTCACTAGTAAACAGCATTTACACTAATTAAATTTCACTTTGTATAGATTTATTTTATGTAAGTATATTACATATGTGTATTATTTACATTGTTATGCTGAGAATTGGTAGGTATCTTGGGATCAGAGGCTTACATTATCCATCCACGCAACTATTATTAACTGTTTTACTAATTGGAAGGATAATATGATCCACCACGGCGTTGTCTAAATATTGTTATCAAATCAAATACCATGTAACTTTATACGTGTAGCGAATCCCTAGGTATAATATCAAAGTCCTATAAATTATAGCTCCGACCTTCGGCAAATTAGTTCATCGCCAGGAATTCGTTCTTCATTTCGGAATCGGTTAATACGTTCCGGGACACAACCCGCCACTCGACATTAATAACAATAAAACTTTTATTGTGTCTGATGATCTGTCCCGGAACCTGTTAAGACGCGATCGCCCAATTTAGGAGGTCCGGGTTCGATTCCCTGGCAGGCCATGTATCAATGGTTTTTTAAATTTAATCTAATTACTTATGTGCTGACTGCTCTTAAACGGTGAAGGAAAACATCGTGAGGAAACCTGCATGCCTGAGAAATAAAATTTCTAAGGCATGTGAAGTCCCCACCCTGCATTGCGCCAGCGTGGCGGAGATGACCCATACTCCCTCATTATACGAGGAAACATCCCTGCAGTGTGATATTTACGGGCTGATGATTATGATTTCGGAATAAGAAGTACCTACAGTTAAAGTTGACATTTGGTAGTATTGATGACGTTTATGTTATAGTATTGGACGACGTTTAAGTCGTATTGCACTACGTTGAGCTTGACGTTGACGTTAATATTGACTGATGTTTAGGTTAACATATTGTATTAGGCGACGTTAAGTTGACATCTTAGGGTATTGGGCGACGTTAGGTTGACATTTTACAGTATTGGATGACGTTACGTTGACATTTTGTAATGTTGCACGACGTTTAGATTAACATTTTATAGTACTACATAAAGTTTAGATTGACATGTTATAATAGTATTGGACGACGTTAGGGTGACATTTTATAGTATTGGACAGACCTGTCATCATAGTATTAAACGACGTTAGGTTAACACTTTTTAATATTGGACAACGTTATGTTGACTTTTTATAGTATTGGACAACGTTTACGTTGACATGTTATAGTACAGGACGACGTTATGTAGATATTTTATAATGTTGGCTGAATTTAGGTTGACATTCGTTTCGACATAAAATAAAGGTTAATAATTTAGGTACTGTTAACACTTTAAGGATTCTATCTACCACACCATGTCCCAGGTTTATTATTAACTCAAACCTTATCTGCAGATTCGGCAATGAGAAACAGACGCGAAATAGGTTCTTTTTTTTCATTTCAAATAAAATAATACCCGCAAGTACACAGTGCACACTTGAACAGAATTCAAAGAACTAAACAATCAGATTAACCCATTGTATCACGAACAAACTTAGTATCTCCAACCTCAGAACTTGGCTCATTAGCCGGACGAAATCGTGAAACAAATACATGATTAGATACACACTGCCAAAGTTCGATCACTTCTGGACAATTCGAAGTTTGACCGAACATTGGGGGAGAGATTAAAAGGATCACTGACGCAAGGCAAATATATGATATTAACGGACTTTCGGGGATTTTGTTGAAGCACAATGGTCACGATAACTATCGTGTCGTCCCCTTCACACCAAATGCGTTTGATAGAGACAAAACCGCCATAAAACCAACGCCAATGATTGCGGTAGACAATTTATTCATACAGATAGGTAACATCGTTTTTATCTTTTGTAACACGTTTGCCTTATAATTCATTCCGCTTTAATAACAATTGTTTTACAAAATATAGGATTTCCTGTTTGAATAAATAAACCTGAAAGCGGAAAAAGAAATTAGCAGAAATAAATTTATGGAAACGATGTGTGTATTTTCGTTTAAAATTTGGCGCTAAAAATATTTGTGAGAAACACTCAATCGGGTTTCCACACGTCAGTGCAAACAAACTTTCAAGTACAAATTTTCCGAAATGAATAAACCGATTCTAAGGAAACTTTATACATTTAAATAGCACACAAGATCTAAAAAGTTAATGGAAAACATTTTCAAAATATCGAATTTATATGATTTTTTTCTGTTACAATGAAAATCTTAAAATCTCTCTAATTTAGTTTCAATCTCTTCTTTGATAGGTAATGTTCTCTACTAGCTTTTTAATTAAAATTTGGACTGAAAAGTTTGTATGGAATAACATGTGGGATAAACCCTCTTAACATGGGAATGTAAATTAAAAAAAGAAAGTGAACGTTTGAGAGAAACAAATAACTATCTCCACTTATATCTTGTGATTTCGATGATCTATATATAGGGTGAATTCCAACTTTAATGACTTTTATTAGTAACTACTAATTACCTATAAGAAAATTTATATCATAGAACTTAATCTAAATGAACAGAATGTAGTATAGGATTCATTGATCATTCGCCCGACGCCAGCCGAATCGAATCGGATGTATTCGACTGTTCGTTCCTCGAGTTTGCCCTCGATAACGAGCGACTCAAGTCGAATGATTAGTATTAGTACCATTCAATTCGTAGAAGTTGCACATTGCTAGTTGTATTTTCCAGTCATACAACACCATGTATATAATGTGTTGCGATCACATACACTTCAACCACAACCAGCTGGTTTCAAATTTATGTAAATAATCTCGTTATGCAAAGTCATCATTTAAACACAATAATAATAGCACAAGCTTCGCTTAGTTTGGTGACTAGATGATTGGTGTAAGTGCCCAAAATATTTATTTATTTATTATTTATTTAAATGTAAACAAATGAGACAAATGTGCTATTGTTCATATCGAGTGCTTATGCATACACTTGGCTCATAAAAACATCGGGTTTCGAACTTTATTTTTTTTTTGCACAACGGATTGCACTTGACCTCAATTACACCTGATGTTAAGTGAAGATGAGGCTGAAGGTGGAAGCGTACTGACCCGGAAACCCCATTTTATTTGGGGGACTGGCTATCTTATCTCTGACAACCGGAACAAAACCACAACAATGCTATTAACACGGCTGTTTGGCAGCAGACTTTTTGGATAAGATGGTGGTAGCTAGCCAGGCGGCGGCGGCGGCGTCCATCAACCAAACCGAGTACTAAACATGTACCCCGCTGAGGATCGAACCCGCACCCTACGACTCGTACACCCTATGTGTACTCGTACACCACAGAGGCGGTTAAATTAGCTGGATATAAAATTGTTTAATAGTTGATTAGACTGGCGGTAGGCATTTTTTAAAGCTGATATTCAAACTGATTTTTTAGAGCGTCAAATATAAAAAGTTACATGATACGTCTCATAATTACCCCTCCTGACCCTTCATCAGGTGAGATTGTAGTCAAACGCGAAACCAGTTTTTAATATAAAAAAAAACCCCTACCAATTGAAAATATCGTGACAGGTATGATTATTTTATTTTGTTCATTTTGTGTTTCCACGATATTTTAACATTATATAATATATAATCCTGTAATTCTACAAATGATGACATGTATGTATGTTATTGTTTTATGTTTGACAATCACTTTTATTTTAGACATCATTAATTTACGGAACTGTATGTATGATATGACATTGTGAAAGTGAACTCAATAATTGTAATCTAATAAAATTGTTTGAAACATACTTAAGGCCAAATACCTTGTTTTATTTGAATTCGTTAAAATGTAATAAATATTCATTGCTGCAAAATGTTTTAATTTGCAATTATTCACACGTTCGTCATTCCTTTATAATATAAAACATTGACAAGTTAAAGATTAAGCAATATTTTTTTTTGTACACTAGAAAACCGATTAAAAGTTTTCTTATATAATAATATATTCTTAAAAAAAAAACTCAACGTAGATCCTTTATTCTGAGAACTCAACATTAATTAAAAGATTACTTAAAAAAAAACGAATTAATTTTCATAAAAAGTGCGGACCGAGTTCCTGAAACTTCTGACAGCAAGCATTTATAAACAAGATAATTAAAAAGGCCCAAACAGATTTTAAGGAGAAAGTCTCTTACCGAGCCAAATTTTACCACACAGAGTTTTAAACACCTTTAGTAACCCTTACTCCTCGAGTGAATGTACGCTTTTCATGAAATAATGGAGGTAGAAATGCAATTGATACACGGAAGAAACAGTAGGACTATCTGAAGATATAGTGTTATACTAAAGGTTCAGTCGGCAACACAATTAAGTTAGCATTAGCATTTATAAATATATGTAGGAGAAAGTCTAAAAGGAAATTGTTATTCAAGTTTAACTGAAATTTACTCGAATCTATATATGATGATACAACGGAAAATATAAAAAAATGCAACCATGATACTCCAAACAATATCATAACAATTAAGCCTGCTACCTTAATTGTGCTGCCGACTGTACACATAGGCATGTTCTCTTTTTAAACGCCAGGTCAAGTTACGAAAGTGATGCATCCACACGCCACCATACATGACATTAGAATAATTTTAGGGATTACATTATGAGACATCGATACTTGAAATTATAGAAACGTAAAATTAAAATAAATATTTAAATTTTAAGACAACGTCACTTTTGGTATAAAATAATTAAAAGTAATTTTATTACCGCTTAAAACTCGAAAAATTACTTGTGATATCCCGTCATGGCGTACATGGCATGATTTCCCGTTGTCGGCGGTCGCCATCTTTGGCGTTCAAAAGGTTAATAGCACGCTACAAAGCACGCTTATGAGTAGGCTTAAAATGAGCATGCTAGTTTTAAGTATCCTGAAAGAGCACGCTTTTACGCAAACAACACTTACTATTTCGTACGCGAACAACCGTGGACGTGTCGGGACAGAACTGAATAGAATCACACTTTTGCTTGTAATGCCTTCCTACTACTAAAATACCTACATTCAAAAAGTTCTGTCATCAAGGAAGAAAAACAAAAGAAAAATTAAGAATCAATTCCGAAAATTTCCGATATCAAATACGCACCCAGAACTAAGTCAATTATACATAATTGCACAATATGACCTTCCGATTTCCATGCGTTAGAACCACAGAGGCAATAGTCGGGGTAACTTCGTAGAAGCTCTGAGCGTTTAGTATTTCTAGTAAGTCATGGATGAGAGGTTTTGTTAGCCCCCAGGCACAGTTCAGAGGCACTTAAGCTGTGTTTAACCGAGTGGACGAAAGTAAAATAGCTCAACCAACAATAATTCGACTATTTTGTTGAAAATGTTAGGATAATATAGCTATGTATCTAGTATCTTTATACAAGTTAAGATTTTCAATTTTAAATACGAATTAGCGGGAAATCAGCTCTCTAAATGAAGGACAAGCGTTCAAAAAGCGAACTTGTTTTGTATGAGAAGTAAAATAAAACATTTGTAGGTATTAAGAATAAAGTGAAGTAGGTACTGTATGTACTAGTATTATTAAGATAGCTAATTGCATGTATTTATGTAATAAAAGTACCTAACAATTTGTCTCTTTTTTTCTAATAGACAATTTTGAGATATAGACTTATATTATGTATAATACAATACAATATATATACAATTTATTATTAAAATATCACAAATAAAAAACTAGCTCCAAGTCTCTGGTTGATGGAAAGGTACCCAGAAGGCTGGCCGCATTGCCTCGCTGTATAGCGAGGCTGATTCTTTGACCAAAATATAGGCCAGCCCTCCGATCGTGGGATGCATCAACCAGACGCTCAGATAACTCCCTAAAAAGAGTGTGAGCACCCGGTCCCCACGGCCCAAGCGTTTCTACACCAAACGGCGCAAATAGGTGGTCTCCACTGAGACCGGCATATTTGCGTCGTTTAACGCTTTCTGCCAAGGCGGCAGCGGAACCAGCTGTACCGCTTGTACTTGGAAGATGGGAAGGAGCAAGGGTATCGACGCAGGTTGCATCCCATACCAAAGACCTTCCCAGTTTCCAAGGCACGAGGGTCATACCGTCCGGCCTTTTGCCGTCATCCCTCGCCAGTCCATTAGGTTCCAGGATTGCGGGGGACCCAGCCGTGGTAAAGGTCCGGCGGATAACGTCGTTTAATTCCGCATGACGTGGAAAACGCCCAGCGCTCCTGCAGCATGACAAACCGTGGTGGCCGAGTTGCGACACCGCATGTCCACAGCTGCACTCATGAGGGGTCACGCAGGGGGCGCCTAAGCGAAGGGCCGTGGCGACTCTAAACGTGGAGCGATCCAGTAGCGTACCGATATTAGTCGATGGAAGGGCCTGAAGCCATAAACCCGACTCCCATTCGCCGACAGCTAGGAGGCGAGCGCGTTCTGCGGGGTTGGTTGACGTGTTAATAAGGTTATCCCGCACCAACCTGCAGAGCGGCTCGTCCCACATTTTCTGTGACGAAGGAACAGTCGGAAACTCAGTCCTCGGGCAGGCCAACGTCCATGCATTCCTGGCCTCAAATAAGTATGCCACCTCGCAAACGTTGGGACCTGAGCTCAAGATTTTACTTACCAACGTTTGCGTGCTGTGAACAGAGGATAGGAATGCAGGTAATGAAACACTGGAAATTTTGCGGATTCCGAGACCCCCAAACCTGATCGGTAGGGAGGCCTGGGTCCATGTATTGATTTCGAAATTCGTATTGAGCATGGTAACTAGCGACTGTTTAATGGTGTTATCGAGTCGATAAAGTAAATCATCGTGTTTCCATAACTGACAGCACCGTAAAACATACGTAAATTGTGGTACGAAGAGACAGTAACGGAGGATGGTATAAGCTATATGGGTACTGATGTGCTGAAGGCGATCTGACGCTTCTATAAAATTTTGAATTTTGTGGTCTATAAAGGAGGGAAAGGATTCATCAAAAATTGGTGCCCCTAGAAGATGAAGCGTGCTCTTGTCGACAATGTTAATATTTGGCGCCAGAGCATTAAAATATGATGCTATTGTTGATTTATCCGGGCATGACTCTGGGATATACAGCTCACATTTAGCTGAATTTAATTCCAAACCAATGGCGCCAAATTCGCGAATCATGACCCGCAAATCCTCCAACACCGTTGACGCTTCACCACCAATAGTTCCATCATCAAGGTACCAAACATTAAATTTTGATCTCAATTTCTCTAAAATGGGATGGATCGCTAGACCAAAGACAGCCGGCCCGAGCGGGTCACCTTGCTGACACCCAACGGACGAATGTAATAAATTATCTTTGTAAATTAGTTTGGATGGCTCTTTATAACATTGCCATAAAAACTTATAAGCAAAGGGCAGCTTTGATTGCACTTGGGTCAGTAAGGCACCTCTATCGACTGAATTAAAGGCATTCCTTACGTCAACTTTCAGCAGCACTTCACAATCCTGGCCCATTAGATAGGTTCGAAGAGCATGTACCGACGCCTCACAGCCACCCTTCGAGCCAAAACCTAACTGAATTGGTTGAAAATAATTGGCTAGTTGTTCAGCCGCGCTCCTGCAGCAAAGTTTGGCTGTCAGGCGACGATACGTAGTGCCAACGGCAATCGGTCTGACGCCACCGCCTTTTTTGTTCAAGGCTATGAGGTTCGCCCCATACAAGATATCGGTGACGGCAATTACATAAATTTCAAAGATATTTTTTTTTAAGTATTTGTTTTGTAGTTATAGAGCGTGTGTAGTCTGAATGTCAACAACAACACAGGAACAAAACATGCATTTTCATCTAGATTTACGTGTGTCTGGGACCACTTCTTTATAATAGATTAAATGCGAAAAGCGCCATGTACCACCCTATCTACAGTCATACTAAGAAACTACTGAGAAGATGCTGATAAATTGTTGACTGCCTGGAAGTAGTCTTTAAGCATAGATTTATTCTATATACCTACTATATTTATAGATCTTTAGTTTGTACCTATATGATTATAGAAGCCCCTAGCTTCGTCTGAAACACAGGATTTTCCTAGTTCAGGCACTAGTGTTACAGTTGCAATTAAGTATTATGATGTAGATTCTATACGTTTTAATGTACTATTACCATGAATAAATATAAATTTGATTTAATTTATTTTCGCGGGGGTTTTTTCAAGTTTTCAATTTATTGTAATGCAATGCTCATAGGGGTGTACGTTTGTCACATACGGACAGACAACGGTCTGTTCTTTTTGGTTTACAATTCTCCTTTACAGAGTTTAGGCCTAAATAATTACGCTACCATCACAGAGGCCCAAATCAATGGCTCCGAAGGAAATGGCGCGAAAAAACGATCGCTTCGGAAGCTAAGGAACGGCTTACTTGGAATTTCGCCTTTATTGCAAGACAATAAAGTCCAAATGTGTAAACTGTAGATTTACGGTTGCTGCTGAGTGTACATATCTATGTACACTCAGCAGCTTAATACTTGAGGTATCTACCTCAAGTTTATTACACAAGATATCTTACTTCGATTTTTGTACAGTACATACGATGAAATTGGACATATACTGGTACATAGCTATGACGGAGTAATATGTAGAAAGAAATAAACATTTTGGACCAACCATAATAGATAATAGACAACGGACAAACATACATAAATATTTAGACGACCAGTTTGGTGTAGTGGTTAGAAACTCTGCTGCTATACCAGTAAAGGTCGCGGGTTCGAATACCACTATTTACAATAAAAATGTATTTGTGTAGTTTATCAACCATCTGGTATCTATAATACAAGTCTAGTTACTTAGTGTGTAATTAGATGGCGCTAAGTGTATGTGCAAAGATATTTATTTATTTATATAAACATTCATGATTAGGGAATAAATGTTCGTATTCATCACGCAAACATTTACCCCTCGCAGGATACGAACCCGCAACCTTTGGTTTCGCAGATAGATAGAAAATGAATCCACTACACCAATCGGTCGCCTGAAGGAAATTGTAATATAGGTAATAAAGGAACTTCTACAGTGCAATTCCATCTTATTTATACCAATCCCTTCATTGAAAGATATAATATAATTGCCAAGTCGTACATTTAGCCTACAAGGCAACTTTGCATGAAGTTTGTAAAGATTGAATGAATCGATTAACGTTTGATTGAACGAAACAATCAATCATTTGGTCAGACTTCCCTACTACCAAGCCCGAGATAGCCACCCACGTACGAGCCACAATCTCGCGCTGCGACGAACGCACGCTCGATAAAATTGAATTAAGTAGGTAGTAGCTCGCGCGACTGCTAACTAAACGAAGAGCTTTATTAAACTAAAATGGAACATTATAAAATTAAAAAATTGTATTACCTATTTAATCCCCACTGTGGCTCAATGTAAACAACATAAGGTTCACGAAACGGAGGTCGCGGATTCGATCCCCATAGCGGGATACATGTTTAGTACTCGGTTTGGTTGGTGGTAGGGCATTTTAAATGTCCGCCTGGCTACCTACTAAATCTGCCGCCAAACAGCAATGTTACATCACAACATACAAACAATCTGTACACGTATGTATGTCTATCCACTTCAATTCTCACTCTTGTCACTCACGGTCTTGCTGGAAGAAATCTCTTTTTAGAGATAAGCTTGCACCATTGTACATCCTCTTTATTGCTGTACTGTTTTTATGATTAGTGTACAATAAACTATAAATAAATAAATAAATAAAAATGTTAATAGCATTGTTGTGTTCCGGTTGTCAGAGATAAGATAGCCAGTTCCCCAAATATTTGGGTATCCGGGTCAGTACGCTTCCACCTTCGGCCTCATCTTCACTTAACATCAGGTGTGATTGAGGTCAAGTGCTAACTCGTTGTGCATAAAAAATAATTAAATAGCTGTCATCTGGTTTTCTACGTCAATCGTCTCCGCGTTTTTGGCATACTATACTAGTTTGTATTAGTTTTGATTACAATACTAGTTATACTGCACGCATTTGTTTTTAATTATTGCAACAAACAGCTGTGAAATTTAGTGTAACGTTACTTTTATAATTTCGACCTGATATTCAATTAACATCAAATATGATTGTGGTCCAGGAAAAAACTAAACTTCAATGAAAACAGATGAAAACTCACAAAAATTTTCAATGGCATAACTTTTGTCTGCGTCTGCCTCAAGAAGCAACGAGTAACTCGTCAAGCTAACTTTGTGCAGTCGGCATCATTGTAGCGTTTAACGCAACTTCTAAATAATGAACTAAATACGACAGAAGTGCAGGTGAGTATCACAATAGATAATTCCATCCAAAACTGATTCTACGTAGTTACACATATGGGTTCATATAAAATATTTTAAAAATATTGTTTTGTGCCAGCGCTCAGTAAAGCGCTCGAAAATCTACGTTTTAACGCTCAAGCGGAAACCTGCATGATTGAAATCTAATTCTTGTCTCTAATACACTTTGGTCGAAGGATACTAAAAGTAAAAATACTTATCACAACTAACAAGGTTGGTTGACCTCCTTCACACTGGTGTTAAGTGAAGATGAGACTGAAGGTGGAAACGCGCTCATTCGGAACCCTCAACATATTTGGGGGACTATCTTATCTCAAACAGCAAGAACACAACAATGCTAGCAACATTGCAGGTTGTCGGCAGACTTAGATAAAATCATGGTGGCTAGCCAGACGGACATTTAAAAACCCGGCCGGCGGTTCCGTAGTTGACCGTCACAATATGCGAACTTTTTTTGTTCGATTAATATTTACTTATAAAGCCGGCTAGTATAGTTTTCCTATTTTTTAGTAAATGATTTTTAACTTTTTTTTTATTGGCATAGGTAAATGTTTAATTTAATTATACCATAAGTACACAAAGAATTTTGTACATATTTACAAAAAGTAAATAGTAATTTTTAATTTATTTTTAACTAGCTTTCCGCCCGCGGCTTCGCATGCGTGGAATAACTTTATCGCGGATATTTGTTTATCCCGCGGGCACTACTCACTTTATCGGGATAAAAAATATTCTATATCTTAATCCAGGGTATGTTTTACATACCAAATATCATATAAATTAGTTAGATTTTCCTTTAACTTCCTTATATTGCTTTTCACGTATCCAAAAACAACCGTTAGCTGGCAGGTGTGGGACGACACTTCTCCAATAAACATTTCCATTTTAAATATTAATATTTCGCAAACGTCCAAAAACAAAAGAAATATCATCCCTGCTTAACTAGTAGGTTTTCACGATTTTATTTTACCACTTTGTTGATATAATCAACATGTATACCCATGCCAAATTACAGTTTCTACTAGTAAGAGCCCCTGAGCTAAGACATACAGACGGATATGGCGAAACTATAAACCCTAAAAAGGTTACATAGAGTTTTCTTCCTTTGTTTATTTTTATGACTCAACAATTATAATAAAAACGATTTCATTCTTATCATTAAAACTAAATTCATAATTACTCTTTATAAACTTGCACTTTCCACTGACTGTTTTTTTTTTCACCTGTATATGAACCGCCTCCGTGGCTCAATGTAAACAACATTGGATTTACGATTCGGAGGTCGCGGGTTCGATCCCCAGCGGGGTACACATTTAGAACTCGTTTTGGTAGGTGGTAGGGCATATTAAATGTCCGCCTGGCTAGCTACCCCCATCTTATATAAATCTGCTGCCAAACAATATTAGCTTAATAGCATTGTTGTGTTCCGGTTGTCAGAGATAACATAGCCAGTCCCCCAAATAAGATGGGGTTTCCGGGTCAGTACGCTACCACCTTCGGCCTCATCTTCACTTAACATCAGGTGTGATTGAGGTCAAGTAGAAACCCGTCGTGCATTAAAAAAATATATATATATTAATGTCACTGACTGTACCTTTTCTTTACCGGCGGGAGGTACTATGAAGCACTACAGCCTTAAAGTATAGTAGGTATTAACTTTCCAACTTTAGCCAGTAACTTCGTAATTTCTTTCACCTTCCCAATTTTCCGTCGTCGAAGAAACAATACCCACGTCATCAAATTAAAAAAGTTTCAAATTTGGAATTTAATTTTATAAATTGATTGATGTGACTGCTAGGTGAAGCGTGTCAGGGAAATTATTTTTTTGCCCCCGACTCGATATGGTTCATAAAATTTCGTAATGGTTAAAAAAAATTGTTCCGTACCTTTAGGGTGCAAAAACCTACACCATCCGACCGTCAATCACAGGTGTCTACAGCTTCAGACGTAATATCACCAGTTGAAAATTTCACAGCATACTTATTTACGAGTACTACACCTATCATAAATAATCAAGAAATGGTAATTTCATACAAAAAACCTCGAAATACTAGCATTTTCTCAACATATTTTGTAAAATAAAACAAAAGCTCCAAACCAAGCGGGGTATCATCGATATCCAATGTTGTCCAATGAGAACGCGCCAAATTGCGAGCGAGCAATTGACTAACCAACCACAACCACACGTCACAACGTAGACGTAAATTACTTAATGAACCCACGGATGGTCTGTTTCTTGTGCATACTCTATTAGGTGTATCGTACACAATGTTGAAGTATTTTGGGAAACATCTGACAAACTAAAATTAGTTAAATGATAATATGTTTAAAACTTGATTGATACATTGGCTCCAGGCAAAGTGTTTCTGTAACCTTAAGGAATATTTAAAGAATTGAAATGTTTTGTAAAATGTCAAAAATCATATTTTCACAACATAAGTTCTTATAAAAAATTTCGAATCGTGTATTCATTTGGATAGGTAAAAGACAGAAATATTCATTATTAGAAATAGAAATTACTAGGAATTATTTTGGATACAGTTTTTTATTTTTATACAGATTTTATAAATTGTATTCAAAATAATTCCTAGTAATTTCTATTTTTAATTCTCATAATATATATTTCCGTATTTTACCTATTCAACACTAAGAAATTCGATAAATTATCCAAACAACTCGCTCGACGGTCGGATCAATACTTTTGGACCCATTCAAATATTTACGATACGAAAGTTTACATTTTAGTTAAATATCGTCTCACCCTGATATTTTTTAAATATGTCTGTCGGTTTGTTATCAATTCATTATTATGCCTCTAAACCGATCAAATATGAATCCGAGGTTAAATTAAATAATAGGCCGCGATAAAATAATTTTACGTAGGCGAAACCGCGGACAGAAAGTTAGTTTCCACGGCACCGATTAAACTTCACTGCACTCAAGATGCAGTTATAGTGACAAATGTGTCGTCACTTGGCACACCGTGAATGAAACTGCGTCAATCGCCACTTACAACACGACGACTGCCATAAACATAGTTCCCGCATCGCTAATAATTGCACTACGACGCACGCGCCGACACCATACTATTCACATCAAGATAAAATTCAGGAGCATACAACATTGTACACAATTCATGGATAGACGCGTGTGAACCAATGTAGTGATTGAAAAACAGAGCACGTATTGTACGACTGCCAAGAAGGAACTGCCTCGGTGACCGACATTTGTAATTGATTGTCGCAGTGACTTTCAAGGTTCTCAGAGTAGGTACTTGTATTTCTGTATCACTTTAAACTCATGTCGGTGCATAGTGCACCTTGAATTTTAATAGAGTACAGTTTCATAATGCTACTGTGTGTACCCGAGTACCCAAGTGCACCAAAAAAGTGATGTTTTTCGAGTGTATGTACATTTCTATTTTATTGAAGTGCAATGTAAAATAAACGTTTTTTGAAAGTTTTTTGGTTTTTATATCGTTATTTACGTCTTCGATGAGATTCTAAAATATAAGGGTAGCTTATGTACCTATATTTTTAAAACTCAATAAATTGTTGGTTCCAAAGTGTCCAGATAGGACTATTAAGACAGCTTAAAAGACAACCAAGATTACAATAAAAAAAAACTGCTGCAACAATTAAAACCGAGGTCAATGAGTAGCAGTGAATGAAGATGCGATGATGATGAACGATAAAATGCAATGTTATATTCCATATTCATCTCATTAATGATAAAGCAAACCTTGGCCCGTCCATACTTCTTAATTTGACAAAACTTTTTTGAAAGAAAATGGTTCCCACTACACTTCTATTGGAGTATACGTGTTCTGTGGCTTCACCTGTTCCAGAGTAATCAAATCTTACAAGTTGAAAATGTAACCCACTTCCCGGTATTATATTCAGCTGAAACTTCACATACGTATAAATTGAATGACAATATAACATTATGGTGTTTTTATACCCAAAAAGGATTAAATAATCAAGTAAAAATTACCTACATATCTAAAAACATACCAAAGGTAAACATGATGTTTGTCATCTAAGTGTCGATGTCGTAGAGTTAGCATGGCTTGTAACCGTTCTTTACAACTCTGGTGAAGTCTCCTAATGACGGACGGGCACTGACCAACGACTGACTTCTATTGAATACAAACTGGACAAACTGCTTAACGTGCCCTCTGAAGCGCATAAACACTCGTATTGAAATGCCATTATATCACCTATCCAAGGCCTGACCGCACCAGACATTGTTATATACCGACAAGTATAAACGGGTAGACAATAGGTAGGTAATCATCCTAATGTTTTTTTCAATAGAGCAAAATATGTTATAGTTTAAATGTCATATGGTGTAAAGTTAAGAATTTCTTAAAGGTCTGATTGATTGACGAATATGAACAACTTCATTTTTAAAACCTTCTGTATTTGAAGAAATAAATCAGTTTTCTTCTTTTTTATACACAACAACAAAAAATTATATTATTGATGACCTGTTTGGTGTAGTGGTTAGCAACTCTGACCACTATACCAAAAGGTTGCGGGTTCGAATCGCGCTAGGGGCATATGTTTGTGTGATGAATACGGGCATTGTGTACCCGTGTTATGGATGTTTTCGTTTATAATAAGTATTTATTTACAAAAAAAAATGTATTTATGTAGTATATCAACCATCTGGTATCCACAACACAAGCTTATAGATGCTTACTGTGGAACTAGATGGCGCTGTGTGTATGTCAAGGATATTTTATATATATATATAAATTGGTATAATTTACTTATTTATTATTTATGTAACATAATTTAAGTCTTCTTAGCTAAATTACTGTTAATATACTGTTAACACTTAAACGTTGTGAAGTGGACAAAGTGCCTACCACATATTTCAAAATATTACTGAGTTTATATATTATACGAATAACAAAAAATAATCTTGGTAACCCAAAGACTGATATTATAACTTTAAAGCATTTGTCTGTGGCATTGTAGCACCAGAACGATTGAACCAATTAAAAACTATTTTTTCGAATGCTGATGTTTGTGAGATGGTTCTTAGCGATAGTTGATGAAAATCATTTCAGGCATTTCGAAGATATTTAGCTTTAACACATGGCATTTGTTTACATAGGTTTTTTTATACTGAGGGATTTATTAACAATGGTTATTGTTAAAAAACCTCCTCCCTTTTGAATTTATTTATTTCAGTTAATAGTTAATTTGTCGATAATCTAACAGAATCCAATTGGATATGAATATAGATACATCGACTACGGTAGCTCTGAACAAAAGAAGAAATCAAGTAAAATTGGCTACATTTTGTCACTTTTTCTAAAACAAAATACCTACTTGTCCCATTGAGGTTTTCTTGTGAACATACCAACGTAATAATAAAATTGTAAAGGCAAAAACTAACGGATGTAGGTTTCAATAGATAAGTTCAAATTAAAATTGATAATTTACCAATTATGAAAAAAAAAATTATCCGGTTTCAATATCACAAAATGATTCATTTTCACGTGAAATTAAATTAATAGCTTGTTTAGTTGTGTTCTACTGAAACAAGTTGGAAGGTTTTTAATTTACGTACTCTTTTTTTATATTTTAAACCAGCTATCCGCCCGCGGCTTTGCTTGCGTGGAATAGCTTTATCACGGATTTATGTTTAATTTGTGAATTCCGCGGGAACTACTCACTTTATCGGGATAAAAAGTATCCTAAATCTTAATATACAGGGTGTAACGGTTAAGTGTAGTCATATTTTAAGGGCTTGTTCTACCCATCAATACGAACAACTTTTACTATGGGGGCAACTTCGAAATCGCGAAAAAAAAATCAGCTGTTTCATACATTGCATCGGGAGGTTATTGAAATTTTCTATGGAACAGCTGATTTTTTTTTCGCGATTTCGAAGTTGCCCCCACAGTAAAAGTTGTTCGTATTGATGGGTAGAACAAGCCCTTAAAATATGACTACACTTAACCGTTACACGGTGTATATCAAATTTCATCCAAATCCGTTCAGTCGTTTCGCCGTGATTGAGCAACAAACAAATAAATAAACAAACAAACATCCAAACTTTCGCATTTATAATATTAGTTAGATTAGTTAGATTTTCTTACGCTCGCACTTTGATACGATTTTGCCTTCTCTGTAGTTGAACAATCGTGACTTCTTGAAGCGTAGTCAATAATACATTTTAATAGATTGTTACAAATAGGTATTCTGCTTGCAGAAGCGTGATTACGATTAGTCCTTAACCCCGTGGTGCTACGGCGAGGTCGTAACGACCCGAGTCATTTTCAAATGACGTTATGTTTTAGTATAGAAACTACTTTGAACTTTTAAATAGTTGAAGTTAAGACTCATCTACTCATGAAATTATAATTTATAAGTCGGTATATTTTATTACATAGGAATTATATGTGAAGCGAACAAAACATTTTGTTACATTTGAATAGGTACTCAAATCCATTCAAATTCTAATTAAAATTGTAAATGCGAAAGTTTTAAGGTTTGTTGCTAAATCCAATGAACGCATTTGGATGAAATTTGGTACATAACTACAATATGCTTTGAAATAGATACTTTTTAACCTGATAAAGTGAGTAGCTTCCGCGGATAAACCAATTTTTATATAAACGAAATTATGGGTGTAGCCGCGGGCAATTATTAGTACATATTCTGTATTATCCCATATTGATTCTATTGTTCATATTACACGTCTAATCGTTAACACTAAATAAATTGTGTTTCAGATATTTTTATAAAATATCCGCTTTTATTTTTTCACACTATAAACAGAGTAAGGAAGTGGTCTTAACCATTACAGATCCCGCTGATTCTAAAATAAAATAATGCACAATTATCGACATGTCATTTAGTTTCAGGATTATTACAAGGCGGTAATGTATTGCTAATACAAAATACAAATGTGTCATGCATTTAGAAATAGAAAATTTTTGCCTATGCATAATAATATTATGCAGGTTTATATGACAGAATTGTATGTTTAGTTTTTTTTTTTTTTTTTTTTTTTTTTATTGAAGAGGTGGGCAAACGAGCAAGAGGCGCACCTGATGGTAAGTGTCACCGCTGCCCATAACCATCTACGGAAACGGAAGATCCGCAGTGGCGTTGCCGGCCTTTAAGGAAGGAATATGCTCGCTTCTTGATTTAGTGTATGTATTATATTATATGTAAGTAAAAAGATACAGACATTCCTCATTTGTATTTTATTTAATATTAAATAGGTATTTATTTTCTCAGTGCACGTATGTATGTCTATCCTAACGAACCTGTTTTCCTTCAAATTTGCAGGGTCTTGCTGAAAGAAATCTCTTTTTAGAGATAAACTAGTGCATTTTGTACAACTGGTATCTAGTATGTATTTGACTTTTATGTGTACTCGTGTGCAATAAATTATAAATAAATAGGAATATTCGGACCATAATGACCCACTAATAAAATTTTTCTCTTCATTCACGAAGGTAGGTATAACTTTTATTCTTAGAACAATTTTCATTACGTTTGCGCGTTCTTTGTAGATCTGTAATTGCTCTTTAACCTTCACAATACCTACTACGATTTATCCTTTGACGTTAAATTGAATATACTTTTTTCATCTTAAACTTTCGTAATTTTAATTACACGTAAGGTAACCGAAAAATGTTTTACATTCTTAAATAAGCTGCCGTATTCTAGAAGTCTCGCCAAAGCTAAGTTTAGTATTTAATTGTATATACATTAAGAAGTTTTGTGATATGACAAAGCTTTGACACCATAAAATTTATCTTGATTTACGTACAGCCCTAACTTTGCAACTTTAAGGTCGCAAAGACCCGCACTCCCGCAGTATTAACATACAAACTTATTTACACAAATCAACTTTTAACCCAAAATAAACTTACATTTTAGCGCCGAGTAGTTGGAGGTCTGGCTGCTGAACTGTAAACACTAGTGCGAAACACCCACCAAACACTCGAAATTATATGCACTTAACATCGTAATGTCATATTCACTCGCGGGCGCGACAACGACCGACACAGATCACACGTCCGACGGCTACGGCAGATGCCGGGGCACTGAAGCTGTGCTATCATGAAGCTGGAGCCTTCGGAACGGCTAGGAAAGGGCGAGTTTCCCTCCCCCGCCCTCACGCAGGCTTTTCCGCCACTTTCCGCACTCGCGGCTCAACGGACTGACACTCGAGGCGAGAATTATTGTCCTTTTTCGAATAATTTCCAAGTTCTTCATTTTACTAGCTTTTTACGTTGCTTTATAAGTCTTTCCTCCCATAACTAACAATTTTAGGGGCTGAATTTACTATCAATAAGAACTTAAATATACCTAGTAAAAATGTCGTGTTTCTGACTTCAATAGTACCTATCAACCCTGCTTTGATGAGTCAGTCGGCATATCTAAGATACCTACGTACTATTTTTATATGTTTTCAAATTCTATTAAAACTATACACATACTGCTGATAAAAAAAAAATATCGAGTACCTACCCATACAAAGTAAACCATTCTGAAACTACCTTTAGTATGTAATTCCAATAATTTTCAGCTGAATTCGGTTGTAGTTCCAATTGGAAAATTGTTTTTAATCAGGAGTGGGGGTCATCAGCCGAAAATTATTGGACTTCTATACTAAAGATGACTTCAGAAAGGTTTACCTTGTATTGGTAATCGAAATTTTTCTAATCGTATTCCACTATAACTCCTTGGGAAAAGTTGTTCTTAGTCAAGAGTGACGTCACCAGTTATTGGGAATTATACAAATTCAATGTATGTATGCCTGAAATTTTCTTGATAAACAATAATACAATTTTTTTTTTACATGCGAGGGCGGCAAACGATCATGCGGGTCACCAGATGGAAAGCAATCACCGCCGCCCATGGACACCCGCAACACCAAAAGGGTCACAGATGCGTTGCCGGCCTTTGAGGAAGGTGTAAGCACGTTTCTTGAAGGTTCCAATGTCGTACTCGTTCGGGAATACCGCTGCCGGAAGTCCGTTCCACAGGGTGGTCGTACGTGGTAAGAAGTTTCTTGAGAAACGTACAGTGGTAGACTTCCACTCATCCAGGTGATGTGGATGGAAATTTAATTTTCGGCGAGAAGTGTATCGGTTAAATTGAGCAGCGGGTATTAGCTCGAACAGTTCTTCAGAACACTCCCCATGAAATATGCGATAGAGAATGCAGATGTTTTTTGTATATTAGTGTTACCTACGTTATGATAATGTCAGGCATCGAATAATAGGAAGCATGAATTGAAAATTTAGGAAACCCCCAAGGAACCATACATAGGTAATAATATAATACAAGTAGACCAAGGAACTATGTTAAAAGTTAAATATCCTCTAAACCGCTGTACTCCACTATAACTATAACCGCCTCCGTGGCTCAATGTAAACAACATTGGGTTCACGAATCGGAGGTCGCAGGTTCGATCCCCAGCGGGGTACATGTTTAAGTACTCGATTTGGTTGGAGGTAGGGCATTTTAAGTGTCCGCCTGGCTAGCTACCACCATCTTATCAAATCTGCCGCCAATAGCAGCAAATTTAATACTATTGTTGTGTTTCGCTTGTCAGAGATAAGATAACCAGTCCCCCAAATATGTTGGGGTTTTCGGATCAGTACGCTTCCACCTTCAACCTCATCTTCACTTTAAATTAGGTGTGATTGAAGACAAGTACTAACCCGTTGTCCATAAAAAAAACTGATCATTCAATACCTAATACTTTATTTTCATAGGAAAAATTTACACTTTAAAATTTAAAAGTTTTTGATAAGGCTCTCGGGATTCGATCATTTGATCAAACATAAGCTAAGAAGACAGTTTAATATTAAATATATAGAAAAAAAACACTGAAATCGACCCATCCGGACAAAGACTAGACAACCGTCAGTGAAGAACACCACACTTGACATACCACTTGACATACACACGTAATACTTATCGTAACAATAAAATTCATACACTGTTATTCTGTATCATTAGTAGAGCACAAATTTGTATACACCCACATTTAATATAGAAGACTAACTTTCCGCCCGCGGCTTCGCCTGCGAGTAATAACTTGATCGAGGAAATTTGTTTATCCCACGGGAACTACGCACTTTATCGGGATAAAAGATATCCTATGTCTTAATTCTAAAGCTAAAAGTGTTTTATTCTGTCAGTATTCTTAAAAAAAAAAACAATAATTAAGCTTGTTCTTGTTTAACCATGTTGTGTATACATCCTTGGGATTCCAATCTAGTTCGAATCTAAGTTAACTTTAAGTTCTTCTCATGTACGATTGTAATCTGTTTTGTGTACCGATAAATAAAATAAAATAAAATAAAATCCAGGGTACATTCTATTTATACCGTTCATCCGTTTCGCCGTGATTGAGCAACTAACAAACAAACATCCAAACTTTCGCATTTATAATATTAGTTAGATTACTAATTTGCAAAAACCTGACGTTGTCGTATTCGGCATTTTGTAATTATGATGATTTCCCACAAATTCGTATTATAAAATTGGCAATCCCAGTTCAAACCCACACTTCCATCACCTCAATATCAGGCCACCCGCCACAAGCTACCGTGCCCGTTAAATAATAAATAAACCCTAGACGTTTAATGAAAATGTGTTACAAACTTCCTTCGTTAAATCGTAATAGCTACATATTGGGTATTCAGCAGCACGCGTGCTGCGGAAATTAGTAATTAAGCTTTAGTTTGTAGGTTAGTTCATAAATTTAGTACCCCCACCTAATATAATATGCTCTAAGCCACTTAGAACATACAAGGTAGGATCTAGAGGATTTTATCTACATTCTCTTCCTACATATAGTTTCCTATGGAATAGTGTATATCTCTAAAAAAATCTTTAATTCCAAGACTGCATTATGAGATGTTGGAGAATAAATAAATAAATAAATATCTTTGCACATACACACAGCGCCGTCTAGTTCCACACTAAGCAACTAGGCTTGTATTATGAATACCAGATGGTTGATAAACTACACAAATTCATTTTTGTTTTGTAAATAAATACATATATAAAAGAAAAACATCCATAACTCGGAGACACATGTCTGTATTCATCATACAAACATATGCCCCTAGCGGGTTTCGAACCCGCGACCGTTTGGTATAGTAGTCAGAGTTTCTAACCACTACACCAAACAGGTCGTTAAATAAAAGTATTATAACGATAGCTCGAAAGTGCATATTCGATAGGTATTGTTCGTGCAATGGACCATTCAAATTCAACAACGTCTGTGTATTGGGGTATCGTGAGTAGCTAACTAAACGCTCCATTGTTGACCTCCGACATGTCGGTTATGTGTAGGTACGTATATCAAGCTGTACGGTATTATATAGCTTTGTTATATACCAAGACAACAATCAATACGGCTCTATGAGGACCATTTGACTAGGCGAGTGATGGGCATAGACGAGAGCAAAAGACCCCAACGACCTCCTTTTTTTTATTTTATGGACAACGGGTTCGTACTTGACCTCAATCACACCTGATGTTAAGTGAAGGTGAAGTCGAAGGTGGAAGCGTATTGATCCGGAAACCCCAACACATTTGGCTACATAGGACTAGCGTTCGTCAAAGAAATATTCTGTCGCTGTATGGTTTATCGTACAAGCAATGTGTCGACCAACAGAGTATCTACGGTCTTTCGAACCACAGTTCTTCGTATGTTTGTATTTCGATATTCACTTACGAACTCAACAAATTTTAACCCTGTAAAAGGTTCCCTGGGGTTAACTTGCCAAGATAAGTAATTCCACACGGGCGAAACCGCGGGCGAAAAGTTAATATATACATAAACAGTAGTGCATGAATATAATACATTCTTATGCAAATTTAATCAAAATCGATAATCTATAGTCGACATACAAACAGACAACCATTTGAATTGCCATTCAATGAATCGTTCAATGCGCTTGCGCCGATCTATAAATAGAACTCTATAAACACCGACATGACTGCACATACGATACAATTTAATATAACTATATATACGAGACATGTGTAGGTAATGCTGGGAATAGAAATTGTAATGTCAAGCCATGTCAGGCAGCCGTAGTTAGTCACGTTTATTTCGCAGAATCGCTACGACACGAGATTTGGTAATGATTAAGCAGAAAATTAAAACTAATGTACTAGATGTAGATATGTAAGTCGGCATATCCCAGAGGTCATCAAGATGAAATATCTTTTATTATTACTCACCAAAACCAGTTAAGATGTGGTAATGTGAAAAATGTATATCTATCAAGAATAAGAACATGCCTCAGTTGTACGGAACCCACAGTATAAGGTACACATTATCGCATTAAATCTATTCAAAAACTATTTTTCAGACCAATTCATAAGCAAAAAATTCGATTCGATCGTACGAAACCCGATGCACAGGGCATAATGTATAATTTCTTACCTTTAGAAATAAGTTATACATTAACACTACTTTAAAAAACAAGTTTTAATACTCCATCATGATTGATAGATAGATAGATAGATAAGCATTTATTTGCATCCAAGTACACATACATAACAAATTTTACATATGAAATATACAACTAAAACAATAAAACACAAGTACAGAAACAACAAATATTATGTGTGTGCCGCAGTATACAAAAAGCCTACAGCTCAGTGTATGTATTTTCCCGAGGCGGGCAAAACACTGGTATTCTGCTGAAACCTGAGGGTTGGTCTGGGACAAATGGAATTTTGAAATGTGTTTGGTGTTATCAAATTAAAACTAACGCTATTGCTAAATGAATATTCTATTACAAAGACGAGTAATATAAAGTTCATCAAGGAGTCCCAATGGCAATCTCCCGGCTCCATCTTCAGACCCCATCATGCGTAATGGAAAGTGTATTTTTTTTTTTTTTTATGCATAACGGGTTGGTACTTGACCTCAATCACACCTGATGTTAAGTGAAGATGAGGTCGAAGGTGGAAGCGTACTGACCCGGAAACCCCAACACATTTGGGGGACTGGCTATCTTATCTCTGACAACCGGAACACAACAATGCTATTAACATTGCTGCTTGGCGGCAGATTTAGATAAGATGGTGGTAGCTAGCCAGGTGCTTATGGTCAGAAAACAAACTAGCCAAAATTCGACTATCTTGCCATTTGCCATCAGTGAGTTCCAGTCCCTACATCCCGATACCATCATCAGCTCGATGGTACCGTAACATTGCATTGCTACCGAATTTTCCAATGCCAATTTTCAAATGCTCAATCAAATACCAGCAAACAGTTGAAACGAACAACTACATTGTAAACTAAATAAAAGCTTGTAACTTATTTTGTAATCTCTGTAATATTGTGAACGGTGTTATAAACATATAGATATACTTGTTGGAAAAAAATACTATTCATTTACCAACTAGACTATCCATCCGATACAGTGATCCCTTGACATGCCTCCGAGCAAGCTCTAACTGTCGTCGAAATTCATTTCTCATTTGAATCAGCAATCTATTTAACAAACTTAACGAACACAAAACTTTGGACCTATTTAACACAAAATCCACTGTTAAAAACATTCACAACTAACTTCTTCGGCCCCACCTTGAGTGCGGCACACTCCTAAAGACGTCATCAGAGAGAGTTTATTTATTTTTAGCTGATAAGTGTTGAAACATTTTATGTACCTTTGTATTTCTGCTGTTGCTGTTTCGAATGAAATAAAAAATAAGTTCTGCATTACAAAAATACTTTTGAAAACAAACTTTTAACACTCCATCATGATTAGAACATATTAGTCTTATCTAAACGTATATGCAAAATGTCGTATACCTACGTATTAAAATAGCTGAATTCCGCTTCGTGTATTCCATAATCACGTAGGTACCTAACTTGTTTGGAGGGCAATCAATACTACTTCGCGGCAAACTTAAATTAGGTATTTAAAAAAATACCCGACAGCATATTTTGTATGTTGCGGACGCCATGTTGGATTTTTGCCATAAAATGCATCCTATGAAGCCGGGTACCAAGACGAATCTAACTACACCATGACTTCGAAATCGGTCAAGCCGTTTAGGCCACCCGTGTAGGTCAAAGTGTGTTCGCCAAAGGAACATACGCTCGAAAACATTACCCTCCTTCCTTGGGCAGTCGGATAAAACTAACCTACATACCCGCTGTTTAAACGTATACATATTGTATCCATTTATAGTTTCCTCATCTAAATTGTAATATTGAAAAAACTCAATTAAAATAGCGCCATTCCTTCGTCCGCATCGCTTAAAAAGCTGTCGATTTATATCTGCAAGCTTTGTTGAGTCCATTAAACTGATGGGGGATAATTGATGCTTTTGGGTTCCGTGTACGCTGCTCCAGTCTTCCCTTTTTCGGAAATTCATCGTCTTAAGCCGCGTCCCCAGTAAGCGACATTTGTTGAGCGACATATGTCCGGAAAACATCGGTCAACATCGCCTCACGTCGCCCGATGTCTGGCCTACGTCCACATCACTTTAGTCCAACCTATTATGTCCCCGGAAGAGGTTCCAAGTGTTGTTCAGTGCAGCTTATTTAATTATGGTTAATCTCAAGGTGACTATGTACAAATTCCGTGATGTCGCGAGACATGGGCAAAGTTTGACGTCGCCTGATATCTTCGAGGATACATGTCGCAAGACTAATGTTGCCTAGTTCGCGCTTTACGTACTAAACAACTTACAATTAAAAGAATTTTATTAAAACCACAAAGTCTTACTCGTGCCACTGAAACCGTAAAACATTTTGAGTGTTACTATAAATAGCTTTAGAGAATAAAGGAAAGGAGTAAACACGTGACCGCATGACGACTGTAACACTTCAAACTTCAAGCATTTATTTCAACGTGATATATATGACATCATTTGTTGAATGTCAATTTCAATGTACTGGAAATAATAAAGGCTTTTTATATTTATCTGTCAGTCGGTATGTCCAAGCTACTACCGCTTCGGAAAAGGAAATCCTCTTTGGGAAAAGACGAGGCACAACCCCGCAGGATCATTGTTGTCCTTTTTTTTAATAAGAAGTAAGTATACAAACTAATACAATTTTATAATTTTGGAGAGCTGGTCGAAGTACACCAAGCACTATATAGCAAAACAATGAAAATTTACAAAAACCCCGTGTTTTTTTATGTGTTTGTGTGTGTACAACAAAGTATTAAATAATAATAATAATAGCTTATTAGCTTAGCTTTTAACATAGTTGATATAGTTTTCGGTGATATAACCGTTTGTTTTCTCTGAGGATTTCTAGATTTTTAATTTTCGGTTTAGGTGAGATCTTCGATAGCTCCGTAGCATGACATCGTTTCTCGCGCGCTACGCGAGGGGAGAGTGGGATAGTTGTATATTTCGCCCAAACGAATGAACAGTACAACAATTATCTCGCGCGACAAACGATGCTGTATGAATCAGAGAAATGCGGAATGCTGCATACAACGGCAGCCGGTTCCTGGTCTTCCTGGGGGTCCCTGAGGTGCATCCACGAGCGGTTCAGGCGAATCCTTACACCATTGTCACTACCGGAAGTATAAAGGTTTTGGAATGACGTATGGCGGATTGAATGAAATTTGAATATTTTGAAATGGAGCACGAATCTCATACGAGTCAGCGCCATATATATTTTTTGAACTCGTTTTAAACGTAGAATTACGCCGCGAGGTGGCGTGGCGAGTGCCACGAGGCAAGTCTCTGTTTGAAATAATGAATTGAAATATAAAAATATTAGAATGGAGAAACACAAGATATATTCAAAATACACAAAATACACTTAAAATAGTCAGATTTTAAATTTTTTAAGCTACTGCTTATTCAAAAGCCAATTTTCCCCTGAGAAGAACAAGCAAGAAACTCGAGAGGTTGCTCTTTTTAAAAAACAGGTTTTTATGTTACAAAATTATTAATTATTATTTTATATTATAATATTTCATTATTAATTGTGAAATAGCCTGGTTATGCGAACAGGTTGTTCATGTCCATGAATGTTTATCATCTAAATAATCTGATATTTTATAATATGCTTTCTCAATAAGTTTCTGTTTTATACTATCTACAAATTTATTGAAAGGAAGATTTTGTATATCAACAGGATCCTTATTGAAAAAGCGTATACATAACCCTTGAATTTGAATTACTGACTTTGCGGAGGCGACTTATGTGACCTGCAAGTTTATCTTTATTAAAATCAAAATCATATTCACGGAGTTGTTTTGTTTTTACGACTTAGCCTCATGCCTACCCTCACTCTTGGTGCTTTCTACTATACCGAACATAGTTAATGGTGTCGATTCGGATGTACACCAACTAAACTAAAACAAGTTTTGGAGTGGTGCCGTCGCATCGTACTGTTCCAGAGAGAAAGAGACAGTACTACTTTAAACCTGGTTTTAGTTTAGTTTTGTTTAGTTGGTGTACATCGGAATCGACATCACTGTCGATGTTATTATTCCTAATACAACTAAGCAATTTTGTAAGAGTATAATTTACGATCTAACCTATAATGTCCAACATCACATCAAAACTTTGCACCTCCAAATATATTCATAAACTATAGATATCTCTAACTGGTAACCACTAGTTACCTACAGCCCTTGTTTATATAGACAGTTATTAATTTTAGTTGTGTTTCAGGATAATTTCAAAGGACTATTAAGCCTGGCCGTCGGAGATATCGTTGACCGCAAAGCTGAAGTTACTCTCGTATCGGCATCCGCCAGAGATCGACACGCGTCGGCTCACAGCTTCACACAATAATCAGCGTCAGTGTTGCGAACTTACATTTTTGCCCACAAATTAGGGGCAATCGACATCTGTTCAACGTACTTAAGAAGGCTTAATCTGTCCAGTGGCGCCCTCATTTCATAAATTAAGATTTCTTTTTATATGCAGCAAATCAAAAATATTGCTCTGATTTGTACACGGAAGCCTTAATGCTATAAATAATATCTAAATAACTTTAATTACTGCTATTTTCGAGAATTTAATAATAATCGTGAATTCTGTAAAATAATCCCCATCAAAGCTATTTAGGTATTATTTATAATTAGCTTTAAGGCTATCCAAGTGCAACTGAGAGCAACATTTTTGATTTATGCTGCATTTAAAAATAAATCTTAATATATCCAATGAGGGCGCCACTGGACGGAATAAACCCTCTTATGTTGCAAGCTTCTATATTTTTGATCAAGCTTAAGTGAGACAAACAGACGCCAAAATTATTCCGTTTGTCAAGTAAAATAGAATGAATATTTCACAAATAGCAAATTTTGAATACGAGGGCGGGATGAAATGTAGTTAGCAGTAATGAAATGGGGGTATAAAAATTGATTTTATTTTTCACAATAGTCTGCAGCGAGCTCTATACACTTCATCAACTTAGCCTTAATTCCTAAATTTTAACGATTGCATATGATGGTGCATTCACACCTAAAACAGCTTTCATTCATCGACAATCTCTCCTCCCTTCATTTTTTTTTGTATGCACAACGGATTAGCACTTGACCTCAATCACACCGATATTTTAGTATAGTGAAGATGAGGCCGAAGGTGGAAGAGTACTGACCCGGAAACTCGGAAGTACAAAAAACTTAAACTAACACATACAATAAGTAAATTTTAAATCTAGCAGTATTTACGTATGATATTTATCGATTTTTTTTGACTACGCTGCAGAGATGAGCCTTTTCGCTAATTTATTGATATGAGGACCCATTGCATTTTGGCGTCTAAAGTAGGTAATGCCCAAAAATACAGTAGAATCTACGAGGTTTAAACTTGGCCTTTTTATCGTTATATTTGTGGGCACCACCTTGACATTGGGTAGTACAAATTTTACAGCAGCTTCACCAATTCTCATCAAACATAGCTAAGAACCAGTCCCCGCGTTTAACATTTAATTAAAAAAACCGCACTTAAACAAAACACTCGTCGTTATTCTATCGGGGGTTAATAAATACAAGTAATATATAGTAAAACAAACTTTGACCTATAACTAAACTTGAAGACTATTCATCTACAAACCTTGAAACAGTCGTCTCCGGAGTTGATCCAGGTAACGTTAATTAATTTATGAACCCACAACCGCTTCCGGGGAAGATCCGGGGTTGTTGAATAGCTAATTTTTAGACTGGATAGACGTGGTTTTTGGGAAATAATGATAATATATCTACTACACTAATTCAAAAGATTCAGCATTAATATGAATCTTTACTATTCTGAATCTTCTGTCGGATGATATAATTTTTTATTTTATTTATTTGTATAAGATATAAACAGTCTTACAAATGTTTTCAGTATAATAATTTGTTACTAAGGACTTATTGTTTCACTAATTAATTACTGACATAACTAAGATTTCCATTGCGGCAGGAGGACAGGCATTGCGAGGAGAAAAGAAAATGTAATATTGAGTACCGGCTTTTGAGACCCGAATGCCATAAACATTCGAATCCCATAAAGTGTAAGTTTATTTGAAAATAATACTATTGTTGATCATTATAAAGTACACTCTCAAAAAATTATTATTATCATTATTCCCAAAAATAATGTATGGAATATAGAAATAAAAAGGGTAGAGTAACGAGAAGAAATTGTTCTTTTTGGTAATTCGCAGTAGCCCCGAATGTTTGTTAACCTATTGCTTTAGGATTCAATCAATATTAAATAATTAAAATACTCTATATGCTTTTTGGTGGAAATTAGCTGAATGATGTTCCATTTATGATGGGCCCTCCTGACACAAGTATACTGTATACTTAATAGGAGATCCCAACCTTAGTCTATACTTTATGCCTATACTAAAGTCGAAAATAAACTTTTTTCATTTTCATTTATTAATTCCTGAAATGCGTATGTTTTCAGTTTTGATATCAAATAAAGTCAGAATATTGTGCAGCAAAGGTGATTGAAATCAGTGATTGTGTACGCATGGATGTGAGAATATGATTACTGAGCTTTCGGGCTCCAACAAAAAGCTAAAATCATTTTCATCAAAGTTATGCTAGAATACCTACACATATCCATCTATTATCTCGGAGATATGGATCTCAATGAGTACAGCATAATTATTGATAATATCTATATATTGGTCATGTTTAGTTACAGCTCAGACGTAGTGGAGAGTACACAGTGATCAGCTCAGCTCCGTGTTTGTATAAGAAACAGCACTAGTAGCATGACAGGCGCGATAAACCTTTATGTCGCGCGCGATAATATTTGTCCTGCTCATTCGCCTGGACGAAATATACAACTATCCCACTCTCACTCTTACGTAGCGCGTAACAAACGATATCATATTACGGCGATGGAACGATCATCTCAATCTCAGATCAGACATGCGTGGACTGGGGTGGCTATAGGGGGAGGTCAGAGGCCACACACCATGGGTGTTTATCCCGATCAAATAGATCAGACACTTACCGCAACCGGAGTTGCACTCGGTGTCTGACTTATCACGTAAAAGGGTTGTTATATCAAACCAAGAGACATATCAAGGTACTTCAATCCAGTGCATTTCTATTCGCAGCACATTCCCACACTTGGATGTACATGTACAGTCGGCAACACAATTAAGGCAGCAGATTTGTGTTTTCGAAATAGACATAGACACATATTTATTTGCCACCACACTATAGCAACAACAATATTAATAAAAACAAGAAAATTATCACAATATATAGAAACAGATTTTGAAATACGGCGAGTGCAGTGTGATGTCAAAAATGGACTCCATCTCAGCATATGATGTAGCAATTGTTACAGCGCTGGTTTTCAGAGAAGCCCATTTATACGTAGGAGAAAGCCTAAACGGAAATTGTTGTTCAAGTTTAACTAAAATTTATCTATCACACGATGACATGATAGGTGTATAGACACAAAAGAATAACAAAATCCAACCAAGACAGTACTATATTAATTATATGCCAAGACCATCCGAACAATATCTTAAAAATTTGCCTGCTACCTTCATTGTGTTGCCGACTGTACATATATTTAGTTGCTTGTGTTCTTTCGCCTTTTATTGTCCTTTGGCGACACCAAGCGAATAACGCTCCACTAAAAAAAAATTGCGTTCTTATTTTGAATTAGTTCGGGTTCGATATTTGGAAGATTTATAATAAGAGTTACTAGATGCCGTGTCGTTTCGAAATAAATCAGTGCAGAGCCAAAGCTGAATGAAACAGACATGAAATTTGGACCGTAGGTTTTTCAAAGTTCTACCCCTACAAATAGAGGTTGAAAGATTGTAAGTTAGTCATTTTGACAATTAGAGACGTGTGGTTTAGGCACGTAAAAAGAATAGATCCTGTAGGAATCTTGTAGTGAACTGTGTAGGGCTGGTCACAATAAACGTCCAAGTAGTATTTCTGTAAGTCATTTATTTAACACTTTAAAGTTAGTTAACGGAGAGCGTGAGCCAAAGAACAGAGGGCCATCCTTGTTGCCATATAAAATAACATATATTTTAAATTGAATGTTGCCAGCAACAGATCCTACCCGTCTCTTCCCGTGGGTGTAGCAAAAGGCGACTAAAGGACTTTTCACCAAAACATCTATAGATTTGCACTTTTTAACAGCTATGAGCTCATCCCCTGTCCCGTTTGCATTTCCTTATATTTTTAATATTTGTAACAAATTTTATGTTTGGGATATTTCTTGATCACCGCATTTGGGATAAAAATCGTGAATGATATAATGTTTATGAATGAATGTAATGGTTGCTTTTCGATTAAATTTAACAAAAATTAAATTGTAACTTTTAGAAAACCCTCAAAAGTGTTAAAAGCTAATCAAAACGGCTTAACCAATTTTCATCAAACATGGCTAAGAACATTAAAAAACCGCAATCGTGTTACTGAGATACGTCCGGATAAAGAGACAAACGCCGTCGTTTTTCGTCGGTGGTTAAAAAGATATGGCGTACGTGTATGTTATTAAAAAAAAATTACCAAAGGTTGCGTGGAAGAGATCGCTCTTAGTGATAAGGCAGCCTAATTGAACTCTTTTCAGTATTGTGCTTTGTAAAATGTATATTCTCCCTTTGGTGCAATAAAGTGTATTTGTCTTGCCTTGTCTTGTCTTGTCTTACCTATTAAATCAATTCAGAGATGACAATTCTCAGATACTTCCGCATTTTGCAGATTCCCCGAATCCCGAACGAAATTGGAACGCCTCCCATTTGAAACGCACATGTGTGAATTGGCCTCTAAAAATTCCCGTAACGTTTTCAATCCCCTTGGAGTTTGAAGTTATTTGGGTGGTGAGTAAACTTATCCGTGTAGTCCGTGTATAAAGGATATTTTATCACCGGTACGCTTCAATTTTACTAACTGTGTCGATAAAATATGATAGGGCAGTACATTTATGTTGAGAACACTATAACTTTCCCATTTTCTTTCTCTTTGTTTTTACAGTCGCAAACTTTCGACGTGTTTCGAAGTAGACAAAGAGAGATTTGAAAGTTTCAGGCTCTCTATTAAATATTATACAGGGTGAGAATCGGGATGAAAATGCAGTACGTGGTGCTATATTTTGATCTATAATGTGGGGTTCACACGGGTCGATTTCCTATATAAGATGTTTAACTGCACCACGAACATTCGCTAGTCTTGAAAATTCCAGAGCATAATGTCATCCAGGTGTACAAATCAATTGTGTTAAAAGATAAATGTCTTCGAAACGGCTGAACCGATTTCCGCCAAACATGGCAACAATGTTTAGTGCAATAGTTAGAAACCCTATACCAAAAGGTCATGGGTTCGAATCCCGCTATGTTATATGTTTGTGTAATGAATATGGACACGTGAGTCCTGTTAACGAATTAAATCACCGAACAGACATAAGATCAGACATAAGATAGCCAGTCCCCCAAATGTGTCGGGGTTTCCGGTTCAGTACATTTCCACCTTCGACCACATCTTCACTTAACATCAGGTGTGAGGTCAAGTACCAACCCATTGTCCATAAAAAAATTACACACACACTTACTTTGGCATTTATAATATTAGTTGGGATTAGTTAGCAGATTTGGGATATATGGGATTAGTTGGGATAATAAGAACTAATTAATTAATAAACACTACCATCATAATTAGTGTATTAATAAGAGTTTCCATAAGAAAACTACAACCTAATAATGTCCTTTTTAACCGATTTCAAAAAGGACAATTCTTATATACTCAAGTACGTGCTCGAGGAATCGCCAATTCACTTCTGATTTTAACAAGATTCTGCATGATTGATGTCTCACCACAATTGCCACGAGTCGTTAGGGAACAGACAGGGGCCCGTTTGAAATTATCAAGTTTCAGATCACGTCTGTCCGATATCCTACGCCGAGATAATCTTTATAATTACAGACCATGCCCGACAAATATCTCAGTTTAATATAATAGGAGATGGGTAGACAGGTATATCATCAATTAAACTCCACATGGCCTACGTCCAGCAATGGACTTCCACGTTTCCCACCCAAAGGCGTAACCTTTCACAAGCGTAAACACTAAGATTTAGTTCGTAAAAGATTCGTAGAAAGAGACGTAATATATTTTATTAAAACAGGTTTATTAGATGTTTATAGTTTTTGTGAATACAAGTGAAATAACTTTAACATAAATTGCGAAGAAGAGTGCGATTATCATACTTAATGGATATTTAATTTAATTCAAATTAAATTTCTAAATGAAAATTTAGAAAAACCCGCAAAAACATGCGATTAAAACAATACAGTTGAACCGATTTTGATAAAAAATACCTTTTTTTTATGCATAACGGGTTAGTACTTGACCTCAATCACACCATAGCCTTAAAACCACCCCGCTGGAAAACCTGCTTTCTAACATAGAAAACCGCATTCAAATCTGGTCACCAGTTTGAGCTAGCTACGGTGCCACAGATAGATATACACACTCATAGCGTTCAAACTCCTTTTACGTCGGGGGTTAATGAGCAACTCTGTAGGACTATTAAATTTTAAGTACATAATTCTGTTTTATTCTACGCATACGTATATGGTCATGGAAGTAATAAATACTATCAAAAATCTTTTATCATCGACTTTTATCATCATCATCAGCCGAAAGACGTCCCCCCAAAGATCTCCACAACGATCGGTCCTGCACTGTCCGTGTCCAGCGGCTTCCCGCAATCACTGAATCGTCGGTGCACTTCGTGGGGGGCCTGCCCACACTGCGTCTTCCGGTGCGTGATTGCCACACGAGAACCTTTCCGCCCCAACAGCCGTCGGTCTTACGAGCAATGTGCCCCGCCCACTGCCACTTAAGTTTAGAATTCTTCGGGCTATATCGGTGACCTTGGTTCTCCTGGAGACCTCCGCATTTGACACCAGGAGATACCGAGCATTGCTTCCTTCTCCATTGCCCTTTGGGTGACCTTAAGCCTTCTTATGAGGTCTATAGTGAGCGACCACGTTTCAGTTCCATATGTCATCACTGGCAACACTGATCAAAGACTTTCTGAGATCCTGAGACATTGCGTTATGACATTATATGACATTTATTAATAAATACCTGTACTAAATAAGCAAGATCAACTCAAAGTCAACATTAGAGTCGTACGATTTGAACTTCAAAGGTAACTCCTTTGCAAACAGATCACGTCTCCGTCTCGGGGCCCGTGAACCAATGTCTAACATTATTACCAACTTACCTGAACATCGCCCTGATAGTGGCATATAAGTATAATATAAAATTTACACGCGCCTCACATACCCGTCAAACCAAGTTAGATGACGCTAATGGTGACTAAGGCCGAAAAGGTGACAGATACTTTTTCAAATACAAAGTTAAACACTAATACAAAGTTAAATACTTGAGTACTTATAATTATCAACTAGGTGTTATTATTAAGAGGGATTATTACGTCCAGTGGCAGCCTCATTAGATAAAGTAAGGTTTTTCTTTTTAAGAACAGAATAAATCGAAACAATTGCTCTGACCTGCATTCGAGAAGCCTTGAAAGCTAATTATAAGTAATACCCAAATAACTTTGATGGGAATTACTTTCCAGATATCACGATTATAAAAAAAGTGCCCGTTTTTATCAATAATTTGAATTTATCGAAAATCACCGTAACTATAAAGCTTTTATGTAATTACCTACCTTTTTGAGCCGCAGAGTTCAGGTCAGAGCGATTTTTTTTATTTTGTATTTCAAACAAATATTAATTTATCTAATAAGGGCGCCACTAGACGAACCTTCTTAATTATGTAACATAGGTATAATACACTACCTCTTGTTAGCATATATTTTGTTGTTTATACAGAATACAAATTGAATTTTTATATAATAATATCGACCTGGTAAACCGAGCAAGGTCGTCGGTGGCTCAGCGGTTGAGACGCGGTCTCCCAATTTGGGAGGTCTGGGTTCTATTCTCAGGCAGGCCATGTTCCAATGAGTTTTTAAATTTAATTTAATTACTTATGTGCATTTATCCGACTGCTATTAAACGGTGAAGGAAAACATCGCGAGGACTATGGCCTACATATTAGAAGATTTATATCCCTCATTAGAAAAGGGAAGGCCTATATCCCTGCAGTGGGATGTTTACGGGCTGAGATGATGATAATGAATATAGAAAATTATGAAGTTTAAAAAAAAACAAAGTACGAAAATACAATCAGTTGAAGTATTGTCAAAAACAATGGACCTATTTACGTTTACTCCCTCATTATACGAAGGAAGGCCTATATCCCTGCTGTCGGATGTTTACGGGTTGGTGATGATGAAACGCAAGCAAGCAAGTCTCATTCGCAATTTGTATTGGATTAGCAAAGTTAAGCAATGTCTGCCTGCCTTCAATTGAAAACAACCGAGACCGACTATTTAACGTGCCCTCCGAAGCACGGAAACGTTAAAATGCCAATAAGTGGTCACCCATCCAAGTACTAACGAAAACGAACAGCGAATGCGACTGCACCACCAGTGCTTCCATTTCTAAGTGTGAAATGATGATCTCTCTCTCATATTTAAGAGCTATGTTCTTGTAGGTGGAGTCTTTTCCACACTTCTCTACATTCCGCCTTTTCTTTGGCTTCCTGATGATACGATACGACATTTACTTTTTCGTTTACTTGTACCATGTGTGTTCTTCTAGGCCTGGTAAAGTGATTATTTATTTGTTAGATTTTGGGTATACAGATAAAGGTCTTATTTTGTAGATAGGTAGTCCAGCAAAATCTGCCTGTTATATGGCATACAAATAATTAAAATATAAACATTGAATTAAAAAATCATGCAATATAAGCAGACACGCTAAACGACAACATTGTGTTAACCTGAATAACTTTAAATATTACAATGTGACATTTAAACTGAATTAATATCATCTTACCTCATATTATTATATATTATGTCAAATACAATTAAATAACAATACTTAACAATATGACAATATGTAATTTTTAAAAAACTAGTGATGATTTAAATAGTGACTGAATAACAACATAATGAACAATGTGAACTCTTCCAACACTGTGACATAGACATACCAGCAGTAATGCTGCTCGTCTATAATAATATAATAATAATAATTCTTGCCATATATTTAAAAAAAAATTAAGGACTTTTCTCTAGATTTAGACGTGGCCATTATTACTCTAGTTTGCATATATTTATTTATATGCAAAAGAGTATTTGATTGATTGATTGATTTATTATGTATAATGGGTCTAAGCTACGGAGGGGTACCCCGGAGAGCAACCAAATTGCAAATCAATCTCGCCGCCTCTGAGTGTGATTCTATTAAAATGCTATAAATAAGGCCAACATCTAAAAGATTGATTTACAATTTACTCATCAGCGCGTCCCTCTTCCTCTGATTCTTGACACACTGCATCAGCACATGTTTCACGTCATCGACTGCACCGCAAACATCGCAATTCGGAGGGTTTTCCCCTCATTCGTGAATAGCCCGAAGAATTGCCAAACTTAAGTGAGTTTGGCAATTCTTCGGGTTATAGCAGTCACCTTGGTTCTCCTGCGGATCTTCTCATTTCTGATTCGATCCCGCAGGGAGACTTCGAGCATAGGTCGCTCCATTGACCTTTGGGTGACCTTGTTTTTTCCAGTAATGACTTTATTACCCGACAATCCCAAAAAGGAGGGCAATGTTTTTCGAGTGTATGTATATGTAGGTGTGTAAGTAGATTTCTATGTTAAATTCTGTAATCTTTAGATTGCACTTCAAAATTGGTTGAGTCGTTTACGATCCGTCTTGATCTCTAGTGTGATAGAGATGCGAGAATCCAACATGGCGCCCGCAAAATACAAAATATGCTGTTGGGTTTTAAATACTTAAATAGTTATGAGATATATTAACTACTTGAGTAGATTTTCATTTTATAGAATTTTCATTTCATTTTATATATATTCATTTTATATATTTTTACTCCCTTAAATATTTAACCAAACAATGCTTCACATTTCGCCGAGTCACTGAACATTTACGAGCACAACTAATTGTTAACAAGATATTTTTATCCTAATCACGCTTCGACGATTTGCTCATTTTGCGAGACAATTACCACACTTCTGCCTCCGCAGTTAAATACTATGGCGCGAGAAAAAATCTATTAATCACTCTGCTTAGTTGTTGTATTTTTTTTCTGTTTTGTGGTTACCATATGAATGAAGGAAGGGTCCAGGGAAAGTAAAGGGAGTGTCAATTTTTGTAAAATATTGCAGGAGTATATTGAAAGCTGTAAGTAACCAGGTAGAGGTCTATTCATTGTATTTCGTTACAAGAGAAATGAATTCCCGAATCATGGATGTTTATTATAAGTATTTATGTATGTTCATCCGTTATCTAGTATCCATAGTACATTCCTTGCTTAGTTTGGGACTGGATGATTGGTGTAAGTGTTTGAAATATTTATTTATTTATGTATTTATTAATAACTAGCTTTTCGCCCGCGGCTTCGCCTGCGTGCAATAACTTTATCGCGGAAATTGGTTTATCCCGAGGGATCTACTCACCTTATCGGGATAAAAAAGATCTCATGTGCAGAGTATGTTCTACCTTTATACCAATCCGTTCCTCCGGTGCACCGATATTGAACAACAAACAAACAAGTAAACAAACAAACATCCAAACTTTCGCATTTATAATATTTGCCAAAACTTTGCAAAACAACTAAATTCAGTAAGGTTCCATTCTCTATCTCCAGTATATATATCTATATGAGACCTGGCGGTAAACACTATCAATCAAAAAAATAATCATCAATGGTGTCGATTCGGACGTACACCAACTAAACTAAACTAAAACCAGTTTTGGAGTGGTGCCGTCGCATCGTACTGTTCCAGGTAGAAAGAGACAGTACTACTTTAAAACTGGTTTTAGTTTAGTTGGTATACATCCGAATCGACACCATTATCGGTTAATAGTTGGCGAAGATATATAGCGCAACAAACATACGAAAAAAAAGTCAAATTGTAAACCACCGCCTTTTTTTGACGTCAGTTAAAAAATATATCAGTCGATGGTCGATTGGTGTATAGTGGGTAGTTAGTACCCATGAAATTATAGATAAAAAAATTGGAGGCCGCTCTTCTAATACCTAAGTACTTGAAGCCCGAATTTTCTACGTTGATCCGTCCATCTCTTTCTAACACAACCGCAAGGACATAGAGGAAAGGGGGAGATCAACGTATGCGAGATTTGTATGGGGACCTGGCAAGGTAAAATTTTTTGTCTTCACTTAAGCAAAAAATATAAACTTAGTTATGTGGTAGTGTTGCTTACAGTTTTATGTACAACTTCAAGGTAGAGCTGTAGGCTGGATGAATTGCTCGATTGTTGTAAGAATTTCGAGTCCTCAGTCTAATAATAACCTATCCCCAACCAAAGTAGAAGTACTTCTATGGCCCTCGGAAACAACCTTAACAACTTAACCGCCTCCGTGGCTCAATGTAAGCAACATTGGGTTTACGATTCGGAAGTCGCGGATTCGATCCCCAGCGAGGTACATGTTTAAGTACTCGGTTTGGTTGGTGGTAGGGCATTTTAAATGTCCGGCTGGCTGGCTACCACCATCTTATCTAAATCTGCCGCCAAGCAGCAACGTAATGTTAATAGCATTGTTGTGTTCCGGTTGTCAGAGGTAAGATAGCCAGTCCCCCAAATGTTTTGGGGTTTCCGGGTCAGTACGCTTCCACCTTCGACCTCATCTTCACTTAACATCGGGTATTATAGAGGTCAAGTACCAAACCGTTGTGCATAAAAAAAACCTTTGCCAACTTCATCGACAGTAATGCGAGATAGATCGTGCGAAATGCGACCCAAAAAAATAAAGAATTTTAAAAAAAGTACTTCTTCGTCTTGAAAATCTAGATGATTTCCACTTCGCATTCATTTCGGTAGTGCTCAAATTGAATTTGTCCCCTGGAAAATCAGGTAGTTAGTATTTCTATTTCCGGAGCTTAAAACAGAAATGGGGCGAACACATCCTGAGAGGCTGTCCTGTTCCAGACGACAGGCACAACTCGCATCGGAATTCACGGTGAGATCCCAAACGACTACAAACTTTCCGCTCATTGCTTAAAGTCCTTGGGCACCGAAAGTCTCACTGTAGACTCGGACGCGATCCGCACAAACGGAACCAAAGCCCCAAACTGAGCAATCGTCATCAGCCCGTAAACATCCCACTGCAGGGGATATAGGCCTTCCCTCGTATATGAAAGGGCCGTAGTCGACCACGCTGGCCCAATGCGGATAGAGGATATACAAACTGAGCAATAAGTACACGTTTCTATATGTTAATAATGGTCTCAAATGACATTTTAATCGAATGTTAGGATTGTTCATCTTCTTGATTTATGCTTCCTTATTTCACTTGAACTAAATTGAATTTGCGTTTGTTCCGGCAATGCGAGCGGAAAATTAAGGATTTATTTTCCACTTGCTTCCTGAAGCTTGAGGATATCTTGTGCTTTCACGGTTCTCTTTCCGTTCTGTTATTTTTTCATTTTAATAATTGAATTACCAAGTTGTGCGATACAAGATGAAGGCTACATTGCTTTATGATATACGGTTTTTGCATGCTGCATGACAGACTTAAAAATTACAACTGTGTAATATCCAGTTTAGCAGTCGGCCTTATAAATTTTACCGAACCGAACATTTTTTAGGGATCGCATTTCATTTTTATCATGGGCCAAAATGCTCATATCGTGCATGCTCACACCAGTAACAGTTGGAACTCCATTCTAAAGTGGTTCGTAGCACGAGTGGTCTGATTAGCTAAGTCCAACCTCGAGAAAGACCTTCTCTTATCTAATCACCACCACCATCTTATCTAAATCTACTGCCAAGCAGCAATATTAATAGCATTGTTGTGTTCCGGTTGTGTTGGGGTTTCCGGGTCGGTACGATTCCACCTTTGACCTCATCTTCACTTAACATCAGGTGTGATTGAGGTAAAGTGCTAACCCGTTGTACATAAAAAAAAGTCCTGCATGTTTTCACTAAATACCTTCGTTGTTTTTGAAGAATTACGTTTACGCACAGTTTTTTGGTATATAAATTTAAATCATAGGTAAAGCAGTCTCTGCGTAGAGCAAGAGGATTCCAGGAAGAAGCGACGCCAAAATGCTCACTTAAAAGTTTGAATAACTGATACCTTTATCGTATGAAATATATTTTTTTGACTATTGACTATTAACACCCTATTTGGGATGACGTTATCGTAATTCAACAAAGTGTACATTGAAACTAATACTAGGTGTGCTGACGTCAAACATTTAGATATTCCAATAGCGGTTAATATTCTTAATATATTGATGAACACTGCTTGTCGCACGCCAATATTAATGTATGGTTACGTACTAATGGAGTTCGTACTTGAAATTTGCCGTATTCGAAGTTAAGGTTAAGTTATAGTCCTATAATCAAACCATTATTGCTATAAATCTTAATGTTTTGTCTTTTGTCAATTGCGTTCCTATAACAGTGATGTTTTTTTAATGAATTCTTCTATATTTTAAGTATCGCTCTTTGTCTGCAATAAAAAACTTTATATTCGTTTTTCCTTCCGAGGGTTTGCTGGAAGAAATCTCTTACAGAGATAAGCTCGCCTTTTGTATATTGTAATTTCTGTCCTATGTTTGTTCAATGTATGTTTGTATACTTATATATGCAATAAAGTGTTAAAATAAATAAATAAGACAGTAGTGTGGCTATGCAATACTAAATTCTTTTGTCACTGGACAGATTTTTTACCGTAAAGAAAAATAGGGCATATTAGGTAAGTGAAATGGAAGGTATAATGGCATAGGTAGGTATGGTTTTTTTTAAACCATCATCGAATTAAGTCTTATTTTGTGTCATTTGACCGTCGCGTTTGTAGCCTATTCCAAATAATTACATTATTGAATTAAATAAATAAATAAAACTTCGAGAAAATATGAGTTCCACATAAATTTCGCATGATGAACTCTACGAACCCCGGCAGTCGCATATCAATCTCCGGCCGACGCGTGCGTCGATGATGGTTTTGAAAAAAAAAATTAAACTTAATAGTTATAATAATAATAATCCCAAGACCCCTCAGTATCTTAAACAACAATTTCAATTCCTGTCTTCCACTCACAGTCTTCCCTTACGTTCCTCTGACAGTCTTCGTCTGTATGTCCCTCAAAATTTGTCTAAATCATAGATATTATTATTATATATCATGTTATATATATTATATTATTAATATAGATATTATTATTATATATCATATATATATAAATAACATGTAGGTATGTATTGGTATAAATTGTATGGATATATTTTATTTGTTCAGATTATTTAGTAATTATTGTTTCTCATCACATATAGTGCTTATTAATGTTTTGCATACCTATAAGATAACACTTTTTGATTTCAATATGCAGAACTTTCAGATGTACTTAACAATTAAGAAATTATTTGTGCTAACCCACTTAAATACTCGTATTGAATTCCGTGATGATAGGTTTGCCTGGAAGAGATCGCTGTTAGCGATAAGGCCGCCTAATTTGTAGTTTCTATAAGATATTTAAATGTACCTTCCTTATTTAAACAATAAAGCGTATTTGATTGATTGATTGATTGATTATAATAGTCCAATAGCATATGCATTCAGCGGGGCAATAGCGCTAGCGTACTAGGTACTAGGTACTGGTGATCTGTGCCACAGGTTCATCCTATTACAGACGCCAGATTCTCACAAATAACTTATGTCAACAAATGATTGTCAACCTCCATATTTAGTATAAACAAGTACGTTTTGTAATATTTGTGAGAATGAAAATAAATACATACTTACTTACTTACTTACTTACTTACTTACTTACTTACTATGCCTCAAGCAAGCGAGTTGGACGGCGTATTTTTTCTATATGATGTAGATATTTTTAATTGTGTTTTATTTTGTTGTTTTTAATTAAAAAAAAAAACTAATGTTGTTGGCTTTGATAGCTGGTAGCAATATAAATATGCATTTTCGATGTGCAGACCTAACATTACTGTAAACGTCACCGCGCCATTTATGGCGATGCCAACTTCTTAGAGCAACCGCGTATTATGGTATATAGTCATACGACGCGGTCCCAATTATAAATTCTGTAGCAAATGTTGTTGAATGACTGAAACTGTTTCCCGAAACGTAAGCGTTTAAGGTTGCAAAAGTTAAGTTTAATATTTGAACCTTGACCTTTCGAAATACTTATGTACCTGTTTGTCATAGGAAAATGGTTAAATTATTCATTCTGTCGGCGCTCACGTCGGCTGCTGTATTGCGCAGGGGTATAAGACAAGCAAACTCACTCGATCGATATCATTTAAATCATTTATTATACGACATGAAAGCGGAGTGTGAGTTTTCGTTCACGTTTTCGTAACAATTTGTATGAAGAAATGTGCAGCGCCTCCAGCGGACAGTTTGCAAAACAAATGTACTTTCTACGTAATCACAAACGCGATAGTAAAAAAACGAAGCAAAACCGGCAATTCGCACACACCCTGGTGTTGCCAGATGCAAGAAACAAGAATATACCAAATTAACGTACTTTCCGGTTGATCGTACATTTAATTCAATGCCTAGGCGGAAAACTGTACGTCTAACGGGTCGGTTAGGTTATGTAAGCATGCTTTGGATTCAGTTTCCTTTAATGCAGAAAATGTCCACCATAAATAACGATCCGTCTAGGCATTCCAATGAATGGTTAATTTAACCGAAGCCACGACATATACATAAATACGTTATACATTACGAGTTACTCAAACATGTTACAGCATAAAACACAGACTGAATATTTTTTTAAGGTTCTAAGAAATTTATGTCTGTTTTTTTTATTTTATTATTATTTTACAGTCAAAGTTAAATATATTAATGTAGAACATATAATAAGAAAGGGCCTTTGGAACATATGTTCACGTCTCAGGTAATATAAAACCTTTTTATAGAGAATAAAACCTTTCTAATGTAAACCTCCGAGGATCGCTTAGAAAATTGGCTTTAATAAAATACCTACTCTCTGGGCTTGACCACAATTAACAATGTTCACTCGTAGACCCAAGGGGCCTATACAAATAAAGTATCCTCTTTAAACAGCCTCTCAAAGGCTGTCCTACATTGGATATTCCTGAAAGCTTGGCGCATAGTCCTCGCCATCAATAGACCTCACTTGACCCAGTAAACCGCGGACATTCATATCATTTTTCTCATTTAGTCCCAAGGCCCGCGTCAAAGGGTTGCGCCATAAAAATTTCATGAAACCGCTGAAGGCTCGTACATCTCTTTAAATTCGCCGCAATGTTGTCACTAGCTGAACTCTACACGAAAGACAGGGACGAAACAGAAACGCTGCTTATTACCCGACTACCCCAAAAAAGAGGGTAATGTTTTTCGAGTGTATGTATAGATGTAGATTTCTATGTTACCTGCTGTAGCCTAAACGGCTTGACCGATTTTGAATTGCAAGGTTCCATTCGTCTTGATCTCTAGAGTGTCATGGAAACATTTTATGGTAAAATATCTAATATGGCGCCTGCAAAATACAAAATATGATGCCGGGTTTTTGGTTTTTAAATACTTGAATTTAATATCTTATCTTAATATCTTCATTGTACACAACATTGTTACAGAAATATGCATTGTATATAAAATGTACAAGGCGAGCTTAACTCCGATAGAGTTTTCTACAAGCAAACCTTAGAGATACATAGTGTTTATTAGATTGGGCAAAAAATAGTGTACACAACAATTGAAAATTATTTTATAAAAAAATAAATAATATATGTATAAATAAATATACCACATAACCTATCCAATATACATATATATAGTACGAAGTATAAACAAGTATATACATTATCAATACTCATATTATGATAAATAATTAAATAATTACTACCTATAATACTGAGGAGAAATCATAAAGACAAATAATGCTCTTTTACTCGTTTCTTGATTTCTAACGATGGACTTGCGCGGATTGCATGCGGTAGTGCGTTCCATAGTCTCACTGACCGAATCGTGAACGAATTAGTTTAAATAACTAAATAATGCACACATGCACACAACCTTGGGATCTTCAAGTCTAGAATGAATAGGCATTTACTGGGTGCGCGCGTGATACATGTTCGGCTACATCGTCACTTTCCATCAGGTGAAATTGTAGTCAAACGCGAAACCAGTTTTTAATAAAAAAAAAAAAAAAATGTATGTACACGCAGTCATATCGACACATACCTGAGAAGTGACGTGCCATATCCAGTGATGGTGTTCCTATAATCTTAAAGTTCCTGATGTTTTGTAGAAGTATAGAGTACCCATCAATAATAGAATAAAAATGTTTTCTAACAATTCTATAGCTTGCTTTAAGTATAGTATAAGTATTTAGTTAAAAATATCATTGAGTTGTATAGAAGATGCTAAGATCTCCTAATTCAATTTTCTAAAAAAATTATCAGTGGTTACTTCATATTTTCTAAAAATAGTTTATTGAGTCGTGATATTTGCCCCGGTGAAATTTTTCATAAATATAAAATAGATATTGATCGATTTTTTAGTAAATAGTTACAGGAGTTCTCAATGAAATTCACAAACATCCATGACTCGGGAATAATTGTTCGTATTCATCACACAAATATTTACGGCGGGATTCGAACCCGCAACCGTTGGTTTCGCTGACAGGGTCAGTATCCACTACACCAACAGGTCGTCGGTCAATTGAGGGAACTCCTCGCATAGGCATACATATATCGATTTTGGTATTTCCACCAACGATTCAAGAATTTACATTCGGAAATTATCATTTAGTTAAGTCCTGATGATGCACTCCGGAGCAAGAGAGTGGAACCTAACTGAAGTCGTTTTTTTGTAAATTTTTAGCAGTTCAATTATTATTCTATCACTGACAGGTATTCTATCCATGTCCAAAAAATCACACCCTGCCTGGCTAGCTACCACCATCTTATCTAAATCCGCCGCCAAACAGCAATGTTATTAGCATTATTGTGTTCCGATTGTCAGAGATAAGATAGCCAGTTCCCCAAATAAGACGGGGTCTTCTGGGTCAGTACGCTACCACCTTCGGCCTCATCTTCACTTAACATCAGGTGTGATTGAGGTCAGTGCTAACTCGTTGTTTAAAAAGGTCGTATGTCCCCAATCCGCATTGGGCCAGCGTGGTTGACTACTGCACTTTCATATACGAGGGAGGGCCTATTATTTCTTTTTTTATGCAACAAGGGGTTAACACTTGACCTCAATCACACCTGATGTTAAGTGAAGATGAGACCGAAGGAGATAGCGTACTGATCTGGAAACCCCATCTTATTTGGGGGACTGGCTAGAGATAAGATATCTCTGACAACCGGAACACAATAATGCTATTAACATTGCTGTTTGGCGGCAGATTTAGATAAGATGGTGGTAGCTGGCGGATTGGGGACATACATTTTTAAGCAACGAGTGATTGAGGTCAAGTGCTAACCCGTTGTGCATAAAAAAATACTGGACTACCAGCGATCTAATGGGAATCCATTCGAGACTCGAAACGGAGGAAACGAAGAAGAGAGAATGACCACGCACACCTGCGTACGTGCACACCCACAACAACCACACATTCACGCACCATCCACACGAACACAATCAAATATTAATTTAATATTCGTATGCCAATGGCCCTCCACAACTAGCTCCCGCTCGACATCTTAGACCCGTATTAATAAACCATTCTCAAGAGTGAGAACAATCTTGTGACCGGTCTTGTAAACGTGTTGATTAATAAACCGAACTGGAGACCTGAAAAGCACGTGCATACTCAATCAGTACTCACTTGAGAGGTGCGCGTATTTATAAACTATCATTCATTCGCCGCTGAGGCGAATACTTGAGAAGTGATCTCAGCTGAGTAGACCTCAAGATTGGTTTATAAATTAGCACGGAGCTTGAGATAGCGTCAACTGCTTAAGACGCATCTCAGTTGATACAGCCTCAAGACTTGTATTGAGAGTGGTTTATTAAAACGGGCCTTAGAGAGAAGGGAGTGAGTGAAAACCAGCTCTACTCGAGATCATGTTCTCAAGTAAACAAAATGATGAGTCACTTCCTTTTGCCTAATAACAATACCTAAGTATACTAATCTAATTCTACATAATATTATTTATAATCTGTAATTAAAGAAACCGATTTAGTGTACCTATAATCTATATACTTACATAAATAATTGTCCGCCCAGTCAATGTGTTCTTTTATATATACTAAGGTTGACTGGTAGAGATCCCTTTATGTGATAAGTCCGCCTTTGTACTTAATTTTAAGTTACATTTAATTAATTAATAAAGCGTTTACAGACAAACAAAAACAAACAATTGTTGTAACTTTGTTATTAGAGCAATAAAAAGCATTTGTATTTAATTATTCTCAAAAACATTATCAAATCATATGACTGTTTCTCTCACAGAGAGTGCATTTTAATAGCGCATAATGAAACGTCACTTCAGAGGGGCCGTTGAAAGCGTTTTCACGAATGAAAAAGTTTTATAATTAAAATTTCAGCCTAATACGTTTCGCGGCGTTTCTGTCCATCCATAATTATCTCGCTAGATATGATTGCGAGATGCCAAGCCTGTTGGAAAATGAGGGATCTCCTTTTGCCTACACTTTAAAATGGGTTACGCGGTTTAAAGAAAAATTTCATCATGATCGTCATCATATCAGCACTGCTGAACATAACAACATTAACAACCCAATTCCGTTATAGATATTAAGTTAATCATACCAAATTTATTAAAAAAGCAATGTCAATATTACATTACAGGCTGTAGGAATAATAATTGTACAATTTATTACAAAAAAAAACAGATTTGGATAAGATGGTGGTAGCTAGCCAGGCGGACATTTAAAATGCCCTACCACCAACTAAACCGAGTACTTAAATGTGTACTCCGCTGGGGATCGAACCCGTGACCTCCAAATCGTAAACCCAATGTTGTTTCCATAAAGCCACGGGGGCGGTTAAATTTAAACAGTCGAAATTGTTTTATTTAAATAATACGTTTATATTCGAAATTGAATGTTTTCGATAGTACCTACTTTATCATTTTGTTGAACTCAATAATTGTCTTAACTACAACCTTGAGATCTTCAAGAAGAGGAGGGATCCACTGAGATCGCGTACATCATCTTCCGCCACATCATCACTTTCCATCCGGTGAGATTGTGGTCAAACGTGTATCCAGTTGATTATCATAAAAACGTTCAAAATATCCTTAGAAGATTTAATTTGTATTATGTAGGCCTGTAAAGGTTTATCTGTCCGACTGTACCTCGCCAGTGTACCCTTGGAATGTAAATTAACCTTTCTTGACGAGTTCATTATAAGGTATAATAAATAATGGTACATCGAAGAATGTAATACTAGCGAAGTCGAGGTTGTGTCTTTTTAAACACAATAGTAGGTAGCCCTATAACTCTCTTTTAAACCCCCGTCGAAACACGACGGCGTTGCGTGTGCGTGAGCAGGTGTGTGTGCAAAAGTGTGTGTGTGCGTGTGTCCAGTATGTTCAGACATACCTCAGTAAGGCGGGCAGCCCACGACCGACAATTGGTGACCGTTTTTTTGTAGGAGAAAAATGGAACGTACCGATTGTAACAGTCCTACAAAAGGTCCTATCCGTCCTCTAAAAGTATATACGAAAAAATCGGCCCGATTGTCGGTCCTGCAAAAAGTCTGCCCGGTCCGTTTGAATGCGGTTTTTCACATAAAAAAGTTCTTAACCATCATATTATCAGCGGAAGCCTCCCCCAAAGATCTTCGCAACGATATTTCAGAACAGTTTAGTCAAAATAGTTGAATTCCACTTTGTGAATTCTAATGCTGTCGGGTGTTTTGGTTTGTAAATACTTAATTTGTTATAACATAAATAAAGTAAAAATCAAAATCAAAAAATGCTTTATTTTGGTACATAGGTACACAGGGTACACTTAAAATAGTCAGATTTTACATTTTTTAAGCTACTACTTGTTCAAAAGGCAATTTTCACCTGAGAAGAACAAGCAAGAAACTCGAGAGGTTGCTCTTTAAAAAAAAAAGGTTTTTATATTACAAAATTATTAATTATTATTTTATATTATAATATTTCATTATTAATTGTGAAATAGCCTGATTATGCGAACGGGCTGTTTTATGTCCATGAATGTTTATCATCTAAGTAAATAATCTGATATTTTATAATATGCTTTCTTAATAAGTTTCTGTTTTATAGTATCTTTAAATTTATTGAAAGGAAGATTTTGTATATCAACAGGAACCTTATTGAGAAAGCGTATACATAACCCTTTAAATGAATTACTGACTTTGCGGAGGCGACTTATGTGACCTGCAAGTTTATCTTTATTTATTGTATTGACATCATGTTTATCACTATTTTTCCTAAATGATGCTGTATTTTTTTTGGCATTTTCAAAAATGTACTGTAGCCAATAAAGCTAGTCACTCCATCAATGTTTCATTGTATTATACAATATTACCCAACGGAAACGATAACAAAAAAACTGCTCATTATATCCGAAAGGTTCTTCAGAGAAGAAACAAATAATTTGTAATTTACATATCATTACCATTGTGTGCCAAATCACCTGTTCATTCTACCTGTAAGCGACACGTGAAGGTTTTCTCAACCGTTTCAACATTATTAAGGGTCTTGTTTACTTTACATTCGCTTTGACATGAAAATAATGAACGTCTTGGCTTGTGTGTATTATTTTCATGTCAAGGAACTGCCGGCTACCTCAACCCTGAAGGACACCAGGCCGCGACAAGTATTTATTTAGCGAGTTTCAAAGTGACTCTATAAAGGCTGTGTGTCGTCCTGTTTGGGGTCTATATGACGATTTTAGGAATTAGGTATGAAATGAAATTGTCCGTCAGAATTGACGCATCTACTCGTCCGATTCCTGAATACTTAAGTACATGTAAAAGTGGTGAACTGAACGTGCTAGTTCGTCCTAAAAACCCATTTTAATCAGTAGTTACGTTTATAAATGATAATAAATATGCTTAGACATACACACAGCGCCATTTAGTTCCACAGTAAGCAACTATAGGCTTATGTTGTGGACACTAGATCGTTGATGTACTACATAAATTCATTTTTTTTGTAAATAAATACTTATTATAAATGTAAAACATCCATAATTCGGATACACATATCCGTATTCACCACACAAACATATGCCCCTAGCGGGATTCGAACCCGCAACTTTTGGTATAGCGGTCAGAGATGCTAACGGTATTTTGAAATTAATTTAATAAAAATTTTGAAACGAAAGGTACGTTTATCAAATGTTATTTTGAATTTTGTGCAATAAAGTGTACTTTATTGATCGATTGATAAAAATAATAGTAAAAATAAACAATCTTACTATTACTATTATTTTTATTATTAATTTAAATACTTTTTACTTCAAAATGTCTGGTCTAGTTTTTACACTATTTGAGTATTTAAAAAACCAAAAAACCCGTCAGAATATTTTGTATTTTGCGGACGCCATATTGGATTTTTTACCATTTATAGGTAGGTACCTAGCGGTCGGATAAATGCAAATAAGTATTTAAAAACTCATTGATACATGGCCTGCGTGGGAATTGAACCCGGACCTCCTAAATTGGGATCATGGGAAAATCATATGCATATGTACATAGCCTATTCGTCATATACCTACATCTATTCAAGCCAACAATATCATAAATAAATTGGTCTCTCAGAAAATAAGGAGATTCGAATATTTAAATGAATCACAATTTGTATTTCCTAGTACCTACCTGTTTGTTAACCGTATAAATACACGAAAATGAATTAAATTCGTGGAAAAAATGCAGCAGTCATCCCTTTGAAAGCAGGCGTAACACGAACAATGAATTGCAACCCCACCTTTTGAAAATTCAATCGCGTATATTTTTTAAAGATTATTCTTCAAAAAAAGCAACAAAAGCCGTGGAGCATTTCAATATCGCGGAAGATGTTTTCGTTCATCTTTTAATCACTCGATGAGTAGACAGAATTCAATAAGAGGTCGCTTTAGGTATGAGTTGCAACATTTACCCTAACGTGATTTAATTAAAGAATATATTATACTTATTTGAGATTAATTAATTAATCTGTTTTATCCCTTCCCATTTCGCGTCGGTGGCTCAGTCGAGGAGACACAGTTTCCCAATTTGGGAGATCCAGATTCGATCCCCGGGCAGGCCATATACCAAAGTGTTTTTAAATTTACTTTAATTACTTACGTGCATTTATCCGATTGCTCTCTAAAACGGTGGAGAAAAACATCGTGAGGAAACCTACTTGTCTGAGAAATAAAAAAAAATCAAAGGCATGTGAAGTCCCCAACTCAAACTGGGCCAGCGTGGCAGAATATGGCCAATACTCCCTCAATATGAGGGAAGGTCTATATCGCTGCAGTGGGATGTATACGGACGATGATGTGACCCCTTCCCTTTAGCGAAATTTTGGTTGTTTATTTCTCAATGACGCTATAACCCCGGAATAGGTACATTAAATTACATTTAATAAGTTGCATGGACATGTCCTGGGTTATTTTTTGATCATATATTTCAGTGGGTTAGGTACAGTCTGACACAGAGAAACCTACACAGGCCTGCTTAATATGAATCGGGAAATCATTAATGTATATACTGTTAGTATATTGTTGAGCTTAGTAATTTTTGTATTTAAACAAAAAAATATCCTAAAATGTTCATGATTTGTCAGTACTAACCCGTTGTCCATAAAAAAAAGAAGTCACATTCGGTAACTGCCTTAATTAAATGTGCAATGGCTTTTCCCATTCTATAGCCAGTTGTTGTTGAAAATTTATCAAATGAAACGGTAGACTCACGTAATTATGATATCAAATAACTGACTACTAAATCGGAAATTGCTTTTCCAATTTAGTAGTAGTCACGAAATTTAGTTACTACATGAGACGGACGGCAAGATCTATATAAACATATATTTGTGATGAGACAAGAATGCACAAGTCATTTATTTACTTCTTGATACGTCCGTGATCCCATTCACACACAGTAGAATTCAGCTATTTTGAAAATGTCAAAAAAATATGCTCAACTAGGGCATAGAATTAATGTAGTACCTACTAACGTAACTAGGGCCCAAAGGAAAAAATAACTGGCAGTATAAGGCTGGGGATATATCGCAGATTTTTCCTTCCGGAGCCATAGTTTTGTTTGAACAATCAATACACGTTCGATTATATAGTCGGATCAGACGTACGAGTCGGAAACAGCGCCGAGGTGCGTACGATTTTGTTATTGGTTTTTTCTTCGCGTCAACACGAACAAATCTTTTAATTTTTTTTTGCAATAAGTAAATGCGTCGGAGGAGGACTGGGATAGAAAGAGGCCTTTGCCCAGCAGTGGCACAGTATAGGCTCCTAATAATAATAATAATAATAAATGCGTAAATTTAACGTAACGTAGTAACAGTAATTCGTCGTCCATTTTTTCTTTGCATGCAAGCACTTGAATTAATAGAACGACTGAGTTCAGAAAAAGTCTGACGGAAGAATCAGACGTGTCGGAGTGAATGATCAGACAATCGGAAACACAATCGGACGTTTTTGTAGTGACGTTCTGACGTCATAGACACCAAAACAAACACTACCTTTCCATAAAATCTTTTAAAATAATTGATCTGATTTTCAAGCGTCGACGTTATGAATACAATAATAATGTGAGCAGGAAATAAAAGAAATCGTGTTTAAAGATATTATCATCATTCATTTCTGTTATCTATAAATTGGATCGTTATTATTTGCTCTTAGCGCTGATGTGATCATTTTAGGTTTAGGTGATGGTGTTGGCAGAAGTCGTAATAGGTACTTAGTAGTAGATGTGGTAGCAGGTGCTAGAGTAGTAGGAGTCTACTACTAGTGTGGTGTGGTATAATGGTTTTGATAGACTTTTATACCAGATGTAAGATGTGATCTTTTTCGTTTCCGCCACTTTAACCAAACTATTACAACTTAGTACTACTCAAACTCTTGTTATTATTAGCAAGTAGAAAATAGTAGAAGTTCTTGTTGTGAGAGTTATGATAGTATAGAATGGGGTAGTAGAGGTAGTGGTAAGCGTATTTATTAGCAGACTACTAATTCAACAGAATTTAACTTAAGACAGGGCCTTATTATACTAGGAGGACGAATGGAGTCAGATCCAGGAAGAACTTTACTTTGAAATTACGCTGTCAGTTGTATTTTTAATAGAAAGGATTTCCTTTTGGTGTTGTCATGATCTTTTTCGGTTTGGTGCTAGTAGTAGTAGTGGCTGGAGTTGGAG